>JABWTJ010000071.1:1274246-3902143 GCA_016801875.1 Solanum sitiens
GAACAAGTTAAGGTGAGTAATGAAATAACTAAAATCTTAAGTTATGGAAATTGACCTAATATAGAGTGTTAAAACAAGTGAGACAAGTCTCAATTACTCTTAATCGATTATGTAAAAAATACTCACATAAGAGGGTGCTAGAATCCGTGAGACAATTCTCACTCGCACCATGCTGATAATGCAAGATTTAAGTTCATATTCATCAAGTAAAGAAAGGGATGCCCATTCATCCATAGAGTTAAGTATACCTCATAACTAGAAGCAAGATTCCATAATGCTTGAGTCAACTTTAAAAGATAAAAAGTAAAATAAATCTGAGCTTAGCACCGATAGACTAGCAATGAGCTTGTCCCAGCATATGTAAGCCTCATGAGACGAGATTACCACCCAGGTGGACAAGGGTCTCCGAAAGTCTCCTAGTCTTTGAACTATGTTGGCAGCATAGGGACTAGCTAGTGGAGAAATCCACCTAAGAATGATCGGTAGTTTTGGTTTCACTTTTGCCGGTGATACCACCTCTTTTCGGTGTGGGGTAGACACTGGACTTAGTTCACCTTAATCGGTGAACCACCCCCTTTCGGTGTGGAGGAGACACTGGATTTCATGTTAGCTCGCATGATCTACTTCAGTTAATGCTAAAGATTCTTTAAAGAAAGTGAGAAAGAATGAAAGTAGCATGTTCAAATTGAACAATAGATCAAAGAAGTAGAAACGTAAGTTCAAAGTGAGCTAAGTAAGTAAGAGCTTAAGAATGTTAATCATTAATGTTGATAATAGTGAAGTTTTAACAAGTTAGTGGTTTATGCCAATATTGGAGTATGAATATATGCCTCAAAGATTAATATATTAGGTAAACAACCAATTAATGGGCATAGCCAATGAAGATTGGCTTATAAATATATTCATGCCCATTTAACAAAGAATGAGAAGTATAACTCATGAGTAGAGTAGCCAAATCATTTCCTTAGTCTTGTGAATTACTTACTCAATTCGTTGGAGGTGTGGGACTACAATGAATCATTGCTGTAGTAAGTAAAACATAGGATCAAAGGAGATCATTGAACTACACACTAGAAAGAAGAATAGACTGAAAAATAAACTAAGTCTGGGAATAGTAGCTCTCGGCCTAAGGGAGCAGAATCATAAAGTTTTGTTTAAGTTGTTCTAAAATTATGTTCATGATTCCAAGGGTCTTATGTTCATATAGAAAATTAGTTGTGTGGCTTAATTGCATGAGAACATGTCATATTCATAGCATGAATCAGAAATAACGATTTAAGAAAATAAAGTGACTTAACTTTTGAGAAACGTCATGTTACTTTAGGAAGAGCTTTCCTTGATCATGCATAGTCCTTATGTGTTTATGTGCATATAGCCATACTTAGTACAAGTGTGTTCTAACCCCATATATTATTACTATTTTTATAGGCGTAGGTTCTAGAGAAGACTGAAGATTCGACGAAACTGTTTGGATTAGCGATCTCCAGACTTTGGTAGGTACTCTTGAGTTCGAGGATGGTACACTTTATTATTCTAGCTTTAGTACATTAGACATAGATGGTGGATGTAGTCCCTAGCGTTCCATTTCAAACATTTGTTTAAGCATTTGTAATAAGGTCGATTTGGCAAAATATTATTATTATTATGATTATCTATTTCGATTGTTTAATCTTTAATAGATTGTTGATTTAATTTGAGATCATTAGAATATCACTCTTATGAAGTATATATATGAAGTCTATGTATACTTCAATAAGTAATTAGAAAGTTTTAAATTTTCTACAAATTTAACTGTATGATTGTGATGAAAGCTAAGAAGAGGCTTGTCTGCGACCTCTAAGAGGTTAACGACGCCGGTTGCGTTCGGATTCCAGAATATGGATGTGACAAACTTGGTATCAGAGCATGAGGTTAAATTACCTAGGAACTAAGGCTCAACACAACAACGTTGCGTAGTTTCTAACTTATGGTTGTGAAGTGCACCACAATCATGACTTAGAGACTTTGTGATGTTAGGAATTTTCCCTTCTTCTACTCTTTATCGTGCTATCTAGAGCTTTGACATTTTGTGTCATTCTAGTATCTAACTTCCTTCTTGTATGTACGTGTAGAAAATGAACACAAGGAGAAACCTAGGTACAAGAGTTGAAGAAGCTGCTGCTGGAGGCAACCAAGCTCCTCCTCAAGCCCCAGCTGCTGAAGTACAAGTGCATGTCAACCCACTTGCGATGACGGATGGAGAAGTGAGGGAGGCACTGCTTCAGATGTCCCAAGCCATCACTGTGTAGGCACAGGCCATCACGTCCCAAGCCACTAGAGAGGGTGCTCCCAGGGAGAACCCACATGCTAGCACCATGGCTAGTAGGTTGAGGTATTTTACCAGAATGAATCCTCCAGTCTACTACGGGTCCAAGACCAATGACGTTCTCCAAGAGTTTGTGGATGAGGTTCATAAGATTCTCTGTGCTATGGGTGTTAGTGAAGAGGAAAAGGCTGAGTTGGCTGCCTACCAACTCAAAGATGTGGCTCAGGTGTGGCACATGATGTGGGGAGATGGTCGAGCACCAGGAGAAGTCCCCATCACTTGGGACGTTCTTAAGACTGCATTCCTGGAGAGGTTCTTTCCCAGAGAACAGAGAGAGGCTAAGGTTGAGGAATTCATCAACTTACGACAGGGAGGTATGTCAGTCAGGGAATACTCTTTGAAGTTTGTTAAGCTTTCCAAATATGCTTCTTCTGTGGTGTCCAGTAGCAAGGATGAGATGAACATGTTTGTGACTGGTGTATCGGAGGATTTAGAAGAGGAGTGTAGGGCAGCCATGTTGCATGATAACATGGACCTTGGTAGGTTGACGGTGCATGCACAACAGGTTAAGGATAGTCATCGAAGTAAGAGAAGATGAGAGAGCAAGAAATCTAGGCCCTCGGATCAGTCCGGTTCGAGCAATGGTAAGAATTCGTTTGGTGTTCGGGATAGGCCCAAGTTCAAAAAGGGGAACAAGCACTCAGGTAATCCTACTCCTTCGAAGAACACTAATGCCAAGAAGGGCAATGATAAAAATGACCAGCGTGACCGAAAGATGTGTGGTAAGTGTGGCCGTGTGCATGGAGGTGAGTGCATGGTAGGTTTTAATGGATGCTATGGGTGCGGTAAGAGTGGGCACGTGATTAGGGACTTCCCAAACGCGAAGAATCAGGCCAAGGCAGATACTCAGCCTCGTCCTAATCCTACTACTGCAGCCGAACCTCCTAAGAGAAATCGGTTTTATGCGTTGAAAGGAAGAGAGGAGCAAGAGAAGTCCGCGGATGTGGTTACTGTTAACTTGCTTGTCTTTTCTTTTCCTGTTTATGCATTTTTAGATCCAGGATCTACCTTGTCTTTTCTTACTCCTTTAGTAGCTAGTAAATTTGACTTGCTTCCTGAGATTTTGCATGAACCATTTCTAGTTAGTACTCCCATAGGAGACAATGTTAGGGCCGAAAGAGTATATAGAGATTGCCCAATAACTGTCTCAATAAAGTTACTCATGCTGATCTAATAAAATTAACCATGCTTCATTTTGATATAATTTTGGGTATGGATTGGCATCATAAATGCTATGCCACCATATAATGTCGAAGCAGGGTAGTAAGTTTTCAGTTTTCAAATGAGCTAGAGTTAAAATGGGAAGGGCGTGGTTCAAATCCAACAGGCCAAATAGTTTCCAATCTTAAAGCCAATAAGGTTATCTAAGGGATACTTATGCCACTTAGTTAGAGTCAATGAATTAGAACAAGAAGTCCCTTCCATAGACTCTGTGTCCGTAGTAAATGAGTTTCAAGATGTCTTTCCGGAGGATTTACCAGGAATCCCTCCTGAACGTGAAATTGATTTCGGTGTTGACTTAGATCCCAACACCAAACCGATTTCCATTCTACCTTATGGAATGGCTATAGCGAAACTCAAAGAGTTGAAGTTGCAGTTAAAAGATTTACTTGATAAGGGCTTCATCCAGCCGAGCATATCCCCATGGGGCGCTCCAGTGTTTTTCGTTAAGAAAAAGGATGGAACTCTTAAAATGTGTATCGATTATCCGCAACTCAACAAAGTCACTATAAAGAACAAATATCCTCTTCCCAGAATAGATGATCTATTTGATCAACTTCAATGTTTAAGTTTCTTTTCTAAAATAGATCTTCGATTGGGTTATCACCAACTTAGGGTAAGACAAGAGGACGTTCCTAAGACTTCCTTCCATACTAGGTATGGTCATTATGAGTTTCTTGTCATGTAATTTTGTCTCACTAACGCACCAGCCGCGTTTATGGAGCTCATGAATAGAGTTTTCCGTGAATATCTTATTTTCCCCCCATAGTATTCATAGATGACATACTCATATAATCTAAGTCCAGAGAAGAGCATGAACAATATTTGAGAATGACATTGCAAGTACTCAGAGAACATCAGTTGTATGTGAAATTTAGCAAATATGAGATTTGGTTGAGATCAGTGACCTTCCTTGGTCATGTTGTGACCGATCAGGGTGTAGAGGTCAATCCAAAAAAGATTGAGGCGGTAAATAATTGGACGAGACCCCTCACTCCTACCGATATTCGAAGTTTCTTGGGTTTGGCTAATTATTATCGCAGGTTTGTGGAGGGCTTTTCCGGAATTGCTACTCCATTAAATGCTTTAACAAAGAAAAAGACGAAGTTTGAGTGGTCTGAAAAGTGTGAAAAGTATTTTCAAGAGGTCAAAGACCGACTCACTTTGGCCCCAGTCCTCACGTTGCCGAGAAGTGGTGAACGGTACGTGGTGTATTGTGATGCTTCCTGAGTAGGTTTGGGATGTGTTCTTATGCAAGATGGCAAGTGATTGCATATGCATCAAGACAATTGAAAATCCACAAGAAGAATTACCCTACGCATGATCTTGAGTTAGCTGTTGTGGTGTTTGCGTTGAAACTTTGGAGACATTACTTATATGGTGTACATGTTGATGTATTTACTGACCATAAAAGTTTTCAGTATGGTTTTACGTAGAGAGAATTGAATCTTTGTCAGATAAGATGGCTAGAGTTACTAAAGGATTATGACATGAGTGTCCACTATCACCCAGGTAAGGCCAATGTAGTGGCCGATGCCTTAAGCCGATTGAGCATGGGCAGCGTGTCTCATATCGATGATGAGAAGAAAGAGTTGGTTAAAGAGGTACACCGATTGGCTAGGTTAGGTGTATGGCTGATTGATACACCAAATAAGGGTGTTATGGTCCACTCAAGTTTTGAATCCTCATTTGTTGTAGATGTTAAAGCCAAGAAGCATCTTGACCAGTTACTCATGGAGTTGAAAGATTCAGTTTTGAGTAAGATGAATGAATCATTCTCCCTAGGGGGGATGGTGTGCTTAGGTACCAAGGAAGATTGTGCGTACCAAATATTGATGATTTGAGGCCTAATATTATCGCCGAGGCTCATGGCTCTAGGTATTCCATTCATCCAGGTTCCACCAAGATGTATCATGATCTGAAGGAAATTTGTTGGTGGGAAGGTATAAAGCGAGATATCTCTAAGTTTGTGGAAGAATGTCCCAATTGCCAACAGGTTAAGGCCGAACACCTTAAGCCTGGAGGTCTTACTCAGTAGATTAAGATTCTAACATGGAAGTGGGAGGCTATTAATATGGATTTTGTGGTTGGTCTGCCCAGAACCCGAAGACTGCATGATTCCATTTGGGTCATTGTTGATAGGATGACTAAGTATGCTCACTTAATTCTGGTGAAGTCTACTTACCGAGCGGAAGACTATGCCAAGCTCTATATTGATGAGTTTTGAGGTGGCATGGGATTCCTTTATCTATCATTTCGGATAGGGGAGACCAATTAACTTATCATTTTTGGAGATCTTTCCAAAAGAGTTTGGGTATGCAAGTAAAGCTCAGCACTGCTTTTCACCCTCAAATAGATGGGCAAGCAGAACGAACCATTCAGACCCTTGAAGACATGTTGAGAGCATGTCTTATTGACTTCAAGGGGAGTTGGGATGATCACTTGCCACTGATTGAGTTTTCTTATAATAATAGCTACCATTCCAGCATTGGGATGACACCTTTTGAAGCACTATATGGTAGGAGATGTAGGTCCCCAATTGGGTGGTTTGAAGTAGGAAAATCTGCCATCATTGGTCCCGAGATCATACATGAGGCTTTGGAAAAGGTGAGAATGATTAGGGATAGATTGGCTACTGCTTACGGTCGTAAAAAATCATATGCTGATAACAGAAAGAGAGCTCTTGAATTTGAAGTAGGTGTCAAGTCTACCTTAAGATATCACCCATGAAAGGGGTGATGAGGTTTGGTAAGAAAGGGAAGTTGAGTCCGAGGTATATATGTCCTTATAAGATCTTACGCCGAGTAGGAAATGTTGCTTACGAACTGAAATTACCGAATGACTTGGCTTCTGTTCATCCAGTGTTTCACGTTTTGATGCTTAAGAAGTGAATAGGCAATCCATCGTCCATTCTACCTGTCGAGGGGTTAGGAGTCGATGAGAATCTTTCTTATGAAGAGCTTCCCATTGCAATTTTAGATCGTCAAGTGAAGCGATTGAGGAACAAGGAGGTTCCCATCGTGAAGGTGTTATGGAGGAACCACCTTGTTGAGGGAGCAACATGGGAGGCCGAGGCCAATATGAGATCACGTTACCCTCACTTATTCAGTTCTTGAGGTTAGATATACTCTTTCTTAGTCCGATTTCGTTAATGAGACTCTAAATTTTAGTGCATTAGGCGGTTTTGGTGTTCTAAGTCCATAACTGTGTGTTTTATACTTGCACTACATGAGTTAATATGAGTTCATGCTTGCATTCATGTTGCTGTTTTTGTATAGCGTTTGCGTGATTTATGTGTTGCATGAGTGTGATGTGCATTAAGTTAAAGTAAGATTGAGAAGAAAGTTCCTCAATCTCAGATATGAAGCTTCAGATAAGCTTAGAGTAATGTGCATCATCCAGAGTAAGTTGTGAATCAGATATTCACAAAGAGTAAAGTTTCAAGTATGTTAAGGTGTTTTATGAAAATACCCTCTTTGATTCAAATGATGTGTAGTAATTCGGGGACGAATGTTCCTAAGGGGGGGGGGATAATGTAACATTCTAGAAAATGTACATGTCTAGTGAAGAGCCTAGTAAGTTTTTAAGAATGTGTATTGGGGTACATAGGCATCCCAATGCCCAATATTGAGAAATATTGGGCATATTATAGAATATTGGCTTAAGGTTGTTAGCCAATTTCTATGTATACACAAGTATTTAAAATATAATCTAAGCTTGTTTAAGAATAGTACCTGTAATAAAGACCCTAAGCTAAAATTATTGATTCTCAACTTAACACATCAGGTACTAGGCATCCAAGTGTCAAGCCTAAGTACCATAGCACATGACCATTTAAAATGACCATGTAGATTAAGCAGTGCCCAAGGACATAATGAGGATCCTTGGGACAATAAGTAACATTCCAAATGAACCTTCAGAAATAATTAGTTAGAAAAGTGTACGCAACACGTGTGCAAGCACACGTGCAACTGGCCAAGGACAAGCTAACTGATTTGGTTAGGGCGGTTGGGGACAGGCGCACGTCCGGGTCAGCCCACGTGGGGCCAAGCTCCCTAACTGGTCCTAGACTCTAACTAACTGACCTAACTAACTAACTAACCTAGGACTAACCAAAAATAACCAACTAGTGGACCCGACAACCTAAGACCTAACCGGGTGACATTAAGACAAGTAACTAACTAAGAAACATCCTAGTACCTAACCTATGATGGTCCAAAGGGTTGGTTATGGTCCTAACAACTTAGGGGCACTTTAGTAATTACTCTAGGTTACTTAATTAATTAAATTAGCAACTTAATTAATTAATTTAAATGGACAAAACCATTAAGCGAAATTCCAGATTTCGGTTAAGTCAAGGTTCTCCTATTTTTAGTCAATATAGGAGGGGCGTTTTGGTAATTAGCTACTTGAGTTATTTAATTAAGTTATTTAGTCTAAGATGAATTAGTTAATATTCAGTTCCTAAAGACTTAGACTCACGTTATTCATCATAAACCCTAAGATCGAAAAGCTGTGAGAAAACGTAAGAGACCCTAGGCGATTTCAAGCATTGTTCAAGGTTTTCGTGCAAAGTGGAAGGTGATCTTCGTAGATTTAATTCTACAGTAAGGTATGAGTTTTATCTCCTGGAATTCTTTCTCTAAGAGGCTTTTCAAACGTTTTGACTTCAAGAATATCGAAACTAGGATTGTTCCCAATGAATCGCATGTTCATCTCCCTAGTTCTCTCGATTTCCGATTCTTGTAGTTTGTATAATGTAAATCTCGATGCATGTGTTTGTATGTGGTGCTAACTGATCATCATGTGTATGTTTTAGTGATTTATATGTCGAATGAAACCTACATGTTAGATCCACATACTTAGGGTGTTATTTACATGAGATGATGAATGTTGTAATGCCTACTTGTGTTCAAGCAATAAGTTGTTCATTGAATTGTTTCATAGACTATTCAAAGGTAAAAAGTTGGCTTTGTTTAAAATGTTAGATTACTATAATGTATTCATGAAGTAATTGAATTGGCTAGTGATAATATTATGACAAGTATCTAGTGAAATTATGATTTATGCCAACAAATTGGCTAGCAAAACTATGTCCAAAATATTATCTCCCAAAATGTGTGAAGTCATACCAATATCTATATCAATGAACTCATAACTTAGGGTATGAAAATAATCAATGGGACAAGTCCCAACATACCCTATCCACACAAACTTGTGAACGTAATAGCATTGAATGAGTCCTTATAACTTTCATAGAGAACTGTACAAAACTACCAATAAATGTTGAACAAGTTAAGGTGAGTAATGAAATAATTAAAATCTTAAGTTATGGAAATTGACCTAATATAGATTGTTAAAAGAAGTGAGACAAGTCTCAATTACTCTTAATCGATTATGTCAAAAATACTCACATAAGAGGGTGCTAGAATCCATGAGACAAGTCTCACTCGCACCATGCTGATAATGCAAGACCTAAGTTCATATTCATCAAGTAAAGAAAGGGATGACCATTCATCCATAGAGTTAAGTATACCTCATAACTAGAAGCAAGCTTCCATAATGTTTGAGTAAACTCCAAAAGATAATAAAGTAAAATAAATTTGAGCTTAGCACCGATAGACTAGCAATGAGCTTGTTCCAGCATATGTAAGCCTCATGAGACGAGATCACCACCCAGGTAGACCAGGGTCTTCGAAAGTCTCCTAGTCTTTGAACTATGTTGCCAGCATAGGGACAAGCTAGTGGAGAAATCCACCTAACAATGCTAGGTAGTTTCTGTTTCACTTTGGACGGTGATACCACCTCTTTTCGGTGTGGGGGAGACATTGGATTTCATGCTTAGCTCACATGATCTATGTCGGTTAAATCTCAGGAAATTATTCGGTTCACTTCAGCCGTGGACCCCTCTTTTCGGTGTGGGAAGATACTGACTTGGTTTCACCTTAGCCGGTGAACCCCCCCTTTTCGGTGTGGGGTAGACACTGGACTTGGTTCACCTTAATCGGTGAACCACCCCTTTTCGGTGTGGGGGAGACACTGGATTTCATGTTAGCTCGCATGATCTACTTCAGTTAATGCTAAAGATTCTTTAAATAATGTGAGAAAGAATGAAAGTAGCATGTTCAAATTGAACAATAGATCAAAGAAGTAGAAACGTAAGTTAAAAGTGAGCTAAGTAAGTAAGAGCTTAAGAATGTCAATCATTAATGTTGATAAGAATGAAGTTTTAACAAGTTAGTGGTTTATGCCAATATTGGAGTATGAATATATGCCTCAAAGATTAATATATTAGGTAAACAACCAATTAATGGGCATAGCCAATAAAGATTGGCTTATAAATATATTCATGCCCATTTAACAAAGAATGAGAAGTATAACTCATGAGTAGAGTTGCCAAATCATTTCCTTAGTCTTGTGAATTAATTACTCGATTCGTTGGAGGTATGGGACTACAGTTAATCATTGCACTTGTAACTAAAACATAGGATCAAAGGAGATCATTGAACTACACAACAGAAAGAAGAAAAGACTGAAAAATAAACTAAGTCAGGGAATAGTAGCTCTCGGCCTAAGGGAGCAGAATCATAAAGTTTTGTTTAAGTTGTTCTAAAATTATGTTCATGATTCCAAGGTCTTATGTTCATATAGAAAATGAGTTGTGTGCCTTATTGCATGAGAACATGTCATATTCATAGCATGAATTAGAAATAACGATATAAGAAATTAAAGTGACTTAACTTTCCAGAAACGGCATGTTGCTTTAGGAAGAGCTTTCCTTGATCATGCATAGTCCTTATGTGCTTATGTGCATACACCCATACTTAGTACAAGTGTGTACTAACCCCATATATTATTTCTATTTTTATAGGCGCAGGTTCTAGAGAAGACTGAAGATTCGACGAAGCTGCTTGGATTAGCGATCTCCAGACTTTGGTAGGTCCTCTTGAGTTCGAGGATGCTACACTTTATTATTTTAGCTTTAGTACATTATACATAGCTGGTGGATGTAGTCCCTACCGTTCCATTTCAAACATTTGTTCAAGCGTTTGTAATAAGGCCGATTTGACAAACTATTATTATTATTATGATTATCGATTTCGATTGTTTAATCTTTAATAGATGGTTGATTTAGTTTGAGCTCATTAGAATATCACTCTTATGAAATATATATATGAAGTCTATGTATACTTTAATAAGTAATTATATTTTTTTAAATTTTCCGCAAATTTAACTCTATGATTGTGATAAAAGCTAAGAAGAGGCTTGTCTGCGACCTCTGAGAGGTTAACGACGCCGGTTGCATTCGGATTCCAGAATCCGGATGTGACAAACCATCACTGTTCGATCCCATGTGAGCACATTGTGTGCCTGAGTAGGGGACACACTGTTCTTTACAACCAACCAGAAGAATTTAACAGCAAAAGTTAGGGTCGCTTTCTTGATATTGAAGATCGGAGTCTGACCCACTCGGCGTGCTCTCCATCTGTAGCAAGATGCCAGGCTAGCCATCTCATAAGGGACTCCCTTCGCTTGGAATTCCACTGAAATGATCCACTCTATATAATGCCCATCCGATAGTTAAAACTCAAATGTTTCATAGGCCGAGTATGTCCGGGCCATAGATGAACCTGCAGAGAGCGGTTCTCGGAGATGTTGACTGTGAATCCCTGGACAAGTGTAGCCTCTAGTAGAGTCTGAGCAGCGGGCTTGGCCCGCTTATTGATGGACCCTCTTATGGTAGCATCATATGTAGCATAGATCTCCCATAAACTCTCCTCATTATAAAAGCCTACGTTGTTTCCCATCCACTCACATTTGTCCCTCCAAAAAAGATCGTGGATGGCCAGAGTAGTGTGTAGTCTACCTATGAGAACATGACACTCCTTTGTGATCAGTGTGTACATCTTATCTTTCTCGTTTAACATACGAGCATCCTGTAAATTCAGTATTGTCCATCCACACACCATCTATTAGGATCCTCACCAACTGGTGCAGGCTCAATACTAGGGGCACTGGAATATCGCCCGCACTATAACCCTCAGAAGATGAGGCAATGATGTCATTAGAACTGGGGCCACAACTAGATCCAAATGCAAACTCAGAGCGAGTTAGTGAACTGATAAGTGTGTCCCCCTCATTAGTCTAGGGCACAGTGACCACGTCGACATCACCTATCGGGCTTGATTCTGTATAGTACGTGGAGCAGTGAGGAAGGTCCTGGTGGGAGGTGGAACATACTTCCCATTTGTATCCTCATCAATCAATCTGAAAGAAGGAGCAACATATTTTGACTTTCCCTTTTCAGCGTGAGTTGGATCTTGCTTGATGGTACCTGTGGAAGTTTATTTAGTACCAATACAAGTCAAAAATACACACGACGGAATTTTAGAACAAGAAACTAACCAAAACAAAAAAAACTAGGCGGTAACTGAACTGCCGACCCACTGTGGTTATCGACAGTCCATCGAGGGATCGATGGTCTGTAGGTCCTCTTTGTAGGTCAAAGTACCCAAAATTGGGTCTCTGAGGTGGGAACTGATAAGTCCAAGATTTAGAAATATTTAGGAATTTATTTGGACAGAGTTTGTGTACTCAAATGTTTGTTTTGTGCCGATAATTGATGTAAAATCCTTGGTTTCCAAGTACTTAGATTGAGGAACAAAGCGTGGACGCTAATTTTCAAAAAGGAACAAAATAAACTGAAGAATGAAGAAATGAAGGCTTGGTGATAACCGAATCCCTTTGGCAAGTCACCTAGTGGCCCCTTGACCGCCTAAAGTTCTAGTATGCCTAGACCTGAAGGAAAAAATCAATTTGGCAAGAGAAAGGAGCAGTCGGTGTGTAGACGAGTGGTTCTGTGATGCAGTGTTGGATCGTCCTAGGTTACAGAACTTGAGAAGGATGAACGCCAAAATAAAAAGGCGATGGAGCTGACCAAAAAGTGGATCGATGATCCCAACTTAATGCACTGGATGGCCCTTCACAACATATTTTGGAGACTATAAATACATTTTCACACATTTTGTTTTGTAGATTAGATTTTAATGAATCACTTTTTATTCTAAACACTAAACAGATTTATTTTGGAGTTTGAACACTCAGTATGGAGACTACGTCTTCATTAGCTTTGAAGACTAAAAGTTTTCCATTTTTAAGGAATTGGAAGTGGGTCTTTGAGTTCTTCAATTCGAGTCTTTCTAAAGACAAAATTAATCTTACCCAGTTCATTGAAACTCAGTTTGGTAACAATTTCTATCTTTTTATGAAGTCTAGCTAAAATCCTAATTCTTGGGGTGTGATTATGTTATTATGGGCTGATTTAACTTATGGGAATTGCTAATTGTTAGTTGAAATGTTGTTTAGAAGTGATTTCAATCAATAATTGTGGTTAAAATTAAAGCATTGTAGTTGGAAATGCAGTTCTACCTTTGTGCTTTTTCGCTTGCTCGAGAAAGAGGTTTTAAACCCAAGATTACTGAATTGATGGCCTCTAGGTATTGAGTTATCATGGGCTCAACTCGATAAAGTGAATCCTAAATCCTTTTCCACACATTCAGGTAGATAGATTAAATGGATTAAAGTGTAGGTTGTTATTATTTGCTTGTTTGTTGGTGTCCGAGAGAAACCAACTTGATTTGGGGTAAATTATTCGAGAGAAATCTTAACCCCACTGAAGTCTATCTTATATACTGACTTAAAACTATTTACTAACAATTGCAATTACCTATTTGTCTATATTAACCTATAATCCAATCACCTCCCAAGAACCCTTCTCAATATTGTTAATTTCATGTTATTTTTTGTTGTTGTAGTTGATAGTTTAAAACCAAACCCCCTTAATTTTACACCCATGTCAACCCCTTAATTTGAATCATATTATTATTCATAAATGTCTATTCCTATGATTAACTTTGAGAATATTCATACTTTACTCTTGAATCTTAAATACGTACCACTCTTTGTGGGATTCGACCCCAACTCATTTAGTTAGGTTCTTATAATGACTAGCAATCGTTGACACTTAGAATTGGATGGAATATCCTTGAAACGTTAATCAAAATGGTGCCGCTGCCGGGGAGTGGTGTTGTTTAAGATTGTTTAGTGAAGTTGAATTTTGTTCTTGTTAGTTATAGCTGAATCTACTTATTTTTAGTTTTGGTTGTTTGTATTTTGAAACAGAGTGTGTGAGTGTGAGAAGAAACAATGGTATCCAAGTGGTCCACCAATATGACATAGGCAACCTCAACGATGTCAATGAGCCTAATGCTAATTATCCTCATCTTATTGGTGGAATTGTTGTCATTCGCTTGCCACCGGCTGAAGAGAACGCGGTGTTTCATATTATAAGCACCATGTTGCAACTCTTGTAATTCAAAGGGTTATTTGGTGGGTTAGCTCATATGGATCCCCATGAGCATTTAAGAAATTTTGTTTATGTTTTCGGGGTGTTCTCTTTCAAGAATATATCCCAAGAGTCGGTACGGTTTAGGTTGTTCCCATTTTATTTAATGGGGGAAGCGTCCAAGTGGCTGGCTGAATTGCCACGAGACTCAATCACTTTGGGGGAAGAGCTTTTCTCACCGCATTTCAAGTGCGATTTCCCTCCTTTGAAGATGATGACTCTTCGGGACAACATTCAAAGCTTTAAACATTTAGAGGGTGGGTCAATTCATGAGACTTGGCTACAATTGAAAGTTTGTGTTGTAATGGCTAAATCATGGTTTGGCCGACAACGTTTCGCTGAAATATTTTTACCGAATCCTTGATTAGATTAAAAAGTGTACCTAGCCAACTTTCTCTGGGAGGTTTGATGCAACAACTTTACGTTATAGCAGCCCAACTTTTGGATGGTACGACAACAATTAATCGAGCATGGTACACCCGCGAAGATCAGGTCTACCCTCTCACATTTAAATTATCCAAGGAGCAGCTGGATAAACACCACGAGAAGGACCATAACATGGCCAAGATCATGACAAAACTTAACATTTTATCCAAAAATGTCATGGTAGCTAGCACTCAAAATGTTAATATTGTGGGTGTCGGGTGCGTTAATCCTAATGAGGCCAAGTTTGAGGCTTTATACAATTAAGAGGTGAATTTCTTGGCCAACCAAGGAGGTGGTTATAATTAAAACTACCCAGGGCAAGGTGGCAACAAAGGTTGGAACAGAGATGAAGGTTGTAAGGATTGTGATAGAGAGTGGAGGGATCGTAACCCCCCTTGAAAATAGAGAAATGGGGAGAAGCATAGATATATTCCTCCCCATGAGCGCTAAAAGCAAAAGGATTCCAAAAGATGTCGGTCGGAGGATATTCTTTATCTTATCCTCAACAAGGTTGAGGGGTCTAACAAGATTTTAAAAAAGATAAAGGAAAATGTGTCGACCCTTAGCCATATGGTTACGTCCCATTCTGTTTCTATCAAGAAGTTGGAGACCCAAATGGGTCATATTTCGTCTCATTTAAACCCGAGACAATAAGGGGGGTTTTCTTAGTGATTCTATGGTCCATCCCAAGAATGAATTTGAATGAGGACTTGCGCGTACCACGACGTTAACTAAGGTGTTGTTTGGGAGGCTACCCAACTCTTATTTGCTTTTTTAAAATTTTGAAGTAATCGTGTGTTGATTGTGCAGGTTAAAGTGTAGGATGCATTTGAAATATATAGATTTGCAAGCTAAAAGTCCAATTGGCAACTCGCCGAAGAGGTTGGCGAGGCCGGCTTGGACCGCCGTTGGAGTTAAGACATTTTTTAATTGGGGTCTATAAAACTTAGCGAGCCCATAAGTAAAGTGGACAATCACCGACCAGGTCATCGATCATGACTTAGTTTGTCGTTTGGACCCCCACATTAACTTGAGGTAGGTTAGGAAAACTTATATGGCCTAATGGGCGAGAACTGAACACTTTTTAAAGGCCAAAGGTGTAAACTTTCAAACTCTTTCATTTTCTCTCAATTTTAAACTTCCCAAACTCACACTCACACAATAGTTTCCATATTCTTGCATTTTTGTCATTTTTAGTCGTCGAGTTTGTGTTTGGAGTTGGATATCGTTGCCGCCTAGATTTACAACTTCTTATATTCGGCCTATAAGGTTGGTTTTCCAAACTCTGAATTCTTTTTTAGAAATTTTTACTTTTATGCAATGATCTTTATCTTAGTGATGTATGTTTGGCCTCTTTGATAGTAATTGTATGCTTGTGTATGCCAGTTTTAATTTGAATATCATACTTAAAGCCATAATATTGATTTCCCGAGATTTTGTGCCTTAGAATTGGTAAAAATCGTTGGGTGTTTCTTAAAAGGTGTTGGGTATAATCGAGTGAAGTATAAGTAACCCGTATTTGTGCCAAATGACATAATTTACCCAATGATGGAGTGGATGATGTCATTCCTAAGGGAAAAAGTTGTCAAACGGCCAAATTTGGCTAAATCGGGAGAAGTCTGAGTATCCCAAGGTCATGGGTAGTATGGGTCTAGGTCTAATTTAAATAATGCATGTTTTGTTTTTGTTTTTTGGGACTGCAGGGTTGAATTTGGGATTTGGGGTTAAAAGTAGGTGCATTGAGACGTTTGGTGAGCAGGGTCGAGCTCACCAAACCACTCGGCGACTCACCGAAGTCCCCCTTATTGCCTTTAATTTCATGCTTAATCTTGAGTTAGGTTCTGTAACTTTTGATGAGAAGCCTGAGTTTGCTGAGTGCACTCGACAACTCACCGAATGTCTTCCTTGATTGCCTTTTTCAACGCCCCTAATCCCTAAAAGCATTGTTCCTTTTTGCGGGCTAGTCTTTGCTCGCCAAATGTTGTCGGCAATTATCCAAAAGGCCCTTCCCATCGGCAACATGCCATTTTTTCTAGAAAATTTTGAGCCAATCATTTTGGTGAGACTGATATGGCTCGCCAAAGTGATTCGACAACTCGCTGACCGGTTCGGCGAGCCTGTGTGCAACTAATTTTCTGCAACTTTGTTTGGCTTATTCCTAACTCTTTTTAATGTTTTTCCAGAAATGGCTAGACCAAAATTTGTTGGTAGAGACATGCTGCCCCACAAGAGGGAAAAAGGGATCACAATAAATGAGGATGCAACTACATCACGGGCAAAGGTCACTAAAGTACCCACCAAAAAAGGGAAGGGCAAGGAAAAAGGGAAGGCTCATGCATCTGCTTCACCGGAGGCCAACTCTGGTAGTGACGGCATCAATCTCACTCACCTCACCACTTCTGAGAGTGAGGGTGTGCACCAGGAGAAGCACACTAAAATTTCTAAGCCTAAGGAGGATGAATAATTGTCAGTCTAGAGGGCTGAGCTCTGTTCCAAGAGTCTGAATGATCCCTCTAGGATCAAGGCTACCCAGGTCACCACTAATCCACCTGCTCCAGCACAGGTTGATGTTATGGCATGAGCTGCACAGGTCCTTCTTCCCGGTGTATGGAAAGACTGAAGACAGAGGTATTGAGAACCATTATTGAAGAAAAAAGATTGTCTACTGATGGGGTAGTGGACAAGTATCCATAGATTATGAGTTGCCTAAGGTCCCACAAGTTCCAGCGATTCACTCGACCCCGTGGTCCCTATGTTCCAAATTAGGTCCGGGAATTCTACACTACCTACGGAGCTTTAGCATCACAAGGGAAGAAACAAGCTACGAAATTTAAGCTGGTAGACTATATTTTTGTCAGGGGCAAAAAGGTGAAGAGTGATAGTGATGATACCAATGCACACCTAGAGTGTTCGAAAAAAATCGAGGATGACTATGAATACATGGTGAAGACTAAGTCATTAAAGACACTGAAAGAGTGGTTGGACCCTTTTCTATATGATGGAATTCCTCGATGGTTGGAGGCAGGAGCTCCAAAAGAAAAGAAGGACCTCAATGAAGCATCGAGATACTGGTATGACATTATCAGCATCATTGTCATGCCATCATAGAATGATTCTATTCTTCGCCATGCGAAGGCAGCCTTTCTGGGTTGTATTATTGATAGGCGCAGTGTCTACTTAATGATAATTGTGGACAAGAGATGGCCATGAGGGCTAGAAAGCGTTAGACATCCCTCCCCTTTCTGGTGTTGATCACCAAGTTGTGTTGATGAGTTCAGGTTTTTATAGATGAAAAAGATGTGGAAGTGATCTACCAATATCAGAGGATTGAGGCAGAGTACTTGAAAGATGAGGCTCAGAAGAAAAAAGCAGTCCCGCTGGATTATCCCTTGGTTATTGATACATAGACATTACCTCCAGAGGCATATGTGCGTACTCCATCCCCTGGGCCTTCAAGTACATCTAGTTTTGTACCTTGTGTTACACCCAATACCTCCCCTGCTCCCCTGCCTCCTAGATCTAGTACCGATGCTGCTATTGTCCGACCCCCACTCACTCAGGCTGCATCGCTACGAATGTGGCAACTAGCTTATTCTACTGATCGTCGTGCCGCTATACTTTAGGTCACTATTGCGGTCATGATTCAAACAAACCTCATTGATGTTGTGACACCTTTGTGCACTACCATTGATTCTCTTGCGGCTAGGATAACGGGGTGCGAGCATGGTCAAGGGACCAATAAGAAAGTGATGGCTCTAAAGGCCGCTATTGCTACACTAAGAAGAGATGTGGACCAGCTAAAGGTCACTGATATGTCAATGATTTTAGGGACGGTAGAGATCCCATATATGTCAGTATAGCTAGATACTTCTCCAGTTACCACCGGAGATGATGTTCGAGGTGAATATATAGTTGATCCTGAGTCTGAGTCTGAGATAGATGAGGAGATGCTTGGGGTTGCTGAGGAGTTTTGCTACGAGGGCCATACGGAGATTGAGGATGCCATGGTTGATGCAGTTGTGGAGGCTTCTTTGGTAGATAAACCCCTGGATGACCGTAGTGGAGCTGGTAGAGTTGATGTGCCTTCGGGCATTAATGCCTAAGCGTAGAGTGATTCACCAGGCATTGATGCCCCTATCGATGGAGAAACTGTTTAGATAGGATCCATGTTTACCTCCCTCTATGTCTTATCTTTATTTACTTTTTGGGTATTTTTATTGCATTCAACAAATTATTTTTTGTTTGTGGTGGGGTGAGGTATTTTCATACCTTCCTCTTGTGATTATTTTTTGTATAAATATTGGGTTTTGTGCCAAAATTAGTGTTTTAACTTTGTTTTTGTGGATGTTTGAGCTTGTTTCTTCTTATTTTAAATGTAAATGCTTTATGGACCCTTCCAAAAAATTTTCTGCCATCTCTTGTGTATTTAATTATGGTTGTTCTTGTGAAAACTTGAGTGTCGATTGTGATTAATACCGATGACTTGAATAGTGCTTTCAATCGAACAAACATGAATGTGCGGCTACGATAAGGCAAAATGAAGTTGTATAAGCAATATGTGAACTTTTTGCATGTCATTGTGACTAGGAGATTATCAAATTGAGTCTCTTGTGATGAAAATTGCACACTAGCAAAAGTGTGGAATCTTGTCTGACATTGGTGTCAATACTTTGTGTGATGCGCTTACCGTGAACCATGCATGATGACACCTAGAATTTGTTCCGTTTGTCTGCATATCCAAGTGATGTGAGCTCTTGAAGTGACCTTAGGCAACAATTCTAAAGAGTAAACTAATTTGATATTATACTTCTTTTGTGGCCTATCTTGTGAGTGTGTGATCTTTGCTTGAACACCCTTTGAGCCTTACCCTTTTTCTTGGAAGAAACTTCATGCTATTGTGACCTTTCTTTTTCCCTTCACCCATAATCCTTAGGGGAGTGGTGAAAAGAGAGGGTAAATCAATAAATGTGAAGAAATTCCCCTATACCCATGGTTTTGAGAAAAAAAAGATGGAACCCCTCCATACAAAAAAAGAAGAGAAAGGTAGAGAAGAAAAAGAAAATAAAATAAAAAGAATGAAAAGTTGTGAAATGAAGTTGTAAAAAGAAATGGGGTGTCCAAAGTTTCATTAAAAAGAGATAATGAATGAAATTGTTGAATAAAAGAGAAGAAAGTGTTGTTCATACCACATGTCATGGGGATAGTAGCCACCGAGCCTAAATGACCATACCTTTACACTCAGCCCCATTACAAGCCTTGAAAGACCTTTTTGATCTTGAGTGAGATAAAACACGTGTTGATTGGGAAATAAGGGCAAATCTATGAGTGGAGTCCTTCATGTGTTCATCTTTGTGACTGTGAGAGTTGTTGATTCCAGAGCTATTAACTATTGAACCATTGCATGTAAATAGGGAATCCCTATTTGTGTGAGGGTGTTTGAGTACCTTTGTTGTGATTGAACTTGCATTTGAAGCTAGTATTGTGAAATTGAGAATCTTTAATAATGATGAGTCACAACTTGAATCTTGGAGTGCACAGTCGATCCTTGCATGAGTAATTTGAGTCATGTTGTGTGCATTCATGATTGAGTATGGTGTAGCATTATTTGATACATCCTTTTTGAATTGTTGAACTTGAGTTTTACTTGAGGACAACCAAAAGTTTAAGGTTGGGGTGTTGATGAGTCCAAGATTTGGACTCATTTAGGGCTTTATTTGGATACATTTTGTGTCCTAAAATGCTTGTTTTGTGCCAATAACTGATGTAAAATCCTTGATTTCTAGGTACTTAGATTGAGGAACAAAGCATGGACACTAATTTGCAAAATGGAACAAAGTGAGATGAAATAATGTAGAAATAAAGGCTTGGTGATTGCCGAATCCCTTTGGCGAGTAGCCTAATGGCCTCTTGACTACCAAAGTTCAAGTATGCCAAGCCTTGAAGGACAATCAATTTGGCGAGATAAAGAAGCAGTCGGATCGCCGAGCCGATCGGCGATCCCGACTTATTGTACCGAATGCCCATTCACAACATATTTTTGGTGTTTATAAATATATTTTCAAACATTATATTTAGGAGATTAGATTTCAATAAATTAGTTTTTATTCTGAACATTCATTAGAGTAAATTTTGGAGTTTGAACACCGAGTGTTGAGATTAGTCTTCCTTAACTTTGAAGAATTAAAGTTATCCACTTTTTGAGAAATTGGAAGTGGGTGTTTGAGATTCTTCAATTTGGACCTTTGTAAAGATGAAATTAATCTTACCCGGTTGATAGAAACTCAGTTTGATAGCGATTTCTATATTTTTATGATGTCTAGCTAAAACCCCGATTCTCGGGGTGTGATTATGTGATTATGGGCTGATTTAGTTTATGGGATTGCTAATTGTTAGCTGAAATTTTGTATAGAGGTGATTTCAGTCAGTATTTATGGTTAAAATTAAAGAGTTGTAGTTGCAAATGTAGTTCTACCTTCGTGTTTTTGGCTTGCTCGAGAGAGAGGTTTTAAACCCAAGGTTACTTAATTGATGGTCTGTTGGTATTGAATGTCATGGGTTCAGCTCGAGAGAATGAATCTTAAATCGTTTTCCACACATTCAATGAGAGAGAGTGAATGGACTATAGCTTAGGTTGTTCTTATTTTCTTGCTTGTTGGTGTTCGAGAGAAACCAAGTTGATTCGGGATAAATTATTTGAGAGAAAGTTTATCCCCACTAAAGTCTATTAGTCACTGATCTACAGTTATTTACTAACAGTTGTATGTACCCATTTATCTATATTAACCTATAATCAAATCACATCTCAAGAACCCGTCACAATATTGTTATTTTCATGTTATTTGTTGTTGTTGTCGTAGTTGATAGTTAAAACCAAAACCTCCTTATTTGACACTCGTTTCAACCCTTAATTTGAATCATGTTTTTATACGTGAATGTCTATTCCTATCATTGACTTGATCAAATTCGTACTTTACTCTTGAATCTTAAAAACGTACCACTCCTATTAGAATTCGACCCCAACTCATTTAGTTGGGTTATTTTACTGACTAGCAATCGTTGACTCTTAGAATTGGATGAAGTTCCTTTGAAACTTTAATCAGGAACCACGGATGTGTAGAACAGTCCATGATAGAATGACCGTCCATAGTCCAAATCGTGGTTCCCCACTTAGCAAAAGTTTTGTGTGCTTCTGTCCCACGGACCCGACCTACGGTCTATAGAATGACCTACGGTGTCTTATGGGTCAGTGTGTGTTGGGTTTTTGGATTGATAATTTGTTTTATTCAATTTCTTTCAACAATTTTAAACAACTTAGGCTTATTAATGCATTTCAACAAGTAATATGGTAGTTTATTATCCTTAGGGTTCCAATGTCACAAAATTTCATGATCTATCACACCGAGACCAATGAACCCTAAGTCAAAACTTCCAGTTCGGCCTATTAACTTGCTATATTCAGTTTTATGTAATTACACACTCACATACCATAATACCAAGGGTGTTTCTAGCATACAATTTCACATACAAACACAAATTAACAATCCAAGGTCCTGTTCATTGTTGTAATTTCAAATGGAAACTTTGAATAACTTCAATGTTCGAGAGAGATCAACATACATTACAGGTACACAAAAATGGTGAGTGTGTGATTGCAATAAACCTCTATACCCTTTTGGAAAGCCTTTGACACTACACCCGGACTGTGGAATCGCTGGGGAATGGAGATGAGGAATTTGGAAGGGAAAAAGATGATTTGGGAATTCGGGGAAGTGAATGGGACTTGATTTGTAGGATATTGGGATTTAATGGAGAGATTCTAGGAGAAAAAAGGTTTAAAATGGTTGGGAGGGAGCTTTGAATGTGGGGAATGAATAAAAAATGAGTGGTTTTATTTTATAAGGTGTCTGAGTCGGGTCGGGCAAAGCTAAGTTTTGGACCCACGAGGCCCCGTCAATGGTCCGTGGGTCAAATTTTGAACCATTGGTCTGGTCGGTAGATCATTCAGACACTTAGAATTCTTAGAAAACTAATATGGGGTCTATAGACGTCATTCTCGATTTGTGGATGAACCCATAGACCGTCGACGGGGTCCGTACACGACTGCAAAGCTGATTTTCTATAGATTTTTCTATACATGTAGCAACCATTAGGACTTTCGTTCTATATTTTCTTTTCACTTTTTAGACACAGACCGTATTCTATATCTAGCCAACACTAATAAAAAAAATAAAGCACCTATCTAAAAAGCTACAAAATCAAAATAAATGAATAAAACTTCTATAACGAAAAGAAAAAACCCATAGTTGGATAGATTGTACATCGTGGGTTGCCTCCCAAGCAAAGCTTGATTAAGCGTCGCGGCACAATGCGTGCCTCTTGATTACTCAAACTTCATCAAGATTGTAGGCATCAACCACTTCTTGGACACTCTCTGTTTTCCCCATGTAGACCTTGATTCTTTGCCCGTTCACTTTGAACCTTGTTCTCGAGCTCGATCGCTCCATGTGAAAATACTTGAGTGCCTGGGAATGATCTTATCCATTTGGACTCGATCTTTCGAGGAAACAATAGAATCCTTGAGTTGAATAGAAGAATTAGATCAACTAAAACAAATTCACGCTTTTCAATCTTTTGATCATGATACTTATTCATCTTCTCCTTGTACAAGGCTGAACTTTCTTATGCTTTAGGAGAAACTCACCAATCTCATTTATCCAATTTACTCTTTGACTCTATGCAGCGCCCCAATCCAAATTCAACTTCTTTAGTGCCCACATAGCCTTATGTTATAGCTCTACCGGCAAATGGTAAGACTTCCCATATACAATTTGGTAGGGGGACATACATATGGGAGTCTTGAATGCGGTGCTATAAGACCATAGAGCATCATGAATCCTCCTTGACCAACCAGTTTTATTGGCATTCACAGTGTTTGCAACGATTTGCTTATCTTTCTGTTTGACACTTGAACTTGCCCACAAGACTACGTATGATAAGGAGTGGCTACTTTGTGAAATAATCCATATTTTTCTAGCAATGACTTGAACAACTTATTACAAAAGTGGGAACCTCCATCGCTAATAATCGCTCTAGGTCTACCAAATTTGGAAAAGATACTCTTTTTCAGGAATGTGGTGACACTGTTACCCTCATTGTTTGAAAGTACAATTGCTTATACCTATTTCAACACATAATCAACTGCAACAAGAATATACTTCATCCTATGTGAACTCACAAATGGACACTTGAAGTCAAGGCCCCAAACATCAAACAACTCAATCACTAATATCGGATTTATAGGTAGATCTTGCATTTTTGAAATTCCTCCTTCTCTTTGGCAACGATCAAAGACTTCGCAAATTCATGATCATATTGGTGGATGGTAGGCTAGTAATACCCACATTTGAAGATTTTATGAGCAGTCCAAATACCACTATGATTCCCACCAACAATCTATATATGATACGCCTCTAAAATATTCATCATCTCACCTCGGGCACACAACGATGAATAATCCCATCAGCACAAATATGGAACAAGTAAGGCGCATACAAAAAGAACTTCTACGCATCATAAAAGATGGTTCTAGTTCTCCTAAGGATAATTATGAGAGAAGTGGTGGTTCCCAAGTGGTTAATCCTACTTGTGCTACTTGTGGGAAGAAGCACTTTGGGAAGTGTCTAAACTGTACTAGTGGGCATTTTGGTTGTGGGAAGAATGATCACAAGGTGAGAGATTTTCCTACTATTGTGGCTAGAGGAATAGAGGCCAAAAAAGTTCCTCCTAATGTTCCGGATGGTGGTGCTCCAAAGAGGAATCGCTTATATGCTCTCCGAGCCAAAGGAACAAAACCGGATGATGATGATGATGCGTGTAAGTTATAGTTTTCTCTCTTTAGTTATATGAGGTCCTTCTGTGTGGGGGAGTATGGCGAGTAGTTGGGTTGTAGATTGTTATCTCATCTCTTCTATTCAATTCAAGCTTCAGAGATAGAATGTCATACTAGCATGTTGCATGTTGCATTGTATTTAGGAGTCTAGTTGAAATTGAATTTCATTGATTCCTTGCATTGTGCATTTCATGAAGTTATGATTATGTTTTAAAGTGAGTTTATATGGTTTTATATGTCATATTGTCATGCTTCCATCATAAATTATTTAAGAGTTGCATTTTTGGAAAATTGAGCATGTTTCACTGTAAAGAAATTGGTGCTCACAGTAATAATTTTGAAATTTTGACTAAATTGTTCTTTCAAGAAAAATGGTTATGATATGTATAGAACTTTTGTATATGAGAATCATAATATGTGGAGAAGGAAGTTCCTCCTATATGAAATGAAAATGTGAATCTTATTGCATGATGAGTTGTAAATGTAGTTACTACCTTCTTGTAGTGTTTGAGTCTCTTAAAGTATGGGAAATTGATGTCTCTCTTGTGTGGTATGGTTATGTGCTGCTAGTCTTGAGTCTCTTATCTCTTCATATTGTCTAAAAAGAATAGCTAGTGTCATTCGAGGACGAATGTTGTCCAAGTGGGGGAGTATTGTTACACCCTCAAAATGAGCTAGGTTGATATAGAGCCTAACACTTGTTTAATGATGTTTTAAAGTCATAAAATGTATAATAATAGTGTTCTTAAGCAATATATAAAGTTTGGAAGTGTTTGGAGGTCAAACGTCCAAGACGTTAGAAAACTTGTCGAAGTTGAACTAGTGTGTCGTAGTGTTTTGTAGTGATGTTTTGGGTGATATTTTGAAGGTGAAATTCAGTACCAAGGGTTGATACGCGTATACTGATATACAAAGGGTCGAAACGTCCGAGAACAACACCCCAGGGACCATGGACTGCCAAGCTGCCGCGCCAGCCAGTTCTGGGCAGTGACTGCACATCGCGCAGCTGACACGCAGTTGGGAAAATTCTTTCCCTGTGACGCGGGGCTGTCACGAACCATTCTAGCCAAAATTTTTTCAAAACTAAGATTTGGAAATGCTTCCGCGACGCGCAGTAAAGTTCCAGATTTTGTTGCGTCATTTTAAAGTCAAATTTGAGTTGGTTAATTTGTCCGATAAATGTAGGGGTCTTTTGGGTAATTTAGGGGTGCATTATGGACGTTTATAGGACCTATTTAAACCCCTAAACTCACCAATCAAAGCGAAACCCTCAACTCAAAACAAAACCTTTCCATTCTTCTCTCCAATACCTCCATTGTTGAAGCTTTGAAGCTCCAAGGAAGAAGATAGGTTTCTCAAGTTTTTCTCCATCAATCTTGTGGGATTTTCATCACAAATAAAGTATGTTTTTTCTTCCTTGAAATCTCTTTCTTCAAGGAGTCAATTCCAATGATTTTTCAAAGATGATCAAAACATGAATTCTCCAAATTTGTGATCTAGCCATGGGTTCTTGCATAAAAGGTTTTGAATCAATGTTTTAGTATTGAATTGATGTTAATGCAATGTGTTAATGTAATAATACCTATGAACCCATGCAAATCATTTAATCCTTATTTTGACTATATTATGGGTGATTTGATCATGTCTCAATGCTTATGAATTCTAGTGTATTTTTCTTTGGGCTATTGAATGATGTAAGAATTGTATTATAGTGATGCATAGGTTGTCTTAGATTCATAAACCTATATTGAATTGACTTAGATTCATTGAGTATTGTGATTTTTGTATTGAATTGATAATCATGGCCATGGGTAAGGGCCTATTGGTATTGAAATGGATGAGTTACCTATGGATTGAAGTTGTGAGAACGGATTTGGTGGTACGCTGCCCTAATTCTCTTTATTTTATGTAATGTAGGTCTTGAATTATGTTGTCATTGGTATGGTACACTTATGGTGGTGGCTTTATGTGTTTTACTTGTAATTATGTGGCCTCGTCGACGTTACGTTTTATATTATAATGATCATGGCCTTGTCGGCAACTACTTGACATATAATGATGATTTGTATGGTTGAATTAGGTGAAGTATAATCATATCTATCTACTTGTGATTAAGATGAATGTATATGTGCTTCTGTTTATGATGTTAGGTGATCATGTTACACTATGACTATGTCCTGTAGTGTGTGTAGTCTTAGAGTTGATGCATGATTCGTCGTACTTGGTTATAGAGTCTTATGATTGGCTATATTGATGAGTCTATAGTAGTATATAGGATGACCAATAGATGATGTTGGTCATGCCTATGTGCTTATAGAATGATATGCTATATGTGAAGATGTGTGTGTCTTGTCTTGGTAGACTTGTGTCCCTTACTTGATACATGTACATTATGAATATGAACATTTTGACTTAGTAGGCTTATGCACCTTTGTCT
Source organism: Solanum sitiens (assembly GCA_016801875.1). Classification (NCBI taxonomy): domain Eukaryota; kingdom Viridiplantae; phylum Streptophyta; class Magnoliopsida; order Solanales; family Solanaceae; genus Solanum; species Solanum sitiens. The sequence continues at coordinate 1,300,990 of JABWTJ010000071.1, forward strand.
TATATGTGATATGAAGATGAATGTTGAATGAAAGTCTAAGATCGGTAGACCTAAGATGGTGCCATTCTAAGCATTACTGATATGTGGAACCTTCTATATAGAAAGAAGGTTAAGAATGAGCTATCCTTATAGACCATTGAGTGGAAGCCCTAGTGGACCCATCTTTGGTGGGTGGATTATGACTAGGTAATGATTAAGAGATGGTACCTTTTCATATGCCCCTTTTTATTGAATTTACTCTATGAGAACAAAGGCTAGCACCGAGTGAATATGTTATGGGTTGTAGCTCTACTTAAGAAGGAGACTAGAGTACAATGTATCTCTACATGAGAAGGAGACTAGAGTGCATAAAAGACCTTGATGTTCCTTAACCATGTGCCTACATGTGATGTGTCCTAGTTCTACCCTTGGTAAGTAGAACACCCTCCATTGGAGTAGGGTAGACTCCGGATTCCATGCCTAGATAATATGGTCTATGTCGGTTATTACTTATTCTCATCATGTGGGATACATCCTAGTATTTGATAAGTTCTACAACATTTAGGTAGTGGAATGGGACGCTATCTAGACATGGCATGAGTAGGCTTTGAAGGTACTAGAGTGTAGGTTCCGTAGGTCTTTCCAAAACCATTATGTGAAGTCTTTAATAAATGAAATGTCTTGTAATTGACTTAGTGAATGATTATCACTTTAGCTAATGTATGTGTTGACTAGAATGTTCTCTATCTAGGGTAGCTTTGAGGGTTGCTTAGGTAAGTTTGTAGAGGGTATATGGGCGATCTCTTCTTGTCCTACTTAGGTGAATCTTGTAGTAACCTTAGGTGGGGAGTAAATGAAAGGAAAAGGGAACAATATTATCTTAGGTAGTCTTAAGGATCGTTTAGGTAGGGTTGAAGAGGGTGTATGGGCGGTCTCTTCTGGTCTGACTTAAGTAATTCTTAGGATAACCTTTGGTGGGAGGTGTATATGTTTCTACGGGTTGAAGTGATGTTGATGCTATGTTATGGAATGTGACTTATGTGCATACATGTTGACTTGTAAGTGACTATTATACTTGTCTTAAAAGGTTTTCTCAAAAAAAGCATGTTTCATACAAAAGTCTATTTATCATGATTTTATGCATTATGCCATACTTAGTACAAGTGTTTGTACTGATTCCATGCATTTTTTCTATCTCTAAAGGTGTAGGTAGAATTTGAGAGGATTCTCAAAGTGGAAGCTTGGATTATGTTCATTCAAGCAAAGAGTTGGTATGTCCTCACTAGATTCGAGGACATATTGATGTTTAGATTTCCTTATTGAAAGTATTGTAATAGACTTAGCTATTTTTCTATATGTTGAAGTATGGGCCGTGTCCCAATATATTCGTATGTCTAAGATGGCGACTTTAAGACTTAGTCTTTCATATGTTTTTCTATAAAAGAGACATTTTGAAGTATTATTATTTCGTGTAAAAATTCTTAATTCCGCTTTACTTTTCATTCATTTATGCAATGAATGGTACACAAGGGCTTGTACAAGACCTCCGAGAGGTTGAGTATGCCGTGTTTCAATTCGAGAATACCCTAACTTCTAGGGGGTACTCTCGGGTCGTTACAATCTTGGTATCAGAGCATAAGGTTATGAAAGTAGTATTAGGAATCGAAAAGTCTCAAAAAGCCACGTCTAGTAGAGTCTTATTCATTGGTGTGAGTCGCGACACATCCATGAACGAGAGGCTATATGACGATAGAGTTTCCCTTATTTTCTACTCCTATGTCGTGCCATAGAGATTAAAAGTTATGAGTGTCCTTTTCTTATGGTTTTCATTGTGTTTCTATGGAGATGAATACGAGGAGGACACCAGCTATGAGGGTTGAGGAGAATGATGTGAATGAGGGACTTTCTCCCCGAGATGGACAAGTGCCACAAGGTGTGCAAGTTCCTGAAGGTGTTCAAGGTGCTCAATATGATCAAGTCCCTATTATGGGTGGAGGTAATGAGGTTCCGGTGGTTCCCCCGGTTATGGCTAATGGGGAGATTAGAGAGGCTCTCCTTACCCTAGCCCGAGATATGACAACCCAAGTGAATAGAGACATTGGGCCTAGGGTGAATAATATGGAGAGTACTATGAACTCTAGATTGAGGGAATTTGTGAGGATGAATCCTCCTATCTTCTTTGGTTCTGAGGTTAGAGAAGATCCCCAAGCTTTCTTTGTTGAGGTGTATAAGATAGTGCATGCTATGGGAGTGACTTCTAGGGAGAAAGCAGAGTTAGCTTCGTATCAATTGAAAGATGTTGCTCAAGTATGGTTTACTCAATGGAAGGATAGTAGACCGATTGAATCGGGTCCTTAGAGTGGGAAGAGTTTAAGGAAGCATTCTTAGAAAAGTACTTTACCCTTGAGAAGAGGGAGGTTAAGATTGAGGAATTTATAAACCTTAGGCAAGGTAGCATGAGTGTTGAGGAGTATTCCTTAAAGTTTATCTTATTGTCTAAGTATGCTCCATCCTTAGTGTCTAACGCTAGGGATGAGATGAGTGGGTTCTTGACCGGTGTTTCGGATATTGTAAAGGAAGAGTGTTGTACAACCATGCTCCATGGTGACATGACTCTCTCTAGTATTATGGTGTACGCTCAATCCATTGAAGAGTCTAAACTTGGGAGGAGAAGTAGAGATGCTAAGATGGGAAGAACCGATGAGCAAGTTTACCCTAAGCTTAAGAAGAGGGCTCCAAATCAAAAAGGTTCTAGTGCTCCTAAGGCTAATTATGAGAGAAGTGGGGGTTCCCAAGTGGTTATGCCTACTTGTGCTACTTGTTGGAATAAGCACTTTGGGAAGTGTCTAGACGGTGGGCGTTTTGGTTGTGGGAAGGATGATCAAAAGGTGAGAGATTTTCCTACTATTGCGGCTAGAGGAATAGAGGCCAAACAAGTTCCTCCTAATGTTCTGTATGGTGGTGGTCCAAAGAGGAATCGCTTCTATGCTCTCCTAGCCAAAGGAACAAAATCGGATGATGATGATGATGCGTGTAAGTTATAGTTTTCTCTCTTTAGTTATATGAGGTCCTTCTGTGTGGGGGAGTATGGTGAGTAGTTGGGTTGTAGATTGTTATCTCATCTCTTCTATTCAATTCAAGCTTCAGAGATAGAATGTCATAGTAGCATGTTGCATGTTGCATTGTGTTTAGGAGTCTAGTTGAAATTGAATTTCATTGATTCCTTGCATTGTGCATTTCATGAAGTTATGATTATGTTTTAAAGTGAGTTTATATGGTTTGATATGTCATATTGTCATGCTTCCATCATAAATTGCTTAAGAGTTGCATTTTTGGAAAATTGAGCATGTTTCACTGTAAAGAAATTGGTGCTCAGTGTAATGATTTTGAAATTTTGACTAAATTGTTCTTTCATGAAAAATGGTTATGATGTGTATAGAACTTTTTTATATGAGAATCATAATATGTGGAGAAGGAAGTTCCTCCTATATGAAATGAAAATGTGAATCTTATTGCATGATGTGTTGTAGATGTAGTTCCTACCTTCTTGTAGTGTTTGAGTCTCTTAAAGTATGGGAAATTGATGTCTCTCCTACATGTGTGTATTGTGTATTGTGTGGTATGGTTATGTGCTGCTAGTCTTGAGTTTCTTATCTCTTGATAGTGTCTAAAAAGAATAGCTAGTGTCATTCGAGGACGAATGTTGTCCAAGTGGGGGAGTATTGTTACACCCTCAAAATGAGCTAGGTTGAGATAGAGCCTAAAACTTGTTTAATGATGTTTTAAGGTCATAAAATGGTTAATAATAGTGTTCTTAAGCAGTATATAAAGTCTGGAAGTGTTTGGAGGTCAAACGTCCAAGACGTTCGGAAACTTGTCGAGGTTGACCTAGTGTGTCGTATTGTTTTGTAGTGATATTTTGGGTTATATTTTGAAGGTGAAATTCAGTAACAAGGGTTTATACACGTAGACTGATATACAAAGGGTCAAAACGTCCAGGAACAATGCCCCGGGGACCATCAAAAGGGTCCCCAAAGTGGATCCAAACTTTGACTGCCAAGCTGCCGCGCCAGCCAGTTCTGGGTAGTGGCTGCGCGTCGTGCAGCATACACGCAGTGGGAAAAATTCTTTACATGTGACGTGGATCTGTCATGAACCATTCTGTCCAAAAATTTTCAAAAAATAAGATTTGGAAATGCCTCCGCCATGCGCACTAAAGTCCCAGATTTTGTTGCATTGTTTTTAAGTCAAATTTGAGTTGGTTAATTTGTCCAATAAATGTAGGGGTATTTTGGGTAATTTAGGGGTGCATTATGGACGGCTATAGGACCTATTTAAACCCTTAAACTCACCAATCAAATCAAAACCCTCAACTCAAAACAAAACCTCTCCATTCTTCTCTCCAAAACCTCCATTGTTGAAGCTTTGAAGCTCCAAGGAAAAAGATAGGTTTCTCAAGTTTTTCTCCATGAATCTTGTGGACTTTTCATCACAATTAAGGTATGTTTATTCATCCCTAAAATCGCTTTCTTCATTCCAATGATTTTTCAAAGATGATCAAAACATGAATTCTCCAAATTTGTGATCTAGCCTTGGTTTCTTGCATAAAAGGTTTTGAATCAATATTTTAGGATTGAATTGATGTTAATTGAATGTTTTAAAGTAATAATCCCTATGAACCCATGAAAATGATGAAATCCTTATTTTGACTATATTATGGGTGATTTGATCATGTCTCAATGCTTATGAATTGTAGTGTAGTTTTCTTTGGGTTATTAAATGATGTAAGAATTGTATTAGATTGATGCATAGGCTGTCTTAGATTGATAAAAATATATTGAATTGACTTAGATTCATTGAGTATTGTGATTTTTGTATTGAATTGATAATCATGGCCATGGGTAAGGGCCTATAGGTATTGAAATGGACGAGTTACCTATGGATTGAAGTGGTGAGAACGGATTTGGTGGTACGCTGCCCTAATTCTCTTTATTTTATGTAATGTAGGTCTTGAATTATGTTGTCATTGGTATGGTACACTTATGGTGGTGGTTTTATGTGTTTTACTTGTAATTATGTGGCCTCGTCGACGTTACTTTATATATTATAATGATTATGGCCTTGTCGGCAACTACTTGACATATAATGATGATTTGTATAGTTGAATTAGGTGAAGTATCATCATATCTATCCAATTGTGATTAAGATGAATGTATATGTGCTTCTATTGGTGATATTAGGTGATCATGTTAGACTATGACTATGTCCTTTAGTGTGTGTAGTTTTAGAGTTGATGCATGATTCGTCCTACTTGGTTATAAAGTCTTATGATGGCTATATGAGTCTATAGTAGTATATAGGATGACCTATAGATGATGTTTGTTATGCCTATGTGCTTATAGAATGATATGCTATATGTGAAGATGCGTGTGTCTTGTCTTGGTAGACTTGTGTCCCTTACCTGATACATGTGCATATAAATATGAACATCTTGACTTAGTAGGCTTATGCACCTTTGTATTGTATGTGATATGAAGATGAATGTTGAATGAAAGTATAGGATCGGTAGACCTAAGATGGTGCCCTTCTAAGCATGACTAATATGTGGAACCTTCTATATAGAAAGAAGGTTAAAAATGAGATGTCCGCCCTAGTGGACCCATATTTGGTGGGTGTATTATGACTAGGTAATGACTAAGAGATGGTACCTTTTCATATGCCCCTTTTTATTGAACTTACTCTATGAGAACAAAGGCTAGCACCGAGTGAATATGTTATGGGTTGTAGCTCTACTTAAGAAGGAGACTAGAGTACAATGTATCTCTACTTGAGAAGGAGACTAGAGTGCATAAAAGACCTTGATATTCCTTAACCATGTGCCTACATGTGATGTGTCCTAGTTCTACCCTTGGCAAGTAGAACACCCTCCATCAGAGTAGGGTAGACTCCGGATTCCATGCCTAGCTAGTATGGTCTATGTTGGTTGTTGCCTATTCTCATTATGTGGGATATATCCTAGTATTTGATAAGTTCTACAACGTTTAGGTAGTGGAGTGGGATGCTATCTAGACATGGCACGAGTAGGCTTTGAAGATACTAAGTGTATCTTCCCTAGGTCTTTCCAAGACCATTATGTTAAGTCTTTAATGAATGAAATGTCTTCTAATTGACTTAATGAATTATTATGACTTTAGCTAATGTATGTTGACTAGAATGTGCTCTATCTAGGGTAGCTTTGAGGGTTGCTTAGGTAAGTTTGAAGAGAGTGTATGTGCGGTCTCTTCTTGTCCTAGTTAGATGAATCTTGGAGTAACCATAGGTGGGGAGTAAATGAAAGGAAAAGGGAAAAATCTTAGCTTAGGTAGTCTTAAGGATTGTTTAGGTAGGCTTGAAGATGGTGTATGGTCGGTCTCTTCTTGTCTTACTTAAGTAAGTCTTAGGATGACCTTTGTGGGAGGGGTATACCTTTATATAGGTTGAAGTGATGTTGATACTATATTGTGGAATGTGACTTATGTGGATTGATGTTGACTTGTAGTGACTATTATACTTGTCTTAAAATGTTTTCTCAAAAAGAGAATGTTTTATACAAAAGTCGGTTTATCATGATTTTATGAATTATGACATGCTTAGTACAAGTGTTTGTACTAATTCCATACATTTTGTCTATCTCTAAAGGTGTAGGTGGAATTTGAGAGAAGTCTCGAAGTGGAAGCTTGGATTAGTGTTCATTCAAGCAAAGAGTTGGTATGTCCGCACTAGATTTGAGTAGATCTTGATGTTTAGATTTCCTTATTGAAAGTATTGTAATAGACCTATTTTTCTATTTGTTGAAGTATGGGTCGTGTCCTAATATATTCGTATGTCTAAGATGGCGACTTTGAGACTTGTCCTTTCATTATGTTTTTCGATAAAAGAGATATTTTGAAGTATTATTATTTCATGTGAAAATTTTTAATTCCGCATTACTTTTCCTACATGTATGCAATGAATGGTACGAAAGGTCTTGTACAAGACCTCTGAGAGGTCGAGTACGCAGTGTTTTAATTCGAGAATGCCCTAACTTCTAGGGGGTATTCTCGGGTCGTCACACTCCTCTAATATGGACAAATGATCGGAAACTTGATTTTATGTCCCCTTTCTATATTTCTTATCAAAATCAAACTGTTGCAACAACAATACTTATCTTATCAACATTGGTTTTGCATTCTACTTAGACATCAAATACCTCAATGCAAAATGGTCAGTATGCACAATGACCTTAGTACTAAGAAGGTAGGATCAAAAATTTTCAAATGTGAAAACCACCACAAGGAATTCTTGTTCAGTCACCGTATATTTCTTTTGAGACACATTCAGAGCTTTACTGACATAGTAAATAGGATAAATAATCTTCTCCCACATCTGTCCCAATACTACACCAAGCGCCACTCCACTCGCATCACAAATCACTTCAAAAGGTACCCCTAATCTTGTAAAATGATGATAGGTGCGGAAACTAGATTTTCTTTCAAATCTACAAATGCTCTAAGACAAGCATTATTAAAATCAAACTTACACTCCTTTTCGAGCAGTTTGCACAATGGATGTACAATTTTGGAGAAATCTTTGACAAACCTCCTATAAAAGTATGCATACCTAATAAACTTCTAACACCTATAACAGAGATAAGTGGTGGAAACTTTTCTTTTACCTCAACTTTCTCTCAATCAACCTTAATACCCTTCTCAGAAATCTAATGACCCAGAACTATCCCCTATGAAGTGATACTTTTCCCAATTGAGCACAAGATTTCACTCTTCGCACTGTTTCAACACCTCGACCAAATGCATCAGACAACCATCATACGAGTCACCTACCACAGAGAAATAATCCGTAAATACCTCAATAGTGTCCTCCATCATATTTGAAAATATCGACATCATGCAATGTTGGAAGGTCATTAGAGTATTACACAACCCAAATGGCATTCCTTTAAACGCAAAATTCCCATAAGAGCAACTGATAGTAGTTTTATCTTGGTCTTCCTTAGCTATGGAGATTTGATTGTAGCCCAAATACCCATCAAGGAAGAAATACCAACTCTTACCAGCAAGGCGATCCAGCATTTCATCCATGAACGACAGAGGGAAGTGATCATTTTCTGTCCAATCATTCAATTTTTGATAGTCCATGAATACTCTCCATCCAGTCACTAGCCGCATCAGAACAAGCTTATTTTTTGCATTCGGAACCACCGCTATCCTACCTTTCTTAGGCACACACTGAACAAGACAAACCCAACTACTATCTACGATGGGGTATATGACTCCAACATCCAACCATTTGATTATTTCCTTATTCACTACCTCTTGCATAGGCAGATTTAGTCTCCTTTGGTGATCGATACTAAGCTTTTTGTCCGGAATGAGTTGGATTTTATGAGAACAAATGCCAGGAGGAATTCCAATAATGTTTGCAATAGTCTATCCAATAGCCCGCTCGAATCTTTTCAACACAGAAATTAATGCCTCCACTTGTACCTCACTCAAATATGCCATAATAATTACCAGTATAGTGCCTACTCTCCCCAAGAGTCATACCTCAATCCCCTAAACCCAACTTTTTGTAGATAAACAATGGCATCAGATTAGTACTAGTACCCAAATCACACAATGTCTTCACAAAGTGGAACAAAACAATGGTACAAGGAATAGTGAAAGCTCCAGGATCCTCTTTATTTTGCACAAATGACCTCGTAGCAATAGCAATGCAATGTTGCAATCTCTCATCATACTCAAAATTGACGGCGCTCTTCTTAGTCACCAAATCTTTCATAAAATTTGCATACCTAAGCATTTTCTCCAAAGCTTCTATCAACGGAACATTTGGAAATCTGTTTCAACATAGCAACTAACATGTGGTATTTTCCTTCTTAATTCTTCTTTACCAACCTTTGTGGAACGGAGGTGGGGGTCTAGGAATGGGAACAACTTTTTGAGTTATCTCTGCTTCTTTATCTATAACATTTTTGGACTCTGTAGTAACCTCAACTTCATCTTCATCTCTTTCTACCACAATTTCAACCTCAGATGGTATCGGAGGATCAATGGTTTGTTTACCTCCACGAGTCGTAAATGTCATACAATGCCATCATTCTTCAGATTTTGGATGATATTTCTAGGTGTGTCAGCCTGACAAGGGTTCACAGTAGTTGACAACTGATTAAACTGCAGCTCAAGTTGCTTTATCGACACTGCATGGCCATCAACTTTTTGACTGATTCCAGACAAGTCATTCTACATCTCGTTCACATTCTTGTCAGTCAAATGAAACCTCTCCATCATCTTATGCATCATATCCTCAATTTGTGACATACTACCCTCAACTTCCCTATTACCATATTCTCGATTTGCAGGTGGAACATAAGGCCCAACTCTCTCATTTTTGTTGTCATAATTGTTTCAGTTATAGTTGTTGTCGTGATTGTAATTCCCATCACAGATGTAGTTACCCTCTCAATTGTAGTTACCATAGTTTTGACCTTGGTTCCTTTGACCTTGGCGCCAATTATATAAGTTGGAACCTTGGGCATTGGCTCGGAAATGCCCCCCCCCCCAAAAAAAAAAATTACCAAATAAGCATCCTCTTCACAGTAGCATCCCCCAACTGGTGGTGGTGGAGTTCTAATTAAGTAATTTACCGCATTTAGCTTTTCTGGACCTCCTCGTACTTGCTAAAACACCAACCCAAGTTTTGTCCTTATATAAGCCATCTCCTCACGAATATCATCGATAGATTGACTAGGTGCATATTGGACTAAAAATGTGCTTCTTCTAGTGTATGACTTTCTAGTGCTCTATGCTTTATTATTTAAAAAAATCTTCTCAAGTTTCTCAGCGAGCTCCTCAAAAGTGCATCCCCCATATGATCCACTAGCAATAGTATCAAGCACAGCCTTACCAGTCATCCTGACTTGTGTACAACTACTTCCTTAGTGACTCATCATCGATGCGGTGATTTGGAATATTTTTTATGAATGTAGTGAACCTATCCCATGAACTGCTCACAGACTCTACGAGTAGTGCGACAAAGTTGTTCAATTTGTCCTTCTAATTCAGCTTCTTGGACAACAGAAAATACTTTGTCATGAACACCTTGTGCAATTGGTCAAATGTGTGAATCGACTTGCGAAAGCTCATAAAACAATACAGCAGCATCTCCAGTCAGTGATAGAGGGAAGATCTCAACCCTATGACATTCATATCCAACTCTGGTCGTCCCACACAACTCTTGCAAACACTCCTTAACTTGGCCATGTGCCCATGCGGAACTTTCAAAGCCATAGAAGAAAACAAAACCGTTGTTGTAAGCATCTGCATTAAACTGCTAGTCATCATGAATGCATACCCTAAAGATATAGGATGGAGAACAGTAGGTCTTTCAGATTCAACGGTATTGAAGTCAACCCTATAATTATCACACAATCTTGGTTTAGGTGGATCCTGCACCCTCAATGCATCTCCACGTAAATTATCATCAGAACTTGAGCATTCTCATTACCAACACCTTCTGCATAATCCTCTATGATTGTATTATTCTGGACCCCTTGAGTATTCATCTTTCTTAAAATCTTGATCAAATCTGGATCGTATGGGATCAATGGTTCTCCTCGACTATGTGTACTTGACATACACTAGAGTAGAAACCTAAAGAAAATAAAAACAAAAGAAAACGTAAAATTAGGAAATAATTGACTAAATTTCTATAATGTAGTTAAACTTAACCTAAAATCCTTATTCTCCGGCAACGGTGCCAAAATTTGATACACTATAATTACACATCCCTAAAGAAGTATAAGCGATCGTTGTCAAATAAAGAACCCAACTTGTAGGTCGGGGTCGATCCCACGAGGAGTATGGTTCAAACTTAAATTTAACTCAAGATTATATTCGTTTAGTCAAACTATTTCCGAAATAAGTAATTAAAGAGGGGATTTGTCTAAGCAAATAACCGATTGGTGTTTAAGTAACAAGTTAGCAACCTTCAAACTTTGAGTTATCAATGAGAGAGAGAAACTAGGGTGTATTACTTCTCCAAAACCACTTAATGTGGTAATGCTAATATAGTAGTCTTTTGAGAAAAGACATAAAGTCACCATTGAAGTTGTCCCGAATTTTTAAAAAGACACTTTAATTTTGTAACTGTCTTATTACCCACTAAATAATTATGAATCGATATTATTAGGCCATGTTTCGATCAGCCCCAAATATTAAGAAGCAAGTGTGTTCACACACCAATCATTACATGACATATGTTAATTTAATTAAAAATGTATTTTTTGCATATCATGTTTTTCCTTTTTCATTATTTCTCTCTCTCTCTCTCTTACTTTTTCAATTTTCATTTTGATTTATCTTAAATTTTATTTCGTCTTCCAACTCTCTCCATTTTATTTTCTTTTTCATTACCTACCACCCCCCATATCAAATTGAACCTCACTCCCATTTTTTTCTTTTCTTTTCTTTTTTTTTCTTCTTCTCCGGTCAAATTTTATCATACTATTATCTGGACTTTACTAAATTATTGATAACAAATTAATTGTTTTTTTTTAAAAATAATAATAATTAAAGTATCATAAACTACTCATTTTCATATAAATTCAAAATTAGAAATCATAATTTTAAAAGAATAAATTAATTTTCCAAAAATTGAAAGAGTTTAATTGAAATCGGATAAAACAAAAACTATCTGATACTTCTCCGAAATTTGAAAAAGTTTAATTGGAGTTTGGATTAAAAACCTAAATATTACCTACTAATTATCTTGAAATCTAATTAATGTGATTATCAAATTGTTCTAATGAAATAAAATGTTTAGATATAGTTTTAAATTAAAGATAGTTAAACTAATAGTAGTAAAAAGGGGAGATGAAATTGTGATAAAAAGTGATATTTAAAGTGAGGAGCTTCAATGAAGATGAAAATAAATTTTTGAAGAAGAAGGAAGAAAGAAAAAGAAAGAAAAAGAAAAAAATAATAAGGAGAAAAATTTAAAATAATAAGAAAAACAAGAAATTGTATTTTATAGCAAAATATTTACAAAAATAAAATTATATTCATTTTTTTAGTTTTTTCACGCTCTTTAAGAGAGTGCATACACTCTCCATTTCAAGTGGACAAAAATAATGTAATAATATCAGTTAGAATTGTTTAGGGGGTAATAGGACGCTTTCATAGTTTACGTGTCTTTTTGAAAATTCGGCACAACTTCAAGTGTCACTTTATGTCTTTTGTCTAGTCTTTCCCACTATTTTACATGAAAAGTTGGTAAGTTAGGTATCCCTAAGTGATTGGTCCTACGAATTGTGAATTTCATTTTTCACCGTGGTCGGGCTACGTGTGTATAATTTACTAACCCTTATGTTTACATCAGATTAGATATCACATCAATGTATCGCTTAGTTTTCACCTTAGCACCAATTGACATTAGACTATCATATAGTATCACACTAAATCTCTGTTGATAATTCTTTTCTTATTAACTACCTCCTTGGTCTGACAAGTAGCAACAAGGCGGTTCTAACGTGTGCACACGTTAAAAAAAATCTAAATGAAAGAATTATCAATGCATGCATCAACACTATTCAAGAATTACTTAATTATTATTCATAATTTGTTAATTTTTCGTGGTTCCCAAAAACCTAATTATCGATTTAGTTACTCATGATTGAAAGAACACAATTCATATTTTGATAAAGATAATTCATGAACTTACGATTAGAGTAGAAGAAACCCAAAATCTCAAATTGAATTGCAAAACGAAAATCTTATAAACCCAAATCCGAAAATTAAATTTCTAAAGTTGCAAGTTAATTCCCAAAGAAAATATCAAGAACTAAAAGTAAACAATAATGTTCAACCTCCCAAATCAAGAACTAAAACTCATGTGATTCTGGGCTGATTTAGCTTAGGGATATTGTTAATTGTTGGTTTAAATTTTGTATAGAGGTGATTTCAATCACTAATTGTGGTTAAAATTAAAGGGTTGTTGTCACGACCCAAAATGAGTCGTGAGTGACACCCACACTTAACCTCCTAAGTGAGTGTACCAAGGAATCCAAACCTCAACTTATACCAATAATTCGACTAGAATAACAACAATAATGTGTAAGCTCCAAAACTAATTAAAGTAACCAATCAACCAAACCTCTAAGTTCTCTTACATATTATCCCCAAGAATCTGAAAGTCATCACATCAAGAACATCTAATATCCAAATACTAAGTCTAAGAGTATCAAATACACCAAAATAAAAGAATAAAATAGTATGTGTCTGAAAATATAGGATATCATGTCATGACCGAGAGAATACAATACGAGCTTGAATGAATAGCTCACCCAGGAACCTGATATTCTAGAGACTGGCTAGAGCTGAGGGCAAGTTGAAGTTATTGGTACACTCGATGCACTCCATAAAAGGAAAACAAAGAAAAACACCAGTAGGGATCAGTACTAGGCAACAAGTACTGAGTAGCTATCACCGGCCAATCCAAAATAGAAACTAATATACAATGAATAATAATATAAAATAACCTAAAACACTTAACAAGTGGCAATCATCAAACAACATGAACAAGTGACAACTGAAGAAAGTCCGTAGTCAATCACAATATCAAGCACACATGAGGACTCATGCCTCCACACAACGCTCGTTGGGGAAATGGGTTCTTTGAGATTGAGTACATTTAGTTAACTCCATATCTTTTTCCTTTAATGTTACTGTGTCGGAACGTGACACTCCGATTCAATTATACCATGTCGGAACATGACACTCCGATCCAAAAATACCGTGTCGGAATGTGACACTCCAATCCAAGAATACCGTGTCGGAAAGTGACACTCCGATCCAATTATACCATGTCAGAATGTGACACTCCGATCCAATAATACTGTGTCGGAACGTGACACTCCGATCCAATAATAACATTAATTTATCATTTATTACCACCACTTTCAATTCATTGATAATATTTCATCAAGCCTTCTTTATTCAAGGCATCACTTCGATAAAGAAGGTTCAAGAATATAAATTCCACAGTCTCAGGATTTTAGACCAATCACAAAACACACAACCAAGCCACACAACCACACAATCAAGCACATAGAAAACTTCACAATATCATTTAATCTATATCAATCACTATTAAGAATTTATTATCAAATATCATAAACCATAACCTACCTCCATCGACGAACAGAAATCAGGCATGCTACTTCTCCAATGCTTTTCCTTTCCTCGATTCCTCTGAATGTTTCCAATCTACCAAGTATGCATAATTGTAAGTGAAAGAATCTCTATGCACTCATGATACTATATGTCTATCCTAGACCCAAAACTTACTAAATTCCATAATCATTTTCCGGCAATTCAAGTCTAACGGTAAATCTTATTCATCCATTTAACATAATTTTAATGTAATTCATTTAATATAATATACCTAATATTTAATTTTCTATCTCAATATATTCACAACTTAGTTTATAGTGTGATAATAACATTATAATATTCAAAGTTGAACTCACTGGTTGCGAAACCAGTGATAACAACCACGAACCCTTAACCACCTTGTCGAAATTAAATCTTCCGGCACTTCAAATAATGCCTCATTACCCCTATATATATTAATCTCAAATACACTACCACATTGCACCTTAATGATTTTATCTTTTAGTAATCATTAAATAATTTTTCCTTATTCAATTATATTCAATGTTTGTCCCCCCACCTTTCCAACATTAACAATATATATCCATCTTCAATCTCCTATTTAACAAAATAACAATTACCATTCAATTGCACACATATATAATGTATAACAAACTTTCCTGCAACCTAATCTTCTAACCATTAATTGTTATTACCTACAATCTGACCAATCATACGTTTATCAACCTTACACCTTTCAATTCTTTAAAAAATTTCCACAATTTAACATACAAACCCACTAACAAAATCAACCAACAATATAAAATTAGAATGCTGGAAAAATTCCGGTGAAAGTTACCTGGATCCGCCTTTTGCTATTTTATCCACATTGTGCGACTCTTTTTCTTTTTGATTTTCTGTAGATTATTTACTAACCTAATTATCAATAAGTAATCATAAAAATAGTAAGAATGCTCCACTATTAATCAAAACATTATTTTTCTTAATCATCAAATAAATAAATTATAAAAACTAGCCCATTAATTCTATTATTGTAGTTACAAATAGTTCAAACAAACGACTGAATGGGTCGTTACAATATATACCAATTTACCCATCGTTCGTCCCCGAACGATCAACAGAAAACGAGCGTAATGAGTGTAGATGTCTCAGCGCTTCTCTTACAAATATTAGTACTCAAGGTCTCATATCAAAAGTATCAATCCAACCAATTGGAGATCTACACCTCCCACCATACAATGTCTCAAATGGGGCCATCTCAATACTCTAATGCACAAACCATCATAGATCTTATCAAGATTACATCCTCACAACATAATATTTCATCGAGCTTAAGCTATACAAATATGATCTTTATACATCAAGTAATCATCAAGGAGAATCGAACTCATCTGATCCAAAGATGGAAATGGTCAAGTAACCACCATAGAATGATACATTCAAGCATACAGAACCTTTAACAATATTGTCGAAATGCTTGATTAGTAGCTATTATAGAAAAACCTAACAAAACTAGACCCAATGATCCCAACATTCAATTACACATAGCCAACACATGATACCGATAATGAGATAAATCTTAAGTCTTGTAAATTTTCATGGTTGCTCTCCTAAAAATTCTCATAAGTAAAGTTTTGTGTGTTGAACCACTAATATACTTCAACTATCCCAAAAAACACTAAACCTTCCATAACTGGAATGAACAAGCCTAACCAAGAATGCCACCCTACCAGAAGGAAATCACATAATCGGTACACCCGATCCACTACTGGGAACCCACCCATAGAAGTGAAACACATACAAACATAGAAAGTGAATCATACTCTAAATCACGCCCAGAATAAAGTAGTTTGTCACATAATAATGTAAATAACCAAGGTCGAATAAGTCTAGATACTCCTTCCATAGTGTTCATATCAAACATTTTCATTCATCTGACTATACCTCTTAGATTTTTTAGCTACCCACAATCACAAATTTAGTCTCGACAATAAATGCATACATACTTTGTTTATCAAATCCACATCTCTGAAGTCAACCCTCTTAACACTGACAAAACATCATAACCACATCAATCATCTACCTTACTCCCAAACCATCATTAGTATCAAATCATTTCTATCAAATACATGTTCAAACTATGGCTATATTCTCCTTCTATTTAAGCATTTCATGACAAATACGAGTCCCAAACAAAGCTAATAGCATGAATTTGAAATTTGATTCCATAGAGATAAAACTATTAAATCAAACCTAAAGTCAACTTCACACCTCTTTCACATATCATGCTTTAGCTACCATTCTAAAACCATAACATACCTCATGCCAACACTTGGGGAAATTCTTGGTGACTCAAATTATTATGTATAATATAAGCTCATAATCTCTATTCACCATCAAATGTCTATGTCACACTTTGAACATTCTATGTAGTCTTATCAATGGAGTAGTATTAATCCAACTATCAATTCTTAATAATCATGTAAAATTATATCTCATCTTGTACATCATTCTTAAGTCATCTATCATAATTTGAGCAATCTAACTCCATGTAAATTTTAAATTTTACATACCTCACTGTTTGTCACCCACATCAAAACTCAGTCTTTATAAAAGTTGATGATGAATTCCTAGTATGTCACTACCGAACTAGTTCACATCTCACAATCATATCTACATTCATAGGCAAAAATCAATACAACTTCCAACTACACCCCAATGGTTTATACGAGAGGTCTTATTCCTTTCACTTTTCTCAAATTCATCCCATGGTGCAAAATTCTAAATATCTCGACCATTTAATATATCAGACTCTTGTTTTTTTACCCGCTTAGCGATCTCATCCTTTTACCAACAACCCATGACGTTTTACTTCACACTCTAAATCAAAACTCCGAGGGAAACCCTTCCTTAGATCCTTTAACAATTAAAAGTAACAAAGTTTATGACTCCAATAATGTGTAAGTCCTTTAAAATGCTCGATACCCGATGCAATCGATCATTTATTACCTTACAAATTTATACCTTGATAAAACATATCACCAGGCATGCAGACTTATAATGAAAAATTTGAATTGTGAATTCAACTGTGTAACTCAATGCCTTTATCTATCTACATTTGTTTATACTTTGAAGACTTTTATGAATTCTTGTATCTTAGCTTATCATTGATCGCCTCTCCATAGACCTTACCATATCCTTCACTAAAATTCAACTATACTCATTAATAAATTCAAAACTACAACAGAACTTATCACCTCACTCAAGTTGAACGTTTGTACACTCCTTTCTTAAGTTTAATCCAATAGATTTTAACCAATCTGCTAAACCTGTGACAATATTACCTTAACCAAAACAAAATATATAAAATCAGGTGTTCCTGAACCTAATTCTCAACCTCTTCGAAGATACATTTTTAGTCCTTGCAATCAGAGAAAATATTCATGGCCTCGCCTATTTCTGAAGGCTACACATCCCACAATTTTTATCTTATTTTAATTATCACTCTAGCTCCTTTAAATTCTATTTGAGTGATGTTCCAACATCTCCTAAAACTTTCCATACATCCACACTACTCACTAAATAGTAGAAAATCACAACCTTACATACTCACAAGTCTTTGTTACCATACAAAATTCACTTAACCAACAATTTCTTATCATATAGTTTCAATTCCTCACGAACTCTTATTACCATCATGCTCCTTTTCATCACTACGAATTGAACCTTTTCCTTGACCTGACACCTTAAACTCAGGTATACCAATCAAAATCAAGAGACTGGCTCAATTGTATATGCACTTTCTTACTAAAATCTTCAATTTACTTCACACAAATATACTTACTAGGACTTTATTTCCCTATAAGTTTTTCATTCTAGTATCAATCTACCCTTTGAAGGTTAAGATAAAATCACCACTTCTCATTCAGAATCCTCAAGATACACTTTACAACCTAAATGCGCTAAGATACTACCAAATATCCACCAGTAAAATCTTCCTTACAAAAATGCTTAACCCAGGCGTCCATAGTTTAGTTAGTTTCTCAAATTGAATGCAACCCCGAATCTTATTATCTTATCATGTCATACAACTGGTAACTCCTTAAGTAGTTAGTATTCTCATTTGACAATCGATGTATTCATTTCCGTATAACATTATAATCACATCGTGAAAGTCTGTTAGATCCATCACACATCATACCTATCAAGAAGATCGTACCCGAATAGCTCACACAATTCTACCATTAAATAACTATAAAATATCAAATCAATCATGTCTTTAAACCCAAACAATTTGTATTCTTTCTTAGATCAGGTCGTTAACAAAGTAACACACTTCATAACCCTAATCAAGTAAGCATCAATATTATTCTAATAGTCGTATCATGACCCTTTTTAATATACATTCAAACTATGGATCGTAGTAGAGATTTTGATCTCGATTGGTGTAACATATACCTCTTGTTATTCAGTAGCTCATTCTCCTCCTATCCCTCAAAGTCTAGGGTGTATAATTCTTCATAAAGAAGTTAGAACAATGTTGCCTTAATTTATAGGTAGTGTCTTTACTAATCGGCACTCAACATGAGACTATCACCACATTTTGAGTATCCTCAAAATTAGTATGTCAGAAACTCAACACTAAGTGTCTCCACTATATTCATTTTATGAAGCAGCTCAAAACAATTAACAATGAAGGCTTAAACATCTTCAGAGCCAATACCCATGAAGAATGAGGGTTTCAACTTTATGAACTTAATAAAAAAATATCATGTTGATCACTAGTCATTACAGGCCCTGTAGTCAAATGATAAAATATACCTATTTTCAAGGACACATTTTTTTTCTTTAAAGTGTTGCTATTTCAACTTCTAATACTCCAATACTAAGTATATGTGAAATAGAGTGAAGAGGTTCAAATACCGATTTGTATCACCTATAAACCACTTGGATTCAAGTAGTATGACGAAAGAAAGAAGGAATGAAGTTTTCCTAAAGTCCTATAGACTCTCAAAGGAAAGTAAAGGTGTCCCCATACCATTCCGCTAGACTCTACTAGACTTGTCCTTGTGTGATGAGATCACCGAACCTAACACTCTAATACCAAGTTTGTCATGACCCTAAACGAGTCGTGAGTGAAACCCACACTTAACCTCCTAAGTGGGTGTACCAAGGATTTTAAACTTCAACATATACCAATAATTCGACTAGAATAACAACAATAATGCGGAAACTCCAAAACTTATTAAAGTAACCGATCAACTAAACCTCTAAGTTCTATTACATATCATCCCAAAAATGTGAAAGTTATCACATCAAGGACATCTAATCTCCAAATACTAAGTCTAAGAGTATCAAATACGCCAAAATAAAAGAATAAAATGGTATGTGTGAAAATATTAGGACATCATGTCATGACAGAGAGAATCCAATACGAGCTTGAATGAATAGCTCACACTTGAACCTGATATGATGGAGACTGACTAGAGCTGAGGGCAAGTTGAATTCATTGGTACACTCGCTACACTCCATAAAAAGTAAACAAAGAAAAACACAAGTAGGGATCAGTACTAGGCAACATGTACTGAGTAGCTATCACCGGCCAACTCAAAATAGAAACTATCATACAATGAATAATAGTATAAAATCAACTATGACACTTAACAGGTGGAAATCAACAAACAACGTGAAAAAGTGACAACTGAATCAAGTCTGTAATCAATCACAATATCAAGCACACACGAGGACTCATGCCTCCACACAACGCCCGTTGGGGAAATGGGTTCTTTGAGATTGAGTACATTAAGTTAACTCCATATCTTTTTCCTTTAATGTTACTGTGTCGGAACGTGACACTCCAATCCAATTATACCATGTCATAACATGACACTCCGATCCAAAAATACCGTGTCGGAATGTGACACTCCAATCCAAGAATACCGTGTCAAAAAGTGACACTCCAATCCAATTATACCATGTCAGAATGTGACACTCCGATCCAATAATACCATTAATTTATCATTTATTACCACCACTTTAAATTCATTGATAATATTTCATCAAGCCTTCTTTATTCAAGGCATCACTTCGATAAAGAGGGTTCAAGAATATAAATTTCACAATCTCAGGATTTTAGACCAGTCACAAGACACACAACCAAGCCACAAAACCACACAATCAAGCACATAGAAAACTTCACAATATCATTTAATCTATAACAATCACTATTAAGAAATTACTATCAAATATCATAAACCATAACCTACCTCCATCGACGAACATAAATCAGGAATGCTACTTCTCCAATGCTTTTCCTTTCCTCGATGCCACTGAATGTTTCCAATCTACCAAGTATGCATAATTGTAAGTTAAAGAATCTCTATGCACTCATGATATTATATGTCTATCATAGACCCAAAACTTACCCAATTCCATAATCATTTTCCGACAATTCAAGTCTAACGGTAAATCTTATTCATCCATTTAACATAACTTTAATGTAATTCATTTAATATATTATACCTAATATTTAATTTTCTATCTCAATATATTCACAACTTAGTTTATAGTGTGATAATAACATTATAATATTCAAAGTTGAAGTCACTGGTTGCGAAACCAGTGATAACAACCACGAACCCTTAACCACCTTGTCGAAATTAAATCTTCTGGCACTTCAAATAATGCCTCATTACCCCTATATATATTAATCTCAAATACACTACCACATTGCACCTTAATGATTTTATCTTTTAGTAATCATTAAATAATTTTTCCTTATTCAATTATATTCAATGTTTGTCCCCCCACTTTCCAACATTAACAATATATACACCCATCTTCAATCTCATATTAAACAAAATAACAATTACCGTTCAATTGCACACATATATAATATATAATAAACTTTCCTGCAACCTAATCTTTTAACATTAATTGCTTTTACCTACAATCTGACCAATCATACGTTGATCAACCTTACACTTTTAAATTTTAGAACTTTTTCCACAATTTAACATACAAAGCCACTAACAAAATTGTTAGCGGAAACGTGAAACTAAAGAACAAGGAAGAACAACAATATTTAACGTGGTTCGGATCAAAATGATCCTATGTCCACCAAAGAACAACTGCACTGATATTTATTTCACTCTAAAAAGAATACAAGTGAAATACTACAAGAGAGAGAACACAAATGCCTTAGAAGGTGAGAAGGCAAGTGAGATGATGATTTGAAAATGAATTAAGAGCTACCTATTTATAGGAATAAATTCATCCTATTGATGTCATCCATGACATCACTATGTGTCAAAATTGTCAAGGTTAAGAATATGAAACCATTTTACGGTTTGCCTACATTTCACCTACCAAGATACAATCTTTGACTTTTATTCTTCCTACCAAATATTCATATTAATTCATCTTCCATTTAGTTTGATTCCACAAGAACCAAAACCAACTCTTTCAATCTCCACCTTGGTTTGTGTTCCAAGCATGTGTATAAACAACTCCGGCCAAAACTTATAAGCTTACTGGGCAATCCCATTGTAAGAAACAAGAAGAATCAAACCTTTGTTGAACATACCAGCTGCACCTAGCAGTTGTTCTCTTAGAGTTGCATCAATTGATGCATACTCCCGCCAAGTCCTTGCAGTGTGCAAACTTGGCAAGCGGGACTATTTTGGTCAACATGTATGCAGCGTTATCGTCTGTGATAACCTTCTCAACCTTGATAGCTCCCTTTTCTACGACATCTCGAATAAAATGAAATCTGACATCAATCTGTTTGGTGCGCTCATGAAATCTTTGATTTTTAATCAAATGAATAGCACTTTGACTATCACATTTTAGAATTGATTCAAGCTGAACCGAACTCAATTCTGCCACCAAACCTTTCAACCAGATAGCTTCTTTCACTGCCTCCGTTGCTGCCATATATTCTGCTTCTGTTGTAGACAAAGCGACAATCGACTGTAAAGACGATTTCCAACTAACGGCACTACCGACGAGAGTAAAGATGTATCCAGTTGTGGACCTCCTTCGATCAAGATCCCCTGCATAGTCAGAATCTACATAACCGAGAATTGAAATACCTTCACTTTTTCGAAAGGTTAGGCCAACATCAGAAGCTCCTTTGAGATATCTCAATATCCACTTGATAGCTTCCCAGTGCCTTTTTCCTGGATTTGCCATGTACTTGCTTATCACACTTACAGATTGGGCAATATCTGGACGTGTGCATACCATAGCATACATAATGCTACCAACTGCACTCGCATAAGGAACCTTTGACATATGCTCCACCTCATCCATAGATTGAGGCATTTGTAACTCTGAAAGCTTGAAATGAGAAGCTAACGGTGTACTTACAGGCTTGCTCATATGCATATTGAATCTTTCAAGAACTTTTCCGATGTACCTCTTCTGAGAAAGATGTACAACACCATTTTCTCTTGAAATTTCCATTCCAAGGATTTTCTTTGCAACTCCTAGATCCTTCATGTCAAATTCCTTGCTCAACAGTTTATTCAAAATATTTATCTCTGTGATGTTGTTAGCAGCAATAAGCATATCATCAACATACAACAATAGATAAATCATAGAGTTACCAGACATCTTCTTGTGATACACACAACTATCAAATGCACTCCTCGAAAATCCATGTGTAGTCATGAATGCATCAAACCTCTTGTACCACTGTCTAGGGGATTGCTTCAAACCATACAAAGACTTCTTCAGTTGGCATACATGGTCTTCTTTTCCTTCAGCTAGGAAACCTTCAGACTGATCCATATAGATTGTCTCTTCTAGATCACCATGTAAGAAAGCAGTTTTGATATCAAGCTGTTGAATCTCTAAATCAAATTGTGCAACCAATGCTAGTAGCACGCGAATTGAGTTATGTTTCACAACTGGAGAAAAGATCTCATTGTAGTCAATTCCCTCCTTCTGACTGAAACCCTTTGTAACCAATCTCGCCTTGAACCTAGCAGCTTCCACTTCTGGAATACCTTCTTTCTTTCTGTAAACCCATTTGCATCCAACTGTCCTTATCCCCTTTGGCCTTTTAACTAAGACCCATGTCTCATTTTTGTGAAGAGACTCCATCTCTTCCATCATGGCTAACTGCCATTGTGCAGCATCTTTGCAAGAAGTTGCTTCAACATACGAAGAGGGCTCGAGATCCTTAATCTCTTCTTCTGTAGCTACGAATGCATGTGCAATCAGATTTTCTTGCTCTACAAGACGTTCCGGTTTCCGTATCTGCCTTTTGTCCCTTCCCTTCGCAATTGTGTATGGTTCATTGGAAGCAAGTTCTTCAAGATCTGTATCTTTTGACTCATCAATTTGAGTCTCTTGATCCCGTTCCTTGGTAAGCTCCACCGGTAGCTCCACCTGCTCGTTGTTCTCGTTTCTAGATAACTCCACAGAAACTTTACGAGGATCAAGTATAGAGGATTCATCAAAGGTAACATCTCTACTAACTACAAATTTGAGTAAAGACAAACACCATAGTTTGTACCCTTTTACTCCATCTACATACCCTACGAATATGACCTTTTTAGCCCTTGGTTCAAGCTTACCTTCATTAACATGATAATAAGCTGGACACCCAAATATTTGCAAGTATGAATAGTTAGAGGGTTCACCTGACCAGACCTCATTCGGAGTCTTAAAGTCAATCGCTGATGCTGGAGACCGATTGACAATATGAGAATCAGTATGAACTGCTTCAGCCCAAAATACTTTGGACATCTTAGCTTGTAAGAGCATACAACGAGCCTTCTCAAGAAGAGTTCTGTTCATTCTCTCGGCAACTCCATTCTGCTGTGGTGTGTGCCTGACCGTCTTATGTCTTGCGATCCCATGAACCTTGCAGAAATCATTGAACTCTTCACTGCAAAACTCCAAGCCATTGTCCGTGCGAAGATACTTGATTTTCCTCTCCATTTGATTTTCAACCAAAATCTTCCACTCTTTAAATGCTTCAAAAGCATCACCTTTGTCTTCAGGAAACGCACCCAAACCTTTTGTGAAAAATCATCAATGAATGTGAGAAGATACCTCTTTCCTCCCTTCGATGGAAGCTTAGAGGGACCCCATAAATCTGAATGGATGTAGTCTAGCACCCCTCCCGTCTTGTGCTTGCCAGTGCTGAAGCTGACCTTTTGCTGCTTCCCTAAGACGCAGTGCTCACAAAATTCAAGTGTGCTGATCTTCTCACCATTTAAAAGGTTGCGGTTGCTCAACATCTCCAATCCTCGTGCGCTCATATGGCCTAGTCTCATGTGCCATAATTTTGCCTTGTCATCTTTAGATAACTGCACTGTAGATGCATTTACAGAGCCAATAATGGTGCTTCCCGCAAGTGTGTAGAGGCCATCCTCCAGCTTGGCCTTCAACATGACTAAAGACCCTTTAGTCACTTTCATAGTTCCTCCTTCACTCATGTACTTATAGCCTTGTTTATCTGAAGTACCCAGGGAGATCAAATTCTTCTTTAGATCAGGAACATGACGGACTTCTGTAATAGTCCTCACGATTCCATCATGGCAGCGAACATGAACTGAACCAATGCCAACTATTTTACAAGTTGCATTATTGCCCATTAATACAGTTCCTCTACTTGTTTCATAGCTGCTGAACCAATCTTTTCGGAATGTCATATGCAGAGTACAACCAGAGTCTAAGACCCATTTGTTGTCATAGAATCCACTATTGCATGATGTTGTTAGTACATAATCATTATCATTATCATGTACTTGCTCAACAATGGATGCGCTCGCCTTTTCTTTGGACTTCGACATAGGGCAATCTCGTTCAAAGTGCCCCTTCTTGTGACAGCCCCAACATTCCGCATTCTTTTTGTTCACACGAAACTTTGATCTGTACTTTGATTTGCTCCTTCCCTGTTGGCTAGTACGACCTCTTACAAAGAGTCCACTAGCTTCGTCACTTTTGTCTCCTTCAAAATGCATCCGCACATCACAAGAGTTTAGTGCTTGCCGCACTTGCTCAAGTTTAATAGGTTGTTTGCTATACATCATTGAATTCTCAATATCACGATATTTTGAAGTCAATGAAAATAGCAAAGAACATGCAAGCGTCTCCTTGTCCTTTTTAATTCCAGCAGTTTGTAAGTCCATCACAAGTTTATTGAATGCATCTAGATGGTCTTGCAACAAAGTACCTGAATCCATCTTAAATGTATGAAGACGCCATTGTAACAACATCCTTGTTGTCACTGACTGGTCCTGGTAAAGCCCTTCCAGCTTTTCCTATAACTCTTTGGCCGTCTCTTCGGTACTTGTACTCACTTCAGAAAGTACGTTAGGTGCAAGGGACAGTTAGATTGCACTCAATGCATCTCCTTCAATCTTTTCCTTGTCGGAATCCGATATCTTATCGGGGTACTTTCCGTCAATAGCATGGATTGAACCTTCCCTCCGCAGTAACGCTATCATCTGGATTTTCCAGATATTGAAGTTGTTGCGCCCACTAAATCTATCAATTTCAAACTTCATGGAACTCATTCTTTTACTTGTTCTTCCTTTTCTACTACAATGTATTTGGAACTACAGAAAACCAAAGTAATCCTTTTCTAATGTGGAAGTTCAGACTGTGCTGCAACCACAGAGCATACTCAGACAGAACCTTGGCTCTGATACCAATTGTTAGCGGAAACGTGAAACTAAAGAACAAGGAAGAACAACAATATTTAACGTGGTTCGGATCAAAATGATCCTATGTCCACCAAAGAACAACTGCACTGATATTTATTTCACTCTACAAAGAATACAAGTGAAATACTACAAGAGACAGAACACAAATGCCTTAGAAGGTGAGAAGGCAAGTGAGAGGATGATTTGAAAATGAATTAAGAGCTACCTATTTATAGGAATAAATTCATCCTATTGATGTCATCCATGACATCACTATGTGTCAAAATTGTCAAGGTTAAGAATATGAAACCATTTTATGGTTTGCCTAAATTTCACCTACCAAGATACAATCTTTGACTTTTATTCTTCCTACCAAATATTCATATTAATTCATCTTCCATTTAGTTTGATTCCACAAAAACCAAAACCAACTCTTTCAAAAATTAACCAACAATATAAAATTAGAATGCTGGAAAAATTCCGGTGAAAGTTACCTGGAGCCGCCTTTTGCTATTTTATCCATATCGTGTGACTCTTTTTCTTTTTGTTTTCTTCTGTAGATTATTTACTAACCTAATTATTAATAACTGGTTATAAAAATAATTAGAATGGTCCACTATTAATCGAAATATTATTTTTCTTAACCATCAACTAAATAAATTATAAAAACTACCCCATTAATTCTATAATTTTAGTTGCAAATAGTTCAAAGAAATGACCGAATGGGTCCTTACCGTTGTAGTTGCAAATGCAGTTCTACCTTCGTGTTTTTGTCTTTCTCGAGAGAGAGGTTTTAAGCCCAAGATTACTGAATTGATTGTTTGTGGGTATTGGGTTGTCATGGGTTCAGCTCATGAGAATGAATCTTAAATCTTGTTCCACACATTCAATGAGAGAGAGTGAATGGACTATAGCTTAGGTTGTTCTTATTTTCTTGGTTTGTTGGTGTTCGAGAGAAACCAACTTGATTCGAGATAAATTGTTCGAGATAAAGTTTTATCCCCACTAAAGTCTAGCTTAGTCACTGATCTACAGTTATTTACTAACAGTTGTAATTTGTCTATATTAACCTATAATCGAATCACATCCCAAGAACCCGTCGCAATATTGTTATTTTCATGTTATTTGTTGTTGTTGTCGTAGTTGATAGTTAAAACCAAAACCTCCTTATTTGTCACTCATTTCAACCCCTTAATTTGAATCATGTTTTATACATGAATGTGTATTCCTATAATGACTAGATCGAATTCGTACTTTACTCTTGAATCTTAAACACGTACCACTCCTTGTAGAATTCGACCCCAACTCATTTAGTTGGATTATTTTACTGACTAGAAATCGTTGACTCTTAGAATTGGATGACGTGTCATTGAAACTTTAATTAGGAACCACGGATGTGCAGAACGGTCCATCGATAGAATGACGGACCATAGTTCAAATCGTGGTTCGCCACTTAGCAAAAGTTTTATGTGCTTCTGGCCCGCGGACTCGACCTACGGTCTATAGAATGACCTACGGTGTCTTATGGGTCAGCGTGTGTTGGGTTTTTGGATTGATAATTTCTTTTATTCATTTTCTTTCAACAATTTTAAACAACTTAGGCTTATTAATGCATTTCAACAAGTAATATGGAAGTTCATTATCCTTAGGGTTCCAAAGTCACAGAATTTCACGATCCATCACACAAAGACCAATGAATCCTAAGTCAAAACTTCCAGTTCGGCCTATTAACTTGATTTATTCAGTTTTATGTAATTACACACTCACATACCATCATACCAAGGGTGTTTTAGCATACAGTTTCACATACAAACACAAAATTAACAACCCAAGGTCCAATTCATTGTTGTAATTTCAAATGGAAATTTTGAATAACTTCAATGTTTGAGAGAAATCAACATACATTACAAGTATACAACAATCGTGAATGTGTGATTGCAATAAACCTCTATACCCTTTTGGCAAGCCTTTGACACTACACCCGAGCTGTTGAATCGCGGGGAATGGAGATGAGGAACTTAGAAGGGAATGATTTGGGAATTCGGGGAAGTGAATGGGACTTGATTTTTAGGATATTGGGATTTAATAGTGATTCTAGGAGAAAAAAGGTTTAATACGGTTGGGAGGGAGCTTTGAATGGGGAATGAATAAATAAAATTGGTTTTATTTTGTAAGGTGTATGGGTCGGGTCGGGTCGGGCAAAGCTAAGTTTTGAACCCATGAGACCCCGTCAACGGTCCGTCGTTCGACTTATGAACCGTTTTTCTGGTCGGTAGATTACTCTGACACTTTGAATTTTTAGAAAACTAATCTGGGGTGTACGGATGTCATTCCTAATTTGTGGATGGTCCCAAAGACCGTCGACCGGGTCCGTACACCACTGCAAAGCTGATTTTCTCTATATTTTTCCTTTCGCCCCTGCACACGTAGCAACCTAGGACTTCCATTTTACATTTTTTGTTACCTTTTTAGACACGGACCCTATTCTATATCTAGCAAACACTAATAGAAAAATAAAGCATCTATCTAAAAAGCTACAAAATAAAAATAAATGAATAAAACTCCTATAAGGAAAAGAAAAAACCCATAATTGGCTAGATTGTACATCTTGGGTTGCCTCCCAAGAAAATCTTGATTTAACATCATGGCACGATGCAGGCCTCTTGATTACTCAAACTTTATCAGATTGTAAGCCTCAGCCACTTCTGGCACACTCTCTGTTTTCCCCATGTAGACCTTGATTCTTTTCCCTTCAATTTGAACCTTGTTCTCGAGCTCGATCGCTCCATGTGAAAATAATTGAGTGCCTCGGAATGATCTGGTACATTTGGTCTTGATCTTTCCAGGAAACAATAGAAGCCTTGATTTCAATAGAAACACTAGATCAACCACAATAAATTCACGCTTTTTAATCTTTTGATCATGATACTTCTTGATCTTGTCCTTGTACAAGGCTGAACTTTCATAAGATTTTAGGAGAATTTCACCAATCTCATTTATGCCATTCACTCTTTGACTCGATGAGGCGCCCCAATCCAAATTCAACTTCTTTAGTGCCCACATAGCCTTATGCTATAGCTCTACCGACAAATGGAAAGACTTCCCATATACAATCTGGTATGGGGACATACCTATTGGAGTCTTTAATGCGGTGGTATAAGCCCATACAGCATCATGAAGCCTCCTTGACCAACTAGTTTTATTGGCATTCACAATCTTTGCAAGGATTTGCTTTATCTCTCTGTTTGACACTTGATCTTGCCCACAAGACTGCGGATGGTAAGTAGTGTCTACTTTGTGAAAGACTCCATATTTTTCTAGCAATGCCTTGAACAACTTATTACAAAAGTGGTAACCTTCATTGCTGATAATCGCCTTAGGTCTACCAAATCTGGAGAAGATACTCTTTTAGGAATGCGGTGACACTATTACCCTCATTGTTTGAAAGCGCAATTGCTTATACCTATTTCAATACATAATCCACCGAAACAAGAATATACTTCATCCTATGTGAACTCACAAATGGACCCTTGAAGTCAAGGCCCCAAACATCAAACAACTCAATCACCAATATCATATTCATAGGTAGCTCTTGCCATTTTGAAAATTGTCCTTCTCTTTGGCAACGATCAAGGACTTTGCGAATTCATCAGCATCTTGGTGGATGGTAGGCTAGTAATACCCACACTGCAAGATTTTATGAGAAGACCTAATACCACTATTATTCCCACCAACAATCTATAAATGACACGCCTCTAGAATATTCATCATCTCAACCTCGGGCACACAACGATGAATAATCCCATCAGCACAAATACGGAACAAGTAAGGCTCATACCAAAAGAACTTCTTTGCATTATATATACACTTTTTCTGTTGGTGAAAAGAAGAATCTGATGGAACCACATTATTACCAAGTAGTTAGCAAATTCTATGAACCAAGGAATGAGATCATAAGAAGCATCCAATACTTGTTTGTCTGGAAACACATCATTAATTTCAGCCTATATCTTAGCTTGAGCATAGCTTCCTCCTCTAATCTGGACAAATGATCGGCAACTTGTTTTTTATGTCCCCTTTATATCTTTCTCCTCAAAATCAAACTATTGCAACAACAATACCAATTTTATCAACATTGGTTTTGCATTCTTTTTAGACATCAAATACCTCAATGCAAAATGGTCAGTATGCATACTGACCTTAGTACCAAGCAAGTAGGATCAAAATTTTTCAAGTGCGAAAACCACAGTAAGGATTTCTTGTTCTGTCACCATATAGTTCTTTTGAGACACATTCGAGCTTCCTACATATCTCAGGTTTCATGAGAAATCAGGCCATATATAGTTCGAGAGTGCATAAACATAGCAAATTTTGTTAAAACAAAATTTGCCCTAGTATCAAATTATGGTAATACAGAAATATTTAGGTGGTGAGGTGTGCAGAGATTAGCACGAATAGAGGGATGAGATATAGTTCTTAAAGCACGTGAATGAGAATTGCTCTGTAGCAACTTCTACTAAAGACTTATGGTAGGGGGATGAATTTTCTAAAATGCTCAGTGTCGAGTTATAATGAACTGAGACCTGAGAGAGCTATAAGTAAGTTGAAATCTGGACTTTTGAAAATCGAGTCGAGTTGAGTTTTGAAAGTGAATCCTTGACGTAGCTAGTGATGCTTGACATTGCACTAACTTGCCCTAGTTTGCTGCTGAAAGGGAGTTCCTCGTTTAAATGTGTTATCCTGCAAAGGATGTAAAAAGGTGAAAAGTAGTTGTTCCGGTTTAAAAATTATAAATTGAAATAGTAATGTAAAGAGTAGAGTGTAGATATTCAAACTATTGTTGGTGTCTTTTGTGTTGTAGGTAAAGTAAATTGTAATGTAGAGGCCCTCAGATGGTGGGTCTATAGTAATGTAAAGGCCGTATCTGACTGCGTAAAATAACTTGAAATGTAGAGGCCCTCGATTGGCGGGGCTGTTGTAATGTAAAGTCCGCATCTGACTGCATAAAATAACTTGAAATGTAGAGGCCCTCGACTGGCGGGGCTGTTGTAATGTAAAATCCGCATCTGACTGCGTAAAATAACTTGTAATGTAACACTTGATTGTTAGGGTATAACAGTGTTGCTACACTTGCATGCCCCCGGTCGGTGGAGCTTCAGTGACGTCGTTACGATGTTAGTCTCTATTGGTGGAGTAGTATGAAGTTTGTTATACACAACCCCTGTTCGGTGGAGCTTTGATGACGTTGCTATGTACAGCCCCTGGTCGGTGGAGCTTGACGAAGTTTGTTATATACAACCTTCAATCGGTGGAGTTTGAGTGACATTTCCTTCGTACAACTCCAGGCTTATGGAGTTTGGCGTTGTTAGACGGTGGTCTCCAATTGGTGGAGTTGTTTATGAGGTTAGTTTACAAGCTCCAATTGGTGGAGTTATTTCAATAGAAAGCTAACTATCCTATTTCGCTATGAGGGCCCTCTTTCTTCAGTATTTTGATCTGGACCTTGAGAATACCTGCAAAAGTTAAATGAAGTATTCTTAGACATAAGTTTTCAAATTGAAGTACTTCAAAAAACTAAAGTAGGGAAAGAGTATTTTGGCTCATGATTGTGAGAAGTCGAATGGCGTTTCTGGTCATGCCCCGAGACTTCATGTTATTTTCCTTGATTCCTGAATTTCCTGCACTCAAAGAAAATTTTAGTTTGGGATGGAGTGTTGATTTGTATCGACTCGCGGACTGAAGCCTCATCACTAGAATCCTCCGACATCTTGTCAGTCCCGCACATAGTTTCTTAACCCAGAGACTTGGTAGGTGGATGGGTAGAAAAATATTCCTTTTAAGAAAAAACAATTAGCTTATATTTTTTTAGAAAATAAGTGCACTACGTATTTATTAGACGTGTGTATATATATATATATATATTAATTTTCCAGCTTTTTTAGATTATGACATGTTCCGAAGTCCGTCGAGGTTTCCATTTGTTGACTATATCCAACATAGTCTTGTTGTAGCTTTTACTCTTCTGATGAAGCTTCCCTAGCTCTTTTGCATACATTGCGATGATCGAGATTCTTCAGATTTTGAGGTTACGCTAATTATGAGGTAGTGTTTCAAAAGGGTAAGAAGAAAAAATAGAAATTATGCAATGCATTGATCGAGCCTGACTCAGGCTGCCTATGTATCCCCAAAAATAGGAATCAGATCATAACGTAGTTCGAATACAAATAGGAGAAATAGAATTATGTAATGCAATGACCGAGATTGACTCAAGTTGTCTACGTATCCAAGTGGAATCAGGTCGTAATGTAGTTCAATTACAATAGGAAGGTGAAATATGCAAGGGAAAAGTAAGAATATGTAATGCAATGACCGGTCCTGACTCAGGCTGCCTACGTATCCAAGTGGAATCAGGTCAGGACGTAGTTCGAGTACAACAGCGAAGAGTGAGAAAAAAAATGCAATGACCGGGCCTGACTCAGGCCGTCTACATATCCAAGCGGAATCAGGTCAGGATGTGTTCAGATACAAAAAGAAAGTGAAAAATATGCAATGCAAGGGACCGAATCTGACAAGGATTGCCTGCGCATCCCACCGAGGGAATTTAGGTCGAGCGTAGTTCTAAATATATGGAAATTATGATTTTGGGTTTTCTAAGGGAGACCGAATCCGATGTGGGTTGCCTACATATCCCACCGTGGGAAGTCAGGTCTAGACGTAGTTCTGTTACATCAAAATGCAAAAGTACAAAAATAAGCGCTAGTCTTGAGGTCTTCAGATGTAGTATTTCTTGAAGGCGTCTGAATTTATTGGCTTTGTGCTCACTCTGCCATCCATTTCCGCTAAGATTACTGCTCCTTCAAAGATTACCCTATGAACCATGTAGGGTCCTTGCCAATTTGGTGCAAATTTCCCTTTGGTTTCTTCTTGGTGAGGAAAGATCTTCTTTAATACTAATTCCCCTGGTGTGAACTATCGAGGTTTTACTTTCTTGTGGAATGACTTGGTCATTATTTCTACCTCAGCAGGTATAACTGCTTCCGAACCATAAACCAACATATAAGGAGTTGCCCCAGTTGATGTTCGGATTGTGGTGCGATAACCAAGTAAAGCATATGGTAGCTTTTCATGCCATTCCTTGTGACTTTCCACTATTTTCGTTAGGATCTTCTTGATTTCTTATTTGCAGCCTTAACTGCTCCATTCATCTGTGGTCGGTAAACTGTGGAATTGCGATGAGCAATCTTGAACCTTTCACAAGTTTCCTTCATAAGATCACTATTGAGGTTGGCTGCATTATCTGGTATGATTGATTCTGGAATTCCAAACCGACACACTATGTTATTGCGAACAAAGTCTGCCACTACCTTCTTAGTCACTGCCTTGTATGTCAAAGCTTCGACCCATTTTGTGAAATAATCGATAGCCACCAGGATGAAACGATGTACATTTGATGCGGGAGGCTCTATAGGTCCGATAACATCCATGCCCCAAGCGGCAAACGGCCAAGGTGAACCCATTATGTTAAGATCATTCGGTGGAACCCGTATAAAATCTCCATGCACTTGACACTATTGACATATTTGCACATACCGGATGCTATCTCTCTCCATGGTCATCCAAAAATATCCGGCTCTTAAAATCTTCTTTGCCAAAGTATACACATTCATATGAGGTCCACATGTTCCTGCATGTATTTCTTCCAAAAGCCTTGTTGCTTCTGTGATATTGACACACCGCAACAATCATAAATCCGAAGTTCTCCTATATAGGATTTCTCCGTTAAGGAAGAAATGATTGGCCATCCTCCTTAAAGTCCATTTCTGCTTACTTGTGGTATTTTCAGGATATTCTTGTGTTTTTATCAACCTTTTGATATCATAGTACCAGGTTTCCCATCCGGTTCCTCATCTACATGAAAACAATATGCATGTTGATCATGTATCTCTACATTGATAGGGTCGATATAACTCTTGTCTGGATGCTGAATCATCGAGGACAATGTTGCCAAAGTATCGGCAAATTCATTTTGAGTTCGAGGGACATGCTTGAACTCGATCTTTTCAAACCTCCTACTTAACTCCTTTATGTAATGTAAATAAGGAAGGATCTTGACATTTTTAGTGGTCCATTCTCCTTGTACTTGGTGAACCAACAAGTCAGAATCTCCTATCACCAAGAGTTCTTTGATGTTCATGTCTATGGTCATCCTGAGTCCGAGAATACAAGCTTCATATTCCGCCATGTTGTTGGTACAGTAGAACCTAATCTTTCCTGAGATTGGATAATATTAACCTGCTTCCGAAACCAAAACGGCTCCTACTCTAACTCTAATAGATTTTGACGCTCTATCAAAGAACATCCTTCATCCATCATACGATTCTGATATGTCTTCCCATACAAACAAAACCTCTTTATCGGGAAAATAGGTCGTGAGTGGCTTGTAATCCTGGTCCACCGGGTTTTCTGCGAGGTTATCAGCCAGGGATTGTACTTTTATGGCCTTCTGTGTCACGTACACAATATCAAACTCTCTCAACAAAATTTGCCACTTTGCGAGCTTACCTGTAGGCATTGGTTTATGAAAGATGTACTTTAATAGATCCATTCTTGAGATCAAATACGTGGTGTATGCATAAAGGTAATGCCTAAATTTTTGCACGAACCAAGTTAAAGCACAACATGTTCATTCCAATAAGGTGTATCTCGCCTCGTATGGTGTGAACTTCTTGCTCAGATAGTAAATAGATTGCTCTCTTCTACCTGTCTCATCATGCTGCCCTAATACACATCCAAACGCGTTATACATGACAGATAGATACAATAACCAAGGCTTTCCAGGCTCTGGTGGTACCAATACTGGTGGGTTGGACAAGTACTCTTTAATTCTATCAAAAGCCCTTTGGCATTCTTCTGTCCATTTCGTGGCAACATCCTTTTTCAGTAATTTGAATATGGGTTCACAAATCACTGTGGATTGAGCTATGAACCGACTAATGTAATTCAATCTTCCTAAGAGGATCATCACGTCCTTCCTGGTCTTGGGTGGAGGTAGCTCTTGGATTGCCTTTATCTTCGATGGATCCAACTCTATGCCCTTTCTACTAACGATGAATCCCAGTAGCTTTCCCGTGGGTATTCCTAATGCGCAGTTTGCTGGATTCAACTTCAGATTATACTTCCACAACCTCTCGAAGAACTTCTGTAAGTCACCCAAGTGGTCTGAACTTCTTTTTGATTTGATAACGACATCATCCACATACACTTCTATTTCCTTGTGGATCATATCATGGAAAAGGGTAGGCTTGGCTCTCATGTAGGTTGCACCGGCATTTTTGAGACCAAACGACATTACTCTATAGCAATACACCCCCCATGGACTGATAAACACTGTCTTCTATGCATCATCTTCATCCATCAGGATTTGGTGATATCCTGCAAAGCAATCGACAAATGATTGCAACTCATGTTTGGCACAATTATCGTTGAGTATGTGAATATTCGGAAGGGGGAAATCATCCTTGGGACTAGCTCTATTAAGGTGTCGATAGTCCACACATATTCTGATCTTTCCATCCTTTTTTTCCACCGGCACAATGTTGACTAACCACGTGGGGTAATTTGTAACCCTCACAATGTTCGCCTCAATCTGTTTCGTGACCTCCTCCTTGATCCTTAAACTCAAATCCGGCTTGAATTTCTTGTCTTTTGCTTAACGGGTAGATAAGTGGGATCAATAGGTAATTTGTGCAAGACAATATCAGTGCTTAATCCCGGCATGTTGTCACAAGACCAAGCAAATATGTCAACATACTACTTAAGCAACTCTATTAATTCTTGCTTTCTTTCAGCCTCCAAATGTATGCTGACTCGTGTTTCCTTCACGATTTCCTCATCTCCTAAGTTGACAACCTCTGTTTCATCCATATTGGGCTTCTTCTGACTTTCAACTTTCTCAATCTCATGTGGTATATTTTCAGGCATCATGCTTTCATCATACTCTTTGTGATCTTGTTTATCGTTTTCACCTTGCTCGGTGGATTCGTTAAATGTCATAACCGTTGAACGAGGTTTTTCAATAATATAAGTGCTGAAAAGTGCAAAAAGTAAGTAAAAATAAATAGATATTTAAATACCGTGAAAATTTCAATGAAAACAAAAACTTTTTATTTCAAAGCATTCTAGCTTTTAGAAGAGGCAAGCAACAAAATGTTAGGCATGATTCAAGCCTGAATTTGATCATGCAAGTTTTAGAAATTAAAACTACTTTTCCACACTACCAGGCCTCTGGTTGAAACAATTGACGGGTTGATGCTCCAGTTCTGCAAGACTTTTCCAGGTTTAGCATCACGAATGGTCAATTTGATGATATTTATCTCTTCCTCTTCTCTAGTCATGTCCACGAACAGATTGCCTATTCCTTCCACGATTTCGTCAGTGTTAGCTTGATCTGGAATCAAAGCTTGTTCTGTTACGAAGATTGTATCTCATTTTCTCTGGTGGACTTTTCCCGAGGCAGGCTCGTATCCAAGACCGTTGGTGCCTCTCTGATGCTTCAGCTGGATTGGCTCAACTATTCCATTGGACTTGGGTCCAAGTCCGCTCCTCGACTGATAATCATACTTCAACATCTCTGACACAACCATTTTTGTTGCACTTGACAATTTTGCATTGGTTGGCTCTGCTTCCTCTATGACCCTTATGGCTTGCATAATATCCAAAGTATGGAAAGTGGCTCCTTCTAACTCATTTGTGATTGGGATAGAATTAACAGAATGAATGGGATGACTAAGCTCTTCATGAATGGTAACTTCTGTGCGACCCCATTCAAACTTCACACACTGATGGAGAGTTGAAGGAACCGCTCTTGCCATATGAACCCATAGTCTTCCCAACAATAGGTTGTAGTTGGATGATACATCCATCACTTGAAATAGAATGGGGAATTCAGCCGGCCCTACTTGCAATGTGAGATAGATTTCTCCGATGACACTTTTGTGCGCTCCATCAAAAGCTCTAACTTTCACACGACTTTCCCTTATTTCTCCCTTACTAACACCTAAATCTCTTAGAGTGGTGAAAGGAAAGATATTGCATCTAGAACCACCATCAATTAAGACTCGAGTCACAATCTTATCACAACATTTGACTGCAATGTGATGCGCTTTGTTGTGACCAGCCCCTTCTGGAGGAAACTCATCATCGTGGAAAGAGATATTGTTAGCTTCCACTATCCTTCCAATCGATGCAGCTAAGGTTTCACTAGTGGTCTCTTTTGGAATGATTACTCCGCTTAACACCTCAATTAAAGCATTCCTATGAGATTCAGAATTCATAAGCAGAGACCAAATGGATATGTGGGCTGGCGTCTTCTTCAGCTGTTCTTCGACCGAATAGTCTTTAGACTGCCTCTTCTTCCAAAACTCTACGGCTTCAACATCAGTAACATTCTTTTTTGGATTTTGTTTCTTTTCCAAGAATTATTTGATTTAGATCCTCTGGGGCATAACATCTCCCCGACCTAGTCATTCCTTGATCCACGGCAGTTTCGATCATCTTGCCCTTGACGCCTATTTGATAGTCCCAAGGGACTGCTTTGGTGTCATACTCAGCCTTTCTAGCAATTAGAGTAATCACTACAACTCTCGGGAGATATGTTTGGATAGTCAGAGGTTCCCTTAGTTGAACAGTGATAACAGGTTGCGCCGTAGATGTCATGGCGTCTGCTCCAACCACGTCTGGATAGTCAGAGCCCTCGTATTCTTCCTCCAAAGTAACCATGTTGACTTCCCAATTCTCATGGTTTGGCAAGGGATTTTTTTTCACTTTCGGAGGTGCTAGAGTGCATTTGATTACTCCTTTCCTGATCAAAGACTCGACCTGGTTCTTCAAACCATAATAATCTTCTGTGTCGTGCCCTTGGACTCCTGAGTGGTAAGCGCATCGCTTGTTTCCATCAAAATTACGAGGGATTGGATCAGGAAGTTTCCCTTCAACTGGTTGTAGCACTCCCGCTGTCCTCAACCTTTCAAATGATTGGGCATAAGGTTCTGCAATGGGTGTGTAAGTACGAGTATTTCTAGCTTCGGGATTCGGACGCGGTCTTGGTGCATATGCTGGTCTAGTTTAGTGGATTAGTGCTTGGACAGGCACATATGGTCTTGGAGGATTTTGGTATGCTGGTGCTCGGGGTGGATTATATTGTAGTTGAGTATTATATACTGGGTGTGGGGTGTAGGAAGTATGTGCAACAATCAGGGGATTGTTAGGGTACCCATGAGATGGTCTTCCTTGTTGGTAGGTGACAGCTGAAACATCCTCCCTTTTCTTCTTAATGCCGCTAATGGCGCCTGATTGTATGGCTCTACTTGCAGCCTGCAATACCATAGGTTGAATCTTCCCAGATTTAACACCCTCTTCTATAAAGTCCCCCATCTTGAAAAGTTCTGCAAACTTCTGGTCCATCATTGACACCTTCTTGGGCTCAAATAAAGTACTTTGAGAGCTCACTCTCATCTAGTGGTGGTTGCACCCTTGCGGCCTCAGTTCTCCAATGTTGCGCATATTCCTCGAAATTCTTGGATGGATTCTTCTGTATATTAGCCAATGAGAATCTGTCAGCAGTAATTTCAGTATTGAATCTGAAATTAGTCATGCATTCCTCGACCATTTCCTGCCAGTCACTCTACTTGCGAGGGTCTTGGCGGGTATACCAGGTCAATGCTTCTCCAGACAGACTCCGGATGAACAACTTCATCCTCAGCTTCTCATTTCTTCCCACAACAACTAACTTGTCACAGTATGCCCTTAAATGCGCGTGAGGGTCACCTTCTCCATCAAACATGTCAAACTTTGGTGGTTTGTACCCTACTGGCATGTCAATGTCTAGGTGGATGCACAAGTCATCATAATCCAGACTCTCCGTTCCTCTAGTAACTTGCAAGCTTTTCAATGCCTTTCTTAGACCCTGAAGCAGGGCATTTATTGACGCTTCTTCTTTTAGATGGGCATCTTTCTCCATTTCTGCATATTGATCGACCTTGTAAAGGACATTAACAACTGCTGCAATTGTTAAGGTAGGAGCTCCAGCGGCATATACAGGTGGAACATGTGGCTCATAGGTAGCGGCGACATGTGCCCCAAGTATATGTTGCATTGTAGGTTTGGTAGGGTCGCGATTAGAAAGGTCGGGAACAGTTCTGATCGCAGTTGGTAAGGCTAGATAAACTCGACCATGAACAGGAGCTTGTTGAGTTGGTTCCGGTTGATTTGGTAAGTCGGCAGAAGGCAAGTCATCCATTGAGAAGTAGATAGGTGTCTTGAAAGTAGGGAAAGTGGTCGCCGATAGTTTGACCAAGTCTCGCACTTGACGTAATTCTTCCCTTAAGATCTCGAGTTCTTGTTCCATGTGAGCCATCTTTTCCTCATTTTAGATGTCAGCTACACTTCGAAAACTTTTGGGGTTCTCAATAGGTACTATTATATTTGCGGCAGCGTTGATCTCGTCTTTTTCAGTCATTTTTCCTTTTGATCGAAGGTTATCGTGAGTCAGCCAGTTTGCAAGTCGACACAAATCAACGTTCTTTGGGGATAAATAAAGAAAACAAAACAAAAAGGAAACTATGTTAGTTTGGGAAATATTGAAAGTTGTAACAAACAAGCAAATGT
The DNA here is from genome assembly GCA_016801875.1 of Solanum sitiens. Taxonomy (NCBI): domain Eukaryota; kingdom Viridiplantae; phylum Streptophyta; class Magnoliopsida; order Solanales; family Solanaceae; genus Solanum; species Solanum sitiens. The sequence continues at coordinate 1,340,504 of JABWTJ010000071.1, forward strand.
AACACATATATACGCCAAATCGGCGACATTCAAAACGCGTCCTAATGTAGAACCTCTTTTTGCCTGAGGTAGGCCTACGTTGCAATCAGTTTGATAATAAATTATCCATCGAAACACATATTAGATTTTGGAGCAAACATAACTTCATTGATTAAGGTAGTCTTGGATGTTACATTGAGGTAGGAAATCAAAACCTAAGAAATGAAAGTACGGGGTGCCATAAGGCATACAAGAGAAATAGGCCGCATGGCACTTTGAAAAGCTTATGAAAAAAATGGTTCAAACAATAAAGATGAATCTACGGCTACGTTGGAGCTTCATCACCGTTATCGTCCCCGTCATAAAATGGCTCTGGGTGGTATTCTGGGGATTCGTCGATCTTCCATTCCCAGTTATCAGGATCTTCATCAAACCCTATGGGACCATATTCCGAGTGAACGTCTTCTACTGTTGGGGTAGGTTCATCCTCCATATACGTCACTCCTCCATCTCTAGGGTCACACAAGTTAGGGTCATGCTCTGCGTATTCTTCTGGGTCCTCTTCCATCTCCTCAGTTGGTCCATCATCAACTGCTTGTATGAGATGATCGATAGACCGTGGGGTCACCTGCTGATACATGGTTGTAGTGATGTGCATGAAGTTCAATAGCTCCGTGCCAATTTGATTTGACCTTTGAGTGTTTGTGAACCCTGAAATTCCTTCATATGTAGGTCTAGCGAGAATTCCTCCCATCATAAACCAAGTATAATATTCAGGTGTGCACCATGATTCAACCCCCATGTATGAGTCAAGAATACCGCACCATCCTTGTACCAAAGCAGAGATTCTTTCAATCGGGATTCTTCCTTCATAATCGACCTCTCTCAATGCCATATTTCACCATAGAGGAACGCCCTGGGTAATCTCAAACTGTCGGAGGACTCTTAGAGATGCGTATGGTTGGATGCCTTCCAACCCAATTAACTCAATGAAATAGGCCTGGTTAGCTCTCAACAAAGCTTGGCCATTGACCCATGGTAGTCGCCATTGAATACGGTTCCCTGTGAGGTGGGTCAGGAAAATACGCCAACCTTCTTCATTATTTGGGGCATCCCACATGCTCAATCTTATCGCATAACTCCTGATCTTGTTTTGTGAGGCTGCTTCAGTGTCATTTTTTTCTCGTCTTTGATAGAAGTGTTCAAGCGCCGAAATCTACAACAACAGGTTACTTCCCTTGAAGTGATCATGTCCTCTAGAGCAGAGGGATAATGATCGAAAGATTTCTGCCAAGATCATGGGTACCATGGTCACTCTAACAGGTCCCCTAAACATGAAGATGACCATAAGCAGTAAGTTGATGTCGACACAACCTCTTTTATTAGGGAAGATCATAACACCCAAAAATGCCATCACGAAAACTATAGCCCTTGACCTTTACCAATCAATCCTAGAGATGAAAAATTCCTATTGGAAACTATCATAGCTTTCTCGGCGGCCGAACCTTTTAAACAAATAGTCTAACTTGACCCATCCCTCGTCAACTCTTCGCAAGCATGGGCCTACCCTTAAACCCAAGGACTGGAGAAGGTTCCCGATGTAGTGTGCAGGGCCAAGGGTACTCATCCGGCCAACGGTAAATCCGCAATTTGACTTATTTCCTCCAGGGTTTGTGTGATTTCAAAATTTGCGAACTGGAAAGTCATTGTTGTTGGCTGCCAAAATTCAATCATTAGGGTAATAAGTGACTTGTTTGCCTCCAAATCCAACATATCAATTAATTACCCTAAGTGTGGCATGATCTCGGCTCCGTATACCACTCTGATGTTACCCCACCACTCTTTCAAAGTTCGAGGGACCTCAGTCATCATCTGGATGTTAGGAAGGTTTTGATTGATTTGCATATGAAAGAAAGGGTAAAGGGTAGGATGAGTTTATTTGCTCCATATCCTTTAAGTGTTTAAACTTGGGTAATTTATATCAATTTCACACAAAGCATATGTCGGCGAGTTTTAAAGAACAAACTCTTTGACATTTGGGTGGTTTCCTAAGTGCAACGACAATACAGTATACTATCTTTGCCTAAGGTTATACATCATGACCTATTCTAAGAGTAAGATTATTTTTCTAAATGATTGAGAGTAGGACTGAGTAATTGCGAGAAGGTGCACTATCTTAATCGCACCAACTTTAAAACTAAGGAATCCAAAGAGAGTTTCGGAGGAGTGCAGGAACACCCCTCACATGTACAGTGTGTGAGTGTACGGCCAAGACTTGATAGAATGTGCAAATGACAGTATATAAAAAGCTGTAACAAGTAGTGTTTTAAAACAAATAGGAACACAAGTTTGGATTTCACTTGCGACCTTTCAATCAAAGCAATCTATCAAATAACAAGATGAAAATAAACACGTAATCATAAAAGTTATTCCTAAAAATGAGTTTTTCTAAGGTTAAAACCTAGATAAGGTCCCTAGCGGAGTCGCAAAGCTGTCGCACCCTATTTTCGAACCGGCCGAAAATAGTTCACAACATAATATGGCTGACACTCTGACTTTTGGAAAAAAAATTATTTTGTGTTTGTTTTAGAGTCGACACCTAAATTTTAAGGAAAATATTAGGAAAACCATTTTTTATGTAAATGTAAACTCTGTTTTTGATTTTGCGAAACCAGTGAGATTCTGAGTAAGGGTTTTGGTTACTCGAGGGGAAGGTGTTAAGCACCTCTCAGAGCCTATCTGAAGATAGTTCTTAAACTCAATTTAGGAAAATATAATTTAGGAAAAACTTATTTATTTATTCGCCTTAAATTCAATTGTGATTAAATTTTATTAGTTTTTTTTTAAAAAAAAGTAAAACACAAGGTACGTCATATATATGTCTTATAAAATAGATTTAATTGTAGTATTTCTATTATGTGGTAAAAATAAATAAATAAATAAATATATGATAAATTTATATGTAAAAAGAATATAGATGTATCATAATAAACTTATATAAAAAAATACAAAAAAATTTGTAAAAATTAGTCTCCTTATTAAGACGTGTAATAAAAGTAAAATAATTGTTGAATGAAATATGTAGTAATATGTGATGTGTAAAAAATATATGGAATGATATTTTTCAAATTAAATGATACTGGGTGTTTAAAATATTACGTAGAGTTTATGATCTTAAATATATTTATTATAATGTGTAGTATATACATGTAAGTTTGTTTAAAACATATGAATGTTTATTATTTTGTTTACATGTAGAGATAAGTTAACAATAGATTAGATTTAAAATAATATGTGTAAAGTGTAGGAAATTATAATATAAAGAAATCATATTAGTAAAACAAGATAATAGATATATTATGTAGAGAAAAATATAGAATTTATACCTTTATATGTATGAAATATATATGTATGTACCTTGTATTGAACCTGTTGATTCTAAAATTAGAAATGGCATGTTAGGAGATCAAAATATTTTGGGCAATATTTGATTAAAACAACAAAGGGGAGCCAATATATTTTATAAAGAGGTGACAAAAATAGGTCTATCTATTGGGACTTATTTTATAACTAAAATTTTTATGCCATTTTTATTCATAAAAAGAAACATAGCGCCTAATTCCCAAAATATATTTCAAGACAAGTAATTATTTTAGCATAACATATTTTCAAAATATATTTCAAGAAAATTAAGTATTTTAGCCTAACATATTTCTAAGGGTGATTATTTTAGCATATAAACTATTCTTAAATTTATTTGGCAAACAGTTAGGCATACATGACATGTTTGAGACCTTCTGAAACTTTATTTTAAAAAAAAATCTTAAACCATAATTCTCATTTACAACTTAGAAGGCCTGAAAGAATGTTGCAACTAAACTGCTAACCCATTTTAAGAAGATATTTTTTTGTATTATTTGTTCTAATAGTATTTCAAGTAAATTTATAAACATATAATATTGGCTCACATAAATAAACTTCAACATAAAACACAAGCAATATATCAAAACTTAGAAGTAAAGGTTAGTCAACATATCAAAACAATATAATTAAGGCTAGAAAAGAAATGCTAAGAAAATATTAGACTCCTATTTTGCGAGACTCCAAGCGTTTCGATGATCCTAATTGCTGTTGGCCTAATATTTTAGGCCAATAATGAGTTCTAAAGTAGAAACTCCAACCCTCCGATTGTACATGAAACATAAGAGGAAAAAAAAGAAGAAAAAAAATTAGAAAACTTTGAATCATTCGAATATAACCAAATTAGAATTCAAGCAACTAGTACCCAATGAGAGACCAGAATAATGTTATTTAGCAGGAATAATTATCATATGGATTAAAACAAGGACAAACATGATTACATTTTCCTACATACTTAAAACTTAAAAAGACTATACGGAAGAAGCATATTTAAAAAAAGCAAACTCAATTGAGCATGTAAATAAAACATATTTCCTAATGAACATGAAACTCATTAATTAAAAAAACACATATATTATAACCCTATACAGTGGCATCTCCCAAACACGATGAAGCATAAGAAGAGGAAAATGATTTTATAGTGAAAAAATAAACAAGTGAAAACAGAACTTAAAAAACCAGAAAATGGTATGTTCACAATAAAAATTGATTATTTAAACAAAACTTGGCTGCCCTTGAAGGCGTAAACAATGTTTAGAATCGAGACTCCTCAAAGTTTAAGTTTAATCTGACTTTCGGACGATGAGATTACTTATAAGATTTCAAAAATGCGAAACATTGGCTTAAACTGTTAATACATAGATATCACACAAACTTCATGTGTTATTACTCCGGAATACATTAAACTTATTAAACTAGATAGAGCATGACCTCAAATCGATTTAGCATATAAGTTTTAATGGAAGCAAACACATATTGGTGTAAGGCATTCAATCTCTTTTCTACCTTTACAAAATATTTTGCTTATCAAGTGAGGGATGGAAGACAAATATATATATATATATATATATATATATATATATATATATATATATATATATATATATATATATTGATACTTGAATTCGGTTATTAGGTAGAGCTTAAAGTAACTTAATCTCTCAAATTCACAACGAGACAGCAACTATAATAAACTGAAATCTGCAAATTTTCAGCAAAATGGTACATTTTAGTCTGGAACAGAGGAGCAGGCAGCCACATTCATGAGTTTTGTTCATGTTCTAGCCTATATTCATATACTTGGACAATCTGTAACTTGCATAACTTAGACATGCATTAAGCCGGTGAATAAATTCTTATCTAATGTCCTCGACTTCACATAGATATGGGCAGATTTATTACGTGTCAAAACTCATGAAAGGAAAAAGAGAAGATGCAGTTCAATCCAATATAATAAAGAGCTATCATGGGATCCTTCATTACTTAGCCGAGATGAAAGAACAAAGAGAGAAACTTGTTGAAATTTCAGAAACATGAAGTATTCAAGGGATCAAAGAGAACAACTAATTTAAATTTCAAATAACAAGTGCAAAGACCTTTTGAATCTGATCAAATTCATGTGTAACTATTTCTTGGTTTTGCCTAATATGAACTACCATGTACAATATGCTAAACAAATGAGGGCTAAACAGACTTAACATCAACTAATTTTATCATATTCTAAAGTTCAATAAGATAGTAACTTCTTCATCTATATCTCACAACTTAGTCTTGAAGCAAGTATATCGCAGATAAACGATTTCAGAGACACATGATTCATACAGAAATTACTAACTTATGCAAATTAGGGAACTCAAACAAATTTCCAATGAAATAGGAATTCAAGCAACCACCCAATTTTATAAACGAAAATCGAAACAAAAGATAACGACGACTTCTGACCTTGTATAGGGAAGCAAACTAAAGCCTTGACGTCAAGCTATTTGAACTTTCAACTCGAACAACAACTCGAAAGAGAACGAAAACAAAAGATAACCTTAAAAGTGTTTCTCAGATGATTTTCAGATTTTTTTTTAATCGTTGTTCTTTGTTCCTTCTTTTTTTTTTGAATCTCCTTTCCCCCTTTGTAAGACCTCGAAAATGAGATAAGGTGTCTAGAGCCTAACATGTTTGCTTTACTGTTATAAGGTCCTAAAATGCCTTATTATGTCATATAGAGTCAGTGTGCAAAGTTTGAAGTGATTTGGAAGTCGAACGTCAAGGGACGTCCAAGACGTTCGACGAATAGTCGCTTATGTGCCTCATGTGTGTATGCATGCCTAAAGTGTGTGAACTGAGTCAAATAAGTCTTTAATTGGTGTTAAATGATTTTTAATGTTACTGTATGAAGTTTCGTGAAGTTTGGAGGTCAAACGCCCAAGAACGTCCAAGACGTTCGAAAGATAGACCCTAAGACGCTCATCGTATGTCATGTTGGGGTCAAGGCTGTTTGGACGTATTGTAGGTGTTTGTTTTGGATGAAACTTATGTGGTAGGTCTATAACATGTTAAGGTTTGTAATCGCGTTGTAAACGTCTGGGTACGACTTCTAAAGGGCCCCACAAGAGGCCCCAAAAGAAGGACCTCAAGGCTGCCTAAACACTGCCTGGGCAGTGTCTCTTGACGGACCCAATGACGGACCGTTGGGCCCCCAACGGACCGTCAAGCAGGTCTCGTCGAAGGAGACTTGCCTTGGTCAGGTTGTGATCCAAGAAATTGGCTAAGTGTCCTGCGACGGAAGGCTGCCACGGCCCGTCATGGCCATGACGCCCCGTCATGGGCCACGTCGCGGCTGCCTGTGAGTTGGCTGCCTGCGTGCTGCCACTTAAAGGGGTGAATGGTAAATTCACCCCACGTCCTAACCTGACTATAATAGGTTTAATTAAGTGATTTTAGGTGTATATAAGCCATCCAAAACGTGACCAACCCATTCTCAAATCCCCTCACTCAAATTGAACCCTTCCTTTCCCAAAATATTCTCTATAGAAACCCCCATGGTTTTTGAAGCTCAAGAACAGCTTGTAGATGGGATTCTCATGGGTTCTTCATCAAGTTTTATGGGTCTTCATTAAGATTAAGGTATGGTGATCCTTCATCTCTAAGTAACTTTTCACTTGGAGAGTTCTTCTCAATGTTTTTCAAAGAAATCTTATGAACAAGTTTCCAATCTTCCAATCTAGCCATGGGTTCTTTCTCAAAACGTTTCTAAAGTTTAAATCATGATGAATTAGTATTAATATGATGATTTGAATGTGATTTCACTTCAATTGCATGATGAACCCATGTTCCTTCCAAAACTAGGTTTAGCTCTTGCATGGGCTTTGTGATTATGGCTTGTTCTTGATGAATTGGTGATTCTCTTATGTTGAATTGCTTGTGGTTATTGTTATTGACATTAAATGATGTTGAATTGATGATGATAAGTCCATGATGATAAATATATGAAGTTTTGAGCATGAATAACCTATGTTTCTATGTGTTGTCTTGAAGACGATTGTGAGATCGGTTGTGTAGGCTCTTGATTATGTATGAACTGCTGTAGCTACACTTTTAGGGTGATGTAATGGATGAATTTTGTAAGTATAAATCCTTAATGTTCAAATTAAGAAGGGCTTGCATGAATTGGTATAGATTCCTTTAGGTTATGAAGTCAAGAAGCTAAGTTGTGATGTATCTTAAATTATGATTAGATAAAGTATGATTTAGTCTTGATTTCTTATCTAATTAGATACTGCATAATGAGTATATTATTTATGAAATATGAATGATGATCATACCCTTAGATAGTTCATAGTATTGATAAAGTCTCCTATACTCTAGCAAATCGATAAGCCTAAATGCCTATGTTGTAACCCTAATCTTGAATGTATGTAATCATGATTTCAATATGGTTAAATGTAGGTTTAGCTACTGCCTTAGACTTACATATGTATGAACTATGATCTAAAATCAATGTAAGGGAAGTTAGCTAATGACCTATGTTATTCTACTTTCCTAGTATGTTGATATGTTTCATTAAGTTATGGCATAATCTTGTAGCGACTTGTACATGGTTTCTTATATGTTTAAAGTACATATAGCTACTGCCATATATGTGTTTTATTGATGAATAAAGTGTATTGATCAATGATGATCAAAGGGTGAGAAATTGGTAAGAATGCTTAATTCCTCTACTCTTCTACTTCTCTATTCTTTATAGAAATGTTGATGAAGCCTTGTATGGCATTGTGTGGTATGGTCCACTTATGGTGGCGGTGTTTACTTTATTGTCATTATATATGTGTTGACCATGGCCATGAAGGCAAATTGATGAACTTATGAACATATGCTTAAAATGATACTATGAGAAGATTATGCCTACTTTCCTATTCTAGATGTGAATTAGGTTGTGTGGCTATTGTATGAGCATGTGTATAACTATGTTAGGGTAAAGTATAGGTGCTGCCATGGATGTGTTAAGATGGTTAATAACCCCTTACCTATGTACCCTTATATGAAAGTGTAAATGGCTAAAGTTAGGAGTCTTGGTTACATTGTATGTATAGTCTTGTCTCCTATGCTATTATGTGTTGTGTGCTATGTGCTTGAAGTGCAATGTGGTCTAATAGGGTGGCTGACTAAATAAGTTATTGATAGCCATTATGTGATCATGTTGGTCAACGTACACACACTCCCACTTACATGCATGTTATAAGTAGTATAAGTCATTGTGTCTAAATGAAAGGTAGTTCTCATATTCACTAGTGTCTACTACTATGCATATTAAGGTGATGTTTATGGAAGTATGATTTGTATTTCCCTTACTAGGATGACTTGATAGGTGTACTAGTATGGTCAAGGGTATGGAACCTTGTCTATACATTGCACATGTGTATCTTGATAGGATAGTTCCTAGATTTGGTTTCTATGAACATGAAGGATGAATGTATGAACATGTTATGAATATGATGTATATGATATGATGAAGTATGAATGTGCATAGTGTCTTAGTAGGTTTATATGAAAGGATTTCTCATATAGTTATGCCTATAGACTTATGCATTGATATATGAACATGTGTGACATTATGTGATTATGTGAAAGGTTTGCTCACATCTAAGTATACACTCACACATGGATGATCTAGTCAGTGAGAGGGGCCTTGCTAGGGGTGCCCAAGAATACTCCAAAACTAGATAGGTGCTTGAAGATGCTATAAGCATATGAATGATGAATATTCTAAAGCTTATGTTTTATGAACAAACATAATAAAAGCTTTTCAATAAAGGGAACTTAGCCTAGCACCGAGCGAACTTGTATATGAGGGAGTGACACTTTCCAACATAGGAAAGGCAGGGTTTACTACGGTCCTCATGTGAGGGGTGACACTTTCTTACCTAAGAAAGGCAGGGTTCATTACGGTCCTCACGGGGTGGATAGCCTCATGACCCAATCTAGGGTGTAGAGTTGATATTTCCATGATTTCCCCAAGTTCCATAAACTATGTTGCCACCATAGGATACTAGCTAGTGGATTTCCACATAAACAGCTATGTCATGTTAGGTTCTACTTTGGCCGGTAGACCACCTTCCATCGGTGTAAGGTTTTATGACACCGGATTCCATGATTAGCACCCATGGTCTATGTCGGTTAAGGTTATGGTTTCCCTAAAGGTAAAATGGACAATGGAAGTAATTGAATAGGATCCTAACTAGGAGGACTTAAGGTAAGTTACTTAGGATAGATGGAAGTAATGAACCCATCTAGACATTGCACAAGTGACTCCTTAGGAAGTCTTAGGAAGGTTCTCTAATGCATATGATTATGTATGTGTCCTTTATGTATGATGTTGTAGTCTTGGTTTGACTATGTTTATGTTGTACTATACTTCTATGATGGCATGTGTTGTCTTGTGTAGATACTATATATGGTATTCTCTTATGTTCCTAAGGTGATGCATTGCACCAAGTATCTCTAAAGGATTTGTTAGTAAGCAAATGAATTGAAAGAAAGAGTTAATGTCAAGGAGAGTGAGTTCACTGTAAAGTGACCTCTCTTTGTACTTAAATTCTATATGTGCTTTTCTGCGATGTTTGGCCTTTGATTGTGTTTCTATGACGTATGTGGATGATATAAATGATGTTAACAAAGGTTTTATGATAATTTACTCAAAATGGCATGAAGTATGATTTCAAAGGAAATGTCCCTTTAAATGCATGTTTTCGCATGGTTGCCATACTTAGTACATTCTTGTGCTAATCCCATTCTTCTTTACTTTTTACACAAAGTGTAGGTTATGGAATGCTTAAAGGAGATCTATGATCGAGAAGCTTGATAGGTGTTTTCTCAAGCTCAAGGAAAGGAATCCTTAAGTTCAAGGATGTCCTACTTATGTCTTTAATATGAAGTCTTTAAATATTGTATAGTTATGTAAGGTGTTGTATGGGTCGTGTCCCTAATGTATTCTAAAGTTATTGAGTCTAAGATGGCAAAGAGACTTAGAGTTTAAATATGTATTACGACTTATGTTTTATATATATATGATGTGATGTTTCTAGCATATGATGTGCTATGAAAAGTTTTAAATTTTCCGCTAAATTTACTATGCCAATGCAATGAATGATATGAGAGGCTTGTCTTAGACCTCCGAGAGGTCGACGACGCCGGTTACAATCCAAGATTGTATCCTAACTTCTAGGGTATGCTTTTGGGATGTGACAAACTTGGTATCAGAGCATGAGGTTTATATAGCGGTTTTAGGTTCTAAGAAGTCTCATATTGCCACGTCTAGTAGAGTCTTGTATCATTGGTGGTGAGTCGCGACACATCAAATGGTACAAGAGGCTATAGGACGATAGAGTTTCCCTTCTTCATCAATCTCATATCGTGCCATAGAACTTAATTCTATAAGATCTCTCTCTTATGTTTTCTTGTCCGGTGGTCTTTTAGATATGATTGCTTGGATGAGATTTCTCTATGCTTGAGGGAGAAAAGGTGAGTTTAAAATGCTTATCTTTGTTTTATGGTTTGAATGAGTATGTGTGAAGGTGACACTTGTCCTTATTTGATGATGTATATACTAACTAGGGCGACTTGAAGGGTTAACTAGACTTAGGTAGGGGTATGGGACTCTACCTATGTCTTGCACTAGTTTGCCTTGATGGAGACCTTAGGAGGTTAATACTATGTATGTGTATGATGATAAATGTGAATGTCCTTATGTAATGATCTCTATGCTTATAATCATGTAAATAGCCTAGTGTGCTAAAGATATGGAGTTATCCATGCATGAATGTTATGGATGAGTGGAGTATGGTGCTAATTATAGTTCTTGTTGGGTTACTTGATTTAGTGAAGTTATGGAGCTTTACTTGATCATTGCACATGTTAACTCTATGGGGATTATGATTGGTTATCTTACCTTGCTTTATATGAAATATCTCTTATATTAATGATGTGATGCCAATTATGGCAATATATGAAATCTATGTGAAATAGCATGTTATGTCGGATGATGTAAGTCATGATATAGTTGAAGCATGCTAGAAGTTATAGTGGTTAAGGTGATTTCTCTTAAATTGTGTATTCCTATATGATTTTGTATGGTAGTAGCCAAGTATTAGGATTTGAACTTGGAATGTTTTAATAACTACCTATGGAAGTATGCTATCCTATGAGTATATGTGATTGACAGTGTGCACTGTTTTCCTTTGTATATAAGTGGTACTTCATGAGTTGCTAGTGTAAAAATTGGAGTCTTTTGTAGAGACTTGAGTTGTAAATATAGTATGCATGCTTATGAAGAATGAGTTAGTAGAGCTTTGTATCTTATAATTCCATGCTTGTTCCATTAGATGTCTAAATGTTGCATTTTTGGATATTTGGAAGCATGCTCACTGTAAAGACTAGGCAACTTATTGTAATATATTTGGAGAACCTACTAAATTGTCATTTGATTGGACGTTATTGAAAAATGTGTAGAATTTATGAATATGAACATGATAAGGAATGTGGAAAAGAATCTTTGCTATTTAGATTGAAGGATGAGAATCTTATGACATGATGAGTTGTAGAGTTATTTCTAAACTTCTTGTTGTGTATGAACTTCCTTGTTGTTTTCCGCTAATGATGTATGACCTTAGTGTCTATTGCATTGTAGGAAGACCTTATGTGAATCGAATAGTATGATCAAAGTTGATGGTTGAGGATGATTTGCCTAAGATGATAAGGTTTAGAATGCCTTAGTGTTGTTAAATTGAATTAATGAAAATTCTCTCTAAAGTAGTAATCACTCTAAGTGATGAATGTTAAGGTTTTATATTTGAAATCCTCTATATGTTGGGTTAAATTTGCTCTTAATTGGGTTTACCCTAAGTGGGGGATGGTGTTTAAGTAATGAGATGGTAGAAATGGTCTACATTGTCCTTCTATTCTTACACGAATTTGAAAATATGAATTCTTAGTATGCTTGTTCATGAAAATAGTCCTGCATAAAGTGTGAATCGCATGATCTTTATATGATTGGTATGAATTAATTGACATCATCTTAGAGACATGGTGAATTTTCCAAAGGGCATGAAAAGAAATTTTTGATAAAATCCATGTTTTCTCTTGTTGACTTGCATTTTAATGTGCTAATTGTGAAGTTGTCTTCATGAGGCAAGACAAGGAACTTGGTGATAGTCACTTGTAGGTTAAATTGTTTAGCCTTGTAATGGGAGTTGAGTCTCTTTTATAATAAAATATGTTGACTCTCTTGAAAATTTAGTGACTTGATGATTTGTAATATAAAATTGTAGGCTCATTCTTGAAAGGTGAAAGCATGTTTTGCTAAGTATATATGTGTGTGCCTATGGTTTGTGCTATTTTTCCAAAATGAGGCTTACTTTAAGGGTGAGTAATATGTTAAGAAAAGAGATTTGTGGAATGACTTCCTATTTTGTTGTGATGCACTTGGTGTGACTTGCCATTTAGACTTCACTAGGAAGAAAAATATATGCATGTCTTGGCTTGAAAGTTGAGATTTCTCATTATTTAAAGTTGACCTTGTGCTTTGCTAAGGTGTGAACTCATGATACATGTAATGTGTTGAGGAGTAAGACATTCCTCCATGGACACCACTAAGCATGGTATGGTTGAGTATGACCTTCATGGTACTAGGTCTAACTAATGAAGATTTTGTTTTGTTAAATGCAAATAAACTCAAGTCTATGTGCATTGAAGTATGAATGCCTACTTGTTTTGAGTATTGTTGAAATCTGCCTATATGTGGCCTTGCAAGATGATATCTTGATGAATTAAGGTGCAATGACCATATTATGATTAGGAGAAGTATGTTCCTCCTATGAACATGATAAGAGCCTCTTTGATTAATGCATTAAGGGTGATGAATCGAAGTTTTGCTTACTTGTGTGCATGGAGTGCTAAAATGATTTGATGATACTTTAAAAGTGATGAACTGCTCTTATGTGCATTGTAGTCCTTGATGTGATTAAAGAGTCCTAAGTGTCATTCGAGGACGAATGTTCCCAAGTGGGGGATATTGTAAGACCTCGAAAATGAGATAAGGTGTCTAGAGCCTAACATGTTTGATTTACTGTTATAAGGTCCTAAAATGCCTTATTATGTCATATAGAGTCAGTGTGCAAAGTTTGAAGTGATTTGGAAGTCGAACGTCAAGGGACGTCCAAGACGTTCGACGAATAGTCGCTTATGTGACTCATGTGTGTATGCATGCCTAAAGTGTGTGAACTGAGTCAAATAAGTCTTTAAATGGTATTAAATGATGTTTAATGTTACTGTATGAAGTTTCGTGAAGTTTGGAGGTCAAACGCCCAAGAACGTCCAAGACGTTCGAAAGATAGACCCTAAGACGCTCATCATATGTCATGTTGGGGTCAAGGCTGTTTGGACGTCTTGTAGGTGTTTGTTTTGGATGAAACTTATGTGGTAGGTCTATAACATGTTAAGGTTTGTAATCGCATTGTAAACGTCCGGGTACGACTTCTAAAGGGCCCCACAAGAGGCCCCAAAAGAAGGACCTCAAGGCTACCTAAACACTGCCTGGGCAGTGTCTCTTGACGGACCCAATGACGGACCGTTGGGCCCCCAACGGACCGTCAAGCAGGTCTCATCGAAGGAGACTTGCCTTGGTCAGGTTGTGAGCCAAGAAATTGGCTAAGTGTCCTGCGACGGAAGGCTGCCACGGCCCGTCATGGCCATGACGCCCCGTCATGGGCCACATCGTGGCTGCCTGTGAGTTGGCTGCCTGCGTGCTGCCACTTAAAGGGGTGAATGGTAAATTCACCCCACGTCCTAACCTGACTATAATAGGTTTAATTAAGTGATTTTAGGTGTATATAAGCCATCCAAAACGTGACCAACCCATTCTCAAATCCCCTCACTCAAATTGAACCCTTCCTTTCCCAAAATATTCTCTATAGAAACCCCCATGGTTTTTGAAGCTCAAGAACAGCTTGTAGATGGTATTCTCATGGGTTCTTCATCAAGTTTTATGGGTATTCATGAAGATTAAGGTATGGTGATCCTTCATCTCTAAGTAACTTTTCACTTGGAGAGTTCTTCTCAATGTTTTTCAAAGAAATCTTATGACAAGTTTCCAATCTTCCAATCTAGCCATGGGTTCTTTCTCAAAACGTTTCTAAAGTTTAAATCATGATGAATTAGTATTAATATGATGATTTGAATGTGATTTCACTTCAATTGCATGATGAACCCATGTTCCTTCCAAAACTAGGTTTAGCTCTTGCATGGGCTTTGTGATTATGGCTTGTTCTTGATGAATTGGTGATTCTCTTATGTTGAATTGCTTGTGGTTATTGTTATTGACATTAAATGATGTTGAATTGATGATGATAAGTCCATGATGATAAATATATGAAGTTTTGAGCATGAATAACCTATGTTTCTATGTGTTGTCTTGAAGACGATTGTGAGATCGGTTGTGTAGGCTCTTGATTATGTATGAACTGCTGTAGCTACACTTTTAGGGTGATGTAATGGATGAATTTTGTAAGTATAAATCCTTAATGTTCAAATTAAGAAGGGCTTGCATGAATTGGTATAGATTCCTTTAGGTTATGAAGTCAAGAAGCTAAGTTGTGATGTATCTTAAATTATGATTAGATAAGTATGATTTAGTCTTGATTTCTTATCTAATTAGATACTGCATAATGAGTATATTATTTATGAAATATGAATGATGATCATACCCTTAGATAGTTCATAGTATTGATAAAGTCTCCTATACTCTAGCAAATCGATAAGCCTAAATGCCTATGTTGTAACCCTAATCTTGAATGTATGTAATCATGATTTCAATATGGTTAAATGTAGGTTTAGCTACTGCCTTAGACTTACATATGTATGAACTATGATCTAAAATCAATGTAAGGGAAGTTAGCTAATGACCTATGTTATTCTACTTTCCTAGTATGTTGATATGTTTCATTAAGTTATGGCATAATCTTGTAGCGACTTGTACATGGTTTCTTATATGTTTAAAGTACATATAGCTACTGCCATATATGTTTTTTAATTGATGAATAAAGTGTATTGATCAATGATGATCAAAGGGTGAGAAATTGGTAAGAATGCTTAATTCCTCTACTCTTCCACTTCTCTATTCTTTATAGAAATGTTGATGAAGCTTGTATGGCATTGTGTGGTATGGTCCACTTATGGTGGCGGTGTTTACTTTATTGTCATATATATATGTGTTGACCATGGCCATGAAGGCAAATTGATGAACTTATGAACATATGCTTAAAATGATACTATGAGAAGATTATGCCTACTTTCCTATTCTAGATGTGAATGAGGTTGTGTGGCTATTGTATGAGCATGTGTATAACTATGTTAGGGTAACGTATAGGTGCTGCCATGGATGTGTTAAGATGGTTAATAACCCCTTACCTATGTATCCTTATATGAAAGTGTAAATGGCTAAAGTTAGGAGTCTTGGTTACATTGTATGTATAGTCTTGTCTCCTATGCTATTATGTGTTGTGTGCTATGTGCTTGAAGTGCAATGTGGTCTAATAGGGTGGCTGACTAAATAAGTTATTGATAGCCATTATGTGATCATGTTGGTCAACGTACACACACTCCCACTTACATGCATGTTATAAGTAGTATAAGTCATTGTGTCTAAATGAAAGGTAGTTCTCATATTCACTAGTGTCTACTACTATGCATATTAAGGTGATGTTTATGGAAGTATGATTTGTATTTCCCTTACTAGTATGACTTGATAGGTGTACTAGTATGGTCAAGGGTATGGAACCTTGTCTATACATTGCACATGTGTATCTTGATAGGATAGTTCCTAGATTTGGTTTCTATGAACATGAAGGATGAATGTATGAACATGTTATGAATATGATGTATATGATATGATGAAGTATGAATGTGCATAGTGTCTTAGTAGGTTTATATGAAAGGATTTCTCATATAGTTATGCCTATAGACTTATGCATTGATATATGAACATGTGTGACATTATGTGATTATGTGAAAGGTTTGCTCACATCTAAGTATACACTCACACATGGATGATCTAGTCAGTGAGAGGGGCCTTGCTAGGGGTGCCCAAGAATACTCCAAAACTAGATAGGTGCTTGAAGATGCTATAAGCATATGAATGATGAATATTCTAAAGCTTATGTTTTATGAACAAACATAATAAAAGCTTTTCAATAAAGGGAACTTAGCCTAGCACCGAGCGAACTTGTATATGAGGGAGTGACACTTTCCAACATAGGAAAGGCAGGGTTTACTACGGTCCTCATGTGAGGGGTGACACTTTCTTACCTAAGAAAGGCAGGGTTCATTACGGTCCTCACGGGGTGGATAGCCTCATGACCCAATCTAGGGTGTAGAGTTGATATTTCCATGATTTCCCCAAGTTCCATAAACTATGTTGCCACCATAGGATACTAGCTAGTGGATTTCCACATAAACAGCTATGTCATGTTAGGTTCTACTTTGGCCGGTAGACCACCTTCCATCGGTGTAAGGTTTTATGACACCGGATTCCATGATTAGCACCCATGGTCTATGTCGGTTAAGGTTATGGTTTCCCTAAAGGTAAAATGGACAATGGAAGTAATTGAATAGGATCCTAACTAGGAGGACTTAAGGTAAGTTACTTAGGATAGATGGAAGTAATGAACCCATCTAGACATTGCACAAGTGACTCCTTAGGAAGTCTTAGGAAGGTTCTCTAATGCATATGATTATGTATGTGTCCTTTATGTATGATATTGTAGTCTTGGTTTGACTATGTTTATGTTGTACTATACTTCTATGATGGCATGTGTTGTCTTGTGTAGATACTATATATGGTATTCTCTTATGTTCCTAAGGTGATGCATTGCACCAAGTATCTCTAAAGGATTTGTTAGTAAGCAAATGAATTGAAAGAAAGAGTTAATGTCAAGGAGAGTGAGTTCACTGTAAAGTGACCTCTCTTTGTACTTAAATTCTATATGTGCTTTTCTGCGATGTTTGGCCTTTGATTGTGTTTCTATGACGTATGTGGATGATATAAATGATGTTAACAAAGGTTTTATGATAATTTACTCAAAATGGCATGAAGTATGATTTCAAAGGAAATGTCCCTTTAAATGCATGTTTTCGCATGGTTTCCATACTTAGTACATTCTTGTGCTAATCCCATTCGTCTTTACTTTTTACACAAAGTGTAGGTTATGGAATGCTTAAAGGAGATCTATGATCGAGAAGCTTGATAGGTGTTTTCTCAAGCTCAAGGAAAGGAATCCTTAAGTTCAAGGATGTCCTACTTATGTCTTTAATATGAAGTCTTTAAATATTGTATAGTTATGTAAGGTGTTGTATGGGCCGTGTCCCTAATGTATTCTAAAGTTATTGAGTCTAAGATGGCAAAGAGACTTAGAGTTTAAATATGTATTACGACTTATGTTTTATATATATATGATGTGATGTTTCTAGCATATGATGTGCTATGAAAAGTTTTAAATTTTTCCGCTAAATTTACTATGCCAATGCAATGAATGATATGAGAGGTTTGTCTTAGACCTCCGAGAGGTCGACGACGCCGGTTACAATCCAAGATTGTATCCTAACTTCTAGGGTATGCTTTTGGGTTGTGACACCCTTTTTTCTTTCTTCGCCTCCATTTATCTCTTCCCTTTCTCCTCCTCTCTTCTCTATCCCTTTTCTTTTTCTCCCCCCTTTCTCCCTTTTTTCCCCCCGAATTTTCAATGAGAATCAAATGACTTTTATAGACGATTTTTGGAGAGGATTTCATTCTTAAATCCATTAGATTGAGGGCATAGCAAATCAAAATCTAACGGTTCTTCGTGTTCCCTCCATTTTTAGGTGGATCAATAATGATGATCGAGACTTCTTGGCCTGCTTTGGGTCAGAAATAAATCGGAAAAGATGTAAAGTTGATAGAAAGGAAGGCCATGATTGATGGACGGCGGAGGGATATGGTCAAACGCTGGATACCGCCGGATATTGCATTTTTCCGGCGGTCCGAAGTTGACGGGAGTGATGGGGAGAGGACTAAGGGCATGGGGAAGGAGGAAGACGCTTGGGGAAGAGGAAACACAGATATGGGGAAAGAAAAGAGTGTGGAGCGGTCGTCCTTTTTTTTGGGAAAAGATGAATATGAGTGTTGGTTCTTTCTTTCTCTATTCGGTAAAGATGAGAAGCTCTTAATTAATTTGGGCCGTCCGATTATTTGATCGGACGGTTAAGATAAATCAAGATTTAAAAGAAATGTTTATATATATATATATATATATATATATATATATAATAATGGTAAAAGTTGAATTAACTAGGACCGTTAGATTGAATTGTAGGGTCGAGATTTAATCTAAAGAAGCACAATCCATGTGCTCGCCTAAGTGGCATACATGGAATGGCCGGTTAAAAGAGACATGGATTGCCAAGATTGCTTAAATAAAAATCAATTAAATTATAACATCTTCTTTATTAAAAAGTCATAATTTATCAAATTAAACATGATTATTTTACAAGATTAGCCTTTTTTGATAAAATTAGTCACTCTTAAAAATTAAATTAATAGAAATTAGTGACTCGTTAATTAATTAAGATTTTTAATTTTAAACAAATGTATGAAAAATATCTATTGTGACAAAAGAAATTATATTTTAACAAAAATAGGTTAATTTTTTAAGAACGCCATTTATTTATTTATTTATTTAAAAAAGAAAGTAAGTAGAAATATATATAATATATATAATTTTTATAAGAAACGATATTTATAAAATATATTCATCAAGTAAAAGATAAATAACTAAACAATCTTTTCCTATTCTTATAAAAATCTCACAACATATATTATTATTTTTATTATTATTATGCGGGGAGCCAAAATTGGGTGTCAACACATATATTAAAACGTATTCAACATCAAACAAAATAAACATATATATGAATTTCTTGAATCTACAAAATCTAAAAAATTAAAAGAGAATCATAAAAAAAATTGAAAATTATAAATATATGGTGAATATTCAAACAAAATCACATGAAAATTGGAAAATTTAACTGGAAATCCATAATTTGTATAATCGGTGATTTAAGCATCAAATCAAAAAAATAATTTCGGATGATGAAAATTACCTTGCCAATTGAGAAATCTGCTTGAATTAATAAATAATTTTAGTTTAACAATAAAGAATTTCTTGGTGAACAACAATTTAGCACCTTGAAGGAATCTAAACATGAAAGATGGAGATATAGTGAAGAAATGTGAATGTCGGGAAGAAAGGTAAATGGTAATGAAAAAGGATAAATTGTATTAGTTTATTTCTTTTCAAGTTTAAAACCGTTATTAGTGTGTATTTTGGTCCAATAAATGACTCTTTCCATATATAAAACTAATTTGAAATACTAAAATATATTAAATATGAATACATATTATTTTATAAAAAATATTGTGATTCTGCCATTTAAATAAATATTATTGTTGTTATTTTGACTAAATATGTTAATGATTCTGACTTAATTGCTAATTTATCCTTATTGATAACACCCTTAAATTGGGCCCAAATTATTAATCTCGTCCAAACTATTAATAGTCTTAAAAATAACCATCTACTTAACTAACTAAACATGGTTCAAGATCGGAGGTGTAATTAAGTTTAGTCTGTCAAAATAAAGGGTGTTTTTACGTTTGTCAATAGTTCGAGGATAAAACTAATAATTTACACCAAGTTTAGAGGTGTTCTCGATACTTCTCTTATTTTACCTCTAATTTACTTGAAAACATCATTTCAAATTTGGCTCATGCGAAAAAAATGACTTCCAACAAAAGTACGAAAAATAAATTTCATTCTTAATTCATTGTCTCCTCCGCACCGACCCAACATCCCGAATGCCTCACATACAACCCTCACTTCTCGCCCATATAGTATTTGAGTATATTACTTTTCAATGCTCTTAAAATAATATTATTGTTTTCACTTACCTCGCCCACTTATTTTTCAACAAAAGATTTTCTAAAAAAATATATTCCATGAAAAATATTTGCCTGACAGCCGAAGCTTTTGGAGGACGAAGATCCACTAGTAAATAATTAGGATGCAACAGGTATGGTCACGACAATTTTAGAGATTTCTATTAAAAGTAAAAATATTTGGAGAATTTAAATGAGAATTGACCGGAAAACTTAACATAATTAGTTTCTGGAAACGTGTGTTGCACGTTTGTCCCATACAATTATTATAAAATTGAATTTATCATATAGAAAATGTTAAAATTAAAAATATTAATTTTACCAATTTATATTTTATTCATTAAATAAAATATAATCGAATATTGCATTAATCATCAAGAAAAAAATATGGAAAATTAATTAAGATACTATAGACTCTGATAATATGAATATATCTATATGACTTGTCGTTAATAATCTCTCATTACGCTCCCGTATCAGTAAGTACACATATGTGTAGCTACTTAAAGAAACCATATCAGTAAGGAAAGGATAAAAGAAAGAAAATGTCATAAAAGTACATTTAAAAACGAATATAAAAGTCATAAATTAGTAATTTCAGCACTAATAAAAGTAGACTTATAACATTCATAATTTCGTAGAAGATTAAATTAAAGAAGTATAAATCGGTAAAGAATACAAAAATATTAAACAGATAAGAACAAATGTAACATTCATATTCTTCAAAAGACTTTAATATATATATATATATATATATATATATATATATATATATATATATATATATATATATATATATATATATATATACCTTCTCCCGTAACCAATCAAAATTCAAAAGCCTTTATAATGATCAAAGGGCTTCAGTCTTTATGAATGGTACATAGCATATCAATTTTAAAATAATTGAAAATCCAAAAATAAAAGTAAGAAAAAGCTAAATGATTTTCTTGACCACATAGATATGCCTGTCACTTGGACTTCCTAAATACTATTAGTTTAAAGTTTATATTTATTATCAAAAAGTTTACAAATCTAAAATACTAAAAAGCAATTCTGAAGGTTGAATAATTGTTGAATATGAAAGAAATTCCACCACATTGAATTGCCTGAATTTATGAGTAAGAATTTTATCACGACCCAAAATTAGACGTGATGACACTCGTCTTATCCTACCAAGACAAGTCAGCCTAAAACTCAATTGTTACAATAAAGTGCAAAAAAATAATAATCAACTAAAAATACCCCCAAAATCTGATTGTCACGTGTACAAGCCTCTAAAGTATTACAATTGATTCAAAAGAAAAACTCAAGTCTCAAATGAAGTTGTTTCTAGAATAGAACAAGATCATAATTAAGGAGAAAGAAAGTCTGCTGAGACGATAAACAGCTACCTCACAAATCTCCAAGAAGCCTCGGAAAAGAAGAAAATGACAAGAACCATAAAAATCCAGGCTCATAACCTACAAAAATTTGTAGAAGCAAGGGGTGAGTACCAAACCACACGGTACTCAGCAAGTAAATCCCTAAACACAAGCTAAGGGGATGAAATACGGGTACTCCTACCACCCCAATCGAACCTCCACAACTACAACCTGCATAAAAATCATTCCAACCTAACAGCTCACAGTTTACATAGCACGTAACTCAACAACAACTCTTAGACAAATTACATACCCTCCACAACAACACTTTAACAAATTACATATCCTCAACAACAACACTTCAACAAATTACATATCCTCAACAACAACACTTCAATAAGTTACATAGCCTCAATAACAACACTTCAACAAATTACATATCCTCAACAACAACACTTCAAAAAATTACATATCCTCAATAACAAGCTCAGTATTCAACAATCACAAGTTTCGCAGAAAGGCAATCACAAGATCAGCAAAACACAATATCAAGTTCAATAATGATAAGTATGTGCAATGCAATGGAATGCAATGTCAAGTATAATGATGCATGTCTGACCTAGTGATACACACCCGTTGTCTCTCAGTCCAGGACCAATGGGGGACATATTTGTCCATGCATATGTCGCGGCGCACGACACGATCTTCGATAATAGTAACCATCGCGGCGCGCGATACCTCTCTCGATATATAGTAGCCATTGCGGTGCGCGATACGTCTCTCGAAATGGTACATCCTCTTTAAGTTCTCATCCTTTCTCAATGCACATAACACTTTTCACAACCCTGTCTCAAAATAATGCAACTGACATGTTCACACAAATAAAGAGGATATGACCATTTTCATAACATTGCACAATTCACAACAACACAAACATGATATCACATCAACAATGATTCAACAACTTTCAAACTTCTTCAACACATCACACATAAACAATTAATCATATTGCCTTTTGTTACTCCTTTTTCATCATTAGAATTAATCAATGTGGACAAGTAAACCATCATCAAGTCTCATTACTCCCAAACATATACCACAAGGAAATACACGCATTTCATACACTTAACAAGAATTTAGAAATTCACTTGCCTCAAATAGTCGAACAATCAGTCTGTGAATTGAGTCTTTCTCTTTTCGTTGGACTTCCAACTCAAAGCAATCTATTCATATTATTAGTCACAATAAGATTACGAACCTAACAAAACTCAAACTACTATAGGTCTAGTCTAAACACAAAAACTCACTCAAATATGTAATCAAGTTCGTAATATTGATGTCAATTAAGATGTCAACCCTCATATTTCCAAATTTCAAGTCTAGGGTTACGTTTTCCTTCTCCAATACCTTAAATCTAATGATATTCATATAATACGATGCCCTTAAAATTTACTTACCTATCTCATTATAACAAAACTTGAATTATAACTTGATAACTATAAGAAAATTGTGAAACCAAACCAAACTTATAACCATTATGCATGCTTATGGACCACCGTATAAAATATTAGACCAAAATCACAATATATCATTCATTCCGCAATTCTAACTAACTCCTAATTGACAATCGTTGACTTGGACTAGCGTGCTTTTACAATAATTCTACAGGTGTCGTAAGTTTGAATAGAAAACATCCTTGTCACTAATTCAAAAATTTGTGAATATCTTGTCTCACATTTAGGCATATAAAGCTTTAATTTTGTTATGGATATCACCTTATTCACTATGTGCAATCACAACAATAACTCCTTAGGAACATACATATAATAATATAAAAGCTGGAATTATTTCTGTATTGCAAACCAAAATTATAACTTCCTTATTCCACACCCACTAAACACCTTAATCATACATTAACCCACCAATAGAAAATACGATCTTAACCAAATTTAAAATCAATTGAAAAAAGCACTTTAACAATTTAACCCTTTGGTGTTAATGATTTCACAAATAATTGTACAAAATAATTCAACCCAATTATAGAAGATCGAATTTCTTACCTGATTTAAACACATGGTTCCTCTTTATCGATGCAATGTTGCCTCTCTTCTTTTTCTATTTTTTTTGTTGCACTGCGTGATATGTTCTTTTTTTTAAAAAAAAATGCGTGACTGCTGCTGCTAACAACAGCAATAGCTTTTAACCCTTTTTTTTCCTTTTCATTTGGGCTTAGCCCTTTTTTTTTATTTGTTATTATTATTATTTTTATTATTATTTTCTTTTTCTTAAAATTATTATATTTATTTTCCTTTTATTATTTTATAAAACTTAATTAACTCTTAATTTATTTTATAATTATAGCACTCATTTTCACAAGTCATAAATTATTTATAAAAACTACTAAAAGGATTAAATTTAGAAAAATGTGTTCATAAAACGACTAAGGGGTCGTTACATTATCCACCACTAAAAATCATGTTCGTCCTCGAACATAAAAAAGGTGAAGGAAGAACAACCGATGTTATCAAAAGCTTGAGTTATGAACTACTAGTCGGTGTTCAAGTGAGCTCCTCCTTAAGACCATTCTGTAAAGATCAACTACTAAGAACTGAACTTTCAAATTGCACTTTGACATACTTACGAATCAAATTTACCAAGAAACAAACTAACCCATGAATCAAATTTAAACCAAAACACAGTAGCCCATACCACAATCTTCATGGCGAATCTTTTCATAATTAACCACAAGAAAATTCTGAATCAATATCGGCTGAAACCAGAAGTGAACCATCACAATTTTTTTCAAAATTCCATTCTCACAACACAATCTTTCCATGGACTTAAGTTATGAAAATTTGATCTTTAGACATCAAGTACTAATCAAGTGAGAATCAAACTTATCTAACCCAAAGAAGAACAAGATCAACTAAACACCCAACAAGCGATACACTCTAGGATGCATAACCTTTAACAACATTGTCGGATAACTGTAAGTATTCACGGAAGTTCTTCTATAATTTATCATAAGCAAGGTCGTGCAGATAGAACCAGTGGTATACTTTAACTATCCCAAACAACATCAAATCTATCATAACTGAAATAACCAAGTCTGCCTAAAGATCCTACCCTATCAAGAGGACATAAGAGGATCGATACATTCGATCCACCACTATGGATTCACCCATTGATGTAGAAACACACGTGGATATACGCAATAAATCATACTCCCAATCATGTCTGAAATGAAGTAGGTGGTTGACATAAAAATGTACATAACAAAATCGAATAACACAATATATTTTCTCTATAGCGCCCATATCAAACATTCCATTCAAGTGACTCCCTCTCTTTGATTTTAGGTCACCCACAATTAATCCGTCTAATCCTCATTACAATATAACAACTACATGATTCACCAAATCCAACATACTTCTCACAATAATCCATTAAAGTCATTACTCTTGATACTAACAAACATCATTACCATATCAGCCATTTACCATACTCTCAAACTGTCATTAATATAAAATATTTCTTAGCAAACACATTGTAGCCTTTAAAATTTTTGAACTATGGCTCTCTTTATTTTCATTTAACCATTTCATGACAAATACGAGTCACACTAAAAAAAATGACACTACTTTCAAATCTAAAAGTACTTTCCCATCTCGGTACGATAATTGAATCACACTCATTGTCAACATCACACAACCACTCACATACCAAACTTTAACTATCCTTCAAACCATCATATACCTCATGCCAAAACTCAAAGACACTATTGGTCACTCCAATACTTATGTATAATATAAGCTCATAACCTCTACTCACCATCAAATGCCTATGTAAAATATCATAATAGTCTATATCATCCCATTAACAAATTAGATTCAATCCCCTCAAAATTCTAATTAACCATGTAGAACTGTAGGTCCACACTGTTGAACATCCATAAATTATCTATCACATTTTGAACAATCAAGCTCAACATAACCACATAGAATCTTCACACATCATTGTTTGTCACCCAAATCAAAACTCAATCTTTACAAAAGTCTATGATAAAATCCTACTAAGTCTATATAGAACCAATTCACATCTATATTCATATTAAAATCTATATATGAAAATCCATACAACTTTCATTTTCAAATCAAAAGTCTATATGAGAGGTCTTATTCCTTCACATCCCTTAAATTCTTTTCATGACACAAATGTTAAATACCTTGAACCTTTTAATAAACCAGACTCTTTTTTCTTTCGCTAACTCGCTTACCAATCTTATCCTTTGACCAGCAACCCATGATACTTTGTCTTATATTTTAAATAAAAACTTTAAGATAAGTATTTTATTAAGGCCCTTTAATAATATAAAGTAACAAATACTATGACCCAAACCGTGCACATGTCATTTCAATTGCTCAATACACCACACCATTAATTATTTCTTAACTTATCAATTCATACCTTGACTATATCTACTATCACGAATGTAGAGTTGCGATGAGAACATGAATTATGATTCCAACTGTGTAGACCAATTCCATTATCTATCAACAGGAGCTCATACATTAAAGGTCTTTATGAATTCATATATTTTAGCTTATCATTGATCGCCTCTTCGTCAATCTTACCATATCCTTCATGAAAAATCCAATTGTACTAGTTACCAAACTCGAAAATATAAGAGAACTTACTACCATACTCGAGTCACGCGTATGTAGACTTATTTGTCAAATCTTATCCAACAACCTTTAGCTAATATGCATGTCCTGTAACACTATCACAATAATCTAGGTAGAATAGATGGAACCACATGTTTCTAAATCACATTATCCATTCTTTCAAAAGATACATATTTAGCCTTTGCAATCAAGGTAAAAATCATTATTCTGGCCTCCTTCCAAAGGATACACTACATTCCACTAATTCTTTTCATATATGACTTTAGTTCATTTCAATTATATTTGACTCGTGGCTTAGCAACTCCTAAAAGTTTTCGCTACTCACCAAATAATGGTAAACATCAAACTATAATACCAATTTTTTTAACCATATCATATAGCTATGTCTCAATCACAATCAATCCTTATCATATAGATATATCTCAATCACAATCCATCACGAACTCTTATTACCATTATGCTCACTTAGCCTTTGTCATCACCACGAAGTCAACATTCTCAGCGACATGACACCTCAAACCCAGTTATACCAATCAAATCCAAAAGAGTCACTCAGTCTTATATGCACTTCCTTAGTAATATTCTTAATTACCTTCAAACAAGTATATACTCGTTGAGACTTCTTCTACCTATAAGCTTGTCATCCTACTATCCTTCCACCTTCATGGAGCTTACGATAAAATCACCACTCATTTAAAATCCTCGAGATACACTTAACAACCTAAACATATCAGTATCGTACCAAAGATCCACCACTAAAAGCTTTCTTATATATAATGCTCAACTCATTTGTGTGTATTAACAAGCTAGTTGGTTACTCAAATGTGAATACAACATTGAATCTCATTATACGAGCATGTGACACAACTTATAACTCTTTAGTAGTTAGTAATTGCACTTGACATCAACATATCCATTTCAATATACCACTAGTACCACATTGTGAAGATTGTTAAATTCACCACTAGAATACATCATACCTATCGAGAAGATCATATCCAAACAGGTCACACATTTCTACCCATCAAATAGATGTTAAGTTTGACCAAATTAGTTCCATATCTAGCCCAAGATATATGAATTCTTTCATAGGTCAGGTCAATATCAAAAGTAACACACTCCATAACTCCAACCAAGTAAGCATCGATACTATTGTTGTAGAAATTCTAACCTTAATTGGTGCGTCATTTTCTAAGCAATCCATTCATGTTATGATAATTTTACTAATTAACGTTTCCAAAGTTATAGCTCAATTATCTTGTAATCCCTTTAATCATTCCACTTCCAATTGTTAAACCACTCTAAATATCGTATATACCACACAAGTACTATTCATTTTACTAGGGTAACCAATGTTACGTAGCCCCTTAATAATTATTTTTTTTATTCTAAATCTAACCACACATCCTTTCCATAAATATATTACTTCCACTTTAATACCAAATCTAACATTCAACCAATACACGACACACCAACTACTCTTATGAGGAACTACACACGAGGCATCACATAAATGAGAGTCAATGAAGTGAAGTGATAAAAAATCAAAATCGGACCAAAATACGCACGATAGAGATCCAAGAAGTGAAGCTTTTTCCTAAAAAGTCACTATAGCCTCTCGAAGATAAGTACAGACGTCTCCGTACCGATCCTCGAGACTCTACTTAGACTCGACTTGTACACACGTGAGACCTATGAACCTGGGGCTCTAATACCATTTTTTCACGACCCAAAATTAGACGTGATGGCACTCGTCTTATCCTACCAAGACAAGTCAGCCAGAAACTCAATTGTTACAATAAAGTGCAAAAAATTTATAATCAACTTAAAAATACCCCCAAAATCTGGTTGTCACGTGTACAAGCCTCTAATGTATTACAATTGATTCAAAAAAACACTCAAGTCTCAAATGAACTTATTTCTAGAATAGAACAAGATCATAATTAAGGAGAAAGAAAGTCTGTTGAGATGACAAACAGCTACCTCACAAATCTCCAAGAAGCCTCGGAAAAGAAGAGAATGACAAGAACCATAAAAATCCAGGCTCATAACCTACAAAAATTTGTAGAAGCAAGGGGTGAGTACCAAACCACACGGTACTCAGCAAGTAAATCCCTAAACACAAGCTAAGAGGATGAAATACGGGTACTCCTACCACCCCAACCGAACCTCCACAACTACAACCTGCATAAAAATCAGTCCAACCTAACAGCTCACAGTTTACATAGCACGTAACTCAACAATAACACTTAGACAAATTACATATCCTCCACAACAACACTTTAAAAAATTACATATCCTCAACAACAACACTTCAACAAATTACATATCCGCAACAACAACACTTCAATAAGTTACATAGCCTAAATAACAACACTTCAACAAATTACATATCCTCAACAACAACACTTCAACAAATTACATATCCTCAATAACAAGCTCAGTATTCAACAATCACAAGTTCCACATAAAGGCAATCACAAGATCAGCAAAACACAATATCAAGTTCACTAATGAAAAGTATGTGCAATGCAATGGAATGCAATGTCAAGTATAATGATGCATGTCTGACCTAGTGATACACACCCGTTGTTTCTCAGTCCAGGACCCATGGGGGACATATCTGTCCATGCATCTGTCGAGGCGCATGACACGACCTTCGATAATAGTAACCATCACGGCGCGCGATACCTCTCTCGATATATAGTATCCATCGTGGTGCGCGATACATGATACGCTCAAACTATACTTCCCTAAAGAAGTATAAGCGGCCGTATCAAGTAAAGAACCCAAATGTTAGGTTGGGGTCGATCCCACGAGGAAAATGGTTTAGACTTAATTTTAATTTACGATTACCTCTATTTAGTCAAGTCCTTTCCGAAAACAAACAATTAAAGGGGGGGTTGTGTAACAAGAGTATTTAATTAATTCTAAGTAAACAAGTAGAAAATTCAAATATTTGATGTTTATCAAGTGATAAGAGAAACTAGGGTGTAAGTGTTCCCCATAGGTTCATAACGCAGTATCCCTAGCTGTAACAACTCTTTCCTAGTATCTTGCATGCAAAGTGGTAAGTTTGTATCCCTAATTCCTTGGTCTGGCAACTAGGGAATTTCACTCCGCACCTTGGTCCGGCTACGTGTGTAGACTTTACTAAATCTTACCTTTTACCTCATATTAAGCATCATATTCAATGTATGGCTAAGTTACTACTTCGCACCAATTGAAACTAGCCTATTAGATAGTGTATACTAAATCTACGTTGGTAATTCTTTTCTTATTATCTACCTCCTTGGTCCGGCAAGTAGCAACAAGGCGAGTTCTAACGTTGGCCACCGTTAAAAAGACTTCTAAACGAAAGAATTATCAATACATGCAAGAAACTTATTCTAGAATTGTTATTTTAGCTAGTTTTACTTTGTTAATTACCCATGGTTTCCACAACTCTAGTTGTTGATTTAGTTACCCATGCTAAGTATTACACAATTCATATTTAATAAACAAGAAATCATATACTTACTTTAACAAGTTGAAGAAAACCCAGAAAATACCACATGAATTAATGAAAATATTGTAGGAAACGATTCCAAAAAGTATAAGTATTTTCCAAAACCCAAAGTTCAACTTCCAATAACACAAGTCTCAAAAATAATAAAGAGTCTAACCCCAAAAATGAGGTTTTTAGTCATATTTATAATAAAAGAGTCCTAAAAATAAAAGGGAAACCTAAATAAGGAAACTTCTGTCCAAAACTCGTCTTGAGTCGACGACCTCACCGACAGACCATCGAGGGAACGACGGACGTTGACGCCTCCGTCGGTCCATACTTCAACTTTTTTTCAGCTGCTATCTTCTCCATCATTCTGTTACCATCGACGGACCCAAATGACAGTCTGTCAATGGACCTATGGCCTTCGTTGCTCCATACTTAGAATCTTTTCAAAATCAGGTACTGGGGCTACATTCTGTTAACACCAACGGTTTGCCAGGACGGTCCGTCGATGATCCCTTCAGTTGCCCCACACTTAGTCAGAATTCCCCAATCTTTCCTTAGCAGCATAAATCTTCAAACGACGGTTGCCACCAACGGACCGTCGATGAGTCGACTGACCGTCGATGGCTCCGTAGGTCATCACTTCTGCAAATTTCAGCACAGTCTTCAGCGTTTTTGTTCTGGACAGTTTTCCTGCAAACACAGAGAAAAATACATCAAAACTACTACAAAAAGGCCTTAGACACACACTAAACTTAAGGAAAAAGCATTGGAAGTACCGTAAAACCACGGTACATCAACACCCTCAACTTAAGTTTGTTGTTTGTCCTCAAGCGACGCACTATGACTCACCACAACACCTTTTTACAAAAGTATCCTTATTTTAGCTTTCGCAATCCTCTGGCTATCAATCCCGGTTATTTTCATTATGTTCATGCATGATATCACTATTAGGCTTGCTCATGTGGATCAGACCATGACACAGACTCACCATGCACCGACACCTCTCCTCTTTTATCTCTCACCAAGGTACCAACTTTCCAATATTGCAACTAGTGTCCTCACTTTAAAAACAACATCCTCCTTTTTCACATAGTGATTTCAATTTGAGTATAAGGATTTCTTTTCAACACTCGCTCTCAGAACCAATTCACATCTAGTTGATACTTGTCGCCATAGGCTTGCCCTTATTTTCACTGCTTTAAGTTTACCATATTAGACTCTCAGAGACACGATAGGACTTTCTTAGCCTGTAACGTAGGCTCAGGGTCAGGTAGGGTACATTTGGATACATTTTAGTGACTTGTTGCCCTCCTTGACATAATAGCTAAGCGTTCTACCTTTTCAACATTTATTACGCCCTACTCTTCATATTCTTATATTCTTTGCCTTGATTTTTCTCCTTTCTTTATTCTTTTGTGTAAATGACTCTTTTTTTTTTCAAATGTTCAAATTTTTCACTTGATTTCAACTTTGCTTGAGTCACTTTTCTTTTCTTCTTTCTCTTTAACTCTTTCAACCCCACTTTCCGGAATATTCCTCATAATAGCCACCCTTAACACAATACCCAAATTTGGGTCAGGGCCAAGACGAGATTTAGTTTCTGCATTAGCCATCCTCAACTTATGCTTTTGGCATAAGCTGAGGTGCACATGTCCAAGGAGGAACCAGGGCCAACACATTGTACCTAGAAAAGATAATTTGGGGTAGAAAAGAAAGGTCCATTTTAAGCTCAAATCATTTGGATCAAGAAGGGATTAATTTCATTTGGTTTTCTTTTATTTAGGCTAAAGATTGACTATCTTGAACAAGGGCCTATGATCCTTTCCTAATTTTCTAACACAGATTACTTTTAGCAGGACTAACCGGGCAAGTTCTATCTCAGTACCAACGGTGGACTATTCAACTTTCCTCACACTCTCTTAACACCTCATTACCCTACCAGATTATCAGACACCTAGTTGGAGCTTTAGATTGAGGGTCATGCAATGGTGTATCTCTATGTCATGCTTAGAGCCACACATTCAACATTCACTATACCTAATCATGCAAGAATTTTCTTTAAAATAGGATATCATTTTATTTAGTCATCATGCTTCAGATTTCATGTCTATACTATGTACAAGATATTAACGTGCCGGTTCAATAGTAAAATAACTAGTCTCTTGGGAGAAAAGAACACAGGCAAGAAAACCCCAAGAGAGGATCGTGAGTTGGGCTACTCAGACTTCACCCTAGCACTCACTTTCCATTTACCCCACCCCCAAAAAAAAACATGCAATTGTCCCCAATGCATAAGAAAAGCAACACAATGTGGTAGGTGAAGCAAACCTGAGGCGCATAGCGCCGACGATCAACAAGTTGGCGGGTCCGGTTTCCCGGCTATAGTAGGGACACCATCAGTAGTGTCCGCTGCAATATAAGCACCCTCGGTAGTGCTCCTCTCAACATCAGCAATCTTGGAGCTAGACGCCCCAGCAACCACCTCCTGAGCCCTCATCTGTCGGGCCTCCTCATCCATCCGTGAGGCTCTCCTCGCAGCCTCCAACTCAAGGCGCTCTCTCTTCCTAGATCGAGTCTCATCATCCTCTCTGGATCGGTGCCTCTTTGTATGCTCATGTGGCGGAGGTGGTGGCGCAACAGTGGTCTGGAAAAGTGCAGCCATCACCGTATCCTCAGCATGCTCCATAGATGTGGCCTCAGATTCGGGCATCCGGGCCTCTAGAATGGCATCCATATCTGCCTTCAGACTCGACACAGCAGCCTGGAGAGTCGTCCAATCTACAGTAGGGGCTGGCCGGGCGAGCACCCTCAACTCAAAGGCATCAAGGCACTGGTGGACCGCCAGAATCTTCCGCTCAGTCTGCTGGGCCATCTTTCTCTCGATCCGCTCCTCCGCCTCAGCAATGGACTTCTGCATCCATGGATGGATATGATGCATAAGTGTGGCCATTTGGGCCTCTAACTTCTTGACCCTAGCAATCGGGACCAATGCTGCAGATGGGGTGGAGCGGGATGAGCTCGGAGCTGTGCTAGTACCCGGGATAGACTCAACCATGGTGGTGTCAGTAGGCTCTGATGTAGCCTGATCAGCACCTCGGGCTTGATCTACTGTGTCCGCCAAGTTCTCACCAAGCGGCTGCACCTCTGCTCTGGGCCCTCTGTAGGGAGCCAGCTCATTGGCCTCATCCCAGATGAGACCGATATCAACTATGTCAGTCGGGGTCTTGAGAACATCAATGTGCCACACAGGCACTCCAGCAGACCTGCACTACTCAAAAATCATGCATGAGAAAGGATAAGTAGTGGTGGCCTTAAAGGCCCTCTCATGAATGACTGCCAGCAATAGCCACGCAAAATCCACATCGAATCCCGCAACCATAGCAGATATCAGTACTGCTCTATCCCATGTAACAATATTGTCAGCAGCAGTGGGGGATAGGCAGTGACGTACCAATAGCCAAAGGAATTTGTCCGCGAATGTGAGGTTTACCTTCTTTATTCCGCCTCTGGGCTCCAGCACCCAATCAGCACCCTCACCATCCACGGAGACATTCTGGGCTATCCACCTCTTGGTGGTATCTCTCACCACCATATCACGCTGGAAATGGCCGTCCTTTATCATCTTCCACCGGTAGTTAAACTCGGAGGTGAGAGGGGCCCTGGTGGCATCAGCATCAGCACCATATAAGAACCTGCGAATGGTGGGCAAGGAGATATCCACCCGCTTGCTGCGGACACGAACATACTCAAGTGGTGCGTGTTTGGCGGGGTTAGCCTGCTTGTCCAAACGAGCCCTCAGAGTCTCTACATAAGATGCGTAGAACTCTCGCACCACCTC
Organism: Solanum sitiens; assembly: GCA_016801875.1. Lineage (NCBI taxonomy): Eukaryota > Viridiplantae > Streptophyta > Magnoliopsida > Solanales > Solanaceae > Solanum > Solanum sitiens. The sequence goes on from JABWTJ010000071.1 coordinate 1,374,300, forward strand.
CTCGCTGTAACGGCCCAAACTCCTAGACGTCCACTCTAGCCGATGGCGGGTGAAGAGGTTATGTATTGCTGGTATCGTGGGAAGACTCCTGGTAAGAACTCGCCGCTCGACTGTCAGAGTCGGAGTCCTGACCCCCTTGTTGTTGAGCAGCTTTGCATCCCTGTATATCTGGTATTGGCCCTCGACACACCACCGGTTGGGCCGGTCAGCAACCGGTGCGGGGACGTGGGCCAGGGGTGCTGGAGTAAAATCCGCACTGTCAGCCTCCTCAGACGAGGCAGAGTTGACCGATGTAGCTGGAGCAATGGCACTATGTGAAGATGAAGCTTCCTCAGACCCGGAAGCCTCCGCAGAGCCAGACGCTCCCTCAAAAACTGCAGCAGACCCAGACGGTGTGCCGATTAGTGTGCGCTCTTCATCAGACTGGGAGGCAGTGACTACACCAGACGCCACCCTCTTGGGCGTGCTTCGAGAGGTCCTAGCAGCACGTGACGGTGTCTGGGTTCCTGGTGGCATGTATTCAGGGTCACGATCATCGTCTGAGCCTATCACCATCCGGGGTGATGGAGCCACAGACATTTGATTGTCCTCTAGAGTAGACTACATCAGGCTTGGGTGCCATTTGTACCTGCAAGGAGAGGTTATTAGTACCAATGTAAGCATGCCACACACTCAAAAGAATCAAACACAAAAGGGGAAACACAAACAGAGTGGTAGTGCAGAACTGCAGAACTGACTGACAGACACTGCCGACGATCCGTCGGTGGAACGATGGTCCGTTAGTGGTGTCCGTAGATGGACACTTAGAAAATTTATTTAGACATTGCAGAAACAAAGGTTCAGTTAGAGACGACGGAAGTACAGGACGTACCATCGACGGAACGATGGTCCGTCAGTGGTGGTCCGTCGATGGACACTTAGAAAATATTTTGAGAAATTTCATAAACAAAGGTTCTGATAGAGACGACGAGGTGTAGAACGGACCATCCACAGAACGACGGTCCATTAGTGGGGGTCCGTCAATGGACACTTAGAAACGTTTTTTGGATTTTGAAAAGCAAAGTTTCTGTTAAGGACGACGAAAGTGCAGGACGGACCATCGACCACCTCCGTGGGTAGACACTTAGAAAACATTAGATACCCCGTCAGTAAAAAAGGTTTTGTTACCGTCGACAAACCTTCAGGACGGTACGTCGATCAGTCGAAGACCCGTCGTCTACAGCCGTCGTTCCAGAGTTAAACAAGTTTGGGGAGTGGCTGACGATGGACACCATCGACGGTCCGTCGATTGACCGACAGTCCGTCGATCAGAGTCTCATATGCAGGTCAGATTCAACCTGTGGAAGCCATTGTTGCCGCCCCAGAGAACAATTTTTAAGAAAAACTATACACAACAAGATCATGTAGCATGGGACACACTATTTCGTCATTCCTAGGGCTTCAGTTAGCATAATTTTAAACTTAGATTCTCAAATACCCAACAAGCCCTAAGTCGGAAACCTATTAAACTAAAAGCACAGTAGACACTAACACCCCCAACCCAGCCACTTTCCATCATTCTACGGGACTAAGGACACAATTTTCATAGATTAAGCATTCAATTTCATCCCAAAGTCAAGACCCACTTACTAATTCAGTCAATTTTGCATACTAACAATCAAGTTTCCAAACAAAGAACATGGAACCAAAGTCAGAAGAGAGATACATACATGTAGACTGTAGTTGTGGGAAGGAGGGGATGAATTCTTGCAATTAAGCACACCAAAGAGCGACCTCGAACACTGACCGAAAAGAAAAAAAGTTGGGGAGAGAAATGCTTTGGGAAATGATGGAGATGTGGGGGAGATGGGAAATCAGATTGAAGGAAGTGGTAGTTAATGGGTGAGTGAGTGGGGAAAGTGAAGGGAAATGGGGAGGGAAACGATTTGGGGAGGGTATTTGAAAGGGTGGGTAACTGAAAAGTTTAAATTTTTAATATATAGCCGATCGGGTCGGGTCGGGTTAGTAGGGCGGAGGAACCGACGATTCCCCGTCGATGGACCATAAGTCAGTCGACGGTCCGTCAACTTCTCCATCGAATGTTCCCTACCTTAGAAAAGTTAAAGAAACAAACCTGGGATCTACGGACCCTGCCCACGGTCCATCGATTGGTCCGTCGATCGGTGCACCAGACCAATTTTCTGCAGATTTCTGGGGATTTGGTCCCTTGATACGCTCAAATTACACTTCTCTAAAGAAGTATAAGCGGTCGTATCAAGTAAAGAACCCAAATGTTAGGTTGGGGTCGATCCCACGAGGAAAATGGTTTAGACTTAACTTTAATCTACGATTACCTCTATTTAGCCAAGTCCTTTCCGAAAACAAATAATTAAAGGGGAGGTTTTGTGTAACAAAAGTATTTAATTAATTATAAGTAAACAAGTAGAAAATTCAAATATTTGATGTTTATCGAGTGATGAGAGAAACTAGGGTGTAAGTGTTCCCCATAGGTTCATAACGCAGTATCCCTAGCTATAACAACTCTTTCCTAGTATCTTGCATGCAAAGTCCCTAATTCCTTGGTCCGGCAACTAGGGAATTTCACTCCGCACCTTGGTCCGGCTACGTGTGTAGACTTTACTAAATCTTACCTTTTACCTCATATTAAGCATCATATTCAATGTATGGCTAAGTTACTACTTCGCACCAATTGAAACTAGCCTATTAGATAGTGTATACTAAATCTACGTTGATAATTTTTTTCTTATTATCTACCTCCTTGGTCCAGGAAGTAGCAACAAGGCGATTTCTAACGATGGCCACCGTTAAAAAGACTTCTAAACGAAAAAATTATCAATACATGCAAGAAACTTATTCTAGAATTGTTATTTTAGCTAGTTTTACTTTGTTAATTACCCATGGTTCCCACAACTCTAGTTGTGGATTTAGTTACCCATGTTCATAATTAAACAATTCATATTAATTAGACAAGAATTCATGTACTTACTTTGATAAGATTGAAGAAAATCCAGAAAATCACTTGAATTTGAGAAAATAATGCAATAAACGATTCCGGAAAAATGAAGTATTTTCCAAAACCCAATATTCAACAACCAATATTACAAATCATAAAAATAACCAGAGTCTAACCTCAAAAATGAGGTTATTTTGTCCTATTTATAATAATAGAATCCTAAACATAGAGGGAAACCTAAATAAGGAAAATCTGTCCAAAAATGCGTCTCGCGTCGACGACCTGACCGACGGACCGTCGAGGCAACGACGGATCGTCGACGCCTCCGTCGGTCCATACTTCAACTCTATTTTTAGCTGCATTCTTTTCCAACTCTCTGTTTCCATCGACGGACCAAGACGACGGTCCGTTGACAGGACGACGGTCCGTTGACAGGACGACGGTCCGTCGATAGCCTTCGTTGATCCACACTTAGAATCTCTTCAAATCGGGTACTGAAGCTACATTCTATTAACACCAATGGACCTTCCGTAGCCCCACACTTGTCAGAATTCCCCGATCTTTCCTTCGCAGCATAACATCTTCATGGTGACGGTTTCCACCTACGAACTGTCGATGGCTCCGTACGTCATCTATTCTGCAATTTTCAGCACATCTTCAGCGTTTTCATTCTGGACAGTTTTTCCTGCAAACACAAAGAAAAATACAATAAAACTACTACAAAAAGGCCTTAGACACACACAAAACTTAAGGAAAAAAGTATTTAAAGTACCGTAAAACCACGGTACATCAACACCCTCAACTTAAATTCGTTGTTTGTCCTCAAGCAACGCACTATGACTCACCACAACACCTTTGTACAAAAGTATCCTTATTTTAGATTTCGCAATCATCTGAATATCAATCCTGATTACTTTCATTATATTCATGCATGACATAACTATTAGGCTCACTTATGTGGATCAGACCATGACACAAACTCACCACCCACCGACACCTTTTCTCTTTTATCTCTCACCAAAGTACCAACTTTCTAGTATTGCAACTAGTGTCCTTAATTCAAAAAAAAATAGTATCCTCCTTTTTCACACAGTGATTTTAGTTTCAGTATAAGGATTATTTTTCAACACCCACTCTCAGAACAACTTCACACCTTATTGATACTTATCACCATAGGCTTGCCCTTATTTTCACTACTTTAAGTTCAACATATTAGACTTTTAGGATCACGATAGGACTTTCTTAGCAGGTAACGTAGGCTAAGGGTCAGGTAGGGTACATTTGGATGCATTTTAGTGACTTGTTGCCCTTCTTGTCATAACGGCTAAGCGTCCTACCTTTTCGTCATTTGTTCCGCCCTATTCTTGATTTTCTTATATTCTTTTGCCTTGCTTTTCTCCTTTTGTGTAAGTGACTCTTCTTTTATTTTTTTATTTTTTTACTTTCAAATTTTGCAATTTTCACTTGATTTCAGCTTTGCTTGAGTCACTTTTCTTTTCTTCTTTCTCTCTCTTTATTCTTTCAACCCCACTTTCCGGAGCATTCCTCATAATAGCCACCCTCAACGCATGGCTTTGCCATGAGTCAAGGTACACAATACCCAAGGTTGGGTCAGGGACACGACAAGGTTGTTTTCTGCATTAGCCACCCTCAACTTCTGCTTTTGTCGTAAGCTGAGGTGCACATGTCAAAGGAGGGACTAGGGCCAACACATTGTTCCCAGAAGATAAGTTGGGGTAGAAAAAGAAAGGTTCATTTTAAGCTCAAATCATTTGGATCAAGAAAGGATTAATTTCATTCGGTTTTCTTTTATCTAGGCTAAAGATTTACTATTTTGAATAATGGCCTATGATCCTTTCCTAATTGTCTATTACAGATTACTTTTAGCAGGACTAACCGGGCAAGTTCTAGCTCAGTACCAATGGTTGTCTATTCAACTTTCTCACACACATTCATCATTCACTATGCCTAATCATGCAGGCATTTTCTTTAAATCAGGATATCATTTTATTTATCCATCATGCTTCAGATTTCATATCGATACTATGTACAAGATACTAACTGCCGGTTCAACAGTAAAGTAAACAGTTTCTTGGGGAAAAAGAACAGAGGCAAAAAAAACCTAAGAGAGGATCGTGAGTTGGGCTACTCATACTTCACCCTAGCACTCACTTTCCATATATCCCACCCCCAACAAAAGAGCATGCAATTGTCCCCAATGCATAAAAAAATATAAAATAGGGTGGTAGGTGAAGCAAACCTGAGGTGCATAGCACCGAAGATCAACAAGCTGGCGGGTCCGGTTTCCCGGAACCCGCTCCCTCTGTAGTAGGGACACCATCAGTAGTGTCCACAGCAATAACAGCACCCTCAGTAGTGCTCCGCTCAACATCAACAATCCTGGAGCTAGACACCCCAGCAGCCACCACTTGAGCCCTCATCTGTCGGGCATCCTCATCCATCAGCGAGGCTCTCTTCGCAGCCTCCAACTCAAGACGCTCTCTCTTCCTATCTCGAGTCTCATCCTCCTCTCTGGATCGGTGCTTCTTTGTATGATCACGTGGCGGAAGCGGTGGTGCAGCAGTGGTCTGGAAAAGAGCATCCAGCACCGTATCCTCACTAGGCTCCATAGATGTGACCTCAGAATTGGGCACCCGGGCCTCTAGAATAGCATCCATATCTGCCCTCAAACTTGCCACAGCAGCCTGGAGAGTCGTCAAATCTACAGTAGAGGTTGTCCGGTTAAGAACCCTCAACTCAAATGCGTCAAGGCGCTGGTGGACCTCCATGATCTGCCTCTCAGTCCGCTGGGCCATCTTCTTTTCTATCCGCTCATATGCCTCAGCAATGGACTTCTGCATCCAAGGCTGGATATTAAAATAACATAGTTTCTGTTAAGGACGACGGACCTGCAGGACGGACCTTTGACTGAACGACGGTTCGTCAGTGGGGGTCCGTCGTTGGACCCTTAGAAAAGTTTGGAGGAACTTCAAAAATAAGGGTTTTGATAGAGTCTAGTCATGCAATACGGTCTGTCGACCAGTTGACGGATCGTCGTCCACCCCCGTGGGTAGACACTTAGACAAATTTCAAGAAACCCTCAGAGAGCAAGGTTCTATTACCGACGACAGTCATGCATGATGGTCTGTCGATAGGTCGATGGACCGTCGTCTACCCTTGTGGGTAGACACTTAGACAAATCAAGGGAGATGTTGTTGACGGACCCCAACGACAGTCCGTCGATGGGGTATCGTTCTGGTTTTCAGGGACAAAATTTTGGCAGCCATTGTTACCCCCAAAGAACAATTTCAAAGCAATCTAGTGAACATTAAGTTCCTCTAGCATATAACAAAGCATTTCATCATTCCTAGGGCATGAATTATCATAGTTTTAAACATAGATTCACGCAGACTATCAAACCCTACGTTGGAAACAACAACACTGAAAACACAGCAATTATCAGACAATACACCCCCATCCCATTCACTTTAATTGATCTAACGGACTAGGAATTTAGTTTGAAGATTTTATTCATGCAAAGGTGTCCCAAAGTCAAGACCCACTATCATATTCCAGCAATTTAGCATGTAAAGTGACGAGAGTAAATAGAGCAGATCACAAAGACATACATGTATACTGTAGTGTAGGGAATGAGGGGATGAATTCTTGCAAGTATGAAACACCAAATAACAACCTGAACACCGACCGGGCAGAAGACAGACAAAGATGGAAGAGTGGGGAAGAGAAGGGATTTGGGAAACTGATGGAGATTTGGGGAAGAGGAGAATCTGACTGATTAGAATTAGGAGTTAATGGGAGAGAAAGTGGGGGAGTTGAAGGGAAATGGGGAGGGAAACGGTTTGGGGAGGGTATTTGAAAGGGTGGGTAACTGAAAAGTTTAAAATTTTAATATATAGTCGGTCGGGTCGGGTTGGGTTAATGGGTCGGATGAACCAAGATTCCCCATCGATGGTCCGTCGACTGCTCTGTAAATGGTGCGCTAACTTAGAAAAATTAAAGAAACAAACATGGAATCTACGAACCCTACCGACGGTCCGTCGACAGGACGACGGTCCATCGATATGTCCATCGATCAGTGCACCAGACCAATTTTCTACAGATTTTAGGGGATTTAGTCCCTGCACATTAAACACCCAATAAACTAATCTTTTTGTATTTTCTAGAAACGTTTTAGACACGGACCCTAGTTTACTCTCTAGCCAACACTTCTAAAAAAAATTAATACCTGACATTAAGTTAGAAAAACAGAAATAATACAACTACGCCTATAAAATCATGAAAAAACTATTGTTGGCTAGAGGATACCTATTGGGTTGCCTCCCAATCAGCGCTTGATTTAATGTCGCGGCACGATGCAGGACTCTTGATTACTCAGACTTCATCAAGATGGTATGCCTCGATCACTTCATTCGCCTTTTCAGCAGGCCCAAGGTAGATTTTGATTCGTTGCCCATTCACCTTGAACCTTACACCCTCCTTATTCTGCAACTCAACCGCTCCATGAGGGAAAACTTGGGTGATCAAGAATGGGCCAGTCCATTTGGAGTTGAGTTTACCCGGAAACAAGCGCAACCTAGAGATGAATAAAAGCACCAAATCTCCAACCACAAAATCGCGCTTCTCAATCTTTTGGTCATGGTACTTCTTCATCTTTTCTTTGTAGAGGGATGAACTTTCATATGCCTTGAAGCGAAATTCATCAAGCTCATTCAACCCGTTTAACCTTTGTTCCACAGCCTCATTCCAATCCATTTTCAGTTTTTTTATTGCCCACATGGCCTTATGCTCTAACTCAACCGGCAAGTGACAAGCTTTACCATATACAAGTTGGTATGGGGACATACCTATGGGGGTCTTATATGCTGTCCGGTAGGCTCAAAGAGCATCATCAAGTCTCCTTGACCAATCCGTTCTGTTCGCATTCACCATCTTTGGCAGAATCTGCTTGATTTCTCTGTTTGACAACTCAAATTGCCCACTAGTCTGAGGATGGTATGGCGTGGCCACATTGTGGCGAACCCCATATTTCTCCAACAATCCTTTGAACAACTTGTTGCAAAAGTGGGATCCCCCATCACTAATAATGGCCCTTAGGGTGCCAAATCTGGGAAATATGTTCTTTTTCAAGAACGCAGTGACACTCTTCCCTTCATTATTTGCAAGTGCTATGGCTTCCACCCATTTCAACACATAATCAACTGCCAAAAGAATGTACTTCATCCCATGAGAACTCACAAAAGGGCCCATAAAGTCAATGCCCCACACATCAAACAATTCGATCACAAGAATGGGACTTAAAGGGAGCTCTTGCCTTATAGAAATACCGCCATCTCTTTGGCACCTATCACATGTCTTGGCAAACTCATGTGCATCTTTGTGGATGGTTGGCCAATTGTAGCCACATTGCAAGATTTTATGGGCTGTCCGGATACCACTATGATGCCCACCCACAGGCGAGGAGTGACATGCCTCCAAAACTCTCAACATCTCAACTTCCGGTACATAACGCCGAATAAGCCCATTGACACAACTCCTATAAAGATATGGCTCATCCCAAAAAAACTTTTTCACATCATGCATGAACTTTTTCCTTTGATGAAAGGACAAGTCCGATGGGACGATATCACTAGCCAAGTAATTTGCAAAATCTGCGAACCATGGAATCAAGTCTTGACAAGCAGCCAATACATGCTCATCAGGGAAAGTATCATCAATTTCAGCTTTTTCACCTAACTCTCGCATTGCTTCATCTTCTAATCGAGACAAGTGATCGGCCACTCGATTTTCGGTCCCTTTTCTATCTTTCACTTCAAAGTCAAATTCTTGCAATAGTAAAACCCAACGAATCAACCTCGATTTCACATCCTTCTTTGCCATCAAATATCTCAAGGCAGAATGATCAGTATGCACTATAACTCTATTACCAAGCAAATAGGAGCGAAATTTCTCGAAAGCAAAGACCACCGCAAGGAGCTCTTGTTCAGTCACGGTGTAGTTCTTTTGGGCTTTATTAAGGGATTTACTAGCATAGTAAATGGGGTGAAGGATTTTATCCCTTCTTTGTCCCAATACCACGCCAAGCGCAACCCAACTAGCATCACACATCACCTCAAATGGCTTGCTCAAATCCGGAGAAATAATGATAGGCGTAGATACCAGATTCTCTTTCAACTCTCCAAATGCCTTCAGACAAGATTCATCAAAATAAAATTTACACTCTTTCTCAAGCAGCTTGCACAGAGGATGTGCAATTTTTGACAAATCTTTGATAAGCCTCCGGTAGAAACCTGCATGCCCAAGGAAACTCCTCACACCTTTTATAGAGATGGGTGGAGGAAGTCTCTCTATAACCTCGACTTTAGCTCGATCAACCTCTATACTCTTCTCTGAGATGCGGTGGCCCAATACAATACCTTCTTTCACCATAAAGTGACATTTTTTCCAATTTAGCACAAGGTTGCACTCTTCACATCTTTTGAGAACTTCAAACAAGTGACTCAAATAGTGATCAAACGAATCACCAACAACATTAAAATCATCCATGAATACCTCAATGGTGTCCTCCACCATATCGGAAAATATGGACTGCATGCATCTCTGAAAGGTAGCTGGTGCATTCAACAACCCAAAGGGCATCCTCTTGAACGCGAAAGTTCCATAAGGGAAAGTAAAAGTGATTTTCTCTTGATCTTATGGAGCAATAGAGATTTGATTGTAACCCGAATAGCCATCAAGAAAATAGTACCACCCTTTGCCTGCAAGTCTATCCAACATCTGATCCATGAAGGGCATAGGAAAATGGTCTTTCTCAGTCCATGCATTTAGTTTTTGGTAATCCAAACACACTCTCCATCCGGTCACCGGCCTCATCGGAACAAGCTCATTTTTCTCATTGGGGACCACAGTCATTCTCCCTTTCTTGGGCACACAATGAACAGGGCATACCCAACTACTATCAGCGATCGGATATATGACTCTGGCATCCAACCACTTAATAATTTCCTTCTTCACTATCTCTTGCATAGGTGTATTTAAACGTCTCTGGTGCTCAATACTTGGCTTATAATCGGGCATGAGTTGGATTTTGTGTGAACAAATATCGGGAGGGATCCCAATAATATCCACAATAGTCCACCCAATAGCTCTCTTGAACCTCTTCAATACTTCAACCAAACACTCTACTTGTTGCACCTTCAAATCTGACGAAATAATTACCGGCAAAGTGTCATCTTTCCCCAAGAATACATACCTCAGATGTGGTGGTAGAACCTTAAGCTCTAATTTTGGATCCTCCTCAATAGATCATATCTAACTTCAATTTCTTGGGTTTGAACCGAACATCACCTCGTCAAGTGCCGCAACCAATGACCCATACTCTGCAATACCATCACTCTCAAAGTTCATAATCACTGCTGCTAGTGCCTCAACACCAAGACGTTCTTCTATTTGGACCTCTGACGAACTCTCAACTCTGTAGGATATCGCAGATACCGATTGGAGCTCACCACTCTGCCTCATGGACCTATAAATATTAAAAGTCACTTCTTTATTGTTTAACCGAAACTTCATCTGCCCTTTCTCCATGTCAACCAGGGCGCGACCGGTAGCAAGAAATGGCCTCCCAAGAATAATAGGCACCTCAAAATCCACCTCACAGTCAAGAATCACAAAATCGGCCGGAAATATGAATGACTCCATCTTCACTAACACATCGTGGAGTATCCCAATAGGCCTTTTCACTATTCGATCGGCCATCAGTAGCCGCATCGCAGTGGGATTTGGATCACCTAAACCCAACTTTTTGTAGATTGATCGAGGCATGAGATTTATGTTTGCCCCAAGATCACATAATGCTTTAGCGAAGTGTAATAGCCCGATTGTACATGGAATAGTGAAAGCACCCAGCTCTTCTTTCTTTTGCACTAGAGACCTTGTAGCAATAGCACTACATTGTTGCATCATATCATCATCCTCAAAACTAACCGATCTCTTCTTAGTGACCATATCTTTCATGAATTTGGCGTAATCGGGCATTTTTTCAAGAGCTTCTATCAAAGGAACATTGATGGAAAGTTGTTTCAACATATTAATAAAATGCTGGTATTTACCATCCTCGGTCTTTTTCACCAACCTTTGCGGGAATGGTGGTGGTGGTCTTGGAATGGGAGTCACCTTTTGGGGCTTCTCTGCTTCTTTTACCGCTTCATCTACCAACTCACCACTAGATTCTACTACATCAGCTTCTCTTCTCATCTTATTTTCTACGCCAGACGGCATAGGTGGATCTATGGTTTGCTTACAACCTCGAGTAGTGACTGACATACAATGTCCATCATTCTTCGGATTTTGAACAGTGTTGCTAGGAATAGTACCCGGTTGACAAGGGTTCACAGTAGACGACAATTAGGCCATTTGCATCTCAAGATGCTTGATTGAGACTGCATGTGCATCCACTTTTTGCCCAATATTAGCCAAATCACCTCTCAATTCCTTGGAGTGCTCATCACTTGCGTCAAACATCCTCATCATCTTTTGCAACATGTCTTCAACTCGCGCCATACTACCTCCACCATCCCTAGGAGCAACTTCCCGATTTTGATGTGGAACATAGGGCCCATAATTACTACGGTTGAAGTTGTTGTCGCGGTTGTAGTTTCCTTCATGAACATAGTGACCCTCTCGGTTGTAATTCCCATAGTTCCGACCTTGATTTCCTTGACCTTGGCGCCAATTCTCCTGATTGGAGCCTTGGGCATTCGGTCAGAAACCCCCCGTATGCTCATTCACTGCATAAGAATCCTCCTCATAGTAAAAATCATCTATCGGCGGTGGTGGCTTAGTAAAATAATTCACCGCATTCACTTTCTCTGCACCCCCAGTGACATGTTTCAACACTAACCCACGCTCAGTTCTCATTTGAGCCATCTCTTCACGAATCTCATATGCGGCTGGGTTGTGTGTAGATTGCACTGTAAAAGTGTTTCTCCCAGTATCCGACTTCCTGGTGCTCCAAGCTTTATTATTTCGGGAGATTTTCTCTAACTTCTCAGCGATCTATGCATAAGTACACTTCCCATAAGAACCACCCGCAATCGTATCCAACACCGCTTTATTATTCTCATCTTGACCCCGATAGAAATACTCTTTCAGCGACTGATCATCAATACGGTGATTTGGGACACTTCTCAACAAAGAGGTGAACCGATCCTAAGAACTGCTTACTGACTCCCCTGGTAGTGCCACAAAGTTGTTCACCCTATCTTTGTGGTTAAGCTTCTTTGAAACCGGATAGTAACGAGCTAAGAACACATCCCTCAATTGGTTCCATGTATAGATTGAGTTATAGGGAAGATCAGTAAACGATATAGCAGCCTCTCCTATTAGTGAGGGAGGAAACACTCTTAGCCCAATGACGTCCATGTCCAAGTCAGGCCTCCCTACACAAATCTTACACACCGACCTCAGTTTGGCGATGTGAGCATGTGGATCCTCAGATAGTAGCCCCGAAAATAGACCTCTAGCTGTGAGCATCTACATTAAGCTACTAGTTACCACGAAAGTATGACCATGTGGTAGAGGAGGTAGGACAAGTGGCCCGTCAGAGTCAGTGATGTTAACATTTCCCCTATAGTACTCTTGAGGGTGTGGGCCAGGAGGTTGCCTCCTCAGATTACCTTCACCCGGGTTACCAACCATCAATTGATTATGAGCATCAACTGGCGGGGGAGGTGGTGTATTGATATCATCCTCGATATAAGCAGGATTATTTTGAATGTTCATTCTGCGAAGTGTACGGTTTAGTTCTGGATCAAGCGGAAGTATTGGTTCTCCTCGACTCCGTGTACCTGGCATACACTAAAGCTAGACCTGCGAGAGACAAAAACAAAAAGAAAAGTAAAATCAGGAAATTATTGACTAATACTCGGTAATGTGGTTAAAGTTAATCTAAAAGCCACTGTTCCCCGGCAACGGCACCAAAATTTGATACGCTCAAATTACACTTCCCTAAAGAAGTATAAGCGGTCGTATCAATTAAAGAACCCAAATTTTAGGTTGGGGTCAATCCCACGAGGAAAATGGTTTAGACTTAACTTTAATCTACGATTACTTCTATTTTAATCAAGTCCTTTCCAAAAACAAACAATTAAAGGGGGGGGGAGTTTGTGTAAAAACATTATATTAATTATAAGTAAACAAGTAGCAAGTTCAAATGTTTGATGCTTATCAAGTAATGGTAGAAACCAGGGTGTAAGTGTTCCCCATTAGGTTCATAACACAGTAACCCTAGCTATAACAACTCTTTCCTAGTATCTTGCATGCAAAGTGGTAAGTTTGTATCCCTAATTCCTTGGTCCGACAACTAGTAAATTTCACTCCGCACCTTGGTCCGGCTACGTGTGTATACTTTACTAAACCTTACCTTTTACCTCATATTAAGCATCATAATCGTTGTATGGCTAAGTTACTACTTCGCACCAATTGAAACTAGCCTATTAGATAGTGTATACTAAATCTACGTTGATAATTCTTTTCTTATTATCTACCTCCTTGGTCCGGCAGGTAGCAACAAGGCGAGTTCTAACGTTGGCCACTGTTAAAAAGACTTCTAAACGAAAGAATTATCAATACATGCAAGAAACTTATTCTAGAATTGTTATTTTAGCTAGTTTTACTTTGTTAATTACCCATAGTTCCCACAACCCTAGTTGTGGATTTAGCTACCCATGCTAAGTATTACACAATTCATATTTAATAAACAAGAAATCATATACTTACTTTAACAAGTTGAAGAAAATCCAGAAAATCAATTGAATTTGAGAAAATAATGCAATAAACGATTCCGAAAAAATGAAGTATTTTCCAAAACCCAATATTCAACAACCAATATTACAAATCAGAAAAATAACCCAGAGTCTAACCTAAAAATGAGGTTTTTTGTCCTATTTGTAATAATAGAATCCTAAACATAGAGGGAAACCTAAATAAGGAAAATCTGTCCAAAAATGCGACTCGCGTCGACGACCTGACCGATAGACCGTCGAGGCAACGACGGATCGTCAACGCCTCCGTCGATCCATACTTCAACTCTATTTTCAGCTGCCTTCTTTTCCAACTCTCTGTTACCATCGACGGACCAAGACGACGGTCCGTTGACAGGACGACGGTCCGTTGATGGACTTCGTTGATCCACACTTAGTATCTTTTCAAATCGGGTACTGAAGCTACATTCTGTTAACACCAACGGATCACCATGACGGTCCGTCAATGAGACGATGGACCATCATCCCTTCTGTAGCCCAACACTTGTCAGAATTCCCCGATCTTTCCTTGGCAGCATAACATCTTCATGGCAACGGTTTCCACCTACAGACCGTCGATGGGTCGACGGACCGTCGATCGCTCCGTAGGTCATCTGTTCTGCAATTTTCAGCACATCTTCAGCGTTTTCATTCTGGACAGTTATTCCTGCAAACACAAAGAAAAATACATTAAAACTACTACAAAAAGGCCTTAGACACACACTAAACTTAAGGAAAAAAGTATTGAAAGTACCGTAAAACCACGGTACATCATCCCTGCACATTGAACACCCAATAAGCTAATCTTATTGTATTTTCTGGAAACTTTTTAGACACGGACCCTAGTTTACTCTCTAGCCAACACTTCTAAAAACATAAAAGAAAATTAATACGTGACATTAAGTGAGAAAAATAGAAATAATGCAACTACGCCTATAAAATCACGAAAAACCTATTGTTGGCTAAAGGATACATATTGGGTTGCCTCCCAATCAGCGCTTGATTTAACGTCGCGGCACGACGCAGGACTCTTGATTACTCAGAATTCATCAAGATGGTATGCCTCGATCACTTCATTTGCCTTTTGAGCATGCCCAAGGTAGATTTTGATTCGTTGACCGTTCACCTTGAACCTTACACCCTCCTTATTCTCCAACTCAACCGCTCTATGAGGGAAAGCTTGGGTGATCAAGAATGAACAAGTCCATTTGGACTTGAGTTTTCCCGGAAACAATCGCAACCTATAGTTGAACAAAAGCACCAAATCCCCAACAACAAAATCGCGCTTCTCAATCTTTTGGTCATGGTACTTCTTCATCTTTTCTTTGTAGAGGGCTGAACTTTCATATGCCTTCAAGCGAAACTCATCAAGCTCATTTAACCCATTCAACCTTTGTTCCGCTGCTTTATTCCAATCCATCTTTAGTTTCTTCATTGCCCACATGGCCTTATGCTCTAACTCAACCGGCAAGTGACAAGCCTTCCCATATACAAGTTGGTATGGAGACATACCAATGGGAGTCTTATATGTTGTCCGGTAGGCCCAAAGAGCATCATCAAGCCTCCTTGACCAATTCGTTCTACTCGCATTCACCATTTTTGCCAGAATCTGCTTAATTTCTCTGTTCGACACCTCAACTTGCCCACTAGTCTGAGGATGGTAAGGAGTGACCACATTATGACGAACCCCATATTTCTCCAATAACCCTTTGAACAACTTGTTGCAAAAATGGGATCCCCCATCACTAATAATGGCCCTTGGGGTGCCAAATCTGGAAAATATTTTCTTTTTCAAGAACGCAGTGACACTCTTCCCTTCATTATTTGCAAGTGCTATAGCTTCCATCTATTTTGACACATAATCAACCGCCACAAGAATATACTTCATCCCATGAGAACTCACAAAGGGGCCCATAAATTCAATACCCCACACGTCAAACAACTCAATTACAAGAATGGAATTTAAAGGGAGTTCTTGCCGTCTAGAAACGCCTCCATCTCTTTGGAACCTATCACATGCCTTAGCGAACTCATGAGCATCTTGGTGGATGGTTGGCCAATAGTATCCACATTGCAAGATTTTATGGGTTGTCCGGATACCACTATGATGCCCACCCATAGGCGAGGAGTGGCGTGCCTCCAAAACACTCAACATCTCAACTTCCGACACACAATGCCGAATAAGCCCATCGGAACAACTCCTATATAAATATGGCTCATCCCAAAAGAATTTTTACACATCATGCATGAACTTTTTCCTTTGATGAAAGGACAAGTCCGATGGGACAATATTACTAGCCAAGTAATTCGCAAAATCAGCGAACCATGGAATCAAGTCTTGAAGCGGCCAATACATGCTCATCACGGAAAGTATCATCAATTTCAGCCTTTTCACCCAATTCTCGCATAGCTTCATCCTCTAGTCGGGACAAGTGATCGGCAACTTGATTTTCGGTCCCTTTTCTATCTTTCACTTCAATGTCAAATTCTTGCAACAGCAATACCCAATGAATCAACCTCGGTTTTGCATCCTTCTTTTCCATCAAATATCTCAAGCCAGAATGATCAGTATGCACTATAACTCTATTGCCAAGCAAATAGGAGCGAAATTTCTCGAAAGCAAAGACCACCGCAAGGAGCTCTTGTTCAGTCACGGTGTAGTTCTTTTGGGCTTCATTAAGGGCTTTACTAGCATAGTAAAAGGGGTGAAGGATTTTATCCCTTTTTTGTCCCAATACCACGCCAAGCGCAATTCCACTAGCATCACACATCACCTCAAACGACTTACTCCAATCCGGAGAAATAATGATGGGCGCAGATACCAACTTCTCTTTCAACTCTCCAAATGCCTTCAGAAAAGATTCACCAAAATAAAATTTACACTCTTTCTCAAGCAGCTTGCACAGAGGATGTGCAATTTTTGAGAAATCTTTGATAAACCTCCGGTAGAAACCCGCATGCCCAAGGAAACTCCTCACACCTTTTACAGAGATGGGTGGAGGAAGTCTCTCTATAACCTCAACTTTAGCTCGATCAACCTCTATACCCTTCTCTGAGATGCGGCAGCCCAATACAATACCCTCTTTCACCATAAAATGACATTTTTCCCAATTTAGCATAAGGCTGTACTCCTCACATCTTTTGAGAACTTCAGACAAGTGACTCAAACAATGATCAAATGAGTCACCAACAACAGAAAAATCATCCATAAATACCTCAATGGTGTCCTCCACTATATTGGAGAATATAGACATCATACATCTCTGAAAAGTAGTCGGTGCATTACACAACCCGAAGGGCATCCTCTTGAATGCGAAAGTTCCATAAGGGCAAGTAAAAGTCATTTTCTCTTGATCTTCCGGTGCAATAGAGATTTGATTGTAACCGAATAACCATCAAGAAAACAATACCACCCCCTTTCCTGTAAACCTATCCAACATCTGATCCATGAAGGGCATAGGAAAATGGTCCTTCTCAGTCCATGCATTCAATTTCTTGTAATCCATACACACTCTCCATCCGGTCACCGGCCTCATTGGAACAAGCTCATTTTTCTCATTAGGGACCACAGTCATTCCCCCTTTTTTGGGCACACACTGAACAGGTCATACCCAACTACTATCAGTGATCGGATATATGACTCCGGCATCCAACCACTTAATAATTTCCTTCTTCATTACCTCTTGCATAGGTGGATTTAAACGTCTCTGGTGCTCAATACTTGGCTTATGATCGGGCATGAGTTGGATTTTGTGTGAACAAATACCGGGAGGGATCCCAATAATATCTGCAATAGTCCACCCAATAGCTCTCTTGAACCTCTTCAACACTTCAACCAAACACTCTACTTGTTGCACCTTCAAATCTGACGAAATAATTACCGGCAAAGTGTCATCTTTCCCCAAGAATACATACCTCAGATGAGGTGGTAGAGCCTTAAGCTCTAATTTTGGATCCTCCTCAATAGATGGTTTCGCGGGTGGAGACTCGTGATGCATCATATCTAACTTCAATTTCTTGGGTTTGAACCGAACATCACCTCAATCAAGTGCCGCAACCAATGACCCATACTCTGCAATACCATCACTCTCGAAGTTCATAATCACTGCTGCTAGTGCCTCAACACCAAGACGTTCTTCTATTTGGACCTCTGACGAACTCTCAACTCTGTAGGATATCGCAGATACCGATTGGAGCTCACCACTCTGCCTCATGGACCTATAAATATTGAAAGTCACTTCTTCATTGTTTAACCGAAACTTCATCTGCCCTTTCTCCATGTCAACCAGGGCGCGACCGGTAGCAAGAAATGGCCTCCCAAGAATAATAGGCACCTCAAAATCCACCTCACAGTCAAGAATCACAAAATCAACCGGAAATATGAATGACTCCATCTTCACTAACACATCGTGGAGTATCCCAATAGGCCTTTTCACTATTCGATCGGCCATCAGTAGCCGCATCGCAGTGGGATTTGGATCATCCAAACCCAACTTTTTGTAGATGGATAGAGGCATGAGATTTATGTTTGCCCCAAGATCACATAATGCTTTAGCGAAGTGTAATAGCCCGATTGTACATGGAATAGTGAAAGCACCCGGATCTTCTTTCTTTTGCACTAGAGACCTTGTAGCAATAGCACTACATTGTTGCATCATATCATCATCCTCAAAACTAACCGATCTCTTCTTAGTGACCATATCTTTCATGAATTTGGTGTAATGGGGCATTTTTTCAAGAGCTTCTATCAAAGGAACATTGATGGAAAGTTGTTTCAACATATTAATAAAACGCCGGTATTTACCATCCTCGGTCTTTTTCACCAACCTTTGCGGGAATGGTGGTGGTGGTCTTGGAATGGGAGTCACCTTTTGGGGCTTCTCTGCTTCTTTTACTGCTTCATCTACCAACTCACCACTAGCTTACATCATCTTCTCTTCTCATCTTATTTTCTACGCCAGACGGCATAGGTGGATCTATGTTTTGCTTACAACCTCGAGTAGTGACTGACATACAATGTCCATCATTCTTCGGATTTTGAACAGTGTTGCTAGGAATAGTACCCGGTTGACAACGGTTCACAGTAGACGACAATTAGGCCATTTGTATCTCAAGATGCTTGATTGAGACTGCATGTGCATCCACTTTTTGCCCAATATTAGCCAAATCACCTCTCAATTCCTTGGCGTGCTCATCACTTGCGTCAAACCTCCTCATCATCTTTTGCAACATGTCTTCAACTCGCGCCATACTACCTCCACCATCCCTAGGAGCAACTTCCCGATTTTGATTTGGAACATAGGGCCCACTTCGATCGTTTCTGTTTCCATAGTTACTACGGTTGAAGTTGTTGTCGCGGTTGTAGTTTCCTTCACGAACATAGTGACCCTCTCGGTTGTAATTCCCATAGTTCTGACCTTGATTTCCTTGACCTTGGCGCCAATTCTCCTGATTGGAGCCTTGGGCGTTCGGTCGGAAACCCCACGTATGCTCATTCACTGCATAAGAATCCTCCTCATAGTAAAACTCATCTATCGGCGGTGGTGGCTTAGTCAAATAATTCACCGCATTCACTTTATCTGCACCCCCAGTGACATGTTTCAACACTAACCCAAGCTCATTTCTCATTTGAGCCATCTCTTCACGAATCTCATCTGCGGCTGGGTTGTGTGTAGATTGTACCACAAAAGTGTTTCTCCCAGTATCCGACTTCATAGTGCTCCAAGCTTAAAGATTTTGGGACATTTTTTCTAACTTTCGATCTCTACATAAGTACACTCCCCATAGGAACCACCCGCAATAGCTTCAAGCACCGCCTTATTGTTATCATCTTGCCCCCGATAAAAGTACTCTTTCAGCGACTCATCATCAATGCGGTGGTTTGGGACACTTCTCAAGAATGAGGTGAACCTATCCCAAGAACTGCTTACTGATTCCCCTGGTAATGCCACAAAGTTGTTCATCCTATCTTTGTGGTTGAGCTTTTTAGAAACCGGGTAATACCTTGCTAGGAACACATCATTCAACTGCTCCTAAGTATATATTGAATTGTAGGGAAACTCAGTAAACCAGATTGCGGCCTCTCCTATTAGTGAGAGAGGGAACACTCTTAACCCAATGATGTCCATGTCCAAGTCAGGCCTCCCTACACAACTCTTACACACCGACCTCAATTTGGCAATGTTAACATGTGGATCCTCGGATGGTAGCCCCGAGAACAGAACTCTAGCGGTGAGCATCCGCATCAAGCTATTAGTTACCACGAAAGTATGACCATGTGGTAGAGGAGGTAGGACAAGTGGCCCATCAAAGTCAGTGATGTCAACATTTCCCCTATAGTACTCTTGAGGGCGTGGGGCAGGAGGTTGCCTCCTCGGATTACCTTCACCAGGGTTATCAACCATCACTTGATAATGAGCATCAACCGGCGGGGGAGGTTGAGGATTGATCTCATCCTCGATATAAGCAGGATTGTTTTGAATGTTCATTCTGCGAAGTGTACGGTTTAGTTCTGGATCAAGTGAAAGTATTGATTCTCCTCGACTCCGTGTACTTGGCATACACTAAAGATAGACCTGCAAGAGACAAAAAGAAAAAGAAAAAGTAAAATTAGGAAATTATTGACTAAAATTCGGTAATGTGCTTAAAGTTAATCTAAAAGCCAATGTCCCCGGCAGCGGCGTCAAAATTTGATAAGCTCAAACTATACTTTCCTAAAGAAGTATAAGCGGTCGTATCAAGTAAAGAACCCAAATGTTAGGTTGGGGTCGATCCCACAAGGAAAATAGTTTAGACTTAACTTTAATCTACGATTACCTCTATTTAGTCAAGTCCTTTTCGAAAACAAACAATTAAAGAAGGGGTTTTGTGTAACAAAAGTATTTAATTAATTCTAAGTAAACAAGTAGCAAATTCAAATATTTGATGTTTATCAAGTGATGAGAGAAACTAGGGTGTAAGTGTTCCCCATAGGTTCATAACGCAGTAACCCTAGCTATAACAACTCTTTCCTAGTATCTTGCATGCAAAGTGGTAAGTTTGTATCCCTAATTCCTTGGTCCGGCAACTAGGGAATTTCACTCCGCACCTTCGTCCGGCTACGTGTGTATACTTTACTAACCTTACCTTTTACCTCATATTAAGCATCATATTCAATGTATGGCTAAGTTACTACTTCGCACCAATTGAAACTAGCCTATTAGATAGTGTATACTAAATCTACGTTGATAATTCTTTTCTTATTATCTACCTCCTTGGTCCGGCAAGTAGCAACAAGGCGAGTTCTAACGTTGGCCACTGTTAAAAAGACTTCTAAAGGAAAGAATTATCAATAAATGCAAGAAAATTATTCTAGAATTGTTATTTTAGCTAGTTTTACTTTGTTAATTACCCATAGTTCCCACAACCCTAGTTGTGGATTTAGCTACCCATGCTAAGTATTACACAATTCATATTTAATAAACAAGAAATCATATACTTACTTTAACAAGTTGAAGAAAACCCAGAAAATACCACTTGAATTCATAAAAATATTGTAGGAAACGATTCCGAAAAGTATAAGTATTTTCCAAAACCCAAAGTTCAACTTCCAATAACACAAGTCTCAAAAACAATAAAGAGTCTAACCCCAAAAACGAGGTTTTTAGTCCTATTTATTATAAAAGAGTCCTAAAAATAAAAGGGAAACCTAAATAAGGAAAACTTCTGTCCAAAACTCGTCTCGAGTCGACGACCTCACTGACGGACCGTCGACGCCTCCGTCGGTCCATACTTCAACTCTTTTTCAACTGCTATCTTATCCATCATTATGTTACCATCGACGGACTCGGTCCGTCGATGGCCTTCGTTGCTCCATACTTAGAATCTTTTCAAAATCAGGTACTGGGGCTACATTCTGTTAACACCAACGGTTTACCAGGACAGTCCGTCGATGAGACGACGGACCGTCATCCCTTTAGTAGCCCCACACTTATTCAGAATTTCCCGATCTTTCTTTAGCAGCATAAATCTTCAAATGACGGTTGCCACCTACGGACCGTCGATGAGTCGACGGACCGTGGGTGGCTCCGTAGGTTATCACTTCTGCAAATTTCAGCACAGTCTTCAGCGTTTTCGTTCTGGACAGTTTTCCTGCAAACACAGAGAAAAATACATTAAAACTACTATAAAAAGGCCTTAGACACACACTAAACTTAAGGAAAAAGCATTGGAAGTACCGTAATACCACGGTACATCAATACGTTCCTCGAAATGGTACATCCTCTTTAAGTTCTCATCCTTTCTCAATGCACATAACACTTTTCACAACCCTGTCTCAAAATAATGCAACTGACATGTTCACACAAATAAAGAGGATATGACCATTTTCATAACATTGCACAATTCACAACAACACAAACATGATATCACATCAACAATGATTCAACAACTTTCAAACTTCCTCAACACATCACACATAAACAATTAATCACATTGCCTTTTGTTACTCCTTTTTCATCATTAGAATTAATCAATGTGGACAAGTTCCCAAACATATACCACAAGGAAATACACGCATTTCATACACTTAACAAGAGTTCAGAAATTCACTTGCCTCAAATAGTCGAACAATCACTCTGTGACTTGAGTCTTCCTCTTTTCGTTGGACTTCCAACTCAAAGCAATATATTCATATTATTAGTCACAATAAGATTTCGAACCTAACAAAACTCAAACTACTATAGGTCTAGTCCAAACACAAAAACTCACTCAAATATGTAATCAAGTCTGTAATATTGATGTCAATTAAGATGTCAACCCTCATATTTCTAAATTTCAAGTCTAGGGTTACGTTTCCCTTCTCCAATACCATAAATCTAATGATATTCATATAATATGATGCCCTTAATATTTAATTACCTATCTCATTATAACAAAACTTGAATTGTAACTTGATAACTATAAGAAAATTGTGAAACCAAACCAAACCCATAACCATTATGCATGCTTATGGACCACCGTATAAAATATTATTAGACCAAAATCTCAATATATCATTCATTCCGCAATTCTAACTAACTTCTAATTGACAATCATTGACTTGGACTAGCGTGCTTTTGCAATAATTCTATAGGTGTCGTAAGTTTGAATAGAAAACATCCTTGTCACTGATTCAAAAACTTGTGAATATCTTGTCTCACATTTATGCATATAAAGCTTTAATTTTGTTAAGGATATCACCTTATTCACTATGTGCAATCACAACAATAACTCCTTAGGAACATATATATAATAATATAAAAGCTGGAATTATTTCTGTATTGTAAATCAAAATTATAACTTTCTTATTCCACACCCACTAAACACCTTAGTCATACATTAACCCACCAATAGAAAATACAATCTTAATCAAATTTAAAATCAATTGATAAAAGCACTTTAACAATTTAACCCTTTGGTGTTAATGATTTCACAAATAATTGTACAAAATAATTCAATCCAATTATAGAAGATCGAATTTGTTACCTGATTTAAACACATGGTTCCTCTTTATCGATGCAACGTTGCCTCTCTTCTTCTTCTGTTTTTTTGTTGCACTGCATGATATGTTCTTTTTTTGAAAAAAAAATTGCGTGACTGCTGGTGCTAACAACAGCAGCAACTTTTAACCCTTTTTTTTTTTTTCATTTGGGCTTAGCCCTTTGTTTTTTTTTTATTTGTTATTATTTATTTTTTTATTATTATTTTCTTTTTCTTAAAATTAGTACATTTATTTTCCTTTTATTATTTTATAAAACTTAATTAACTCTTAATTTATTTTATAATTTATAGCACTCATTCATAAATTATTTATAAAAACTACTAAAAGGATTAAACTTAGAAAAATGGGTAAAATTCATAAAACGACTAACGGGGTCGTTATATTTCTATTGTTTCATTTTAATGAAATATTATTAATAGATAGGTAAATTTATATATTTCTATTGTTTCATTTTAATGAAATATTATTAATAGATAGGTAAATTTACTTTTTAATATCAATAAATAAATAAATAGTATTTAATTGAATACTTAAATGACTATTCAACCTGTAAATTAAGGATAATTTGATACTAACTTTTAAATTTTTTGTTCCAATTTTAGTGTATATATATATATATATATATATATATATATATATATATATATATATATATATATATATATATATATATATATATATATATTCAAACGGTTAATGTGACAATAACCTAAGAAGAAATTTAGCTTATCAATTAAAAATTAAAAATTAAAATTACATAGAAAAAGAGAAGTAAACATAAGAATGAGGAAAATATGACAAATAAGAGTAAAATAATTGTTCCACAAAAATTCAGATATTTATAAACAATTGGAAAAAAAAAAGCCATCTAAAACTATAAAGATAAAACTTCGATACAAAATATCATTCTAATTAAGGATTAAAACAAATATTAATATTTCAAAACAAAAAAAGTACATGAAAATTTTCTAATGATTCACATAATTGGTAAAGAAAAATTATTTTTCCATACATATATATAGCTAAAGATTTGTAGAATATGATGAAAATGTGAAGAGTTGTTTAAGTTCATTTTCAGAAGTTAGTGATCGTAGACATGAGAGAGAGGAAAGGTTGATTGTTTTTACTAATAATTCAATATATTTATTTACACTAATTATAGAGAAAGGATAACAAATTTAATTTATTTAACCACACTAATTATAGAGAAAGAATAAAAAATAAATGTTTTAATTATCTAAAATAAATTTATAAAAATGTTTTATTTAATTAACAAATTTAATCCATTTAAATTTAATTGTTCTTAAAAGAATTAGATAAAGCATTTTTATAAAAAAGGAGTAATTCGTAACAACTTTTTATGAAATAATTTCTAACAATTTTCTATGAAATATTTCTATGTTTCAAAGTTTGACTTTACACCTTATTTTTAGTATTTAGTATAATTAAATTAATTATATTTTAATATTTAATTTATTTTAGGAATAAAATAAGGACAGAATGGTAATTCAACTTTTAAGTTAGGAGCTTCCCACTTATAATAATACAAGTCTTAAGCACGTACTTTGCACGTATGTCCATATTAATTTATAGACTTATTCGAATGATATATATATATATATATATATATATATATATATATATATATATATATATAAGAAATAAAAAATGTAACAAAGAAGATTACAAGTTCATTTTGTAGAATAGTCTAGGTGCTCTTATGATGCAAATGTGCTATATCTATATATCCTATAAAATAATAGTGTTGTTCTGCCACAAAATCAAGGGAAAATGCTTAAGTTACATCTCGGAGAGTCACTATTAATAAAATACTAATCGATTAATAAAACACTAATCAACTGATTGCTATATAAAAGCCATATTTAAGTACAATACATAAAGATGTAAATGTAATAAAATTCATGTCAGAGTAATTTGCTTCGGTTTAACACACAAGTATTTAATACTCTTAAAAGCTATATAATAACTTGGAAAATAGACCAGGAAATAACTTTGAAAACAGCAAGCTTTTCAAGAATAAATTTCATGGATCATTAATATTCTACCAAATTTGATAGCTAAATTGACACATAAGACATATTAGCATGGTAAAGAGTAGAAAACAAAAGAAACAAAATAATATCAGTAACATATATCTAACAACAATGTTTTGAGGCAAAAGAAGATAAATGGATTATGAGAAAAGGTTTTTTTTAAAAAAAATGAGAAAAGTTAATACATAGGAAGATGAAAAATATAAATAATTAATTATAAGCAAGATAATTTAGATTGTATTACAATGAATTTAAAGTATATGTAATTAATTTATAATGGTGAAAATAAATTATACACTCTAAAAAATGACGAATCTTTATCACTAAACTACAAATTATATTAACTATTTGTTTGACACGACAGATATCAATTACCTATTTAAAGTGCAAAATGTATATTTCATTTCTCTCCCGTAGGGTAAAACTTACCCCCGTCCGGTGTTTACATCAAGTCAATCCATTCATGTCATGTGTTTAAATTTAGTTCATTTTACTTCATTAAATCACGTAGTAATAAAAATTGCATTAGCTTGATGTAAATACTGAATGTGGATAAGTTTTTTCCCTCCTCATATCCATTATTATAGTTCTTTTTATAAAATCATGAATTGACTATCACTTTTATATGAAAAAAAAGAAGGCAAATGAATGGTGATTACTTTAGGAAAGAAATCATTTTTATCTTTTTAAGAGTGAAAACGAAAATAGAAAATGAGAAAGGACTATAACATACAAATGTGCTTACAATATAAATCAAACTCTAAATATGTCTTTTTCAGGATATTTGGAATGTCTTTTATTAATATTTCTTTGAAGGAACTACAATTCCAACTCCAATTTTGAAACTCAATAAAAAATAAAAAATAAAATCAAACTAAGACTGCATCTACATTATTAAAAAATCAGTGATGAATGAGAATTTAAACGCACATACCTTATGATTTACAAATGAGAATAATATGAAAGAAAAAGTATTCACCTATATGCCATGTTATAAGCAATGAAATACACTACATCAGACATGAAACAGAAAAAAAAATTAAAGCAATGAAAAGTAAATGAGATAATAAAAATTACAATATCACATTGCAACTGAAGTGAAGCATCTCTATTACCTTATATGATAATATACATTTATATAAATTATACTATACATTTATATAAATTATACTAAGTGCAAAAAAAAAATATGAAACGGTATATTCTGGAAGTTCTTTCATCTTCGATTTAATATAGATTATTATATATTATCTTACGATTTAGTTGAGTAATAAATTGGGGAAGATGAAAGATTAGATAATTTATAGAGTTATTGGTATTGGAGAAGAGGAAAGATTAGATAATTTAGAAAATTATTGGTCTATTTTTTAAAAAAGTAAATGAAGAAAGGAAATGGTTTTTTCTCTAACGCAAAAAATCAAAAGTTCTTTAAGTATAAAAATTATCATCTGATCATCGTCTCTTTGTTTTTTTTATTTTCCATTTATTATTTTATTATACGAAACAATTGAAGCTTAATAAATATAGAATTATATTACAACCATTTATTTTTAAAAATCTCTTCTTTTTTTTATTTGAAGGATATTTTTGTAATTTAACTTTTAAGTTGGGAGCTTCCCACTTATAAGAATACTAGTTTTCGAACACGTGTGTTGCACGTGTATTTCATATCATTTTAAACTACACAAATACACAGTCAATTATGAATCTGTGTGCTTCAAATATAGTCCATGTCCACATTTCAAAGTTCAAATATGCAAAGCATTCAGAGATCAACTTATAACTGAATTTGAGTTTTATTGCAATAGATGCTTTTCATAAATAGATTTTATACTAAAAAAAGTGAATATGCTGCTAGCGTAGTAATAATACAAAAAGTGTTGGTCAATATTTGTAGCTAAAACAATTATATTGGAATAGATTTACCTGAAGTAGACTCTTTTTGGAGGAGAAATCTAACCAAAGAAGGCAAATGAAATTATTGGACAAACCCACCTTATGATATACTTTATATAGAGCATTTAACAAATGTGAAAAGATTGATCAGAATAGATATATGTACAACCAATAATAACAAAGAAATTTTATATATTAAAATATGAATGATGATTGTAAAAAGAAGTTACTATTGGAAGATGAAAGAAAGAAAAATTAATGAGTGAAATAAATTTTAGAGTTCCTACAAACAAGAATTGTAGGAATAATAAATAAAAGTTTTTCTTGAAAAAGTTAAATATATACAACAAAATTGCGAAAACATAAAGACACATGAAAAATTGAAAGGTCAAATACTATTAAAATAAATATAAAAAAGATAGAGATGAAATTTAACTTTAAAAGATACATGAATCTACTTTAATTTCTTGTCTTTAAGGAATAATTACTCATTTGTATATTTTAAAATTTGTGTGAGAAATTTAAAAGGTCAATATTTTAAAATGAGAATAAGAAGATTAAATATATATACATGAAAATTATAAAAGTTTTAATTTAGTAGAGGAGTAAAATGGCAATTCTAACTTTTATATATGATGATAACATTGGGGAGACAGAGGAAGAAATTTGTTACTTAGAAGAGTGAAATGTTAAATTGGATTTTTGCATAAATACTTTACCATCTGCAGTTGGTGAAGATTACTGGAGGGTATCCCAACTCATGTACAATTCATTTCTACATCCATTCCGTACTTTAACTATACATCATTTCTAACTATTTCAATTGCAATGCCATCGATGGAGTAAAAACGATGATACACAATGATTGGTGTACATATTATTTGTATACACAACTCTATAATAATGGATAGCTGACCATCACTATCACTGATCTGTTACTGACTGCAGCTGATATATCTCTCACCCACAACACTAGTTATTCTTTACGCAATCATGTTCGGCTGAGAGACATTAAAGAACATTGCTGTCTCCAAGTCTGACATAGTACTGCCTATCTGTAAACCATCTTCAGCCTCATCTACTTGTGTCCATTAACATTGTCAGCTTCAGAAACGTTAATCCACCTGCTATGCTGAAAAAGAAGAGAAAAATTATTGTTTTCCATGAACATCACAGCCCTTCAATAAAAAATGTAAAGGCATCTTTACTTCTTTTCTTGTGAACTAAACATAACATGAAATTCAAAAGAACAAAAAGTCAGCAACCCAGAGCTATTAAAAAAAATCCCATACTAAAAAGGAAGAAAACATCAATTTGAAAACGTTCTGGACGCTACTGCCGTTTGCCTGCTAGTTTAGCCACTAGAGACAATAAGAGAAGGAGAGGAGGCATTCAATAAACACAGTAAATGATAGGAACTTTCTACTTTCAGCGGGGAAAGGGAATACAGAATATACCAGAGTTGTATGTGCATGATTGTCACTGAAAAAAACTTTCAGAACCGTCTAGATTTCTGTTGTGGAGGGTATCCAGGTAGTCCCATTCCTGGATCTTTCCTTCTCATCTGCTTGACATCCAAAAGCATTAATCAATTAGGGATCAGAACTACAAAAAGTATAATAATGTCAGGCTGACTAAAGCAACCTGCTGCTGATGTGCCTGAGCAGCAACACCACGCTGCATGGGCATGTTTCCAGGGTTCATTGCAGCACCCATGCCAGCTTGAGAAGCAAGATTATAAGCAGACATGCCCTGAGGTTGCATCCTTGGCATGTTGACCATTTGCATTGGTCGGGGTACAGATCTAGTTGGCATAACATGGGGACCATGCATGCCACCAGATGCTGCATTTCCAGATGATACCTGCCCCGACAAATAGTAATATCAGCAAGATGCAACTGACAAAACGGCGTCATACTAATCCTTTAGAATGATGATACTTGGCTATATAAAAATAGCAGAACACCAAGATAATTCACATGTGTTCAAAGTTTTAAGTAATATGGTAGATACATATGGCATTTTTTCAAGAGCATGAAGATTTTTCAGTGACAAAGAAAAGAACAGGTCTTGGGGAAATGAATTAGCATTTGAATCTATTTGAAGATTATCTACAAGGCATTATATAAAGGACTACTACCCATGCAATCACCTGCACTGTACGAACATAACTCCTCCAAACACTCAGTGGAGACAAATCAAGCCTTGTGTGCTCTAGATTGCTCTTTATGTCCTAATTTTGTGAAACAGATGTTATCTATGTTGAAAGGAAGGAGATTATCAGGCACCTGTTGGGGATAGCAATGTCACTGACCAACTATTGCAAATATTCCTAAACATTACTGGTTTAACGTGGGTAATGCAGAGGATCACAACTCAACTACTTCACTGTTTGAAGCAGAAGGATAAAGAAGAGAGAAAGAAAGAAAGCACAGGGAAGAACACCATACCTGCTTGCATTTGGTGAACAGTGTGGAAGGAGAGGAATGTCAGATGTTTTGCAGACAAAGAAATTTCCTTTTTATGATGAGGTGGATGTTTTGATAATAGAAGTACCAAAAAAAATACATAAAAGTACAACAAAATTAGACCACCCCTACAAGAGCGTCTAGTTACATATTTCCTAGAAAATCCAACAAGTCCATATTTTTCTAGTAAATACCTCTTATGGAAAAATAACAGATTGTGCAGACACAGATTTTTACTCTAGAAATGGAATCATTTTGTTTCTCAAAACAAGCACTATCCCTTCGTCTCTAAATAGTCCAAAAATGCACAATGGGATAGTCCTCCAGAACTGCTTGTGGATCATTGTTGTCTTCTGCCATTACCAGCTATCCAATATACTCCTAACAACCCCACAAAAATTCAAGAGAAGTTCCCGGCATTGCTTAGCAATTCCACAATGAACAAAGAGTTTGTTAACTGATTCCAGCTCTTCTTCACATAGGTAACACATTTTGCTTAAAATGAATCCTCTTCTTTGCAACTTAACTTGGTTAAGTTTCTATAATGACAACCTACCCAAAACAGGCTACCTTGACAGGTGCTTTGGTTTTTTCATATTGGAAAGTTTTGTTTCTGCAAAAGATTATAACAGCTTTTAATTACTTGTTGTCCAAACCATCAAATCCTCTTTATCTTCTTTTTCCACTGTTGTACCCACTAATTGAAGTTGTTGCCCAACTTCTTCCATTTTTACTTTTTTTTTGACAAAGATAACTTAAGGCTGGGATCCCAAATTTACATCATGGAGCTACATACAGTTGAGTATACTCAAAACAGAAGTAAACCAGCTCCTACTACATCTTACAAAGAACCTAGGATATCTATAATAGCTATAGGATCATCTACATACTCAGAACTGCACCAATAGCAAAAAGTGATAATGCAAATCATTTTAATCCTGTGTAAAGGACTACTAATGCTCTCATAGCATCTCATATTTCTCTCCTTCCATATGGTCCACCAAATCATTTTTTTTTTTGAAATACGCAACTTTAATGGTCCACCAAATCATTGCTGGGACAATTCTCCGTCTGCTTTCGTCTGTACAGCCACTACCTTCATTGTTCCAGCTTTCTATAGCCTGACTTGCCCTTTGTGGCATGGTCCATCCTGTACCCCTAAAAGCTGGTAAATAAGTGACAAAGTTGTCTAACCACCTTGCAGTGAAGAACTATTGATTGATTGTCTCTACCTGTTGCTCACAAAAAAAAAACATCTAGGACACATATGTATTCCCCTCTTCATTAGATTCTCCTGTGTTAGTGCTGCCTCTTTTACTACCAACCAAGTAAAGACTGCCACCTTATATGGAATTTTAACTTTCCAAATAAGCCTCCAAGGCAAAAATCTGAGTTGAGTCCCCATTTGATTCAGGTTCTTGTAGGCAGAGATAACTGTGAAGATACCTTTTCTATGATGAATCCACCTGAGAGTGTTTCTCCCTCTTTCAATCATCCAAAATGGTCCAAGGTGCCATAAAATTCAGCTAGTCTATCCACCTCCCAGTCTTGTATCAACCTTTTGTATGTTCAGTTCCATCCATGGATGGACCAAACTTCTTTGCACAGTGGCCTGTTGTTGGCCTGTTGTTGCTGAATCAACAGGTAGATGCCTGGAAAGAGGTGCTTGAGGCTGCCATTTCCTAACCAATAATCATCCCAAAACAAAATTTTCCTTCCATAGTTTACATTGAATCTAGTTCTTTGAAAGAAACAATGCCACAAGAGGTTGTTTCTAATAGACCCTTGGCTCAAAAGAGAAGTATTCAACACAGGATTGTAAGAAATTAAAGGCATTATACATAAATGTGCCCTTCAACTTGGCCTTAGCTTTCATTTATGTCCTCCAATTTTGTGTGTACACAAGTAGCACTTAAACTAACATAAAATTGAAACTACACATGCATCCAACATGAAAATCTCATGAGATTTGCCATGTAGGACGTGTGTGTCTACTTGTTCACTAAGTGTCTACTTATGCACACCCAAAGTTGAAGGGGATAACTGAAATTTTGAAGATTGTAGTGATGGAAAATTTGTTTAAACTCAAAATAATAATAGTATATAACTATATATAAAAAGTAGGACATATGAGAATTTATAAAACAAGTTCATATCTCAGTATGTTTGAGAAAACTTGTTAAACAAGAACATGTCTCCCATTTGAAGGGAAAAAAAAAAGATTCAACATGGTGCTTAAACGGTGTCCAACATAAACAATACATCTTCCGAAACCATAAAACAATTACTTAACCTTCTTCTTCTCAAGCTTTTTCTTATACTTTTGAGTTCTAAATAAATTTTACTACTGTTTAGGAAATCCTCCTCCCTTGGTATACATAAATCTGAAATTTGTACCGAGCAGGCTACAAATATAGACAAACTTTATGTTTTCCAACTTGGATAACAGTATTAGATAAGACAGGATCTTAGTAGATCCAGATTAAGGGCATCTTTGGATAGGTTCATGCGCTTATAGATTATGGCTTATTTATAAGCCGTAAGTCGTAACTTAGGAATTCTAGCTTAAGACTTTTGGCTTATTTTCGTTATTTTGGCTTAAAAGCAAGTGCTTAAAAACATCTTTTCATTTTACACAAACACTACAAAAGTGCTTAAAAGATATCTTGGCTTAAATCACCTAAAATAAGCCAATCTAAACAGGCTCTAAGCAATGGCACAGAGCACCTATGCTGTCTGAAATCCAGAGTTTAAGATTTACTGAGAGAATCCCATTCTAGATGAAGTGCAGAACAACCATTCTAGCTGAATTGCAGAGGAAATATTTCAATTTTACTTGGATAATAGTTCTAATTGACTGGCTTTCTTGAGTTGACTCCTACACATTTTGACTGAAATTTAATATAGGAAATTAGAAATATATCAGTAGTAAATAAACACCAAAAATAAACCAGCAAGCATAGGGACATAAACCTAGTCAATGTACAGAATTTCATGCTTACCGGCTGAGACGTTTGAAGACTAATGGTTCCTTCAAAGTCTGTAGTTGTGTCCACAGGTCGAGTTGGATAATTCACAACTTTTTCTCCAGGTTGTGGTGGTACAAGTGCACTGTCACAATTAAGCAATTTTAATGATTAACGGAAATAACTAGCTTAATAAAGACAAAATACTCTTCCTGAAATGAAGGAAAGATGAAGCATCTACAAGTGCTACAGCTTCACATTTCAATAACTATAGAAAAAGCAACACATTACATGCAAAAGTGTTCTCATAATGATTGTCAACAAGAATACAAGGGATGAAATGTTTGTTGTTGAATTAGATAAAGTCAAACATCTTCCACATAGGGTCAAATGGGTTTAAAAGAACATGAACGATCCCCACTCATTATTTTATAGTCATAGTTCTACATTAGATGCTTGGATTCAGTATAAGAACCTGGGTTGCGAAGCCATTTTCACACTCAAATTGGTATTCAATTCCATGCATGTATCCAAAATTGGGTTATACATATCAAAAACATAAAGTAAACAAATTCCACATTGGCTTTAAAAGAGTATCCAAAAAGGTTTATAAAGATTTTGGGAAATCATACATTGTCGTAAGGACTCGGACAGGATGTTCACATTCTTCTATTAGAATATATAAAGTCCCAAATCGGGCATATATAACCATCGGACCCCTAAAGATTTTGAGCCAACTGAAAAACTTTTGGAAAGAGTTTTGAGTTGAATGCTCAACTTTTTTCAAAGTTGTAATACCAGATCGAGCTACACAATTCTTTGATTTCCTTCTTCTTCTTTTTTTTTGACAAGCAAATGGAAATTTTATTAATAGATTCAGTACCAAGATTAATACTAAAGCAAGTACAAGATCTGAAAAGATTGGAATACTGTAGGACACAAGGATTCCAAAAACTCTTAACAGAACAACAAGGATTTTTTGCTAAATGGGAAATTTAAAACAGTATCTCAGAGAAAATCAGCACTACACCAAACTTAAAGATTTTGGATACATCTGTTTTCACTAACTATTTTCCTCTTTCCCGTCAAAGCATCTTTGGTTTTTCTCTGGCCAAGTACTCCAAATTAAGAAAAAGGAACAGTCCTCCACAACTTCCTATGCTTATTTCCTATCTTCTAACTTTGCCAGGTTCAAAGAACTTCTTTGATACTTGCAGGCATAACCCACTGAACATCAAATATATTGAGAAGCATAAACAAGACCTGCTACACAAATCTACAATATAACAAGTGGTACACTGATTCAGCATCATCTTTGCATAAGTAGTGTATGCTACATAGACTGTAACCTCCTTTCTTTTGAAACAGGTAACAACTTTGTATTATAAACCAGTACTTAGGGGGGAGGTACCAGAAACCCCCTTCAGAGAATAAAGTGTAGAAGAGAAAACAACAAAACAAAAAGAAACACAACACAATCCTAGAATGAATCCAAAATATCTAGGATTTGTCAGTGTCTACAGGATATGACTCTGTCCACCAAAAAGAAAATAGCAAAACACAGTTGAGCTTTATCTTCTGTATTCATCTCTCAAAACATCTAGCATTCCTTTCTTTCCGAACGGTATACCAAATACAGGCTGGTATGATCCTCCAGTTTGTTCTGCTCATAGCCCCCGTCCCTGCCTCCTCCCAGCTAAAAAGAGTGTCAATGCTCTTACTTGGCATTGTCCGAGAGATGCCCCTGTGATTGAGAAAAATCAACCAATAGCTGGCATGTGACTTTTCAATGCAAAAGTGAGTGTCTTACAGTTTAAGCTTCAGTCCAACATAGACAACAGTTTGAGGCTAAGAAAGTGCCTTTCTTCATCAAGTTCTCATGCTTTAGCACAGATCCTTAGCTTACAACCAAATAAAGCAAGCAACCTTATGAGATTGTAACCTCCTTTCAGAGCTTGTCTTGCATGAAACAAGCATCATGCAATGTCTCCCATCCGAAGCAAGCAACTTTGGTCGTAGCCTTTAATTTCCAGAGCATTCTCCATGTGCAATTGTCCCCAACGCTAGAGAGTTCAGGTCTTTCCTGAACAGTGTCTGATAGCTTGATTTAACAGAGAAATCAATGTTCCTGCAGCCCTTCCACCCACCGGAATCACTTGGTGAGCTTACCAGGGAGATGTTTCCAACAATTTCTAGTAAATTTCTCCTTTAGACCTCCAGGCCATTAAAGTTTCTTCTAAGAAGAAATGTCCAGTCGTTGTCATATCAACAATCAGCAATAACGCAATCTCTACAGCCTATGCTGTACAGATCAGGAAAGGAGGCAGCCAGCAAAGCATATTATCCCCAAGACACTTTTCATTTTCATTCCAGAATTTAACCATCCTTTCATTCCAGAATTTAACTATCCTTTCATTCCAAATTACCAGTTTAGTATGTCCTTGGAATTCATCTCACAGGCTATTTATATGCTTCCAGAAGGCTGATCCACAGGGTGTACTAATTAAAACAGAATTCCCATAATCCAGACACACATATTTTAGCTTGATACATCTTTCCAATGCTCCTTCTTGTAATCACTCCACCTCCACAGCCATTTGCACAAAAGGATCTTATTTTGTAGCCCTAAATCTCCAAAACGCATTCCTCTGTTTTCCTTGCATAGTAATACTTTCTCCCAGCTGATCGAATGTATTTTCTTGACATCTTGGTTCCCTTCCTATAAAAACTTCTTAATTTGTCCAGCTGAGCCTCCATTCTACCTGGAATGGCAACCAATGACATTAAATAGATCGGTATGTCATCAAGAACAATATTCAACAATGTCATTCAACCACCGAGCGATAGATACATTTTTTCCAGGTACAAAGTTTTCTTCTCACACTTATTTGTGTCTACCTTCCATATGCTATTATCTTTGTACCTTGCCTCAAGAGAAAACCCAAAATACGTAGTGGAGAATTTTTCAACACTGCATCTCATTGCCAATTAGGCCCAAGGTTAATTTCTTTACAACCAAAACTGAAAGACTTCTCTTCAGGTTTATATTAAGTCCATACTCAAACTCAATTAAAGGCCCCTTCAATCACAAGATTTGCTCCTTAACTACGTCACAAAAATTCAATGTGTCGTCAACGTACAAAATATGAGAAAGATTCACACTACCTCCAACATTATCAGAAATCTTAAATCCCTTCAGCTAGTTTAACTCTGCAAGTGTCCACAACCATAATAAAAAGGTGGGTGACAGAGTTGCCCCGTCTCGATCCTCTTTGGAATAAAAAAATCCAACATGAGAGTCATTGAAAACAATGGAAAATGTGACGACCACAATGCAGAACCTCATCAGGTCAATCCACCTATCACCAAACTCCATTTTATGCAATGTATATTATATAGAAAAAGCAAATAATAATGGTCATAAGACGTCTCCCAATCAAGATTCAGTAGGGCTGTTCAAAACCTAAGCTTGTCTTGCATCAAACAAGCCTCATGCAATGCCTCCCATCCAAACAAGCAACTTTGGTCGTAGCCTTTAATTTCCAGAGCATTTTCCATGGGCAACTGTCCCCAACACCAGAGAAATCAGGTATTTCCTCAACAATGTTTGATAGCTTGGTTTACCAGAGATTCAATGTTCCTGCAGCCCTTCCACACACAGAAATCACTTGGTGAGCTTATCAGGGAGATGTTTCCAACAATTTCTACTAGATTTCTCCTTTTGACCTCAGGGCCATTAAAGTTTCTTCTAAGCAGAAATGTCCAAGCATTTTCATACCAACAATCAGCAATAACGCAATCTCTACAGCCTATGTTGTACAGATCAGGAAAGGAGGCAGCCAGCATACTATCCCCAAGACATGTATGATCCAGAATTTATTATCCTTCCATTCCCAATTACCAGCTTAGTATGTTCTTGGAATTCATCTCAGGCTATTTATATGCTTCACAGAAGGCTGAACCATGGGGTGTACTAAAAAAAACAGAATTCCCATAATCCAGACCCACGTATTTTAGCTTGATACATCTATCCAATGCTCCTTGTTGTAATAACTCCAACTCCACAGCCATTTTAACAAAAATATCTTATTTTATTTTTTTGTGAGAAGGTAACGATTTGTATTATAAACCAGTACTTACATAAGAACGGAAAAACCCTTTACAAAAAAGTATGAAAATATAGGAACAAAAACAGCAAGCCTAGCATGATTCTAAAACTTCTAGGATTGCTTTTGCATCTATAGGGGAACTCTTTGTACACCAAAAACATAACAACATATACAATCTGTTTTGATCATTTGTAGCGATCTGCTTATATCCTCAAAGCTTCTAGCATTCTTTTCTCTCCAAATGGTTCACCAGATGCATGCTGGAATGGTCCTCCAATAACTTCTGTTCTTTTCCCCAATTCCTGCTTTCCTTCCAAGTTGAGAGAGTGTCAACAACCTTGCTAGGCATTGTCCATTGAATGCATCTGAGATTGATAAAAATCTTCCACAAAAAATGTCTAACTATCTCAGTTGCTTCCCCACATAAAGAACAATGTGTCACCTGAATGTTGTTTCTTTTCCTTAGATTATCACGTGTTAGTACTGCCTCCTTTGCTAGGAGCCAAGTGCAACATGTCACCTTAAGAGGAACTTTAGCTTTCCAGATTTGTATCTTCCTTTGTTGTGCTTTGTCCACCGTAGGCAGTCCTCCCCTTCCTTAAAACTTTGAAATGATTCCAACCTTTTAAAGAACTCAACTAATCTACAGAATTCCAAGTCATGTAAATTCCTTCCGAGAGATAGATCCCAACCTTGGGGAGACCACATTTAAGCCACTGTTTTGTCTTTATGTAGTGCTAAGTCAAAGATGTCAGGGAAGATCTCTGGCAAACTATGATTACCAAGCCATCTATCTTTCCAGAATCATAACCTGATACCATTGTGTATGGTTATGATAGTATGATTCCTAAGGAAATGCCACCAGTTCATAATTGATCTCCAAACAGTAACACCATAGGGATTGGTTGATTCCTTAGTTCATCTCTCCATACTTCAGTTTAATCACCTTGCTCCACATTAAGTGAGGTTCATGAGCATATATCCACAACTATTTCAGGTTTAGAGCCTTGCTTTGGTTCTTCAAGTTTTTGATGCCTAATCAGCCTTGTGTTTTCCTATGATCAGAACTTTCCATTTTACCAGATGGCATCCCTTTCTTTTCTTGTTTCCTTGCCAAGAAAAAATCCCTTCTTAGTTTATCCAATCTTTGTACTACTCCGCAGGTATTGGGAACAATAGCACATACGTAGGAAGGGCATCCAAGACTGCATTTACAAAAGTGAGCCTGCCCCCCATTGATAAATATTGTGCTTTCCATCTGACCAACTTCTTCTCATATTTCTCCAAGACAGAATTCGAAATTTCTTTGGACTGTGATTTTGCTCCCAATGGCATCCGCAGGTAGTGCTCCCACCTCGCCTCCTAGCACTGAGGCCAAAAGCTCCATTTAGAGACCAAGTTTATGGGATATAAATGGCTCTTTCCCCAGTTGATGGGAAGACCTGACATGCCTTCAGGAAGCACCAGTATGACCCTAGGTACCTTAGTTGTTCCTCATCTGCATCACAGAAATCAAAGTGTCATCGGCATATTGGAGATGTGTTACCTCCGAACTCCTCTCATTGTTTGTAGACACTTCAAATCATGTGATTCACCTATTTGTTTTAGTTGTCCTGATGATGTTGTTAAGTCCCTCCATGGAAAGAATAAAGAGGAATGGAGTTAAAGGATCCCCTGGCCTGATTCCTTTTTGAGCTTCAAAAAAACCTTCAGGAGCACAATTAATGAGATAGAAAACTTTACTGTTGAAATGCAAAAATGTATCCATCTAATCTACTTTTCTCCAAATCCCATTTTCCCGAGTATATTGAGAAGGAACCCCAGATAACATGATCATAAGCTTTATCAATGTCCAAATTGAACAGGATGCTTGGTTTCTTTTGACCCACTCTAGAGTCTATTTCTTCATTTGCTATTAACACTGCATCCCTGATTTGTCTTCCTTTGATGAAAGCCATCTGTTGGGAGTCTACCAGCTTGTACATTACCCTTTTGATTCTTTCTGTTAAAACTTTAGACAACAACGTATAGAAATTGCCTATCAAGCTTATTGGTCTAAAGTCTTTAAGTTCCTTTGCTCTCTTCTTTTGGATCAAGGCAATATAGGGGGCATTGAAACTGTTCTCAAACACTTCCTGCTCATAGAAATTATGGAAGGCCTCAATGATGTCCCGTTAAAGAATTTCCCAACATTTGATGAAAAAACCCATAGTGTAACCATCATGTCTTGAGGCTTTATCAATGGCACATAACTTCAAGCATTTATAAATTTCCTACTCCTCAAAATTGGCATGTAGCTGCGATCATTCTTCCTCTAATATTGAAGGACAATTCACTAAATTTCCATCAGGTCTCCATCTTTCTGCTTCAGAATACAGTTTCACATAAAACTGTATGATTTCCTCCATTACTCTGTCTGGTTCTGTGATCTTATTTTGTAGCCCTAAATCTCCAAAAACCCAACCCTCTGTTTTCCTTGCATAGTAATACTTTCTCCCAGCTGATCAAATGTATTTTCTTGGTATCTTGGTTCACTTCCTACAAAAACTTCTTATTTATCCAGCTGAGGTTCCATTCTACCTGGAATGGCAATCAATGACATTAAATAGATTGGTATGTCATAAAAAATATTATTTAACAATGTCATTCAACCACCTTGTGATAGATACTGTTTTTCCAGGTACAAAGTTTTCTTCTCACAGTTATCAGTGTCTACCTTCCATATGCTATGATACTTGTACCTTGCCTCAAGAGATAAACCAAGATACATAGTGGAGAATTTTCCAACTGTGCATTCCATTGCCTCAGCAAAATCTTCAACCTACTAATTTGCAGTTATCGATGTTGAGCCCACATCATTTGTGGGATGGATATATATGGACTCCTTATATGGTCTTAGACAATCCTCCCCATCCCCTGAGATAGCTTTTGGAGTTGAATTAGGCCCAAGTCTATTTCTTTACAACCGAAAAAGAACTAATTTTCTATGGGTTTATATGAAGTTCTGACACAGACTCAAACTTAATTAAAATCCCCTTCAATCAAAGGATTTGCTCCTTATCGATGTCACAAAAAGTCAATGTGTCCTCAACGTACAAAATATGAGGAAGATTCACACTACCTCCAACATTATCAGAAATCTTACATCCCTTCAGCCAGTTTAACTCCCCAAGTGTCTCTCCACTACCATAATAAAAAGGTGGGCAACAAGGAGCTGCCCTGTCTCAATCCTCTTTGGAATAGAAAAATCCAACATCAGAGTGATTGAAAACAATGGAAAATGTGACGGCCATGATGCAGAACCTCATCCAATCAATCCACGTGTCACTAAATTCCATCTTATGCAATGTATATTATATAAGAAAGGCCAATAGAAATTGTCGTAAGCCTTCTCCAATCAAGTTTTAGTAGGGCTGTTCAAAACCTAACCATAATTGATAATCCAACTACAAAATTAGCTTATTGGCTTAATGGTATTTGGTTACCGGGTTAACTATTGGTGAACAGATTAAAATT
Source organism: Solanum sitiens (assembly GCA_016801875.1). NCBI lineage: Eukaryota > Viridiplantae > Streptophyta > Magnoliopsida > Solanales > Solanaceae > Solanum > Solanum sitiens. The sequence continues at coordinate 1,414,602 of JABWTJ010000071.1, forward strand.
TCATAATTAATGGTTTATCAATGCGGGGCGGAGTACTCAGTTTCACTGTTAACCCGGTAAGAGTCATCATATTTACATCTTTACCCCTAAATATATAAGGTATCTATTGTAAACTTAAAAACTAAAGTCCCATTCATTATTCTATTCACTTCTTAGCTTAGGAAATAATGAATATATTTGTGTATATCTTAATATGTTGTATTTGTGCATACTTTATTTTGTTGTGTGATAAACACGCGCCACCTAAACTTAAAGGTAAATTCTACATAATGGTGGGTAGACTGTTCTTGTTGTATGGCGAGTCAAAAACTCATATGTTCAAAAGATGCATGTTGCATACACGAGGATGTTGTGATGGATGTAGGCATACTAGGAGCGACAATATTAGGAATGAGGGTATTCGGGAAAAGGTGGGAGTGGCCCCTGTAGTGAACTAGATGAGGGAAGCGAAACTGAGAGGGTTGGGTATATGAAGAGGAGGTGCACTGACGCCCCAATGAGAAGGTGTGAGAGGCTAGTTGTAGGGGGCACAAGAAGGGCGGAGGTAGGCCGAAAAAGTATTAGGGAGAGGTAATTAGACAGGACATAGCTTCATATTACGAAGAACATGACTTAGATAAGGAGTGGAGGTCGCGTATTACGGTAGAAGTTAATATGGATAGAGTGTTGTCTTTCCTTTGTTATCTATCATCATATATTGTGTAAGATGTTACAATTATCACACTATTTTGTTGTTGGTATTGTTATTTTCTTGTAGGCACTACACTGCTTTTCGTATTTACTGTTATGTTTTCTTCATTGTTTTCTTCTTTTGTAGCTTTAGTTTGATGCACTTGAACCAAAGGTTTTTCGAAAACAGACCCTCTACTTCCACTACTTCCACGAGGTAGTGGTAACGCATGCGTACAACCTACCCTACCTAAACCCCATTTAGTGGGATTTCACTGAGTATTTTGTTTTTATTTTGTACTGTTCTTTACGTCTATCAAGGTTTCTTAAGTGAGTATTTCAAACTAACCTTCACCACTACCTTGTTAGGTGTTGGATGATAATACTTAATGAATACTTGTTGATGTAGTCATACTACATCGTTGCACTATGTGCAGATCAGATACTGATTCATGCTCCTGCAGAACCTAGGAGTATGCCGAGATTGTCGTGTTGAGCTACTTGATCTGATCCACAGCACCTTGGAGTCTCTTTTATTTTTATATGTTGTTCATCATTCCAGATAGTACCACATTGTCGAGACATCCATTATCTTTGATACTCATAACTTATACCACCAGTCCCTAGGGATTGTAATGATTATTCGCACTATTTTTGTAATAGGGGTCATTGTAGGGGAAACGAAAACTATTGTATATTCTAAAGCAGCAATCTCCCTTCTAACTATCAACAATTAAATTATCCAAATTTTCTCCCGGAGTTGCGGAACTAACAAGCCTATTAGAAAGGCAAATTAGCAACTTTACATGAATTTCAATTGTTTCCATATGATATAAACTGCATTAAGATTTATCTTGTCTCCTATCAATAATGTTGTGATTTGGAATACCTTTTGGATTCATGTAATGGTTGGGCTAGGTGCCATCGCAGCTTAGGCAAATCGGGTTGTGACAATGCGGTATCCATCACCGGTTTAATCCTCTCTGTAAGCACCTTGCAAAGAATTTTAATATGCTGGCCCACTAAACTAATGTGTCAGATCTCTGACATTTAGAGTGTGTTTGGTATGAAGAAAATGTTTTCCAATTTTCCCATGTTTGGTTGGGACAAAAGTTTTGGAAAATGTTTTTCAAATCAACTCATTTTCCTCAAAATTAAGGAAAATGACTTCCCTTCAAAAATTAAGGAAAACATTTTCCAAAATTCTCCTCTAATTTCAAATTACATTTTTTTTTTTGAAAAAAACATCAATCTTAAAAGAATATTTTCAATTTCAAAATTTTATTTTTTCACCCGATCCCTGACCCCCCACCCCACCGGCCAGCCACCCCCACCCCCAAACCCCACCACCTCCCCAAAAAATTAATTTTGCTTTTTTAAAAATATTTTTAACTTCAAATTTTTATTTTTAAACTCCTACCCCCACCCCTCAGCCCCCACCCACCCCCAACCCCCAAAAAAATTAATTTGTTTTTTAAAAATACTATCAACTTCAAATTTTTATTTTTTCACTCCTACCCCCTCCCCCCTGCCCCCACCCACTACCCCCATCCCACCCCACCCCCACCACCACCCCAAAAAAATAATAATTTTGTTTTTAAAAAATATTTTCAATTTCATAAATTATTTTTTACTCTAGTAAAAATAAAAGATGTCCCTCAAAAACATTTTTCATTCATAAATTAAACACAAAATCATCTCCGGAAAATATTTTCTACTCACCAACCAAACATGAGAAAATAAGTCCAAAATCTATTTATTTTCCAGGAAAACATTTTCTAGGAAAACATTTTCCATGGAAAACATTTTCCTCCATACCAAAAAAACCCTTATTGCATTTGGTTTCTTGGGTATAATAGCTATGGAAAGTAGCATTGGAACTTCTTTAATATACATCTCTCACATAGAAATAATGAAAGAGTAATTAATCACATCTTCATTCAAACAGTCTAAACAGTCTCCAAAAACTGGTATAGCAACTTGGTACTTACATGTATGTACCTATTAAGTAGAAAATCAAAGACAAATGGCTACATAAGCTTACTGCCAGTTTTAAGCACAAGCGTTGGAAAGCGCCAATGTGAACGTGGATAGAATATTCTCTTTGTTGGAATCAATGATCAAAAAGGTTATATATGTTTAAATTTACAGCATGTGTAAATGGATATGGAAAGGTAGAACTTGTAAATCTCAATTTTCATAATATTTTTTTAGTGTTATAGCATATGATCTTATCAAACTAGCTTAATGAAGTTCCTATAGATCAATTGTTTGCCAAGAGACTGGAAAGCTGTGAACTTACTTGCGGCCAGGTAGAGGTTCCATCCGAAAGTACCTATAAACCAGAAAAAGCAGAAAGCTATAACAATGATACTTAGGAGGCGCCACCTATTACTACAAGATATCAAAAGAAACACTAGGCCTTCACCATTTTGGTTTAGGAACCATATTGGAAATTGTAAAACCAAAGCAAAAATAGGACTCCTCTATTTCATATTTTCATTTCAAGAAATTCTCAAGATCATGAAAAGTTTTCGGTATAAAAAGGAATAACCCCAGATAACTTCACTAGGCCAAACACTACGCCAACTTTCCCACTACAAGGACAAAATCTATTAGCAAGAGGCCTTGATTGGCTGGAAGATCAGCTGAAAAAGATTATGACATGGCAAATGCAATTAAATAGTAAAATATGTTGACCAAATACGCTCAACAATTGATTAGTAGAGTAAGCCCAGTGCTTAAAGGATGGAAATAGGACATCGAAATTCATTTGTTATCTGGGCAGGTGACAACAAAAAAATAGAGAAGTAGTTAACTTTGTCTATTCTTTTGATCAGAGATGTATAAGATAATCAAGTAGTGAATATGCATGAACCATTTTACAAATTTATTTTTTGATGAAATGAGTCCGTCATTTTCAGAACCATTTGTAAGTGAATTAACGCAATAGAGCAAAGAGTGTGTGGCTGTGAAGTTGGGGTGGGGTGGGGTGGGGGGGATCGAGATGAAGATTTCATACTCATGCTCTAGAGCTTGTGTTGCTGTTATTCTTTTACGAGGATCATATCTGCACATTAGATGACGTTAAATATTATGTTAATCACAATTAAATAGAAGCTTCTGGAATATAAGTAATATGTCAGTATTATAATTTAGTAACGCATTATATATATTTAAAAAAAGAGCGAGAGAGGGTTGGTACTTCCATTGTGTATATCACCAAAAAAAATTCTAAACAAGTATTTAGTATTTACAAATACAAAAGCTTCCTTGTATAGCTATGTATGTAGTGTATTCACAAACGCAATCATACGGTCTACATCACTAACAATTAGATTTTAACACCGAAAATATAAACGGTAGAAGCATGTACATTTCTATAAGATAAAGAACTCAAATTTCCTTCAAAACATCTTTCGTTTCTTTTACAAAAAAAGAAAAAATATACAGACGTTTAGGTGAGATTAAATGGAATTGGTTGTGCCCAAATGCAAATAATTCATATATCTAAGCTCGAGGTTACAGAAGAATTTTATGATAGAGTAAAAAAAAAAAGTTTAGGCAAAATAAAAACAGGATGGTCGAAAATGTAAAAGTGCTACAGAAGTGTGGTGGAATAAAAGGATACTTATAACAAAATAAAAGCAAGTTCTATAGAATGGTTATAAGACTAGCAATATTACTACCTCCGTCCGAGTTAAATGTCTTGCTTTCCTTTTTGGTTTGTCCCAAGAAGAAAGTCTCTTTCTATATTTGGTAAGTTTTTCAATTCCAACCTCCTACATGACAAGTTCAAACCCTCAAGATTTAAATGACTTCACACCTCTATAATTTAAGACCACAAAATTTAAGCATGCCTTTATTAATAAACTTTGTGCCCAGTCAAACTAAGACACTTAAATGAGGACGGAGGGAGACTATATGAGAGTGAATGTTGGTGCAGCGGCCCTGAAAATTTCACGAGGTTTTAAGACTTTAAAGTGTGCTGATGAATATTAGGAATAATGTTTTGCATACAAAGAGGGATATGGCACTAGTACAGTATCACTTCAATAACTCATGCGAGCAACTGGCCTATATAAATGTGAAACCGGGTAGCATTATTTATGTGGAAATTTTGAGTTGGGAGTTCGGAGCTAAAAGTATTATATATGCAAGCTTAAAGTCAGTTCGGAACAGAGGGTGCACATTTTCAAAAGATACATAATGATGAGTCTTGACATCACGTGCATGATAGCCCTAGAATGAGAAGATTTCAGATCATATAAAAATACTATCATCAATGGTCGCACATTCCAAAACAGGTTATTTGCATTGTTGTACATACGTATGTGCATAATGTTTAAATGATGATACTTTATCTTTGTAAAAGTAACCGCACTTAATTGTTTAAAACGACAATACTTAACTAAAATATAAGATGGTGCATGGGTCAGATAGAATGGTTATATTGATTTGCTCAGTGCAAGATATATATATATATATTACTTATATATAAAGTATAAAGTACATACAATAATTTATTACTTATATTTATATTAGTAATATATATTAGTAATAACGCGATACACATGTGCAAAGCACGTACACTTGACTAGTTATGTGCAAGTGTGCCACCTCAAACAAAGATTAGCACCCTAGAAATTTAGCAAGCATACCATCAACTAGCAGGCATATTGGCACATATTGAAGGCATTAAAAATTCAATGTTACATTAACTAAGAAATAAGCACATACTCAAGCATCTTCGAAAGAAGGTCGTACGCAGGACTTTTGGGAGACATGTGCAGAACACTATAAAGTGCAGGATTGTCACTGCAGGGAAAACAATAAAACTTTTAGATGAGAAACTCCAATTGCAAGGTAAGGATAGCAAGAGAATCACTGCTAAAAGAAATTTTTAATACTTAAAATAGTATGAAAGAACCTACTACTTATGTCCTTGAATTCTTTGCACATCAGATTGCCAATGCGGAAGGTTTACCAGTGTTGGCCATTTTTCTGGTGTGGGATGTCCTGACACAATATGAACTTAGCGCAGTGTTCAAACCAATGAAAAGGAAAAAAAGAGAATATACAAAAATTCATGCTCACCGAGAACCTTAAATATCTTGTCCAGTTGGTCAAGCTACATTACGAGAATCGTGTATTAGATTACTAAAATGAGAAAATCACACGGTAAAAAGGAATAAAAGGTATGCTATTGAACCTCCAAAAGGAAAAGCATAAAACGCGATGCTGGAGAGTATAAAAATATTAACCTGGAAAGGGTTTGGTGTGCCCTTCACTTCTTGCCCTTGAAATAGTGGCTTTAGAGTAAGAAGCTCAGCAAATATACAGCCAACGGCCCACATATCTACATAAACACATTTTTTCCTCTTGGTTGAAAAAGAAGAAGAAAATGTTTGCTTATTTAGAACAACAATTATCAAAGTTCAAAAACACCTAAGGGTCATACCAACTGCACTTGTGTAGTGTTTTGCCCCAAGCAGTAACTCCGGCGCACGATACCAGATAGTGACTACAACCTGTCATTACTCAATGTACAACTTTTCAGAGTCACTGCAAAGCAGTGATGTCCAACAAAGAAAGTCAAACATGCACCTAAAGAGGAAGAAAAGAATCAAGGAATCATCTTTCATGTTTTTAACTTACAGTCTTACAGCTCAATCAGAAAAGCAATCCATATAAAAATCCAGGACTGTTGATTTTGTTCAGAACAAAAGAATTAACACAGCAGAGTTGTGACAATCAGAAGTAATGTGATGCTGCTCAGATCTATTTTGCTCATTCTCAAACTCTTAAAATTATTCTCAGTTTGAACACTGCCATTTTATTTAGAAATCCATCCCATCAGCAGCATTTACCGACGCACAAAAAAAAAATGTGGGTTCAACAGATCAGTCATATAGACTGTTAGTAATACATGCATAAATGCGTGCGCACACATATATATATATATACATACATATATATATGTATATATGTATATATATGAAAAACTGACTTTGCTTTTGTTGAATTGTAACCAAGAGATCCCTATTACTTTGATCCAGATAAACAGGTATTATTTGAAAAGCCACATGTTTTTGCCTGTCCTTAATATAGATCAAAGTAGCATACAAGCATGTGGGCCATTCACAAGGGCTCAAGCGAAAGCTCTGGACACTTGCAAATGCTTGTCATACAGTGATTAAAACATCATTATATTTGGTGGATCGAATAACCCAAAAAAAGGAAGAAGAGTTGAAAAAACTATCTGGATCATCTCCACGAAGATCTGCACGTTTCGGAAGCCAGAGGCCACCAAACATCTCCAAAAAATGTGTTTCATCTCCCTGAAGAGCCCCACTATCTGGATTATCTCCACGAAAATCTCCAACTTTCTGAAGCTGGAGGCCACCAAACATCTCCACAAAAGCAACCAGATCCAGACTTAAAAGTTGACTCATCAGAGCTTAACAATTTAGGTATGTTTCCTTTTTAGGCCTAGTTGAGGACTTACCTAGTATAAATACTTATTAACTAAGAGTAGAAAAAGAGCTTACCTCTTTGATGAATATTGAACCAGTGGGAATGGATAATTCTCATTCTTACTTCAAGACTATTCAAGCGGATTTTCAAGGGGATTACTGTTCTCTTGAGAGTATCCAATAAGGCTTGGCTCTAATTGTAGCTTAATTAGGACAGTTGGTACTTCCATGAATGTTCATTATTTTGTTTCCAGTTTAGTCTTATCTATATTACATACTTGTTATCTTTAATTCTTGTCTTTCCTGTTTTAATCGACATCAATCCTCTACACTTTCATATAAGACTTGTATAGCAGGGTTTGCCAACAACATCAATAAACTATTACTTAATCGAAAAAGAAAAAGAAAAAAGACCGGACTTTCAACAATCACATTTTTGGCTCCACCATTCATTGACCAGAAATAAAAGATAGGTGATAAATAAGTCTTTAATATACCAAGTGATGCTTTTGACAGTTCTAGTATCAGTTCTCTCAAAGTTGAAGGGGTTAAACATTTTCCGTAATGGCATTTATCTGTTTCATTATGGGACCAACTTGTTTTGATTTCAAAAATGAAAGAAGGATGTTAAAAAAAAAACTGAAAAGAAGTCAGGTATTTCTTATGGTTTAATTTCAGTTTCAAAAAAAAAATTCTTATGGTTTAATCTCCAACAGCTGGGGTGTTTCTCAAAGTTCTTAAGTTTCTCCTTGGCCCTTTGTTTGTTTTTGTGTGTGTGGGGGGGGGGGATTGAAATTCCATTTGGAGATTATTTAGATTTAATCTCTTTCAAGCATTAATTTATTAGGGCTTTGGTGATAGTTTTCAACAAAAAACAAACATAGCCAAATCAATCTTCCAAATCCAAATGGTTAAGAATATTAGATGATATTGTCTACCGATTAGGATTACTTAGAATTAAATAGATCGATTCTTGTAATCAAGTAGTCAGAATATTTACTTTCCTTTTTAGCACTTGTGCATTCACTATATATACCCAATTGCTTGAGGGAATAAATAGGCTGTGTTCTGTTCAATTCTCCCTTTCTTGTCTTATTTGTTTTGATACCCCCTTTCTTGTCTTATTTTCTCATACAAATATCCACAATTACTTTTTCAAAACAAAAAATTAGATTAATTTTTAAAACAAAACAATTTGAAATCCAAAAACCACCAGCAGAATAAATACTATTGAAAATGGGGAGACTTATTGCTCCAATATCAAGCTGCCCCGGAGCAAAGTGGTGCACCACCACCAATAAAGCTCTTTGACAGATTGGAAACCATAAATTGCAAAAGCTTTTGAAAGAGAGAATAAGAGACAAGTTGCAAAAGCTTTTGAAAGAGAGAATAAGAGACAAGGGAATGATAACAGCAGTTAATATGGTGTAGATTTTTCTGGATAACTACAGTATCCGGGCCAAACACACACCTCGACTAACCACCACGTATTGCTTCCTCCCACCAGCACAAGTGCCAGATAACTAGATACTTTCTACCAGCACAGCCTTTCCAATCAAGGCTTATAGAATTGGGAACCACCAAATGTGGGGGGGGTTCCTGCTTAGATTTGAATTTTGGTCTTCCAAGGTCGATTCAGCTCTATTGACCGCCATACTACACCTTTGGTTGCCACTTAACAGAAAATAGCTTAAGCTTTTATATATAAGGTGTAACTACTTTACTGGGAAAGGGGAAGCATAAGCATCATCCACAGCAGCAAATTCAGTGTTATCAAAGGTGAAAAGCGCAAAAAAGCTCTAAGGTTCGTGCGGGCTTTAAGTGCAAAGCGCAAATAAAGCATGAACTTTATTGAAAAAAGGCGCAAAGGGAGAAAAAAATACAAATATATATGTTGAGTCCGAGACTAATAATTATAAATATGAATGACAAATATATGACCAAAGAAATTGAAAAAAAATTATGATAAAGTGGAGTATCAATTATTTAGTGTCACTTCTTCATGAGAGGCTCATTGGCAAGGAAATGATTGCCTTAGAACCTTGATGCCAACACCGAAGCGCACATAAAGCGAGGCGAAGCGCTCCACACATTTTGAGCCTCGCTTCAGGGCTTAAGCGCACTTAAAGCGCGCCTTTGATAACACTGGAAGCAATCACAAGCTAAACCAAAAAGAAAAGATGGAGAAGCTATAGTCGCAATAACAGGAGTAACTCACCCCATTCTCAGCTAATGGTTTCAGTGGAGCTTGATAAATTCTTGCAAGGCCGAAATCAGCAATTTTAACAACTCCATGTTCTTCTCCCTCGCCCATTACCTGTAAAGGGAAGTGAAGGATACAAAATTAGGGATGTTTTAATTACAAGAATGTCATATGGCCCAATGCTACTGTAAAATAAAATGTAAAAGAAGAGAAATTAGGATAGACAGGCCAGAACAATACCAAGATGTTTGATGGCTTTAGGTCTCGGTGAACAATCCAATTACTACAACGAAATGCAAAAGATAACACTAAGGCAACAATCCAATTACTACAACGAAATGCAAAAGATAAAGTAACAAAGAAATTTAATAAACATGTCTTGCCTGTGAAGATAATTGAGACCATTAAGCAGCTGCCATAACAGAGACTTTACAGTGTACTGATTGATTGACAGAATGACCTTGTCTCTATGGTGTCTGATAATTTCCTAATGTCAATGAAGGTTTCAAATGGACAATGGAGTCAGATGACAATTGCCCCCCACATAGATAATTAAGACATTAGGAGCAAAAGATACACGCATATAATTCAAGAAGGCAGAGATAAGGATATAATTAGTTTTATATTTGAATAGATGAGATGGTCACACAATTCGGGAGAAGCATGGTCTCACATACCCCCACTTGCCTCACAATTCATTTAGTTATGTTAGGACTTTTATTATGTTAAAGTACTTGGACTTGGACCCAAGCCCATCGTTAAGCTAATAGTATAAATAGAAGTAACCTAGAGTTTTTTTATGAATTCTCTTGAGGCCCTGAGGGAGCCTTCCTTAATGTGAATTCCCTTCAACTGAAACTTTCTTGAATACTTCTAGTGTGTATTGTTGTATGAAATCAATTGCTCCTCCCCCTGGATTCTATTCTAGTGACTGAATTTTAATTTGTTGGCTACTAGTCTAAACTTGTGGCTGAATAATTGCTACCTTTACTAGAATCTATCATGTCTTTCGAAATTATATCTCTAATTTCTCATTTCTTCTGTTTCTGATTTCCTTGTGTTAGTTTCATCATCAGTTGTTTTGGTCCAAAGCTGGTCTCCGGCTTCAATGACTAGAGGTTTTCTTTTTATGTTTTGCTATTAATGAAGAGACCTTATCATTATCTATTGTTTTTACCCAGTTCTATAGTCATCCCACTTAGGTTTTGTAAGGGGATATAGAAGTCTAGTACTACTTATCCCATCACCTAAAGGTTTTAAATTTGATGCTCAAACAATTTCACATGGTATAAAACTATAAATATTTTTGGCACGAATATGGCACTCCTAACATTGCATTAATGTCATGTGTAAATCCCAAAATCAGGTCACACATGGTATAAATAGTTGCCCCACATTGATTGTATAAAAAGTCCCCAAAAGGGTATATAAACTCAAAATCATAACCTTAAGCTTTGCTGGAGTTTGTATAGTTTAAAATCCATAATAAATAAGGTAAACACGTATGGAAGGGAATATAGTTTAGATTAGAGTTAGACAAGTGGAACAAAACGTATACTGACATAGAGGTCATGCTCGGCATAGTCAAAAGCGAGATAGAGAGACATATCTGCCTGGTTGATATGCACATTGACAAGCTTTACAACATTCTCATGGGATATCTCCCGAAGCAACTGCATCAAGATAGTCGTTGTTAATGATAATAGTGTTTACTAGAAACAAAAAAAGGGGAAAGTGGGATAGAGAGAGAGAGAGAGAGTGGAACCATGATTTCGCGAATGGCGGTGGGGGAAACGCCGTCACCGTCCTTGGATTGCTTGAACTTCTTGATAGCAATAGATTTGCTACGGTTAGCTTTGATCTTAGCCAAAAAAACCAACCCGTAAGTCCCTTCCCCAATTTTCCCTATCAAATCATACTGTTCCAACCACTCTGGCCGATTGCTATTGGAATTTCCTCTGCCATCTCCCATGGCGATTTTGAGCTTTGCCGTCAACAAAGAGGGCTAAGGGTACAGAGTAGAGACGCAAAGCTGGATGATGAAATTTTGTGGCACTTGGACTTGCACAATTGGAGGACCTCTATACAAATGGAAAAATTTTACTAGTTGTATGAGAGGTGGGTTATTTTATTCCTATTTTATTTTTGTTTGTGGATCCATGCTTTATCATCCTTCTTTAGTTTGTTTGGATGAAAATAATAATTAACTTTTCCTTATTTTCTTTAAATAGAAAATGTCTTACAAACTGTAATTTTTATTATTCTATAATTAAAAGCTATGGGCGTAAAAATATTCAAGTTAATTGATCACCTATTTTTGTTTCTTTTCGGCGGAATGACCTAGTAGACCCTCGTACTTGTATCAGTTTGTATTTTAAACCCTTTTACTTACTCCTTTGTTATCTGGATCCCTAAACTAAATAAAACACAATATTTCAAACCCCTTTCTCATTATTTGTGTGTGCGTGTATTACACTCAATTTACACATGAAATTCCACGTTATTTTTTAATGACACATCAGTATTATTATTATTTTTTAATGACACATCAGAAATTAAATATTTAAAATAAATAATATTTTTTAAAAAGGTGCAAAAAAAAATTTCTCTATATATATTCATTTTCCATATTCCCACTTCATCTTCTTCCTCCCCACCCTCTACCCTTCACCCCAAAAGATAAAAATCATCACCTGCCCCTATCCATTTTCTTTCCTTCTCTTTTCTTATGGACAAAACACATTCTTTTGTATACCGCCGGTAACATGAAATTCCGATCATGGATTTCATCTTCCTCCTCCATCAATACCGCTGCCGACCACCATGTTCCTCCACCAAAAGGGGTATTTTTCGATGATGCAAGTAACTTCTCTACATCCCAGAAATGTCCATGTCACTTTCCTTGCTATGCATAACAATCTGTTATATGCAGCTTCCTCAAATGAAATCAACGTTTTCGAACTCATAAATTTCACACTTATCGATACTTTCAACAACAAAGTCCCATCTTCTGGTTCTGCAAAATCTGTTACTTTTCTCGACGGTAAAATCTTCACTGCCCATCAGTATTGTAAAATTTGGTGTGGAAAGTAACACCCAATAAGCAGCATAAACTAATCGCAACTCTTTCTGGGTTAACTGTGAATGAGAATTTGATGTGCTCTGTTTCGTGGAATCTGTGTTTGAAAATTTAGGGAGGTTCGAAATTACGGTGTATTGAATCGATTAAAGCTCATGATGATGCGATTAACGTTGTTGTAGTAGGGAAGGGCGGAACAGTTTTTACAGGTTCGGCTGATAAACGGGTTCGTATTTGGGGGGAAACCGTATGCAGAGAAGAAAGGTAAAATTGGTTTAGTTGCAACGTTGGAGAAGCATAAATCGGCGGTGAATGCATTGGCGTTAAGCTCCGATGAGTCTGTGTTATTTCCGGCTTGAAGAAGGAGTTTTTGATTATTTTTTGAAAAAGTGGTATTGGGAAGATGATAGATTCTTTTCCTTTTTTAATTTTTTTTATTATATAATTGTAATAATTTAAAATTAAAAGTCTAAAAAATGATGCCCACTCGCCTTAAATGCGTGTGGTCACACTCTCTCGCCAAGTCAGCTATTTTAATGTCACATAAGCATGGTCAATGGTCAGAGGGGTTTGAAATAAGTGTTTTATTTAGTTTAGGGGTCCAGATGACAAAGGGGTAAGTAGAAGGGTTCATAATACAAACTGATACAAGTACGAGGGTCCACCAGACCATTCCGCCTTTCTTTTCCTTCCATTTGTCATTTATTGTACTTCAAAAAAATTCCTTCATATTTCACTGTTTTTTTAACTTCTACTTTTAGGATCCGTTTACACACACACACATATATATATAAAATTCTCACTTTATTTGAAAATTGATATTTGACCATGAAATATTTTTTTTACATGGATTGTACTGAAACCATAATTACATAATGAACTCCAAAGGCACTGTCCTATCCCTATAATGTGTCTGAACCATCAATGATAGAGACAGTGTCATTAGAGTAGATTTGATTACACCAAAAACACAAAGTTAGAATACAATTCAATTTTACTTGTTGCATATTACTCTCTCTATTCTCAAAAACTCTAAGATTTCTCTACAGTCCACCAAATAGTAGCGGGAATGATTCTAAAGTTCTTGTGTTCTCTACTTGTAATTCTGCTTCTTTCCAACTGTATAAGGCCTCTGCAATTCTATCAGGAATGACCCATGAGATGTTTTTGAGCCTTAGGAATAGACTCCATAATTGGCCAGTTACCTTGCACTGGATGAACATGCCACTTTGTATGGGATCTTGGTCTTCCAAATGTGTTTCCATGGCCATTTTGATGACTGCATAATTGGGTGGTTCAATTTCCTATATGCTGCACTTACTTTAAAAGTCCCAGTACTATTCCCTAAGCACTGGAATATGTCTTTCCCTGTCTCCAATACACTAAATTGTTCAATGACACTGAAGAATTTTGTAACTCTTGGAATTTCCCACTCATTGAGGTGCCTTCTTAATATAATATTTCACCCATGAGGTGTCCATAGTTCAGCTATTATATTTTGTTGTTGAAGAACAAGAGTATGTATGTTCGGGAAAAGTGTCTCAAGATTTCCTACTTCATGCCAATCCTCCTTCTAGAATCTAGATATGGGTGGAAGCAATTGCGCTTATGGCGACGGACCCCTTTGACGGACCCCATCGACTGTCGATCAGTCGACGGACCGTAGACAGGGTCTCGTACTGTTGGCCTGAGACAGATTTCAGGCCTTTTACAAGTTCCAATTTTTAATTCCTTTAATGACTCCTTTTTACATAATCATGTTTTAGACATGCATTTTTAACATACTAACGACGAGTTCGTCATTCCTAGGGTTCCGATTTCATACAATTATCAACCCAATTCAGTCAAAATAAGGAACCCTACGTCAGAATTTTCAGACATACGAAGACATCCACATTTAGAGAGACTTAATAGTCTACGCAACCACATTCTATCATTCCGAGGGACGTAACTACACAATTTTTAGCATGCAATTTCACTTTATTCAGTCCCAAGGTCAAGACCCACTTTTGGATTCCTATTTTTAACTATGAACGAGAATTCAAAGTTTAAATGAAAGTGAAGTACCTTTCTAAGAAGTGGTGTGGTTGTGAGAGACTTGGAAAACGTAGCCTACGCACCCGAACTCGATCACCGGCCAACGAAGGGTGAATAAATAGAGACTTTTGGAAAAGAGAGAAGGTTTAGGAAGTAAAAATTCTGATGGGTGAGTGATTTGGGGTTTGGAGAGATTGAATTTGAGTGAAATAGGAAGGAAATAATGGCATGAAACGGTTATGGAAGGGAATTTTAAATGAATTTGAGAGAGGGAATGAATTTAAACGGTTATGTCTTTTATTATTACCGATCGGGTCGGGTCACTTGCAGATTTGGACCTACGAAACCCCATCGAGGGTCCGTAGGTTAATTGACGGTCCGTCAATTGGTATTGTTGATCACTTCTAAACTTAGGGAGAATTTGGGAACATACATGGGATCTGCGGACACCATCGACGGTCCGTCGATGGAACGACAGTCCATCGATGGGGTCCGTAGACCTCTACATCAAACCATTTTCTGCATATTTTTGCTTTTGCTCCCTGCACATGTAACACCCATTAGGCCATTCTTTTTGTATTTTTCTGGACACTTTTGTGACACGGACCCTATACTAATCTTTAGCCAACACTAGCACACAAGTAAAAATGAAATAATGAAAAACAAACGAAACAAAACTACGACTGTTGCTACAAGGAAAATAAAACATATCGTTGGCTAGAGAATACACCTTGGGTTTCCCGAGAAGCTCTTGATTTAACGTCGCGGTACGACGCATGCCTCTTGATTACTCAGACTTTATCAAGATCATAGGCCTCAAACCACTTCATGAACACTCTCTACCTGCCCGAGATAGATCTTTATCCTTTGCCCATTGACTGTGAACTTTGCGCCTTTCTTATTATCCAAATCAACCACTCCATGTTGGAACACTTTAGTGATGAAGAATGGCCCTGTCTGCTTAGACTTGAGTTTTCTCGGAAATAAGTGTAGCCTAGAGTTGAATAGAAGTACCAAATCACCAACAACAAATTCTCGCTTTTCAATCCTTTGGTTATGATACTTCTTCATCTTCTCTTTGTAGATGTCTAAACTTTCATAGGCCTTTAGGCGAAACTCATCAAGCTCATTCAACCCACTTAGTCTTTGTTCTGCCGCTTTAGTCCAATCCAACTTCAGTTTCTTCATCGCCCACATCGCTTTATGCTCTAGCTCGACCGACAAATGACAAGTCTTCTCATATACAAGTTGGTATGGAGACATCCCTATGGGAGTTTTGTATGCAGTGCGGTAGGCTCAAAGAGCATCAAGCCTCCTTGACCAATCCGTTCTATTAGCATTCACCGTTTTCGCCAGAATTTGCTTGATCTCACGATTGGACACCTCAACTTAATTGCTAGTCTGTGGATGGTAAGGAGTAGCCACATTATGGCGAACACCATATTTCTCCAATAGCCCTTTGAAAAATTTATTATAGAAGTGAGATCCACCATCACTAAAAATGGCCCTAGGTGTACCAAATATGGAGAAGATGTTCTTTTTCAATAATGCGGTGACACTCTTTCCTTCATTTTTAGGAAGCGCTATTGCTTCCACCCATTTCGATACGTAGTCAACCGCCACAAGAATATACTTGAGCCTTGGCATAGTATATTAATCTTGGTGTTTTGTTTGAATTCATCGCATAGTGATCGGATGGATTTCCATAAACTAACACCATAGGGAGTGGTAACTTCCTTTGTCATCCAATTGTCACTTTCTTCATATTTTGCTTTTATGACTGAGCCCCATAAATTTTGATCATCGTTGGAATACCTCCAAAGCCACTTCATTCTCAAAGCATTACGTTGATTCTTAAGATTCTGATCCCTAAACCTCCAACTCTCTTACCATTTATCACTTTTTTCCATTTGACTAAGTGGTACCCCTTTCTTTCCTTGTTTCCTTGCCACAAAAACTTTCTCCTGATGTTATCCAACCTATTAATGACACCTCGAGGAATAGAAAATAAAGACATCATATATGTTGGAAGTGCATTAAGACAGGAAGCACTGATTTCCAAGAGAGCCTTTGGGATAGTTTTTGAGTAATTATCTCAAACCATAGAACAGTTATGTTTTTGAACATATGAGCTAGTATATTTTGGGAGTAATATTGAGCACCGATATGAGGGAGAGTTCAGAGAACTCAAAGCCTCCATAAAACATGTAGTCACCATTGGTAGAAAGGATCATACTTTTTAGATGATTCCTTAGTGTTATTTAGCATAAACTAGTGGATCCACTTAGTTAAGACGTTCTATGTGACGACAAAATATAGGACAATTCTGACAGCATGGGCAAGACGTTGTATCATCGCTTATGCTCAAAGTGGTGGTTGTCGATTAGAGAAACTCCCACAAAGCTATATTATATTTTGTTATTATATAAATTGAGTTATTATTGTATTCTTTAATACACAAAGTTGATTTTTATTGTTTTAAAAGATTTCCATATATTGCATGTGTATTGTTGATTTATATTGAGACGAGTATCCGGAGCTAAGTATCAAAAGTTGAGTACCTAGAGTCGAGTATTTAATCTTTGAGTTGAGTATCTAATCTTTGAGTTGAGTATCTTATTCTTGAGTTGAGTTGAGTTGAAAAAAGGAAAGTATGTTTCCTTTTTATCAAGTTTAATCTTATGTTTATGTTTTAGAATTCGTCTTACATGCTCGTATATTCCACGTATTGAGCCATTTGACCTGCATCTTTTCATGATGCAGACATATGTATTCAGGATCATCAACATGAGATTCGTTGATACATCCGGGAGTTTGAGTTAGGTATGGTGAGACTCCTTGATTGCGAATGATTTCATTTACTTTTCAGTTATATCAGTTGTTAGGTGTTCATGAATCTTGTCCCAACTTTCCTCTTTTTCGTTTAGAGGCTTTATAGATAGACTGCAGAGTTTCAGAAGTCTGTTCATTTATTTTGTAAAATGTTTTAAAGACTTAAGTTGCCTATTTTACGGTGAGTTGAATATATTATGTTATTTAGAGGTTTTTTGCCATTTGAATTAAAACTTTATATTTCAGTTTTAATCTTTATATGCTTGAGTTAGTCTTCCATTTTTGTCAACCAGGATGAGGGTTCGCTTGGGAACCAACATTGGTTCTCGAGTGCCTGCCACATCCAAGGTGTAGGCTCAGGTCGTGACAATAATTATTTTAGACCCATAATCTAACTCATCCAAATCATATATTCTAAATCCCTAAAACAAAACAAAACCCTCTCCAAATATCTTCTCTCTAGAACACCAAGGATGAAGAAAACGAAAGGTGAAGATAGGGTTGAAGGATCACTATTTTTCTACTCAATTTCGTGGGAATTCTTCACCAAGGTATGATAGTCTTTGATCCATGATAGTCTTCATTTATGAAGTCTCTCCAAACTCAATTTAAAAACTTGTAATTTTCCCAAAATCTAGGTTTTACTCAAATTCATGGATTCCTTTCAAAAACGATTCTAATGATTTAATTGCTTTATATTATGATCAAATTATTGATTTATTACTATTTTTATGATGAATTCCCCAAAAATATATGAATCTCCCTATTTTCTCAATTTGGATTTTAATGTGTGGATATTGATTGATACAAGTAGAATATGATAGAATTATGCATGCAATGCTTGAACTATTTAAATTATGTTATCATCCATGTCTAATCTAGTAATTATATATGTTTTGATGGATTATAACTAGGGTCTTTGAAGGATGATGTATGTGAATTATGCATGATTATGAGTCTTATGTATATGCTTGAAGAAGACTTTGAGATTGAATGAATATTATTATGATCTATTTGTTGTTGTGTTGAAATATTATCCTCATGAACACACTTATGTATGAATGTGATATTATGTGAAAGGTTTTCTCACAATATGATGATTCTAAGGTTGAAGGGCAATTATCACCTATTGAATCTAGGAGCTATAGTATGAATTATGTTGGATTGAGTATCAAGACATTCTTCCATGAATATGAATCTTAAGTAAAGACTTAATAGATAATATATGTGAATTAATGCTTAGCACCGAGTGGATATGAATTTGAGATAAAAGCTTAATTATACGATAGTTGAGTCCAACTTCCCCTTGAAAACTTTTACACTAGTTGAGCCAGGCTTTCCAAATGGGTTCCTCTTACCATAGTTGAGTCCGGGTTACTAAAGTATGTATCTGATGAGATGGAAACCTTCTACCTTAGTTTAGACATGGAAACCTTCTACCTTAGTTTAGTCCAGATTTCTAGAAGCAATCTCCTTATCCCATAACTATGTGCCTTCATAGGTCTAGCTAGTGGATCCACCTAAGTTCAGAGTATGGTTCTACCTTAGGCAAGTAGGACAACCCATTTTCGATGTGGGGTAGACGCTAAATTCCATGATAAGCTCACATGGTCTATGTCGGTTAAGACTTAGTCCCCCACTATGATAATATGAACAAAATTATTTGTTATAAACTATGACTACTCAAGAAACTTTACTTAGGGTGGGTAGGATTATATGATCTTACACATGCATTGCACAAGTAGATTTTCACGATGCTTATGGTATGTTTCTATTATGCTATGATTATCTATATGTTGAATATGCTTATGACTTGTGCTTTTACACTAATCTTCATGATGACTCTTACACTTGGTAAAGTGCTAGTTTTTTCAACTAAAATGACCTTTTTAGCATATCTTCATGATTTTATGCATGGTTATCATACATAGTGCATTTTTGTACTGACCTATATTTCCTACATTTTCCATATGTGTCTAGTCCGGTGTTTAAAGCGATCTTCATTTGATTCAAGCTTGGATTCGACTATTCTCCTGGCTTGTCATGAGTCCTCATGGTTCAAGGACGGAAGATATCTTTGTAGTTCCTTTCTTTCTTGTATTTGACTTTTGGATTATGTTGCAAGTGTTGTGACCCTATTTGACTCAAGTATTTTAATAGATGGATGATTGAGACAAGTCTAGACTTTAGCTTTCCGTTATGAAAATTTTGGACTAGAAAATGTGCTTTACTCTTTATTGTTCTTTACTTATTTTATGATATGTTAAGTGGCTTATATGATTCCTTTCGGGGTTTTATGTGCTTTGTTACGTCTAGGGGTACCCTTGGGTCGTGACACATGCATCATAATATAATATTAATAAAATTATCTCCTCATACAACTGGTACTAGTTATACCTCACACATAATAATTTTTTTTATACAGATGCATCCCATCAATTTTTAAAGAGTAATAATTAACATTTTTCAAAAAAATGATCTTTTCTGTTCTTTTTTCTACTTATTTGAAGAGTGGGTAACCTCCCTAGTATTAACATGCATGCTTGATGTCTCTTAAATTATGTTTAACAGTATTTAAGTCTTGTTATCACCTATTTATTATTTTTGTATAACTTAACATGAGTGTGTCCTACTTTTTTATAATCTATTTTGTTCCTATCTTCTTTTTTATTAATTAAACTAGGGAACATGTCCGCGCTTCGCGCGCGGATTAATTAATATGTGGTAGGAAGTTTTTTGTTGTGGATGAATTATATGATTATATTATTTGAGCATATCATTTTGTTTTCATTTGAAATGATGATATATGATGAAACTTATGAACTTTAGTATCTATTTAATGAGAATAATACATTGTTAATGAATAAATTCAGAATATATTACATCAAATACAGCATATCATTATTTATTAGATTGATGGTTAGAGAATATATTCTCTAATCATAATTTATTTCATTCCCTATAACATAGAAGTCAATACATGTTAAACGTCATATCATTCTTTGTTGGTTTGTGCTTGTGAAGCTCCTCTGTATATATAATTTTTCAACTGCTCTTGTTCCTTTCTGAAATATGCAATTCGCTGTTACATAATATTTTCATACATTAATTTCACCGATTTGCTTGATTCTTCAGTTGTATCTGTATTATAAAATAAATGTTTAGAAGAGCAATTTAATATAGTTATGAATATTTTCATTTATATTTTACCTTGGCTATTATCTGAATTGATTATTTGGGGGCGATCCTTAATTTTCTTATCCATTGTAGTACTTCTGTATAAGTATTTGCAAAGTCAATCTAAGGATAGAGTATTGCAATAAAAATGTAAGTTTCATATAGTAATATTGAATATAGAAAAACTAACCTCAACTAATCATTATGAGCAGATGGTGACTATCAAGATGAATGGTGTGTGGTGATGTTTGTTATTTTGTTTGTGGTATCTATATCACTTTTTTTCATTTATTGATTGTGCTACTATTTAATTGTTTTATTTGATTAATTAATTGTTTGATTTTTTAAACGTTTGTGTATAGTTAATTGTGTAGATTTTGTAAATAACCCGGAGGATTGTTGGGGATTTGGATTGTTTTTGTTTTTATTATGATAGATATGTTATGAATTTATTATGGGATATTGTAAATATAAAGTTGTGGAGTAATAGATATATATAAGTTTTTACATTGATCATGTAGATCAACGTCAATATTGTCAAGTGTTTTTTATAATTTTGTCCATTGGTTGTGATGTTCATTTAATTAATGAGATTATTTTTTGAATTATTAAATTTGTATGTAAAGATAAGTGTTGGTCAATTTTAGAAAGAGTAGGCATAAAGCTTGATTTTTGTATGTGTTTAATGTATTTGGGTTGTACCGTAGAGAGTATTGTGAGAGAGATTGAGAGTATCTGTCTGTGGGCAAAATGTGATGTGCGCAGTTGCTTGTGTTATTGATTTTTTATATAAATAAAGTGATAGGTGGATTGAAATTGCTTAATATGGTGTTATTGCATAGAAATACATGTATATATATATATATATAAATTTTCACATTTATCATGTAGATCACCGTAAAAATTTTAAAATTGTTTAATAAGTGTATTTTACATCTTTATGCATTGGTTGTGATGTTCATTTAATTCTTTTTATAATGAGATTATTTTTGAAATAGTTAAATGTGTACGTAAAGATAAGTGTCATTCATTTTTAGATAGAATAGGCATACATGTTGAATTTTGTATTTGTTTTAATTGATTCGGGTTAAGCGGTATAGAGTATTGTGAGAGAGCTTGAGAGTATGCAGGCGTATATGAGGTGTGCAGTTGCTTGTGTTATTGAATTGTTTTTTAAATAAGAAGAAAGGTGGCCTGAAATTGCTTAGTATGGTGTTATTGGATAGATAGTAATCCACACATATTAGGACATGATATGACATTACATAAATCTTTAGATTTAATTTTTTTTATATATAAAACGTTAAATACTACTAAAATTTTCAATGACATCTTTGGATGTAGTTTTAGTCAAGCACTCATCTATGAAAACTCCAACTACAGAAAATTTAATTCGAGTGGATAACATTCTTGCTATCTGTGGATAACCATCTGAATTGTCTAATTTAATGATTGTGTTGTTTGCTTTGCATTATGGTTGACCTCTTTTTTCCACCTGTAGTCCAAACACCTACGTGACCATTATTTGGTGGTATAAAATTGATGTTAGGTTGTCTCGTCAAAGCTGAAAAGGGATCATTAGTTTCATTTGTACAGTTGAAGTAACTTGTAATCTGTTGCAATGGTACACATTATAGTCAGTCGTTTAGTAGACAGCTGATGGAAGACAATTTTAAGTAACTAAGGTTTTTTTGGAACTTATGTCGTGAATGACTGAAAAGTAACATTTGACAGATGTTAAGGCAAGTTTTGAAAGGCAATTATAACAGTGAAAAGTACCATTTTGCAGTTGTTTAAAATCCCAAATCATATCCTCTTCAACAACACAATTCAAAAGTGAATGTGACATCAAATACATCTGTAAGTTAAGTTTTAGAGTAAAGACAACTTATGGAAGACAATTTTAAGAAACTAAGTAATCCATGAGTAAATATCCACTTGAATTATATATCTCATTCTAGTATGAGTGGAAAGTACCATTTGACAGGTGTTTATAATCTATAAGCTTCTCCTCTATAACAACACAAGTCCAGATTCGAAAGTAACATTGAATAGCTAGATGTGTTAAGTTGTTGACTTAAATGCCTTATGTAATGGAATTATAAGAAACTAAGGTATCCACGACCAAAGAAATTAGAACATGTAATAAATAAAGCATCAAAAGAATAAACTTATACTATTTGTTGGCTCTGTATATCGTTTATTTTTACCACTAATTATCATTAAGTAAAAAACAACAGTTTGATGTTTAATTGAGCTTTGACGGAAATTATTGTAATGTACCTCTCAAGATAAGGGGATGTTGTGGACAGATTGGTTCCAGCAGTCTTGAAAAGTCACCTGGATGTAGGCAATTATTAGTTAACAATGAATCCATTAGTGATAGAAAATGATTCATCACAAACTAAGCTATTGATTGTGGAGGTTACATTTTGCAAGGTAAATAAGCAGAGTATGTAGAATATATGTAGGCTGTAAGATGTAGAGTAACTATAAAGAAATTATTAGTGCAAATAGATGGGGATGCAGTGCCAATGTAAACAACAAAATAGTATATTGAGGAACCGAACAGAGAGTCCATGTCAACACACCTTTCTTTTGTGTTCCAAAAGGTTAATTCAAAACCACTGTTTCAACAATCCGACCTACACATACAGGAATATTAATGAGTCAAGAGAGAGAGAGAGAGAGTGTTTTGGGGTTGAAAAGTGAGGTAAAAAATATATCTCTCCATTTTAAGTTATTGATGTCACATTGAATAAATTCCATGTCTAGTGCAGATGAAATAGTTTAAGAAAAGAATGAAACACAAATTCATACAAGTGAATTATACATAAAAGACTCAGCCTAGAACGCTTTCTCAACCTTGCAACTGAATAAATCCAAAACTGAGTGTACCATCAAATACCTCTATTTGTTAAGTTTTAGACTTAAAGACAACTTATGGAAGACAATTATAAGAAACTAAGTCATCCATGAGTCCACATCCACTAGAAACTATTCCACATAGGCAACTGGTGGAAAGCAATTATAAGTAACTAAGACATTTTATTTGGAATGTTGTTGTTACTCGGAATAATGCTACATATAGTTGGCCATTTGTGAATACTTGTATAGACCAGTTACCACACTGTGTAACAGTCAATCTTGTTCTATTGCATAGTCCTTCACTTTGATTTAGATTCTTCAGACGCATAACTGCAATGCCTACTTTTAACTGTATTCAGGATTAGGAATTCCAGGAAATGTTAAGGTGTTTAAAATTTTTGTTGCTCCTATATCCTTTTAACTTCAATATTCAAACCTACACAGGAAGGAAATGTCAAAAGATAATTGTACTACTAAATTTTCCTGTTGAAGAGTATTTTTGAAGTTGTAAAACGCTGTTATTGTTTGGTGCATCAGGATGTAAGATGAGCAAGACAATGTATGAGTCGAGGTTATGTTTGGATCAAGTTGAATGACCCTACAATTCTCCTGCTTACGTTTCAGATATATACATATTCTCAATTTAATTGTATTGGCAACTCAATACTCAAGGGAATTTCATCCTTAAAGTCTATATACTAAGGAAGTATTATGTGCCACCTAACATTATCCAACATCCATTGTTAGTGAGACAATGATAGTTTAGAGATTAAGGACCTAAGGATTCCTTGGTATCCAAGAAGAGAATCTAAAGAGAGATTAATTAGGTACAATTGTTGAATGAAAATTGGCAGAACCCATATATATTAGGACAATAGAATTATTATCTTTCAGGATAATCAATAACAATATCTATGTTTTATGCAAATAGTGCTTAAGTAAGTGCATCAGTATGTGTCTTTAAGAACCAAACCAATTTGAGGAGTCTTGAATTAATAATTATCAGTCATCTAAAGGTCAATCCATAGAAGTGGCAATTCGTACTCTCCTGAGTTGTTGTCTTTTTCCTTGCCTTTAACTGCAGAGTTCACAAATTGTCATTTCTTCGCAGGGTTAGTTAAATGTTTGTGTTTCTGGTACTAAATGAATACAGAGGACTGGGGATTAACTATTATTCCCTCCTTTTCATATTGACCATTCATTTATTGAACTATTCATTTTCAACGCATATATTGATCTAACAATCTTAGTAAGATGCAGACACATATATTCAAATTCTGCTACCCAGTCGTTACCTCTTCCATTTAGTGTCTCGGTTTCCCCAAGAGCTTTTGTGTCATCCTGGTTATGGGTGACATCCAAATTTAGACACGAGAAGTCATTAGAGAGTTGATTCATTTTGTGAAAGCCTTTGATTATTAAGCTCCTGAGGAATGGAAAGAAGGTTAATGTTGAACGATGATGTTTTTTACCTTAGGAACTAAAATAAATAAATCAAAGAAAACACTTGTTTTGCGAAGGTGAGTAGTCTAACTTCTGAGACAGATCAACTTTTAAGAATCTCTGAAAATATCATGCTTAGTTGCACTCATCATGTCGAGCTCCAACATAGAGAACCCAAATTAGTAATAACGCATAAAATATAACACAACTCCTCCCATTTCCATCTTGTTAAGCATGAATAGATCTTTGCAATACTCAATGCAGTTCACTTAATAAGGTTCCTTATTGCCTTTCCTATCCGACTGCCTGACTTTTTTAATAATCTGCAATCTCTTGATGACTATGATGGCATAGATGGTTTTCTTTAGACCATGGGTTCGAACTCTTCAGTTTCTGATGCTTGCAGGTCATTTTATGATTTGGATGAAGCTAAAGATCAAGTATTTTCTCCTCCTTTGCTTATGGATATGTCGTTGTCCTCTTCAACAACATAAACCCAAAATTGATTGTAACAACAACTACTTCTATGTGTTTAGTCTTAGTCTTAAAGGCAACTTATGGAAGACAATTATAATAACTAAGTCATCCATGAGTCAGCACCTACTTGAAACTATTCCTCAAATGCAACTGGCGGAAGGAAATTACAAGTAACTAAGTTATTTTGTTCGAAAGTTATCTCGTGGATGGGGTGGAAACCATCATTTGACAGGTGTATAAATACCTAAAGCATCTCCTCTTCAACAACACAAATCCAAAAGTGAATGTGACATCAAATACCTCTATGTGTTAAGTTTTAGAGTTAAAGACAACTTATGGAAGACAATTTTAATAAACTAAGTCATCCATGATTAAATATCTACTTAAATTACAGTTCATGTTAGCACCTCAATGTCGTCATTCCCGTACTGATAAACAATATGCAGCTCTATATATTCTCATGTATTTAACACTTCGCATTCTAATTTAAAGAAAAACTATCAGCTGGGAAGAATAAACTCATCTACATCCACAACCCTATTTTTATTTCTGAAGTTATCTTCTTTATTTGCTCACGATATGGAAGTACCCTTCACTGAAATTTCCATATATAGCTTGCAGGCCTCTTTTGTGGGCTGTCCAAGCTTGTTTATATGTCATAGTTATCCCATGCTCTCTTTTAATTTTGCAATAATAAGTGGCTGTAAAATGAATAGTAGGAAAGAGTACAACTCTGTACGTACGGCTAGATAGCAAGCACCAAAGGAATGAATTGAGAAACATGGGGACTGATATAGGGGTATATAATTGAAGAAGAAACAGATCCGATTTTGTTGACAGTGACATCATATGCAAACAACGAAATAGATTAATAATATAAGTTGTCTAAGGTTGGATAAAACCATACAAGTATGAAAATCATCACTTCGGACAACATGGAGCTACTTATTAAACTAAACTTAAAATGGTAAAAGGACGAAATAACTTAACTAAGCTCAAAGGTGGCTAGTTATTATACTAAAGCATAAATTATAAAAGGACGAAACAACTAAACTTAGCTCAAAAAACAGAAAACAATCAGAAGCTACAATTATCCTTCTACTTCTTCAACTTATTTGTATGGTGAACACTTATTCCTCGTCAGTTATGACCAACAATAATCCCTTTACTTCTTGACCTTATTTGTGTATTCAACGCTTAATTCCTCATCATCTATGATTAGATTTCTTCGTTTTCTACTCTTAGCACCATTAGTTACATGTACTTCATCCTCATAATCTTCCATGTCAGTCAACAACACATCAACAGATACCTGATTGTTCTTCAAAAAGAAAATTTATCAACATATTTATTAACCATGTTATTCCTTAAAATGATTTGAATTTTTATATTAAAACATTAAATGTAATTACCATCTGTTTGGTCAATCCGTTGGTTCCCTGATCTTTTGGGTCGGTTTTTGGATAAGTTCTTCCCCTGTAAGAAGAACAATATGAAAAATAAATTACAAAGTAAACGTAATTGTAAATTACAAACTCATAGTCTATATTGCAATACCTTTTCTTCTTTCCTTAGTTTGTATTGTACTTCCAAATTATCATCTGGAATCCAAAGCTTTGATATTGTAAAATTCTCAAGACCTTCTTTCAAATTATAGTGATTTAATCTCTGTTTAAAAATAAATTCTTTCCCGCAAAGGCTTTGGACTTGGACAGGCACATCATTGTTAGCTGTAGTAAGCTTGTTGAACAACTTGTGAGCTGATGTATCAAGGAGTTTCTCAGCCACCGCATTAAATAAGATAAAAATAGTGTCTCCGGTCCTATCTGTCACTTTTAGGTGTATCTTGTACCTATGTTTACATAATAAGTTAGAGTCATTCACAACATATACAAACCTAATTCACAGTCCTTCATAAATGGTTACCTGACCAAAGGAAATTTGCAATCTTATTGCAATTGTGGCATCGATAAATACTATTTGTTGGTTCAATCTTCTTCGAGCACACATTGCATGAAATGTAGTACCAACCAAAATAGTTATGTATTTCTATTACCTTGCTCTTCACTGTAACAATGTATTCCTGCAATTTTAATTAAATATCATGAAATAGTGTAACGATCATGTTTAAATGGTAAACCAATAATATGAGAAGCCTAATAAGAAAAGAACCTGTAGTTCAGAGCTCCACTCAGCCTCCAACAACTCCTTAATGTCCATACGGTTCAAAACATCTCTTCCTCACGAGGAAGACTGTTAACATTAGAGCTTTCTATAATTTGAACTTCTGTGGACATGGTGGAAAATTTGGGAGCCAAGGATCTTATGTAATCTATATCAAGATTCACATATATTTTGCTTGCATATGTGGTAGAGAAGCTAACCTCACCTATTATCAATGTATGGGTTAAAAAGGAAACCTTTTTATTTCTTCAAAACGCTTGGAGTTAAATTGCTAGTAAGTACAACTAAATCGGTAACAATTACCACGAAATTCCTTCACTGTTGTAGAAGTCACTATCACTATATATGGGCCAGCATCATTGTTATACAAATAAGGACAAAACTTCTCCCCAAGTTCTTCCCATAAGGTAATTTTTGCTTTAGCCGAACTATGCACGGAAACCATAATCAATAATCAAATACTTTTATGGTAAGGAGATAACAAAGTAAAACAACTTAAAATGAGATGAGTGACTTACTAATCAGTAAGAATGTGGATATACCTCTTCTTCCATTTTGAACCAACACTCTCGATATCACCAATTCCATATAAACAACCAACAACATCTACGAAAATTGAAGAGGAAGATTCATATGTAAGTGTTGTATTTGAATAGTTTAGGCAATTATTTCGCATTTACACGTAAATAAACAACCAACCAAACACATCTATGATTATTGAAGATGAAGAATCATATATAAGACTCGCATTCAAACAGTTTAGGGTATTATTTAACATTTATACACAAAGCGGAGGTTAGATCATCAATCTGTAATGTGATAGACACCAGTTAAATTTCAATGCCTAGTTTATCCATAGTCTTTCTTTTCCTTCCTTTTTGTACTAAGTGTTTCTCTCGAATATAGCTTTTGAAATGATGAAGTTCTTCCTTTTTCAATATTATTAATTTTATTAAGTATGTGATAGGAAATTTCAAAATCTATATGAAGGTCATGAATGTCATCAAACACAATATCATGAGGTTTTTATTAATAAATTATGCAGCTATGTATAACTTTAAATGTAATCGGTAAGACTTTAAATATAAATATAGACCTGATAAGACAATGTTGTTGTTCACCCTTGAGTCAATCACATCTGGATTAATAAATTCAAATCGTTTACTGGAATTTCAACAATATCTTCAGACAAATTCTTGATTGCAGTTGAGGCAAAGAAAATGATTTTCAATGAGTTTTGAACTGGTCTATATCCCCCAATGCTTTCAACAACTTTGAAGTTCTTGATGATAAATACAGAACCTTCATTCAACTTGTCTTTGAACCTGTTAACCTGATTTTTCCTAATTATACCATGCATCAAATTACCCTGATAGAAGAAGTAATTAGTAAGTAATTTGATAATTGAAACTACCCAAAAAAATATGATATTGGGTAAATGAATCAATGAGAAACGTACCTTTTCATCAATAAATATCATATCCATACTGATTAGCTCACCATTTTTCTTGAGATTGATGGCGTTCCACATTCTACAAAGTCTTACTCTTATCGTAAAATCATCTCTACCAGTAACCAATTCTGAAAGAAAAGAAATCGTCATTGTAAAAACTCAATGAAAAGAAATAGAGACTATGTAAATTTGAATATGGGAATGATTCACTACCCATCTATATATACTACAAGAATTAGGGTTATGAAAGGGGGGAGTAAATCAGTAGAGTAATTAGCAGAGCAATTATCACAGATTAATACACAATTTAATACATTACAGTTACAAATAGGAAGATGAAGCAATGAGTTTATGGAAACCTGTCTCTTAGATTCTTGGGAGGTATAAGGTTGATAGTAGATATGAGAAGAACGTTCTTGAGAGGGAGAAGCTCAGCAGGAATTGGATACGTTTGGATATTTTAAAAACGGCTGAATTGGGTCATTATAGTCATGTATATTCAATTGGGTCATTTAATTTGGGTAGATAGGGCCGGGCTTTACTGTAATTAAACATTATTTGTATTTAATAGGTGAAATATGGGCTGGAGCTAATCAATTATATTGTGGGGTAGTTATTATGTGATTTATTTATCTATTATATGTTGGAAAAATTACGAATCAATCAAGGATACGTAGTTGAGAACTTCCATAGTAACACAAGTCATAGAGATTACAAAGTAGTACACATTAATGAGTTTAATCATTTTGTTGTTGAAAGTTTTTTCAACATGACAACTTTGCCGGTCCTAGAAATATGAGTTCAACGTAGATAAATGTTGTAAACCAAATAAGTAGAATATAAAATGGTAATGAAATAATATGTATTAGTTCTTATCTGAAATTCCTTTGGTTATATAGTATTTGTGTGACCTCCGGGTACTTCATCTACATCATCAGTCTTTAAGTATACCTATTTGTCCCAAAACAAAGCATTGTTAGCTGAACAGTTATGAATTTGTATACTAAAATAATTTTATGGAATGAAATAATACCTCGTTTCTGTTTCAGCTTGAGGGCATAATTTTGAAATACTTTATTGTAAACAATATTTTTAATGAACATGGGATCTTCCATATCGTTGTCTCATATAGTATAGCTAATCCTTGTCTTGTTGTTACTCGGGATAGTGCTACATATAGTTGGCCATTTGTGAATACTTGTATAGACCAGTTACCACGCTGTGTGATGATGTACCGTGATTTCACGGTATTTTCTAATGCTTTTTCCTTAAGTTTAGTGTGTGTCGAGAGCCTTTTTGTGTTGATTTTGATATAAGTTTCTCTTTGTTTGCAGAAAATCTGTCCAAGGATGAACGCGGGAGTTTTTGAGAAAGAATTGCAGAAGAGACCACCTACGGAACCTATGACGGTCCATCGCGCCTGTGACGGTCCGTAGGTGGCATCGTAGTGAAGGGAGAAGTTGCTGAAGGAAATTTGGGGAAGTCTGACCAAGTGTGGGATTACGGAAGTCCATGACGGACCGTCACAGCTACGACGGTCCGTCCTGCTGGTTCGTCGTAATGATCAGAGAGTAGTCCCAGTACCCAAATTCCAAGAATTGAAGTATTTTGGAACGAAGACCCTCGACGGACCGTCGTGCTTGAAATGGTCCGTCATACCTGTCCGTTGAGGGGAATGAAGAAAGCAATAGAAGAATTTGTGAAGTATGGGACGACGGAGGCTATGACGGTCCGTTGTGTCCATGACGGTCCGTCACGTGGTCCGTCGATCCAGACGCGTTTGGACAGATTTTTAGTAAATAGAATTCTTATTTGATTAGGTTTCATTTTTTATTATAAATAGTTGGAAAAACCTCGTTTTTGGGGTTAGACTTTCTGGATAATTTTTAGTTTTTAGTTCTTCTATTATATGATTGAATTATCGATTTTGGGAATTAAGATACTTTCTTGGTAATTTATTGTTGGTGATTTTGTTGATTAATCAAGTTAAATTCTGGGAAATTATTCGTTTTCATAAAAGTAAGTGCATGAATTCTTCCATTAACAATATGAATTGTGTAATTATGAACATGGGTAACTAAACCTCATAGCTAGGGTTGTGGGAACCATGGGTGAATAACAAGGTATAAATCTAACTTAAATAACAATTCTAGATTGGTGTCTTGCATGTATTGATAATTCTTTCGTGTAGAAGTCTTTTTAACGGATGGCCAACATTAGAACTCGCCTTAATGCTACTTGCCGGACCAAGGAGGTAGATAATAGGAAAAGAATTATCAACATAGATTTAGTGTAGACTATCTAATAGGCTAGTATTGGTTGGTACGAGTTAATAACTTAGTCAAATACCGAATACGATGTTTAATATGAGGTAAAGATAAGGGTTAGTATAGCAACACACGTAGCCGGACCAAGGTGCGGAGTGAAATTCTCTAGATGCCGGACCAAGGATTTAGAGATACGTAACTTATCACTTTACATGCAAGATATCAGGATAAAATTGTTATAGTTAGATTTACCAAGTTAGGAACCTGTGGGGAACACTAAAGCCCTAGTTACTTTTATAATTTGATAAAACTCCGAAAGTTGAATTTGTTAGTTGTCCATTTTTATTTAGTTAATCATTTACATTAATAAAACCCCCCCTTTTGTCTCTTTATTTCTCGGAAAATAGTTGGTTAAATAATAGTAATAATAGAATAAAGTTAAGCCTGAACTATTTTCCTTGTGGGATCGATCTCAACCTCATTAGTTGGGTTCTTTACTTGATACGACCGCTTTACTTCTTATTTGAGAAGTAAATTTGAGCGTATCAAATTTTGGCGCCGCTGCCTGGGAAAATAGCTTTTAGATTAACTTAAATTTTATTACTAAAGTTTAGTCATTATTTTCCTGATTTTACTTTTTCTGTTGTTTTTGATTTTGTTTAGAATTGACGTCCGTGTATGCCAAATACACGGAGAGGAAGAGAACCTTTGTTTCCCTACGATCACGAGTTAGAGCGTACACTACGCAAAATGAATCGAAACTTGGGTATAAATGATGATGATCCAAACCAGAACATCCCAGCTCCGGTTGATGCTCATGGTCGATTATTACCTGATAATCCTGATCAAGGTGCACAAAGGGGACAAAATCCCGCTCCACGTCCTCAAGAATACTACAGAGGTTATGATAATATTGCAGATTCTGATGGGCCACTTGTCTTGCCCCCTCTACCAGAAGGTCATACCTTTGTAGTCACTAGTAGCCTAATGCAAATGCTCACGGCTAGAGGTTTGTTTTCAGGACTACCGTCTGAGGACCCACATGCCCATACAGCTAAGGTGAGGGCAATGTGTAAAAGCTGTGTAGGGAGGCCTGATTTGAATTTGGATGTAATAGGGCTAAGAGTATTTCCTCTCTCACTGACGGGAGAGGCTGCTATTTGGTTCACTGAACTCCCTTATAACTCAATTTTCACTTGGAACAAACTAAGGGATGTTTTCTTAGCACGTTACTACCCGGTCTCCAAGAAACTAAATCACAAAGACAGGGTGAACAACTTTGTAGCACTACCAGGAGAGTCAGTTAGTAGTTCTTGGGATAGGTTCACTTTATTTTTGAGAAGTGTCCCCAATCACCGCATAGATGATGAGTCACTGAAAGAATACTTCTACCGGGGACAGGATGATAATAATAAAGCGGTATTGGATACTATAGCAGATGGTTCTTATGGGGAGTGTCCTTATGCTGAAATTGCCAAAAAATTAGAGAAAATCTCCCGAAATAATAAAGCATGGAGTACTAGGAAGTCAGATACGGGGAGAAATACTTTTGCAGTGCAATCCACACACAACCCAGCCACAGATGAGATTCGTGAAGAGATGACACAGATGAGAACTGAGCTTGGGTTGGTGTTAAAACATGTCACTGGGGGTGCAGAAAAGATAAATGCAGTGAACTACTTGTCTAAACCACCACCACCAACTGATGAATATTATTATGAGGAAGATTCTTATGCAGTAAATGATCAGACCGGGGGTTTTCGACCGAATGCCCAAGGCTCCAATCAGGAGAATTGGCGCCAAGGTCAAGGAAATCAAGGTCGGAACTATGGTAACTACAACCGTGAGGGTAATTATGTTCGTGATGGAAATTACAACCGTGACAACAACTTCAACAGGGGTAACTATGGTAATAGAAATGAGAGGAGTGGGCCCTATGTTCCTCCTCAGAATCGTGAAGTTGCTCCTAGGGATGGTGGAGGTAGTATGGCGCGAGTTGAGGATATGTTGCACAAGATGATGAGAAGGTTCGATGCTAGTGATGAGCACACCAAAGAGTTAAGGAGTGATGTAGCATGTATTGGACAGAAAGTTGATACACATGCCATATTAATTAAGCAGCTTGAATTGCAAATGGCTCAGTTATCTGCAACTGTGAACACAAGGCAACCGGGCACTCTTCCTAGCAACACTGTCCAAAATCCGAAAAATGATGGACACTGTATGGCAATTACTACTCGTGGTGGAAAACAAACTATTGACCCACCTATGCCGTCTATTGTGGAAAAGGTGATGAAAGATAATGATAAAGTGGTAGAGGTTAGTGATGAAGTAGAAGATAACACTGATAAAGATGCTGAAGTGCCTAAAAAGGTAACTCCCATGCCTAGACCTCCACTACCCTTTCCTCAAAGATTAATGAAAAAGACCGAGGATGGCAAATATCGGCGTTTTATAACAATGTTGAAGCAACTTTCTATCAATGTCCCTTTGGTAGAAGCTCTTGAACAAATGCCCGGTTATGCCAAGTTTATGAAAGATTTGGTTACAAAGAAAAGATCGGTCACTTTTGAGGATGATGACAGAATGCAGCATTGTAGTGCTATTGCTACAAGGTCTTTGGTGCAAAAGAAAGAAGATCCGGGTGCATTCACTATTCCTTGTACGATCGGTTATTACATTTTGCGAAAGCATTATGTGATCTGGGGGCAAGCATAAATCTCATGCCCCTCTCGATTTACAAGAAGTTGGGTTTGGGTGACCCAAAGCCCACTGCGATGCGACTACTGATGGCCGATCGAACAGTAAAAAGACCTATAGGGATACTCCATGATGTGCTAGTAAAAGTGGAGTCGTTCATATTTCCAGCAGATTTTGTTATTCTTGATTGTGAAGTCGATTTTGAGGTGCCTATTATTCTTGGGAGGCCATTCCTTGCTACGGGGTAGAGCCTTAGTTGATATGGAAAAGGGGCAGATGAAATTTCGATTGAACAATGAAGAAGTGACTTTCAACATTTGTAGGTCCATGCGGCAGAGTGGTGAGCTCCAATCGGTATCTGCCATATCCTACAAAGTTGGTGAATCACCCAAGACACAAATAGAAGAACGTCTAGGTGTAGAAGCACTGGCGGCAGTGATAATGAATTTTGATAATGAATGCATTGAAGAATTTGGGTCATTAATCGTTGCTCTTGATCGTGGAAATGTTCGGTTTAAACCGAAGAAATATGAGCTAGATATAAAGAATCGCGAGTCTCCACCCGCTAAACCATCTATAGAGGAGGCTCTAAAGCTAAAACTAAAAGCTCTCCCACCTCATCTCAGGTATGAATTCTTAGGAAACGGTGACACATTGCCGGTAATCATTGCATCAGATCTGAATAAACAACAAGTAGAGAGTTTGGTCAAAGTACTAAAAAGGTTCAAAAGAGCTATTGGGTGGACCATTGCGGACATTATTGGGATCCCTCCTGGTATTTGTTCTCATAAAATCCAACTCATGCCCGATCATAAGCCAAGTATTAAGCACCAAAGACGCTTAAATCCACCTATGCAAGAGGTCGTGAAGAAGGAAATCATAAAATGGTTGGATGCTAGAGTAATATATCCGATCGCCGATAGTAGTTGGGTATGCCCTGTTCAGTGTGTACCTAAGAAAGGGGGAATGACTGTGGTCCCCAATGAAAAGAATGAACTTGTTCTAATGAGACCGGTGACTGGATGGAGGGTGTGTATGGATTACCGGAAATTAAATGCATGGACTGAAAAGGACCATTTTCCCATGCCCTTCATGGATCAGATGTTGGATAGACTTGCTGGAAAAGGGTGGTACTGTTTTCTTGATGGTTATTCAGGGTATAATCAGATTTCTATTGCACGAGAGTTTATGATTGGGGATTCGGTGCTTTTATTCAACTCTAGATTGCGCTTGTTTCCGGGCAAGCTCAAGTCTAAATGGACTGGCCCTTACTCGATCACCCAATTATTCCCTCATGGAGCGGTTGAGTTAGAAAACAAGGAAGGTGTGCGGTTTAAGGTGAACGGACAACGTCTAAAAATCTATATAGGTCATGCGGAATCGGCGAATGAGGTGATAGAGGCATATCATCTTGATGAAGTCTGAGTAATCGAGTGTCCTCAGTCGTGCCGCGACGTTAAATCAGGCGCTGGTTGGGAGGCAACCCAATATTTATCATCTAACCACTTTATAGTTTTTCTTTCCAGTAGTGGTAGCATTTTTTCTATTAATGGGTTATAAATTTTCAGGTAGCACATCTACAGGAAGTTCTCCAGAAAAGTTACTCTGCCGCATTCACTGACGGATTCATCGATGGACCGTCACGCCTGTGACGGACCGTCGCATGACTCCATCGTGCCAAGTACGCTCTCTAGTATTTTTTTTAGAATTAGGGCACATGCGACGGACTCTATGATGGACCGTCACAACTGCGACGGACCGTCATCGAGGTTTCGTCACTTTATCACCCGGCTACCCGACCCGACCCGGCTAATGAAGTTCAAAAGTTTTAAACGTTTTAAAAACCCCCACCCCTTCAATTAACAGTTTTCTTTCCCTTTTCCCCCTATTTCCTCCCCTTTCAACTTCCTTCTCCTCCAAAATTTCCCACATTCTCCCATTTTCCTCCCAAATCTCCCTTCTTGGTCGGAGTCTGCTGCTGTGCTTGTCAGTTCTCTCACGTGAGTGCCATCACTTTTGCATTGTTTTCTCCTCTTCCCAGGTATGTGTTCCTGAAACTCTACCCATTTACTCTTTTTGTCGGTTTTGCTGTTTTTCTTTACTATTAACATATGGGTTTTTGCTTTTTGACTAGATATTGTCTAACCTAGGTCATTAATTCCACAAAATGCCTGGATGACACTAGAGAAATTAGGGCTTTAAACTTGTCAATTTGATAGGTCTTTAGGTTAAACAGTTTTAGAAAATTGTTGGGTCGTTGTTTTGACTCACATGGGGTGAATGTGGCATCCCCCAGTTCTGTCTCTGAATGTCAGCACGATACCCCAATGATGGACCGTCGTACCCACGATGGGCCGTCCAGCACAACCGTCGTGACGGTCAGAGACCCCTGTCCTAAGGGTGTCAACACTTTTTCCAAGTGTCCACTGACGGACACATGCGACGGACCGTCATACCCACGACGGTCCGTCCTGCACAACTGTCGTAACGGTCAGAGACCCCTGTCCTAAGGGTCTCATCACTTTAACCAAGTGTCCACTGACGGACACATGTGACGGACCATCATACCCACGACGATCCGTCCTGCATAACCGTCGTGACGGTCAGAGACCCCTGTCCTAAGGGTCTCATCACTTTTACTAAGTGTCCACTGACGGACACATGTGACGGACCGTCATACCCATGACGGCCCGTCCTGCATAACCGTCGTGACGGTCAGAGACCCCTGTCCTAAGGGTCTCATCACTTTTACTAAGTGTCCACTGACGGACACATATGACGGACTGTCATACCCATGACGGTCCATCCTGCATAACCGTCGTATCGGTCAGAGACCCCTGTCCTAAGGATCTCATCACTTTTACCAAGTGTCCACTGACGGACACATGTGACGGACCGTCATACCCATGACGGTCCGTCCTGCATAACCGTCGTATCGGTCAGAGACCCCTGTCCTAAGGGTCTCCACACTTTTACTAAGTGTCCACTGACGGACACATGTGACAGACCGTCATACCCACGACGGCCCATCCTGAACAACCGTCGTATCAGTCTGAGACCTTCCTTCTGATACTCTATACTGCTGAGTATTACATGACGGACCGCAGGACGGTCCGTCATACGCACGACGGGCCGTCATCTGGTCCGTCGTGCCTTACTGCTACTTCAGAGCTGTTATCACTGGTTTGAGTTTCTGTGTATTATTGTCTCATTTTTTTTGTCATGTTTTATCTTTCAAGTACTAATGATGATTTGTTACAGGTACTACCTCTCATGGCACCTAAACAAGACTGCGTCTATGCACATGGGCGTTCTAAATCTGTCGCCCCGTTTGCCCGATTGGTGATAGGCTCTGATGATGAGCATGATCCAGAGTACGTGCCCCCAGGCACTGCTACTACAGCACGAGCTCCACGTGTACCAAGAGTCACGCCCAAGAAGGTGGCGCCCGGCGTAGTCACTGCCTCCCAGTCTGATGAGGAGCGCACACTGACCGGCACACCTTCTGGGTCAGCTGCCCAAGACGAAGGAGCATCTGGCTCCTTAGGAGTTTCGTGGTCAGAGAAAGACTCCGGGTCCGCAGAAGCCTCTGCCCCCGCCACAGATACATAGTCTGCCTCAGATGATGAGGCTGACAGCACTGACTCCACCCCTGGTTCACCAACTGGAGTCCCTGCCCCGGTTGCCGATCAGCCCAACCGGTGGTGTGTCGACGGGCAATACAAAGTATACTTAGACGCCAAGGTGCTCAATGACAAAGGCGTCATAACACGGACCCTCACACTGGAGAGGCGGGTCCTCACGGGAAGTCTCTCCACCATGCCAGACATTCACACCCTTTTCACCAGACACCGGCTGGAGTGGACGGCTCGTTCTTTGGGTCACTACAGTGAGGAGTTAGTTCGCGAGTTCTATGCCTCTTATGTGGCCACTCTTCGCTCACAGATCGATAGGCGGTATGCCCCCGCCAAATAGGCCCCACTTGAGCACGTCCGAGTATGCGGCATCCAGGTCGACATCTCACTACCAACCATCCGCCGATATCTGTACGGCATGGATTTTGACTCCACCAGCACACCTCTCACCGCCGAGTTTGATTACCGGTGGCAAATTATTAAAGAGGGCCGGTTCTTACGCGAGCCTTCACTGAGAGAGACCACCAAGAGGTGGATGGCACAGCACCTGTCTATTGATGGAGAGGCTGCGGATTGGGTGATGGAGCCGAAGGGAGCCATCAGGAAGGCCAACTTGACCTTTACGGCCAAGTTTCTTTGGTTGATCGTCCGCATTGTCTCTCCCCCACTGCTGCTAATAATATAGTCACCTGGGATCGTGCAGTGTTGATGGCCGCAATGATGGCAGGGTTCGAGGTCGATTTCGCTTGGCTTCTCCAAGCGGTCATGCATGAGAGGGCCTTCAAGGTCACCACGACTTACCCTTTTCCTTGCATGATTTTTTCTTTATGCAGATCAGCAGGTGTGCCCATTTGGCACATTGACCAGCTCAGGACCCCGCATGGAAATGTTGATATCGGCCTCATCAGGGATGAGGCCAATGAGTTGTCCCCACGCAGAGGGCCCCGTCCTGAGGTGGTCCCACTTGGTGAGAACCTGGCCGATACCATAGAGCATGCCCATGCTGCTTCCCAGACTGCTGCTGCACACACTGACACTACTCCGGTCGAGTCTATCCCGAGTAGTAGCACTGCCCCGAGCTCCTCTCGCTCGGCTCCTTCCGCCACTCTGGTCCCACTTGCTAGGGTCCAGAAACTCGAGGCACGGATGGCTACACTTCTGCATCACATCCAGCCTTGGATGCAGAAGACTATTGCTGAGGCAGAGGAGCGCATAGAGCGCAAGATGGTACAGCACACAAAGAGGAAGATTGCAGGGGTTCATCAGCGTTTAGACGCTTTTGAGTTGCGAGTACTAGCCCGACCAGCACCTCCGGTGGACATGTCGACCCTTCAGGCTGCGGTTGAG
Organism: Solanum sitiens; assembly: GCA_016801875.1. Classification (NCBI taxonomy): domain Eukaryota; kingdom Viridiplantae; phylum Streptophyta; class Magnoliopsida; order Solanales; family Solanaceae; genus Solanum; species Solanum sitiens. The sequence goes on from JABWTJ010000071.1 coordinate 1,453,449, forward strand.
AGTCTGCGGGCTGATCTTGATACGATCTTAGAGGCAAGGGTGCCTGAGTCTGAGGCCCATTCTGCAGAGCCTGCTGATGACACCGTGATGGCTGCTCTTTTCGCCACTTCTGATGTTCCACCACCTCCCCCACGTGAGCATGTAAAGAGACGCAGGGGTCGAGAGCAGGATGAGGCTAGGGCAAGGAAGAAGGAGCGCCGTGAGATGGAGGCTGCGAGGAGAGCCTCGATTGCTGATGAGGAGGCCTGAAAGTTGAGGGCTGTAGAAGTAGCTGCCGGGGCGTCTAGCTCCAAAATTGTAGATTCTGTGGGAGGCACTACTGATGGTGCTGTGGATGCTGAGGACATTACTGAGGATGTCCAGACTACGCAGGGAGTGGGTTCCGGTGAACCGGACCCACCAGATTGCTGATCGCCGGCGCTTAGCGCCTCAGGTTTGCTTCACTTCCCTTTTGCGTAGTTTAGTTTTTTTTATGCATTGGGGACAATTGCATATCTTTTGTTGGGGGTGGGGTAAATGGAAAGTGAATACTTGGGTGAATTCTGAGTAGCCCAAGTTCACGATCCTCTTTTGGGGTTTTCTTGCCTGTGTTCTTTTTCCCCAAAAGACTGATTACTTTTATTGTTGAACCGGCATGTTATATCTTATGTACATAGCATAAATCTGAAGCATGATGGCTAAAATAAATATGATATCTCGATAATCAAAATTATGCATGACTAGGCATAGTAAGTGAAAATTATGTGGTTTGAAACATGAAATAAAGATAAACTACTGCATGATCCTGAATCTAAGATTTGAACTAGGTGTCGAATAATCTGGGAATGCAAGGAATGTCAAGAGAGTGTGAGGTTAAATCGAATGTCCACCATTAATACTGAGCTAGAACTTGCCTGGTTAGTCCTGCTAAAAGTGAGTCAAAACAATCACTTAGGAAAGGATCATAGGCCCTTGTTCGAAAGAGTCAATCTTGAGCCTAAAAATAACAGAAAACCAAATGAAGTTAATCCCTTTTTGATCCAAATGAATTGAACCTAAAATAGATCTTTCTTTTTCACCCCAAATGATCTTCTCTGGGAACAATGTGTTGGCCCTGGTCCCTCCTTGGACATGTGCACCTCAGTTTATGCCAAAAGCATAAGTTGAGGGTGGCTAATGCAGAAAGCAACCTTGTTTTGGCCCTGACCCAACCATGGGTATTGTGAACCTTGACTCATGGTAAAATCATGAGTTGAGGGTGGCTGCTATAAGGAAAACCCCGGAAAGTGGGGTTGAAAGAATGAAGAGAAAGAAAGAATAAAACAGAAGTGACTAAAAACTAAAAAAACTATAATATATATATATATATATATATATATATATATATATATATATATATATATATATGAATAAAAAGCAAAATAAACACAAGAAAAGAGAAAAGTCACTTACACATAAGGATAAGAAAGGGAAAACAGCAAAGTGAAAAGAAAATTGAGTAATAGGGCGAAATAAGATGATAAAAGGGTGGTTCGCTTAGCCGATATGTCAAGGAGGGCAACAAGTCACTAGAGTATACCTAAATACACCCTACCTGACCCTGAGCCTATGTTACAAGCTAAAAAAAGTCCTATTGTGATCCTAAGTGCGTATGATGAACTTGAAGTAGTGAAAATAAGGGCAAGCCTATGGCAATATGTATAAATGAGTGGTGAATTTGTTCTGAGAGTGAGTGTCGAAAAGTGATCCTTATACTCAAACTAAAATCATTTTTGTGAAAAATGAGGATGTTATTTGAAGTGAGTACAGGAGTTGTAATACCAGAAATATTAGCATCTCGGTGAGAAATTGAAGAGGACAGGCATTATTGCGTAGTGAGTCTGGGTCATGGTTTGATTCTACACAAGTCAATGCTTAATAGTGATACCATGCATGAACATAATGAGAATAATCGGGATTGATAGCCAAATGATTGCGGAAGTTAAAATATGGATACTTTTGTACAAAGATCTTGTAGTGAGTCATAGTGCGTCGCTTGAGGACAAACAACGAATTTAAGTTGAGGGTGTTGATGTACCGTGATTTCACGGTATTTTCTAATGCTCTTTCCTTAAGTTTAGTGTGTGTCGAGAGCCTTTTTGTGTTGATTTTGATATAAGTTTCTCTTTGTTTGCAGAAAATCTGTCCAAAGATGAACGCGGGAGTTTTTGAGAAAGAATTGCAGAAGAGACCACCTACGGAACCTATGACGGTCCGTCGCGCCTGTGACGGTCCGTAGGTGGCATCGTAGTGAAGGGAGAAGTTGCTGAAGGAAATTTGGGGAAGTCTGACCAAGTGTGGGATTACGGAAGTCCATGACGGACCGTCACAGCTACGACGGTCCGTCCTGTTGGTTCGTCGTAATGATCAGAGAGTAGTCCAGTACCCAAATTCCAAGAATTGAAGTATTTTGGAACGAAGACCCTCGACGGACCGTCGTGCTTGAAATGGTCCGTCATACCTGTCCGTCGAGGGGAATGAAGAAAGCAATAGAAGAATTTATGAAGTATGGGACAACGGAGGCTATGACTGTCCGTCGTGTCCATGACGGTCTGTCACGTGGTCCGTCGATCCAGACGCGTTTGGACAGATTTTTAGTAAATAGAATTCTTATTTGATTAGGTTTCGTTTTTTATTATAAATAGTTGGAAAAACCTCGTTTTTGGGGTTAGACTTTCTGGATAATTTTTAGTTTTTAGTTCTTCTATTATATGATTGAATTATCGATTTTGGGAATTAAGATACTTTCTTGGTAATTGATTGTTGGTGATTTTGTTGATTAATCAAGTTAAATTCTGGGAAATTATTCGTTTTCATAAAAGTAAGTGCATGAATTCTTCCATTAACAATATGAATTGTGTAATTATGAACATGGGTAACTAAACCTCATAGCTAGGGTTGTGGGAACCATGGGTGAATAACAAGGTAAAAATCTAACTTAAATAACAATTCTAGATTGGTGTCTTGCATGTATTGATAATTCTTTCGTGTAGAAGTCTTTTTAACGGATGGCCAACGTTAGAACTCGCCTTAATGCTACTTGCCGGACCAAGGAGGTAGATAATAGGAAAAGAATTATCAACATAGATTTAGTGTAGACTATCTAATAGGCTAGTATTGGTTGGTACGAGTTAATAACTTAGTCAAATACCGAATACGATGTTTAATATGAGGTAAAGATAAGGGTTAGTATAGCAACACACGTAGCCGGACCAAGGTGCGGAGTGAAATTCTCTAGATGCCGGACCAAGGATTTAGAGATACGTAACTTATCACTTTACATGCAAGATATCAGGATAAAATTGTTATAGTTAGATTTACCAAGTTAGGAACCTGTGGGGAACACTAAAGCCCTAGTTACTTTTATAATTTGATAAAACTCCGAAAGTTGAATTTGTTAGTTGTCCATTTTTATTTAGTTAATCATTTACATTAATAAAACCCCCCCTTTTGTCTCTTTATTTCTCGGAAAATAGTTGGTTAAATAATAGTAATAATAGAATAAAGTTAAGCCTGAACTATTTTCCTTGTGGGATCGATCTCAACCTCATTAGTTGGGTTCTTTACTTGATACGACCGCTTTACTTCTTATTTGAGAAGTTAATTTGAGCGTATCATGTGACAGGCAATCTTGTTCTATTGTATAGTCCTTCACTTTGATTTAGATTCCTCAAAAGCATAACTGCAGTGCCTACTTTTAAGTGTGTTCATGATTAGGAATTCCAGGAAATGTTAAGGTGCTTAAAAATTCTGTTGCTCCAATATCCTTTTAACTTCAATCCAAACCTACACAGAAAGGAAATGTCAAAAGAAAATTATACTACTAAATTTTCATCTTGAAGAGTATTTTTGGAGATAAATTGATCAACAAACTATGAAAGTAATCAACAAATCAATGTTGACTTCATAAATTGCATTTGTCTAGATTTACCTACCAAAAGTCCTATACGACACATATTGTCGCCAAGAGATTTCAGGTCGAGTATGAGACTCTGTCCTATATTCTAACCTATCTAAGCATGGCTTGTGTGATAAGAAAATGGCCTAAATTATATCTGTCTTTATCAGATTTTCATGTGCTACAGATGGACTATATTGGAGTCTTATCGTATTGCAACTTTTCTTGTTCACAACGTTAAAGATAAATATTTTTTCCTCAACCTTAAACCTGAACTGGAAAACATGGAGAAAGAACTTATTTTTCAGAAGATGACAACAAAGCATTCCAAAAGTGCAAATGAAAGAGACTGTTTGTTGTATATACAAATTAGAACTACTTAGCATTAGGGCAAAAGGATCAAATCTTACCAACCCACCACACGGTCACAAGTGTACACAACCCTATACAACCGAACATTTTTTGCATATCTACTCCTTTTCCTTCCTCACCAGCGAACTTTTTATGCAGTAGTATAGATCATTAGGAGAAAACATTATTAACCTCATCATATTGTACATATACTTAGTATGAAGATGTCGAGGTTATGTTTGGATCAAGTTGATTGACCCTACAATTCTCCAGCTTACGTTTTAGATGTGTACGTATTCTCAATTTAATTGTATTGGCAACTCTATACTCAAGATAATTTCATCCTTAAAGTCTATCTACTAAGGAAGTATTATGTGGCACCTAACTTTATCCAACACCCATTGTTAGTGACACAATGATAGTTTAGAGATTAAGGACCTAATGATTCCTTGGTATCCAAGAAGAGAATCTAAAGAGAGATTAATTAGGTACAATTGTTGAGAGGAGAATGCAGACACTTTGCAAGTGCATTTGCAATGTTAGCATAGTACTATTTTAGATGCATCCAGTTCTTAGATGGCTTCTTAAATTAACCAGATTATTAATGATATCCATACTGCAAGCACATTGACTGAGAGTCTGAGACTATAAAACTTGAATGACTACTTTATCTGTTAAAACCTTTATTAGATACATTGTATTTCATAAACTTGACCTAATAAAAATGCCTCATTCAGTGCAAAACTTGCCCTTCCCGCGCCGGAAGAGAAAAGCATTGTCAGTGCAACAGAACAGAAAGCCACTAACAACAATCCAAGGGAAAATTTCACTCACCTGCCTCTGCCATTACCTCTGGGTAATCAACAACCAGTGGAGAATAAAAAATTGATCAATTCAGCTCCTATTATTGAAGTGCCAGCAACACGAGAGCTTGAGCAAGAGCAAATAAAAGCACCAGAAATTGACATAGAGGACGCTTACTTTGAAGATCCTAATGAAAGTCCTTACCTTAACTGCAGAGTTCACAAATTGTCATTTCTTCGCAGGGTTAGTTAAAATGTTTGTGTTTGTGGTACCAGAAGCCAACTCTGAAAGGCACTAATAAGCGATTGTTAGCACTCAATTAGAAGTTATACACAAAAGGGATATTTGGGTAAAGTATGAAGGAACTTACCAAACAGTTCATGTTAACACCTCAATGTCGTCATTCCGGTACTGATAAACAATATACAGCTCTATATATTCTCCTGTTACCATTTTAATTTAAAGATAAACTACCAGCCGGGAAGAATAAACTCATTTACGTCCTGAAATACTCATAACTATTATTCCCTTATTTTCCTATTGACCATTCAATTATTGAACTATTCATTTTCAACATATCTATTGATCTACAAATCTTAGTAAGATGCAGACACATATTTTTAATTTCTGCTACCAGTCGTTACCACTTTCATTTATTGTCTCAGTTTCCCCAAGAGTTTCTGTGTCATCCTGGCTATGGGCGACATCCAAACATGAGAAGCCATTAGTGAGTTGATTCATTTTGTGAAAGCCATTGATCATTAAGCTCCTGAGGAATGTTAAAAAGGTTAATGTTGAACGATGATGTTTTTTTACCTTAGCAACTAAAATAAATAAATTAGGGGTGGGCATTCGGTATTTCGGTTCGGTTTCGGTTTTTTCGGTTTTCGGTTTTTGGAAATTGTGTACCAAATACCGAACCGAAATATTTTGGTTCGGTTTGGTTTTTATTAATTTGATTCGGTTTTTTATTTCGGTTTTTAAGAAATCATCTTACTGACAATCATTTTTATTGTTATCTGTCACTACTCCAAAGAACAAAGAAGAAATCAAGAAAATTAAAATTTAAAAAAACTTAAAAACAAACCTGATCGACTGGACTAGGTGCCGGACGCCGGTCGCCGGTTGAAGAAGGAAGTCCTGCAGGTTGCTGCTGCTGCTGGCGGCGCCTGGCTGCTGCTGGTGGTGGTGGACGGTGGCTGGCCGGCTGCTGGTGGGCGGCAGTTGGCAGGCTGCTGGTGCCTGAAAGAGGAAGAGGAAGAATCGAAGAACAGGAAGTCAGGAAGAGGCTGAAGAGTGAAGAGGCTGCACAAGAAACAATAGGAAGATTAAAAATTAAATTGGGAATAGAAATAGGGTTTCACATTCTTTTTTCTTTTTTTAAAAGATTAATTAACATTAATAATTATTAATTAATATAATATAAATATAATATAAATTATAGTATAATATTTTGGTTTAAACCGAAATACCGAAAACCAAACTAATAAATACCGAAAACCGAACCAAAATACCGAAAAATACAAAAAACAAAACCAAAAACCAAAATACCGAAACCGAAATTATGAAAAAATTCGGTTCGGTTCGGTGTTTCGGTTTTCCGGTGTTTATGCCCACCCCTAAAATAAATCAATGAAAACACTTGTTTTGCGAAGGTGAGTACTCTAACTTCTGAGACAGACCAACTTTTTAAGAATCGCTGAAAAAAGCATGCTTAGTTGCACTCATCATGTCAAGTTACAACATAGAGAACCCAAGTTAGTAATAAAGCATAAACTATAACACAACTCCTCCAATTTTCATTCTGTTAATCATGAAGAGGTCTCTGCAATACTCAATGCTTCTTTTCGATTGCACAAGAATATCCAGACAGATGGGAGAAGAACATTCACTGCATGCTAAGAGAATGAGTTGATACCTAAAACATGAAAGAAGGGTACTCCCTAAACCACCAAACCCTTGGTTTATATCACTTTTGTATGTAGAATTATGCACATATTGTTTCGATAACCATGGTGTCTGGGTCAGGTTGCACACACCTTGACTAATTCCACATAATATCTCCCAGGCATCCGCCGTCAATAAGTACGAAGTAACTTTGTCCATCTAGATTAGGACAAAGGGAAATTCCTTAAGTTATATAGTGTTTGTGTGACCTCCTGGTACTTCATCTACATCATTAATCTTCAAGTATACCTATTTGTTCCAAAACAGAGCACTGTTAGTTGAACATTTATGAATTTGCATAATAAAATAAAAATATGGGATGAAATAAGGAAATACCTCATTTATATTTCAGCTTAAGGCATACATTTTGAAATACTTCTGTGTAAACGATATTTTTAATGAACATAGGATCTTCCATGTCGTCGTCAACATTTAGAATAGTTAATCTTGTCTTTTTGTTACTCGGGATAGTGCTACATATAATTTTCCATGAGTGAATACTTGTTTAGGAAGATATAATCCAACATGGTTGAGAGACTGTCCTTGACTTTTATTAATTGTCATAGCGAAACATGGTGCTACAGAAAGTTGACGTCTGTTTAACTTGAATGGCCACTTTGAATCATTAGGAGACATAATAATTCTTGGTATTGTTCCTTTTGAGCCAATGTTCTTTTCGGAGATGATATTTGCGCTAATAGACCAGTTACCAAGATGTGTGACAATCAATCTTGTTCCGTTGCATAGTCCTTCACTTTGATTTAGATTCCTCAGAAGCATAACTGGAGTGCCTACTTTTAACTGTACTTCATGATTAGGAATTCCCGGAAATCTTAAGCTATTTAAAATTCTATTGGGTACAATAGATCTTCATCATTAGTGTTCACACTTGCTTTACACACATTGTCTGAGCTAAAATATGTTCTTCCTTCACCTGGAATCATTTTCATAATTGTATCATTCAATTCATGGACCATTTCATTTTTAGGAGTAAGTATTGCTCTTTCTTGCAAATATGTTGGGTCATTGTACTTCTGCAAGAGGGACGGGTAAACTGCGTCGACGATTGATCCGATTGGATCATTGGATGGCATTATACATATATCAGTAGGCACTTTAATAAGGTCATTGTCAACATCACTATAAAAGGATCCATCCCCAATTTGTAACAACCATTTGTCGAAAGTAGTAACTTCAGCGACTTCAGAATCAGATATTCTTCCACAACAAAGTCGCATATTTTGTTTCAGCTCATAAATTGTAAAGAATGGCCACAAATATGAGGAGTTGAGTGATGCATCTAAAATATCAGCTCGTGTTCCTTTTGGAATCACCGGTAGTATTTGATGAAAATCACTACCAAATACGATTGTAAGGCCTCCAAATGGTTTGTCTGCGCTGTTTTCATATTTCAATCGGAGGATATCACGCAAGGTCCTATCTAAGGCTTCAAAACAAAATTTTATTTGCCATTGGCGCTTCATCCCAAATGATTAAAGATGTTTTCAAAAGTAGTTCGGCTAACTGAATTCCTTGTCTTATTTCACAAGTTGATTCTGCACTAATGTCCAAAGGAATATGGAATCGTGAATGTGCTGTCCTGCCATTTGGTAATAACAAAGCGGTTATTCCAGAAGTAGCAACTGGAAGAACTATTTTTGATTCTGATCTCAGCCTGGAAATTATTGTATTCTATAAAAATGTCTTCTCGGTACCACCATGCCCATTTATAAAAAATAAGCGTCCTTCTTCATTAACAACTGATTTTATTACTGCTTCATAAGCTATCTTTTGACAATCATTTAAAAGAGCGAATGATTTATCATGTACTTCCTTTAAGCAACCTTTGTCATATTCTAGTTCCTCATTGATTAGGCGATTACCTGTGTCATTCATCAAAGTAGAATCTGGAAGTGGCATTCCATGTATGTCTTTCAAACTTTTTCCTATCTTCAGAAGTATGGTTTCTATCTCAAATAACGTATATGATTCAAGTTGTTTTTCATTTAACTTTAAATCTTCCAATTGAAATCTCTTTCGTTGTAATGATGTTATATCTTCTGATAAAATTTCATAGTTGCTCCTCCAAAGTTTGGATGAATCAGACACTTGACAGTGAATTAGTATCGTCACAAACAGATTTCTCAACTCATTTCCTGATGCCCAACATGCAGCTTCAGCCAAGCAGTCATTCCATTCTTTATCATCCTCCAATAATCCCAATGCGTAGCATGCCTCCTTATAAGTATCATACCGGACTCCATTAATTGTTCTGATGCTTTCAAAAGAAGTGCTTCCTTTGACAAAATTAAGTAACATTCTCATGTAAAATCGTTCTCCACTTGCAGGATGTGCGAAGTAAATTCTACCAACTGACTTCCCCTTTTTTCTTCTAGTCCATGTTTTGCATGTTGCGTCCCAGACCCAACGTGTAGGAAAATCTGAATATGTTAGCTCTCGCGCATCCTCATATTTTTTGTTTGCCTCAAACCATTCCATGAATTTTGTTTTTACTATATCGGGTCTGTTTAGTATGCTTTCAGGACACCTTTCTTCTTGGAATACTATGGTGTTTTCTCCTTGTAAATGGAATGGCAAACGCTCAACTGCTGGCTGTCTATGATGTATGTCAAACGAAAAGATCCTCCAGCAAGCTTCTGTAGCTGATATATATCTACAATCTAGATATCTTTTGATCTCATCACGTTCTGTGGGAGTATCTGAGCATTCTATACCAGTTGTTGCTCTATCAGATCCCTTATTGACATATTTAAATAGGTACTTCACTGATCTTGAGTAATTTCACAACTCGACATTTATATGTGCATCAAATTTGACAATCAAATTCCTGTTATAAGGGACGACATATCTGTTATCCAAAAAGACATTATTTTTGTTGACTTTTGTACCTGTGTTTCTTCTTCTATAAATTGGGAACCCATCTGCATCAAAAGTTGTTTGATTATTGAACTTCTTTGGAAAATGCTTGGTGCATTTTCCTTGCTTCATACATGGGCATCCTGGATTGAGGTCTCCATAAGGTCCATGCATCATGTAGTTCTTTACAGCTTTATGACCATCAGGGTCGACTTCCATATCAGGTATTTCAGCTGTTATCATTGTGTTGATATGATATATAGATGGACTTTTAATGTAGGATGCAGGAAGAGTAGTATATGTGCATGAGGTAGTCCTCTTTTCTGAAACTCAATTGTATATAAACCTGCAGAGTTAAAGGTATAATGTGTTTGTTAGGATACCGGTAAAGTAATCATTTGTTTTTTTAGCAAAATGTAAATGCTTGAATTAGTAACTGATGCATTATGTTAGTATGTTGAAGTTTGAACTTACATGCAATTATTTTTCCAAAAGGTTGTTGCTTTTTCAGATCTTGCATTAGTTGGAATAACTTGATTTGGAACACTCTGCATATAATGTCCACCCTGTTATCATCACCAGATTGTTCTATTAAGCGAAGCATTTCATTTATTTCAGGCCACTTTGGATTGCATGTGAAAGTGAGGAACAAATCTGGATATCCAGCCCACCTGCAAATTGCCATTGTATCTTGATAATTTTGTGCCCGATAGCGAGGTCCTCCAGTGTGAGATGAAGGTAAGATAACTGTTTTTCCTACCAAAGAACTATCTGAATCACCACGAAGAATGGCATCCATTAAGCCAGAGTAAAGATCAGCTCTGAGTTTTGGTTGATTATTCCGAATATAACAAAATCTTTCTTCCTCGATTGCCATGTAACCGTCAATAATGTATTGTTGTAATAGTCTACCAGCTAGCAAGAGAGTCTTACCCTCGTTAAGTCTTTGTTGTATTCTAAAGCAATAGAAGTCTCTCATTGTTAATTTTTGTCGCTTGTAAGTCTTGTCGATGACATCTCCCAAATTTATTCCAACTCTATATCCATCTTCACCATATGGGTGTATTAGTGGATATGTCATAGACATAAAACTTGGGTGTAGATCAGAAATTCTTTGAAGTACATTTTTCCTATGCTCTACAATAATGTCTCGCTGGAAGTTTTCTTCCATAAGATCACCCACTATTAATCCAGCTACTTCAGAAGTTGTGGGTAAATTATATTGTCAACCATCCGTTGTCCTATTAGATAGGAGACGTAGGCGAAATTCACATTCAGGATGGTCTTTAAATCTATATCTAGCCATTCGAAATGTTTTAACCAATATATTATGCTTGTCCAACATTACTGATAAGCCCTGAACAATTTCAGGATCAATGTCTCCTTCCAACAGACAATTCATTCTGTTGTTTATCTCATTTTCAGTATCATATATATATAGTTGAGCAAACTGGGGTCTTTTACCAATTTCAGGCAATAAAGATCCTATACGATGATAATTCTGACCACACATCCTGTAAACGTATGGCCCCTTTGAGTGATTGATAGATCTATCAACTCGGCCACCCATGGATGTAAATGCAAACATTGAGTTATACGCTCTAATATTTTTACGAAAATTAATACCTAGTTGTCCTGATTTTGTACCCAAAAGATACTTCAGATAAGGTGGTGGTTCCCTCAATAAAGGAAGTTGTACACGACCTCCTCCCATACAACAAAATGAGAATATAGGTTTTGTTGTTTGTTTTGTTTTTATTGTTTGTTCTTCATACCATAAAAGAGCTCCACAATATTGGCATGTGTACTTTGGGAGGCCAAAATTCCAAGTTGTTGTGTAATGGCCTGTCAAATTTGAACAATTAAATATAAACATAATCATATAGTTAGTTAATGATTTAGTCATTCAGTTTCTCATATGAACAATCAGTCAAATCTTGACATTTAGATAAGAGATAAATGGGGATGCATATTACCATACCATTTTGATGAATGGGAACATGTCTGCTTGAAAAGTTTGTCAACTTCGCCAACTTTGTGAATCTGTTAACAAAACGTATCAGCTGTATTATTAGTTTTTTTGGATGGTTCTTGTATTGTTTTTCAATTAAAGCAACTTTTCGCTTCAATCTGGAATACTTCCATCTGCTGTTTTTGAGAGAGCCCACTTCCTTATTCACTCGACTACACTCGCCTGTTGATGCATTTGTATTTTCTTTTTGTTTTAGCATCTGTTCTAGGGAAACTAATTCTGGTAGTAGCTGTTGTAGGAGGTTAACTTCCATCGAAATATTCAATGATCCATTGTATTCTTTGATGATAGCAGATAGCAATTCCATTGAACCTGTTATATTTGTTTTGGTAGAATATAATATGTTAGCGGTAGATATTTTTGGCTATATCGAAATACAGTATACCCAGTGCTATGTATGTGAGAGTACCTGCCGGAATCGAAGCTTATCTGAAATGCAATATGTGTTCTAAATAATGTTATTCAAGTAGAGTAGGAATGAGTATACAAACCACTTTAAATCAAAACACTCACCGAGATGATCTTTAAGAAATTGAATGGGATTGCAATGTGTGAATATGCTGCTGCATAAAGTTTTCTCAATTATTAAAAAATTAAATAAATATCGCCCCTTCCTTGAATGTGCACCCTGTTTAATTTGAAGATAAAAATAAATGGATGATCGAATGGTTGTAGAATTTTAATATGATGAATGAATGTTTGAATGGCTGCAGATTTTGAGTGTGATGAATTTGATAATATGAATAGAGGGAAGATATGAGAATTGCCTACGCATTTAATAGGAGTGAGCTGTATTTGATTTGTGGAGAAAATGTAACTGGATAAGATTGGGAGGATGATTTGGGACTTGGACTGTCATTTAATAGCATAGATCTACTAAATCATTTGGATGGTAACTGATATTAGCTATAATGTATCAGCTAATGCACACCTACGAATTTGATATGGAATATCTATGAAATGTATCAGATTTTAGCTCTAATTTGTCCTTTTCATAGGTAGTTAAAGCGAGTTATATATTCAGCTACACTCGACGAAAATTTGATGCCACCTATAGTGCATCCATTCTTGATGTGTCGTAATTAGGCCATGTGCTGGATTAAACAGATTGATTGTTTATATAATTTGCAATATGATTTGGAGCTGTAATCATCCTATAAATTAATAAGCTTCTCATTTCTCACGGAAAACTCATGGCTTGAAGCTCATTGTAGTATTCTCTTTAAGTTTTCTAAAGCAACCGCAAAGTATTCTCTTTATCATGATTTATGTATGCTTTTTGGAATCATCAAGCACTCATAGTACATGTTTTGGGACAACAAAAAACACCAATGATACGATACAAGTAAAAAAATATAAATATTGACATGGTAATACAAGGGTTAATTAAAATTGATATCAGTAACAATTAATAGGGCGTCAAGCCTCACGTTGTACATATATAGGTCTTGAAAACATAATAAAGGGAAATCACAATGATATCAAATTACTTCTTGAATTTAAAAATTGATAGGCACTTGGATTCTAAATTTTTTGTGCCTCTAGCATTGGAAGGATATACATAAGTTAAAATGCAGAAAAAACTCATTTTCCTGGACCATGGATTTGTTTTCCACTCAAGAAAATGAAGTGCTCTTCTTATCGTCTTTAGCTGATGATGATGAACGGTCTTGTTAACCTCTTTAGATACTAATGGTGAAAGTCAGAATGATCTTCTTCAGAGTTTCTACTACCTGACTCATCTTGGGTCGATCTTTTGCAGATTTCAACAAACAGGTGTCAGCTAACTTTGCCATCTTTCGAGCTGCATTGATGAATACCAATTTTCCAGCCTTGGATCCATGAGCATACCGAATTTCTTGCCATCAGCAGGATAACATTTAATCCAATCCAGAAGTTTATGTTCTGGTTTGGTGTGTTCCTTTCTAGGGACCGTCTACCGGTTAGTATCTCATATAATACAACACCAAAACTCCACACATCACTCTTCGCTGTGAGATGTTCTGTTTATATGTAATCAAGTGCTGCATACCCCCATGTCCCCACAACCTGGTCACAAAAGCATGTCTTATGATCATTTGCCATAGAGATGTGCTTCATCTTTAACCAAAAAGTTAAAAAATAAAAAATAACTTAGTGTTTTATTTTCTCATTAATGTAAAACATGTATTTGAGCAAGGATGAACGTAACATACCGCTGTGGAAACGTGCGTGTGCATGCCAGTTGGACCCTCCCTTGGAAAGCCCAAAGTCTGAAAGCTTTGGCTTGAAGTCATTATCCAATAGCATATTTAATGACTTGAAATCACAATATATCACCTATACAGTTGACAGAAGAAATAAAACTAACATTTAGAACATTAAGAATAGCAGTATTTTACCACTTCAGTGGTGAATCAGTATATACAAGTTTTTTGCATGTATGACAAAAGGTTTAAAGAACAAATATACAGTAAGGATGTCAAAGCAGATGACGTTTTAATTTGAAATGGTCTTGAATAAAGACATTGTTATAATTTATAGATAGAACTAAAGATGAAACACAGACACTCCAATGTCAAAAAAATCAGGAAAATAAATGAAAACATATAGAAAAACTCTTCTTTAAGATTTTTAGGCCACAAAGGTGAATCCATATCAATGACTATATACCTTCAGCATCAAGCAATACGCCACACTTGGTTATACATTGAAGAAAAGATAAATCCAACTAAGAGTTCACACACTTGTAATTATATTTATGAAAAGTTTAGACAAATACATCAGAAAATATTCAGACAAAATACCTGAACTTCCAATTCTTCATGCAAATAAGCCAACGGCACAACATCTAATCAGTTTGACAAGATTTGGGTGATCTACCACTCCCAGAAATTGCACTTCTGCTACCCATTGTTTATGACCCTACATAACAATTAGAGGATCAACACAAAACTACAGTTTACAATAAGATAAAAAAACTTAAGTAATTTAGCTTCCAAAATAAAAGACTACAGTCTACAGATTTAAGTTCGCAAAATCTAGAGAAGCAAGTCACATCAACCATAACTTGTTGCCAAGTAATGCTGAAAACCACAACTTCCAACTAATGGATGAAAGTACAAATAATGCCAATGTTTTCATGCTGCTCGTTACACTTTACGGACATTTATTTTCTGTTTAACAAATTTTAACTTGAAAGGGGAGCTTCTCATATAATCAAATCAAGTTTCTACAAACTGCTAGGCATATAGAAATGATCCACATTTGGGCGGCAATTAAATGATCAACCGG
This sequence comes from Solanum sitiens, assembly GCA_016801875.1. Lineage (NCBI taxonomy): Eukaryota > Viridiplantae > Streptophyta > Magnoliopsida > Solanales > Solanaceae > Solanum > Solanum sitiens. Next base: position 1,468,649 of record JABWTJ010000071.1, read on the forward strand.
AAACTAACATAGCAAAAAGTGAGTTGGAAATAGTATTTATAGCAAAGTGCAAGGAGCAAACATACATGTAAATGGAACAAAGTTGGATATATTCCTCTTATCTACAAGCAAGATACACACATATACCGCGTACATTCTCCTGAATAATCCTACGCGGATGTAGACAAATGAATTTCAAGGGCATCAATACTTTGATCTTTTCACTAAAGATGAAAGATTAAATGCACCTACCCAAAAAAAGAAGCCAAAGTGTTGTACTGTAAGTATCATACTCCTTCACTAACATAGCAACAAAAAACAGAAAAAACAACAATAAATGATGATATGAGTAATGCTCCATTACAAAAAAAGCTGCTATAAACAGATTCACAGATAACAACAATTTAACAAATAAGACCACACTCAAATCACATGTATGCGCATTCACATTTCAGTTACCGGTCAAACTAAACACACATTCCAAGATCAGTTATACATAATGGAGCATACTCTTAAAAAAAAACTTAACTAATAACCATCTTCATTGAGTTTTTTAATGGCAACAATAGTTGATTCACCTTTTCCATTAGCAGGCTTAATATTACCTTAGTATACACATCCAAAACCTTCTTCACCAATTTTAAGTAACCTATTAAAATTATTAGTTGCTTGTTTAAGCTCAGGGAATGTGAAAACCCTCAAATTCTGACATTTCCCTTCATAAACATCAGAGAAGCTACGTGCAGAAGAAGTTGAGCATGAAGACTTAGTTACCCTTTCTGCACCACCACCTGAAATATCTGATTTACTCTGATCTTGGAGTACCACTGGTGCTGATTTTCTTTCCCTATTTCTATTCCTATTCTTGAAGTAAAAATAAACACTTCATTTTCCCCCTCTTCACAAATTTTCAACAGAATTTATACCAAGTTCAAACTGGCTTTTGATTTTCTTGAAAGTCAATCGAGTAGCAAATACTTCATTATGTTTAGTTTTAGTCATAAAGGCAACTTATGGAAGACAATTATAAGAACTAAGTCATCCATGAGTCAACAACCAGTTGAAATTATTCCTCAAAGGCAACTGGCAGAAGGAAATTATAAGTAACTAAGTCATTTTGTATGGAAATTATATTGTGAATGGGTGGAAACTATCATTTGACAGGTGTATAAAAACTCAAAGCATCTCTTCTTCAACAACACAAATTCAAAAGTGAATGTGACATCAAATACCTCTATGTGTTAAGTTTTACACTAAAAGACAACTTATGGATGACAATTTTAAGAAACTAAGTCATACATGAGTAAATATTCACTTGAATTATATATTGTAATATCTATCATGGATGCTTTTTGTGTTAGAATACATTTTTTGATGAAGAAATACATAATCCACATCTGAGAAAGATGTAAGGGCTGCCACAAAGGGAAGATCCATAAACATATACTCTTTTGTTATAGCTCATTGAGTGTGATCAAAGCTATAAATATTTTATGAAACAAAAGGGGTGTGTGTCAAAGATATTGGAATATAGCTTGAACCATCTTTTATTAGTCCAAAGAATTGTCTCCCCTGCAATTTTATCACACTTGTTAATTCGTACAGTCCAAAGAAATGCAGCCACAGTCATTTAGATTAGCTCCAACATCATTTTCCACTTTTCCTTCTTACCAGATTCAAGAACTCTTATTTTAATAGCCCTATTTTATAATTACAAATGTTTTAAGACAACTACCAGCCGAAGTTTTTATATGGATACAAATCAAACACTCAGACGCATCCGAAGCTTATATACACCTCAATGTCAAAGTATTCAGGGTCAATTACACACCTTCTTATGTATGTTAAAGATCAATTATCATTTCAATACCGATAAAAAAACTATCCTACATCTTCAAAAAGTCATCCAACCATAGCTAAATCTTACTTAAAAGACAAACAAAGGGAACAACTTATGAATTATAACACTTTTATTTATTTGAATTCATCAACTTATTTGAGTGTTCCACTACCGAAACTCGAGTTCAAAGTGGCAGGAAAATGAATAGTAGGAAAAACCTCAACTCTGTATGTACGACTACATAGCAACAACCAAAGGAAGAATTTGAACAACATTGAACTAATATAGGGGAATATAAGAGAAGAAGAAGCACGAAACCTGCTCATGCATAGCCGCAAGAACTAACTGAACAGGAAGGATGCAAAATTCTTTCACTGTAGTAGCAGTCACTATCACTATATACGGGCCAACATCCTTGTTATACAGTTAAAGAGGAAACTTCTCCCCAAGTTCATCTCATAAGGTAATTTTTGATGTAGCAGAACTATGCAGAGCAAATATAAATCAGAATGTAAAAGTGAAAAAGTCATCTGATTTATCAAAATTTAATAAAAAGAAGTGAAGTTATCATCAATTAATACACATGTGCCAGTAATGTAGATGCTTAAATATGTAAGCAAAATAATTTCAAATGAATTCCCATTGGGTAGCACCTAAGATTAGCCATCATAAAAGTATCTAACTATTATTTTGTAAGAAGATAACATAATCAAACTAATTAAAATAAGATGAGTGACTTACTAATTTGTAACAATGTAGATTTTCCCTTTTTTCCCGGTTCGCACAAGCACTTTCCATATCACCGATTCGATATAAACAACCTACCACATCTACAGATGAGGAAGACGTTTTGTTAAAAATGACGTAGTCATTTAAATATTTTAGTGAAACACACTATATATAAATATCGACTTGATAAAACATTGTTGTTCTATATATATAAGAAGAATTAGGGTATGAAAGGCCACAAAAATCAATTAAGATTAATACAAATTAAAAACATGACAATTACAAATCATGAAGATCAAAACAGAAACCTAACATGAAAACAAAATACATACCTTATGAAACTTATGAAGTTGGGAGGGAGAAGATTGGCTACTTACTTATGAAGTTGGGAGGGAGAAGATATCCTCTACTCTTTACTATATAATTTTGTACTGTGCCTTGGATCACTTAACTATTTCTTCTAAATGCAATTGATTTGCCATGTTTTTCTGGGTTAATGCTCCTACGAACTCTCTAACCTTATCGTGTTGTGACTTTCATTTTGACTAGAAATTTGAGCAAACAGGATATTACAAATTACTCTCTAACCTTATCGTGTTGTGACTGTTATTTCAATTAGAAATTTGAGCAAACAGGATATTACAAATTACATCAGAAGACAGGTAATATGTACCAAAGGTAGTATATATCAATACTGTAACTATAGATTGTAAACTGATGTGTTGAAGGTCTATGACTGTTGCTCTAAATTATGTTCAAATTGCTTACCTTAGGTTGTGTCCGCTGACCTCGTACCACATTTCTGTGGGGGAAATGTTTGCCCTTCATTTTTATCCAAATATGTTTTCTGATGCAGGTTGGGTGGAAATGATTTGCCAGTGGATGATATTGCCGGCGTTTGCCTTCCGGTAACGTATTAAAATGGATAATTAAGAAGATGTTAGTGGGCTGGATTTGAACCATTTCGGATGGGTTGGATTTGAAACGTTTCGAATGTGCTGAATTTTAGTGGTTGTGGGCTGATTAATTAATTATTACTATTTAGTGTGATCTTTTAAATGAGGGATTATTTTTATTTTGGATAAAAATACAGATTTTTATTTAATTAAAAAGATAAAATAAGGAATTTCAAATGGTGGCCATTGGGGACTGGGCTGATTAATTAATTATTACTATTTAGTGTGATCTTTTAAATGAGGGATTATTTTTATTTTGGATAAAAATACAGATTTTTATTTAATTAAAAAGATAAAATAAGGAATTTCAAATGGTGGCCATTGGGGAATGCCACATCAGCGGTTTTGGATTCACATTTATATATATATATATATAGATTGTTCCATGCGAAATATTAAATATAATAAACTTTATTACCTTTTTTAACACTCTTAAAAAAAAATTATATAAAATATATAGTTGACTCTTCTCATCTCGTCTTAGCTACATAAATTGTATATTAAATGAATTTTGGGGTTCTTTAACATAATTTAAAATAAGTGAATTATTCAAAGTTCAAAATAAATGTTTGAATTTTCTTTTTCATTTTTTTGACCTACATTTACATTTTTAGGTGATAAGTTCAAGATAGTTAATCGCTCATATTTATAAATTTATTTTGAATTATCGTAAAATGGCCTAAATACCCTCGAAGTATTGGAAATGGTACAAAACTACCCTCCATCCACCTATTGGCTCCAAAATGCTATCATCCACCTATTGGCTCCAAAATACCCTTGTCATCCACCTTTGGGTTCAAATACTACAAAAAAGTTAACCATTAGCGGCATTTAATTCTTAATTGCCACTATAATATGTATTTTTAGTGGCAATTGTCACTCTTTGTATATGTCCCTAAAGCCTTTAGCGACATTGGTTCTTATGACACTTAACTAATGCCGGTAAAGACTTTAACACTCTTTATTAGTGTCAATATTTAATGCCGCTAAAAGTTATTTTTGTTCTAGTGAAAATTGACAACTTATTTAACGTTTTTAAATTTAAACCGTTTAAATATTTTTTTAAATACTTGGCACTCAACTATTAGTTATAATTTAATTTATCAATAACATTTATAAATCAACCCACTACCACTCATTACTAATTAAACCCCACCCAATTAATAAACCAATTCAAATATCAAAATCGCCCTAAGCACTATTAAAACACGACGAAATTACAAATTCCTGAAAATTACATCCAAATTTATCCGAATCTGAATTGAAGCCCCAATCAAATTTAGGTTGAGCCAATTATTTAGGAGGACACTTTCAATATGATTCTCTTTCAAGCTTGAATTCGAAATTTATGATTAAAAATAAAGAAATAATACATCCCGAATTAAATCTGCACTTTTTTAATATAATTTTATAAATATTTATGATTTGTTTTAAATATTAAAACTTTGATATATTATTTTTTTTAAAAAAGTTATCTATTTAGTAACATCATATAATTGAGACGAAGAAATAATTAAGATGAACATAGTCAGACTTTTAAGTTTATCAATAATTTTTATTTAGACATTTGAATTATAATATTTTTTGATTGAGGACTTGAATGTATGATAAATGTACTTCTATAGACATTATGGCCTCAATAGTTTTCCTGTTGTTGCATAAGTAATGAGGCGGGTTTATGTATTAATTGGGTGGAGTTTAATTAGTAATGGGTGTATAGTGGATTGATTTATAAATTATATTAATAAATTCAATTATAACAAATAGTTGATCGCCACATACTTAAAAAAATATTTAAATAGTTTAAATTTAAAATCGTTAAATAAAATGGTCAATTTTGAACCCAAAGGAGGATGACACGAGTATTTTGGAGCCAATAGGTGGGGTATTTTGGAGCCAATAGGTGGATGGAGGGTAGTTTCGTACCATTTCTAATAACTATAAGGGAAAAACTGAAAAATGATGTTCAATTCCGAAACTTTTTTAAAAAATAGATATTTATCAACCACTTTTTTACTCTCCATTTTGTTCTTTATTACTTAAAATTTTCCATGCAAAATATTAAACATAATAAACTTTATTACCTTTTTGACACTCTTAAAAAGAAATTATATAAAGGATTTAGTTGACTTTTCTGACTCTTAAAAAGAAATTATCAAACGATCCCTCGCCAAACCCTTCCTCCTCTCTTGACTCAACTGACAGCGGATCATCTCGACCTCAAGAAAAGTTTGGGTTGAACTGGAGTGGCACTAGCATATGTGTACCCCACAGGTTTATTACGCCGTATTCCTAGCAATATCAATTCTTTCCAAGTGTTTTGCATGCAAAGTGGCAAGTTAGGTATCTCTAAATCCTTGGTCCGACATTTAGAGAACTTTATCCCCCCACCTTGGTCCGGCTACGTGTGTATAATTTACTAACCCTTACATTTACCTCATATTAGACATCATAATCGATGTATGACTTAGTTATTACTTCGCACCAATCGACACTAGCCTATTAGATAGTATCACACTAAATCTATGTTGATAATTCTTTTCCCAATCCTACCTCCTTGTCCGGCAAGTAGCAACAAGGCGAGTTCAAACGCATGCACTCGTTAAAAAGACTTCTAAGCGAAAGAATTATGAACTAATTAGGCATGGATGTATAGTGAATTAGTGAATAGTACTCAAGTTGTGAATGGAAATGTGATTGCAAATTGTAATAATGCAGACAATAAGGCGAGGATTGACTATTTATCATAAGGTCCTATTGGACGAGTGTTTCTACAATTGTGCATAGTAGTTGTGAGTTAGTGCAATAGGTGAGAAATCATGTTGATATTCAGGTTTAGTAATAAACATTAAGCTTGAATTTGAGATGAGTGTTATGATCAAAAGAATGACAACATGAGGGTGATGATGTTAGCTAGATATTTGATCTACAAGACTTGATATAGAGTAGGTGAGAAATATAGGTGATAAGCTGCAATAAATATGAGTGGTTCAAGTTTGAGACTATAACGTTTAGATAAGGGCAGTGAAGTGTGGCTAAGTCACAAGAGTAACAAAGCATTAAGTGGTGTACCGAGATGGTATATTACCAGATGAGGTTCCAATTAAGTAATAATTTTCCATTTGTGCCTAAATAGCGTAATTGAGTTGTCAATGTGGAATATGTCCATAGCTTTCAAGTGTTAGCTTTAGACCTAAGGGGGAGATGGCAAGATGAGAAATCAAGTCACGTTCTTGAGATTAAGATAGTAATGAGTTCCAAAGAGTACGAGAGTTATCCTTTCGGAGGTCCTTTTTGTAATAGAGTGATGTTAGAAACGAAACTTTAATTATCCTATTGTGATAATGATAGTATGACAATTCCATATAAGGTCATAAAAGAGGAGGATGAGGCTTTACTAAGAGAAATAGTTAAATGAGAACACTTAGTTGATTCTGAAGGAGTTGGTTAGTATAAGTCCATGGAGTCGTTAGAGTACTAAGCTTGAATGTGGTGGTAAAGAGTAATAGTTTTGGATGTGATTTCCTATAAAGAGGTATAGAACCCAAACTTAAGGATTTAGGTTAAGTTATAATATAGTGAGAGCATTTCGTTTAGAATCAGACCTTAGTAGGAGTAACCTTATTTCATACCTAGTCCAGCCGTTATTCAAGGAAGAACGATCCCAAGGGGGAGATAATGTAACACCTCCAAATCTTTTTGAGTTAACACTTGAACCATCCTTCATATTGAGATAGTTTTTGCGAAGGAATTTAAAATTTCTTTGGTATTAAGGTCAGGTCACTAGATGTAGCACCTTGAGTTCCAAAAAATAAATAAATTGGAAATAACAAAAAATCTGAAATTTGGAGAGCTAAGCTAAGTATGAGTTTTGGGTCAACTTAAAACGACCATAACTCCTAGAACAGGATGAGTTAGGTGTGGTACAAGATAAATTATAAACCCTCTTTGATTTATATTTCCAACGCCACCAAGTTTGCTAAGTTTTGAGTTCGAATGAGTCACATATGGCCTTTTAAAGTTAGGTTGTCCAGTTAAGGAACATTAGCCGACAATACTGAGGGGTATTTTGGTGTTTTCTTTACCCAATCATATTTAATTCATTTTTATTAATATTTTAGTGGTCTAATCCTAAGGTTCAGTTGTATAATCATAATATACGTTTAGGGTTTTAGTTGAGAGTTCAATAAGAGACAAGAAAAACAAAGAGGAGAAAAGAGGAGAGGATCAAGCGTTCGTTGAGATTCTTGCGTGTTGTTGCGGATTTTTGCCATTGGTTTGATCCGTAAGAGGTATTTAAGCTTCCATAGTGTTGGATTTGTCCCCCCACATGCCAATCATGATTTATTCAACGTAATTTTGTTCTTGAAACTTATTTAAGTTCTTCACGAGTTCTTGATAAGTGTTCTTGAAGTTTCTTTATCGATTAAGTTTTGATGTAAGATTCTACTTTGGTCAACTTTAAACGATCATATATCTTAGAATATAAAGATTTACATGAGCCATGACCTATTAAATTAAATGGTATTTGAATCTACTTTCCATCGCCACCAATTTCGCATCAATCCAATTTCTATGTAAACATTTATGAATATTTTAGTATATACATTGCTGTTACGAATTTAGTCGACGGGAAAACATTAAAAAGTGTTATTTTTATTTTTTTACCTCCAAAAAACCCTTAACGAATTTCTTGATGAAAAAAAGGCTTTTAATCAAGTTCTTCTTTATGATTTTTCAAGATTCTTCGAGAACCTTGTTCCAGGTATGTAAGGCTATCATAGTGTTGGACTAGTTCTTCCTCACACCCAACATCTTCTTACAGATCATTAACAGAGAAATCTAGGATTCTACCCCTAGATTTGAGTGCTCTTGAGATAAGTTGATTTGAGTTCTTGAGTTCGTGATTCTTTTTAAAAATTCTATTCCTAATTATTGAGTTTTAAATTGAGTTTTGATGAAGTAAGTATGAGAATGAGAAGAGTCTTATACATGAGTTCCATATTTTTATTTAGATCCTTGAGTCAAGTCGTTCATGCCCATAAATTACGCATGAACTCTATAAGTTGAGTATCTTTGAGAGGAGTAATATCTTCAAGTTCTAAGTCTTGAGTATTGAGTTCCTAATCCTTTTGAGGTTATATTCTTAATCATGGGATGAAGCCGTTGAATTTAGTAGTTCATGCCCATAATACCACATGGACCCTATGAGTCGAGCAGTCTTGATATGTTAAGTATCTTTGAGTCCTTGAGTTGAGTAGTTCATGCACATAATTCTGCATGAACCCTCTGAGTTGAGTATACTGGAAATGAGTAGTATCATTGACTCTTTGAGTTATGAAGTCGTTGCATTCTAAGTATTGAGTTCCATCCATGGTTATTGTAAACATTGAATTGAGTCGTTCACACCCATAATTTGACATGAACCCTAATTGGAAAAGTCTTTTACAAATGCTTTAACACTTGCTTTAAGACTCTAGTTTTGAGTTGACTAAATAGTAAAGAGTGAAGTTCATTTCTTCAAAAGAGTATATGGGAATATGTATTCCCAAGGGGTAAAATGTTTATACGTTTAAACAAGAAAGGAAACTGAGATTTCCAAAAGAGCATTTGTGCTAATTTTCAATAAAGAGTAAATGCTTTCACAATTAAGCAAGACAAGAAACACTGATTTCCAAAAGATCCTTCGCGCTAGTTTTTGAGTAATTATTTCAAACCAAAGAAAACTTATGTTTTTAAACATATGAGATAGTATATTTTGGGGGTAGAATTGAGCATCGATATGGGGAGAGTTCAGATAAATCACAACCCCCATAAACCAAAGCCATCATGGGTAGAAAGGATCATACTTTTTAGAAGATTCCTTAGTGCTTTTTAGCATAGACTAGTGGATCAACTTAGTTAAGACTTTCTTTATGACAACAAAGTATAACATAGTTCTGGCAGCGTGGGCAGGACACTGTCTCATCACTTAGGCTCAAAGTAGTGGTTGTCGGTTAGGCAAACTCCCACAAAGTTATAATATATTTTATTATTATATAAATTGAGTTATTATTGTATTTTTTCATACACAAAGTTGATTTTTATTGTTTTAAAAGCTTTTCGTATATTGCATGTGTATTGTTGTTTTATATTGAGACGAGTATCTAGAGCTAAGTATCCAAAGTTGAGTACCTAGAGTGGAGTATTTAATCTTTGAGTTAAATATCTTATTCTTGAGTTGAAAAAAGGTAAGTATGTTTCCTTTTTATCAAGTTTAAGCTTATGTTTATGTTTTAGAATTCCCATTACATGCTCGTACATTCTATGTACTGAGCCATTTGGTCTGCGTTTTTCGATACATCCAGGAGTTTGAGTTAGCTATTGTGAGCCTCCATGTTTTCGAATGATTTCATTTGATTTTCAGTTATATAAGTTGTTAGGAGTTTGTGGGTCTTGGCCTAACTTCCCTCTTTGTTGTTTAGAGGCTTCATTGATAGACTGCAGAGTTTCAGAAGTCTGTTAATTTATTTTATTAAATGTTTTAAAGACTTAAGTTGCCTCTTTTATGGTGAGTTGAGTATATTATATTATTGAGAGTTTTTTTTTTTCATTTGAGTTAAATCTTTTTATTTCAGTTTCATGAATTTTGATTCAGTTCTAAGCTTTGTATGCTTGAGTTAGTCTTCCGCTTTTAGTCAACCAGGATGAGGGTTCGCTTGGGGACCAACAATGGTTCTCGACTGTCGTCCACGTCCAAGGTGTATGCTCGGGTCGTGAAAATTATTATTTTAGACCCCTAATCTAACTCATCCAAATCATATATTCTAAATCCCTAAAACAAAACCAAACCCTCTCCAAATATCTTCTCTCTAGAACACCAAGGATGAAGAAAACGAAAGGTGAAGATAGGGTTGAAGGATCACTATTTTCTACTCAATTTCGTGGGAATTCTTCACCAAGGTATGGTAGTCTTTAATCCATGATAGTCTTCATTTAAGAAGTCTCTCCAAACTAAATTTAAAAACTTGTAATTTCCCCAAAAGCTAGGGTTTTACTCAAATTCATGGATTCCTTTCCAAAGCAATTCTAATGATTTAATTGCTTTATATTATGATCAACTTGTTGATTTATTACTATTTTTATGATGAATTCCCCAAAAATCCACGGATCTCCCTATTTTCTCAAATTGAATTTTAAAGTGTGGATATTGATTGATGCAAGTGGAATATAGTAAAATTATACATGCAGTGTTTGAACTATATGAATTATGTTATCATCCATGTCTAATGTAGTAATTCTAGATTTTGATGGATTACAATCTATGGTCCTTGAAGGGTGATGTATGTGAATTATGCATGATTATAAGGTTTACGTATATGCTTTAAGAAGACTTTGAGAGTGAAGTGAATATTATTATGATCTATTTGTTGTTGTGTTGGAATATCATCCTCGTGAATACACTTATGTATGAATATGATATTATGTGAATGATTTTCTCACAATATGATGATTTTAAGGTTGAAAGGCAATTATCACCTATTGAATCTAGGAGCTATAGTATGAATTATGTTGGATTGAGTATCAAGACATTCTTCCATGAATATGAATCTTAAGTAAAGGCTTAATACATAATATATGGGAATTAATACTTATCACTGAGTGAATATAAATATTAGATGGAAGCTTATACGATAGTTGAGTCCAGCTTCCCCTTCAAAACTTTTACACTTGTTGAGTCAGGCTTTCCAAATGGGTTCCTGTTACCATAGTTGAGTTTCGGGTTCCTAAAGTATGTATCTCATGAGATGAAAACCTTCTAACTTACTTGAGTTTGGGTTTCTAGAAGAAATATCCTTATTCCATAACTATGTGCCCTCATAGGTCTTTAGCTAGTGGATCCACCTAAGTTAAGAGTATAGTTCTGCCTTAGACAAGTAGGAAAACCCATTTTCGGTGTAGGGTAGAAACCGGATTCCATGATAAGCTCATATGGTCTATGTGGGTTAAGACTTAGTCCCCCACTATGATAATATGAACTAGAATATTAACTATAAACTATGACTACTCAAGAGGCTTTATTTAGTGTGGGTAGGATTATAGGATCTTACTCATGCATTGTACAAGTAGACTTTAAAGGTGCTTACGATATGTTTCCATTATGCTATGATGATATATATGTTGTATATGCTTATGACTTATTCTTTTACACTAATCTTTGTGATGACTCTTACACTTGGTAAAGTGCTAGTTTTTACAATTAAAATGTCCTTTTTAGCATGTCTTCATGAACTTGTGCATGACTATCACACATAGTGCATTTTTGTACTAACCCATATTTTCTACATTTTACACAAGTGTACGGTCCAGTGTTTAAGGAGATCTTCATTTGATTCAAGCTTGGATTCAACTATTCTCTTTGCTTGTGGTGAGTCCTCATGGTTTGAGGACGGAAGATATCTTTGTAGTTCCTTTCTTTCTTGTATTTGACTTTTGGATTATGTTGCAAGTGTTGTGACCCTATTTGACTCAAGTATTTTAATAAATGGTTGATTGAGACAAGTCTAGACTTCCGCTTTCCTTTATGCAAGTTTTGGACTAGAAAATGTGTTTCTCTTTATTGTTCTTTACTTATGTTATGATATTCTAAGTGGCTTACAGGGTTCCTTTCGGGGTTCTATGTGCCTTGTTACGTCTAGGGAGTACCCTTTGGTCGTGATACATACATCATGATATAATACTAATAAAATTATCTCCTCATACAACTAGTACTAGTTGTACCTCACACATAATACATTTTTCATACAAATGCATCCCATCAATTATTTTTTAAAATAATCATTAACTTTTATTTATTTATTTATCTTTTCGTTTTTTTCCTTTTTCTACTTATTTTAAGAGTGGGTAACCTCCCTAGTATCAACATACATGCTTGATGTCTCTTAAATTACTTTTGACGGTGTTTAAGTCTTGTTATCATCTATTTGTTATTTTTGTATAACTTAACATGAGTGTGTCATATTTTGTTACTCTCTATTTTGTTCCTATCTTCTTTTTTATTACTTAAATTATTCCATGCGTAATATTAAATATAACAAACTTTATTACCTTTCTTAACACTCTTAAAAAGAAATTATTTAAAATGTTTAGTTGACTCTTCTCATTTCGTCTATCCTATATAAACTCTATCTTAAATGAATTTTGTGTTTCTTTTAGATAGTTTAAAATAAGCGAATTGTTCAAAGTTCAAAATAAATGTTTGAATTTTTGTTTTTCAAATTTTGACCTACATTTACATATTTAGGTGATAAGTTCAAGATAGTTAATTGCTCATATTTATAACTTTACTTTGAATTATTTATATTTTCAAAAATAGTACAATAAGAACTAAAAGGGAAAAACTGAAAAATGATGTTCAATATATGTCCTAAACTTTTTTTTTATCAAATTGATAACTTTTTTTTATCAAATTGATATTCATTAACCACATTTTTATTCTCCATTTTGTTCGGATCTTCTTTTTTATTACTTAAATTTTTCCATGCAAAATATTAAATATAACAAATTTTATTACCTTTTTGACACTCTTAAAAAGAAATTATATAATGATTTAGTTGACTCTTCTCATTTCATCTGTGCTACATAAATTTAATATTAAATGAATTTAAATTTCTTTTACATAGTTTAAAAATATGTGAATTGTTCAAAGTTCAAAATAAATATTTGAATTTTTCTTTTTCATTTTTTGACCTCAATTTACATTTTTAGGTGATAAGTTCAAGATAGTTAATTGCTCATATTTATAATTTCACTTTCAATTATTTATATTTTCAAAAATAGTATAATAATAACTAAAAGGGCAAACTGAAAAATAATGTTCAAGAGGGGCGAAAACCAAATCAAGTTCCTTGGGAATGAGAGGTATCATCGTCAGAGTCCAGGTCCTTTGGGGTATTACGTCAGTCAAGGACTCATTCAACATAGTAAACTCTCTATAGTTTTCTGGCTCAAGTCGGGGGGGGATCTCCCTTTCGGGGGAAACATAAGAGAAGACGACCTTCAGGGTCTTCCATATTCTGGCCATCAAACGATCCCTCGCCAAACCCTTCATCCTCTCCTCACTCAACTGACAGCGGATCATCTAGACCTCAAGAAAAGTGTTGGGTTGAACTAGAGTGGCACTAGTATATGAGCATCTCAATCTCCTCCGAACGACCGCCAGGTCCTCCTCTATCCGAGCATCTGATAGTGGGGGCTGGGATTGGTTAGGAAGAGTGGATTCGCTTGCATCGTCTTCCCCTACTTCATCATCCATCTCCTCAGTCGCCTAACTGCTACTGGCCCTGTACGTTTTCCTCATATTGCTCCTGGAGGTGGAACCCTACATAATCAAAAGCGGGTGGGATGGGAGATCCATAGGAAGTACCTTGTTAGTGTCCAAGAGTCGAACCCGTGCCCTCTTGCACATTGCAGTGACCAACACAAGCAGGGAAAAAACCTTCTTGTTGGCCCGGTATAACACCTTCCACTCTGAGATGATCTATGCGCCCACATTTAGTCCTATGCCCTTTATAACACACACGACCACCAAAGCTAGAGGAAAGGTCATGTCAGTGCAGTTGGACGATGGGCGAATCGTCTTTGTAACCAAGTGCAACCACCTCTTAGCATCAGGTGACGAGTTAGCACTGGTGATTCCTAGACCAGTAGATTCGATTTTGGCATGCAGGCTCCACCCGTGTGTCCTTTAGCTAGACCAAGTCTATCTCCCGCAGTTCGACCTCAAACTTCGTGTTGGGTACCTCTTGAACCTCGAGTACATCATTTATGAATTGTCTGTTCAGGAGGATGTCGGCTCTCCAATGCAAATGGTAGGGTAAGGGTTATCCTAGAAGAACAGTAGGGAGATTGGCAAAGAACTCCTCACACAGTTGGAGCGCGTAGTAGGGGGAGCATCTGTCAGCGGGGAATATCCGAACTCCATCAACCCGGTATAAAAGCAAGGCACTTTTCTCTATAGGTCCAATAAATAGAAACCCATCTCATAGAAGAACTTGGTGTTCTGGTGATCGTGGTACCTTTCCCAACTGACAACATCGGTAAACCAGGCAAAGAGTAGATTTTCCTTATTAAAAGTAGTCGTTTTAGACAAGCCTGCAAAAATTATGAAACATACCGTTAGAACTCCATGGTATTATAAAATATTTTGTTGCGAAAAGAAAAAATATGATTTAAGTAGCAAGGAGCCATTGCCCCAAAGAAATTCCGCCACAATGGCCTAAATCCTGCCAGAGCGGGATGAGGGAGGCCGCCATAGTGGGATGAAGTCTCCAGAGTGACCTTCATCAAGGATGAACCCGAGGTGTGATTGTAGCGCCACATAATCTCAAAAACCTCATTTTCAAATAATTTAAACATATCAAAGTCTATAAAGTACCCTAGTACCTCAACATGCAATTATTCTAGCTAAGTAACCCCTCAATAGTGCTCAAATCCAAGTTTACACCAAGTAAACTTTTCAACTTCCCCAACCTATTTCGAAACTGTTTCAACCATATTTTTTGCAAAATCAATACGTTGAGGATGTTGTGGAGACATTGGGGATGTAATTGAAGTGTCCATGCTACGGTTTTTGAGAAAATCAAGCAAACTATTGTTGATATTCTAAAAAACTATGCAAGAACCTTCTAATAAGTTATTTAAAGTCATACAATCGTTGTTAAGGAATTATTCAAGTAAATAGATTAAGGGATGAGAACATTAGCTTAATTTTGACGTTCAGAGCGGAGTGATCGAGAAGATTTTGGGAGTTTTAGAAAGAGAAAGGGAGGAAATGGGGAAAGCTTTCCCCTTTCACCTTATTACTACATTCTCATCCCCGCTACAACAGGAGCGTCCCTGCCTCAGCAGGAAGGCTGCCGTTCTGGCAGGGCAAGCTGTGCAATTACACACGTTTCTTTCTCCGTATGTTATCTCATTTCCCCAAACCGTTCCATTGTGTATATAATCTTTTGTGCTTAAAAATTGAAAAACCACCATCCTTCGTGGTTCCATAGTAGGGCCGATTAGTTAGTTTAGAAGTACTCCAGAAAAGGGCGTGTGTTGACCCCTTCGCTAGTCAATCAGGGACTAACAAGGGGTAAATTGGTATCCATTTTAACGATTTAAACCATAAATATTTAGGAAAGGAAAAACGTCGGGGAAAAACTAGGACCATCAACCTGCCAGAGCGGTCCAGATGATACTAGTACGACAGTGCTTTAGCGGGACTGACCCCACTAGAGCGGGATAGGTGAGACATAAATTAAATAATGCGAAGTCTTATTTTCTTATTTTTTCTAAAAACACCAAAAAGGGGTGAGGATCAACCCAAAACTCTCAAAACGCTGTTCTAGGCTAGGGAAGAAAGGAGAAATAGATTTCTAGCGTAAGGATGTTAGTAACTTGTGGCTCTCCAGTCAAAATCTGCCCTCTCATCGTTCAAAAGCATGGATTGGAGCTATAATCTCTCTACATCTGCTTGGTTCCCATGTAGGTGATATGCTCAAATTACACCTCTCTACAGAAGTATACGCGATCGTTATCAAGTACAGAACCCAACTAGTAGGTTGGGGTCGATCCCACGAGGAATACGGTTTAGACTTAAATTTAACCCATAATTATATCTTTTTAGTCAAGGTATTTCCAAAACAATTAAGTATGGGGGGGGGGGGTTGTGAATCAAATTCATTAATTTATAAGAGTATTAAGTAATCAAAAATCAACTTCGATTGTTATCAAAGTGATAAAGTTACTAGGGTGTAAGTGTTTCCCACAAGCTCATAACGCAGTAATCCTAGCAATAACAATCCTTTCCTAGTGTATTACATACAAAGTGAGAAGTTATGTATCTTTAAATCCATGGTCTAGTATTTAGAGAATTTCACCCCGCCCCATGGTCCGGCTACGTGTGTATAATTTACTAACCCTTGCCTTTACCTCATATTATGTTCCAGTGCACTCGTTAAACAAACTTCTAAACGTAAGAATTATCAATGCATGCAAAACGCTATTCAAGAATTGCTTAATTACTTTTCATACTTTGTTAGGTTCATAACAATAACTAGTTTCGAAAGATAGGGACAAATACGCTCATGGTTCCCACAACCCTAGTTGTGGATTTATTTACCCATATTATCAAGAACACAATTCATGTTTGTAGAGGAAGAAATCATGTACTTACGCAATAATAATGATAAACCCAAAAGTCAACTTGAATTGCAAAACCGAAATCTTCAAAACCAACTTAGAAAATTCAATTGCTAAAGTTGCAAGTTAATCTCCCAAAAACAAGAACTCAAACTAATGTTATAATGTCTAACCCCTAAAAACGAGGTTTACATCCCCTATTTATAGAAAACAAATCCTAAGTTTATATATATATATATATATATATATATATATATATATATATATATATATATATTATATTCATGGGTTGCGGTGTCTTTAGGTAATTAGGTATATCTCGTAATGAATAGAGTATGAATGGTAAGGCCCAAATCGGGATGTGGTATGGTAAGAGGAGGCCAAGGGTCCATGTACTACTATGTCTTACTTCTAGAGATAGTCAGTGTGTATTGTTGTTAAGAATTGGGGTGATGTTATGTCGTCAATGTAACATTTGGGTATTACCCTAGAAAAGGAATCGTTATTGAAACGGTCAACAAGCCTTGATAGAAGGTACTATGGGGTCAAGGGTTGAATGGTGAGGTACAAGAAGTTACGGCATTTCATGAGTGATTTGCCGGGTTGGTAGTTGTTACATATGGAACCTCCTCTAACAGGTTGGATGGTTAAGTCATGATCAAGAGAAGAACAAGTAAGGGGTTAGAGTCAAGTTTACTTATATGATTAAAGTATCCGATAATGGTAAGGGCATTAAATTATAAGGTGGAGAAATGAGAAGTCTTATTGCATGTTTATTGCTAGTCGATTTCTTATATTATGTTGTGGGTATCAGGTTGACCAATGATGCCTACTACTACGTGTGTTTGTACTGATACTACTCTTATTATGCTTTATTGGCATAGTTTGGTTGCAGGGTCAGTGATGTTTCATAGGTGAATATTAAGTCAATTTCCAACAACTTCTATTTTTCCTTCCAAGTGGTGGGAGCTGCCTCATTTGTTAATTATGTATATCTTGTAATATAAGTATATCTTGTTCCTATTTAGACTACATCCCTGGGGATGCACTACTTACATTCCAGGAAATTGTGCACCACAAATAAGAGCTAATAAAGAGACCCACAATTTCGTAGAAAGACATCACGATTCCTTGTGGAAAAAAATGATTTGCTGAGGCGGAAAAAAAGATAGAAAATTTCTACAAAGATAACTGGAAGTTCCAACTAATAAGAAGCCTAATGAACATAAAAAAAGGATCAAGGCCCAAAAGAAATAACTTATTTTTGAGACTCCGTTATAAGTTCTATCCATATATCGTCTGATCGCCAAGTCATACTTTACTCGATTGCATTAAATTGGAATTGAGATAATACCCTAGAGAAATTTGACTTTACTTTTTTGTTTCCGAAGTAACTCTCATCAACTAGCACTAGTTTGAGGTGAACTAGCACACTAGTTTGATGTCGACCTTTAGGAGTAATTCATCAAATTGGTTAAATCTAAAATAATAACATACTCTTTATTTAATACGATACCACTATACATATCGATATACATATAGATTCACTGACTACATTTCATACATCCAGAGATCCTGATCTATTTGAAAATTGCTAGAATTGATATATCCATATATCATGTTTCTACGGGCATAAGAGTTTTTTCCTTTATATTCGGTGGAAATCACATGTTATACTATATTCCAATAAATAGATATCCGTGTTATGATACAAGTCCACATTTTCAAAAAAAATATGGATGAGATTGGGTCCCAGCGGATCTAAACCGTCTTGGCTTTTTGAACATGAAGAAATAAAGAAGGCATTGCAATTGCCGGAAAGACTAGGCCTACTAACGACACAAAAATAGATAGAAGGTTCAAACTTTTTATAGAAGAGGTACCTCGATTACTATTTGTATATGTTATTATGTTATTATGTAAATAAAGATATCTTGTAATAATTATAATTAAATTACTTTACAAGTTAAATTTGATTGGTTTTAAACTCTTTATTTATCAAATCTACATGAATTTTTGTCTATTTTCTAGTTTTCTAAATCTTCCACATGTCTTAAACTGTTTGAGAATCGAGGATTCTCATGCTTAGGTGTTAGCCTAGGTGCCCGCACGGCCCGGTGGTTGGGTTGTGACATTAATAAATCATGTTCAAAATGAATATAGAATGTTCGAATGAAAAAAAATAATTCATATTGTGGTAGTTCAAAGATAAAGGTGCAACATCACATGTTCATGAATATTAAGACATGTAATATGTTTGGTATGTTTGACAAGTAAAATTGTCTGTTTTCAAGACATTTTAGGTTCCCACTTGCTAAAATACTATTACTATATGGTGGTTGTCCGTGCATGCACGAGCCCAATATTTATAATATATGTATTTGTGCTATTGTGTTAGAATGCAAATTTGAATAGAAGTCAAGGCAACATATTTAATGGGTAGCATATTATTGAACGATTTACACACACATTACTATATAATTAAGCATATTATTTGAACTGCTCATATGCATATATACATTCACGGTGCAATACATATTTACATATGTTAGTATTGTGAAAGGTAGACTAGTAACACAACCACCTTCTATGCTATTGATTATCATTTTGTTCTTCTCGTTACTGTTGTAGTTGTGTGAAATGTGGTTGACAAAACTCTTGCTCAGATTACAAATAATCCGTTGCTTATATGAAAACATGAAACGTGTTAAAAGAATAGTTGTAGAGTGAAGTAGCAATAAATTTGGGTTCGTTGTGTGACGTACCTTTTTAAAGCAACATTCTGCAAAGCAACTTTGAGCTTTACTCTACAAAACCTTCCTAGAAAATACAGATGAGGAGATAAGAATCTTTCAAGGTAAAGATAGTAATACAGGATAATAAGTTACATGAAATATGTAAGTAAAGAAAATATCAATACATTATTTTATAATAAACATGACAAGTAAAATAAAAGAGTTCCCCAACCATATTTCTAACATGAAAAAATCGAACATAATAAGAAAATATCTCTAATTCAACAGTCTTTTTCTCTCTTTTAAAGAGCACACAATTGTTCTTATTGTATACTCCTAATAGGGTCATATATCTCTAAAACAATAATTCTTTATAATAACATTTTATTATAAAATGTCATGTCTTTTAGGGATATGAATATTCATTTTATGTTATATTATATATTCTATTACAATATTTCACTATACCAATGGAAAAATATCAGGATAAACAATATTGCTATAGAGAATTTTAATTGTAGTATAAAAGTAGCATGAAATAAACAACAAAAAAAAAAAAAGAAAAGGAAAGAGGGGAAAAATGAATTTTAATAGGCAATTACTGTAACCAATATCTTAAAGAAACATGTACTTTATAAGGACAAAGAATAAACTTACATATGTCGAATCGGTTGCGTATTCTCCATTCAAATCATCAATTAACATTCGTATAGGAGTTATCTAAAAGAAATAAAACACTTCAAGTTCATAAAGTCTCTTAATTATCTTTAAATTAAACACAACAATTGACAAATTGAACAAATAACAATAATTTACCATCGTTAGTGAGGGTACATATAACTGGCCAAAACAACTAACATTCAGAAGTTAAAGTGTGACAAGTGTTAGGAATGATTGTGGGAATGAAACTGCCTTCCATTACCATGAACTATTACACATCAAATCTATAGTTTCATTAATTGATCAGTTATTGGCTAACACGTACGTATTTTATTAAAAGAGCTTTTGCATTCATTAAACTTGAGCCTTCTTGAATAGCAGAAACAAAAAGGAAAAATAGCATATTAATTCTTAACTACTTTCTTTGAGTAATCATAGCATAAGCTTATCAATACATGGCCAGATAAATATTAGTGAATATGATTGTTTGTTATTTGAAGTAAAGATGAAACACCCACAAAATCTATTCAGATTTTTCATACCTCAATAATTCATTGTTCGCTCATGTTGTCGATTGGGAACAAATATTTGGTTAACTCAACATCGAGGTGTGTTTTAATACCTAAGGGAGTCATTGTTGAGATATGAAACTTGCAAAACAAATGATAGTAAATTTCAATGAAGAGATTTATAAAGCATACTAATGTGTGGAACTTTATGAGGAGCCAATTTATCGAGCCTCAGTTTGAATTTTTTTCAGGATGGCAATATGACACAACTTATAGTTAAAAGTTAGAAGGGACAAAGTGGTACATTCAACCATTGGAATATTTAGTTTGAAAGCTCTAATTTGTTTCAACTTTGCATTTTAGCCATGCTTTACCAATTTACTTTACTAATTATGTTGTCAATAGCTAACTATGTTTTTTCCTCTCTATTGAGTAATGTTCTAAATTGTGTTGATAAACTCCTTTTGAGTGTTCAATACATCAATTTGCCTAATCACAATAGAATGTGAAATGTTAATGTAATAACCCAAGTGAGGTGGAAAACATAACACCTCGAAAACTAGACCCTAGAAAAAAATTAGAGAAACTTACCTGAGGCAGTGTACAACGGAAGGGTTCATGGACCGTGATAGCGTCCACGGTCCGTTGACCTGCTCGTGGTATGGAGTTGAACTCCTCCAGGCCCAGACGTCAAACCACAAGACCCTTCATGGGCAATGGTCTTGACAATGGACCGTGGTGGTGTCAGTAGGGTCTTAGCCAGTAGCCCCCCAAGCCTAGCCCTCAAACCCCCTCACCCAAGTAGGGACCATGGGGACCTTTATGGTCTACAGTCCCGACGATGGGTCATGGGGGTACCCATGAAGCCTAACAAGTTTCTCCCCAGACTTGAGCCTTCAAACCTCAGCATAAGTGAGGACCACGGTGACCTTCACGGTCCGTGCTCCTCCACATAGGCACATGGTAGGGCTCGTGGAAAAGACCCTAGAAACCAAAATTCATTGGACTAAGAACAACAACCCACTTCCCTGTCCGTGAAAGTGGCCATGGTCAACCCTCATCAGATTTTAAGTAGGATTATTTTGGTCTTTCCCTATTCATTGAACACCTAAACTACGTCGTTTTAACTCTAAATTATGTGGTTTGGATTAGTTTTAGCCTATAAATATAACTATGACTTACCTAACTCAAATCATTCATAAAAAACTTAAAAAAATTAGAACGTAAAAGGAGAAAGAGGTCGGTCAACCCTAGTTCAAGAACTCAACAAGGTTTCATAAGTTCCAGCCCCAAAATCAAAAGATTTCTCTATGGAATTCATCACCAGGTATGTGAGATTTCACTAGTGGGTTCATTTTTCCCATTAGGTCCCTAGAATTCAGTTAGATTCTTTATTCCCTTATTATTAAGTAGACCTAGGGTTTCTAGAACTACAACAAATTATCATGAATTAATTATTTAGATGTTCCAAATCGGATTATCATGTTATTACTTGATTTTTTTGCATGAATCTTAGACCTAACTCTGTAGTTCTTTATCTATTGAATGACGCATGCTAGGCGAGATATTTTAGTTATTTCTAATATACATGCTTCAGTTTTTGAATGTGTCATATCATCTTTATACTGTTGCATTCTCAGTTTGCATGTCAGTTTTGAGCTATCCAGTATATTACGGTAATTCAGTCATAATGTGTTAATCACTTAATCAATTGGGAGTAACTGAATACCGAGTTGGACTAGAGTCATTCACCCATATAGTCCTTGAACTATGGGCCCCTAGGTTGTAAGACCCCTCTGTGGGCATCATTTTAGTGATCATGCTAGTATTTCTCTATACCTTTGGCCGGGTATATTGGGTCCTCGATTGGGCGAATGCATCAAACTCCACATTTAGCTCATGTGGTTTTATGTTGATTATTAGTAAATCCCTTTCACTTCAGTTAGACTCCATTGCATTGACCATGTTGTCAGTATAGTTCAGTATTCAGTCTCAGCATGTTATAAACTTGGTCATTACATCCAGTATCTCATGTTCAGTATTCTTAGTTGTATCATGCTTAAATTCTGTTATTGCTCCGATATATGTTTTGATTCAGTTATGTTATTATTTAGTTTTACTCTATCCTTCATGCTCAGTACCTTTCAAGTACTGACACATACTCTACGCTACATCTTCTTGTGATGCAGGTTTAGGTATTCATCAGTCAAATCACGCATAGATCGATTGTCGATCTTCAGTTCAACACCATCAGCAGCGAGTCCTCATTCTTCGAGGACTAGTGACATGATTATTTTTCTCGTTTTTAGCTTTAGTTTCAGTTTTGCTAGATCTAGTTGGGGCATGTCCCAACATTTCTAGTCAGTATAGGCTTTATTCAAGACATAGTTACTTTCTACTAAAGTCTTGGAGTTTCACTTCTCATTTGTACTCAAACTCACAGTTTTCATTTATTCAGATTTTGTATAATGGTTTTCCCCATCATTTCAGATTTATTCTTATGATTTAGATTTCGCACAGTTTATCATTCAATTTATCTTTAGTATTCTTAGGATTATGCTAGAAGGGTTAGCTTGAGGGTCACTCGTAATCCTAGGTCCCATTTCCACATCCAGGGGTAGCTTCGGGACGTGAGAAGGAATGTATTTTCGAAGCACTGAGGTAGTATACAAGTGCTGAAGTGCTGTCAATATATAAATGGTTTATAAAATAGGGACTAAGGTGGTGCTCATTTTCTCAACATACTTTTAATTTTCATACTCACAAGCGCCTGACTCCATAAAATTTCAAAGCAAGGTGTGTGTTGGCCCAACTATGAATGAAAGGTACCATAAAACTTTCAACCATGGGGCTCAAACATCTCTTGGCAGCAATTAACTCAGCATAAAAAAATCTTTGCACCACACTTAAGGATACCAACTCTATCCAAATGATACACGTGAAAAGACACATCTTAGACGTTTCATATTCTTTGCATATATACATTTCAAAATATTTATAGTATGAGTTACCAATTTCAAAAAAATAATATTTATAGTATGAGAATATTAAGGTAGAATTTTAAGTTTAGGACACATATCACATGTTAGAATAACTAAAATAAACGCAAACATTCAACCTTTATTCACAAAAGTAAAATAATCAACAAATAAAGAGAGGAAAAGTGAAGAAGCTAAGTGACATAATAAGCATGAAAAAGAGCGATTGTTTTTTAACAACAAATAAACAAAACCACAATGAAGAGATAAAAAAATCGAAGAAAATAAAAGCAAGCTGAAGAGTAACACTTACCAATGTCAAGGTGGTTGAACACACTCAAGAATGATAATCAAAATAAAGACTTAAACCTAAAAGAGAGCAATCGAAAATCGTCCACAAAAGAATGTGAACAATGTTTATTAGTCTAAAGCAACTATCTCTACTCGATCCCGTTAAATACATACAAAGTGAGTAGCACAAGAAGATGGAATTATACCGTTCTCAAATAAAGATAAATTATATATAATCTCGCACAACAATTGTACCGATGGCATCTCTAATCTTCATCTTTGATTGTGAATAAAAAATCTTATACTTACAAAAATCGATGATTTAATCATCTGTGTATAAGCTAAAATCTATACAAAAAATCATATACTATAAGAGTAAATAGACACCATGAATAAATATATGATCTATTAAAACTTTTATTAAAATTTAATAAATAAGTATTTTATGACAAATACTATATCTAAATATATGGTTAATAGTATATATCCCAACAATCTCCAACTTAGACTTTTAACCATCATGATTATTAAAATATACTATATTTATATACATGGTTAGTAGTTTATATCCTAACAATCTCCCACTAAGGTATTTAATCTTGAAATATTTTGGAATGCTAACTAAACACATAATTAATGGTATATACCCTAACAATCTCCCAATTAGATTGTTAACAATGCATTTACAACTTTCACATGCATTCCTTTAATTTTTATCTAAATATTTTTTACTTTTCTTATGTATTTTTGTCTAGTAGTCCATCGTCATAACAAAATGATTTTGTACTAGATCTTGAGGGACTTTATTATGAAACCCTCTGAAATGTAAAAAGTACTCTCAAGCAAACAAAACAATTCAATCTTCATTATGATTCTCGCACTAAGACTATGTGCTACTACTATAATCACACTTACATGTTCTTGAGTCTTTATTTTCTTCAAAACTTTCGGTATTGAAAAATTACCATCTTTTTCATATAGTGTCTTTTAATTTGCGCAACATCACTCCCACTACTTGAAATAGTAGATTTCCTTATGTTTAGTAATGTTTATCGCGCTACTTAAATGTAATGGAATGTCAACTCTAACACATCGGTTAGATGTTCTTAAGTGTGACGCATTTGTTATTTCTATGTTCATTTTTTGTAAAATTAGTTTACTTCTAAGAATATGGTTTACTAAATGGTACTTTTCTAGAAATCTGACACTTGTGTCAACAAGTGCCTTACTTTCTTTAGGACAACAAAATAAGCCTTCTTACATTCTTTAGGATATGCAATTAACACACATTCCTTTCTTAATTCCAATTTGCTTATTCTCCCTCTCAGCACATATAGTGGACAATCCCATATTTGAACATGTCACATATTAGATTTACATTAAATTCAACTAATTCAATAGTTATCCAAGGTACTGATTTGAACAGAATTAAATTCGGAATGTGATGTATGGAACATATCCAAAAAGAAACAAAACAACAACAAATAAGTCAATCAGTAATCTTATTATATTCATAAGAGTCTATTTCTATTTTCATTTACACCAATCAATAATACAGTGTCTAATATGACAATCGAAATGCAATTATTCTATCAAATAAGTGACTCATCAGCTCTGCAAAGACGCATACATCACTACAATCAAATTACAATGACTTATATATTTTTCACCATGTTATTTTCACGTTCATCTTAAATAGTTTGAGTTTATCAAGACATTCAAACTTACAAAATATCAAAAAATATTTTATATCATGAGTTACCTTTTCGATCATCGCAGAATACTCAAATTCACCTCTCTCCTAAATTTTCATTTATCACATTAATTAGAATAGAGTAATTCTATCTTATCATTGCCTCTTTTGATTTTTAAGAGAAAACGTTTGTTAGTCAATTTTCCTTCTAAACAAGACTCACATGTTGGTAGTAACTTCACTTTCAGTGAACCATTATGCTCATCCTTTAACAAACCTCAAAATTCTATCCAAAATAATGTCTTAGACGTTAGAGTAAATATAAGTTCCATTCAATAAAAAAAATATTTTCTCTTATGAGACAGATTAATAAATTTAATTCATGAGAGATAATACTAATAAAACAATTATGCATTGATATGCCAGAAGAGATAAAATATTCATCAAACTCAACAATAGGAGAGATACAAGAAAAATGTATTAAGCTACCACATATTATCTAGTCAGAAACTGAAAATAATTTCTTCTATCATTATGTACGTGTACAATGCAATCTTTGAATTAATATCTTATGTTTATCGAAAGAAATTCTTGAGCAGTACTAAGTGCATCTATAAAGTTTATTGAAAATTTGAGATTTAATATATTAAATAGATCAAAATATGACTAATAATCCTAAATAATATCGAGGGCTGATTTATACATACATATATATATATATATATATATATATATATATATATATATATATACACATTCATCTCAAATAGACAATTTATGGGATTGGACAACTACTCATGCAATACATGTGTACAATGACTGATTATTCACTCCATAAACTTATACAGTCCTAACTCAGATGGAGAGTCTAGTGTTAGTTTAATTCAAGTGAAAATCACCATAGTTTCATTGATTCAGTCATATATTACTCAGTTTAGGTGAGTTAATACAGATTATCAAAACTAGAGATTAAATACATAGTGACTTGTATTAATTTCATCTGATATGGAGGAAGGTCTAAGCTAGCACATAAAACTAATAGTTCACTACTGCATAATCTTGACAATCAAGGGAGGGATCCTTACAACCAAATAATAAAAAAATAATCAAATAACGATCTAAAAAAGTATTTGTTACTAGGTTGTTCTTATGAATCTACCAAAATTTAAGATCAACTAGAGTCCCTTTTTCGTATTCCAAAACTATGATCAATTTGGTTTAAAATGTTGTTTGGACAAGATAGAATTTAAGAATGTTTACGTTTAGTAATTCGTAGGACATATCATCATTTGTGGAATAGATACACAGATCAAGAAAAAGAACAATAAGAAACTATTTATATCAACTGAGTACTATTTTCAAATAATCCATACATTTCTATATTCATTGAATATTAAAATTTAAAACACACCTCATAGATATCAATGCATCTTGAACGCCAAATTTTGATGAAAAAAAGGACTACCCGTGCAACATACATATGTGGTGTCAGATATTCCCTTCAAAAACTTAGAACAAACGCTAACTCAGATGGATAATATATGCTAATTTAGGCCAAGTGAGTATCAATATCCTTAGATCCATTGTTCCAATCATATATTAATTATATAAGGAGAGTTAATATAGATTATAAAAACAAGAGATCAGATTAAATCTAGTGATTGTATTAGTATCTTATATGGAGGGAGGTCTAAAGTTGTCACAACCTAGGGGTACCTCTTAAACGTAACATGGAGTATAGAACAATGAAGGACTCCATAGAAGCCACTTAGTCTTTATAACATAAGCAATAGAACAATAAGAGTAAAAACACATTTCAAGTCTAAAGTTTTCATAAAGGACAATCAGAAATCTAGATACTAACTCTCAACATTGCCATCTATTACAATTTTTGAATGAAATAGGGCCTAGACAATACAACATATACAAAAAGGAAAATACATGAAAAAACTACAACATGGGAAAAATCCGTCCTCAAAGCATGAGGAGTCACAAATGTAACACCTCTAAAATGACTTAGGTGAAGCTATATACTAACATGTGTTTTATGAGGGTTTAAAGTCCTAAAATGGTTTATAATGGTTTTATGAGGAAGTGTCTAAAGTTTGGAGGTCAAACGTCCAAGAACGTCCATGACATTCAAAAATTTTGTCATAGTGTGTTTTGGCATGTTTTACGGTTCGTTTTGGTTGAAATTGATGTGAGAGGTTACTAACATGTGTATAAGTGTATTTGGGTTGTAAACTTCCGGTGAAAACTCCCCAAGCACCAACCAAAAAGTCCTCGAGAAGGACCCAACTTGTGAGCCAAGACTGTCCCAAGTTGGCAGCTCACTGCGTCAAAATTCACGGACCACTTCACGGTCAGTGGAGTTGACCACGATTTGGGAATGAGGTCGTGGAACTACCTTATTCTCTTGGAGGCTTTTAAAGGCAAGGTAGATACTTCCCCAAGGACCACGAACCGTCAAAGAGGTCGTGAACACCTCCACGGACTATGAAGGTGAGCGTGGTCCCTGGGCGTGCTGCCCAAATTTTGGTAATTCAAATAATTCCTATTTTAGTTTTAATTAATTGGGGTTGATTTTAAAATGTTTATATAATTAATATAAATAGTTTCAAGTATTAAAACCTTCCTTTAACTCATTATTTCAAAACCCCAAAGTTCTCTCTAGTCAATTCCTCCATTGTTGAAACCTCAAGCTTCAAGGAAGAGGACCAAATTCTTAAGGTTCTCAACAAACTTTCGTGGGTAACTTCTAATCAAGGTATGTTTCTTCATCCTTTAACTCTCTTTCTTCAAAGAGCAAAACTTCAAAAAGGTTTTCCAAGACTTTCAAAACATAAAATCTTCTAAATTGAATTCTAGCCATGGGTTCTTGCATAAAACATTTTCAATCAATGATTTATTATTGAATTGATGTTAATTTGATGATTATAAGTAAAAACTCTATGAACCCATGAAATCATGAAATCCTTATTCTGACTAATTATTGGGTGATTTTATCATGTCTCTATACTATTGAATTCTTGTGTAGTTTACTTTGGGCTATTGAATTATGAAAGAATCATGATAGAATTGTATGTACGCTGTCCTAAATTGATGAATTTCATATTTTATTATCTTGGGTCATTGTGTATTGTGATTATTGGATTTAATTTGTGACTATGGCTATGGGTAAGAGCCTTGATGTATTGGATTGGTTGAATTGGCTATGGAGTGGAGTTATTGAGTTGGGAATGGTGGTATGTTGACCTAACCTTCTCTATATTATGTAGTACAGGTGTTTAAATTGTGATGTTTGGTATGGTCCACTTATGGTGGCAGTGCTTATGTACTATACTTGTGAATAATGTGGCCTCGTTGGCATTACTTTATGAATTTTGAAAGAATGTGGCCTCGTCGGCATTACTTTAAGAATTATGATAATGTGATCATTGTGAAGGTGTATATGAGTTATGTTTATCTATGAAGTCAAGTATGTGTTTATCTAATTGGATATAGGTGATCATGATGGGCTATAGTGATGCCTTATATGTGTACACTTGGTGTTGAAGTATGATGTTTCCTAATAGACTATATGAAGATTATGATGAGTTATGTTGATGATTCTACAGAAGTGTGTAGGATAACTTGCAAGTATACTTAGTTGTCCGTATGTGCTTCTTGAATGATATGCTATATGTGATAATGTAAAGCATGTGAGTCTTGTATTGGTAGACTTGTGTCCCAAACTTGATACACGAAGAATATGGATATGACTCTTGACTTAGTAGAGTAAAGCACCTTTGTCATGAATGTATATGTGTAATTGAAATGTGACCTTGAACATAGAAAAGAGGGTCATTTATGTGGAACCTTCAACCTAGATGGAAGGTTATGATATCCTTGAAGTTGAAAGCCGTAATGGTATCCTTCTTGTGTGAATGGTGTACTTAGGGTTGGTTGGCTGGAACAACATGAAATCATCCTTAGGAAAGTCATTGAGCTATCCTCTTAACCACTGTAGGTAGACCTATTGGACCCTCTTTGGTAAGGTTCATTATGATTTGGTTATGACTAAGATATGATACCTCTTCATTTTCTCAATTATTGAATTACTCTATGAGAACAAAGGCTAACGCCGAGTGAGTATGCTTGGGAAGTGGCTCTAGTTGATATTAGACTAGAGTACAAAGAAACCCTTGATATTCTTTGACCATGTGCCTACATGGTATGTGTCCTAATTCTACCATTGGCAAGTAGAACACCCTCCATCGGAGTAGGAAAGACTCTAGATTCAATGCTTAGCTAGTATGGTCTATGTCGGTTATTGCCTATTCTTATCATGTGAGATACATGCTAGTGTTGGATAAGTCCTATGAAGTTTAGGTAGTGGAATCGGACACTATCTAGACATTGCATGAGTAGGCTTTGAAGATGTTAGTATGTAGGTTCCCTGGGTCTTCTCCAAGACCATTATGTGAAAGTGCTTAATTGTTGAATGTCTCTTAATTGGTTTAATGAACTTAATATCTTAAGTAAAGGTATGTTAATGAAAATGTATCTATCTAGAGTAGCTTTAAGGATATCTTAAGTAGGCTTGGAGAGGGTGTATGGGCGTTATCTTCATGTCTTACTTAGGTGAGTCTTTGAGTAATTCTAGGTAGCGAGTTAAATGTATGAAATGGGAATAATCTTATCTTAGGTAATATAAAGGATCACTTTGGTGTGTGTGAAGGGTTTGTTTGGGCGGTCGCTTCATAACTCACTCAAGTGAGCCTTAGAATCACCTTTGGTAGGGGAGTCTCATGGTTATGTGAATTAAAGTGATATTGATGTTATCTTATGGAATGTGACTATATGTGCTTACGTTGACTTAATGTGATCTCTTATACTTGTTTTATGAAGTTTTACTAAAAAAGAGCATGTTTTATACAAATGTCCTTTTATCATGATTTTATGCATTATGCCATACTTACTACATTCTAATGTACTAATTCCATATATTTTGTCTATCTCTAAAGGTGTAGGTGGCATTTGAGAGGAATACTTGAAGTGAAGCTTGGATACTATCATTCCATTCAAGCAAGTGTTGGTATGTCCTCACTAGATCCGAGGACATCACTATGTTTAGTTTTCTTTGTTAAAAGCATTGTAATAGACTTAGCTATTTGTATATTTTGATGTATGGGCCGTGTCCCAAGATATTCCTGTGTCTAAGATGGAGACATTTAGACTTAGACTTTCCTTATTATTTTCTATAAATAGATATTTTGAAGTATTACTAATTCGTGAGAAAAGTTTTTATTTCGCACTACTTTTCATACATGTATGCAATGAATGAATTCAAAGTGCTTGTACAAGACCTTTGAGAGGTCAAGTACGCCATATTCCGACTCAAAGAATGCCCTATATTCTAGGTTGCACTCTCAGGTCGTGACAAACTTGGTATCATAGCATAGGTTATGAAGTAGTCTTTAGGAATCTGAAGTCTCAAAAAGCCACGTCTAGTAGAGTCTTGTTCATCTGTGTGAGTCGCGAAACATCTATGAGCGAGAGGCTATAGGACGATAGAGTTTCACTTTCTTCATCACTGTTGTGTCGTTCCAATAGAGTTAAAAGTTATGAGTGTCCTTCTTAATGATTTTCCTTGTGTTTATAGGAGATGACTACTAGTAGGATGGCCGCCAGAAGGTTGGAAGAAGAAGTGGTGCATGAGGAAGTTCCCCAAGGTGGACTAGATCCACAAGGAGTTCAAGTTCCTCAAGATGCTCAAGTTCCTCCACAAGGTGAGCAAGTATGCACTGTGGGTCAAGGGAACGAGGTTCTAGTGGTTCCCCCCCGGAAATGACTAATGGGGAAACTAGATAGACTTTGCTTACCCTAGCTAGAGCTATGATAACCTATGTGAATAGGTGTAATGAGCCTAGGGTAAATACTATAGATAGTACCATGACCTCTAGATTGAGATACTTGTGAGGATGAATCCTCATATCTTTCTAGGCTCTAAGGTGGGAGAGGATCCCCAAGAGTTTCTTGATGGTGTGTATAGGGTGTTGAGTGCCATGGGGGTGACTTCTAAGGAGAAGGTGAAGTTAGCTTCTTACCAATTGAGGGAGGTTACTCAAGTATGGTACACTCAATGGAAAGATAATAGGCCGTTGATTGGGGTCCCATAGAGTGGTAGGAGTTTAAGGAGGCTTTCTTAGGAAAATACTTTCCCCGTGAGAGGAGGGAGGTGAAAGTTGAAGAGTTCATTAACCTTAGACAAAGGAAACGAGTTTGGAGGAGTTTTCATTAAAGTTCACCATGTTGTCTAGATATGCTCCATCCTTAGTGTCTAATACTAGGGATGAGATGAGTAGGTTTGTAACCGGTGTTTCCGACCTTGTGAAAGAAGAGTGTCGTACGACCATGCTCCATAATGACATGAACTTTTCTACGCTTATGGTGTATGCTCAATCCATTGAAGAGTCCAAACTTAGTAGGATCTCAAGGAATTTGAAGAGGAGTGGATCCAGTGAGCAAAACCAAACTAGGTTTAAGAAGAGGGCTCCAAATCAAGATGGACCTAGTGCTCCTAAGGTCAAGAGTGAGGGTAGTAGTGGTTCTAAAGGTGGTAAGCCTACTTGTGTTACTTGTGGGAAGAAGAACTATGGGAAATGTATATCCGGTACCGGTGGTTGCTATGGTTGTGGTAAGGATGGTCATAAGGTAAGGGATTCTCCTATTATTGCGGCTAGAGGAATAGAAGCCAAGAAAGATCCTCCTAGTGCTCCGTAAGGTGGTACTCCAAAGAGGAATCACTTCTATGTTCTTCAAGCTAAAGGAGCAAATTTGGGCGATGATGCCGGTAAGTTATAGTTTTCTCTCTTGTGTTATGATGGGTTCCTTCTAAGTGGGGGAGTATGGTGAGTAGTAGAGTTTTGATTTATTTTTTCTTCTCTTCTATTCCATTCAATCTTGAGAGATAGAATGTTATAGTAGCATATTGCATGTTTCATTTCGTTTAAGAGACTAGTTGAAATTGAATTTCATTGATTCCTTTCATTGTGCCTTTTATGAAGTTATGTTTTTGTTGTAAAAGGTGTTTATATAGTTTTATCTCTCATATTTTCATGCTTCCATAATAAATTGCTTAGAGTTGCATTTTTGAAAATTTAAGCATGTTTCCCTGTAAGGTTTTGGTGTTCACGGTAATGAATTTAATTTTTTTGACTAAATTGTTCTTTCATGAAAAATGGTTATAATGTGTATGGATTTGATGTATATGAGCATTATAATATTTGGAGAATGAAGTTTCTCTTATATGATGTGAAAAGGTTGAGTCTTAATGCATGATGAGTTGTAGAGGTTGTGCCTACTTTCTTGTTGTGTTTTGGGTCTCTTGACTTTGTGGAGTTGATGTTCCTCCTATCTATGTGTATTGTATGTTGTGTGGTATGGTTATGATCTTCTATCCTTGAGTCTTATCTCTTGAAAGTGTTTAAAATAAAGCAAGTGTCATTCGAGGACGAATGTTGTCCAAGTGGGTGAGAATGTAACACCTCTAAAATGAATTAGGTGAAGCTAGAGCCTAATATGTGTTTCATAAGGGTTTAAAGTACTAAAATGATTTATAATGGTGTTATGAGGCAGTGTCTAAAGTTTGGTGATGTTTGGAGGTCAAACGTCCAAGAACGTCCATGACGTTCAAAAGTTTTGCCTTGAAATGTTCTTGTGTGTATTAGTGTGTTTTGGCATGTTTTACGTGATCGTTTTGGTTGAAATTGATGTGAGAGGTTCCTAACACGTCTAAGAGTTTATTTGGGTTGGAAAAATCCGGGACAAACTCCTTAAGGACCAACCAAAGGGTCCTTGAGGAGGACCCAACTTGTGAGCCAAGGCTGTCCCAAGTTGGTTGCTCACTGCCTCAAAGTTCATGGACCACTTCACGGTCAGTGGAGTTGACCACTTTCCGTGAAGGAGGTCGTGGAACTTTCTTATCCTCTTGGAGTCTTGGAAATGCAAGGGAGATACTGCCCCAAGGACCACGGACCGTCAAAGGAGTCGTGAACCACCTTCACGGACAGTGAAGGTGAGCGTGGTCCCTGGGCGGGCTGCCCAAATTTTGGTAATTCAAATAATTCCTATTTTAGTTTTTATTAATTGGGGTTGATTTCAAAATGTTTATATCGTTAATATAAATAGTTTCAAGTCTAAAAACCTTCCTTTAACTCATTATTTCAAAACCCCAAATCAAAACCACAAAGTTCTCTCTAGTCAATTCCTCCATTGTTGAAACCTCAAGCTTCAAGGAAGATGACCAAATTCTCAAGGTTTTCAACCAAATTTCATGGGTAACTTCTAATAAAGGTATGTTTCTTCATCCTTGAACTCTCTTTCTTCAAGGATCCAAACTTCAAAAAAGTATTTTCCAAGACTTTCAAAACATGAAATCTTCTAAATTGAATTCTAGCCATGAGTTCTTGCATAAACAGTTTTCAATCAACGATTTATGATTGAATTGATGTTAATTTGATGATTCTAAGTTAAAAATTCTATGAATCCATGCAAATCATGAAATCCTTATTTTGACAAATTATTGGGTGATTTGATCATATCTCTATACTATTGAATTCTTGTGTAGTTTACTTTGGGCTATCGAATTATGAAAGAATAATGATAGAATTGTATGTAGGCTGTCCTAAATTGATGAATTTCATATTTTATTATCTTGGGTCATTGTGTATTGTGATTATTGGATTGAGTTGGTGACTATGGCTATGGGTAAGAGCCTTCGTGTATTAGATTGGTTGAATTGGCTATGGAGTGGAGTTGTTGAGTTGGGAATAGTTGTATGTTGACCTAACCTTCTCTATATTATGTAGTATAGGTGTTTCAACTGTGATGTTTGGTATGTTCCACTTATGGTGGCGGTGCTTATTAGCTATACTTGTGAATAATGTGGCCTCGTCGGCATTACTTTATAAATTGTGAAAGAATGTGGCCTCGTCGATATTACTTTATGAATTATGATATTTTCATGCTATATCTTTGATACGTGATCATTGTGAAGGTCTATATGAGTTATGTGTATCTATGAAGTCAAGTATGTATTCTTCTAATTGGATATATGTGATCATGATATGCTATAGTGATGCCTTATATGTGTATACTTGTTGTTGAAGTATGATGTTTCCTAATAGACTATATGAAGATTATGATGAGTTATACTGATGATTATATAGAAGTGTGTAAGATGACCTGCAAGTATACTTAGTTGTCCTTATGTGCTTCTTGAATGATATGCTATATGTGATAATGTAAAGCATGTGTATCTTGTAATGTTAGACTTATGTCCCTTACTTGATACATGAAGAATATGGATATGACTCTTGACTTATTAGACTAAAGCACCTCTGTCATGAATGTATATGTGTTATTGAAATGTGACCTTGAATATAGAGAAGAGGGTCATTTATGTGGAGCCTTCAACCTAGATGGAAGGTTATGATATCCTTGAAGTTGAAAGCCGTAATGGTATCTTTATTTTATGAATGGTGGAGTTAGGTTTGGTTGGCTGGAATGACATAAAATCATCCTTAGGAAAGTCACTGAGCTATCCTCTTAACCATTGTAGGTAGCTCTAGTGGACCCTCTTTGGTAAGGTGTATTATGATTTTGTTATGACTAAGATATGGTATCTCTTCATATGCTCATTTATTGAATTAATCTATGAGAACAAAGTGTAACACTCCGAAAGTTTAAAACCTAATCTAGAGCCTCACATGAGTATCTAAGGTTTGTAACACTATTTTGAGGTTAATAACAAGGTATATAAGTCATTTAGGAAGTCAAAACGTCAATGAACGTCCATGACATCCGGTTTCACGACCGGGGAACACCCCCTAGAAGTAACATGGAGTACTTGACCTCTAGGAGGTCTTATACAAGCCCATAGTTATCATTCATCACATTCTCATAGGCAAATTTAGCGGAAATTTTAAAACTTTCTTAGCATATCATATGCTAGAACATTACTTCTATTATATAAGAAATATCATAATACATAGTTAAAGACTGTAGTCTCTTTTTTCCATCCTAGACTCAACATCATTAGAGTATAATAGGGACACAACCCTTACAACATAAATCATAGTATACCTATTAAAAGACTTTACAACAATGTAAACTTAGGAGATCCTTGGACTTAAAGATTCCTTCACTTGAGCTTGGGAATCACATATCAAGTTCCTCATCATTTAAAGACATCCTTAAGAATCCATAACCTACATTTTGTGTAAAAAGGTAGAGAAGAATGGAGTTATTACAAGAATTCACTAAGTATGACAACCATGCAAAAACATGCATTTAAAAGGGACATTTTGCTTGAAATCATGCATTATGCCTTTTTGTGAAAACTTCATAAAACCTTTATAAAATAAGTATTATTTTATTTACATACTTCATATAGGCATATTTTATGGTCAAACATCATATAAAATCACACATTACATTTAAAGAGTCACATTACAGTAAGCATTTTTCTTCTTTACAGTAACCTTGTGTCTTTTACATTGAGCTTCTTCATACTCTAACTTCTTGAATTCCCTAAATAACCCTCTAGTGACACTTAGTGCAATGCATAGATAATGTCCCATAACACTATCCATAGTCAAGCATCACCTTAAGACCACAAGGAAACGACACATTCAACCTTTCAACTAAACACATACAACCATAGGACCAGTTCATATAACAAGGCACATGCTTCACATTAAACTTAACATAAGACTTTACTCACAATCCTAATCTAAGTCTACTAGTGCAATGTACATGTGAATCCCCATAACCTCACACATACTTAGTAAACCTATCATAAGACAACAAGCATCATAACATTCACTTCATACATTAGCATGTCAAGCATAGACAACTTCATTCATGCCACGCAAGACCTTCATAATATAGTCATTAAGACCAACTTTATGCACATAAGGATAAGACCACTTCATATAGATACATTTGGACTCATACCATGCATATCATCACAACAAGTAGACAATACTACAATGTCATGCATAAAGACATAAACATATACATGTACATTGGAACACCTTCCTAGAATTTCCCTCAAGAGCTTCTTGTGCAATGCATAGGTAAGTTCATTACTCTCACCTATCCTAAGCAAATTCTCTTAGGTCATACTAGATGGAGTCCTAGTTATTTACTTCCATTGTCCATTTTACTTTAGGGAAACTGTAGCCTTAACTGACACTAAGACCATGGGTGCTAAACATGGAATTTGGTATTGTAGAGCCTTACACCAATGAAATGTTCTCTACTTAGGCAAAGTAGAACATTAACACATTCTAGTATACTAAGTGAAATCACTTGCTAGATCCTATGTGGCAAGCATAGTTTATGGAACTTTGAGTTACATTTGGAAACCCTCTTTATGCCTATTGAGGCATTGTAGTTATCCACATATGGAAATATCACTCTATGCCCTTTGGGCTATGAAGCTAACCATTGCGTGAGGACTATGGTGACCTACCTTCCTACAATGGGAAGGGACACCCCTCATCTTCAAGTTCACTCGGTTCTAAGCTAAGTTCCCTTTATTGAAAAGCCTTTATTACATTATTTTATAAAACATAGGCTTTAGGAGATTGACTCCTCATATGATTAGCTCATAGGTCGTAGATGAGAGTTCATCAACCTATATCATGTGTGTCACATCCGGGAAGCACCCCCTAGAAGTAACATGGTACTTTACCTCTCTGAGGTCTTATACAAGCCCATAATTATCATTCATCGCATTGTCATAGTAAATTTAATGGAAAATTTAAAACTTTTCATAGCACATCATATGCTAGAAACTTCACTTCATATATATAAAATATCATATTACATACTTAGACTCTAAGTCTCTTTGCCATCTTAGACTTAACAATATTAGAGTACATTAGGGACACGACCCTTAAAACATAAAACATAAGTACTAATTTATACACTTTACAGTAAAGACATGACTTAGAATCCTTGGACTTAAGGATTCCTTTCCTTGAGCTTGGAATCACATATCAAGCCCTTCACCTTAGAGACCTTCTTTAAGCATCCATAACCTACACTTTGTGTAAAGAGTAGAGAAGAATGGAGTTAGTACAAGATGCACTAAGTATGACAACCATGCAAATACATGCATTTAAAAGGGACATTTTACTTGAAATCATACTTCATACCTTTTTGTGAAATCTTTATAAAACCTTGATACAATAGCATTTATATCATCCACATACTTCATATAGACATATTAAAAGTCCAAACGTCATATAAATCACATATAGAATTTAAGTCACATTTGAGGTCACTTTACAGTGAGCTCTTTTTACTTTACAGTGAACTATTTTCCTTTTACAGTGAACTCTTTTATTCCAACTTCTTGCCTTTCCCAAGTAATACTTCTAGTGATACTTGGTGCAATGCATGATTAATGTCCCATAACACTATCCATGCTCAAGCATCACCTTAAGACCACAAGGAAACCATACATACAACCTTTTACCTCAACATATACAATCATAGGACCACTTCACAGACAAGGCACACACTTTACATTAGGGATCCATATCATGAAAATCATTGCATCATGTAGACACTAATATATTGTCATGTAAGAGAACCATAAGCATATGCACATGCATTAGAACACCTTCGTAGGACTCCCTTAGATAGCTACTTATGCAATGTCTAGGTGGGTTCATTACTTCCACCTATCCTAAGTATCTTCTCTTAGGTTATCCTAGTTAGGGTCATTAGTCATTTACTTTTACTCCATTGTCCATTTTATATTAGGGAATCTAAGCCTTAACCGACACTAAGACCATGGGTGCTAAACATTGAATTTGGTGTTGTAGAGCCTTACACCAAAGTAAGGTGTTCTTACCTAGCCAAGGTAGAACATTAACATATGCTAGCATACTAAGTGGATTCACTTGCTAGATCCTATATGGAAAGCATAGTTTATGGAACTTGAAGGCCATCATGGAAACATCACTCTATGCCCTTGGGCTATGAGGCTATCCACCTCATGAGATATATGGTAGACCTTCCTTCCCACATTGGGAAAGGACACCACTCATATTCAAGTTCACTCGGTGCTAAGCTAAGTTACCTTTATCAAAAGCCTTTATGAATATTACTTTATAAAATTAGGCTTTAGGAGATTGAGTCCCTATATGCTTAGCTCATAGGTCATAGATGAGAGTTCATCAACCTCATGTGAGAAACCTTTTTACATGGACATAGCATATATCATTAGCACTATCTAGTTTAGGGTACCCTTGAGAACACCATTCAAGTTCCCCTCTATTGACTAGATAATTATTCATATGTGTGTATATACATATATGTGAGCAATGCTTTCACATGACACTTCAAAACTACACATGTTCATACTTCATTTCATTCATGCATAAGTGTACAAGTGTAACTATATGAGCCATGCTTTCATATAAACACAATTAGACAATAGGCATAATCATACTTCATCATACCACATACTTCACATTATACCATATAAGACATGTTC
Organism: Solanum sitiens; assembly: GCA_016801875.1. Classification (NCBI taxonomy): domain Eukaryota; kingdom Viridiplantae; phylum Streptophyta; class Magnoliopsida; order Solanales; family Solanaceae; genus Solanum; species Solanum sitiens. The sequence goes on from JABWTJ010000071.1 coordinate 1,507,744, forward strand.
ATAACATACTCATGCATTCATATCCATGTACATAAGAGACCAAACCTAGTAACTATCCTATCAAGGTACACATGTGCAATGCATAGACAAGGTCCCATACCCTTGCCCATACTAGTACACCTATCAAGTCATCCTAGTGAATGATACATCACACTACATTATAGAATAGATAGCATAGCACAAGACTCATTTATTTCAAGACTTACAACATCATACAATAAGCTCTAGTCTTTATGCACCTATCTTAGCCTTACATCACATATAACATTATAGGAACTCATCATGGGCAGCAAGTACATATAACCTTAACATAACATTTTTACATGCTCATGACCATTAGCAATACAACCTAGATTCACAACTAGAGTAGGAAAGTAGGCATAAGCTTCACATAGTGTGATCATCATAACCACACACTCATATATTCATCAATTTGCCTTCAAGGCCATAGTCAACACATATATAATGAAAATAAAGTAAACACCGCCACCATAAGTGGACCATACCAAAAATGCCATACAAGGCTTCATCAATTACAATAATATAGAAAAGTAGAGGAGAAGAGCCATTCTTACCAATTCATCAACCTTTGATCATCATTGATCAAAACACCTTTTTAATCATCAATACATTATAGGGAAGTATCTAAATATACATTTTATCATGAAAGGAACCATGTGCAAGTCGCTACAAGATCATACTACAATCTAATACAATACATCACATATATACTAGAAAGTAGAGAGTTATAGATCATCAACTAATTTCCCTAGTCTTGTTCATTATTCACATTGTATCAATAATATACATTTAGATCAGTGGATAAAGAGATAGAACATGATATCTAAATCATGCTTCATCCACCCTAGAATATAGATCACAACATATACATTACTCTGTCAAGTTTATCGGCTAGAAGAACCTAAATCAATCTTTACCAATTTATTTGTTATATATTCATATTGGATCAATTATACTTAATTATCATCACATTACACATATAGGCAGTAGCTAAGACAATTCACCATAATCAAGTCACATAGCAACCATCCTAACGTCAAGATCACAAATTACTACATGATAGACTAGAATAACCTATTTCAATTCATACCAAGCCTTATTTACTTTGATCATACAAGATTTATACCCACAATTCAACCATGATATTAACCTAAGGCAGTAGCTACAAGCATCTTAACATAATCGAATTCCACTTTTATACATTTAAAGATCAATGTTACAGTGAACACATAGAGATCTAAGCTAGCCTTATTCAAATCTTCATATATTGACCCACATGGGGATTTTATCAACAATTCATCATCAATATACTTAAATAACAGTAGACAAGAGCAATTCAACGTAATAGAATCACAATTAAATCAATAACAAGCCACAATCACAATGCCCATGCAAGGGCTAAATCGAGTTTGGGAAGGGACATGGGTTCACAATGCAATTGGATTAAAATTCACGTTAAAACCAATACATTATCATCAATTCATCATAATTAAGCCATTAAAAATGTTTTTAGAAAGAACCCATGTCTAGATTGAAGAAGAAGAGATTTGATCATGAAACTTCTTTGAAAACTTTGAAGAGGACTCTCCAGATGAAAGATTAACTAGAGATGAAGTATTACCATACCTTTATTATATGAAGAACCCACTAAAATTGTGAAGAACCCATGGGAATCTAATCTACAAGCTAACCTTGAACTTCACCTTCAATGGAGGTTTCTAGAGAGGATATTTTGGGAGAGGGAGGTTTGATTTTTGAATGGAGGATTTGGTATGGGCTATTCACGTTTTAGATTATCTATGTATACTTAAAAATAGGTAAGTAAACCGCCTAGGGTCAGTTTATCACGTGGGGTGAATTTCCCATTCACCCCATAAATAGGCAGCGTGCATGGCAGTAACTGAAGGCCTGCATCGACGGACCCAACGACGGGGTGTTGGTCCATCGACGGACCGTCCTGTGCCTTCCATCATTTGGGTCTGAGGTTGTCATGTGGCTAATCCTTCTCCAGGATAAGTTCTCATCGATGCCTCCCCATGGACGGGGAGTCAGTCCACTGACGAGGCATCGTTTGGCTCATCGATTGACACTGCTAAGGCAGTGTCTCGACAGCCTTTGGGTCCTTCTTGAGGGCCTCTTGCGGGGCCCTTGGGAAGTCATACCCGGACGTTTCCAATGTGAATATACACCTTAACGTGTTTAAGACCTTCTATGCAAGTTTCACCCAAAATGAACACGTAAAATACATCCAAACATGCAAGGCACACTCAAGACATACATGAACGTCTCAAGGGCTAACTTTTGAACGTCTTAGACGTTCTTGGACGTTTGACCTCCAAACTAGATGAAACTCCATATACTGCCTATAAAAATCATTATAACTCATTTTAAGACTTCATAAGCTAATGACACACTCAAAAACACATAAAAGCATCTAAGACACCTTTGGCGACTAGTCGTCGAACGTCTTGGTCGTCCCTTGATGTTTGGCTTCCAAATCACCTCAAACTTTATACACTTCCTCAATACCACATTATAAACCATTTTAGGATCTTAGACCCTTATGAGGAACATGTTAGGATATAGACACCCTAACTCATTTTGGGGGTCTTACAATGTGAACAACTCTTTCACATGGACATAGCATATTCAAGCACCTATCTAGTTTAGGGTACAATTGATAACACCTTTCAAGGTCCCTCTATTGACTAGATCATCATACATGTGTGTGTATACATATATGTGAGCAAACCTTTCACATAACACATTACGACCACACACATTCATACTTCATTTCATTTATGCATAAGTGTACAAGTGTAACTATATGAGCAATCCTTTCATATAAGCACATTTAGACACTAGGTATAATCATACTTCATCATACCATATAATTCACATTATAGCATATAAGACATGTTCATAACATACTCATGCATTCATATTCATGTACACAGGACACAAAACCTAGGAACTATCCTATCAAGGCACACATGTGCAATGTATAGACAAGGTTCCATACCCTTGCCCATACTAGTACACCTTTCAAGTCATCCTAGTGAATGATACACCACACAACATCCTAGAAGGATAACATAGCATAAGACACATTTATTCAAGACTTACAATATCATTACAGTAAGCTCTAGTCATTATGCACCTATAACTTTACTTCATATAGAACATTATAATACCTTCATCATAGGTACCACATATACATAGCCCTATCATAACCATTCACATGCTCATTACATTATCAATACAACCTAGATCATAGCTAGAATATGAAACTACATAGTGTGATCTCATAACCACAAATTCATAATACAATTTCCTTAAAGGCCATGATCACATCACATATATATTGGCAATAAAGTAAACACCGTCACCATAAGTAGACCATACCACACAATGCCATAGAAGGCTTCATCAACTAACAATTATATAGAAAAGTAGAGGGGAAGAGCCATTCTTACCAATTCATCAACCTTTGATCATCATTGATCAATACACCTTTTTCATCAACAATTCAAGTATAGGGCAGTATCTAAATGTGATTTAACATAAACGAAACCCATGCATAAGCCACTACAAGATCATGCTACTAACAAGTACACTACATCACCAATACACTAGAAAGTAGAGAGACATATATCATTAACCAATTTCCTTTGACTTGATCATCAATCATAATTCATCAACAATATACATGTAGGGCAGTATCTAGATAGATAGCATCCTAAACTAAATCATAATTCATCTACCCTAGAATTGAGATCACATCATATACATTACAATATCAAATTTATAGGCTAGAAGAACCTAGATCAATCATTACCAAGACTCCTTTGCTTTGATCATCAATGATTAATATCCACCATTCATAAATAATATCACTATAAGGCAGTAGCTACAATTATATTTACATAAACGAATCCTACATTCATACACTATAGAATCGAGATTACAGTGAACACCATACATGAACAATAGGTAGGAAGTAGAGATCAAGTATTTAAGCATCAATCCACATTAGACCAACAAAACATAATTCATAATCAGATTACATCATAGGAAGTAGATATAAGCAATTCAACATGCTAGAATCATAATATAATCAACATAAATTCAAGATCACAAAGCCCACACATAGGCTAAATAAAGAGTTTGAAAGATACCAAGGGTTCATCATGTAATAGGATTGAAAACATCATTATAAATAGTATATAATCCATAATTCATCATAATAATGCTTTTGAAATCAATTTGAGAAAGAACCCATGGCTAGATTGAAGAAGAAGAAGTTTGATCATGAACTTGCATTGAAAATATTGAAAGGAACTCTCTAGATGAAAGGTTATCTAGAGATGAAGTATCATCAAACCTCATTATAGAATAAAGCCACAAAAACTTGATGAAGAAACCATCACAATCCAATCTACAAGTTGTTCTTGAGCTTCATCTCGCATAAGTGTTCTAGAGAGGATATTTTGGGAGAGGGAATTCTAATTTTGAATTGAGGATTGGGAATGGGGTTGTCACGTTTTTAACCCACTTAATACACCCAAAAATAACCAAATAAATCAACTAGGGTCAGGTTAGGACGTGGGGTGAATTTCCCATTCACCCCATAATTAAAACAGCCTGCATGGCACTTGTTGCAGGCTCCATCAACGGACAGAAGTCGATGAGGCATCGTCTGGTCGACGAGCCGTCCTTATGCTCCATCGTTTGCGACTGCAATACGTGTTGAGCAACGCCTCCCATAGTCGGGGCTCCCATTGAGGAAAGGGGTGTCAATTTATTGCTCGTCGATTGACACTGCCAAGGCAATGTCTCGCCAGCCTCTGGGTCCTTCTCGAAGGCCTCTTGCGGGGCCCTTGCAGAGTCGTACCCAGACGTTTACAGCACCTTAACATCTAAAGGACCTTACACATCAGTTTCACCCAAAAAAAACACTCACAACACCTTCAAACATGCTATACACACTCAAGACACACATGCACGTCTTAAGGGCTAACTTTTGAATGTCTTGGACGTTTGACTTCCAAATGAATTCAAATCATACATGTATACTTTAAACCACTTAATTAACCTATGCAAAAGATTATAGGAGCATGTGAGGCTCTAGACACCTTAACTCATTTTAGGGGTCTTACATCCGGAGACTAGTGCAAGAGGTGCTATTGTGCCATGGCCTATTTCATAAGGTTTTAAGAGTCGGAATTTTGATGAAATTTGATGGGAAGGTGTCAACAATGTTACAATAGGTTAAGGGTCAAAAAGTCCGGGTAGGACTCCCCAAGGACCACCTTAAGGGTCCTTGAGGAGGACCCTTCCGTTTTAGCCAAAAAGCTATCACAAGACAGTGTCCACCTACGTTTGCAGGCGATGAGGGGTAGGTCAATCGACGGGGCGTCAATGCCTCCATTGATGGACACTTTCCAATTTCAGGAAATGGACAAAAACACAACTCTCTGAACAAAACGACGGTTTTGAAGAACAGTTGGGGGGTGAGGTCGTCGATTGACCTACAACTCGTAAGTCGGGATCTCATAGGTCAGGCTTGCACTTTCTGTTAAGTTTTTAAAAGGGTCATTTAATTAAGTTAGATAGTTAGGGGTTTAATTAGTTATTAGGGGGTGGTTAATTAGGTTGGTTTATTAACTATATAACCTACCCTAAGCCTAAACTCAACTTAACACCCCCAATTCCCAAACCCAAATTGCTCTTCCTTCTCTCTACTTTCTCTCTCCCAAGGAAACTCCATAGAAGACCAAAGTCTAAGGGTTCCAAGGCAGCAAGGAGGTAAATTTTCACCATCAATCTTCAAAGATTAACAAGGTATGGGAACTCTTCACCTTAGGGGTTCCTTTCCCTAAAGGGTTTTTCCCAAATTGATTTCAAAAAGATAATTTTCACATTGGTTTCTTTGTATTTCAAGATTGGTCTTTTCAATTGTGTTGTTCTTTGTTTCTATTGGTTATTATGGTTATATTATGATGTATTATTGTTCAATCATAGTCGTTCTTTATTCTAAACCTAGTATTGAGGAAGAGGTGATGAATTGACCCCAATTCCCTAACCCTAGGTTATGAACTAGTATAAAATTGAAAAGTATTGATATAGTTGACCTAGCTATTGTGTTAACTACTATTTAATGATGTTATTACAACTATTTATGAAATTTATTGGTTCATGTAAAGACCAAGGATGATGGCAAGACCATGGATGATGGCTTGTGAAGGAGATTGGGTAAGTCTTTTTTGTCCTAAACCTTTACTTCAATTATGATGGCTTGTACTTAGTGATGAAGTTCAATTAAAGTATGTCTAGTGATTTGATTTATTAGGTGTTGGTATGATGATGAAATTTAAATGTATTGATTATGTGGTTTGTGAGATTATGATTTAAGATATAATGATATAAAGTTGGTTATGAAGTACCTATATGCCTTACTTTGATATGATGAGGTTAATGTTCTAGTCTCACATGTGAGGGTTGTATTGAATGGTGTTCTCATGAAATTACTATTGAGATAATGACTATGAATATATAAGGATCTATTCTCCTATGATCTAAACTAAGTATGATTGTTAAAGAAAGACATTTCAAAAGGGACTCTAGCTTAGCACCGAGTGAACTAGCAGTGAGGAGTGTGTCTTCCCAAGTAGGGAAGGTAGGTTCACTATTGTACTCATGAGATAGAGATTATAATGCCAAATACATAAAGAGGATCTCAATCATGTCTCCTAGTTCTTGAACTATGTCGCCCCTATAGGAAAACTAGCTAGTGGATCCACCTAGATATTATGTTCATGCTTTGCTAGTATCTTGGAAAGTAGTCCACCTTCTTTTGGTGTTGGGTTTCATGACACCGGATTCCACGTTAGCTCATGTGGTCTATGTTGGTTAAGGCAAGTATTCCTGAAAGTAAAACAAAGTAATAAAGTGAACTCTAACTAAGATGACTTAAGGGGTTTGACTTAGTCTAGGTAGGGGTATGAGACTCTACCTATACATTGCACTAGTTGACCTTAAGGGAAGTCCTAGAAGGATGTTCTTATGTTCTCATGCTCTTTTAAAGTGAATGATATGCATATGTTGACTCTACATGTTGATAATACTATATGATATTGGTTTCATGTATGAACATGCTATTGGTTTATATTGCTAAATATCATGACGACTACTCTTGATGCTATATTATGTGATGTTAGGCATTGCTTATGATCCTTTATTTGGTTTACTTAGTTGGGTAAGGTTATGAGGCTTTACTTGGTCATTGCACTTGTAGACTTGATGGTGGTTTATGAGTGAAGGTCTTGTATATGTTGTAATGTTATAAATTCTCATAAATGATTTTATTGTTATAACATGATGCTGGAGTTGCTCTGGCTATAGTACTAATATGCTATTAAACATGTTGACTTGGTTATACTTGATGATGTTGGTCTTGTGATGAATATGCTATTATCTTAATGAATATATTGTTATTGTATTATATATGTTCTTGATCGTGCATAAGGCTTTTCAAAGTGACTTTGCATGGTTTTGAACGAATATACCATTTAGCATGATTTCTATATTGTGTGTGCATTTGTTTCCATACTTACTACAAGTGATGTAATAACCCCTATTTCTCCCTTTTACCGAAACATTTTAGGTTCCGGTCGTTGAAGGGTTCGTGACCATTTTGTAAGGAAGGCTTGGATCATTTCTCCAAGTGTGGGTATGTCATCAACACCCGAGGATGATGCCTATTATCATTCTACCTATGTGACTTGCTATAGCCTAATGCCATTTGTTTCACTCTTATTGTTCAAGACATTGTTGTAAGCCTATCACGACCCGCATGTATACCCTAGAAGTTTGGGTATTCTTAAGTTGCAACCGGCGTACTTGACATCTCGAAGGTCTTGTACAAGCCCTTTCGTATCGTTCATCGTATATACATAATGAAAAGTAGTGCGGAATTGAAACTTTTCACAAAACAATAGAATATCTTTAATAACATCTTTCATTGGAAATCATAGGAAATACTAAGTATCATTCTCATCAAAGCTTAGACACGAGAATACTTGGGACACGGCCCATACATAAAATATAGAATATTTAGTCTATTACAATAATTCAATATAAAAGAAACCTAAGATAACTATGCCCTTGAATCAAGAGAGGACATACTTCAACTTCACTTGAATGATGCTATTATCCTTGATTCCCGATGTTCTTCACCTACCAATCACTGTAGAGATAGAAATATATATGAAATTAGTACAAACACATGTACTAAGTATGACATAATGCATAAAATTCATGAAAACGAACATTTATTGGAAATATGCATCTTTTGATTTAAATATCATAATAATAGAATAAAAACAACATTTAGCACCTTAGAAACACATAAGAAATCACATAGACAATTTATCACATTTTAAAGAGAAACCTTACAGTGAGCTAATTCACTGTTACAGTGAATTCCGTCACTGTCACAGTGAAGCCCTTTAAATTCACATTGAGTCACTTTCTAGCATGAAATTCCCCACTAAAAGCTATCCAAAGACTCACTTAAGTAATACAAAGATAGACCGCCCATACACCCTCTCTAAGCATGCCTAAATGATCCTCAAGAACACTTATAATGAGACACATACGTTTACAAGAAACCAAAACACATAACATGTATAATATGACATTCTCCTTACCAAGACTATCAAAAGACTTACTTAAGTACTCCTAGAAGAGAACTCCCATACACCCTCATCAAGGTTACCAAAATAATCCTTAGAACTTCCTAAGTTTAGATCATGCTTAAAGTATCAACCAACTACCCTAACTGGAGTCATTCTCAAGACTTCCCTAAATAACACATGAAGAGATTATCCGTTATGCCTCCTTCGCACTTTAACTAGGAAATCCTTATAGTCACTCCACATTAGGTACTCATTCATTTACATGCTTTCTAACATAAGTCATTATTTCATTAGTTCATTAAGAGACATTCATCACGTAGAGGACATTTAAGTAATGGTCTTGGAGAAGACCTAGGGACTCTCACTAACATCTTCAAAGCCTAAGGGTGCAATGTGTAGGTAGCGTCCCATACCACCACCTAAACTTCATAGACTTCTCAAATACTAGTAGGTATCCCATATGATGAGAACCGAATAAAACCGACATAGACCATGGTAGCAAAGCATGGAATCTGGAGTTGTAACCTACTCCGATGGAGGGTGTTCTACTTGTATATGGTAGAACTTGGACACATCCCATATAGGCACCTGGTTAAGGAATATGAAGGGCGTACTTTGAACTCTAGTCTCGTTCTTCACTAGAGCTACTTCCCTTACCATACTCACTCGGTGCTAGCCTTTGTTCTCATAGAGTAATTCACATTAAGGATCACATGAAGAGGTTCCATATCTAGTTCATAACCTAATCACATTTACCCTACAAAAGAGGTCCCCTAGGGCTGCCTTACAATGGAGACGAAGATAGATTAATGACTTTACGAAGGATGATATGATGCCATTCCAGCCAACCAACTTTAAGTCCATCATTCATTACAAGAAGAATACCATTACGGCTTTCTACTTCAAGGTTCATAACCTTACCACTAGGTTCAGGGTTTCACATAAAGGACCTTCTTAGAATTTTTCAAGGTCTCATATCATTCATACATAAAAGAATAAAAGGCTTTAGCATTCTATGTAAAGACATCTCATATTCACATTCATACATGTATCAAGTAAGGGAAACAAGTTTACCACACAAGACACACCAAGACTTCACTTTATCACATATAACATATCATACTAGAAGCAAATCGGAATAAACATTATCATTTTTAAGTCATCCTATACATTACTATAACATCGTTAATATAACAATCATAGACTCATATAGCCAAGAAAGAATAATCATTACATCAACTCTAAGACAACACACATAAAGACATAGTCATAGTCTAACATGATCACCTAATATCAATAGAAGAACACATAGTTTCACATTACTTAACATGTAGGTAGATATGATCAAACTTCACATAATCAACTACACAAATCATCATAATGCTTCAAGTAGTTGCCGACAAGGCCATGATCTTCATAGTACATAAAATAACGCAGACAAGGCCACATCAATCACATAACACGCCACCATAAGTGGACCATACCAATCATTACATAATTCAAGAGCTACATTACATAAAATAAAGAGAATTAGGTCAGCGTACCACCAATCCATTCTCTCCACTTCAATCCATGTCTAAATCATCCAATTCAATACCAAAAGGCCCTACCCATGGCCATGAACATCAACTCAATACAAAAACCATAATACTCAATTAATCTAGGTAAATTCAATATAGATTCATCAATGTAATAAAGCCTATACATCAATTGAATATAATTAATACATCCTTCAATAGCCCATAGAAAACTACACTAGAATTCATAAGCATTAAGACAATATCAAGTCAACCACAAAGTAGTCAAAATCTAAGGTTCATGAATTATATGGGTTAATAGGTTAATTAAGTTAAAATCATCTGATTAAAATCAATATAATCAATATATAATGATTCAAAACCTTTAATGAAAGAACCCATGGATAGATCATAAAATTGGACAAGTTCATCTTTAGAAAACTTTAGAAATCTCTTTGAATTTTGTCTCCTTGATGAATAGAGTTTTAACGATCAAAAACCATACCTCAATGATGTTAATCCACGAAATTGATGAATAATAATCACTCAAATCTCCAATCCAAGCTCTTCCTTGAGTTTTGGCTTCAATAAAGTTCTAGAGAATTTCTTAGGGAATTTGGGTTTTGATTTTGAAGAATGAATTCATCTAGGTATTTAGGATTTATAGACCCACTTAAAACACCTAAAATGCCCCTAAGTAACCGCCCTTTCCCTTATTTGGACGTTGGGTGAATTTACCAATTCACTTTTGCAACTTACAGTGAACTGCGCAGGTGACACAGTCCACCCACGACTGGCCATCGACGGCCCGTTTCCCAACCAACAGACCGTCCTGCTGGTCCGTGGTTTGGGACTGAGGCTTGTCTCTGGCAGGGCCTCCTCCCACGCCTAAGTGTCAAACCACTCCCCTCCCCTACGAGGCGTCGACTGACCTATTGGTCGTCGATTGCCATCCGTAGGTTGGGCTGGTTTTGACAGCTTGGGCACTTGTAAAGGGTCCTTCCTCAAGGACCCTTGGATGGTCCTTGGGGATATTTTCCCGGACGTTACCAACCCTAATATGTTCGTGTATGAGTTTAGTACCTCCCGTATCAATTTCATCCAAAATTGAACACGTAAAACTCGATGAAACATGCTTGGACACACAAGGTCGTTACAAGGCAAACCTTTCGAACGTCATGGACGTTCTTGGACGTTTGAACTGCAAACTTCGCGAAACTTGACACACTGACTTAAAACACTATTATAACTCATTTAAGGACCTCATAAACTCATGAACCACATATAAACACATAAAAACACATATGAGGTACATATGTGACTTAGTCGTCGAACATCTTAGTCTTCCCTTGACGTTTGACTTTCAATGCACCTAAACTCTTAGACACTGCATCAATACCACATTATAGATCATTTTAGGACCTTATACAATCATGTCAAACGTGTTAGGATCTAGATTCACCTAAGTCATTTTCGAGGTATTACAATCTCCCCCACTTGGACAACATTCGTCCTCGAATGACACTTACCACTCTCCTAACACTTCCAAGAATAGAAATTCAACTAGAATCTCAAAACCATACCACATAAAACCTTTTACAATACAAACATCTAGAGAAAACACCGATTTCACATAGTCAAGAGAATCACAACACGACAATAAGTTAGAAACAAATCTACAACTCCTTATGCCATAAAACTCACATCCTTCATTCCAAATAGCTAAACCTCATTTTATATTCATTATCATTCTCATATTCATCAGTTCTAACCACTTTACAATAATTTTCTAGCAAAGAATGAATTACTCAATTCTTCAAAAATATTACAGTGAACTGCCAGTCATTTCAGTAAACATGCTTTAAATTTTCAAAAATGCATCTTTTTAGGCAATTGATGATAGAAACATACTAGTATGCAATATCAAACCCTATAAATATATTTTACAATATAATCATAACTTCATCAAATGCACAATGCAAGGAACCAATGAAATTCAATTTCAATAAGACTCCTAAACACCATGCACATGCAACATGCTTCTATGACTTTCTAGCCCATCTACTAACCATACTCCCCCACTTAGAAGGAACTCATAACTCCAACGAAATACAAGGACTTACCATCATAATAATCACCATCATCCGGCTTTGCTCCTCTAGTCTGGAGTGCATAGAAACACCTCTTCGTTGGAGCATCATCTTTTGGAACATTTGGAGCAACTTGCTTACTCTCTTTTCCTCTAGAAGAAATATTAGGGAAATCCTTCTTTTTGTGTCAATCTTTTCCACAACCAAAGCAATTACCGGTACCCAATAGGCATTACCCATAATGACTCTTCTCACAAGTAGCACATGTAGGTTTGCCATTTTGAGAACCACCTCCTTTCTCAGATTTCAACTTAGAATTCCTAGGTTTATCTTAACTTGAAAACTTCTTCTTGGACCTACGTTGACTTTGATCACTAGAACCACTCCTCTTCAAGTTTCTAGCAATCCTACCAAGTTTAGATTCCTTAAAGGATTGAGCATACACCATGAGTCTATATAGGGTCATATCATCATGTAGCATGGCCGTACGACATTCTTCTCTAACTAGGTCGGCGACCCGGTCACAGACCTACTCATCTCATCCCTAGGGTTAGACACTAAGGTTGGGGCATATCTAGACAACATAGAGAACTTCAAAGAGTACTCCTCAACACTCCTATTGACTTGCTTGAGATTGATAAACTCTTCTACCTTTACCTCCCTCCTCTCAAAGGGGAAAGTACTTTCCTAGAAAAGCTTCTTGAAATTCTTCCCTCTCAATAGGTGATGTACCGTGGTTTCACGGTATTTCTAATGCTTTTTCCTTAAGTTTAGTGTGTTTCGAAAGCCTTTTTGTGTTGATTTTTATGTAAGTTTCTCTTTGTTTGCAGAAAATCTGTCCAAGGATGAACGCGGAAGTTTTTGAGAAAGAAATGCAGAAGAGACCACCTACGGAGCTTATGACGGTCCATCGAGGCTGTGACGGTCCGTAGGTGGTATCGTAGTGAGGAGAGAAGCTGCTGAAGGAAGATGGGGAAGTCTGACCAAGTGTGGGATTACGGAAGTCCATGACGGACCGTCATAGCCACGACGGTCCGTCCTGCTTGTTAATCGTGATGATCAGAGAAGTAGTCCCAGTACCCAAATTCCAAGAAGTTCAAGTATTTTGGAACGGAGACCCTCGACGGACCGTCGTGCTTGAAACGGTCCGTCATACCTGTCCGTCGAGGGGAATGAAGAAAGCAGCAGAAGAATGTGTGAAGTATGGGACGACGGAGGCCATGACGGTCCGTCGTGTCCATGACGGTCCGTCACGTAGTCCGTCGACCCAGACGCGTTTGGACAGATTTTTAGTAAATAGAATCCTTCTTTGATTAGGTTTTGTTTTTATTATAAATAGTTTGAAAAACCTCGTTTTTTGGGTTAGACTTTTTGAGAATTTTTAGATCTTTTGTTATAGTATTAAACTCTCGATTTTGGTAATTAAGATACTTTTTCCGGAATTGATAGTTGGTGATTTTGTTGATTAATCAAGTTAAATTCTGGAATTTATTCGTTCTCATAAAAGTAAGTGCATGAATTCTTCCATTAACAATATGAATTGTGTAATTATGAACATGGGTGACTAAACTCCATAGCTAGGGTTGTGGGAACCATGGGTGAATAACAAGGTAAAATCTAACTAAAATAACAATTCTAGAATGGTGTCTTGCATGTATTGATAATTCTTTCGTGTAGAAGTCTTTTTAACGGATGGCCAACGTTAGAACTAGCCTAATGCTACTTGCCGGACCAAGGAGGTAGATAATAGGAAAAGAATTATCAACATATATTTAGTGTAGACTATCTAATAGGCTAGTATTGGTTGGTACGAGTTAATAACTTAGTCAAATACCGAATACAATGCTTAATATGAGGTAAAGATAAGGGTTAGTATAGCAACAGACGTAGCCGGACCAAGGTGCGGAGTGAAATTCTCTAGATGCCAGACCAAGGATTTAGAGATACATAACTTATCACTTTACATGCAAGATATTAGGATAGAATTGTCATAGTTAGATTTATCAAGTTAGGAACCTGTGGGGAACACTTAAGCCCTAGTTATTTTTATTAATTGATTAAACTCCGAAAGCTGAATCTGTTAGTTGTTCATTTTTATTTAGTTAATCATTTTCATTAATTTAGAAATAAAACCCCCCTTTTTGTCTTTTGTTTTCTCGGAAAATAGTTGGCTAAATAATAGTAATAATAGAATAAAGTTAAGTCTGAACTATTTTGCTTGTGGGATCGATCCCAACCTCATCAGTTGGGTTCTTTACTTGATACGACCGCTTTACTTCTTATTTGAGAAGTAAGTTTGAGCGTATCAAATTTTGGCGCCGCTGCCGGGGAAAGTAGCTTTTAGATTAACTTAAACTTATTACTAAAGTTTAGTCAATATTTTCCTGATTTTACTTTTTCTGTTGTTTTTGATTTTTTTGCAGAACTAACTTCCTTGTATGCCAAATACACGGAGTGGAAGAGAACCCTTGTTTCCCTACGATCACGAGTTAGAGCGTACACTATGCAATATGAATCGAAACTTGGGTATAAATGATGATGATCCAAACCAGAACATCCCAGCTCCAGTTGATGCTCATGGTCGATTATTACCTGATAATCCTGGTCAAGATGCACAAAGGGGACAAAATCCCGCTCCACGTCCTCAAGAATACTACAGAGGTTATGATAATATTGCAGATTCTGATGGGCCACTTGTCTTGCCCCCTCTACCAGAAGGTCACACCTTTGTAGTCACTAGTAGTCTAATGCAAATGCTCACTGCTAGAGGTTTGTTTTCAGGACTACCGTCTGAGGACCCACATGCCCATATAGCTAAGGTGAGGGCAGTGTGTAAAAGCTGTGTAGGGAGGCCTGATTTGAATTTGGATTTAATAGGGCTAAGAGTATTTCCTCTCTCACTGACGGGAGAGGCTGCTATTTTGTTCACTAAGCTCCCTTATAATTCAATTTTCACTTGGAACCAACTAAGGGATGTTTTCTTAGCACGTTACTACCCGGTCTCTAAGAAACTAAATCACAAAGACAGAGTGAACAACTTTGTGGCACTACCAGGAGAGTCAGTAAGCAGTTCTTGGGATTGGTTCACTTCATTTTTGAGAAGTGTCCCCAATCACCGCATAGATGATGAGTCACTGAAAGAGTACTTCTATCGGGGACAGGATGATAATAATAAAGCGGTATTGGATACTATAGCAGGTGGTCTTATGGGGAGTGTCCTTATGCTGAAATTGCCGAAAAATTAGAGAAAATCTCCCGGAATAATAAAGCATGGAGTACTAGGAAGTCAGATACTGGAGAAATACCTTTGCAGTGCAATCCACACACAACCCAGCCACAGATGAGATTCGTGAAGAGATGGCACATATGAGAAATGAGCTTGGGTTGGTGTTAAAACATGTCACTGGGGTGCAGAAAAGATAAACGCAGTGAACTACTTGTCTAAACCACCACCACCAACTGATGAATATTATTATGAGGAAGATCCTATGCAGTAAATGATCAGACGGGGGGTTTCCAACCGAATGCCCAAGGCTCCAATCAGGAGAATTGGCGCCAAGGTCAAGGGAACCAAGGTCGGAACTATGGTAACTATAACTGTGAGGGTAATTATGTCCGTGATGGAAATTACAACCGCGACAACAACTTCAACAGGGGTAACTATGGTAACAGAAATGATAGGAGTGGGCTTTATGTTCCTCCTCAGAATCGTGAAGTTGCTCCTAGGGATGTTGGAGGTAGTATGGCGCGAGTTGAAGATATGTTGCACAAGATGATGAGGAGGTTCGATGCTAGTGATGAGCACACGAAAGAGTTAAGGAGTGATGTAGCGGGTATTAGACAGAAAGTCGATATACATGCCATATCGATTAAGCAGCTTGAATTGCAAATGGCCCAATTATCTGCGACTGTGAACACACGGCAACCGGGCACTCTCCCTAGCAACACTGTCCAAAATCCGAAAAATGATAGACACTGTATGGTAATTACTACTCGGGGTGGTAAACAAACCATTGACCCACCTATGCCGTCTATTGTGGAAAAGGTGATGAGAGATAATGATAAAGTGGTAGAGGTTAGTGATGAAGTAGAAGATAACACTGAAAAAGATGCTGAAGTGCCTAAAAAGGTAACTCCCATGCCTAGACCCCCCCCCCCTTTCCTCAAAGATTAGTGAAAAAGACCGAGGATGGTAAATATCGGCGTTTTATAACAATGTTGAAGCAGCTTTCTATCAATGTCCCTTTGGTAGAAGCTCTTGAACAAATGCCCGGTTATGCCAAGTTTATGAAAGATTTGGTTACAAAGAAAAGATCGGTCACTTTTGAGGATGATGATAGAATGCAGCATTGTAGTGCTATTGCTACAAGGTCTTTAGTGCAAAAGAAAGAAGATCCGGGTGCATTCACTATTCCTTGTACAATCGGGTTATTACATTTTGCGAAAGCATTATGTGATCTGGGGGCAAGCATAAATCTCATGCCCCTCTCGATTTACAAGAAGTTGGGTTTGGGTGATCCAAAGCCCACTGCGATGCGGCTACTGATGGCCGATCGAACAGTAAAAAGGCCTATAGGGATACTCCATGATGTGCTAGTAAAAGTGGAGTCGTTCATATTTCCGGCAGATTTTGTTATTCTTGATTGTGAAGTCGATTTTGAGGTGCCTATTATTCTTGGGAGGCCATTCCTTGCTACGGGTAGAGCCTTAGTTGATATGGAAAAGGGGCAAATGAAATTTCGGTTGAACAATGAAGAAGTGACTTTCAACATTTGTAGGTCCATGCGGCAGAGTGGTGAGCTCCAATCGGTATCTGCTATATCCTACAAAGTTGGTAAGTCACCCGAGACACAAATAGAAGAACGTCTAGGTGTAGAAGCACTGGCGGCAGTGATAATGAATTTTGATAATGATTGCATTGAAGAATATGGGTCATTAGTCGCTGCTCTTGATCGTGGTAATGTTCGGTTTAAACCGAAGAAATATGAGCTAGACATGAAGAATCGCGAGTCTCCACCCGCTAAACCATCTATAGAGGAGGCTCCAAAGTTAGAACTAAAAGCTCTCCCACCTCATCTCAGGTATGAATTCTTAGGAAACGGTGACACATTGCCGGTAATCATTGCATCAGACCTGAATGAACAACAAGTTGAGAGTTTGGTGAAAGTGCTAAAAAGGTTCAAAAGAGCTATTGGGTGGACTATTGCGGACATTATTGGGATCCCTCCTGGTATTTGTTCTCATAAAATCCAACTCATGCCCGATCATAAGCCAAGTATTGAGCACCAGAGACGCTTAAATCCACCTATGCAAGAGGTCGTGAAGAAGGAAATCATAAAATGGTTGGATGCTGGAGTAATATATCCGATCGCCGATAGTAGTTGGGTATGCCCTGTTCAGTGTGTACCTAAGAAAGGGGGAATGACTGTGGTCCCCAATGAAAAAAATGAACTTGTTCTAATGAGACCGGTGACTGGATGGAGGGTGTGTATGGATTACCGGAAATTAAATGCATGGACCGAAAAGGACCATTTTCCTATGCCCTTCATGGATCAGATGTTGGATAGACTCGCTGGAAAAGGGTGGTACTGTTTTCTTGATGGTTATTCGGGGTATAATCAGATTTCTATTGCACCAGAAGATCAAGAGAAAACCACTTTTACTTGTCCATATGGGACCTTTGCGTTCAAGAGAATGCCGTTTGGGTTGTGCAATGCACCCGCCACATTTCAGAGATGTATGATGTCAATATTCTCCGACATGGTGGAAGATACTATTGAGGTTTTTATGGATGATTTTTCTGTTGTTGGTCAATCATTCGAGCGGTGTTTGAGCCATTTATCTGAGGTTCTTAAGAGATGTGAAGACTGCAATGTAGTACTCAATTGGGAAAAATGCCACTTCATGGTGAAAGAAGGTATTGTTTTGGGTCATCGCATTTCAGAAAAGGGCATAGAGATTGATCGAGCTAAAGTCAAGGTAATAGAGAGACTTCCTCCACCTATCTCTATAAAAGGTGTGAGAAGCTTTCTTGGGGATGCAGGTTTTTACAGGAGATTCATCAAAGATTTCTCAAAAATTGCACATCCGTTGTGTAAACTGCTGGAGAAAGATTGTAAATTTTATTTTGATGAATCCTGTCTTAAAGCATTCGGCGAACTAAAAGAAAAATTGGTATCTGCACCTATCATTATTTCTCCGGATTGGAGTAATCCATTTGAGGTGATGTGCGATGCTAGTGGGGTTGCCCTTGGTGTGCTATTGGGACAAAGAAGGGACAAAATACTTCATCCCATTTACTATGCTAGTAAAACCCTCAATGAAGCTCAGAAGAACTATACAGTAACTGAACAAGAGCTCCTTGCAGTAGTATTTGCTTTTGAAAAATTTTGCTCCTATTTGCTAGGTACTAGAGTTATAGTTCATACTGACCATTCAGCCCTGAGATATTTGATGGCAAAGAAGGATGCGAAACCGAGGTCGATTCGTTGGGTATTACTACTGCAAGAATTTGACTTTGAGGTAAGGGATAGAAAAGGGACCGAAAATCAAGTTGCTGATCACTTGTCCCGTTTAGAAGATGAAGCTATGAGAGAGTTGGGGGATAAGACTGATATTGATGACACGTTCCCCGATGAGCATGTATTGGCTGCCTCACAAGACTTGATTCCATGGTTCGCAGATTTTGCGAACTACTTAGCTAGTGATATTGTTCCATCGGATTTGTCCTTTCATCAAATAAAAAAGTTCATGTACGATGTGACGAAGTTCTTTTGGGATGAACCATACTTATATAGGAGCTGTGCTGATGGGCTTATTCAGCGTTTTGTGCCAGAAGTTGAGATGTTGAGTGTTTTAAAGGCATGCCATTCCTCACCCTTTGGTGGACATCATAGTGGTATCCGGACTGCTCATAAGATCTTACAATATGGTTACTATTGGCCAACTATTCATCAAGATGCTCATGAGTTGACCAAAGCATGTGATAGATGCCAAAGAGATGGCGGCATTTCAAGAAAGCAAGAACTCCCTCTAAACACCATTCTTGTGATTGAGTTATTTGATGTTTGGGGCATTGACTTTATGGGTCCGTTTGTGAGTTCTCATGGAATGAAGTATATTTTAGTAACAGTTGATTATGTATCTAAGTGGGTGGAAGATATCACCCTCGTGAACAATGAGGGGAAGAGTGTCATTGCGTTCTTGAAAAAGAATATATTCTCTCGATTTGGTACCCCACGGGCAATTATTAGTGATGGGTATCCCACTTTTGCAACAAATTGTTCAAGGGATTATTGGAGAAATATGGGGTTCGCCATAATATGGCCACTCCTTACCATCCTCAAACTAGTGGGCAAGTTGAAGTGTGAAATAGGGAGATCAAACAGATTTTGTCAAAAATAGTGAGCGCTAGTAGAACAGATTGGTCAAGGAGGCTTGATGATGCTCTTTGGGCCTACCGGACAGCGTATAAGACTCCCATAGGTATGTCCCATACCAACTAGTATATGGGAAACAATGTCATCTTCCGGTTGAATTAGAGCATAAAGCCATGTGGGCTATGAAGAAGTTAAAAATGGACTGGAACAAAGCTGCAGAACAACGGTTAAATGGGTTAAATAAACTCGATGAATTTCGCCTAAAGGCTTATGAAAGCTCAGACCTCTACAAAGAAAAGATGAAGAAGTACCATGACCTAAAAATCGAGAAACGAGAGTTTATGGTTGGGGATTCGGTGCTTTTATTCAACTCTAGGTTGCGCTTGTTTCCGGGCAAGCTCAAGTCCAAATGGACTGGCCCTTACTTGATCACCCAACTATTCCCTCATGGAGCGGTTGAGTTGGAAAACAAGGAAGGTGTGCGGTTTAAGGTGAACGGACAACGTCTAAAAATCTATATAGGTCATGCAGAATAGGCGAATGAGGTGATTGAGGCATATCATCTTGATGAAGTCTGAGTAATCGAGTGTCCTCAGTCGTGACGCGACGTTAAATCAGGCGCTGGTTGTGAGGCAACCCAATATGTATCATCTAACCAATTTATAGTTTTCTTTCTAGTAACGGTAGCATTTTCTACTAATGGGTAGCACATCTCCAGGAAGTTCTGCAGAAAATTACTCTGCCACATTCACTGACGGATACATCGATGGACCGTCACGCCTGTGACGGACCGTCGCATTACTCTGTCATGCCAGGTATGTTCTTTATTGTTTTGAAAAATTAGGGCACATGCGACGGAACCTATGACGGACCGTCACAGCTGTGACGGACCGTCATCGGGGTTTCGTCACTTCATTACCCAGCAACCCGACCCGACCTGGCTAAGGAATTTTAAAAGTTTTAAACCTTTTTAAACTCCACACCCCTTCATTCAACCGTTTCTTTCCCTCTTTCTCCCATTTCCTCCCCTTTCAACTTCCTTCCCTTCCCAAAATCCCCACATTCTCCCTTTCCCCATCCCAAATCTCCTTTCTTGGTAGGAGTCTGCTGCTGTGATTCTCATTTTTCTTGTTGGGTGCCATCACTTCCGTGTTGTTTTCTCCTCTTCCAAGGTATGTGTTTCTGAACTCTACCCATTTACTCTTCATTTTGGTTTTTATTTACTATTAGCATACTTTTTTTTGTGTGTGTGGGTCTTTGATCTTTGACCAAATCTTGTCTAACCTAGGTTATTAGTCCCACGAAATTCCTTGATAAAACTCGAGAAATTAGGGTTTTAGCCTTGTAAATTTGATAAGTATTTAGGTTAAAAAGCGTTAGGGAAATGTTGGGTCTTTGGTTTGAATCACAAGGGTTGATTGTGGCATCCCCAGTTCTGTCTCTGAATGACAGAACGAAACCCCGATGACGGACCATCGTAACCACAACGGACCGTCATAGGGTCCGTCCCAACACCCCACAACTTGTTTTCTCTAAGTGTCCACCAACGAATACATGTGACGTACTGTCATACCCACGACGGTCCGTCCTGCACAACCGTCTTGGTTGTCAGAGACCCCTGTCCCAACGGTCTCAATAATTTTTCTAAGTGTCCACTGACGGACACATGTGACGGACCGTCATGCCCACGACAGTTCGTCCTGCACAACCGTCATGACGGTCAGAGACCCCTGTCCTAAGGGTCTCAACACTTTTTCTAAGTGTCCACTGACAGAAACATGTAACGGACCGTCATTCCCACGATGGTCCATCCTGCACAACCGTCGTGACGGTCAGAGACCCCTGTCCTAAGGGTCTCAACACTTTTTCTAAGTGTCCACTGACGGACACATGTGACGGACCATCATGCCCACGACGGTCCGTCCTGTACAACCGTCTTGGTTGTCAGAGACCCCTGTCCCAAGGGACTTAATAATTTTTCTAAGTGTCCACTGATGGACACATGTGACGGACCGTCATTCCCACGATGGTTCGTCCTGCACAACTGTCGTGACGGTCAAAGACCGCTGTCCTAAGGGTCTCAACACTTTTTCTAAGTGTCTACTGACGGACACATGTGACGGACCGTCATGCCCACGACGGTCCGTCCTGCACAATCGTCTTCGTTGTCAAAGACCCCTGTCCCAAGGGTCTCAATAATTTTTCTAAGTGTCCACTGACGGACACATGTGACGGACCGTTATGCCCACGACGGCCCGTCCTGTACAACCGTTGTACCAGTCAGAGACCTTCCTTCTAAGAGTCTATATTGTTGAGTATTACATGACGAACCCCATGACGGTCCGTCATACTCACGACGGGCCGTCACCAAGTCTGTCGTGCCTCACTGCTACTACAGAGCTGTCATTACTGCATTGAATTTATGTGTATTTTGTCTTAGTTTTTCTTGTCATGTTTGCTCCTTCTAGTACTAATGATGATTCTTTACAGGTACTACCTCTCATGGCACCAAAACAAGATCGCGTTTACGCACGTGGGCGTTCCAAGTCTGTCGCCCCGTCTGCCCGACTGGTGATAGGCTCTGATTATGAGCATGATCCCGAGTACGTGCCCCCAGGCACTTCTACTACAGCACGAGATCCACGTGCACCTAGAGCCACGCCCAAGAAGGTGGCGTCCGGCGTAGTCAGTGCCTCCCAGTCAGATGAAGAGCGCACACTGACCGGCACACCTTCTGGGTCAGCTGCCCAAGACGAAGGAGCATCTGGCTCCTTAAGAGTTTCATGGTCAGAGGAAGCCTCCGGGTCTGCATAAGCCTCTGCACCCGCCACAGCTACACAGTCTGCCTCGGCTGATGAGGCTGACAGCACTGACTCCACTCCTGGCACACCGACTGGAGTTCCTGCCCCGGTTGCCGACCAGCCCAACCGGTGGTGTGTTGACGGGCAATACCAAGTGTACTTAGACGCCAAGGTTCTCAATGATAAAACAGGGACCCTTACACTGGAGAGGCGGGTCCTTACGGTAAGTCTCCCCACCATGCCGGATATTCACACTCTCTTCACCAGACACCGGCTGGAGTGAACGGCTCGTTCTTTGGGCCGCTACAGTGAGGAGTTGGTCCGAGAGTTCTATGCCTCTTATGTGGCCACTCTCCGATCACAGATAGATAGGCGGGCTGCCCCCGCCAAACAGGCCTCACTTGAGCACGTTTGAGTACGCGGCATACAGGTCGACATCTCCCTGCCAGCCATCCGCCGATATCTGTACGGCGAGGATGTTGATACTACCAGGACACCTCTCACCGCCGAGTTCGACTACCGGTGGCAAATTGTTAAAGAGGGCCGGTTCTTACGTGAGCCATAGCTGAGATAGACCACCAAGAGATGGATGGCCCAGCACTTGTCTATTGATGGAGAGGCTGCTGATTGGGTGATGGAGCCAAAGGGAGCCGTCAGGAAGGCCAACTTGACCTTTACGGCCAAGTTTCTTTGGTTGATAGTTCGTCACTGCCTTTCCCCCACTGCTGCTGATAATATAGTCACATGGGATCGTGCAGGCCACAATGATGGTAGGGTTTGAGGTCGACTTCGCTTGGCTTCTACAGGCAGTCATGCACGAGAGGGACTTCAAGGTCACCACGACTTACCCTTTTCCTTGCATGGTTTTCTCTTTATGCAGATCCGCAGGTGTGCCCATTTGGCACATTGACCAGCTCAGGACCCCGCAGGGAAATGTTGACATCGGCCTTATCAGGGATGAGGCCAATGAGTTGGCTACACGCAGAGGGCCCTGCCCGGAGGTGGTCCCACTTGGTGAGAACCTGGCAGATACCATAGAGCATGCTCATACGGCTTCCCAGGCTGCTTCTGCACCCACTGGCACTACCCCGGTCGAGTATATCCTGGGTAGTAGCACTGCCCCGAGCCCCTCTCGCTCGGCTCCTTCCGCCACTCTGGTCCCACTTGCTAGGGTCCAGAAACTCGAGGCACAGATGGCTACACTTCTGCATCACATCCAGCCTTCGATGTAGAGGTCTATTGCTGAGCCAGAGGAGCGCAATATGGTACAGCACACAGAGAGGAAGATCGCAGAGGTACATCAGCGCTTAGACGCTTTTGTGTTGCGAGTGCTAGCCCGACCAGCACCTCCGGTGGACATGTCGACCCTTCAGGCTGCGGTTGAGAGTCTGTGGGCTGATCTTGATACGATCTTAGAGGCGAGGGTGCCTGAGTCTGAGGCCCCTTCTGCAGAGCCTGCTGAGGACACAGTGATGGCTGCTCTTTTTGCCACTTCTGATGTCCCACCACCTCCCCCACGAGAGCATGCCAAGAGACGCAGGGGTCGAGAAGAGGATGAGTCTAGGGCGAGGAAGAAGGAGCACCGTGAGATGGAGGATCCAAGGAAAGCCTCGATTGCTGACGAGGAGGCCCGTACGTTGAGGGCTGTAGAGTTAGCTGCCGGGGCGTCTAGCTCCAGAATTGTAGATACTGTGGGAGGTACTACTGATGGTGCTGTTGATGCTGAGGACACTACTGAGGGTGTCCAGACTACGCAGGGAGTGGGTTCCGGTGAACCGGACCTACCATCTTGCTGATCTCTGGTGCTTAGCGCCTCAGGTTTGCTTCACTTACCTTTCGCGTATTTTAGTTTTTTTAATGCATTGGGGACAATTGCATATCTTTTGTTAGGGGTGGGGTAAATGGAAAGTGAGTACTTGGGTGAATTCTGAGTAGCCCAAGTTCACGATCCTCTTTTGGGGTTTTCTTGCCTGTGTTCTTGTTCCCCAAAAGACTGATTACTTTTATTGTTGAACCGGCGTGTCATATCTTATGTACATAGTATAAATCTGAAGCATGATGGCTAAAACAAATATGATATCCCGATAATCAAAATGAAGCATGACTGGGCATAGTAATTGATAATTGTGTGGTTTGAAACATGAAATAAAGATACACTACTGCATGATCCTGAATCTAAGACTCGAACTAGGTGTCTAATAATCTGGGAATGTAAGGAATGTCAAGTGAGTGTGAGGTGAATTCGAATGTCCACCATCAATACTGAGCTAGAACTTGCCTTGTTACTCCTGCTAAAAGTGAGCCAAATCAAACAATTAGGAAAGGATCATAGGCATTTATTCGAAATAGTCAATCTTAAGCCTAAAAAAAATATATATATATATAACAGAAAACCAAATGAAGTTAACCCTTTATTGATCCAAATGATTTGAGCCTAAAAACAGATCTTTCTTTGTCATCCCAACTGATCTTCTCGGGGAACAATGTGTTGGCCCTGGTCGCTCCTTGGACATGTGTACCTTAGTTTATGCCAAAAAAAAAAAGCATAAGTTGAGGGTGGCTAATGCAGAAAGCAACCTTGTCTGTGGCCCTGACCCAACCATGGGTATTGTAAACCTTAACTCATGGCAAAGTCATGAGTTGAGGGTGGCTGTTATAAGGAATACTCCGAAAAATTGGGGTTGAAAGTATGAAGAGGAAGAAAGAACAAAACAGAAGTGACTAAAATAAATAAATAAATAAAAAAAAATAAAAAAAAAGAAGAGAAAAGTCACTCACATATAAGGATGAGAAAGGGAAAGCAGCAAGGTAAAAAGAAAACTGAGAAATTGGGCAAAATAGAATGATAAAAAGGTAGTACGTTTAGTCGATATGTCAAGGAGGGCAACAAGTCACTAAAATATACCTAAATATACCCTACCTGACCCTGAGCCTATGTTACAAGCTAAAAAGTCCTATTGTGATCCTAAGAGTTGTATGGCGAACTTAAAGTAGTGAAAATAAGGGCAAGCCTATGGCAATATGTATAAATGAGTTGTGAATTTGTTCTGAGAATGAGTGTCGGAAAGTGATCCTTATACTCAAACTGAAATCATTGTGTGAAAAATGAGGATGTTATTTGAAGTGAGGACAATAGTTGCAATACCGGAAATATTAGCACCTCGGTGAGAAATTGAAGAGGATAGGTGTCATTGCATAGTGAGTATGTGTCATGGTCTGATTCTACACAAGTCAATGCCTAATAGTGATACCATGCATGAACATAATGAGAATGATCGGTATTGATAGCCAAATGATTGCGAAAGTTAAAATATGGATACTCTTGTACAAAGATTTTGTAGTGAGTCATAGTGCGTCGCTTGAGGACAAACAACGAATTTAAGTTGAGGGTGTTGATGTACCGTGGTTTCACGATATTTCTAATGCTTTTTTCTTACGTTTAGTGTGTTTCGAAAGCCTTTTTGTGTTTATTTTTATGTAAGTTTCTCTTTGTTTGAAGAAAATCTGTCCAAGGATGAACGCGGAAGTTTTTGAGAAAGAAATGCAGAAGAGACCACCTACGGAGCTTATGACGGTTCGTCGAGGCTGTGACGGTCCATAGGTGGCATCGTAGTGAGGAGAGAAGTTGCTGAAGGAAGATGGGGAAGTCTGACCAAGTGTGGGATTACGGAAGTCCATGACGGACCATCATAGCCACAACGGTCCGTCCTGCTTGTTCGTCGTGATGATCAGAGAAGTAGTCCCAGTACCCAAATTCCAAGAAGTTCAAGTATTTTGGAACGGAGACCCTCGACGGACCGTCGTGCGTGAAACGGTCCATCATACCTGTCCGTCTAGGGGAATGAAGAAAGCAGCATAAGAATGTGTGAAGTATGGGACGACGGAGGCCATGACGGTCCGTCGTGTTCATGACGGTCCGTCACGTGGTCCGTCGACCCAGATGCGTTTGGACAGATTTTTAGTAAATAGAATCCTTCTTTGATTAGGTTTTGTTTTTATTATAAATAGTTTGAAAAACCTCGTTTTTGGGGTTAGACTTTTTGAGAATTTTTAGATCTCTTGTTATAGTATTGAACTCTCGATTTTGGTAATTAAGATACTTTTTCCGGAATTGATTGTTGGTGATTTTGTTGATTAATCAAGTTAAATTCTGGAATTTATTCGTTCTCATAAAAGTAAGTGCATGAATTCTTCCATTAACAATATGAATTGTGTAATTATGAACATGGGTGACTAAACTCCATAGCTAGGGTTGTGGGAACCATGGGTGAATAACAAGGTAAAATCTAACTAAAATAACAATTCTAGAATGGTGTCTTGCATGTATTGATAATTCTTTCGTGTAGAAGTCTTTTTAACGGATGGCCAACGTTAGAACTAGCCTTAATGCTAATTGCCGGACCAAGGAGGTAGATAATAGGAAAAGAATTATCAACATATATTTAGTGTAGACTATCTAATAGGCTAGTATTGGTTGGTACGAGTTAATAACTTAGTCAAATACCGAATACAATGCTTAATATGAGGTAAAGATAAGGGTTAGTATAGCAACAGACGTAGCCGGACCAAGGTGCGGAGTGAAATTCTCTAGATGCCAGACCAAGGATTTAGAGATACATAACTTATCACTGTACATGCAAGATATTAGGATAGAATTGTTATAGTTAGATTTATCAAGTTAGGAATCGGTGGGGAACACTTAAGCCCTAGTTACTTTTATTAATTGATTAAACTCCAAAAGCTGAATCTGTTAGTTGTTCATTTTTATTTAGTTAATCATTTTCATTAATTTAGAAATAAAACCCTCATTTTTGTCTTTTGTTTTCTCGGAAAATAGTTGGCTAAATAATAGTAATAATAGAATAAAGTTAAGTCTGAACTATTTTCCTTGTGGGATCGATCCCAACCTCATTAGTTGGGTTCTTTACTTGATACGACCGCTTTACTTCTTGTTTGAGAAGTAAGTTTGAGCGTATCAATAGGACCCGACTAAACCGGCCTATTATCCTTCCATTGAGTGTACCACACTTGAGAAACATCCCTCAATTTGTACAAAGCTAACTCTGCTTTCTCCTTAGAGGTAACCCCCATAACACTCAACACCTAGTACACACCATTAAAAAACTCTTGGGGGTCCTCTCCCACCTTAGAGCGAAGAAAGATAGGAGGATTCATCCTCACAAAGTCTCTCAACCTAGAGGTCATAGTTCTCTCCACAACATTCACCCTAGGCTCCATACTCCTATTCACTTGAGTAGTCACGGCTCGAGCTAAAGCAAGCAAAGCCTCTATAATCTCTCTATTAGTCAATTTCGGCAGAACCACCAGAACGTCATTACCTCCTTCCACAATAGGGACTTGATCACCTTGGGGAGACACTTGAGCATCTTGAGCACCTTGGACTCCTTGTTCACCTTGATGAACTTTATCAACTTGCTCATCTTTCGGTGGAATTTCCTCATTCACCCTTCCCTCTTCCAACCTTCTAGCGGCCATCCTTCTAGTATTTATCTCCGAGAAACACAAGAAAACACATTAAGAAGGATACTAATAAATTTTACTCTATGACACGACACAAGAGTAGAGACAGAAGGGAAACTCTATCGTCCGATAGCCTCTCGTTCATGGGTGTGTCGCAACTCCCACCAATGAACAAGACTCTACTGGACGTGACTTGATGAGACTTTTGAATTCCTATGACTACTTTCATAACCTATGCTCAAATACCACATTTTTCATGACCCACATGTATACTCTAGATGTTTGGGTATTCTTAGGTCGCAACCGGCATAATTGACCTCTCGGAGGTCTTGTACAAGACCTTTCGTATCGTTCATATTATATACATAATGAATAGTAGTGCGGAATTAAAAAAAAATTCACAAAACATTAGAATATCTTTAATAATATCTTTCATTAGAAATCTT
This sequence comes from Solanum sitiens, assembly GCA_016801875.1. Lineage (NCBI taxonomy): Eukaryota > Viridiplantae > Streptophyta > Magnoliopsida > Solanales > Solanaceae > Solanum > Solanum sitiens. The sequence goes on from JABWTJ010000071.1 coordinate 1,536,178, forward strand.
AGAAAATACTAAGTCTCAATCACATCAAAGCTTAGACACGAGAATACTTGGGACACGGCCCGTACATAAAAATATAGAAATACTTAGTCTATTACAATACTTCAATATAAAAGGAACCTAAGATAACTATGCCCTCAAATCAAGAGAGGACATACATAACCTTCACTTGAATGATGCTATAATCCTTGCTTCCCGATGCTCTTCAACTACAAACCACTATAGATATAGAAATATATATGGAATTAGTACAAACACATGTACTAAGTATGACATAATGCATAAAAATCATGAAATTGAACATTTATTGGAAATATGCATATTTTGATTTAAATATAATAATAATAGCATAAGAACAACATTTAGCACCTTAGAAACACATAAGAAATCACATAGACAATTTATCACATTTTAAAGAGAAACCTTACAGTGAGCTAATTCACTGTTACAGTGAAATCCTTCACTGTCACAGTGAAGCCCTTTAAATTCACATTGAGTGACTTTCTAGCATGAAATACCCCACTAAAAGCTATCCAAAGACTTACTTAAGTATTACAAAGAGAGACCGCCCATAAACCCTCTTTAAGCATGCCTAAATGATCCTCAAGACTACTTATAATGACACACATACGTTTACAAGACACCAAAACACATAACATGTATAATATGACATTCTGCTTACCAAGACTATCAAAACACTTACTTAAGTACTCCTAGAAGAGAACGCCCATACACCCTCTTCAAGGTTACCTAAATAATCCTTAAGACTTCCTAAGTTTAGATCATGCTTTAAGTATCAACCAATTTCCCTAACTAGAGTCATTCTCAAGACTTCCCTAGATAACACATGAAGAGATCATCCCTCATGCCCCCTTCACACTTTAACTAGAAAATCCTTATAGTCACTCTAGATTAGGTACTCATTCATTTACATGCTTTCTAACATAAGTCATTATTTCATTAGTTCATTAAGAGACATTCATCACATAGAGGACATTCAAGTAATGGTCTTGGAGAAGACCTAGGGACTCTCACTAACATCTTCAAAGCCTAAGGGTACAATGTGTAGGTAGCGTCCCATACCACCACCTAAACTTCATAAACTTCTCAAATACTAATAGGTATCCCATATGATGAGAATAGGCAATAACCGACATAGACCATGGTAGCAAAGCATGGAATCCGGAGTTGTAACCTACTTCGAGGGAGGGTGTTCTACTTTCCAATGATAGAACTTGGACACATCCCATATAGGCACATGGTTAAGGAATATGAAGGGCGTACTTTGTACTCTAGTCTCGTTCTTCACTAGAGCTACTTCCCTTACCATACTCTCTCGGTGCTAGCCTTTGTTCTCATAGAGTAATTCACATTAAGGATCACATGAAGAGGTTCCATATCTAGTTCATAACCTAATCACATTTACCCTACAAAAGAGGTTCCCTAGGGCTGCCTTACAATGGCAACGAAGATAGATTAATGACTTTACTAAGGATGATATGATGCCATTCCAGCCAACCAACTTTAAGTCCATCATTCATTACAAGAAGAATACCATTACGGCTTTCTACTTCAAGGTTCATAACCTTACCACTAGGTTCAGGGTTTCACATAAAGGACTTTATTAGAATTATTCAAGGTCTCATATCATTCATACATAAAAGAATAAGAGGCTTTAGCATTCTATGTAAAGACATCTCATATTCACATTCATACATGTATCAAGTAAGGGAAACAAGTTTACCACACAAGACACATCAAGACTTCACTTTATCACATATAACATATCATACTAGAAGCACATCGGAATAAAAATTATCATTTTTAAGTCATCCTATACATTACTATAACATCGTTAATATAACCATCATAGACTAATATAGCCAAGAAAGAACAATCATTACATCAACTCTAAGACAACACACATAAAGACATAGTCATAGTCTAACATGATCACCTAATATCAATAGAAGAACACATAGTTCCACATTACTTAACATGTAGGTAGATATGATCAAACTTCACATAATCAACTACACAAATCATCATAATGCTTCAAGTAGTTGCCGACAAGGCCATGATCTTCATAATACATAAAATAACGCAGACTAGGCCACATCAATGACATAACACGCCACCATAAGTGGACCATACCAATCATTACATAATTCAAGAGATACATTACATAAAACAAAGAGAATTAGTGCAGCGTACCACCATCCATTCTCTCCACTTCAATCCATGTCTAAATCATCCAATTCAATACCATAAGGCCCTTACCCATGGCCATGAACATCAATTCAATACAAAAACCATAATACTCAATGAATCTAGGTCAATTCAACATATATTTATCAATCGAAGACAGCCTATACATCAGTTGAATACAATTATTACATTATTCAATAGCCCATAGAAAACTACACTAGAATTCATAAGCATTAAGACAATATCAAGTCAACCACAAAGTAGTCAAAATCTAGGGTTCATGAATTACATGGTTTCATAGGTTAATTAAGTTAAAATCATCTAATTAACATCAATATAATCAATATATAATGATTCAAAACCTTTGATGCAAGAACCCATGGATAAATCATAAAATTGGACAAGTTCATCTTTAGAAAACTTTAGAAATCTCTTTGAATTTCGGGTTCCTTGATGAATAGAGTTTAAAGGATCAAAAACCATACCTCAATGATTTTAATACAAGAAAATTATGAAGAATCCCCACTCAAATTTCCAATCCAAGCTTTTCCTTGAGTTTTGGCTTAAATGGAGTTCGAGAAAATTTCTTAGGGAATTTTGATTTTGATTTTGAAGAATGAATTTATCTAGGTATTTAGGACTTATAGACCCACTTAAAATACCTAAAATACCCCTTAGTAACCTCCCTTTCCCTATTTGGACGTTGGGTGAATTTACCAATTCACCGTTGCAACTTACAGTGAACGGCGCATGTGACATAGTCCACCCACAACTAGCCATCGACGGCCCATTACCCAACAACGGACCATCCTACTGGTCCGTGGTTCGAGATTGAGGCTTGTATTTGGAAGGTCCTCATCCCACGCCTATGTGTAAACCCACGCCCCTCACCTACGGGGTGTCGACTGACCTACTGGTTGTCGATTGCCATCCGTAGGTTGGGCTGGCTTTGATAGCTTGGGCACTTGTGAGGGGTCCTTCCTCAAGAACCCTTGGATGGTCCTTGGGGATGTTTTCCCGGAGGTTTTCAACCCGAATATGCTTGTATACAAGTTTAGGACCTCCCATATAATTTTTCATCCAAAACAAACACGTAAAACGCGATGAAACATGCTTAGACACACAAAGTCATTTCAAGGCAAACCTTTCGAACGTCATGAATGTTCTTGGACGTTTGACCTGCAAATTTCACAAAACTTGACACACTGACTTAAAACACTATTATAACTCATTTAAGGACCTAATTAACTAATGAATCACAGATAAACACATAAAAACACATATGAGACACATAAGTGACTTAGTCGTCGAACGTCTTAGTCGTCCCTTAACGTTTGACTTCCAATGCACCTAAACTCTTAGACACTACCTCAGTACCATATTATAGATCATTTTAGGACCTTATACACTAATTACAAATATGTTAGGCTTTAGATTCACCTAAGTCATTTTCGAGGTATTACAATGCCCTAATTGGCAATTATACACATGTGTAAGGGCTATGCCCGAATTGTTCTATTCCGACTTAGATGGTTTTAGATGAGACCTCTATATTAGGCTCTATCCTGTATATTATATATGTTTCATAAAAGTATAAGACTATGTAATATTCATATGTGAGGAGTCTATGTTAATTCCCTATGTATATACTATGTGTAAGCGAGACATCTATGTAAACCTCATGAAGTAAATGTAGATGAAAAGTTTTAATTTTTTGCACTTTTTAACCTATGAAATGTAATGACAAATGCTAAGAGTCTAGTCTTAGTCCTATCTGAGGAAGACGACGCCGGTTAAATCTAGGGGGTGCTCCCTAGATGTGACAAACTTGGTATTAGAGTATGAGGTTGAATATCTTTAGGATCGATTTCTCATTTAACAATATCTATGTAGATTCTTATTCATAATTATGAAGTGCGCCACACTTATGAATGGGAGGCAATGTGATGCTTAGGAAACTCTGATCTTCATGTAATCCTATGTCGTCTCTAGAGTCTTATGTTATGTGCTTTAACCTAAACCTTTTATCGTGGTTATACGTATGATTACTCGAGTTGCAGCAGCACGAAGGGCCGAAGAAGAGATTGAGAATGTGGGAGCTCATGACAATCAAACTCCTCCACAAGACAACCAAGTGCCTCCACTTGAGCAAGTTCCTATGGGTGGTCAAGTTCCGATTGTTCCTCCACCTATGACGGACGGGGAAATAAGGTCGGAATTTCTCAACTTGGCCCAAGCCATTACCTCTCAAGCTAATATCGTCACTTCTCAAGTCCAAGATATGACATCCCAAGTGAATAGGGAGGTTGGACCCCGTATGCCTACACATGCTAGCACTATGGCTTCTCATTTAAGAGACTTTACTCGGATGAATCCACCTATGTTCTTCGGGTCAAAAGTGGATGAAGACCCTCAAGAATTCCTTGATAAGGTCTATAAGATCCTATTTGCTATGGGTGTGACTCCTAAAGAGAAGGCCGAGTTGGAAGCCTATCAACTCAAAGATGTGGCCCAATATTGGTACAAACATTGGAGGGATAATAGGGTGCTAAAAGGTGGTCCGGTGACTTGGGAGATCTTCTAGAGAGATTCCTTGATAGGTTCTTTCCTTGAGAGATGAGGGAAGCTAAAGTGGAAGAATTCATCAACCTTCGTCAAGGAGGTATGAGTGTACTTGACTACTCCTTGAAGTTTAATAAGTTATCCAAGTATGCTCCATCCTTGGTTTCTAACCCAAGGGACAAAATGAGTCATTTTCTTACGGGAGTGTCCAATGACATGGTGAAAATGTCGTTCGGCAATGCTTCATGATAATATGAATATCTCTCTTCTCATGGTTCATGCACAACAAGTTGAAGAAAGTAGGCTAATGAGGAAGAATAGAGAGGCCAAGAGGGTCAAGTCTTATGAAGGTGGTTCTTCAAAGGGGAGGTTGGAAATTCAAGACAAGCCTAGATTCAAGAAGAGGTTCTCCAATAAAGTTCCTTACATATTTCCCAAGTCTTGTGAAGATAGGGTGTCTAACCCTAAGTCTCAAAAGGGAATAGATACTAATTCACCAAGCAAGAAGGCAACTTGTGGAAAGTGTGGTAACAAGCATTATGGTGAGTACCTTGTTGGGACGGACAATTGTTTTGGATGTGGCAAGAGTGGACACAAAGTTATATATTGCCCTAACATAAAGGGCAAGACAAGAGTAGTGGGCAAGCACAAGCAAGTGGTTCTAATGTTGATGCTCCAAGAAAGAATCGCTTTTATGCTCTTCGCTCTAGGGGTGAACAAGAGAGTTCTCCCGACGTGGTGATCTGTATATTACAAGTTTTTTCTATTGATGTTTATGCTTTACTTGATAGGGGTGCTACATTATCTTTTTTTACTCCCTTGGTAGTTAGAAAGTTTGATATTTTTCCCGATGTTCTAAATGAACCTTTTATGGTAACTACCCCGGTAGGTGATTCGGTGGTTGCAAAGAGGGTATATAGAAATTGTCCTATAAAGTTGCGCCCAATAGAGTTACTCATGCTCAATTAGTAGAACTTGATATGATTGATTTTGATGTCATTTTGGGAATGGATTGGTTGCATGGTTGTTTTGCTTCCATTGATTGTAGTACAAGAATTGTCAAGTTCAATTTTCTTAATGAACCTGTCTTAGAGTAGAAGAGGGGTAATTCTATTCATAGAGGTCGTATCATTTCTTGTCTAAAGGCTTGTAATATGATCTCAAAAGGGTGCTTATACCACATTGTAAGAGTCAAAGATTCAGACTCCGAAAATCCTCCCATTGAGTTAGTCTCCATAGTAAGGGAATTTTCGGAGGTCTTCCCTAATGATCTTCCCGGAATACCTTACGAACGGGAAATTGATTTTGGTATTGACTTGCTATCGGATACCAACACCATTTTAATTCCTCCTTATCGGATGGCTCCGACTGAATCAAAAGAGTTAAAGGCTCAACTCAAAGACTTACTAGACAAATGCTTAATTAGACCTAGTATTTCTCCATGGGGTGCTCCAGTATTATTCGTGAAGAAGAAGGATGGGTACTTTAGAATGTGCATTGATTATCGCCAACTCAATAAAGTCACCATTAAGAACAAGTATCCTCTGCCTCCGATTGACGACTTGTTTGATCGACTCCAAGGGGAAAGCTACTTTTCTAAGATTGACTTGATATTGGGGTATCACCAACTTAGGGTGAGAGGTCAGGATATACAAAAACCAGCATTTCAAACTAGATATGGTCACTTTGAGTTCTAAGTAATGTCCTTTGGTCTCACTAATGCCCCGGTGGTGTTTATGGACCTCATGAATAAGGTGTTTCGAAGTTACCTAGATTCATTTGTCATTGTATTCATTGACGACATCTTGGTATATTCAAAAAATGAGGGTGAACACATGGACCATTTGAGGGTGGTGTTAAAAGTGCTTAAGGAAAACCAACTATTTGCCAAGTATAGCAAATGTGAGTTTTGATTGAGGTCGGTGGCGTTTCTTGGTCATATCATCTCTAGTGAGGGAGTTGAGGTTGATCCAAGGAAAATCGAGGCAGTCAAGAATTGACCTAGACCATTGACTCCAACCAATATTAGAAGCTTCTTGGGTTGGGGGGGGGGTACTATAGGAGGTTTGTGGATGGTTTTTCGTCCATTTCTTCTCCCTTGACTACCTTGACCCAAAAGAGAGTGAAATTTGAGTGGTCGGAGGCATGTGAAATAAGCTTCCAAATCTTGAAGGATGGGCTTACCTCCGCTCCGGCGTTGACTTTACTGGAGAGTACCAAGGGTTTCTTTGTATACTGTGATGCATCCCGAGTGGGATTAGGGTGTGTCATTATGCAACATGGGAAAGTAGTAGCTTATGCTTTTATATAACTTAAGGTGCATGAGAAGAATTATCCAACTCATGATCTTGAGTTAGAGGCCGTGGCATTTGCCTTGTAAATATGGAGACATTACTTGTACGGTGTCTATTTTGATGTGTATACCGACCATAAGAGTCTTCAATATGTGTTTACTCAAAAGAAGTTAAATCTCCGACAAATAAGATGGTTAGAGTTGTTGAAACATTACGACATTAGTGTTCTGTACCACCCCGGCAAAGCCAATATGGTTGCGTATGCTCTAAGTCGTATGACCATGGGTAGTCTGTCTCATGTTGAAGAAGCCAAGAAATACCTAGTGAAAGATGTATGTCTCATGTTGAAGAAGCCAAGAAATACCTAGTGAAAGATGTCATAGGTTGGCTCGTTTGGGTGTTAGATTGGAAAATTCTCTAAATGGTGGTTTTGTGGTCCATCATAACTCCGAATCGTCTTTGGTGGTTGAGGTGAATTCTAAGCAACACCTTGATCAATCATTGATGGAGTTGAAGGAATCGGTTCTTGGTAAGCTTAATGAGTCGTTCTCTTTAGGAGGGGGTATGGTGTCTTGCTATCAAGAAAGGTTGTATGTGCTCAATGTGGATGACTTGAGAAACTGGATTCTTGAGGAAGTTCATGGTTCCAGTTATTCCATTCATCCGGGTTCTACAAAGATGTATCATGACCTTAGAGAAGTGTTTTGGTGGGAAGGCTTAAAAAGGGACAATAGCGGATTTTATTGCAAAATGTCCAAATTGCCAACAAGTGAAAGCCGAGCACCTAAAGCCAAATGGCTTATTTCAAGAAATATAAGTTCCCACTTAGAAGTGGGAAGACATTAATATGGACTTCGTGATAGGTTTTCCTCGAACACAAAGGCAAAATGATTGTATATGGGTAGTGGTGGATAGATTGACAAAGTCCGCTCATTTTATTCCATTAAGTCTACATACTCAGCGGAGGATTATGCAAAGATGTTCATAGATGAGATTATGTGTGTCATGGTATTCCCGCATCCATCATATCGAATAGGGGTGCACAATTCACATCTAGTTTTGGAGGTCATTCCAAAAAGGGATGGGTACAAAGGTGAAGTTAAGCACCACTTTTCATCCCAAACGGATGGTCAAGAGAAGAGTACTATTCAAACCCTTGAGAATATGCTTAGAGCTTGCATAATTGATTTCAATGGAAATTGGGATAAACACTTGCCTTTGGTTGAGTTCTTTTATAAATATAGTTACCATTTGATTATATCCATGGCTCCTTTTGAGGCCTTGTATGATAGGAGATTTAGATCTCCTATTGGATGGTTTGAAGTGGGCGAGTCCTTACTCATTGGTCCTGACTTGATCTATTAAACTTTGGAAAAAGTTCATATGATAATGAATCAATTGAAAACAGCTTATAGCCGGCAAATGTCTTATGACGACAATAGGAGAATAGACTTAGAATTTGAAGAGGGTGATAAGGTTTATTTAAAAATCTCACCTATGAAAGGGGTGATGAGGTTTGGCAAGAAAGGGAATTAAGTCCTCGTTATGCAGTCCCTATGAAATTTTTGAAAAGAGTTGACAAAGTTACATATGAGTTGAGACTACCTAGTGAACTAGCTTCATTCATCCGGTGTTCCATGTCTCCATTCTTACGAAGTACATCGGTTATCCCGAGTCCATTCTTACTATTGAGGGTCTAGGTGTGGATGCGAACCTCTCCTATGAAAAGGTTCCAGTTGAAATACTTGATAGACAAGTGAAGAAGTTGACGAACAAGGAGGTGGCTTGCGTAAATGTGTTATGGAAGAACCACCTAGTTGAGGGAGCAACATGGGAGGCTGAGACCGACATGAAGTCCCATTACCCTCATCTCTTTGTTGACTAAGATTAGTTTTTCCTATTAATAATGAAAATAATGAATAAATTGAATTCTACTTGTTTTGCAAAGATGTGCATATTTATGATAAAGGTTTTTGCTAAAACGAAGTTTCATATAAAAATGCTCTTTTTGCTTGATTTGCACTTATTTGTGTAGTTGGTATGTTGTTGCTTATATGAAATGAGATTGAGCAGTTTGATGTGTTTTGAAAGATTTTTTGGCATAAGTAACTCTATATGTTGTGTTGAGCTCATGTTGTTGTTGAGAAGGAAAATCCTCATGTGGTAATGTTGAGCTCTTATATGTGGTAATTGATGTTTTGAGTTACTTTGTGGAAATGCCATGTTGTTATGTTGAATTGAGTTGTGACTCATATTTGTTTTGTATGTTGTTTGGTTGGGCTTGTAGTATTGAATCCATCCTTTCCCTTCAAGAGATTTTAGTGTCATTCGGAAATGAATGTTCTTAAAGGGAGGGGGGGGGGATAATGTAACTCTTTGAAAGTTTAAAACCTAATCTAGAGCCTCACATGAGTTTCTAAGGTTTGTAACACTGTTTTAAGGTCAATAATAAGGTATATAAGTCATTTAGGAAGTTTTAGAATCAAATTGTCAAGGAACGTCCATGACGTTCGGAGACTAGTGCACGAGGTGCTAGTGTGTCTTGACATATTCCACAAGGTTTTAAAAGTTCGAATTTGATAAAAATTGATGGAAAGGTGTCACAAATGTATTAGAATAGGCTTAGGGTTGAAACTTCCAGGTACGACTCACCAAGCACCACCCAAAGGGTCCTTGAGAAGGACCCTTCCATTTTAGCCAAAAAGTTGTCACAAGACAGTGTCCACCTACGTTTGCAGGCGATGAGGCGTAGGTGAATTGATGTGGCGTCGATGCCTCATTCGACAGACACTTATCCAATTTTAGTAAATGGCCAAAAACAAAACTCTTTGACCAAAATGACAGTTGTGCAGGACGGTTGGGAGGTGAGGCCGTCGACTGACCTACGGCATGTAGGTCGGGGTCTTGTAGATCAGGCCTGCACTTTCTGTTAAGTTTTTAAAAGGGTTATTTAATTAAGTTAGTTAGTTAGGGGTTTAATTAGTGATTAGGTGGTGGTTAATTATGTTAGTTAATCAACTAATTAACCTACCCTAAGCCTAAACTCAACTTAACACCCCCAATTTCCGAACCCAAATTGCTCTTCATTCTCTCTACTTTCTCTCTCCCAAGGAAACTCCATAGAATACCAAAGTCTAAGGGTTCTAAGGCATCAAGTAGGTAAATTTTCACCATCAATATTCAAAGATTAACAAGGTATGATAACTCTTCACCTTTGAGTTTCCTTTCCCCAAAGGGTTCTTCCAAAATTGATTTCAAAAAGATGATTTTCACATGGGTTTCTTTCTATTTCAATATTTGTCTTTTCAATTTTTTTTGTTCTTGGTTTATATTGGTTATTATGGTTATATTATGATGTATTATTCTTCAATTATGGTAGTTCTTGATGCTAAACCTAGTATTGAGGAAGAGGTGATGAATTGACCCCAATTCCCTAACCGTAGGTTATGAACTAGTATAGAATTGAAAAGTATTGATGTAGTTGACCTAGATATTGTGTTAAATACTATTGAATGATGTTATTACACCAATTATTGGATGAAATTTGTTGGTTTATGGTAAGACCATGGATGATGGCTTGTGAAAAAGATTGGGTAAGTCTTTGTTGTCATAAACCTTTACTTCAATTTTGATGGCTTGTACTTTGTGATAAAGTTCAATTGAAGTATGTTTTGTGATTGGATTAAGTAGGTGTTTGTATGATGATGCAATTTAAATGTATTGATTATGTGGCTTGTGTGATTATGATTTAAAATGTAATGATATAAGGTTAGTTATGAAGTACCTATGTGCCTTACTATGATATGATGATGTTAATGTGCTAATCTCACATGTGAGGGTTGTATTGAAAGGTGTTATCATTCAATTCCTATTTATATAATGACTATGACTATATGAGGATATATTCTCCTATGACCTAAACTAAGTATGATTGTTAAAGAAAGATATTACAAAAGGGACTCTAGCTTAGCACCGAGTGAACTAGTAGTGAGGAGTGTCCCTTCCCAAGTAGGGAGGGTAGGTTCACTATTGTACTTATGATATAGAGATTATAATGCCAAAGGCATAAAAAGGGTCTCAATCATGTCTCCTAGTTCTTGAACTATGTTTCCCTCATAGGAAAACTAGCTACTGGATCCACCTAGATGCTATGTTCATGCTTTGGTACTTCCTTGGAAAGTAGTCCACCTTCTTTCGGTGTAGAGTTTCATGACAACGGATTCCACATTAGCTCATGTGGTCTATGTCAGTTAAGACATGTTCCCTAAAGTAAAACGAAGTAATAAAGTGAACTCTAACTAAGATGACTTAAGGGGTTTGACTTAGTCTAGGTAGGGGTATGGGACTCTACCTATATATTGCACTAGTTGACCTTGAGGGAAGTTCTAGAAGGATGTTCTTATGTTCTCATGCTCTGTTAAAGTTACTAATATGCATATGTTGACTTTACATGTTGATGATACTATATTATGTTAGTTTCATGTATGAACATGCTATTGGTTTATATTGGTAAACATCAGGATGACTACTCTTGATGCTATATTATGTGATGTTAGGCATTGATTGTGATCCTTTATTTGGTTTACTTGGTTGGGTAAGGTTATGAGGCTTTACTTGGTCATTGCACTTGTAGACTTTATGGTGGGTTATGAGTAAGGGTCTTGTATATGTTGTAATGTTATAAACTCTCATACATACTTTGTTGTTATAAAATGATGTTGGAGTTGCTTTGGCTACAGTTCTAACACGATATTAAACATGTTGACTTGGTTATACTTGATGATGTTGTTCTTGTGATGAATATGCTATTATCTTAATTAATATATGGTTATTGTATTATATATGTTCTTGATTGTGCATAAGAGTTTTCAAAGTGACTTGACATGGTTTTGAACAAATGTCCCTTTTAGCATGATTGTTATATTGTGTGTTCATATGTTTCCATACTTAGTAAAGTGATATAATAACCCCTATTTCTCCCTTTTCCCAAATATTTTAGGTTTCGGTTGTTGAAGGGTTCGTGACCAATTTGCAAGGAAGGCTTGAATCATTTCTCCAAGTGTGGGTATGTCCTCAAGACACGAGGATGATGCCTTTTCTCATTCTACCTATGTTACTTGCTATAGTCTAATGACATTCGTTTCACTCTTATTGTTCAAGACATTGTTGTGAGTCCTAAGTGGCAATTATACATCTTTGTAAGGTATATACCCGAATTGTTCTATTCCGACTTAGATGGTTTTATATGAGACATATATATTAGACTCTATCTTGTATATTGTATATGTGACATAAAAGTAGAAGCCTATGTAATATTCCTATGCGAGGAGTCTGTGTAAGCTCCCTATGCAATACTATGTGTAAGCGATAGGTCTATGTAAACCTCATGAAGTAGATGTAGATGAAAACGTTTTGTTTTCCTCACTTTTTAACCTATGAAATGTAATAACGGATTCTAAGAGCTTGTCTTAATCCTCTCCGAGGATGACGACGCCGGTTACATCTAGGTTGTGCTCCCTGGATGCGACACAAAGGCTATCACCGAGTGAGTATGCTTGGGGAGTGTCTCAACTTTAGATGAGACTAGAGCACAAAGAAACCCTTGATATTCCTTAACCATGTGCCCACATGGGATGTGTCCTAGTTCTACCATTGGCAAGTAGAACACTCTCCATCGGAGTAAGGAAGACTCCGGATTCCATGCCTAGCTAGTATGGTCTATGTCGATTATTGTCTATTCTCATCACGTGGGATACATACTAGTGTTGGATAAATACTATAAAGTTTAGGTAGTGGAATGCGACGCTATCTAGACATTGCACGAGTAGGCTTTGAAGATGTAAGTATGTAGGTTCCCTAGGTCTTCTCCAAGACCATTATGTGAAAGTCCTTAATTGGTGAATGTCTCTTAATTGGTATAACAAACTTAATTGCTTAAGTGAAGGTATGTTAATGAAAAGGTAGCTATCTAGAGTAGCTTTAAGGATTGTTTAGGTAGGCTTGGAGAAGGTGTATGGACGTTCTTTTCATATCTTACTTAGGTGAGTCTTAGAGTAATTCTAGGTAGGGAGTTAAATGTATCAAATGGGAATTATCTTATCTTAGGTAATCTAAAGGATCAATTTGGTGTGTGTGAATGGGTTATATGGGAGGTCGCTTCACAACTCACTCAAGTGAGTCTTAGAATCACCTTTGGTAGAAGAGTCTCATGGTTATGTGAATTGAAGTGATATTGATGTTATCTTGTAGAATGTGACTATATGTTCTTACGTTGACTTAATGTGATCGCTTATACTTATTTATTGAAGTTTTACTAAAAAAGAGCATATTTTATAAAAATGTCCCTTTTATCATGATTTTATGCATTTATGCCATACTTAGTACATTCTAATTTACTAATTCCATATATTTTGTCTATCTCTAAAGGTGTAGGTGGCATTTGAGAGGATTATTTGAAGTGAATCTTGGATACTAGAATTCAATTCAAGCAAGTGTTGGTATGTCCTCACTAGATCCGAGGACATCACTATGTTTAGTTTTCTTTGTTAAAAGCATTGTAATAGACTTAGCTATTTTTATATTTTGATGTATGGGCCGTGTCCCAAGATATTCGTGTGTCTATGATAGTGACATTTAGACTTAGCCTTTCCTTATGATTTTCTATAAAAGAGATATTTTGAAGTATTAATAATTCGTGTGAAAAGTTTTAATTCCGCACTACTTTTCATACATGTATGCAATGAATGATGTCAAAGGGCTTGTACAAGACCTCCGATAGGTCAATTATACAGTGTTCCAACTCGAAGAATTCCCTATCTTCTAGGGTGTACTCTCGGGTTGTGACAAACAAGCTTGGAAGATATTCAAGTCCAAGCCTTAGCCAAAAGAATGATCGAAAATAAAGGAAAAATAGGTGTTAGTAAAAGATGCACGAAGTATGACAGCCATGCATAAAATCATTAAAAACATGCAAAAATGGACATTTAGTTTTAGAGCATGTGATTTACTAAATTAAACATAATATACGAGTATAGAAATCAAGTCATAAAACATATCCAACATAGTCATCATCATCTTTGAAGCTTTTGAAACTCATATACAAAGCGTGTTGAGTAACCATAGTTCATTATTCATATTCTTGTTCTTGTTGTGGGAATAACCCTTAACAAACATGAGGCCATATGAGATATAACATGATCAACCAGTGTTACCCACATCGAAAGGGGTGTCATACTTGACTGAGATATGTAACGACATGATTTTCGTCGTTATGGAAAAGGAGATGGGGAAATAATTATGGACAAAAAATGTTTCGTAGTAACTTGAGATTTCCTAACCTAGTCCATATTTGGAAGAAATTGGAGTTATTAAGGTGTAGGTATATTTGGTATCAATCGGGCGATTTATTTATTTTAATTACATGAGGGGATAGATAACTCATTAAGAAATCTGTATAACTTTACAAAATTAAATTTGGACGAGTAGAACTCTCGAAATCGATCTTAGAGTGAAGGGAATTTTTTGAATGTTGTTGATTAGACCTGTGTTGTCAAATGGGGGTCTTGAAATTAATTAAATATCTCACTGTTTTGTGCAAGCCATTTTCGTACAGGGTTTTTCACTCTTGCGGGGCTGCTGTACCGGGTGAAGGCCATTGTTGCAGGCCAAACTAGACTTAAAGTCTTAAATAAACCCCAAAAATGTTTTATTCAGCACTTTCGACTTTGAGAGCTAGGAGACAACCCTAGGAGAGTTCTTGGATGTTTTCCACCATTCTTAAGGCTAAATGTATGATATTCACTACCCGAATCAATTTTTTAATCTGTAGAACGTAATCTAATGGGTAATTATTGATGTAAGAGAGTTTTGATCTAGAATTCATGGTGGAAAAAACCCTAAATTGGGTATGGGAATTAAGGGTTTGGCCTAGGGTCATTGGGTTTGTTATAATCAAGATAACTATACCTTGATTTGTTGATCCTTGTGTATAAATTATTGTTTTTAGACCTAGAACAAGCGGAAAGAATCTAGATAGGGAAGATTCAAGTGCCTTAGGGGATTCAAGCTTGGAAATATAGGTGATGGTTGTGATTCTATGATTCTGTGATGTATGTTTGTTCTTGCTTCATTATGATACATGTATGTAAGCGAATGTTGCATTATTCATCACACTAGTTTTACATGATATAGATGAATAACTATATGCCATCAATCCCTTTTTGATTGTATGATTATTGAGAATATACTTGTGATTGTTATTGTGGTGTGTTGATTGGATCGGTTGCCACGTTCCGACATAACTAATTGGGATCGGTTGCCACGTTCTAGCATAACTAACCGGGATCAGTTGCAACATTTTGGCATAAATATGAGATTGATTGCCACGTTCCGACATAACATTGGATCGGTTACCACGTTCCGATATGCTAAATGTTTGGGCTCCATTTGAGGACAATTTAATTGGGTTCCATGAGAAGACCATTGACTTCTAATATATACTTGTTATTAAGAATGTAAAATTGGACGTTACTCATAAATGATAATTGATATTGTATATATTGAATATATGCATGTTTATAATGTTGTAATGACTTATATATATTTCACTTAATGGGATAGCCGCGTGATCCTATCAGTTTACTGTGGTTGTGTACTGATACTGAACTTTGCCTTTCTTTGTTGAGTACAAGGCATCTTCAGACGACTATTGATAGACCTCAGCTAGGTAACTATTAAGCGTGACCGAATTCTGGGGTGAGCCAGTTCCTTCAGGCTACCATGGATCTTTGTTGTTTAAGTCCACTCTTTTCTGACTTAGATTATTTGTTAAGTTTGCTTAGTTTCGGGGTTGTACCCCTTGTTCTTATACTTGTTAGTAGAGTTTTGGTATAATTACTTTCAGGTTCTAGGGGTTGTTTGTCTTCCGCATTAGTTTGGTTAGTTATTTGTGTAAACTTTTGGACATTATGGGAACTCTGTATTTCATTGTCATATAACCTGATTCTGTATCTTCAACTGCCATAGTTTTCATAAAATTTGTTAGTTTGGGTTGTAGTAATGGTTATCTCAACGTAGGTTTAGTGTGGGTGCATATCACAATGGTTTGGGTCGTGACAAAGTTGGTATCAAAGCCCTAGGTTAGCTTATATCATTGTAGCAAACCGAGTTTAGTAGAGTCTTGAGGAATAGTACGAAGGCATCCGTACTTTTCTTCAAGAGGCTATATGACTTTAGGAAAAACTCACTTCTTTCCACTCCTTCGTGATATAACTTAAATCCAATTGGTATTTGGGTTGCACAAATTATCATCTTTCCTCCTTCACTCTATGGTCCAAACTAGAGTAACAAAAGTGGTAACACCATCACTAGAAAGAGAGGATGTGTATAGACTAATGACAGTTAATCATGGTCACTATACAGAACAAGTATTAACTGCCTCAGATAAAGAATCTTTTGACCAATTGCAAGGTGCATCGGTTTTCTCTAAGATTGATTTAAGGTCTGGTTACGAAAAATGATTGAGGTGGTTAATAATTTGGTTTGACCAAGTTCTATTATTGAAATTTAGCAGCTTTGTGGGGCTCACAAAATAATATGGTTGCTTTTGTTATGATTTGAGTCCAATGGGTATCTCCTAATTCCAATTTGTATCTTAACGAAGTGAACTATAAGTTGTAGTACCAGCTGAAGGGACACAAGAAAGTTAATTGGAACTGAGAAGGTTCCAATTGGTATCTGGCCTTAGGGGTCGTATAAGACATAGATAATCAGTAATGATCATCAATGGAACAAACTAATTAAATAATTCAGACTTGTGTGCAAGTTGTAATTGCTTGAGTGTCATGAAAGGAAAGTCATCACAAGAGTAGGTGCAACGACCTAGATAAATTACGATGTGGTTCGTAAGTAAGAAATCTGGATGTGTGTGCGACCAACTGATAACCGTGTGAGAGTCTGGGTATATCCTGGGGATATATGTGAGTTTTGGTGTTGAATTAATGAGAATGATTGTGTATTCTTGGATTTACTTGGGGTAGACAATGATTATCCTAGTTCAGAGTATTATCCTAAATTGCTTAGTAAAGCTGAAAACCTTTGGGAGATTTAAAAAAGAGAAAAAGCCTAGAAATATTTATTGTCTGGTTACCATTTCTGTCTGAGGCGCTAGAGCGGGATTTTTCTGCTAGTGTATGACTGCCAGAGCAGAAATTCCCTGCCAGAGTGGGACAGGGAGAGGCAGAACCTCAACTCTGTCTTCTCTATTTTTCCCAGGTCTCTTTATAAAACCCAAATCATACCCAAGCTAACCCCCGCAATCTAATTCAGTGTTCATCAATCGAATATAAGTTATAAAGTGTGTTAAAATTGTGGATAACTTGGGCATACGAGGAGGTAATTGATGAAGTCATGGATTCCGAGGAAACGGTAATGCAGGAAGAGAAGTAGGATAGCCAGGCGAGGAGGTTGCCCATCAAGATGACAGGGCAAAGTTATATGCTTTTTCGGGCAAAACAGAGTTTGAGGTGTGATACATTGGTCACTAATGAGTCCACAAATTGGACAAATTGAGGGATTTATTTTGTTAAAATAATGTCTTCAAATGCTTATTTAGTCTCAATATTTGAGGTAAACTCTTAAGTTTTAGGTATTTGAAGTTATAGTGCAAGCATGGACCACTTGCGCGCAAAAAGAACAAAAAGGATAAAAAGAACGAAGAAACTAAAGCCTGAGTATCGCTAAGTATACTTGGCGAGTTGCCGAAGGGACCTACTCCGCCTTTTTTTCCAACATACAAAACCCTGAAGGAAGAGGATCAAAAAGGCTATGAAAGAAGCATTTGTCGCTTTGACGAATTGTTTTGCTAAGCAATGCTATACCACCCTATGGTGCAGAACATGAAGATGCTAAAGGTAAGTACAAATGAAAATTAAACTGAAGAAGGGTGAGTCGCCGAGTCATGTAACGATCTCGACTAATCTTGATGAATGGTCAACCACAACACTTAATCTGAAAGCTATCAATACTAGCCTTAGTTATTATTTTTAAGGAGAATCCGAACATTATCACGTTTTACACTTTAGAATAATATTTTTCCTTGTTTGTTTCTCTCAAGCTTGTAGAAGGTTAGTGGGAGACTTGAGGATAGAAGGATTTCATCTTCCCAAGTTGGAAGTGGGTTTCTCCATTGTTTTTTCTTTGCTTAAATCAAGGTTTAATTTCTTATACCCATTTGATTTTAGTATCATTTAGCATATTTTTTTATTGCTTGATGTGTGGTTAACCCCCATTATTGGGGTGTGATTTTTCAAATATGAGTTGATATTATTGTTGGGTCTTGCTTGCTGATAGGTTAGATGTATTTTAATGGTGATTTCACCTAGTGGTTGTGGTTTAAGTTAATGGGTTTGTAGTTGTAAAGACAAACCCACCAATGTGTTTTCGGCTTGCGTAAGAGGGAGGTTATGAAACCAAGACCGCTGGACTGATGGCCTAAGGAGTGGGTCGACATGAGCTCCAACCTAAGAGGGTGAGCCCTAGTTCAATATCCTAACACTCAGCTCGAGATAGTGAGTGGGATAAGGCTTAGGGTGACCTTCTTTCGGCTAATGGGTGTCCGAGAGGAACACATTTGAAACGGGGTAAGTTGTTTAAGAGAGAATTTATTCCATCTAAATCTTAGCCTAGTCACTATTATCTTGAAAGTTTTTATCGAAAGCATGTACCCAATGATTTATCTAAACCTCTATTGCGGTCACAACCCAAGAAATTCTCCCCATACTTGATTTTGTTTGCATTCTTACCATTTTTACTATACTTGTGACTAGAGCCCCCCCCCCCCCATCGATATTTGATGCTTTGGTATATCCCACCTTTAATTTACAATGTTTTTATTCGTTAATCTCTTTAGCTACGGCTAAATGGAATTCTAATTGACTACATCTTCTCGAAACCACACTCTTGGGACACGAACCCAACCCTTATTTGGGTTACTTAACTATCAACAATCGAGACACTCAAACCATAGGTTAGTATCGTTGGTCACGATACGCATCAAAATGGTGACGCTGCCTTGGAGTGGTGTTACGTAAGATATAGTTAAATTAAGTTTTTTGTTCTTTTTAGTTGTAGTTGACTAACATCAATATTTAGTTTTATTTCTTTTAGCTGTTTTATTCAGGCGAACATGACTGATAGAAGGAATGGCAAATCGGTTGAGACAAAACGAGAATCCAAATAGAACTTTAGTCTAGATGCACTGGCAACTCAACTCAACAACCTAGCCACAAAGGTAGGGGAGGTTGAAAACAGTTGCATCAACAAGGGGAGGTACATACCCCCTTGAGAGAACAAGGTTTAAAGATAACGAAAGTAAACATTTTGAAAACACACTGCTGATCATTCTCCAAAAGCTCTTTAGAGAAGATAGAACAGAATGGATGAAGGAGAATGTTGAGGTGTTAAAACAGATGGTCGACTCACACTCCATATCCATCCATATGATTGTAACCCTCTTTGAACACGTATTTCCTCAGTCCGACACAATAAGAAAAGGGGAGATCCCCAGTAGATCAACAAAAAAATTAGGAACGTGAATGAGATATGTGTTGTGCCACGACGTAAAATATGGTGCTTCTTGGGAGGCAACCCAAGGTTGTAAATACTAGGATTTTACTTTTATCAATTATGGTGTGTGTTTGTTGCAGATTTAAATGAGGAAAAATATTGAAAACTAGAGGATGGAGATTAGATGCTCCAGTCCACATATCGCACAACAGGTTGGCGAGTCTGAATGAACCCGCCATTTTGCTCAAGGTAAGTGTATTGTAGAGCCTGTAAAGCTCAGCAGACATGAGAAGTAGATTTGGCGAATCACCAATCCTATTGGCAATCTTGACTGAGACCGCCAACTTAAGTATCAGTAAACTAATGATTTTAGAGATATGGCGGAATAAATGACCACTCGGCTTACTGTCTAATATTTTGGCGAATGCGAATAACGTCGCCGAATGGATATTAATTGAAAAACATATAGGGCCAACGATTTCACTTCTTCTTCCCTTCTAAATTTCAAACTTCACAACTTCGCACCAAGGTAGTAATCCAAATTCTCTCACCTTAGATTAGTGTATTAGTCGCAAAATAGCTTCTGGAACTCGGATTTTCGTTGTCGCATACCATTACAATTTTTTTCTCAACCAAAAGGTTAGCTTCTAGAGCCCCAAGTTCATTTGCGAAGAATTTACCCTCATCTGCAATACTTATATTCATCATTGCATACTAGACCTCTCTAATAATAATAGATTGTTCAAATGTTTGTCTTGATTTGTAAAATGGTGCCTATTCGATTTTAAATGATCAATATCCCTTTTTCACTATGCTTAGATTGAAATATATGTGTTGATTTTTGCCGAATTAGTGTTTAGCATGAGTAGGTGTTATGGGTCTGAGTTGATTTTCGCTTATGCATAGTTTAAATTATGTCTTTGGGGTTTGCAAGGTCGATTGTGAGAAATGGGTTGAATCTCAGGCACGTTATGTCATTCATCGAGCTGGGTCAAACTCGTTGAATCACTCGATGGTTCACGTATTTAACCCTTGATATATTTTAAATTCCATATCTTAAGTGTTGAGGGTTCTATAAAATTTGGTGGACATATTCGTGATCGCCAAAAGTGATCGGCGACACGGCGATAGTAAATTTGATCGCCTTCTACATAGACCATTTAACTCCCTTTGTTTTGTGATTTTTAACGAACAAGAAGATGTTCGCCAAGCGTGATCAGCGATTCACTAATAAGATCATGTCATAGCCGATATGTTTAAATCCTAAACCAAACCTTTCGGGGATCTCGACCTAGCTCGCCAAAGAGGTTTGGCAATTCGCCGATTATATCGGCGAGTCTATTTGCAATTTTTTGTTTCAATATCATTACTAACTATTCTTTCTATCATTTAACGGGTATGGAAACACAACCAACAAGATAGAAGGAAAAAAGGATTATGCTTAGTGAGAGTTCACCCCCATCAAGGGGGCAGGTTATTCAAAGGGAAAGGGAAAGGGCAAAGCAGTAGAATCACCATATCCAAGCTCTAACAACACATGTCCCCATGCTTTTGACCCCATCAAATGAGTTCGAAGAAGATGAACAGGCAAAGACACAGAATGGTTTGCCTTATGTATCATAAGTTCCACATGTTCACAAGACCTCATAGCCCTTACATCCCAAGCTGGGTTATAAAATTCTATGATGCATACAACGGAATGATACCTAATTGGAAGAGACAGGTGCTATCATTTGAATCCGTGGACTACGTAGTTGTCAAAGAAAGAAAAGTTGCTTGCGATAGTGGGGCCATCAACGTAGTCCTTGGATTTCCTGATCAAATCTAGGATTGTTTCAAGAGCTTGATTAGGGAGGAAATACTGGATGAGATGAAGAAATGGTTAGCTCCATTAGTCTCAGATGTTGATCCATCAGAATGGGTGGTAGAAGGAATCCCAATCAAGAAGAAAGATCTGAATATGGCTGCAGGATATTGGTTTGGGTTAGTAGCACAATTATGCCATATCAAAATGAATAAATCCTTTGCCTAGCCAAGGCGACCTGTCTTGGGTGCATCATGAAGAAGACTACAACAAATTTGGGGAAGATTATTGCTTCAGACATGCATATTTGCATAAAGTGAAATTGGACATCTCTCCCTTTTCCAATACTGATCATTAAATTATGCGGAAGATCTAAGGCGTCTAGAGATACAAGTAAGGATGTGGAAGTAGTTCCTACCGCCCCTACCAATATCAGAAAAACCAAAGCTGAATTTCTTAAGGACTAAGAAGAGATGAAGCGGAAGGAAGCTACAACCACTGGGTCCGTACCTACAACGACATCATTGCATATTCTGGCCCTTGGGACTTCAGGTACAACTAGTTCCACTGCCTCTTTCACTAACACCTCAGGTATTTTTGCCGCTGCACAATCATCAAGACCTGCTCTATTACCTGCATCATGTACTCTTATCACTCTGATTTATTTGGTCCGAATAGGACATCTTGCCAATCTGTTAATTGTTAGGATGCCAACCTAGAAACTTCTCTTTCGACTACGATTCAGACTGCTCTAGATGATGTTGTGGAACCCCTGAATGCCACCATTGAGGCCCTAATAGCAATGATTGCAGTTTGTGAACGGAACTAAGGAAATACTGAGGAGGTCATGGACCTAAAAGTGGAACTTGCTAAACTGATAAACGAGGTAAATTACTTGAACTCTAGAGATATATCTAAAGTCTTTGGAACTGTGGAATTCCCATACGCGACCAAAATAATTGTGCCTACCACTGGACATGCCAATAGAGCAGAATAGATAGCCAATCCAGAATATGAGGCATAAATTGACCAAGAATTATATGAAGATACTGAGGAAGCCGCCGAAAGAGATAGAGACGAGACTGAGGCAATCATGATGGATGCAGCCTTGCAGGCTTCTTGGGCACTAGCACTCCCTGCTGGATATAGTGGCACTGGTCCTTCTGGCGGCGCCTTGAACAACGAGGACTAGACAAGATTTCCCTATATCTCATCCTTTATCTTACATCGCTCACATATGTTGATATTTCTATTTAATTTCATTTGAGGAGAAACACATTTATTTGTGGTGGGGTGAGGCTTACATTTGTTTTTGACGATAATGCTTGAATTTAATTTAAATTATATTTTGTGTAGTTGGGTCGTTCTATTTAAAAGTGCATTTTTATATTACTTGTATGATTATTTAAGCTTATGGCTCCTTTTTTGGTTTAATATCAAACAATATTGGAACTTCCGAAAAAATTTCATTTTTCAAAATTTTTTGCCACTTCTTCTGTTGAAAATGATTGTTCTCATATAAATTTAAGTCTTAGTTTCAATCAATACCAATGACTTAAATAGTGATCTGATCGAACAAACATAAATGTTTGGCTACGACAAGATAAAATGAAGTTTCATATACAATATGTGAACTCTTGGCATCTCATAGTGATTAGCCATGTATCAAATTGGTTTCTCTTGTAATTATCTTTGCACACTAGTGAAAGTGTGTAGTATTATTTGGCTTTAGTATCGATGCCTTGTGTAATGAGTTTACTGTGAACCATGCATGGATAAATCTAGAATTTGCCCCGTTAGTCTGATTGATTTAGTAAGGTGTGCTCTTGAGATGATCTTAGGCAACTTAAAAGAGTGTGAGCCTATTTTACACATACATCTTTTGTGACCTACCCGTGAGAGTGAAATTCTTTTGAACACCCCTTTAGCCTTACCCTTCTTTGGAAGAAAACTTGTGATAACCTAGACCTTTATTCAACCACCACCTATAATCCTCATGACTTTTGATTTAATGAATAGCCAACTTAAGTTGGGTGTGTGGTGAAAAAGAAAAGGAGAAGTCAGGAAGTGCAAGAAAAGTCTCCTCTAAATCATGATGTTGCGAAAAATGAAAACCTTCTATATATAAAAAAAGAGAGAAAAAGAAAAAGAAAAGAAAAGAATGAAACAGAAGTTGCAAAATAAAAGTACAAAATAAAAATTTGGGTTTCAAGCTGTCCATGGAGTGAATAATAGGATGACTTAGAAGAACTAGAAGCAAAATTGATAGAAGAAGGTGAAATGAAAGGAAAGTGTTGTGAACTACACAATTCATGAGGATTTTAAGTCACTAAGCATAAATGATCATACCTTTGCACTCAGCCCCATTACAAGCCTTAGAAATACCTTTTTGATCTTGAGTGATAGCTATTATTGTAGGTAAACTCTACCAATAAAAAATGGTCATCCCAATTACTCTTAAAGTAAATCACACATGCCCTTAACATATCTTTCGAAGTTTGGATTGTGGGCTCCGCTTTCCATCGATTTGGGGATGAAAACCTAAGCTAAGCTTAACCTTGGTGCCAAGTCCCTTTCGAAATGATCTCCAAAAGTGAGAAGTTAATTGAGGGCAACGATCGGATATAATGGGTAAAGGCACTCCATGCAACTTGTCTATTCTCTTATGAAACTCTTGGCATATTCATCCGCCAAATAAGAAACCTTAACGAGAATAAAGTGAACCAATTTTTTTAACCGATCTATTATAACCCAAATAGAGTCATGTTGTCTCCGGGTGTGAGGTAAACCCAAAATAAAGTCCATATTCACCTCTTCCCACTTCCAAGTAGGAATACCTATGTCTTTGGATAAACCTCCCGATCTTTGATGCTCAACCTTAACTTGTTGACAATTAGGACACTTAGCCACAAACTCTGTGATATCTTTCTTCATCCCATTCCACCAATAGACCTCCTGCAAGTCACAGTACATCTTGGTGGCTCCCTCGAGAATAGAATACCGACAACTAGGAGCTTTCGACAAGATTTTCTCTCTCAAGTCAACAACGTTAGTAACACATAAACAACATTGGTATCTAAGTACACCATCTCCCCCTCGGAAGAAATCCTCAACATATTTGTTAAGTACCGCCTCTTTTAATTCAATCAAAATAGTTAGATGACCTTGCTTAGATTTCACATCCGCCACAAAACACGATTTAGTTTCATTGTGAACCAAGACACCACCCTTGGTGCAATCCACTATTGAACACATAACTGGGCCAACCTATGAACATCTCGAGGCAATTATTTCTTATCACTTCCATATGGGCAACACTACCCATAGAAAACCTACTAAGAGCACCCGCTACTATATTTTCTTTGTCGTGGTGATAAATAACACTGATTTCATAATCATTCTATAATTCAAGCAACTTCCTTTGTCAAAAACTCAAATCCTTTGACTAATTTTAGACTCTTGTGGTTGGTAAACACATCAACATTAACCCATATAAATAATACCTCCAAATCTTTAAGGCAAAAACAATCGGCGCTAGCTCCAGGTCATAGCTAAGATAATACTTCTCTTGGACTTTAAGTTTCCTTGAAGCATAGGCACTCACCTTATAATTTTTCATAATCACAAATCCCAACACAACTCTAGAGGCATCATAATACTCCACAAATCAATTTGTACCTTCCGGTAATGTAAACACCATAGCGGAAGTAAGTCTATACTTTAATTGTTGGAAACTTTTCCCACAAGCTTCCAACCAAATGAACTTAGCCTTCTTTTAAGATAAATCCGTCATCGGAGAGGCAATGGAAAAAAATTTCTCAACACCGGCCAAACACAAAAAAATTGTAATGTCTATAGGAGTTAGAGATCTTGTCTAACTCTTGACCGCATCCATCTTCTTAGGATCAACCTCAATAACCCTACTTGACCTAATATGACCAAGGAAATCCATTTACCTTAACCAAAATTCACACTTACTAAACTTTGAGAAAAGTTGATGGTCCTTAAGAACTTGAAACACAATTCTCAAATGGTCAATGTTATACCTCGAAAATCCAAGGATCGAGGCTAGAGTCACACCTAGTGTCTATGCTTTAAAACAGTGCTTATAGGACTAAATAAATCTAATCCACTTTATTTATAAGTATTAGAGCCTAAACGTCAAAGGACAACCATGACGTCCGAAAACTAGTGAAATAGAACTAGTAAACGTCCTTAGGTCTTGTGAAGGTTTGGGAGTGTCGTATGAAGTCTAAAACTTGTAAAATACATTAAATAGGTAAAATAATGTTTATAGGTTCAAAACTTCAATGTACGACTACCCAAGGACCACCGTAGGGGTCATTGAGGAGGACCCAACTATTAGCCAACAAGCTCTTTAAGGCAGCAACCAATTTCACTTATATGAAACTAGTCTGCGTCACAAACTTGGTTCACCAAGGACCAAAATGTTTGGTCCGCGTCGCAGAATCTACAATCTCAAAAATTAATTTCGGAAATCTTGCGGGAACAGCTTCGTGACGAGGACTTGTTCCCCGTTGAAAAATCTGAAATTTGAAATAAAGTTTGAATTCACAAAAAGGTCTAATTAAGTGAAGGGTCTTTTGGGTATTTCAGTGGAGGGGTATTTATTGATTTTAAGTCAGTTTTATACCACATATACCCACCCAAATCAAATCCCCAAATTAAAATTCAAATCACACTCACTTCTCTCTAAAATTCTCTCTACCCAACCTCCATTGAAGACCATTGGAGCTTGAAGAAGAAGACCAATCTTCCAAGTTTTGCACTCTTTTGTGGCTAAAGTCTTCATCAAGGTATGAATTCTTTCACTCTTGGGATTTCTTTCCCCAAGAGTTCGATTCAAATATGATATCAAAATAACCCGAATTCAAGGGTTTTCTCTACAAATGGATTTCCTTCTAAATCTGAAATTTGGGGTTAATTATGATTATTATTTCTTAGGTTTAATTAAGTGTATATTGGTGGGTAATTGATTTTTTTTAATTGAGATTTTGTTTGATCTATGCTCCTCCTCCAAGATCCCTAAATCTTGAATCTTGCTTATGAATTGATTGGAAGTGAAGAATGTATCCATTGTTAGACTAGTGTTAATCATGTTATTTCATTCATTGACTACCGATTGTCGTGTAGTGTTGGGTTTTATCTATTTCTTGAAGAATCCATGGATGTCTCTCTTCCTCTAACCCTCACCTAATATTTGAATTATGTAAATTGATGGCCAGAGATAATTAAATTAAGGGTGTTCTTGTATAATTATTTATTGTATGATGATGATAATGAGTTGATGGGTATTTATCATGAATTTGGAGTTGAGTCTTGAATGGATTACATGGAGGCCATTGGTAAGACCTTCAAGGTCATGAACTAATATTGTTATTATGTTATTGTTGGCTTATCCTTGGTAAAGTTGGTTAATTGAAGTATGCATGATGAACTTCTAAAGGTATGATCATGTTATGAATGTGATGAATTGTGAGAGGATGATTGGTGTGTTACTATGTGGAGTTGGAGGTAATGCTCATAAACATCTTATGACTGTGTTATGAAGTAATGATCTCACGTGATGTTGGTTTTTATGAAAAGACATTCTCATCATATAGCCTATGGGCTATGTTCATTTTATATAAGGGATTAACTACCTAGGGCCTATCTTATGAAATAATATTTAATAAAGACTTAAAGCTTCTTTAAAAAGGGAAGTTATCTTAGCATCGAGTGAACTTGACCTTGAGAGGTATTCTTTCACAAAGTAAGGGAGGTTCACACCATGTTCTCTCATTAGGTGGAAACTACAATGCGAATTAGCATAAAAAGGGTTTCTAGTAACGACCTCCTAGTTCCTTAGCTATGTGCCCACATAGGAAACCTATCTAGTGGATCCACCTAGATGTTACGATCATGTATATGTCCTACCTTGGAAAGTAGTATGCCCTCCTTTCAGTGTGAGGGGTTGACACCAGATTCCATATTTTTCTCACATGGTCTATTGTCGGTTATGGCAAAGTTTCCTGAAAGTTAAAATGAATGAATGAAAGTATGAATATGAACACAAACTAGGACTACTTAAGGGATTTTCTTAGTGTAGGTAAGGGTATGTGACTATACCTATACATTGCGCAAGTGGACCTTGAGGGGAGTTCTAGGGTGGGTTCTTTATGTATGAATGATGTATATATATTTATATGATGTTGGTTTCACTTGATATACATGATGTTGGTCTAAATTATTATGTATGATTTTGAATACATTTATAATGTCGTTATATGAGGTAAAGACAATGCTTATGATCTATTTTCTAGTTAACTTGGTTTATATTGGGTTATGGGGAATCACATATGCATTGCACTAGTGGACTTGGATTGGGTTTATGAGTGAGGTCTTATGATGTATTGATGAAATGGACTCTAAAACATGAAATGTTGATTATGGCTTTGTTATGATGTTACTCTTGAACATGAACATGAATATGAACATGAATATGAATATGTCTTATTGTTTTTTTGGTATGGCCTTGTATATGTTCTTGGAATGTACATAAAAGTCTTTCATAGTGAACTTGGCATGATAGGACTAAAATGTACCTTTATGCAAGCCTTCAAATGGTTTATTTGCATATATCCATATTGTAACATTTCGAAACTTCAAGATGTGTCGTAAAGCCTAACATAGGGACAATGTGGTCTAGGCACTGTTTTTAAGTTAATTTTTATGAATTTAGGTCGTGTAGGCAGTTTAAGGACCAAAACATTTAAGAACATCCATGACGTCCGGAAAGTTGGTTCACAAGGGTGCTAGTGCGTCTTAGCTTGTTTGACTAGTTTTTAAGAGTCGGAATTATACGGAAATTAGTAAAAATATGTGTAACACATGTTAGGAATCTTTCATGGTCGAAATGTCCGGGTACGACTCCCCAAGGACCAACCAAGGGCCCTTGAGAAGGACCCTTGCTCTTGGGACCACACTGCCTAGACAGTGTGCAATCGACATACAAGGAGACGGGCCGTGTGTGGACCAACAGGGCGTCGATGCCTCCATTGTCCCACACTTATCCATGATATGGAATCCCCTCACCTGCACAGTCTCTGAACTCAACGATGGAGTGCAGGACGAGAGGGGTAGTTCCCGTCAACTCACAGACGGCCCGTCGTTCGGGGTCTCGTCTGTGAGGGTCGAGTTTGCTGACAAATTTTAAATGGTTTCAATTAATTAGTTAGGGGATTAGATCATTTAATTAGGGGTTAAGGGAGTTTAATTAAGTTTATTTAAGACCCAATATAAATACTCCCAACCCTCATTAACCTAACACAACTCTAAAATAAATCTCTCTACCTTCTCTCTAATTTCTCTCTCTATTGGAAGACTCCATTAAAGCTAAGTCTAGGAGGTGATTGGGGGATGGAAAAGGGTGGATTAATATTCAATTTCTCATCAAGACAATAAGGTATGGGATATCTTCACCTTTGAGACCTCTTTCCTCAAAGGGTTCATCCAAATTGATTTCAAAAGTTAGTGATTTCTAATGGGTTTCATCCAATTCCGAAATTGATGTTGTGTATTGAGTTGTTGATGTTTCTTTTAGGTTAATATGAGTTGATTAACATGTATTCTAACTTAGTTGGAGTAATTGTTCATGGTCTTGCCTAAATTGAAGAATGTGTTCCCAAGTCCTTAACCCTAGGTTGTGTTCTTGGTTTAGATTGTAATTGTTCATTCAATTGATTTGTTTATGGGTTGAATTACTTGTATATGATGTTGATATTCTGCCTATGAACAAATTAGGATGATGATTAGTCTTTCATACTAGTTCTTGATAGATGATCTAGGGTAGGGTGAATTGACTAAATCCTAAGTTTGATCTACTATTGAATTGTGAAGTAATGACTCTTCTATACTTGTGATTTTATTGGTTATTGAATTATGGTGATTTTATGACCTAATTGGGTTGAAGTAAGGGTTGATGGTAAGACCTTTATGATGGTGGAATTGTGAAGAAGACTTGGTAAGTCTTGTAACCTTATCCTTTGTTTCTATTATGGTTAACTGTAGTTAAGTCATGATTATTTTATTGGAGAATGTTTGTATAGGATTTATAGGTTGGTATGATGTTGAATTGAAATGTCTTGGTATGGTTGTGAGGTTGATTAAGAGGTAAAGTAATAAGGGTGATGATGATTGCCAAATCTGCTTTATTGTTCAAATGCTATAAAGTGTTAACCTTACTTATGAGAGTTGTGATGAAAGGCTTTTACTCATGCAATTCCTATTGAGCTAGTATGTTGATGATTATACAAGGTCTAGACCCTATGACCTAAATTAAGTTATGATTGGTCAATAAAGATTAAAGAAATTTCAATAAGGGAGTAGCTTAGCACCGAGTGATCTTGTATGTGAGAGGGTGACACTTTTCCACATAGGGATGGTAGGGTTCACTACGGTTCTCACGGGTTGGATAGCCTCATGACCCAAATAGGGTGTAGAGTGATATTTTCTATGATGCCCCAAGTTCCATAACTATGTTGCCACCATAGGAATACTATCTAGTGGATCCACCTAGAATGCTATGTTTACGTTAGACCACCTTCCATCAGTGTAAGGTTATGACAACGGATTCCACATTAGCTCATGTGGTCTATGTTGGTTAAGGCAAGTGTTCCCTAAACTAAAATGAAGTAATGATGTATAGGCTAACTAAGGTAACTTGAATGGTTAGACTTAACTTAGGTAGGGGTATGGGACTCTACCTAGGCCTTGCACTAGTTTACCTTGATAGGAGCTTTAGGAGGTCAATATTATGTATGTAATTGATAATAAAGGTAAATGAATTTATATGATGATTTTGATGTTTATGAATATGTAATTGGTTCTTGTTGACTAAAGTATGAACTTATGTATGTTGAAGGTTATGTTAGGTAAAGTAAGTTACTATTTGTGATTCTTGTTTGGTTACTTGATTAGGTAGGGTTATGGGGACTTCATCATTACACTCGTGGCTTTATAAGGGTTATGTATGGTTGTCTTGTTTTACTAGCTCACATGATGAATTTGTGGTCATACTTGTAATATGATTACTTGATGTTAGGGTTATGTGAGATTATGGGTCCAAATATGTGATATGTATATTGTTACTTTGACTTGATTAAGCATATTTAATTGGTTAGTCTAGTTGTTGATTGTGAATAAAGACATGAAATGTCATGATTTAACTAAATGTCCCTTTTTAGAATGCATGATTGTTATATGTGCATATGGTCTCATACTTAGTACATGTGGCGTACTAACCCCATTTTCTCCCTTTTTCCCAAACACTTTAGGTTTCGGTCGTTGAGGTTTGGTTCGAGGTGATTGAGAAGAAGGCTTGAATACTCTTATCATCCAAGTTATAGGTCCTCATTTCCCCGAGGATGATGCCGATATTCTACCTACGGATTGTTTAGCTATTATGACACTTATGTTGACTCTATCTTTCATTTGAAGACAAAGTTGTATAAGGCCTATATGTGGCTTACTTTTGCTGTTGTAGGGATATGCCCATGTTGAATTGTTGATCTAGATGGTTTATGAGATGAGACGGATTTTATGACTCTAATTCTATCTTATATATGTGTATGGAATAAAAGTAGAAGACTAAGTAATCTTCCTGTACGAACGAGTCTATGTATACTCGATATTATACTATTATGTGTATGTAGAGGTCTATGTAAACCTCCGATTAGATATAGTTAAAAAGTTTTAATTTTTCCGCATATTTTAGCCAATGAATGTTATGATGAATGCTAAGAGGCTAGTCTCAGTCCTCAAAGAGGACGCCGACGCCGGTTACGTCTAGGGGGTGCTCCCCGCATGTGACACATCCTTTGTACATGCGATTTGTACTAACCCATATTTATATTACTACAATAATGTAGGTTTGGGCTATTGAAGGGTTTCAGGGACAATTTTCAAGAAGCTTGGATAGATTCCTAAGTTGGCGAGTCCTCAAGTCCGAGGACGAAGCCTATCATCGTAGTTAATGCTATTTGTTTAGTCTAAAGACTTTGTTCTATTTTCTATCTTGTAAAGACTATGTCGTATTCTGTTACGAGACATATTTTACTGTTGTAAAGGCTATGTCCCAACTCTTTTTCTCTTATGTTAGATGGTTTGTATGAGATGATTGTAGACTATTTTTGATATATGAGAAGTCTTTGTGAACTTCAAAATGCAAAGTTTTAATTTTCCATATTTTTATTTACCGATAAAATGTGATGATGTATGCTAAGGGCTTGTCTAAGGCCTCTTCAAGGATGAAGACGTCGGTTATGTCTAGGGTGTGCTCCTCGGCCGTGAAAAACTTGGTATTAGAGCATGAGCTTGAATAATCTTAGGAATGATGTCTCAAAAAACAACATCTACGTAGAGTCTTGTTCATAATTGTGAAGCTCGCCACTCTTATGAATGAGAGGCTATGTGATGCTTAGGAAATTATCACTTCTTTAGTATTCTTAATTCGTGCCTCAAGAGTCTAAACTCTATGTGTCTTTTTCTTCTAATCCTTTTCTTGTGGTTATAGGCTATGACTACTAGAAGGGCAGCTGCAAGAAGGGTTGAAGAGGAGATTGCTAATGCAGGAGTTCCTCCCCAAGACAATCAAACTCCTCCTCAAGAACAATTTCCTTTAGGTGGCCAAGATCCGCTCAATCCTCTGGTCATGTCGGGTGGAGAAATAAGGGTGCATTTCCTAAGCTTGACTCAATCATGGCTACTCAAGCTCAAGCTATAACTTCTAAAGCCCAAGCTATGGCGGCTCAAGCAAAGAGGGAAGTTGCACCCCCTGTGAATCAACATGCTAGTACCATGGTTTCTCGCTTGAGAGATTTCACAAGGATGAATCCTCCAATTTTTTTAGGTCTAAAGTGAATAACGATCCTCAAAACTTTTTTGATTAGGTTTATAAGATATTGTATGCTATGGGGGTGAGTTCAAATGAGAAGGCCGAGCTAGCCGCTTATCAACTCAAGGATGTGGCTCAAACTTGGTACACTCAATGGAAAGAAAATAGTGATTTAAGAGTGGGTCCCATATGTTAGGAAGTCTTTAGGAGGGCATTTCTTGATAGTTTCTTCCCAAGAGAGAAAAGAGAGGCAAAGGTGGAAGAGTTCATCAACCTTTGTCAAGGAGGTATGAGTGTTCAATAATACTCTTTGAAATTCATCAAGTCGTCCAAGTATGCTTCTTCTTTGGTGTGTAATCCTAGAGATGAAATGAGTCGTTTTGTGACAAGTCTGTCCAATGATCTTATGGAAGAATGTCGGGCTGCAATGATTCATGACAATATGGACATTTCTCGTTTGATAGTGCATACTCAACAAGTTGAAAAGATTAGGCTCAAGAGGAAGAATAGGGAGTTCAAGAGGGCAAGGTCACATGATGGAGGTACTTCTAATGATAAGTTTGATATCCAAGACAAAACAAAGTTTAAGAAGAGATTCTCCAACCAAGTTCCTTCTAATGTCTCAAAGGCTCATAAGGATAGGGTGTCTACCCCTAAGTCCAAGGTAGGGAAAGGTGGTGGTTCACCAAGTGAGGTCCCACAATGTGCCATATGTGGCATAAAACATGTGGGTAAATGTCTAATTAGAACGGATAATTGCTTTGGTTGTGGAAAGAGTGGGCATATGGTTACGGACTGTCCCATGGCCAAGAATCAAGAAAAGAGAGTAATAAAGAACAAGCAAGTGGTATTAGTTCTGATGCTCCTAAGAAGAACCGGTTCTAAGCTCTCAAATATAGGGGTGATCAAGAGAATTCTCCCGATGTTGTTACCGGTATGTTGTAAGTACTTTCAATTAATGTTTATGCATTGCTAGATCCCGGTGCCACTTTGTATTTTGTAACTCCTTTAGTGGCTATAAAGTTTGATGTTCTCCCCGATGTCTTTGTTGAAGCTTATTTAGTTTCTACCCGGTGGGTGACTCCGTTGTTTCTAAAAGAGTCTATATAAGTTGTCCCACATTATTGTACAATAGAGTTTCATTGGTTGATTTGGTAGAACTTGATATGTTGGACTTTGATGTCATATTGGGGATGGATTTGTTACATGCTTGTTTTGATTCAATTGATTGTAGAACAAGGGTAGCTAAATTCCAATTTCCTAATAAACCCATTTTGGAATGTTAAGCGATAAGCTTACCTCCGCTCCTGTTTTGACCTTACCAGAGTGTACCGAAGCATTTGTTGTGTATTGTGACGCTTCTCAAGTAGGTTTGGGTTGTGTCCTCATGAAACATGGTAAGTTGATAGCATATGCCTCTAGACAACTCAAGGTACATGAGAAGAACTATCAAACTCATGATCTTGAACTAGCGTTCGTAGTGTTTCCTTTAAGATATGGAGACACTATCCATATGGGGTGTATGTGGATGTTTTCACCAACCATAGGAGTCTTCAATATGTGTTTACTCAAAAGAAGTTAAATCTCTGACAAAGAAGATGGTTAGAACTCTTAAAGGACAATGATATGAGTGTCATTTACCACCTCGGCAAAGCCAATGTGGTTGCGGATGCTTTGAGTCGAATGTCTATAGGTAGTGTACCCATGTTCCCGATGGTAAGAAAGAGTTAGTGAAAGATGTGTAAAGATTGGCCCGGTTGGGTGTTCCGTTAGAAGATTCTCCAAAATAAGGTGTCATAGTTCATCATAACTCCGAGTCATCTTTTGTCGTTGAGGTGAAGTGTAAGAAACATCTTGATCCTCTATTGATGAAGTTGAAGGAATCAGTTCTTAGTAAGCTTAATTGAGTAATACTTACGAGGGAGGGATGGTGTACTTAGGTACAAAGCTAGATTGTGTATGCCGGATATAGATGAATTAAGAGGACAAATTTTGGAAGAGTCTCATGGTTCTCGATATTGCATTCATCCGTGCGCCATCACGAACTACAAGAGGTATATTGCTGGAACTGTTTAAAGAAGGATATAGCGGAGTTTGTGGCCAAATGTCCTAATTATCAACAAGTCAAGGATGACCATCAAAGACCGGGAGGACTAACGCAAGATATAGCTATCCCTACTTGGAAATAGGAAGAAATCAATATGGATTTTGTTGTGGGTTTGCCGCGTTCACGAAGGCAAAATGAATATGGGTTATTGTTGATAGATTGACAAAATCTGCCGATTTTATCCTCGTCAAAGCTGCTTATTTGGTGGAGGACTAAGCTAGGTTGTACCTTAATGAGATTGTGAGTTTGTATGGGGTTGCCTTGTCTATCATCTCGGATAAGGGTCCCCAATTTAGTTCTAGATTTTGGAAGGCATTCCAAAATGGGCTAGGTACCAAGGTGAAACATAGTACTGCATTTCATCCACAAACAGATGGTTTGGCGGAATGAACCATCCAAACCTTGGAGATCATCTTGAGGGCATGTGTTATTGACTTCAAGGGTAATTGGGATTTACATCTATCATTGATTGAATTTGCCTACAATAATAGCTACCATTCAAGCATCACCACGGCACCCTTTGAGGCCCGTTACGTGAGGAGATGTAGATCTCCAATTGGGTGGTTTGAGGTAGGTGAGTTTGCTCTAATAGGTCAAAAAGCAATCTATGAGGTTGTGTATAAAGTCTGACTCATCAGGGATCATTTTAAGATGGACGAAAGTCGACAAAAATCTAATGCCGACAACAGAAAAAGGGACCTTAACTTTAGGGTAGGTGACTTAATCTATTTGAAGATATCACCCATGAAAGGGGTGATGAGGTTTGGTAAAAAGGGGAAAGTTAGTCGCTGGTATGTGGGGCCATATGAGGTTGTGATACACATCGGTAGTGTTGCCTATGAGTTGAAATACCTATTGAGTAGGCAACGGTACATCTGGTTTTCCATGTGCCAATGCTCAAAAAGTGCATAGGTGATCCGGTGTCTATCCTTCGTCTAGAAGGCTTAGAAATCAATGCTAACCTTTCCTATCAAGAGGTACCGGTTGAGATCTTAGACCGACAAGTGAAGAAGTTGAGGAATAAAGAAATAGCTTTCATAAAGGTTCTTTGGAAGAACCACTAGTAGAGAATGCTACTTGAGGCCAGGGCCGACATAAAATCCATATATCCTAATCTTTATCCCTTCTTTTCTAGTCAAGGTTAAGTTATGAAATTCTCCTATTTTTTGGTTTTGAAGGGTCTTAAGTGTGTTTTGAAACTTCTATGATTTCCCTTCATTATGCATGATTTTGTGAAAAATCCATGTTTCATATATGTCTTGAGCTATGTTTCTGCATACTTGATAATACTTGACTACATGTTTTGTATAGTTAGTAATGTGATATTTCTTGTGAAATTTCTCAAGTGTGAAGTTATGAAAATTATGTGGTGCTTCTTGTTTAATATATGGAGATATATGGAAAGGAGAAGGACATTCCTCCTAGTAAAATGTGAAATATGTTCATTTTTGGTAGTTGATGTAGTTCCTATCTCATTGTAATGCTTTTTTGTGTCGAGAAAGAAGTGAATGTTTCCTTCTTTGTTATTGGATTATTCTTATGTCTCATAGGTTGGTTGGGCTGCTAGTCTTGAGTCATAGTTCCAAAAAAATGTTTAAAGTGTCATTCAAGGACGATTGTTCCCCAAGGGGAGGGGGAATATTGTTATACCTCGTAAATACAAGGACCTAGGATAGAGTATCACCTAGTGTCTAATGCTTTAAAACAGTTATTCCACGCATAAATAGAGGTAATCAAATTGATTTAGAAGTATTAGAGCCTAATCGTCAAGAGTCGACCATGAGGTCCGGAAACTAGTGAAATTGAACTAGTAAATGTCCTTAGGTCTTGTGAAGGTTTGGGAGTGTCGTACAAAGTCTAAAACTTGTAAAAATACTTTAAATAGGTAAAATAATGTTTATAGGGTCAAAAGGTTCAGGTACAACCCCCCAAGGACCACCTTAGGGGTCCTTGAATAGGACCCAACTATCGGCCAACAAGTTGGCTAAGGCAGCAGTCAGCTTCACTTACATGAAACCAGTCCGCGTCACAGACTTGGTTCACCAAGGACAAGAACTTTTGGTCTGCCTCGCAGATATTTTGAGGACTCTACTGTCTACCAGCTTAATTTTGGAAATCTTGCGGGAATAGCTCCGCGACGCGGACTTGTTCCCCGATGAAAATATTGAAATTTGAAGTCAAGTTTGACTTCACAAAAAGGTCTAACTAAGTGAGAGGTCTTTTGGGTATTATAGGAGAGGGGTATATATTGATTTTCATTCAGATTTATATCATATTTACCAACCCAAATCAAACCCCCAAATTGAAATCCAAATCACTCTTACTTTTCTTTAAAGTTCTCACTCTACCCAACCTCCATTGAAGACCATTGCGAGCTAGAAGAAGAAGACCAATATTCCAAGTTTTCTACTCAAATTTGTGTATAAAGTCTTCATCAAGGTATGTATTCTTTCACTCTTAGGATTCCTTTCCTCAAGAGGTCCATTCAAAGATGATTCCTAAAATCAACCAAATTCAAAGGTTTTCTCTACAAATGGGTTTCCTTCTAAATATGAAATTTTGGGGAAATTATGACGAATTCTGATTTCTTTGGGTTAATTAAGTGTATATTGGTTTGTAATTGATGTTGTTTAATTGATATTTCGTTTCATCTATGTTCCTCCCCAAAAATCCTAAATCATGAATATTGCTTATGAATTGATTTGAAGTGATGAATGTATCCATCGTTAGACTGGTGTTAATCATGTTATTTCATTCATGGACTGCCTATTGTCATGTAGTGTTGGGTTTTGATCTATTTATTTAAGAATACATGGATGTCTCTCTTCCTCTGAACCTAACCCTAATCTTTGAATTATGTAAATTGATGGCAAGAGATAATGAAATTAAGGGTGTTCTTGTATAATTGGTTATTGTATGATGAGGATAATGGGTTGATGGGTATTTATCATGAATTTGGAATTGAGTCTTGAATGGATTGCATAGAGGCCATTGGTAGGACCTTCAAGGTCATGAACAAGTATTGCTATTATGTTATTGTTGGTTTATCCTTTGTACTGTTGGTTAATTGAAGTATGAATGATAAACTTATGAAGGTGTGATCATGTAGTGAATGTGATGAATTGTGAGATGATGATAGGTGTGTTACTATGTGGAATTGGAGGTAATGCTCAGATACATCTTATGAATATGTTATGAAGTAATGATCCCACATGATGTTGGTTTTGATGAAATGACATTCTCATCATATAACCTATGAGCTATGTACATGTTATTTAAGGGATTAATTCCCTGCCTATATTATAAACTAATCTTTAAGAAAGACTTAAAAGGTTCTTTACAAAGGGAAGTTAGATTAAAACCGAGTGAACTTGATAATGAGAGGTGTTCCTTCACAAAGGAAGGGAGGTTCACACTATGTTCTCTCATGAGGTGGAAACAACAATAATAATTAACATAAAGAGGGTTTCTAGTAACAACCTCCTAATTCCTTAACAATGTGCCCCCATAGGATACCTAGCTAGTCGATCTAACTAGATGCTACGATCATGTATATGTCTTACCTTGGAAAGTAAGATTCCCTCCTTTCGGTGTGAGGGGTTGACACCGAATTCTTTGTTTAGCTCACATGGTCTATTGTCAGTTATGGTGAAGTTTCCTGAAAGTTAAAATGAATGAATGAAAGTAAGATGATGAACACTAACTAGGACTACTTAAGGGGTGTTAGTTAGTGTAGGTAAGGGTATGTGACTTTAACTATACATTGCACAAGTGGACTTTGAGGGGAGTTATAGGGTGGGTTCTTTATGTATGAATGATGTATATATATATATATATATATATATATATATATATATATATATATATGTATATATAATGTTGCTCTTATATTATGTTGATTTCACTTGATATACATGATGTTGATCTAAATTGTCATGTATGATGTTGACTACACTTATAATGATGTTATATGAGGTAAAAACAATTCTTATGATCTCTTTTCTATTTTACTTGGTTTATGTGGGTTATGGGGCTTCACAAATACATTACACTAGTGGACATGGATTGGGGTTATGAGTGAGGTCTTGTGATGTATTGATGAAATGAACTCTAAAACATGAAATGTTGATTATGGATTTGTTATAATGTTACTCTTGAACATAAATATGAATATGTCTTATTGTTGTTTTGGAATGGATTTGTATATGTTCTTGGAATGTGCATAAAATTCTTTCAAAGTGGACTTGGAATGTTTATACTAAAACGTCCCTACGTTCATGTCTTCAAATGGTTTACTTGCATATATCCATACTTTGTACATGTGGTTTGTACCATTGAAGGGTTTCAAGGCCAATTTTCAAGAAGCTTGGATGGATTCCCGAGTTGGTGAGTCCTCAAGTCTGAGGACAAAGCCTATCATCCTTGTTCATTCTTTTTGTTTAGTCTAAAGACTTTATTCTGTTTCCTATCTTGTAAAGACTCTGTTGTATTCTCTTATGAGACATATTGTAATGTTTTAAGGGCTATGTCCAACTCTTGTTCGCTTATGTTAGATGGTTTGTGTGAGACACTTGTAGACTATTTTTGATATATCAGAAGTCTATGTGGACTTCAAAATGTAAAGTTTTCATTTTTCTGTACTTTTATTTACCTATAAAAATGTGATGATGTATGATAAGGGATTGTATAAGGCCTCTTCGAGGACAAAGATGTCGGTTACGTCTAGGGGGTGCTCCCCGGTCGTGATAGTCCACATGCTCATTCTCACTCCTTGAATATATCAAAATGTTATCAATGAACACAATCACTAACAAGTCACGGTATTGTTTAAACACCTTATTCATTAAGTCCATAATTGTCGTCGGAGCATTAGTCAACATGAATGACATAACAAAAAACTCACAATAACCATACTGGATCCTAAAATTGGTCTTTGGAATACCTTAACCTCTCACCCTTAATTGGTGATAACCCGACCTAAGGTCAATTTTTGAGAAGTAACTTGCCCATTGTAGTTGATCAAACAAATCATTTATCCTTGGAAGAGTATACTTGTTCTTAATGGTTACTTTGTTCAATTGATGATGATTGATGCACATACGAAGGGACCCACTTTTATTTTTAACAAACAACATGGGAGCACCCCATAGAGATACTTGGTCGGATGAAGCCCTTATCCAACAAGTCCTTCAACTATTCCTTTAACTCCTCTAACTCAGGCAGAGCCATTATATAAGGAGGAATTGGGATAGGTTTCGTATTTAGGATAAGGTCAATACCAAAGTCTATTTTTCGCTGGGGAGGAATAATTGGTTGATCGTATGGGAACACTTTGGAAAACTTATTCACAATGGGGACCGACTCAAAAGTAGGGGTTTCAAAATCTACATCCCTCACCCTAACAAGATCGTAAATGTAACCCTTGGAGATCATTTTTCCATCCTTAAGACATGAGACGAATTGACCCTTAGGCATAGACCCCCCCCCCCCTTCCGCTCAAGGATAGACTCATTCGGGAAGTGAAACTTTAGTACCCGAGTTCTATGACCAATGGACGCATAACAAGAGTGCAACTAATCCATACCAAGTATAACATCAAAATATAACATGTCAACCTCTATCAAATCGACAAGAGAAACTCCAAGGGATAGGTAAATGAGGCATTTTGTATAAACCCTCTTAGCCACCACAGAATCACCAACAGGGGTAGAGACAGAAATAGGTTCTAATAACACATCATCAAGAATGTCAAATCTCATTTCCATATTTTGCGTCAGAAAAGACAAAGTAGCATCGGGGTCTAACAAAGCATTCACATATATATAGAAAACTTTTAACATATCGGTGACCACGTCCGGAGAATCGTCTTGTTCACCATGGTTTTGGAGAGCATAGAAACACTTTTGCTTGGGAGCATTGGAGTTTGAACCACTAGGAGGAGCTTGTTTTCCCTCTTTTCCATTAGCCATAAGCACCATGCAATCCCTCATTTTGTGCCTAATCTTTCCAAAAACCAAAGTAACCATCCGTGCTGGCTAGGCACTTAAAATCATGCTTCTTCCCACACTTCACACAAGTAGACCTAGCCACATAAGATCCACTACCATTACCTCCTTGAGGTTTAGGGTTGGACACCCTATCCTTGTTGACCCTTGTAGGAGCATTAGAGGAACCTTGGTTGGAAAACCTTTGTCTAAGCTTCGGTCTATCATTTCCATTAAACCTTGTATTGGAGAAGTTCCCATCACCAGTCCTAGCTCTTTTTACCTCCCTATTATTTTCTTTAAGTTTCGCTTCCTCCATTTGTTTGGCATGCACTATGAGACATGAAATATCCATATCTTTGACAAGCATTGTTGTAAGACATTCTTGGACATCCATGTCAGACACTCCCATCACAAACTTATTCATCTTACCCCTCAAATCCGCCA
The DNA here is from genome assembly GCA_016801875.1 of Solanum sitiens. Classification (NCBI taxonomy): domain Eukaryota; kingdom Viridiplantae; phylum Streptophyta; class Magnoliopsida; order Solanales; family Solanaceae; genus Solanum; species Solanum sitiens. The sequence goes on from JABWTJ010000071.1 coordinate 1,577,039, forward strand.
CTATGTTGGAACGTACTTGGATAGTTGGGTGAAGTTTAGAGCATACTCATTCATGCTCATACTTCCTTGACAAAGATTAATGAACTCTTGCATCTTAGGTTCCCTCAATTTAAGGGGAAAGAACCTATCAAAAAACGCCAATTTAAGCACTTCCACTTAACGGGACCCGCTCCTACTGGACTTCCCTCCTTCCATTAATTATACCACAGTTGAGAAACACATTTTAATTGGTAAGCGACTAACTCCGCCTTCTCTACCGAAGTCACCACCAAAATAACAAGTACCTTATAAACTCATCAATAAATTCTTGAGGATCATCCTCAACTTTAGAGCCATAAAATTCGAGAGGGTTCATCCTAAAAATTTCCTCACTCTTGAAGCCACAGAAGTCATAGTAGGGTTCATGGGAGCAACAACCTCTATATTGGCTTGAGCCGTCACAACTTGATCCAAAAGTTGAAAAGCTACGCTAAACTCCGCATTTGTTGCATTCTCGTCCAGAGGATCAACTGGAGCTCGAGGATAAAGATATTTCTTTAGAAACCCCATCTCGACTATCGTGAGGGCTTCCATACCAAGAGATTGCTTTTAGAAACCCAACCTTAACTAACATGAGGGATCTCATATCAATATCCACTCGGTGCTAAGCATTAATTCTCAGAGAGTACTTATTAAGTCTTAGCTTAACTCACATTCATGGAGGAATGTATTGACAATCAATCCAATCTTAATTCATAAGATAACTCTTAGATCATGCGTGAGAATAACCTTTCACCGTCCATTTCTACCTATAAATCTTAGATTCAATTAGGTGGGAAAGCATTTCATCCTTAGAATCTTCATTATGTGAGAAGAGTTTTTACATTATATCATACATAGGTGTGTATAAGAGAATGTCCTTTCAACAACACAACACCTACATCATAATGATAGACACTTCACCTCAAAGTTTTCTTACAGAATTTACATAAATTTCATAAAAACATGCATAAATCTCATACTTTTGCCTTCAAAGATTCAAAGAAAACTTTGAATCAAAACATCTCTAATTCAAATATTAGACATGGATATCATCATAATTCAAGTAAATCAATCACTACATGTATAATTTCATAACATTCTTCTTTCATCAATAAAACCCACATATTAAGATCACAATTGAGAAATATGGGAATTTCATGGGTTCTTGGGGATTGAACATAAAACCATAGGAAATCATCAATTAATGTTTAATATAACATAATTTAATAATTAGAATCAATTTTGAAAGGAACCCATAACTTTGGAATCAAACCCTAACATATATGGATTTCTATGTTTTGAATTTGTATTTTGAAGGGACTCCATGGATGAAAGATACCATTTCTTAACAAAAGCCCAATGAATTTTATGTGAAAAAATGAACCCTAGCTTGAACCTCCTCCTCCTATTTCTTCTTCTCATTCTCATTCTCCTCCTCCTTCTTCTTCTCCTCTTCGTCCTCCTCCTCCTCTTTCTCTTACTCCTTCTCTTCCTCCTTCTCCTTCTCCTTCTCCTCCTCCTCCCCCTCCTCCTCCTCCTTCTTCTTCTAGACGAAATATCTTTGAGAGGATGGACTTTGGGGATATATTCTGGTTTAGGAAATAATGAGTTAAATGTGTGGGGTTTTGAGTCAAAATGACTTATATAGTGACCCTATGTTAAGGCAAAACGACCTAACTTAATCCTCACTTAAATCGGAATCTCCCAAAATAACCCCACATTTAGTGGGCTGCCTAGGCCACACGACCATCACCACAGCCCGTCAAGGGTCTCACAGCCTTCATGCTGCCCCTGGTCCCTTAACAAGTGGCTAAGACACCTTGGCTTGACCTCCACAAGGTGAAGGCATCACCACGAGCCTTCCCACAAGCCGTGAAGTGGTTAGTGGAGATGAGACAACATGGGGAAGCCTTTGGGTGGACACTTCCTCACAACCACGAGTGCCACCATGGGGCATGAATGCCCTCGTGGCTTGGTGGGCAGTGCCTTTGCAATTTTGGACAGCTTTGGCCCTTTCCCTTGGCTCTTGCCCTGTTGCCCTTGGCCCTTGGTATCCTCCATGTCTCTTACCCTTACTTTAGCTTTAGTTTAGCCTACTAATTTTTGGGGTGTTACAAAAGTCAGTATAACAACTTAATACTTTACTAAAATTTAGTTATGAAAATGATAGAGAACGAACTCCATCACCACTTTATAATAGTTGAGTAATTTTTTGTTAAAATTTATTTTCAAAATACTAAAAAAAAATCTATAAACATTATCTAAATGACCTCTAATTGCCAAATCACTTCATAGTTTTCAGTATTTTCAATTTGATTGTTTCTGATGAGCCTATCAAATTTCAAATTAATCATCGTTCAAAATTAATATTTTTTTCCAAAGCTATGGTCAAATTTAAATTTAAATGATTTAAGGAAAAATAATTAGATCTATATCCATATCGTGTATCAATTCATGTTATGTCATCGTGTATAATAATGTACCACCTTTAATATAAAATGGCATAAAGTATTAAATTCATACTAAATCACATATTATTTCCAAAGAACAAATTTATAATTATTTTAACAACCTCAAAATGATAACCACATAACAATGAGTATTTCTTGCTAGACCATTTTAATGAACTTTCCAAATTCAGGCCAATTGGAGCTTATAAAAATCTTTTTTCCGAAGCTATGACCGAATTCAAATGATTTAAGAATCTTTAGAAACTAAAACAATAAGTTCTAAACGATATTTAATGGAACCATCAAATTTCAAAATTTACCATGTGTAATCATGTTCCAAATTTAACATAACATAATTGAGTTAAAGAATGATCTTATCATATTCAAATCAAACTTTAATATGACAAACTATCTAAAATTCATCTAAACTATATTGAATGGAACCATCAAATTTCAAGTCAACCAGAGATTAAAAAATTCATGACCACCTAAATTATGAAAAAATTCAAAAAATAATCATTTTAGGCAAAGTTAAAGATAAAAGAAAAACTTGATTTAGATTTCCATTCTCTTTTCATAATTATCTCATGAGAACAATAAATACATTGTGTCCTTTCTTTGACTAAGACACACAATCCCTTTTTATAGGAAAATGTCCTCTCGATTAATACATATAAGAATCCAAGATATTACTTTTTTTTCCGTTTGAGTGAAAACCTCTGCGTCTTTTCTCGTGAATTAATTAAGCACTACCAGAATCTTACGGTAAATATTTATTGAAGTAAATATATTCACCACCAATATTCACTTAGAAAAATTTATACAAGATGTATTAAAGATATTCTAATTACTCAAATAAATAGATCACTTTCGTTGATTTTATTTATTAATCATATTTTTTCGATGCATAAATTAATTATCTCACAAACACACACACACACACACACACACATATATATATATATATATATATATATATATATATATATATATATATATATATATATATATATATATATATATATACGCACACACAAATATGAGAACATCACGATGCTCCTATAATTATACACATAAGCCATGAATCCTAGAATTATTGTTCAACTAAGTGATTTTCCCCCCCATTTAAACTGACAACTTGTCACATAAATATGCCTGACTCATGATATTTTAGTTTTTAACTTATACAAAATACATGTATATCTAACTCTCTGAAAATTTAGTGGCTCAATAAAGAAAAAGAAATTCACCGATGATCATGGTACTAAAGGTTTAGTGGTTAATTAAGGAGAATATCTTTTATCACTTGGCGGCTGCAATAAATTCGTTTCCTCTATCAAAACTAGTTTCAATTTCTATATAGAAAACATATAATGTTCTTCCCTTTTTGTGGCTGCCACCACCCAACTGTGACCAATTACCAACGAATAAAAGGACACATTCCATGTTGACACCAAACTTAACACCGTCATCAAGTTTTTACCCATTTTCTTTAACATAATAATATCTTTAAAAATTGATAGTAGATTTTATATACCAAAATACAAGGGCACATGTTTAATTGACAACTCCCTTTATTGAACTTTAAAAGGCTACATTACGCTAGACAACAAATACAATCCTTAAAAAAATAATTGTGTCACTTCGTAATGTACCATCACTTATACTAAAGGGCTACACCCACACCTGACATCACATGTTTTTCACCGTTGGCACGAGTTAAAAAAAGGGAAACTTTCACATATAACCACTTAAAAATAATTAACTACTCTCCATAGTTATAGTTTGATAATTACAATTTGTAGTTACATGTTATATAGAGAAGAGAGGCGAGCGCGATTGGGAGAGAGAGGAGAGAGGTGAGAGAGAGGGGGAAAGAGTGGGAGAAAGGTGAATTGTATAGGTATATTGGTAGATAATTGTATATTAGACATATGGAATTGTATATATGGCAAGAGAGATTGGGAGAGGGAGGAGAGAGGCGAGCGAGAATAGGAGAGAGAGGAGAGAGGTGAACGAGATCGAGAGAGGGAGGAGAGAAGCGAGTGAGAGAGGGAAGAGAGTGGGAGAGAGGTGAATTGTATATGTATATAATTGTATGTAACTGTATATTATACATATACATTTGTGTAAATGGCAAGAGAGATTGGGAGAGGGAGGAGAGAGGCGAGTGAGATTGAGAGAGGGAGGAGAGAGGCGAGCGAGAGAGGGCAAAGAGTGGGAGACAGGTGTATTGTTTATGTATATATGCTACAAAAATTGTATAGTATACATATTTATTTGTATATCCTGGCGAATTATACATACACAAACATGACTAATTATACAAACTCGAAGTCAGCCCACGTAATTAATGTATAATGTTAGTCGCGAGTGGTAATTATAGCAAACTATAGCTATGATGAGTAATTAAATAGTATAAGTTTGCTTATCCGCGTAATTTTCCCTTAAAAAATTACAATCCTACATTATTACACATAGGTATATTTATTCAAGTTATACATTATAGATGCTAGCCTAAACCTTGATGCCAATTATTGGAAAACTATATGCATAGTGAAAGCATACCATATTCTTGATACCTAAATGAATAATAGATAACAAATATGTTTATACTATAATACATAAAATTATGCTAGAAAACATACACTTATTGAGATTTAATCAATAATTACCTCTTCAAGCGTAGGCAGATTCTACCTTTAATCGAATCCATAAGTTAAACAAACTTTTTAGCGAATGTACAAGTTAGACAGTGGTCTTCTACTGTTATCCCAAGTTCACGTTAGAACTCTCTCAATAGTTGGGTGGGCAAGTATCGTATAGAAAATTTATTCTTTTCTCTACGTTAGAAGAATCCTACTTATAGAGATTTCTTCCCAATATCTAAAGGAGAAGAAAACAATGCCAGTTTCTTGAAATAAAAAAACACGCTGTCATGTATCGAGCCTACACCCTGGACGTGACCACCACTCGAAAACCATTGCAGGTCTACAAGCGAACCCTCATCCTGGCTGGCTATAAGCGGAAGACTAACTCAAGCATATAAAATTAATCTTCAAAACTGAATTCACTTCAAAATACTCAACTATAAACTAATCAAGACAATAACAAATAGATAACTTTAAATAAGAATTATATATTCAACTCACAATAAAAAACAACTTAATTCTTGAAAACATTTAACAAAACAAATTAATAGACTTCTAAAACTCTACTATCTATGTATGAAGCCTCTAAATGACAAATATGGGAGCCGGGACAAGACCCACGACATTCTGACAAAATTGAGAAGTAAATGAAATCCTCGGGAATCAAGCCATAGCTAACTGGAACTGTAAGTGGTACCAACAAAATGCCTATTGATGATCCTGAATACCTACTTCTGCATCATGAAACGATGCAGGACAAATGGCTCAGTGCGTGGAATCTACGAGCATGTAAGGGGAATTCTAAAGCTTGAACTGGTGGAATATAGACATATATACTTACCTATTCTAAACTCACTCAACTCAACCGGACTCAAACAAACATTGTTCAACTAAATGATAAGATATTCAACTTAGTGAAATAAGGCTCAACTGAATAATAAGATAGTCAAATCTGGGTACTCAACTTTGAGTACTCAACTTAATACAAAGTAACAATACATATGCAATATATGGAAAGCTTTTAAAGAGTAGAGAACAACTCATATTGTATGCAAAGAAACAAGATAAACTCAGCTTGTATATGAAAATTCAAAGTAAACTATGTGTAAATAAGAATACAAAATATCTCTGTGGGAGTTTCTCTAATTGAAAACTATCACTATGAACTATGTGATGACACAATGTCTTGTCGTATGCTGCCATGGTCGTCCCATACTTTGTCAAGTTACAGAACCTACTCACCAAGTTGATCTAGTCTATGCAAAAAAGCATTAAGCAATCATCTAAAACTATAATCCTTTTCTACACATGCTTGCTACACGGTTTATGGAGACTTTGAATTATCTAAACTCAAACTCGTCCCCATCAAGGCTCAATACTACTTCCAAAATGTAAGTAGCTCATATGTTTAAAAACATAATTCTTTATGTGTTTTGAGATTATTACTCAAAAATCTTCTCTTAAAAGAGATGGTAGTTAAATTGCTCAAAACTCTTTGGGAAATATTAGTTTACTCTCATCGTAAATTTAAAATTTACTCTTGGGAGTACTTTCACGACCCAAGGGTACCCCCTAGATGTATCAAGGAACATATAACCCCGAAAGGCACCATGTAAGCCACTTAGTATATCATAACATAACATTATAATAATAAGAGTAAAACGTATTCCAAGTCCAAAATATTCATAACGGAAAGCAGAAGTCTAGACTTGTCTTAATTAGCCATCTATTACAATACTTGAATCAAATAGGGTCACAACCCATACAACATAATCCGAAAATGGAAATACAAGAATGAAAATACAAAGATAATATCCATCCTCGGCCATGAGGATACACCAACAAGAAAGAAGAAATGAACAAATCCAAACTCTAGCGACAATGGGGACCACCTTGAGAATTGGACCGTACACTTATGAGAAAATGTAGGAAAATATGGGTTAGTATAAAAATTCACCAAGTATGATGACCATTCATAAATATCATGAAAGCATTCTAAAAAGGAAATTTTAGTTGAAAAGCATTCAGTTTACTAAGTCTAAGACTCATCATGAAGATTAGTGTAAAATCATAAGTCAAAAGCATATTCAACAAATAGATTATTATAAAAGAACATAAACATACCATAATTTCCCTCAAATCTTACTTGTTCAATGCATGGATAATTGTTGCGGTCAAATCACACACGCAAGTGCACGTGATCATACAAGCAATAGAGTGGATCTTTTTGAGAGCCGGGTATCGTACCCAAAGGGACTTACGATTAGAAATTCTTCTAACTTGTAGTACAACACAAATGTAATTTCCAGATTTCAAGAGTTGTTTATTATCTAATTCTAACTTAAAATGAAATATAACTAGTATGATTCAATTTCAAGAGTTTCGAACGATGATTTGGGAAAGATCTAGGGTTGCATCTTATATCATGAATCATGCAATCAATATTATTAAAATGGGTAATTATTAACTATCGAATTAGTGAATCACATGTTCAGATGTATGATCATGGTCTCCCGACCTCTAATCGCCTACAATACTTAAAAAACTAACTACATCATTGAGCGGGTATAGAATGATTAAATACTGAGCAATAAGCTATCTTCGTGTATGGTGACCCAAGCAAGGTCTCTAGGTATATCTCTATCCTAGAAACGAATCAACCCTAACTATTTAGAGTTCAACAAGATCCTTATGCCCCACGTTCTATCCTCTTATTCCTCTCCCGAGTTCAATTTGGACAATAGATTTATTTCTATGGTGACAAGTATGGAATACAAAAACAAGAACATAACAGATATTCATGTGATAGTCAATAATAAACCCAAAACCAAACTTAAGAGATTACAGTTATCTTGTAGCTACAACCCTAGAACTAGGGTATTTAGATACGCATAATCAAATAAACAATCTTACAAAGCTTTTGAATCATCAATAAAATTGAAAGGAAAAGAGATAAAGAATTAACCCTAAAAACTCCAAAGCGTAGTTCTCCAGTTGTCTCCGTTCAAAATTAGAAAAAGAAAATTTTATAAAATAAAATAAAACCCTATTTATACAAAAATCAAAATGGACAATTATGAGCCTCAGGCGTGTGACGCACGATAATCTTCAAATTCTTGTCCAAGGTATATTTCCTTTTGCGCGACGCACGAGCGACACGAGATATTCTGCCTCAAATTTAATTCTCATGACTGATTTTCTACTCCATCTTCGGGACGCGGGACCAGCAAGAAAATTCCTTAGAGAATTTTCTTCATATTCTTCCTTGCTTCCTTTTGAATCGAATCTTTTGATTGCTTCCTTCGTCTTTTTGTACATGTTTCTCCCTATAAGCTTCCCTACAAAACTGATCATGTCGATTACCTCAAAAATATATTAATGACTCGATACGACTCTAAACACATACTTTCTGAATTCCAATTAAACATAAATGTGGACATACGTAGCATTATGGGCATATAAATATGCCCATGATCACTACCCCACACTTAAAGCTTTGTTTGTCCTCGAACAACTACTCACTACTCTTAGACCTAGACTCACTAGATTGGATTTTGCCTCCACCATCAACTTCCAGATATCTATTCACAGTTACAACAACATGTTCCCAATCACCATATGCATGACTCCTATATATGACTCTGAAAACTTTTTGCAACCAATGCTTTCACGGCATGTGCACTATTTCTTGCCTCCTAACCTCATACATCAAGTGTACTCACACCGATGAACAATCCATACACTAAAGTTCCACAATTCAATGTCATTTAATGACCATTCAAACAAACGCACTCTCACTTAGAAATTAACATCGTACATGCTTGTACGGAGAACCATCAGCTTGTCCATTATGTACATCTCGAATAATCAAACGTCTCATGCTCAAAATTAAACAGGTTTTGTTCTTGTTGTAATGTAGGCTAAGGGTATGGGAGGATGCATTTAGATGACATTAGTGACTAATTCTCCCTAATGCACTATGTTCTGCTTCTTCTTACAATCAAACTTTATCTTTTGCATTAGACCCTCTATTCTTCAATACTTTTCACCCGTTTTCCCAATTTTTCATTAAGTTACTTTGCCCCTTTTTCTTCTTATTATTACTCAATTTTTTTTGACACTTTAAAATAGTCACCCTCAACTTGGAGATTTTCCTCTAGTTAAGGTGCACATTGCCCCTTTTTAGGGCCGGTGCCATCATCGAGGTGTGTTACTAAGTTAGCCACCTTCAACTTCGATTTCCCTTCGTTGAACTGCACAATGTCCTATGGACCAGAGCCAACTCAGATTCCTAATCCTCGGACATTTCTTTACTTTTTCTATCGCTCTTTCCCTGCAATCACATTTTACCACCCTTTCTACTCTTTACTTTGTTTCTACCTTTCGTTCTAACACAGTGCATTAGGGATTAGGATAAAAAATAAGGTATTAATAAAAGGTACTAGCTAATCATGCTAGTTAGAAAAAAATCAAGGCTTAAAGGCTCAATTGGGCTTGACTAGGGATATTATTTTTGAACAGTATCAATTTTTAAATCATTTTCAAAGAAATCATGTTATCATCTTTCAAGCACAATAGTACCTATATTTCACTTTAATAACAACCTGGGTAAGTTCTAGGCTCAAAATCATGTCATGGATATCATAGCAAAGCTCACAACTCATAGCACAAGTTGTATTCAGAAAGGATCGAAATTCAGTGTACACTCATGCTAAGCAGAAGGTTCAATTACGCTTAAGTTGCACATTTTAATCACATACAAACTTGTCACTGCATTCATACATCACTTCACCTATGCTTTTCATACAATCTCTTTCAAAATATTTACAGCCGCAGCACAACCCAACATAAGACGCAAATGACAAAATTGTCCTTAAGACGGTCGTCATCCATCTATCATTGGGAAACTTGACTCAATCTATGACTATAGACTCAATCATACTAGAGAAAAATATGTTTGTGATTTTTTACGGTTCAAATGCACTATCCATGGCTAAAGAACCGATAAAAACTACCAAGGAACCCAAAATTAAAACAAAAACAGAAAAAGAAACATCGAATATGTATAAATCAAATATTCTGCTCACCCCACCCACACTTATAAAATAGCCCAGTCCCAATGCATTATAAAAATTCAACCAAGTTCGAAGGGTAAGGTAAAACAACTCCCTGATAAATCCTCCATGCCGTCATTGCCATCGGCCTCATCAGCCTCTTGTGCTGGGTCCATCTCCTCTTCAGAATCCGAGTCCACATCAGAACCCATGCGGAAGTTCTAATCATCCACCGGGATGTCACTCTATATAGGCTCCTGAAACTCAGGACCAATGCCAAGGACTGCTCTAGCATGATCATTAAGCGGGTATCTCGTGTGCACCTCTCCAATCTCCCAGTCAGTAGACGGCCGGCCACAAGTGGTGAGACGAAGCATCTCTAGTATGTGCATTTTGGCCATGATCAACTCATCCCTTCTCTAACGCTCAACACTGGTGAGAATTGGACCTAAATAAGTTTCAATCCCTTTCGCACGAGTAATATCCATTGCAGATGGGTATAGTGGGTCCATATAATCCAGGCTGTCCTCCGGAAAACCTGCAAGACAACACATCTTACTAATGAGCCCCCAAATGCATAACTGTGGCCCTTGTGAACCCGAGCATTTCGCATCGTTGATTTGATGATGGACCCTATTTTATGATCCATATCCATCATCATCACATACAACAAATACACATGGTCAAAGTGATGTCCGTGTAGTGCAAGCCTGGAATTAGGAAGTTCATCACTACCTTTAACCGAACCCGCATCTCTAGAGCATGTGAACATACAACAGAGATTTGTGATATCTCTTGCCGCTATGTTTGGTCCACTGAGTCATGCATTGCGGTCCGCAAAGCAAGTGTCGGATGACCTGGTAGGAGGTCGGATGTTAAGTTGGGTTAAACCAATGGGTCTATGTCCTCTGACGTGCCCAAGATATCATTGATGCTTGCTGGTATGATAGGCACGTTCCTACCCGGACAGTGCCATAGTGGGAGTGAGCCTTTGATACCTAATACACATAGAACTCATGGACTACGCTTAGGTTGCATTCATCCGTCTCAGCAAATGCAAAATTCATTCTAAGTTCTCGCATCCCCCTTAATATTTGCGGGAACTCACGAGCTAGGCTATCCCGATCAATGAAGACATCAGAGAAGTAAGAATCCTCAGTATGCTTCTTGTACCAATTTTTTCTTTCTTTTGACACTGCTTGGTTCTATACCTCTTGGTTTGCCCTTTGAGAGCCGGAGGTGCTATTGGTATATTTTCTCTCCTTGGCCACATTTTGGGGCTGGCTGAGCAACAGTTTTCCTGGGACGTTGTGACGTAGACATAATTACCTGCAAGATATATCAAAATTAATCCTAAATTACCACATCTAAAAGCTAGATATGGGTGGTGTGCGCATAACACCCCACACTTAGTTCAAAGCATTCCCAACTTAGGTACTCAGAATTCCCAACAAGTTAATTCATGTAGTCTCCTAGTTACAAGAAGCAATATAATATTCAACTGTAATGGATAGTTCTACTCAAAAATTTGCACAAATAATTATACTCACATCATGCCAAAACATTACATATCATGCCTACTCAAGAATTAGACAACAACCAATAACGAAACCAAAGAATCAACATTCAAACAAGACAAACCTAAATCAGACCAACAACTAACAATAAGTGTTCCTACTCAAGAATTTGAAACACAACAACATATACAAAACACATAGTTCGCATCACACCCCTATATTCCCCCACAAAAACACATAGAAATTCATGGCAATAAATTTAAACCTTTTCAACCCACATCACAAAATCAGAGTGTTCTACTCAAGAATTTTGAAGCACCCCCAATATTATGTATACACAAATATAAACTTTACAATTTCATTCATACATCCCAAATATCAACTACTTCAAAACCCTAGGAAGATTTAACTTCACCCATCACCATGCATTGGAGAAGTTGGCTTGAAAATATAGTTGGGCGACGCAGAATGGAGGAAGAAAACGAAGGTGATGAATTCTCACCAGTTGCGTGACACGCGAAGTGGAAGAGAGAACGTTTAGGTGAAAGGGAGGGAAGAAACGTGTAGAAAATTGGGAGAGAATGGGGAAAAATCGGTGGATTTAGGTAGAAATAGGGGATGAGTCAGGTAATTTCTTTTCCAAAATGGGTGAAACCCATTTTATTTAATGAAATAGGAAGAACTCTTACCTGGGCGCGCGACCCGGGTCCAACACGAGGTCTTCTGGAATTTTAATTCTAATTAACCCAAAATTTGGACCTGCTCGCGTGACGCTTGGCTAGTACTTAATAGTTGTTTTCTCATAATGTAAAATAACTTACCTTCACATTGGTATTTTAATCCAACCCTCGATACGCTCATGACACGAGGTGTTCTATCTCGAATTGAATTTCTAAGTAAAAAATTTTGGACGCTTTCCGTGATGCGCAACTGGCACTCAAGTGCCTTTCGTCTTGATATAACTTTTGGGTCGAATACGAATTTAGGACCCTTCGCACGACGCGCGAGTAACACGAGGTTCACTAACTCGAATTCTTTATTCGAGTGCCAGATTTGGACTTGTGGGCACGACGCGGGTTTGTCACCTGAAATCCTTAACCCAAAATTCCTGAGTCCTGTAGATATTCACCAAACAAATCATTAGTTGAACCATGATGGGTTGCCTCCCATCCAGCGCCTTAGTTTCAGTCATATATCACTCATATCTTTTATTTTTCTGCATATATCATTTTTTTATAATTCTTAATAACTAAAAATAAACAATAAAAACAAATTAAATCCTTAGTTATTACAATGGTTCATGTGTTGCCTCCCGTGTAGCGCCCGATTTAACGTCGCGGCACGACCCATCTCATGACTCACTCGTCATCCAATGTGAGTGCTTTGAGCTCATGATCCACATCTTTTTCGAAATTATGCTTGACCTATTGCCTATTTACAAGGAAAGTAGGACTCTTATCCTTGTTTCACAATTCTACCGCACCATGTTGGGTCATTCTAACTACTTTATATGGACCAGTCCATTTAGACCAAAGTTTTCATGGGAACAACTTCAATCTAGAATTGAACAACGACACTAGTACACTAGGTTCGAAGGTGCGTGACACAATATACTTGTCATGCCATCTTTTGGTCTTCTCCTTGTATAACTTCGCATTTTCATAGGTATGAAGCCTAGTCTCCTCTAGCTCGTGCAACAATAAGATCCTTTTCTTGTTGGCTAACTCAACATCAAGATTTAGCTTCTTTATTGCCCAATACACCTTGTGTTCGAACTCACTTTACAAGTGACGAACTTTTACAAACATCATTCGATAAGAAGAAGTCCCTATTGGTGTCTTGTAAGCAGTCCGATATGCCCATAAGGCATCATCTAGCTTGTCAGCACAATCTTTTCTTTGGGCATGCACAATATTCTGAAGGATCTGCTTGACCTCCCTGTTAGATACCTCAACTTGCCCGCTAGTTTAGGGATGATATGTTGTCACCATTTTATGCCCTACCCCGTACTTTGCTAACAGACTATGAATGGAGTTATTGATGAAATTCGTACCTCCATCACTGATATCGCCCTTAGAGTTCCCAACCTAGTGAAAATGTGCTTCCTCATAAACTTGACAACCACTTTGGGATCATTTTTTGGTAACGCAACAGCTTCCACCCACTTGGACACGTAGTCCACCGCGACTAAAATGTATTGATTACCTTGGGATGATGGGAATGACCCCATAAAGTCTATCCCCCACATATCAAATATCTCCACCTCTAATATAATGTTCAATGGAATCTCATGCTTCCTCAAAATGGTTCCCATCCTCTGACACTGATCACAACCATTCACAAACAAAGCAACATTTTTAAATAATGTAGGCCAAAAGAAACCTGATTGCAATACCTTATGCGCCGTTCTGTCACCTCAATGATGTCCACCATATGGAGACACGTGATAACTCTCTAACACTTGTATCACCTCCTGCTTAGATATTCACCTTCTAATCATCATGTCACGTCTGGGAGAACCCCCTAGAAGTAACACGATGTATTTGACCTCTCGGAGGTCTTATACAAGTCCTTAGACATATTTCATTGCATTTCACAGGAAAATTAGCGTAAAATTTAAAACTTTTAATAGCACATCATATGGTAGAACAATCACTTCATATATATAGAAATATCATAAGTACATAATTACTCTAAGTCTCGTTTGTCAACTTAATTCACAACTCAATAGAATAGAATAGGGACACGACCCATAAAAACATAAAATATAAGTCTAAGCTATTACATAAACTTAAATAACATCCTTGATATAGGCAATCCTTGAATCATCAGTATCCCTTTACTTGAACTTGGGAGATTTATCCAATCCCTCCACTTAGGAGACATCCTCTAGCCATCACCACCTACACTTTGTGTAAAAAGATGAAGAAAAATGGTATTAGTATAAGAATGAACTAAGTATGGCAACCAAGCAAAAATATGCATTTAAAGATGACATTTTAGTTAGAAATCATGCATCATGTCTTTTTAGTAAACTTCATGAACATTGATACAATAAGTACAATATAGTTCACATACATCATATATACATGTACACTATTCATAATAATACATAAAGCTATTGATCATACTTTGAGGCACATTCAAAACATACAATACATTACCTCTCTTAAACCTTAACTTCTTTATTTAAGCAACCATCAGGTGTACTTAGTACAATGTATCACCTTAAGGTCACCTAAGATGGTCTTTCATAATATGCTTCATCAACACAACCACATATATTCATAAAGTCATAAGCACATAATAAGACAAAATCTTCACATAAGAACCACAAACTAAGACAACCCCCAAGTCACACTAGTGCAAATGTGTAGGTAGCATCCCATAATACTACTTACACCAAGTGGTCCTAAGAAGCCACCTAGACTAGGCATATAATACTCAACAAGTCATAACACCTTCAATTATCATTAAACATAAGTCCATATACTTCGTAACATCATAGAAGGACTCATGCACTTAATACAACTTTAGTCATAACTCATTTTGTTCATATCATACGTAAACCACCATCACAACCCTTTCACAAGCTTACTTGTGCACTGAGTCCCATACCCCCACATATACTAGTAAAATCATTTAGAAGCCACAAGTGCAATTCACATGCATTATTATAATTCATGTCTTGAAATACAAAAGTCACTTAACATGCATTCATACAAATCATACATAGCATAAGTCTTACTCTCATAAAAGTATTAATATTATCCTATCTTGAAGTTCATTTGTGCAATGTATGGATAGGGTCCATAGTCCTACCTATACTAAGTAATCTCCTCAAGGAGTTATGATTAGATTTCATATTCTTCTCTTAGTTCATTTCTTAACATTCGAGAGACATATCAATAACCGACATAGACCATGTGAGCTACATGGAATCCGGTGTTCTACTCCAACACCGAAAAGAGAGGGTACTACTTGCCAAGGTAGGACCTTCATACATAATATCTATTCTAGTGCATCCACTAAGTTAAAACCTACGGGGGCACGTAGTTATGGAACATGGAGATTGCTACTAAAAACGTTGACTTGCTAGCGTGGAGGTTTCCATCTCATGAAAAAACATCTATGTTGGGAATCCGAACTTGCTAAACATGAAGGTTGTCTTGTGGGACGCCGAACTTACTAAACGTGAAGCCCCCACTCTCATTTTTCATGTTTACTCGGTGCTAAGATTAAACTCCCCTTTTAAACATATTTAATCCTTTAGTACATTAGTTCATAAAGAAGGCTTTAGGATCTTGCTCCTTCATACATCATATAGCTCAAAGGTTTCTGAGATGAGAATGTCCTTTCATCATAGAACCTATATTATGTGAGAATGTCCTTTCACATAATTCTACTATTCATACAACCATGTGTGTGTGCATACATATGTGAGATCTACCTTCACATAAACACTTCTAGTCACACATGTTTATAACTTCATTAATCATATACTTTACATGCATAGAATTAGGCAATGATGCATAGGAGAACAATCATTTCCTTAGTCATCATGCATCTACCCAACTAATAGATATGCATGAAGTGTGTGTGTAGATTGGTCAACATGATCACATAACAGCCACAAAATGGTATTGAGGAAGCCACCCTCTAAAGTCACAAGACATGTACAACATTGCTCGTCTCAAGTCATACACATATAGAGTATTAAGTAATTTAGAATACACATACTCACATTACACCATAAGAGGCAAGAACATATTATACATTAGAATATGAGACTCATATCATACTATGATCATACATTTATATAGGGATTTCATAGGTAGGGGTCATTATAAAAGAGTATTCATCATCATTAGCCATATAGACCATACCTAACCCTAACATGATCACCCACATCTATACAACATCATCCATACACCTAAATCATTCAACTAGAATGGAAGACTATACATATAACTTCATAGTCGTGATAATCACCATATAATTCCACTCTACATCTATTGCCTTCAAGGCCATGATAACAACAAACAAATATAGACAAGAATGTAAATACCACCACCATAAGTGGACCATACCAATCAACACAATTCAATATCCATCTTTAGCTAAATAAAGGAAATAGGTCAACTCACCAAATATCCAAGATATGATCATCCTTGATAAATTCCCCATACTTAATAATCAAAATTGACATAAAGGAATATAGAACTAAACAACTCATCACAATCTAAAAATAATCTAATCATCATCTAATCAAGATCCCAAGACCCATATAATATCATAATTTGAGAGGTTAAGGAGATTATGGGTTCTTCATGGAATTGGATTGTAAATCATGTTAAAACCATTGATTAATAATATAATCATCATTGGAATCTTTTTGAAATCAGTTTAACAATAAGCCCATATCTAGATTGAAAGATAGGATTTTTGACCCTAGAATCATGTTTGAAAACCTTTTAAAGGACACCTTACATGGAATATTAACTAAGGATAAAGGGTTACCATACCTTCATACATAAGAAACCCATGAAAGTTTGCAAAGAAAGAACAAAAGAATCCATCTCCATAGCTTTTTCTTGAGCTTGGTCTCCAATGGATGTTTGTAGGGGTTTCATATTTGGGAGGGAAGGTTTGATTTGAAGAATGAGTTCTAAATTGGGGTTTAGGATTATAAACAGACTTAGAATATGTAAAGACACCTAAAATAACCGTCCATGTTTTAATTAGGACGTGGTGTGAATTTCCCAATTCACCCCTAGCATGGCAACGTGTAGCAGGCAAAACTACACAGTCAAACGACATGAAGACTGCCAGATCGTTATTGGAACGATGGCTTAGTACTGCACTTCCATCGTTGGTGACTGAGGCTTCCATTTTTGAGGCAGAGCTTACATGTCTAAGTGTGGAGCAACACCCGAATCGACAGGTCATAGTCTAGAGTACGGGGCGTGGATTCATGGGTGTCGTTTGGACACTTCCTAGGCAGTCCTTGGACAGCCTTTGGGTCCTCTTCAAGGACCCTTTGGGTGGTCCTTGAGGAGTCGTGCCTGAATGTTTAGACACTAGATACATTCATAAATAAGTTAGGATCCTCCCCTATCAATTTAGACTCCAAACAACGCGTAAAACTTGCAAAGGCACACTATAACACACTAGCACGTGTAAAGACTAACTTTCGATTGTCTTGGTCATTCTTGGACGTTTAACCTCCAAACCACTTCAAATAAATTATACCTGAGACATTCCGAAAATTCTATGACCTAGACTAGAGCTTCAAAAAATGACTAATGATTATTTTAGACCTAAATAAGTGTAATAAACTTTTCTAAGAAGTGTTAGAACCAAAACACTAAGAAACAACCATGCCGTCCGGAAACTAGCGAAATTGAACAAGTGAACGTCCTTAGGTCTAGAGAAGGTTTGGGAGTGTTGTATTAAGTCTAAAACTTGTAAAAAGGCTTTAAATAGGTAAAATAATGTATATAGGGTCAAAACTTCCAGGTCTGACACCCCTAGGATTGCCCGAGGGGTCCACGAAGGGACCCCACTTTGGACCAAGCAAGCTGCAAAGAGGCAACAACTTTTGTGCATGGAGGGAGCCAGTCCGCGTCGCGGAAGTGGCACACCCAAGGACAAAAAAATTGTCTTCAACGTGGACATATCGTGGACTCTTCTGTTTCAAAAATTATTTTTGGAAATCTTGCAAGAACAGCTCCGTGACGCGGACTTGTTTTCCGACGAAAAATCTGAAATTTGAATTCGAGTTTGACTTCATTAAATGGTCAATTTAAGTAAGGGGTCTTTTGGGTATTTTAGGGTAGGTTTATATATTGATTTTCCTTCAGTATTCCCTCACAATCACTCACTAAAATCAAAACCCTATAACAAATCCCAAAATCTCTCCCGTACATTCTTTCTCTACTCATCCCCCATTGAAGAAGCTTTCATGCTTGTAGAAGAAGACCCAATCCCTCAAGTTTATACTCAATTTAGTGGTGATTCATCTTTAAGTTATGGTTTCTTTCACTCTTCGGTTTCTTTTCCTGAAGAGGTCCCTCCAAAAGATGATCTCTAAATCCCCCAAATCTAGGGTTTTCTTCCACACATGGGTCTTCTTTGAAAAACGAAATTATGATTCAATTGTGATGAATTATGATGAATTAATGTTGTTTAAGTATATATTTATGGTTAATTGATGATTTCTTATGAGATTTCCGTAGCCCATGTCCTTCCCCCAATTTCAAGAAAACCTTTAATTGATATGAAGAATTGTGAAGATCACGAACATGTAGATTGACTACATTCTTATTAATTATGTAATTACTTCTTGAATTTACCTTGTTTATGTAATTGGTTATGTATTCTTGGTAATGGAAGTATGAAGGTTCTTGGAAGGGGCAAGAAGGTATGTTGATTGGTTCTTCTTAGATTCAATTATGAACTATGAGTTACATAGATTGTAATGCTACTATGTCTAATGTGTGGTTGTTATGTGATGCTAGCTATTCCTCATCCTTAACCCTAAGACATTGAATTATACATGAATTATGCATGCATGTTTTGATATGAATATTATATGATTGAAAGTAGTTTCTCATGATTATAATAAGGTTTAAGTGAAAGGTTTACTCACTTGTAAATTGGTGTCTAAAGTGAAAGGATTGTTCTCACTTATGATAACCTATAAGCTAATATAATAAGACATTTCCATAGGGGTCTAAATTAGGCTAATAATAACTTTTATAATGAAATAATATGATTACAAAAGGAAACAATTGCTTAGCACCGAAAGGGAATGTAAATGAGATGGAGGTCTCACGTTAGTAAGTCTGACCTCCCATATAGGTTTCTTCACGTTAGTAAGTCCGGACTCCCAAGATATGTGTTGTCTCATGATATGGAAACCTTCACTTTCATCAGGTCAAGGTCTCTAGCAACAATCTCCTTGACCCTTAACTATGTGCCCACATAGAACTCTAGCTTAGTGGATCCACCTAGATAGCTATGTACGAATGGTTTCACCTTAGGCAAGTGTTAACCCTCTCTTTTCGGTGTGGGATTATAACACCAGATTCCATGTATCTCATATGGTCTCATGACGGTTATTGAACTTATTTCCCTAATTTAAAAGTAAATGGACAAGTTAAGTATGTGAACTCTTATAAGGGTTGTCTTAAATGCTAAAGCAAGAAGGTTTGGACTAGACTCTCCAAATTTTTGTAGGCCCTCTAGTTCGAGGATGTTACTACATGCTCTACCTCAGTCGTACTTATATTGTTTAAAGACACTCTTTTCTCTACTATTGTTGAAGTTGTTAATGGAAGCCCTATGTGGCTACTATGAATTTGTATAAGGGATATGCCCGGATGTTTTACTTCATTTAGATGGTTTAATATGAGACCAAGTGTTCGACTAAGTTTTTACGTATTGTTATGTTTCTTAAGAGAGAATCCTCAGTAAGCTTCCTACGTGAGAGGTCTATGTAAACCTCACTACGTATATACATAAAAGTTTTAAATTTTTCCGCACTTTGACCTATGATATGCGTTGACAAATGCTAAGGGCTTGTCTAAGTTCTCTTTGAGGACGAAGACGCCGGTTACTCCTAGGGTGTACTTTGGGTCGTAAAAAACTTGGTATCAAAACATGAGGTTGAGTAATCTTAGGATTGATGTCTCACTAAACAATGTCTATGTTGAGTCTTATTCATAATTGTGAAGCGCGCCACACTTATGAATGAGAGACTATGTGATGCTTAGGAACTTTCATTCTCTTGTTATTCCTTAGTCGTGCCTAAAAGTCTTAGCTCTATTAGTCCTTTCTTCTAATCCTTTTATTGTACTTATAGGCAATGAATACAAGGAGGAACAATGCTCAAAGGGTCGAAGAGGAAAATTTTGATGAGGCGGTTCCCTCTCAAGCTCCCTGAAACCCTCAAATTCTTAATGAAGGGTCTATGTATAACGTTGATACAAGGGTATCTATTCATAGCTTGACTCAAGTGTTGGATACCCAAGTTTCTAGGGATGCAAGGGTGCAAGTGAACCCGAATGCTAACACCACCGCTTGAAGGATTAGGGATTTCACAAGGATGAATCCCCCAACTTTCTATGGTTTCAAGGTGGAGAAGGACCCACAAGGGTTCATTGATGAAGTGTTCAAAGAAGAGGTTTTACAATAAAGGCCCTCCTAATGCTCCAAGGGTCAACAACAGTAAGGTGTCTACTCCCAAGACCCAAGGGGGAAAAGGTGGTAGATTTTATGTTTATAAGCCTCTTTGTGCAAAATTTGATAAGAGACATGAGTGTAAGTGCCAAGTTGGCACGGGAAATTGCTATGGTTGTGGCATGAGTGGTCACATGAAGAGAGATTTACCTATGGTGAAGGATCAAGGAAGGGAAAATCCTCAGGCACAAGCAAGTACCCGAAATCCGGATGCTCCTAAAAAGAATCACTTTTATTCTCTCTAATCCCGAGGTGATCAAGAGAGCTCAACAGATGTGGTTACCGATATGTTATAATTAATTTCGTTTGACGTATATCCTTTGCTTGATTCCGGAGCTACATTGTCATTTTTTACCCCCCTTGTAGCCATGAAATTTTAAATACTACTCGACATATTAGACGAACCTTTTTTGGTTTCTACCCCGATGGGTGATTTTGTGGTTGCTAAAAGAGTCTATAAAGGTTGTCCTATTTCCTTGCCCAATAGAGTTACATTAGTTGACTTGATAAAACTTGATATGCTAGATTTTGATGTCATATTGGGAATTGATTGGTTGCATTCTTGCTTTGCCTCTATTGATTGTACGAAAAGGGTAGTTAAATTTCAATTTCCAAATGAACCCATTTTTGAGTGGAAGGGAGGAAACTCAAATCCTAGGTGTAAGATCATTTCGTGTCTAAAGGCTTACAAATTGATTGCCAAGGGTTGTCACTATCATATAGTTAGAGTTACGGATCTTGAATCCGAGGTCCCTCCCTGACAATCGGTACCCATAGTGAAGGAATTTTCGGAGGTCTTTCCCGATGACCTACCCAAAATTCCTCCCAAAAGGGAGATTGACCTCGACATAGATTTATTGTAGGATATACAACCTATTTCAATCCCTCCTTATCGGATGGCTCCGACCGAGTTGAAAGAACTAAAGGGTCAACTCAAGGACTTGCTAGATAAGGGTATTATTCAATCAATCATATCTCCATGGGGTGCCCCGATATTGTTTGTGAAGAAGAAGGATGGGTCTTTGATAATGTGTATCGACTATCCTTAATTGAAAAAATCACCATTAAGAATAAGTACCCACTCCATAGGATTGATGACCTATTTGATCAACTCCAAGGAGCGAGTTACTTTTCAAAGATTGACTTGAGATTGGGTTATGACCAACTTAGAGTTAGGGAAGTTGATATTCCTATAACAACATTCCGAACAAGATATGGCCACTTTGAATTCCTAGTTATGTCATTTGGTCTAACTAATGCCTCGGCGGCTTTCATGGACTTTATGAATCGAGTTTTTAGAAAGTATCTTGATTTGTTTGTGATTGTCTTTATTGATGATATTTTTATATACTCGAGGAGTGAGGATGATCATACGAGTCATTTGAGGATAGTTTTACAAGTTCTCAAGGATAACCAACTTTTCGTTAAATTTAGCAAATGTGAGTTTTGGTTGAGATCGGTTGCTTTTCTTGGGCACGTTGTCTCTTGTGAAGGGGTTGAGGTCAATTCGAGGAAGACGGAAGTGGTAAAGAGTTGACATATACCTTTGAGTTCTACCGACATCCAAGCTTTCTAGGATTGGCCGGTTACTATAGGAGGTTTGTTGAGGGATTTTCATCTATCACATATCCATTAACGGCCATAACCTAAAAGAAGTCCAAGTTTGAATGGTAGGAATCTTGTGTAGAGATTTCCAATTATTGAAAGTTAGACTCACCTTCACTCCGGTATAAAATTACCCGAGGGTACCGATGGGTTTGTGGTTGATTGTGATGCCTACCGAATGGGTTTAGGGTGTGTGCTTATGCAACATGGAAAAGTAATAGCGTATACCTCTAGGCATCTCAAGCCTCATGAGAAGAATTATCCAACTCATGACCTTGAACTTGCGGTTGTGGTTTTTGCAGTAAAAATTTGGAGACATTATCTCTATGGGGTACATGTTGATATATTCACCGATCACAAGAGTTTACAATATGTGTTTACCCAAAAAATTTGAACCTACATCAAAGAAGATGGTTAGAACTTTTAAAGAACTATGACATGAGTGACCTTTACCATCGAGGAAAACCTAATGTGGAAGCGAACGCCTTGAGTAGAGTGTCCATGAGTAGTGTGACTCACGTGGTTGATGATAAGAAAGAGTTAGTAAAAAAGGATCATAGGTTGGCTCGTTTGGGTGTCCAACTAGAAGACTCTCCATAGGGTGGTTTCATGGTTCGCCACAACTCCGAATCGTCTTTAGTGCTTGGGGTGAAATCCAAGCAACACCTTGATCCTTTATTGATGGAGTTGAAGGAAATGGTCCTTAGTAAATCTAATGAGTCCTTCTCTCAAGGAGAAGATGGGGTGCTTAGGCACCAAGGAAGACTGTGTGTACCTGATGTGGATGATTTGAGGGAATTGATCATGGAAGAGGCTCATGGCTCCCTATATTACATTCACCGAGGTGCCACAAAGATGTACTGCCACTTACGAGAAACTTATTGGTGGAATAGTATGAAAATAAACATAGCGGATTTTGTTGCTAAGTGCCCGAATTGCCAACAAGTAAAAGAAGAGCATCAATGGCCGGGTGGCTTAACTCAAAATATAGATATTCCCACATGGAAGTGAGAGGATATTAACATGGACTTCATAGTTGGGTTTCCTCTTACTCGAAGGTAACACGACTCGATATGGGTCATTGTGGATAGATTTACCAAGTCAGCACATTTTCTTCCCGTCATAGTCACTTATTCGGCGGAAGATTATGCCAAATTGTACCTCAAATAATAGTGAAGTTACATGGAGCCCCTTTATCCATCATTTCGGATAGAGGCACTAAATTTACCTCCCATTTTTGGAACGCTTTCCAAAGTAGGATTGGTACGAAGGTAAGCTTAGTACCGCTTTTCATCCAAAGACGGATGGTCAAGCAGAACGCACTATTCAAACCCTAGAAGATATGTTGAGGGAATGCATCATCGACTTCAAAGGTAATTGGGATGACGGCCTACCTTTGATAGAATTCTCCTACAACAATAGCTACCATTAGACTATCTCTATGGCACCCTTCGAGGCACTTTATGGGAGGAGGAGTAGATCCACAGTTGGGTGGTATGAGGTAGGTGAGTTCGATTTACTTTGTCCCGATTTGGTTTATGAAGCCCTCGAGAAGGTTCGTGTTATAAGGGATAGGCTAAAAATGGCTCAAAGTCAGAAAAAATCTTATGCTGACAATAAAAAGTGGGACCTTGAATTTGATGTAGGAGATTGTGTCTATTTGAAAATTTCACCCATGAAAGGGGTGATGAGGTGCGTAAAGAAGGGGAAACTTAATCCCCAGTATGTGGGGCCGTATAAAATTTTGAAAAGAGTTGCGAGTGTGGCCTATGAGTTGAAATTTCCCAATGACTTAGCCATGATTCACCCGGTATTCCATGTTTCAATGCTCAATAAATGTATAGGGGGCCTGGTTTCCATTCTTCCTCTAGAAGGTTTAGGGGTAAAAAAGGACCTTTCTTATGAAGAGGTCCCGGTTGAGATATTGGATTGTCAAGTTAAGAAATTGAGGAATAAGGAGGTTGTCTCCGTTAAAGTTCTATGGAGGAACCACCTTGTTCAGAAAGCTACATGGGAGGCCAAGGCCGACATGAAGTCTCGCTATAATCACCTTTTTACCTCTAACTCCTAGCCAAGGCTCAGGTTAGTAGTTCCTTATATGATTATTATGAATAATATTGGACTTATCATGTTTTTCTAATGTGTGCATAATGATGTAGAAATTTATGTTTAAGTTGAGTTCTGTTTCTTATCCATGAAATGTGTTTCCTATGGTTGGATTTCACTTAAGTATGTGGTGTGCTATAAATATTCATGGAAGTTCTATTGAGGATAATTGGTATTGTTTTGATAAGAAATCTGTATGACAACTCTTGATGTTCATATGGAGCTCACATTGAAATGGAGAAGGTAGTTCTTCCTTATATGATATGAAAAGTTGAGCTTATGTATGTGATATGTTGTGGATTAAGTTCAATGTGTTAATGCTATGATTATATGTTGAAATGAGTGGATAATTTGTCCAATGACCTGTGACTCATTTGATGTATATTTTTGTTGGTTGGGGTGCTAGTCTTGAGTCTCTTCTTCCTCTAAAGGTCCAAAGGTGTCATTTGGGGACGAATGTTCCTGGGGGAGTATCGACACACCCTGGAAATTCTATGACCTAGACTAGAGCTTCACAAAATGACTAATGATGATTTTAGACCTAAAATAAGTGTAATAAACTTGTCTAAGAAGTGTTAGAACCAAAACGCTAAGAAACAACCATGACATCTAGAAACTAGCGAAATTGAACGAGTGAACGTCCTTAGGTCTTGAGAAGGTTTGGGAGTGTCGTATGAATTCTAAAACTTGCAAAAAGGCTTTAAATAGGTAAAATAATGTATATAGGGTTAAAACGTCCAGGTCCGACCCCCCAAAGATCGCCCGAGGGGTCCACGAAGGGACCCCACTTTGGACAAAGCAAACTGACAAGAGGCAGCAACTTTTGTGCATGGAGGGAGCCAGTCCGCGACGTGGACTTGTTTCTCGACAAAAAATATGAAATTTGAATTCGAGTTTGACTCATTAAATGGTCTATTTAAGTGAGGTTTTTTTAGGTATTTTAGTGGTGGGTTATATATTGTGAGTGATTATGATCTTTAGGTCATCGAGTTGAGCTGTGTAATTAACCATTAATATGTGCATTAGGATAAACCACTTACATCATTAGTATTGGAATGTGAATGTAAAATACTTTGTGCCTCGAGACCTTTTTTTTGTATTGGTTACAAGTATAATAGCAAGATTGAAGATAAATTATTATTATTAACCTATATTATGTTGTTTTGTTGATTAAAAAATGGATAGAGGACAAGTGTGAGGGTGTTGGATCATTAGAAGAGGATCAACACAACAGTGGTGGAGAAACTGAATTTCCTGAAATAGATCCAAGAGCAGAAGATAGAGAACTTAAGAATCACTTGTTGAGAAAATATAGTGGCTATTTAAGTAGCCTCAAACAAGAACTTTCTCAGAAGAAGAAAAAAGGCAAATTGACCAAAGATGCTAGGCAGAAGTTGATCACTTGGTGGGAGTTGCACTACAAGTGGCCATACCCTTCGGTAATCTCTACACAAATATTTACTTTTTTCGTCTCAATTTATGTGACATTATCTGACTTGACGTCAAATTCTAAAATTTTGAAATTCGTGGTCTTAAGAACAAACCTTAGGCATTTATATGACAATAAATCATTTCATTATAGAAAAATAATTTTTTATATTGGGAGTGACTAAATGAAAATATGTCAAGTAAATTAGACACAAGTCAATTTTGTATGATTAATATTAGTTGGTAACCTAGTAAACATGGTACTCTCTTTGTTCCAATTTATATACATGGTATTTCTCATTTTTTCAAGAGTCGATTTGATTAATCTTTGTTGCTGATCAGACTTACATCAACTCAATATTTCAAAATAAAAATTTAGATATTTTCAAAAACAATATGATAAAGTATTATTATAATTTGTTATTATACTTATAGCAATATAAAAAAAGTGCTATATTTCAATGTATCACATAATTGGTATGTACATTAAGTAACTACTCTTGACATGTCATATGTTGTCAAAATTCATTTATCTACTCGATTGTTTCACTTTCATATTATGAGAGTATGAAGAATATTACAATGTTCACAAAGAATGTGATGGCCTATTTAAAATAAGATTGGTTATCTGTTATGATATTAAAGGAGTCAGAGAAAGTTGCATTGGCAGAATCAACAAGATTGGACCAGAAATAAATAAATAATTGTTTATTAACCAAAGGAAAAGACACTGGAAACCTTCAAAAGACATGCAATTTATGGTGATGGATGGTCTTCATCCACAAAGTGTTGGTGCTATTAATATGGAAGGTCATTACATGGGTGAAGGTCCTTTTCGTTTGAGTCAGTAATATTAATGAATTTTAATAAATTAAACTTTGCATGCAGCATTTTCCTATTTGGGAAAAGAAACATTTAATTTCCTTGTAAGGTGAGTATGAATAGTTTGGATTTTTAATTAATTGTAGTATCTATGTTTGTAGCCAGCCTTGTAGGCCTCTAACCACAAGGGTATTTTATTGCTTGTTCAATTGTATATGGTGACAATCCTTTTGTATTTAATATGAAATGTTATTAGTGAACCAAAATCTAGTGTTTCCTTATCCCACGGTGTTATGATTATTAGTATTTGATTCTAGTTTAGTTGAGTGTATAATGTGTTAGGCTGATCAGTAAAAATTCATAAATTTATTTTGTATTGCAGCATAGTAATTTATTGGGTAATATTGATCATATAGTTGTGTCAAATTTATGTGATCATTTTTTCCAGGGTACGTAAGCCTTATATGGCACAAGTTTTTTTTTTTTTCATTAAAGAATTATTGCACAAGGTTAATGTTGTGCGCACCATTGTTTAGATTTCACTTGTTATATTCATACGTAGAGGTGATAAAATTAAGTCATATAATTATAATTTGCTCAAAATGGGATTGATTATAGGCTCATCAGTCAATAGCTACAAAAAGAACTGCATCCTTTTTAAATATATTTAAGAGTTATACGTTTTATTTGAAATAAAAATTTACACGATCAATTAACTTAAAGATTACTTAATATTCAATGAACAATGTGAAGAGTACAAATATCTAAAACAATATTGTATCTTCCAATTAGTAAGGATACAAAAACGAACCAAAACATTTATCCTCGGAATGAGCAAATATATAGTGGTGTACCAATGTGTATTGTGGTGTTATGATGAGACTATTTCACCTTTAATTAGAGGTCTTGAATTTGATCCCTCGATATAGAGAAAATCCTGTTGGAAACGCTATTCAAGAAAAGGCCTTTGTGTGCAAAATTCGAATTTAACTTAAGCTATATAATGGTGTCATCAGTTTATCCTAAAAATATTTTCATGATTAAAGATTGTTAATAATGGAATGTTGTATCTAAGGAAAAAATTATGGTCTTCATGGTTATAAAGGCTGTAGTGAGAAACTTCTTGACAAAATTTTAGTTCTGCCCAAACTTTTTTCATTTTTTGGAATAGTTACTAAATTTTCGTCAATCGAACAAAATTTTATTTATGATAATTATATGAAGTTCCCCTTTTAGCCATCTATCGAGCACTACAATGGATTGTGGATCGACCATATGGTAAGTGGATGTATTAAGTTTTTGATTATTCTTATGTAATGAATGACGCCGTTTGAGTATGGTAATTCTTTGATTACTCTTTTTGCATTGATTTCTCTCGTTATACATATGAGTTAAAGGAGAATTCCTGGTCAATTATAATCCTCATAATAATTTCAACAAATATAGTTATTGCTGCCAAATAACTGCAGCTAAGTACTTTTAGCGGCAATATTATAGGTCTTTACCGGCACTCTAATTAAATGCCGCTAAAGGCTATAGCGACACTGAATGCAATGACAATATATTAAATTCCACTAAAATTCTCTTTTATTGTACTGCATGATGAGGATAAGTTAAACTTCTCCCTATATAATGTTAAATTAATAAAAATGACTTAGTCATTTATATACTTTTTAAGTTAATAAGAATATAATATAAAGACCTTTAAATTGTCAGCTCCATAATACTTCTTCACACCAAATGTATTTTTTCAATTATTTAATATTATAGTTAAGAGAATTAATGAGGTGTATATATATATATATATATATATATATATATATATATATATATATATATATAATCAATAATTAAAAGCCGACAGTTTGTATACAACCATAATCAGTAGTCGTAATAGTCTGTAATAGTCGTTGATATACACTTGCCACTATAATTGTATAACTGATATACACAATAATTGTATATTATATACTAGCAAAACTTTCTAAACATAATAAGCTTATATCTCAAAATTCTATCAATAGAATATATAACTTGCCACCAAATTTTGATCCATGCGAGATGACAACATGTCATCATGCCATTTAAGTATCTCTTGACACAAATTTTGCTCACATGAAAGGCTGATACAAAAAAAGCCTATATACAAATTATAATTCTTCTCTACGGAAGACCTTTCATTATTAGGGGATCATTTTATTTATTTGTAACTAACAGAACAAGTAAACAATTTAAGTTTTCTCTTATAAGAAACTTTCTTTGACAATTCTCTTATATTTAATTTTTCTATCAACATAAGAATCCACGGGATCTTGAGTGTAATAAGATCGATTTGATATAGCCAAGCGTCATAAGTAAATTGTTCAAGAATATGAGTAAGATGTCAAGTATCGGATGTACCTTAATTTAAAACTAAGGACTTGACAAAAGGTTGTGTTCTATTTTAATATGTCTTCTTGTTACTCCACTTATTGATATGGGCCTAGCGGGTGGGCTAAAACAAAAAAGCCCATTTTCTCTTGTAATTTTGTTGACGATCCACATTTTAATTAGTTCATGGTATAATAGATAAAAAAATATGAATGACGTTAACCCTAATGTGTGGTTGTGATGTGATGCTAGGTATTCCTCATCATTAACACTAACACATTGAATTAGAAATAAATTATGTATGCATGTTATGATATGAATATTATATGATTGAAAGTAGTTTCTCATGATTATAATAAAGTTTAAGTGAAAGGTTTACTCACTTGTTAATTGGTGTCTGAAGTGAAAGGATTGTTCTCACTTATGATAACGTATGAGCTAAATAATAAGACGTTTACATAAAGGTCTATAGGAGGGTAATGTGAACATGTATGATGAAATAATATGATTACAAAAGGGAACAATTTCTTAGCACTGAAAGGGCATGTTAATGATATTGAGGTCTCACGTAAGTAAGTGCGGCCTCCCACATGGGTTTCTTCACGTTAGTAAGTCCGGATTCCCAAGATATGCGTTTTCTCATGAGATGGAAACCTTCACATTCAGGAAGTCAAGGTCTCTAGAAACAATCTCCTTGACCATTAACTATGTCCCCACATATGACTCTAGCTTAGTGGATCCACCTAGATAGCTTTGTACGAATGCTTGCACCTTAGGCAAGTGTTAACCCTCTCTTTTCGGTGTGGGAGCAGAACACCGAATTCCATGTAGCTCACATTGTCTCATGTCGGTTATTGCACTTATTTCCCTAATGTAAAAGTAAATAAACAAGTTAAGTATGTGAACTCTTATTAGGGTTGTCTTAAAGGCTACTACATAGTGTGAGGGAGGGTATGAGACTTCTCTTACATATTGTACATGTGAGATCCTTCTCTTATGATTAAGATTATGTTTATGTTGATAAGCTATGATTAGTATTGATGTATAAAGATGTTATGAAAATATGAGAATATGTTGTAAGTATGAAGTGGGTTGCTTAATGTGATACTTAGCTTTGGATAGGTTATGGGGCTTTATTCTTGGCCTTGCTCAAGTGTTGCATGAGTTTCTTATATGTTGGGTTGAATTATGATATTCCATATATGTGTATATTGAGTTGTTGGATATTATGCATTGTTTTGGGCTAAATTGTGCCTTTTCTTATGCATTAATAATTTTATGCATAGGGACCATACTTAGTACATATAGTTTGTACTAACCCATATTTTTTACTTTTTCCCCAAAACATTGTAGGTTCGGGCCATTGAGGTATATTGAGGCTAAAGCAAGAAGGCTTTGACTAGACTCTCCAAGTTTTGGCAGGTCCTCTAGTTTGAGGATGTTACTTTATGCTCTACCTTTGTCGTACTTGTATTGTCTAAAAAAATTCTTTTCTCTCCTATTGTTAAAGTTGTTGATGTAAGTCCTATGTTGCAACTATGTATTTGTATAAGGGATATGCCCGGATGTTTTACTTCATTTAGATGGTTTAATGTGATACAAAGTGTTAGACTAAGTTCTTATGTATTGTTATATTTCTTAAGCGAGAAGACTAAGTAAGCTTCCTACGTGAGAGGTCTATGTAAACCTCACTACGTATATACATAAAAATTTTAAATTTTTCCGCACTTTGACCGATGAAATGCGTTGATGAATGCAAAGGGCTTGTCAAAGTCTTCTTCAAGGACAAAGACGTCGGTTACGCCTAGGGTGTACTTTGGGTCGTAACAATACCAGCTCTAATACACTTTATTAACATGTTATTAACTTTTTTAGTAACATGTGAGCCTCTAGCTACCCTAGTTCATTTTGAGGGTCTTGAAAATATCCCCCACTTGGGAACATTCTTCCTCGAATGACACTTGGAAATTTTAAAACACTTTCAAGGAATCAATGACCCATATAGAAGCCCACACCATTTAACATTTTATCATATCATAGTTAATGCACCAAAATTAAAAGGAACACCAACTTCCTACAATCGAGCAATGAAAGCAACATAATCAAACATGGATTACTCTTACATTTATTTCCATGCTTACATGTTTCTTCATACTCATTGCCATTTAGAGGAACTACCTTCTCCAACTTTGAGCATGCTCATTATTTCACCATAAGGTCAGACATACAATGGATCTCAATTGGACACATAGTCATAATCCACACTTCAACTCATGAGAAATTAAGCAATTCACTTAGTTGCACAGAAATCTTGAATCATGTAGGTTAACTGCTATCTTATAACTTATACATAATACCATGAAGGTCATTTATTACATTACCATGTTTAAATTTTTTTTCAAGGAGGAACTACCTTCTTCTAGTCATAACATACACACATGGCATCATAGAAATTACGTAAAAGAAATGCACAAAGGTCAATCCATTTTAAGGAAGATTTCTCTACTCAAAACAACATTATGCTAATACTTTCTTCCTTATGAAGTAAAAATGGCAGCGCACACCACACACATCACAACAATAGGAAGTTATTTCATACAAATTCAATTTTCTAGCATGACACTAGCTTTCATAAACATGCATCATTTAGGAAAATTGTTACAATTCATAGGCATACAATGATGACATTGACTAGACATACCATCACTTCTCAAGAGTGATCCTACAACAACACTTCCTAAGTCATAAAAGTCACACATTTTTTAAAGGGACTCATTTTTCCTTATTTAAAGAAAACTCAACACCTCATTATTGGGTCAAAACACCCTCATATCAAAAGTGTTATCGAGCGTGTTCATCTAGACACCTAATGAAATTAAATGAACATTTATCATATCAAGAGGCACAACAACATGAGAAACATGCAATTTGATCAAAATCCCTTTTTCATGCAATAATGAACTTTCATAACATGCATAACGTAGTGTCATTTAAGACATGCATAACACATGAGAAAAATGCAACATATACTCATATGGAAGACTCCCATCATAACAAGCTACTTAGGAACTTTGTGGTTTCAAGCTTGAGTAGGAATAGAAGGAAAAGATAGGGATATCTACCAGTATATCTACCACCTTACTACTCACATCATCATCCCCCACTTGGGGTAATCCCATTTAAGAGAAACTTATCTCTTCTAACAGAACTTGGAATTACCAATCATTCTAGTCAATCATCACATCCGCCTCTTGGGATCAAGCTTATGCAAACTTTTATTAATATAACCTCCTTTCAATTCTCAAGAAACAACCATTTTCTACTAGCTATTCACTCACACTCCACTAGGTGAGGAATTCAAGAGATATCAAATGAGTATGTAGCTTAATCCACTCAATATTCATCACTCAAAGTGATCTTTAACCTAGGGAAGTTCAAGAGAACTCAAACTAGGATCATTAAGGGCAGTCATAAATTTACCATCTAGGCACATTATCCCCCACTTGGGGTAAGCCTAATCAAACATTCATCACTTCATTCCCTTAAACACCAAGGTCAAAGCAAGCCAAGAACAAACCTATATACTCCTCACATATGAAGTTTTCACATCATTGAGGTTTTCCAATCCTAATTTCATCCTAAGGAGCTTACTAACTCAACCATCAAGAAGTACTCCTCAAGCACCATTTCTCCTCTAAGTTTAGCACCAAAAGGAACTCATAACAATCAAGTTAGGTCATACTACCCAACCACGTGAGGTCTCAACTACACCATAAATACCAAGGGTAACTCCATATCTCATCACATTCTACCTCCATTTCATAACAAGGTAAGTAGTTCCGAATTCAAGCCTACAAGGGTCATCACCTTGTGTGTAACATCCCAAACAATCATGCGTTTGTACAATCTCAGAATTTCCTTAAATGGCCACACTTAAGATAAATCTTAAAAGACAATTAACCAATTAAAAGTAGATAAACATCTATTTCCTTCCCATCCATATGAAGTAAGGGGTACATACTACCCACTAAGTCACTTTAGGGCAAAAACATAATCCCAACTCATGGAATAAGACCATTTTCTCCCCCTTTTTCCAACTCTTAGAATAGTTCATAAGGGAACTAACCCACTACCCATAAGCGTTCTCTCATTAACTAGCATACTTCACAATTTCCTTACTTGGTTTAACACCCATCTTCCCTCCTTAGGAGCAAGTCTATACAAAATACTCCAATCCACACAAGAGTAACTATGGGGAATTACACATATAACAAGGCAACATCCTTCTTTCTCACTATTTACCTCATTTCTCCAAAACATTTCAAGCCTATTTCATAACATTTCACAACCATCATACACAACCATTAAGAAACCTATCAATCTACAAGAGGACTCCATTCAACTACAACCACTCTAAACACGCTAGAACCATATCATAATATCTTCATTCTCATAAATCAGATATGGCCATAAGTGGCATCACATCAAGATATATCAATTTCACCCTCATACATACTCATAAGGTCACAAAACCAAAGTAAACATCCAAAACACACCTTTTCTCCCTCAAGCTTTGAGACATCATTTTTTCCAAGAAATCACATCAAAAAAAAAAAACCGGACAAGGAAACACAAGAGAGAGATCATATTGAGCTAAGTTCTGTGCCATGACACAAGAGTAGTGAAGAAAGTGAAACTCTATCATCCTATAGCCTCTCGCTCATAGATGTGTCGCTACTCACCACCTATGAACAAGACTCTACTAGACGTGGCAATATGAGACTTTGGACCCTAAAACCACTTTTCATTACCTCATGCTCTAATATCAAGTTTGTTACGTCTGGGAGCATCACCTAGAAGTAAAACGGCGTACTTGACCTCTCGGAGGTCTTATACAAGCACTTAGACATCTTTCATTGCATTTCATAGGAAAATTAGCAAAAAATTTTAAAACTTTTCATAGCACATCATATGCTAGAATCATCACTTCATATATATTAAAATATCATAAGTACATAATTATACGCTAAGTATCGTTTTCCAACTTAAGACACAACTCAACAACATAGAATATGGACACGACCCTTAACAACATAAAATATAATTCTAAGATATTAAATAAACTTAAAGAACATCCTTGACATCGGCAATCCTTGAATCATAAGGATCCCTTTACTTGAAAATGGGAGATCTATCCAAGCCCTTCACTTAGGAGACACCCTCTAGATATCACCACCTACACTTTGTGTAAAAAGATAAAGAAGAATGGTATTAGTACAAGAATGCACTAAGTATAACAACCATGCAAAACCATGCATTTAAAGAGGACATTTTAGTTAGAAATCATGCATCATGTCTTTTTAGTAAACTTTAGGAACATTGATACAATAAGTAAAATATACTTCACATATATCATATAGACATGTACATTATGAATAATAACACATAAATACATTATCATACTTTGAGGCCCATTCCATACATAGAATACATTACCTCTCTTTTACCTTAACTTATTTCCTTAAGCAACCCTCAAGTGTACTTAGAGGTGGAGCCTTAACCCGACACAAGAGGGGCCGTACCACCTTAAAGTCACCTAAGATGGTCTTTCATAATATGCTTCATCAACACAACCACATATATTCATAAAGTCATAAGCATATCATAAGACATAAGCTTCACATAACAACCACCACCTAAGACATCCTCCAAGTCACACTAGAGCAATGTTTATGTAGCATCCCATAATACTATTTACACAAAGTGTTCCTAAGGAGCCACCCTAGACTAGGCATATCATACTCAACAAGTCATAACACCTTCATTTATCACTAGACATAAGGCCATATACTTCATAACATCATAAAAGGACTCCTGCAATTACTACAACTCTAGTCATAACTCATTTAGTTCATATTATAGGTAAACCACCCTCACAACCCCTTCACAAAGTTACTTGTGCAATGTACACATGGAGTCCCATACCCCCACATATACTAGTAAACTCATTTAGAATCCATAAGTGAAATTTATATGCATAATGATAATTCACGTCTTGACATAGCAAAGTAACTTAACATGCATTCATACAAATCATACATAACATAAGTCTTACTTTCATAAAAGTACTAATTTTATCCTTTCTTGAAGTTCACTTGTCCAATGCATGCGTAGGGTTCATAGTCCTACCTATACTAAGTAACCTTCTCACGGAGTTATGATTAGAGTCCAAATTCTTATCTTAGTTAATTTCTTAACTTTCGGGAGACATAGCAATAACCAGCATAGACCATGTGAGCTACATGGAATCCTGTGTTCTACTCCCTCACCTAAAAGAGAGGGTACTACTTTCCAAGGTTGGACCTTCATACATAATAGCTATTCTAGTAGATCCAGTAAGCTAAAACCTACGGGGGCACCTAGTTACGGAACATGGAGATTGCTACTAGAAAAGTTGACTTGTTAGCGTGGAGGTTTCCCTCTCATGAGACAACATCTATGTAGGGAATCCGGACTTTCTAAACGTGAAGCTTTTCTTGTGGGAAGCCATATTTACTTAACGTGAAGCCCCGACTCTCATTTTTCATGTTCACTCGATGCTAATCTCAAACTCCTTTTTAAAACATATTTAAGCCTTTAGTACATTAGTTCATAATGAAGGCTTTAGGAGCTTGCATCTTCATACATTATATAGCTCAAAGAATTCTGAGATGAGAATTTCCTTTCATCATAAAACCTATATTATGTGAGAATATCATTTCACATAATTCTACCATTCATACAACCATGTCTGTGTGTATGTATATGTGAGATGTACCTTCACATAAACACCTCTAGGAAGACATGTTCATAACTTCATTAATCATATATTTTACATGCCTAGAAATAGGCAATGATGCATAGGATAACTATCCTTTCCTTAGTCCTCATGAATCTACCCTACTCATAGATATGCATGAAGTTTGTGTGTACATTGGTCAATATGATCACATAATATCCATAACATGGTGTTGAGGAAGCCACCCTCTAAAGATCACAACACATATACAAAATTTCTCAAGTCTCAAGTCATACACATATAGAGTATTAAGGACTATAGACTACACACACTCACATTACGTCATATAATGCAAGAACATATTCCACATTAGAAAAGGAGACTCCTATCATACTATGATCATACATTCATATGGGAATTTCATAGGTAGGGGTCATTATAAAAGAGTAT
This sequence comes from Solanum sitiens, assembly GCA_016801875.1. Classification (NCBI taxonomy): domain Eukaryota; kingdom Viridiplantae; phylum Streptophyta; class Magnoliopsida; order Solanales; family Solanaceae; genus Solanum; species Solanum sitiens. The sequence continues at coordinate 1,613,534 of JABWTJ010000071.1, forward strand.
TCATCATCATTAGCCATATAGATCACACCTAACACTAACATGATCATCCACATCTATACAACATTATCCACACACCTAAATCATGCCACTACAATGGAAGACTATACATATAACTTCATAGTCGTGATAATCATCATCATATAATTTCACTCTACATCTATTGACTTCAAGGACATGATCACAATAAACAAATATAGACAAGAATGTAAACACCACCACCATAAGTGGACCATACCAATCAACACAATTCAATATCCATCTTTAGCTAAATAAAGGAAATAGGTCAACTTACCAAATATCGAAAATATGATTATCCTTGATAAATTCCCACACTTAATAATCAATTTACATAAAGGAATATAGAACTAAGCAACTCATCACAATCAAAAAATAATCTAATCATCATCTAATAAAGATCACAAGACCCACTGTAACACTTCGAAAATACAAGATGTGTCGTTAAGCCTAATATAGGTGTCATGAATTCTAGACACTATTTTAAGGTTAGTTTAATGAATATAGTTCATTTATGAAGTTTAGAAACCAAAACGTCCAAGAACATCCATGATATTCGAAAGTTGGTTCAAAGAGGTGCTAGTGTGCATTAGCCTATTTGACTAGCTTTTAGTAGTCGGAAATTTATGAAAAATGGTGAAAGGTTAGCGAATAGGTGGTTGAGTTGTTTCCTGGTTAAAACGTCCGGGTACGACTCCCAAGGACCAACCAAGGTCCCTTGAGCAGGGCCCCTGCAAGATGAGACAACACTGCCTGAGCAGTGTGCATCGACGAGGCAGCATATGGTTTTTGTGTGGACTGACGGGGCGTAGGTGCAACTGTGGTCCCCCACTTAGACAATTTGAGGAAGACCCTTGCCTTCAAAACCTCTGAACTTACCTACGGAGTGCAGTACAGAGGGGGGGCAGTCCGTTGACTGACAGACGGCCCGTCGGCGGTTCCGTCTCTGAAAGCCTTGAGTTTCCTGCACATTTTTTTAATTAAGTTTATTTAATTAATTATGTGGTTAAGTGGTTAGTTAGGTATTTAAGAAATATTAATTAACTAATTTAACCCATCATATAAAGACCCCAACCCTCATTAGTCTAAACACAACTCACAAAATAAACTCTCTTCATTCTCTCTACTTTCTCTCTCTATTGGAAGACACCATTGAAGACTAAGCTAAGGAAGGGCTTTTGGGGCTGAAAAGGGACGAATTCATATTCAAATCTTTGTCAAAACGTTAAGGTATGGGATCTCTTCACCTTTGAGACCTCTTTCCTCAAAGGGTTCATTCAAAGTATTTTCAAATCTAGAGTTTTCAAATGGGTTTCATCCAATTACGAATTCAAAGTTATGAATTGAGTTGTTGATGTTTTCTTTAGGTTATATTGAATAGATTTAATTTTTGATGGTCTTGCCTAAATTGAAGGATATGATCCTAAGTCCCTAACCCTAGGTTGTGATCTTTACTTATATTGTATCTTGTTCATTCAAAATGACTTGGTTAAGGGTTGAATTACTACTAGATGATGTTGTTATGCTAATTATGAATGAAATAGGGTGATGCATAGTATTTCATACTAGTTATTGAGAAGTGATCTAGGGTATGATGAATTGACTTAATCCTAAGCTTTGATATATTATGGAATAGTGATGTAGTGATTCTTTTAGCCTTGTGATTATATTGGTTATTGAATTGTGGTGACTTGATGACCTAATTGAGTTGAACTAAGGGTGGATGGTAGGACCTTGATGATGAATTGTGAAGGAGACTTGGTAAGTCTTTTGATCCCTATACTTTGCTTCAATTTTTATTAATTGTGATTAAGTCGTGATGATTGTGTTGGAGTATGCCTTGTTTAGGATTGATAGGGTGGTATGATATTGAATTGAAATGTGTTGCTTATGGTTGTGAGGTTGATTAAGATGTAAAGTTATAAGGATGATGGTGATTACCAATGTACCTTATTATGAAGGAGTATGTAATGTGTTAACCTTACTTATGTGGATTGTGATGAAAGTATTATACTCATGCAATTCCTATTGAGCTATTATGATGATGATTATACAAGGGTTAGAACCTATGACCTAAACTAAGTTATGATTGATAAATAAAAATTAATGACATTTCAGTAAGGGACTTAGCTTAGCACCGACTGATCTTGTATGTGAGAGGGGTGACACTTTCCCACATAGGGAAAGTAGGGTTCACTACGGTTCTCACGGGGTGGATAGACTCATGACCCAAATAGGGTGTAGAGCGATGTTTCCAATGCTGCCCCAAGTTCCATAACTATGTTGCCACCATAGGAATACTAGCTAGTGGATCCACCTAGATGCTACGTTTCATGTTAGGTTCTATCTTGGCCGGTAGACCACCTTTCATCGGTGTAAGGTTTTACGACACCGGATTCCATATTAGCTCATGTGGTATATGTCGGTTAAGGCAAGTGTTCCCTAAACTAAAATGAAGTAATGAGGTATAAACTAACCAAAGTGACTTGAGGGGTTTGACTTAGCTTAGGTAAGGGTATGGACTCTACCTATGCCTTGCACTAGTTTGCCTTGCTAGGAGCTTTAGAAGGTTAATATTATGTATGTAAATGATCTTAGATGATGATTATGATGCTTATGAACATGCAGTTGGTCTTTATTGATAAAGTATGAACTTATGTGTAATTGAAGACTATCTTATGTGAAGTGAGTTACTACTTATGGTTCTTGTTGGGTTACTTGATTAAGTAAGGTTATGGGGCTTTGCTTGGTCATTGCACATGTTGACTTTATGAGGATTTATGATTAGTTGTCTTGCTTTGCTAGTTACGTGATGAACTCTTATTCATGCTTGTGATGTTATTACTTGTTGATAGAGTTAAATGAGATTATGGGTTCAAGTATGTTGGTGTGCATATAGCTTATTTGATTTGTTGAACATGTCTAAATGATTGGTATAGTTTGTTGATTGTGCATAAGTCCTTAAAGAGGTAAAATGGCATAATTTAACCAAATGTCCCCTTTTAGCATGTTTGGTTGTTATATGTGCATATGGTCTCATACTTAGTACATGTGGCGTAATAACCCCATTTTCTCCCTTTTTCCCAAACATTTTAGGTTCCGGTCATTGAGGTTTCGTTTGAGGCAATCTAAAAGGAGGCTTGGATATTCTCTCTCATCCAAGTGGTGGGTCCTCATTTGGCCGAGGACGATGCCAATATTCTAGCTACGGGTTTGCTTAGATATTAAGACACTTATGTTTACTCTATCTTTCATTTGAGAACAAGTTGTATAAAGCCTATATGTGGCTTATTTTTATTGTTGTAGGGCTCTGCCCAAGTTGATATATAATTCTAGATGGTTATGAGATGAGACGGATTTTATGACTCTATTTCTATCTTATATATGTATGTGAAATAAAAGTAGAAGACTAAATAATTATTTTATACAAAGGGTCTATGTATACTCGATAATAATATTATTACGTGTATGTATAGGTCTATGTAAACCTCCAATTAGATATAGTTAAAAGTTTTAAATTCTTCCGTATTTTTGAATTGTGAATGCAATGATGAAAATGAAGGGGCTAGTGTTAGTCCTCAAAGAGAACGACGACGACGGTTACGTCTAGGGGGTAAACTTGAATGTGACACCCACATATATCATCATTTGAAAGGTTAAGGAGATCATGGGTTCTTCATGGAATTGGATTGTAAATCCTGTTAAAACAATTGATTAACCATATAATCATCATTATAATCCTTTGAAATCACTTTAACAATGAACCCATGGCTAGATTGAAAATAGGATTTTTGACCTTACAATCATGTTTTAAAACCTTTGAAAGGACTTCTTAGATGGAAGATTAACTAAGGAAGAAGGGTTAAAATACCTTACTACATAAGAAGCCCACCAAATTTTGAGAAGAAAGCACAAAAATCCATCTCCATAGCTTGTTCTTGACCTTGATCTCCAATTGAGATTTTTGGGGGTTTCATATTTGGGAGGGAAGGTTTGATTTGAAGAATGAGTTCTAAATTGGGGTTTAGGATTATAAAGTGAATTAAAATACCTAAATACACCTAAAATAACCGTCCATGTTTTAATCAGGCGTGGGGTGAATTTCCCAATTCACCCCAAGCATGGCAGTGTGCAGCAGAAAGAATTGCAGGTTCAAACGACGTGTAGACTGACGGTCCGTGATTCGAATGACGGCGCTGTACTGCATGTCTGTTGTTGGTGAATGAGGCTTCCATTTTGGGGGCTAAGCTCACACATCGAAGTGTGGAGCGATGCCCCCAATCGATGGGGCGTAGTCTAGAGTACTGGGTGTCGATTCATGGGTGTTGTTAGGACACAGCCTAGGCAGTCTTTTGCCAGCCTTTGGGTCCTCCTTAAGAAACCTTAGGGTGGTCCTTGGGGAGTCCTGACCGGACGTTTAGACCCTAGATACGTCCATATACTATTTAGGATCGTCCCCTATAAATGTAGACTCCAAACAACATGTAAAACTTGCAAAGACGCACTAGAACACACTAGCATGTCTAAAGACTAACTTTCAAACGTCTTAGTCGTTCTTGGACGTTTAACCTCCAAACCACTTCAAATCAATTATACCAGCTCTAAAACACTTTATTAACATGTTATTAACCTTTTTAGGCACATGTGAGGCTCTAGCTACCCTAGTTCATTTGAGGGTCTTAACACATTTGATTCGGACCTTTCTTGAACAAATAGGGCTCATCCCATATATAGAAGCGTGCATCATAATTCAATCTCTGATATTGGTGTGTTGATGCCATAGATTGAAATAAACCACATACTATAAAATTTACAATATTTACATACCATGGTACCTGAGAAATGTCCAACGCAAGCAGTTTATCATCAGGAAACTCTTTAAGAATATGTCCCTCATTTTCCACATGTGATTAGTCCTCGAAATGAGAGAGATGATCATCTATTTGGTTCTCCGTTTCTTTGCTATGTCTAATTTCTAGATCACACTATTGCAGTAGTAGGATCCACCTGATCAACCTAGGTTTGACATCCTTCTTGTTAAATAAGTACCAAATGGTTGCATGATCAATGTTGACTATTACCTTAGTTCCCACCAAACATTTACAGATGATACAACCCTCGATCATAGATGATTTGACCTATAGTAATATGCACACTAAAGCTGCCCGGATCTTTCAAACTGATGGGCAACCTGTTCTGGATTGTGCAACTGCACTATTCAGTAAGTGGAACAATCTCATATTCAGTCAACCTCCATTTATTTTTCCACAATCTCCTTAACATACTTTGCATACCTGGGTATACCCTGCAACACATCTACTGAAAGTAAGTTAATGTGAACTTCTTCAAAAGAGATTGAAACTCCAAAACATTCATTCTCCTTCTATTTTTGGAACTTCTGAGGAAATAGAGGGGGAGGTCTCACTATTTGTTTCACTTTTTCATCTGGTGCAACTAGTTCATTCTCTTTATGGTCAACCTTTTTTGATTAAATCTCTTTGCTTACTGCTTCACGATTGTATTTCTTAGGAGCTAGCTCATCTAATTGAAAACCACTATGTGTACTCACTACATTAACCTCTTTAGGATTTGGATTAGTGTTTCCAGGCAACCCTCCTCGTGGTCGGGAATTTCGGGCACTAGCAAACAACCCAAATTGTTTCACACAATTTTGAGTAGCAACTGATTGTTCTGCACATCCACGGCTAACTGATCTAGATCCGCCATAATTTTCATTATCATCTGCTAAACACTCATGTTCCTAGATTGCGGTTTAGGTTACTCTCTCTACATTTGTGGTTGGTACCCCTGTGAATTACCTAGAGGCCTGTACTAATTTTGCCCTTGGTTTTGATTTTAATTACCATCACAAGAAAAGTTAGGGTGGTTTCGCCAACTTGGGTTATATGAGTTCCCATAGTTTTCTTGACCTCCTCCTCTCTGACATTTCTTACAAAATTTATAGCATCTGGGTTCGCACCACATATCTATGTACTGTGATCACTTCCTCCGCAGATCTCACACCAATAAGGTGGTTGTTGAACTACATTAACTTGTGAGGGCTTTTGTTTCAATGCCATGTTACTTAAATGTGTACTCATCATATTCTGCATGGAACAAATATGTGCAGTCAGAACAATCATAGCATCTATATCTAACAAACCTACTATTTTCTAGACCACCAGTTTCAGTCCATCTCCATTCCACTCTGGATGGCATTGAGAAATCCGGTTCAGCAAAGTGTACAGTTCAACATAGGTCTTCTATATGGATTGTCCACATGCAGCTGAATCAAGCAAAATTTTGGTGTTAGGGTCCAAACCTTCAATGAAGGTATGGAATAATACCTCATTAGATTTGAACCAGTCCCAAGCTTGGTACAAGTTTTCACCACCCTTCTTCCTTACACTTAAAATGTCTCTCCTCCACTCAGCCGTTCTCCCATATGGAAAAAATTGAATGAGGAAATTCTTCGCTAGATCGTTCCAGGTGGTTATTAAATTTGTAGGCTCTGAGTTCAACCGTTTGTTTGCTTCCACAAGCAGAGATAAAGGGAGTAGAGTGAGCCTTACATAATCTTTATTCACTAAAGTCGAAGTGTAAATATCATTAATCTCCAAGAAATTCTAAATGTGGATCATAGGATTATATGTGAAGGACCAGTAAACTGCCAATTTGAATGCAAGATTCGCACCATACTCATCTCCAATTCAAACCTCCCACAAACCTAAGGTTTCTGAATGCACGATGTTAGATTAGTGGGACGTGGGATTTCCACGTCTCTGACTTTCATCTTATTAGCTTCCATTGTTTGAGGTTTTTGTTCTCTTTCCTTCGTTTCTGTTACAGGAGATGGTAATTCACCAATGACCAAAGGAATTGGATATTTAGTTTGTGTCCACCTTCTATGTACGAATCTTTCAGGTTCTTAGAAAGGCGACAATCATTATTGATCGTTGTCGAGTTTGGAGTGTCAAACAACCTGCAAAATTAAATTGCTAAGATCAAGTTGTCAACACTTGCGTTTTATATCAGAAATTAGAAAAATCAAATATTTCCTAATTCTAAAGTCCCCGACAGCAGCACCAAAACTTTGTTGTTGTCAAATCACACATGCAAGTGCACATGATCGTACAAGCAATAGAGTGAATCTTTTTTAGAGTTGGGTATCGTACCCACAGTGACTTATGATTCGAACTTATAAATTCTTCTAACTTGCAGTTCAATACAAATTTAATTTCCAGATTTCAAAAGTTGTTTGTTATCTACTTCGAACTTAAAATAAAATATAACTTGTATGATTCAATTTCGTGATTTTCGAACAATGATTTGGGAAAGATCCAGGGTTGCAGCTTATATCAGGATTCATGCAATAAATATCATTAAAATGGATAATTATTATCTATTGAGTCACTGAATCATAGGGTTAGATGTATGATCATGGTCTCCCGACCTCTAATCGCCTAATCACTTAACACCCTAACTACATCGTTGAGCGGGGATAAATAACGAAATACTAAGGATTAAGTTATATTCCTGTATGGTGACCCAAGCAAGGTCTCTACGTATATCCCTATCCTAGAGATGAATCAACCCTAGTTATTTAGAGTTCAACAAGCTCCTTATGCCCCACATTCTATCCTCTTATTCCTCTCCCGAGTTCAACTTGGAATATAGATTTATTCGTATGGTGATCAAACATGGAACACAAAAACAAGAACATAAGAGAGGTTCATGTGATAGTCAATAATAAATCCAAAAAAAACTGAAGAGATTACATTTACATTGTAGCTACAGCCATAGAACTATGATATTTAGCTACTCATAATCCAGTAAACAATCTTACAACGGTTTTGAATCATCAATTAGATTGAAAGGAAAAGAGATAAAGAATTAACCCTAAAAACTCCAAAACGTTGTTCTCTAGTTGTCTCCGTTCAAAATTATAAAAAGAACATTTTATAAAATAAAATAAGACCCTATTTATACTAAAATTCGAAACGGCCAATTCTTGGCTTAAGGCACGCGACGCGCGATGATATTCAAATTCTCATCCAAGGCTTATTGCCTTTTGTGCAACGCGTGAACGACATGAGGCAGTCTACCTCAACTTTAATTCTTATGACTTATTTTCTACTCACTCTTCGCGACGTGGGACCAATACGGAAATGCCTTAGAGCATTTGCTTCAACTTCTTCCTTGCTTCCTTTGGGCTCGAAACTTCCTATTGCTTCCGTCGTCCCTTTTTGTGCACGTTTCTCCCAATAAGATTCCCTACACAACTAATCATGTCGTTTAGCTCAAAAATACATTAATAACTTGATACGACTCTAAACATATACTCTGTGAATTCATATTAGGCATAAATGTGGACATAATTAGCATTCTGGGCATATAAATATGCCCAAGATCAATAATATACCTTAATCCCATCCATTCTAAGTAAAGCTTCTTGAGTATCCATAGTTTATAGTTCATGTTCTTATTAATATTTTTTCATAGTGGGAATAAGCCTTAACCTATTAATATTTTTTCATAGTGGGAATAAGCCTTAACCGACTCAGAGCATGTGAGATAAACATGTAATCTAGTGTTACCCACACTGAAAAGGGTTGTCCTACTTGTCTAAGGTAAGACCATGGTTTTTTAGATTTTAGGTGGATCCACTAGCTAAAGACCTATGGGGGAATATAGTTTATCGGAAACGGAAATAGTTGCGATATGCATGGACTCAACCAAGGTCAAAAGGTTTCTATCTCATGGGATACATACTTTGGGAACCCGAACTCAACAAAGGTTAAAGGAACCCATTTGGAAAGACGCGCTCCACTATCGTATAAGTTTCCATATCATATTCATTACAAACGGTGCTAAGAATTAATTCCATAGATTATCTATTAAGTCTTTAATTAAGTTCATATTCATGGAAGAATGTCGCGACACTCAATCCAACATAATTCACACTATAACTCATAGATTAAATAGGTGAGAATAGTCTTTCAACGTCATAATCATTATATTGTGAGAAAACATTTCACATCATATCATAATCCTACATAAGTGTAAACATGAGGATTATCCTCCAACAACACAACAACTAGATCATAATCATATTCACTTTACTCTCAAAATGTTCTTCAAAAATATTCATAATTCTCATAATCATGCATAATTCTCATTCTTTGCCCCATCAAGGACCATCTATCATATTCAGTCAATACGTCTAGAATTACAACATTAGACATATATTTAATCATAAATCAATTATGTAACACTCCGGAAGTTTCATGACCTAGACTAGAGACTCACTTAGAAAATAATGATGATTCTAGACAAAAACTAATAGAATTAACTTAATTAGGAATAATAAAAGCCTAAACGTCAAGGAATGACCACGACGTCCGGAAGCTAGTGAAAGTTAACTAGTGTGCCTTAAGGTTTCATACGGGGTTTGAAGATTCGTATTAAGGTCGAATTTGTCACACCCGGAGAGCATACCCCAGATGAGACAGGCGTCATTGTCCTCTCAGAGGACTCAGACAAGCCCTTAGCTTTCATCATAACATGTGATCAATAAAAATTGCGGAAAATTTAAAACTTTTACATTCTATTTGAAGTATACTTAGAATTCATACTTAACATTCATAAGGATATACAATATTCTAAACACTTGTCTCACAGATATTAAAACCATCTAAGAGTACAAATCTGGACTTAGCCAATAAATAGTCAATATGCCATATAGGCCTTAATACGAAAGAATCCAAAGACACAATGGAAATAGAATATCTTAAAACTACTATGTCTTCATAAGTGGAATATTAAAGATAGCATCTGCGAACATGAGGACCTAAAAAGACTTGGAGAAAGAGTTCCAAGATTCTTCAAATTGACCTCCTTAAACTTCAATGGCGGAACCTACAGTTGTAGTAATATAAAGTAATGGGGTTTGTACGCCACATGTACTAAGTATGGGTATATGCACATAACATATAAGGACATGCATGAAAAGGATCATTTATCATTTCGTTAGAAAACATGCTAAGTCATGTGAAGATATTTAATGCACATATCATAGAACATATACAAGATAAGGATTCCATCATCATAAGGCATTATCATAATCAAAAACACATTATCATAGAGTCATGTTAACTTTTCATATTCAAAAGATCATAAAACATAATATACAAGACACTTTCCAATGATCCATCCCCAACCTACAAGTGTAATGATCATGTGAAGCCCCATAACCCCACACAACCAAATAGAATAAGATAGGAGACCATGAGTAAAGCTGGGCTTCATATAACTTGTAGCATAAGTAGTCATCACTTCATATAACCATATAACCCAATAATGTATTCATCATAATGACCAACATCATATAAGAGTAAAAACATGTATCATAAACATATATCTTTCATGTTATCATATTACATAAGAACAATCTCCTAGGACTTCCCTTAGAGTCAACTTGTGCAATGTCTAGATAGAGTCCCATACCTCTGCCTATACTAAGTAGACTCTTCAAGTCACCCTAGTCAATATCCATTTACTTGTCTTTCATTTTTACATGAGGGAACATTCGCCTTAACCGACATAGACCGTGTGAGATAAATATGGAATCCGGTGTCGTAAAACCCCACACCGAAAGAAGGTGGTCTACCGGCCAAAGTAGAACCAAACATGATATAGCTTTGTAGGTGGATCCACTAGCTAGTATACAATGGTGGAAACATAGTTCAAGAACTAGTAGATGTATTAGAGACCCATAGTTCTACATTACATGGCAGCCTCAATCTCATGAGAGTCATTGTGACCTACCTTCCAACTAGGGAAGGGACACCTCTCATATCTAGTTCATCGGTGCTTAGCTTAAGTCCCTTTTCTTGAATAACCTTTAAGTTGTCTTTTATCATAACTTATTATAGGTCATAGGAGATTAAGTCCTTGTATAAACATTATCATGAGCTCTTTAGGATTAGATGAGAATTTCCTTTCATTCTAACCCTTCGTTTGTGAGATTAACATAACATAGTCATCTTGTGTAAAGCATACAAGAGAATATCGTAACTTGAATTTATTGTGTTCTTATCATGATCTCATAAGTAACATGTTCATATCCCAACATATACACATAGAAACATCATACATACTTCCATAACATAGCATCATGATTTATAGGCTAACATAAACATTGGAGAGTAATCACAACTTTAGAAGACTTACCTCTTGCTTCCAAGAACCTTATTCAAGAACTTAGTTCAATTTACAACATTCATAACCATAACATAGTGAAATACTCAATAGAATAACCAAGAACAACTCTTAAAATCATATACAATATCAATGCATAATGTAGGATAAGGTAACAGGTCATTTAAGAGTTCATTCTAGTCTTAATTTCAATCCATATGTTTACGTGTCATCAAGCAGTGGGTATAACCCATTCGAAAGAATCAAATTGATAATAAATATGCTTTTCACGAAAATCTATCATTAAAAGTCAAACACTCAACAATACATGCATAATTAACCATAGAAAACAATTGCTTTTCATCAAAATCATAAATCTGGAGTTAGGAAGAAAATTCCTCTTGTAGAGTAAAAACCCTAGTATTTGAATTTCTTGAAAACTTATCTTTGAAAGGAACTCTTGGGTAAATGAATCCCAAGAGTGAAAAATCCCTACCTTATAGAGGAATAATCAAGAAAATTTTATTGGAAACTTCGAAGCTTTCATCTTCTTCCTTAAGCTCTTCTTGTTCTTCAATGGAGTTCGGAAAAGAGAGCGTTCTTGAGACAGATGAGAGAAAACTTGTTTGATCTGGTTTTGAACGTGTAAAAGTGGTCTACAACTGACCTAATATCCATATATAGTCATGTTATGAACTACCCAAAAGACCCTCCACTTAAATGAGTCTTTTTAAGAAGCTAAATTACCAAAAATACGACTTACGATTCTGGGAAGTGGCTGCGCGTCACGGGGCCAAATCCCGTCATTCTTTTTAGATTTTGGGTTGAGGAAGTGAAGTGCATGTCTGCCTCACCTTTAGAGTCTAACTCTCTATTCTTGAGGCAGTAGACTGCATGAAAGCCTCGTGTCACACAGCTCAAGTCCCAATCTTGTTCGCGCAAGCTGCTTTTGCAGCCTGCCTACCCGTGTTGGGGTCCTCCCCAAGGACCCTTCGGGTGGTACTTGGGGTGTCGTTACCAGACGTTTGGACCCTTTGTACTACATAATAACTATCCACGGTATTTTTACAAGTTTTGTACTTCATTTGACACCTCAAAACCTTCACCAAACATAGGGACGTCAACTAGTTCAAATTAGGTAATTTTCGGAAGTCAAGGTCTTTCTTTGTCGTTTTGGATCTAACATTTTCCAAGTGAGTTTATTACATTAATATAGGTCTTGAAACATCACTTTAAACATTATTTAATAGATTGTGCTATAGTCTAAGTCATGGCATTTCCAGAGTATTACATTATCCCCACCTTAGGAACATTCGTCCCCGAATGACACTAAAATCTTTTGGAGGTAAGAATAGACTCAATACTAGCAACACAACTAATCAACAACACAAAATCATTAATGAGTCATGGATCATAGGAGTACATCATAACTCTTTACAACACATACCATAATATTACACATAACACTCAATTCATGATGCACAACATATAAGAGCTACATATTCATAACACATAGTGAGGAATTTCCTTCTCAACCTTATCATAAGCTCAAAATGCATCAAAGATTTACCATGCTATCGCTATTTTCAAGACAACAACATAACGGAAGAATCTCAAGAAGACACATGCATACATATTTCACATAAGTGCATAAATATCGTATGAAAGCATTTTCTTAAAACTCTAGTTGGTACTATCTTTTACCAAAACATGCACCTATTTAGAAAACAATTCAATTTCATGATTATGCATTACTTCTCTATTAATAGGAATGTCTAACCTCAAAGAGTAAATATATGAGGTTAGCGGGACTTCATGTATGGTTCAATCTCCCATGTTGCACCCTCAACAAGATGGTTCCTCCATAGAACTTTTACAGAGGCAACCTTCTTGTTTCTCAACTTCTTGACTTGGAAATCTAGGATCTCAACCGGAACCTCTTCATATGAGAGGTTCTCATCCACCCCTAATCCTTCAATAGGAAGAACGGACGCAGGGTCGCCTATGCATTTCTTGAGCATAGAAACATGAAACACCGGATGAACTGAAGCTAGTTCACTAGGTTGTTTCAACTCATAGGCAACCTTTCCAATTCATTGTAAAACCTCATAAGGACCAACATACCATGGACTTAACTTCCCCTTTCTACCGAATCTCATCAACCCTTTCATAGGTGAAATATTCAAGTAGACAAGACCACCTATTTCAAACTCAAGATCTCTTCTTCTATTGTCGGCATAAGACTTTTACCGACAATAGGTTGTGTTCAATCTATCTCTTATGATTCGAACCTTCTATATATCCTCATATATAATCTCTGGACCAAGGAGTGAGGACTCACCAACCTCAAACCATTCAACCGGAGATCTACACCTTCAATAATAAAGAGCTTCGAAAGGTGCCATGGAGATGATCGAATGATAGCTATTGTTGTAAGATAACTCAATCAAAGGTAAGTGATCATCCCAAATTCCCTTGAAATCAATGAAACATGCTCTTAACATGTCCTCAAGGGTCTGAATGGTAAGCTCCGCTTGACCATCCGTCTGAGGATGAAAAGCGGTACTAAGTTTCACTTGAGTACCTAAACCTTTTTTAAAAGCCCTCCAAAAATGAGAAGTGAATTGGGCACCTCTATAAGAAATGATGGACAAAGGAATCCCATGAATACTCACAATCTCATTAATGTATATTCTTGCATAATCTTCGGTAGAATATATAGACTTAACAGGAATAAAATGGGCAGATTTGGTCAACTTATCCACAATAACCCATATAGAATCATTTTGCCTTCGGGTTCGAGAAAACCCAACAACAAAATTCATATTGATGGCTTCCCACTTCCATGTAGGAACATCCATGATTTGGGTTAAACCACCTAGTTTAAGATGCTAAACTTTAACTTGTTGGCAGTTTGGACACTTAGCAACAAACTTTGCTATGTCCCTCTTTAAACCATCCCACCACTAGACCTCTCTAAGGTCATGATACATTTTGGTGGCACCCGGATGTAAAGAATAGCGAGAACCATGGGCTTTTTCTAGAATCTGATTTCTCAAATCCTCAACATCGAGTACACATAATCTCCCTTGGTACCTAAGAACACCATCCCCCCATTCGGAGAATGACTCATTGAGCTTACTAAGTACCGATTCCTTCAACTCCATTAATAGTGGATCAAGATGCTGCTTAGATTTCACCTCCACCACTAATGATTAGTCGGAGTTATGATGGACCATGAAATAACCATTTGGAATCTTCTAACCGCACACCTAAGCGAGCCAACCTATGAACATCTTTCACAAGTTCTTTCTTCTCTTCTTCCACATGAGACACACTACCCATAGTCATACGAGTCAAAGCATCCGCAACCACATTGGCTTTGCTAGGGTGGTAAAGGACACTCATGTCATGATCCTTTAACAATTCTAACCATCTTCTCTGTCCGAGATTTAACTCCTTTTGTGTAAACACATATTGAAGACTTTTATGGTCTGTAAGCACATCAATATGCTGACAATACAAATAATGTCTCCATATTTTCGAGGCAAAAACTATAGCGGCTAACTTTAGATCATGAGTTAGGTAATTCTTCTCACGAATTGTGAGTTTCCTAAAAGCATAAGATATCACCTTACTATGGTGCATGAGGAAACATCCCAAGCCTACTCGGGAAACATCACAATGCACTACAAAGCCTTCATTACCCTCCGATAAGGTTAACATCGAAGCGGAGGTAAGCTTATCTTTCAACTCTTGAAAACCTTTCTCACAAACTTTCGACCACTCAAAATTCACCTTTTTGGGGGTCAAAGCTGTCAAAGGAGAAGAAATGGACGAAATCCATCAACAAACCTTCTATAATAGATGGCTAGACCCAAGAAACTCCTTATGTATGTGGGAGTCAAAGGTCTAGGACAATTTCTGACCGCATCCGTCTTCTTCGTATCAACCTTTACACCATCACCAGAGATAATATGGCCAAGAAAACCAACCAACCTTAACCAAAATTCACA
Organism: Solanum sitiens; assembly: GCA_016801875.1. Lineage (NCBI taxonomy): Eukaryota > Viridiplantae > Streptophyta > Magnoliopsida > Solanales > Solanaceae > Solanum > Solanum sitiens. Next base: position 1,628,764 of record JABWTJ010000071.1, read on the forward strand.
GTTGCTAAATTTGGCATAAAGTTGGTGTTCTTTGAGGACTTGCAAGGCCAACCTCAAGTGACTCTCATGCTCATTTTCATTCTTGGAGTATATCAAAATATCAACAATGAACACAATCACAAACGAGTCGAGGCAATTTCGGAAAACTCTATTCATTAGGTCTATGAACGTCGCCAGGGAATTCGTTAACCCAAAAGACATAACTAGAAATTAATAGTGACCATATCTAGTTCGGAAAGCTGTTTTGGGAACATCTTCACCTCTCACCCTAAGTTGGTGATATCCCAACCTTAAGTCAATCTTGGAAAAATAGCTAGCACCTTGGAGTTGATCAAAGAGATCATCAATCCGAGGGAGATGATACTTGTTCTTAATGGTGACCTTATTGAGTTGGCAAAAATCAATGCACATTCTAAGGGACCCATCCTTTTTCTTAACAAACAAGACCGAAGGACCCCATGGAGAAATACTAGGTTGAATGAAACCCTTGTCTAGTAAATCTTTGAGTTGGAGCTTCAACTCTTCCAATTCAACCGAAGCCAACCTATATGGAGGAATTGAAATGGGATTCGTATCCGATAATAAGTCAATGCCAAAGTCAATTTCCCATTTGGGAGGAACTCGTGGAAGGTCATTAGGAAAAACCTCTGAGAATTCTGTCACTACAGGGACTGACTCAATAGAAGGAGTTCACATTCTAGGTCCTTAACTCTCACTACATGATATAGACAACCCTTGGCTATCATCTTACTAGCTTTCAAACAAGAAATAATTTGACCCATTGGCATAGAATTTCCCCCTTCCACTCTAAAATGGGTTCATTAGGGTATTGAAACTTCACTACCCTTGTTCTACAATCTATGGAAGCAAAACAATCATGAAAATCAATCCATACCCAAGATGATATCAAAATCAAACATGTGAAGTTCTACCGAATCAACAAGAGTAACTCTATTGGGCATCATTACATGACATTTCTTATAGACTCTTTTTGCAACCACAGAGTCACCCATTGGGATACAAACCAAAAAGGGTTCAATCAAAACATCGGGAAGTACATCAGACTTCCTAGATACCAAAGGTGTAACAAAAGAAAGAGTAGCACCTGTGTCAAGTAAAGCATAAACATTAATAGAAAAATCTTGTAACATACCCGTCACAATACCGGGAGAGCTTTCTTGTTCGCTCCTAGCCTTGAGTGCATATAAACGGTTCCTTTTTGGAGCTTCAGAACTAGGACCGATTGGTTGAGTTTCGCTATTCCCCTTACCTTGACTTCTTACGTTAGGACAATCCTTCCCATATGGCCACCTTTTCCATAACCATAGAAAATATTAGTTCAAACAAGGCATTCACCCACATCTTTCTTACAACACTTACCACAAGTTGGTCATTCTCTTGGTGGATCAACATTTCACCCCTTTTGAAGTTTAGGATTAGAACCTCTATCATTGTGATTCTTGGAGAAATTTGAAGGAACCTGGTTTGAAAACCTCTTCTTAAACTTTGTCTTTTCTTGAACATCAAGCCTACTCTTAGAAGAACCACTTTCAAATGACTTTGCCTTCTTAGCTTCCCTACTCCACTTCCTTAGACGACTCTCATAAACCTGTTGAGTATGAACCATCAACCTAGAAATATCCATATTGTCATGAAGCATGGCTGTGCGACATTCTTCTTCAAGCTCTTCGGATACGCCAGTTACATAACGGCTCATTTCATCCCTAGCATTAGAAACCAAAGAAGAGGCATATTTGGACAGCTTGATGAATTTTAAGGAGTATTCCTTGACACTCATGCCTCCTTGATGAAATTTGATGAACTCATCTACCTTAGCTTCCCTTTGTTCCCTTGGGAAGAATCTTTCAAGAAAGGCATTTTTGAAGGTCTCCCATGTCACGGGACCATCCCCTAAAGCCCGATTATCCTTCCACTGGTTGTACCATGTATGAGCCACGTCCTTGAGTTGATAAGCATCAAATTCAGCCTTCTTAGTAGTACTCACCCCTATAGCAAACAAGATATTTTAGACCTCATCAAGGAAATCTTGGTGGTCTTCATCAACTTTTGACCCAAGGAAAATAGGAGGATTCATCCTCGAAAAATCTCTAAAATGGCTAGCCATAGTACTAGCAAGCTGGTTCTCTCGAGGTGAAACCTCTCTGTTAGCTTATCCCATAATAGCCTGAGCTTGGGTGGTGATGTCTTAGTCCATTTGGAACAGGGCTGCCCTCACCTCACCATCCGTCATAGCCAGAGGATTCACCGAAACTTAATCATTTGCAGCAGCTTGAACTTGAGGAGCATTTTGATTACCTTGGGGAGTATCTCCCGCATTCGCAATCTCCTATCCTACTCTTCTCGCGGCTGTCCTTCTTGTGTTCATCGCCTATAACCATAAGAAAGGGATTAGATGCTAAAAGACACATAGTGTCAAAACTCTAAAGGCACGACATAGGATTTCCAAGAAAAGAGAAGTTTCCTAATCATCACATAGTCCCTCATCCACAATTGTGGCACGCTTCACAACCATGAACAAGACACTAGGTAATGTGGTTTAGTGAGACATTGATCCTAAGGATATTTAACCTCATGCTCTGATACCAAGTTTGTCACACCCGGATAGCATACCCCAGATGAGACCGGCGTCGTTGTCCTCTCAGAGGACTCAGACAAGCCCTTAACATTCTTCATAACATGTGATCAATAAAAATTGTGGAAAATTTAAAACTTTTACATTCTATTTGAAGTATACTTAGACTTCATACTTAACATTCATAAGGACATACAATACTCTAAAAACTTGTCTCACATATATTAAAACCATCTAAGAGTACAAATCTGGACTTAGCCAATAAATAGTCAATATGCCATATAGGCCTTAATACGAAAGAATCCAAAGACACAATGGAAATAAAATATTCTTAAAACTACTAAGTCTTCATAAGATGGAATATGAAAGATAGCATCCCCGAACATGTGGACCTACCAAGACTTGGAGAAACAGTTCCAAACTGCTTTAAATCGACCTCCTTAAACTTCAATGGCCAGAACCTACAGTTGTAGTAATATAAAGTAATGGGGTTAGTAAGCCACATTTACTAAGTATGAGTATATGCACATAACATATAAGGACATGCATGAAAAGATCATTTATCATTTCTTTAGAAAACATGCTAAGTCATGTGAAGGTCTTCAATGGACATATCATTGAAAATATACAAGTTAAGGATTCCATCAACATAAGGCATGATCATAATCAAAGACACATTTTCATAGAGTCATGTTAACATTTCATATTAAAAAGATCATAGAACATAACATACAAGACACTTACCAATGATCCCATCCCCCACCTAAAAGTGCAATGATATTGTGAAGCCCCATAACCCCACACAACTAACTAGATAAGATAGGATACCATGAGTAAAGCTTGGCTTCATACGTAAATAGTCTTCACTTCATATAACCATATAACCCAATAACATATTCATCTAATGACCAACATCATATAAGAGTTACAACATGTATCATAAACATATATCTTTCATGTTATCATATTACATAAGAACAATCTCCTAGGACTTATCTTAGAGTCAACTTGTGCAATGTCTAGATAGAGATCCATACCCCTACCTATACTAAGTATAATTTTCAAGTCACCCTAGTCAATTTCCATTTACTTGTCTTTCATTTTTACATGAGGGAACATTCGCCTTAACTGACATAGACCATGTGAGCTAAACATGGAATCCGGTTTCATAAAACCCCACACAGACAGAAGGTGGTCTACCGGCAAAAGTAGAACAAAAAATGACATACCTTTCTAGGTGGATCCACTAGCTAGTATCCTATGGTGGAAACATATTTCAAGAAGTAGGAGATGTATTAGAGACCCATAGTTCCACATTACATGGCAGCCTTAATCTCATGAGAGTCATTGTAATCTACTTTCCAACTAGGGAAGGGACACCTCTCATATCAAGTTCAAAGGTGCTTAGCTTAAGTCCCTTTTATTGAATATCCTTTAAATTGTCTTTTATCAGAACTTATCATAGTTCATAGGAGATTAACTCCTTGTATAAACATGATCATGAGATCGTTAGGATTAGATGAGAATTTGCTTTCATTCTAACCCTTCATTTGTGAGATTAACATAACATAGTCATCTTGTGTAAAACATACAAGAGAATATCGTAACGTGCATTTATCGTGTTCTTATCATTATCTCACATGTAACATGTTCATAACTGGCACAACCCGGATTCTGGAATCTGGATCGAGACCGGTGTCGTTGACCTCTCAGAGGTCGCAGACAAGCCTCCTCTTAGCTTTCATCACATTTATATAGTTAAATTTGTGGAAAATTTAAAACTTTTAAAATTTAATGAAGTGTACATAGACTTCATATAATATTTACATAAATTCATATACTATAAGCTCAACTAAACAACCATCTAATAACGAGTAAGCAAATCAAATGAAGAATTCGAATTATAATATAATAGTCTGCCAAAACGGCCTTAATGCAAAGCTTCTAAATAAAACATGTGAAAGAAACGCTAGGGACAATATCCTATAGCTATGTCTAAATACTAGGCTATGAAGATAGACGTAGCATCCTCGAACTCGAGAGGACCTACCAAATGGTCTGGAGATCGCTGAGTCCAAATCGCTGCAATGAGTCTTCAATCTGCTCTCCGACCTGCACCTATAAAAATAGCAATTATATAGGGTTAGTACACACTTGTAATAAGTATGGGTTTATGGACAGATACACGTAAGGACAATGCATGATCAAGGAAGGCTCTTCCTAACAACATGCCATTTCTAAAAAGTGTAGTTACTAGACTTTCCTAATTCGTTATTTAAGATTCGTGGTGTGATTATGATGTATTTTAATTCATTAAAAACACACAACTCATTTTCTATATAAACACAAGTCCTTGGAATCATGGACATAATTTTAGAACATCACAAACGAAAGTGTATCATGTTGCTCCTCCCAAACCCGAGAGCACCTCTTTCCAGACTTAGAATATTTTTCGTTCTTTTCTTGTTTTTGTTGTCTAGTTCAATTATCTCCTTTGGTATTATATTTTACTTACAAGTGCAATGATTCATTGTAGTCCCATACCCACAATGAATCAAGTAAGTAATCCAAGAGACTAAGGAAATGATTTAACTACAATTTAGGGCATGAAATCTTTGTAAGCCAATCTTTATTGGTTAAACATATTATACGATGTTGGCCTAATATAAGAAGTCATTATAAGCCAATCTTATTTGGCTATTGTCATTTGCCAATTATATAAGGTTATTATAAGCCAATCTTATTTAGCTTTAATCATTTTCATTATATGAGATGTCATTATTGGCTATGCCCCTTACATATAGAAAACTTCATTCTTATCAAACATTGACATTCATAAACTCTTGCTTTCTTAGTTCACTTTGAACTTACATCTCTTCTTCCTTCTTACTTTCTTAAAGAAGTCCATAGCATTAAGATCATGTGAAGTTACATGAAATCCAGTGTCTTCCCCACACCGAAAAGAGGTGATTCAATGATCAAAGTGAATCCTACATCATGCGAGTTAACATGAAATCCAGTGTCTGCCCTACACCAAAAAGGGGTGATTCACCGGCTAAAGTCAATCCATATGAAGTGTTTACCCCACACCGTAAAGGGGTGGTCCACGACTAAAGTGAAACCAGGAACATTCTTTTGAGCATTAACTGACATAGATCATGTGAGCTAAACATGAAATACGGTGTCTTCCCCACACCAAAAAGAGGTGATCTCACTGGCCAAGGTGAGACCAAAACATACCTAACTCTCTTAGGTGGAATCCACATGCTAGTTCCCATGTTGTCTAGACATAGTTCGAAGAATAGGACATATTCGGAGACTCTTATCCATCGTGGTGGAGCCTCATCTCATGAGACTTACATGTGCAAGCACAAGCTCATAGCTAGTCTATCGGTGCTTTGATCACTTTCTTTTATCTTCTTATCTTTTAGAGTTGACTAAAACATTATGGAAGCTTGCTTCTAGATTGAGGTTTACTTACTCTATTGATGACTTGTCATCCCTTTGTTTACATTGATGAAATGTGAATTTATCCTTACATAACATCTTTGGTGTTAATGAGACTTGTCTCACACGTTCTAACACCCTTTTTCGTGAGTATCTTAACATAGTAGTCTTAGGTGTAAGTGAGACTTGTCTCACTTCCTTTAACACCTCATTCTAGTCACTTTCTTAACTTATACACTTTTAATTATGTTAATACTCACTTTACTTGCTTACGTTCATTTGGTAACTTCATATCATTATTTATGGACGTTGAGACCTTCATTCAATGAAATACTTATGTTCATAGTTCATTTGGTTAGGACATGTTGGGACTTGTCCCAATGATTGGCATACCCTTGGTTATGGATTCATTGAATTATCTTAGATGTGATTAAGTTGTCATTTCAATACTTTGGATATGTGTGATTGGCATAAAATTAGTATTGGCCTAGAAAATTTGGAAATGACTTCACAACCAATTTATTGGCACAAGCCAAATATTCATTCAAATATAATTTCATGAAATCATTATTAGCCAATTTTATATCATAGCTTAGGCATAACATTATTAGCCATTTTGGATAGCCTCATATTAATACTTTAATGAACGTATCATCTCCAACAAGTCACGTTTAACAGTAAGTATACACCATGACCGTAACACATCAAGCTTATCACTTTCAGACACAAGTTAACGTAGCATCATTCTTTATTTCACGTAAGGAATACTTAAAATCAAACGAGTATAACTTATAGGCTCATTCAACATTTACAAATCAAGAAACCTACACATTAAGATCAGCCAGCACCACATACCAACAAAATGTTCGAGATTACATCTATATACTCATTGGAATCGGAAACAAGGATACTAGGGAAAAGGGCGTTCAAAAAGAACATTGGGAAACAACCCTAGTTTCGAGATTTCATATATTCAAGACGATGGAAAGTACTCTTGGAGAAAGAATTTCAGGAGAGAAACCCATACCTTATATAAATTCGAATCTACAACGATCACCCTAACGAAATCCTTGAAAACACTTGAAATCGCCCAAGAAAAGCCTCTAGCGTTCTTACGTTTTGCGGTTTGCGTTCTACTGCCTTAGCGTCATGAGTTCTCAAGAATTGATCGTGAATTCGAGGTTTAGGAACTGATATTGAATTAAGCAAATTAAGACTTAATTAACTTAATTAAATAACTAATTAGTTAATTACTAAAACAAAACCTTCTAAGTTGACTAGACATAGGAGGACCATTGACTTAGCCAATTTCAATTTTGACTAAGTGTCTCGGCTGACCAAGCCTTAATTTAATTAATTTGATGGCTTAATTAATTAAATAAGGGACCTAGGGAAATTACCAAAATACTCCTAAGTCACTAGGACCACAACTAACAACTTTGGACCATCCTAGGTTAGGTACTAGGTTGTCCCTAAGTTAGTTAATTTAGTTAGGTGCCAACCGACTAGGTCTTAGGTTGTCGGGTCCTTTGACTGGTCCTTTTTTATTTGTCCTAGGTTAGTTAGCTAGTTTTTAGGTTTGTTAGGGTGTTGAGTTGGTTAGGAATCCCAGCCCCACCTGGCAGGACCCGTCCGCGCACATGCCCCTAACAGCCTAACCGAATTCGGTTAGCATGTCGCGTGGTCCCCCTCTCGTCCGGTTGCACATGTGCTTGCACATGTGTTGCTGGCCATTTGACAAACCGTGCACCCTCATGGATTTCTTTTGGAAAGTTCACTCTTTGTCCAAGGATCCTTCCTTGGACACTGCTTAACTACATGATCATTTTAATTGATGATGTGATATGGTATCTAGGCTTGACACTTGGACGCTTCATACCTCATGGTTGATATGGTTGAAAACAAAATTTTAGCTTTGGGTCTTCTTTGCAGGTAAAATCTTAAACAATGCTTATTCACACTTAGAAAATTGGCTATCACCCTTAGCCAATATTTTTACATTATGCCCAATACTATTCAATATTGGGCATTGGGATGCTTATATGCCCCAAAATGCATTCTTGAAACCTATTTGGCTCTTTACGAGGCATATACATTTTTCTGGAATGTTACAATAGCCCAACATATACACATATCAACATCATACATACTTCCATAACATATCATCATGATTTATAGGCTGACATAAACATTGGAGAGTAATCACAATTTTAGAAGACTTACCTCTTACTTCCAAGAACCTTATTCAAGAACGTAGTTCAACATACAACATTCATAACAATAACATAGTAAAATACTAAATAGCATAACCAAGAACAATTCTTAAAATCATATACAAGATCAATGCATAATTTAGGATAAGGGAACGACTCTGTTAAGAGTTGATTCTAGTCTTAGTCCCAATCCCTACGTTTACGTGTCATCAAGGAGTGGGTATAACACATTCGAAACCATCAAATTGAAAATAAACATGTTTCTCACGAAAATCTATCATTACAAGTCAAACACTCAACAATACATTAACAATTAACCGTAGAAAACAATTGCTTTTCATCAAAATCATAAATCTGGAGTTAGGAAAAAAATTCCTCTTGTAGAGTAAAAACCCTAGTATTTGAATTTTTTGAAAACTTATACTTGAAAGGACATCTTGGGGAAAGGAATCCCAAGAGGGAAAAACCCATACCTTATAGACGAATAATCCACGAAATTTTATTGGAAACTTCGAAGCTTTCGTCTTCTTCCTTAAGATCTTCTTCTTCTTCAATGGAGTTTGGAAAATAGAGCGTTCTTGAGAGATATGAGAGAAAACTTGTTTGATCTGATTTTGAACGTGTAAAAGTGGTCTAAAACTGACCTAATATCCATATATAGTCGTCCTATGAATTACTCAAAAGACCCTCCACTTAAATGGGTCTTTTTAAGAAGTCAAATTACAAAAATACGACTTTAACCATTCAGGGAAGTGGCTGCGCGTCGCGGGGCCAAATCCCATCATTCTTCTGAGATTTTGGGTTGAGGTAGTGAGGTGCGTGTCAGCCTCGCGTTTAGAGTCAGCCTCTCTATTCTTGAGGCATTAGCCTGCATGACAGCCTCATGTCGCACAACTCAAGTCCCAATCTTGTTCGCGCAGGCTACTTTTGCAGCCTGCCTACCCGTGTTGGGGTCCTCCCCAAGGACCTTTAGGGTGGTCCTTAGGGTGTCGTTACTGGACGATTGGACCCTTTGTACTACATACTACCTGTCCAAGGTATTTTTACAAGTTTTGGAGTTCATTTGACACCTCAAAACCTTCACCAAACATAGGGACGTCAACTAGTTCAAATTAGCTAGTTTACGGACGTCAAGGTCTTTCTTCTTTGTTTTGGTTCTAACATTTTCCAAATGAGTTTATTACATTAATATAGGTCTTGGAACATCATTTTAAACATTATTTAATAGATTAAGCTTAGTCCAAGTGATGGCATTTCCGGACTGTTACAGCATTTTGTGAAAAAGCTTAGGGTACACATTAGAGTATGTTCAGGGTCAAAACGTCCGGGTAAGACTCCCTGAGGACCATACTAAGGGACCTCGAGGAGGACCATAACATTTACCAAAATGCTGTCAAATTAGCATGCAAACGACAAAGGCAAACAATGCCCCATCGATTGACTCACGCAGCGTCATTTGAGTCGTGAGTCCACACTTTAATTATGAATCCATGGATCCATTTGAGCAGTCTCTTAATCAAACAACGACTTTCCGGGATGATACATTCATGGAACGATGAACCGTCGATTGGAGGGCGTTGTTTGTGCCTGCGAGCTGGTGCAATGCCAAGGGTGAATTAATAAAATACACCCTTGGCCAATTAAATGTGAGTTTGGTCTAATTAGGTCATTTTAGATATATTAAGGGACATTAACTCATTAACCTAACAAACACTTCATAACTTTCAATTCAAAAATCAAAACCCACTTTTCCTCTGTCAAAAATTCTCACTCTAACCCACCATTGAAGAACAAGGAAGAACTCAAGCTAGGGCACTCAAGATCCATCCCTTTTCACTTCAAATTCGTGGAACATCATCAAATAAGGTATGTGGATTTTGATTTATGGATTATTTTCTCCATGAAGCCCTTCAAACTCCTATTTTCGAATTTGTTATGGTGACTAAAAACTAGAGTTTGTGATCTAGCCATGGGTTCACTCTAAAAGTGTTTTCTTTATGTTATGTGCCTTATATTATGAATATATTGGGATTAATTGATAATTTGTATTGTGAAAATATTCCAAGAACCAATGTGCACCCTATGACCTAATTTCATGAATGTTATTGCATGAATTGGGTAGATATGAATATGATGTATTCTAATTGATAATCTTGTTTCATTTCTATTGTGATGTATATAGAGGTGATTATGATAATTGATTCTTAACCTTGAAAATAGGGTAAATCTTAGGGTTTATAAATATTTTTGAGAATGTTGTATATGAACTTTAAAGTTGTTTCCAAGGTACATGACTTATGAATGGATGAAACAAAGGTATTATGGGGTTGTTTCCACTCCCTTGAAATAGCTATTACGTTGCAAGAATTGTGTGGGATGAAGCTAATCTCTTGTGTTGATTGAAAGTATAGTTCTCATGAACACACCATAATTTATATTGTGAAAAGTACTACCTACATATGTATTTTGATTCTACGATTAAAGTGTATTCTCACCTAATGAATCTAAGAGGTTTATGTTGATTTGTATTGATGAATATGGATTAATCTTCACACATGTAGATACAATTAAAAGAACTAATGGTAGTAAGTTGGGAAAGTATACTAAGCACCGAGAGGATATGGCCAATGAGGAAAAGACCATTCCGTTAATGCAAGAGGTTGGGTCATCCTAGTGATACTCATGAGATGGGGACTACCTGTTAATGCAATAGGTAGAGTCCCTAGAATCAGTCTCCCTATCCCTTAACTGCGTACCCCCGTAGGGCATAGCTAATGGATCCACAGAGTAGCTAGTATGTAGATTATACCTTGGCAAGTAGAACACCTTTTTTGGTGTGGCGCTTTATGACACTGGATTCCATATAACTTCTCATGGTCTATGTCGGTTATGGTTTATCTTCCCTAAATACCTAAGTAATGAAAAAAGTATGAACTAGTCTATGACATCCTAATGAGTTTACTAATTATAAGTGGGGGTATGGGACTTCACTTGTACATTGCACTAGTAGGCTTAGGAGGTTGTTGTGGGTGGTTGTTTGTAGATATGTGATGTACCGTGGTTTCACAGTACTTTCAATGCTTTTTCCTTAAGTTTAGTGTGTGTCTAAGGCCTTTTTGTAGTAATTTTAATATATTTTTATCTGTGTTTTTGCAGGAAAGCTGTCCAAAATGGAAATGCAGAAGACTGTGCAGAAATCAGTGCAGAAGTAATGACCTACGAATCCATCGACGGTGCGTAGGTGGTGATCGTCGACTGGAGGTTCAAGCATTTGGAAGCAACTCGGGGAAATATGACCAAGTGTCAGGCTACGGAAGAATCGACCGTCCGTCAACTGATCGACGGATCATCCTGGAAAACCGTTGTTTCTAACAGAGAGTAGTCCCAGTACCCTACTTGAAGAAATCACTAAGTATGGAAGGACGGAGGCATCGACGGACCATATGTGAGACGACAGACCGTGTTGTTGGTTCGTTAATTGTAACAGAGAGGATGCAAAAGTGAAGGCTGAAGAAAAAGTTAAGTGTGGATCGACGGAGGCAGTCGACGGTCTGTTGTTCCATCGACGAACCGTCAGTTGGGTCGTTGACCGAAGACGCTTTTTGGGATTGATTTTCCTTATTTATAACTCCTTTTAATTTAGGACTTTATTATTATAAATAGGGTTAAAAACCTCATTTTTTGGGTTAGACTTTTTATTAATTTTCATACTCTTGTTATTGGAGACTTAACTTTGGATTTTGGGAATTAATTCAAATTTCCGGAATCAATTCTCAAGTGAATTTTGCTATTTCAAGTTTGATTTCTGGATTTTCTTCAAACTTATCAAAGTAAGTACATGAATTCTTATCAAACAATCATGAATTGTGTATTTCTAAGCATGGGTAACTAAATCCACAACTAGGGTTGTGGGAACCATGGGTGATTAACAAGGTAAAACTAGCTAAATAACAATTCTAAAATAGGTTCTTGCATGTATTGATAATTCTTTCGTTCAGAAGTCTTTTTAACGAGTGCACGCGTTTGAAATTGCCCTATTTCTATTTGCCGGACCAAGGGGGTAGTTAATAGGAAAAGAATTATCGAAATAGATTTAGCAAATACTATCTAATAGGCTAGTTTCGATTGGTGCGAAGTAATAACTAAGACATACATCAAATATGATGCTTAATATGAAGTAAAGGTAATCTTTAGTAACTTAGACACACATAACCGGACCAAGGTACGGGGTGAAATTCTCTAAATGCCGGACCAAGGATTTAGAGATACATAAATTATCACTTTGCATGCAAGACACTAGGAAAGGATTGTTATAGCTAGGATTACCGCGTTATGAACCTATGAGGAACACTTACACCCTAGTTTCTCTCATCACTTGATAAAAACCAAAGTTTTAATCTTGCTACTTGTTTTATTTAGAAATAATTGAATACTTTTAGTTTCATAAAACCCCCCCTTTTACTTAACTATTTTCGGAAAGGACTTGACTAAATAGAAGTAATTGGATATTGAAGTTAAGTCTAAACCATTTTCCTCTTGGGATCGACCCTAACCTACTTGTTGGGTTCTTTAATTCATACGACCGCTTATACTTCTGTAAAGAAGTGTAATTTTAGCGTATCAAATTTTGGCGTCGCTGCTGGGAAAATGGCTTTTAGATTAACTTTAAGCACATTACTAAATTTTAGTCAACAATTTCCTAATTTTACTTTTTTTTTCTTTTTATCTCTCGCATGTCGAGCTATAGTGTATGCCAACTACACGAAGTCGAGGAGAACCAATACTTTCACTTGATCCAGAACTAAACCGTACACTTCGCAGAATGAACAATCCACACAATCCTGCTAATATTGGTAATGAGATCAACCATCAACTTCCTCCGCCGGTTGATGCTCATAATCAAGTGATGGTTGAGAACCCTTGTGAAGGTGATCTGAGAAGGCAACCTCCTGCCCCACACCCTCAAGAGTACTATAGGGAAAATGTTAACATCACTGACTCTGATGGGCCACTTGTCCTACCTCCTCTACCACATGGTCATACTTTCGTGGTAACTAGTAGCTTGATGTAGATGCTCACCGCTAGAGGTTTGTTTTTGAGGCTACCATCTGAGGATCCATATGCTCACATCGCCAAACTAAGGTCGGTGTGTAACAGTTGTGTGGGGAGGCCTGACTTGGACATGGACGTCATTGGGTTAAGAGTGTTCCCTCTCTCACTGTTGGGAGAGGCTGCTATATGGTTTACTGAGCTTCTCTATAACTCGATCTATACTTGGAACCAATTGAGGGATGTGTTCCTAGCACGTTACTATCCGGTGTCTAAGAATCTCAACCACAAAGATCGGGGTGAACAACTATGTGGCATTACCAGGGGAGTCAGTAAGTAGTTCTTCGGATAGGTTCACCTCATTCTTGAGAAGTGTCCCAAACCACCGCAATGATGATGAGTCATTGAAAGAGTACTTCTATCGGGGGCAAGATGATAATAATAAATCAGTTCTTGATACGATTGTGGGTGGTTCCTATGGGGAGTGTACTTAGCAGAGATCGCTGAGAAGTTAGAGAAAATCACCCAAAATAATAAAGTTTGGAGCACTAGGAAGCTGGATACTAGGAGAAACACTTTTGCGGTGCAATCTACACACAACCAGCCGCAGATGAGATTCGTGAAGAGATCGAACAAATGAGAACTGAGCTTGGGTTAGTGTTGAAACATGTCACCGGGGGTGTAGAAAAAGTAAATGCGGTGAACTATTTGGCTAAACCACCACCGCTGGTTGATGACTACTACTATGAGAAAGATTCTTACACAGTGAATGAGCAAACAGGGGGTTTTCGGCCGAACACCCAAGGCTCCAATCAGGAGAATTGGCGCCAAGGTCAAGAAAATCAAGGTCAAAACTATGGTAATTACAACCGAGAGGGTCACTATGTTCGAGATGGAAACTTAAACCGCGACAACAACTTCAACCAGGGTAACTATGATAACATAAACGATCGGAGTGGGCCCTATGTTCCACCTCAAAATCGGGAAGTTTCTCCTAGGGATGTTGGAGGTAGTATGGCGAGAGTTGAGGATATGTTGCTGAAGATGATGAAGAGGTTTGATGCTAGTGATGAGCACGCCAAAGAGTTGAGAGGTGATTTATCAAATATTGGGCAAAAGGTGGACGCACATGCAATCTCAATCAAGCATCTTTGAGTTGCAAATGGCTAAATTGTCTTCTACTATGAACCCACGTCAACCGGGTACTCTTCCTAGCAATACTGTTCAAAATCCGAAAAATGATGGACATTGTATGGCAGTTACTACTCGAGGTGGTAAGCAAACCATTGATCCACCTATGCCGTCTCGCGTAGAAGATGAGATGAGAAGAGAAGATGAGGTAGTAGAAGCTAGTGGTGATTTGGTAAATGAAGCGGTGAAAGAAGTAGAGATGCCCCAAAAGGTGACTCCCATTCGAAGACCACCACCATAATTCCCGCAAAGGTTGGTGAAAAATACCGAGGATGGTAAATATTGGCGTTTTATTAATATGTTGAAACAGTTTTCCATCAATGTTCCATTGATAGAAGCTCTTGAACAAATGCCAGGTTATGCCAAGTTCATGAAAGATATAGTCACTAAGAAGAGATCGGTTAGTTTTGAGGATGATGATCGGATGCAACATTGTAGTGCTATTTCTACAAGGTCCCTTGTGCAAAAGAAAAAAGATCCGGGTGCTTTCACTATTCCATGTACAATCGAGTTATTACACTTTGCTAAAGCATTACGTGATCTTGGGGCAAACATAAATCTCATGCCTCTCTCCATTTACAAGAAGTTGGGTTTGGGTGACCCAAAACCCACTGCGATGCGGTTACTAATGGCCGATCGAACAGTGAAGAGGCCTATTGGGATACTCCATGATGTGTTAGTAAAGGTGGAGTCATTCATATTTCCGGCCAATTTTGTGATTCTTGACTGTGAGGTGGATTTTGAAGTGCCTATTAATCTTGGGAGGTCATTCCTTGCTACTGGTCGCGCCTTGCTTGACATGGAGAAAGGGCAGATGAAGTTTCGGTTGAATAATGAAGAAGCAAATTTCAATATTTGTAGGTCCATGAGGCAGAGTGGTGAGCTCCAGTCAGTATCTGTGATATCCTACAGAGTTGAGAGTTCGTCGGAGGTACAAATAGAAGAGCGTCTTGGTATTGAGGTACTAGCAGCAGTGATTATGAATTTTGAGAGTCATGGTATAGAATAGTATGGGTCATTGGTTGCGGCACTTTATCGAGGTGATATTCGGTTTCAACCACAGAAGTTGGAGTTAGATATGAAGCATCGCGAGTCTCCACCCGCGAAACCATCTATTGAGGAGGACCCAAAATTGGAGCTTAAGGCTCTACCACCTCATCTGAGGTATGTTTTCTTGGGAAAAGGTGACACTTTGCCGGTAATTATTGCGTCAGATTTGAATGCGCATCAAGTAGATTGTTTGGTGGAAGTGTTGAAGAGGTTCAAGAGATCTATTGGGTGGACTATTGCGGATAATATTGGGATCCCTCCCGATATTTGTTGAAACAAAATCCAACTCATGTCCGATCATAAGCCAAGTATTGAGCACCAGAGACGTTTAAATCCACCTATGCAAGAGGTAGTGAAGAAGGATAATTAAGTGGTTGGATGGCGGAGTTGTATATCCGATCGCTGATAGTAGTTTGGTATGCCTTGTTCAGTGTGTGCCTAAGAAAGGGGGAATGACTGTGGTCCCTACTGAGAAAAATGAGCTTGTTCCAATAAGGCCGGTGACCGGATGGAGAGTGTGTATGGATTACCGGAAATTGAATGCATGGACTGAGAATGACCATTTCCCTATGCCCTTCATGGATCAGATGTTGGATAGGCTTGGAGGAAAGGGGTGGTATTGTTTTTTTGATGGTTATTCAGGTTACAACCAAATCTCTATTGCACTGGAAGATCAAGAGAAAACCACCTTTACTTGTCCTAATGGAACTTTCGCGTTCAAGAGGATGCCCTTCGGGTTGTGTAATGCACCGGCTACTTTTCAGAGATGTATGATGTCTATATTCTCCGATATGGTGGAGGACACCATTGAGGTGTTTATGGATGATTTTTCTGTTGTTGGTGACTCGTTTGGATCATTGTTTGAGTCACTTGGCCGAAGTTCTCAAAAGATGTAAAGATTGCAACCTTGTGCTAAATTGGAAAAAATGTCACTTCATGGTCAAAGAGAGTATTGTATTGGGCCATTGCATCTCAGAGAAGGTTATAGAGGTTGATCGAGCCAAAGTTGAGGTGATAGAGAGACTTTCTCCACACATCTCTGTAAAAGGTGTGAGGAGTTTTCTTGGGCATGCGGGCTTCTACCGGAGGTTCATCAAGGATTTTTCAAAAATTGCACATCCTCTGTGCAAGTTACTTGAGAAAGAGTGTAAATTTTATTTTGATGAATCCTGTCTGAATGCATTTGGAGAGTTGAAGGAGAAGTTGGTGTCTGCGCCCATTATTATTTCCCCGGATTGGAGCAAACCATTTGAGGTGATGTGTGATGCTAGTGGGGTTGCTCTTGGTGTAGTATTGGGACAAAAAAGCGATAAAATCCTTCACCCCATTTATTATGCCAGTAAGGCCCTTAATTAAGTTCAAAAGAATTATATTGTGACTGAACAAGAGCTCCTTGCGGTAGTATTTGCTTTCGAAATATTTCGCTCCTATTTGCTTGGCACGAGAGTTATAGAGCATATTGATCATTCTTACTTGAGATATTTGATGGCAAAGAAGGATGCGAAACTGAGGTTGATTAAATGGGTATTACTGTTGCAAGAGTTTAACTTTGAAGTGAAAGATAGAAAAGGGACCGAATATCAAGTTGCCGATCACTTGTCCAGATTAGAGGATGAAGCTATGTAAGAATTAGGTGAAAAGGCTGAAATTGATGATACTTTCCTTGATGGGCATGTATTGGCCGCTTCTCATGACTTTATTCCATGGTTTGCCGATTTAGCAAATTTCTTGGCTAGTGATATCGTCCCATCGGACTTGTCCTTTCATCAAAGGAAAAAGTTCATGCATGACGTGAAAACGTTCTTTTGGGATGAGCCATATTTATATAGGAGTTGTGCCGATGGGCTTATTCGCCGTTGTGTGCCCGAAGTTGAGATGCTTAGTGTTTTGGTGGCACGCCATTCCACACCTGTGGGTGGGCATCATAGTGGTGTCCGGACTGCCCATAATATCTTGCAATGTGGCTACTATTGGCCAACCATCCACCAAGATGCTCATGAGTTCGCCAAGGCATGTGATAGGTGCCAAAGAGATGGAGGTGTTTCTAGAAGGCAAGAGCTCCTTTTAAATCCCATTCTTGTAATTGAGTTGTTTGATGTGTGGGGCATTGACTTTATGGGCCCTTTTAAGAGTTCTCATGGGATGAAGTACATTCTTGTGGCGGTTGATTATGTGTCAAAGTGGGTGGAAGCCATAGCACTTGCATACAATGAAGGGAAGAGTGTCACCGCGTTCTTAAAAAAGAACATATTTTCCAGATTTGGTACCTCTAGGGCCATTATTAGTGACGGGGGATCTCACTTTTGCAACAAGTTGTTCAATGGTTTATTGGAGAAATATAGAGTTCGCCACAATGTAGCCACTCCCTATCATCCACAGACTAGTGGGCAAGTCGAGGTGTCAAACATAAAATTGAGAAAATCGTGAATTTGCGGTTGGGGATTTGGTGCTTTTGGTCAACTCTAGGTTGCGCTTGTTTCAGGGCAAACTCAAGTCCAAATGGACTGGTCCATTCTTGATCACTCAAGTGTTCCCTAATGGTGCGGTTGAGTTGGAGAACAAGGAGGGTGCACGATTCATGGTAAATGGGCAAAGAATCAAAATCTACCTTGGGCATGCAAAGAATGCGAATGAAGTGGTTGAAGCATACAATCTTGATGAAGTCTGAGTAATCAAGATTCTTGCGTCGTGCTGCGACGTTAAATCAAGAGCTGATTGGGAGGCCCAATATGTATCCTCTAGCCAACACTAGTTTTTTCTTGTCTTAGTAGGAATAGTCGCATTATTTCGATTTTTACTTATTGTTCTGTGTAAATTTTCTTTTATTTATTTTAAGTCTGATGGCTAGAGATTAGTTTAGGGTCCATGTCTAAAAAGTGTCGAGAAAACACAAAAAGAATGGCTTATTGGGTGCTAAATGTGCAAGGACTAAATCACCAGAAATTTGCAGAAATTAGTCTGGTGCACTGATTGACGGACCAATCGACGGGTTGTCGTCCCATCGACGGACCGTCGATGGAGTCCGTGGATCCCAGGTTTGTTTTTCAACATTGTCTAAGTTAGGGAACAATCGACGGAGCAGTCGATGGATAGTCAATTGACTTACGATCCGTCGACAAGGAATCGTAAGTTCACCAGATCCAAGGACCCGACCCGACCCGGCCGGCTATATAATGAATTTAAACTCTTCAGTTACTTCCCCACCTTTTGAAATTCTCCCCCAACCGTTTCCCTCCCTATATTCCGTTACTCCCCCACTCACTCACACACTAATTCACCCTTAATCCTCTCTGATTTCATATTCTCTCATCATCTACACATTCCCAAAACCCTCATTCCCCAAATTCCCATCCTTTTCTTTCATCTTTCCGGTCGGTGTTAGAAGGCGGCCTTAGTGTTGATCATTGCAAAGTTCACCCTCACAGTCCCTCCACTACAGAATACAGGTATGTCCTTCTCATATGCTCCCTAATCTCATGTCATTTGTTTGGATACCGAAGTGCTAGCATGTGGGTCTTGACTTAGGGACAACTTTTCCTGATTTAACTGTAATTTGAGAGTTTCTTGTCCCTAATAATGATGGCAAATGTATGGGGTGGGGGTGAAATGAATTCTGAATGGGTTAGTTTTATAGTTTTCTGACTTAGGGATTTTTAGTCTCTTAGAATCTACGATTGCAATTGGAATAATCGAAGCCCTGGGAATGACGAAATGGTGTGTTGATTGCTATAGAACATGTTAATTTATGTGCTTGAATTTGTGTATATGTGGGGTGCAAAGGGTGTAGAAACAAATCTGTCTCTGACCAACAGTACGAGACCCTGTCTATGGACCATCGGTCAATCAACGGACCATCGATGGGATCCGTCGATAGCAACACCTCGACCTAGTTTAACTCTGGAATGACGGAAGTGGACTACGGTCCGTCGATCATCTTGCACGTCCGTCGTTTCTAACAGAACCTTTGTCTCTAAAGCTTTCTAAAATCTTGTCTAAGTGTCCAACGACGGAAGTGGACTAAGGTCCATAGATTGATCGACGGACCGTCCTGCATGTCCGTCGTTTCTAATATAACCTTTGTCTCTAAAGCTTTCTAAAATTTTGTCTAAATGTCCAACGATGGAAGTGGACTATGGTCCATTGGTTTATCGATGGGCCGTCCTGCACGTCCGTCATTTCTAACTTCAACTACTATGGACTTATAACTTTTGAAATGTACTAAGTGTTCACCGACGGACCCTATCGACGGACAGTCGATAGTGCCCATCGTTTAGTTCTGCAGTTCTGCACTTCACTGTGTTTTGTGTTCCAATTTTGGTGTTTGCTTCTTTCTAGTGTGTTCAATGATTATAATGGAACTAATAACCCTACCTTTGCAGGTACAAATGGCCCCCAAACCCGATATTGTCTACTCCCGAAGACGATTTAAGTCCGTCGCCCATTCACGCCGATTGGTGATTGGTTCGTCGGACGATTAGACTGATCCTGAATACATGCAACCAGGCACCCGGACACCAACACCTGCTGCTAGGACCACTCGGGGCACGCCCAAGAAGTTGGCTTCTGGCGTAGTCACTATCTCCCAGTCTGATGAGGAGCGCACACTGACCGGCACACCATTTGGGTCTGCCGCGGGTCCTGAGGGAGCGCCTGGCGCTGAGGAGGCTTCCGAGTCTTAGTCGGCCCACTCTTCAGGATTGCATGGTACACTGTTCCTGCTGCACCTTCCCACTCTGCCTTGTCTGATGAGGCCGATAGTGCGGATTCTACTCCAGCACCCCAGTTTGACGTCCCTGCACCGGTTGCTGATCAGCCCAATCGGTGGTGCATAGAAGGCCAATACCAGGTTTATAGGGATTCTAAGTTGCTCAATGATAAGGGGGTCATGACTCGGACTCTGACAGTCGAGCGGCAGGTTCTTACAGGGAGTCTCCACACGATCCCTGCTATACATGATCTCTTCACCCGCCATCAGCTCGAGTGGATGGCTAGGAGCGTGGGATGCTACAGTGAGGAGTTGGTGCGAGAGTTCTACTCTTCTTATGTAGGGACTCTCCAGGATTCTTTGGATAGGTGGTCTAATCCCGCCAAACAAGCACCACTTACCCATGTTCGAGTCCGTGGCCGCAGGGTGGATATCTCTTTGCCCACCATTCGTCGTTTCTTATACGGTGTTGATACAGATTTCACCAGGGACCCTCTCACCCCTGAGTTCGACTACCGTTAGAAACTGATTAAGGAGGTCCATTTCCAGCAAGACAAGGTTGTGAGAGAGACCACCAAGAAGTGGATAGCCCAGCATATTTCCGTGGATCGTGAGGGTGCAGACTGGGTGCTGGAGCCCAGAGGCCTTATCAAGAAGGCCAACCTCACATTTGCTGCCAAGTTCATCTGGCTATTGGTCTGCAATTTCCTATCCCCCACAGCCGCTTACAATATTCTTACATGGGATAGAGCAGTCTTGGTTGCTGCTATGGTTGCCGGGTTCGAGGTTGATTTTCCGAGGCTATTGCTGGCAGTCATCCATGAGAGGGCCTTTAAGGGCTCTATCACTTAACCCTTTCCCTGTATGATTTTTGAGTTGCGCAGGTCTGCTTGAGTGCCCATTTGGCACATTGATGTTCTCAAGACTTCTACTAGGACAGTGGACATCGGTCTCATCCAGGATGAGGCCAATGAGGCAATACCAAACAGAGGGCCTAGAGTAGAGGTGCAGCCACTAGGTGAGAACTTGGTGGACACGGTTGAGCAAGACCAAGGGGCTGATCAGGCTACATCAGATCCAACCGACACCACCTTGGTTGAGTCTATCCCGGGCACTAGCAGAGCCCCGAGTTCCTCCCGATCTACACCATCAGCAGCACTCGTCCCGATTGCTAGGGTCCAGAAGTTAGAGGCCCAGATGACCACATTGCTGCATCACATCCATCCTTGGATGCAGAGGTCCATTGCTGAGGCAGAGGATCGGATCGAGAAGAAGATTGCCCAGCAGACTGAGAGAAAGATTCTGGCAGTCCACCAGCGCCTTGATGCGTTCGAGTTGAGGGTTCTCGTCCGGCCAGCCCCTACTATTTATTTGACTACTCTCCAGGGTGCTGTGGCGAGTATGAGGGCTGATGTAGATGCCATTCTGGATGTGCGGGTACCTAAGCCTTAGGCCACACCTGCGGATCTTGCTGAGGATACGGTGCTTAGTGCACTGTTCCAGACCATCGCCCGCCACCTCCTCCACCACGTCAGCGTGCCAAGAGGCACCGGCCTAGAGAGAGTGATGAGGCTTGGGATAGGAAGAAGGATCGCATTGAGTTGGAGGATGCGAGGAGAGCCTCTTTGGTAGATGAGGGGGCCCGACAGATGAGGGCTCGTGAGTTGGCTGCTGGGGCGTCTAGCTCCAAGCTTGAGGATGTTGAGAGGAGCACCACTGAGGGTGCAGAAATTGCTGCGGACACTACTGATGGTGTCCCTACTACTGATGGATCGGGTTGTAGGCAACCGGACCCGCATGATTATTGATCTTCAGCGCTATACGCCTCAGGTTCGCTTCACCTACCACCTTATTATTATATTTCTGATGCATTGGGGACAATTTCATGCTTTCTTGTTGAGGGTGGGGTAAATGGAAAGTAAGTGTTAGGGTGAAGTCTGAGTAGCCCAACTCATGATCCTCTCTTGCGGTATTCTTGCCTGTGTTCTTTTGCCCCAAGAGACTGGTTATTTTACTATTGAACCAGCCTGTTTAGTATCTTGTACAAAGTATGAATGTGAAATCTGAAGCATGATGGCTAAATACAATAATATCCCATTCTAAAGAGAATGCTTGCATGATTAGGCAAGTGAATGTGAATGTGTTGGCTCTAAGCATGACATCGAGATACACCATTGCATGACCCTCAATCTAAACTCGAACTAGGTATCCGATAATCTGGTAGGTTAATGAGGTTTTAAGAGAGTGTGAGGAAAGTTTCATAGTCCACGGTTGGTACCTAGCCAGAACATGCCCGGTTAGTCCTGCAAAAGTAATTTGTGTTAGTCAATTAGGAAAGGATCATAGACCCTTGTTCAAATTAGCCAATTTTTAGCCTAAATGAAAGAAAACCACATGAAATTAATCCCTGTTTGATCCAAATATCTTGAGCTTACAATGAACCTTTCTTTTCTACCCCAACAAATCTTTTCTGGGTATAATGTGTTAGACCTGGTCCCTCCTTGGACATGTGCACCTCAACTTAGGCCAAAAGCATAAGTTGAGGGTGGCTAAGGCAGAAACCAGTCTCGTCTTGGCCCTGACCCAACCTTGGGTATTGTATACCTCGACTCATGGCAAAACCTTGAGTTGAGGGTGGCTATTATGAGTAATGTTCTGAAAAGTGGGGTTGAGAGGATTATTAATAAATAAAAAAAAAGAAAAAATGAAAAAGAGAAGTGACTCAATTAAAGCTGAAATCAAGTAAAGAATTTGAAAGAAAATAATAAAAAAATTAATTAAAAATAAAAGAAGAGTCATTTGCACAAGAAAAGGAAGAATAGGGCATAATAGACAATGAATGAGGTAGGACGCTTAGCCGTAATGTCAAGGAGGGCAACAAGTCATTAAAATATATCTATATGTACCATACCTGACCCTGAGCCTACGTTACAAGCCAAGAAAGTCCTATTGTGATCCTAAGAGTCTAATATGGTGAACTTAAAGCAGTGAAAATAAGGTCAAGCCTATGCGACAAGTATCAATTAGGTGTGAAGTTGTTCTGAGAGTGAGTGTTGAATAATAATCCTTATACTCAAATTTGAAATCACTGTGTGAAAAAAAAGAGGATGTTTTTTTTTGAAGTGAGGACACTAGTTGCAATATCGGAAAGTTGGTGCCTTGGTGAGAAATAAAAGAGGAGAGGTGTCGGTGCGTGGTGAGTCTGTGTCATGGTCTAATCCACATGAAGGATCCTAGTGAGCCTAAGACTAAAAGCATGTACTAAAAGCAATAAAAATTCGGGATTGATAGCCATATGATTGTGAAAGCGTAAAAAGAGAGTACTTTTGCACAAAAGGATTGTGGTGAGACATAGTGCGTCGCTTGAGGACAAACAACAAATTTAAGTTGAGGGTGTTGATGTACCGTGGTTTCACAGTACTTTCAATGCTTTTTACTTAAGTTTAGTGTGTGTCTAAGGCCTTTTTGTAGTTATTTTAATATATTTTTATCTGTGTTTGCAGGAAAGCTGTCCAAAACAGAAAAGCAGAAGACTGTGGTGAAATCAGTGAAGAAGTGATGACCTACGAAGCCATCGACACTGCGTCGACCCATCGACGGTCCGTAGGTGGTGATCGTCAACTGGAGTTTCAAGCATTTGGAACCAAGTCAAGGAAATCTGACCAAGTGCGGGGCTACAGAAGGATCGATGGTCCGTTGAATGATCGACGGACCGTCCTGCCAAACTGTCATTTCTAACAGAGAGTAGTCACAGTACCCAACTTGAAGAAATCACTAAGTATGGAAGGACGGAGGAATCGACGGACCGTATGTGAGACGACAGACCGTGCTGTTGGTCCGTCGATTGTAACAGAGAGGATGCAAAAGTGAAGGCTGAAGAAAAAGTTAAGTGTGGATTGACGGAGGCAGTCGATGGTCCGTTGATCCATCGATGGACCGTCAGTTGGGTCGTTGACGGAAGACGCATTTTGGGACAATTTTTCCTTATTTAGAACTCCTTTTAATTTAGGATTTATTATTATAAATAGGGTTAAAAACTTCATTTTTGGGGTAAGACTTTTTATTAATTTCCATACTCTTGTTATCGGAGACTTAACTTTGGATTTTGGGAATTAATTCAAATTTCCGGAATCGATTCTCAAGTGAATTTTGCTATTTCAAGTTTGATTTCTGGATTTTCTTCAAACTTATCAAAGTAAGTACATGAATTCTTATCAAACAATCATGAATTATGTATTTCTAAGCATGGGTAACTAAATCCACAACTAGGGTTGTGGGAACCATGGGTGATTAACAAGGTAAACCTAGCTGAATAACAATTCTAGAATAGGTTCTTGCATGTATTGATAATTCTTTCGTTTAGAAGTATTTTTAACGAGTGCACGCGTTAGAACTTGCCCTATTTCTATTTGCCGGACCAAGGGGGTAGTTAATAGGAAAATAATTATTAACATAGATTTAGTAAATACTATCTAACAGGCTAGTTTGATTGGTGTGTAGTAATAACTAAGTTATACATCGAATATGATGCTTAATATGAAGTAAAAGTAATGTTTAGTAACTTAGACACACGTTGCTGGACCAATGTACGGGGTGAAATTCTCTAAATGCCGGACCAAGGATTTAGAGATACATAAATTATCACTTTGCATGCAAGACACTAGGAAAGGATTGTTATAACTAGGATTACCGCGTTATGAACCTATGGAGAACACTTACACCCTAGTTTCTCTCATCAATTGATAAAAACCAAAGTTTTAATCTTGCTACTTATTTTATTTAGAAATTATTGAACACTTTTAGTTTCACAAACACCCCCCCCCCTTTTAATTAACTATTTTTGGAAAGGAATTGACTAAATAGAAGTAATTGGATATTGAAGTTAAGTCTAAACCATTTTCCTCGTGGGATCGACCCTAACCTACTTGTTGTGTTCTTTACTTGATACGACCGCTTATACTTCTGTAAAGAAGTGAATTTGAGCGTATCAAATTTTTACAAAAGTATAAGCGGTCGTATCAAGTAAAGAACCCAACAAGTAGGTTAGGGTCGATCCCACGAGGAAAATGGTTTAGACTTAACTTCAATATCCAATTACTTCTATTTAGTCAAGTCCATTCCAAAAACAGTTAATTAAAAGGGGGGGGGGGTGTGAAACTAAAAGTGTTCAATTAATTCTAAATAAAACAAGTAGCAATATTAAAACTTTGGTTTTTATCAAGTGATGAAAGAAACTAGGGTGTAAGTGTTCCCCATAGGTTCATAACGCGGTAATCCTAGCTATAACAATCATTTCCTAGTGTCTTGCATGCAAAGTGATAATTTATGTATCTCTAAATCCTTGGTCCGGCATTTAGAGAATTTCAACCAGTACCTTGGTCCGGCTATGTGTGTCTAAGTTACTAAACATTACCTATACTCCATGTTAAGTATCATATTCGATGTATGGCATAGTTATTACTTTGCACCAATCGAAACTAGCCTATTAGATAGTATTTACTAAATCTATGTTGATAATTTTTTTCCTATAACTACCTCCTTTGTCCGGTAAATAGAAATATGGCAATTTCTAATGCGTGCACTCGTTAAAAGGAATTCTAAACGAAAGAAATATCAATACATGCAAGAACCTATTCTAGAATTGTTATTTAGCTAGTTTTACCTTGTTAATCACCCATGGTTCCCACAACCCTAGTAGTGGATTTAGTTACCCATGCTTAGAAATACACAATTCATGATTGTTTGATAAGAATTCATGTACTTACTTTGATAAATTTGAAGAAAATCCAGAAATCACACTTGAAATAGCAAAATTCAATTGAGAATCGTTTCCAGAAATTTGAATTAATTCCCAAAATCCAAAGTTAAGTCTCCAATAACAAGAGTATGAAAATTAATAAAAAGTCTAACCCCCAAAATGAGGTTTTTAACCCTATTTATAATAATAAAGTCCTAAATTAAATAGAGTTCTAAATTAGGAAAATCTATCCCAAAATGCGTCTTCAGTCAATGACCCAACAGACGGTCCGTCGATGGAACGACGGACTGTCGACTGCCTCCGTCGGTCCACACTTAGCTTTTTCTTCAGCCTTCACTTTTGCATCCTCTCTGTTACAATCGACGGACCAACAACACGGTACGTCGTCTCACATACGGTCCTTCTATGCCTCCGTCCTTCCATACTTAGTGATTTCTTCAAGTCGGGTATTGGGACTGCTCTCTGTTAGAAACGACGGTTTGCCAGGACGGTCCGTCAATCAATCGACGGACCGTCGATCCTTTCGTAACCCCATACTTGGTCAGATTTCCTCGAGTTTATTCCAAATGCTTGAACTTCCAGTCGACGATCACCACCTATGGACCGTCGATGGGTCGACGGACCATCGATGGCTTCGTAGGTCATCACTTCTGCACTGATTTTAGCACAGTCTTATGCATTTCCGTTTTGGACAGGTTTCCTTCAAACACAGATAAAAATATATTAAAATTACTACAAAAAGGCCTTAGACACATACTAAACTTAAGGAAAGAGCATTGAAAGTACCGTGAAACCACGGTACATCAATGTGAGATGAAAATGATGACATGTATATTAAATGGATGATGGTTATAGTAAGGAATATTCTTGTATTCAAATGTGGTTCACGATGCATGTGTTTCACTCATGATTATGACATGTGATAGAATGGAAAGGTAGTGTGTGTGGCTGAGGTGGGTTCTAAGGAACACTTAGTAGAGTTGGTATTATGGGATGCTACCTTTACATTATACAAGTGAGTCTTCGGAAGTGCCAAGGTTATAACTTCATTGTAGTTGGACATGGTTGGAGTATTTTCCTTATGTGTTGTGTTGATGATGTGAAAAGCTTTCCAAAACTTCATAAATGCATTACTTTCATATAAATTTCCCTTTCTCATATTTTAAAGGTTTTGATGCATTTCTCTATGATTAGTGCATGAATTGTAGTAACCCCTTTTCTCCTTTTTCTATTATGAGTATAAGTTCCGCCGAATCGGTTCAATCCTACATCTTTGAAGAAATCTTGGACTTCTTATCTCCAAAACTTGTGGTAGGTCCTCAAATACCCGAGGAATAATGCACTTGATGCCAGTTTATGATTTTTCTATTGATGTAATAGAATTTGTAATTTTTCCTTATGTAATTTTGTATAAGAATATTGTATCTAAAATGGCTAAAGACCATATTTGAAGACTTTTTGTTGAACTCTGATTAATAGATGGTGTATGTGTGACAACGGTATTAGTTTCTTAGTATTTTTCTTTATGAAAAGAAAGTTTGAACCTTTATTGTAAAAACTTGTAAATTCCGCATTATTTCAAGTTCATTATGCAGTGACGATTAAGCTAATGGATTGTATAAGACCTCTTCGAGGTCGAGTACGCTGGTAACGTCTAGGGGGTACTCTCCGGTCGTTATAAACTTGGTATGAGAGCATAAGGTTTTGGATAATACTAGGGTTGGTGTCACACACACCTCGTATATTAGATTATTATTCATAAATGTGAAGAGTCCACCTATATGAATAGGAAGCTATTAGATGATTAGGAACCTTCCTCTCTTCATTACTCAATGATCGTTCTTGGATTCCTGACTCTATCTAATTCTTTCCTTCTAATCATTTTCTTGTGCCTATAGGCGATGAATACAAGAAGAAATTATGATAGGAGTCCCTAAGAGGAGACTGTGAATTAGGCGGTTCCCCCTCAAGCTTCTCAAAACCCTTTAGTTCGTAATGAAGAAGGGGCTATGTCTAATGTTGAGATAAGTGCCGTAATCCACAGTTTGACTCAAATGTTGGTTACCCAAGTTTCTAGGGATGGTACAAGTGAACTCCAATGCTAGCACCACCACATAAACGATAAGGGATTACACAAGAATGAACCCCCCTACATTCTTTGTCTCTAAGGTAGAGGAAAACCTGCAAGGGTTCATAGACGAATTATTCAAGCTGATAGGTTCCACTGGTTTGAGTTCTAGTGAAAAGGCACAACTAGCAGCCTATCAACTTAAAGATGCGGCTCAAGTTTGGTATGAACAATGGAAAGAGTAGAGGTCGGTTAGAGAAGGCTATATTACGTGGAGGGGGGCATTCAAAACGGCTTTCCTTGATAGGTTCTTTCCCTTGGAACAAAGCGACATAAAAATGCAAGAATTCATCAATCTTTGTCAATAGAATATGAGTGTGAAGGAGTATAGCCTCAATTTCACAAAACTATCCAAATATGCTCCTACTATGGTGGCGGACTCTAGGGCCAAGATGAATAAATTTGTTATGGGAGTATCCGATCTTGTGTTGATTGACTGTAGGTCATCTATGCTAATTCAAAGCATGGAAATTTCTCATCTTTTGGTCCATGCCGAACAAATTGAGGAAAAAAGCTTAAACAAGTTGGTAGAGAGTTTAAAAGGTCAAAGCCCGATGAAAGAAATTTCTGCAAGGCTAGGATTGAGGTACAAGACAAACCAAGGTTCAAAAAGGGGTATTCTAATCCAAGTCCCTCCAATTCTCCAAAGCCAAATCAAGGGAGGATAACTAACCCTAAGCCTCAGGGAGGAAATAAGAGTGGTCCTTTTGTTGAAAGAACTAGTTGTGCCAAGTGTGGTAAAAAAACATGAAGGGAAGTGTCGTGCCGGTATAGACGTTTGCAATGGATGTGAGAAGAGTGGCAATCAAAAGAAGTGTTTCCCAATTTCTGCAGCCAAAGGGAGATAAGGTACTCAAACCTACATTAATGCTCCAAACTCCCACTAATTATCCATACTCCTATGCTCTCAAAAATAATCGTTTCTATGCCCTTCAATCCTGAGGTGATCAAGAGAGCTCTCCGGATGTTTTTACCGGTATGTTACAAGTACTTTCCATTGCATTGTTGGACCCTGGTGCCACCTTTTCTTTTGTAATTCCTTTAGTGGCTACGAGATTTGATATCCTTCCTGATGTATTCCATGAACTTTTTTTGGTTTCTACCCCGGTGGGTGATTCCGTACTTGTTAAAAGAGTTTATAAGGGTTGTCCCATTTCATTTCCCAATAGAGTCACATTGGTTGACTTGGTAGAACTCAATATGTTGGACATTTATTTCATTTTCAGGATGGATTGTCTACGTTTTTGTTTTGCATTCATCGATTGTAGAACCCGGGTAGTAAAGTTTTGATTTCCAAATGAAACTATTTTGGAGTGGAAGTGGGGAAATCTTGTCTCAAAAGTCAAATTATTTCATGTCTTCAATCTTGTAAGTTAATCTCTACGGAATGTCTCTATCATATTGTGAGACTTTAGGATCCTGAGTCCGAGATCCCCCCTGTTAGAGTCGGTCCCCGTAGTGAGGGATTTTTGGAAGTCTTCCCCGATGACTTATCTAGAATTCCTCCCTAGCGGGAAGATTTTGGCATTGATTTATTACCAGATACAAAACCCATCTCAATCCCTCCCTACCGAATGGCCTAGGCTGAGTTAATGCAATTAAATTCTCAACTCAAAGACTTACTAGATAATGGATTTATTGAACCGAGCATATCTCCTGGGGTACCCCAGTGTTGTTTGTGAAAAAGAAAGATAGATCTCTTAGGATGGGTATCGACTACCGACACCTGAACAAGGTCATTATGAATAATCAGTATCCTCTTCCTAGAATTGATAATTTGTTTGATCAACTCTAAGGTGCCAGTTACTTTTCAAAAATCGATTTGAGGTTGGGATATCACCAACTAACAAATAGAGAATTTGACATACCTAAGATGACTTTCCAAACTAGGTATGGTCATTTTGAATTCCTAGTCATGTCTTTTGGTCAAACATATGTCCCGGTGTAATTCATGGACCTTATGAATTGAGTTTTTAAAAATTATCTTGATTTGTTTGTGATTGTCTTTAATGATGACCTCTTGATATAATCTAAGAGTGAGGGTAACCATGTGAACCATTTAAGGATAGTGTTGTTGTGCTCAAGGATGCCCAACTCTTTGCCAAATATATTGAGTGAGAGTTTTTGTTGAGATCGGTTGGTTTTTTTGGTTATATTGTCTCTAGTGAAGGAGTAAAAGTAGATCCAATAAAAATGGAAGCGTTCAAAAGATGGCCTAGAACTTTGAGCCCTACCGACATCCAAAGCTACTTGGGTTTTGTTGGGTATTAAAGAAGGTTTGTTGAGTGATTTTCCTACATCGCATCTCCATTAATAGCCTTGACTTAGAAAAAGGCTAAGTTTTAATGGTCAGAGACATGTGAGAAGAATTTTCAATTGTTGAAAGACAAGATTACCTCCACTCCGGTATTAGCTTTTCCAGAGGGCACAGAAGAGTTTGTGATATATTATGACGCTTCTCGAATAAGTTTGGGTTGTGTCTTCATTCAACATGGTAAGGTTATATAATACACCTCTAGACAACTCAAGGTGCATGAGAAGAACTATCCAACTCATGATCTGGAATTAGCGTCCATAGTGTTTGCTTTGAAAATATGGAGTCACTATCTATATGGGGTGCATGTGGATGTGTTCACCGACCATAAAAGTCTCCAATATGTGCTGACTCAAAAGTAGGTAAATCTTTGCAAAGGAGATGGTTAGAACTCTTAAAGGACTATGATATGAGTGTCCTTTACCACCCCGACAAAGAAAATGTGGTGGCGGAATGGAATATCAAAGGGTAGTTAGGACCATGTTCCCGATAGTAAGAAAAAGTTAGGGAAAGAGGTGCATAGATTGGCCCGGTTGGGTGTTCAGTTAGAAGATTCTCCAAAAGGGGGAGTCATGGTTCGTCATAACTCAGAATCATCTTTAGTGGTTGAGGTGAAGTCAAGCAATATCTTGATCCTCTATTGATGGAGTTGAAGGAATCGGTTCTTAGAAAATATAATGAATATTTCTCCCAAGGGGGGATGGGATACGTAGGTACCAAGGTAGGTTGTGTGTACCAGATATGAACGACTTAAAAAGACAAATTATGGAAGAGGCTATTGATCCTGATATTCCATTCATCCGGGTGCCACCAAAATATATCGTGATATACAAGATATCTATTGGTGGGAAGGATTGAAGAGGGATATAACGGAATTTGTGGCCAAATGTCCTAATTGTCAATAAGTCAAGGACGAACATCAAAGACCGGGAGGGTTGACTCAAGATACAGTTATCCCCACTTGGAAGTGGGAAGATGTTAATATAAATTTTGTGGTAGGTTTGCCTTATACACAGAGGCAAAAATGATTCGATATGGGTTATTGTTGATAAGTTGACAAAGTCATCCCACTTTATTCCCATCAAAGCGACTCATTCGGAGGAATATTATGCTAAATTGTAATTAAAAGATATTGTGAGAATGCATGGAGTCCCCATGTCCATCATCTCGGATAAGGGTACTCAATTCACTTCTCATTTTCTAAAAGCATTACAATGTGGGCTCCGTACCAAGGTGAAACTTAGTACCGCATTTAATACACAAATGTATGGTTTGGCGTAACGAACCATCTATACCCTAGAAGATATGTGAGGGCTTTTGTTATCGATTTCAAGGGTAATTGGGATAACCATCTACCTTTGTTGAATTTTCCTACAATAATAACTATCATTCTAGTATCACCATGACACCCTTTGAGGATCTTTATGGGAGGAGATGTAGATCTCTTATTGGGTTGTTTGCGGTAGGTGAGTTTGCGCTAATAGATCTCGAAGCAATTTATGAGGATGTGGAGAAAGTCCAAATCATGAGGGATCGTTTGAAGTCGGCTCAAAGTCGGCAAAAATCTTATGCTGACAATATAAAAAGGGACCTTTAATTTGAAATAGGTGATTGGGTCTAGTTGAAGATTTCACCCATGAAAAGTGTGAGCAGGTTCGGTAAAAAGGGGAAACTCATTCCCCAGTATGTGGGCCCTTATGAGATATTAAAGCGGGTCGGGAAAGTTTCTTATCAGAAGAAGTTACCAAATGAATTAGCCTACGTTTCATGCTTCCATGATTAAGAAACATATAGGCGACCCGGTGCCTATTCTTCCGTAAAAAGGGTTAGGGGTAATGAGATCCTTTCTTATGAAGATGTTCCGGTCAAGATCTTAGATCGTCAAGTCAAGAGAATAAGGAACAAAGAGGTTTCCTCCGTAATAGTCCTACTTAGAAATCATCTAGTTGAGGGTGCAATATGGGAGGTCGAGGCCGAAATGATGTCCCGCTATCCTCATATTTTTTATCTTACTCCTAACCAAGATTGATGTTCGTAGATTCTCTTAAAAGAAAATTATGAATAGTGCTGAACTTAGCTTGATATTCTATTATGTGCATATCTTTGTAAAGTGTTCATGCTTAAATTCAATGTTCATGAAATTTGTCCTCGTTGTTAACTTGTACTAGCATGAAAAATGTTATGTTCTCTACATGAGAGTTGTAGTGAGAATGCTTGATGTTGTTTGAGCAGAAAATTGCATGAAAACTCTTTGATGTTATTGTGAGCTCATAGTGAAATGGAGAAGGTGGTTCCTTCTTAAATGAAATTAAATAGTAAGCCCTTATGTGTGATGAATTGTGGATTTAATTCCTATCTTTTAATGCCATGACTATGTGTTGAAAGGAGTTGAAAATTCCTCATATGATATGCGACTTGTGTTAGCATTGTTGTTGTTGGGCTCCTAGTATTGAGTCTCTTTCCTTCCCTAAAAGTGAATAAAGGTGTCATTCGGGGATGAATGTTCCTAAGGGGGGATAATGTAACACCCCAGAAGTTCCATGACATATTATAGAGCCTCACGTAGTGAATAATGATGATCTTAGACCTAAATTAATAGAATTAACTTGATTAGGAAGTATTAAAGCCTAAACGTCAAGGAACGGCCACGACGTCCGGACACTAGTGAAAGTTAACTAGTGTGCCTTAAGGTTTTGCACGGGGTTTGAAGAGTCGTATTAAGGTCTAATTTTGTTAAAATCTTAGGGTAAAAATAAGATTATGCTTAGGGTATTAAAGTCCGGATACGACTCCCCGACAACCACCCTAAGCGACCTCGAGGAGGGCCCAAATATTTACCTAAAAAGCAGTCCAAACAGCATGCAAACGACAAGGGCAACGATGCCCCATCGATTGACTCACGCTACGTCATTTGAGTAATGAGTCCACACTTAAATTATGGAGCGATTTCTCCATTTTAGCAGTCTCTGAAGCAAACCAGGACTTGCCAGGATGGTCCGTTCATAGAATGAGAGACCATAGATTGGAGGGCGTCATTGGTGTCTGCGAGCTGGTACAATTCACTGCCAAGCTAAGGGTGAATTATTAAATTCCACCCTTGGACAATTTAATGTGGGGTCGGTCTACTTAGGTCATGTTAGATATCTTAGGGGACTTTAACTCATTAAGCTAACCAACACTTCACAACTTCCAAATAAAAAATCAAAATCCACTTTCCATCTCTCACAAATTCTCTCTCTAATCCACCATTGAAGAACAAGATAGAACTCAAGCTAGGTCACTCAAGATTCATCCTTTTTCACATCAAATTCGTGGAACATCATCAAATAAGGTATGGGGATGTTGATTCATGGATTAGTTTCTGCATGAAGCCCTTCAAAGCTCCTATTTTCGAATATGTTATGGTGACTAAAAACTAGGGTTTGTGATCAAGCCATGTGTTCACTCTAAAAATATTTTGTTTATGTTTTGTGTCTTATATATGAATGTATTGGGATTAATTGATGATTTCTATTGTGAAAATATTCTAAGAACCCATGTGCACCCTATGACTTAATTTCATGAATGTTATTCGATGAATTGGGTACAAATGAATATGATGTATTGTATGATGATTATTTAGCCATAGAATATAATTTCATGTCTATTGTGATGTATACAGAGGTGATTATGATACTTGATTCTTAACCTTGAAAAGAGAGTAAATCTTAGGGTTGTATGCATGTTGGAGAATGTAGTATATGAATTTTGAAGTTTATTGCAAGGTACATGGCTTATGAAAGAATGAAAGAAAGGTATTGTGAGGTGGTTTCCACTCCCTTGAACCCTACCTATTTTGTTGCATGAATTGTGTGGGATGAAGATACTCTCTTGTGCTGATTGAAAGTATAGTTCTCATAAAAACACCATAATTTATATTGTGAAAAGTACTACCCACATATGTATGTTGATTCTAGGATGAAAGTGTATTCTCACCAAATGAATCTAAGAGCTTTATGTTGAATTGTATTGAATGAAGATGGATTACTCTTCACACATGTAGATACAATTAAAATAATTAATGGTACTAAGTTGGGAAAGTATACTAAGCACCGAGAGGATATGGTTAATGAGGAAAAGACCCTTCCGTTAATGCAAGAGGTTGGGTCATCCTAGTAATACTCATGATATGGGGACTCCCCTATTAATGCAATAGGTAGAGTCCCTAGAAGAAGTCTCTATATCCCTTAACTATGTGTCACCATATGACATAGCTAGTGGATCCACATAGTAGCTAGTATGTAGGTTCTACCTTAGCAAGTAAAACATCCTTTTTTGTGTGGGGCTTTATGACATCGGATTCAATGTAAGCTCTTATGGTCTATGTCGGTTATGGTTGATGTTCCCTAAATAATGAAGTAATGAAAGAAGTATGAACTTGTATATGATATCCTAATGAGTTTACTAAGTAGATGTGCGGGTATGGGACTTCACTTGTACATTGAACTAGTAGACTTAGGAGGTTGTTGTGGGTTGTTCTTAGTAGTTATGAGATGACATTGATAACGTGTATATCAAATGGATAATGTTTATAGTAAGCAATATTCTTATATTAAAATGTGGTTCATGATGCATGTGTTTCACTCATGATTATGACATGTGATAGAATGAAAAGCTAATGTGTCTGACTAAGGTGGGTTCTGAAGAACACTTAGTAGAGTTGGTATTATGGGATGATAACTTTACATTGCACAAGTGATTCTTAGTATGTTCCAAGGTTATAAATTCATTGTAGTTGGACATGGTTGGAGTATTTTCCTTATGTGTTGTGTTGATGATGTGAAAGGCTTTCCAAAACATCATAGATGCATTACTTTTGTATAAATGTCCCTTTCTCATGTTTTAAAGGTTTTATGCATATCTCTATACTTAGTGCATTAATTGTACTAACTCTTTTTCTCCTTTTTCTATTATGAGTATAGGTTCCGGTTAATCGGTTTGCTCCTACATCTTTGAAGAAAGCTTGGACTTCTTATCTCCAAGACTTGTGGTAGGTCCTCAAATATTCGAGGACTAATGCACTTGATGCCACTTTATGATTCTCTATTGATGTAATAGAATTAGTAACTCTTCCTTATATACTTTTGTTCTTAAATACTATTGTGTCTAAAAGGGCTAAGGACCCTATTTGAAGACTTTTGGTTGAACTCTTATTAACAGATTGTGTATGTGTTACAATGGTATTCAATTCCTATTATTTTGCTTTAAGAAAAGGAAGTTTGAACTTCTATTGTAAAAAGTTTTAAATTCCGCATTATTTCAAGTTCATTATGCAGTGACGATTACGATAAGGGCTTGTGTAAGAACTCTTCGAGGTCGAGTACGCCGGTAACTTCTAGGGGGTAATCTTTGGTCTTTACAAATTAACCCAATTACTACTTGCATAATCTCATAACATTCTCCTATAATCAACAAATCCACATCACAAGTTCACAATTGAGGAATATGGGGTTTCATGGGTTCTTGATAGAATCATCAACAAAAACAATAAATCATAAATTCAATCATAATATAAAGTAATTAAACCATTATAATCATTTTTAAAGGAATTCATCGAATTGAAGTCAAACCCTAACTTTTTGGGAAAATCACTAGTTTTAAAATTGAGTTTGGAGTGAATCCATGGATGAATTATATCCATTGATGAAGAGCTACCACACCTCAGTGCAGAATTCCGAGGAATTTGAGTAGAAATTTTAACGACCCGAGAGTACCCCCTAGAAGTTATGGCACTCTTGAGTCGATACACGGCGTACTTGACCTCTTAGAGGTCTTCTACAATCCCTTAGACATCACTCATTGAATACATGTATGACAATTAGTGCAGAATTAAGACTTTTCACACGAAATATCTTAAAACATCTTTCATACAAAACCATAGGAAATACTAAGTCTCATTATATGTCATCCTTAGACTTTAAGAAATACTTGGGACACAATCATACAATCGAAATATGACAATCTAATATCTATAACACTATTTTGAAGTAAAGAAGTCGAAACACGATTTAGGCCCTTGAGTCAAGTGAGGACATAGTTCAACTTTTCTTGAACGATAACTAGATTCAAAGCTTGCTTCAACAACACCTCTCACCTGCTAACCACACCTTTAGAGATAAACAAAAGTATGGAATTAGTACAAACACATGTACTAAGTATTTCTTAATGCATAAAATCATGAGAAACGGACATTTATGTGAAACATACTCTTTTTTATTAAAACTTCATAGTATAGGCATAAGAATCACATTTAAACACAAAATAACACAATCAGTAACATTACAGTGAGCTTACAGTGACTTCACTGTAAGTTCGTCTAAAATTCACATATCACAATATACCATTAAAATACATCCAGAACACATAACTATGAGGTCCTCCTACCCAAGATGATTCTAAGTCTCAATTGAGTGAGTTATGAAGCGACCACCCATACAGTCACTTCACACACACCTAAGAGATCCTTTAGACTATATAGAGTAAGATCATTCTCACTTCATACAATAACATATATAGAGAATATGACATTCCCCTTCCCAACGTTATCAAAAGACTAACTTAAGTAATTCAAGAAGAGAACGCTCAACACCCTCTCCAAGATTACCTAAATAATCCTTAAGACTACTTAAGTTTAGATCATGACTAATTTAGCAACCAACTTTCCTATCTAGAGTCATTCTTAAGACTTACCTAGGTAATATATGAAGTGACCATTCATATGTCCCCTTCATACCTTAGCTAGGAAACCCTTAAACTACTCTAGGTAAGTACTTATTCATTAACATGCTTTCGAATTTAAGTCATTATCTTCATTAGTTCACTTAAGAGTCATTCAACATATAAGGACATTCAAGTAATGGTCTTCAAGAAGACCTAGGGACTCACTCACTAACATCTTCAAAGCCTAATTGTGCCTAGATAGCGTCACATACCACCACCTAAACTTCATAGAACTTCTCCAATACTAGTAGTTATCCAATATGATTAGAATAGGCAATAACCGACTTAGACCATACTAGCTATGCATGGAATCTGGAGTCATGAACCTACTCCGATGGAGGTTTGGTCTACGAGCCAATGGTAGAACTAGGACATTTCCCATGTAGGCAGATGGTTAAGGAATATGAAGGGTTTCTTTGTAATCTAGCCTCAACCTTAACTAGAGCTACTTCCCAAACCATACTCACTCGGTGTTATCCTTTGTTCTCATAGAGTAATTCACATAAAGGATCACATGAAAAGGTTCCCTATCTAGTTCATAACTCAATCACATTTCACCTTACCAAAGAGGGTCCACTAAGGCTACCTACAATGGCTAAGAGGATAGCATAATGACTTTCCTAAGGATGATTTCATGCCATTCCAGCAAACCAACCTTAAGTCCACCATTCACACAAGAAGGATACCATTACGGCTTTAAACTTCAAGGATATCATGACCTTACATCTAGGATGAAGGTTCCACATAAAGGACCTTCTTAGCAATTTTCAAGGTCACATGTCAATCAAAAATACAAGACTAAGAGGTTTTGGTATACTAAGTAAAGAAGTCATATTCACATTATACATGTATCAACTAAGGGACACAAGTCTACCAAAACAGGACACACACACTCTTCACCATACCATACATATAACATACTATTCTAGAGCACCTAGAGACAACCAAGTCAACTATATGTAACCCTATACACTACTATAGAACCATCACTATAGCCATCATAATACTCATATGACCAAGTAGGAAGAATCATACATCAATCCTAAGACTACACATATAAGGACATAGTCATAGTCTAACATGATCACCTAATGTCAATAGAAGAACACATACTTTCACCTTATTCACATGTAGATAGATATGATCATACTTCACATAATTCAACTACACAAACTATCACAATATCTCAAGTAATACCGACAAGACCATGGTCATCGTAATTCATAAAGTAGCGCCCATGAGGCCATATAATTCACAAGTAACATATATAGCACCGCCACCACAAGTAAAACATACCAATCACAACATAATTCAAGACCTATATTACATAATATAAAGAGAATTAGGGCTGAGTACCACTAATCCACTCTTACCACTTCAATCCATAGATAAATCATCCAAC
Source organism: Solanum sitiens (assembly GCA_016801875.1). NCBI lineage: Eukaryota > Viridiplantae > Streptophyta > Magnoliopsida > Solanales > Solanaceae > Solanum > Solanum sitiens. Next base: position 1,667,373 of record JABWTJ010000071.1, read on the forward strand.
ACAATTCTCAAAGGCCCTTACCCATGGCCATGATCACCATTCAATTTAATACTTACAATAGACAATGAATAAAAGATAAATAAACATAGATTTATGAATTTAGAGAAGCATACTAACAATTCTAACATGATTCTATCATAATTCAATAGCCCTACTCAAACTACATAAGAATTCAATCGTATAGAGACATGATCCATAAAATAGTCTAAATTAGAATTGCATGGTTTTCATGGGTTCATAGAGTTTTTAGGTTAAAATCGTCAAATTAACATCAATTCAATCATAATACAATGATTCAAAACGTTTTATGCAAGAACGCATGGCTAGATCACAAAATAGGAGAATTCATATATTTGATCATCTTTGAAAAATCATTGGAATTGACTCCTTGAAGAAAAGAGATTCAAGGATGAGATTCAAGGATGAAAACCATACCATAATATATAATATTAACCCACAAAATTGATGGAGAAAAATCTTGGAAAATCAGTCTTCTTCCTTGGAGCTTCAAAGCTTCAACAATGGAGGTTTTGGAGAGAAGAATGGACAGGTTTTGTTTTGAGTTGAGGGTTTTGATTTGATTGATGAGTTTAGGGGTATAAAAAGACTCAATACCCGTCAATAAGTCGTCCCCAAATTACCCAAAAGACCCCTGCACTAATTAGACAATTTAACCAATTCAAATTTGACTTAAAAACGACGCGACCAAATCTGGGAGTTTACTCCGCGTCGTGGAGGCATTTTCAGATCTTGTTTCTGGAAAATTTCGAGACAAAATGGTTTGTGAAAGCCCCTATTTTCAAGGAAATATTTTTTCCCACTAAGTGTCAGCTGAGCGACACGCAACCACTGACATATCTTGGCTGGCGCGGCAGCTTGGCTGGCCCATGTTTGGGTCCTCCTTGGGACCATTAGGCTGGCACCCGGGGCGTCGTTCTCAGATGTTCCGATCCTTTACACTTCAGTCTACGCATAGGAACCATAGGTACTCATTTTCACCCTCAAACCATCCCCCAAAACTTCACTACAATACACTGCGACACACTAGTTTAACTTCGACTAGTTTCCGAACGTTCTTGGACGTTTGACCTCCAATAACTTCCAAACTTTATATACTGCCTATCAACACTATTAACCTTTTTAATACTTTAAAATATCATGACACAAGTGTTATGCTATAGTTTAACTTAGCTCATTTTTTAGGGTGTAACAGAAACCCTAACTTCAACTTTCTTCTTCTTCTTCCTTGAAGTTCTAGAGAGAGAGCATATTTGGAGAAGATGAAATATTTGGGATTTGATTTGGGTTTCAGGAAATAATAGGGTGAATGGTTGTATTTTGACTTAAAAAGACATATATTGGTGTATAAAAGTAATGCAAAATGAATTAACTTTGCTAGGGCTTAAAAAGAAAATATCCAAAACACCCCTACTTTAATTGAGCTGCGAGGGACCAAGAGTCGTGGTCCTATCCATGGTGTTGAGTCAGTGGAATCACAACAATTTTCTTTAGCTCACAATCCCAACGCATCTTCATAACGGGATCCATGATCCAGGGAGCAGGCCATGAGTCGTGGTCCCTCTCTTGGGCCTTGAGTCAGTGGCTTGGCCAAGCCACCATTCATGACCAATCTACTAAGACAATTTCAAGACTACTCCCAAAAGTCGTCTAAGGCTTCACGGTCCATGAAGTACTGGGGGGGGGGGCATTTTCAGGGCAGCCTAAGGAGGCTAGTGCCTACACCTCCACGAGTGGCACCATGAATCTTGGTGTCCACTACGGGTCGTAGAGACCCTCGTGGTCTTGGTGGGAAGTGCTTTGGCCATAATGGACATCCTTGGCCCCTTGCCTTGGTCCTTGTCCATTTTCTTTTGATCTTGACCATCTTACTTAACGTTAACCCTCACGTTTTAGCTCTAGTTTTAACCTACTAAATTTTCGGGTGATACAAATAATGTGTTCCCATGCATCATTTTTAAAAAAATGAACTCAACTCTACTCTTTTTCAACTCAGGGCTCATGTCTTTAAATCATGTTTTAAAACAATTTGTAAAAAGACTACTTCAAATAGGTTTTGTGCCGAATTATTGATGTGAATGACTCAACTAAAGGTTTTCAATGACCATGCATAAAACCGAATTCTTGGAACTCAAGAACTCTAGAACTCAAGGAGTCAATGACACTACTCATTTAAAAAATGCTCGACCCATAGGGTTAATATAGAATTGTGGGCATGAACTAATCAACTCAAGAAGTCAATGATACCTTTCATATCAAGACTGCTCGACTCATACTTACTTCCTCAAAACATAGCTCAAATCGGTAGTTGATCTCAAAGGAAAATTCAACTCAAACACTTTCTTGAACTCTACTCTTTACTCTTTACTCTTTACTCTCAACTCTTTCTTGAATTATAATGATGAATTCAAGAGTTATAATTCGTGATTTGAAAGATATAAGTAACAATAAATCAAGTCGATAATTAATAATAGAACTTTAAAAAAAACATGAACTCAAGAACTCAAAATCAACTTACTCAAGGATATTCAAATCTAGGGAAAGTATCCTAGAATACTCTTTTACTAATCTGAAAGTAGATGTAGGGCGTGGGATGAACTATCCCAACACTATGATAGTCTTACGTATCTGAAAAAATAAGGTTCTTGAAGAATCTTGAAGAAACATGCATAAGAACTTGATTAGAAGCCTTGAAACCCTAGCTTGAAGGTAAACAATCAAGACAACCTTTCTTGAGATTCTTGATCCAATTTCTTATAATTTCTATGACAAAGAATTATGATTTTCATTAGTCATTCATAATTGTATAGAGGAATTTGAGTATAAAAGAATTGAATTCTTGGAGAAAAACTTACCTTGAAGAAAAATCTTGAAAAAGATTGAAAGAATCATGAATGAAGTCTTTTACTTTGGTTTTTTTTAGTGTTTGACAGAAAAGAGAACTGATGGATTAAAATATGAAATTCTGATTATTTTGAGCATTTTATAGTCAAGAAATTTATTAAGATTTTTCTTGGAGTTTCAAAAAACATAAACAACCCTTTTAATGTTTTCCGATTGGCTAATTCTTTACAACACTGTATAGGTTACTAAAATAGTCATAACATTTTACTCACAAATTAGATTGACGCGAAATTGTTGGCATTGGAAAGTAGTTAAAATACCTTTAAGTTATTCGGTTATGTCCTATGTTACTCTTTATAATTTAAGAGATATGGTCATTTGAAGTTGACCAAGTAGAATATTACATCAAAACTTAATCGATAAGAATACTTCAAGAACACTCAAGAACTCATCAAGAAATTAAATTGCTCAATATTTATGGATAGATTCACAAAAGAAACTCATGTTTGACGTGTGGGTGAACGAACCCAATACGATTGAAGTCTACATACCTCAAAGCACTAGGTTATTGGCGAAATCTTGAATTTCCTGAATGAACGCTTGAAACTTTGAAATTTTTCTCCTCTTTAATCTTCTCTCTAAAATACTAAACGCCTTTGGGATGAGTGAAACTAATTCTAATCAGTTTTAACTCCTAACACATTACTAAAAATTCATAAATTTGATTGGGTAAGGAAAACACCAAAATACCCCTCTTATTTTTGGGTAGCTATCCTTAATTGGATAACTCAACTTCAAACGGACATATCTCCCTCATACGAGCTCGAAAATTAGCAAACTTGTTGGCGTTGGAAGAGAATTGCATGAACTTTCATTTGATATCTTATGGTACACCTAACTCATCATTTACTGAAGGTTATAGTTATTTTAAGTTGACCCAAAACTAGAAGAACCTAGGAATGACTTGAATGAATTCTCTTTAATTATTTTTTGGAAATCAATGAGCTATATAGAATGACCTGACCTTCATACTTACGAAATTTTATATTCCTCGGTAAAATCCTACTTATAATGAAGGATCGTTTGGGTCTTAGTTCAAAAAATTTGTGCAATGTTACACACGCTCTTCTTTCTTTTTCTACTAGAAAATAGGATTCTTTGTTTTAGTTAAAGCGGGTACTGTAGGGACCATACAATTAGTTACTGAGGCTTCCTATTATGGAATTAATTCCAACTAATTTATTTGAATTATTCTTTCCATAGTAACACACAAATCATTCCACTAGAAACTCATAATTGTAGTCCTTGATTTATATTTCGAAAATCCCCATAAAAAGTTTATGCAATTCACCATGTTAAGATTACACTTACTAATCAATAAATTAAATTAAAGATAAATCTAATTTTTGATTAATTTCCTTTAGAACACTACTTAACTTATTTCATGTGTTAGATTAAAAAATTCACTTGCAAGGTTTGACACGATGAAAATATATAAGCTACTCAAAAAGGTAATCATCAATCTGTTTATCGAGACATGAATTTTATTAACTAACTTATTATTATTATTATCCATTCAACCAATATATATATGTGTGTGTGTGTGTGTGCATGCGCGCGTGTGTATGTATGCATGTATATATGTTTGTATGTATGTATGTACGTATGTATGTATACTAATTAACACTTTAAATGCAGTAGTATGAACACCTGGAGCCCTTTTTATAGGATCCCACATGGTGGTGGTGTGTGCGCACTATCCTTCATCTTTATCCCTTTTACTCTTAAAAAATGGATCCAAATTTTGTATGTACTCGAGTACTGTACTTGTTTGTGGTAAAATATATATAACCTTTTTTACATAACTAGATGTAATATTTCTATCAGAATATTAATAAATTATTTTAAAAAATCCCAAAATAATATAAAAAAAGTATATCAGAGCTAAAGAATGCTTCATAAATATTTAAGGCATTTTTAAAGAAATACAAGAAACATTTCCTTTTTTTTTCTAAAAAATCAAATACTATTTTAAATTGAGTGCCCCCGAAAAAGAATGGTGTAATAAGAAAACTCACAAAAGTTAGGCTCATAAGCCTTCTACATTTGACAAAAGATAACTGTGAACACCCCCGAGTGTTACACTTAAGGAAAGGTCTACAGAAGCAAAGATGGAAAAGACCGGTGACAGTGAGTTTTCACATTCAAGGTATGATGGACATGGTCATGGTCATTCTATGTTCGACAAAGGTTTTCTGGTGAAGATTCATCCAATGCTCCGAGTCCTAAGTTCAACAAAAAGAAGGTGTCTAACCCTAAGCCTCAAAGAGGATATGGTAGTGGAAATGGATCTATGATTCCTACGAGAAAAAAGTACAAGAGTCATTATGGAAAATGCTTAATGGGCAAAACTAATTGTTTTGGTTTGGAAAAAGTGGTCGACGCTTGAGAAATGGTCCATCTAGGGTTGACAATGGAAAGGTTGGTAGGCAATATTTGCCTATTGTTCAGGTTCAAGTTCTCCAAGGCAAAATTGATTTCATGCACTTCATATTTGTCATGATCAAGAGGATCCTCCCGATGTAGTTATAGGTATATTGAAAGTTTTTCATCATGATGTTTATGCTTTGCTTGATCCCGGTGCTGCCTTCTTTTTTGTGATGTCATATGCGTCTATGAAGTTTGAATTTTCTCTTGATGTGTTTTAGATCTTTTTTCTGTCTCTACTCCTATTGGTGAATCTACTGTGGCTAAGAGAGTCTATAGAAATTGTCATATATCATTACCCCATAGTCACTCTTTTTAATCTGGTAGAGCTTGATATGCAAGATTTTAATGTTATTTTGAGTGTTGCTTCACTATATTGTTGTTATGCTTCTATTGATTCTATAAGTGATAAAGTTTCAGTTTCCAAATGAGCATAATCTAGAGTCAAAATGGATAATTTTATGCCTAACAGCCACTTTGTTTCTTGTCCTAAAGCTAGAAAAGGATTTCTAAGGGTTGCATATATCAGCTTTTTCATGTTAGGGATAAAGATTCCTCAACCCTTACTTTTGAGTCGGTCCACATTGTAAATGAGTTTTTAAAAGTATTTACCGATAATTTACTTGGTGTTCCTCCCATAAAAAATAGACTTTTGTATTGACCTCATCCCGTATATTCAACATATATCTATTCCCCCTTAACATATAGCTTGATAAAACATAAAGAATTGTAAGAGAAATTGAAGGTTTTGTTGGATAAGTGTTTCATCTGGCTAAGTACCTCTCCACGTGGTGCTCTAGTTTTGTTTGTTTGTAAGAAGGATGGTTCACTTCGCATGTGCATTGATTACTGGCTATTGAACAAGGTTAACATTAAGCATAAGTATCCACGTCTAAGGATAGATCATTTGTTTGATCAACTCCAAGGAGCGAGTTACTTCTCTAAGATCAACCTTTGGTCAAGTTATCACTAATTGAGGGCGAAAAGAGTTGACATTTAAAGATGGGTTTTAGGACTTGATATGGTCATTTTGAGTTTTTTGTAATGCTATTTGGTTTTACTAATGCTCCATCTACATTTATGGACTTGATGAATAGAGTATTTAGACAATATATCATCATGTTTGTGGTTGTGTTTATTGAAGACGTCTTGATCTACTCAAGGAGTGAGGATTGTGTTGCAATTCCTCTAGGACCAACAACTATTTACAAAGTTTAGTAAATGCAAGTTTTTATTGAGATATATGGCTTTTAATGGTCACATTTGTTTCGGAAAGGGTATTAAGATAGACTGTAAGATGATGGATGCAGTTGAGAGTTGGCTTAGACCTCTATCCCTTTTGGATATTAGAATCATTTAGTTTTTTCTGGTTATTATTTAAGGTTTGCAGGAGGTTTTTTTTATTCCTCTCCATTGACTACATTGACCCAAAAGAAACTTAATTTTTTTTGGTCGGAAGCGTGTTCCAAGAATTTAAATATAGACTAGCCTCCGCTCTAGTGTTGACTTTAATGGAAAGGTCTGATGGGTTCATTATGTATTGTGATGTTTCAAGAATTTTATTAGGATGTGGTCTTCCGCAAAATGGGAAATTCATTGCTTATGCGGCAAGGAAACTTAAGATTCATGAAAAAAACTATCCGACCCATGACTTGGAGTTAGAGGTTGTATTTTTTTCCCTAAGAATTTGGAGGAATTACTTATATAGTTTCATGTGGATGTCATTACCGACAACAAGAGTTTGCAATATGTGTTCAAGCACAAAATATCTAAATCTTCGCCAACGTAGATGGGTACAAATAATGAAGGTTTAAAGCATGAGTGCTCTCTATCACCCCAATATGGTGAATATGGTGGAGGATGTATTTAGTCCAAATTTAATAGGTAGTGTTTCTTATTTAGAATAAGATAAAAAGGAGTTAGTTTGTGATGTTCATAGATTGGCCAAAATGTATCATTTCTTACGGGAGGTCTATTGGTGGAATGACATGAAGAAGGATATTGAAGAATTTGTGGCTAAGGTGTCCTAATTGTCAACAAGTGAAAGTTGAGCATCAAAATTTAGGAGGTTTTTCCCAAGATATTAGTATTCCTGTTTTAAAGTGATAAGATTTGAATATACACTTTATTGTTGGTTTACCCTGCACTCGGCAGCAAAATAACTCAAGTTGGGCTATTATTGATTGTATAATGAGCTCAGTATATTTCATACCTGTCATGGTTTCCTATTCTCTAGAAGATTATGCCACTTGAGGTAAATGGCTAGGTTGCGTGGAGTCCCCATGTCCATTATCTCTAATCATGGTGCCCAATTCACTTCTCCATTTTGGAAGTCTTTCCAAAAATTTCTTGGTAATCATATTAAGCTTAGTACAACCTTTAATCCTCAAAGTGATAGGCAAGCGGAGCGTACTATCCAAACATTGGAAGATATGTTGAGATCTTGTATCATTGACTTCAGGGATAATTGAGACTAGCATTTTCCTTTGATTTAGTTTGCTTATGATAGTAGTTATCATTCAAGCAATGTTATGACTCCATTTGAGGCTATTTATAGTCCGAGGTGTTGATCTCCTATAGGTTTATTTGAAGTTGGTTAGATTGCTTTGATAGATTTTGAATCGGTACATGAGACTGTGGGGAAAGTTCAGCTCATTAGAGCAACGTTGAAAATGGATCAAAGTTGATAAGAGTCATATGTCGATGTCAAAGGTAGAAATCTTGAATTTGATGTTGATGATTGAGTTTATTTTAAAATCTCAGCTATGAAGCGTATGATGAGATTTGGAATGAAATGGAAGCTTAGTCCCCGTTATGTGGGCCCATATCAAATTTTGAGGCTTATTGGTAAAGTTGCTTATGAACTTTATTTGCCGATTGACTTAGCATCAGTGTATTCGGTTTTCCATTCTCTTTGTTGAATAAATGTGTTGGTAATCCGACATCCATCACTACAACAAATTCGATTATCAGGGACAAATTATTTCGTCATTTATAAATCATATTTCGTCACTAAAAACCTTGTGTTAAGAAAATTAATTCGTCACTTAGTCGTCACAAAATGTGTGTCTCTAAAAGTATACAAGGACTATTTCGTCGTTAAAAGTATTATTTTAACTAGAAAAAGAAAAATCGTCCCCAAATGAAATAATTATTTTTCACAAATTTATTTGTCATAAAAAGTATAATTTTATTTCGTTAATAGTGTCTTTTGTCACTAAAATAGTTATTATTACCGACAAAATTGTATTGTTGCTAATTAATTAGTTCAAACAGTGACGACATCAATTGTCTCTAAAGTATATGTATTTTGTAGTTGAACAAATTTAATTTTATCACTAATGGCTACTTTTTATATGCAAAAATAAATTTGTCATTAAATGTATAAATTAAAGACAAATTTATTATTCTAAAAAAGGTTAATTATTTTGTAGTTGAATCTATTCATTTTGTCACTAAAAGAATTGTTTTTACCGACAACATATATTGCCACTATAAATTATCACTAAATATAGTCAACTTATGGTAAATTTATTTATTTTCTGACAAAAATATTTTGTCTTAAAAAATTGATTTAGTCGTTGCTAAATGTAACCTTTACCAACAAAATATTATTGTCACTAATTGCATTCATTGATAGACATTTAATTATTTTATATTAGTGAAACTTTTAAATTATAGAATTACATAAATTAAAATTAAATAACAAAATATGCTAGATTATAATGAAATCCATCCATAACAATTAAAAACAAATAAAATATATGAAAGTACTAAGTCATTTAAGGCTCTATAATTAAAGTAAAATATGTCCAATAACAAGAAATTCTAACTGAAATAAAAGAAATTACTTCGAAACCAAAACAGAAAAGTAGAAATTTCTGTCAAAGTATCAATACTATGGTGATACTTGTCTTGCAGTAGTCTGGATTCAATTCTCACCTTCTATACCTGTGTAACAGAGAGAATATTTTTTATAAGAGTTAATAAAAAGTAGAATATGTAACACAACATGTTTTTTCATATGTAGTAATTTCATGTTTTATGAGCACTGTAAAAATAAACCATAGATAATGTGATCCTACTATGATAAATCATACCAGCTAAAGAAAGCTTACGAGTCGAGGGATATAAGTATTACATTTCATTAGATAGCTAGGAAGATAAACATCTTCTGCCTATTAAGTGTGAAAGCTAGAATGAAATTTAAATGTAAACAGGAATATAGAGGTGTAGAAAAAGACACAAACCTAGAACGAAATATAAAAGTGTAGAAAAAGACACAAAGCTAGAATGGAATTGTAGTGAACTTTTGAGCCTTTCAAGAATGATACTTCATTCATTTCAATTTATGTCTTACTTTTCTTTTTGGTCTGTCTCAGAAAGAGCTTTTTTTTAAAAAAAGAAACAATGTTGGTTCTATGTGCTACTGATTTCCCTAAGCATACAAAGCTTTGCAATCAAGAATTAAAGAAAACCAAACTGTATCATCACTAAATTACCGGATACACCCAAAGCAAGAAGTAAGAGACTGAGAAGGATAAGAATTACAATTCTACAATATTGATATTCTATTTCCATGGTCTGCAAATCTATGAAGTAGTGGAAAAAAGATTCTTCTCTTTATCTCTACTAAGATACTGGCAATGTTTCCCCTCTATAAGGTATGATAGCCTTTTCTACCCTCTGTCCAGTAAGATTAGGATGAACCTAGGGCGTAAAGTATATGGCATGTTCAATACTAATATTTTCTTTCTTGATCTAAGGTATTAACATATAATATGATATAAATAAAATAATTGATACAAACTATAACTGTTGAAAACTGGACTTTACGTTGGCGAAATAAAAATATACCTAAAGTTGGCATTCTGATGGAGCTCAGTCTCTCTTACATTACAAAAGAAAGCATGTAAAGTTAGATATTAAATGCTATATATTTATATATTCATAAAAAAAAGAAAGAATATCACATAAATTTGTGTTACTTGTAACCTTGAAGGCGATGAGCGAGCAAAACACTGCATTTTTCTAAACATTTCCTCTTGGCGTGCCACAATAGTAGTCAATTGAGAGTTCAATACTTCTATTTGAGATTGCTGATCTTGTATTTGAGACTGTTGGTCTTGTATCTGAGTTTGCTTGTTTTCTACCACAGTTTCAGCGGCATTTAATCAATTCTTTAAATTATTTTGGGCACTTGCAGCTTCCTATTTTGCTTTTCTGAGGGAGTCCTCTAACTCTGCCGTTTTCCTTTATGTAGCTTTTCTAGTATTAGATTTTGGACCATAACCAAGTCCTCTTATGTACCCCGACTTTGTACCAAGTACGGTATCAACTATTTCATCAGTAGTCATGTAAGCCTCTCCAGAAGTATATATATCTTTCAAATCTTTCATGTTGTTGTACATAAAAATATTAATACAATTTAAAGAAGAAGACACAACTTCAGAAAAATACTAATCGAACAAACGCATTGAATAACCATCCTTACATAGTGAGTCTCAGCCTCTAAAGATGAACATCCTTTCTTACTCGTGTAATGAGTATGCTGTAGAACTCGATTCTGTCAGGCTCTACTTTTTCGGGTTCATTTTCCCCCTGTGAAATAAGAAAAACAATTGAAATAGTACTAAAATTTTATTAGTAAAAGGAATAAAAAATTATAACTTACAAGTTCAGCACGAGCCGCTACAAATGCTTTTGATCCCATGAAATGATTAGATTTTAGCTTAGTTCGATTGACCTTGTTTATGTCGCACCGTTTCTACAAAGAAAATGTAAACATCATAACTTTAATAACAATGAGAATAACATGAATTTAAATTACCTTATGTTTTGGATCGATCCACATGTCACAAAGTCTATTCCAATTTTCTAGGGTGAACTCTGGCACTTCAATTTTACGAGCTTCTTCCTCTGAGCGTGCACTTTCAAACAATTGTTTTAACTTGTAGTGCCACTGTCGGCTTCTGTTTTTCATAATATCCTCACATCTATCTTTCACGTAATGCTCGTCCAAATTAATCTCAAGCCTCTCATAATTATTTGTGTTTGAAGAAACATACAAAATGATCAAAATCCCTTTCATATTAAAATAATAATCATCAAAGTTGCCAACATACTAATTAGCTTCAAAGTGAAGTTCCTTAGAAAGGCATGGATCTGATAAATATTGCTATTAACAACCTATCTACATACCTAAAGTCGCTATTTCCTATTCCCAGCGAGGTGATGTTACAATTTTATAAGTTAAGGAGAAATTTTCTATGAAAAGGAAACAGAAAAAATCAAAATTTTCATCATGTGTCTCTACACACTCTTTCCGAATATCTTGGAAGCTTAGATACTATAAGAGTATAGAATTCTTTCATGACATCTAATTAGTGTTGCATCTTTGTCCTCTCTTGTGAGTTCCTTCCACTTGTTTGGAAGCGAAATAAAATTTCGAGCAATTATCCCCAGCTCATTGGATAATTTTGCGGATTGATTTGGTTTAGTTGGCCTTCGTTTACCAATCGGGATATCTATTTTCATCTTTCTTCCCATAACCTTCTTCATTTATTCAAGACCTTTACCTCTAGTCTTACCACGACCATTCTTGATTCCAGTAGAAGCATCTGATGAAAAAAAATTAAAGTCAGTTCAAAGTACAACCTAAAATCTAAAAAATATTGCACGTATGGAAGAAAGGTATGAAGACTAACAAATACAAGTTATGATGAAAACGTTGTTACATGTTATCTGTTGCAACATTACCATAGAGTCAATATTTGTTAGTTATATAACATATTGATAAAACAAAAGCAAATGAAATTGCTCATACCAACATTCAATGGCTTTGAGGTTAAGAAAGATGTGAGTAAGATTATAGGTGATATCATGAAGCTTTATTTCACAAGTAAAATCCACATATCTTGAGTTGATGATTGAATTACTGTAACAACAATAAAGATCATCATAAAAATCATTCGAGCAACTCGAAAATATAGAAAAGAGAGGAGAAGAAATTAAATAACACAAAAGAGATGAGTACACCTAATTCACTATTACAGATTTTGTACTTTCACTATTTACAACTCTAATTGTGTATTGTGAATATATGAGTTCTGAAACTCTCAGCTTAAAATGTCTAGATTTCACTTTGAAAGAAAGAAGCTTCATTGTGTTTCAAAAAGAACAATGTCATGTGTAGAATAATTAAAGCTAAAGAAGCTTCATTTCTCAATTATAAATAACCTGCATACCAGTAACTTGCTTATCATCCCCATCATCCGAGGTTGAATGATTTTCATTAGAGTGAACATAATCAATTTCATTTATACTACTACTTTATTTGCCTAACTTCATTCTCACCATCCTCAAATCCTGATACACTGAGCTAATGTCCATTTTCTCATTAAAAGTTTAACATACATGGAAGTTTCAATAGTTAATGTAATGTTGGGCACATGCAATGATGCATTTCTTCGGGTACAATGTAATATCGGGCACATGCAATGATGCATTTCTTTGGGCACATGCAATATCGAGCACATGCAATGATGCATTTCTTCGGGCACATGCAATGATGCATTTCTTCGAGCACATGCAATATCGGGCACATGCAATGATGCATTTCTTCGGGCACAATCAATCTCGGGCACATGCAATGATGCATTTCTTCGGGCACAATGTAATATCGGGCACATGCAATAATGCATTTCTTCGGGCACAATCAATCTCGAGCACATGCAATGATGCATTTATTCAAGCACAATGTAATATCGGGCATAGGTGCAAATGATGCAATATCTATCCGAATGTAGTTTACCAGCACAACAGTTGATTGATGGTATGTAGTAGTTTGGACATCCGCCTTGTTGAAAAGGGTCGAGTGTCATTTGTTCAGCTCAAAAGTAGTATGTTGATTGTTGAAGTTGCCTTTGTATATGTACCTGTATTTTCTGCATTCAAAGAAAAATAGTTAGTTTAAAAGGGGGGAGGTTGATCTGTATCCATGATTTGACACAGCGTGCTCTTTTGATGTCTGATAAAAAGTTCTTCGGAGTGTTGTCGAAATTTTGAGATTCCCCCAAAATTTCTGCCCCAGTGTAGAACTTCTGTTATTCTGATCAGTTGTAGTTGTAGCTTGACTGTTGAATTTTTTGAGATCCTCTTGAAAGATTCTGTCTCAGCCTTGATTTGTAGCAATTTTGAGGTCCCTCAAAATTCTGCTCCAGTTGTTGAGAAGAAATGTTTTTGAGGGAATTTTTGAGTTTACTCAAAAATTCTGCCCCAGTATGGAGATGTGCAAGGAGAAATCTTGATGGAATTTTTGAGACTCTCTCAAAAATTCTGCCCCAGTTATCAATAGAAGGGGAAAATGAAAATTTTTATTATGATAAGACCGAACCCCCATAGGAGTGCCTACGTATCCCCTCTTAAACGGGAATCAGGTCTGACGTAGTTCCAAATTACAAAGAGCATAAGCGAAGCATTAAAAGAGCCTTCTTGAGCAATAACTAGTGATAGATTTTGCCCAACTTTATTGTCCATATGTTATTCTGGGTGTCTGAATGTGGAAATCATGAACTTAAATGGCGCAAGCCTTATTCGGAGACTGGATCAAGTAAACTTTGGTGCAGTCATATTTGAACTTTGTTTGTTGCAATTTCCTCCAAGCATATGACCTTAGTATCAATCAGTTGTTGAATCTTGTCTTTCAAATCACGACATTCTTCTATGGTATGTCCTTCCATTCCTGAATGATAAGCGCAAACTTTTGAGGGTTCAATCCATGATGCACGCGTACTCATCTTTATTTCATTGATAGGAGTGAGGTGACCCTCAACCCTCAACTTTTCGTAAAGTTGGCCTATAGGCTCAGATAGAGGAGTATAAGTTTTGCCAAGTCTCTCCTCAACCTTGAAGAGGTTTTTTCGAATATGTGGTCGAGTGACGACTTTGGCATTGTGGCCAGGATATATTGGTTGTTGATATAGCTGAGGAGGCCTTTGGTACGGAGACATTTGATATGGGAGGATTGAAAATGGCATGAGAGGCGCATGATGCCAAGGAACTTGGTGCAGAGGTGTTTCGTATCGAGGAGCTTGCATAGTAGGATGATGCGGGTGTGGAGTAAGATGTTGAGGTTTAGGAGCATATACATGGTGTTGTGGAAGATATGGGTGATTTGGAAAATAGATGTTCTTTGGAGGAATTTGAATGGAGCTTGGTTGATTTCGAGAAGCGGAATAATTTGGAGGAGGATTATTTTGGAGAGTGGCTTGACTTGCAAAAGGCGACATATCTATGTTTGTCTCCAAAGTAGGGTTGGTGGAGAGTAACAACTTGGCCACCCAACAATTGATGAATTTCCCTTTCCCGATCTCTCTTTATGTCCATCCACCAGCTCTTAAGTCTCTTATTCACCTCTGTGACCATTTGAGGTTTTGGAGATTCATACTCATCCATGACTCTGCAAACAAAATAATAAACAACTTCTAAACTCCATTTTGGCAAAGTTGGCTTGATTTAATTATTATGATCACATTGACACATAGGTATGCAATTTGTCTAAAGGGTGTTGGGGCCCTTTAGACGATAGGGTGGCTACCTAATTATGTGGATTGACACCAAGGTTCAAACCACCTAGGGCTTATGCAGCATGTATGACCTAACTAGGACTTTTAAGAGTTGGCTTGACACGGACTTGAAAGGGATTCTATGCGAGAGGCTCGTGGTTTCGCGGTAGTAAAACTATCCGTTACGTCCACGCATATGCCGACTCTCTATAATGGGTATTTGAAGTGAATTGGAGTAGTTGTGAGAGGTGCAAAGGCACAACATCACGAGAATAAAAATAAAAAAAGGAAGAGGGTCCCATTTGGGGGAAGTATGAGCGGAATGTCAGTTATCAAAGCAATAAACACTTAGCATTTAGATTGGAAAGCGGTAACATATAGGCAGTTTATAAAGCAATAAATAAATAAATAAATAAATAAGCATAAATATGAAAAAGAAAGCAAACATATAAACATATTAAAAATCATGCAAATAAGGAAAGAGGGTAAAACATGTACAAAAACAAATAAGGCTAAAGGGTAAAGGTGAAACATGGTAATAAACAAATAAGGAGGAGGGAAAGGGGTGGAACATGAAAAAAAGACGATAAATAAGGCAACAAAATAAGCTAAACATGGTAAACACCTAACAAATAATGAAATAACAAAAATAGAGTAAACCCCACATAAACAAGCATGAAATACGTAACGGTAAGAACCTAATATCCCCAGCGGAGTCGCCATTCTGTCGCGCCCCATTTTCTCGCGAAAATGGGTTTTATCGCGACCTAACAACTCTTTTGGGATTTTGAGCTTTTGGAGTCGCCACCTAACGAATTAAGGCGCGTTAGGGCACCTATCTAACCTAACTAAGTCTAGCTAAGGTCAACGGGCCAGAGATCAGGGTAAGGGTTCAAATTACCTCGAGGGGAAGGTGTTAGGCATCCCTCAAGGTCCACAAATGTGGGTCCCGGCCATATCTCATGCAATTTATGTGGGGGTTACAAGTAGCAATTAAGGTCACTTCATTTATTAGTTAATATTTAATATGCTAGCTAGGTGATGCCATAACATTAAACAAAAGACATTTTATTATTTTAATTAACTTAAACATGCAAGGCTATGTGATAGCAATAGATAAACAATTAAGCTCATTTTTTATTTAATTTAGCATACGAGACTATGCGATATAACAAGTCGAACAAATAACTCATATTATTTTGATTAATATTTAAACATGCGAGTCTAAGTGATAACAATAAATAAAATATATATACTAAGCAATTAAATAAGAGATAAGCAAGAAGATAGAAAAGGGACAAATAAATAAGTAAATAATTTTATATTGTTTTTGTTTTAAACTACCCCAAATAAACATAATTTAAACAAACAAATAAAGGGATAAAGGGAAGGGAGACTCTAGGAGACTTTTGGATCAGCACTCGACTTTTCTTTTATTTTTCCGATAGGATGCCGTATAGGGACAGACAAAACCAATGTTTGTCTTTCAAGCCTGAGTCGATGTAATCATTTCCATAGGGCCAACCACCCCTACCCAACCACCGCATGCATTTCGTACCTAAAAGGTGCCTAATCGTCCCAACTTGATTGTCCAAGAGGCATTGGACTCTTAAAGGGTAGGTTTAGACAAAAATAAAATATAAGGCCCTCCTAGACAACAAGTCAAACAAACAAAGCAAACAAGACGGTCATTTTAGCAATACAAGTCTCAATTTGGCCTCTAAAAATCAATTAGGCATGCTTGCAAACAACACATAATTGTGAAAGATTTCATGCTAAGTGTGTGAACATACAAAGTTATAAAATTATAAATAAACAATTTAATTATGAGAGGGCAAATATGACATGGATACAAATTTTAGTATTGAACTAATTTAAAGAGAGCAGAAATTAATAAAAGATTTTATTTTTATTTCCATGTAGCGAAGGATGTGATCACACATGCACATATATTTTAAAAATAGTAGCCAAATTAATTATTAGGTCATAAAAATATTATTTAGAGCAAATGGCTTTATTTGTTTAAGGCAGAAAATTATTCTTAAGAACAACAACAGATTTCATATTAATGCAGAAAATTATTTTGAATAAGTGACAAAATTATTATTAGTTCAGAAAAATGATTTAGAACATGACAGAATTATCTCATTAATGCAAGAAAATATATTTTTGAACATTTGGCAGATTTACTCTTCAATGCAGAAATAATTTTTTTTTAAAAAAAAACATTGGTAAATTTATTTTATATAGAAATTATTTTTAGAACATTGGTTTTTTTTTATAGACATTATTTTTTAGGATAGATAGCAAATGACAAATCCATGTTATTATTATTACTCTTTTTTTTTCTTAGACATACTTAATTATTTAATAATAACGAAAAATCAAGACATTGAATCAACAGCTAGGCATGCTTTTTTATTTTTTAATTTTTATTTTCCAAGTGATGTAAAATCCTATAGACATATTAAAACATGGACACGAATTCTAGCAAATCAAGGAGAGATCTATAGTCATAACTCAATTAAATAATATTAAAATAGAATTAGTTTCAATCATTTAATTAGACAAGATTAGCCAAGTGATCAAGCAAGATATCTTTATTTTTTATTTATTCTTTTTAGTTAAATCTAAAGTCGTTTCATCAAACAAATTAAAATCCTATAGGCATGCTTTCTAACACAAATAAGTTTGCAAATTAGCATATGATTCCCCCTCCCCTTAGGCGATCCCAAAATATTTTTTATATACGAGAGCTTTAGAGTTATACAAATATTACAAAAATTCAAATAAATAAATAAGAAATATATAGCTTCAAATATATGAATTAAATAAAGTAATCTCTCTTCATAGCTAATCTTCAACTTGAACTTCAAGTTTGAAACCTGTCAAAGCAATCAAGTAACTACACAAATAGGCATATTTATTTTAGACAAGATGAGACACATATGCAATTATTTAACAACTTATATCATCGAAAGAAATAGAACAATGAGCTTACACCAATGTATGAATACAAAAATAATGTAAATGCTAATTAAGAAAACTAACCGGTTAAGCAGAGAAGGAATGGTAGCAATGAAAAGAATTGATCCAACTTTTACTTTAACAAAGCAAAGTAGCCAAGTAGCACTTGAAAGTTGCCGAAAACTTATTTTGTTTAAGAGTAGCAATAATACGAATAGTAAGAGAATGAGAGAGTTAATAAAATGTAGTTCTTGTGTTAGGAGAGAATGAATGAGTAATGAGAATTTGAGAGAAAAGTGAGTGAATAATGAGTGAATGAGTTCTAATGAAAATGGGTCCTATTTATATAGCAAAGAGGGGGAAAGCATATAAGGAAAGGAATAAATTAGAATAAATTAGGAGCATAATAATTCTTTTACCATAAATAAAGAAAAGCCAAAACAATATTATTCTACCATATAAAAACAAGAAGAAATCATTAAACTTACAAATAAGGAAAATAGATCAATTAAACTTATTCTTATTTTAAGAGAGCCAAATCAGATTTTAAAATAATATGTTACCAAATATAAACAAACAAGAATAAATTAGGAAGAGTAATATACTCTTTAAATAAAGGAGAGCCAAATTAAAGTTATTATTTTCCTAAAATAAGCAAGTAAGAAATCAATCAGATATAAATGGAAGGAGGGATTAGTTAATATTATTTTTTCTTAAACAAAGAGGAGCCAAAACGGATGAATTTTCAGGCAAGAGTAAGACAAAGAGATCAATTAAGGAGTCACCAAATCAAATAAATGTCCACAATAATGTTGACTTACCATAGTTAGATAAATGAATAAATTGACAAGAAAATAATTAGTTCATCTAAACAAATGAATGACTTATTCAACAATCAAAACAGAAGATTACACAAGAGCTAGTGTTAAGGCATCAGCCTAATCAATTAATTCTACATTAATTTATATGAAGAGAGTAAAAAAAAATGCCCGACTAAAACAATTTCACATAGTATTCAAAACCTCAAAGATCCATCCATTACGATGATCAGAAAAACCCAAGTTCTTACCACAGATATAATAGGCATCCTAATTGATTAAAGATTGCTTTTATAAACAAAAGTGATATATCAAATTCAAGTTAATACAAATCAGCAACCATTCATAAAGTATTGAAAATTATTAAGAAAGTTTAAATGCTATAATCAGAAGAAGTATTATCTCAATAATAAAACATGAACTTCATATACTAAAATTTGAAATCTAAGATGAACAGGTGAAACCATCTCACATTTACAATTTTCGTAGTGACATGCTTAAAAGTAAAGGAATTTATACCTGGACGGATCTGTTAAAGATCCGTCTTTTCATCAATCTGATGCCTTCACATAGTTCGCCATTTCTCGCTGGCTGCTGCTCGAAAAAATAGAGGATGGAGGGAACAACGCCGGTTGCTAGAAATGCTGCTGACTTTGATGTTTCTTGGTCTCCATTGCCGCTGGAGCTGCTGCCAGTTGCTGCTGCTCGTACCTGCAAAATAGAAGGGAAAAAGAAAAAAAAAAGATGAAGCCGCGACGGCTGCCAGGCTGCTGTTGCGCTTCTCGCCTGGCGCTGCTTCGTGGGCTGTTGTCCGGTTGCTGCCGGTCGCCTGGAAAAAAGGGAGAAGAAGGAGGGGAAGGAAGAACGGGGGAGAGAGGAAGGGAGGAGAGAGAGGAGAAGAGGAGAGAAGGTGGGAGAAGGGGGGCGACGGGAGAGGGGAGGCGTTGCCGCCTCAGGCAGCCTTCGCCGGGAAGAAATGGGGGGAAGAGATAGAGAGGGGAGCCGGCTGATCTGTGAGAGGGAGAAGAAGATGAGAATTTTAGGTTTTTGTCTTTCTAGGTTAGAGAAGAATAATGTAAAGATTTGATCTCAACCGCTAGATTAGATAGAGATGGAGGGTTAGGATTTGATCTAGGATTTAATTTTAAGATGGATGGATGAGATGAAGTCTTAAAAGTAGATGGGAAAAGATATGAAATGGTTAAAATTACAATAAAATTGGCTAGAATTGCAAGGAAAAGATGGTTACAATTGAAATAAAATTTGAATTGGAGTGGCTAGAATTGAAAGAATTTAGAATAGAATGGCTAGGATTTAAACAATTTTGAGGAAAGTTTAAGAATTGCTATTTAATTAAAATACTACAAATTTTATGATATATTTTATATAATAAAAATCACTTAAATTTTGAAACATTTGAAATAAAAATGACTATTTAGAAATTTATTAATAATTTTAAATAATATTTATAATAATTTTATAAAGTAAATATATAATTTTTATGCAAAATCGACTAAAATTCTAAACTTTAAATAAATTTTAAAATGCATATTTAATCGAATAGTATTCCTTAAAATGGTTAAAGGTCGGTCAAAATTGGGTGTCAACAGCTGCCCCTTGGTTGATTGAGAATGAAAAATGAATTGTCGAGCAACCAACGTTGACTTAGTAGCCGATTTTGTCCGACCGACGAGAGATGTCGATTGGATCAATTAAAATGATGTAGAGTTGAAAAAAGGGTACGCCCGAGACTTTGGTATTAAGCCGCCTACATATCCCTAGTTATACGAGAATCAGGTCGTGTGTAGTTCTGGATTCAAGAGCAAATGAAACTCTTGAAAGTTGAAAGAGCGCTAAGGTATTCGGAGGGCACGATATAGGCTTGAATGGATAAGATTAGAGTAGCGAGAAGAGCGAGGTAGAGGCGCGAGAAGGGCATGATATAGAGACGAGAAGAAAGATCGATCACACCTGCAAAATAAAAAAGCTAAGCATCCTTTGTAAGGCGGACAAACCTAAACGTCGTTTTAAGGCAGACGAGCCTAAATGTATTATAAAGCGAACAAGCCTAAATGTTGTTTTAAGGTAGACGAGCCTAAATGTCGTTTTAAGGTCGACGAGCCTAAATGTCGTTTCAAGGCAGACGGGCCTAAATGTCGTATTAAGGTGGACGGGCCTAAATGTCGTTTTGAGGCAGACGAGCCTTAATGTCGTATTGTAAGGCGGACGAGCCTAAATGTCTTTTTGAGGCGGACAAGCCTAAATGTTGTTTTGAGGCAGACGAGCCTTAAATGTCCTTTTAAGGCGGACGAGCCTAAATGTCCTATTGTAAGGCGGACGAGCCTATATGTCGCTTTAAGGTGGACGGGCCTAAATATCGTTTTGAGGCAGACGAGCCTTAATGTCGTATTGAGGCAGATGGGGCCTTAAATGTCATTTTGAGGTAGACGGGCCTTAATGTCGCATTGTAAGGCGGACGAGCCTAAATGTAGAAACAGTAGGTCACAGCAGCGAGTTGAATCCAATAATATCTTCATAGTTGCCTGAACGGTAGCTGGGTAGCGAAACGATAATGCGAGTAGCCAAGAATTTGTTGGAGCCTTTGTTGTAAGCATGGAGACGGATGATCAGAGAGAATCAGTTCTATCTGTAATCTGCGCATCTGTAACTTGTAATATGACTCAAATAGAGTGATTAGAGCAGATGTATCAAATAAGCGGTAAATGTAAACATGATGCAATTTCCCATATCGACCATGAATGTTTGCCTTAAGACTATGAAAAATGACGTCTTAGGCTATGATGTCTAGGGCCATGATACGCAAAATGTATCCTTAGGTCATGAAAATGTTGTCTGTGGGCCATGAAGATGATGCCCTTAGACTATGCCACCTTCGGATCATGATAGACAATAATTAAATCCTTAGGCCATGACATGATGTCTGCAGGCCATGAGAATGATGCCTTTAGACTATGGTGCCTTAGGAACATGATAAGCATAAAATAAGTCCTCAGGCCATGACATGAAATCCGCAGGCCATGAAAGATGATGCCTTTGGAAGATGACACATTCGGAATATAAGTAATGTGTGCGTATCTGCTATTGTTGATACTTGTGACTTGATTTGATTCGGGCACATGCAAACTTCAAGCACGATGCAATCTCGGGATTATGCAAACTTCGGGCACAATGCGGTCTCGGGCACATGCAATGATGCATTTCTTCGGGCATAATGTAATGTTGGGCACATGCAATGATGCATTTCTTCGGGCACAATGTAATATCGGGCACATGCAATGATGCATTTTTTGGGCACATGCAATATCGAGCACATGCAATGATGCATTTCTTTAGGCACATGCAATGATGCATTTCTTCGAGCACATGCAATATCGGGCACATGCAATGATGCATTTCTTCGGGCACAATCAATCTCGGGCACATGCAATGATGCATTTCTTCGGGCACAATGTAATATCGGGCACATGCAATAATGCATTTCTTCGGGCACAATCAATCTCGAGCACATGCAATGATGCATTTATTCGGGCACAATGTAATATCGGGCATAGGTGCAAATGATGCAATATCTAGCCGAATGTAGTTTACCAGCACAACAGTTGATTGATGGTATGTAGTAGTTTGGACATCCGCCTTGTTGAAAAGGGTCGAGTGTCATTTGTTTGGCTCAAAAGTAGTATGTTGATTGTTGAAGTTGCCTTTGTATATGTACCTGTATTTTCTGCATTCAAAGAAAAATAGTTAGTTTAAAAGGGGGGAGGTTGATCTGTATCCATGATTTGACACAGCGTGCTCTTTTGATGTCTGATAAAATGTTCTTCGGAGTGTTGTCGAAATTTTGAGATTCCCTCAAAATTTCTGCCCCAGTGTAGAACTTCTGTTATTCTGATCAGTTGTAGTTGTAGCTTGACTGTTGAATTTTTTGAGATCCTCTTGAAAGATTCTGTCTCAGCCTTGATTTGTAGCAATTTTGAGGTCCCTCAAAATTCTGCTCCAGTTGTTGAGAAGAAATGTTTTTGAGGGAATTTTTGAGTAAAACTCAAAAATTCTGCCCCAGTATGGAGATGTGCAAGGAGAAATCTTGATGGAATTTTTGAGACTCTCCCAAAAATTCTGCCCGAGTTATCAATAGAAGGGGAAAATGAAATTTTTTATTATGATAAGACCAAACCCCCATAGGAGTGCCTACGTATCCCCTCTTAAACGGGAATCAGGTCTGACGTAGTTCCAAATTACAAAGAGCATAAGCGAAGCATTAAAAGAGCCTTCTTGAGCAATAACTAGTGATAGATTTTGCCCAACTTTATTGTCCATATGTTATTCTGGGTGTCTGAATGTGGAAATCATGAACTTAAATGGCGCAAGCCTTATTCGGAGACTGGATCAAGTAAACTTTGGTGCAGTCACATTTGAACTTTCTTTGTTGCAATGTCTTCCAAGCATATGACCTTAGTATCAATCAGTTGTTGAATCTTGTCTTCAAATCACGACATTCTTCTATGGTATGTCCTTCCATTCTTGAATGATAAGCGCAAACTTTTGAGGGTTCAATCCATGATGCACGCGTACTCATCTTTATTTCATTGATAGGAGTGAGGTGACCCTCAACCCTCAACTTTTCGTAAAGTTGGCCTATAGGCTCAGATAGAGGAGTATAAGTTTTGCCAAGTCTCTCCTCAACCTTGAAGAGGTTTTTTCGAATATGTGGTCGAGTGACGACTTTGGCATTGTGGCCAGGATATATTGGTTGTTGATATAGCTGAGGAGGCCTTTGGTACGGAGACATTTGATATGGGAGGATTGAAAATGGCATGAGAGGCGCATGATGCCAAGGAACTTGGTGCAGAGGTGTTTCGTATCGAGGAGCTTGCATAGTAGGATGATGCTGGTGTGGAATAATATGTTGAGGTTTAGGAGCATATACATGGTGTTGTGGAAGATATGGGTGATTTGGAAAATAGATGTTCTTTGGAGGAATTTGAATGGAGCTTGGTTGATTTCGAGAAGCGGAGTAATTTGGAGGATTATTATTTTGGAGACTGGCTTGACTTGCAAAAGGCGACATATCTATGTTTGTCTCCAAAGTAGGGTTGGCGGAGAGTAACAACTTGGCCCACTCGCGCATATCCAACACTTCTTCTTCTAACTTCTCTATTTTCTGCTCAAGGCTTGACACTAACTCATCTGAAAGATATTTCTTTTCCTCAGTCTTGCATATGACCTTGTCATTAGTCACTTTCCTCTTTCCTTTGCGATTCTCAGTTGGGAGAGAAGGAAGAGAGCCCTTTGATCGCGTGTGGTAAACCATGGTCTACAGATCAACCATTGGGGAAGGGTAAAAAAAATAAAAACAAAACAAAACCCAAGTTAGAGCAAGTATAAGTTGTTATATCAAGCACATTATTTAAGATAAATGTCCTAAATGCAAAAGAGCCTCGTTGAGCCAGAGGTAGGCCTAAGCGACACATAAGTGATGCACAATAGTCAATTCAAGCCTTATTTGCCAATTGAAGTTTAGATTAGAAGGGAAAAAAAATTAACTTTCATTTATTATAAAATTCGAACAATACATCATAATCGAAAAACAAAATTAAAATAAACTAAGGGGAAAATGGATAACATGGGGGAAATCATCCTACATTCTGAAATCTTGGAGGTATCGACTCCAAGAGCTTGGCGTCAATTCACTTCTTGTAATGGGAGGGGCTTCTTGTCCCATGTTCAACATACTCCGTGCCCATATGTTTTCCCTTTCATCGGCAAGTCCATGGTATCCTTCTCTACTTGATATTGGGACTTCAGACTCTATCAAGATCCATATGCGGTACTCATATATGCATAAAGCCTGTCGTGCACCCATAGGAATGGTCAACACACGCTCCCATCGTCGAAGTATGTTGTGGACTTGTGGTTTATCTAGTCCAAACTCATACTTGAATTGCTCCATGTCAGATCGAAGCGGTATGACTTGAGTTTGCCCAAATTGGCGAAGTACTCGAAGAGGCGCATATGGTTGGACACCTTTTAAGCCAATAAGCTCAATGAAGTATCGGTCGTCCCCTCTTACTATGGCATTAGGCATGGACAACCAATGGAGCTTCCATTGAATTCTGTGGCTCTCAAGCTCTGTCAGAAATATCTGCCAGTCCACAAATCCTACAGGTGTGGTGAAACGTGCCAACCTTCTTGGATGGTTATCAATCTTGTTGCCTCGATCAAGATAGGTGTCTACCAGGTCAGACCGCTTGTGGAAGTGATCGATGGCCCATAGTTGAAGTAGAAGGTTGCATCCCTCGAAGAACATTCTACCATCGATACATGCTGACAGACTCCTCATTATCTCTGCCAGGATCATGGGTACTATAGTTTTCCTAGGCTCACCTCCTCTTTGAGCTAGGTCTCGAACCACATACCTTAAACACGTATAGATTCTTCCCCTTGATTTAGGAAATACCAAGGATCCTAATAAGGCAATGGCGAAGGCATCTAAGCGATATTTTTCCCATTCTTCAAAGGAGCACTCAAATTCATAGCTAAAAGTGTAATAGCTATCATCTCGACCAAATCGTGAGTATAGAAAATCTATATGAGTCCATCCGAGGTCTAAAGAAGCCCATGCTCAATTATACTTCATCCCCATACTTCTTAGAAATTCCTTTGATGATGGTTTATAAGGTACCATCATTTCACACTCATGGTATGGTAGGTCAATGAAACCGCTAATTTCTTCGATTGTTGGTGTGAAATTGCAGTTTGTGAATTTGAAAACCATCCTCATGGGGTCCCAAAACTCTAGTAGCGCCCTAGTCAGATGAGGGTTTGGTGTGACAAAGATTAGAAATGTGAGGCCACCCAACAATTGATGAATTTCCCTTTCTCGATCTCTCTTTATGTCCATCCACCAGCTCTTAAGTCTCTGATTCACCTCTGTGACCATTTGAGGGTTTGGAGATTCATACTCATCCATGACTCTGCAAACAAAATAATAAACAACTTCTAAACTCCATTTTGGCAAAGTTGGCTTGATTTAATTATTATGATCACATTGACACATAGGTATGCAATTTGTCTAAAGGGTGTTGGGGCCCTTTAGACGATAGGGTGGCTACCTAATTATGTGGATTGACACCAAGGTTCAAACCACCTAGGGCTTATGCAGCATGTATGACCTAACTAGGACTTTTAAGAGTTGGCTTGACACGGACTTGAAAGGGATTCTATGCGAGAGGCTCGTGGTTTCGCGGTAGTAAAACTATCCGTTACGTCCACGCATATGCCGACTCTCTATAATGGATATTTGAAGTGAATTGGAGTAGTTGTGAGAGGTGCAAAGGCACAACATCATGAGAATAAAAATAAAAAAAGGAAGAGGGTCCCATTTGGGGGAAGTATGAGCGGAATGTCAGTTATCAAAGCAATAAACACTTAGCATTTAGATTTGAAAGCGGTAACATATAGGCAGTTTATAAAGCAATAAATAAATAAATAAATAAATAAGCATAAATATGAAAAAGAAAGCAAACATATAAACATATTAAAAATCATGCAAATAAGGAAAGAGGGTAAAACATGTACAAAAACAAATAAGGGTAAAGGGTAAAGGTGAAACATGGTAATAAACAAATAAGGAGGAGGGAAAGGGGTGGAACATGAAAAAAAGACGATAAATAAGGCAACAAAATAAGCTAAACATGGTAAACACCTAACAATTAATGAAATAACAAAAATAGAGTAAACCCCACATAAACAAGCATGAAATACGTAACGGTAAGAACCTAATATCCCCAGCGGAGTCGCCATTCTGTCGCGCCCCATTTTCTCGCGAAAACGGGTTTTATCGCGACCTAACAACTCTTTTGGGATTTTGAGCTTTTGGAGTCGCCACCTAACGAATTAAGGCGCGTTAGGGCACCTATCTAACCTAACTAAGTCTAGCTAAGGTCAACGGGCCAGAGATCAGGGTAAGGGTTCAAATTACCTCGAGGGGAAGGTGTTAGGCATCCCTCAAGGTCCACAAATGTGGGTCCCGGCCGTATCTCATGCAATTTATGTGGGGGTTACAAGTAGCAATTAAGGTCACTTCATTTATTAGTTAATATTTAATATGCTAGCTAGGTGATGCCATAACATTAAACAAAAGACATTTTATTATTTTAATTAACTTAAACATGCAAGGCTATGTGATAGCAATAGATAAACAATTAAGCTCATTTTTTATTTAATTTAGCATACGAGACTATGCGATATAACAAGTCGAACAAATAACTCATATTATTTTGATTAATATTTAAACATGCGAGTCTAAGTGATAACAATAAATAAAATATATATACTAAGCAATTAAATAAGAGATAAGCAAGAAGATAGAAAAGGGACAAATAAATAAGCAAATAATTTTATATTGTTTTTGTTTTAAACTACCCCAAATAAACATAATTTAAACAAATAAATAAAGGGATAAAGGGAAGGGAGACTCTAGGAGACTTTTGGATCAGCACTCGACTTTTCTTTTATTTTTCCGATAGGATGCCGTATAGGGACAGACAAAACCAATGTTTGTCTTTCAAGCCTGAGTCGATGTCATCATCTCCATAGGGCCAACTACCCCTACCCAACCACCGCATGCATTTCGTACCTAGAAGGTGCCTAATCGTCCCAACTTGATTGTCCAAGAGGCATTGGACTCTTAAAGGGTAGGTTTAGACAAAAATAAAATATAAGGCCCTCCTAGCAACAAGTCAAACAAACAAAGCAAACAAGACGGTCATTTTAGCAATACAAGTCTAAATTTGGCCTCTAAAAATCAATTAGGCATGCTTGCAAACAACACATAATTGTGAAAGATTTCATGCTAAGTGTGTGAACATACAAAGTTATAAAATTATAAATAAACAATTTAATTATGAGAGGGCAAATATGACATGGATACAAATTTTAGTATTGAACTAATTTAAAGAGAGCAGAAATTAATAAAAGATTTTATTTTTATTTCCAAGTAGCGAAGGATGTGATCACACATGCACATATATTTTAAAAATAGTAGCCAAATTAATTATTAGGGCATAAAAATATTATTTAGAGCAAATGGTTTTATTTGTTTAAGGAAGAAAATTAGTCTTAAGAACAACAACAGATTTCATATTAATGCAGAAAATTATTTTAAATAAGTGACAAAATTATTATTAGTTCAGAAAAATGATTTAGAACATGACAGAATTATCTCATTAATGCAAGAAAATATATTTTTGAACATTTGGCAGATTTACTCTTCAATGCAGAAATATTTTTTTTTAAAAAAAAAAACATTGGTAAATTTATTTTATATAGAAATTATTTTTAGAACATTGGTTTTTTTTATAGACATTATTTTTTAGGATAGATAGCAAATGACAAATCCATGTTATTATTATTACTCTTTTTTTTTCTTAGACATACTTAATTATTTAATAATAACGAAAAATCAAGACATTGAATCAACAGCTAGGCATGCTTTTTTATTTTTAATTTTTATTTTCCAAGTGATGTAAAATCCTATAGACATATTAAAACATGGACACGAATTCTAGCAAATCAAGGAGAGATCTATAGTCATAACTCAATTAAATAATATTAAAATAGAATTAGTTTCAATCATTTAATTAGACAAGATTAGCCAAGTGATCAAGCAAGATATCTTTATTTTTTATTTATTCTTTTTAGTTAAATCTAAAGTCGTTTCATCAAACAAATTAAAATCCTATAGGCATGCTTTCTAACACAAATAAGTTTGCAAATTAGCATATGATTCCCCCTCCCCTTAGGCGATCCCAAAATATTTTTTATATACGAGAGCTTTAGAGTTATACAAATATTACAAAAATTCAAATAAATAAATAAGAAATATATAGCTTCAAATATTTGAATTAAATAAAGTAATCTCTCTTCATAGCTAATCTTCAACTTGAACTTCAAG
Source organism: Solanum sitiens (assembly GCA_016801875.1). NCBI lineage: Eukaryota > Viridiplantae > Streptophyta > Magnoliopsida > Solanales > Solanaceae > Solanum > Solanum sitiens. Next base: position 1,696,046 of record JABWTJ010000071.1, read on the forward strand.
TTTGAAACCTGTCAAAGCAATCAAGTAACTACACAAATAGGCATATTTATTTTAGACAAGATGAGACACATATGCAATTATTTAACAACTTATATTCATCGAAAGAAATAGAACAATGAGCTTACACCAATGTATGAATACAAAAATAATGTAAATGCTAATTAAGAATACTAACCGGTTAAGCAGAGAAGGAATGGTAGCAATGAAAAGAATTGATCCAACTTTTACTTTAACAAAGCAAAGTAGCCAAGTAGCACTTGAAAGTTGCCGAAAACTTATTTTGTTTAAGAGTAGCAATAATACGAATAGTAAGAGAATGAGAGAGTTAATAAAATGTAGTTCTTGTGTTAGGAGAGAATGAATGAGTAATGAAAATTTGAGAGAAAAGTGAGTGAATGATGAGTGAATGAGTTCTAATGAAAATGGGTCCTATTTATATAGCAAAGAGGGGGAAAGCATATAAGGAAAGGAATAAATTAGAATAAATTAGGAGCATAATAATTCTTTTACCATAAATAAAGAAAAGCCAAAACAATATTATTCTACCATATAAAAACAAGTAAGAAATCATTAAACTTACAAATAAGGAAAATAGATCAATTAAACTTATTCTTATTTTAAGAGAGCCAAATCAGATTTTAAAATAATATGTTACCAAATATAAACAAACAAGAATAAATTAGGAAGAGTAATATACTCCTTAAATAAAGGAGAGCCAAATTAAAGTTATTATTTTCCTAAAATAAGCAAGTAAGAAATCAATCAGATATAAATGGAAGGAGGGATTAGTTAATATTATTTTTTCTTAAACAAAGAGGAGCCAAAACGGATGAATTTTCAGGCAAGAGTAAGACAAAGAGATCAATTAAGGAGTCACCAAATCAAATAAATGTCCACAATAATGTTGACTTACCATAGTTAGATGAATGAATAAATTGACAAGAAAATAATTAGTTCATCTAAACAAATGAATGACTTATTCAACAATCAAAACAGAAGATTACACAAGAGCTAGTGTTAAGGCATCAGCCTAATCAATTAATTCTACATTAATTTATATGAAGAGAGTAAAAAAAAATGCCCGACTAAAACAATTTCACATAGTATTCAAAACCTCAAAGATCCATCCATTACGATGATCAGAAAAACCCAAGTTCTTACCACAGATATAATAGGCATCCTAATTGATTAAAGATTGCTTTTATAAACAAAAGTGATATATCAAATTCAAGTTAATACAAATCAGCAACCATTCATAAAGTATTGAAAATTATTAAGAAAGTTTAAATGCTATAATCAGAAGAAGTATTATCTCAAGAATAAAACATGAACTTCATATACTAAAATTTGAAATCTAAGATGAACAGGTGAAACCATCTCACATTTACAATTTTCGTAGTGACATGCTTAAAAGTAAAGGAATTTATACCTGGACGGATCCGTCTTTTCATCAATCTGATGCCTTCACATGGTTCGCCATTTCTCGCTGGCTGCTGCTCGAAAAAATAGAGGATGGAGGGAGCAACGCCGGTTGCTAGAAATGCTGCTGACTTTGATGTTTCTTGGTCTCCATTGCCGCTGGAGCTGCTGCCAGTTGCTGCTGCTCGTGCCTGCAAAATAGAAGGGAAAAAGAAAAAAAAAAGGATGAATCCGCGACGGCTGCCAGGCTGCTGTTGCGCTTCTCACCTGGCGCTGCTTCGCGGGCTGTTGTCCGGTTGCTGCCGGTCGCCTGGAAAAAAGGGAGAAGAAGGAGAGGGAAGGAAGAACGGGGGAGAGAGGAAGGGAGGAGAGAAGGAGGGAGAAGGGGGGCGACGGGAGAGGGGAGGCGTTGCCGCCTCTGGCAGCCTTCGCCGGGAAGAAATGGGGGGAAGAGATAGAGAGGGGAGCCGGTTGATCTGTGAGAGGGAGAAGAATATGAGAATTTTAGGTTTTTGTCTTTCTAGGTTAGAGAAGAATAATGTAAAGATTTGATCTCAACCGCTAGATTAGATAGAGATGGAGGGTTAGGATTTGATCTAGGATTTAATTTTAAGATGGATGGATGAGATGAAGTCTTAAAACTAGATGGGAAAAGATATGAAATGGTTAAAATTACAATAAAATTGGCTAGAATTGCAAGGAAAAGATGGTTACAATTGAAATAAAATTTAAATTGGAGTGGCTAGAATTGAAAGAATTTAGAATAGAATGGCTAGGATTTAAACAATTTTGAGGAAAGTTTAGGAATTGCTATTTAATTAAAATACTACAAATTTTATGATATATTTTATATAATAAAAATCACTTAAATTTTGAAACATTTGAAATAAAAATGACTATTTAGAAATTTATTAATAATTTTAAATAATATTTATAATAATTTTATAAAGTAAATATATAATTTTTATGCAAAATCGACTAAAATTCTAAACTTTAAATAAATTTTAAAATGCATATTTAATCGAATAGTATTCCTTAAAATAGTTAAAGGTCGGTCAAAATTGGGTGTCAACAGCTGCCCCTTGGTTGATTGAGAATGAAGAATGAATTGTCGAGCAACCAACGTTGACTTAGTAGCCGATTTTGTCCGACCGACGAGAGATGTCGATTGGATCAATTGAAATGATGTAGAGTTGAAAAAAGGGTACGCCCGAGACTTTGGTATTAAGCCGCCTACATATCTCTGGTTAAACGAGAATCAGGTCGTGTGTAGTTCTGGATTCAAGAGCAAATGAAACTCTTGAAAGTTGAAAGAGCGCTAAGGTATTCGGAGGGCACGATATAGGCTTGAATGGATAAGATTAGAGTAGCGAGAAGAGCGAGGTAGAGGCGCGAGAAGGGCATGATATAGAGACGAGAAGAAAGATCGATCACACCTGCAAAATCAAAAAGCTAAGCATCCTTTGTAAGGCGGACAAACCTAAACGTCGTTTTAAGGCAGACGAGCCTAAATGTATTATAAAGCGAACAAGCCTAAATGTTGTTTTAAGGTCGACGAGCCTAAATGTCGTTTTAAGGTCGACGAGCCTAAATGTCGTTTCAAGGCAGACGGGCCTAAATGTCGTATTAAGGTGGATGGGCCTAAATGTCATTTTGAGGCAGACGAGCCTTAATGTCGTATTGTAAGGCAGACGAGCCTTAAATGTCCTTTTAAGGCGAACGAGCCTAAATGTCCTATTGTAAGGCGGACGAGCCTATATGTCGCTTTAAGGTGGACGGGCCTAAATGTCGTTTTGAGGCAGACGAGCCTTAATGTCGTATTGAGGCAGACGGGGCCTTAAATGTCATTTTGAGGTAGACGGGCCTTAATGTCGCATTGTAAGGCGGACGAGCCTAAATGTAGAAACAGTAGGTCACAGCAGCGAGTTGAATCCAATAATATATTCATAGTTGCCTGAACCGTAGCTGGGTAGCGAAACGATAATGCGAGTAGCCAAGAATTTGTTGGAGCCTTCGTTGTAAGCATGGAGACGGATGATCAGAGAGAATCAGTTCTATCTGTAATCTGCACATCTGTAACTTGTAATATGACTCAAATAGAGTGATTAGAGCAGATGTATCAAAATAAGCGGTAAATGTAAACATGATGCAATTTCCCATATCGACCATGAATGTTTGCCTTAAGACTATGAAAAATGACGTCTTAGGCTATGATGTCTAGGGCCATGATACGCAAAATGTATCCTTAGGTCATGAAAATGTTGTCTGTGGGCCATGAAGATGATGCCCTTAGACTATGCCACCTTCGGATCATGATAGACAATAATTAAATCCTTAGGCCATGACATGATGTCTGCAGGACATGAGAATGATGCCTTTAGACTATGGTGCCTTAGGAACATGATGAGCATAAAATAAGTCCTCAGGCCATGACATGAAATCCGCAGGCCATGAAAGATGATGCCTTTGTAAGATGACGCCTTCGGAATATAAGTAATGAGTAAAGAGAGCGTATCTGCTTTTGTTGATACTTGTGACTTGATTTGATTCGGGCACATGCAAACTTCGAGCACGATGCAATCTCGGGATTATGCAAACTTCGGGTACAATGCGGTCTCGGGCACATGCAATGATGCATTTCTTCGGGCATAATGTAATGTTGGGCACATGCAATGATGCATTTCTTCGGGCACAATGTAATATCGGGCACATGCAATGATGCATTTCTTTGGGCACATGCAATATCGAGCACATGCAATGATGCATTTCTTCGGGTACATGCAATGATGCATTTCTTCGAGCACATGCAATATTGGGCACATGTAATGATGCATTTCTTCGGGCACAATCAATCTCGGGCACATGCATTGATGCATTTCTTCGGGCACAATGTAATATCGGGCACATGCAATAATGCATTTCTTCGGGCACAATCAATCTCGAGCACATGCAATGATGCATTTATTCGGGCACAATGTAATGTCGGGCATAGGTGCAAATGATGCAATATCTAGCCGAATGTAGTTTACCAGCACAACAGTTGATTGATGTTATGTAGTAGTTTGGATATCCGCCTTGTTGAAAAGGGTCGAGTGTCATTTGTTCGGCTCAAAAGTAGTATGTTGATTGTTGAAGTTGCCTTTGTATATGTACCTGTATTTTCTGCATTCAAAGAAAAATAGTTAGTTTAAAAGGGGGGAGGTTGATCTGTATCCATGATTTGACACAGTGTGCTCTTTTGATGTCTGATAAAATGTTCTTCGGAGTATTGTCAAAATTTTGAGATTCCCTCAAAATTTCTGCCCCAGTGTAGAACTTCTGTTATTCTTATCAGTTGTAGTTGTAGCTTGACTGTTGAATTTTTTGAGATCCTCTTGAAAGATTCTGTCTCAGCCTTGATTTGTAGCAATTTTGAGGTCCCTCAAAATTCTGCTCCAGTTGTTGAGAAGAAATGTTTTTGAGGGAATTTTTGAGTTTACTCAAAAATTCTGCCCAGTATGGAGATGTGTAAGGAGAAATCTTGATGGAATTTTTGAGACTCTCTCAAAAATTCTGCCCCAGTTATCAATAGAAGGGGAAAATGAAAATTTTTATTATGATAAGACCAAACCCCCATAGGAGTGCCTATGTATCCCCTCTTAAACGGGAATCAGGTTTGACGTAGTTCCAAATTACAAAGAGCATAAGCGAAGCATTAAAAGAGCCTTCTTGAGCAATAACTAGTGATAGATTTTGCCCAACTTTATTGTCCATATGTTATTCTGGGTGTCTGAATGTGGAAATCATGAACTTAAATGGCGCAAGCCTTATTCGGAGACTGGATCAAGTAAACTTTGGTGCAGTCACATTTGAACTTTCTTTGTTGCAATGTCTTCCAAGCATATGACCTTAGTATCAATCAGTTGTTGAATCTTGTCTTTCAAATCACGACATTCTTCTATGGTATGTCCTTCCATTCTTGAATGATAAGCGCAAACTTTTGAGGGTTCAATCCATGATGCACGCGTACTCATCTTTATTTCATTATTAGGAGTGAGGTGACCCTCAACCCTCAACTTTTCGTAAAGTTGGCCTATAGGCTCAGATAGAGGAGTATAAGTTTTGCCAAGTCTCTCCTCAACCTTGAAGAGGTTTTTGCGAATATGTGGTCGAGTGACGACTTTGGCATTGTGGCCAGGATATATTGGTTGTTGATATAGCTGAGGAGGCCTTTGGTACGGAGACATTTGATATGGGAGGATTGAAAATGGCATGAGAGGCGCATGATGCCAAGGAACTTGGTGCAGAGGTGTTTCGTATCGAGGAGCTTGCATAGTAGGATGATGCGGGTGTGGAGTAAGATGTTGAGGTTTAGGAGCATATACATGGTGTTGTGGAAGATATGGGTGATTTGGAAAATAGATGTTCTTTGGAGGAATTTGAATGGAGCTTGGTTGATTTCGAGAAGCGGAGTAATTTGGAGGAGGATTATTTTGGAGAGTGGCTTGACTTGCAAAAGGCGACATATCTATGTTTGTCTCCAAAGTAGGGTTGGCGGAGAGTAACAACTTGGCCCACTCGCGCATATCCAACACTTCTTCTTCTAACTTCTCTATTTTCTGCTCAAGGCTTGACACTAACTCATATGAAAGATATTTCTTTTCCTCAGTCTTGCATATGACCTTGTCATTAGTCACTTTCCTCTTTCCTTTGCGATTGTCAGTTGGGAGAGAAGGAAGAGAGCCCTTTGATCGCGTGTGGTAAACCATGGTCTACAGATCAACCATTGGGGAAGGGTAAAAAAAATAAAAACAAAACAAAACCCAAGTTAGAGCAAGTGTAAGTTGTTATATCAAGCACATTATTTAAGATAAACGTCCTAAATGCAAAAGAGCCTCGTTGAGCCAGAGGTAGGCCTAAGCGACACATAAGTGATGCACAATAGTTAATTCAAGCCTTATTTGCCAATTGAAGCTTAGATTAGAAGGGAAAAAAATTAACTTTCATTTATTATAAAATTCGAACAATACATCATAATTGGAAAACAAAATTAAAATAAACTAAGGGGAAAAGGGCTAACATGGGGGAAATCATCCTACATTCTGAAATCTTGGAGGTATCGACTCCAAGAGCTTGGCGTCAATTCACCTCTTGTAATGAGAGGGGCTTCTTGTCCCATGTTCAACATAATCCGTGCCCATATGTTTTCCCTTTCATCGGCAAGTCCATGGTATCCTTCTCTACTTGATATTGGGACTTCAGACTCTATCAAGATCCATATGCGGTACTCATATATGCATAAAGCCTGTCGTGCACCCATAGGAATGGTCAACACACGCTCCCATCGTCGAAGTATGTTGTGGACTTGTGGTTTATCTAGTCCAAACTCATACTTGAATTGCTCCATGTCAGATCGAAGCGGTATGACTTGAGTTTGCCCAAATTGGCGAAGTACTCGAAGAGGCGCATATGGTTGGACACCCTTTAAGCCAATAAGCTCAATGAAGTATCGGTCGTCCCCTCTTACTATGGCATTAGGCATGGACAACCAATGGAGCTTCCATTGAATTCTGTGGCTCTCAAGCTCTGTCAGAAATATCTGCCAGTCCACAAATCCTACAGGTGTGGCGAAACGTCCCAACCTTCTTGGATGGTTATCAATCTTGTTGCCTCGATCAAGATAGGTGTCTACCACGTCAGACCGCTTGTGGAAGTGATCGATGGCCCATAGTTGAAGTAGAAGGTTGCATCCCTTGAAGAACATTCTACCATCGATACATGCTGACAGACTCCTCATTATCTCTGCCAGGATCATGGGTACTATAGTTTTCCTAGGCTCACCTCTTCTTTGAGCTAGGTCTCGAACCACATACCTTAAACATGTATAGATTCTTCCCCTTGATTTAGGAAATACCAAGGATCCTAATAAGGCAATGGCGAAGGCATCTAAGCGATATTTTTCCCATTCTTCAAAGGAGCACTCAAATTCATAGCTAAAAGTGTAATAGCTATCATCTCGACCAAATCGTGAGTATAGAAAATCTATATGAGTCCATCCGAGGTCTAAAGAAGCCCATGCTGGATTATACTTCATCCCCATACTTCTTAGAAATTCCTTTGATGATGGTTTATAAGGTACCATCATTTCACACTCATGGTATGGTAGGTCAATGAAACCGCTAATTTCTTCGATTGTTGGTGTCAAATTGCAGTTTGTGAATTTGAAAACCATCCTCATGGGGTCCCAAAACTCTAGTAGCGCCCTAGTCAGATGAGGGTTCGGTGTGACAAAGATTAGAAATGTGAGGCCACCCAACAATTGATGAATTTCCCTTTCTCGATCTCTCTTTATGTCCATCCACCAGCTCTTAAGTCTCTGATTCACCTCTGTGACCATTTGAGGGTTTGGAGATTCATACTCATCCATGACTCTGCAAACAAAATAATAAACAACTTCTAAACTCCATTTTGGCAAAGTTGGCTTGATTTAATTATTATGATCACATTGACACATAGGTATGCAATTTGTCTAAAGGGTGTTGGGGCCCTTTAGACGATAGGGTGGCTACCTAATTATGTGGATTGACACCAAGGTTCAAACCACCTAGGGCTTATGCAGCATGTATGACCTAACTAGGACTTTTAAGAGTTGGCTTGACACGGACTTGAAAGGGATTCTATGCGAGAGGCTCGTGGTTTCGCGGTAGTAAAACTATCTGTTACGTCCACGCATATGCGGACTCTCTATAATGGGTATTTGAAGTGAATTGGAGTAGTTGTGAGAGGTGCAAAGGCACAACATCACGAGAATAAAAATAAAAAAAGGAAGAGGGTCCCATTTGGGGGAAGTATGAGCGGAATGTCAGTTATCAAAGCAATAAACACTTAGCATTTAGATTGGAAAGCGGTAACATATAGGCAGTTTATAAAGCAATAAATAAATAAATAAATAAATAAGCATAAATATGGAAAAGAAAGCAAACATATAAACATATTAAAAATCATGCAAATAAGGAAAGAGGGTAAAACATGTACAAAAACAAATAAGGGTAAAGGGTAAAGGTGAAACATGGTAATAAACAAATAAGGAGGAGGGAAAGGGGTGGAACATGAAAAAAAGACGATAAATAAGGCAACAAAATAAGCTAAACATGGTAAACACCTAACAAATAATGAAATAACAAAAATAGAGTAAACCCCACATAAACAAGCATGAAATACGTAACGGTAAGAACCTAATATCCCCAGCGGAGTCGCCATTCTGTCGCGCCCCATTTTCTTGCGAAAACGGGTTTTATCGCGACCTAACAACTCTTTTGGGATTTTGAGCTTTTGGAGTCGCCACCTAACGAATTAAGGCGCGTTAGGGCACCTATCTAACCTAACTAAGTCTAGCTAAGGTCAACGGGCCAGAGATCAGGGTAAGGGTTCAAATTACCTCGAGGGGAAGGTGTTAGGCATCCCTCAAGGTCCACAAATGTGGGTCCCGGCCGTATCTCATGCAATTTATGTGGGGGTTACAAGTAGCAATTAAGGTCACTTCATTTATTAGTTAATATTTAATATGCTAGCTAGGTGATGGCATAACATTAAACAAAAGACATTTTATTATTTTAATTAACTTAAACATGCAAGGCTATGTGATAGCAATAGATAAACAATTAAGCTCATTTTTTATTTAATTTAGCGTACGAGACTATGCGATATAACAAGTCGAACAAATAACTCATATTATTTTGATTAATATTTAAACATGCGAGTCTAAGTGATAACAATAAATAAAATATATATACTAAGCAATTAAATAAGAGATAAGCAAGAAGATAGAAAAGGGACAAATAAATAAGCAAATAATTTTATATTGTTTTTGTTTTAAACTACCCCAAATAAACATAATTTAAACAAACAAATAAAGGGATAAAGGGAAGGGAGACTCTAGGAGACTTTTGGATCAGCACTCGACTTTTCTTTTATTTTTCCGATAGGATGCCGTATAGGGACAGACAAAACCAATGTTTGTCTTTCAAGCCTGAGTCGATGTCATCATCTCCATAGGGCCAACTACCCTTACCCAACCACCGCATGCATTTCGTACCTAAAAGGTGCCTAATTGTCCCAACTTGATTGTCCAAGAGGCATTGGACTCTTAAAGGGTAGGTTTAGACAAAAATAAAATATAAGGCCCTCCTAGACAACAAGTCAAACAAACAAAGCAAACAAGACGGTCATTTTAGCAATACAAGTCTCAATTTGGCCTCTAAAAATCAATTAGGCATGCTTGCAAACAACACATAATTGTGAAAGATTTCATGCTAAGTGTGTGAACATACAAAGTTATAAAATTATAAATAAACAATTTAATTATGAGAGGGCAAATATGACATGGATACAAATTTTAGTATTGAACTAATTTAAAGAGAGCAGAAATTAATAAAAGATTTTATTTTTATTCCAAGTAGCGAAGGATGTGATCACACATGCACATATATTTTAAAAATAGTAGCCAAATTAATTATTAGGGCATAAAAATATTATTTAGAGCAAATGGCATTATTTGTTTAAGGCAGAAAATTAGTCTTAAGAACAACAACAGATTTCATATTAATGCAGAAAATTATTTTAAATAAGTGACAAAATTATTATTAGTTCAGAAAAATGATTTAGAACATGACAAAATTATCTCATTAATGCAAGAAAATATATTTTTGAACATTTGGCAGATTTACTCTTCAATGCAGAAATATTTTTTTTTAGAAAAAAAAACATTGGTAAATTTATTTTATATAGAAATTATTTTTAGAACATTGGTTTTTTTTTATAGACATTATTTTTTAGGATAGATAGCAAATGACAAATCCATGTTATTATTATTACTCTTTTTTTTCTTAGACATACTTAATTATTTAATAATAACGAAAAATCAAGACATTGAATCAACAGCTAGGCATGCTTTTTTATTTTTTAATTTTTATTTTCCAAGTGATGTAAAATCCTATAGACATATTAAAACATGGACACGAATTCTAGCAAATCAAGGAGAGATCTATAGTCATAACTCAATTAAATAATATTAAAATAGAATTAGTTTCAATCATTTAATTAGATAAGATTAGCCAAGTGATCAAGCAAGATATCTTTATTTTTTATTTATTCTTTTTAGTTAAATCTAAAGTCGTTTCATCAAACAAATTAAAATCCTATAGGCATGCTTTCTAACACAAATAAGTTTGCAAATTAGCATATGATTCCCCCTCCCCTTAGGCGATCCCAAAATATTTTTTATATACGAGAGCTTTAGAGTTATACAAATATTACAAAAATTCAAATAAATAAATAAGAAATATATAGCTTCAAATATTTGAATTAAATAAAGTAATCTCTCTTCATAGCTAATCTTCAACTTGAACTTCAAGTTTGAAACCTGTCAAAGCAATCAAGTAACTACACAAATAGGTATATTTATTTTAGACAAGATGATACACATATGCAATTATTTAACAACTTATATTCATCGAAAGAAATAGAACAATGAGCTTACACCAATGTATGAATACAATAATAATGTAAATGCTAATTAAGAATACTAACCGGTTAAGCAGAGAAGGAATGGTAGCAATGAAAAGAACTGATCCAACTTTTACTTTAACAAAGCAAAGTAGCCAAGTAGCACTTGAAAGTTGCCGAAAACTTATTTTGTTTAAGAGTAGCAATAATACGAATAGTAAGAGAATGAGAGAGTTAATAAAATGTAGTTCTTGTGTTAGGAGAGAATGAATGAGTAATGAAAATTTGAGAGAAAAGTGAGTGAATGATGAGTGAATGAGTTCTAATGAAAATGGATCCTATTTATATAGCAAAGAGGGGGAAAGCATATAAGGAAAGGAATAAATTAGAATAAATTAGGAGCATAATAATTCTTTTACCATAAATAAAGAAAAGCCAAAACAATATTATTCTACCATATAAAAAAAAGTAAGAAATCATTAAACATACAAATAAGGAAAATAGATCAATTAAACTTATTCTTATTTTAAGAGAGCCAAATCAGATTTTAAAATAATATGTTACCAAATATAAACAAACAAGAATAAATTAGGAAGAGTAATATACTCTTTAAATAAAGGAGAGCCAAATTAAAGTTATTATTTTCCTAAAATAAGCAAGTAAGAAATCAATCAGATATAAATGGAAGGAGGGATTAGTTAATATTATTTTTTCTTAAACAAAGAGGAGCCAAAACGGATGAATTTTCAGGCAAGAGTAAGACAAAGAGATCAATTAAGGAGTCACCAAATCAAATAAATGTCCACAATAATGTTGACTTACCATAGTTAGATGAATGAATAAATTGACAAGAAAATAATTAGTTCATCTAAACAAATGAATGACTTATTCAACAATCAAAACAGAAGATTACACAAGAGCTAGTGTTAAGGCATCAGCCTAATCAATTAATTCTACATTAATTTATATGAAGAGAGTAAAAAAAAATGCCCGACTAAAACAATTTCACATAGTATTCAAAACCTCAAAGATCCATCCATTACGATGATCAGAAAAACCCAAGTTCTTACCACAGATATAATAGGCATCCTAATTGATTAAAGATTGCTTTTATAAACAAAAGTGATATATCAAATTCAAGTTAATACAAATCAGCAACCATTCATAAAGTATTGAAAATTATTAAGAAAGTTTAAATGCTATAATCAGAAGAAGTATTATCTCAAGAATAAAACATGAACTTCATATACTAAAATTTGAAATCTAAGATGAACAGGTGAAACCATCTCACATTTACAATTTTCGTAGTGACATGCTTAAAAGTAAAGGAATTTATACCTGGACGGATCTGTTAAAGATCCGTCTTTTCATCAATCTGATGCCTTCACATGGTTCGCCATTTCTCGCTGGCTGCTGCTCGAAAAAATAGAGGATGGAGGGAGCAACGCCGGTTGCTAGAAATGCTGCTGACTTTGATGTTTCTTGGTCTCCATTGCCGCTGGAGCTGCTGCCAGTTGCTGCTGCTCATACCTGCAAAATAGAAGGGAAAAAGAAAAAAAAAAGATGAAAGCCGCGACGGCTGCCAGGCTGCTGTTGGCGCTTCTCGCCTGGCGCTGCTTCGCGGGCTGTTGTCCGGTTGCTGCCGGTCGCCTGGAAAAAAGGGAGAAGAAGGAGAGGGAAGGAAGAACGGGGGAGAGAGGAAGGGAGGAGATAGAGGAGAAGAGGAGAGAAGGAGGGAGAAGGGGGGCGACGGGAGAGGGGAGGCGTTGCCGCCTCTGGCAGCCTTCGCCGGGAAGAAATGGGGGGAAGAGATAGAGAGGGGAGCCGGCTGATCTGTGAGAGGGAGAAGAAGATGAGAATTTTAGGTTTTTGTCTTTCTAGGTTAGAGAAGAATAATGTAAAGATTTGATCTCAACCGCTAGATTAGATAGAGATGGAGGGTTAGGATTTGATCTAGGATTTAATTTTAAGATGGATGGATGAGATGAAGTCTTAAAACTAGATGGGAAAAGATATGAAATGGTTAAAATTACAATAAAATTGGCTAGAATTGCAAGGAAAAGATGGTTACAATTGAAATAAAATTTGAATTGGAGTGGCTAGAATTGAAAGAATTTAGAATAGAATGGCTAGGATTTAAACAATTTTGAGGAAAGTTTAGGAATTGCTATTTAATTAAAATACTACAAATTTTATGATATATTTTATATAATAAAAATCACTTAAATTTTGAAACATTTGAAATAAAAATGACTATTTAGAAATTTATTAATAATTTTAAATAATATTTATAATAATTTTATAAAGTAAATATATAATTTTTATGCAAAATCGACTAAAATTCTAAACTTTAAATAAATTTTAAAATACGTATTTAATCGAATAGCATTCCTTAAAATGGTTAAAGGTCGGTCAAAATTGGGTGTCAACAATGGTAAAACCATGGATGATGGCATATGAAGGAAATTGGGGTAAGTCTTGTGATTTCAATCCTTTACTTCACTTATAGGTAATTGTGATTAAGTGATGACGTTGTATTGAAGTATACCTTATATTAAGATTGATAGGATTGGTATGATGTTGAATTGGAATGTCTTTACTATTATTTGTGAGTTGTTGGCTAAGATGTAAATGTTATAAGGATGGTGATAACTTACCAATGTTCCTTATTATAATGTGATATATAAATGTGCTAACCTCACATGTATGAATTGTAATGAAATGACTCATGCAATTCTTATTAAGCTATTATGAAGATTATATAAGGGATAGACCCTATGACCTAAAATAAGCTATGATCATTAATAAAGGCTTAAATACATTTCAAAAAAGGACTTTAGCTTAACACAGAGAGAACTTGATAATTGGAGGTGTTGACTTTCCATAAATGAAGATTCACCCTATAGTTCCACATGAGGTGTTGACTCCCCTATGAGGGATACTCACCCTATTTATTCTCATGAGATGAGGATCCAATGCTAAATGGCATGTAGAGGTTTTATACATATCTCCTAGTCCTTAACTATGTTTCCCCCATAGGAAGACTAGCTAGTGGATCCACCTAGAAAGCTACATTTATGTTTGGTTCTACTTTGGCCAGTAGACAACCTTCCATCAGTGTAAGGTTTTACAACACTGGATTCCACACTTAGCTCTTGTGCTCTATGTTGGTTAAGGCAAGATGTTCCCAAAAGGTAAAATGAAGTAATGAATGAACTCTAACTAGGATGACCTAAGAAGTTTAGCTTAGTCTAGGTAGGGGTATGGGACTCTACCTATACATTGCACTAGTTAGACTTGAGGGGAGTCTTAGGAGGATGTTCTTATATATGTATATGTTTATAAATGTAAATGATATGTATATGATGATCTTACATGTTGATGACAATATATGATGATGGTTTCACTTATGAACATGTGTTTGATCTCTATTCCTAAAGTATGAGGTTATGTAATCTTAATGATATAGTATGTGAAGTTGGATATTTTTCATTGTTCTTTTTGGGTTTACTTGATTGAGTAAGGTTATGGGGATTTTCTTAGTCGTTTCACAAGTGGACTTAATGAGGGTTCATGAGTAATGGTCTTACTTTGGTTATATTGTTATGAACTCTTATCTATGTTTGTTGATGTTATAACTTGATGATAGAGTTGTCTTGATTATGTGCTCAAGTATGGTGGTGTGCATGTGTGGCTTGATTAGACTTAAGGTTGTTAGTCCTTGAATGTGCATAAGGCTTTTCAAAGTAAAATATCATGCTTTAATGAAATTTTCCTTTTTAGCATGATTTCTATAATGTGTGTGCATATTGTCTCACACATAATACAGGTGATGTACTAACCCCATTGACTCCCTTTTCCCCAAAATTTTAGATTCTGGTCGTTGAAGGGCTTTTGAGACGGCTTTGAAGGAAGACTTGGAATTCTCACTCTCCAAGTTGGGTATGTCCTCACTTTTCGAGGTTAATGCCACTATCAAGTTGTTGATGTTGTTCTAGCTATAACACTTCTAGTTCTTTCCTTTTCATTTGAGTACTAAAGATTGTATAGCCTATATTTGGCTTTATTGTATTTATGTATGGGCTATGCCCAATTGTTATACTGTTGTATATATGGTTATGAGATGAGATATCCGCTTTAAGACTATGTTATATCTTATATGTATATATGTCCAATAAAAGTAGGAGACTATGTAATCTTCTTATACGAAGGGTCTATGTAAACTCGATATGAATATATTATGTGTATGTGAGAGGTCTATGTAAACCTCATGATAAATAGAAGAAAAGTTTTAAATTTTCCACATTTTTAACCTATGAATGTAATTATGTAAGCTAAGAGGCTAGTCCTAGTCGTCTCCGAGGACGACGACGCCTGTTACGTCTAACGGGTGCTCCCCGGATGTGACAACCTCGTAGAGTCAAAATAGGAGTAGTAGTCAACCTAGTTTTCAAATCGGCAAAGCTTTTCTCACAATCATCTGACTACTAAAACATGACTTTCTTCTGAGTCAACTTAGTATATGGAGAGGCTATGAATGAAAATCCTTCTACGAACCTTTCGTAATAACTTCCTAGACCCAAGAAACATCTAAAATATATAAGAGAGGTAGGTCTGGGCCATCGTTCCATTACTTCCATTTTATGATAATCCACTCAGATCCTTTCACTAGATACAATGTGACCAAAGAAAGAAACGAATTGCAACCAAAACTCACATTTGCTAAACTTAGCGAATAATTGGCGATCTTTGAGAGTTTGCATAATGAACCTCATATTACTCGCATATTCTTCCTTATTCCTACAATAAATGAGGATTTCATCAATAATATGATAACGAACAAGTCCAAATACTGCTTTAACATTCTATTCATCCGGTCTGTCTAACTTGTAGGAGCATTGGTTAGTGAAAATGACATAACTATGAATTCATAATGACCATACCGTGTTCTGAAAGCTGTCTTCAGAATATCACTACCTCAAACTCTAAGATGATGACAACCGGATCTGAAGTCTATCTTTGAGAAATGACTAGCACCCTAGAGTTGGTCAAACAAGTCATTAATCCTAGGGATAGGGTACTTATTTTTGATTGTGACCTTGTTCCACTACCTATATTCGATGCACATTCTGAGAGAACTATATTTCTTTTTTACGAACAAAAGTTGTGCAACCCATGGAGAAATACTAGGTATGATGAAGCCCTTATCTAGAAGGTCTTTCAACCACTCTTTAAATTCCTTAAGCTCTGCTGGATCCATTCTTTAAGGAGGAATAAAAATAGTATGGGTATCTAGAAGGAGATGAATTCCAAAATCGATTTACCTTTTGGGAAGAACTCCAGGAAGATCTTTTAGAAACTCATTGACTACTGGAACTGACTCAAGAGTTGGGATTTCATAGCTTGAACCCTTAACCCAAACTAGATGATATATACAACCCTTAGAGATCATCTTTCTAGCCTTAAGGTAAGAAATGAATCGACATATAGGCGCTAAGCTAGTAACCTTCTATTCTAAAATTGGTTCGCTTTGAAACTAAAAACAAACAATCAAGTTTCTAGAATTTACTGAGGCATAATAGGAATGTAACCAATCAATGCCTAGAATGACATCAAAGTCAACCATTTCTAACTCCACCAGTTCTGCTGAGGTGACTTTCGTGGAGACTGTGATAGGGAAATTTTTGTATACCCACTAGCTATAACAGGGTCACCGACTAGAGTAAGGACTGAGAAGGGTTCTAATAGACTTTCTAGACTAACACTGAATTTGACTGCGATATGAAGAGTTACAAAGGAAAGAGTAAGCCCTCGATCTATCAAATTATGTATATCTAAGTCAAAGACTCGTAACATATCGGTGACTACATCAGGAGAATCTTCCTAATACTTGCGAGCCTGGATAGCATACAACATGTTGTGGTTCTCTCCTCTTTCTCTACTAGATGAGTTACACTGTTAATTCGGGCGACGTGCTAGCGCTACTGAAGCTATGGACTGAATTATACCATTGATACCTCCTTGATCCTTTTTAGAAGGATAATCATTCAATCTATGACCAGACTGGCCAAACCTAAAGCATCTTTCCTTCCCTGCAAGACACTCGCCCGGATGGTTCTTACCACACTTGGGGAAAATTGGGTAGGTTCTGGTGCCTGAAATACTATATTGAGTTTTAGAGATTGTTGCCCTAACCTTCTTATCATTTCGGAACTTAGAGGATGGAACACTAGTTGATAAAGGTGTTAAAATTGCAGATTTCTGCTGAAACTGTGAGCGATTACCACCGTCAAATTTCTATTGAGAAGAGTAATAGTTCTTTGTTCTAGCCTTCTTATTATCCTTGGCATGTTCCCTATGCTTGTCATTTTCAACCTGCTGAGCATGAGTCAGGAGCCTAAAGATGTTTATATCCTCAAGAAAATGTTATTTCTACACTCTATTTTCACATGATTGGACACCCCATACATGAATTTGTTCATTTGAGCACTAAATCAACAACCATGTAAGGAGAATACCTGGAGAGTTGGGTAAACTTGAGCCTATACTCTTGGACCGTCATAGAACCCTACCTTTAATTCATTAACTCCTCAACTTTTGACTTCCTCAACTGTCACACCGGAGAGCACCCCCAGATGATATCGGCGTTGTCGTCCTCGAAGAGGACTTAGACAAGCCCTTAGTATTCTTCATAACATATCATAGGTTAAAAATGCAGAAAAATTAAAAACTTTTGCATATACTATGTGAAGTATACTTAGACTTCTCGCTTATCATATATTGAGGTATACATAGACCTCTCACATAGAAGCTTACTTAGGCTTCTCTAATAGCAACATGATCAACATACATACGATAGTCTAAAAACTATCTCACATAAAAACCATCTAAAGAATACAAATCTTGGACTTAGCCAATACAATGTCAATATGACATATGTGCCTTACTACAATAAAATCCAAATGATATAAATGAAAAAAAGAGTATTTCGTAAACTACTACTATCTTCATGGCTATAATAATGAAAAGATAGCATCCCCGAACATGAGGACCTACAAACACTTGGAGAAAGAGTTTCAAGCTTCTCTAATCGACCTTCATAATCTTCAATGGCCGGACCCTACATTTGTAGTTATATAAAGTATATGGTTAGTAGGCCACATGTACTAAGTATGGGTGTATGCACATAAACATTTAAGGACATGAATGAAAAGGACAATTTCATTAGAAAGCATGCTAAGTCATTTGAAAGCCTTTAATACACATACAATAGAGCATATAGAAGATAAGGATCACACCAATATAAAGCTTGATCATAACTAAATACATATCATCATAGAGTCATATTAACATTTCATGCTCATTAGTTCATATCAACATAATAAACAAAACACTTACCAATAATCTCATCTCAAGCCTACAAGTGCAATGATCATGTGAAGCCCCATAACCCACAAAATCAAGTAAACAAGATAGGAGACCATAAGTAATGTTTTGCTTCATACAACTTATATCAAAAGTAGTCATCATGACATATAGCAATATAGACCAACACATGTTCATCAACATAATGATCATCATATAAGAGTAACATCATATATCATAAGCATTATACATTTCATATTGTTGTCATATTACATACGAACAATCTCCTAGGACTTCCCTTAGAGTCAACTTGTGCAATGTCTAGGTAGAGTCCCACACCCCCACCTATACTAAGTAGACCCCTAAAGTCACCTTAGTGAATGTTCATTTACTTTAGTCATTCATTTTACTTGAGGGAACAATCGCCTTAACCGATATTATACCATGTGACATAAATATGGAATCCGGTGTCATGAAACCCCACACCGGAAGAAGGTGGTATACTTGCCAGGTAAACTAAAACATGAACCTAGCATTCTAGGTGGATCCACTAGCTCGTATTCATATGGAGGCAACATAGTTCAAGAACTAAGAGATATATTAGAGAACCATAGTTCCACATTACATGGTAGCTTCTATCTAATGAGAGTCATTGGGAACCTACCTTCCAACTTGTGAATAAACACCTCTTATATCTAGTTCACTCGGTGCTAAACTAAAGTCCCTTTTTGAATCGCCTTTAAGTTATCATTAGTCATAAATCTTATCATCGGACATAGGATTAACTACTTCTATAAACATAATCATTACATCATTGGTTTAGGATGAGAATTTCCTTCCATCACAACACTTCATTAGTGCGATTAACATATCATATTCATAGTGTGCAACGTGAGAACATCATCAACCTTGCATTATCATATCCTTACAATGATCCACATTTAACATATTCATATCCCATCATATATGCATAGCAACTTCATACATACTTCAATTTCATAACAACACCAATTATAGGCCAACATCAACACAATAGAGTTACATGACTTTAGAAGAATTACCTAATGCATCCAATAATCTTCACCAGGAACTTACACTAAATTCACCACAATCATCCGATAATATTGTGAAAAGCATAATAACATAACAAATCACAACACATCTAGTCATACACAAGACTAATTATAGTTAGGGTTAAGGGAAATGATTCATTTATGAGCTCGTTCAAGCAATAGTTCCAATCCAAACCTTACATGCCATTAAGTGAATGATGTAACAAATTGAATTCCATTATTTAGGGAGAGGACATACTTCAAACGAAAACCAACAATACCATATAAATTATTCAACAATACATATTTAATTATCCATAGAAAATAATAATTCATCATCATTAGTCATAAATTTTGAGTTTTGAAGAAAACCCATTTATAGCGTAAAAACCATAGGAATTTGAATTGTTAGAAATCATCTTTGAAAGGACCTCTTGGGGAAAAGAATCCCAAGAGTGAAAAGCCCATACCTTATTGAGAATGAATCCACGATATTTGATTGAAAAACATTGGAAATTTGATCTTCTTCTTCAAGCTTCCTTGTTCTTCAATGGAGGATGAATAGAGAAAAAAGTAGAGAGAGATGAGAGCTTTTGGGTTTTGATTTGGGTTTTTGTTTTGAGTGAGTAAAGTGAGGTAAATCTTATTGGAACAAATATATATCCCCCCAACAACGAAATACCTGAAAGACCCCTCACTTAAATTGACCATTTAATGAAGTCAAACTTGATTCTTTCAGATTTTCGTCGGGGAACAAGTCTACGACACGGAGCTGCTCCCGCAAGAGTTTATAATTAATTTTTGAGACAGAGGAGTCCGCGATGTAGATTTGAGTTTTGTCCAAAGTCACACCTAGTCCGCGACGCGAACCCATTTCTCCCATGCACATTTTGGTTGTTGCTTTGGGAGCTTGCTTTGCTAAGTTTGGGGTCCCTTCGTGGACCCCTAGGGAGACCCTTGGGGGGTTGGACATGGACGTTTTAACTCTATATACATGTTTTTACCTATTTAAATTCATTTTACCAGTTTTAGACCTCATACAACACCTCCAAACCTTCACAAAACCTAAGGACGTTTAACTAGTTCAATTACACTATCTTTCGAACGTCATGGACGTTTCTGGACGTCTTCACTCTAAAACTTCCCGAATGGCTTATAAACATTATTTTAGGCCTTATAACAGTGTTATTAACCTTAGAACAACATGTAAGGCTCTAGAGAAGGTCTTGGACTTTCGGAGTGTTACATTATCCCCCCCTTAGGAACATTCGTCCCCGAATGACACTAAAATCTTTTGTAGGAGGAAGATAGACTCAATACTAGCAGCACAAGCAAAAAAATGCCTATCATCATGAGTCATATCTCGTAGGATTACTTCAAAACTCCATTCAACACAAACATGACATTACACATAGCAACTCAAATCGCAACACATAAAAGCTCAATATTTCCTAACACATTATAAGGAATTTTTTTCTCAACATCAAAATGAGCTCAAAATGACATTAAAGAGTTACCATGCTATTCTTATCAAGACAACATCAAAAGACCAAAAATCTCAAAAAGACAAAACATATATTTCATTTAAGTGCTAGATAACACGAAAAGCCTTTTTCATGAAAACTCGCATTGACATTAACTTTACCAAAATATGCACATACTTGAAAACAAGCCAAATTCATATTAACTCATTATTTCCATCATATATAGGAACAACTAACCTTAATTAGCAAAGAGATGAGGATAACGGGACTTTATGTCGGTCTCGGCCTCCCATGTTGCTCCCTCAACTAGGTGGTTTCTCCATAGAAGTTTTACGGAGGCCACCTCTTTGTTCCTCAATTTCTTCACTTGTCGATCAAGGATTTCTACCAGAACCTCTTCATAGGAGAGGTTATCATCCACTCCTAGACTTTCAATAGGTAGAATAGACAACGGGTTGCCTATGCATTTCTTGAGCGTAGAAACATGAAACACCTGAGGAACGAAGCTAATTCAATAGGTAGTTTCAAGTCATAGGCAACGTTTCCGACCCATTGCAAAACTTCGTAAGGACCACCAGGGACTTAACTTCTCCTTCTAACTGAATCTCATCACCCCCTTCATGGATGAAATCCTTAAATAGACATGATCACCTATTTCAAACTCAAGATCTCTTCTCATATTGTCGGCATAAGCGATCACTTTCACTACAAGAAACAGTGTTTTTTGTGGTGCAAAATGTCGCCACAAAAGGTGATAAAGTTGCCATTAATGTTATATAGTAGTGACTACTTCTCCGTTGGTAGTACTTCCATAACTAAAGGTTTTTTGTGACGACAAATGAAAGTTGCTACTATAAAAGAGTATTTGTGGCGACATAAAGCGTCACAATATGTAAATAAGTATGCCACAAAAAACAAAGTTGCAATACACATATTTGGCATAGTCGCCACTAAAAAAGTCTTTTAGTGGCAACATTGCTGCCACAAAAACCTATAAATATTTTGCGTCGAGTTGATGTCGCCTCTAAAATACAATATTTAGTGGCAACTTTGCTGCCACAAAAACCTATAAATGATTTGTGGCGAATTGATGTCTCCTCTAAAACACGACGTTCAGTGGAAACTTTGTTGTCACAAAACTGATAAATTATCTGTGGCGAGCTGATGTCGCCTCTAAATAAAATTATTTAGTAGCGTCTCCTCCCGCTACAAAAATATAATAAATATCAGAGGCAACACTTTTTTTCATTGCAAAAAGCTACTTTTAATAGCAAAGTAAGTCGCCACAAAAGCTACTATAACATTTGTTGAAACATTTATTTCATTACTAAAGAACCATATTTATCACTAGTGAACAATAGTAACAATAAAAACTATAAATTCGATTCTCCAAAATTAATATAGAGCTATTAAGAACATCTAAAAGTATTTCACAAAATGAATACAAAAGCATTCTCAAGTCAAATATTATAAATACAAAAAATTCAACTGAATAATAGTATTTCATTTAATGTTGTATCCATATGCATACATGTGATCAAAATAAAAACATATTTCAATCGTATATGTATATACATATGGTCAAAAAGAAAAAACTTCCATTGCAGGCCTTCAAACTTCTTTTAGATTGGCCTCATTGTTTAAGAAACTTGTCCCTATAGTTTGTAAGAACACAATCACTCTCTAATTCAAATAATAGAAGAGGTGATATAGAGCACATAGGAAAAGATAAGTGTCTTATTTGCATATTTGGTTATCCCGAGCGGCTAGATCAACTAAAATATGCAAATAGAGCTTATAGTTATATGCATTTGATACAAAAATTGTACAACGAGATCAAAAGTAATTATGTTTTCATATAATTTCACTACATACAGACAACACCTAATCTCTATTTTATTTTCTAGTTTCTGCAACCCAGCAACTTGACAAAAGAAGAAACCTTACATATTTTAAAGAAGAGACTAGAAATGTTTTGTTTCATAATTATCCTGCCAAATGTGACGACAAGTTTATTTTTTTGAAAGTATTTGTTTTTGATGGTTTATGTAGAAAATAGATGCCTACATGTAGTGAATAAATCATAGTTAGTTCAGAGTATGGTTTTGGAGGGCCTATGGCTATAGTTCGTAAAAGTAAAAACAATAGTTCACTGCTTTCAACAGCTGGAATCAATCAAAGTTTCCAAAAATAACAGGACAAGAAGAAAATTTAGTTCAGCTATGACACAGTATGAAAAACCACTAGCATGTAACAATGCATTAGCAAACAAAGAGAACATTTCTGTATTTTAAAACTTACACCAAATGATTAACTCGTATTTATCTCAATAATTTCATCAAACACTTTGTATAAGTTAGTCAGAATCAGATTCAAAGAAACAAGTCAAAAACTATAATAAGTAAGAAAGAAGAACCGTCAATGAAATAAAAAGAATTGTTAAGAATAAAATGATAAAGTACCTATTGCATTCTAGTCATGATAGCGGCCATTTGTTCGTGGAACATTTTGTCAACTTCACCTTTCATGTGTTCACGCTCCTCTTCCAATTTTTTTGCAGATCTTCTTCCATACTCTTTTTTAAATCTGCCTCCATTTGTTCACGTTCTTCTTGTAGCTTTCGGTCTATATCAGCTTGCATCTCTTGACGCATACTTCCCATTGCTAAAGACACACTAGACTCTATGTCTGCATGTTGTATTTGAGTTTTCGTAGGAGGCTTTCTTCCATATCCTTTGCCGCGAACATAGCCTGATATCTCACCGAGAACTGAGGATAAAATCTCATCCCTAGTCATGCGATTTTCTATCTCCTAAGATTGTTGTTCAAGTTGGCTCTATAATATATGTACCCGTTACATCAAAACATAATTGAAATATTGAAACTAACATGTAGTAAGTCAGTAAGATAGTAAGGGAATGATTTTAGAAAATTACATGAATCAGTTGGGATTGTGGATCAAACCATACACGTTCTCCGCTAGCACTTTTACATGTGTGTTGAATCTCCTGACTTTATCTAGTGTGTCTTTTTCTCCCAATAGTGGATATCTCTACAATATAATTCAATATAAGGAAAACACACAAGAACACGTCTATGTAGTAATAGGAGAAAAATGTATTTTCACCGTAGATTCTTCTACTTCTACAAATGATCTTGTACCACAAGAATGCTTAGTTATTTGTTTTTCTCTATTTTTGTGTTTCTTTCACGGATAACCTGCACTAAGACAATAGATCACAAAATATTTATTCAAAGATAAAACTAGCATTCTACCATACTAAGAATTTTATAAATTCCATAACTCTGTTTATTAATTAAATTACCTTGAATTTCTCACTACAAAAATTCTTAATTTAGTATTTCCAGTCCTCCAACTCAACATCCTCTGGACGATTAGACAATATGTCTTAGTCTGTACTATAGGCAGAGTAATGATTGTGTAATCTAGCTTTCCAAGCTCTAAAGAGTCTTGCCATAGTGCTTATCACAAAGACTTGTAACTTATGTTCTCGCAGCCCACCATAAACTTTAAATTTGTCCTGAACAAATTGTAATTTAAATTTGATAATTCAAGTAATATAAAATAAATACAACTTTGAAAGTGATTTATTACCTTGACCTTATACCACATTGCTTCTCCATGTTTTGAAACAATATTTTGCCAATTTCCATCTTGGAATGAGATACTGCTCCTCATGATCAAGCCTGAGTAATTAACAATATCTCTAGCCCCAAAACCCACAGCTCTATCAATATCATCTGGAATGATTACTTTGATTTTTCCTCCATACTTAGTTTTAATATCAACAGTTTTAGATTTATATTTCCCTCTTTTTCTCTTTCAATTGATGCGAGAAACTGCAAAGAATAAATTATCTATAAAAGAAACGTATCATTGAATATTCATATAATAAATTATCATAATGTATACTAGTTTTCATAGTTACTTCAGCAGTATAAACTCAATGACCCCAAATTGTTGTCATAAAGGGTTTTGAGTATTTTTAAATTATGTTACAAAGTTAACACAACAAACCACACTCAATCGTTATATAGTTAAGAACATTTAACAAACTCTGTTTTCTGATAGAGATTCATTGTTGTAACATGGTTACACTCGTAAATAAGAATGAAACAATAACTAGCTCTACATTCCCGGTCAAAATTGATATACACTCGTATTATTGCACGTAATATACTTGCAAAAAGAATAACTACTAAGGAGAATCAGAATCAACATCCTGCAGTCAACTGTGTCGAACCAACTTCACTCATCATGTGCTAAATTTACTTGATAATAAGCAATTGAGTCTATCTACTAGGGAGGTACGTGAACTAACGTGGACCAATTTAAACCTCCAAGGAGGGACAAATACTTTCTTCTAGATATCTTGATGATTGTGTTCCTGCAGATGTTCTTTGGAGAGGATCACTTGATATTTGTTCCGCCTGTAGATTTCCTTGACTTTGGTTAGGTGTCTGTCCTGTCTCCAATGATACTTCAGCAACTCTTATTTGTTGTATTGGTGGCTGAGATGTAGTACCAAAACGTTCACGTTCTCGAAAATTTCCACGTCCACATCCTGCACCATCTCTTCCACTATTACCTTTACCTCGTCCACGTCCTCGACCAATTCCTTTCATTTACTAGGACATCAGATATAAAAAGAGAAGTATCAAAATCAGAAATAAAAGCTTACTATATCTACCTGCCAAGGAAAATATCGATTCATAAAGCAGAGTATTATATGAAACAAGTAAAAAGATGTGGGACACTTTACCAACAAGTACTTTTATTTCATTGATGGAAATGTAAAGCATTGATTCTACTTAAAATGTTGGTTCTATTTACAAAGTTAAAGCTACAAATGTCATGAATTAATTTCATGTCAGCCCAATAAGAACAAAATATAGAGAACTTATCAAAACAACAGTTAAACATCTATTCAGTAGTCTTTGTTTCTCAATCTTCAAAAGTATTCGTCACTGTTTTCTCCATCATTGTAATCTAGTAACTCTTCTTCGGTTTCTTCAATCCTAGATACATCTTTATGATTGTCGTTAATGAAATTATCTTCCTCATTTTCTAGATCATTGGTACGTAAAACAGTTTGTGGTTCAACATCATCCCTGTGTAAAGACACATGAATACCAGGTTCATGGTCATTGGGACACAAAGTATTACATTCCACTTCCTCTTGTTGATAAGCTTCTTCATTAATTATTTCTTCTTCAACTTCAGGCATATTAAGAAGATCTCGAGGATTTTTCTTAACAACAACGATCCAATCTTTGTCAATCATGCCTTTCAATTAGAAGACTTGTTAAGACTGAGATGCCAACACAAATGGCTCATTTGTATTTAAGGGACAATGAGTACTCACACTTGTAAAACCATATTTGTCAATCTTATATCCTCTTCCTAGGCAACCCACATCCCACCAGTGACACTTGAATATATGAAATTTTCTATTTCAAACGTAGCGTAACTCGTAAATGTCATCTAATACACCATAATACTCCTTATTAGAGTCTGAATCATCTCCTCTCACAAGAACTCCACTGTTCTGTGTATTTCTCACAACTTCTTGTGTTTGGAACCTAAATCCATTCACCATAAATATTGAATATCAATGCACCAATGGTTCTGGACCTACAACTAAGCTTATGAGCTCATCAGTTGCGTGTCCATGTGAAGCTAGCACAAATATCTACAAAAAAAAAAAGACTTGTTCATAGTTAGATGTCAAAATAATAGTTAATTAAGTGTTGTTCTTAAAATTCTTACATGTGCACGAAACCAATCAATAAAATCATTATTCATCATTCCATGAGGTCTTGTTGAACCTTGTATTTCAATTTCTCTCATGTATTCCCTACATTTTGTGTTAGTTAAGGTTAATTAAATTATCTTAATATGAAACTAAATCTGAATTAATAGGAGACTTAATCCAGGAATGGTGAAACGTCTTCACAATTTTGAAGAATATACATAACTGTTTGGTTGAATTCATCAAGGGGTAGTTTCTTTCCATCAGAAGACCCCTTTGTTTGCCCACTTTTTTTAAAGATAGACATCTCACTGCTTGATTCAAATCCATCATCTTTTCTTGCTGGTTTATTGAACTGAGTTGAGATACTTCTAAATTAGCATGAGAAAAATGTAATTCCTTCATTTGCGTCATGACCTTCAGCAATTGCACCTTCTGTATGACCAGGATTGCGAATATATGATTTAAGTGTTCGCAAGTACCTATAAATAGATTTTCCATTAATATAAGTATAAAATATGACATTTTAAACATATTGCCATCGAAATTACATAATTATATGTTACCTCTCAATAGAGTACATATCCCGATATTGAACTGGTCCACCAAGTTTTGCCTCTCTGGACAAATGTATCGGCAAATTAATCATGCCATCAAAAAAAGTCGGAGGAAAAACCATTTGAAGTTTACACAATATGATAGGAATTTCAGCATCAAGGATATCAAGATCTTCAATTGTCAATAACTTAGAGTATAGATTCTTGAAAAATTTTCCTAAGGCTATAATTGGTTTACACACTTCCTTAGGCAGTAAACCACGTATAACAACTAGTAAAATGTCTTGCCATAATACATATTGATCATGAGACTTCAACCCATGTATCTTTTTCTCAAGTACATTAAAACACCTTGAAAAATTTGATGAAAAGGCATCCGGACCCTTAAAATTAGCTAAGAAATCACATAGCTTGAACTTCTCTTGAGGGGACAGTGCATAGCATGTTACTGGTAACAAAAAAATTATCCCCATCCTCAATTGGATGCAACCCTTGCATAATACCAAGGTCCACCACATCATATCTACTTTTCAATGTGTCTTTTGTGTTTCCAACAATACTCATCACAGTTGATAAAATGTTGTCAGACACATTTCTTTCTATGTGCATCACATCAAGGTTATGTCTTAACCTAAGACTCTTCAAGTAAGGAAATTGAAAAAAAATACTTTTCTTCCTCAAATAATAAGCAATGGTAGAAACATTACGCTTTCTCGTTTGTCCTTTACCAAAACTCACGTTGCCTAAATTTTTTAACTGTATAAGTGCTTCATCACCTGTTAATGGGCTAGGTGCGACACCCAATTCAACTTTCCCATAAAATAACACCCTATTTCTATGCCAAGGATGATTTGTGGGAAGGAAGCACGATGACCCATATAACACAACTTGTTACGTAAGGAAATCGATTGTGTGTCTTTATGGCAACAAGGGCATGCAAGCTTTCCTTTGGTTGACCATCCAGAAAGGTCTCTATATGCAGGAAAGTCATTATTCGTCCACAGGAGAGCCATACACATAAGAAAATTAGATTTTGAGTGTGTGTCACAAGTCTCCACCCCATCCCACAATTCTTTCAACTCTTCAATCAATGATTGTAAGTATATATCAATATCATTGCCAAGAGACTTAGGGCCTGGAATAAGAAGTGTCATCATGAAATATGAACTTTTCATGCAATCTCATGGTGGCAAATTATATGTAACTAGAATGACAGGCCAAATGCTATGATTGGTACTCATATTTCCATAAGGTTGGAATCCATCACTTGCTAAACCTAATCGGACATTTCTTCATTCATCCAAAAAAGTAGGTTTACGCTCATTGAAAGATTTCCACTATATTGAGTCAGACGGATGTCGCATGACACCATCATTAATATTTTCTTCCTTGTGCCACCTCCTTTTCTTTGATGTACTTTTTTCCATGTATAGTCTTGGAAGCCTTGGTTTGATAGGAGAATGTCAAAATATCTTATAAGCTACTTTGTTTCCTTTGTGTTCCTGCGACGTCCATCTAGACTTACCACACTTAGGACATGATTGGGCATTAGCATAATCATGCAAATATAAGATACAATCATTCTGACATGCATCTATATTGGTATACCCCAAGCCTAGGTCACGAAGAACTTTCTTTGCTTCATAGAAAGAGGTAGGCACAAATGACCCATCGGGAAGAACTTCTTTAAAGAAGCTTAATAAATCATCCATCGATTTGTTTCTCCAATGATTAAGATACTTCAAGTGAAGTAATTTAATAATAAAAGACAACTTTGAGACTTTTGTGCAACCAGGGTAAAGTTCCGTCTGAGCATCTTTTAACAATTTGTAGAACTTTGTTGCATTGATATTTGACACTTCATTACCCTCTGAAGAATTTGTATTATTCTCCACATTTGTAAATTCACAAGCATCGTGAATCATTTCACTAATGTCATCATCTTCATTGCTATCATCTTCTACTTCATCTCTACGTGTGACATTAAATTTTCAACTCTAGAAAACTCTTCTCCATGCAAGTCCCACACTTTATACGAATCCCAGAAGCCCTTTTTTAATGTCTCCTCTTACATCAATTTTTAGCTTGAGCACTGTGTTCATACACCATTTACAAGGACATCGAATCATAGTGTTCACCCCGGGTTTACTAAACGCCCAATTAAGAAAACCTTCCACTCCATCTCTATACCTTTGATCAACTCTATTCCTAATATTTAACCAACTTTTATCCATTCCTACTTTCAAGAAAAAAACAATTAACTATAAGTAAGAAGATATCTTAAAATGAATTAGAAAGCCTTTGAGACACAAACAAAAGGTAATTCTACACCAAACTCAACATTCCAGAACTAACAAAACCATTAGAACTTCATTTCAAGGCCATTTACTAAAGTTACATACAATCAGATTTAGCCGGCCATACATTCATACTCTTAAGTCATCTGTATCTGTATTTAACTTCTGTTAATCTAATCAAGTAAGATCAAGAGTTCAGCATACGTATAGATACGACCAACCTAACACTTCAACTAAAATAATAACACTTCAAGAACTCCAGTAAACCAAATCACAAACAAGCTTTAATGTCTGGCAAAAGATTACAAACTCTTAAAACTTTTTAGAAGGATTCAAACAAATTACCATAAATATACACAAATCGAGTTCTATTGAAATAATAACAACACACTTAGAACTACAATTTTCTTTTAAAACAACAATTTATGTACATTTTTCTACATCAATATGAACATACAGTTCCTTATACACATCTACAGATGTACAATTTAAAAAAAAAAAATATCTTCAATAAACCCAGTGACATAGGTAGCACAAAAACAACTGTGAAGATTCAAAATCGACAAAATATGAAAAACAAATAGATGTTAACATGAGTATCACCTTACAAGCTTTTGAGCAGCTTCAAAACTTCAAAGCTTCGAAAATATCGAACCTTTCTTCTTAAAACCTTCCAGCAACTTCTGATTTCTGTAGATTTTTGAGAACCTTTTTTCTTAAAACTTCAAAACACTTCAATCTGCTATAGATTTATGAATGGGTTAAAGAAATAGAAGTAAGATTAGTGGAAAAACACATCTGAAAGAAATTTGAGCACTTACCTAAATATAGTTCACATTCTATGAAATTAGAGGTGATTTAACAGATTTGAGATTGACGATTTGAAGATTTTCTAAGAAAAGTTGAGCTAATGGAGTGAAATGAAGCGGAAATTTGATAAGAGGAGTGTTTGAGAAGAAAAGTTGAGCTAATTGAGAGAAAGAGATGTGTGTACTTTTTTTTTATCATATTTTTTCATTTGTGTTCTTCTTAAATTTTTATGTATGTTAAATTAAATTGACTTATTTGGAGCGGCCATGTCGCCACAAAATTCATTTAGATGCAACAAATTAGATGTTGCCACTTAAGAATATTGAGCCAAATTTTTTTTATTTGCGGGAACAAATAATTGAGAATTAGCAATCACTATTAGCGGCAAATTAGCATAACTCGCCACTAAATGTTTATCTATTGCGACGCCTTCATATGTCGCCACTGGATATATAACTTTTGTAGCAACAAATAGGTTCGCCGCTAAATATTTCCACTATAAATCCTGTTTGTTGTAGTGTTTGCCATGTTGCATGAGGACACATCCCAAGCCCACTCGGGAAGCATCACAATACACCACAAAGCCTTCATTACCCTCCGGTAAAGTCAACACCGTAGCGGAGGTAAGCCTATGTTTTAACTCTTGAAAACCTTTTTCACAAGCTTCCGACCCTCAAACTTCACCTTTTTTTGGGTCAAAGTTGTCAAAGGAGAAACAATAGATGCAAATTCGTCAACAAACCTTTTATAGTACCCGACTAGACCTTAGAAACTTCTTATGTTGGTGGGAGTCAAAGGTCTAGGACAATTTCTAACTGCATCCGTCTTCTTCGGACCGACCCCTACATCCTCAAAAGAGATAACATGGCCTAAGAAAACCAAAATTCACACTTACTAAATTTGGCATAAAGTTTGAGTTCTTTGAGGACTTTCAAGTCCAACCTTAAATGACTCTCATGCTCATTTTAATCCCTGGAGTATATCAAAATATCATCAGTGAGCACGATCACAAATGAATCGAGGTAATCTCAGAAAGACATCACTAGGCATTCATAGTGACCATATCTAGTTCAGAAAGTTGTTTAGGGAACATCTTCAAATCTCACCCTAAGTTGGTGATATCCCGACCTTAAGTCAATCTTGGAAAAGTAGCTAGCACCTTGGAGTTGATCAAATAGATCATCAATCCGAGGGAGTGTATACTTGTTCTTTATGCTAACTTTATTGAGTTGACGGTAATCAATGCACATCCTAAGGGACCCATCCTTCTTTTTCACATACAATAACGGAGCACCCCATGAATAAATACTAGGTTGAATGAAACTCATGTCTAGTAAATCTTTGAGTTGGATCTTTAACTGTTTCAATTCAGTCAAAGCCATACAATATGGAAGAATTGAAATGGGGTTTGTATCCGGTAACAAGTCAATGCCAAAGTCAATTTGCCGCTCCGGGGGAACTCCGGGAAGATCATCAGGAAAAACCATTGGAAATTCCCTCACTACGGGGACTGACTCAATAGAAGGAGTTTCACATTCTAGAACTTTAACCTCACCACATGGTATAGACAACCCTTGGCTATCATCTTAAAGGCGTTCAAGCAAAAAATTATTTGACCCCTTGGCATAGAATTTCCCCCCTTCCACTCTAAAATGGGTTCGTATGGGAATTGAAACTTCACTACCCTCGTTCTACAATCTATGGAAGCAAAACAAGCATGAAGCCAATTCATACCCAAAATGATATCAAAATCAAACAAGTCAAGTTCTGCCAAATCAACAAGAGTAACTCTATTGGGCAACATTACATGACATCTTTTACAGACTCTCTTGGCATCTACCGAGTCACCCATTGGGGTACAAACCGAAAAGGGTTCAATAAAAACATCGGGAAGTATATCAAACTTCCTAGTTACCAAAGGATTAACAAAATAAAGGGTAGCACCGGGATCAAGTAAAGCATAAACATTAATTGAGAAGACTTGTAACATACCGGTCACCACATTGGGAGAACTCTCTTTGTTCACCCCTAGCCTTGAGTGCATAAAAGTGGTTCCTTTTTGGAGTTTCGGAGGTAGGACCGCTTGATTGAGCTTGATTATTCCCCTTTACATCGACCCTTCATACGTGAATCAATATTTCTCCCCTTTTGAGATTTAGGGTTATACACCCTATCATTGTGAGTCTTGGGGAACTTAGAAGTAACTTGGTTTGAAAACCTCTTATTAAACTTAGGCTTGTCTTGAATTTTAAGCCTACTCTTAGAAGAACCACTTTTAAAAGACCTTGCCTTCTTAGCTTCCCTATTCCTCTTTCTTATACGACTCTCCACTACTTGTTGTACATGAACCATCAACCTAGAAATATCCATGTAGTCGTGAAGCGTAGCTGCACGAAATTCTTCCTCAAGATCTTCGGACACTCCCGTTAGATAACAGCTCATTTCATCCCTAGCATTGGAAACCAAAGAGGAAGCATATTTGGATAGCTTAATGAACTTTAAGGAGTATTCCTTTACACTCATACCTCCTTGAGTAAGGTTGATGAACTCCTCCACCTTAGCTTCCCTTTGCTCCCTTGGGATGAACCTATAAAGAATGACCATTTTGAAGATCTCCCAAGTAACTGGACCATCTCCCAAATCCCAATTATCCTTCCATTGATTATGCCATGTCTGAGCCACGTCCTTGAGTTGACAGGCAGCAAGCTTGAGCCTTTCAGTAGTACTCACCCCCATAGCAAACAAAATTTTATAGACCTCGTCAAGAAAGTCTTGGGCGTATTCATAAACTTTGGACCCAAAGTATAAAAGGGGATTCATCCTTGTAAAATCTCTCAAACGGGTAGCCATAGTACTAGCATGTTGGTTC
Source organism: Solanum sitiens (assembly GCA_016801875.1). Taxonomy (NCBI): domain Eukaryota; kingdom Viridiplantae; phylum Streptophyta; class Magnoliopsida; order Solanales; family Solanaceae; genus Solanum; species Solanum sitiens. Next base: position 1,729,156 of record JABWTJ010000071.1, read on the forward strand.
TCTCGAGGTACAACCTCCCGGTTAGCTTGTGTCATCATGGCTTGAGCTTGGGTAGTGATGGTTTGGGCCATTTGGAGAAAGGATGCCCTTACCTCACCATCCGTTATGGCCGGAAGATTGGCCGAAACTTGATCATCCATAGCAACTTGCTCTTGAGGAGGAACTTGATTGCCTTGGGGAGAAACTCCCGCATTAGCAATCCCTTCTTCTACTCTTCTTCCGGATGTTCTTCTAGTATTCATTGCATATAAACACAAGAAAGTAATTAGATGCTAAAAGACACATAGTGTCAAGTCTCTAGCGGCACGACATAGGATTACCAATAAAAGATAATTTTCCTATTCATCACATAGCCTCTCATTCATAATTGTTGCGCGCTTCACAACCATGAACAAGACACTATATAAATGTGGTTCAGTGAGACATCGACCCTAGTTTATTTAATCTTATGCTATGATACCAATTTTTTACAACTGAAAAGGACCCCTAGATGTAACCGAAGAGGACTTAGACAAAACCTTAGCATTCGTCATAACATATCATATGTTAAAAATGCGGAAATATTAAAAACTTTTGCATATGCTATATGAAGTATGCTTAAACTTCTCGCTTATCATATATTGAGGTATACATAGACCTTTCACATAGAAGCTTACTTAGGCTTCTCTTTTGGCAACATGATCAACATACATACGATAGTCTAAAAACCGTCTCACATAAAAACCATCTAAAGAATACAAATGTTGGACTTAGCCAATACAATATCAATATGCCATGTCGGTATTAGTAAAATAGAATCCAAATGATAAAAAGAAATAAAAGAGTATTTCGTAAATTACTACAATCTTCATGGCTATAATTATGAAAAGATAACATCCCCGAACATGAGGACCTACCAACACTTGGAGAAAGAGTTCCAAGCTTTTTCAATCGACCTATTTAATCTTCAATGTCCGGATCCTACATTTGTAGTTATATAAAGTATATGGGTTAGTACGCCACATGTACTAAGTATGGGTATATGCACATAAACATTTAATGACATGCATGAAACGGACCATTTCTTTAGAAAGCATGCTAAGTCATTTGAAAGCCTTTAATGCACATACAATAGCTCATATACAAGATAAGGATCACAACAATATAAAGCATGATCATAACCAAATACATATCATCATAAAGTCATATTAACATTTCATACATAATAGTTCGTCTCAACATACCGTACAAAACACTTACCAATAATCCTATCCCAAGCCTCAAGTGCAATGATCATGTGAAACCAAATAACCCCACATGATCAAGTAAACAAGATAGGAGACCATAAGTAATGCTTTGCTTCATACAACTTATAGCATAAGTAGTCATCATCACACATAGCAATATAGACCAACACATGTTCATCAACATAACCAACATCATATAAGAGTAACATCATATATCATAAACATTATACTTTTCATGTTATCATATTACATAAGAACAATCTCCTAGGACTTCCCTTAGAGTCAACTTGTGCAATGTCTAGGTAGAGTCCCATACCCCCACCAATAATAAGTAAACCCCTCAAGTCACCCTAGTCAACGTTCATTTACTTTAGTCTTTCATTTTACTTGAGGGAATAATCACCTTAAGAGACATTAGACCATGTGAGCTAAAAATGGAATCCAGTGTCATGAAACCCCACACCGAAAGAAGGTGATCTACTTTCCAAGGTGGAACCAAAACATGAACATAGCATTCTCGGTGGATGCACTAGCTCGTACTCATAAGGAGGAAACATAGTTCAAGAACTAGGAGATATATTAGAGACCATAGTTCCACATTATATTGCATCCTCAATCTCATGAGAGTCATTGTTAACCTACCTTCCAACTTGTGAAGGGATACCTCTCATATCTAGTTCACTCGGTGCTAAGATAAAGTCCCTTCTGAATTGCATTTAAGTTATCATAAGTCATCAATATTATCATACACCATAGGAGAATAAATCCTTATATAAACATTATCATTAGCTCATTAGGTTAAGGATGACAATTTCCTTCCATCACAACCCTTCATTAGTGCGATTAACATATCATAATCATAGTGTGCAAGAAAATCCAAAAGAACATCATCAACCTTGCATTATCATATCCTTACCATGATCCCGGATTTAACATATTCATAGCCCATCATATATGCATAGCAACATCATACATACTTCAAATGCATAACAACATAATTTATAGGCCAACATAAACATAATAGAGTAATCATGACTTTAGAAGACTTACCTTTTGCTTCAAAGAATCTTCACCAAGAACTTACACTCAATTCACGACAATCATCCAATAATATTTTGAAATACATAATAACATAAAAAATCCCAACCAAGGTTCATTTATGTGTTCGTTCAAGCAATAGTTCTGATACCAACATTACATGACATTAAGTGAATGATGTAACTTAATCAAATTCCAATATTTAGGGAGTGGACATGATTCACACGAAAACCAACAATACCATATCAATTATTCAACAATACATACATTATTAGCCATAGAAAATCATAATTCAATATCATTAGTCATAAATTTTGGGTTTGGAAGAAAACCCATTTATAGAGTAAAACCCCTAGGAATTTGAATTGTTAGAAATAATCTTGGAAAGGACCTCTTGGGGAAAGGAATCCCAAGAGTGAAAAACTCATACCTTATTGAGAATTATTCCACGAAATTCGAGTGAAAAACCATGGAAATATGATCTTCTTCTTCAAGCTTCCTTGTTCCTCAATGGAGGATGAATAGAAAGAGAAAGTACAGAGAGATGAGAGCTTTTGGGTTTTGATTTGGGGTTTTGTTTTGAGTGAGTAAATGTGAGGGAAATCTGATTCAAAACAAATATATAGGCGCCCCATGAAATACCCAGAAAACCCCTCACTTAAATTGACCCTTTAATGAAGTCAAACTTGAATTCCAAATTTCAGATTTTCGTCGGAGAACATATCCGCGGCGCGGAGCTGCTCCCGCAAGATTTTCTAAAATAATTTTTGAGATAGAGGATTCCGCAACATGCCGTGACGCATACTTGATTTTTGGCCAAAGGCATACCAAGTCTGCGATGCGTACCTATTTCTCCCATGCACATTTTGGCAGTTGCACTGGCAGCTTGCTTGGCTAAGTTTGAGGTCCCTTCGTGGACCCCTAGGGCGACCCTTGGGGGGTCAGACCTGGAATATTTCACTCTATATACATTGTTTTATATATTGAAAGTCATTTACCAGTTTTAGACTTCATACAACACCTCCAAAACTTCACGAAACCGAAGGACGTTTAACTAGTTCAATTATACTAGCTTCCAGATGTCATGGACGTTTCTTGACGTCTTGAATTTAAAAAACATCACAAATGATAAAAATTATTTTAGGCCTTATAACAATGTTACTTACCTTAGACCAACATATGAGGCTCTAGATAAAGTCTTGGATTTTCGGAGTGTTACATCAACTCTCTTGGGAAGAACCTGTCTAGAAAGGTCTCCCTGAAGCATTTCCAATTGATATGAGCAACATCTATACCCCTAATCTCTTTCCACGGAGTGTACTAGATATAAGCGAAATCATTAAGAACATAAGATTGAAACTCAACTCGATCATTCCCAGTTACCTGCATACTCCAAAGATATTCTTAACCTCATCAATAATGTTGTATCCTCACTTGTCTGTGACCCTAAAAACTCATGTGGGTTCATCCTAACGAAATCACGAACTCTAGTTGCATCTGACCCTACATTATCATTTGCCAGAACTAGAGCTTGCTGGTTATTCAGGTTGGTAAAACTCTAAGCCAACAACTGGATAGCCTTCTGAAATTCAGCATTCGAAACATCCTAATTCGGGGATGGAGAATCTACTTTAACATTCTTGGTATTCCCATTTATGGGGATAGATCTACGAGGAGGCAGGATCTTAAATGTAAAATGATGAGTCAGAGCAAAGAATTAGATCACACCTTACGCACAATAAGAGTAACAAAGAAATTGAAGTTTTCCTAATACACTTTCCAGTCTCCTTCTCATTATATGTGGTGCACTTCACACCCATGAAAAGGACTCTACTTAGTGCGGCATTTTAGACATATTAAGAAACTTAAACCTAGTACTCTGATACCAAGTTCTTTCAAGCCTCGAGGCTTCCCCCAAGATGAAAACACGGGACCTAGTATCACGAGTGACCCCAAGCTAACCATGCTGAAATAATCATAAGAATTCTAAGGATAAACTAAATAATAAAACAGTATGGAAGTTAAATCATAAGAGATACAGAAATGATGGGGAATACCCATATACTGTCTAAATATATGAAAGCTTAGAGTTTGAATACAAAAGAGAAATCAAACTCTAAAATTAAATTTTAAACTAAATATGTATGATATAAGCGTCTAAACTGACTAGAAATTTTGGGACATGCCCCAACTAGATCTACAAAAATTTAAACTAAAGCTAAAAGCAATAAAGATAAACATGTCACTAGTCCTCAAAGAATGAGGACTCACCACTGATGCTGTTTGACGAAATATTGAAACTGATCTATTCGTGATCTAACTGGCGGGGACCTGAACCTATATCACGAGAAAATGTAGTGCAGAGCATACATCATTACTTGAAAGGTACAGAGCATGAGGGATAGAATAAAACTAAAATAACATATAACTAAACAAACAATAAAGTAATAATATAATCTGAACATGATAAAGATACTCTAATATTAAACATAACTAAACTTAATGAAACGACCAAGTTATAACATGCTAAGATTGATTACTGAAACATGGTCAAATGCAATATTGTGACTGAACTTTGTGAGTTACTAATAATCGAAAGAAAGCACATGATATAAATGTGTAGTCCGATGTATAGGCCCCATCAAGAGGACCTAATATACCCACCGAAGGTATAGAGGCATGCTAGCGTGACCCCTAAACTGATGCCCAGAGTAGGGACTTACAACCTACATGGCTCATAGTTTTGGCACTATATGGGTGACTGACCCTAGTCCAACTTGGCATTATGCTACTCCTAATATATTTAATGATTAAAACATTAAGATTGAATTTCTGTAATATACTTGATAGATCAAAATTGACATGCAAATTGAGATGCAACATTATTATACTGATAATGACACATTCAAAAATTGAGGCATGTATATCTGAAATAAACGAAATATCTGGCCTAGCATGTGTAATTCAAGAACTAAAGAACTACATAACTAAGGATCTGAAATTCATTCAAGAAACCAAGTAATAACATAAAAATCTGATTTGGAGCATTTAAATAACTAATTCATGATAATCTGCTGAAGTTCTTGAAACCCTAGGTATAGTTAATAGTAGGGAATCAAGAATCTGACTGAATTTCAGGGACCTAATGGGCGAAAGGAAACCACTTGTGAAATCTGACATACAGGGTAACAAATTACATAGAGAAATCTTTGGATTTCGGGAGTGGAACTGATAAAATCTTGTTGCATTCTTGAACTAGGGTTCTTGACCTTTTTTCTCGTCTTAAGCTCTAACTTTTCTACGTTTTGATGAATGATTTAACCTTGGTAAGTTCTAGATATGTTTCTAGGCTTAAAATGACTAAAACCTCATAATTTAGGGCTTAAAAGATGTAGTTTAGGGGTCCAAAGAAATAGGAAAAGACCAAAAGACTCTCCACTTAATTGTTGTCGGAGGGAGTGATTGATGGGAGTGACGGACCGTCGATGGACTAATGGTATGTTCTGGTCATCCGTTGATTGGTACTAGAGGTTGAATGTATAGGGTCTGACCTACGACCCCGTACGACGGACCAATGTCTAACCTACGGTCCATAGGTCTTGGCGTGGCCTAACGCTCAGTCAAAATTTTAGAGACTTTTGGGAGGTGGATCGCATGTTCAAACCATGGACCTGCAGAATGAACCATGGGTTCTCCTACGGGCCATGTATTGTGCCCGTGGGTGCCACCTAAAACACCTAAAAGCTGCAATCTGGTCTGCTCGATTATATGGGGTGTTACACTTTATTTCAAGTGCATTGACTATATCCTATGATTTTCGTCTTTTACTTTATTATGCTTAAAATGTCTAAATATGATCATGTCTACATGCTTAAAATCATTACTCTATCATGTCCATGTTTATGCATATTACCCCATACTTAGTATATTTCATGTACTAATACATACTTGTACATATATTATCTCATAAATGTAGGGTCTGATGTTCCTACTTCACATAATTGTATCTAGACATCGATTGAGTGATTCAAGTTTATTGGTGAGTCCTCTTGTTACGAGGGCCAAGACACTTTATAGATGTATGCTATTTCTGTTTTCGGATTGTGTATGGGTTACGTCCCAATAACTTTCCTAATGATGTATTAGATGGTTTTGAGACGTATGTCAGTCTTCCTCTTTTTCAAACTCTTTGATATGTGAAATGCTATCTTTTAAAGCCTTTATCTATACTATCTTGTATGATGTATATTAAGTGACTTGTGTAGGGCCTCTCGAGGTTCTTTACGTCATGTTACGCCTAGTATGTACTTTGGGTTGGGACACCCATATTTTTCCAATCATCACACAAGATAGTTAATGAAAGATCTCAAGGGTATTTTGGGCTTGTAATGGGGCTCTGGGTTCAAGTATGATCAATTTGGCTAATTAACTTCACCTTTTCAAAACAATGTTTCAATCCTCTTCATCTCTTCTCAAGTTTTTTCAATCTGTTTCATTTGAGTACTCAAACTTTGACTTCTCAATCACTTTATTCGGAATCCCCTTTATTTCAGCAACTTCACTTTTTTCATTTCAACTTTTAAAAATTGTTCAACATTATATTTCTCTTTTATTATTTTTATATTTTTGTAAGGAGGGGTTCCTTCATTTTGTGATAAACTTCAAAGTTGAGTCTCATTTCATCATTATTTTCCTTTCACTTGGCTTTCACTTATTCTTCCTTTCCACATACCCAACTTAGCCTTTTGGGCTAAGTTAGCTATTCAGACATAACAATGCTTCAAAAAGTATTTTGGGTGAAAAGGTGGGGACAATTTTTTCTTCAGATGTTTCAATGTGGTTTCTCTTCAAATGGTTTAGGAACATATGGTGCCAAAAAGGATACACACCCTCAGAAGGTAGTGACAAATGATATGAATATTTGGGTTCCCTCTCATAATTTTGGCCCAAGATCATGGCTAACACTTATTGAGGTTTAGACGATTAGACTAACAAGGGAAATTATGGAATTCCACACACATGCTTTCAAGTGAAACCTCAACACACATGACACTTCAAATACACCATTTGGAACAACCAGACAAGATAAAAAACATACTTGAGATGTTCATTTCCAGGCTCATATCAAAATCTAGCTAGTCAACAAATGATTTAGAAAGATCACTCAAATGTGAAACCACACAGATTTTATTCGCAACACTATAGTATACACCATGCTCATGATGTGTACTATTCAAGACATGAATATCAAACACAATCTATTCTCGAATTTTTATTATCAATGAAAGCTCAAGTATTTTATGATTTCCAAACTCATTGGGTTATTGTAAGTTTGAGAGAGAAAAAAAAATACCAAAAGAGATCACTCAAACTAATCAAAACACTATTATAACAAAAACTAAAGTAAAATATTACATCATCCAAAACTAAAAATAACAAAATATGAAGCAAAGGGGTATAATAGCAAAAGTGTACTCTCCCCACCAAACATTAAATTGCAGTGTGCTCAATGCAAACAAATGAAATAATTAATTGTAGATAAAGGAATTCCCTGAATAAGTGAAGAATTGAGTTCGCCAAGGTGTTTGGTGAATCACCGAATACCTACACTGACTGTTCTTGTAGCTCAAGATTATGTTGACTCCAATTTAGCGGGCTGCAACATGATCTCCTAAATTCAATAGGCAGATGTTCCTACTTCACATAATTGTATCTAGACATCGATTGAGTGATTCAAGTTTATTGGTGAGTCCTCTTGTTACGAGGGCCAAGACACTTTATAGATGTATGCTATTTCTGTTTTCGGATTGTGTATGGGTTACGTCCCAATAACTTTCCTAATGATGTATTAGATGGTTTTGAGACGTATGTCATCTTCCTCTTTTTCAAACTCTTTGATATGTGAAATGCTATCTTTTAAAGCCTTTATCTATACTATCTTGTATGATGTATATTAAGTGACTTGTGTAGGGCCTCTCGAGGTTCTTTACGTCATGTTACGCCTAGTATGTACTTTGGGTTGGGACACCCATATTTTCCAATCATCACAAAAGATAGTTAATGAAAGATCTCAAGGGTATTTTGGGCTTGTAATGGGGCTCTGGGTTCAAGTATGATCAATTTGGCTAATTAACTTCACCTTTTCAAAACAATGTTTCAATCCACTTCATCTCTTCTCAAGTTTTTTCAATCTGTTTCATTTGAGTACTCAAACTTTGACTTCTCAATCACTTTATTCGGAATCCCCTTTATTTCAGCAACTTCCCTTTTTCATTTCAAGTTTTAAAAATTGTTCAACATTATATTTCTCTTTTATTATTTTTATATTTTTGTAAGGAGGGGTTCCTTCATTTTGTGATAAACTTCAAAGTTGAGTCTCATTTCATCATTATTTTCCTTTCACTTATTCTTCCTTTCCACATACCCAACTTAGCCTTTTGTGATAAGTTAGCTATTCAGACATAACAATGCTTCAAAAAGTATTTTGGGTGAAAAGGTGGGGACAATTTTTTCTTCAGATGTTTCAATGTGGTTTCCCTACAAATGGTTTAGGAACATATGGTGCCAAAAAGGATACACACCCTCAGAAGGTAGTGACAAATGATATGAATATTTGGGTTCCCTCTCATAATTTTTGCCCAAGATCATGGCTAACACTTATTGAGGTTTAGACGACTAGACTAACAAGGGAAATTATGGAATTCCACACACATGCTTTCAAGTGAAACCTCAACACACATGACACTTCAAATACACCATTTGGAACAACCAGACAAGATAAAAAACTTACTTGAGATGTTCATTTCCAGGCTTATATCAAAATCTAGCTAGTCAACAAATGATTTAGAAAGATCACTCAAATGTGAAACCACACAGATTTTATTCGCAACACTATAGTATACACCATGCTCATGATGTGTACTATTCAAGACATGAATATCAAACACAATCTATTCTCGAATTATTATCAATGAAAGGTCAAGTATTTTATGATTTCCAAACTCATTGGGTGATTGTAAGTTTGAGAGAAAAAAAAAGATACCAAAAGAGATCACCCAAACTAATCAAAACACTATTATAACAAAAACTAAAGTAAAATATTACATCATCCAAAACTAAAAATAACAAAATATGAAGCAAAGGGGTATAATAGCAAAAGTGTACTCTCCCCACCAAACATTAAATTGCAGTGTGCTCAATGCAAACAAATGAAATGATTAATTGTAGATAAAGGAATTCCTTGAATAAGTGAAGAATTGAGTTCGCCAAGGTGTTTGGTGAATCACCGAATACCTACACTGACTGTTCTTGTATCTCAAGATTATGTTGACTCCAATTTAGCACGCTGCAACATGATCTCCTAAAGTCAATAAGCAGATCGTTGAAGTTGCTAAAATTTCTAATGTATTGCCTAATTTATGCCGCCCATTGGGATAATTTACTCGAGTATGACTAATCTCATTGGCGTATCACCGAGATGGGGGTGTAGATTGCCAAATTAGATAGTATTCACCTTAAGTTTAGCTCCCCCTTGGGCGAACTCATTGGAGATGCAATTAGGTACTTCGCTGTATCACCAAATTTCTCTATTAATCACCGATTGTGATTGAACCTGTACAAGGGACACCCACAATATTGAAAGCTATTAACACATCGGTTACCTCCCAAGAAGTACTTGATTTACCGTCGCGACACGACATAGATATGCTGTCATGTATCATCAAAGTACTCCACCTCAACAACTTTCACAACATGACTTTCCCAAAAGAACACCTTCAAACTTAGGAGGCTAACTTTGAATTTCGTCCCCAGTGTATCTTCAATTTCCATTGCTCCATTTCCATACAACCTCATTATTGTGTACGGACCAGTACAGTTGGACTTAAGCTTGCTCGAGAAGAGTTTCAACCTTGAATTAAAATGTAGGACTAGCTCACTCACTCTAAACTCCAGAGGCAAGAACTTTGCATCAGGCCATCATTTAATTTTATCTTTATAGAGAGCATAACTTTCCTATGCTTGCATCCGAAATTCATCCAACTCAAGGACACTACTAGAAATTTGACTTACTACAACGCTTATGTACCAATTGTTATACTATCGTAGCAATAGCTCACCTATTACAACGGTTATAACCGTGGACAAATATCCTTAAATCTAATAGAACAATTCTTAAAATAAACTGTTGCATCATCCCTATAACCGTCCCTATAGAGAATCTATAGCTACAAGTTTTAGAACTGTCGCAATAGATAACTCTACGGAAACGGTTATTTTGGAAAAATAACTCTGATTTTTATCCTAAATATATTTCCATCCTAAAAATATATTTCCCTCCAATAATTTGGCAAGAAAAATTATTCTCTTATTAAAAAATCGAAAAGAAAAAGATACTAAGAACAAATCCCTATTTTCCAGAAACTTCATTTCAGCGAAAAAACAACCGCGAACCGAAATCTCTAGGACTACGAATCTCTTGGATAAAGAAGTTGTTGGTGAAGCTGGTTGGTCCTCTTGAAGAAAACAACAACGAACAACAAGCTCGTTCTTTTTGGTGAAGCTTTTGAGGTTCGAATACTAATTCATCTAAAGGTGAATAACGTTTAAATATTCTATGCTAGTTTATGATTTCTAAGTCCACATTGAATTATTTTTAAAAAATCTTAAAAAATAATATATGGGTTAGTCTTAAATCTATGATATTTGCTCTAATCTAGGTAGTGTATATGCTTCCCCTATTTGACTCTGTGATGTATAGTGAAACACGAAAAGAAAACAGTCCGAATTTGAAGTTGCGGTTGAGTATTTAGGGTTAAACATAAAGTGGATTTAGGGTTAAACTTGAAGAGCATTTGGGGTTGAGTAATGCTCTAGATTCAAAACACTAATGCTTTCTAGTTGTCTGTGCTATATGCAAGATGATTTACTATGCCTAATGACTTTAAGATAAGCTAGATTGCTATTGAATATGCCCTCTTTATTGTTTAAGAGTTGCCTTGTTTTTGTTGAAATGAATTTGATGGAAAATCTTTGAGGGTATGGTTATCAAATATTTATTTGTATTGCAGAAGACAGAAAAGATATAAGAAGTCAGCTCTTGGTAAATTAGAACTGTAGAAGAATCAATTAAAAACCTTTCTGTGTTCTTATCTCAGTGTCGCTGCCCCGAAAAGGTAATACTTTTGACCTCTACTTGTTTTAGCCGACATTTTGTTTTGATAATCTTAAGCTTATTCTCCTTCGCCCCAATGCTTCTTTTCTTCTTTGATTTACTAGTGATTCCTAGTGATGGACTATTTGATTTCAAATTGAGTGCGTCTGAGTTGTTGGAGGTATAATCTATGCTCTTGTGTTTTTTGTTGTTTTGTTCATTTGTGATATGACTTTAATTACTGGTTCCATCATTGTTTAGTCAATTATGTTTTAGGAGTTATCTATCGATTTTATTTAAGTTTGGTTAGCATGGTTTCTAGTTTTCTGGTTTCTTTACTGTTCCTATAGTTCGGCTTCTGTGCTTTCTTCCCTTTACATACCGGATTAATTTGAGTAATTGTTTTTCTCATTCCTGTGATATGTGGAGCTTCGTCTTTCATCATTAACAAAGTCAGATGAGTTGAAAGAGTGAACTTGGAGGTTGCGACTATCCACCTAGTTCTTGTGATTTCTTTTCTTATTTCATTAAACCTTGACCTATTTTTTTAATTTTATATGCCTGATTTACGTGCCTTTGGATTAGTCATTTATGTGGTCTAGGAAGTATTGCTTTAAAGTGGGATGAGACTGATCTTGTTGTTAAGTTTTGGCTTCCCCCATATATATTTTGTCCTTTCTTCAATATTGGAAATTATTTGGCTTGATCTTCCAGTAGTTTGGTTTGTGCTTATTTGTTTCTCGAGAACAGTTGAATGCTTAGCCCAATTTTCTGAGGGATCACATATCCACACTATGCAGCAGCAATAATTCCATATTAAACCTACCACACTGCATACTTCAATTAGATAGGTATTTCTTATTGTTTGTTCATTTGTTTCTTGATGTTAGAGTTTGCTGTTTTTATTTTTGATTTTCTTCTACATTATAATGGGAGAACTTTCTAACTTATCGTAGTCATGGGTCGTTGTTTTAGTTGAAAGGTGGAAGAGGATAGGAGTTAAGTGATAGTTGAAGAAGTGAAAGATGGGTAGGGAGGATATGAGTCGACCAACAAGATTATTTAATAGCTATTTTCTATTATGGTTGTATGTCGAAAATTATTATTTTTCACTTTAAAAAGTATAATTTAAGATTTTCATTCTTGTGTAGGGAAGTAATATTCTTTATGATGCATATATTTTTCTTGTTTCTTTGTCTAAGTTAGATATTTTTTTATGTTTAGACAAAATTAAGTAGCATCTAGCATAAAGGAGGCCCACGATACAACTTCTGTTATCTTAATTTATAGTTTGAGATTAAGTGACTCAGGACTTAAGAATGTGTAGATGACAATCATCTTTTATATTATTGTGTATCTATGGTCTCTAGTGTCTGAAGGTAAGGCTTTTTGAATATATTGGTGTTGGTTTTTTGTCATATGTTGATTCCAACCAGCAAGAATCTGAACTGTAACTAGTCAAAAAACTATTGGTGTAGTAGTGGGACTTGTTCATGCTTCTCTGTCTCACTATCACCACATGGGGACTGCATATCTAATCTAGTTACAAGAAACCATTTTTTGATACTAAGCTAGTAAAAATGTAAAATGTCACTAAAATTACTTTAGTTATATTTTGCAATCCTTTAACATAAACTAAGATGGGGTAACTCTTATCCTAAATAAAAAGAGAATACATAAAGAATATGTGCAGCTCCTTGCTTAAATTGTTCTCTCTAGTCTCTCTGCAAGTGCAACTGAAACCTTGTTTTTGATAACTGCTGTCAGTTGAGTAGAATTTTGTCTCGGTGTCATTCATTCATTGAGAAGATTATTTTTTAGATGGTCTTGTAAAAAGTAATTTATATGTCAAAAGTTAAGAATATATATACAAGATCCTTGTTCAGAAATTTGTTTCACGAAATAAGGCACTTCACATTACATATATTATCTAGAATTGGGTGCTTATTTGAGAGAATGTATATACTTTTGAAAAGGTAACATAACATATAATAAATAAATCTTTTAAAAGATGATAAAATATAAGACTATAATTGTTAAAAACCACTCAATAGACAAGTCACTAGATTTATTTTATTGTTGCTCATTAGCTCTAGGATCAGTACTACAGTGAATACTTTTATATGTATGGTAGTTGTTAAACTGATCAACCAACCCCCTTATGTATTTTTTTTTATAAAGAGTAAAACAGTTGTTACTGTTTGTCCTAATCACGTTTTTCATGTGAACAATCAACTCTGTTACTATTTTAGAATACATGAAATTGTTTGCTAGCATCAAAATAAATGTATTGATAGTTATTTGATTTGCTTGATGCAGTTTGTTGCATTGTGGTGTGAATACTTAAGTTTTGTTCAAGTGAACGACCAATCAAATTGTACACTTTCTGCAACTTGAATTTCAAAGGTGAGGAATCTGCCCTTATTGCTTCGAAATTTGTTTTAGCGTGCCTTAAGTCATTTATGTTCATAAAGTGACTTAAATGGTATAATCTTCTAATAACTTAACTTGTCAATTGGGCTCTACTATAAATGTTTTCATTTTTTGGTGTTGAATTGGTGTGAAGGTTTGAGATTCGATAATCTAAAAGTTCGATAGGTTAAGTTCTGCTGATATTGCTTGTACTCATGAATTTATTGGCTTTAATGTTTTGCTCATGTCATGTAGGATATATATTCAATGGATTTTGGAGATAAAAGTTGGATGAATCTCCGAAGATCCACCAATGAATATATTCATGAAGTTAATGATTTTTTTGATAAAGCATTTGAACGAGCATCCCAAGGAAATGAAATATTGTGTCCTTGTAAGAAGTTTTTTATTCATAATTGGCATTGTCAAAATACGATAGAGGATCACTTGATTTGTCATGGATTTTTTCATGGATATACCAAATGAGTTTTTCATGGAGATGGATTTTCCTCAAGAAATATGCCACATCCAACCAATGAAGAATAAACTTCTAACATGCGTGACGACATTGACAAATTACTTTATTGTACTTTTATAAATGTAGTAGATTATCAGAGACATGAGGAGTGAGAGAGGGGCCATCTAAAGATGCAAAGAGATTTTTTAAATTAGTGGAGGAAGGGAAAGAAGAGTTGTATCCGGGGTGTAATAATTTTTCTAAGTTGAGTTTTACCATCCGGCCATACTTTTTTAAATGCATTCACAAGCTGACTGATGTGGCCTTTTCAGATTTATTGGAATTGATAAGAGAGGCATTAACATTTGCTCAGATACCCGAGTCGTCTTACGAGGCAAAAAAGGTCATAAAAGATTTGGGTCTTCATTATAAGAAAATACATGCATGCACTAACGATTGCATGTTATTTTAGAATGACAATGCAAAGTTAGATAATTGATCTGTGTATGGAGTTTCAATATGGAAGAATGTTCGTAATGACTTAACTAATAAGGTTACTAAAATCCCGGTGAAGGTTTTAAGGTACTTTCCTTTAAAGCCTAGGCTTCAGAGGATATTCATGTGTTCTGAAACATTTGTAGCTATGAGATGGCATGATACTGAATGACATAAAGATGGAAATTTAAGACATACCGCAAATGGTGAGGCTTGGAAGGATTTTGACTCATTGCATCCTGACTTTGCTAATGATGCTCATAATGTTAGATTGGGTCTTTCAAGTGATGGTTTCAATCCATTCAGAACTATGACTATTTCCCATAGGACATGGCCAGTTATGTTCATGAACTATAGTTTATCGCCATGGACTTGCATGAAGTCATAGAATATTATGTTGTCAATGATTATTCCAGGCACATCGTCTCCGGGAAATGATATAGATGTATACTTGCAACCACTAATTGCGGAGTTGAAGGAACGATGGGAAGTGGGAGTTGAAACATATGATGTTGTAACTAATCAAACATTTCTAATGCATGCAGCTTTATTGTGGACAATTAGTGATTTTCCAGCTCTAGCAATGCTTTCTGGATGGAGCACTAAGGGGAGATGGGCATGCCCCACTTGTAATCATAATACTTGTTCCCAATATCTCAAACATATTCGTAAGATGTGTTACTTGGGTCACTGGAAAGTTTTACCTCCTGATCATCCATTCATAAGAGATTAAAAATTATTTAATGGTAAAGAGGAGCATAAAGTTGCACCTACTCCATTATCAGGTGCACAAGTTCTTCAATAGCTTCATGAATTTAATAATGTATTTGGAAAGAACAAAAATAAAAGAAAACGAAAGAATGATGGTCCATGAAAAAAATACATATTTTTTGAGTTGCCATATTGGGCAACAAACAAATTGAGGCACAATCTTGATGTGATGCACTTAGAAAAGAATATTTATCACAGTGTGATTGGGACTTTATTGGATATACTTGGAAAGTCCAAAGATCATATAAATTATCGCTACGACTTGTATGAAATGGGAATATGTAAAGAGCTTCAACCTATAAAAAAGATCGTGATACAAGAAATATCCATCTAGCTAAAGTTTGTTTCTCTATGACACAAGATGAGAAAAAGTTATTTTGCACCGTCCTAAAAGATGCCAAATGTCCAAAAGGGTGTGCTTCTAATATATCAAGTCGTGTGCAAGTTGAAGAGATGAAAGTATCAGGATACAAAAGTCGTGATGCTCATTTCATAATGCATTACTTGATCCAGGTTGCAGTCAGAAAAGTGTTACCCAAGAACGTAGCTACGGTCGTGATTAGGTTGGGGAATTTTCTTAGATCCATAAGTAGCAAGGTTATAAGAAGAAGCGATCTTGATAAGATGAAAGAAGAAATCATAGATATTGAATACCAGCTTGAAATGTTTTTTAATCCATATTTTTTTGGATATAATGACACATTTGCCTATCAATCTAGTAGATGAAATTAAGCTTGGAGGCCCGACTCATTTGCGTTAAATGTATTCTACAGAGAGAACTATGTGTGACTTCATGGGGTTTGTTCGTAATCAAAAAAATCCCAAAGGATCAATAGTAGAAGATTTTTCAACTTTAGATTGTTTGAACTTCATTTCGATATACCTATCGAAAAGGAGAATACGAAATAAAGTAGGTGTCAAACAAAGGATGACGAGGACATTCAAACAGAGGAAGGTGGTGTTTTACCTTTATTTCCTATGACAAGTCATCCAATCAGAAGTGAGAACATAAGGAAAGGCAATATTATTAACATGGAGCAGCATGAGGTGTTTGAAGCACATCGATATACTTTGTTCAATAACGGAAATACAAGTAGAGGCAATTATCAAGTAAGATAAAATAGTCGTTTGTTTTAAAACTACATTTAGATGTTATGGTAATGTATTTCAAATTTCATTTCATTTATAAATACACATTGATTAAATTACATTACATGCTTACAGGGAACATAAGAGCTTAATTGATAATCGTACTAGAGGCAATGTATGGGTAAAATCACAGGTCCATAGTAGAGAATTTGGTGATTGGTTTAGGGACAAAGTTAAAAATATTGAAGTGTCCAATCATTTAAAATGGCTAGCTAAAGGGCTTAACTTTGTGGCAAAAAGATATACTGGATATTTCATTAATAGATATCGATTTCATACGAAGACACAAGATTCCCCTTCCAAAACTCATAATAGTGGACTGACTTTGTCAGCAACAACAGATAGTTTTGCTAGTGTTAGGGACCAAAATCATGTTGATGGAATGGTTCTCTATTATGGACTTATTTAGGATATCATTGATATTGATTATTCGGGTTGCTTTAGTTTTGTACTTTTTAAATATGATTGGGTTCATAATGAAGTTGATGAATATGGATTGACTCGGGTATATTTCAACAAAAAATATAGTACAAATGATCCTTTGGTACTAGTATCTCAAGTGCATCAAGTTTTTTATGTGGAAGACCCAGTTGAGAAAAATGTTTATTATGCAAGAAACAAAGTCCCAGTGTATTTGTATAATTTGGAGAAAGATAATTGTCCTAATATTTTTGGAGAGAGCCTAATGATGATATTGGTTCATCAGAAAGATTACTTGATGTAGATGTTAGATGGTCGAGAGAAGATCTTCTAGTTGATATCATCGATGCTCCTTACATTGCACAAGATTCACAAGCTGAAGATATGGAAACATCGAAGGAGGAGCATAACTTTCATGATACTGACTGGGATTTGATGGATGTTGATCATTGACAAAAAATCATGTGAACTTGTTCGAATACATTTTGTTTATTATGAATGTTGAGTGGACTGTATTTGTTATCTTTTCTTTTTATTTCTATGTGTTTCTTTTTCATGTTATCTAAAAATTACTGCAATTTTAATGATACACATGTGCTAAAAATTGTTGGATACATTATGAAATCTTTTTTTTTAGGTTCGTCATTTCTTGTTTTGGGATTATTACTTTTGTGAAGTTCTTTTTCTCTCTTATTCATTTTCATTCTTCTTCTTTCAGCGGTTTCTCTGAGCAATTTTCAACATAGTAGTGGACCAGCAAAGCACCAGGTTTTTATCTCTTTATTAAGGTCCAAAACCCCAGGTTCTTATCTCGTTTTTATGATTCGTTGAATGTTTCTTTGTTAATACTTTTCTTTACATCTTCTGACATTTCTATGAAATCCCATTAGTTCATTAAGTAGCAGGCAATAAAACGTTAGACTTCAAACTAGTTTTGTATTTAGTTTCTTCTAAGTTGTTGATAATATGTTGCTGCTACTGATCGATTTCATCAAGTGGATATATTTCTCCGATTTCTCCGACACTTTAGTTATTCGTTGTACAAATTTTTATGTTGTCATTTACATTTGAAAATGTGATTGAGTTTACAAAATATATCATCAAGCTTGAGTTTAGAAATAACTTCCGCAACATATTTATGAGTTTATGTGTATGACACTATATTCTATCCATATATCATATCCGTTCAAGTAAAACTGGACTACTAATATGGAGATAAATACTTGAATGTCCATTCCATTTGTTGCCTAGCAGAAATTCTCTAGACCTAACATAAGTCAAAGCAAACTTGAGTTTAGAGATAACTTCAGAAACCTCAAAAGAGCAAAATAAATTAAATCATGCTCCAGAAGTGAATCTCACCTAATCCACCAAGTACCTTCATCTTATAATTCCACCAATCACACCAATTGGCTTCCTAAAAACACTCTGAATCTTGTGTGTAATTGTGGAAAATAACATACCTACAGAATGTGATTGAGTGCAGAAAATATTATCAGAATGTCCCTTAAGGGTAAATTTTATTTTCAGCTCTTTGTAAGACCTTGGTGATTGATCTGTTTAAGTACTACAAGTGTACACTGCCATACATTTTAACTTTTGTAGTTCTATTTTCACACAGGTTTGAATCGTCATAGCTATGAGTCAACAAGAATCATCAAAAAGAACCAAAAGAGCAAAAAATAAGACATTTGCTAAACCGGGATCATTATCATTATTGGCAAATAAGAAACAACGGTTATTGACAACAAATGAAACTGTTCAAGCTATAGAGTAAGAGAAAGGACATCTGCTTAAATTAATTGGAGCACAGCAACCAGTAGCACCACAATCTGAAGCAAAAGGACAATTTGTCGAGGAGAAGCCTATTGAGGAGTTGCCTTTCGAGAAGCAGCATCTTGAACAGCCTGTCAAGGAGCTGCCTCTTGAGCAGCATGTCGAAGAGTTTCCTTTCGAGGATCAAGTGCAAATGAATTATGTCACTCCTCAAACAGATGATCAACCTGAAGAACAAGGTAACATATAAGCTTACAAACCTAATAAATGTATCCATGATTTTTAATTATTTTTCTTGTACTTTCTTATATCTGAAGATGTTTCCAGTCCAAATAAAAGAGGTAGAACACAAATGCATGATGTTCATGCCTGAAAAGAGCGTAAGTTGATCCTACTAAATAGGCTAAATCAACATGTTGGTCCTACTGATGATGTTGTCATAGAGCTAAGTAGCTTCCTAGGAACATTGGCTAGAAATGCGACTCTTTGTCCATTTGATATTGAATTGGAGGAGCACGGACACTAAAAAGGTTTATGGGATTATACCAAGGTTTTTAGTTTATATTAATTAAGTATTTGTAAAAGTATTTTACATCTATTGGAAAAGTGAATGACACAAAATTAGGAGAAATACATTATTCCTGAAGTTGCGTACCATTGTACTATGGTAACAATTTGGAGAAGACTAGAAGTGATTTAAAGATGACTTATTACTATCCATATGACAATGATGCAGTTCGAATGGCAAAAAATCCTTGTCATATTCCAGAATGTCAATTTAGAGAGCTCCTCAAATATTCGAATTCTTAAAAATTCAAGGCAAAAATGTAGTTAAGAATCTCAACTTTTTTGAATAAGTAGCATTTGTGTTATAGCTCCTGTTTTTTGGTCCCTTCCCACCTTCTTCCCAGCTAGATAGAGTGTCAACAATCTTCCATAGTTGGTCAGTGATTGTACAATGCAAAAACAAATGTCCCACTGTCTCAGCTGCCTCACCACATAAACAACAGTGGGTGATTAAGATAATGTTCCTCTTTCTTAGGTTTTCATGCGTCAAGACAGTTTTTTTGCTAGCAGCCATGAGAAACATGCCACCTTCAAAGATGCTTTGGTTCATTTTGTGATATCTTTTGTGATATCGGTGCTGTTGTTGCTTCATTTTTTCTTTTACTCTCTTCTTTGTTGTAATATGTTGCAACTTCTTTCTTCATTTGCTGTGATAGTCACATGTATTAAAATAACTTTTTTACAAGACACATGACTGTTATAAAGGAAAGGCAGAAAGATATTGACCTCGTCTAGTACACTATATAACACTAATATCACTTCATTTAACATTATTGATTTATTTCTTTGCAGAAAATATCTGAACAAAATGCAAAGAATCAAAAAAAGATGATGATGAATCCACATAGTGTTGGCAAAAAGAGTTTTTCTTTAGTCCGTAATAAGCTGTTGTTTTCTCTTATATATTATTGTTTAATTAAATTTTAGGGATTTTTATTAATAGTAGCAGGGAACAATACATCCCAATTGGGCCTAAAGTCTAATTCTAGTTAGTTAGGTACACTTTCCTTAAGTAAGATTTCTAATCCACTGCTCATGAAATTTGTTTTTGGATCTCTTCTAGTGTGAGTGTGTTGCTTTACTGTGCAAGCGCGTTCAACTTTGTCGATTTCACTGAATAATTTGTATAGGTAGTAACTGTAATCAAACCATGGTGTAGCCAATCCTACCTCCTTATCCCTTCTTGATGTTATTCTTAAATATGTACTTTGTAGCTTATCACTATTCAAAATCTTTCTCCCTTTTGCTTTAGGTATTTTGAATTCTGTATAAATGCATATTCCTTGCTCTATTGCCTCATTTGCTATGTGGTCTGCAAGTTGATTTCTTTCTCTCATGATGTGCTGAAATATGTGTTTTTTATTGACCAGTATTGCCTTGATTTCCTCCACAATATCTTTAATGATCCATGGTGTATCCCACTTTCCTCTTAGCACTTTGCACATTAGCATCCAATCTGACTATATGATAATCCAATTGTAATTTGAATCCTTGCAGTGTTTACTAGCTTCTGCCACAGTATTCGTAGAATTCTCTATACTAGCCCCTTGTGCAAAAATCAAATCCTCTTTCTCATTTTTCAAAAGTAGGCACAAGAGCTTAGCCCCGGATTCCCTCTGGATGCTCCATTAGTGTTCTCTTATGTATTATCTAGTCTTAACATGAGATTTAAACAAATTCTGATTTACATTTCAATGTGACTAGGAGAAAGATAAGGAGACAATATCATCTAAGGATCTCTTTGTGATTACATGAATAAGAAAACCCGGGCGTTTGTACAAGGCTTCAAATGAATATACTACTAATAAAATTGTATGTGTACTGTCTATTTTCATTTTTTTTAATTGAGATCAATTATTTATTTCATAAGATTGTGTTTGTTGGATATGCTTTGGTATGCTGAAATGGAGGAATTTGAAAAACAAATAAGCATAAATGGTGAGTATGTTGATGCATATTCAAGCGTCATGGATAATGAACATCTGGGACGTCTAAGACTATATGGCTCATGAGTTACAAAGACTACTTTTGAAAAAAAATTGGTAACTCAGAATCAATTTTAAATGCAACAACTGATGGAATGCAGCAAACGCAAGAGAGGATGCAGAAAATGGAGAAACAAATGGAGGAACAAAAGAAAATTGTGGGACAAGAAGTTATTGCAGATGTTATTGTACAACTTAAGAATGCAAGATTAATTGATCCTAACATACTGGCATCATTGTCCACTACTTCACCAAGAGATTCTACTTCTGTTCAAGAGGCTGAACAATGTTGGTGTCACTAATTCTATGTTTTGATTATTGAGGATTAAGGTAAAAGGTGTTTGTTATCCATATATGTTGCTATTTGTTGTTGCTACTTGTTATATTTCTTAGTTGTTTTCAATATGTCTTCTTTAGTGTTGCATTTAATTTGTTTTGCATACTTGATTTTTGATATGCTTAATCGAGCCGAAGGTTTATTGAAAATGGTCTCTCTTTCTTTACAAGAAGGTGTAAGTTTGTGTACACACAACCCTCCTTATAACCCATTTGTAGCGTAATGGGTTACACTGGTTATCTTGTTGTTTTTGATGTTCTTACCATCTAGGATTAGAATGGAAAAACTTTAGGAGTTATAAACAACAACAATGGATATTACTATGCTATCAATCTAGGGAAGTTGGGGAAACGTTAGAGGAGTTATGAACTTATAAATTTTGGGTGTAAGGCATAGGATCTGTAAAGAAGGAAAATTAAGGTTGGGTTCTCAAGATGGTGTTCAGTGCATGCTTGTTTTCTGATAGTTTAATGTATGTATTTTGCAAGTCCATGTTTATATTTGCTTGATTAAAAAAGACTATGTTTCCAGTTGTTAGATTCATGAGTTTTCTGGTCTTGCTACTTGTATAAGTTGTATTGAGTGAATGATGTATGTGTTCTAACAAATAAAGTTCCAATTTATCAGTGCAGATAAATGTGGTCTAGTTTCTTGTTTCTTGTTTCTGCTTATTGAACACATCTCTTTGTCTCCCTTTTTATATTTTCCCTTCTTATCTAAATCTTGCTCCTTTTTGTAGGGGTTCATGCTTATCGGTATAATCTGCACAAAATCTTAAGGCTTAATCACATTATGTGTAGTCATATACTAAAACTAGTTTGAATGTGCAACCTTCTAGCTTAATAACTTCTCTAGGTTGCCTTCCCAAGGAGGTTACTGTACTTTATTCCCAAATCCTCCCATCTCATGACAGTCATCACAATGAAACATGAAATACTCCAAATAGTTTAATGTTATTTGAGTTAATTGAGTTTATATATGTATGTCGTATATATATTGAGTAATAACTTTGTAATATATGACTACTGTGGATCCATGAAGAGCTTGTGAAAAATTTGCTAAATTATTTATTTATTTTTTAATTGTATGTAGGTGATGAAATCGAAGAAGGCGATGAAAGCAGTAGTGAAGACTTGACATAGGAGCTGAATTATTGATGTTAACTTTATTGATGTTCTAGAAATCTTATATTTCTGAAGATTGAAAACTGTGTGGTGCATGTGTTTCACCTATTTTGAATGTTATAAAAAGATTTGTATATTTTGCCTTTATTGATATTAGAATCATGGATCTTGAATTCTAATTTTGGTAATGAACATTTATTGTCGTGAACGATTTATGTGTATTTTTATGTTATAAAATTACTACAATAGCTCAATAATAAAATGTTGTGGAAGTGGAAATATATATATATATATGTATATATATATACATATAATTATAACTATTGCAGAATGTAAGGATTGTTGTTATACCATGTAATAACCGTAGCAATAGCCATTGAACGACAATATTATAATTGTTTAAAATTGTTGAATTACCCTATAACAACTGTCCCAATAGAATGAAATTATATGTTGAAACGAAAGAAAAATTGTAGCCATAGTCTCAATAGAATTGATGCATAAACCTCTTTCCCAACGGTTCATAACCTACAAATACAACACTAACCGTCGACAATTAATTGAAGCGAGAACCGTGGCAACAGATCCATCTATGGATACAGTTATACGAAATGTCGCACTAAACCGTAGCAACAGATCAATTGCTACGCGATATGTTGCAGCGGTTGACGTAACTATAGCCTTAAACCTATGGCTACGGTAGGATTGTCTATTGCAACAGTAAATAAACTGTTGCAGTAGATCAAATTCCTAGTAGTGGGATTTGATGCACATGATTTTTGGAAGCCACTTCTCAATTCAAATTAATCCTCTTAAATGTTCATAAGGCTTTATGCTCTAACTCAACTGAAAGATAAAATATTTCCCAAATACTAACTTGTTTTGATACATACCAATAGAAGATTTTAATGTTATGTGATACCCAAAGTACATTATCAAGCTTTCTAGAAAGATCGGTCTGGTTGACATTTACTGTTTTGGCTAAGATGATATCTATCTCTCTATTGGACAGGTTAACTTGTCTACTCGATTATAGATTGTAAGACGTTGCAACTTTATGCTTGACTCCATACTTTGACAGAAGTGCTTCAAATTGACAGTTTAAAAATATGATCCCCATCACTTATAATGGACCTTGGAATCCCAAACCTTGTAAAAATATTTTTCATGAGAAACTTTATGTCACGACCGGGGAGCACCCCCTAGAAGTAATAACCGCGTACTTGACCTCTTGGAGATCTTATACAAGCTCTTAGAGATCTTTCATTGCATTTCATAGGAATATTAGCAAAAATTTAAAAGTTTCATAGAACATCAAATGCTAGAACATCAATTCATATATATATATATATATATATATATATATATATATATATATATATATATATATATATATATATATAATATCACAAATACATTATTAGACTCTAAGTATTGTTTGCCAACTTAAGACACAACTCAATAAAATAAAATAGGGACACGACCCTTATCAAAATAAAATATAAGTCTAAGCTATTACATAAATTAAAGAACATCCTAGACATAGCGAATCCTGGAATCATAAGAATCCCTTTACTTGAACTTGGGAGATCTATCCAGGCTCTTCACCTATGAGACATCCTCTACCCATCACCACCTACACTTTGTGTAAAAAGATGAAGAATAATGGTATTAGTAGAAGAAATGCACTAAGTATGGCAACCACACAAAAACATGCATTTAAAGAGGATATTTACTTAGAAGTCATGCATCTTGTCTTATTAGTAAACTTCATGAACTTTGGCACATATAACCACAATATAGTTCACATACATCATATAGACATGTACACTATTCATAATAACACATAAAGACATTTAACACATTTTGAGGAATATTCAACACATACAACACATTATCTCTCTTTTATCTTAACTCCCTTCCTTAAGCAACCCTAAGTGTACTTAGTACAATGTATCACCTAAAGGTCACCTAAGATTGTCTATCATAAATATGCTTCATGAACACAACCAAATATAATCATAAGGACATAAGCACATCATAAGACATAATCGTCACATAAGAACCATCACCCAAGACAACCCCCAAGTCACACTAGTGCAATGTGTACTAGCATCCCATTATACTACTTACACCAAGTGTTCCTAAGAAGTCACCCTAAACTAGGCACATCATACTCAACAAGTCATAACATCTTCATTATCAATAAACATAAGGCTACATACTTCATAACATCGTAGAAGGACTCATACACGTACTACAACTTTAGTCATAATTCATTTAGTTCACATCATAGGTAGACCACCCTCATAATCCCTTCACAAGCTTACTTGTGCAATGTACACATGGAGTCCAATAAACCCACATTTACTAGTAAACTCATTTAGAATCCACAAGTGCAATTCACATGCATAATCATAATTCATGTCTTGACATAGGAAAGTCACTTAACATGCATTCATACAACTCATACATAACATAAATCTTCATTACATAAAACTACTAATCTTATCCTTTCTTGGAGGTCACTAGTGCAATACACATGGGTAGGGTCCATTGTCCTACCTATACTAATTAACCTCCTCAAAGAGTTATGATTAGAGTCCATAATCTTATCTTATTTCATTCTTAACTTTAAGGAGACATAGCAATAACATATATAGACCATGTGAGCTGCATGGAATCCGGTGTTCTACTCCCACACCAAAAAGAGAGGGTACTACTTGCTAAGGTAGGACCTTCATACATAATAACAATTCTAGTGGATCCACTAAGCCAAAACCTACGGGGGAACGTAGTTATGGAACATGGATATTGCTACTAGAAATCTTGACTTGCGAGTGTGGAGGTTTTCATGTCATGAGACAACATCTATGTTGGGAAGCCGAACTTGCTAAATGTGAAGCCCCCACTCTCATTTTCATGTTCACTTGGTGCTAAGCTAAAATCCATTTTAAAACATATTTAAGCCTTTAATTAACATTAGTCATAAAGAAGGCTTTAGGATCTTGCTTCTTCATACATCATATAGCTCAAAGGTTTCTAAGATGATAATGTCCTTTAATGATAGAACCTATATTATGTGAGAATGTCCTTTCACATAATTCTACCCTTCATGCAATCATGTGTGTGTGCACACATATGTGAGATCTACCTTCACATAATACATGCATAGAAATAGGTAATGATGCATAGGAGAACTAACCTTCCTTAGTCATTGTGAATCTACCGTATTCATAAATATGCATGAACTTGTTGTGTACACTTGTCAACATGACCACATAATAGCCACAACATGGTATTGAGGAAGCCACCCTCTAAAGATCACAACACATGTACAACCATTTTCAAGCCTCAAGTTATATACATATAGAGTATTAAGGACTATAGACTACACACACTCACATTACATGATAGGATGAAAGAACATATTCAACATTAGAATGAAGACTCCTATCATACTTTTATCACACATTCATATAGGGATTTCATCGGTAGGGGTCATGCTACAAGAGTATTCATTATAATTAGCCATATAGACCATACCTAACCCCAACATGATCATCACATATACATACAACATCATCCACACCCCTAGATCATGCAACTAGTGTGGAAGACTACACATATAACTTCAAATAACATCAATTTACTTAGCACATGATACTAGAATCAAGGGTTACACCCATCAACTTCATAAACATGAAATCATCATAGCAATGCATATTGCATCTAATGCCTCCGAATCCATGATAATCACATATAAAGATATACAAGAATGTAAACACCACCACCATAAGTGGACCGTACCAATCAACACAATTCAATATCCATTTTAGGCTAAATAAAGGAAATATGTCAACTCACAAAGTCTCCAAGCTAATGATCATCCTTGATCAATTCCCAACAATTCATAATCAATTGACCTAAAGGAATATAGAACTAATAAATTCAGTACAATCTAAACATAATGTAATCATCATCTTATAATGATCACAAGACCCATAACATATCATAATTTGAGAGTTCAAATAGATCATGGGTTATTCATGAAATTTGATTGAAAATCATTTTAAAACCATAAATTAATCACATATTCACCATTAGAATGCTTTTGAAATCACTTTAATAATGAGCCCATGACTAGATTGAAAGAAAGTATTTTTGAATTTAGAATCATGTTTAAAAACCCTTTGAAAGGACTCATTAGATGGAAGATTAACTTAGGATGATGGGCTACCATACCTTTGTACATAGTTAAAAACAAATATTGGAGAAGAATGAACCGAGAATCCAACTCCAAGGTGTAAGGTCTCGAAAATAACTTAGGTGAATCTAGAAACTATCGTGGTTTTCATGGTGGTATAAGGTCCTAAAATGGTCTATAATGTGTTATTGATGCATTAGCTAATAGTTTAGGTTCATTGGAAGTCAAACGTCAAGGGACGACCAAGACGTTCGACGACTAAGTCACCTAAGTGCCTCATATGTGGTTATGTGTGGTTCTATGTGTTTATGTGTGATGAATGAGCTTATATGGTCTTTAAATGAGTTTATATGGTGTATATAGGCAGTGTGTCAAGTTTCGTGAAGTTTGGAGGTCAAATGCTCAAGAACGTCCATGACATTCGAAAGATGTGCTTTGAAATAACCTTGTGAAGCATGTTTCGTCGAGTTTTACGTGTTCCTTTTGGATGAAACTCATGTGGTAGGTCGTAAACTCGTATACGTGCATTTTTGGGTTGGAGACGTCCGGGTACAACTCCATGTAGGACCCTCAAGGGGCCATAGAGGAGGACCCCAACTTGGAGCTCAACACTGTCGGGCAGTGTCCAAACGACGACCCAAACTACGGCCAGTGGACCAAGAGACGGCCTGTCGATGGGTCTCATTGATGTATACACTTGGACTTCAGGTTGATTAGTTACAGGTGCAACCCACGAGACCCCATCGACGGGGCGTGGGTGAGACCACGAAACCGTCGATGCTTGCATCGATGGGCTGTGTGTTTCCTTCCAGCTTTTTGTTAAGTTGAGGGGTGAAGTTGTAAATTCACGCCACACCCCTATAAGTCTTTGGACGGTTTTTTTGAGTGTTTATGGGTATTTTAAGAGTATATAAGTCATTAAACTATCATTTAAACAGTAACACTAAGATCAAAACACATTCCCTCCAAAAGTTTCTCCAAAAACCTCCTTGAGAGTTCAAGGTGAAGATGGAGTCTATTATTCAATTATCATTGGGTTCTTCAAATAAGGTATGGGAGTTCTTCATCTAAGGCTTGCTATCACCTTAGAGCCAATTTCATAGATGATTTTCAAAGGATTTCAAAAAGATGAAAAAGTCCAATTTCTACTCTAAGTCTTGGGTTCTTGTATGAAAGGTTTTCAAACGTTAAGATATGATGTTATTGATGTTTAATTGATATTTTCCAATGAAATTATCCATGAACCCTTGATATTCTCAATTCTCTAATTTTCACTAAATTATGGGTGAATTGATTATGCTTTGAGATTTATAAATTCATGTGTAGATTGATATGGGCTTTAGATTCATGTATAGATTATGTATGTATGATGTATATTCTGCTTCAATTTGATTAATGGAGTAATGAATACTTTTTAGATCTATTGACTATTAAGCTTATTGAATTGATATAAACTTAATGCTTATAGATTCTAGTGTAGTTTTCTATGGGCTTTCCAATGATGTAAGGATTGTATTCAACTCATATATAATTGGTATTAGATTGGTAAATCTTTATATAATTGACTTAGATTCATTGAGTATTATGATTTATGTTGAATTGATGTTAATGGTCATGTGTAAGGGCCTTATGATATTGAATTGGATGATTTAGCTTTGGATTGAAATGATGTGATCAAGTGGGTGGTATGCTTCCCTAACTCTTTTATTATTATGTATAGCTATTTTAATTTAGCTCTTGGATTATATGTGATTAGTATGGTCCACTTATGGTGGAGGTGTTATGTGAATTGATGTGGCCTTGTTGGCGATATTTTAAGTATATTGATGATCATGGCCTTGTCGGCACTACTTGAAGTAATATGTTGGTTTGTGTAGTTGATTATGTGAATTATGATCATATATACCTATATGTGAAGTAATGTGAAAGTATGTGTTATTCTATTGATACTATTTATGTAATCATGTTATGCTATGACTATGTGTTAGGTGTGTAGTCTTAGAGTTGATACATGGTTGTTCCTAAATTGGCTATATGCGTCTATAATGGTTATGTTGATGATGTTGAAGTAATGAATAGGTTGACATAATGATGTTAAGCATCATTACTAAGTGTCTAAAGAATGTATGTTATATGAATTAAGTGAAGTATGTTGCATTTTGATTAGGTAGACTTGTGTCCCTTACTTGATGCATGTATGAATATGAATATCTGATGTCTTGACTTAGGATGCTAAAGAGTCTTAGTCTTGAATGAATGAATGATAGGTGAGACCTTGAATGATGATAAGAGGGTCTTTTATGTGAAACCTTGAACCAAGTGGTAAGGGTATGAAACTTGAAGTCGGAAGCCGTAATGGTATCCTTCATGTAATGAATGATGGACTTAAGGTTGATTGGCTGGAACAACATCATATCATACCTTAGGAAAGTCATGATGAGCTTCTTGTCTCCATAGTGAGATAGCCCTAGTGGACCTTGCTTTGGTAGGGTAAATGTAATTGGGTCATGAACATGATATGGGACCCTTTTGTATGAACCTTAATGTGAATTAATCTATGAGAACGAAGGCTAGCACCGAGTGAGTATTGTAAGGGAAGTAGTTCTAGTTAAATAATGAGACTAGATTACAAAGGACGCCCTTCATATTCCTTAAATATGTGCCTACATGGGATGTGTCTATGTTCTACCATTGTCAAGTAGAACACCCTTCATCAGAGTAGGTTACCACTCCGGATTCCATGCTTTGATACCATGGTCTATCTCAGTTATTGCCTATTCTCATCATATGGGATAGTTACTAGCATTAGAAAAGTTTTATGGAGTTTAGGTGGTGTTATGGGATGCTATCTAGACATTACACAATAGGCTTTGAAGGTGTTAGTTGGCGTCCCTAGGTGTTCTCCAAGATCATTACTTGAATGTCCTTATGTGATAAATGTCTCTGAAATGAACTAAGTAATGTAATGACTAAAGTTAATAAAGCATGTTAAATGAATAAGTACTTATCTAGAGTAGTTAAGGGTTGTCTAGTTAAGGTATGAAGGGGGTAAGGGAATGGTTAATTCATCTCTTACTTAGATAAGTCTTAGTAATGATTCTAGTTAAGGAAATGTGATTGATTATGTGGACATGATGCTAACCTAGGTAAGTCTTAAGGATTACTTAGGTAATCTTGAAGAGGTCAATCATGGACATTCTCCTCTTGAATTACTTGAGTAGGTCTTTGGATAACCTTGGAAAGGAGAATGTCATGTTTTATGTATGCTATTGTATTAAGTGAGAATGATTCTATCCTAGGTAGTCTATAGGATCCCTTGTGTGTGTGTGATAGGGATTGTATGGGCGGTCGCTCCATCTCACCCATGTGAACCTTGGAATCACCTTTGGTAGGAGGATCTCATGTTTATGTGCTTGATATATTGTAAGTGTGTATGTGTCTCATTCTAAGTAGTCTTAAGGATCATTTAGGCATGCTTTGAGAGAGTGTATAGGCGGTCTCTCTTTGTGTGACTTAAGTGATTTATAGGATAGCTTTTAGTGGGATGATTACATGTTAGAAGATGATAATGTGAAGGTTAAGCACTTCACTTTAACAGTGAAGGAATGTCACTGTACAATGAAGTGGTTCACTGGAAAGTGAGCTTTAAATGTGATTAATTGCATAAATGTTTTCTTATGTATTTCTAAGTTGTTAAATGTTGTTCTTATGTTTATAATATGATGTTTTAATCAAAATTCATGAAAAGCATGTTATTGACTAAATGTCCCTTTTTCATGGTTTTTGCATGGCTTCCATACTTAGTACATCTAATGTGCTAACCCCTTCTTTTCCCTTTTTTACTAAAGTGTAGGGAATTGGAAGTCTTGATGTGCCATGGAGGACAAAATAGGTTTCTAAGGGTTGAAGATGAAGTATTGGAGAGTCCTCATTGATTCGAGGACAATATCCACATGATTCGTTATGACTTAAGTCTTTACTTTATGTCTTGTATGGGCCTAGGCCCAAGTATTGTATACTCTAAAGTTTAGATGGTTCAAGGGGTTATTGTAAATGTTTAATGTTTTAATGAAAGTCTTCCGCTTGTATATTGTTTATGAAAAGAGTTGTTCGTGTGTGAAGAAAGTTTTAAATTCTTACTCATTTTAGTATGTTATTACGCAATGAATGATACGAGAGGCTTAGATGAGACTTCTTGAAGTCTCATTTTCCGTGTGACGAACTCAAGGATACTCTAACTTCTAGGGTATACTTGAGGGTCGTGACACAAGGCTTGTTCTTGAGCTTGGTCTCCAATAGAGGTTTTGGGGTTTCATATTTGGGAGGGAAGGTTAGATTTGAAAAAAGAGTTCTAAATTAGGTTTAAGGCTTATATACTAACATAAATTACCTAAATACACCTAAACTAACCGCTCATAGTTTAATTAGGACATGCGGTGAATTTCCTAATTTACCCCTTAAGTTGGTAGCGTGTAGGCAGAAAACTGCAGGCCCAATCGACGGAAGCTAGGGACGGGACGTCGTCTGATCGACGAGTCATCCAAATACTCCATCGTTTGTGACTGAGGCTCCATTTTGGAGGGCTGATCTCCCACACCTAAGTACAGATCAACGCCCCTAATTGACGGACCGCTGGTTAGATGACGCGGCATCGTTGCTTGGTCGTTGCTTGGACACTGCCTAGGCCGTCTACTGCCAGCTTTTGTGTCCTCCTCAAGGATCCTTTGGGTGGTCCTTGGGGAATCGTCCCGTATGTTTAGAACCTAAATACTCCCATATACAATTTAGGATCCTCCCCTATAAATTTAGACCCCAAACAACATAAAACATACAAAGGCACACTAGAACACACTAGTACGTCTAATGACCAACTTTTGAATGTCGTGGTCGTTCTTAGATGTTAGACCTCTAAACGACTTCAAATTAACTATACAATCTCTAAAACACTTCATTAACATGTTATTAACCTTTTTAGGCACATGTGAGGCTCTAGCTACCTTAATTCATTTTGAGGGTCTTGACAATATCCCCCACTTGGGAACATTCATCCTCGAATGACACTTAGAACTTTTAGAACACTTTCAAGGACTCAATGATCCATAGAGAATCTCACATCATTTAACATATTATCACATAATATTCAATGCACCAAACTTACAATGAACACCTACTTCATACAATTAAGCAATTAAAGCAACATAATCAAACATGGATTACTCTTACAATTTCTTTCCATGCTTATATGCTTCTTCATACTCATTGTTATTTGGAGGAACTACCTTCTCCAACTTTTAGGCATGCTAATTATTTCATCATAAGGTTAGACATACAATGGATATCAAATGCCCACATAGGCTTAATCCACACTTCCACTCATGAGAAAGTTAAGCAATTCATTTAGTTGCACATAAATCATGAATCATGTAGGTCAACTACAATCATATAGCTTAGGCATAATACCTTCAAGATCACATATGACACCACCATGTTTCACTTTTGTTCAAGGAGGAACTACCTTCTCCAAGTCACAACATACACAAATGGCATCATAGAGTTCACATAAAAGCAATGCACAAGGGTCAATTCATTTTAAGGAGGATTTCTGTACTCTAAACCACATTATGCTTATACTCTCTTCCTTATGAAGTCAAAAACGCATCTCACAGCACACACATCACAACAATAGGAAGTTATTTCATACCAATTTCAATTTCTAGCATGACACTAGCTTTCATAAACATACATCATTTAAAAAAATTATTACAATTAATACGCACACATTGATGACATCACCTAGACATACCATCATTTCTCAAGAGTGAGCCTACAACAACACTTCCTAAGTCATAAAATTCACATTTTTAAAGGGACTCATAATTTCTTACGTAAAGAAACACAACACTTATTATTGGGCCAAAACACCCTCATATAAAAAGTGTTATCAAGCATGTTCATCTAGCCATCTCATGAAGTTAAATGAACATTTATCATATCAAGAGGCATAACAACATGAGAAACATGCAATTTGATCAAAATTCATTTTTTCCTTGCAATAATGACCTTTCACAACATACATAACATAGTGTCACTTAAGACATACATAACATATGGAGAATATGCGACTTGTACTCATATGCAGAACTGTCACATTCGGGGAACACCCCCTAGACGTAACCGACGTCGTCGTCGTCCTCAAAAAGGACTAAAACTAGCCTCTTAGCATTCATCATTTCATTCATAGGTTAAAATGCGGAAAATTTAAAAGTTTTCATCTACACTACTTCATGAGCTTTACTTAGACCTCTGTCTTACACATAATATATTCATATCGAGTATACACAATGTAGAAATGCAATTTAGGGCTTACAACAATATCTTATAACAACATGAATGAAAAGATTGTCGTTAGACTATAACAATGTAACATTCGTAGAGTGATAGAAAGTCAACATCCTCGGAACCTGAGGACATACCCACTTGGAGAATGATTCCAAGCCTTCTTTCAAAAGTCGTCATGAACCCTTCAACGACCGAAACCTAAAATGTTGGGGAAAAGGGGAGAAATGGGGCTAGCACATTACTTGTAATAAGTATGGAATCATATTCAAATACAACATAGAAATCATGCTAAAAAGGGACATTTCATTTAAAACATGCTAATTTACTTTGAAAAGCCTTATGCAAATTCAAGAACCAATACAATTCAATAGAACATATTCATTAAATCAAGACCATGTACATTACAAGACCAATAATACCAAGTCTAGTCAAATCAACATGTATATCAACATAATTGAGCACATAATCAAGACAACTCTTATCATCAAGCTATAATATCAACAAGAATGTGTAAGAGTTCATAATATCATAACCAAAGCAAGACCATTACTCATGAACCCTCATTAAGTCCACTAGCGGAATGACTAAGTAAGCCCCCATAACCTCACTCAACCAAGTAAACCCAACAAGAACCTTAAGCAATACCTACTTTACATACTATATCATTAAGAGTAAACATCATCATACTTTAGCAATAGAGACCAACCACATGTCCATAAATGAATCCAGTCTCATATAGTGTCATTATCAAGTAAGATCAACATATACAAATCATTTATATTTATAAGCATATAGGCTGATAAGAACATCCTTCTAAGATTTCCCTCAAGGCTAACTAGTGCAATGTATAGGTAAAGTCCCATACTCCTACCTATACTAATCCAAACCCCTTATGTCATCCTAGTTAGAATCCACTTTGTTACCTCATTTTACCTTTTAGGAACATCTTGCCTTAACCGACATAGACCACACGAGGTATTGTGGAATTCGATGTCATGGATACCTACACCGGATTAAGGTGGACTACTTGCCAAGGTAGTGCCAAAACATGAACATAGCATCTGTGTGGATCCACTAGCTAGTATTCCTATAGGGGAAACATAGTTCAAGAACTAGGAGATGTAGTTGGGACCCTCTTTATGCTACATGCATTCTAGTCTCTAATCTCATGAGTAAATTAGTGATCCTACATTTCCTATG
Organism: Solanum sitiens; assembly: GCA_016801875.1. Classification (NCBI taxonomy): domain Eukaryota; kingdom Viridiplantae; phylum Streptophyta; class Magnoliopsida; order Solanales; family Solanaceae; genus Solanum; species Solanum sitiens. Next base: position 1,763,810 of record JABWTJ010000071.1, read on the forward strand.
TGGGAAGGGACACTCCTCACTTAAAGTTCACTCGGTGCTAATCTAGAGTCCCTTTTCACATGTCTTTCATTAATTATCATAGCTTAGTTTAGGTCTTAGGGTCTACCCCTTATATAGTCATCATCACAGCTCAATAGGAATTGCATGAGTATTGTCCTTTCATTACAATTCACATATGTGAGGTTAGCACATTTACATAATCACGTTATGACAAGGCACATAGCAAATTCATCACCACCCTTATGTCATTACATCCTAGCCAACAAATCACAAGTCAAAATTCAAGACATTCCAATTCAACATCATACAAATCCTAATCAATCTTATCATATTGTATACTTCAATATAACTTCATTACTAAGCACAACTAATCATAATTGAAGTAATGAATTGAGATCACAAGGCTTACCTCAATCTCCTTTACAAGCTATCATCCAAGGTTTTAACATCAACCATCCAATTCAACCCAAAAATTGGTGCAATATCATCACAGAATTGTAATCAACACAATAATGAAGTCAATTGAATCACTACACAACAATTAATTACTAGTTCATAGCCTAGGGTAAGGACTAGGGTCAAATTTATGATCTACTTCACAACCTAGGTTAATTCATCAAGAACTAGCATAATTGAATCATAATACATCATAATCTGATCATAATCATCTAAACAAATCATAACCAAAGCATTTTAATAGATCAAATTCGTAATAGAAGAAAACACACTTGAAACTCATCTTTTGAAATCAATATTTGGAAGAGCCCTTTGGTGAAAGAATCCCAAAGGTTAAAGGAATCACATACCTTGTTAATTCATGAAGAATGATGGAGAAAAACACCTTTACTTCTTACCTTAGACCTTGACCTAGCCCTTCAATGGAGTTCTTCTATTTGGGAGAGAGAAAGAAGAGAGAAGGAAGAGAAATTGTATTTTGGGAAATATGAGAGTAGGGTTAGTTTAATTAGGATTGGGTCATTATATAAGTCATTAACTAACTTAATTATACCCCCTTTAACCCCTAAATAATTAACTAACCACCTAATTAATTAAATGAATTAACATAAAACATGGCAGCAAAACAGTGACCCTGACCTACGAGACCCCGACCTACAGGTCGTAGGTCAGTCGACGGACCTTGGGACAAACCATCCTGCAGGTCCGTCGTTTTGGTCAGAGATTTTACAAATGACCTCTTCATGAAATTGGATAAGTTTCTATCTATGGTGGTATTCGACGCCCCGTCGATTGGACCACGCCTCATAGCCTGCCATCCGTCGATGGCTACTGTCTCAAGACAACTTTTAGCCAAAAAGCAAGGGTCCTCCTCAAGGACCCTTTGATTGGTCCTTGGGTAGTCGTACCCAGACTTTTCGACCCTAAACAAATATTAATACATATTAGACACCGTACTACAAATTTCCATCGAATTCCGACTCCTAAAATCTAGCCAAATAGGATAAGGCACACTAGCACTTCTTAAACTAGTTTCTGGACATCATGGACGTTTCTTGACGCTTTGATTCTAAAACTTCTAAAATGACTTATATACATTATATTTGACTTTAAAACATGGTTACAACTCTTAGGCTCTCATGTTAGGCTCTAGATTAGGCTTTAGACTTTTGGAGTATTACATCATCCCCCCTTAGGAACATTCGTGCCCGAATGACACTAAAATTCTTGAAAGGAAGGAATATACTCAAAACTAGAAGCCCAACCAACAACAACATATTAAAACATGAGTTACAATTCAAATCAACATAATCACATGACCTTTTACACAATGCAACTCATAACATTATTTTCAACTCATAAAAGCTCAATCATTCACTACATGCGTATTCACTTATACCAGAGCATTCTTCAACACATATCATCATGCTCAATAAAACTCATGAAGGCAAAACATACCAAAATACACCAAATAAGTTTAAATCAAGTAAAAGAGTATTCTTTTAAAAATTTAACTTCTATGGGCATAGTTCACTGTAAATCACTGTAACACAACATATAATTCAATATTTTACCAAAAATCAAGGCAACTTCAAATAAACTCATTATTTTCACTATAAATAGGAACAAATAACCTTAGTTATCAAATAGATGAGGGTAACGGGATTTCATGTCGGCCTAGGCCTCCCATGTTGCACCCTCAACTAGGTGGTTCTTCCATAACACCTTTACGGAAGCCACCTCCTTGTTCCTTAACTTTTTTACTTGTCTATCAAGGATTTCAACCGAAACCATTTCATAGGAGAGGTTATCTTGCACACCTAGACCCTCAATAAGAAGAATGGACTCGGGATCACCGATACGCTTCTTAAGCATGGAGACATGGAACATCGGATGAACCGAAGCCAATTCACTAGGTAACCTCAACTCATATGCAACCTTGCCAAATCTTTGAAAAATTTCATAAGGACCCACATAACGAGGACTCAACTTCCCTTTCTTGCCAAATCTCACCATACCTTTCATAGGTGAAATTTTAAGATATACCTTATCACCTTCTTCAAACTTTAAGTCTCTTTTCCTATGGTCGGCATATGACTTTTGCGGGCTATAGGCTCTTTTCAAGCGATTTCTTATTATATCAACTTTCTCCAGAGTCTTATAAATCAATTTTGGACCCAAAAGTGAAGACTCGCCCACTTGAAACCATCCAATTAGAGAACTACATCTCCTACCATACAAGGCCTCAAAAGGAGCTATAGATATAGATGAATGGTAACTATTGTTGTAAGAAAACTCAACCAAAGGCAAGTGTTTATCCCAATTTCCCTTGAAATAAATTATACAAGCTCTAAGCATATCCTCAAGTGTTTGAATAGTACGCTCCGCTTGACCATTAATTTGGGGATGAAAAGCGGTGCCTAGCTTAACTTTGGTACCCAACCCTTTTTGGAATGACCTCCAAAACCTATACGTGAATTGTGCACCCCTATCTAATATGATGGATAAATGAATACCATGGCGACACACAATCTTATCTATGAAGATCTTTGCGTAATACTCCGCCGAGTATGTGGACTTGACGGGAATAAAATGAGCGGACTTGGTCAACCTATCTACAACCACCTATATGGAGTCATGTTGCTTTTGTGTCCGAGGCAAACCTACCATGAAATCCATATTAATATCTTCCCACTTCCAAGTGGGAACTTGGATTTCTCGAAGTAAACCACTTGGATTTTGGTGCTCAACTTTGACTTGTTTGCAATTTGGAAATTTTGCAAAACATTCCGCTATGTCCCCTTTTAATCCTTCCCACCAAACAATTCTCTAAGGACATGATACATTTTTGTAGAACCCGGATGAATGGAGTAACGGGATCCATGAGCTTCCTCAAGAATCTGGTTTCTCAAGTCATCAACATAGGGCACACACAACCTTCCTTGATACCTCAAGACACCCCCCCTCCTAAAGAGAACGACTCATTAAGCTTACCAATAACCGACTCCTTCAACTCCATCAATGGTTGATCAAGGTGTTGCTTAGACTTCACCTCAACTGCCAAAGACTATTCAGAGTTATGATGGACCATAAAACCACCATTTGGAGAATCTTCCAATCTAACACCCAAACGAGCCAACCTATGAACATCTTTCACTAGGTCTTTCTTGGAATCTTCTACATGAGACACACTACCCATGGTCATACGACTTAAAGCATCCTCCACCACATTGGCCTTGCTGCGGTGGTAGAGAACACTCATGTCATAATCTTTCAACAATTCCAACCACCTTCTTTATCGGAGATTCAACTCTTTTTGAGTAAACACTTATTTAAGACTCTTGTGGTCGGTATACACATCAACATGGACACCATACAAATAATGTCTCCATATTTTCAAGGCAAATACCACGACCGCTAACTCAAGATCATGAGTGATAATTCTTCTCATGCACCTTAAGTTGTCTAGAAGCATAAAGTACTACTTTCCCATGTTGCATAAGGACACACCCTAAGCCCACTCGTGATGCATCACAATATACAATGAAGCCCTTGGTACCCTCTGATAAAGTCAATACTGGAGCGGAGGTAAGCCTCTCTTTCAAGATTTGGAAGTTTCTTTCACATGCCTCCGACCACTCAAATTTCATACTGTTTTGGGTAAAGGTAGTCAAGGGAGATACAATGGATGAAAAACCATCCACAAACCTCCTATAATATCCCACTAGACCCAAGAAACTCCTAATGTCGGTTTGAGTCAATGGCCTAGGCCAATTTTTCACCGCTTTCATTTTCCTTGGATCTACCTCAACTCCCTCACTAGAGATGATATAAACAATAAATGCCACCTTTCACGACCCGAGCCTAAGCCCTGGATGTGGCCGGCACTCGAAGACCATTGATGGTCCCAAGCGAACCATCTTCCTGGCTGACTACAAGCGGAAGACTCACTTAAGCATAAAAATCTTGAAAAGTGATATAAAATTCATAAACTCAACTTTAGAAGCTTGAAATCAAATGAACAACTTTGAATAAATAATATATTCAACTAGATATAAAATAGGCAACTTCAGTCTTTAAAATATTTAATGAAATAAATGATAATTCAAACTCCTCAACTATACTGACTATCTATCTATGAAGCCTCTAACTGATAAAGATGGAAGTCGGACAAGACTCACGACATCCTGACTAAATTAAAAAGTAAATTAAATCCTCCAGAGACAAGGAGGATCACCATGGCTAACTCGAACTCTGGTATGTATCAACGAATCTCCTATTGATGATCCTAAATCACTGTGTCTGCATCATAAAAAGATGCAGGCCAAATGGCTCATACGTGGAATGGAAGAGTATGTAAGGGGAATTCTAAAGCATAACATAAGCTTTATATTGAATAAAAACATGGAAACATACTTATCTCTTTTGAACTCAACTAAAAGATTAAATACTGAATTTAAAGATTAGACATTCTCTTTTGAACTCAACTAAAAGATTAAATACTGAATTTAAAGATTAGATATTCAACTCAAAGATTAGATACTCAATTTCAAAGGTATGATACTTGACTCAATGAAGCACAGACCAACTCAATGTGCAATGCATGAATGAAGTCCCATACCCCCATTGATACTAAGCAGAACCCCTTTATGAACTATGTAATTAATAATGTGGGAGTTTCTCTAACTGAAAACCATCACTTAAGAGCTACACTGATGATACAGCGGTCTACCACACGCTGCCATCGCATATTATACCCGGCCAAAGTTATAAGACCTGAACTGCTTCATGGATCCACTAGTAAACTCTGAAAAGGAATCATCTAAAAAGTATGACCCTTTTCTACCCATATTGGCTAACATAATTTATGGAGGTTGTGAGTTATCTGAACTCTCCCCCATATTGGTGCTCAATACTACTCCCAAAAATATACTGTCTCTTCTGTTTAAAACATACTAATTCTGTGGTTTGACATTAGTGATCAAAACATAGCTTTTTAAAATCTCTCTTGGAAATCATAGTTTCCTCTTTCTTCTATTAAAACTACTCATAGGCTCTGTGGAAATATAACTTCCCTTCCGTCTCAAAAGTTTGAAGACATTTTGTTTAAACTCTTAGGGACTACTTAGTTCCGTTATAACTTTTGAGAAGTGAACTCAACTTGATACTCTTTGCTTACTTGAAACTTAACTCTAAGGGAATACTTAGTTCCCTTATAGCTTTTGAGAAATGATCTCAACTCTTTACTATTTCTTGACTTGAACTTTAAGTCTTTAAAACAAAGTGAAAACGTATGTGAAAGTCTTTAGAAAACTTGATAACTTTACTTTGACTTTCTTTTTAACTTCTTGACTTGACTCTTAACTTTCCTTGAATTGAAGTATTGATTCAAGGTTCATGATCTCATGTGTCTGATTTCATGATTTTTAACTTGGAGGGTTCATACGGAATTATGAGCATGAACTACTCAACTCGAGAACTATAAGATACTTCTCAACTCGAGGTTGTTCGACTTATGGGATTCATGTAGAATTATCGGCGTGAACAATTCGACACGAAGGTCTAAGTAACAATATGGAACTCATGTATACAACTCTTCTCATTCTCTTACTTACCTCCTCAAATCTTAGCTCAATTTAATAGTTGATCTCAAAAGATTCCTTATTTAACTTAAAGCCTTTCATGAACTCTACTCTTAACTCTATCTTGAATGTGAATTTATGAATTCAAGAGTTATGGTTCATGATATGAAGGATCTAGGTGATATTTTAGACTCATGAATATATACTCTTCACTCTTATACTCACTTGCTTGAGTCTTGAAACAAGTTACTAGAATTTGTGAAGACTCCTCAAAAGGGCTTTCTTAGAATGTTTGAAAGAATTCTCAAAACTTAACTCTTAACTATACCTTGAATTTTAATTATGAATTCAAGGTTATGATCATGTTAGGACTGATTTTAGTTGTTTAGAAGTAGCTTAGATTAGTTTGACTCAAAAAAGAGTGAATGTACACTTTAAACGAACTCAAACGGAGTTACCGGAGGCAAGTTGAATTAGGCAGACGACGCTGGGGATATGGATGGCGCGGATCCCCAACCCTTGACGGACCTATATGGGTTTTGGGCGCTCTGGCAGGCACGTCGTGCCAGGCCCCAACCCTGAATTTCTGCCGAGCACTTTTGCTCGTTTTCTCATCCTAAATCGCCTAAATTCGAACGGTTTCTTCCCCTATTACTTGGATTTGATTACTTAACTTAATTACACTCTAATATACTGTAAACAACACTAAAAGTACTCAACTTTATCTCAATAAATCATCAAAATTCCAACACAACAAGATTTAGAATGAACTGTAAGAACACCTTCGAAGAACTCATTAAGAACTCTAATCTTTAAACTTTAAGCATGAAATTTCTCTGAAACAAATACATGATTGGCATGTGGGTGAACTAAACCAACACTATGGAAGCTTACATATCTCTTAGGGATTAGACCCACTGCGAAAATCCGCAACTAGACTCAAGAATGTCAATGAACGCCTTCATCCTTGCCTCTTTTCTCCTCTTTTCTTTTCTTGCCTCCTCTTGAACTCTCAACTCAAACCCTGGGTATTTATTAGGATTATAAAACTGAAAATAAAAGGATTAGACCCCTAAAATATGACAAAAAATGAGTTAAGCCTAATTGGGGGAGGAATGGACCAAAATACCCCTCACTATTTTCGGCTAACTTTCCTTAACTAGACAGCCTAACTTCAAAAGGTCATATCTCACTCATCCTAACTCGAAATTTAGCAAACTCGGCGGCTACTATGAACAGTTCAAGTCTTATCTCAAAAATTTCCTGGGGTATTACATTATCTCCCCCTTGGGATCATTCGTCCTCGAATGACAACTTAACTGGGTATAAAATGGTTTGATCTTATTAAGGTCTTCTTCTAATTGTACACTTTCAATATATTCAAGCTTAACCTAAATATTTAAGTTTCAATTATGTACCTCTCTATAGGGAATCTCGTCTCAAACTATTACTCTTTACTACCATATTCAAGCTTAGAAATCTAACAACTCCATGAACTCCTATGAATCAACTCTTTATAAAAATTCTCAGCACTTGACTTGATTTCTCATATTATCATCTCCCCTTGGGTCTAAAGCTAACACTTGAAAGCTATGGACCTATTCCACATCTCAAACTGGTGTATATTCTCTAAATACTTCTTTTTACTCTTGTAACTTAGCCACACTTCGCTGCCCTTATCTGAAGGTTTGGGTCTGTCACTTCTACTCTCACATTCATTGCAGCAACATATCAATTCATCACATACTCTATGTCAAGCCTACTAGTATATATACTAGCATAATCGGCCTCATGTTGTCATTCTTTTGGATTATGAGACTCATCTAAAATTCAAGCTTAGTGTGTATTACCAAACCCGAATATCTATATGAGTATGCTCACCTATTATATGATACCTCATTACTACAATGGAAATTTGAAAACACTTGTCCGCTAGGACTTCATGAATATTAGTCAATCCTTACCTATTAGTATGCATACTAGAATTACCATCACCTTCCCCTTCGCAATGTAAGTATTGCTTACTCACTTACTTCACATTATCTCTCAAATAACTCTATCATTCTCTAAATAAGAGGTTCTTCTTTCAAAATTCATAAGCCTAGATTAGATCTATAACTTTATGAATACTTTTGCTCTTCTATTCAGCACTTACACTTGGTCATTACCTACAATGATACTTCATCACAAACTCCTTTCTAGTTAAGGTATACTTTAACTCATATTGACTTGCAAAACTTACTCTACCTCCTATCTTGAACTCTTTACAACTCCTCACTTCTTAGTCAACCCATAAGGAAAAACTTTTCATTACTAACTTACTAGGTACATGACTCTAGTAATATAGCTCTTTAAAACACAATCTCCCTTTCTTGGATTACTATACCTCAGCATACTTTCCTTTTATTTTGGGCTCTTTCACAACTACTATTCATGATCTCATAACTCAGGTTAACTTTTTGGGTGAAAGTACTAACCAAGCTCTAAACATACTTTCTCATAAAATCTCTGTTGAAACAAGATTTAGGGAAAAGAGTACAACTCCCTTTTAGCTCAAACACACGATTCATGTGAATATGAGTGCATTACTGTGAAACTGAACACTTAACTTACTCTTGGGCTTCTCTCAAGCCCCTCTGGAGTCTCATGACATTCTCATGACTCTTTCTAAGAATAACTCATCGATAAAGATCTTTAAACTTTACTTTTCAACCACCTCTAGTATGATGGGTAGTCAAATAAATATCAGAACGCACTAGTTAGAATAAACTTCTATGACTTAGCTCTTTCCCACGATTAAGAGTATGAAAGAGGGGAAATTTTTCTTAAGTGCCTATAGTACCTTATTCATAGAAGTGGGGCCCTCACAACCATAAATAAGATCCTATTGACACGGCTTCATAGACAACCTAGGACACTTAAACTCTATGCTCTGATACCAAGTTTGTCACGCGCGAGCCTACACCCTGGACGTGGCTGGCACTCGAACACCATTAGTGGTCCCCAAGAAAACCCTCATCCTGGTTGACTACAAGTGGAAGACTCATTTAAGGATATGAAGCTTGAAAAATGATATAAAATTCATAAACTCAATTTTAGAAACTTTAACTCAAATGAACAACTTTGAATAAAATAATATACTAACTAGCCATAAAATAGGAAACTTTAGTCTTTAAAATACTTAATGAAATAAATGATAATGCAGAATCCTCAACTATACTGACTATCTATCTGTGAAACCTCTACCTGATAAAGATGGAAGGTGGGACAAAACCCACTACATCCTGACTAAACTGAAAAGTAAATGAAATCCTCCGGAAACAAGGAGGCTCACCATGGCTAACTCGAACTCTGGACTATATAAACGAAGCTCCTGTTGATGATTTTGAATACCTGTGTTTGCATCATCAAAAGATGCAGGCCAAATGGATCACTACGTGGAATGTACGAGTATCTAATGGGAATTCTAAAGTATAACATAAACTTGATATTGAATAAAAAGATGGAAATACTTATCTCTTTTCAACTCAACTCCAATATTTAATACTGAATTCAGAGATTAGAAATTCAACTCAAAGATTATATACTCAACTTCAAAGGTACGATACTTGACTCAATGAAGCACAGACTAACTCAAGATACTCAACTTAAGATACTCAACTCCTAATACTCAACTGAACTCATTTCAATATAAAGCAATTTAAAACAAGTGCAATATAAAGAAAAGCTATTTTAAAAACATGATGTTAACTCTAGATAATAATATCATAAAAATATCATACTTACTCTCAAAGTCTACTTGTTCAATGCATGAATGAAGTCCCATACCCCCATTCATACTAAGAATAACCCATTGAGGAACTATGTAATTAATATTGTGGGAGTTTATCTAATCGACAACCATCACTTAAGAGCTACATTGATGATACAGCGGTCTAACGCACGCTGCTAGCGCATCTTATACCCGACCAAAGGTATAAGACCTAAACTTCCTAATGGATCCACTAGTAAACTATGAAAGGAATCATCGTAAAAGTATGACCCTTTTCTACCCATGGTGGTTAACATGGTTTATGCGGGCTGTGAGTTATCTGAATTGTCCCCCATGTCGGTGCTCAATACTACTCCCAAAAATATATTGTCTCTTATGTTTAAAAACATACTGATTGTATGGTTTGAGATTAGTGCTAAAAACATAGCTTTTAAAAAGGTCTCTTGGAAATCAGATTTTCATCTTTCTTTTATTAAAACTAGCCATAGGCTCTGTGAAAATCTAGCTTCCATTCCTTCTAAAAAGTTTGAAAACATTTTGTTTAAACTCTTAGGGACTACTTAGTTCCCTTATAACTTTTGAGAAGTGAACTCAACTATTTACTCTTTCTTGACTTGAAATTCAATTCTTTAAAACAAAGTGAAAATGTTTGTAAAATAAATTTAGAAAACTTGATACATTTACTTTGACTTGCTTTTTAACTTCTTGACTTGACCCCTAACTTTCCTTGATTTGAAGTATGGATTCAAGGTTCATGATCTCATGTGGCTGATTTCATGATTTTTAACTTGGAGGGTTCATACGGAATTATGAGCATGAACTACTTAACTCGAGACTTATGAGATACTTCTCATTTCGAGGTTGTTCAACTTATAGGATTCATGCGGGATTATGAGCATGAACAATTCTACTCGAAGGTCTAAGTAACTACATGGAACTCATGTATACAACTTTTCTCATTCTCTTAATTACCTTGTCAAATCTTAGCTCAAACTTAATAGTTGATCTTAAAAGATTTACGATTTAACTTAAAGCCTTTCATGAACTCTACACTTAATGAATTCAAGAGTTATGGTTCACGATGTGAAGGATCTAGGTGATATTGTAGACTCATGAATAAATACTTGTCACTCTTATACTCACTTGCTTGAGTCTTGAAACAAGTTACTAGAAGTTGTGGTAGACTCCTAAAAAGGGATTTCTTAGAATGTTTGAAAGAATTCTCAAAACTTAACTCTCAACTATACCTTGAATATTAATTATTAATTCAAGGTTATGATCATGTTAGGACTGATTTTAGTTGTTTAGAAGTAGCTTACATTAGTTTGAATAAAAAAGGAGTGAAGGTGTACTTTAAACGAACTGAAACGGAGCTACCGGAGGCAAGCTGAAGTGGGAAGACGACCCTGGGGATATGGGAGATCCAAACCTTGACGGACAGATCTGGGTTTGAGGCGCTCTGGCAGCGCGCCGCGCCAGGCCCCAACCCAGAATTTCTGTCGAGCACTTTTGCTCGTTTTCTCACCCTAAATTGCCTAAATTCGAACGATTCCTTCCCCAATCACTTGGATTCAATTACGTAACTTAATTACACTCTAATATACTAGAAACAACACTAAAATTACTCAATTTTATCTCGAGAAATCATCAAAACTCCAAAACAACAAGATTTAGAATGAACTTTAAGAACACCTTTCAAGAACTCATCAAGAACTCTAATCTTTAAACTTTAAGCATAAAATTTCGCTGAAAAGAATACATGATTGGTGTGTGGGTGAACTAACCCAACCCTATGGAATCTTACATACCTCTTAGGGATTACACCCATGGAGAAAATCCGCAACTAGACTCAAGAACGTCGACGAACGCCTTCATCCTTTCCTCTTTTCTCCTCTTTTATTTTCTTGCCTCTTCTTGAAATCTCAACTCAAACCCTAGGGGTTTATTAGACTTATAAAACTTAAACTAAAAGGATTATACCCCTAAAATATGACTGAAAACGAGTTAAGTCTGATTGGGTAAGGAAAGGACCAAAATACCCCTCACTATTTTTGGCTAACTTTCCTTAACTGGACAGCCTAACTTCAAAAGGTCATATCTCACTCATCCGAACTCGAAATTTAGCAAACTTAGCGGATTTGTAAATATAATTCAAATATTTTTCCAATGGTAGCTTGTAGAACACCTAAATCATCTTGTACTAGGATTTATGGTCGTTTGAGATTGACCCAAAAGTCATACTTTGCTTAACTCTTAAATTTTCAGATTTTTGTTATTTGAAATTCAATTCTTTTTGGATTCAAGGTATTAAATCTAGTGACCTCACCTTAATACTTAAGAAATTTTTCATTCCTTCATGAAATCTCACTCATTACGATGAACGGTTCTAGTCTTAGCTAAAAAAAATCCTGGGGTGTTACACCACCGACCTCAACCAAAACTCACATTTGCTATACTTGGCAAATAGTTTGTTTTCCTTAAGCACTTGTAGCACCACTCTCAAGTTATCCATGTGTTCAGCTTAAATTTTCGAATATACCAAGATGTCGTCAATGAAGATAATGACAAATGAATCTAGGTAACTTCGAAACACCCTATTCATGAGGTCAATAAATGTCGCCGGGGAATTAATGAGACCAAAGGACATCACTAAGAACTCATAGTTTGCCATATCTAGTTCGGAATGCCGATTTTTGGTATATCCTCATCTCTCACCCTAAGTTGGTGATACCCCCATCTAAAGTCAATCTTAGAAAATCTTGCCCCTTGGAGTTGATCAAACAAGTCATCAATCCGAGGGAGAGGATACTTGTTCTTGAGTTAGTGATAATCAATGCACATTCTAAGGGACTCATCCTTCTTATTCACAAACAATATCGGAGCACTCCATTGAGAAAAACTAGGTCTAATGAAGTCTTTGTCTAGTAAGTCCTTGAGTTGAGCCTTCAACTCTTTCAATTCGGTCGGAGCCATCTGATAAGGAGGAATTTAAATGGAATTGGTATCCAGTAGCAAGTCAATACCAAAATCAATTTCCTGTTCGGGAGGGATTCCGGGAACATCATTAGGAAAGACCTCCAGAAATTCCCTTACAACGGGGACTAACTCAATGGGAGGATTTTCGGTGTCTAAATCTTTGACTCATACAATATGGTATAAACACCCTTTTGAGATCATTTTACAAGCCTTAAGACAAGAGAAAATACGATCTCTAGGAATTGAATTTCCCCCATTCCACTCTAAGACGGGTTCATTTAGAAAATTAAAATTGACAATTCTTGTTCTACAATCAATGAAAGCAAAACAATCATGCAACGAATCCATCCCAAAATTGACATCAAAGTCGACCATATCAAGCGCTACTAATTCAACATGAGTAACTCTATTGGGCAATATTATAGGATAATTTCTATATACCCTCTTTGCAACCACTGACTCACCTACCGGGGTAGTTACCATGAAAGGTTCATTTAGAATATCGGGCAAAATATCAAACTTTCTATCTATCAAGGGAGTAAAAAAACATAATGTAGCACCAGGATCAAGTAAAGCATATACATCAATATAGAATACTTGTAACATACCTTCACCACATCGGCAGAACTCTCTTGTTCTCACCTAGATTGAAGTGCATAAAAGTGATTCTTCTTGGGAGCATCCACATTAGAACCATAGCTTGAGCTTGCCCGCTACCTTTGTCTTGCTCCTTCAAATTAGGGAAATCCCTAACCTTGTGTCCACTCTTTCCACACCCAAAGCAATTGTTCGTCCCAACAAGGCAATCACCATAACGCTTCTTGCCACACTCTCCACAAGTTGGCTTCTTGCTTGGTGAGCTAGTACCTCTTCCTTTTTGAGACATAGGGTTAGACACCCTATCATCATGAGCCTTGGGAAAGTTTGTAGGAACTTGATTAGAAAACCTCTTCTTGATCCTAGGCTTGTCTTGGATATCAAGCCTACCCTTAGAAGAACCACCTTCATAAGACCTTGCCTTCTTGGCATCCCTACTCTTTCTCCTTAACCTACTCTCTTCCACTTATTGAGCAAGAACCATAAGTCGAGAGTTATTCATATTATCATGAAGCATAGCCGAACGACATTCTTCAACCAAGGGACACCCCATAAGAAAACGAATCATCTCATCCCTTGGATTTGACACCAAGGATGGAGCTTACTTGGACAATTTAGTTCATTTGAAGGAATAGTGGAGTACACTAATACCTCCTTGACGAAAGTTGATGAACTCTTCCACCTATGCTTCCCTGGACTTTATTGGAAAGAACCGATAAAGGAAAGTCTTCTTGAAAATGTCCAAGTCACCGGACCACCCCTTAGTGACCTATTATCCCTCCAATGCACATACCAAGTTTGGGACACATCTTTGAGTTGATAGGCTTCCAACTCGGACTTCTCAATTAAAGTCACACCCATATCATAGAGAATCTTATAGAGTTCATCGAGGAAATCTTGAGGGTCCTCATCCGACATCGACCCAAAGAACATAGATGGACTCATTTTAGTAAAGTCTCTCAAACGAGAGGCCATAGTGTTAGTATGATGAGGCACTCGAGGTCCAACTTCCCTATTCACTTGAGCCGTCATGGCTAGGACTTGAGAAGTGACGACATTAGCTTGAGGTAATGGATTGGTACAAATTAAGAAAAAATCGCCCTTATCTCTCCATCGGTCATTAGTGGAGGAACAACCGGAACTTGATCACCCATAGCAACTTCTTCAAGTGGAGGCACTTGGTTGTCTTGTGGAGGCACTTGGTTGTCATTAGCTACCATATTAGCCATTTCTTCCTCGGCCCTTCTAGAAGCTTCTCTTTGAGTATTCATACCTATAACCACGATACAAGTTTTAGGTGGAATCACATAATAAGACTCTACAGTCACAACATAGGAATACAAGAAGATGACAGTTTCTAAGCATCACATAATCTCTCATTCATAGTGTGGCGCGCTTCACAATTATGAATAAGAATCTACATAGAAGTGGTTTAATGAGACATCGTTTCTAAGGATATTCAGTCTCATGCTCTGATCCCAAGTTTGTCATATCTAGGGAGCACCCCCTAGACATAACCGGCATCGCCGTCCTCTAAGAGGACTAAGACTAGCCTATTAGCATTCATCATTACATTCATAGGTTTAAAATGCGGAAAATTTAAAACTTTTCATATAAACTACTTCATGAGGTTTACTTAGACCTCCCGCTTACACATAATATATTCATATCGAGTATACATAGACCTTTCGTATAAGAAGATTACATAGTCTTCTACTTTTAAGGGGCGCGCGCACACACACACACACACACATACATATATATATATATATATATATATATATATATATATATATATATAAAAGATACATAACATAGTATTTAAAAGGGATATCTCATATTAAACCATCTAAACGGAGTAAAATCAACATAGGCATGAGCCCTTACACAATGCCACTTAGGGCTTACAAAAATATCTTATAACAACATGAATGAAAAGATTGTGTTTAGACTATAACGATGTAACATAGATAAAGTGATAGAAAGGCATCATCCTCGAAACATGAGGATATACCCACTTGGAGAATGATCCAAGCCTTCCGTCAAAAGTCATCACAAACCCTTCAATGACCAGAAGCTAAAAGTTGGTGGAAAAGGGAGAAATAGGGTCAGCACATCTCTTGTACTAAGTATGGAATCATATGCAAATACAACATAGAAATCATGCTAAAAATGGACATTTCATTTAAAGAATGCTAGTTTACTTTGAAAAGCCTTATGCACATTCAAGAACCAATACAATTCAATAGGACATATTCATTAATTCAAGACATGTACATAACAAGACCAACAATACCAAGTCTAGTCAAGTAAACATGTATATCAACATAATTGAACACATAATCAAGACAACTCTTATCATCAAGCTATAATATCAACAAGCATGTCTAAGAGTTCATAATATCATAACCGAAGTAAGACCATTACTCATGAACCCTCATTAAGTCCACTAGTGCAATGACTAAGTAAGGCTCCATAACCTCACTTAACCAAGTAAACCCAACAAGAACCATAAGCAATACCTACTTTACATACTATATCATTAAGAGTAAACGTCATGATACTTTAGAAGTAGAGACCAACCACATGTCCATAAATGAAACCAATATCACATAGTGCCATTATCATGTAATATAAACATATACATATCATTTACATTTATAAGCATATAATAAAATAAGAACATCCCTCTAAGACTTCCCTCAAGACTAACTAGTACAATGTATAGGTAGAGTCCCATACCCCTACCTATACTAAGCCAATCCCCTTAGGTCATCCTAGTTAGAGTATAATTTATTACTTCATTTTACCTTTTGGGAATATATTACCTTAACCGACCTTGACCACATGAGCTAATGCGGAATCCGGTGTTATGGAATCCTACACCGAAAGAAGGAGGACTACTTACCAAGGTAGTACAAAAATATGAACATAGAATTATGTGGATCAACTAGCTAGTATTCCTACGGGGGCAACATAGTTCAAGAATAGGAATATGTAGTTGGGACCCTCAATATGCTACATGCATTATAGTATCCAATCTCATGAGTTCAGTAGTTTTCCTACCTTCCCTATGTGGGAAGGGACACTCCTCACTTTTAGTTCACTCGATGCTAAGGTAGAATTCCTTTTCAAATGTCTTTCATTAATAATAATAGCTTAGTTTAGGTCTTAGGGTCTACGCCTTATATAGTCATCATCACAGCTCAATAAGAATTGCATGAGTATTTTCCTTTCATTACAATTCATACATATGAGGTTAGCACATTTACATAATCATGTTATGACAAGGCACGTAGCAAATTCATCACCACCCTTATGTCATTACATCCTTGCCAACAACTCACAAGTCATACATCAAGACATTCCAATTCAACATCATACAAACCCTAATCAATCTTATCATAATGTATACTTCAATATAACTTCATTACTAAGCACAAATCATCAAATTGAAGTAAAGAATTGAGATCACAAGGCTTACCTCAATCTCCTTCACAAGCCATCATCCAAGGTTTTAACATTAACCATCCAATTCAACCCAACAATGGGTGAAATATCATCACACAATAGTAATCAACACATTAATGAAGTCAATTAAATCACTACACAACAAGTCATTACTATTTCATAACCTAGGGTTAGGGACTTGGGTAAAATTCATGATCTACTACACAACCTAGATTAATTCATCAAGAAATAGCATAATTGAATCACAATACATCATAATCTAATCATAATCATCT
Organism: Solanum sitiens; assembly: GCA_016801875.1. Taxonomy (NCBI): domain Eukaryota; kingdom Viridiplantae; phylum Streptophyta; class Magnoliopsida; order Solanales; family Solanaceae; genus Solanum; species Solanum sitiens. The sequence goes on from JABWTJ010000071.1 coordinate 1,780,939, forward strand.
AAATAAATCATAAACAAAGCAATTTAGAAGATCAAATTCGTAATAAAATGAAACCCACTTGAAGTCATCTTTTGAAATCAATATTTGGAAGACCCCTTTGGGGAAAGAATCCCAAAGGTGAAAGGAATCCCATACCTTGTTAATTTATGAAGAATGATGGAGAAAAATCCCCCTTGTTGCTGCCCTTAGACCTTGACCTAGCCCTTCAATGGAGTTCTTCAATTTCGGTGAGAGAAAAAAGAGAGAAGGAAGAGTAATTGGGTTTTGGGAAATATGAGAATTGGGTTAGATTAATTAGGATTGGGTCTTTATATAAGTTAGTAACTAACTTAATTAGACCTCCCACAAAACGTAACTAATTAACTAACCACCTAATTAATTAAATGAATTAACTTAAAACATGGCAGAAAAATAGTGACCCTGACCTACGAGACCTCGACCTACGGGTCGTAGGTCAAGCGACGGACCTTGGGAACAACCGTCCTGCAGGTCCATCTTTTTGGTAAGAGACATTCCAAATGACCTATTCAAGAAATTGTCTAAGTGTCCATAGACGGTGACAATCAAAGCCCCATCGATTGGACCACGCCTAGTAGTCTGCCATTCGTCTATGTTTACTGTCTTAAGAAAACTCTTTGCCAAAAAAGCAAGGGTTCTCCTCAAGGACCCTTTGGTTGGTCCTTGGGGAGTTGTACCAGGACGTTTCGACCTTAAACCAACTTTAATACGTATTAGACACCTTAATACTAAATTCCATCGATTTCCAACTCCTAAAACCTAGCCAAATAGTCTAAGTCACACTAGCACCTCTTGAACTAGTTTCCGAACGTCATGGACGTTTCTTGACGCTTTGATTCTAAAACTTCCTAAATGACTTATATACATTATATTTGACTTTAAAAGAGTGTTACAACTCTTAGACTCTCATTTTAGGCTCTAGATTAGGCTATAGACTTTCGGAGTATTACAAAAACTCACATCATAACAAGCTACTTAGGAACTCTTTTGTTGCAAGCTTGAGTAGGAATAGAAGGAAAAAATAGGGACATCTACAACCTTATGACTCATATCATCATCCCCCACTTAGAGTAAACCCATTTAAGAGCAACTTATATCATCCAAGAGAACTTGTACTTACCGATCTTTCTAGTCAAGCATCACATCCCCCTCTTGGGATCAAGTTTATGCAAACCTCTCTTAACATCACCTCCTTCCATCTCTAAAGAAGGAACCATTTCCCCCTAGCTATTCACTCACACTCCATTAGGTGAGGAATTAAAGAGATCACAAATGAGTAGCTAACTTACTCCATTCCATATTCATCACTCACATTGACTTTTAACCAAGGGAAGTTCAAGAGAACTCAAAATAGGACCATTTGGGCATTCCAAATCTTACGATCTAGGTATATTATCCCCCACTTGGGGTAAGCCTACTCAATCAATCATCACCCCATATCCTTATCCACCAAGGTCAAGTCAAGTCAAGACCAAATCTATAAGGTTTCTCACCTTTTTGGTGGAAACTTCCAACCAACCATGCCTAGGTAGAATCTAAGCACTCCCTCAAATGGTCACACTTAAGATCAATCTTAAGAGACAACTAACCACTTTAAAGTTGGTTAACATCAATTCTCTCCTTCTCTTTAGTAGTTAAGGGGTACATACATCCCTCTAAGTCACTTTAGGATACACATAATCCCAACTCATGGAATAAACCCCTTCTCTCCTTTTTTCCCACTCTTAGAATAGGTTCATAAGGGAACTAATCAACCTGTCATAATGGTTCTCCCATTAACTATGATACTTCCCAACCACCTTACAAGGTTCAACACCCATCTTCCCTCTTTAGGAGCAAGTCTACACCAAAGACTCAAATCCACACAAGAGAAACTATGAGGTATTTATCAAATAGTAATGCAACATTCCATGTTTCTAACTATTTACTATTTTTTCTCCAAAACATTTCAAGCCTATTTCATAACATTTCACTACCATCATACATATCCATAAAACAACCTATCATTCCGAAGGGAACTCCATTAAACTATAACAACTCATAACAAGCTAGAACCATATCATATCATAGCTTCTCAACATAATATCTCAATTCTCATAAATCACATATTTCAATGAATGGCATCACATATGTCCATGAATGGCATCACATCATGACATATCAATTTTCACCTTCATACATACTTATCAAGACACAAAACCAAAGTAAGCATCCAAAACTCACCTTTTCCCCCCTCAAGCTTTGAGACATCATCCTTTCCAAGCAATCACATCTAAAAGACCACCGGACAAGGAAACATAAGACAAAAATCATATAGAGCTAAGTTCTATAGCACGACACAAGAGTATTGAAGAAAGTTAAACTATATTGTCATATAGCCTCTCGCTTATAGATGTGTCGCGACTCACCACCGATGAATAAGACTGTACTAGACATTGAAATATGAGACTTTGGACCCTAAAACCACTATTTATAACCTCATGCTCTGATACCAAGTTTGTCACTACCGGGGAGCACCCCCTAGAAGTAACTCATCGTACTTGATCTCTCGGAGGTCTTATACAAGACCTTAGATATCTTTCATTGCATTTCATAGGAAAATTAGTAAAAAATTTAAAACTGTTCATAGCACATCATATTCTAGAACATCACTTCAAATATATATATATATATATATATATATATATATATATATATATATATATATATATATATATATATATATATATATAATTAGACTCTAAGTCTCGTTTGCCAACTTAAGACACAAATCAATAGAATAAAATAGGGACACGACCCTTAACAACATAAAATATAAGTCTAATCTATTACATAAACTTAAAGAACATCCCTGACATAGGGAATCCTTCAATCATAAGGGTCCTTTTACTTGAACTTGAGAGAGATATCCAAGGTCTTCACTTAGGAGACATGCTCTAGACTTGACCACCTACACTTTGTGTAAAAAGATGAAGAAGAATGGTATAAGTACAAGAAATGCACTAAGTATGGTAACCATGCAAAAACATGCATTTAAAGAGGACATTTAGTTAGAAGTCATGCATCATGTCATTTTAGTAAACTTCATGAACATTAGCACATATAACCACAATATAGTTCACATACATCATATATACATCTACACTATTCATAATAACACATAAAGTCATTTAACACATTTTGAGGCATATTCAATACATACAACACATTGCCTCTCTTTTATCTTAACTCTCTTCCTTAAGAAACCCTTAAGTGTACTTAGTATAATGTATCACCTTAAGGTCACCTACGATTGTCACGACCGGAATCTACACCCCAGACGAGACCGGCGTCGTTGACCTCTCAGAGGTCGCACACAATCCTACTTACGTCATCCTTACTTCATCTAGGTTAATTTTAGCGGAAAAATTTGAAACTTTTTGTTTCTTAACATACTTATAAAAACATTCTCATTAATACGTAATTGTTCACCATCAACCATCTAACATTAAGAGATAAGCAACTGAAAGAAATAGTTCAATTCTTATTAAGTGTATAATTACCAAGATGGCAGCAATACATAGTCTGAATAAAAATAGAAAAGAAACGCTAGTGGAACATGCTCCACTAGCTCAACTCTAAAACTAAGCTAGAATATAAAACAGTAGCATCCTCGAAAGCATGAGGACCTACCAAAACCGGATGAATGCTGGACGTCCAGATAACTGCAGCGATGATCCGGTAGCTCTATCGTCCACCTGTGCCTGCACCTAAAATAGTAGAATTTGTATAGGGTTAGTACACACTTGTACTAAGTATGGGTATATGCAAGCACACACCAAGGACATGCATGAGAAAGAATAGCTCTTTCCTAACAACATGATTTTGGAAGTCAAGTCAGTGGACTTGCCAAATTGAGATCAGAAAAGTTTCCAAATTTAGATTAGGAAAGTCAATTAGCTTTCTAAATTTGGATTAGGAAAGTCAGTGGGATTTCCAGATTTGGAATAGGAAAGTTATGCCATGAGAATAACATACATCATCATACTTTTCAGATTTGCACACCACACATAACATTTACACATAGCACATATCATATAGCATACAACACCTTTTGCATGTAGCACATAACTTCTTTATTGTCATTCATTCATATGCCATGAGACCTTGGAATCATGGACTTAACATTAAGACCTCCCAGAAATGAGGGCTCAACAGATGGGACCTCAACTAGGGAGTCTTCATTAGCAAACACAGAGTCTGCTTCGTTCATTCATACGTACTCCATTTCATTTCATTCATAGGCTAGTGTAAACACTAGTTATACCTAGGATGTAGTTTAAGACTTTCATTAGGTTCGTTGTGCAATGACCAAGAATGACCTAATGTCATTACTTGAATCTAACTCACCTTTTGATTATCCTATCCTAACACCTTTGGTATCATTCATTTCATTATGTGCTTCATTTGAGGCTGGCCTCGTTCATTCATTGGGAACTTTAACTTTAACCGACATAGATCATGTGAGCATCATGAAATCCAGTGTCTCCCCCACACCGAAAAGAGGTTGAATCACCGGCCAAAGTGACCCAAAAACATGCTAGCGTACATAGAAATTTAACCCCGCCAGATCCCTATATTGGCAGTATAGGTTCGAAGACTAGGAGATATAAGGAGACCCATACCTGGCAAGCCGAACAGTCTCATCTCATGAGAGTTACGTGAACCTCCGCCCTTCTCGAAAGAAGGCATCACCGCTCATAGCTAGTCTATCGGTGCTTAGTATAAAGTTCCATTACATTCATCTCATACGTCATGGAAGCTGGCTTCTAGTATGAGGACATCATATCTCATTAGATGATTTCTCATCTCATCATTCGTATTGAGTGTGTTAAGCTCAATACTCTCATTAGAGTGTTCATAGAGACTGTTTTCTTCATTATCTTACACTCTCATAGGTGAGTACGTATTGGTAATATTTAGTTAGGCTCATTTGAGAATTCTCTCATCATTTACATTAGCCTCATATCGTGTTGTCGCCACATTCATCATCACTAGCACCTTTGCTTTTCATAGTTATTCACCTCTTATTACGTAAATGTTCATTTCATCATATGCCAATGCACTTGGCCATTTGGTGTGTTTCACACCCTTACTTAACCCTTCTAGGGTTTCATTATTTCATTGTTCATTTCATCATTTCATTGTTCATCTCATCATATGCCAATGCACTTGGCCATTTAGTGTATCTTAAACTCATACTTAACCCTTCTAGGGTTCATCATCTCATTTCATACATCTTAGGTTCACTTACTTTTGAACGTATGTTAGACTTATGTGTCTATACATACAAGCCATGAGGCTTCATTCATAGTTTGTCTAAGTGATTCATGTTTACCCAAGACTTATGCATCTTGTAGATATGCCAGATATTGTTTTGGATCTTTAGAGGCAGCATTCATTAAATATTTACTTACGTATGACTTATGTTTCAATACGGAACTGGGCAAGGGAACCCAATTTCGAATCCCTTAGGCAACACTTAATCCTTTGTATTTTTCATATTTGGGGGACCCTAGTTCGATCCCCATCAGCCCCATAATATTTCCTCTCTTTTTCTTCTCTATTTTTCGTCCAAGGCATGGAGGTTGTGGGATCAATCCCCCACAAGCTCATTCTTTTTCTCTTAATTTATCTATTAACTTTCTCACCTATCCAAGAGGTTTTGGGTTCAATCCCCATTCAGCTCATTTTATATTTCTCCTTTATTTTCCTCCTAACTCTTTCATCTATTCAAGAAGTTGTGGGTTCAATCCCCACTCTCCACATTTATTTTTCTCCTTTATTTTTTTTTGAAATTTTTATATAATTTACATTTGGTGAGGTCTTGGGTTCAATTCCCAATGACCTCACAATTTTTAAATTTTTTTAAAACATAGCTATTTTTTTCAATTCTTGGCCGAGACCACCAATTCCAGCAAGCTGGAAATTTGGTCTCTTCCAATCCATTTTCTCTCATTCTTATGTGGATTTTTGTAGTATTTTGAGTTTTATTTAGTCAGCCACCTTAACCTTATATGAACATCACGTTTTTAACATTTTTATACACTCGAAACACAACATTTTAACACACAAATTTCAGGCAGCAAACATAGTAAATTTTTAGCACACACATGCTCAAAACAATCAACTTAATATACTTTTCCGGAATATACTTTTTATCCCTTACATGATTTCCGAATACACATTCAATACATAATCACAACCAGACCTAATATTATCTACCAGAAGACATACCAACGCATGCTTTGAAAATCTCACAGGATCTAATGACAGGGGCATGCAACTGGGACAACCTTAGATTTTCGATTGGAATTTAAACTGAACTTAGGGGTCTCTTGGGAAAGGGACCAAGAGAGAAGAAAGCCCATACCTTAATTTTCTTGTTCAAAAGTGAAGTTGCTGCCCAAAATCCTCTCCAAAAATCAGTCCAAGCTTCCTCAACATCCACACCACTCGACAAACAACTTCTCTTTGCCTTAACATTTTGGTTACGTTGTTTTTCTTAAAATTTCATATGAGTTCTTTAAGTGTGAAGAACTCTTGATGTATTTTCAGTTCTTAACCTTAATTTGGCAGATAATAAACGTGAAAGAGATTTTTTTGAGCGTGGAGAGGTGATAGACGTGTTAGGAGAGTGTTAGTTTAGGTTTAGGAGTCTAATTCAAGACTTAGTCAAAATAAGGCATCTTAATTAATAAATAATTAATAATAAAAATATGATTTTCCTTTTTATTAAATCAGCTAATAATTATTAATTAATTAAATAAATTTATCAATTTAAATAAAAACAAGTTAAATCATTGCTTCCACCTAGGTTCGAACCTGGGTGGAGCAAGACTTCACTTCAAGAGCTCAATTTCGGCTCTCTCTCCCCAAATCGCCCCTCCACTTTATTAATTAAATAATTAAATATGTATTTAGGGTAATTACGATACTAACCTTAGCCTGGAAAAAGACCATTTTACCCCTAGACCCTCAAAACTTAAGATTTCCTCTTTTTAAGTCCGGTAAAGACTCTTTCAAGTAAATCTTCGTATTCGAGAGCCCTACATGGGTGGTTCCAACCTTTCCAAGATCAACTAACTCCCTAAGTTAGTTGGCTTGGCCGTAGTAAGGGTTCCGAGGTCTGGTTCTACGCGCATCGATTCGTGTGAACCTTTGTATAATCGCAAGCATTCTTGACAACTTAAACATTTAGCTTATTCATTTTTTTTAGGGTTGTTACATTATCCCCCCCTTAGGAACATTCGTCCCCGAATGACACTACTCTTTACTAACAATAAGTATGTCATCTATAGAACGTACACATATGTAGGTACTTCAATACTTCCATGGGTGAGTATCTGATTCACATCTTAACATGATGGTACACATCCTTGAAACCTACTAGTAGCTTCACATTAATAGACTAAGGAATTTTTCCCTAAACTAGTCTCATCAAAGCATAGAACATAAGTCAACATAAAAGTCATATAAATCAGCAAACAACATGATGACTTCAAACATATTAACCTCATACTAGGGTATAAACACCATACACAATCAAATATATGAAAGGCTAATTAAGGCTACGCACCTGAGGCTTCATCAGAAGTGCCTTTTCCTACACCCCTAGACTTGAGTGCAAAGAATCGTTGCCTCCTTGGAGCCTCTTCATTTGGGCCATTAGTCTGAACTCTCTCCTTCCCTTGTTCTTGACTTCTTCTATTTGGAAAATCCTTCACCATGTGTCCCGGTTTTCCACAGCTGTAACAAGCGTTAGAGCCCATCATACACTCTCCTCCATGCTGTCTGCCACACTTCCTGCAAAGTTGCCTTTCCTTAGGTGTATATACTTCCATGTTTCTCTTATCTATGGACTCGGAATCCCTATCATAGAGACCACTTGATGAACTTGACTCCCTTTGGTGGGAGTCCCTTCTTAAACCTTGGTTGCTCACGGACGCCAAAGTTATTTCTGTGGCCTCCGTGGCTGGGACCTACCTAATCTTGAGGCTTAGGCCTCCTAGCATCACGAATACCTCTCTTTCTGCGGCTGTCCTCTACCTGCTGTACATGCACCATCAACCTGGAAAGATCCATATTATCGTGGAGCATCGCAGATCGACACTCCTCTTCCAAGTCTCCATTGATTCCTGTAAGGAACCTGCTCATCTCATCCCTGCTGTTAAAAACTAGGGAAGTAGCATACCTTGACAACTTAACAAACTTCAGGGAATACTCCCTGACTGTCATAGAGCCTTGTTTAAGGTTGATGAATTCCTCAACCTTGGCTTCCCTCATCTCCCTGGGGAAGAATCTCTCCAGAAATGCTGTCTTGAACAACTCCCATGTGACTGGCACTCCACCTAAGACACGGCTATCTTGCCACATGTTGCACCAACTCTGTGCAACATCCTTGAGCTGATAGGAAGCCAGCTCAGCCTTCTCAATATCAGTAGCCTCCATAGCCACCAGAATCTTATGTACCTCCTCCACAAACTCCTGGGGATCCTCTGATGTCCTAGACCCTGTGAAAATAGGAGGATTCATCCTCGTGAAATCCCTCAGCCTGTCAGCCATGCTACGAACCGGTGGGTTCTCCCTCTGAACATCCTGCCGGTTGACCTAGCCAGTCATAGCCTGGGCCTGCATAGTAATGGACTGTGCCATCTGGGCCAGAGATGCCCTCACCTCAGCATCAGTCAACCCAACTGGATTAACTGGCACAACCACTCCTTCAGCTGGAGCCTTGGGTGGAATTCGGTTACCCCCAGCAGCTGCTCCTCCTCTCCTCTGACCAATAGCTCTCCTAGTGTTCATTCTCTTAAAAACAACAAGCATTGATGTTAGAAACACTCATAACACCAAGAACTCAGACATTAGGAAAAGCACGATAAGATCAGAAGAAGGGAAATTTTCCTACGCATCATGTAGTCTCTAATCCAGGATAGTGGTGCCCTTCACTACCATGACTTAGAAACTACTCAATGTGGTTGATGTGAACTTATTATCGTCGGAAGTAAACCTAGTGCTCTGATACCAACTTTGTCACGACCGGAATCTATACCCTAGACGAGACAGGCGTCGTTGACCTCTCAGAGGTCGCAGACAAGCCTACTTACGTCATTCTTACTTCATCTAGGTTAATTTTAGCGGAAAAATTTGAAACTTTTTGTTTCTTAATATACTTATAAAAACATTCTCATTAATACGTAATTGTTCACCATCAACCATCTAACATTAAGAGATAAGCAACTGAAAGAAATAGTTCAATTCTTATTAAGTGTATAATTGCCAAGATGGCACCAATACATAGTCTGAATAAAAATAGGAAAGAAACGCTAGTGGAACATGCTCCACTAGCTCAACTCTAAAACTAAGCTAGAATATAAAACAGTAGCATCCTCGAAAGCATGAGGACCTACCAAAACCGGATGAATGCTGGACGTCCGGATAACTGCAGCGATGATCCGGTAGCTCTATCGTCCACCTGTGCCTGCACCTAAAATAGTAGAATTTGTATAGGGTTAGTACACACTTGTACTAAGTATGGGTATATGCAAGCACACACCAAGGACATGCATGAGAAAGAATAGCTCTTTCCTAACAACATGATTTTGGAAGTCAAGTCAGTGGACTTGCCAAATTGAGATCAGAAAAGTTTCCAAATTTGGATTAGGAAAGTCAATTAGCTTTCTAAATTTGGATTAGGAAAGTCAGTGGGCTTTCCAGATTTGGAATAGGAAAGTTATGCCATGAGAATAACATACATCATCATACTTTTCAGATTTGCACACCACACATAACATTTACACATAGCACATATCATATAGCATACAACACCTTTTGCATGTAGCACATAACTTCTTTATTGTCATTCATTCATATGCAATGAGACCTTGGAATCATGGACTTAACATTAAGACCTCCCAGAAATGAGGGCTCAACAGATGGGACCTCAACTAGGGAGTCTTCATTAGCAAACACAGAGTCTGCTTCGTTCATTCATACGTACTCCATTTCATTTCATTCATAGGCTAGTGTAAACACTAGTTATACCTAGGATATAGTTTAAGACTTTCATTAGGTTCGTTGTGCAATGACCAAGAATGACCTAATGTCATTACTTGAATCTAACTCACCTTTTGATTATCCTATCCTAACACCTTTGGTATCATTCATTTCATTATGTGCTTCATTTGAGGCTGGCCTCGTTCATTCATTGGGAACTTTAACTTTAACCGACATAGATCATGTGAGCATCATGAAATCCAGTGTCTCCCCCACACCGAAAAGAGGTTGAATCACCGGCCAAAGTGACCCAAAAACATGCTAGCGTACATAGAAATTTAACCCCGCCAGATCCCTATATTGGCAGTATAGGTTCGAAGACTAGGAGATATAAGGAGACCCATACCTGGCAAGCCGAACAGTCTCATCTCATGAGAGTTACGTGAACCTCCGCCCTTCTTGAAAGAAGGCATCACCGCTCATAGCTAGTCTATCGGTGCTTAGTATAAAGTTCCATTACATTCATCTCATACGTCATGGAAGCTGGCTTCTAGTATGAGGACATCATATCTCATTAGATGATTTCTCATCTCATCATTCGTATTGAGTGTGTTAAGCTCAATACTCTCATTAGAGTGTTCATAGAGACTGTTCTCTTCATTATCTTACACTCTCATAGGTGAGTACGTATTGGTAATATTTACTTAGGCTCATTTGAGAATTCTCTCATCATTTACATTAGCCTCATATCATGTTGTCGCCACATTCATCATCACTAGCACCTTTGCTTTTCATAGTTATTCACCTCTTATTACGTAAATGTTCATTTCATCATATGCCAATGCACTTGGCCATTTGGTGTGTTTCACACCCTTACTTAACCCTTCTAGGGTTTCATTATTTCATTGTTCATTTCATCATTTCATTGTTCATCTCATCATATGCCAATGCACTTGGCCATTAAGTGTATCTTAAACTCATACTTAACCCTTCTAGGGTTCATCATCTCATTTCATACATCTTAGGTTCACTTACTTTTGAACGTATGTTAGACTTATGTGTCTATACATACAAGCCATGAGGCTTCATTCATAGTTTGTCTAAGTGATTCATGTTTACCCAAGATTATGTGGTACAAGACTTATGCATCTTGTAGATATGCCAAGATATTGATTTCGATCTTTAGAGGCAGCATTCATTAAATATTTACTTACGTATGACTTATGTGTCAATACGGAACTGGGCAAGGGAACCCAATTTCGAATCCCTTAGGCAACACTTAATCCTTTGTATTTTTCATATTTGGGGGACGCTAGTTCGATCCCCATCAGCCCCATAATATTTCCTTTCTTTTTCTTCTCTATTTTTCGTCCAAGGCATGTAGGTTGTGGGATCAATCCCCCACAAGCTCATTCTTTTTCTCTTAATTTATCTATTAACTTTCTCACCTATCCAAGAGGTTGTGGGTTCAATCCTCATTCAGCTCATTTTATATTTCTCCTTTATTTTCCTCCTAACTCTCTCATCTATTCAAGAAGTTGTGCGTTCAATCCCCACTCTCCACATTTATTTTTCTCCTTTATTTTTTTTTGAAATTTTTATATAATTTACATTTGGTGAGGTCTTGGGTTCAATTCCCAATGACCTCACAATTTTTAAATTTTTTTAAAACATAGCTATTTTTTTCAATTCTTGGCCGAGACCACCAATTTCCAACAAGCTGGAAATTTGGTCTCTTCCAATCCATTTTCTCTCATTCTTATGTGGATTTTTGTAGTATTTTGAGTGTTATTTAGTCAGCCACCTTAACCTTATATGAACATCACGTTTTTAACATTTTTATACACTCGAAACACAACATTTTAACACACAAATTTCAGGCAGCAAACATAGTAAATTTTCAGCACACACATGCTCAAAACAATCAACTTAATATACTTTTCCGGAATATACTTTTTATCCCATACATGATTTCCGAATACACATTCAATACATAATCACAACCAGACCTAATATTATCTACCAGAAGACATACCAACGCATGCTTTGAAAATTTCAAAGGATCTAATGACAGGGGAATGCAACGTGGACAACCTTAGTTCTCGATTGGAATTTAAACTGAACTTAGGGGTCTCTTGGGAAAGCGACCAAGAGAGAAGAAAACCCATACCTTAACTTTCTTGTTCAAAAGTGAAGTTGCTGCCCAAAATCCTCTCCAAAAATCAGTCCAAGCTTCCTCAACATCCACACCACTCGACAAACAACTTCTCTTTGCCTTAACATTTTGGTTACTTTGTTTTTCTTAAAATTTCATATGAGTTCTTCAAGTGTGAAGAACTCTTGATGTATTTTCAGTTCTTAACCTTAATTTGGCAGATAATAAACGTGAAAGAGATTTTTTTGAGCGTGGAGAGGTGATAGACGTGTTAGGAGAGTGTTAGTTTAGGTTTAGGAGTCTAATTCAAGACTTAGTCAAAATAAGGCATCTTAATTAATAAATAATTAATAATAAAAATATGATTTTCCTTTTTATTAAATCAGCTAATAATTATTAATTAATTAAATAAATTTATCAATTTAATAAAAACAAGTTAAATCATTGCTTCCACCTAGGTTCGAACCCGAGTGGAGCAAGACTTCACTTCAAGAGCTCAATTTCGGCATTCTCTACCCAAATCGCCCCTACACTTTATTAATTAAATAATTAAATATGTACTTAGGTTAATTACAATATTACCCTTAGCCTGGCAAAAGACCATTTTACCCCTAGACCATCAAAACTTTAGATTTCCTCTTTTTAAGTCCGGTAAAGACTCTTTCGAGTAAATCTTCGTATTCGAGAGTCCTACATGGTTGGTTCCAACCTTTCCAAGCTCAACTAACTCCCTAAGTTAGTTGGCTTGGCCGTAGTAAGGGTTCCGAGGTCTGGTTCTACGTGCATCGATCCGTGTGAACCTTTGTATAATCGCAAGCATTCTTGACACCTTAAACATTTAGCTTATTCATTTTTTTTAGGGTTGTTACAACGATGGTCTATCATAAATATGCTTCATCAACACAACCACATATAATCATAAGGTCATAATCACATCATAATACATAAGCTTCACATATGAACCATCACCTAAGACAACCCCAAAGTCACACTAGTGTCGCACTAGACTGGGCACATCATACTCATCAAGTCATAACATCTCCATTATCACTAAGGCCACATACCTTATAACAACATAGAAGGACTCAGGCACTTACTACAACTTTAGTCATAATTCACTTAGTTCGTTACTTGTGCAATTTTCACATGGAGTCCCATAACCCCACATATACTAGTAAACTCATTTAGAAGCCACAAGTGCAACTCACATGCATAATCATAATTCATGTCTTGACATAGCAAAGTCACTTAAGATGCATTCATACAATTCATACATAACATAAGTCTTCATTTCATAAAAGTACTAATCTTATCCTTTCTTGGAGTTCACTAGTGCAATATGTGGATAGGGTACATAGTCGTACCTATACTAAGTAACCTCTTGAAAGAGTTATGACTAGAGTCCATAATCTTATCTTAGTTTATATCTTAACTTTCGAGAGACATAACAATAACCGATATAGACCATGTGAGCTACATGGAATCTGGTGTTCTACTCCCACACCGAAAAGAAAGGTAACTACTGACCAAGGTTGGACCTTAATACATAATAGCTATTCTAGTGGATCCACTAAGATAAAACATAATATAGCACGTAGTTATGTAACATGGAGATTGCTACTAGAAACCTAGACTTGCTAGAATAGAGGTTTCCATCTCATGAGACAACATCTATGTTTGGAACCCGGACTTGCTAAATGTGAAGGTTCTCTTGTGGGAAGCCGAACTTGCTAAACGTGAAGACACCACTCTCATTTTGCATGTTCACTTGGTGTTAAGCTCAAACTCCCTTTTTAAACATATTTAAGCCTTTGATTAACATTAGTCATAAAGAAGGCTTTAGGAGCTTGCTCCTTCATACATTATATAGCTCAAAGGTTTCTAAGATGAGAGTGTACTTTCATCATAGAACCTATATTATGTGATAATATCCTTTCACATAATTCTACCATTCATATAATCATATGTGTATGCATAAATATGTGATTCTACCTTCACATAAACACCTCTAGTCACGCATCTCATAACATTATTAATCATATACTTTACATACATAGAAATAGGTAATGATGCATAGGCGAACTAACCTTTCCTTAGTCATCATGAATCTACCCTATTCATAAATATGCATGAAGTGTGTGTACATTGGTCAGCATAATCACATAATTCCCATAACATGGTATTGAGGAAGACACCATCTAAACATCACAACACATGTACAACATTCCTCACATCTCAAGTCATACACATATAGATTATTAAGGACTATATACTACACACACTCACATTACAATATAAGAGGCAAGATCAAATTAAACATTAGAATAGAAGACTCCTAGCATACTTTGATCACACATTCATATAGGCATTTCATAGGTAGGGGTCATGCTACTAGAGTATTCATCATCATTTGCCATATAGACCACACCTAACCCTAACATGATCATCACATATGCATAAAAAATCATCCACACTCCTATATCATGAAACTAGTGTGGAAGACTAAACATATAACTTCACATATAATCAATTTACTTAGAACATGATACTAGAATCAAGGGTTACACCCATCAACTTCATAAAAATGAAATCATCATAGCAATTCATCTTTTATCTAATGCCTTCAATGACATGTTCATCACATATAAGTATATACAAGAATGTAAATACCGCCACCATAAGTGGACTAAACCAATCAACACAATTCAATATCCATTCTAATCTAAATAAAGGAAATAGATCAACTTACCAAATCTCTAAGATAATGATCATCCTTAATCAATTCCCAACAATTATTAATAAATTGAAATAAAGGAATATAGAACTAATCCATTCATTACAATCTAAACATAATCTAATCATCATCTTATCAAGATCACAAGGCCCATAACATATCACAATTTGAGAGGTTAAAGAGATCATGAGTTCTTCATTGAATTGGATTTAAAATCATTTTAAAACCATAGAGTAATCACATATTCACCATTAGAATGCTTTTGAAATCACTTTGATAATGAACCCATGGTTTGATTTGAAATATAGGATTTTTGACTTTAGAATCATGTTTGAAAAGCCTTTGAAATAACTCCTTAGATGGAAGATTAAATAATGATGAAGGGTTACCATACCTTTCTAAATATGAAACCACAAAAATTGGAGAAGAATGCGCCGAGAATCCACCTCCAAAGCTTGTTCTTGAGCTTGGTCTCCAATGGAGGTTTTGGGGTTTCATATTTGGGAGGGAAGGTTAGATTTTAATAAAGAGTTATAAATTAGGTTTAAGGCTTATATAATAACTTAAATTACCCAAAAACACCTAAACTAACACACCGTATTTTAATTAGGACGTGGGGTGAATTTCCCAATTCACCCCTTAAGTTGGCAGCGTGCAGGCAGAAAACTGCAGGTCTAATCGACGGAAGCTAGCGGCGGGGACTTCGTCTGATCGACGAGCTGTCCTTATGATCCATCATTTGTGAATGATGATCAATTTTAGGGGTCTGATCTCCCACATCTAAGTGTGGAGAATTCCCTCAATCAACGGACCGCTGGTCAAATGACGGGGCGTCGTTGCTTGGTTGTAGATTGGACACTGCCTAGGCAGTCTACTGCCAGCTTTTGGGTCCTTGTGGAGACTTGCCCAGACGTTTCGCACCTAGTTATATTATTATTAAAGATAGTATCCTCCACTATAAATTTAGACCCCAAACAACACATAAATATACAAAGGCCACTAGAACACACTAATACGTCGAAAGATGAACTTTCGAACGTCTTGGTCGTTCTTGGATGTTTAACATCCAAACCACTTCAAATAAACTATACAAGATCTACAACACTTCATTAACATGTTATCAACCTTTTTAGGCACATGTGAGACTCTATCTACCTTAGTTCATTTTGAGGGTCTTGACAGTTTGTGACACTTCTTCCTTCATTGTTTTGTAATGTTATCGCTTCCACCCAAATTACACACATAGTCAACTACCATAAGAATGTATATATTACCAAAGGAGCTAGGAAAATTTCCTGTGAAATCAACCCCCACACATCAAATAAATTAATTTCAAGGATTTGTGACAACGATTGTTCATGCCTCATATCGATACTCCCTTACAATTACATTGAATACAATATTTGTAAAATGCATGAGCATCTCAAAACATAGTGGGCCAATTATAACCACATTGTAACACTTTGGAGGGTGTAAATATGCCCCCATGATGTCCACCTTTAGGAAAAGTGTGACATGCTTTTTATATTTCATGCACCTCTACTTCTGGCACAAAATGCCGGATAATATGATCAGCACACGCCCTAAAGAAGAGAGGATCATCCCATCATACTTCTTTTCATGAAAAAAGAAATTCCTTTTTTGATAACTACTCAAATTATCTAACAACAACACCTACAATGAAATTCGCAAACATAGCATACCAAGATACAAAGGGTGTAGAAGTTAACATTACCAATTCATTAGAAAGATCATTATCGGTATCTCTCTCCTCATTCACTCTAGCCTGCGCTTCCAGCATTGATACGTTGTCAGCTACTTGGTTTTTACATCTGTTTCTATATTTCACTTCAAATATTCCTTATGGAGGAGTACCCATTTAATTAGTCTTTATATTACCTTTTTCTTTGCCATTAAGTACCAAAAAGTAGCTTGATCTGTATGCACAATCACTTCGGTACCAATAACTCTTGCTTAATGATGGTATAATTTTTTTGAGCATTATTCATGGTTTTGTTAGCATTGTAGATGGAATGAAGAACTTGCTTTGCGTTGCACAAGAATAACTCCTAGTGCTAAGCCTCTAGCACCATACATCATTTCAAAAAGAAGATTCCAATCGATTACTACGATGATAGGGGTCGAGACAAGTTTCTCCTTCCTATTGAAGCTTATGAGGATTCATTATCAAAACAAAAGTGCTATAATTTTCAAGCATCCTAAACAATGTAATGACAATGTTGGAGAAGTCTTTAATGAACCACATATAAACCAAGGAAGCTTCTTACTCCTTTTATCGAAATTAGGGGACGTATTTTTTGGGTACTTGAATTTTAACTTGATCAACTTCGATCATATCGTTGGAAATATTGTGCCTAAGTACATTTCCTTGTTTCACCACAAAGTGACTTTTTCCCAATTTAGAACCGAATTCGAATCTACACACCTTTTAAGTATCATCTTCAAATACTTAAAGTATTCTTCAAAATAGTCTCCAACGAAAAAAAAACACTCATCCATGAACACTTCCATGGAGTCCTCCACCATATCCATGAAGATCAATAACATGCACTGTTGAAAGGTAGCCGACACGTTGCACAACCCAAAAGGCATTTGCTTGAAATAAATGTTCCATAAGGGCATGTGAACGGTGTTTTCTCTTGATCTTCCAGCGCAATGAGGATTTAGTTATATCCAGAATAACAATATATAAAGCACACAAACTCTTGACCTCAAGCCTATAAATTGTTTGATCGATAAATGTCATGGAAAAATGATCCTTTTTTGTCCATGAGTTAAGCCTCTGACAGTCCATACACATACGCCACCCTATCACAGATCTAGTGGAAACAAGTTAAGATTTTTTATTTGGAACTATTGTGATACCTCCCTTCTTACAAACACAATGACAAAACTCACCCATTGCTTGTCTGTAATTGGAAAAATAACTCCCGCATCTAACAATTTTGTAATCTTCTTTTTTAATCCTCCTTGTATTGGGGAATTCAACAGTATTGGGGATCAATATTTGGTTTGCAAGCTTCAGCCAAATTAATATCGTGAGTGCATATACTTGGAAAAATTCCCACCATGTCGGCAATTTACCACCCCCATAGCTCTAATGTGCCTATTCAACACTATGAATAACAACTCCACTTTCAGTTGTTCAAAATCACTAGAAATAATAGTCGGGATGTGTTAAAATGGATGGCTTGGCTGCTGGTGGTTCTCGACTAATCAAATTGAGATCAAGCTTCATTTGAAATGAAGTGTGTGATCCCACACCCACAAGAAAACTACAACTTCATGTTAGTCACAAATTTTGGATTGATCATAATTAAGTAACACAACTACCAATTATTTCCATGTTGTATCCCCATACTTGTCACAACTTCATTAATTTGATCCATGTGAGATACAACGTGGATATCACTTGGATATTTCATCGATTTATGAATATTTAAGCTAACTTCTTCGTCATTCACTTGGAACCTCAACTTACCATGTTCCACATCAACCAAAGCTTTGCCCGTAGCCAAGAAGGGTCTACCAAGGATAACCAACATATCAATATAAATATCACAATTAAGGACTACAAAATCACCGAGGAACACTAGTTTGTCAACCTTTACTAACACATCATACACCATACCAACCGACCTTTTTATTGAATGATCAACTATTAAGAGCTACATGTTTGTAGGCCTCGGTTCATCAAGTTAAAACATATTAAATATCATCAACGACATCATATATATGCTTTAACAAAGATCACACAAGGCTTTTGCAAAAGTGCATAAAAGAGTGAAATTTTCCAAATCATCTTTGTTGAGGACTATATTCTTTGTCATAATCGCACCATATGCTTGTTGCATTTCAATTGTTTCAAAATCTATTACTCTCTTCTTTGTAACTAATTCTTTCATATATTTTGCATAATCTGACATTTCATTCAAGGCATCGACCAACAGGATATTCACTTTTAAATCGTTAAGTATTTCCACAAATTTTGAAATTTTGCAGTGTTATTTTCTTCCTCAATCTTTGAGGAAAATGAGGCTTTATATTAATTTGACGCAATGTGGATGGGAGCTTAATACCACCTTCCATTGCATCCGAATTTTGGCTTACTTTCAACCTCAGTTTTTGTGTCTAACCCCTCATCTTAGGTGATTCATCATCGATAACCACCCTTTGAGCATCTACGTCATTTGGTCTTTCTTGCACAGTCTTCACACTTCTATGGACTATTGCTGAAACTTGTGTAGCAATCTTCATATTCTCATTCACATGGGTCATCAATTTTTTATGGCGATGATCATACAGAAAAGTATTTAGCTGACCCATCATTTCTTCAAGCATCTTAATGGATTATGAATGTGAGGTTACGATGGTGGACAAGGATGAAACGTCACTCTTTATTCCTTTCAAAATAATATCGGATCCCTTCATTTTGTTGAGAATTTTAGTGAATAAATCATTGGTTTGAGTATTCATCGATCATGTAGATTTAAAGGTGGAATATATTTAGCATCTTCACATTCCCTTTCATTTTTGTCATTATTTTGGTCTAACCTTCATTTCCTATAAGCCTTGGATAGCTTGTCCGAAAACCCTCTGATTTTCCACCTCTTATGTGAGACCTATCATCATACATTCTTTAATACATATCATGCACTGAATTTGTTCCACCTCCAATAGCTTACTCGGATAACATTTCAAGTTGAGAACTCAATTTAGCAATGCTCTTATCACACTCTTGGTTTTTCTCTACTTGTTCCTTAAGCTTTTCCAAGTGTGGAAGTGACACGTAATCTTCACTCGTGTACCAAGTTTGGTTAATTTTTGTCATCTCATGGATAAACCTTGATGCTTGTACGAATGGTTTCTTAAATATAACACCCCAAACAAAATGAACAACCAATCCTTTATTTATGATATCAAAGATTTGGTAAAAGTATTGTAATAACAACTCGTTAGGAAAACCATGTCCTGGACATTATGACAACGCCCTTTTAAAATGTAAACATGCTTTATGTATTGGTTATCCATTCTCTCTTTCAAAATTTTGAATATTTTTCCTCAATTTTATTAGTTTTGATGGAGGAAAGATTCTCTCAAGGAAAGATTTAATTAATTCTTCCCATGAGGTAAGAGACTTCTTCGGCAACTCAAAACAACCTCTTAGTCACTTTAACCACTAAGGAAAAATAAAATAACCTCAACCATATTGATTCTTGTGAAATACTATCCACCAAAAAAAGGGTTGCACACATCACAAATTAGCGAGGTGATCATTAGGGTCTTCCTGCTCTACACCTCCAAATATTCCTCCCAATTTGATAAGCTGAAACATGGGTTTGGTTACATAAATGTGATATCCCTATGTACCAATGGTAACCAAATCGCTTTAACTTCAGTGGTGATATCAGAAATCATCTCATCTTACTATTTAACATCATTGTCTTGCCAATGGTAATTAGAGCCTCCAATATGTGCATTCATTGTCCTCATACCAAAAGAACACAACAAGAGAACCAAATATAAGTTTGTTCAACTACCAAATAAATTAGTATGCAAATTATTTCTCAAATTTAATTTCTAACTACCATTTCCCCATAGTTGTATAATTCTTTATAACACTCAAATCACTCTAAAAACAAATCCAAAATGTGAGCAGTCATCCTCAATAAAAAAAAAATCCAACTAGGAGTCGGGGGTCGAATCCCAAAATGAATGGTGTTTGGTTTAGAATTCAATTAGCAAATTAAATTACAACTAATCTCAATGTAGTAAGAATGGCTGATAGGTGGATGGATTTACAAAATAAAATAACAAAAATTCAAGCTCACAATTACATCAATCTTTAAGAAAGTGAAGGTTCAAGAAACTAGTTAACTCTAGGAGTGTGTGGATTAAACATTGATATTATTACAAAGGGTAGTATCGAATTGCTCAATAAAGCTAAATAATCACGGATATACTGGGTCATCTTCAATAATGTTAATCTTTCGAATTCCTACCACTAGTTCATCATATATCTTATTGTTTTCTTTCATGCGGCTTTGAATACAACCTACTACCTTGAGTTTACAATTAAGCGTGACCCAATTGAAAACATCAAACCAGTACCCATTAATATTTGTCTTTTTTCGAGCACTAGTTCGAGATCGAAGCTAAAATTAATTTCGCCACCATAATGCATATGATGAGCATATTGTAATAGTTCAAATCTATGATTAACAACTATATACAGTTCAATACAATATACAAACTAAGTTACATCAACAGCTAACACCATAATCACACCTAACTGATTTGGGGTTTTAGCCATACATCACAAAGTGTAAAGAGATGATACCTAACATGCAATCAGCTATGGGTAACATGAATCATGAAATTACAAGAAACACAACTTTGATTTTAATTCATCAATTTCAAGAACAAAGTTAGAAAAATTATAAGTGTTAATCACTCAATAGGAAGTGTCTCTCTATCTAGAAATACTCATAATTTTCTAGACCCTTTGTTCCTCTCCTTTGGGATATTTATAGTTTTCAAACTTAACCCTAAAACTAAATACTCTACTCTCTTTGTGATGTTAGTCTAGATTTTTGAGCTCTTTTGGTGAATTACCAATCGTGATTCAGGTAGTTATTTTCTTACTCCAAACTTCATGTGTTTAAATATCAATTAGTGATCTCGTTTGACTATGATTTTCTTATTTTGTGAGAAGTCGATTACCACCATTGTTTCACTTTCAAACCATGATTTGTCAGCAAGTACTATTGAATACAGTGATGTTCACGTTATTCTCCTTTTTGGATTTGGCATATCGCTGTTTCTTTTGAAGATTGACAACCTACTGTAACTCTCCGTAAGTTCAAACCCTAATCTAGAGCCTCAATGAGTTTCCAAGGGTTGTAACACTGTTTTAAGGTTAATAATAATGTATAAAAGTCATTTAGGAAGTTTTAGAATCACAACGTCAAGGAACGTCCACGACGTCTGGAGACTAGTGCAAAAGGTGCTAGTGTGCCTTAGCCTGTTTGACAGGGTTTTCGGAGTCAGAATTTGATGAGACTCGATGGTAAGGTGTCTAATACGTATTAGAGTAGGTTTATTGTTGAAACTTACAGGTACGATTCCTTGAGGACCACCCTAAGGGTCCTCGAGGAGGACACTTCCTTTAGGCTAAAAACTGTCTTGGAGACAGTAGCCATCGACGATTGCCAAGCTACGAGGCGTAGGCCAATCGACGAGGCGTTGATGGCCACCGTCAATGGTCACTTATCCATTTTTTCAAAGGTTCCATTTTTGTCACTCTCTGACAAAAACAACGACTGCACAGGACTATGGGGGTCCTGGTCGTCGACTAACATACGGACCGTAGGTCGGGGTCTCGTAGGTCAGGGCCATTGTTTTGCTGCCATATTTTAATTAGTTAGTTTAATTAAGTTAGTTAGTTAGGGGTTTAATTAGTGGTTAGGGGTGGTTAATTAGGTTAGTTGATTAACTATATAACCTACCCTAAGACTAAACCTCATTTAACACCTCTCAATTCCCAAACCCATATTGCTCTTCCTTCTCTCTACTTTCTCTCTTCCATTTAGAAGAACTACATTGAAGGGCTAGGTCAAGGTCTTAGGGCAGAAAGAAGAGTACTTTTCTCCATCATTCTTCAACAATTAACAAGGTATGGGATCCTTACACCTTTGGGATTTCTTTCCCCAAAGGGTTCTTCCAAAATTGATTTCAAAAAGATGAGTTTCAAGTGGGTTTTCTTCTATAACGAATTTGATCTTCTAAATTAAATCATTTATGGTTTATTTTGATTTTTATGTTTATATTATGATGTATTATGATTCAATTATGCTAGTTCTTGATGAGTTAACCCAGTTTTCTTGAATAGATCACGAAATTGACCCAAGTCCCTAACCCTAGGTTATGAACTAGTGATGAATTGATGTGTTCTGATTCAATTGACTTCAGTATTGTGTTACTTACTATTGTGTGATGATATTACACCCATTTTTGGTTTGAATTGGAAGGTTGATGGTAAAACCTTTGATGATGGCTTGTGAAGGAGACTGGGGTAAGTCTTCTGATCTCAATCCTTTACTTCAATTGTGATTACTTGGGGTTAGTGATGATGTTATATTTAAGTATACCTTATGATAATATTGATTAGGGTTGGTATGAAGTTTAATTTAAATGTCTTGATTTATGTCTTGTGATTTGTTCGCTATGATGTAATGATATAAGGATGGTGATGAATAGCCTATGTGCCTTATCATAAGGTGATTATGTAAATGTGTTAACCTCATATATGTGAATTGTATTGAAAGGACATACTCAATTCATATTGAGCTATGACTATATAAGGGGTAGACCCTTATAACCTAAACTAAGTTATGATTTTTAATGAAAGACGTTGCAAAAGGGACTGTAGCTTAGCACCGAGGGAACGAGAAGTGAGGAGTGTCCCTTCTCACATAGGGAAGGTAGGATCACTATTGTACTCATGAGATTGGAGACTATAATGCATGTAGCATAAAGAGGGTCCCAACTACATCTCCTAGTTCTTGAACTATGTTGCCCCATAAGAATACTAGCTAGTGGATCCACATAGATGCTATGTTCATGTTTTGGTACTACATTGGCAAGTAGTCCACCTTATTTCGGTGTAGGGTTCCATGACACCGTATTCCACATTAGCTCATGTGGTCTATGTCTGTTAAGGCAAGATGCTCTTAAAAGTAAAATGAAATAATGAAGTGAACTCTAACACGGATGACCTAAGGGGTTTGGGACTCTACCTATACATTGCACTAGTTATCCTTGAAGGAATTCTTAGAAGGATGTTCTTATGTGCTTATATGCTTATAAATGTAAATGATATGTATATGTTGATCTTGCATGTTAATGACACTATGTAATATTGGTTTCACTTATGAACATGTGGTTTGTCTCTATGGGTAAAGTATGATGATGTTTAATCTTAATGATATAGTATGTAAAGTGGAATTGTTTATGGTTCTTGTTGGGTTTACTTGGTTGAGTGAGGTTATGGGGACTTACTTAGTCATTGCACTAGTGGACTTAATGGGAGTGTATGGGTGATGGTCTTGCTTTGGTTATGATGTTATGAATGTTTATGCATGCTTATAGATATTATAACTTGATGATAGAGTTGTCTTGATTATGTATTCAATTATGTTGATATGCATATTGACTTGACTAGACTTGGTATTATTTGTCTTGTGTTACACATGGTCTTGACTTAAAGAATATGTGCTTATTGATTTGTATTTGTTCTTGAATGTACACAATCTATTTCCAAAGTAAATTAGTATGTTTCACTGAAATGTCCCTTTTTAGCATTATTTCTATGTTATATGTGCATATGATCCTATACTTAGTACAAGTGATGTGCTAACCACATTTCCCCCTTTTCCCCAAATATTTTAGGTTTTGGTCGTTGAAGGGTTCGTGACCACTTTTGAACGAACGCTTGGAATCATTCTCCAAGGGTGGGTATTGTCCTCAAGTCCGAGGATGATGCCTTGTTATTACTCTAGCTATGGTTCTTTGTTATAATCTAAAGACGATTATTTCATTCTACTTGTTTCAAGATATTGTTGTAAGCCCTAAGTGGCATTTATACATTGTGTAAGGGTTTGTGCCCATATGGTTTGATTCCGTGTAGATGGTTTAGTATGAGACATCCCTTTTAAGACTATATTATAGATGTTGTTTATATGTGGCATAAAAGTAGAAGACTATGTAATCTTTTTATACTCGGAGTCTGTGTATACTCGCTATGAATATATTATGTGTAAGCGAGGAGTCTAAGTAAACCTCATGAAGTAAATTGAGATGAAAAGTTGTAAATTTTCCGCACTTTTTAACCTATTAATGTAATGATGAATACTAAGAGGCTAGTCCTAGTCCTCTACGAGTACGAGGACGCCGGTTACGTCTAGGGGGTACTTCCCGGATGTGACACCTACCCCAAGTAATTAGATCACTTCACTGCCAACTTGAAGAGATCGTACCCGTTGGGTGATCTGCCCTTATTATTGGCAACCAACAATGTATAGTTCACACTTCTTTATACACTTTTGGCCATGTTTTCAAACATTTATCTTTGGCTAGTCCTTTAGCTTTTATTGACTCCTATATTTTGAATCATTTAGGAATTTATTTATATAGAATTAGTATCCTCAAATTCATAATTTGTGCCACTAAATGACGTAAAACCCTTGAATTTTATTTACATGGATGGAGGAACAAAGCAAGGACACTAACATGCAAAAATGACCTAAATAGGCTGAAGAAAAGGGAAGAATCAAGGTGGCGATGAATAAGAGTAGTCGGAATATCGCCTAGTGATTCCGTGAAGCCAAGATACACCACCCAAAGTTACGAACCTTAAGGATGTGGAGTAACAAGGCATAAGGTCGATAAAAGAGACGATAGGGCGCCTTGTCGAGTGATTTGGCAAGCCCATACTACTTCATTAATTGACTCTTCACAACATATTTTAGCCGACTATAAATACATTTTTGAACATTTAGATTAGTATCTTGAATCTTATTTTTAGATAAATTACTTTTTAGAACAATATCCTATTAAGTTTTTTTGTAGCTTTGAAGGATTAAAGAAATTAACTTTTGAGAAATTGGAAGTGGGTCTTTGAGGATCTTCAAATTGGAAAATTGTAAAGATGAAATCTCTTTTACCCATTTGATGGATAATCAATTTGATAACGGTTTGTAACTATTTATGATGTCCAGTTAAAACCCCAATTCTTGGGGTGTGATTATGTGATTATGGGCTGATGTAGATTATGGGAATTGTTAATTGTTCGTCTAAATATAATTAAAAGTGATTTCAATCATTAATTTTGATTTAAGTTAAAAATTGTAGTTGCAAATGCAGTTCTTCCATTGTGTTCTTGGCTTGCTCGAAAGAGAGGTTTTAGAACTACAGTTTTTTATTGATGGTTTTTGGGTATTGGTTTGACCTGGGTTCATCTCAAAAGAATGAATCCTAAACCCAATTCTACACATTCAGCTCGAGAGAGTGAATGGATTAAGGTATGGGTTGCTGTTATTTTGCATGATTGTTGATGTTTGAGAGAAATCACTTGATTCAGGGTAAATTATTTGAGAAAAAATTTACGTCCACTATAGCGTAGCCTACTCACTAATATTTGGCTATTTTCTAACAGTTTCAATTACCCATATGTATATATTAGCTTATAATAGATCACATCCCAAGAACCCATCTCATTATTGTTAATTCACAGTGTGTGTGACTGTTTGTACTTCATAATCATAACCAAAACCCTCCATTTAACATTTGTGTCACCCCTTGATCTGAATGATGTATTTATTCGATAATTTTTATTCATATGAGTGATTTTACCGCATTTATACTTCCCAATTGAATTTGAAATACGTATTGCTCCCTATGGGATTTGACCCCAACTAATTTAGTTCGGTTTTATACTGATTTATGATCGAACACCTAGAATTGAATGGGTGGTATTTGAAATGTTATAAATCAAAATGGCACCGTTGTCGGGTAGTGGTGTTGTTTGAAATTCTTTTTGTGAAGTTGAACTGCATTCTTGTTAGTCATAGTTGAATCTACTTATTTTTAGTTTTGTTTTTGTGTTGCTTGTATAACAGAGGAAATGAGTGTCAACCGAAGCAATGGTGGACAAGTGGGCAACTAATATGACATCGGAAACCTAAATGAGTTTAATGAACCGAATGTCAATGACCCAAATCTAGTGGGTAGAGTTGGTTCCATTCGCTTTTCTCTAACTGAAGGGAACGTTGTGTTCCACATTGCAAGCCCCATGTTGCAGCTCTTACAATTGAAGGGCTTGTATGATGGGTTGGCTCATGAAGATTCCCATGAGTGTATAAGGAACTTTGTTAATTTTTGCAGACCATTTTCGTTAACAACATATCTCAAGAATCAATCCAATTGAGGTTACTCCCATGTTGTCTAATGGGAGAAGTGTGTAAGTGGTAGGCTGAGTTGCAAAGAGATTCTATCACTTCGTTGGAAGAGCTCATTACCTCATTTCAAGTGCGATTTTTTCCTCCTTTGAAGATGATGGCTCTTTGGGAAAATATCCAAAGCTTCATGCGTTTGGAGGGTGAGACAATCCATGAGACGTGGCTAAGGTTTAAGAAGTTGTTGCTGCAATGCCCAATTCATGGATAGCCCGGCAACGTTCTGCTATAGTACTTTTACAGAAGTTTTGATTCATTGAACAAGGGAGTGGATGATCAACTTTCTTAGGGAGGTTTAATACAACAACCTTATGTTATAGCAACCTAACTCTTTGATAGTATGACCAAGATAAACCGGGCATGGTACACTCACGAAGATCAGTTTTTGCCCTCTCACTTTTAAATTGACAAAGGAGCAGCTTGAAAAATATCAAGAGAGGGACCAAAACATGGCCAAGATGATGACCCAACTTGAAATTTTAGACATAAATGTCATCGGTGATGGTTCTAGGAGTGTAAATATTGTGGGTGTTTGGTGTGTAAACCTCGATGAGTCCATGTTTGAAGCGTTGTGCAACGAGAAAGTGAACTTCCTATCCAACCAAGGAGGAGGTTATCGTGCAAACTAACTATGGTCGGGCGGTAATTAAGGTTGGAATAAAGACGAGGATTGGAGAGACTGTGATAGAGAGTGGTGTGAACATAACGCCACCTAGAAGGAAAGAGAAGGGGAGAATGATAGGTATGTTCCTCCACACTAGCGTCAAAGCGCAAAGACTCTGAGGGTGGTCGTACTGAGGATATGTTGTCCCATATTCTCAAAAAGGTTAAAGGGTCTGATAAAGCTTTCAAGGATATAAAGGATGATGTATCGACTCTCAACCAGACAGTGGCCTCTCATTCCGCCTCTAGGAAGTAGTTGGAGACCCAAATGGATATAATTTCTTATCATTTAAGCCTTAAACAATAAGGGGGGTGCCTAGTGATACTTTGGCAAACCATAAGAAAGAAGCTTGAATGGGTACTTGAGTCGTTCCATGATGTTAACTAAGGTACTTCTTGGGAGGAAACCTAACTTTTTATTACTTTTTGTTTGTTTTTGGAATAAGGGGTGTTGATTGTGCAGTTGAAAAAGTGGAATGTGTTTGATTTGTGAAGGTTGGCAAGCCAAGAGTCAAGTGACGACTCACAAAAGAGGTCGGTGAGCCCGACGTGGACCGCTGTTGGACTAAAGAAATTACAAGAATGGAGTCTGCTGAACTTTGTGAGCCCAAGGATTAGTCAGCGACTCACTGAATAGGTTGGCAAGCTAGACTTTGTCCGTCATTTGGACCCCCAAATTAACTAGAGGTCCGTAAAAATCAGCGAGGTAAGTAACCGCTTGGCGTATTGCCATGTGTTTCAGAAAAGACAGCTAATATCTCTAAAGGGTCGCAAACTGGATGATTTAAAAGGTCAAAGGTTTAAACTTTAAAAATCTTTCACATTCCCTCATTTTTAAATTCATACAATCACATAGGCACTTGATATTTGCTTTATTCTTGCATTTTCTCTAATTTTTGTTCGTTGATCTTGTATTCGAGTTTTAATTGTTTGTCACCTAGTATTGCGAAATCCGAATTCGACATTAAAGAATGGTTTTTCTGAACCACAAAATTTTAAATAGCGGTTAAACTCAAATTCAAATATTTAATTCTTATTGATGTGTGTTGGGTCTCTATAAAATCATAAATGTGCGCTAGTTGCCTTTTGTGTTCTCGTAACTATGCCAAAATTGCTTAAGTTGTTGATTTCCCATGTTTTACGCATTAAAATTGTTTAAAATATATTGGGTTGTGCTGAATCATTGTTGGGTCTAGTCGAGTGAAGTTTGAGTAACCAAAATTGTGCTAAATTACGTGCTTTTCCCAATAATGGAGTGTTTGACATTATTCTTAAGAGAAAAAGTCGTCAAATGGCAAAATTTGGCCAAACTGGGGGAAGTATGAGTACCCCGGTGGCATGTGTCATATGTGTTTGGGATTAATTGAGTATGTATGTTGTTTTTATTTTGCTTTCGTGGGTTTTGGGTTAGATTTTGGTAGTTGAGGTTTAATATGGGCATGTTGGGAAGTGTAGCGAGCTGAGTCGAGCTCGCCAAACCACTCAGCAGTTTTCCAAAGTCCCCTTCCATCGCCTTTAGTTTCATGTTTTGATTGGGTTTGGTTCTGTAAAATTCGTAGAAGCCTGAGCTAGCCTAGTACACTCGGAAACTTGCTTAAAGTCTTCCTTGATCTCCCTTTCTGCGCTCCTAACCCCTAAAACATATTTTAACTTTCGGCGGGCAAGATGCCAATAGTGTCGACAATTCAACAAATGGCCCTTCACATCGTCGACATGTGACACACCCGGAAATTTTATGACTTATACTAGATCCGTATATTTTTAGTAATGATGGTTTTAGACCTAAATAAGTATAAATAACTTGATTGAGAAGTATTGGAGCCATAGCATTAAAGAAAAGCCTTAACGTTCGAAAACTAGAGAAATTTAACTAGTTGACGTCCCTAGGATTGGTGAAGGTTTCGGAGGGTCATATGAAGTCCAAAACTTGTAAAATGACTTTAAATGGGTAAAAACTAGTATATAGGGTGAAAACGTTCAGGTCCAACCACACAAGGATTGCCCAAGTGGTCCACGAAGGGACCCCACATTAGACCAAGGAAGTTGCAAGAGGTAGCAGCTTTTCTTCTTGGAGGGAACAAGTCCGCGTCGCGGACTTGGTTAACCCAAGGGAAAAAGTGAAGCTCACGTCGCGGGCAAGTAGCGGACTCCACTATCTCAAAAATTATTTTTGGAAATCTTGCGGGAACAGCTCCACGACGCGGACTTGTTCCCCGACGAAAATCTGAAATTTAAATTCGAGTTTGACTTCATTAAATGGTCAACTTAAATGAGGGGTATTTTGGGTATTTTAGGGTAGTTTTATATATTGATTTTCCTTATGTTTTCCCTCACAATCTTTCAGTCAAATCAAAATGTCAGGACTGGAATCTAGACCCCAGACGAGACCGGCGTCGTTGACCTCTCAGAGGTCGCAGACAAGCCTACATACGTCATTCCTACTTCATCTAAGTTAATTTTAGTGGAAAATTTGAATGGTTTTGTTTCTTAACGTACTTATTAAACATTCTCATTAATACATAATTGTTCACCATCAACCATCTAATATCAAGATTATCGAATGAAAGAAATAGTCTAACATAGTAATAAAGATGTACTTGCCAAAATGGCACCAATACAATATCTGATAAAATAGGAAAGAAACACTAGTGGAACATGCTCCACTAGCTCAACTCTAAAACTAAGCTAGAATATAAATGGCAGTATCCTCGAAAGCATGAGGGACTACCAAGTCCGGATGAATGCTCGACGTCCGGATAGCTTCAGCGTCAACCTGTAGCTCTAGCGCCCACCTGTGCCTGCACCTAAAATTATAAAGTTGTATAGGGTTAGTACACACTTGTACTAAGTATGGGTATATGAAAGCACACACCACGGACATGCATGAGAAAGAATAGATCTTTCCTAACAATATGATTTTTGGAAGTCAAGTCAGTGGACTTGCCAAATATAGATTAGGAAAGTTAGCGAACTTTCCAAATTAGGTTAGAAAGGTCATGCCATGAGAGTAACATGCGTCATTATAAATATCGTATTGCACACATCATATAATATCTTCATATAGCACATATCATACCACATAACATGTAACACATAGCTTCTTTCGTATTATTCATTCATATGCCATGAGACCTTGGAATCATGGACTTGACATTAAGACTTTCCAAAATGAGGCTCAACATATGGGACCTCAACTAGGGAGTCTTCATTAGCAAACACAGAGTCTGCTTCATTCATTCATACGTACTTCATTTCATTTCATTCATAGGCCAGTGTGAACACTAGCTATACCTAGGATGTAGTTTAAGACTTTCATCGGGTTTGCTGTTCAATGATCAAGAATAACCTAGAGTTATTACTTGAGTCTAGCTCACCTCTTGATTATCCTATCTTAACACCTTTGGTACCATTCATTTCATTATGTGCTTCTTTTGAGGCAGGCCTCATTCATTCGTTGGGAACTTTAACTTTAACCGACATAGATCATGTGAGCATCATGAAATCCAGTGTCTCCCCCAGACCGAAAAGAGGTGGAATCACTGGCCAAAGTGACCCAATAAACATGCTAGCGTACATAGGAATTTAACCCCGCCAGATCCCTATATTAGCAGTATAGGTTCAAAGACTAGGAGATGTATGGAGACCCATACCCGGCAAGCCGGACAGTATCATCTCATGAGAGTTACGTGAACCTTTGCCCTTCCCGAAAGAAGGCATCACCACTCATAGCTAGCCTATCGGTGCTCAGTATAAAGTTCCATTTCATTCAACTCATACGTCATGGAAGCTGGCTTCTAGCATGAGGACATCATAGCTCATTAGATGACTTCTCATCTCATCATTAGTATTAAGTGTGTTAATCTCAATACTTTCATTAGAGTGTTCATAGAGACTGGTCTCTTCATTATCTTACACTCTCATTGGTGAGTACGTATTGGTAACATTTACTTAAGCTCATTTGAGATTGCTCTCATCATTTACATTAGCCTCTTATCATGTTGTCACCACATTCTTCATCATTGGTATCTTTGTTTTTCATAGTTACTCACCTCTTATTACGTGAATGTTCATTTCATCATTTCATAGTTCATCTCATCATATGCCAATGCACTTGGCCACTTAGTGTATCTTACACTTGTACTTAACCCTCCTAGGGTGAATCGTTTCATTACATATATCTTAGGTTCACTTATTTTTTTGAACGTATGTTAGACTTATGTGCCTATACATATAAACCATGGGGTTTCATTCGTAGTTTGCTAAGTGATTCTTACTTTCCTAAGATTATGTAGTACAAGACTTATGTGCCCACAACCCCTTTGGTTTTTAGAGTTAAATTCGCTACAATAGGGAGGTTGTGGGTTCGAACCCCCACAGCCCATCTATTTTATTTCAATTAAATGGGGCGAGTGGCAGTGAGGTTGTGGGATTGAATCCCCACAGCCTCACTTTATTTCCTTTTATTTTTCGCTTCTCCCTTCAGCTCTGAGGTCGTGGGTTCAATCCCCACGCCTCGCATTTTCTTTTTCCTTACTTCTTCTCGCGCGTACTGGGAGGTCGTGGGTTCGAATCCCACGCCTCCCATTTAATTGTTTAATTAATTTCCCTCCTTCTCCTCCCCATAGGTTGCGAGTTCGAGTCCCGCAGCCCCCCCTTATTTTTCTTTTCTTTTCGCGAAAGTAGGAGCTGGGTCGCGAGTTCGATTCCCCCAGCCCCCCTTATTTTTTCATTTCTTTTCGCGAAAGCAGGAGCTGGGTCGCGAGTTCGATTCCCCCAGTCCCCTTTATTTTTCTTTTCTTTTCTTGCGAAAACAGGAGCTGGGTCGCGAAATCAGTAGCTAAGGGGTTCGATTCCCCTTAGCTTCTTCACTTTTTTGCCCTCTTTTTTATCCAGCTTCATTCACAGGTGAGGTCTTGGGTTCGATTCCCATTGACCTCACTTATTTTATTTTACTTTAAAAACCAAGAATTTGACACTCTTGAAGGGTAAAAAAATCTGGAAATTTTAGTCCTTCTCCAACCATTTTTAGGTGGATTTTTTTCATAAGTTTAGATAGCTATAAGATGGTTATTCAATTCACTATACTTCATTATAATGAACATCACATTGTACACCCATTACACACCTAAAATACACAACAAATGCACAACTTATACACCCCAAAACAGTGACTAAAACACTTCCCTATACACGCCTATACATCAACCTTTCCGATCATATTTTGATGATCATTATCGTGATTTCCCGCACATAAACACGTTCGCGTTTAATTTAAACACATCATTCATGCTTAAATCTAGCAGCACAACATACCCATCCTACAAATTCGTTTGGGAGCTAAGGACAAGGCCATACGAAGGGGAACAACCTTAGTTTCAAGAGTTTAAGAAACGTTCGAAGGAAAGTACTCTTGGAGAAAGAATTCCACGAGAGAAACCCATACCTTTGGACGTTATTCAAGTGTGAAGCTGCTGACCGGAAACTCCTCCAAACCGCGCCCAATTCACTTCAACGTACACCCTACTCGACGAACCTCTCTTAGCCTTGACGTTTTGATTACTTTGTCTTTTACTTAAAAATTCTTGTGAGTTTTTCAAAGTGTGAAGAACTCTTGATGATTTGTTTTTCTGGTTTTTGATGTGTTTGGCAGAATAACGTGAGAGAGAGGTTGAGAACGTGAGAGAGAGTTGAGAAACGTGAGGGAGAGAGTTATTAGGATTTAGGAGACTAAATTCAAGACTTTGTCAAAATAGGATTTATTTAACTTAATAAAAATCTGATTTTTTTTTCTTTTTATTAAATCAGCTAATAAATATTAATTAATTAAATTAATTTATCAACCTTAAATAAAAGCAATTTAAATCATTGCTTCCACCTAGGTTCGAACCCGGGTGGAGCAAGACTCTACTCCAACAGCTCAATTTCGGCTCTCTCTCCCAAAATTGCCCCTCCATCTTATTAAATAATTAATTAATTATATATTTTAGGGTAATTACGATATTACCCTTAGCCTGGTAAAAGACCATTTTGCCCCTAGACCCTCAAAACTTAAGATTTTCTTCTTTTTAAGTCTGGTAAAGACTCCTTCGATTAAATATTCGTTTTTGAGAGCCTTACTTGGTTGATTCCAATCTTTCCAAGCTCAACTAACTCCCCAAGATTAGTTGGCTTGGTCGTAGTAAGGGTTCTGAGGTATGGTTCTACGCGTATGAATCCGTGTGAACCTTGTTCTAATTGCAAGCATTCTTGACACCCTAAGTCTTGATCCTATTCATTTTTAGGGTTGTTACACAAAACCCCAAAACAAATCCCAAAAGCTCTCCCTTCTCTCTACATTTTCTCTCTACTCATCCCCCATTGAAGAAGCTTTGAAGCTTGGAGAAGAAGACCAAATCCCTCATTTTCTACTCAATTTCGTGGTGATTCATCTTTAATGTATGGTTTCTTTCACTCTCGGGATCCTTTTCCCCAAGAGGTCCCTCCAAAAGATGATTTCTAAATCCCCTAAGGTCTTCTTTGAAAATGAAAATTATGAATCAATTGTGGTTAATTATGATGAATTAATGTTGTTTAAGAATATATTGATGGTTAACTGATGATTTCCTATGAGATTTCCCTAGACCCATGTCCTTTCCCCAATTTCATGAAAACCTTGAATTGATATGGTGAATTGGGAAGATTATGAATATGTAGATTGACTACATTGTTGTTAATTATATAATTTCTTCTTGAATTTACCTTGTCTATGTAATTGGTTATGTATTCTTGGTAATGGAACTATGATGGTTCTTGGAAGGGCAATGAGGTATGTTGATTGGTTCTTCTTGGATTCAATTATGAATTATGAGTTACTTAGATAGTAATGCTTCTAAGTCTAATATGTGGTTGTGATGCTGATGCTAAGTATTCCTCATCCCTAACCCTAAGATATTGAATTATATATGTGCTATGTATGAATGTTATGATACGATTATTGTATGACTGAAATTAGTTCTTATGATTACAATAAAGTGATAGGTGAATGGTTTATTCAATTATGAAGTGGTGTCTGAAGTGAAAGGATTGTTCTCACTTGTGATGACCTACGAGCTATATATGATAGGATGTTTACATAGGGGTATAGAAGAGACTAATATGAACTTGTCTGATAAGATAATATGATTACTAAAGGTAATAATTGCTTAGCAACGAAAGGGCATGTAAATGAGGTGGAGGTCTCATGTTAGTAAGTTCGGCCTCCCACATGGGTTTCCTCACGTTAGTAAGTCCGGATTCCCTAATATGTGTTGTCTCATGAGATGGAAACCTCCACGTTAGTAAGTCAAGGTTTCTAGAAACAATCTCCTTGACACTTAACTATGTGTCCACATAGGACTCTAGCTTAGTGGATACACCTAGATAGTTACGTACGAATGGTTACACCTTAGGAAAGTGTTAACCCTCTCTTTTCGGTGTGTGAGTAGAACACCTGATTCTATGTAGATCACATGGTCTCATGTCGGTTATTGCCCTAATTTACCTAACTTAAAAGTAAATGAATAAGTTAAGTATGTGAACTCTTATTAGGGTTGTCTCGAAGGCTTCTACATAGGGTAAGGGAGGGTATAGGACTTCTCTTACTCATTGCACATATGGGGTCCTAAGGGGTGGTTCTAGTAGTGTTCTTTTATGATTATGATTATGATTATGATTATGATTATGTTGATAATCTATGAGTAGTATTGATGTATGAATCATGATATATATGAGAATATGTTGTAAGTATGAAATGGGTTGCTTAATGTGATACTTAGTTTTGGATAGGGTTATGGGGATTTATTCTTGGCATTGCAGAGTGTTGCTTGAGTTGCTTGTATGTTTGTATGACTATGCGGTTCCTTATATATGTATATTGAATTGTTAGTCATTGTGCATGGTTTTGACTAAATTGTGCCTTTTCTCATGCATAAATGATTTTTATGCATAGGGACCATACTTAGTACATGTGTTTTGTACTAACCCATATCTCTTCCCTTTTTCCCAAAGATTGTAGGTTCGGGCCGCTAAGGTATCATTAAGGCTAAATCAAGAAGGCTTGGACTAGACTCTCCATGTTTTGTTATGCCCTCTAGTTAGAGGATGCTACCACACATTCTATTTTTAGTAGTACTCGTATTATCTAATAGACATTCATTTCTTTCCTATTGTTGAAGATATTGATGTAAGCCCTATGTGGCAATTATGAAATTGTGTAAGGGCTTTGCCCGGGTTGTTTGACTTTGTTTAGATGGTTGATATGAGACAAAGATTTAGACTAAATTCATATTTCTTTTTATGATGTGTATGTGAGAAGCCTAAGTATACTTACTATGTAGAGGTCTATGTAAACCTCATTACTATATATGTAAATTTTAAAAAATTTCCGTATTTTGACATATGATGTGATATAATGTATATGTTAACGTCTTGTCTTAGTCCTCATAGAGGACGACGATGCCGATTACGCCTAGGGGGTACTTTGGGTCGTACAACATGCCATTTTTATGGGACATATTCAGAACAATCTTTTCAGCAACCCGGTCAGGCTCGCCAATGTGATTCGGCGACTCACCGATCGGTTTAGCGAGACTGTCTGCAACATTTTTTCTTTAGTTTTGTTGAGGTATTTCTGAAAATTCCAATGTGTTTTAGAGATATGGCCAGAAAAAAAGTAATTGGACGAGACATGCCACCCCGCAAGAGGGAAAAGAGAATCACCATCAAGGAGGATGTAGTTGCATCCAAAGCCAACGCCACAAAACTCCCTACCACAGGTAGTAAGGGCAAAGGAAAAGGAAAAACACTAGCTCCTGAGTCATCAAAGGTTAAATGTGACAGTGAGAGAGTGTACGCCACTCACCTCACCACTTTTGAGAGTGAGGATGAGCACCAGAACCCTCATGATGCCATCTTTGAACCCGAGGATGACCACCTGCTAATGGTCCGGAGAGTTGAGCAGCGATCCAAGAGGATGCATGATCCGTCTACGATCAAGGTGCCTGACACCCATACCTCTCCTCATATCCCAAACAAAGTTGTAGTCCCAGAACCACCTATGCATGTTCCTCCATCCCGATTTATGAATAAATTACAGACTTAGGGACTGAGGACCATCATTGAGGAGATGAGGCTGTCAATGGATGGGGTGATAGACCGACACCTATAAATTTGGCGTATCATAAAGTCTTGCAAGTTTGAGATTTCACTAAACCCTGGGTTCCTATATTCTTAGTTGGGTCCTGGAGTTCTACACTGGATATAGACCCTTTGTGCCACAGTAAAAAAGAGAAAAGTTGCAACCTTCAAGTTAGTAGGCTACGTAGTTGTTAGATGGAAGAAGGTAAATTGTGACAGCAATTACATATGTTGAATTTGAATGCAACAACAACATTGCGGACGACTACCAGTACATGATAAAGACAGAGTCTTAGGAGACTATGAAAAGTTGTTTAGCTCCTCTTCTATCTAATGTCACTCCTTGGTAAATCGAAGCTTGAATGTTAATTGAGAAGAAAGACCCCAATGTGGCAGCGAGGTACTAGTTTAGCTTCATTAGTAGCTACATCATTCCCTCACAAAATGAGTCCATCCTCCGCAACCTCAAGAAAGCATGTCTAGGAACCATCATCGCACATAAACGGGTTAACTTGGGTGTCATCACTAAGCAGGAGATGGTCATGAGGGCCAAACAACGCTAGTCGTCCCTTCCCTTCCCTGTCCTAATTACAGGTTTGTTCCGGTGTGTTGGAGTTCCTCATGATGGGAAGATTCACATCGAGGTTACTCCCAAATCTGCCACAAATATCTGGCACATAGAGTCTGGTGATACTCGGAAGGAGACAAGTAGGAGGAGAGCGGCTCCGATGGATGCATCCCCGGAGGTTGATGTTAAGTTGATATCTATAAAGAAATCTATTCCTACTTTTTCCTTTGGTCCTTCATGTACACCCGCTTATATTTCCTCCCAGGCTCCTAGTTCTTCTATTACTTACCAGCCCACCAGGATTACTCAGGCCATGATCCTAAAGAAGGGGCACTTACCCCATTCTGCCGATGTGAGGGCTGCCCGATTAGAGGCAAAAGTACCTTGGATGATTAATATGGCACCTAGCTGCATTGACACCCTTTTGATACATCTATTTCACTCTCACAAAAAACAGTAGATACAAGTGATAGTCGATAGGGGCTACTTTAGAGGTGACAACTTTGAAAGCTAGGGTTTAAGATTTGAGAAAGGATGTGGACTATTCGAAGTCCACAGAAGTAACTTCCCTTTTTGAGTCAACTGAGGATCAGGATGCCCCGGCCAGTTTTAAGATTCCTCCAGCTACTACTAGATATATGTCTATGAAGGATGTTGGTGTTGCTAAGTTTGAGGCTAAGACCGACGAAGAATGGTTTGAGGAGCAATAGGTTGTTGGGTATGATGATTTAGACAACTTAGATAGGCTTATTTGAAGGACACATATATGGTGATCTAGAGTGGACCGAGTGTTGATGTTACACAAAGCATTGATGCCCCGAGAGATAAAGAGACTGCGTAGACATTCCCTTTTCTTTACCTCCCTCTTTGTTCTTTTTATTGACTTTTTATTATTATGTTTCATTTGAGGACAACTGCGTTTTTATTTGTGGTGGAGTGAGGTATTTCCATACCTACCTCTTGTGACTATCTTATATATATATATATATATATATATATATATATGTGTGTGTGTGTGTGTGTGTGTGTGTGTGTATATGTGTGTGTGTGTGTGTGTGTGTGTGATGATATTGTTTCATGGATGTTTGATCTTATGGCTCCTTATGATGAATGAAATGGTTTTTGACCCTTCTAAAAAATTTTGCCACTCCTTTTTTGCTTGAATATGGATATTCTTGTGCGAATATGAGTATCATTCATGATCAATAGCGATAACTTGAATAGTACTTTTAATTGAACAAAAATTAATGCTCAGCTACAATGAGGCCAAATAAAGTTGCATACACAATGTGTGAACATTTTGCATCTCGTTGTGACTAGCTGATTATCGAATGTGTCTTGTGCTGAATATTGCACAGTAGATAAAGTGTGGAGTCTCGTTTGATATTGCTGTCAATTTCTTCAGTGGTGACTTACCGTGAACCTTGTGTTATGACACTAAGTGATGCTAGCTCTTGAAATTATCTTAGGCAACAATTTTGAAGAGTGAAAAAATTGACAGTATACCTCTTTCGTGGCCAACATTGTGAGATGTGTGGACCTTGATTGAACCCCCTTTAAGATTTATCCTTTTCTTGGAAGAAACTTGAACAAATATGACCCCACTTTATCCATTCACCCGTTACTCTCAAGAAGTGTGGTTTGTTTGAATAGCCAACTTATGTCAAAAGCCTAAGTTGGGGTGTGGTCAAAAGTGAAGGTAAATCAAGAAATGTGAAGAATTCCCCTTTTGAGTCATGATCTTGAAAAAGATGGAACCCCTCCGTATAAAAAAGAGAGAAAGAAAAGAAGAACGAAAAAGAAAAAAATAATGAAAAAGGTTGATAAATAAGGCTTTGAAAGTTGCAAAAGAAATAGTGTGTCCAGAAACTCATTTGAAGTTGAATAATGGGGTCAATTTTAAGCATGAGTAAAAAAATTTGAATAAAAGAAAGAAAAGTGATATTCAAATGATATTTCATCAGGGTAGCAGCCACTGAGCCTAAATGATCATACCTTTACACTCAGCCATGGTACAAGCCTTGAAAACCCCTTTTTAATCTTGAGTGAGCTGAAACAAATTTTGATTGGAAAATAAGGACAAACCTATGGGTTAAGTCAGGCATGTGTTCATCTTTATGAGTGTAAAAGTTGTATGTGATTCCGGAGCTATATATTTTTGAAGAGTTGTGTGTGGATATGTAATCATCTTTGTTGTGAGGGCATTTGAGTACCTTTGTTGAGCTTGAACTCACATTTAAAGCAAGTATTGTGAACTTGAGAATCTTTAATAATGGTGAGTCACAACTTGAGTCTTTGAGTGCATAATTAATCCTTGCATGAGTAAGTTGAGTCTTACGGTATGCATTCATGATTGAGTCTTTTATAGCACTATTTGAAACATCCTTTTTAAACTGTTCAACTTGAGTTTTTATTGAGGACAACAAAAAATTTGAGTCAGGGGTGCTGATGAGTTCGAGATTTGGGCTCATTTAGGACTTTTTTTTTATATAGATTCAGTGTCCTCAAATGCTTCATTTGTGTCAATAACTGATGTAGACCCTTAATTTTCAGGTATATGGATGGAGGAACAAAGAAAGGACACTAACAGGAAAAACTGATCAAAATTGGCTGAAGAAGTGAAGATGGGTGAGCTTGAGGATGGCCAAGAGCAATCGGCGAGTCACCGATTGGCTTAGCAGAGGACCTAAAGTTCCAGTACGTCAAGCCCTAAATAAAAGAATCAAGTTGGCGATGAAATAGAGCAGTCGGTGGATCGTTGAGTATTCCACAAACCCAAGATAGAACGCCCAATGTTACAAACCATGAGGATGCTGAGTACAAAGGCATAAGGGCGATGGAAGTGACCAAAGGGAGGCTCGCCGAGTGGTTCGGCGAGGCCGATATACTTCACCAATTGACTCTTTGCAGCACATTTTCGGCGACTATTAATATGTTTTGGAACATTTAGATTAATATCTTGAATCTTATTTTTAGATCAATTACTCTTTAGAACAATAGTTTTTTAAGTTTTCCTTAGCTTTGAAGGATTGAAGAAATTCACTTTTGAGAAATTGGAAGTGGGTCATTGAGAATCTGTAAATTAGAGCATTGCGAAGATGAAATTTCTCTTACCCAATTAATGGATAATCAATTTGGTAACGATTTTACCTTTTTATGACGTCTAGCTAAAACCCCAATTCTTGGGGTGTGATTATGTGATTATGCATTGATGTAGCTTATGTGTATTGGTAATTGTTCTAAATGCTATTTATAAGTGATTTAAATCATTAATTGTGGTTTAATTAAGAATTATAGTTGCAAATGCAGTTATTCCTTTATGTTCTTGGCTTGCTCGAGAGAGAGGTTTTAGAACTGAGGTTTTTAATTGATGGTTTATTGGTATTGGGTTGACT
Organism: Solanum sitiens; assembly: GCA_016801875.1. Classification (NCBI taxonomy): domain Eukaryota; kingdom Viridiplantae; phylum Streptophyta; class Magnoliopsida; order Solanales; family Solanaceae; genus Solanum; species Solanum sitiens. Next base: position 1,821,695 of record JABWTJ010000071.1, read on the forward strand.
TAGGTTCAACTCGAGAGATTGAATCCTAAACCAATCCCAAACATTCATCTTGAGAGAGTGAATGGATTAAGGTGTGAGATGATCTTTATTTTGGATGCTTGTTGATGTTAAATAGAAATCACTTGATTCAGGGTAAATTGTTCAAGAGAAAATTTACGTCCATTATAGCCTAGCCTACTCACTAATATCTAGCTATTTTCTAATAGTTGCAATTACTCATATGTCTATATTAGCCTAAAATAGATCACATCCCAAGAATTCATCTCATTATTGTTAATTCACAATGTTTGTGGTTGTTTGTAGTTGATAATCAAAATTAAAACCTCTTATTTGATATTCGTGTCATCCCTTGATTTGAATGATGTCTTTATTCGATAATTTCTATTTTTATGACTGAATTGACCGTATTTATACTTTCCAATTGAATCTGAAACATGTACATCTTCATGTGGGTTTCGACCCCAACTCATTTAGTTCGGTTTTATACTGATTTGCTATCGTTGAACACCTATAATTTGATGAGGTGTACTTGAAACGTTTAATCAGCCTTCAAAAATGTTAATCATCAAAATATCATTAGAAAGGGACATAACTAACCATCCAGGACACTAATTATTGAGCTAACTGAGCCTCAAATAAATGTGAATCTACCATTCATCAACTGAAAGACCGTAGAGGTCTGACACTATGTCTGGCTTGTCGTTAGAGCTCTTCTTTTGCAACAATTAGCTTTATTTGTCTTGAGCTTTACTGATTTCCTATCTAATACAATAGAAAAATATATTAAATGATGCAGTCATTTCTTAAGAAATGGCAATTCCTTGGAAATTGGAAAGTTTAAAAGGAAAGGAAATATGCATTTCTGCGCACTAATAGTGAATCTACGAGACTAACCTTCAGACTGTAGAATGTCTTACGGTCCGTAGGAAGGAATTCGTGAGATTAGGTTTGAGTTTTGAAAATTTTAAGTTTTTGATGTTTGACCTACGACTGAATAGGATGAGTCAAAGAATATTATACGGGTCGTATGAGAGTTTCATAGATAGGATCGAGACTTGGTGAAATTTTGGAGTTAAAGTTAGGCTCTAGAAAAGGGGTCTACGAGAAACAGAGTGGATGACAACCCATTGAATAGTTTTGTGGAAGTTGAATGGATGTTAAACATCAGTAAGTGTCTCTACAATTGATCAAGACAATCCGTAGAATGTCTTACGTACCAAGGTATGAACCATATATCTTGCTCGTTGTTTTTAATTAAGGGTATTTTTGTATTTCGACCCAACTAATCCCTGAAATATGTTTTTTTAGCCCCATAATTACCCGTATAACCGTATTTACCCTTACCCTTAAAACTAAATACTATCACTCACTCAAACTCTCCCGAAATCTCTCGAAGTCTTCTTTCCCAAATTCTCTCAAGAGTTGTCAACGTGAAGGTTAAGGTTTCACCAAGCTATAAGGTTCTTGTCTCCATTGAAAGTTTTTTATTATCCATGGTATGTGAGGATTAAGCAATGGATTCCTTCAATCCAATGGGTTCCAAGAGAAACTAAAAATCTCGAATTCAATTTCACCCAATTATCTAAGGGTTATTTATTATAATTCAATTTTTTATCTTCAATATTATTATGCAATATTTGATTCAGTTACATCATATTCAATTGATTTCATATGGACCCACGCTTATTACTATTTTACGAACTTGAATTATTATCAAATCTTATGAAGTTATAAATTATGATTATAAAAATTATGCATGTTTTATGAAAAAGATGATATAAACTATGGATGTGTTTATAGATAAGTATCAATGACTTGTGAAAGGTTTTATCTCATATGAATGAAATCGTGATTTTAAAGGAGCTACTCTATAATGACTTATAATTTCATTGGAACTTTAATTGTGTCTTTTCAAGTATTTTGATACGAATACAATTATGAATTTCCCATTGGGCTTTACTTAGTACTGAGAGGACTTTAAAATGGAGGCCCTACTACGAGTAAAGCTTTGATCTTTAGTAACAATTCTCTTGTCCCAAACTACGTCTCACCGTAGGATTTCCTCCAATGACCTAGCTAGTGGATCAACAATAGCAATTATGAATGAATGTTATGGAACTCTACATTGGCAAGTAGTTTTCCCTTTTAGGTCAAGGGGCATGTTAGGTTCCATGTTATAGCTCATATGATCTTATTGTTGGTTAATGGTAAATATCCCACAAACGAACTGTGTTTTCCTTAAATGATTTTTATGAAAGCTCCTCATATGGTTTTAATATGCATTGACCTTAATTATGACTCATGGATTCTTTAATGGTTTTTACTATATTTACTTGGTAATGCATATTATCTTTATAGATCCTGAAATTATCATTCATATGTTTTTATGCATTTCTCCATACTTAATACATTCAATGTACTAATGCATACTTATTCATAAATTGTCTTATAATATAGGGTCTGACATTTCTACTTCGAGAGGTGTTTAGTATCGAGATTTCTCAACTATTGTTCGCTTAGTTTTGGTGAGTCTTTATTAGTCGAGGATAAAATTCTATACACTCTATTGTTTTTATTGTCTTTTCTGCTTCAGACTTATACGTGGTTTATGTGTTACGTCTCAACCACTCGTATGATTTTAGAAAGACTTGTCGTATCTCGTATGTACCCCGTTGGTATCCTTTATGTCATCTTATGATTTGAGACTTATATTAGTTATATCTCTCATATTGTATTCTATTGTGTCATGCTTATGTCAAGTGTCTTATTTAGGGTCTCTCGGGGTCCTATTTTCCATGCCACGTCTAGGATTTATTTTAGGTCATGACAAATTTGGTATTTGGAGCGCTAGGTTTTATAATGATTCTAGGATGTCTGACAAGACGATTGAATAAAGTCTTATTTATCAGTGTGAAGCACACCACATTTATGAATAGGAGGCTACAACGATTTTAGGAAACTTCACTTCTTTCACTATTCTAAAGTAGCACCATAGAGTTCATCTTTATAAAGGCCTTTCACTAAACCATTTTCCAATGTTTTTCAAGATATGCCTTCTCGAAGAGCTAATGCAAGAAAGTATATGGAGCTTGAGGTTCCTCAAGTGCCGATCAGTCCTTTGGCTAAGAAAGTGACTCATGTCGAATTCTTAGCCGCTTTTCAAGTGTTGTCTCAAGCTACAATGGACCAAGATAATAGAGAAGCTATTGCTCGTGAACTTAAATGTGGGTAGGACATATATAAGGGTGAGGGACTTCACAAGGATGAATCCCTCAGAGTTTCACTGGTCGAATGTTGATAAGAATCCTTAATAGTTCATTAATGAGACTTCTAAGATAGTTGAAATTATGGGAGTGTCAAAGGTAGAGAATGAGTAATTGGTTGACTATCAACTCAAAGGTGTTGCACAAGGTTGGTTCAACCAATGGAAGGAAGATAGGGCTATTGATGCGAGTCCTCTTGATTAGGAGAAATTCAAAGGGGACTTTCTTAATAGTCTCTTTTTTTCTTGAGATGAGAGAGAAAAAGGTACACGAGTTCATTAATATTCATCAAGGAAATATGAGTGTGAAAGAGTATGCTTTGAAGTACACTCCATTGCCTTATTATGCTCCATCTATGGTTTCTGACTCTAGGGAAAGGATGAGTAAGTTTGTATCTGGTGGTAAAGAAGTGTCGTACTACCATGTTGATGAAAAAGATGGATAGATCTCGTTTGATAATACATGCCCAACAAATTTAAGAGGAAAAGATAAAGGAGAAATCTAAGGAGTAAAATAGGGAAAAGACTAGTTGATAGTAATATTTCTCATTCAAGGTCTGGTGGATATGGTCGTTATCAATTCCGGCAGAGGTTCTACAGGAAAGGTTCTTCTAATGTTCCGTCTCCTAAGATCAACAAAGATAGGGTGTCTAACCCTAAATCTCAAGAAATTAGTGGAAATGGATTACTCTCTAAAAATGTGGCAAGAGTCACTCAAGAAATTGCTTAGTTGGTACGGATGTTTGCTTTGAGAAGAGTGGTTTCACAATGAGGGATTGTCTGTTGCAAGCTCCTAGGGGAAAGGATGGTAGGAAAGCTCAGCCTAGTGGTTCTGGTTCGGGTGCTCCTTACCAAAATAGGTGTATGCTCTTTAGACTTGACAAGATTATTTACATTCCTACTTTATTCAAATAAGGTGAAACGTTGTGGTGACTCAAAAAATAATCAATTAAATCAATGTTAAATGAATTTTCAGAAATAAGAATTTTAAAGGAGTCGTCTCCTAATTTTAGGAAAAACTAGAAAATTAAATTAATTAAATAATTTAAAAAAGTTTCTACGATACCAATAGATTCTAGTTAAGGGGTTCAAGTTATTCCAAATGGAATGTGTTAATCATCCTTCGAAATCCACAATTGTGGGTCCCGAATGAATTCATCTTTTCAAATTGCGGAAGAAATAAAAAATAATATACAAGTGTAACAAAAATGTAATAACCCAAATAATAAAATAAAAGAATAGTATAACAAACGGCCTAAGGTTCGTCTAACATCGATATATACAATATAATGAATAGAAAATATAATTCGAACTCCTTTTGAATAGCTTCAATGGGAACAAACACTGAGATACATGTAAACACACTTAATAAAAGTGTTAGTAATAAATAAATATGAATAAAATTGAATAACTCAAATAACAACTTAAAAATAAGAACTCGTCTTATTAACATGGATACCTTGGAAATCGACGTATTTCTTCATCGGCCAATTCTAACATACAAAAAATATAAATTTAAACTAAGTTTCCGTCTTTTAAGATGGAGAGGCCTCGAAAACCGACGAAGAGACTTTTTCATTGGCCAAAATACATAATTATTCAATGTGACATTAACAAAGTAATTAATAGAAAAATTATCCAAAACAGAAGGCAACAGTCGAAAAAACTAAAACAAACATATCTCCTTAAAAATAAAACAATTGTAAATTGTCAACAGCAGTCCAAAATCAATAATAAAATTGGAAGGCCTAACAACAAAATCAACACAATAACCAACTGGTATACATACAATAAAATAATAAAAAGAAAGCACAAAGTTAAAGCAATATTCAACCATAGTAATAATAAAGAAAATGATGCATATCATCAGAAATGTTTTCAAAAAAATACAAAATACTATAAATGACAATCCGTACGTATTAAGCCAGGCTAATCAACATGTAAAACAAAATAAAAATAACAGTAGCAAATAAAACCAACTAACAATAAAGTAACAAAATAATTAAGATATCCATAATAAATATGAAAAGGGAAAAGGGCATTTTTAGTCCCTGTGTTAAGACTATATTCTTATTTTACTCCTCGTGTTATCTAACTTAGCATTATTAACCTTCAATTATATCAAGTAAGTGATTTTAGTCCTTCAACTTAAAGATTCAAAAAAAATTAACAGAGTGTTCACTGCTAAAAGGGGTAGTTCAGATATTTCCTTTTCAATTCTGTCTATTTGAAGAACAAGCTAAGTCTTCCCTATCTCTATCTAGAAGAACAAGACCGTCGATTTGAGCTACAATTTCAAAAACCCACTTGATAGGCATTAACCCTCTCTCTCACACCGACTAACGATAAATTATGCAATGAATGATTTTTTTTAAAAAGATTTCTGTTTTCTCAAGCAATTACTTTAAAATATCCGAATTACCCCGTTTAGCAGTGACCTCTCTATTTTTGGGTATGTTAGTTGAAGGATTAAAATCACTCACTTGATATAATTAAAGGTTAATAGTGCTAAGTTAAATAACACAATGACTAAAATAAGAAATTAGCCTTAACATAGGGACTAAATAACATTAAGAATAAATAACAACAAACAAATGATACTAAAATAGAAATAAGTGAAGCAATAACAAAAAACAGACAAACAAATAGCGTAAAGGGTCAATAAATTCGTTTAAGAAGGTAAAGTTTACCAAATATCGAGTCAATCACTGGCAAAATCACTAATCTATACGATATGGTAGCTCTCAAGTTGTCACTGGTTGACATTGCTGATATGGTGTTTGAAGGTCATTTAGTGTAATTTTCAGTTGGCTTTGTAGTTGTGTTCTGTGCTTGAAAGATCTGGTTGTCCTCGAGCTTTTTAGCTAGCTGGCGTTGGGGTTTCGACGGAAGCGGCAAGAAAACTAAAGGGTTTTTGGTAGCTGTTATATGGTGGTGTGCGCTGATGATAGCATGGTGGAGGAAGAGAGGAGAGGTAGTTTGGGGGCTGATAGGACTAGAAGAAATAAGGCTAAAGTGAGTGGGGTGATCGAAGATGGTTGTTCCAGGTAGTTTTGGCAGCGCGATTCTTGTAACTTGAAGTTGTTCCTTGAAGAACCGTGAGGAGGAAGAGAACAGTGGTCGTGAGGTTTCTGGTTTATTATTCACATCAATTGGTGTCTTCAACCTTTAGAACTGAAATACATCAATTTTTCAAGTACCTTTTGAATATAATGAGGTTGAAACATTAGCAATTTTTCAAGTACCTTTTGAAACAAATCAGCAACTCTTAAATCTTTCATATTAAACTTACTAGCGAGCATACGCTTAGTAGCTTCAACATTAGCAATGTCGTTGCTCATTATCAGCATGTCATCCAGATATATACCTACAATGACCTCTTGATTTGAAATGTAAACGCATTTAGCACGTTCATTGGTCTTACACCCATTTGTCAGCATCGTTTGATGAAACTTTGTATGCCAATGTTTCGCTGCTTGTTTTAGTCCATAGAGTGACTGAGAAAGTTTGCATACTTTCTTTTCTTTATCAGGAACTACGAAGACCTCAGGATATGCCATTTAAATTTCTTGCTCCATCTCTCTATTTAAGATGGAGGTTATACATTCATTTGATGGATTTCGAATCATATACTATAGGTAGGGAAATTAGTATCTGAAGTGATGTAATCTTAGTCACTTGTGAGTATGTGTCAAAATAATCAAGATCTTCTTTGTGTCTAAGGTCTTTACCGAAAAGTCTGCTTTGTATTTTACAATAGCTCCATCACCTTTCATTTTCCTTTTAAAATCTATTTCTAACCCAAAGGTTTGTCTCGTGGAGGAATGTCAACCAACTCCCATATATGGAGCTTAAGATTGATTCAATCTCCTATTGATAGCCTCTTTCTTAAAGGTTGTCCGTAGGTAACATAGTTTATTTGAATGTTTCACGCCCATACAAGAAGGAATGTTACAAAATAAAATCCAAATGAAGTAGATGTCATTTGACATTTACTATCCCTTAGACTCTCTTTATTAGGTATATTCTCTTTTGAATCTTCTCGAGGTCATTTATAACCATTACTAGATAAATCGAGTATAGTTTTTTAATGATAGATATGCTCAAAGAATTTAGTATTATCTATTTGCATTACTGTATTGTCATGAACATCTGGATGTTCAGACTTATGAATAAAAAATCAACATGTCTTACTGTTGGTGGCCTATCTAATGAATACACCGTGTACAGTCTTAGGTCCTATTTTAACCCTCGTATGATTAAGAACTTCAATTAGGTCCTATTTTAACCCTCGTATGAATAAGAACTTCAACTTTGTCTCGATACTCCACACTTAAAAGTATTTCAAGTTGGGTTTTCTACCATACTATTTCTCATATGAAATAACATGTGTCTTGTTGTGAGGAACTCTATTGAGTATTCTATTTACTGTAAGGATAGCTTACCCCCTCCCTCCCTCCCCCAAGTTTTGTAGTAAATTGAACTTATAAGTAAGACATTCATCATTTTTATTAAAGTTCGGTTTTCCTTTTCGCAATTGAATTAGACTAAGGAGAGTAAGGAACATTACTTTGATGGATGATCCCATTTTCCTAACATATTTCTGCAAATGGAGATTCATATTCTCCACCTCTATCACTTATTATCATTTTTATCTTTATGTTCAGTTTTATATTGTTTAAATGCATCTATTGCCATCCTTACCATTCAACAAATATACATAACAATATTTAGTGAAATCATCAATAAAAGTTATGAAATATTTTTTCCCAACACAAGATGGTGTTGATTTCATGTCACAAATGTCTGCGTTAATCAACACTGACGGATATGAATTCCATTCAATAGATTTGTATGGATGCTTAGCATACTTATATTCAACACATACTTGACATTTTATTTTATTTCACTCAAAGCTAAGAAAAAAATTAATGTTGATCATCTTTTGCAATTTTTTTTGTAATTGACATGTCTCAAATGTTCATGTTATAGATAGTTTTACTCAAGCAAGTAAGAAGCAGAATGTTTATTCATATCAACTGAAATTACATTAAGTTTGAAGAGGCCCTCAATAAGGTTATCTTTTCATACATACATTTAATTCTTACTCATTATAACTCTACCGGAAAAAAATATACATTTGAATCTGGTTTTGGTCGGAACAGGAAAAGAAATTAAATTCTTTCTCAATTCTGCAACATGCAAGACTCTATTTGCAGTCACCACCTTGAAGTGAACTTTAAATATTTCCAGTTCCTTTAACCTTAAGAGCATCACAGTTTTCCATAAACAACTTCTCGACTGCTAGGGCAAGAACATATGGTGTAAATACTTCTTTGTTAGCACAAACATGTCATGAGACACTAGAATCTATCCAACATTCTCTTAGCTTTCCAACCAAGTTGCATTTTGAAAGCATTGCAAAGAGATCATCCATCTTTCCTTTGAATTCATCCAAATTTTCTTGATCCTTGTTCTTGTCCTTATTGTGTACTTGGAATTCACTTGCCCTGTGACCATGTTTGCCTCAACAGAAGTAGTTTCTTGCAAACTTGTTCTTAGAAGGATTTCTCTTTGGTCGAGATGTTTTTTTGTTTTCCTTAAGCTCCTGGGTTTTCTTCAACAACAGTTTCTCTACATATTGCCCCCATCATGTAACACAGGCCTATGATCACTAATGACCCCAAGTTAACCCTAAGTTTTACATATATCAAGTATGCTGAAAATATAAGTACGATAAACGGAAGCATAACTAATAAATGAGCCAAACTAAAGGACTCCAACTAAAAATATAAAAACAAGCCCAAATAGTTAAAATTTAAGTGTGATCTTGATTTTGACTACCTGAAACTACATTATTAAACGATGTAGTGCAAAATATGTGTCAGTACTTCAAATGTACTAAGCACGCTAAGATATAGATGCTAAGATGAACAACATTATAACTGAGCAATATAATAATGATTATTGAAATAGAATGTATGGAAGCTTAAGTGAAATCTGGGCTAAATGTAATGACCAAGTACTAATCATGTAACTAATATGTTGAACAAAATGTTGATAACATGGTCAATGCAATATGAGTATGATTGTGGGAGATACTTTTCACAGACATAAGCTACGTGAGATAGAGTGGATTCCGATGTATATGCCCCCAACGTGAGGAACAAATATATCTTTCAATTGGTATAAAGGCATGACTCTGGTGTGACCACTAAAGCTGATGCCCAACATAAGGGACTTCTGAACTTATGGTGGCACATAGTTTTGGACTGTGAGGGTACGCTTAAAGGTATTCCAACTGGGTGATAAGTCTACTCCTAACTGAATGAAAACTAAAATGCACTGAAATAATGAGTAGATCAAAATATTGACATGCTATTTTGGAATGCACATAATTAAACTAGAAGTTATGTCATTCAATTTCTAAACCATATTTTATGACTAATCTTCCTAGCAAGTATAATTTATGAGTTGATAGTACATAAAATATAGGGTTCGGAATTCTATATATTCAAATTGCACTAAATCACCAAGAATCATGTTACTTAAATCATGGGAACTATAACAACTAAAATCACAAGAAATCTTCAAAATCATGAAACCTCAGAACTGAATAGTTTATCAGAAATTGAAGAACTTACTAAATTAAAGAGACATGATGGCTGAAAGGAACCAAATAGTGAAATCCCACATACCTGGTAATGAATCTATGAAGAAATCCTTTGAATTTTGGGGTTGAAATTCGAAGAACACTCTATTTGTTCCTAGGAGAAATGGTTGAATTTTCCTCTTCTTTTCATTCTAAGTTGGGTGATTTTTGGAGAATGAGGGTTCTGGGTAATATCTTACAAGATTATAGGGTTAAACTGAGTATAATGACGTAGTTTAGGCATCAAATGATGTAGTTTAAGTGCCCAATGCATAGGGAAAAAGACCAATGTGACCCTGACATAAATTCTACTAAAGTGGCTTCAAGATAGGCTTCATGGGTCGTCATGATGACCAAGTCCCGTCTAGCAGCTCGTGATTGCTAAAATGGGCATAACTTTTTACTACGATCTTGGATTTTAGAAAACTCAGTGGTCTTAAAAAGAGGACTCAAAAATTTTAATTTGACAAGTCATGGGCCACCTAATTCATTCTTTTTACTCAAACATCTGGTCTTTTAAAGTTGACCCTGAACTCTAAGTCTAGCAAGTCCCCATTCACAGACGACTTCACAGTCCATGTGGAGCTTCACATACCATTTATATGTATATGGTTCTTGACCATTGACTTTGGGTGAGACCTCAGTTTAAATTTGATGAATTGACTTCAAGAAATGCTTCATGGTCCGTCTAAAGACGTCCCGTTAATGGGTCGTGAAGATTCTCTTGCCGACAGGGCTTCCCTAAAACGAGCATAACGTTTTACTCCGGGCTCGAAATTAGACAAACTTGGTGGCGTTGGAAAGAAGACTCAAATAACATTAATTGAACAGGTTTTAGATCACCTAAATCATTTTGTGCTGAATGATGTAGTCCTTTGAAGTAGACACAGATCTTAAAGTCTGTCAAGCCTCATTCACAAGCCACATCACGGCTCGTACGAAGCTCCATGGACTATCTAATTCTTCGTGGTTTTCGCAGTAGCCATGGTGGTTATATGTTCCCCTCATGCTCATGGCTTGTGTGGAGCTCTATTAACCATTTATCGGTCCATGGTCTTTCACTTTTTTCTTAGTGCACAACCACAAGGAAGGTGATGGCTCATGGTCCTACTCACGGCATGTGGACTCCTCCTTGGTTTTCCCATCTCTCTTGATCTTCGTTTAGGTTTTTCAGGTGTTAAAATATCTCCAACTTGTGTCATTTGTCCTCCAATGAAAATTAAATAAGATGATTTTGGAGTAAAGAGTTGAAATCCCTACCAACTGAATATTAGAAAAGATATCTAACTGAACTGAGTTTCATGAACAAGGAAATGCGCTCAAACGCAAGGGTAACTCAGGGAACAAGATACTGATTCTGAATTACACAAGAGTAAGATGAGAGATTGGAAAGGAACTATTACCTCAAGCTGAAATGAAATTGGATGAAAAGAGGTGAGAGTACCTGGCCGTCATGGATGCATCTACTTCCCAAGCAGCTCCATCTTCCGATTGACTGCTCCACGAAACCTTCAATGAAGTGACTTCCTTATTTCTCACCCTACGAACCTAATGGTCAAGAATCTCAACTGGCACCTCTTCATTAGTGAGACTATCTTTCACAACCACACTCTTTAATGGTATTATCAATGTAGGATGACCCACACACTTTTTCAACAAGGAAATGTGAAAGACTGGATGAATAACTTCTATAAATGTAGGAAGATCTAACTCCTAAGCCACATTACTAACCCTTTTCAATATTCTGTAAGGACTTATACATGTAGGACTGATCTTCCGTTTCTTGCCAAATCTCATCACCCATTTTATCGATGACTCTTTTAGGAAAATCCAATCAATTATTTCAAACTCAATGTCTCTTCTCCTCACATCTTTGGAGGACTTCTGACGACTTGGGTTGTTTTTATCCTATCTCCGATGAGTTGAAATTTCTCCATAGCCTCATAAACCGAATCTTGCCAATATAAGGTTGCTTCACCTACTTCGAACAAACAAACCAGAGACCTACATCTATGACCATAAAGTGACTTATAAGGGGCTATCTGAATGCTGGAACGAAAATTGTCATTATAGGCAAACTCTATGAGAGGTAGGTCATCATCCTAACTATCATTGAAATTGATCACGCAAGCTCTCAACATATCACCTAAGGTGTGAATCGTACTCTTTACCTAACCATCCGTCTGTGTATGAATTGTTATACTAAGATTTACTTGAGTACCATGGCCTTTCTAGAATGACTTCCAGAAATAGGATGTAATCTTAGCACCCCTGCCTAAGATGATAAGCAGAGGAACCTCATTCAACCTTCCTATCTCATTGATGCAGAGTTTGGTTTAGTCTTCTATTGAATCTGTAGACTTGACAACTATAAGTGAGATGACTTAGTAACTCTGTCCACTATCACCCAAATAGAGTAACGTTGTGTGCGAGTATGAGGTAAACTTATAATGAAGTCCATGTTTATAACTTCCCACTTCCATATAGGAATGTTAATCTCTTGAGTCATACCTCCATATTATTGATGTATTACCTTTACGTGTTGATAGTTAGGATACTTAGGCATAAAGACTACTATGGCCCTCTTTATGTCATTCCACCAAAAACTTTCCGTAGATCACAATACATCTTAGTGACACATGGATGAATAAAAAATGTAGAATTATCAGCTTAGGTAAGGATCTGGTGCCTCAACTTCACCCTATTTGGAACACATAAGTGACCCTAGTAATGAAGTACACCATGTCCCCCTTGGGAGAAAACCTCAAGTTTTGGCTGATGAACTGCACTTTTCAAATGAAGTAATATAAGAACGCTATCATGTTTTTCCTTAACCGTCGCCACCAATGAGGATGTTTATCCAATCTGAACTATCACACCACTATCTGACAAGTCTTTAAGTTAACTCCTAACCGAGAAATCCAGTGAATATATTTGGCTAAGCAGTTCTTTTCTTCCTCAACATTTGCTAGACTACCCATAGACAACGTGGTGAGAGCGTCGACCACTACATTGGCCTTACCCGAGTGGTATAGAACATTCATGTAAGTCTTTGTGGAACTCAAGCAATCTCCTCCGATGAAGATTCAAATCTTTCAAGGTGAACAAATACTAGATGCTTTTATGATCTCTAAACATATTAAAATGAACACCATACAAGTAATGTCTCAAAACTATTAGGCAAAATACTACAACTGCAAGTTCGAGGTCATAGGTCGGGTAATTCTTCTCATGGAGCTTAAGTTGTCTAGAAGCATAAGTTATGATCTTACCTTGCGTCATAAACACACAACCTAGTATGACCCTCGAAGAATCACAATAAATCACATAACTGTCTAAACCAGCTCGTAGAGTCAAGACAAAAGTTGTAGTCAACCTAGTGTTCAATTCTTAGAAGCTCTTCTCAAACTCATCTAACGATTGACATTTGACCTTCTTCTGAGTCAACTTGCCCAATTGGGAAGCTATTTAAAAAAATATTTAACCAAATATCATGTAATAATCGGCCAAACCTAAGAAACTTATAAACTATTTGAGAGTTGGGTCTAGGCGAGTGTTGTACTACATAAATTTTCTGAGAATCCACTCAGATCCCTTCGTTGGATACCACATGACAAAGGAAAGTGACTAATTATATCCAGAATTCACATTTTTATGAACTTAGCAAAAAGCTGACGATCTTCGATAGTTTGCAAAACAACTCTTGGATGAGTCACATGATAACAACATAATATTAGTCATTGCAAATCTGAGAGAACCTTCTTTCTTTCATAGAAACAACATAGGCGCGTACCTTAAGTTCATAAATTCTTGGGCCCTAGCCTCCCAAAACTCTCTCGAGAATAACATATCCATAAATACAGTATTGAAAGGATTTCAACTCACGAGATTTGCATTATTACAACGGGGTTCCTTATAATGTTGGTACTAAGCATAGGCCACTCCCTTCAACTAATAGCCAGCAAACTATGCACTCTCGGTTGAAGTTGCATCCATATTGTCGAGTACCTTTTGGATGTCGTCGAGAAACTCTTATGGATCTTATTTTGACTTAGACCTATAAAACTCTAGAGGGTTCATCCGAGTGAAGTCTTGGATTCTTACAGCATTAGTGTAAGTGTGCGGCGGAGCTGAGGCCACAACCTATTGATTAACCTGGGTAGTCATGGCCTGGGCAAGCACATGAAATGTAGCCTTGAACTCCGCATGTGTGACTTGCTCATTCAATGGGTATATTGGAATTTTTTTCTAGATCTAAAAAATTGAAAACTAAAAGTAAGGACAAAAATGAAAGTGTGTCTATTTTCCTCGAAATATAAGGACTCACTACTAAAGATTTTGAAGAACCAATCTAAGTGTGATCTGGATGTTGAGTATCTAAACCTATATCATGAAATGATGAAGCGCAAAGTATCCGTTAGTACTAGTAAGGTACTGAGGATTTAGGATATAGATACTAATTTGAACAATGATATACTAATCAATATAATAATGATTATGGAAATAGTCTGTACAGAAGCGTAACTAAAATTTGGGCTAATTGCAATGACCAATTACTAATCACGTAACTAATATGATGAACTAAATATTGAAGTTAATATTGATAACATGGTTGATGAAATAAGAGTATGAATGTGGGAGCTACTATTGATCGACATAAACAACATGAGCTAAATGTGTAGCCCGATGTACATGCTCCATCAAGACGACCCAAATGCATAAATTGTCAAAATTTCTATCTGGGGAATGCACAAATGCTCTTGATATCTGATGAGTCTGAAATTTGAACTCATTTAAAGCTTTGTTTATATAGAATTAGTGTCCTCAAATGCTTAATTGTGGCAATAACTAATTTAAAACCCTTGATTTTTAGTTATATGGATTGAGGAACAAAGCAAGGATGCTAACAATAAAAAAAGAAACAGAATAGATTGAACGGATGAAGAAAGGCAGCCAGGTGATCGCCAAGTTTACTTGGTAAATCACCGAATGGTTGTTTAACTGCCTAAGTTTTCAATGTGTCAAGCCATGAGGAAAGAAACCTAGTCGGCGAGAGAAAGGAGCAGTCAGTGGATCGACTAGTAGTTTCGTGATACCGTGTTAAATCGCCTAAAATTACAAGCCTTGACGATGTTTAATGCCAAGGCAGAAAGGCGATGAATATGACCAAAGGGCGGCTTGCCAAGTGGTTCAGTGAGCCCGACTTACTTCGGCAAATGAGCTTTTGTAGCTTATTTCTACAACTAAAAATTCATTTTTGAACATTTGGTTTAATATCAATTACTTTTTTAGAACATTTTTATTATTAAGTTTTTAGCATTTGGAGACTGTTTTCTCTAGATTTCCTAAGATTTGAAGGATTGAAGAAATTCACTTTTGAGAAATTGGAAGTGGGTCATTGAGGATCTTGTAATTGGAGCATTGTAAGGATGAAATCATTCTTACCTGTCTAGCTAAAACCCCAATTCTTGGGGTGTGATTGTGGGTTGATTTAGCTTATGGGTATTGCTAATTGCTAGTTTGAATTCTACTTAGAAGTGAGTTTAATCATTAATTGTTGTTTAATATGAGAATTTTAGTTGCAAATGCATTTCTAGATTTTTGTTTTTTGCTTGCTCAAGAGAGACGTTTGAGAACTAATGTTTTTTATTGATGGTTTGTGGGTATTGTGTTGACCTGTATTCAGCTCAAGAGAGTGAATCCTAAATACAAATCCCACACATTCAGTTTGAGTGAGTGAATGGATTAAGGTGTGGGTTGGTCTTATTTGACATGCTTGTTGATGTTTGAGAGAAATCACTTGATTCAGGGTAAATTGTTCGAGAGCAAATTTACCTCCACTATAGACTAGCTTACTCACTAATATCTAGTTATTTACTAATAGTTGCAACTATCGATTTGTCTATATTAGTGTTTAATCGATCACATCCCAAGAACCCATCTCTTTATTATTATTTCGTGTTATTGTGATTACTGTTTGTAGTTGATAGTTTAAACCAAAACCCTTATTTGACATTTGTGTCACTCCTTAATTTGAATGTTGTCTTTATGCGATAATGTTTATTCCTTTAACTGATTTGACCATGTTCATACTTCCCAATTATCTTAAACACGTACCACTCCTTGTGGGATTCGATCCCCACCCACTTGGTTGAGTTTTATAGAGATTAACGATTGTTGACGCTTAGAGTTGAATGTAGTGTCTTTGATACACTAATCAATTTCTCATATATATATATATATATATATATATATATATATATAATAAATTTCATCAATGAGATGTAATCATATGACTTCAATTTGTTGGAATTAATGCATCCACATTAATGTTTAGTCTTCTAAAATTATGTCTTTGTTTTTCAAAAAGTCCTTTAGAAGTTTGTAATATATGTATCTACTTAACTATAATGCATGTATCTAGATATTTGTGCAAGACTTTTGGTTTTACATTTTACTATTATAAATAGAGATGTAATTGATAATTCTAATCTTCTACAGTGGTCTTAAGTAACCTATATAAAACTACAGCATTCTTTAAAAATAGTATTCTCCTTCTATATTTCCTACAAATTGATATCAAGAGAAAATTTCATTCTTAATATGGGGTTAGGTGAAGAAAAAAATATGGCATCCAAAAAAAATGAAGGTATTGATTCTTCAGTTGTTCTTACTCCTAATTTTTATGGAGCTGATTTTTAAATACTGAAGGATAAGAATGAGAACACATTTGAAAGTTGAAGGTTTGTGGACTATTATTGAAAATGGCTTTGAAGAGCCAGAAAACGATGTTGCACTTACAAAAGAAGAGATGAAAAATCTTGAAGCTAAGTATCGTCAAGATACAAAAACCTTGAGCAAAATCCAAATGAGAGTCTCAAGATCATATTTTGCAAAAATTACTATTTGTGAGAATGCAAAATAAGCTTAGGAGTCTCTGGAAATTGAGGTGTATGGTTTCAAAAAGGTACGCGCTATAAATCTTCAAACTCTTAGAAGAGAGTTTCAAAATTTGAAGATAATAGAATCTAAAATAATAGATGAATATCACACAAGAGTCATGAATATTATCAATGAAATGAGAAATCATGGTGATACAATATCTTACCAACAAGTTATGGAAAATATTCTAATTAGTGTCATAGAAAAGTATGCGTACATTGTTGCTATAACTGAGGTTACGAAAGATCTTTATTAGTTTTCCATCAAAGATCTAGTTAAATCATTACGTGCACTTGAGAAGCGGAGATTTTATCATAAAGATCAACTCAAAGAGACGGCTTTCCAATCCAAAATTAATGTGAATTCTCAAAATTTTCTCAAAAAATCAACAAAAGAAAAATTACAATCCAAAAAAGAAGTAGGATAATGATGGTTCTTCTAAGTAGGTTGAAGAAGAATCTGAGAAAAGTTCTAGTCATTTTTGTAAAGTTTTCTAAAAGACTAATCACAATGCAGAAAAATGTTGGCACAAATGCAAGTCCAATGTAAATTTTGTAAAATTTTTGGCCACATTGAGAAGAATTGTTGGCACATGAAACGGGAGAAGGAATTTTTTTGTGATAAACAAGAGGAAGAAAGAGAAGAAAACCTTTTGTTTGCTTATAAATCTGATACTTAAATAATAAGTAATGAATGATATATTGATAGCGGTTGTAGAAATAAAATGACTGGAGATGAAAAGGCTTTCCTCTCAATTAATAATAATATCACTACTAAAGTTATAATGGGCAATGAAGTCTTAGTTGATGCAAAAGATAAAGGTATCATTTCGATCAGTATAAAAAGGGAGCAGTAATGAAATTCATAATGTTTTTTATGTTCCTGACTTGGAAATGTTTTTCTTATTGTTGTCAAATATTGGAAAATAGTCATTCTCTTGTGTTTAGCGATAATTGTTGTCAAATTTATAACAATATCGAGCCAAATTAAGTCATTGTTGAAGTAAAGATGCCAAAAAGAAAATTTCCTTTACAAATTAAAAAAAGAAGTTGTAGATGATTCATGAATTTGGCACAAAAGATTTTGTCACTTGAATTTTCATGGTTTGAAGCTTCTCAACAAAAAAGACATAGTACAATGCCTTCATGAGATACATAGTGAGGTGGATCCATGTGAAAATTGTATAATGGGAAAGCAACATAGAAAGTCTTTCCCAAAAGGGATGTCTTGGAGAGCAAGTGTACTTTTGGAACTAATCCATACCAAAATTTGCGGGCGAATGAAGACTCCATCTCTTGGAAGTCAAAAGTACTTTCTAAATATTGATGATTTTTCAAGAAGGACTTGGGTTTATTTCTAGAAAGAAAAGTGAGAAGCACTTTCTTCATTCAAAAAATTTAAAGCCCTTGTTGAGAAGAAAAAAGGTGCAACATCAAAATCATTCGCAGAGATAGATGAGGTGAATACACAAGTCAAAAATTTGAAGAATATTCCAAAAATGAAGGCATTCATAACCAACTTAAAGCAGGGTACACTCCTCAACAAAATGTGTATCTGAAAGAATCAATAGAGCAGTTGTTGAATGGCCAAAACTATGTTGAATGAGAAAGGGCTGCCAACTTATTTTTGGGCAGAAGAAGTACATACAGCGGTGTACATCCTTATCAGGTGCCTGACAAAGGCATTGAAGGAAGACACCAGTTGAAGCTTTGAGTTGAATGAAACCTTTTGTGAGTCATTTTAAAATATTTTGGGTGTATTTGTTATGCTCATATACCTATTGAGAAAAGAACAAAATTGGTTGATAAAAGTCAAAAATATATATTTCTTGGATATAGTGGTGTGACAAAAGTCTATAGGGTTTTCGATGTCAGAACTAACAAACTTGATGTTAGTAGAGATGTCATTGTTTATGTCAAATCAAGAAGAGGATGTCAAATCTAGAAGAGGATGAAAAAGAGGAACATGACCCTCAAGGGGGACAAATCCCAAATTCATATAATAAAGAACCGCCTCCAAGAGAAAAATAAATATGGAGTGACATTTATTAGACATGTAACTTGGCTGGAGTTGAGACAAAAAATTATGAAGAGACAATAAAGCATGATGTTTGGAAGAAAGTCATCGAAGAATTAATTCGGGTGATTGAAAACAATAATACGTGGGAGCTTGTGGCTATACCAAAAAAAGAGAAGTTGTAAGTCTAAAATGGATTTAAAAAATAAAACTCAATCAGGAAGGAGAGATTCAAGCGCACAAATCAAGGTTGGTTGTTGGAGCCTTCACGCAAAAACCAGATATTAGTTGTCATGAAACTTTCCAGTTGCTCGTTTTTAGACAATTAGAACCATTATTGTTGTTGTTGCACAAAAGAAATGAAAGATATTTCAACTTGATGTTAAATTTGTATTTCTTAATGGAAAGAAAGATGAAGAGATTTATCTTGAGAAACCTCAAGGATTTTTTGCTCAAGAATAAGAGGAGATGTACGGGCTTAAAAAAAAGCTCTTTATGGGCTGAAACAAGCTCCAAGAGGGTACAATGAAATTGATACATACTTTTTGAAAAATAATTCTCCGAGAAGTAAAAATGAAGCCACTTTTTAAGTGATGAAAGAACATGGAAGCATTATCATTTTTGTATCTATGTTGATGATCTGCTCTTTACAGGAAATGATGTGAAATTATGCAAAAATTCAAGTAAGATATGATGCGAACCTATAAAATGAGTGATCTTAGGTTGCTAAATTATTTCTTATGCATCAAAGTTTCTCAAGTGAAAGAAGGAATTATCATTTCTCAAAAGAAGTATACTAAAAATATTCTTCAAACATTCAAACTGATGGATAGCAGGTTTATGGTCATATCATTACTAGCAAATGAGAAGTTCAAAAGAGTTGATGGAGGAAAGCAAGCTAATAACTCACTTTATAGGATCTTGATTGAAAGTCTTCTATATCTTACTTCAATAAGACTTGAAAATATGTTTTGTTATAGTTTATCATCCAGATTCATGCAAAAACCGAGACAACTGCATTTTGGTGTGTTCTACGCTACTTGCAATGAACAGTGGATTATGGGATAATGTACAAATTTGGGGGAGACTTGAACTTAATTGGTTATTCTGATAGTGATTGGGCTGGAAGTATAGATGACATGAAGAGTACTTCTGGTTCTGCTTTCTTATTTGGATCAATGATTTGTTCTTGGTTATCAAAAATGCAAAGTTTGTTGCTCAATCTGCTGCTGAAACAGATTATGTCTCAGCAACTAAGCTAATTCTCAAGCTATTTGGCTAAGGAGAATATTTGAAGACATTGGTGATAAAAACAAAAAAGAAGGACTGTTATTGTGATAGTAAATCAACTATTGCAATTGCCGAGAATACAGTTAACCATGAAAGATCAAAGTATATTTCCATCAAGTATAATTTTATATGAGAAGCACAAGAGAAAGGCGAAATTCAGGTGCATTATAGCCAGACAGAGAGAACAACTTGCAGACATCTTCACCAAAGCACTTCCTAGAAAGAAATTTTGCTATCTTCCAGAATGCATTGGTGTTGTCAAGAAAATGCATTAACGGGGAGTGTTGAAATTAATGTATCTACATTAATGTTTAGTCTTTCAAAATTGTCTCTTAGTTTTTCAAGAAATCCTTTAGGAGATTGTAATACATGTATCTAGTTATTTTTGTAAGACTTTTGGTTTTACAATTTACTACTATAAATAGAGATTTAATTGATGATTCTAATCCTCTTAAGTGGTCTTAAGTAGCCTATATAAACTTGAACATTCTATTAATATAGTATTCTCATTCTACGTTTCCTACACAATTAAGGGTATGATAAGCATTTTATTGTTCAACTTCAACTCTTGCTTATTTTTAAAGATCATAATCGTTTGATGTTAGCATGTGCGATGGTTCATTCTAGTACCAAAATAAGTGTTAATTTGGAAAGATTGTTTCAGGAATTACATTCATATATAAGGATATTTAAGTCTTATTTTATGGCTGCCTTACATGTTGGGGTTTCCTGTCCACATACTTGTTTGTAAGATTTTTAACATTTAATACTTGTGCAATCTCCTCGGACCTCACCTATAGTTTATTAACAAGATTCATAGATAAGTATTCCGTCATAAACTTATCAACGCTTCATTTCCAAATTGGTCTATGATAAAACACAATATTAGTGTCCACAAAATTAAAAAGTCTTTGTTTTCCTTTTCACTCTCATGATGTTGTTCAGATTCTCCAAAATTATTAGTGTACGTACTCATGTTAGATCCTCCAAAAACACATTATTTTTGGAGGATCTGATAAACACCTAATAATATTTTTAAAATTGTGTAAGCAACTTTTTTTTTGTCTAACGTCTAATTTATTTTCATCTACTTTCAAATGAAGAATGGTATTTACTCGTTTTTAATCTTTCTGTAGATAAAAAGGTTCGAGAACTGTGAGAAAAATTCTATTGTTGAATTCAATTTTATAATTTTTGACAAGTAGATTTTGTTTAGCTTTGAATGACATGCTATCAATGTCATAAATGAGATTCTTAGTAGTAACAATCAATAAACAAGGGAAATTTGATTGTTAAACTAAGGTATAACCAGTGTAGACTCTATGCCTTTAAGAATAAGCTTTTGCCTTAGGCCTTAATTTTTTTGAGAAACTTTCACATATAGCCACTTAAAAATATTAATTGCTCTACATAGCTATAGTTTGATTATTACAATTTGTAGCTACATGTTATATGGAGGAGAGAGGCGAGCGAGACTGGGAGAGAGAGGAGAGAGGCGAGAGAGAAGGGAAAAAGAGTGGGAGAGAGATGAATTATATATGTATATTGGTTAGATAATTGTATATTATACATATGTATTTGTATATATGGCAAGAGAGATTGGGGGAGGGAGGAGAGAGACGAGAGAGTCTGGAGAGAGAGGAGAGAGGCGAGCGATATCGAGAGAGGGAGGAGAGAGGCAAGCGAGAGAGGGCAGAGAGTGGGAGAGAGGTGAATTGTATATGGATATAATTGTATATAACTGTATATTATACATATAAATTTGTATATAATTGTATATTATACATATACATTTGTATAAATGGCAAGCGAGATTGGAAGAGGGAGGAGAGAGGCGAGCGAGATTTATAGAGGGAAGAGAGAGGCAAGCGAGAGAGGGAAGAGAGTGGAGAGAGGTGACTTATTTATGTATATAGGTTAAAAATTGTATAGTATACAAATATATTTGTATATCCTGACAAATTATACATATATGACTAATTATACAAACTCGAAGTCAGCCCATGTAATTAATGTATAATGTTAGTCGCGAGTGGTTATTATAGCAAACTATAGCTATGATGAGTAATTAATAGTATAAGTTCGTTTAGCCGCGTAATTTTCCCAATTATTTTTTATCAAGAATAAATAAATTATGTGTTAAAACTTTTATATAAAAAAATGATTATTTATGATAAAAAGTATATTTTTTTTAAAATATATATTGTTTTATCCACTTTAACAGCTTTTGAATTTTGTTAAAATAAAAAATATTAATAGTGAAAAGTGTTGAACAAAGTGAGTTACAAATTATATTTTCTTTCTTTTTAAATTTTAGTTTCAAGCATTACTACAAGCATATTAAAATGGGGTATATCAAGTCATCAACTTCTTGCGTCAAATTATATGGTTCTAACTCTTATGTTTATTTAATATTTGCCAATTTATTACTTATAGAATTATGTTAACAATTCACATAATAATTGTCTCATTGAAAGGATGGTTTTTCAATGTTGAGTTGATAAAATCTTACCTAAAACTAATAACTGAAAAAACAATATTAAAATTGTAGACACATTAATTGTAATTGGATCAAATTCATACAAAATTTAAATTAAATCCATGTTCATTTAGGATGAATGATTAATTTGGGCTTTACAAATAAATGAGTTCATTTTATTAAAGCTGAAATACAAGGTCCATTTCACCTTGAAGCCCAAACTCATGCCACGTGTCACGGTGACTGGGCATCCAAAACCAACAAGGTGACGCCACATGTCCAAATGAGGTGTTAGTCCCTGTCAAGTGCAAGAACCAATTACAGCACGCCAAGTGTCAAAATGACATCCTTTGGCCAATCATATGCAACCTTGTCCACCCCCTACAACTATAAATAGGGGATGAACATGACATTCAAGGAGATTGAAAGAAAAAAACTATTCATCAAGCATTCATCAAATTGGAGAAAACTACAACATCAACATCGATAGTTCTTCGAAGGAGTGATCAACGGAGTTCTTCTCGGAGATCGACTTACAACGATGAAGCGCTTTCCGACGTCACGGATATTGACAACATCTCAAGGAGGTCTACATCATCCTACATTCGAGAAATACGCTACTGAAGGCCCTCGAACTGTGGACAAACTTAGGAGAGAGAATCAAGAGAACAACAGAATTGTACTCACAACGATTCATTAATAAAATCACATTTTTTTTTATTTATTTTGCTTGCAGTTGATTTTCCACGCTTACGAAAATTTGTTGCGAACAAATTTGGCACGCCCAGTGGGACCGATTCTGCTCTTCATCTCTTTCTCTTACAAATCAGAAACTACAGAGACTACTACTGCAATGACGTTCAGAAAGAGTTGTGATTTGTCTAACAAGGATTCTACTGATGCCGTGTCTGCTGGTCTCAGTCATGTTGGCCCTATTACTCGACGTAAGTTCAAAAATAGTGGGCTAGATTGATCAAAATACTTCACTTCTTTGGAGGCGATGAAAAGCAACAACTCTGATACGATGGTCGTAAGTGCAACACCTAGGGGAAATCTTGCGTCTGTATTCTTCGGAGAATCTTTTCAAATTGGCTCCAACTTTTGTGATTCAGAAGATTCAATGGATTCTCCAACTTCAATGAATGTCAATGCTTTGATGGCTGACTCGACTGACATGGACGAGAAGTTTGCGATGATGGAGCAAACCATTGAGGCCTTTAAGAAATCTGTTGATGATAAAAATCTTCATATTGCGCAACTTATGAACAAGTTGGAGGCCTTTACGCCTGGAGAGTCAAGTCACGTTCCCACTTGTCAAACTGGTTTTGATCAACGAAACAAGGACGTTGAGGAATCTCTAGCAAAGTCCAAGTTTCAAAAGGAGAAACAATCTGCTTCAGTTACTGCACTATCTGTCCAACAGTTGCAAGACATGATAACGAACACTATCAGGGCTCAATATGGCGGAACACCACAAAGTTCCTTGTATTACTCCAAGCAATATACTAGACGGATTGATTGTCTATCAATGCCAACAAATTATCAACCACCAAAGCTACAACATTTTGATGGCAAAGGGAACCCAAGGCAGCATATTTCCCACTTTGTTGAAACTTGTAGCAATGCTGGAACACATAGCGACCTTTTGGTAAAACAATTTGTTCATTCGCTGAAAGGGAATGCCTTCAACTGGTATATTGACCAGGAACATGAGTCCATTGATAGTTGGGAGCAACTTGAGAAGGAATTTCTCAATCATTTCTACAGTACTCGTCGAACCGTAAGCATGATAGAGTTGACTGGCACTAAGCAAAGAAAGGACGAGCATGTGGTGGATTACATCAATCATTGGAGATCGTTGAGCCTAGACTGCAAAGATCGTCTTTCTGAAATATCTGCTGTGGAAATGTGCATTCAGGGTATGCATTGGGGACTTCTATACATACTACAGGGAATCAAGCCGCAAACTTTTGAAGAACATGCTACACGAGCGCATGACATGGAGTTGAGCATCGCAAGTCCTGGGAAGACCTCACCTTTTGCTGATTTGACAAAGGAAAAGAAGCATTTCAAGAAAGGTATGACCTCAAAGATCCAGACTAAGGAATCTATGGCGGTGAAAGCAACTTCTGTAAAGGTCACCACCAAGAGTAAACTAAAAGAGGAAGAAGCCCAAGTCAATATCCAAGGGAGGAGAGGCGACGCCCAACCTTGAGGAAGTTAGAGGCAAAGGTCTACCCATTTCCAGATTCAGATGTACCTATGATTCTTGAGGAATTATTGGCTAAGAAGGTTATTGATCTTCCTGAGTCTAAGAGGCCTGAAGAGATCAATAAGGTTAGTGATCCTAGATATTGCAAGTTTCATCGCGTCCTTGGCCACCCGACAAGTAAATGTTTTATCTTGAAGGAGAAAATCATGATGTTGGTAAGTGAAGGAAAAATCATCATTGACCAAGATGAAACAGCGGAGGAAAATCATGCTAGTGTAGCACCAAATCAAAAGAAGTGCTCAAGGTCACCATCTATTCCAAACGCCACCTTTTTGCAATTTGGAAGTTTAGCGCCTGTTAAAGTTGATGTTCCAAGGAAAACTCTTGAGGGTTCACTAGAGATAGACAACCACAAGGAAAATGAAGTTGATGGTTGGACTTTGGTTACTCGTAAGAAGCGGAGACATCAAGCAGTTCTTAGGATACGACTTCCTAAGACAAGAGCGACAAGGAGCGATGTGGATAAACTACAACCATCAAAAAGTGTCAAGCCTTGTACTATTCGAAAGATCAATGGTCCTTCATCGCAGAAGGTTCGATGGTCCATTACATTGGATGAATTCTTTCCTAAAAAATTCATTTGTGGTAGTCAAATTGGTGCAACACATGTTATTTCCAGCACAGACGAAATAAAGGGAAACGAAAGTGAGCATAATCCAACAATAACACAAGAACATCAAAGTGATGAAAAAGTTTCCTCATGTTGTGCTACAATATCCTTTAAAGATGATGACTTGTTGTTAGGGTCTAAGATACATAATACACCCTTGTATGTTGTAGGGTCTATTCGAGAGAAACATCTCAATCGCATACTAATCGATGGTGGTTCGGCAGTCAATATCATGCCAAAAGTTGTTCTGAAAAAACTTGGTATCTCTATTAATGAATTATCCAAAAGTAACCTAACGATTCAAGGTTTCAATCAAGGAGGATAATGATCCATTGGGAAGATTCGTGTAGGATTGTCTATTGGCGATGTAAAATCAAACACTTTGATCTATGTCATATATGCCAAAACATCATACAACTTGTTGCTCGGACGTCCTTGGGTTCAAGAAAATGGAGTGGTGCCATCTACTTTGCATCAATGCATGAAGTACATGAAAGATGGTGAAGTCGTCAAAATTGATGCATACATTAATCCTTTCACTGAGACAGAGTCATATTTTGCAGATGCAAAATTCTACTTAGATTCTTGAAGATCAAATATGGAAAAATATGAAGAAGCTGAATCAATTGATTTCGAAGATAGTAAAGTTCAATGGGCTGCTATCAAGATGTCTAAGAAGAGGATGGAAGAGGTTTCCATCAAGCTTTCACCATCTAAAGGAGACGTGCAGACTAATATGGATGATGAGCAACCAATTTTTTGATATATTCCACGTGAACGTCGAAAAAAGGGACAATCACCACTAGAGGAATGCACTCAACAAGTCCAGCCACCGAGGAAGGAACTTAGTCACATAACCCTCCAAGATTTGAAGGAGAAAATGACTGTCCCAGTCGCGCAAATCTCGTGTGTCGCTTTGGAGCCCTCCAAAGGCAATATCCAAGTTGGTAAGATAAAAGGGAACTTTGATCAAAAGGTCTTCACATTGTTTGAAAAATCAGGCTATGATTTCTCAAATCCAGTGAAGTTAGGAGAACTCAGGGATGAAGTCACTGGTGAAAAGATACACGGGCTTACAAAGCCTCAAATGCAGTTAAGAAAGCAAGGATATCAAGTCGCAACTCCTAAGTTTGGGTTAGGATTCAGCTTGCCAGAGCCTCTTCGAATTTTGTCTTAGAAGGGGAAAGAAGTTACTTCATCCCACTACACCTCTACTGAAAAGACAGAGGAAGCTAAGGAGGGTAAAACACCACGATGGACTTCAGTGTTTGAACGCATTGGGAGATTGACACCTCGTGTCTCTGCATTTTAAAGATTGGGCTACAAGGGCGAGAGAGAATCCTCTAAACAAGTGGATGAATATGCCACCACCTCAAATACCTCTGTATTTCATCTCTTGGGAACCAAAAGAAAGCCATTATCCGAAAGGAGGTTGCTGGATCAAGAAAATCAAGATTCTGGTGCTATAATTGACGACAAGGATATTCATAGTGCTTTCCCATCACGTATGAAGAGAAAAGCTGTATTGTCGATCACCACTGATGGTTCTTTGAAGGTGAAAAGAAGCACAATTGTTGTCACCAACCAATTTCATGGAGAAACCAAGAAGTAGGAAGATAAAGCCATCACAGTCTTCATGATAAACGAGGTGGAAGATTCAAACTTGACACAATCATCCTATCACATAACAGTAGAAGAAGGTCCAGACATTGATGATGCAAATGGTGATGTCCAAGTGGCTCCCCCTCAATTGGAGGATGACGTACAATCGACCGTAGACGACCTTAAGGAACAAAATCTAGGCACTATAGAAGATCCACGTCTAATCTTTGTTAGCACACTTCTTACACCAGAAGAAGAGAGGAAATACTTTAAGTTATTGGTTGAGTTTAAGGATGTTTTTGCTTGGTCGTACAAAGAAATTCCAGGCCTTAGTCATAGCATAGCTATTCATCATTTGGGGATCAAAAAGGGAACACGTTCTATAAAGCAGTCACAACGAGTGTTTCGTCCGGAGTTGGTCACACAAATTGAAGCAGAGGTCAACAAGCTCATCGAAGCTGGATTTTTTCTAGAAGTGAAATACCCTTTGTGGATCTCAAATATTGTGCATGTTAAGAAGAAGAATGGTCAAATACATGTCTGTGTTGATTTTCGAGATTTGAATAAGGCGTGTCCAAAAGATGACTTCTCTCTGCCAATCATTGAGCTCATGGTTGATGCTACAACTGGGCATGAAGCTATGTTATTTATGGATGCGTCTTCTGGATATAATCAAATCATAATGTCTCCAAAAGATGAAGAATACACTGCATTTCGAACTCCGAAAGGGATTTATTGTTACAAACTAATGCCCTTTGGTCTAAAGAATGCTGGGGCCACCTATCAACGGGCAATGCAAAACATATTTTATGACATGCTTCATAAGAGGGTGGAATGTTACGTCGATGACTTAGTAGTAAAGACGAAGCAAAGGGAACACCATCTTGAAGACCTTCGAATTGTTTTTGAAAGGTTAAGGAAGTTTGACCTAAAGATGAATCCTCTCAAATGCGCATTTGGGGTTACCTCTGGAAAGTTTCTTGGCTTCATTGTGCGTCACCGAGGAATTGAAGTTGATCCTGCAAAGATTGATGCCATTCAAAAAATGCCTGAGCCAAAGAACTTGAGAGACCTCTGCAGTCTACAAGGAAATTTGGCATTCATCCGTAGGTTCATTTCTAACCTTGCTGGACGATGTCAACCCTTCAATCATTTTATGAAGAAAGATGTTTCTTTCCACTGGGATCAATCATGTCAAAATGCTTTTGAAAGCATCAAAAGCTACTTGTTGAATTCACCTGTATTAGGGGCACCAACTCCTGGGAAGCCATTGATACTATACATTGCATCGCAAGAGCGATCACTTGGGGCACTTCTTGCCCAAGAGAATGAAGCTATGAAGGAACAAGCACTATACTATCTGAGTCGGACTTTGATACGGGCTGAGTTGAATTATACACCTATCGAGAAGATGTGCTTAGCATTGCTTTATGCAATAAAGAAATTGAGGCATTATTTTGAAGCCTACACCGTCAAGCTAATTTCTCGGGCTGATCCCGTGAAGTTCGTTATGACTAGACCAGTTCTCTCAGGACGTCTAGCAAGATGGTCTATATTGTTTAATCAATATGAGATCATATACACACCTCAAAAAGTGTGAAGGGGCAAGCACTTGCTAATTTCCTTGCCGGTAATCCTCTTCCGGGAAAATGGGAAACTTCAAATGAGTTCCCTGATGAAGACGCATTTTTTACTGAAGAGATGCCATCCTAGACAATGTTCTATGATGGATCTTCACGCCGAGAAGGAGCAAGGACAGGCGTGGTGTTGATATCTCCAGAACGACTAATCTTACCATTCTCCTTTATTCTAGGTGAAACATATTTCAACAATGTTGCAGAATACCAAGCTTTGATTGTGGGCCTTGAAATAGTATGAAGATTCCTCAATTGGATGTATACGGTGACTCACAATTGATCATCAATCAACTCTCGGAGAGTTATGAGGTGAAGAAAGAAGATCTTTTGTCATATCACCAATATGCTACTTTCTTACTTGAAAGGTTTGATCGAGTGTTCTTAAATCACGTCCCAAGAAAAGAAAACCGCAAGGCAGATGCTTTGGCTAACTTGGCTTCAACAATGGCACTTAAAGAAAATGAGACAACAAAGGTACGTGTATGTCATCGATGGGTTGTTCCTAGTTGTCTTGATCTTCAAATCGATGAAAGCCATCATATATCTGTTCGGGTGGTTGAAGAAGAAGATTGGAGGAAACCACTGATTGAGTATCTTGAACATGGAAGGCTGCCTGAGGATCCACGAGTAAGAGCAGACATTAAGAGAAGAGCACCACGATTCATCTTTCATGATGGAATACTATTTCGTCGTTCTTTTGAAGGACTATTCCTGCGGTGTCTTGACAAAGAAGAAGCTCAACAAACAATGGAAGAGGCACATTCTGGCACATGTGGAGCACACCAATCAGGGCCTAAACTTCATTTTCGCATCAAGAGGATGGGCTACTATTG
This sequence comes from Solanum sitiens, assembly GCA_016801875.1. Taxonomy (NCBI): domain Eukaryota; kingdom Viridiplantae; phylum Streptophyta; class Magnoliopsida; order Solanales; family Solanaceae; genus Solanum; species Solanum sitiens. The sequence goes on from JABWTJ010000071.1 coordinate 1,851,290, forward strand.
GCCGACAATGGTGATGGACTGCTTAGAGCATGCCAAAAAGTGTCAAGCGTGTCAATTCCACGCTAACTAAATTCATCAATCTCCAGAGGCTCTGCATCCGACTGTAGCCTCGTGTCCCTTCGATGCATGGGGACTTGATGTTGTTGGACCTCTTCCAAAGTCCTCAAAAGGACAAATGTATATCTTGGCTGCCACTGACTATTTCTCTAGATGGGCTGAAGTTGTACCATTAAAAGAGGTAAAGAAGGAAAATGTTGCTGATTTTATCAAATCAAACATAATTTTTAGATATGGCATACCAAGATGTATAGTCACTGATAATGGAACACCATTCAACAATAAACTCATGAGTAGTTTGTGTGAGAAGTTCAATTTTAAGCAACATAAATCTTCAATGTACAATGCACCTGCCAATGATCTTGCTGAAGCTTTTAACAAGACACTTGGTAACCTATTGAAGAAAGTAGTTGCAAAGAATAAAAGAGACTGGCAAGAGAGAGTTGGTGAAGCTCTGTGGGCATATCGTACAACCTTTAGAACGGCTACGCAAGCGACGCCGTTTTCATTGGTGTATGGCGTAGAAGCAGTCCTTCCATTGAAGAAGCAAATTCCATCATTGCGAATAGCAGTCCAAGAGGGACTTACAAATGAAAGCAATGCCTAACTTCGACTAGCAGAGTTAGAGGCATTTGATGAAAAGAGATTGGAAGCTCAACAAAAATTGGAGTGTTACAAGCTCGACTTGGAAGAGCATTCAATAAGAAAGTGCGACCTCGATCATTTCAAGTGAGAGACTTGGTCTTCGCAGTCCGGAGACCCATAATCCTCAACAAACGCATCGGGGACAAGTTCACATCAAAATGGGACGGACCGTATGTTGTGAAGGCAGCATATTCAAGTGGCGCTTACAAAATTTTAGACCAAGACGGTGTGAGAGTTGGTCCCATCAATGCCAAGTTTTTGAAGCAATACTTCCCATGAAAGTCGTCTGCGCTACTTAAGGTATGAGCATAAACTGCATGTTACTCCTGGCCCGCAAGAGTATAAACTGTGTACGGCCCAAAAAAAAGAAAAACAAACTCATCATCTTGAACTACGATATGACTTGATCCTCTTCACCGAGGTACGTAGGCGCTTGGAGTAATCACTTTAAGCTCAGTCAAATGAGTTAAAAAAAACACAAATGGTTTGGTGGCTTGCGTGATCATCACACTAGCTCTTTAAAGTTTATGCAGCTAGCACATGAAGTTCAAATGCATCGCAAATGAGCAAAGGGAAATATTATTGGAGCCTACTTCCCAACGTGAAAATCAACTTGTGGTTCAAACACCTCTTTGCTAACTTATGAATTTTCTACCCCGACCACTCAAAATAATAATAATAATAATAATAATCATATTTGAGCTAATCTGAGCATTTCAAATGCCTGTTAGTGGGAATTCATAAAGATCTTGATCATCATTTTTACACACGCTGAAGATCTTGAATCTCTCACCGCAATTAAAAAAAAAAAAAGAAGCTCGCCAAGGAGTTCATTACCATTGGATAAAGCGACTTGCAATTCTACTTGAGTTTTTTTTACGATGGTGATAATTTTTTGTAATTCACTGATGCTTCAGTAAGTTACTCAAAATTAGGGGCATCTTTACCTATAACATCAAATCTGGATACCCTTTAGGATCAAAGCTCTATGTTGAAATGGTAAACCCGCAAAGATCATGGTACGAATACTCCAAGGTCAAGAGACAATTTTTATTTCAGTTGTCAATGCAATAGTGACATAACATCAGAATCTTCAGGGAGAAATGGCATGTCTTCTAATTCTGCTAGAGAGCCTTACAGGGGTGATGACTTCTTCTTCTCCACTTGCATACTTGACAGAAATCCTTTATATGTAGTGAAACTTCCGTAAGAAGGTCTTTCTTACTATAAGATGAACTTATCCGAAAGCTGCTCATTTATGAAGGATAAGACCCTCCCGTGACATCGATTTTTGTGGGTCAATTTTGAGAGAAATACTTCTCCTCGATAACATGGTGTGTTGCACATTTCTTACTTGAGACTTGATCAGCATGAACTGCTACTGGATGCATAGTCTTATCAGCAGCAAGCAGACTCGATGCAAATGAGGAATTCTCAGTATCTGATATGCTCCAGCATTATCTCCATCATTTCTATCAGTTGGAGATGACATCATTTCCAAAGTTCGGACTTCTTCGACAGCAGAATTATCTTTCACTAAGGTTTCAGGATTGTCGTTCACTGACTCAAATACAACATCATAACTGATAAAATTATCAACAATGTATTCGGATTCAGCCAATCAAGATGAACATTAGAAGTTTTGTCACAGTGAAATAAGAAGCTCATAGTTTTAGAATTCAGGCTGACTTTGAAAATACATCTATGCTAATCTGGAAAGCTATTGGCCATGATTTTTACATATGATGTACATCTATGAGTTGTTCTTCCAACGGAGCGAGAATCTCATCATTTTGAGGCCGTTATGCCAAGATATTGATTTTTATCCCAAAGTTTCTGAAAACTGAAGAGTTGAGCGAGACAGAACTGTAATTAACTTTGAAAATACATATGTACTAGAGAATTGAAAGAACGCACTTGAGAAGAAGAAAAAAAAACCCAACACTTTTATTCATTCAAAAAGGTCACTACATCAGAACAATGTTCCAAAAAACAAACAAGACAAAAAAAGAAAGCACACACAATAGAACAAGAAATTGAGAAAGAACGACATTATGCGGGATAAAAGACTAAGAAATAAACTTATGGCTAAGCATTTTGTGATGACTTGTCTCAGCATCTTCCTTTAGCTTATCTAGTTCTTTTATTTCTATTTCCGACAAGGGAATGATTTTCTCAATGGCATACATTTCATCTTCACGGTTAGTGATAATTGTTTGATTTTGAGATAACCTCTTTTGATGATCCTCAATAAGCGAGATGGTTTTCTTCTTCTTTGAAGCCCACACTTTCAACTCTTTTTCAGCTCTTGCAAGGACTTTTTGAAGCCCTTCCAAGTGTTTGTCCATATTGATTCTCTCCTCATTTGTGGTATTAAGACCTTGTTGGGCAGCAGAAAGCAACTCTTGATGAGAATCCTTTGTTATCTTTTGAGAAGTGGACAGCCTTGCCACATCATAATCTCTATGTTTCTTGAGAAAATCTTCAAGGAGAACCTCTAAAGGATTAAGGTTGATGAAGTCAACTTCTCGAAGACCATTCAGAATCGAGGCAACACCTATCTCCAACTCTTTGAGGTTCTCTGAAGATTCAAAAGAGAATTGAGTGATACACTCACATAAGGTGCGCCACATTCCAGAAACATAAGACAATTTGAAGCCAGAAATAGTCTTTGGGGATCCAAAATTAGAGGCAGTTCCCAACAAAGGGCAAACCAAATCCTTGGAAACATTTGGACATCCAATTTGAGAAGTTTCAACAACCTCCACATTAGTTGAGATGTTTTGAAAAGTTTCAACATTTTCAGAAAAAGGACCATTGGCTTTGTCGGTTGGATCTCATTCGCGACTTGACTCTTAACTTCAACAAGTTGGGGGTGAGAACTCTTCGCCACATTAAGAGAAGTCGAGCTGGTGATACAATCTTCAAATACATCTGCATCGCTAGGGATGTCCCCAAGACCCAACAGGATAATTAAAAAAAAATGAATTAATATTCAAGGATTAAAAGAAAAAAGGGGGCAGGTAAGTTTAGAGAAACATTTGAAAGGTGATTTTTACCTGTTGTGCCAATTCTGTCAAGGGCATCGTAGAACCAGCAGCACCATCTTCAAAGATCGCAGTGTCAATACTAATGGAATCCAATTCAGCGAACTCGCATTGTTGAGTGTTCAAGTCCTTAGGCTTTTTCTTCAAACGCTTCCAATGTAGCTCTTGGCTAACATTGCTCTCATTGGAGCTAGAGGTTGCACTAATGCAAATGTCGATCTCCTGGAGTGAAATAGACGTTTTTGACATGTTACTATAAGATGGTGCAATGCCAAGTGACTTTACAACACCTTTGTCCGATGAGATGAAAGGTTTCTTCCTCTTGAGAGTTACGTCGATCACCTCTTTATCAGCGAGGTTGACAGCCTTGGGAGTCTGTAAAGGACCCTCAACTTCATTACCAACATGTGTTGTCTTGCTCTTCAAACTTTTAGACTTGGAAACAACTCTAACAGATTTCAGAGAAATGTTTGGTGTCGCCTTAGACTTTAAAGACTGAGATAACTTTTCTTGAAGTTGTTCTCCTTTGGTTGATAAAGAAACATCATCTATTTTTGGGCCTGTCAAAATTATGTGAGTACTTCATCTTAGCAAAGTCTCTCGATGGGATGGCCACCAATCTGAATACTCACGAGTCATTAAAGAGCCCTTATTGGACGGAAGCATTGGTATGATGATCTTCGAAGATCTCCCAAGATGAACACATGAATCCCATCGTTGCACTAAAGCTAGTACTGAAGCATCATAATGGTGCTCTATGAGGGAGCCAGGAACGCCTTGACAATATCCAAATTGACGACTAAATCGGTGAGGGCTATAAGGCTCCACAATCAATTCATTATCCAACCTCAAAGTGACAAAACTTGAAAGGAGGGCTATAAAAAAATCGCTCCAGGAAGTGGACAATTTTCCACTATCATCAATATGCAACTCCTTTTCTTGTAGCATGGCCAGATTGTGGAGGTCATGCACATTCACTTGTTGAAATAACTTCCGAGCATCAACAAGGTCAAAATATTTTGCCATCCTTTCTCCAGAAATCTGCCACATTTGCACACCTCGTTGAGGACGAGTAACACGGAAGTAGGTCTCAAAATACTCACCTATCCACCCATATACATAATGGAGGGGCAGTAATGTATCACAAGCACCTAAGTTTGAAGAAGTAGATATATCCTTAAGGCCGCGATAGATGCTTGCTAGGACCGGCACCGCCAAAGAAAATATTTCTCCATGAGCCATCAAGCTTGTTGAAGACACTAGCACGAATACAATCAGCTTTCTTGCTAGGAAGAACAAACTTGCGAAGCCAACATACGAGAAAAGCTGCCAGATAAGTCTCATCTCTGAAGGATTCTTCTACGCCTAGCTCGACAAAAGGAGCATTCTCCTCTTCAATTCGAGGCAAAAAGCTCATGTCAATATTTCCAGAAGGATCATGATTCATCCTTGGTTTTGTACGATTCTTAGATGTCTTTGGTGAAGGCTCGACATATTTTTTTGGCCCCCTAAACCAAAACTTTGTCCATTCTCGAAAAGAGACTTCATCGATGGCACCTTTGGTAAGTCGATAGAATGCTGAAAACAAGAAGGAACAACTTCTTGGGAGAAAATACTTCCCTTGATCATCTACATGTGTCAACTCCTTGTTCGAGGTTACAACTTCATCATAAAAGAAACCATGAACAGGAAGACCTCCAATGGTTCTCAAATCCCATAAAGAAATAGACAACTCTCCGATGAAGGTAGAGACCGTATTAGTGGATGGACGCCAATTCTCGCAGAAGGCTTGGAGAACATTATCGTTGTGATCGTATGTGAACATTGAAGCAAAGATAGCATCATAAGTTTTGATGTTATCTAGAGTCTCCTTGCAGCGAGCAAGCACATCCTCTACCCACTCCCAATAGCCAGACGTATAGCGGACCTCGCCAAACCCAGAAGAAGGAACACGCCAACTGCTAAGATATTCATCGCGACGAGGAGGGATGGCAACAACAACGTTTTGATGATTAGAAGACCTCAAAAGGAGAACTTTTTTAGTTGCGACCTTGCCGGAGAAATTGTCCGTAACATCCTTCGTTTCTGTTGACTACCACTCCAGGAGATGATGAGACGTATCCAGCATCTTCCTAATGAGTGGGAAGGCGCCGATCACCGGAGGATGAACTTTCAAAGTGAGAACTTTGGCGCGCGCATGTTGCTTGTTCTCAACGATTTCAAGGCAAGGGTACGGTGCATCTCGGTCACTAAAGTCCATTGTCGTTGCTGGAAACCAAGATCGCACACTGAGGCTCTTAAAAAAAAATAAAAAAATAAAGAGGTTACGTTGGCAAAAACACGATTGGAGTAATCAAAAGACAAAAAACATCTCACTATCAGAAATGAGTTCAACCTTGAACATGAGAACTGTAGCGATTGACAAGGAATTTGGATACAAATATTTTATACATCGTAGTTCCACGCTTCTAGTTTTGGAAAAATCAAACGGCTTGCTATTTCAATTTTTCTACAATTAGAAATAAATTTTGTACTACGGATGCGCAAATCTATCAATCAGAAACGGGTGCAAACTTGAAGATCAAAACTGTAGCAATTTAAAAAGAATTTGACTACAATTATTTTATATGTCGTAGTGACATGTTTTTAGTTTCGGAAAAACCAAGAGGCTTGCAATTTCAATTTTTGTACAATTAGAAATGAATTTTATACTACGGACGCGCAAATCTGTCAATCTCAAGCAGGTCTAACATTGAAGATAAAAACTGCAGCTATGGATTAAAAGTTTGGCTTCACTCTTTTTTCTACGTTATAGCCCCGTGTTTCTAGTTTCGGATAAAATCAAACGGATTGCAATTTCAACGTTTCTACAATTAGATATGGATTTTACACTACAGGCGTGCAAAGCTGAAGCACAAAAACGGGTTACTGCAAAAAAAAAAAAAAAAAAAAAAACTATTTTACCTGTGAAAGTAGCAAGAACACCTGCCTGAAGTTTCTTTCGAGATATGAGGGAAGTTACGTCTATCGATTTGAAAGAAAGACGTCGCACTTTAAGAGTTCAATACACTCGGCTAACTTGCTTGTAGCATTTTGAATTTTTATGTGATGAAATTCTTTATGCATTGGAAGGGATTATATGGGGATTCTTGTGAATAACTTCTAATTCTCCCACAAGGCATAGTAAGGTGAATTTGGAAATTAAAAATCTGATTTGGATTGAAATATTTCATTTCCATTTTGAAGTCATACCAATATGGAAGGATGAACCAAAGAGTTAAGGAAAGAATATTATCTTCATTGACTTGGATAAAGGAAAGTTTATATTCTTTTTATTTGTAACAAAATCCAACCAATTTTCTTGATCTTTTTTTCACCTTACAAGGAATATCAGACAGAAAAAAAATGTTACTACCCACTAGACCTATCTATTTGAAATTGATATAGAGGGTCCATGTGGTTGTCGAGCAAGAAGGTTTTTAAAAAAAATGATTGAGATCACTACAAGCACATCATTTGTGGTGGCCTAGTTAGACTAAGACGACAAGAAACACATACTACTCATGAATACTTCAAGTCTTGTCGCCAAACTTCGGCAAGCCTAAATGTCGACAAGTCTCGAAGTAAGGGGCATCTGTAGACACATAAATTGTAATTGGATCAAATTCATTCGAAATTTAAATTAAATCCATTGTTCATTTGGGCTGAATGATTAATTTGGGCTTTACAAATTCATTTTATTAAAGTTGAAATCCAAGGTCCATTTCACCTTGAAGCCCAAACTCATGCCACGTATCATGGTGACTGGGCATCCAAAACCAACACGGTGACTCCACATGTCCAAATGAGGTGTTAGTCCCAGACAAGTGCAAGAACCAATTACAGCACGCCAAGTGTCAAAATGACATCCTTTGGCCAATCATATGCAACATTGTCCACCCCCTACAACTATAAATAAGGGATGAACATGACATTCAAGGAGATCGAAAGAAAAAAACTCTTCAACAAGCATTCAGCAAATTCGAGAAAACTACAACATCAACATTGATAGTTCTTCGAAGGAGTGATCAACGGAGTTCTTCCCGGAGATCGACTTACAACGACGAAGCGCTTTCCGATGTCCCGGAGATTGACAACGTCTTAAGAAGGTCTACATCATCCTACATTCAAGAAATACGCTACTGAAGGCCCTCGAACCGCGGATAAACTTTGGAGAGAGAATCAAGAGAACAACGGAATTGTACTCACAACGATTCATTAATAAAATCACATTTTTCTTTTATTTATTTTGCTTGCAGTTGATTTTCCACGCTTACGAAAATTTGTTGCGAACAAAAATACTACTAATTTTTATCTAAATAATGTAAGAAAAATATTTTTTGAATAAATACATATACGAAGTTTGTTTAGATTTTAGACCTCAAATAGAAATTTAGCTTTAGGCCCCCAATCACCCGAAATTTTTGTCATCACTAGTGAATTTTTAACGACCAGATTTAAGTCTAGTCGTGAACTTTTTATCACAGAGCTCATAACGACCAGTGGTGCCTGAATTTTTTTAATCGTTATTGACCAATTATGACTTGATTAGGACTTTCAGAGATAAAAAAATGCCTCTAATAAAAGTTATTTTTCTTTTAGGGGATTTTGCTAGTTGCCTTCTGTTGAGTATACGAAGATTGGGAAGCCCCAATCTGTAATTTCTCAAGAGTGCTTTCACTTTCGATCAGTTCTTTATAACACCAAAACATATGATTTTGCCAGAAGCCATTACGTGGATTAGTAAACCTGTCCGCGACTTTGTTTGCTTCCCTAAAGTAGTGCACCATAAACCCGCAAGCTCCTTAAGTTTAATAATTTGATTAACATCATCCATAATTCTCCTAGGCATCGTGTGTGACAATTGTTGACACTATATATCCATGAGACTATTCTGTATTTTTATAACTTAAGGATTGAGATAGTTTAGAAACTATTTTGTACTCCCTCTATTCTATATAAAGTGAATTTTTTTAGCAATTTGTTATTCTTCAAAATAAATAAATTTTTTAAAGTTCAAGATGTATGTTTCAAAAAGAAAATTCATATTTGATCTTTCATTTATTGAAGTTTTACATTTTATAGGAGATACTTAAACTATTTACAATGTTATATTTATGATTTCACAAAGGCAATAGTGTAAATTATAATTTAGACTATGTTCTTGAATATTTTTCTTAATATGTGTGTGATGCCTCACAAATTCAACTAATACTGAGAGTGTATTATTTGAGATTTTTGTGATGGGAGATGATTGCTTTTTGACCTTTAAGTGATGATATCATAAGAAGTGTGCATTTAACCAATTTTTGAAGACTTGTGTCTAAACGAGAGACCCCTAAAACTAGTAGTATTAGTCGGTAGTACTCCTAAACGAAGATATTTTATTTCCAAATATTATTCACATATGTTTTTAAGCATCTATAACAACATATATTTTTGTTGTTCTAAATAATTATTCTAAAACATAAATGTAACAAACAAAATAGCAAAAGACAAAAAAAGATAACTATTTACAGTTACAAGTTTTCAGAAAAAGAAACTACAAATCACTGGTAAAATCGATAATTCTTCGCTTGTTTGATAAGAGTCCACATTCCTCCAATAGGCGATAAAACAGTTAGCAATACTCCAATTATGATGCAAAACTGAAATTTATTTGGAAAACACATAGTAAGTAAAAAAAAAATTAGATAAAATTAAATGGATGGAATTAAATACTAATATTTACTCACCCAATTCATCCACCAAGAAAAACCAAACCTTTTGGGTTTTACTATGATAAGCCAAATGATGCAAGGAAGCTGGAGAAGTTGAAAAAAAAGAAATTAGTGATTGAGGAGAAGCAATATATGGACAAAAGAAATTCTATACTTATAGAGTATAATTAAATTAACTTACGTAATATGATGTTGGGGCTAGAGCGAATCCCCCAAAGAACCCCATTAGACCACCAAAGAATGGTATGGTCATACCGACGAATAACGTCATTGCTATATATATAATAAAAAAGAAAAGAAAGAAATTAATGGCAAATGAATGCATGATAGATGCGTAATTGGGGAACATGTAATTGCACTTACCAACATATGTTGTACGAACTGCGAAGCGAAGAAAAGTTGAAGGTTTTAGTTTGATAGATTTGACGGCATATGTTTCTATCATGTCAAACATAGGCATTGCGAAAACCTGGAAGAAATATAATAACAATAATTAAGTTTATTAATGAATAAGAATTAATGAATGAATGTTTTTAGATATATGTATGTACCTGATAACTTCCAATAACATGGACGACAACAAACAGGTTAGCAGCAGCAACAAGCCACATAGGTTTTTCGAGTGAAAGCAAGATATTATCCTCAACTTGATTACCAAAGGCCCAATAGCCAATAAAAGCGACAGGGAGGTAACAAATAGCAACAATGAGATAAGCGACCCATACACCCTTCCACATAGGACCTTTGGAAGGTTTTTCTGGTGTTGAAGGAATAGTAGCTTGAATCTCAAGAACAACATTATGCCCAGCATACGCAAAAGCAACATCACCAAGTGCACTCAAAAACATGAATAAATTGTCACTTGTCTTTTCACCTCTAAGTTCATAGCTCACTACCCTACCTTCAATACCTCTACCTAAAGATGCTGCCCAAGCAACAGTCGAATATGTCAACGACATCACCGCAGCAGCCAAGGACACGAATGATATAGAATTGAAATTTGGTAAGTGAGAAAGAACAAAATGGACTGATGAAAAGATGATGATGAAGTAGGTAAGTTTTATTGGTTGACAATCAGGACAAACTGTTTCATGAAATTTCTTTAATGACTTGCCACCTGTAACCATGTATATTATGCAAGAACTTACGTCCACCACTATTTGTTGGGGTACAACTACCCAAAGACCAAGTTTCTCACCAAATGCATGTTGACCTAGCTCGTGGTATCTATCAAATCTTTTTCCTGGTACCATTTCATGCATCTCTACCATTTGCCATATCGTGTAAAATGTTATTGCCCATGACATAAACATTACTACCACTCCGGCGCCCCTGAATGCAACAAATCAAAAATATTGTTGAGTAGAATAATAATGATTTAATATTTAAATATCCCTCAAAAAAAACATACCATCCCATCTCAGACATGGCATATGGAAGACTCAGAACACCAGCACCAACCATGGCGGTGACATTATGAAAAGTAGAGTACCACCATTTCGCATTTCGATCCGATGTGATAGGAAGCCATGCATCTATGGCTTTCTCCTCCTCGGTTCTCGTATCTATTTCTTTTTCATTACCATGAGCCATTTTAAATTTATTTTTTATACAACAAAATAACAGATTTATTTCTTTCTTTTTTAAGTTTTGTGGAGGGAACCAACAACAATTACAAGTTAGAGATGAATAGGGAACAAAGAAGGACTCAATTTTTGAATATGTTAGAGTCCTCGATTTTAACCCTAGGAATGAAGAAGCATTTAGTTCCCTCACGGTATGTGCTTATGTAAACTTTTCTTATATATACTTTAAAGACCCTAAAATAACGATTCTTATAACAGGCTATCCATCAATAGCTCTGTCTCTCCATACAACTGTTATGTCCAAAAAATTTATAATTACCACAAAAAAATTTAAACCCTAAAAATAGGCCAAAAAATAAGGGTTCTCAAAATGTGTGTTAAAAATTATTTCGCAAACTAAACCAAGTATATTTTTTGTGCTTCTTTATTTATTTATCATTGTTAAATTTATTTTACCAATACAAATTTTTTTTTCTTTATTTATTAGCACTGTAGCATACAAAATTATAATGCTTAATGTACATAAACTTTCTGATTTTTATTTATTTCCTCAAATAAATTTAAACTATTCGTATTTGCTTGTTTAGTACCTAAATTATGTACTTTGTTTTATTACTTTCATGAATTGTAGTAACTTTTTTTTATCGAAACGCTCAGTTACGAGTAGTATTGAGGTGACCTTAGGATCTCTTGGAATATTAATTAAGGATGACAAATATTTTTTCAATTTTAGAGAAAATTATACAAGTTATTATAGTTTGATAGAGCTAAATCTACTGTAGTACAAATGTGAGGTATGAACATGACTGTTTTTTTGTCTTTAAAATTGCATTGGATGGTATTTTGGACACTTGACAAATGGATGCAACGTGGCTTTAACTTGGAATTGAACACTTTGATGTTTTCACTTTTCCCCATTTCCGCCATCTATTCGATACTTACCGCCCCTCTTTGCAAAATCTAGAGCTTAAAGGCCTAAGAGTATCATTTCCACCAGTATGTCATGCACCCATTGGTGCGGCGATGCGACCGACTACTCAGTCCTCATTTACTGCTGCTGTAAATGATGGAATGAGGCATCATATCTCTCAGTCAATCAATCAACGATACCTGTTAACTTTTACTTTTCGATGATTCCTTTCAGGCTTTTGATCTCTTTACTTACATACATGTCGGTGTATAATTTTGATTGCATATGACTTAAAATAAAGCTAATATTTTGGATGTTTGGAAGCTATAGATATGCGTGCGGGGTGATGTCAGTAGTTCACATAAGGTATTTATTTATCGCTCTATTTGAGCTTTCAATATATTCTCATTAATATTCTAAGGTTGTTGTGATTTTTGTTTCGGTTAAGTTGATTCTTTCAACAAAAAAAACCACATATGTTTCTCCTATTAATATATAGCTCCCATTTTATTTTTATGTGAATCCGTTCATGTGTACTTCGAGTTATATTTTATGTAGATGATTCAAGAGTTTGTCGGTATTTTGCTTCTAATAATCTTCTTAAATGTTGAATTTTGAATTTGAATGATTATTCTGAATAGCGGAATTGCACTTCCTCACTTGAGGTGAGGACTGTATGATACCCAATGTTCTATTGTCATGGACAAATAAGGTTACTCCCTCCGTCCTATTTTACGTGACAATATTTGACCGGGCACAAAGTTTAAGAAATAAATGAAGACTTTGAAATGTTTACCAAATTTCTCTTTAAAAAATAGTCATATTAAAAAGTAGACTTACTTTTAATCTCCTCATAAATGTATTTGAGTAATATCTTTAAGATTAAGTGGGACCAACAAGGGTAAAAGAGAAATTGTACCTTTAAATACTTATCATTTAAGGAAATGTGACATTCTTTTTGGAACTGACCAAAATGAAAAAGGTGCCATATAAAAATGGGATGGAGGGAGTATTTGTTATTACTTTTTAGAATGGTAAAAAGTACTTTAGTGAATAGACTAACAGTAAAAAGTACTTTAGTGAATAGACTAACAACTTGCTCAACGATAAACTTTCTTCGTGAAATCTCTTCATTTTTTTATGAGAACGGGGACCATAGTTGCTGCACAACACAAAGGAGATGTTATAGATATAAGCAAGCGCTATTCGACAAGTTCGAAGGAGAAAGTACCCAAATGGTTTTCTGTTGGTTAAAATAGATAGTATCTATATAATAATATGCATCTTACATTAGGCGGTTACAAATCTACTAATAGTAGGAAAGTAGTAGAAAATAAACTAACTGAAGCTTTACTTTTACAAGGATCCTTGGCTAGATTTACAAAACTATTAATTCCTTTGTCTGCTTCAACGGATTCACATGCAAAAGGTGGGGTTGATTCCCATTTAACAAAAACTCCATTCTTCTCCTGTTGTTCTCCCATCTTAGCAAGTAGATCCGCAACCTGATTTTCTTCCCTATGGTTGTGCTAGTTTGTTGGGTTCCTCAGGCCGAGGAGAAGCTCCCTGCAATCAAGTATAATGTTAGTGGATACCTCATTCTATTGTTAATCATGTTTATGGAGAATTCTGAGTCGGTTGTTATTTTTATATCCCTTAGGTTCTTTTCAACCGCTAACTTAAGGCCATAGTATATAACTATTGTCTTAACTTGTGTGGCATTTTGGACTATTATTCTGCTACTAAATCTAAATACCCATTTCCCTTTGCTGTCTCTTATGACTCCCGACCCTCCTTGTTTCGCCATGTAGTCAAACAAACCATCTACGTTTAGTTTTAGACCTTGGGGTGGTGGTATCCATGGTTCTTTTGTTTTTCTCTTTTCATATTTGCTGGCCTCCCTTTGGTTTGTCAAGTAGTGGTATTCTACTGCTCTTTGATATGGAAGTTCCAATGGAATATCCATAGATTTTTTATTATGGTAATTATGGTTCCGTTGTAGCCAAATATTCCATATATAGAATGGGAACGCCATTCCCAATCAAACATATGGTGGATGTTGGCCTCTTTTACGTTTCTTACACTATCCATTGATTCCCTCTTGCATCCACTATTTTTTTAATTGCATTTGTGAGGCCTATCTCCTCCCAGTACTTTTTCACTTTAGTACATTCTAGGAACATATGCTCTATAGTTTCTATCTCTTCACGTATTATGCATTTTGGTTTAACATCTATTCCAATGTCACTAAGATATTTAGAGGTAGGTATTCTTCCGTGGTGGCATAACCACATAAAAAACATGATTTTGTTGGGGCCTGTTAGGGTCTCAATCCGTTTGAATTCTTTATCTATCCAAGAATAGTCCATGTTTTCATTTCTGATTTGTTTATAGGCAGACGATGTACTGAAGTTTCTTGTATTATTTAGTGGCCATATTGGCTTATCTGTAGAATTAGATCCTTGAGGTACAATAATGCCCAAAATTTCCCGTTTAATACTTTGGGGGTAGTACATAAGGTACTTAATCTAGTTCCCATACCCCATTTTCTATGTAGTGACTCACCGTCCTGTTTTCCTCGTTCTCTCATAGGTCTCTGCAAGAGTTTCTATAAATGTTTTTGGTGTGGTATCCATGGGTCTGTCCAGAATTTTATTTAATATTTGTTTCTTAGATCGCAATGTATGGATTTGTTGCACAGATTCTACCCTAATTCAATGTTTTTCCATGTCTTGCTGGTCCTTATAGGGTGGCTGGAACTGTTATGCGGCTTAAGTTCCTTGTATATATTCCTATTAGGTTTGAGGCCCATAATGTGCTAGGATCCTTGAAAGCTTTCCAATCTAGTCTGCTTAGTAGCTCAATCTTTTTACAACTGCTTTTTTGAAGTCCTAACCCCCTTACTTCTTTATCTCGAGTGACGATATCCCACTTTACCATATGTAGTTTATGGTTTGCTTCAGTGGTTTCCCAAATAAAATTACGTTGAAGTCTGTCAATTTTATTTGGTATGCTTACAGGAAGTTTGTGTAGTCGCATGACGTGAGTTGGGATACTATTTAGGCGTGATTTGGCTAAGGTAGTTCTGCCTGCTAAGTCAAGGAATTTTGTTTTCCATCTAGACAATCTATTTTGGAGGTAATCTAAGATGAATTGAAAATCTTCGGTTGTGGATTTCCCTTGGATTATGGGAAAACCAAGGTATCTCCTAAAACGATTGCTCTGTTGGAAGCCTATTATATTCGTTGTATCTTGCGTCGTATTTTGAGGGCATTTATCTGAGAATAGTATTTTGGATTTATTAAGGTTAATATTCTGCCCACTGATGTTGCAGAATGTTTGGAGAGTGCTTTTTATGATTTCGCATACTTTTGGGTCTATTTTGACATTAGTACCAGATCGTCAGTGAAGAAATGGTGTAAAAGCTCTGGCCCATTTCCCGCTATTCTGAAAGGCTTCCACACTCTTCTGTTTACTGCATTGTTAACTTTGTTGAATTGGTATTCCATACAAAGGATAAAGATGTAGGGTTGTAACACTTCGGAAATCCAAGACGTGTCGTAAAGCCTAACATAGGTGTCATGAAGTATAGACACTATTATTAAGGTTAGTCTAATGAATATAGGTCATTTAGGAAGTTTAGAAACCAAAACGTATAAGAACGTCCATGATGTTCGGAAGTTGGTACAAGCAGGTACTAGTGTGCCTTAGCCTATATGACTAGCTTTTAAGAGTCGGAAATTAATTAAATTTGGTGAAAATGTGTGTAACACGTTTTAGAGATGTTTCATGGTCGAAATGTCCGGGTAAGACTCCCCAAGTACCAACCAAGGACCCTTGAGGAGGACCCTTGCAGGTTGAGTCAACACTGCCTGGGCAGTGTGCATCGACGGGACAAGCCACGGTCCGTGTGTGGACTGACGGGGCGTCGATGCCACCGTCCTCCCACACTTAGCCAACTGGAGGAAGCGCTCGCCTGCACAAGTCTCTGAACTTACCTACGGATGTGAAAGACGAGAGGGGGTCCGTCCGTCGACTCACAGACGGCCCATCGACGGGGTTCCGTCTGTGAGGGTCTTGAATTTCCTGTACGTTTTTAATTGGTTTCATTTAATTAGTTAAGGGGATAGGTGGTTAATTAGGGCATTAAGGGGTGGGGGGCTAATTAAGTTAGTTAACCTCCCATATAAAGTCCACAACCCCATTAAACTAATTACAACTCTTAAAACAATTCCTCTATCTTCTCTCTTCTTTCACTCTCTATTGGAAGACTCCATTGAAGGCTAAGTCAAGGAAGGGTATTAGGGGATGGAAAAGGGTGATTTCATCTCCAAATATTCACCAAAATGTTGAGGTATGGGATCTCTTCACCTTTGAGACCTCTTTCCTCCAAAGGTTCATTCAAAGTGTTTTCAAAACTAGAGTTTTCAAATGGGCTTCATCCAATTATGAATTAGAAGTTATGAATTGAGTTGTTGATGTTTTCTTTAGGTTATATTGAATAGATTAACATACATTTTAACTTGATTATGTAATTGTTGATGGTCTTGTCTAAATTGAAGAGCATGATCATATGTCTCTAACCCTAGGTTGTGATCTTGACTTATAGGGTATAATGTTCATTCAATTAACTTGGTTAAGGGTTGAATTACTACTAGATGATGTTGTTATGCTAATCATGAATGAATTAGGATGATGTATAGTCTATCATGCTAGTTCTTGAGAAGTGATCTAGGGTATGATGAATTGACTTAATCCTAAGCTTTGATCTATTATTGAATTGTGATGTAGTGATTCTTTTAGCCTTGTCATTATATTGGTTATTAAATTATGGTTACATGATGACCTAATTGAGTTGAACTAAGGGTTGATGGTAAGACCTTGATGATGAATTGTAAAGGAGACTTGGTAAGTCTTGTGATCCATATACTTTCCTTCAATTATGATTAATTGTGATTAAGTCATGATGGTTGTGTTGGAGTATGCCTTGTTTAGGGTTGATAGGGTGGTATGATGTTGAATTGAAATATCTTGCTTATGGTTGTGAGGTTGATTAAGATATAAAGTTATAAGGATGATGGTGATTACCCATGTGCCTTATTATGAAAGAGTATGTAATGTGTTAACCTTACTTATGTGGATTGTGATGAAAGGATTGTACTCATGCAATTCCTATTGAGCTATTATGATAATGATTATACAAGGGCTAGCCCCTATGATATAAACTAAGTTATGATTGATAAATAAAGATTAAAGACATTTCAATAAGGGACTTATCTTAGCACCGAGTGATCTTGTATGTGAGAGGGTGACACTTTCCCACATAGGGAAGGTATGGTTCACTACGGTTCTCACGGGTTGATAGCCTCATGACCCAAATAGGGTGTAGAGTGATGTTTCCAATGTTGCCCCAAGTTCCATAACTGTGTTGCCACCATAGGAATACTAGCTAGTAGATCCACCTAGATGCTACGTTTCATGTTAGGTTCTATCTTGGCCGGTAGACAACCTTCCATCGGGGTAAGGTTTTATGACACCGGATTCCATATTAGCTCACGTGGTCTATGTCGGTTAAGGCAAGTGTTCCCTAAACTAAAAATGAATTAATGAGGTATAAACTAAGTAAAGTGACTTGAGGGGTTTGACTTAGCTTAGGTAGGGGTATGTGACTCTACCTATGCCTTGCACCAGTTTGCCTTGATAGGAGCTTTAAGAGGTTAATATTATGTATGTAAATGATGATAAATGTAATTGACCTTATATTATGATTATGATGCTTATGAACATGTAATTGGTCTTGATTTCTAAAGTATGAGCTTATGTGTACTTGAAGGTTATGTTATGTGAAGTGAGTTACTATTTATGGTTCTTATTGGCTTACTTGATTAAGTAAGATTATGGGGCTTTGCTTGGTCATTCCACTTGTTGACTTTATGAGGATTATGATTAGTTGTCTTGCTTTGCTATTGGCATGATGAACTCTTATTCATGCTTGTGATGTTATTACTTGGTGATAGAGTTATATGAGATTATGAGTTCAAGTATGTTGATATGCATATAGCTTATTTGATTTGTCGAACATGTCTAAATGATTGTTATAGTTTGTTGATTGTGCATGAGTCCTTAAATAGGTAAAATGGCATGATTCAACTAAATGTCCCTTTTTAGCATGTTTGGTTGTTATATGTGCATATGCTCTCATACTTAGTACATGTGGCGTACTAACCCCATTTCTCCCTTTGTACCAAACAGTTTAGGTTCCCGTCGTTGAGGTTTGGTTTGAGAAGATCTCAAAGGAGTCTTGGATACTCTTATCATCCAAGTGGTAGATCCTCATTTTCCCGAGGATGATGCATATATTCTACTTACAGATTTGATTAGATCTTAAGATACTTATGTTTACTCTATCTTTTATTTGAGAACAAGTTGTATAAAGACAATATGTGGCTTACGTTTATTGTTGTAGGGCTATGCCCAAGTTGATATTGTCATTCTAGATGGTTATGAGATGAGATAGATTTTATGACTCTATTCTATCTTATATATGTATGTGAAATAAAAGTAGAAGACTAAGTAATCTTCTTATACGAAGGGTCTATGTATACTCGATAATAATACTATTACGTACATGTAATAGTCTATGTAAACCTCAAATTAGACATAGTTAAAAGTTTTAAATTCTTCCGTATTTTTGACTTGTGAATGCAATGATGAAAACCAAGGGGCTAGTCTTAGTCCTCAAAGAAGAAGAAGACGTCGGTTACGTCTAGGGGGTAAACCCGGATGTGACAAACTTGATATCAGAGCATGAGGTTAATTAACTAAGATAAGGACGTCTATCTCAACCACATCTATGTAGATTCGTACTCATAATTGTAAAGCGTGCCACACATATGAATAGGAATCTATATGATGCTTAGGAATCTCTCTTTGTTCGAAATCCAATGTCGTGCCTCTAGAGTAACTATTATGTGCTTTCACCTAAACCTTGTATTTTGGTTATAGGCAGTGAATACTAGGAGGAATGCGGATCGTAGGATTTAGGAGGAGGTTGCTAATGAGGGAGCTCCTCCCCGTGTTGATCAAGATCCTCCACTTGAAGAGCAAGTTAATGTTGAACAAGTTCCGGCCAATCCTCCACCTTTGACGGATGATGATATAAGGGCTGCCCTTCTTCAAATGGACCAAGCCATTACTACTCAAGCTCAAGCTGCTACTATTCAAGCGCAAGCTATGACGGCCTAAGCTAATCGGGAGGTACTACCCCGAGCCAATCAACAAGTCTCTACCACGACATCTCGTCTAAGGGACTTCACTCGAATGAACCCTCCTACTTTCTACGGGTCTAGGGTGGATGAAGACCCTCAAGAGTTCATCGATGATATTTATAAGATACTCTTTACCATGGGTTAAGCACTAGTGAGAAGGCCGAGTTAGCCACATATCAACTCAAAGATGTGGCTCAAACTTGGTATGTCCAATGGAGGGACAATAGGCCTCTTCGAGGTGGACCGGTAACTTGGGAGATTTTCAAGAAGGCATTTCTTGACTTGTTCTTTCCTTGGGAGAAGAGGGAAGCTAAAGTGGTGGAGTTCATCAATCTTCGTCAAGGAGGTATGAGTGTTATTGAGTACTACATGAAATTTACTCAATGTCAAAATATGCTCCTTCTTTGGTTTCCGATCCTAGAGATGAATGAGTCGTTTTGTAACGGGGGTGTCGGAGGACTTGCAAGAGGAGTGTCATTCGGCTATGCTACATGAAAACATGAACATCTCTCGTCTTATGGTGCATGCTAGGCAAGTGGAGGAGGCAAGGGCTAGGAGGAAAAGTAGAGATGCAAAAAGAACAAAATCTTATGATGGTGGTTCTTCTAAGAATAGACTTGAGATTCAAGACAATCCTAGGTTAAAAAAGAGGTTCTCTAATCAAGTTCCAACCAAGTTCCCTAAGGCTCGTAATGAAAAGGGTGAGAACCCTAATCCTCAAAAGGGAAGAGGTACTAAATCACTAAATGAGAAGCCAACTTGTGGTGAGTGTGGAAAGAAGCATTATGGTGCTTGCCTCATTGGGACGGATAAATGCTTTAGTTGTGGTAAAGTTGGGTACAAGGTTCGAGATTGTGCTAACATGAAGGGGCAAGAGAAGAGTGGGCAAGCAAGTGGTTCTAGTGATGCTCCAAAGAAGAACCACTTCTATTTTTTTCATACTAGGGGTGAGCAAGAGACCTCTCCTGATGTGGTGACCGGTATGTTAAAAGTCTTTTCTATTGATGTTTACGCTTTTGTTGACCTGGGTGCTACTTTGTCTTTCGTTACACCTCTTATAGATAATACGTTTGATACTTTACCTGATATTTTGCATGAACCCTTTCTAGTGTCTACTCCGGTGAGTGAGTCGGTAGTTGCAAAGAGGGTATATAAGAATTGTCCTATCATGCTGCCCAATAGAGTTTCTAATGTAGATAGAGTAGAACTAGATATGCTTGATTTTGATATCATTTTGGGTATGGATTGGTTGCATTCTTGCTTTGCAACTATTGATTGTAGGACAAGGGTGGTGAGATTTAATTTCCCAAATGAACCCGTTGTTGAGTGGAAGGGGGAAAGTTCTATTCCTAGAGGTCGTATCATTTCTTGTTTGGAAGCTTGCAAAATGATCTCTAAGGGTTGCCTATATCATATAGTGAGACTCCAAGATCTTGACTCCGAAATTCCTCCCATTGAGTCGGTCCCCGTAGTGAGTGAATTTTCGAAGGTCTTCCCTAATGACCTTCCCGGTTTTCCTCCCGAACGGGTAATTGATTTTGGTATCGATTTGCTACCGGAAACAAACCCCATTTCAATTCCTCCTTATCGGATGGCTCTTGCCGAATTAAAGGAGTTGAAGGCACAACTCAAGGATTTACTAGACAAGGGTTTCATAAGGCCTAGTATATCTCCATGGGGTGCTTCAGTTTTGTTTGTAAAGAAGAAATATGGGTCCTTGAGAATGTGTATTGACTACCGCCAACTCAACTAAGTCACAATTAAGAACAAGTATCCTCTCCCTCGGATTGACGACTTGTTTGATCAACTCCAAGGGGCAAGCTACTTTTCAAAAATTGACTTGAGATCGGGGTATCACCAACTTAGGGTGAGAGGTGAGGATATACCAAAGACGGCATTCCAAACTAGATATGGCCAATATGAGTTCCTAGTTATGTCCTTTGGTCTCACTAATGCTCCGGCGGCGTTTATGGACCTAATGAATAGGGTGTTTCGAAGTTACCTAGATTTATTTGTCATTGTGTTCATTGACGACATCTTGGTATATTTGAAAAATGAGAGTGATCACATGGGTCATTTGAGGGTGGTATTGCAAACCATTAAAGAGCATCAATTGTTTGCCAAGTATAGCAAATATGAGTTTTGGTTGAGGTCGGTAACATTTCTTGGTCACATCATCTCTAGTGAAGGAGTTGAGGTAGATCCAATGAAGACGGAGGCGGTGAGAAGTTGGCCTAGTCCATTGACTCCAATTGACATTAGGAGTTTCTTGGGTTTAGCAGGTTACTATCGGAGGTTTGTGGATGGTTTTGCGTCCATAGCATCTCCCTTGACTACGTTGACCCAGAAGAGTAAAAAGTTTGAGTGGTCGAAGGCATGTGAAAAGAGCTTCCAAATCTTAAAGATAGGCTTACTTTTGCTCCGGTGTTGACTTTACCGGAGGGAACAAAGGGTTTCATTGTGTATTGTTATGCATCCCGTGTGGGTTTGGGGTGTGTGCTTATGCAACATGGTAAAGGGATTGCCTATGCTTGTAGGCAACTTAAGGTTCATGAGAGAAACTATCCAACTCACGACCTTGAGTTAGCGGCCATGGTGTTTGCCTTAAATATATGGAGGCATTACTTGTATGATGTTCATGTCGATGTCTTCACCGACCATAAGAGTCTACAATATGTGTTTACCCAAAGGGATTTGAATCTCCGACAAAGGAGGTGGTTAGAGTTGTTGAAAGATTACGACATGAGTGTCCTCTATCACCACGGCAAGACCAATGTGGTTGCGGATGCCTTAAGTCGTACGACAATGGGTAGTGTTTCTCACATAGATGAAGCCCAGAAAGAGCTAGTAAAAGATGTTGATTGGTTGGCTAGGTTGGGTGTGAGGTTGGAAGACTCTCCGAATGGTGGTGTGTTGGTTCGACATAACTCCGAGTCATATTTGGTGGTTGAGGTGAAGTCTAAACAACACCTTGATCAACCATTGATGGAATTGAAAGAGTCGGTCCTTGGTAAGCTAAATGAATCATTCTCCTTAGGGGGGATGGTGTTTTGAGGTACCAAAAGATATTGTGTGTTTCCGAGGTAGATGTATTGAGGGACCAGATCCTTGAGGAAGCCCATGGGT
Organism: Solanum sitiens; assembly: GCA_016801875.1. Taxonomy (NCBI): domain Eukaryota; kingdom Viridiplantae; phylum Streptophyta; class Magnoliopsida; order Solanales; family Solanaceae; genus Solanum; species Solanum sitiens. Next base: position 1,873,688 of record JABWTJ010000071.1, read on the forward strand.
CCTGCTAATCCATTCATCCGGGTGACACAAAGATGTACCATGACCTTAAGGAAACTTATTGGTGGGAAGGCTTAAAAATTGACATAGCGGAATTTGTTACTAAGTGTCCTAATTGCCAACAAGTGAAGGCAGAACATCTAAAGTCGGGTGGCGTACTACAAGAAATCCAAATTCATATTTGGAAGTGGGAAGACATCAATATGGATTTTATGGTAGGTTTGCCTAAGACCCAAAAGCAATATGATTCCATATGGGTGGTGGTTGATAGGTTAACCAAGTCCGCTCACTTTATTCCTGTCAAGTCCACTCATTCGGCGGAAGATTATTCTAAGATCTTCATAGATGAGATTGTGTGACGCCATGGTATTTCGTTATCCATCATATCGGATAGGGGTGCACAATTCACGTCTAGGTTTTGAAGGTCGTTTCAAGAAGGGTTGGGTACCAAGGTGAAGTTGAGTACCGCTTTTCATCCCCAAACAGATGGTCAAGAAGAATATACTATTCAAACCCTTGAGGATATGCTTAGAGCTTGTGTCATCGATTTCGAAGGGAGTTGGGATAAGAACTTGCCGTTGGTAGAGTTTGCTTATAATAATAGTTTCCATTCATAATTTTCCATGGCTCCCTATGAAGCCTTGTATGGTAGGAGGTGTAGGTCTCCTATTGGGTGGTTTGAAGTCGGTGATTCTTCGATTCTTGGTCCCGATTTGATTTATAAAACTTTGGAAAAAGTTCATATTATAAGAAATCGCTTGCAAACGACCTATAGTCGGCAAAAGTCTTATGCCGATCATAGGATGAGGGATCTTGAGTTTGAAGAAGGTGATAAGGTGTATTTGAAAATTTCACCTATGAAGGGAGTTGTTAGATTTGGTAAGAAAGGAAAGTTAAGTCCTCGTTATGTGGGTCCCTATCAAATCTTGCAAAGGGTTGGTAAGGTTGACTATGAGTTGAGGTTGCCTAGTGAATTGGCTTCGGTTTATTCGGTTTTTTCATGTTTCTATGCTTAAGAATTGTGTCGGTGATCCCGAGTCCATTCTTATTTTTGAGGGTCTTGGTGTTAAGGATAAACTCTCTTATGAGGAGTTTCCGATTCAAATCCTTGATAGGCAAGTAAAAAGGTTGACGAAGAAAGAGGTGGTATCCGTAAAAGTGTTATGGAAAACTCACCTTGTTGAGGGTGCACCATGGGAGGCCGAGGCCCACATGAAGTCCCGTTACCCTCATTTGATAATTAAGGTTAGTCATTCTTTTAATAATATAAATATGGCTAGAAAATGAAGTTTCTTGATTTTTGGGTGAAGTTTTGCAAAATGTGTATTTTTGAAAACTTTACAGTGAAGTTACAGTGATTTGTGCCTATGAACTTGAAATATTTGCTTTTTACTTGTTTTGAGTTATCTTGTGCATTTTGACATGGTGAGTCTTTATGAAATAATGTATATCATAATGATAAGTTGAACTTGATTCAAATTGACTCATATGTCATGTTGAGCTCATATTGTTGTTGTGAGAAGGAAATGCCTCGTGAAGTAATGTTTGAGTCTCATATTTAGTAATTGAAGTTTTTGAATTGCATTGATTAAAATGATATGTATTATGTTGTATTGCATTGATGTTGGTTGGGCTGGTAGCCTTGAGTCTATTCATTCCTTCAAAAGAGTTTTTAGTGTCCTTCGGGGACGAATGTTCCTAAGGGGGGATATTGTAACACTTCGGAAATCCAAGACGTGTCGTAATGCCTAACATAGGTGTCATGAAGTCTAGACACTGTTTTTAAGGTTAGTTTAATGAATATAGGTCATTTAGGAAGTTTAGAAACCAAAACGTCCAAGAACGTCCGTGACGTTCAGAAGTTGGTACAAGGAGGTACTAGTGTGCCTTAGCCTATTTGACTAGCTTTTAAGAGTTGTATATTAATGAAATTTAGTGAAAATGTGTGTAACACGTGTTAGAGATGTTTCATTGTCGAAACGTCTAGGTACGACTCCCCAAGGGCCCTTGAGGAGGACCCTTGAGGAGGACCCTTGCAGGTTGAGGCAATAGTGCCTGGGTAGTGTGCATCGACGGCACAAGCCACGGTCCGTGTGTAGACTGACGGGGTGTCGATTCCACCGTCTTCCTACACTTAGCCAACTGGAGGAAGCCCTCACCTGCACAAGTCTCTGAACTTACCTACGGATGTGCAGGACGAAAGGGGGTCCGTCCATCGACTCACAGACGGCACGTCGACAGGGTTCCGTCTGTGAGGGTCTTGAATTTCCTGCACATTTTTAATTGGTTTCATTTAATTATTTAAGGGGTTAGGTTGTTAATTAGGGGATTAAGGGGGGCCTAATTAATTTAGTTAACCTCCCATATATATTCCCCAACCCCATTAAACTAATTACCACTCTTAAAACAATTCCTCTATCTTCTCTATTCTTTCTCTCTCTATTGGAAGACTCCATTGAAGGCTAAGTCAAGGAAGGGTATTGGGGGACGGAAAAGGGCAATTTCATCTCCAAATCTTCACCAAAACGTTGAGGTATGGGTTCTCTTCACCTTTGAGACCTCTTTCCTCAAAGGGTTCATTCAAAGTGTTTTAAAAACTAGAGTTTTCAAATGGGTTTCATCCAATTACGAATTTGAAGTTATGAATTGAGTTGTTGATGTTTTCTTTAGGTTATATTGAATATATTAACATTTATTTTAACTTGATTATGGTAATTGGTGATGGTCTTGTCTAAATTGAAGAGCATTATCCTAAGTCCCTAACCCTAGGTTGTGATCTTGACTTATATATATAATGTTCATTCAATTGACTTGGTTAAGGGTTAAATTACTACTAGATGATGTTGTTATTCTAATCATTAAAGAAATATGATGATGTATAGTCTATCATGCTAGTTCTTGAGAAGTGATCTAGGGTATGGTGAATTGAATTAATCCTAAGCTTTGATCTATTATTGAATTGTGATGTAGTGATTCTTTTAGCCTTGTGATTATATTGGTTATTGAATTATGGTGACTTGATGACCTAATTGAGTTAAACTAAGGGTTGATGGTAACACCTTGATGATGAATTGTAAAAGAGACTTGGTAGGTCTTGTGATCCCTATACTTTGCTTCAATTATGATTAATTGTGATTAAGTCATGATGGTTGTGTTGGAGTATTCCTTGTTTAGGGTTGATATGGTGGTATGATGTTGAATTGAAATGTCTTGCTTATGGTTTTGAGGTTGGTTAAGATGTAAACTTATAAGGATGATGGTGATTATTGCCAATGTGCCTTATTATGAAAGAGTATGTAATGTGTTAACCTTACTTATGTCGATTGTGATGAAAGGGTTATACTTATGCAATTCCTATTGAGCTATTATGATGATCATTATACAAGGGCTAGACCCTATGACCTAAACTAAGTTATGATTGATAAATAAAGATTAAATACATTTCAATAAGGGACTTAGCTTAGCACCGAGTGATCTTGTATGTGAGAGGGTGACAGTTTCCAACTTAGGGAAGGTAGGGTTCGCTACGGCTCTCACGGGGTGGATAGCCTCATGACCCAAATAGTGTAGAGTGATGTTTCTAATGTTGCCCCAAGTTCCATAACTATGTTGCCACCATATGAATACTATCTAGTTGATCCACCTAGATGCTATGTTTCATGTTAGGTTCTATCTTGGCCGGTAAACCACCTTTCATCGGTGTAAGGTTTTACGACAACGGATTCCACATTAGCTCATGTGGTCTATGTTGATTAAGGCAAGTGTTCCCTAAACTAAAATTAAGTAATGAGATATAAACTAACTAAAGTGACTTAAGGGGTTTGACTTAGCTTAGGTACGGGTATGTGACTCTACCTATGCCTTGCACTAGTTTGCCTTGATAGGAGCTTTAGACGGTTAATATTATGTATGTAAATCATTATAATTGTAATTGACCTTATATGATGATTATGATTCTTATGAACATGTAATTTGTCTTTATTTTTTAAAGTATGAGCTTATGTGTACTTGAAGGTTATGTTATGTGAAGTGAGTTACTATTTATGGTTCTTATTGGGTTACTTGATTGAGTAAGGTTATGGGACTTTGCTTGGTCATTGCACTTGTTGACTTTATGAGGATTATGATTAGTTGTCTTGCTTTGCTATTGGCATGATGAACTCTAATACATGCTTGTGATGTTATTACTTCGTGATAGAGTTATGTGAGATTATGTGTTCAAGTATGTTGATATGCATATAGCATATTTGATTTGTTGAACATGTCTAAATGGTTAGCATATTTTGTTGATTGTGCATAAGTCCTTAAATAGGTAAAATGGCATGATTCAACTAAATGTCCCTTTTTAGCATGTTTGGTTGTTATATGTGCATATGGTCTCATACTTAGTACATGTGGCGTACTAACCCAATTTTCTCCCTTTGTACCAAATATTTTAGGTTCACGTCGTTGAGGTTTGGTTCGAGGCGATCTAGAAAGAGGTTTGGATACTCTTATCATCCAAGTGGTAGGTCCACATTTTCCCGAGGATGATGCCGATATTCTACCTACGGATTTGATTAGATTTTAAGACACTTATGTTTACTCTATCTTTCATTTGAGAACAAGTTGTATAAAGCCAATATGTGGCTTACTTTTATTGTTGTAGGGCTATGCCCAAGTTGATATTGTCATTATAGATGGTTATGAGATGAAACGGATTTTATGACTCTGTTCTATCTTATATATGTATGTGAAATAAGAGTAGAAGACTAAGTAATCTTTTTATACGAAGGGTCTATGTATACTCGATAATAATACTATTACGTGTATGTACAGGTCTATGTAAACCTCCAATTAGATATAGTTAAAAGTTTTAAATTCTTCCGTATTTTTGACTTGTGAATGCAATGATGAAAACTAAGGGGCTATTATTAGTCCTCAAAGAGGACGACAACGCCGGTTACGTCTAGGGGGTAAACCCGGATGTGACAAGGGTGACATTGGGTCTCTTGACGTATACCTCTCGATGGTTTGAAAAATTCTGTCTAGCTCCATTTACTAGTATTGCTATTTTTCTTGTGGAGGTACAAGACATGATGATATTAGTGATCTTGGGAGGAAAGTTGAAGGATTGTAAAATGACCATTCCATTTTGTCAAAGGTTTTTCTAAATCTGTTTCGTTGCCAAGTTCCCCTTTTTACCCTTCATTCTCTTGAAGTAGTTAATTAGTTCCTGTATTATCATAGCATTATCAGTTGCCTGTCTATTCATTAAGAATCTAGCTTGGTTTGGACAAATAAGATTATTCATTAAGGGTCGGATTTTTTTGGTTATGATCTTGGTTATGATTTTATAAGTAGTGTTGCAATGGCTTATGGGTCTAAAATTTTTAAGGGATGACGTGTTTTTGTTTTTTGGTATCAAACAGACTTGAGTGTTGTTGATTTCAGGATCGATGGTTCCCTTAGTCCAAATGTCTTGACAAAAGGATACTACGGAGGGAGTCCCACTTTCCCCTGGTAGATTTGGTAGAAGAAGGGATGAATTCCATCTGGTCCAGGAGCTTTATTTGGGTTGAAGGATTTAACGGCATTCCAGATTTCTTCTGTCGTTAATTCCCTATCTAATGATGAGAATTCGTTACTTGAGGGGGGTATTATGAGTGTAGTTATCACTTTTGGGAGAAATTTGGTGGCTAGTTTGGAATGGTTTTTTGAATTATAACGTTGTTTGTTGCATTATGTCTTCATTATCTTGAACCCTGTTCCCAGAGTCTAGTTTTAGGGCGTTTATTCCGTTTCTTATTTTCCTATTTAGAGTTGATATATGAAAGAATCTTGTGTTTGCGTGTCCTTGATTAATCCAATTAATTTGGGACCTTAACGTCCAGTAATCTTCCTCCAACTTAAGAAGTAAGTCAAATTCCTTTATCAAGGTTTGTTCAAGTTTTTGTAGAAAGGTTTTTTCTGTATGGCTAGGAGAGAACTGTATTCCCCGGAGTCTATTAATTATGGTTCTTTTTTCCTTACGAATATCCCCAAAGGTCATTTTGCTCCATTCCGTGGATTCTATTTGAAAAGATTTTAGAGCTGTTGTTAGATCTTGATGTCTATCCCACACTTATCAATCACTTTTTTTAAGTCCGGGTGATACGTCCACATAGTTTCTAGTCTATATAATTTTATTTTTGTGTTATGGGTGGTTTTTATAGAGAGAGATTAGGAGAGGACTGTGGTCAGAGTGCGTTCTAGGCAAGTGGGAAACCTGCGTATCATGGTATTTTGTAGTCACTCATTATTTGTTGAATCTGTCAAGCCTCTCATAGATTAGGGACGACCTATTCTTATATCTTTTATTTAGCCACGTGTACTTACTTCCTTTATATCCCATATCTAGAAGTTCACAGTAGTTTATGATATCTAGTAAATCCTTTGTACGAAAACAATTAATAGGGCTCCCGCCCTTTTTTCATGGTTAGTCATAAGTTCATTAAAATCTCCTTCAATAAGCCACAAACCCCAGTGAATAAAATCTCCTTAAGGTTTTCCCAAAGAATACTTCTATTCAATATAATATTACTAGCATATATACAGCTAAATAACCAAGTAGTGTTGGAATGACTTACCTTGATCATTGCATGCAATTCGTGATTAGTTGTGGAAATTTTGTCAAGCTCCAAAAAATTTTCATCCCAGAGTACTACGATGCCTCCTGAGTTCCCGTTAGCTGGAACTTCTATCCTTTTATTGAATGGAAGGCTTTCAAGAAGGGATTGATGACTTTGCATCTTAGTTTCTAGTAGTGCGACTAATGGTGGTTTAATTTATGACAATCACGCAGTGATTTAAAGTTCCTTCTAAAGTCGGGCCCGTTGCACCCTCTACAGTTCCATATTATTATGCTCATCGATCTGTTTAAGTTTCGGGGAACTGTCAATGGCAGGTTCCTCCTGGATTCTACTTGCTTGGTCCCTCAATAGTGGGTTAATTATTAGTATGTAGTTCCCTATATGTGGGTTTGCCAGTGGTCTTATATCTATCGAGCTTTTTAGCAAATTTGACTGGTAATAGGGATAAACTTATTTTCGTACTAAGCTTTGTAAATCATTATTTTTATATCTTTTAATACTGCAATTTCTGTTATGGTTTCTCTCATTAATTCTAGTGTTTCGTCTGTTTCTACTGTGTTTGTAGTACGAGGAAGAGCCAGGGGTGGGGGCGTGAGAGAGTCGGTACCTGAGAGGATAGCGCTATGTTATTCGGCTCCTGGTTTGAGCTTTCTATTGACCCAGTCGGGACAATCACTGGAAGTGGTACATCCTGCTGGTATGCCTCGAGTGGGTTGTACAGGTGCTATGTCAGTTGGTTTGATAAATAAGATGGAAAGAAATACATTTCCTCTGGGTTGTATTGCTCCACTGGGTGTCATGACAGTGTCTCCCAAGTGGGTATGTAGAAGAAGGGAAGGTGTGGGAATGGGTAGCTAATTTGTGGGTTGAGCATAGTGGCTAGCCACACCTAATTGTTGTACGCTTCCATTGCCAAGTGCATCCCTTCCGATACGACCTAGGAAATGAAGGATGGGTTTTGCACTACAATTGCAACCTCCCTTCCCTCCAACATCACCCCAAAGGAGAGTGAGTGTCCTTGTAGACTCATTTCAAGACACGACATAGGTCTCGTGTTTGGAGGTAGGGATGGAGTAGCATACAGTTGGTCTGGTTTTGTTTGATTCATGGAGTTTTGGTTTGGGGTCGTTGGGTTCTCCATTGTTGGAATGTTTGTTTGGTAGTGAGCTTGGGACCGTTGGATCCTTGCTCTTTGGCGTCTTTCTTGGGAACTGGGGGGTAGAGCGAGGCATTTTTGTCTTCTTTTGGTAATTTTATAGATGTAGTGCCTATAGGAATAGTTGTAATACTATGAGTGTGCTCTTTTGGCTTTAATAGTAGTACTAGGAATAATAAAAGCAGTTTCTTCTTTTAATATATCCTTTTTGGATAAGTCGATTTTGGAAAGTTGGGGGCAACTTCTAAGGTTTGGGATTGGATGGACATCTATTTTTTCACTTACAGCTGTGGTACAGGTGGAAGTATATGTGACGCCGGGAGGCTCCTCGTGGGATAACATAAGTGCTGTTGGAGATTTCTCTGCTGAATGTTCCGGAAGGTTTGGTATTGTATCCTCTACGTATCCTATAACTGAGAATGTAGAGGTTATTGTAAGGGTTTTCTAGTAACTGATAAGGTTACTATGTATAGGTGTGTGAAGGGGTTATTGTAGGGGTCCCTGCTCTTTTGAGGGGGCGTTAACCACCATTTCTTATGTGAGTTCAAGGGGTGAATATATACTTGCATTGCAAGGTTTATTATTAATTTTACAGTGGTTAGTTAATTTTAGATGGGTTTTACTACTTAAATTACCGTACGCACCGTTGTGAATACTCTTTGAAGTGTTTTTATAATTAATATTATTATTAGTCTTGTTGCCGACCTTACTGTAGTTGTTAATGATATTTCTATTATTTTTAATTTGTTTGTAGTCCCCCATGCTTACGTTACTGCTGACATAGTTGATGAAGGTGGGGGGGGGGGGTCATTGTCTGTTGGTACTATTGTGCCTACCAAATTTTCCTTTTGGTAGGGAAGATTTCCAGATTTATTAGCTAGGGAATATCTTTGGTTTAGTTGCTACCATTTTGTTTTGTATTGAAAGAGTTGCAAGTCGAGATACTTACCTGACGTGGCTTTGAAGATCTTGACTTTAATGCCTGACCCACTCTGTTTGGCAGAAGTCTGTACTCCTTTTGTTTCTATAATGGATTTGGTGGTTGCACTATGCTTATGTTATTTTTAAAATTTTACCAGTTTCCACCGAGCTTCCTCTTCCTTGGTTCGAGATGTTGTTTTTGACTGTGTCGCTTGTATTTTATCAGGAACTTCTTTCTTGTTCTCCATGAATGTCATTGATGAGTTGGTTGGTTTTGAATTTGCTGCTGGGCAAGATGTTTTCTTATGCCCCACGCATCCACACTGGGTACACAATATACCCTCTCCTTCGTAAGTAATATCCTGCTTTAGTCTGCCAATGTTGATATGCCTTTTTACCAGAATGCCTATTGGAACTTCAACACATCTCCTAGCATATCTCCCTCGAAGAGTAGACGAAGTACAAATGTCTGTATTGACTTATCTCTCCATTTTATTGCCAATTATTGCTAAAACTTTTTAATCGTAGTACTCGGTCGGCAACATTGGTAGTCTTAACCAGATGGCGGAATAGGTTTCCTTAGTTGCCGATGCTACAAAATTTGGCTGCCATCGTTTGATAGAGAGGAAGAACCCATTGATGAACCATGGTCCGTTATGGAGAGCTCTATTCATGTTTTCCACTTTTAAGAATTTTACTGTTTAGTAATCGTATCCTAGATCTATTAGGAGGATGTCCTGGCTTACTTTTCACAGAGCTGCTAGTCTATTTTTCAAGTACACACGAGTCATTTTTTTACCCATTAGCTTAATTATCACCGAGTAGGCCCATAGTTGGAATGTTCTAATCATTTCCTCTTTGGATAAGAGAATATTGTCATCATCCTTCATATTCATGAGTTATTCATTGTTTCATGTTGGGGCTAGATTAATTTTATCTTTAAGTGTATCTCTATCCACCAACATGGCCTCAAGTCTATTCGTTGGTATAAGTTCTATTGGATTTGTTAGGGGGTAATGTGTTACCAACACCTTGCTGAATGAATTCCTTACAGAAGTTTTTGTATATTCTTCATCTATAATTGTATCTGGTGGGTCAGGGGGTGGGAATTGAATATTATTGTTTGACATCATCCTAATTTTTTGGAGAGCTTCTCTCTCTATCAGAATAAGTACCCAAATGTTGATTGTTATTTTCTTCCTGATTTAGTTGGGATTGAGAATATGGGTAGTTTGTCTCTTAAATATTTCTGTCCTTTCTTGTGAACATAATATACAAGAAAACAACGGATTGTTTGGTTGCTTTCAACTAAGCATCATAATAAGCAACACCGATAAATGAATGAGACGAGCAAGACTTGTGGGGAAATGGAAGATATTATAGACAATAATTGAGCAGAAGCTTAAGAAGATCAAGAAATTTGACATACCAATTGTTCTCTCTATGATCATCATATCTTGAAATATGACATTCCAACAATGAGGAAATGGAAGAGACTATAAAAGATATCGAGCAGCTGTTTAAGAAGATCAAGAAACAAGAAATTAGACATACAACCTGTTCTCAATATGATCCCACTTCTTGAAATTTGACACAAATTGCAAGATTATTACATTGGAAAGTGTCTTTCTCCAAAGGATTGAAAAAGAGTGGCTTTTGTTGGAGAAGGCCCCATGGCCCCTCACCAGGCTCATGACCTTAAGATTACAGGTTCAAATCGTGTCCCCGCTTAATCAGTGTAGTTGCAACCAGGTCAAAAAGGGCGTTCAGAAAGAAGTACTCAACTCTTTATTTAAGTGCACATTATATTTTCTTTTGTCAACTATCTATTAATAGTTTTAATTGTATCTTCTAGATTACATTATGCTATATTTTCTAATTTTTTAAAAACTGGCCCATTATTTCTTATAGCAGTCCTCCTAAATTAATGTCGAAGAGAAGGAAAAGAATTTTTAGAAAACTAAAAGGTGCAAATTCATTGTGCCGTATCACTATTGATTATCACATATTTTTAATCTTAGTCTAGGTGTTATTATTTGTTTAAAATTTTTATTGCATTGAACATGATACATACTCTATGAGATTATTTCTCTTTTCAGAAAAGCCTCAGAAGAACCTATCAAATACTTTTTTAGAAGAGGATACGATCTTCAAACAGTGTATTTATTAGAAGATAACAATTAATGAATTAGATAACGTATGAGCCGAACTTATTGTTTACATTTCTTTATGATAAATGCTCAACTACACTTCATCTAATACTAGGTGTACGCGATCGTAATTTAGTATAAATCCAACGAAGAGTTGGGGTCGACCCCACAAGGAGTTATACATGTCAGAATTCAGTTATGAAGTTTTAAATGTGTTCTAAGCCACTCTAGAAATAGAAATTGTCGGAAACATTCCATTAACTCTAAGGGCTGACAACAAGTGTCACATGGGGGGTGGGGTGGGGGGTTAAAAATTGTCAATTAACATCTAAGAGAAAGAAGAGGGAGTAGCCAAATAGATAAGAGATACTTGGGGATGTGATCGATTAAAGGCTAATTCTCTATATGGGTAACTGTAATTTACTAACAATTGTTGAATGTTAGTGAGAAAGCTAGACCATAGATGCAATAGCTTCCTCTTGAACAATTGTTACGATTCAAGCAAGTTTTTTGGAACCTTTACAAGCATAACACTATAAACAATCCAATACCGTAATTTAGTTACTCTTTCAACCTAAAAAGGTAAGATCGAGTTAAGATTCACTCTCTCGAGATGAACCCAAAACAACCGAATCACTACAATTATCAATCAATAACTTTAGTTCTAAAACTTCTTTCTCAAACAAGCCAAGAACACTAAATTAAAACAACATTTGCAACTACAATTCATGGGCTACATAATTATCAAGCAAACTCACTTCAAATCAACATTTAAATCAGTGAAAAAAATACTAATAAGCTAATTATAACAAATAATCACATGATAACACCCCTAAGATGGGGTTTTTAGACATGCATCATAAAAAGGAAGAAATAAATACCAATTACGTTCTCCATAATTTAGGTATTGCAATTCACGTCTTTACTGTTACATTCGAGGAGCCCCCCTAGACGTAACCGGCGTCATCGTCCTCTTTGAGGACTAAGACTAGCCTCTTAGCTTACATAATTATATTCATAGGTCAAAATGCGGAAAACATTAAAACTTTTCATTACTTCTACATTGAGGTTGACATAGACCTCTATATACACATATTATTTATATCGAGTATACATAGACCCTTCGTATTGGAAGATTTCATAGTCTTCTACTTTTATTGCACATAAGTATACATAAGATATAACATAGTCTCAAATGGATGGCTCATCCCATAACCATCTAACAAGAGTATAACAATTTGGGCCTAGACCCATACATCAATGTAATAGAACCAAATATAGGATATACAATTCGTACTCAAATGAAAAACATATAGGATATACAATTCGTACTCAAATGAAAAGAAAGAACATAAGAGTCTTAAAACTAAAACAACTCCATAAGCTTGATATTGGCATTGCACTCGGAAAGTGAGGACCTACCCACTTGGATGATTTTGAATTTCCAAGTCCTCTTCAAAGTCATCTCAAAAGCCCTTCAACGGCCAGAACCTAAAATGTTGGGGAAAAGGGAGAAAATGGGGTTAGTACACCACTTTTACTAAGTATGAGACCATATACATATATAATATCAAATCATGCTAAGAAAGTACATTTCATTAAAACATGTTATTTTACATTTAGAAAGACTTATGCACATTCAAGATGTAACAACCTGAAAATGACTATGCTAAGTAATGCTTAAACGTACCTAGAATGCCTGGATTAGACCGGGTTCACACGGCTTGTTGCACGTAGAACCAGACCTCAGAACCTATGCACTAGCCAAGCCAACCAACTTGATGAGTTAGTTGAGCAAGGGAAGGTGAGAACCAACCATGTAGGGCACCTGAATTGAAGAGATTCACCTGGATGAGTTTTTACCGGACTTAAAAGGGGTAATCTTAGGTTTGGAGGGTCTAGGGGTAAAATGGTATTTTCCAAGCTAGGGGTAGTATTGTAATTACCCTAAGTAATTAATTAATTAATAAATTAATTTAATTACAGGAACGGTCGGGTCGGGTCTAAGCAACATTTAGGTGGATTAAATTGATGATTATTATCTGATTTTGTAGGGGCATGTTGGTCAGTTCACGTACCCATTGAAAAATCAGATTGTTAATAAGTTAAGGAGAAGTCCTAGTTTGACTAAGTCTCCACCTAAATCTCCTAATCCTGAGCTACCACTCATTCTCACGTCTCTCTCTACTCCCACCTCACTTGCACGATCATTCTTCAGTAAAAGAAAAGAATAGAACAAAAAAATATAAAGTTCATCAAGAACTTGAACGATAAAACTCAAAAGTAAAGACAATCTGAAAACGTAAAGCAAAAAGGGGTTTCTCGACGGGATTGTGCTGAGGTTTCGGTGGTGAGGCTTGGTTTCGTGAGAATTGGCAGCATTGAAACAAGTGTTGAACGACATTAAGGTATGGGTTTTATTCCCTCTTGGTCCCTCTCCCAAGAGACCCCTAAGGTTCAGTTTAATCTCATCGAAAAACTAAGGTTTTCCCCGTTGCATGCCCCTGTCATTAGATCCTCTCAAAGAATCGATGCATGCGTTGGTATGACTTCTTGTAGATGATTTTTTGGCTGATTGTGATTACGTGTTTGTACGTGTGTTCAAAAATTATGTGAGAAATGGCAAAGTGTTTCCAAAAATGTGTAGTATGTTAACTTGTGGGTGCTTGTGGGTGCAGTGACTTTGGTCTCGGTTTGAAGCCTGAAATTGACATGTTAAATTGTTGTATTTTACGTGTATAAATTGTTAAAACCGTGATGTTCATATGAGTGTAATGTTGCTGAATTGAGTGAAAAATCTTGATTAAAAGTAACCATGAAAACGCACCTAAGGATGCACTAGATGCTACACGAAAATTGTCCTAAATCTAACGTTTAAAGGTTGAGAAAATGGACTGCAAAAAGGTGATAAAATTTCCAGCTTTTGGAAATTTGGTTTCGGCCAGCTTACTGGAAAAACTTTAGTTTAAATTTTTTTAAAAAAATGCATGAGGTCATTGGGGATTGAACCCAAGACCTCAGCATATACAAGTTATAAAAAAATTTAATAATAAAAGGAATGAGGTATATGGGATTTGAACCCGTGCCTTGACCGAAAATAAGACATAAAATGAGGTGTGTGGGGTTCGAACCTACAACCTCTCGGTCAAAAAAGAGAATAGGAAGAAACAATTAAAAGGAAATAAAATGAGGTATGTGGGGATCGAACTCACAACCTCTCGGCTGAATGAGAAAGTAAGGAGAAAATACAAATAAAAATAAGGTGAGGTTGTGGGGAATCGATCCCACATCCCCTCCGTTCAACGGAGAAGAATTATGGGAAGAAAGAAATTAAATGAAACGTGAGTGTGGGGGTTAGATCTTGGATCCTAAGCTTAGGCGTTTGAGATTAAGTAAAGAAAAAGAAGAGAAAAGGAAATGTAAGTGTAGGGACTCGAAATCGGGTCCCAAGCCGAAATATTAAATAAAAAATTAAGTGGAAGCTAAGTGTTGTCCAAAGGATTTGAAATCGGGTTCCCTTGCCCAATTCCGTATTGACACATAAGTCTTACGTGATTAAATAATTAATGAATGCTGCCTATGGGAATCAAAATTGAGACCTTGGCATACTTACAAGATGCATAAGTCTTGTACCGCATAATCTTGGGTAAGTATAAGTCACTTAGATGAATTATGAGTGAAGCCTCATGGCTTGTACGTATTGATTCATAAGTCCAGCGTACGTTAAAAGTAAGTGAATATAAGATGTATGTGATGAAATGATGTGAACCCAGGAGGGTTAAGTAAGGGTGTAAAACACACTAAGAGGCCAAGTGCATTGGCATATAATGAAATGAACATTCACGTAAAAAGGGGTGAGTAATTATGATGAGCTAATATGCTAAGATTAATGAATGTGGTAACAACATGATAAGGGGCTAATGTGAATGACGAGATAAATCTCAGATGAGCCTAAGTAAGTGTCACCAATAACGTACTCACCTATGAGAGTGTAAAGTTAATGAAGAGACCAGTCTCTAAGAAACACTTTAATGAAAGTATTGAGATTAATACACACTTAATACTAATGATGAGATGAGATGTCATCTAATGAGCAATGATGCCCTCATGCTAGAAGCCAGTTTCTATGATGTGTGAGATGGATGTAATGGAACTTTATATGGAGCACCGATAGGCTAGCTATGAGTCGCGATTCCTTCTTTCGGGAAGGCAGAGGTTCGTGTAAATCTCATGAGATGAGACTGTCCGTTTAGGCGGGTATGGGTCTCCTTATATCTCCTAGTCTTTGAACCTATGCAGCCAACATAGAGATCTAACAGGGTTCAATTTCCTTTATATGCTAGCATGTTTTGGTTTCACTTTGGTCGGTGATTCCACCTATTTTTGGTGTGGGGTAGACACAGGATTTCATGGAGCTCACATGATCTATGCCGGTTAAAGTTAAAGTTCCCAAAGAAATAATGAGGCCAACCTCAGTAATTTACAATATGAAATGAATGATACCCAAGGTGTTTGGTTAGGATAATCAAGAGGTGAAATAGACTCAAGTAATGACACTAGGTCGTTCTTGGTCATTGCACAGTGAACCCGATGAGAGTCTTAAACTACATCTTAAGTATAGCGGGTATTGCACCAGTCTATGAATGAATAAAACTAATGAAAATGAAGTATGCATGAATGAATAAAGAAGACTCTGTGTTTGCTAAAGAAGGCTCTCTAGTTGAGGTCCCATATGTTGAGCCCTCATTTTGGGAAGTCCTAATGTTAAGTCCATGATTCCAAGGTCTCATGGCATATGAACGAATGATATGTGGTATATGTACATGCTATATGAAATATATTATGTGCTGTGTGCAATATAAAAAGAATGATGATGCATGTTACTCTCATAGCATGACTTTCCTAATCCGATTTGGCAGTGACTTGACTTTCCATAAATCATGTAGTTAGGAGAGAGCTCTTTTTAATCATGCATGTCCTTGGTGTGTGCTTGCATACACCCATACTTAGTACAAGTGTGTTCTAATCCCATACAATACTCTACTTTTAGGTGCAGGTGCAGGTGGACGCTAGAGCTTACGAGACTATGTTGGAGCTATTCGCACATGGAGCATTCATCCGGACTTGGTAGGCCCTCATTATTTCGAGGATGCTTATCTTTTATATTCTAGCCTAGACGTAGGCATGATCTAGTGGAGAGTGTTCCACTAGCATTTCTTTCTTATTTATTTTAGACGTTGTATTGGTGCCATTTTGGCAACTTTATATTTATGCATTTATGGCCTATTTCCTGCATTTGAATATCTCATTATTAGATGGTTGTGGTGAACTGATGTAATGTACTGGAATTCTTACTATGAAGTCTATGTATATTTCAAAGCAAATAAAAGTTTTAAATTTTCCGCTAAAATTAACTTATACGATGTAATGATGATGTATGTAGGCTTGTATGCGATCTCTTAGAGGTCAACGATGCCGGTTTCGACTAGGGTCTAGACCCCGGTCGTGACAAACGTGGTATCAGCGCATTATGTTAAGTTCCAAGGATAATAAGTTCACATCAACCACATCGAGTAGTTTCTAAGTTATGGTAGTGAAGTGCACCACTATCATGAATTAGAGACTGCATGATGCGTAGGACAATTTCCCTTCTTCTGATCTTATCATGCTTTCCTTAATATCTGAATTCTTGGTGTTATGAGCGTATCTAACATCATTTTTTATTTTTTTTCCAGAAAATGAACAAAAGGGGGAACGCTGGTCGGGGAAGAGTAGGAGCAGCTGCTGGGGACTACCAAGTTCCACCCCAGGCTCCAGCTGCAAGAGTGTTCATGCCAATTAACCCAGCTGGGTTGACTGATGCTGAGGTGCGGACAACTTTAGCACAGATGGCTCAAGCCATCATTCTGCAGGCTTAGGCTATGACGGCCCAGGCCAACAAACAGGAGGTTCAGCGGGAGAACCCACCAGCCCACAACATGGCGAACAGGTTGCGAGATTTTACGAGGATGAATCCTCCAATCTTTATAGGATTTAAGACTGTAGAGGACCCTCATGAGTTTGTGGAGGAGGTCCAGAAGATTCTGGTGGCGATGAGGGCCACGAAGATTTAGAAAGCTGAGCTGGCCTCGTACCAGTTGAAGGTTTCACAGGCTTGGTGCAAGATGTGGCAGGATAGAAGGGCGTTGGGCGTAGGTCCGATCACATGGGAGCTGTTTAAGATAGCTTTTTTGGAGAGGTTCTTCCCATGAGAGATGAGAGAGGCTAAGGTTGATGAGTTCATCAACCTTAAGCAGGGCTCGATGACTGTCAGGGAGTATTCCCTAAAATTCGTTAAATTGTCCAGATATGCCACTTCTCTTGTGTCGAACAGCAGGGATGAGATGAGCAGGTTCCGTAGAGGGATCTTAGAGGAATTAGAGGAGGAGTGTTGGGCTGCGATGCTCCATGATAGCATGGACTTGTCCAAGCTTATGCTACATGTGCAGCAGGTTGAGGACAGCCAGAAGAAGAGGAGAGTCCGTCAGGTTAGGAGGCCTAACCCTTATGATCAGACTGTTCCAGTAGAGGTGGTGGCAGGAGCACTTTTGGAGTTCGTGATCAGCCCAAATTTAAGAAGGGGCATCAGAGTTCAGGGAACTCTATCTCTCAGAGAAGTGCAGCACCTAGAGGAGGCAGACCCAAGCCAAAGAAGGGCAATGGAGGTTATGTGCAGCGTCCCAGAAAGAAATGTGGCAAGTGTGGCCGTAATCACAGTGGAGAGTGCAGACTAGGCACAAATGCCTGCTTCGATTGTTGAAAGAGCAGACACATGGTCAGGGACTGCCCAATGTATTGGGGTCAGGCTGGAGGTAATGCTCATCCTAGGCCTAATCCCCAGAATGCTACTGCAGCCGAGCCTCCTAAGAGGAACAGATTCTACGCCTTGAAAGGCAGGGAGGAGCATAAGAAGTCTGTTCATGTGGTCACAGGTATGCTGCAAATTTTCTCAACCTCTGTTTATGCTTTACTTGATACAGGGTCTACGCTTTCTTTTGTGACTCCCTTGCTTGCTCTTACTTTTGAAACACTGCCTTAGGTTTTTCATGATCCTGTTGTGGTTAGTACTCCCTTAGGAGAAAATGTTAGAGCTGATAGGGTTCATAAAGACTGCCCAATAGTAGTATGTGGTAAGACTATGTGTGCAGACCTTGTTGAGATATCCATGAATGACTTCGATATTATACTTGGTAACAACATGATAAGGGGCTAATGTCAATGATGAGATAACTCTCAGATGAGCCTAAGTAAGTGTCACCAATAACGTACTCACCTATGAGAGTGTAAAGTTAATGAAGAGACCAGTCTCTAAGAAACACTCTAATGAAAGTATTGAGATTAATACACACTTAATACTAATGATGAGATGAGATGTCATCTAATGAGCAATGATGCCCTCATGCTAGAAGCCAGTTTCTATGATGTGTGAGATGGATGTAATGGAACTTTATACGGAGCACCGATAGGCTAGCTATGAGTCGCGATTTTTTCTTTCCGGAAGGCACAGGTTCGTGTAAATCTCATTAGATGAGACTGTCCATTTAGGCGGGTATGGGTCTCCTTATATCTCCTAGTCTTTGAACCTATGCAGCCAATATAGGGATCTAGCAGGGTTCAATTTCCTTTATATTCTAGAAAGTTTTGGTTTCACTTTGCCGGTGATTCCACCTATTTTCGGTGTGGGGTAGACACAGGATTTCATGGAGCTCACATTATCTATGCCGGCTAAAGTTAAAGTTCCCAAAGAAAGAATGAGGCCAGCCTCAGTAATGGACAATATGAAATGAATGACACCCAAGGTGTTTGGTAAGGATAATCAAGAGGTGAACTAGACTCAAGTAATGACACTAGGTCGTTCTTGGTCATTGCACAGTGAACCCGATGAGAGTCTTAAACTACATCTTAACTATACGGGTATTGCACCAGTCTATGAATGAATGAAATGAATGAAAATGAAGTATGCATGAATGAATGAAGCAGACTCTGTGTTTGCTAAAGAAGGCTCCCTAGTTGAGGTCCCATATGTTGAGCCCTCATTTTGGGAAGTCCTAATGTTAAGTCCATGATTCCAAGGTCTCATGGCATATGAACGAATGATATGTGGTATATGTACGTGCTATATGAAATATGTTATGTGATATGTGCAATATGAAAAAAATGATGATGCATGTTACTCTCATAGCATGACTTTCCTAATCCGATTTGGCAAGTGCACTGACTTGACTTTCCATAAATCATGCAGTTTGGAGAGAGCTCTTTTTAATCATGCATGTCCTTGGTGTGTGCTTGCATACACCCATACTTAGTACAAGTGTGTACTAATCCCATACAATACTCTACTTTTAGGTGCAGGTGCACGTGGACGCTAGAGCTTACGAGACTACGTTGGAGCTATTCGGACGTGGAGCATTCATCCGGACTTGGTAGGCCCTCATCCTTTCGAGGATGCTTATCTTTTATATTCTAGCCTAGATGTAGGCATGAGCTAGTAGAGAGTGTTCCACTAGCGTTTCTTTCTTATTTATTTCAGACGTTGTATTTGTGCCATTTTGGCAACTTTATATTTGTGCAGTTATGGACTATTTCCTTCATTTGAATATCTCATTATTAGATGGTTGTGGTGAACTGATGTAATGTACTGCAATTCTTACTATGAAGTCTATGTATACTTCAAAGCAAATGAAAAAGTTTTAAATTTTGCGCTAAAATTAACTTATACGATGTAATGATGATATATGTAGGCTTGTTTGCGACCTCTTAGAGGTCAACGATGCCGGTTTTGACTAGGGTCTAGACCCCGGTCGTGACAAATGTGGTATCAGCGCATTAGGTTAAATTCCAAGAATAATAAGTTCACATCAACCACATCGAGTAGTTTCTAAGTTATGGTAGTGAAGTGCACCACTATAATGAATTAGAGACTACATGATGCGTAGGACAATTTCCCTTCTTCTTATCTTATCGTGCTTTTCTTAATGTCTGAATTCTTGTTGTTATGAGCGTATCTAACATCAATTTTTATTTTTTTTCCAGAAAATAAGCACAAGGGGGAACGCTAGTCGGGGAAGTGTAGGAGCAGTTGCTGGGGAAAACCAAGTTCCACCCCAGGCTCCAGCTGCAGGAGTGGTCATGCCAATTAACCCAGCTGGGTTGACTGATGCTGAGGTGCGGACAGCTTTGGCACAGATGGCTCAAGCCATCATTCTGCAGGCTTAGGCTATGACGGCCCAGGCCAACAGACAGGAGGTTCAGCAGGAGAACCCACCAGCCCACAACATATCGAATAGGTTGCGAGATTTTATGAGGATGAATCCTCCAATCTTTACAGGATCTAAGACTGTAGAGGACCCTCATGAGTTTGTGGAGGAGGTCCAGAAGATTTTGGTGGCGATGGGGGCCACGAAGATATAAAAAGCTGAGCTGGCCTCGTAACAGTTGAAGGTTTCACAGGCTTGGTGCAAGATATGGAAGGATAGCAGGGCGTTGGGCGTAGGTCCGATCACATGGGAGCTGTTTAAGATAGCTTTTCTGGAGAGGTTCTTCCCCTGAGAGATGAGAGAGGCTAAGGTTGATGAGTTCATCAACCTTAAGCCGGGCTCGATGACTGTCAAGGAGTATTCCCTGAAATTTGTTAAATTGTCCAGATATGCCACTTCTCTTATGTCAAACAGCAGGGATGAGATGAGCAGGTTCCTTACAGGGATCTTAAAGGAATTGGAGAAGGAGTGTCAGGATGCGATGCTACATGATAGCATGGACTTGTCCAGGCTTATGGTACATGTGCAGCAGGTTGAGGATAGCCAGAACAGAGGAGAGTCCGTCAGGTTAGGAGGCCTAACCCTTCTGACCAGACAGGTTCCAGCAGAGGTGGTGGCCGGAGCACTTTTGGAGTTTGTAATCAGCCCAAATTTAAGAAGGGGCATCAGAGTTCAGGGAACTCTAACTCTCAGAGAAGTGCAGCACCTAGAGGAGGCAGACCCGAGACAAAGAAGGGTAATGGAGGTTATGTGCAGCGTCCCAGAAAGAAATGTGGCAAGTGTGGCCGTAATCACAGTGGAGAGTGCAGACTAGGCACAAATGCCTGCTTCGGTTGTTGAAAGAGCGGATACATGGTCAGGGACCGCCCAATGAATTGGGGTCAGGCTGGAGGTAATGCTTATCCTAGGCCTAATCCCCAGAATGCTACTGCAGCCGAGCCTCCTAAGAGGAACAGATTCTACGCCTTGAAGGACAGGGAGGAGCATGAAAAGTGTGCTGATGTGGTCACAGGTATGCTGCAAATTTTCTCAACCTCTGTTTATGCTTTACTTGATCCAGGGTCTATGCTTTCTTTTGTGACTCCCTTGCTTGCTCTTACTTTTGAAACACTACCTGAGGTTTTGCATGATCCTATTGTGGTTAGTACTCCCTTAGGAGAAAATGTGACAGCTGATAGGGTTCATAAAGATTGCCCAATAGTAGTATGTGGTAAGACTATGTGTGCAGACCTTGTTGAGTTATCCATGAATGACTTCGATATTATACTTGGTATGGACTGGCTCCATAAATGTTACGCCTTCATGAATTGTCGTAGTAGGGTTGTGACATTCCGTTTCCCTAATGAATTAGAGCTGGTCTGGGAGGGGTACAATTCGAGTTGTTCAAGTTCCTTGATTTCGAACCTAAAAGCTAATAAAATGATGTCCAAGGGATTGTTATGTCATTTTATGAGTGTCAATGATCTAGATCATGACATTCCTTCCGTAGACTCTGTGCCTATAGTGAATGAGTTCCAAGATGTTTTTCCCGATGATTTGCCTGGAGTCCCTCCCCCTCGAGAGATTGATTTTGGTATCGACCTAGATCCCGATACCAAACCAATTTCAATTCCTCCCTACAGAATGGCTCCAGCTGAACTTAAAGAGTTGAAGCTGCAGTTAAAAGATCTCACTGATAAGGGCTTCATCCAGCCGAGCATATCCTCTTGGGGTTCTCCAGTGCTGTTTGTGAAATAGAAGGATGGAACCCTTAGGATGTGTATTGATTATCGGCAGGTCAACAAAGTCACTATAAAGAACAGGTATCCACTTCCCAGAATAGATGAATTATTCGATCAGCTCCAAGGGTCTAGTTTCTTCTCGAAGATTGATCTTCGTTGTGGGTATCATCAGCTTAGGGTTAGGGATAAAGATTTCCCAAAGACAGCCTTTCATACCCGTTATGGTTATTATGAGTTCCTAGTCATGTCATTTGGTCTCGCTAATGCTCCAGCTGCATTTATGGACCTCATGAACTGAATCTTCCGTGAATACCTTCATTCTTTTGTCATAGTATTCATTGATGACATCTTCATCTACTCTAAGACCAAGGAAGAGCATGAACAACATTTGAGACTAACCTTGCAGGTACTTAGACAACATAAGTTGTATGCCAAATTCAGTAAGTTTGAATTCTGGCTTAGATCAGTCACCTTCCTGGGTCATGTTGTGTCCGATCAGGGTGTGGAGGTGGACCCTAGGAAGGCAGAGGCTGTTAAGAACTGGCCAAGACCTCTTACTCCCACCGATATACGTAGCTTTCTAGGATTGGCTGGTTACTATAGTAGGTTTGTGGAGGCTTTTTCTTCCATTGCTGCCCCACTGACAGCTTTGAGGAAGAAAGCCAAGTTCCAATGGGCGAAGACTTGTGAGAAGAGTTTCCAGAAGCTCAAGGACAGACTCACTTCAGCCCAAGTGCTTATTTTACCTAAATGTGGTGAGAATTACACTGTTTATTGTGACACATATTGGGTTGTTTTGGGTTGTGTTCTTATGCATGGTGGTAAGATGATAGCCTATGCGTCTAGACAGCTCAAGGTTCGTGAGGAGAATTATCCAACTCATGACCTGGAGTTGGCAGCGGTGTTGTTTCCATTGAAGTTGTGGAGGCATTACTTGTACGGAGTACACGTGAATGTGTTCACAGACCACAAGAGTCTCCAGTACGTGTTCACACAGAGGGAGTTGAATCTACGTCAGCGGAGATGGTTGGAGCTGTTGAAGGACTATGATATGAGTGTCCACTACCATCTAGGGAAAGCAAATGTTGTATCTGATGCTTTGAGCAGGTTGAGCATGGGGAGTACAGCCCACATTGATGATGGGAAGAAGGAGTTGGTGAAGGATGTACACAGACTATCCAGACTGGGTGTGCGGTTGATGGCTTGTACTAGCGAGGGTGTTTCAGTTCATCCTAGTTCTGAATCATCCTTGGTAGTTGAAGTCAAGAAGGGTCAGCATCTTGATCCTGTTTTTATGGAGTTGAAGGACTCAGTACTGATGAAGATGAATGAGTCCTTTGCCTTGAGAGGTGACGGCATACTTAGATACCAGGACAGACTGTGTGTACCAGACGTGGATGATTTGTGGACCAAGATTATTGAAGAGGCCCATGGTTCCAGGTATTCAATACATCCAGGTTCCACCAAGATGTATCATGACCTCAAGCATATCTATTGGTGGGATGGCATGAAAAAGGACATTGCTGAGTATGTGGCCAAGTGATCTAATTGTCAGCAGGTTAAGGCGCAGCACCTTAAGCCTGGTGGTCTCACTCAGATGATTGAGGTTCCGACTTGGAAGTGGGAGTCCATTAACATGGACTTCGTGGTTAGTCTTCCGAGGACTAGGAGACATCATGACTCCATATGGGTTATTGTGGACAGGATGACTAAGTCTGCCCACTTTATTCCTGTGAAGTCTACTTACAGGGCCAAGAATTATGTGAGACTCTACATTGATAAGATTGTGAGGTGGCATGGGATTCCTTTGTCTATCATTTCAGATAGAGGAGCTCAGTTCACTTCACATTTCTGGAGATCCTTCCAGAAGAGCTTAGGCACGCAGGTAAAGCTCAGTACTGCCTTCCATCCTCAGACAGATGGGCAGGCAGAGCGCACCATTTAGACATTGGAGGACATGTTGAGGGCGTGTGTGATCGACTTCGGAGGTATTTGGGATAACCATCTGCCATTGATATAGTTCTCATATAATAACAGTTATCTCTCCATTATTGGGATGGCACCGTTTAAGGCACTGTATGGTAGGAGATGTAGGTCTCCAGTTGGGTGATTCGAGGTTTGAGAGTCATCCATTGTGGGTCCAGAGATCATTCATGAGGCCTTAGAGAAGGTCAGGGTGATTAGGGACAGGTTGGCTACTGCTTACAGTCGGCAGAAGTCTTATGCAGATAACAAGAAGCGGCCCTTAGAGTTTGATGTTGGTGACCAAGTATACTTGAAGATATCAACCATGAAGGGGGTGATGAGGCTTGGTAGGAAGGGGAAGTTGAGTCGGAGGTACGTCGGGCCATATGAGATTCTACAGTGTGTGGGTGAGGTGGCCTATGAGTTGGCGTTGCTTGCGGAGCTAGATTCTGTTCATCTAGTCTTTCATGTCTCTATGTTAAAGAAGTGGCTTGGTGATCCAGCATCGATTCGGCCTGTTGAAGGTTTGGGGGTTGATGAAGACTTGTCCTATGAGAAGGTTCCTGTTGAGATTTTAGACCGGCAGGTAAAGCGGCCGAGAAACAAGGAGGTTGCCACAGTGAAGGTATTGTGGAGGAACCATCTTGTTGAGGGTGCTACGTGGGAGGCCGAGGTCTATATGAGATCCCGATATCCTCATCTTTTCAGCTCCTGAGGTTAGACTCCTCACTCATAAGTCTAAGTTTCCTTGTCTTCTCTATTCTTTATTGATATTGCTTGACTGTGTAAAGTACTTATGTTATGATATGACTGGCATTGTACGAGATAATTAGAAGTGTCATTTGGGGACGAATGTTCCTAAGGGGAGGGATAATGTAACAACTTGAAAATGACTATGCTAAGTAATGCTTAAACGTACCTAGAATGCCTGGATTAGACCGGGTTCACACGGCTTGTTGCGCGTAGATCCAGACATCAGAACCTATGCACTAGCCAAGCCAACTAACTTGGTGAGTTAGTTGAGCTAGGCAAGGTGAGAACCAACCATGTAATGCACCCGAATTGAAGAGATTTACCCGGATGAGTTTTTGCCGGACTTAAAAGGGGTAATCTTAGGTTTGGAGGGTCTAGTTATAAAATGGTATTTTCAAAGATAGGAGTAGTATTGTAATTACCCTAATTAATTAATTAATTTAATTAGAGGAACGGTTCGGGTCGGGTCAACCCGAAATGACCTATTTCGCGATGGAGGCTTCACCCGGGTTCGAGCCTTGGTGGAAGCAACGTTTAGGTGGATTAAATTGATGATTGTTATCTGATTTTGTATGGGCATGTTGGTCCTTTCACTTACCCTTTGAAAAATCAGATTTTTAATAAGTTAAGGAGAAGTCCTAGTTTGACTAAGTCTCCACCTAAATCTCCTAATCCTAAGCTATAACTCATTCTCACGTCTCTCTCTACTCCCACCTCACTTGCACGATCATTCTTCCGTAAAAGAAAAGAACATAACAAAAAATATATATAAAGTTCATCAAGAACTTGAACGCTAAAACTCAAAAGTAAAGACAATCTGAAAACGTAAAGCAAGAAGGGGTTTCTCGACGGGATTGTGCTGAGGTTTCGGTGGTGAGGCTTGGTTTCGTGAGAATTGGCAGCATTGAAACAAGTGTTGAACGACATTAAGGTATGGGTTTTATTCCCTCTTGGTCCCTCTCCCAAGAGACCCCTAAGGTTCAGTTTAATCTCAATCGAAAAACTAAGGTTTTCCCCGTTGCATGCCCCTGTCATTAGATCCTCTCAAAGAATCGATGCATGCGTTGGTATGACTTCTTGTAGATGATTTTTTGGCTGATTGTGATTACGTGTTTGTACGTGTGTTCAAAAATTATGTGAGAAATGGCAAAGTGTTTCCAAAAATGTGTAGTATGTTAACTTGTGGGTGCTTGTGTGTGCAGTGACTTTGGTCTCGGTTTGAAGCCTGAAATTGACATGTTAAATTGTTGTATTTTACGTGTATAAATTGTTAAAACCGTGATGTTCATATGAGTGTAATGTTGCTGAATTGAGTGAAAAATCTTGATTAAAAGTAACCATGAAAACGCACCTAAGGATGCACTAGATGCTACACGAAAATTGTCCTAAATCTAACGTTTAAAGGTTGAGAAAATGGACTGCAAAAAGGTGATAAAATTTCCAGCTTTTGGAAATTTGGTTTCGGCCAGCTTACTGGAAAAACTTTAGTTTAAATTTTTTTTTAAAAATGCATGAGGTCATTGGGGATTGAACCCAAGACCTCACCATATACAAGTTATAAAAAAATTTAATAATAAAAGGAATGAGGTATATGGGATTTGAACCCGTGTGCCTTGACCGAAAATAAGACATAAAATTAGATGTGTGGGGTTCGAACCTACAACCTCTCGGTCAAAAAAGAGAATAGGAAGAAACAATTAAAAGGAAATAAAATGAGGTATGTGGGGATCGAACTCACAACCTCTCGGCTGAATGAGAAAGTAAGGAGAAAATACAAATAAAAATAAGGTGAAGTTGTGGGGAATCGATCCCACATCCCCTCCGTTCAACGGAGAAGAATTATGGGAAGAAAGAAATTAAATGAAACGTGAGTGTGGGGGTTAGATCTTGGATCCTAAGCTTAGGCGTTTGAGATTAAGTAAAGAAAAAGAAGAGAAAAGGAAATGTAAGTGTAGGGACTCGAAATCGGGTCCCAAGCCGAAATATTAAATAAAAATTAAGTGGAAGCTAAGTGTTGTCCAAAGGATTCGAAATCGGGTTCCCTTGCCCAATTCCGTATTGACACATAAGTCTTACGTGATTAAATAATTAATGAATGCTGCCTATGGGAATCAAAATTGAGACCTTGGCATACTTACAAGATGCATAAGTCTTGTACCGCATAATCTTGGGTAAGTATAAGTCACTTAGATGAATTATGAGTGAAGCCTCATGGCTTGTACGTATTGATTCATAAGTCCAGCGTACGTTAAAAGTAAGTGAATATAAGATGTATGTTATGAAATGATGTGAACCCAGGAGGGTTAAGTAAGGGTGTAAAACACACTAAGAGGCCAAGTGCATTGGCATATAATGAAATGAACATTCACGTAAAAAGGGGTGAGTAATTATGATGAGCTAATATGCTAAGATTAATGAATGTGGTAACAACATGATAAGGGGCTAATGTGAATGACGAGATAAATCTCAGATGAGCCTAAGTAAGTGTCACCAATAACGTACTCACCTATGAGAGTGTAAAGTTAATGAAGAGACCAGTCTCTAAGAAACACTCTAATGAAAGTATTGAGATTAATACACACTTAATACTAATGATGAGATGAGATGTCATCTAATGAGCAATGATGCCCTCATGCTAGAAGCCAGTTTCTATGATGTGTGAGATGGACGTAATAGAACTTTATACGGAGCACCGATAGGCTAGCTATGAGTCGCGATTCCTTCTTTTTGGAAGGCAGAGGTTCGTGTAAATCTCATGAGATGAGATTGTCCGTTTAGGAGGGTATGGGTCTCCTTATATCTCCTAGTCTTTGAACCTATGCAGCCAATATAGGGATCTAGAAGGGTTTAATTTACTATATACGCTAGCATGTTTTGGTTTCACTTTGGCAGGTGATTCCACCTCTTTTTGTTGTGGGGTAGACACAGTATTTCATGGAGCTCACATGATCTATGTCGGTTAAAGTTAAAGTTCCCAAAGAAAGAATGAGGCCTGCCTCAGTAATGCAAAATTTGAAATGAATGATACCCAAGGTGTTTGGTTAGGATAATCAAGAGGTGAACTAGACTCAAGTAATGACACTAGGTCGTTCTTGGTAATTGCACAGTGAACCCGATGAGAGTCTTAAACTACATCCTAGGTATAGCTGGTATTGCACCAGTCTATGAATGAATGAAACGAATGAAAATGAAGTATGCATGAATGAATGAAGCAGACTCTGTGTTTGCTAAAGAAGGCTCCCTAGTTGAGGTCCAATATGTTGAGCCTTTTGGGAAGTCCTAATGTTAAGTCAATGATTCCAAGGTCTCATGGCATTTGAACGAATGATATATGGTATATGTACGTGCTATATGAAATATGTGTGCTGTGTGCAATATGAAAAGAATGATGATGCATGTTACTCTCATAGCATGACTTTCCTAATCCGATTTGGCAAGTCCACTTACTTGACTTTCCATAAATCATGTAGTTAGGAGAGAGCTCTTTTTAATCATGCATGTCCTTGGTGTGTGCTTGCATACACCTATTCTTAGTACAAGTGTGTACTAATCCCATACAATACTCTACTTTTAGGTGCAGGTGCAGGTGGACGCTAGAGCTTACGAGACTACGTTGGAGCTATCCGGACGTGGAGCATTCATCCGGACTTGGTAGGCCCTTATGCTTTCGAGGATGATTATCTTTTATATTCTAGCCTAGACGTAGGCATGAACTACTGGAGAGTGTTCTACTAGCGTTTCTTTCTTATTTATTTCAGACGTTGTATTGGTGCCATTTTGGTAACTTTATATTTATGCAGTTATGAACTATTTCCTTCATTTGAATATCTCATTATTAGATGGTTGTGGTGAACTGATGTATTGTACTGCAATTCTTACTATGAAGTCTATGTATACTTCAAAGCAAACAAAAGTTTTAAATTTTCTGCTAAAATAAACTTATACGATGTAATGATGATGTATGTAGGCTTGTCTGCGACCTCTGAGAGGTCAACGACGCTGGTTTCGACTAGGGTCTAGACCTCTATCATGAGACAAGAAGACCATACCAATCAATAAGACATATTCATTAAGTCAAAAGCATGTACATCACAAGATCAACAATCCTAAAGCTAGCCAAGCCAACATACATACCACATAATTGAACACTTAGTCAAGACCACTCTATCATCAAGTTATAATATAAACAAGCATAAACAAGAGTTCATGACAACATAACCAAAGCAAGACAATTACCCATGAACCGTCATTAAGTCAACTAGTGCAATGACTAAGCAAAGCCCCATAACCTTACTCAATCAAGTAACCCAACAAGAACCATGACTAATATCCAACTTCACATAGCATATCATTTAAGAGTACATTTCATCATGTTCATAAGTGAAACTAACCATCATGTAGTATCATCAATGTGCAAGATCATCATATACATATCATGTACAATTAAAAGCATTTTCATATATAAGAACATCCTTCTAAGACTTCCCTCAAGGCTAACTAGTGCAATGTTTAGGTAGAGTCCCATACCCCTACCTAGACTAAGCTAAACCCCTTAGGTTATACTAGTTAGAGATCATTCCTTTAGTTCATTTTACCTTTTGGGAACATC
Organism: Solanum sitiens; assembly: GCA_016801875.1. Lineage (NCBI taxonomy): Eukaryota > Viridiplantae > Streptophyta > Magnoliopsida > Solanales > Solanaceae > Solanum > Solanum sitiens. Next base: position 1,902,867 of record JABWTJ010000071.1, read on the forward strand.
TTGCATTAACCGACACAGACCATGAGCTAATGTGGAATCCAATGTCGTGGAACCCTACACCAAAGGAAGGCGGACTACTTGCCAAGGTAGTATAAAAACATGAACATAGTAAGTACGTGGATCCACTAGCTAGTATTCCTATGGGGGAAACATAGTTCAAAAACTAGGAGATATAATTGAGACCCTCTCTATGCTACATGCATTATAGTCTACAATCTCAAGAGTATATTAGTGATCCTACCTTCCCTAGGTGGGAGGGGACACTCCTCACTCTAGTTCACTCGGTGCTAAGCTAGTGTCCCATTTTGAAATGTCTTTAGGCCTTTATTAACAATCATAACTTAGTTTAGGTCATAGGTTCTATCCCTTGTATAATCATCATCATCATAGATCAATAAGAATTGCATGAGTATAGTTCTTTCATTACAATTCATACAAGTGAGGTTAGCACATTTACATCATCATTCATGATAAGACACATTGGTAATTATCACAATCCCTATAACATTTACATCTTAGCCAACACCTCACAAAAACATAGTCAAGACATTTCAATTCAACATCATACCAACCCTACAAGATATACTTCAATGCAACATCATCATTAATCTCAAGTAACCACAATTGAAGTAAAAAAATAGGGATCACATGACATACCATGTCTCCTTCATAATCCATCTTCAAGGTCTTACCATCAAACCTTAACTCACCCCAATAGGGGTGTAATATCATCACACAACAATAACCAACATGATAACAAGTTCAATTGAATCACTACATCACAATTCATCACTAGTTAATAGCTTAAGATAAGAGACTTAGGTCAAATTCATAATCTAGATCAATTACTCAATAACTAGTATAATTGGACTACAATTCATCTTAATCTATTCATAATTGATACAATAACATCATCTAGTAGTAATTCAACCAATAACCAAGTCAATTGAACCAACATTACACAATTCATATTAAGATCACAACCTAGGGTTAAGGGGAATAGGTCATCTTCTACAATAACATAATTGAGTTATAATACATGATAATATATCCATAATATCCAAAAGAAATCATAAACAAAGTAATTCACAAGATCAATTTCGAGATTGGAAAAGACCCACTTGAATTTCATACTTTTGAAACCAATTTGATGGAACCCATTGGGGAAAGAAGTCCCAAAGGTAAAGGAATCCCATACCTTAATTGTTTGATTAAGATTGATGGATTAACCTTGGTGATTGAATCCCTATAGCCCACCTTCATCTTGTCTTCTATGGAGTTCTTCAACTTGAGAGAGAAAGAAGAGAGAAGGAAGAGAGTTTTGGGTTTAGGAACTATAAGAGCTTAGGTTAGTCTAATTAGGTTAGGGTCCTTTTATAGGTTGTTAATTAACTTAATTAGACCTCCCCTAACACCTAATTAAACTCCTAACTAATCCAACTAATTAAATGAATTAATTAAAAACGTGCAGCAAAATCACACCCTCACAGACGAGACCACGATCGACATATCGTGTGTCCATCGACGGACACTGCTTCCTCCGTGCTGCACATCCATCGCTAATGTCAGAGAGTTTCCAAATAATGAACTTGGCCAAATATTCTAAGTGTCCATCGATGGAGGCAATCGCCGCCCCGTCAATTGGAACACGGTCCGTCTGTGGCATCCGTTGGTGACACTGTCTATCTATTGACAACTTTTAGTGACTTTTGCAAGGGTCCCCCTAAAGGGACCTTAGTTGGTCCTTGTGGAGTCGTGCCCAGACGTTTCGACTACGAACTAAGTTTAATACAGGTTAGACACCCTTTCACCAATTTTCATCATTTTATGACTCCTAAAAGCTAGTCAAATAGGTTAAGGCACGCTAGTACCTTATTGAACTAGTTTCCGGACGTCATGGGTGTTCCTTGAGGTTTTGGTTTCTAGATTTCCCAAATGACTTATATACATTAAAATGGACCTTAAAATAGTGTCTAAACCTTTTGACATCTATGTTAGGCTCTAGAACACGTCTTAGATTTTCAAAGTGTTACATTTACAATGATCCAAAATAGTCAATATCAAAAACCAACTCAAAAACGATTGGAGAACACCAAAAACTAAGTAAAAGAATGTCCCAGACCAAAATTCCATGTTTAAAAATGGGAAAATTACTTAGGAAATGAATGGATATCTTTTTTGCCTTTTTGAAATTCAATTCATACTTTATCAAATTTGGCCTTTAGTGTAAGACCTCGAAAACGACATAGGTTAACCAGAGCCTAAGATGTTGGTATTGGTTTTATAAGGTCCTAAATATGTTTAATAAGTGGTATAGAAGCAGTAGCTATTATATTAGAGGTGTTAGAAGTCAAACGTCAAGGGACGACTAAGACGTTTGACGACTAAGTCACCAAAATATCTCTTATGTGGTTCTATGTGTTTATGTGTGTTTCATGGTGTTATAAGGTTCTTAATAGAGTTAAAATATCATGTATAGTCAGTGGTTAAAGTTCCGTGAAGTTTGGAGGTCAAACGATCAAGAACATCCAAGGCATTTGAAAGATATGCCTTGAGTCGACCTCGTACGTCTAGGCGAGTTTCGTTGAGTTTTACGTGTTCGTTTTGGATGAAATTCATGTGAGAGGTGTTAAACTTATATATGATCATATTTGGGTTGGAAACGTCTGGTAAAATATCCCCAAGGACCATCGAAGGGTCCTTGAGGAAGGACCCAAAACTGATGTGCATGCCGTCCCAGGCAGCCTTGGCGACGGAGCTGTCAACGGCCAGTAGTGGCTGTGACACCCCGTCAGAAGGGTCTCGTCATGGGGGACTTGTCCAAGGGTGTAGAGGGTACCCTTGGCAAGATACTTTTTCTTGGAACGGAAGGCCATGACGTCCCATTTCAGCCGTGATGCCCCGTCATGGGCAGGTCGTCATGGGCTGTTCGCTGCATGCAGATTTTTCTGCCAAGTCGTGGGGTGAATTTAGTAAATTCACCCCACTTCCAAATAGGAGTTTGGGCGGTTTATTAAGGGTCTTATGGGTATTTTAATTAACTATATAAGTAGTTAACACCCTAAAGACTTCATTCTTCCAAATTGAAAACCCAAAACTCTTAGAAATATCCCCAAAACCTCCATTGTAGACTCCATTGAAGAGGCAGCTTTGTGAGGGGTTCTTGAGTGGAAATTCTTCATTAAAGTGAAGGATTATCATCCTTGAGGTATGGCTTTTGATCCTTGAAACTTGTTTCATCAAGGAGCCGAACTTTCAAAGTTGTTTTCAAAGTTTTCTAAAGTGAATTGTCCAATTTCGGGATTCTACCATGGGTTCTTGCATAAATGATTTCTAAACATTGAATTATGATCTAATTGATATCGTATGGATTATTTCAACATATATTACCTATGAACCCATGTGAATTGATGAACCCTAGTTTTGATCACTTTTTGAGTTACTTGATATTAAGCTAATGTTGATGAATTGTTATGTTGTTTCTTATGGGCTTTCTAATGATATAAGAATTGTATTCAATTGATATATAATTGATCTTAGATTGTTAAACCTACATTGAATCGATGTAGATTCATTGAGTTTTATGGTTATTGCTTTGGATTGTTGTTCATGGCCATGGGTAAGGGCCTTGTGATGAGGAATTGGTTGATTTGGCATTGAATTGAAGTATGGATATGGGGATGAAGGTATGCTGCCCCGTTTTCCTTAATTTGATATTAGTTATACTTCAATTATATTGTGTTTGGTATGGTCCACCTATGGTGGCGGTGTTATGTGTTTTACTTGCAATTGATGTGGCCTTGTCGGTGTTACTTTATGCAATATTATGAGCATGGCCTTATTGGCAATTACTTGAAGTTATGTGGCTATTTGTGTAGTTGATGATGTGAAGTATGGCATTACCTATCTACATGTGAAGTTATATAGTCATGTATGTATTCTTCTAGTTATGTTGCCTTAAGTGATTATGTTAGACTTTGACTTGACATTATGAATGTAGTGTTAGGTTAAGTCTTGGTTATTCCTACTTGACTTTATGAGTCTATGTGGAGTATATTAATGATGTTATGATGATATATATGATGACTTGAATGTGTTAGGTTGTTTTAGAGGTGTTTCTAGAATGACTTGTATTATGTGTTAAAGGTGAAGTATGTGATGTCTTGTCTTGGTTGACTTGTATCTCTTGCTTGATGTATATATGATTATGGATATTTGATGTCTTGATTTAGGGTGTTATAACTCTTAGTCTTGAATAAATAAATATAGGTGAGACCTTAATGATAAGAAGGTCATTTATGTGGAACCTTGAACTAGTGGCGAGGTTATAAATTGTGAAGTAGTTAGCCGTAATGGTATCCTTCATGCGAGGAGTGATGGACTTAAGGTTGATTGGCTGGAACGGCATCAAATCATACCTTAGGGAAGTCGCTATGAGCTTCTTGTCACCAAAGTTAATTATTCCATAGTGGACCTTGCTTTGGTAGGGTGAATGTAAAGGGGGTCATGAAGAAGATATGGGACTATTTATATGAACCTTAATGTGAATTAATCTATGAGAACTAAGTCTAGTACCGAGTGAGTATGAGTAAGGGGGAAGTGGATTCCGTTAAAGAGAGATTGAATGCTTCGTACGCCCTTCATATTCCTTAACCATGTGCCTACATGGGATCTGTCCAAGTTCTACCATTGGCAAGTAGAACAACCTCATCGAAGTAGGATATAACTTCGTATTCCATGTCTTGCTATCATGGTCTATGTCGGTTATTGCCTATTCTCATCATGTGGAATACCTTTTAGCATTAGATAAGTTTACGAGGTTTAGGTGGTGGTATGGGACGCTATCTAGACATTGCACAATAGACTTTGAAGGTGTTATGTGGATTTCCTAGGTCTTGTCCAAGACCATTATGTGAGTGTCCTATGTGATGCTTTATGTGAGTGTCTTATGTGATGTATGAGTCTTAATGAACTAATGAACTAATGACCTATGTTAGTAACTATGTAAATGAAGCAGTACCTAATCTAAAGTGACTTAAGCATTCCTTAGCTAAAGTGTGAGGAGGGCATGAAAGGATGGTCTCTTCATGTCTTACCTTTGGAAGTCTTGAGGATGACTCTAGTTAGGGAAGTTGGTTAATCTTGTTGACATGATCTAAACCTTAGGAAGTCTTAAGGACTATTTAGGTAATCTTGAAGAGGTCACTGCACTATGGACATCATCCTTTCAATTTACTTAAGTAGGTCTTTTTATAGTCTTTGGAAGGAGAATGTCTTCTAATCTAAGTGTAGGTGTGTTTAGTGAGAATGATTCTATTTGAGGTAGTCTATAGGATCTCTTGTGTGTGTGTGATAGAGATTGTATGGGCGGTCGCTCCACACTCACTCAAGTGAACCTTGGAAATCACCTTTGGTAGATGAATCTTACATAGATATTTATGATTGTTTTCTAAGTATGTATGTGACTCATTGTAGGTAATCTTAAGGGTCGTTTAGGGACATCTAGAGATGGTGTATGGGCGGTCGCTCTTTGTGTGACTTAAGGGAATCTTAGGATGACTTTAAGTGAGGGAATTACATGCTAGGAAGACTTAAAGTGAGGGATGAAGTGCTTCACTGTAACAGTGAATTAATTCACTGTACAATGAATATAGCTCACTGTAAAGTGAGTTCTATAAATGGTATTTTTGGTTAATGGTTATCTTATGTGTTTCCTAATTGCTAAATGATGTTCTTATGTTTAAACTATGATTTCCAAATATAAAGATGCATATTTCCAATAAAGTCCGTTTTCATGATTTTATGCATATAGCCATACTTAGTACATGTGGTTGTACTAATTCCATGCTTTATTTTCTATCTATAATTCTTGGTAGGTGAAGAGCTTGTGAAGTGAAGACTTGGACTTAGAAGATCGTTCAAGAAGAAGTTGAAGTATGTCCTCAATTGACTTGAGGGCATATGTCTTTTATTGTTTTTCTTTGAAGTATTGTAATAGACTATGTCCTTCTATTTTCGTATTGAAGTATGGGCCGTGTCCCAAAGTACTCTTGTGTCTTAAGATGATGAGATTGAGACTTAGCATTTCTATTACTTTTATATGAAAGAGATTTTTAAAGACAATATTATGTTTTGGTGAAAAGTTTTAAATTCCGCACTACTTTTCACTATGTATATGCAATGAATGATATGAATGAGGCTTGTCTTAGAACTCTGAGAGTTCGACGACGCCGGTCGCAATCCGAGATTGCACCCTCTCTTCTAGGGTATGATTTCGGGTTGTGACAAAGTTGGTATCAGAGCATAGGATTGGTGAAAGTAGTTTTAGGTACCAAAAAGTCTCATGAAGTCACGTGTAGTAGAGTCTTCACCATCGGTGTGAATCGCGACACATATATGGGCGAGAGGCTATAGGACGATAGAGTTTCCCTTCTTTTGTACTCCTATATCGTGCGTAGAGTAAATATTACTATTATCCTTCTTATGAGTTTCCTTGTGTTTGCTAGGAGATGAATACTAGAAGGATGACCGCTAGAAGGTTGGAGGAGAGGGTGAATGAGGAGATTCCTCAAGTTGAGCAAGTGGAGCAAGTGGAGCAAGTTGCTCAAGGTGCTCAAGGAGGACAAGGTGTTCAAGGTGCTCAAGGTGATCAAGTTCCTCCTCAAGGTGATCATGCTCCAAATGTGGGTGGAGGTAATGAGGTTCCGGTGGTTCATTCAGAGTTGACTACTCAAGAGATTAGAGAGGCTTTGATGGCTTTAGCTCAAGCCGTAACTACTCAAATCAATTTGAGTATGGTGCCTAGGGTTATGGAGAGCACTATTACTTCTAGGTTGAGAGACTTTGTGAGGATGAATCTTCCTATCTTTCTTGGCTCTAAGGTGAATGAGGATCCCCAAGAATTTGTTGATGGTGTGTACAAAGTTTTGAGTGCTATGAAGGTTACATCTAGGGAGAAGGCGGAGTTGGCTTCTTATCAATTGAGAGATGTTTCTCAAATTTGGTACACTCAATGGAAGGACAATAGGCCGGAAGATTCGGGTCCTATTGAGTGGGAAGAGTTTAAGGGAGCTTTTCTTGGCAAGTACTTTCCCCGAGAGAGAAGAGAAGTCAAGGTGGAGGAGTTTATTAATCTCAAGCAAGGCAATATGAGTGTTGAGGAGTACTCTTTCAAATTCTCGACATTGTCTAGGTATGCTCCTTCTCTTGTGTCCAATCCAAGAGATGAAATAAGTCGTTTTTGTACCGGAGTATCCGACTTGGTGAAGGAAGAATGTCGTACCGCTATGCTTTATGATAATATGACCCTATCTAGACTCATGGTGTATGCACAATCTATTGAGGAGTCTAAACTTAGAAGGATGGCTAGAAGTTTGAAGAAGGGTGTTGCTAGTGACCAAGTGCAACCTAGGTTCAAATAGAGGGTTCAAACTCAAGATGGACCTAGTGTTCCTAAGAAGAAGTTTGAGAAGAGAGGTGGTTCTAGCAATGACAAACCTTTATGTGCCACTTGTGGTAAGAGACATTATGGTGAGTGTTTATTGGGTACCGGTAGTTGCTTTGGATGTGGAAAGGATAGGAACAAAGTGAGAGATTGTCCAAACATTGCTTCTAGGAAGGAGGGCAACAGGGTTGAGCCTAGTGTTCCGAAGGAAGATGCTCCAACTAAGAAGCGTTTCTATGCACTCTGGACTAGAATTGAGAAGCCGGGTGATGGTAATGATGATGTTGGTAAGTTCTTGTTTCTCTTTTCATAGTATTAATTCCTTCTAAGTGGGGGAGTATGGTTAGTAGATGTGATAGAAGTCTTAGAAGTTGTTGCATGTGCATGGTGTTTAGGAGTTTGGTTGAAATTGAATTTCATCAACTTCTTGCATTCTGTGTTATATGAACCTTTGAGCATGTTATATGATGTGTTTACATGATGTTATCTTGCATATTAGCATGTCTATATAAAGAATTGCCTAAAGATTGCATTTTTGGAAAAGTTGTTAAAATTACTGTTGCTTTATACACTACTCACTGTAAAAACTTTTGAAAAAATGACTATTTGATTCTTTGGTCTAAAATTATTGTAATGTGGTTAGAACTGATGTATATGAGTATGATGTTGAATATAAAATGAGTTTTTGCTATTTGGGTTGAAGCGTGTTAGTTTTGTAGCATAATGAGTTACATAATTGTTTTCTAGTTTCTTGTTGTGTTGCGAATATCTTGACTATGTGAAGCTGATGATTTCTTCTTATATATGTGTTGTATGGTTTGGTTATGTGCTTCTAGTTGAATGTCTAATCTTGGAAGTGTTCGAAGAGTGGCAAGTGTCATTCGAGGACGAATGTTGTCCAAGTGGGGGAGATTGTAAGACCTCGAAAATGACATAGGTTAACCAGAGCCTAAAATGTTGGTGTTGGAGTTATAAGGTCCTAAATATGTTTAATATGTGGTATAGAGGCAGTATCTAAAATATTAGAGGTGTTGGAAGTCAAACGTCAAGGGACGACTAAGACGTTTGACGACTAAGTCACCAAAATGTCTGTTATGTGGTTATATGTGTTTATGTGTGTTTCATGGTGTTTTAAGGTTCTCAATAGAGTTAATATAGCATGTATAGGCAGTGGTTAAAGTTTCGTGAAGTTTGGAGGTCAAACGATCAAGAACGTCCAAGGCATTCGAAAGATATGCCTTGAGTCGACCTCGTACGTCTAGACGAGTTTCGTTGAGTTTTACGTGTTCGTTTTGGATGAAATTCATGTGATAGGTGTTAAACTTATATATGATAATATTTAGGTTGGAAAATTCTGGTAAATTATCCCCAAGGACCGTCGAAGGGTCCTTGAGGAAGGACCCAAAACTGATGTGCAGGCAGTCCCAGGCAGCCTTGGCGACGGAGCTATCAACGGCCAGTAGTGGCTGTGACGCCCCGTCACAAGGGTATCGTCATGGGTGCCTTGTCCAAGGGTGTATATGGGACCCTTGTCATGCTACTGTTGCTTGCAATGGAAGGCCATGATGCCTCGTTTCAGCCTTGACGCCCCGTCATGGGTTGTTCCCTGCGTGCAGATTTTTCTGCCAAGTCAGGGGTGAATTAGTAAATTTACCCCACTTCCAAATAAGAGTTTAGGCAGTTTATTAAGGGTCTTATGGGTATTTTAATTAACTATATAAGTAGTTAACACCCTAAAGACTTCATTCTTCCAAATTGAAAACCCAAAACTCTTAGAAATATCCCCAAAACCTCCATTGAGGACACCATTGAAGAGGCAGCTTGGTGAGGGTTTCTTGAGTGGAAATTCTTCATCAAAGTTAAGGATTATCATCCTTGAGGTATGGCTTTTGATCCTTGAAACTCGTTTCATCAAGGAGCCCAACTTTTAAAGATGTTTTCAAAGTTTTCTAAAGTGAATTGTTCAATTTCGGGATTCTACCATGGGTTCTTGCATAAATGAATTCTAAACATTGAATTATGATATAATTGATATTTTATGGATTATTTCAACATATATTACCTATGAACCCATGTGAATTGATGAACCCTAGTTTTGACCACTTTTTGGGTTACTTGATATTAAGCTAATGTTGATGAATTGTTGTGTTGTTTCTTATGTGCTTTCTAATGATATAAGAATTGTATTCAATTGATACATAATTGATCTTAGATTGTTAAACTTAGATTTAATTGATGTAGATTCATTGAGTTTTATGGTTATAGCTTTGGATTGTTGTTCATGGCCATAGGTAGGGTCTTGTGATGAGGAATTGGTTGATTTGGCATTGAATTGAAGTATGGGTATGGGGATGAAGGTATGCTGCCCCGTTTTCCTTATTTTGATATTAATTATACTTTAATTCTATTGTGTTTGGTATGGTCCACTTATGGTGGCGGTGTTATGTTTTACTTGCAATTGATGTGGCCTTGTCGGCGTTACTTTATGCAATATTATGAGCATGGCCTTATTGGAAATTACTTGAAGTTATGTGGCTATTTGTGTAGTTGATGATGTGAAGTATGGCATTACCTATCTACATGTGAAGTTATATAGTCATGTATGTATTCTTCTAGTTATGTTGCCTTAAGTGATTATGTTAGACTTTGACTTGACATTATGAATGTAGTGTTAGGTTAAGTCTTGGTTATTCCTACTTGACTTTATGAGTCTATGTGGAGTATATTAATGATGTTATGATGATATATAGGATGACTTGAATGTGTTAGGTTGTTTTAGAGGTGTTTCTAGAATGACTTGTATTATGTGTTAAAGGTGAAGTATGTAATGTCTTGTCTTGGTTGACTTGTATCTCTTGCTTGATGTATATATGATTATGGATATGTGATGTCTTGATTTAGGGTGTTATAACTCTTAGTCTTGAATAAATAAATATAGGTGAGACCTTAATGATAAGAAGGTCATTTATGTGGAACCTTGAACTAGTGGCTAGGTTATAAATTGTGAAGTACTTAGCTGTAATGGTATCCTTCATGCGAGGAGTGATGGACTTAAGGTTGATTGGCTGGAACGGCATCACATCATACCTTAGGGAAGTCGCTATGAGCTTCTTGTCGCCAAAGTGAGTTATTCTCTAGTGGACCTTGCTTTGGTAGGGTGCATGTAAAGGGGGTCATGAACAAGATATGGGACCTATTTATATGAAACTTAATGTGAATTAATCTATGAGAACTAAGGCTAGCACCGAGTGAGTATGAGTAAGGGGGAAGTGGATTCAGTTAAAGAAGAGATTGAATGCTTCGTACGCCCTTCATATTCCTTAACCATGTTCTTACATGGGATGTGTCCAAGTTCTACCATTGGCAAGTAGAATAACCTCATCGAAGTAGGATAGAACTTCGTATTCCATGTCTTGCTATCATGGTCTATGTCGGTTATTGCCTATTCTCATCATGTGGAATACCTTTTAGCATTAGATAAGTTTATGAGGTTTAGGTGGTGGTATGGGACGCTATCTAGACATTGCACAATAGACTTTGAAGGTGTTATGTGGATTTCCTAGGTCTTGTCCAAGACCATTATGTGAGTGTCCTATGTGATGCTTTATGTGAGTGTCTTATGTGATGTATGAGTCTTAATGAACTAATGAACTAATGACCTATGTTAGTAATTATGTAAATGAAGGAGTACCTAATCTAAAGTGACTTAAGCATTCCTTAGCTAAAGTGTGAGGAGGGCCTGAAAGGATGGTCTCTTCATGTCTTACCTTTGGAAGTCTTGAGGATGACTCTAGTTAGGGAAGGTGGTTAGTCTTGTTGACATGATCTAAACCTTAGGAAGTCTTAAGGACTATTTAGGTAATCTTGAAGAGGTCACTGCACTATGGACATCATCTTTTCGATTTACTTAAGTAGGTCTTTTTATAGTCTTTGGAAGGAGAATGTCTTCTAATCTAAGTGTAGGTGTGTTTAGTGAAAATGATTCTATTTGAGGTAGTCTATAGGATCTCTTGTATCTGTGTGATAGAGATTGTATGGGAGGTCGCTCTACACTCACTCAAGTGAACCTTGGAAAGCACCTTTGGTAGATGAATCTTACATAGATGTTTATGATTGTTTTCTAAGTATGTATGTGACTCATTGTAGGTAATCTTAAGGGTCGTTTAGGCATATCTAGAGAGGGTGTATGGGCGGTCTCTCTTTGTGTGACTTAAGTGAATCTTAGGATGACTTTAAGTGAGGGAATTACATGCTAGGAAGACTTAAAGTGAGGGATGAAGTGCTTCACTGTAATAGTGAATTAATTCACTGTACAGTGAATATAGCTCACTGTAAAGTGAGTTCTTTAAATGGTATTTTTAGTTAATGGTTATCTTATGTGTTTCCTAATTGCTAAATGATGTTCTTATGTTTAAACTATGATTTCCAAATATAAAGATGCATATTTCCAATAAAGTCCGTTTTCAAGATTTTATGCATATAGCCATACTTAGTACATGTGGTTGTACTAATTCCATGTTTTATTTTCTATCTATAATTCTTGGTAGGTGAAGAGCTTGTGAAGTGAAGACTTGGACTTAGAAGATCGTTCAAGAAGAAGTTGAAGTATGTCCTCAATTGACTTGAGGGCATATGTCTTTTATTGTTTCTCTTTGGAGTATTGTAATAGACTATGTCCTTCTATTTTCGTATTGAAGTATGGGCCGTGTACCAAAGTACTCTTGTGTCTTAAGATGATGAGATTGAGACTTAGCATTTCTATTACTTTTATATGAAAGAGATTTTTAAATACTATATTATGTTTTGGTGAAAAGTTTTAAATTCCGCACTACTTTTCACTATGTATATGCAATGAATGATATGAATGAGGCTTGTCTTAGAACTCTGAGAGTTCGATGACGCCGGTCGCAATCCGAGATTGCACCCTATCTTCTAGGGTATGGTTTTGAGTTGTGACAAAGTTGGTATAAGAGCATAGGATTGGTGAAAGTAGTTTTACGTATCAAAAAGTCTCATCAAGTCACATGTAGTAGAGTCTTGACCATCGGTGTGAATCGCGACACATCTATGGGCGAGAGGCTATAGGACGATAGAGTTTCCCTTCTTTTGTACTCCTATATCGTGCGGTAGAGTAAATGTTACGATTATCCTTCTTATGAGTTTCCTTGTGTTTGCTAGGACATGAATAGTAGAAGGATGACCGCTAGAAGGTTGGAATAGGAGAGGGTGAATGAGGAGATTCCTCAAGTTGAGCAAGTTGAGCAAGTGGAGCAAGTTGCTCAAGGTGCTCAAGGAGGACAAGGTGTTCAAGGTGCTCAAGGTGCTCAAGGTGATCAAGTGCCTCCTCAAGGTGATCATGCTCCAAATGTGGGTGGAGGTAATGAGGTTCCGGTGGTTCATCCAGAGTTGACTACTCAAGAGATTAGAGAGGCTTTGATGGCTTTAGCTCAAGCCGTAACTACTCAAATCAATTTGAGTATGGTGCCTAGGGTTATGGAGAGCACTATTACTTCTAGGTTGAGAGACTTTATGAGGATGAATCCTCCAATCTTTCTTGGCTCTAAGGTGAATGAGGATCCCCAAGAATTTGTTGATGGTGTGTACAAAGTTTTGAGTGCTATGGAGGTTACATATAGGGAGAAGGCGGAGTTGGCTTCTTATCAATTGAGAGATGTTTCTCAAATTTGGTACACTCAATGGAAGGACAATAGGCCGGAAGATTCGGGTCCTATTGAGTGGGAAGAGTTTAAGGGAGCTTTTCTTGGCAAGTACTTTCCCTGAGAGAGAAGAGAAGTCAAGGTGGAGGAGTTTATTAATCTCAAGCAAGGCAATATGAGTGTTGAGGAGTACTCTTTCAAATTCTCGACATTGTCTAGGTATGCTCCTTCTCTTGTGTCCAATCCAAGAGATGAAATGAGTCGTTTTTGTACCGGAGTATCCGACTTGGTGAAGGAAGAATGTCGTACCGCTATGCTTCATGATAATATGACCCTATCTAGACTCATGGTGTATGCACAATCTATTGAGGAGTCTAAACTTAGAAGGATGGCTAGAAGTTTGAAGAGGGGTGTTGCTAGTGACCAAGTGCAAGCTAGGTTCAAATAGAGGGTTCAAACTCAAGATGGACCTAGTGTTCCTAAGAAGAAGTTTGAGAAGAGAGGTGGTTCTAGCAATGACAAACCTTTATGTGCCACTTGTGGTAAGAGACATTATGGTGAGTGTTTATTGGGTACCGGTAGTTGCTTTGGATGTGGAAAGGATGGGAACAAAGTGAGAGATTGTCCAAACATTGCTTCTAGGAAGGAGGGCAACAGGGTTGAGCCTAGTGTTCCAAAGGAAGATGCTCCAACTAAGAAGCGTTTCTATGCACTCCGGACTAGAATTGATAAGCCGGGTGATGGTGATGATGATGTTGGTAAGTTCTTGTTTCTCTTTGATAGTATGAATTCCTTCTATGTGGGGGAGTATGGTTAGTAGATGTGATAGAAGTCTTAGAAGTTGTTGCATGTGCATGGTGTTTAGGAGTTTGGTTGAAATTGAATTTCATCAACTTCTTGCATTGTGTGTTTTATGAAGCTTTGAGCATGTTATATGATGTGTTTACATGATGTTATCTTGCATATTAGCATGTCTATATAAAGAATTGCCTAAAGATTGCATTTTTGGAAAAGTTGTTAAAATCACTGTTGCTTTACACACTGCTCACTGTAAAAACTTTTGAAAAAATGACTATTTGATTCTTTGGTCTAAAATTGTGGTAATGTGGTTAGAACTGATGTATATGAGTATGATGTTGAATATAAAATGAGTTTTTGCTATTTGGGTTGAAGTGTGTTAGTTTTGTAGCATAATGAGTTACAGAATTGTTTTCTAGTTTCTTGTTGTGTTGCGAATATCTTGACTATGTCAAGCTGATGATTTCTTCTTAGATATGTGTTGTATGGTTTGGTTATGTGCTGCTAGTTGAATGTCTAATCTTGGAAGTGTTCGGAGAGTGGCAAGTGTCATTCGAGGACGAATGTTGTCCAAGTGGGGGAGATTGTAAGACCTCGAAAACGACATAGGTTAACCAGAGCCGAAAATGTTGGTGTTGGTGTTCTAAGGTCCTAAATATGTTTAATATGTGGTATAGAGGCAGTAGCTAAAATATTAGAGGTGTTGGAAGTGAAACGTCAAGGGACGACTAAGACGTTTGACGACTAAGTCACCAAAATGTCTCTTATGTGGTTCTATGTGTTTATGTGTGTTTCATGGTGTTTTAAGGTTCTTAATAGAGTTAATATAGCATGTATATGCAGTGGTTAAAGTTTTGTGAAGTTTGGAGGTCAAACGATCAAGAACGTCCAAGGCATTCGAAAGATATGCCTTGAGTCGACCTCGTACGTCTAGACGAGTTTCGTTGAGTTTTATGAGTTCGTTTTGGATGAAATTCATGTGAGAGGTGTTAAACTTATATATCATCATATTTGGGTTGGAAAAGTCTGGTAAAATATCCGCAAGGACCATCGAAGGGTCCTTGAGGAAGGACCCAAAACTGATGTGCAGGCAGTCCCAGGCAGCCTTGGCGACGGAGCTATCAACGGCCAGTAGTGGCTGTGACGCCCCGTCACAAGGGTATCGTCGTGGGGGCCTTGTCCAAGGGTGTAGATGGGACCCTTGTCAAGCTACTGTTTCTTGCAACGGAAGGCCATGACGCCCCGTTTCAGCCGTGACGCCCCGTCATGGGCAGGTCATCATGGGTTGTTCCCTGCGTGCAGATTTTTCTGCCAAGTCAGGGGTGAATTAGTAAATTCACCCCACTTTCAAATAAGAGTTTAGGCGGTTTATTAAGGGTCTTATGGGTATTTTAATTAACTATATAAGTAGTTAACACCCTAAAGACTTCATTCTTCCAAATTGAAAACCCAAAACTCTTAGAAATATCCCCAAAACCTCCATTGAAGACTCCATTGAAGAGGCAGCTTGGTAAGGGTTTGTTGAGTGGAAATTCTTCATCAAAGTTAAGGATTATCATCCTTGAGGTATGGATTTTGATCCTTGAAACTTGTTTCATCAAGGAGCCCAACTTTCAAAGATGTTTTCAAAGTTTTCTAAAGTGAATTGTCCAATTTCGGGATTCTACCATGGGTTCTTGCATAAATGATTTCTAAACATTGAATTATAATCTAATTGATATTGTATTGATAATTGCAACATAAATTACCTATGAAACCATGTGAATTGATGAACCCTAGTTTTGACCACTTTTTGGGTTACTTGATATTAAGCTAATGTTGATGAATTTTTGTGTAGTTTCTTATGGGCTTTCTAATGATATAAGAATTATATTCAATTGATATATAATTGATCTTAGATTGTTAAACCTAGATTTAATTGATGTAGATTCATTGAGTTTTATGGTTATTGCTTTGGATTATTGTTCATGGCCATGGGTAAGGGCCTTGTGATGAGGAATTGGTTGATTTGGCATTGAATTGAAGTATGGATATGGGGATGAAGGTATACTGCACCGTTTTCGTTAATTTGATATTAATTATACTTCAATTCTATTGTGTTTGGTATGGTCCACTTATGGTGGCGGTGTTATGTGTTTTACTTGCAATTGATGTAGCCTTATCGGGGTTACTTTATGCAATATTATGAGCATGGCCTTATTGGCAATTAATAGAAGTTATGTGGCTATTTGTGTAGTTGATGATGTGAAGTATGGCATTACCTATGTACATGTGAAGTTATATAGTCATGTATGTATTCTTCTAGTTATGTTGCCTTAAGTGATCATGTTAGACTTTGACTTGACATTATGAATGTAGTGTTAGATTAAGTTTTGGTTATTCCTACTTGACTTTATGAGTCTATGTGGAGTATATTAATGATGTTATGATGATATATAGGATGACTTGAATGTGTTAGGTTGTTTTAGAGGTGTTTCTGGAATGACTTGTATTATGTGTTAAAGGTGAAGTATGTGATGTCTTGTCTTGGTTGACTTGTATCTCTTGCTTGATGTATATATGATTATAGATATGTGATGTCTTGATTTAGGGTGTTATAACTCTTAGTCTTGAATAAATAAATATAGGTGAGACCTTAATGATAAGAAGGTCATTTCTGTGGAACCTTGAACTAGTGGCGAGGTTATAAATTGTGAAGTAGTTAGCCGTAAAGTTATCCTTCATATGAGGAGTGATGGACTTAAGGTTGATTGGCTGGAACGGCATCACATCATACCTTAGGGAAGTCGCTATGAGCTTCTTGTCTCCAAAGTGAGTTATGCCCTAGTGGACCTTGCTTTGGTAGGGTGAATGTAAAAGGGGTCATGAACTAGATATGGGACCTATTTATATGAACGTTAATGTGAATTAATCTATGATAACTAAGGCTAGCACCGAGTGAGTATGAGTAAGGGGGAAGTGGATTCAGTTAAAGAAGAGATTGAATGCTTCGTACGCTCTTCATATTCCTTAACCATGTGCCTAGATGGGATGTGTCCAAGTTCTACCATTGGCAAGTAGAACAACCTCATCGAAGTAGGATAGAACTTCGTATTCCATGTCTTGCTATCATGGTCTATGTCGGTTATTGCCTATTCTCATCATGTGGAATACGTTTTAGAATTAGATAAGTTTATGAGGTTTAGGTGGTGGTATGGGACGCTATCTAGACATTGCACAATAAACTTTGAAGGTGTTATGTGGATTTCCTAGGTCTTGTCCAAGACCATTATGTGATTGTCTTATGTGATGCTTTTTGTGAGTGTCTTATGTGATGTATGAGTCTTAATGAACTAATGAACTAATGACCTATGTTAGTAACTATGTAAATGAAGGAGTACCTAATCTAAAGTGACTTAAGCATTCCTTAGCTAAAGTGTGAGGAGGGCCTGAAAGGATGGTCTCTTCATGTCTTACCTTTGGAAGTCTTGAGGATGACTCTAGTTAGGGAAATTGGTTAATCTTGTTGACATTATCTAAACCTTAGGAAGTCATAAGGACTATTTAGGTAATCTTGAAGAGGTCACTGCACTATGGACATTATCTTCTCGATTTACTTAAGTAGGTCTTTTTATAATCTTTGGAAGGAGAATGTCTTCTAATCTAAGTGTAGGTGTGTTTAGTGAGAATGATTCTATTTGAGGTAGTCTATAGGATCTCTTGTGTGTGTGTGATAGAGATTGTATGGGCGGTCGCTCCACACTCACTCAAGTGAACCTTGGAAATCACCTTTGGTAGATGAATCTTACATAGATGTTTATGATTGTTTTCTAAGTATGTATGTGACTCATTGTAGGTAATCTTAAGGGTCATTTAGGCACATCTAGACAGGGTGTATGGGCGGTCTCTGTTTGTGTGACTTAAGTGAATCTTAGGATGACTTTAAGTGACGGAATTACATGCTAGGAAGACTTAAAGTGAGGGATGAAGTGCTTCACTGTAACAGTGAATTAATTCACTGTACAGTGAATATAGCTCACTGTAAAGTGACTTCTTTAAATGGTATTTTTGGTTAATGGTTATCTTATGTGTTTCCTAATTGCTAAATGATGTTCTTATGTTTAAACTATTATTTCCAAATGAAAAGATGCATATATTCAATAAAGTCCGTTTTCATGATTTTATGCATATAGCCATACTTAGTACATGTGGTTGTACTAATTCCATGCTTTATTCTCTATCTATAGTTCTTGGTAGGTGAAGATCTTGTGAAGTGAAGACTTGGACTTAGAAGATTGTTCAAGAAGAAGTTGAAGTATTTCCTCAATTGACTCGAGGGCATATGTTTTTTATTGTTTTTCTTTGAAGTATGGTAATAGACTATGTCCTTCTATTTTCGTATTGAAGTATGGGCCGTGTCCCAAAGTACTCTTGTGTCTTAAGATGATGAGATTGAGACTTAGCATTTCTATTACTTTTATATGAAAGAGATTTTAAAGTCTATATTATGTTTTGGTGAAAATTTTAAATTCCGCACTACTTTTCACTATGTATATGCAATGAATGATATGAATGAGGCTTGTGTTAGAACTCTGAGAGTTTGACGACGCCGGTCGCAATCCGAGATTGCGCCCTATCTTCTAGGGTATGGTTTCGGGTTGTGACATTTAGGACCACTATGCGAGGTTAGTCGAGCATCACCGATTTGCTCGGAGATCCACCAATGGCTTCATTCAATTGCCAGTCTGCCTTGGCTCAATTCACCAATGGCTTCATTCAATTGCCGATCTGCCTTGGCTCTTTAACCTCAGGGTTCTGTGACTTAAGGTGATCAGGATGGAGGTCGCCAATCCATTTGATGGTTCACCAACTGTACATTTCCACAGCCAAGTTCATTTTGTAAAGGTTAGGAACGCTGTAACTTTTGAAGAGATGAAGAGACATTCGATGGTTCACCGAGTGGTCTTGGAGATCACCAGGAATGGCTTTCTTCAACTTTTTCAGCTTTATCGCTCCTTTTTGTTAGGTAATGTCCTTTCTTTACTCCTTCGCTTTCATTGCTACACATTAAAACTGGACTCAATTTCACAATGCTTGTTTCAAATGCAAGTTCAAGCTCAACAAAAGAAATCAAAAGCTCTCTCACATCAAGAATGATTCCAAGCTCGGTAATGTTACACCATAAAAATGAGCTAGGTTTATATAGAGCCTAACACTTGTGTCATGATGTTTTAATGTCTGAAAATGAGTAATAATAGTGTTCATAGGCAGTATATAAAGTTTGGAAGTGTTTGGAGGTCAAACGTCCAAGAACGTCCAAGAAGTTCGGAAACTAGTCGAAGTTGAACTAGTGTGTCGTAGTGTTTTGTAGTGAAGTTTTGGGGGATGGTTCGAGGGTGAAATTGACTACCTATGCTTCCTACGCATAGACTGACATGTAAAGGGTTGAAAGGTAAAAGAACGACGCCTCTTGGACTAGTCTAAGGGTCCCCGAGGAGGACCCAAAGTTGGTCACGCCAGCCAAGATCTGGCAGTGGCTGCGCATCGCGCAGCTGGTAAAAAATGGGCAAAAAACTTGCCCTGCGATGTGGGTCTATCACGAACCATTCTGTCTCAATATTTTTGAGAACAATGATTTTAAATGCCTCCGCGACGCGAAGTAAACTACGAGTTTTGGTCGCGTCGTTTTTAAGTCAAATTTGAATTGGTTAAAATGTCCAATAAGTGCAGGGGTATTTTTGGTAATTTGGGGATGAATTATTGATGATTATTGAGTCTTTTTATTCCCCTAAACTCACCTATCAAAGCAAAACTCTCAACTCAAAACAAAACCTCTCCATTCTTCTCTCCAAAACCTCCATTGTTGAAGTTGGGAGCTCCAAAGAAGAAGACTATTTTTCTCCATCAATCTTGTGAGATTTTCATCACAATTAAGGTGTGGTTCTTCATCTTTGAAATCTCTTTCTTCAAGGATTCAATTCTAATGATTTTTCAAAGATGATCAAAACACGATTCCTTCTATCTCAACTTCTAGCCATGGGTTCTTGCATGAAACAATTTGAAACAATGTTTTATGATATAATTTATGTTAATTGAATGATTTTAGATCAAATTCCTTATGAGCCCATGAAAATAAGCAATCCTTATTTTTACTATATTATGGGTGAATTGATCATGTCTCTAAACTATTGAATTCATACGTAGTTTGATTATGGATATTGGATTATGAAAGAATTATGCTAGAATTGTAAGAAGGCTATCTTAGATTGATAAATTAATATTGTTTTACTTTGGATTCATTGAATATTGATATTATTGGATTGAATTGGAGATAAAGGCTATGGGTAAGAGCCTTTGAGTAATGAGTTGATTGAATTGGCTATGGATTGAAGTTGTGAGAGTGGATTGGTGGTATGCTGCTAACTCTCTTTATATAATGTAATATAGGTCTTGAATTGTGATTGTGATTGGAATGGTCCACTTATGGTGGCGGTGCTTATGTGCTATACTTGTGAATAATGTGGCCTCGTTGACATTACTTTATTAGTAATGATATTATCATGTTAAGACTTGATTATGATCAATGTGAAGGACTGTGTGATATATGTGTATGTGTGAGATTGAACTCTCCTAATTGACTATATTTGATCTTGATAGACTAGGGTCTTGTCTCTAATTGTGTTACAAGTGTGTCTTAATAGGTTAACTTGGTTATTCCAACATGATACTTGAAAACTATTGTATATGTGATATGGAGATGATGTGTGTGTCTTGATAGGTAGACTATGTCCCTCTTCTTGATGCATAAAAGATATGGGAATATAACATCTTGAATTAGTAGACTTATGCGCCTTTGTCTTGTATGTGTATAGATGAATGTTGAATGAAAGTCTTTGATCAGTAGACCTAAGATGGTTCCCTTCTAAGCATCACTAATATGTGGAACCTTCTATATAGAAAGAAGGTTAAGAATGAGCTATCCTTATAGACCATTGTGTGACAGCCCTAGTGGATCCATCTTTGGTAGGTGCATTATGACTAGGTAATGACTAAGATATGGTACCTTTTCATATGACCCTTTTTATTGAACTTACTCTATGAGAACAAAGGCTAGCACCGAGTGAATAAGTTATGGGTTGTAGCTCTACTTTAGAAGGAGGCTAGAGTGCAATGTATCTCTACTTTGAAGGAGACTAGAGTACATAAAAGACCTTGATATTCCTTAACCATGTGCCTACATGGGTTGTGTCCTCGTTCTACTATTAGCAAGTAGAACACCCTCCTTCGGAGTAGGTTCATGATTACGAATTCCATGCCTAACTAGTGTGGTCTATGTCGGTTATTGCCTATTCTCATCATGTGGGATACATTCTAGTATTTGATAAGTTCTACAACATTTAGATAGTGGAATGATACACTATCTAGACATGGCACGAGTAGGCTTTGATGGTGCTAGGGTGTAGGTTCCCTAGGTCTTTTCTAAGACCCTTATGTGAATACCTTAATGAATGAAATGTCTTCTAATTGAATTAAGGAATGATTATAACTTTAGCTAATGTATGTTGACTAGAATGTCCTCTACCTAGGGTAGCTTTGAGGTTTGCTTAGGTAAGTTTGAAGAGGGTGTATGGGCGGTCTCTTCTTGTCCTACTTAGGTGAATCTTGGAGTAACCTTAGGTGGTGAGTAAATAAAAGGAAAAGGGAACAATCTTATCTTAGGTAGTCTTAAGGATTGTTTAGGTAGCTTGAAGAGGGTGTATGGGCGGTTTCTTCTTGTCTTAATTAAGTAAGTCTTAGGATAACCGTTGGTGGGAGGTGTGTATGTTTATATGGATTGACGTGATGTTGATACTATATTGTGGAATGTCACTTATATGCATATATGTTGACTTGTAAGTGATTATTATACTTGTCTTAAAAAGTTTTCTCAAAAAGAGCATGTTTCATACAAGTGTCCGTTTCTCATGATTTTATGCATTATGCCATACTTAGTACATGCATTGTACTATTTCTATACTTTTTGTCTATATCTAAAGGTGTAGGTTCCATTTGAGAGGACTCTCGAAGTGGAAGCTTGGATTACTGTTCATTCAAGTAAGAGTTGGTATGTCCTTACTAGATTCGAGGACATCTTATTTTTTAGAGTTCCTTATTAAAAGTATTGTAATGGAGTTACTCTAGTTTCCTATATGTTGAAGTATGGGCCGTGTCCCAATATATTCATATGTCTATGATGGCGACTTTGAGACTTAGCCTTTCATTATGTTTTTCTATAAAAGAAATATTTTGAAGTGTTACTATTTCGTGTGAAAAGTTTTAATTCCGCACTACTTTTCATACATGTATGCAATGAATGATGTCTAAGGGCTTGTAAAAGACCTCTGATAGGTCAAGTACACCATGTATCGACCCAAGAGTCTCATAACTTTTATGGTTTACTTGCTGTAACACTCCGGAAATGCCATGACTTTTACTAGAGCTTAATCTATTTAATAATGCTTAATGTTTCCAGAAAATGTACTTGTCTAGTGAAGAGTCTATTAGGTTTTAAAAATATGTATTGAGGTACGCCCAATATTGAGTAATATTGGGCATGTTAGAGAATATTCGCTTAAGGGTGTTAGCCAATTTCTATGTATACAATAGTAACTTAAAATACACTTTGATGTTCAAATGCTCCAATCCAAGCTTGTTTAGGAATTGTACATGCAATGAAGACCCTAAGCTAAAATTCTTATTTTCAACGCTTACACACATTAGGTACGAGGCATCCAAGTGTCAAGCCTAGGTAACATAGCACATGATCATTTAAAATGATCATGTGGATTAAGCAGTGCCCAAGGACATAGTGAGGATCCTTGGACAAGAAGTGAAATTTACAAGTGCAACTACAGAGTGCACGGTTAGGAAAGTGCACGGCAACACATGTGCAAGAACATGCGCAAGCAGATGTGCTACCGGCCGAGAGACAAGCGACCAAGCCCAACCGATTCGGTTAGGGCGGTTAAGGGGTCGGCACGCGTCAGGTCAAGACACGTAGGGCCGAGCTTCCTAACCAATCCTAGGTTCTAACTAACTAACCTAGGACTAACAAAAATGAACTAACTAGAATGTAACACTCCGGAAATTCCATGACTTAGACTAGAGCTTAATCTATTTAATAATGCTTAAAATAAATGTTTCTAGAAAATGTACTTGTATAGTGAAGAGTCTATTAGGTTTTAAGAATATGTATTGAGGTACATAGGCATCCCAATGCCAATATTGGGCATGTTAGAGAATATTGGCTTAAGGGTGTTAGCCAATTTCTATGTATACACAAGTAACTTAAAATACAATATGACATTCAAATGCTCCAATCCAAGCTTGTTTATGATTTGTACCTGCAATGAAGACCCTAAGCTAAAATTCTTATTTTCATCGCTTACACACATTAGGTACGAGGCATCCAAGTGTCAAGCCTAGGTACCATAGCACATGATCATTTAAAATGATCATGTAGATTAAGCAGTGCCCAAGGACATAGTGAGGATCCTTGGACAAGAAGTGAACTTTCCAAGTGCAACTACAGAGTGCATGGTTAGGAAAGTGCACGGCAACACATGTGCAAGAACATGTGCTATAGGCTGAGAGACAAGCGACCAAGCCCAATCAATTCGGTTAGGGCGGTTAGGGGGTTGGCACGCGTCGGGTCAAGACACGTAGGGGCGAGCTTCCTAACCAATCCTAGGTTCTAACTAAATTACCTAACTAGATAAATAACCTAGGACTAACAAAATGAACTTACTAGTGTGCCCGAAATCCTAAGACCTAACCGGGTGACACTAGTCGAGTAGCTAATTAAAGAAACATCCTAGTACCTAACCTAGGATGGTCCAAAGGGATTGGTTATGGTCCTAGTTACTTAGGGGTACTTTAGTAATTACCCTAGGTCACTTAATTATTTAAATTAACAACTTGATTAATTAATTTAAATTCATGGTCAAACCCGAGACACTTAGTAAATTTTTAAAATTTGTCTAGCTCAAATGCTCTCCTATATTTAGTCAATTTAGGAGGGGCGTTTTGGTTATTTAACTCATTAAAAAAGACCCATTTAAGTAGAGGGTCTTTTGGGTAATTCATGGGACGACTATATATTGATATTAGGTCAGTTTTAGACCACTTTTACACGTCCTAAATCAGATCAAACGAAATTTCTCTCAATCTCTCAAGAACACTCTCTTTTTCAAAACTCCATTGAAGAACAAGAAAAGCTTAAGGGAGAAGACGAAGGTTTCGAAGTTTCCAATCAGATTTCATGGATTCTTCATCTATAAGGTATGGGTTTTTCACTCTTGGGATTCCTTTCCCCAAGAGGTCCTTTCAATATAAGTTTTCAAGAACTTCAAATACTAGGGTTTTTACTCTACAAAACAGCTTTTCTTCCTAACCCTATATTTATGATTTTCAATGAAAAGTAAACGTTTTCTATATTCAATTTAGCACTAATTGTTGAGTAATTGATTGATAATGTTTGAATGTCGTGTGATACATGATCTTTCTCTAAGTGATGGTTTCGAATGGGTTGTTTTTGGTATTTGATAATGTGTAAACGTTAGGATTAGAATTAAGACTTGAATGAACCCTTTAACGACCCGTTTACCTTCTCCTACGCTATGCATTGATATTGTACATGATTTGATGAGTTGTTCTTGATTATTCCATTGAGTATTTCACTATGTATGATTATGAATATTGCAAGATGAATAAGATTCTTGGAAGCAAGAGGTAAGTCTTCTAAGTGTGGTTACTCTCAATGTTTATGTTAGCCTATGATTACAAAAGGAATGTATGATGTTGCTATGTGAATATGCTGGGCTATGAACATGAAAATTGTGAAATCATGATAATAATACAAAAATGCAAGTTATGATATCCCTTGTATGCTTTACACAAGGTGATTATGTTATGTTAATCTCACATATGAAGTGTTATTATGAAAGGAAATTCTCATCTAATCTAAAAGAGCTTATGATCATGTTATACAAGGAATTAATCTCCTATGACCTATTATAAGTTTATGATAAAAGACAACTTAAAGGATATTCAAGAAAGGGACTTAAGCTAAGCACCGATGAACTAGATATGAGAAGTGTCCCTTCCCTAGTTGGAAGGTAGGTTCACAATGATTCTCATGAGATTGAGGCTGCCATGTAATGTGGAACTATGGGTCTCTAATACATATCCTAGTTCTTGAAATATGTTGCCACCATAGGATACTATCTAGTGGATCAACCTAGAAAGCTATGTCATGTTAGGTTCCACTTTTGCCGGTAAACCACCTTCTTTCGGTGTGGGGTTTCATGACACCGGATTCCATGTTTAGCTCACATGGTCTATGTCGCTTGATACGAATGTTCCCTCATGTAAAATGAAATACAAGTAAATGAAAGTTGACTAGGGTGACTTGAGGAGTCTACTTAGTATAGGTAGGGGTATGGGACTCTACGTAGACATTGCACAAGTTGACTCTAAGGGAAGTCCTAGGAGATTGTTCTTATGAATATGATAACATGAAAGATATGATGATTATGATACATGATGTTACTCTGACATGATGTTGGTCATTATGATGAATATGTTATTTGCTTATATTGTTATATGAGGTGATGACTACTTATGTTACAAGTACATGAAGCAAGGCTTTACTTATGGTATCCTATCTTATCAACTTGGTTGTGTGGGGCTATGGGGCTTCACATGACCATTGCCATTTTAGGTTGGGGATGAGATCATTGGTAATTGTTTTGTATCTTGTGTCTATATGATCTATTGAATATGAAATGTTAACATGACTCTATGAGAATATGTCTTTGATTATGATCATGCTTTAACTTGTATATGTTATATGGTATGTGCATTGAAGACTTTCATATGACTTAGCATGTTTTCTAAAGAGATGATAAATTATACTTTTTCATGCATGTCCTTAAGTGTTATGTGCATATACCCATACTTAGTACATGTGGCATACTAACCCCATTACTTTATATTACTACAACTGTAGGTTCCGGACATTGAAGTTAAGGAGGTCGATTTGAAGAAGCTTGGAACTCTTTCTCCAAGTCTTGGTAGGTCCTCAATTCGGGGATTCTATCTTTCATTTCCCAGCATTATGAAGACATTATTAGAATTTAAGAATATTAGATTTCCATTTATGTTCTTTGGATTCTTTTGTATTAAGGCCTATATGGCATATTGACTATTATTGGCTAAGTCTAGATTTGCACTCTTAGATGGTTTCTATATAAGTGAGACAATTTTAGAATATCGTATGTCTTTATGAATCTTAAGTATGAAGTCTAAGTATACTTCATTAGTATGTTAAAAGTTTTAATTTTCCGCAAATTTTATTTATCACATGCTATGACGAATGCTAAGGGCTTGTCTGAGTCCCCTGAGAGGACGACGACGGCGGTCTCATCCAGGGTATGCTCTCCGGGTGTGACACACTTGGTATCAGAGCATGAGGTTGAATATCCTTAGAATAAATGTCTCACTAAACCACATTACCTAGTGTCTTGTTCATGGTTGTGAAGCGCGCCACAATTGTGGGCGAGGGGCTATGTGATGATTAGGAAACTTCTCTTTTCTTTATACTCCTATGTCGTCCCTTTAGAGTTTTGACACTATGTGTATTTTAGCATCTAATCCCTTTCTTGTGTATAAAGACAATGAAAAAAAGAAGGACAACTGCTAGAAGAGTAGGGGAAGAGATTGCGAATGCGGGAGCTACTCCGCAAGGTAACCGAAATGCTCCTGAAGTGCAAGCTGCTGCAAATGATCAAGTTCCGGTGAATCCTCCAGCTATGACGGATGGTGAGGTGAGGGCAGACCTGTTCCAAATGGACCAAGCCATCACCACTCAAGCTCAAGCCATCACGGCTCAAGATAACAGAGAGGTTGCACAAAAGTTGATGAATACCCCCAAGATTTCCTTGATGAGGTCTACAAGATTTTGTTTGATATGGGGGTGAGTACTATTGAGAAGGCTGAACTTGCTGCTTATCAACTCAAGGACGTGGCTCAGACATGGTACAATTTGTGGAAGGATAGTAGGGCTTTAGGAGATGGTACCGTGACTTGGGAGATCTTCAAAAAGGCATTTCTTGACAGATTCTTCCCAAGGGAACAAAGAGAAGCTAAGTTAGAGGAGTTCATCAACCTTCGTCAAGGAGGTATGGGTGTCAAGGAATACTCCTTGAAGTTCATTAAGCTGTCCAAATATGCTTCTTCTTTGGTTTCTAATGCTAGGGATGAAATGAGCCGTTATGTAACGGGCGTGTCCGAAGAGCTTGAAGAAGAATGTCGTGCAGCCATGCTTCATGACAATATGGATCTTTTTAGGTTGATGGTTCATGCTCAACAGGTTGAGGAAAGTCGCCTAAGGAAGAGGAATATGGAAGCTACGAAGGCAAAGTATTTTGAGAGTGGTTCTCCTAAAAGTAGGCTTGATGTTCAAGACACACCTAAGTTTAAGAAGAGGTTTTCAAACCAAGTTCCTTCAAATTTCTCCAAGAATCACAATTATAGAGGTTCTAATCCTAAACCTCAAAAGGGGAGAAATGTTGATCCACCAAGAGAAAGACCAACTTGTGGAAAGTGTGGTAACAAGCGTGGGGGCGAATGTCTTGTTGGAACTAATAGTTGCTATGGTTGTGGAAAAGGTGTCCATATGGTGAAAGTTTTTCATAATGTGAGAAGTCAAGGTAAGGGTAAAAGTCAAGCTCAACCAGGCGTTCCTAATTCTGAAGCTCCAAAAAAGAACTGTTTCTATGCACTCAAGGCTAGGGGTGAACAAGAAAGCTCTCCCGACGTTGTGACGGGTATGTTACAAGTTTTCTCTGTTAATGTTTATGCTTTGATTGACCCAGGTGCTACTCTTTCTTTTGTTACACCTTTGGTAGCTAGGAAGTTTGATGTAGTTCCCAATGTTTTGATTGAGCCCTTTTTCGTTTGTACCCCAATGGGTGACTCTGTAGTTGCAAAAAGAGTCTATAGGAAATGCCCTGTCATGCTGCCCAATAGATTTACTCTTGTTGATTTGGTAGAACTCGACATGTTTGATTTTTGTATCATCTTGGGTATGAATTGGCTTCATGATTGGTTTGCTTCCATAGATTGTAGAATAAGGGTAGTGATGTTTCAATTCCCTAATAAACCTATTCTACAGTGGAAGGGGGGAAATTCTATGCCAAGGGGTCAAATTATTTCGTGTTTAAAGGCTTGTAAGATGATAGCCTAGGATTGTTTATACCATCTGGTGAGGGTTAAAGACCTAGAATGTGAAACTCCTTCTATTGAGTCAGTCCCTGTAGTGGGAGAATTCCCAGAGGTTTTTCCTAATGACCTTCCAGGAGTTTCTTCCGAAAGGGAAATTGACTTTGGCATTGATTTATTACTGAATACGAATCCCATTTCAATTCCTCCATATAGGATGGCTCCAGCTGAATTGAAAGAGTTGAAGCTCCAACTCAAGGACTTACTAGACAAGGGTTTCATTCAACCTAGTATTTCTCCATGGGGTACTACGGTCTTGTTTGTTAAGAAGAAGGATGGGTCCCTTAGAATGTGCATTGATTATCGCCCACTTAATAAGGCCACCATAAAGAACAAGTATCCTCTCCCTCGAATTGATGATATCTTTGATCAACTCCAAGGTGCTAGTTTCTTTTCCAAGATTGACATAAGGTCGGGATATGACAAACTTAGGGTGAGAGGTGAAGATGTTCCCAAAATAGCTTTCCAAACTAGATATGGTCACTATGAATTTCTAGTTATGTCTTTGGGGTTAACAAATGCCCCGACGGCGTTTATGGACCTAATGAATAGAGTCTTTCGGGATTACCTCAACTCATTTGTGATTGTGTTCATTGATGATATTTTTATATACTCCAAGAATGAAGATGAACATGAGAGTCACTTGATGTTGGCCTTGCAAGTCCTTAAAGAACACCGACTTTATGCCAAATTTAGCAAGTGCGAATTTTGGTTGAGGTCGATTGCATTTCTTGGCCATATTATCTCTGGTGATGGTGTAGAGGTGGACCCGAAGAAGATAGATGCGGTAAGAAATTTGCCTAGACCTTTGACTCCCACAGACATAAGGAGTTTCTTGGGTCTAACCGGCTATTATAGAAGATTTGTTGATGGATTTTCGTCCATTGCTTATCCTTTGACAGCTTTGACCAGAATAAGGTGAAGTTTGAGTAGTCGAAAGCTTGTGAGAAAGGTTTTCAAGAGTTGAAAGATAAGCTTACCTCCGTTCCGATGTTGACCTTACCGGAGGGTAATGAGGGCTTTGTGGTGTATTGTGATGCTTCTCGAGTGGGCTTGGGATGTGTCCTCATGCAGCATGGTAAGGTGATAGCTTATGCTTCTAGACAACTCAAAGTTCATGAGAAGAATTACCCAACTCATGATCTGGAGTTAGCCGCTGTAGTTTTTGCCTTAAAAATATGGAGGCATTATTTGTATGGTGTGCATGTTGATGTGTTTACTGACCATAAGAGTCTTGAATATGTGTTTACACAAAAGGAGTTGAACCTTCGACATATAAGATGGTTATAATTGTTGAAGAATTACGACATCAGTGTCCTTTACCACCCCGGCAAAGTCAACGTGGTTGCGGATGCTTTGAGTCGTATGACTATGGGTAGTGTGTCTCATGTGGATGAAGAGAACAAAGAACTTGTGAAAGATTTTCATAGGTTGGCTCGCTTAGGTATGCGGTTAAAAGATTCTCCAATTGGTGGTTTCATGGTCCATTATAACTCCGACTCATCCTTAGTGGTTGATGTGAAATCGAAGCAACGTCTTGATCCCCAATTGATGGAGTTGAAGGATATAACAACCCTACAAATGGACAAGATAAGTAATGCTTAATGTGTCAAGAATGCCTATGATTAGACCAGGGTTCACACGGAGCGATGCGCGTAGAACCAGACCTCAGAACCCTTGCTACAGCCAAGACAACTAACTTGGGGAGTTAGTTGAGCTTGGAAAGGTTGGGTCCAACCATGTAGGGATCTCGAATACGAAGATTTACTCGAAGGAGTCTTTAACGAACTTAAAAAGGGGAAATCTTAGATTTGAAGGGTCTAGGGGTAAAATGATCTTTTTCCTTGCTAAGGGTAGTATTGTAATTACCCTAAATATATAATTAATTATTTAATTAATAAGGTGGAGGGGCAATTTGGGGAGAGATGGCCGAAAATGGGCTCTTGAAGTGAAGTCTTGCTCCATCCGGGTTCGAACCTAGGTGGAAGCAATGAATTAAAGTGATTTTTATTTAAGCTATTGAATTAATGTAATTAATTAATAATTATTATTCATTAGCTGATTTAAAATAAAATAGAAATCAGATTTTTATTAAATAAACAAAACCTTATTGACTAAGTCCTACAACTCACTACTAGAATTTTGGTCTACAACAACAGTTTCGTATGTGTTGCAAAAGGAACTAAAATCGTTGCCATAGCGCTACAGCAACAATTTGTCGACCGTCTCACCTGCTCGCGTTACTATAGCTCTATTGTAACAGTTAATGTAACGGTTCTTGATAGCGTTGCTATTGGAACCTCTATTGCAACGGTTTTCCTTCCATCTATAGGCACTATAATATTAGAGCAGTTGTAACAGTTAAGAACTGTTGCATCAGGGGTTGTGGTAACGATTAACAACCGTTGCGATAGAGTTTGTTGAATAGATTTTTCTTATCGCAACACTTTTTAAATAGTATGGCAACGATTTTTAATAGATATTGCAACAATTTTATTTTCTATTGCAACCAATCTATATGAATCTACAGTTTTTCCCAACCTTTTGCAGTAGTTTAGGTTTCTTGAGCATTATATATATATATATATATATATATATATATATATATATATATATATCCAAAACACATATTTTCAATAGTTTACACAAGTTGCATACTAATAAAAATTAAAACTAAATATTGCAACTTAACAAAAGTTTCAAATGTCAAGAAGCAAAAGAGTCGAGCTAAAGCAATAGGTTTATACAACTTTCAATCAATCATATAGAGTAAGGTCTGATCATCACTGCTTTCATCATCCCCTTTGTTATCTTCTCCACCTACAAAGGACCAGAAAAATTAAAGTGTATTGAGAGCAAATGTGGAAGTACGATATTTCAGATTGAAGTAATTAAATCATTTTTCTAGATCTACTCCACATCTGTGTAAGTGAAATAAGTAAACATTTTATTTGGTCAATCAATTGCGCATAAAGAAAATGGCAAAACCAAAGCAATGGAAGGTTAAATTAGCTAGATCAAAATCCTACTACACTTATCGAGCATATTTTTGTATTTTTTTAATCAAGTTGATTATCATTTATCAAGTATTGCATGCTTTATTGAATTAGCATATAAAAGAATACTAGCCAAAAGGCAAACACACCTCTGTGTTATTATTTAACAAAAAAAGGATAAAACAAAGAGAATAAGAGATCAAAATTCACTACATGCCTTCTGTTCTTTTAAAAGAATACTAGCCAAAATGCAAACTCACCTATGTGTTATCACTGAAAAGAGTTGCTCGACAATGAGGGCACGTTGGGCTCGAAAGGAGAAAAGTATCAATGCAGTTGATATCCCACTCTCTCACGTTTATCTCTCAAATCTCATTCTCAATCTCTCTTATTCTTTCTCATGTATTCTCTCTGCCAAAATAAGATTCAAGAGTAGAAAAATAAACCAATTTCTTCACACTTGAAGAACTCACACGAAATAACAAGAAAACAAACGTTAATCGCACACTAGGCTAAGGGAGGTTGTCCGTCGAGTGGAGTTGACATTGAGGAGGCTTAGACGTGATCTTGGGTGAAGTTTTTGGGCAGAAAGTCAAGGGTTTAACATCAAAAAGGTATGGGTTCTCTTCTCTCTTGGTCCCTTTCCCAAGAGACCCCTTAAGGTTCAGATTATTCAGTTCGGAAACTAGGATTGTTCCCCCTTTGCATGCCCTTGTCACTAGCTCCCAATGAATCATAGGTTGGGTATGATTGCTTGTAGATTTAGGTGTATGTTATGTTTTCGTGATGAATATGATTATGATTGTGTACTTGAAATCGTATGAAAGACAACCATGTGTTCGAAATTATGTGCAAGTGTGTGTGTGCAAGCATGTTACAGTGACTAAGGTCCTCGGGTTAAGGCTCCAAATTTGATAATGTTATGGTTGTCATTTTACGTGCATAAACCTATGTAAATCGTGATGTTCATTAAAATGAAAGTGTGGCTTATTTGAGTACCAATCTTTTGGCTAAACGAATTTATGAAAAAAGCACCCCAAAACGTAATATATGATCTATGAATTTCCCTAAGAGTTTAAGTGAAAGTGTTGGTGAAAATAAGTTGAAAAATGACTAAATTTCCAGCAAACTTACAAGTTTGGTTTAGGCTAAATAATGATGAATAAATCTGGAAATTATTTGAGTGTAAAGGGATTAGGCCACCAGGATTCGAACCTGTGACCTCACCTATGAACTGCCTTAAAAACGTGAAAAGGGAAATGGGGTCAAGGGGAATTGATCTTGGGTGTGCTGGCTGAAAGGTAAAGTACAAAAATTAATAAAATAAAATGGGAGGCGTGGGAATCGAACCCACGACCTCCAGGCAGCGAGTGGAAGTAAAGGAAAAATAAAAGAAAAGGAATGTGAGGCGTGGGAATCGAACCCACGACCTCAAGACAGTGAAGGAGAGGAAAGGAGTAAAGGAAAAATAACAGAAAAGAAATGTGAGGCGTGGGAATCGAACCCACGACCTCAAGTGAGTGAAAGGAGTTAAGAGGAAAATGAAGATAAAAGAATTGAGAGGCGTGGGAATTGAAACCACGACCTCAAGGTAGGAGCTGCAAAATAAAAGAAAAATAAAGAGAGGCTGTGGGGGTTTGATCCCACAACCTCATTGTCTATTCGAATTAGACAAGGAGAATTAAATGAAAAAAATAAAAGGGGTTGTGGGGGTTCGATCCCACAACCCTTCGGCCAAGTAGGAGGAGATTCCAAGGAGAAAAATAAAGAGGGAATGTTGATGTTGGGGCTCGATCTAGGGTCCCAATGTCATGTGGACCAAAAATAAAATAAATGAAAAATGTAAGTGTTGTCCAAGGGATTCGAAACCGGGTTCCCTTGCCCCAAATTCCGTATTGATACATAAGTCATACATGAATTAAATGTTCAAGAATAATGCCGCCTACTTAGATCGAAATCGAGATCTTGGCATACATACAAGATGCATAAGTCTTGTACTACATAATCTTAGGAAGATATGAATCACTTAAACGAACTATGAATGAAGCCTCATGGCTTGTATGTATAGACCCATAAGTCTAGCCTACGTTTAAAAATAAGTGAACCTAAGATGTATGTAATGAAATGATGTAACCCTAGAAGGGTTAAGTACGAGTGTAAAACACACTAATTGGCCAAGTGCATTGGCATACGATGAAATGATTATTATGTAATGAAATGATGAAACCTTAGAAGGGTTAAGTAAGAGTGTGAAACACACAAATGGCCAAGTGCATTGGCATATGATGAAATGAACATTCACGTATAAAGGGGTGAGTAATTATGAAGAGCAAATGTGCTAATGTTAATGAATGTGGTGACAACATGATATGAGGCTAATGTAAAAGATGAGAACAATCTCAATGAGCCTAAGTAAATGTTACCAAAACGTACTCACCTATGAGAGTGTAAAGTTAATGAAGAGACCAGTCTCTATGAACACTATAATGAAAGTATTGAGATTAACAGGCTTAATACTAATGATGAGATGAGAAATCATCTACTGAGCTATGATGTCCTCATACTAGAAGCCAGCTTCCATGACGTATGAGTTGAATGTAATGGAACTTTATACTGAGCACCGATGGACTAGCTATGAGCGGTAATGCCTTCTTTCGGGAAGGGTGGAGGTTCACGTAACTCTCATGAGATGAGACTGTCCGGCTTGCCGGGTATGGGTCTCCTTATATCTCGTAGTCTTCGAACCTATACTGCGAATAAAGGGATCTGGCGGGGTTAAATTCCCATGTACGCTAGCATGTTTTGGTTCACTTTGGCCGGTGATTCCACCTCTTTTCTCTGTGGTTGAGACACTGGATTTCATGATGCTCACATGATCTATGTCGGTTAGAGTTAAAGTTCCTAATGAATGAATGAGGCTAGCCTCAAATGATGCACATAATAAAATGAACGATACCAAAGGTGTTAGGATAGGATAATCAAGAGGTGAGATAGACTCAAGTAATGACACTAGGTTATTGTGACGACCCGCTAGATCATTTTGATCACTAGAATTGTTTGACTCTTCCCGTAAAATTTAAAATGAGAAATTTTGAACTATTCATTTTATTATGGTTATTTAAATGAAAAATAATTAATTTTGTTGGTGATTAATGGATCAAGTCCTTAATTCATTTAATATCTATATCATTTGACCCATTTACTGAAATAAGTTAAAAGAAGGTAGTTTTTAATTAATTATAACATAAACCTATTAGGGCTACGAGGGAATGGAAGACACTTTGTGCCTCACGTTCAGATTGGAAAAACTCGAAGATTTGTGTAAGGGAAATGCAAGATCTTGAGGATTTGTGATATGTGTTCAACATTCGAGGTATGTTAAGACTTCCTAGACTTCGTTGAGGGATGTTTTCTAATTAAAGATAAAAAAATAAATAATTGGACAACGGGTAAGGGTGAAAGGCGGAGGTCCCGTACCAATGGTGTGACTGGCATTGTTATGAGTACCGGTATGATTAACGGGAAAGTTTATTACTATAATATGATATATTGTAATTTGAGAATGCCAAAGCATATGAGCATTAACTAATGTATTAGTGACTTGATTTCTTGTGTGTGGCTGGATTTCTTTATTGAACCCGTATAATTATGATAATTGAGGTGATTATATGTCAAGCGGCATTTGAATTATTGAGATGTTGCATCATCCCCTTGGTTTGATATCATATTGTGCACATGCATTGACATGAGATTTAGTATGAGTAAATGTCTAACACGTGGAGATTGTCCGTGTTGAGACCGAGTTGTGAATATAATTTGGGCACGTGGAGATCGTCCGTGCGAGTGATTGGTTATGGTTATGAGTTGGGCACGTGGAGATCGTATGTGCTGGGGATTATTTGATTTTATGATAGTGCGTTGAGATCGTCCGCACAGACACGTGGAGATCATCTGTGTCGGTATATGGACCTCGCGAGTCCCCCATGGGTCATGAACTCTAGATGTATTTCCGAGGAGTATCATGTATATACGGTTGAGAGAGTACTTAGAATCTGAGGCATATCATTTTATGGTGTCACATTGCATTGCATTTCATTACATCCTTCATTTTTTGTTGATTATGGGTTTTATTGGTGGTTGAAAAGTACGTGATATTTGAATTCCTCTATTTGATGGAACTTGGCTGGTAAAATATAATATAGACTTGTATACACAAAGAATTGATTTTCTTACATAAACTCTTGTCCCTATTTATTCGTTGTCGGTCAATGAGATATACTGGGTACACGTGGTTTCGTACTCATACTACACTTGCTGCACTCTTTTGTGGTGCAGATTGGATTTCAAATTCGGGCACGTTCTTGGAGCTTGAATATGAGTTTGGATTGTCTTGGAGTTATGGTGAGCTGCTTGGGATATTCTGCGGCCCACACCTTCAATCTACCTTTATTTATTAGGTTATTTTGGTATTCTGATAGGATATTTCTTATGTTTAGATTTTCATATTAGTTTGGACTTGTATCTTATTGTAGAAGCTCTTGTACTTATGACACTAAATCTTGGGGTGGTATTTCTAATTTCCGCATTTATCTTGAATACTTAGTATGTTAGATATTAGTTGATATTATCTTTTCACGTTTTTTTATGAAATGGTGAAATTTATTGGGTTGGATTACCTATCGGTAGGGAACATAGGTGCCATCACGACTCGTGATTTTTGGGTCGTGACAAATTGGTATCAGATCCCTAGGTTCATCGGTCTCACGAGTACAAGAGCTGAGTCTAGTAGAGCCTTGCTGATTGGTGCGGAGACGTGCGTTACTTATCTTCGAGAGGCTATAGGACTTTAGGAAACTTTCTTTTTTCATTCCTAATCGTGTGTGTATGGTTTGGTTTAAGGTCAAAAATTCTTGTTCCATTTTCTCACCAACGGTGAGGAGAATTTTCAAATTGACATCGGTGGTAGGGGATAATATTATGAGGTATAGTACATAAGTTGTGTGGTTAGAAAAATAACTTAGTATTGAGCATTTCGAATTTTAATAATGAAATTAACGAGGTTTAAAATAGTAAGAACAACTTTCTCAAGGTGTGATTTAGACAAGGATACTTGAACTTCATTTGAATTTACTAGGGACAATTTTATAACCTGTGTTTATGATATGTGAATAATTTAGTAATGAAATGGTATATGTTGATGTCTTGAAGAGAATGATAAGATTAGGAAGATTCAATTGATCAAATAAGAGTTTAGTGATTTTGGTAAGGCTATGGGGAAAAGTTGAGAAAGGATAAAGATATAAAATGTGATCACTTCTCATGACGTTTGAGAGGGTAAGATTTTTTATAAGATTTGTATGGCAAATTTCCTTTTTTATCCTTTAGAGTGGAGGTATACCGAAGATAATTTGAATAGTTCAAGTTGAATGGCATTATGGCCACACTGATGTTTATTTGATAGAAGTCACAAGGTTGGTTAAGTCTAATACATCAAAAGATTATAAAAAAGTTATATTGAATATCAGTCAGTAAAGACATTTAAATGGAGTATTAATGATAAATAGTGATAAATTCATATTGCAAGGAACTTTTCATATATTGAATTGAGGATTAGTAATAATAACTGAAAATAAGAGGGGGAAAAGATTCTTTGGTTAAGAAATTTTGGAATGGATAGTTGTATGACGCTACATAAGGACACCAATAGAGATGTATGCATAGTAGTTATGAATTGCTAAATAAATCATAGATAAATATAGCAGTGATTAAAAATATTACGTTCATAAATAACTAATTGTATTGGGATAATCAAAGTGGTTCAAAGTATCATTCGATATACTCTCGATTGACTATAATTTTATTTTGAAGTATCTACTTCATTTTACATAAGTATGTACCTTATTTTGGATTTGAATATGCTTTGTGACTTTTCTCTTATGTCTTTACATATTCCTACACATGTAGATGGTTCTTAGTGGTAGATCGATTACATCGATCTTATATTGACTTAATAGTATATGACATGTGGAAAAACTTAGTTATTTTTATATACGGAAGATTTAAACATCATTTGGATATGGATTGAATTTCTCATTGTCATGCAATTTATGACTATAAGTTTAAAACAATAACCTCAAATGTGTCAGGTAATCCTAATTAAATGTGGTAACATAGTCTCAGTACCCATTCAAGAAAGGTGTTTTTGTCTCTTAAGTTTCAATGTGTGGGAACAAGTGTTGCTTCACCTATTCGTCTTATGTTTGGGATACTAGTGATGATATATCTCCTTTAGAACCAATTCCAATGGTGAAAGAGTTTTTTTTAAGGGTATTCCATGTGAGTTTGATATAAAATTTAGTATTGACTTATAGTTAGACCCTTGGCCTATTTTATTATTTCTTATGGGAATACTCCAGCGAATTTGAAAGAATGGTAACAAGACTTATTAAGTAAGAAATTTTGTTGGATCAAGTATATTTTTATGTTTCTATGATATTGGGATTCCTTTGTTATTATTTTCATTGAGGATATATTGGTATACTCTCATAGTAAGAAGGACCACGAGCATTTTTAAGGATGGTTCCTTAAAAATCTGAAGAAAATTAAGCTATATTCATTTTTTTTTGTGGGTTTTGATTAATTTGATCGCATAGTTGAAATGTGTAGTGATCAAGAAACGTATTATGGGGATACCAAGAAAATTGAGGCAGTTTGAAATTGGGTCTGACCTATTTTAGTTACGATATTTAGAGTTCTTAGGCCTGGTTGGTTAGTATAGATGGTGCTCTCATTCATTACACCTGCATTGACTAGATTAACCCAGCAGTAAGTGGCTTT
Organism: Solanum sitiens; assembly: GCA_016801875.1. Taxonomy (NCBI): domain Eukaryota; kingdom Viridiplantae; phylum Streptophyta; class Magnoliopsida; order Solanales; family Solanaceae; genus Solanum; species Solanum sitiens. The sequence continues at coordinate 1,940,900 of JABWTJ010000071.1, forward strand.
CCAATGGTTTGATGTGTGTGAGGTGAGCTTTCTAAAGCTCAATGCTGGGCTATTTCCCATGTTCCAGCTAAAGGGCTCATAGCCTAATCCCACTTTGAAAAAGGATTGGGCATTTATTTGGTTTCCAATTCTATTAGGAAAATGATTGAAATTGTAATCCTATTTGTAGTTAGGTTTAACTTGTAAGGAAAAGCACAACTCTATAAATAGATGATGGTCTTGAGAGAATAATTCAATTACGCATTAGTATTTACTTTGAAATACATTAAGACATAAGAGAGGTTTTTGAGAGAGCTTTAAACAAAAGAGAAGAGAGAAGAAAAAAGTTTGTTTTGTTGTAGTCTTCTCTCCGACCAGCAAACTTCATATCGTATTTTCTGATTAACTAACCATTTGATTGAGCTGCATTTTGGACTTCGTGTTCCTGACATCCTGGTGATTGATTTTAACGGTGGAGATCGGATTCGAAGGTCAACAAGATACAATTTTAGGTCCCGAACAGAAGATGCATTTGGATAGTGTTTCTTTCTATTTATCTTTTGGTTGGGTATTAATGTGGAAAGGTAAGTGATAGCTTATGCTTCAATATAATTGAAAGTTCATGAGAAGAACTGTCTTAGTTATAGCTTGATCTTGGTAGTGGTGGTGCTTGCATTGAAATTGTAGAGGCATTATATTTATAGTGTGAATTGCGAGGTGTTTTAGTATAATATTTAATAAGAGGAATCTAAATTTAAGACAATGGATATATAAGTTTCTCAAGGACTATGGAGTGAATATTGTTTATCGTTTGTACAAAGCGAATGTGATAGTAGATAACTTAGGGTGAAATACAGTGAGTATGGGTAGTCTACCTTTGTTACTTGGAGGTGAGATAGTCCTTATTGGAGAAGATTTGTGTTTGATAGTTTTGTGATGGAAATTTGTGTACGACTTACGATAAGGTGTTACAAGGAGAAGTCAAGGAAGAAATTCTTGGTGGTGAGTGAGTTTTAAGGATAAAGGATTTTATTATATTCTTCAAATATGTGAACTGACTAGATTAATCATGAAAGAGGCCGATTGTAGAGATATTTTATTCATTCAGAGGCTATTGGGGTATATTTTAACTTGAAGCAATATTATAAATAGTATCGTATGAAGGGATTAGATTTGCATCTCGTGTGTGAATTGTTATCAAGTAAATTATGAGCACTAAAAGCATGAATGTATGACTTAAATGATGCTTATACTAGTGTTGGAGTGGGAACATATTGCTATGAATTTGTGGTAGGGTTGTCACGTATCTTGTGCAAGTTTGATGTTATATGGGTTATAATGGATCGATTTTGACCAAGTGTACATATTTTATATCAATTCAGATTACTTGTAGTTTGGATAAGTTAGCCTAGATTTACATTCGGGAGATAGTTCCCTTGTATGAGATGCCCATTTTTTTTTATTTCTTTGAGGTACATAATTGACATCTCATGTCTGGAGGTCTATGCAGAAGGAGTTAGATACTAGGTTGGATCTTATTACAAGCTTCCACCTTCAGCTTAATGGTCTGTTGATAAACTATTTAGAACTTAGAGGACATGTTGCAGGCGTGTGTGAGAAACTTTGGTGGTCATTTGGACAAGTTTTTGCTTTTAGTAGAGTTTACATAGAACAAACAATTATCATTCGAATAGTGAGATAGCATCATTTGAGATATTACATGGTAGGATAAATTGATATCCAATTGGCTAATTTGATGCATTGAGCTGATTAGGCTGTGGGACACTGATTGATTGAGAGAGTTCTTACATAAGGTCAATCATTTAATATAGGTTTCTCAATGCTAAAAATAGGTAAAGAGTTATACAAATTAAAAAGTTCGTAATTTAGAGTTCGTGACTGGAGGCATGTTTTGTTGAAGGTTTCACTCATGAAGGGTGTGATGAGATTCAAAAACAAAGGAAGGTTGAACCTGAGTTATATTGTGTCTTTTATTGTTGAGAGTAATAGTGAGATTAGCTTACAAATTGGCTTGCCACCTGACTTATCGGGTGTTCTCCTTGTGTTTAATGTTTTGATATTGAAAAAGTTATCATCTGGATGATGAGGCTACTAAGGAGTACAACTCAAACATTGGTGATTAATGGATCAAGTCCATAATTCATTTAATACCTATATCACTTGACCCATTTACTGAAATAAGTTAAAAGAAGGTAGTTTTTAATTAATTATAACATAAACCTATTAGGGCTACGAGGGAATGGAAGATGCTTTGTGCCTCACGTTCAGATTGGAAAAAGTCGAAGATTTGTGGAAGGGAAATGCAAGATCTTGAGGATTCGTGATATGTGTTCAACATTCGAGGTATGTTAAGACTTCCTAGACTTCGTTGAGGGACGTTTTCTAATTAAAGATAAAAAATAAATAATTGGACAATGGGTAAGTGTGAAAGGTGGAGGTCTCGTACCAATGGTGTGACTGGCATTGTTACGAGTACCGGTATGATTAACGGGAAAGTTTATTACTATAATATGATAGATTGTAATTTGAGAATGCCAAAGCATATGAGTATTAACTGATGTATTAGTGACTTGATTTCTTGTGTGTGGCTGGATTTCTTTATTGAACCCGTATAATTGTGATAATTGAGGTGATTATATGTCAAGCGGCATTTGAATTATTGAGATGTTGCATCATCCCCTTGGTTTGATATCATATTGTTCACATGCATTAACATGAGATTTAGTATGAGTAAATGTCTAACACGTGGAGATTGTCCGTGTTGAGACCAAGTTGTGAATATAATTTGGGCACGTGTAGATCCTCTGTGCGAGTGATTGGTTATGATTATGAGTTGGTCACGTGGAGATCGTCTGTGCTGGGGATTATTTGATTTTATGATAGTGCGTTGAGATCGTCCGCACAGACACGTGGAGATCGTCCGTGTCGGTATATGGACCTCGCGAGTCCCCCATGGGTCATGAACTCTCGATGTATTTCCGAGGAGTATCATGTATATACAGTTGAGAAAGTACTTAGAATCTGAGGAATATCATTTCATGTGTCACATTGCATTGCATTTCATTACATCCTTCATTTTTTGTTGATTATGGGTTTTATTGATGGTTGAAAAGTACATGATATTTGAATTCCTCTATTTGATGGAACTTGGCTGGTAAAATATAATATAGACTTCTATACACAAATAATTGATTTTCTTACATAAACTCCTGTCACTACTTATTCGTTGTCGGTCAATGAGATATACTGGGTACACGTGGTTTCGTACTCATACTACACTTGCTGCACTCTTTTGTGGTGCAGATTGGATTTCAAATTTGGGCACGTTCTTGGAGCTTGAATATGAGTTTGGATTGTCTTGGAGTTGTTGTGCGCTGCTTAGGATATTCTGCGGCCCACACCTACAATCAACCTCTATTTATTAGGTTATTTTGGTATTCTGATAGGATATTTCTTATGTTTAGATTTTCATATTAGTTTGGACTTGTATCTTATTGTAGAAGCTCTTGTACTTATGACACTAAATCTTGGGGGTGGTATTTCTAATTTCCGCATTTATCTTGAATACTTAGTATGTTAGATATTAGTTGATATTATCTTTTCACGTTTTTTTATGAAATGGTGAAATTTATTGGGTTGGCTTACCTAAAGGTGGGGAACATAGGTGCCATCACGACTCGTGATTTTTGGGTCGTGACAGTTATTCTTGATCATTGCACAGCAAACCCGATGAGTGTCTTAAACTACATCCTAGGTATAGCTGGTGTTTACACTAGCTTATGAATGAATGAAATGAAGTACGTATGAATGAATGAACCAGACTCAGTGTTTGTTAAAGAAGGCTCCCTAGTTAAGGTATCATATGTTGAGCCCTCATTTTGGAAAGTCTTAATGTCAAGTCCATGATTCCAAGGTCTCATGGCATATGAATGAATGATATGAAAGATGTTATGTGCTATATGCAATATGATATGTGCTATGTGTAAGATGTTATGTGTTGTGTGCAATATGATAAGTATGATGATGCATGTTACTCTCATGGCATGACTTTCCTAATCCAAATTTAGAAAGCTCACTGACTTTCCTAATCCAAATTTGGAAAGCTCACTAACTTTCCTAATCCCAATTTGGCAAGTCCACTGACTTGACTTTCCATAATCATGTTGTTAGGAAAGAGCTATTCTTACTCATGCAGGTCCTTGGTCTGTGCTTGCATATACCCATACTTAGTACAAGTGTGTACTAATCCCATACAACTCTATATTTTTAGGTGGAGGCACAGGTGGACGCTAGAGTTTACAGGTTGACGTTGCAGCTATCCGGACGTGGAGGTTTCATCCGGACTTGGTAGGCCCTCATGCTTTCGAGGATGTCTACTGTTATTATCTAGCTTAGATGTAGGCTTTAGCTAGTGGGGCATGTCCCACTATTGTTTCATTTCCCATTTCATTTCAGTCTTTGTATTGGTGCCGTTTTGGCAAAAATACGTTTAATGCAATTATGAACTATTTCTTTCATTTGATTATCTCTATATTAGATGGTTGGTTTGTGAACGCCTATGATGTTAAGTTTAAAATGTTTAGCATGAAATAAGAAAATAAAAAGTTCAAATTTTCCGCTAAAATTAACCTAGATGAAGTAAGAATAACGTATGTAGGCTTGTCTGCAACCTCTGAGAGGTCAACGACGCCCGTCTCGTCTGGGGTCTAGATTTCGGTCTTGACAAAGGAATCGGTACTTAGTAAGCTCAATTAGTCATTCTCCCAAGGGGAGGATGGTGTTCTTAGGTACGAAGGGATATTATGTGTACCCGATGTTGAGGATTTGAGGAATCAGATTCTAGAAGAAGCCCATGGTTCTCGCTATTATATACATCCGGGTGCCACCAAAATGTATCATGACCTTAGAGAGGTCTATTGGTGGGATGGTTTAACGAGGGACATAGCAGAGTTTGTTGCTAAGTGTCCTAACTACCAACAAGTTAAAGCTGAGCATCTAAAACCTGGTGATTTAACCCAAATCATGGATCTTCCTACATGGAAGTGGGAAGCCATCAATATGGACTTTGTTGTTGGGTTGCCTCGAACCCGAAAGAAAAATGATTCTATATGGGTTATTGTGGACAGGTTGACCAAATCTGCCCATTTTATTCCTGTTAAGTCTACATATACTGCCGAAGATTATGCAAGAATCTACATTAATGAGATAGTGAGTCTTCATGGGATTCATTTGTCCATCATTTCGGATAGAGGTGCCCAATTCACTTCTCTTTTTTGGAAGGCTTTTCAAAAGGGTTTAGGTACTCAAGTAAAACTTAGTACCGCTTTTCATCCTCATATGGATGGTCAAGAGGAACGTACCATTCAGACCCTTGAAGACACGTTGAGAGCATGTGTCATTGATTTCAAGTGAAGTTGGGATGATCACTTACCTTTTATTGAGTTCTCTTACAACAATAGCTATCATTCGAGCATCTCCATGGCACCTTTTGAAGCTCTTTATGGTAGAAGGTGTAGATATCCTATTGGATGGTTTGGGATTGGTGAGTCCTTACTCCTTGGTCCAGAGATTATCTATGAGGCGATTGAGAAAGTTCGAATCATAAGAGATAGATTGAAGACAGCCTATTGTCGGCAAAAGTCTTATGCCGACAATAGAAGAAGAGATCTTGAGTTTGAAATGGGTGATCATGTCTACTTGAAGATCTCACCTATGAAAGGGGTGATGAGATTTGGTAGAAATGGGAATCTAAGTCCCCGGTATATTGGTCCTTATGAGGTCTTACAACGAATTTGAAAGGTTGCCTATGAGTTGAAACTACCTAGTCAACTAGCTTCGATTCATCCGGTGTTTCATGTTTCCATGCTCAAGAAATGCATAGGCGACCCGGTATCTATTCTTCCTATTGGAATTTTAGGAGTGGATGAGAACCTCTCCTATGAAGAGGTTCCGGTTGAGATCCTAGATCGCCAAGTCAAGAAGTTGAGAAACAAGGAGGTTGCCTTTGTAAAAGTTCTATGGAGGAACCATTTTGTTGAGGTTGCAACATGGGAGGCTGAAGCTAACATGAAGTCCCACTACCCTCATCTATTTACTCCTTGAGGTTAGATATTCCTCTCAATAGAGGAAGTAATGCATAATCATGAAATTAACTTGGTTACTAAATGGTAAAAGATAGTACCACCTAGAGTTTTAAGAAGATGTTTTCATACTCTATTCTTGCACTTATGTGAAACTTGTATGCATGTGTTTTCTTGAGATTTTCCTGTGTTGTTGATATCTTGAGAAAATTGATAGCATGGTAACTCTTTGATGCATTTTGAGCTTATGATATGGTTGAGAAGGAAATTCCTCACTATGTGTTATGAATATGTAGCTCATATATGTTGTGCATCATGAATTGAGTGCTAAGTGTAATGATATGTTATGTGCTGGTTGAGCCGCTAATATTGAGTCTTTTCCTACCCTCCAAAAGATTGTAGTGTCATTTGGGGACGAATGTTTCTAAGGGGGGGATAATGTAACACTCCGGAAATGCCATGACTTAGACTAGAGCTTAATCTATTTAATAATACTTAATGTTTCCAGAAAATGTACTTGTCTAGTGAAGAGTCTATTAGGTTTTAAGAATATGTATTAAGGTACGCCCAATATTGAGTTATATTGGGCATGTTAGAGAATATTGGCTAAAGGGTGTTAGCCAATTTCTATGTATACACAAGTAACTTAAAATACACTTTGCTGTTCAAATGCTCCAATCCAATCTTGTTTAGGAATTGTACATGCAATGAAGACCCTAAGCTAAAATTCTTATTTTCATCGCTTACACACATTAGGTACGAGGCATCCAAGTGTCAATCCTAGGTACCATAGCACATGATCATTTAAAATGATCATGTAGATTAAGCAGTGCCCAAGGACATAGTGAGGATCCTTGGACAAGAAATGAACTTTCCAAGTGCAACTACAGAGTGCACGGTTAGGAAAGTGCATGGCAACACATGTGCTACCGGACGAGAGACAAGCGACCAAGCCCAACCGATTCGGTTAGGGCGGTTAGGGGGTCGGCACGCGTCGGGTTAAGCCACGTGGGGTCGAGCTTCCTAACCAATCCTAGGTTCTAACTAACTTACCTAACTAGATAAATAACCTAGAACTAACAAAAATTAACTAACTAGTGTGCCCAAAATCCTAAGACCTAACCAGGTGACACTAGTCGAGTAGCTAATTAAAGAAACATCTTAGTACCTAACCTAGGATGGTCCAAAGGGGTTGGTTATGGTCCTAGTGACTTAGGGGTACTTCAGTAATTACCCTAGGTCACTTAATTATTTAAATTAGCAACTTAATTAATTAATTTAAATTCATGCTCAAACCTGAGACACTTAGCAAATTTTCAGAATTTGGCAAAGTCAAATGCTCTCCTATATTTAGTCAATTTATGAGGGGTATTTTGGTAATTTAACTCATTAAAAAAGACCCATTTAAGTAGAGGGTCTTTTGGGTAATTCATGGGACGACTATATATTGATATTAGGTCAGTCCCAAATCAGATCAAACGAAATTTCTCTTAATCTCTCAGGACCACTCTCTTTTCAAAACTCCATTGAAGAACAAGAAAAGCTTAAGGGAGAAGACGAAGGTTTCAAAATTTCCAATCAGATTTCGTGGATTCTTCATCTATAAGGTATGTTCACTCTTGGGATTCCTTTCCCCAAGAGGTCCTTTCAAGATAAGTTTTCAAGAACTTCAAATACTAGGGTTTTTACTCTACAAAATGGATTTTTTCCTAACCCTAGATTTATGATTTTCAATGAAAAGTAAACGTTTTCTATATTCAATTTCGCACGAATTGTTGAGTAATTGATTGATAATGTTTGAATGTAATGTGATAAATTATCTTTCTCTAAGTGATGGTTTCGAATGGGTTGTTTTTGGTATTTGATAATGTGTAAACGTTAGGATTAGAATTAAGAGTTTAATGAACCCTTTAACGACCCGTTTACCTTCTCCTACACTATGCATTAATCTTGTACATGATTTGATGAGTTGTTCTTGATTATTCCATTGAGTATTTCGCTATGTATGATTATGAATATTGCATAATGAGTAATATTCTTGGAAGCAAGAGGTAAGTCTTCTAGGTGTGATTACTCTCAATGATTATGTTAGCCTATAATTATGATGCTATGATTATGAAAAGAATGTATGATCTTGCTATGTGAATATGCTGGGCTATGAACATGCAAATTGTGAGATCATGATAAGAATACGAAAATGCAAGTTATGATATGCCTTGTATGCTTTACACAAGGTGATTATGTTATGTTAATCTCACATATGAAGTGTTATTATGAAAGAAAATTCTCATCAAATCTGAAAGAGCTTATGATCATGTTATACAAGGAGTTAATCTCATATGACCTATGATAAGTTTATGATAAAAGACAACTTAATGGTTATTCAAGAAAGGGACTTAAGTTAAGCACCGATGAACCAGATATGAGAAGTGTCCCTTCCCTAGTTGGAAGGTAGGTTCACAATGATTCTCATGAGATTGAGGTTGCCATGTAATGTGGAACTATGGGTCTCTAATACATCTCATAGTTCTTGAAATATGTTGCCACCATAGGATACTATCTAGTGGATCCACCTAGAAAGCTATGTCATGTTAGGTTCTACTTTGGCCGGTAAACCACCTTCTTTCGGTGTGGGGTTTCATGACACCGAATTCCATGTTTAGCTCATATGGTCTATGTCGGTTGATGCGAATGTTACTGTCAGGACCGGGATCTAGACCCCAGATAAGACCGGCTCGTTGACCTCTCAGAGGTCGCAGACAAGCCTACATACGTCATTCTTACTTCATTTAGGTTAATTTTAGCGGAAAATTTGAACTTTTTGTTTCTTAACATACTTACTAATCATTTCTAATACATTCATAATTTGTTCACCATCAACCATCTAACAATAAGATCATCAAATAAAAGAAATAGTATAATATAGAAATAAATGTATACTTGCCAAAATGGCACCAATACAATGTCTGAAATAATACGGGAAAGAAACGCTAGTGGAACATACTCCACTAGCTCAATACTAAGACTAAGCTAGAATATAAATGGGCAAGCATCCTCTAAAGCATGAGGGCCTACCAAGTTCGGATGAATGCTCGATGTCCAGATAACTTCAGCGTCAATCTGTAGCTCTAGCGTCCACCTGTGCCTGCACCTAATATTGTAGAATTGTATAGGGTTAGTACACACTTGTACTAAGTATGGGTATATGCAAGCACACACCAAGGACATGCATGAGAAAGGATAGCTCTTTCCTAACAACATGATTATGGAAAGTCAAGTCAGTGGACTTGCCAAATTGGGATTAGGAAAGTTAGTGAACTTTCCAAATTTGGATTAGGAAAGTCAGTGAGCTTTCCAAATTTGGATTAGAAAATTCATGCCATGCGAATAACATGCATCATCATACTTATCATATTGCACACAATACATAACATCTTACACATAACACTTATCACATAATATATAGCACATAACATCTTTCATAACATTCATTCATATGCCATGAGACCTTGGAATCATGGACTTGACATTAAGACTTTCCAAAATGAGGGCTCAACATATGGGACCTCAACTAGGGAGTCTTCATTAGTAAACACAGAGTCTGCTTCATTCATTCATACGTACTTCATTTCATTTCGTTCATAGGACAGTGTGAACACCAGCTATACCTAGGGTGTAGTTTAAGACTTTTATCGGGTTTGCTGTGCAATGATCAAGAATAACCTAGTGTCATTACTTGAGTCTAGCTCACCTCTTGATTATCCTATCCTAACACCTTTGGTATCGTTCATTTCATTATGTGCATCATTTTAGGCTGGCCTCATTCATTCATTGGGAACTTTAACTTTAACCGACATAGATCATGTGAGCGTCATGAAATCCAGTGTCTCCCCCACATCGAAAAGAGGTGGAATCACCGGCCAAGGTGACCCAAAACATGCTAGCGTACATGGGAATTTAACCCCGCCAGATACCTATATTGGCAGTATAGGTTCGATGACCAGGAGATATAAGGAGACCCATACCCGGCAAGCCGGACAGTCTCATCTCATGAGAGTTACATGAACCTCCGCCCTTCCCGAAAGAAGGCATCACCGCTCATAGCTAGTCTATTGACGCTCAGTATAAAGTTCCATTATATTCAACTCATACGTCATGGAAGCTGGCTTCTAGTATAAGGACATCATAGCTCAATAGATGATTTCTCATCTCATCATTAGTATTAAGTGTGTTAATCTCAATACTTTCATTAGAGTGCTCATAGAGACTGGTCTCTTCATTAACTTTACACTCTCATAGGTGAGTACGTTTTGGTAACAATTACTTAGGCTCATTTGAGACTGTTCTCATCTTTCACGTTAGCCTCATATCATGTTGTCACCACATTCATTAACATTAGCACTACTGCTTTTCATAATTACTCACCCCATTTTTACGTGAATGTTCATTTCATCATATGCCAATGTACTTGGCCATTTGTGTATTTCACACTCTTACTTAACCCTTCTAGGGTTTCTTCATTTCTTTACATACATCTTAGGTTCACTTATTTTTAAGCGTATGCTAGACTTATGGGTCTATACATATAAGCCATGAGGTTTCATTCATAGTTCGTTAAGTGACTCATATCTTCTTAAGATTATGTATTAAAAGACTTATGTATCTTGTATATATGCCAAGATCTCGATTTCGATCTAAGTAGGTGGCATTATTCTTGAACATTTAATTCACGTATGACTTAAGTATCAATACGGAAATTTGGGCAAGGGAACCCAAGTTCGAACCCTTGGACAATACTTACATTTTTCCTTGACTTTATTTTTAGTCTTCATGATATTGGGACCCTAGATCGAGCCCCAACATCAACATTCTATCTTTATTTTTCTCCTTGGATTCTCCTCTTATTTGGCCGAAGGGTTGTGGGATCGAACCCCACAACCCCTTTTTATTTTTTTATTTAATTCCCCTTGTCCAATTTCACATAGACTATGAGGTTGTGGGATCAAACCCCCACAGCCTCTCCTTATTTATTCTTTAATTTCGCTAGGGCTGTGAGGTTGTGGGTTCGAACCCCCACAGCCTCCTTATTTTATTTTCATTTGAAATAATCTTAACTAGGCGTTTGGCAGTGAGGTTGTGGGATCGAGCCCCCACAGACTCACTTTATTTTCTTATTTATTTCGCCCTTCTCTTTTCCAGCCTTGAGGTCGTGGGTTCGATTCCCACGCCTCATATTTTCTTTTCTTTAATTTTCTTCTTTCACTTCATTCGCTGCCTGGAGGTCGTGAGTTCGATTCCCATGCCTCCTATTTTATTTATTTAAGTTTTTGCATTCTCCTTACCCCCTTTTCTTTTTCTTGCGAAATTAAGGTGTTATGCCGGTGAGGTCACAGGTTCGAATCCTGATGGCCTCACCCCTTTAAAACAAATTAAATTTTCAGCTTTCCCCTCTACACTTTAGCCTAAACGAAACTTGTAGTTGTTGATGGAAAATTAGTCATTTTATTAGCTTAATTTCACCAATATTTCTACTTGAAAACTTAGGAAAATTGATGGATCGGTTAACACTTTTTTGGGTGTATTTCAAGTATTCGTTTAACACATTCTTAGGTGTAGATTAATTGTTGTTTTAGCTGCAACTTTCCACTTAAAATGAGTCACATACACCTCATATGAACATCACGAATTACACATTTTATGCACGTTAATTTTAGCCATCAAACGAACCATTTTAAGACTTCAAAATGGATAGCAACAACAACAAACATTTACATATTGCACCCCATCATTTTCGGTTGACGTCATTGAACATGCATGCTATTTATAAACACAAAATCACAAAGAACATCATATTCCACACTTAGCTACCAGCAACCATACCAAAAACATGATTTCTAACCTAATTTAGATTGAAATTGGAAGGAGACTAGGGACAATGAGGTCAACATTCAAGGGGACAACCCTAGTTTCATACGTTGAATTTTGTAGAAAGAAATTCCTCTTGGAGAAAGGATTCAAAGAGAGAAAACCCATACCTGTTCTTGGTGTTGTTCAACACTCAAAGTTTCTGCCCATAATCACCACCAATCCAACGTCCAACACAGAAACTCCCACCTTACCCGTCGAGAATTTCACGTTTTGCTTTACTTTGATGGATTGTTTTTGTCGTTTGTATTTTTATAATTTCTTCAAGTGTGAAGAACTTTTGTTGTTATTTCTGATTTTTTTGTTGCTGCTTTGTTAACAGAAAACGTGAAAACAAATGTGAGAGGTAGATGGATAAGCGTGAAAGAGAGAAGTGTGAGGTAGTATCCCCTTAGAACTAGGACTTGTTGGCAAGACTTAGTCAAATTAATTACTAATTAATAATAAATAATTAAAAATCTGATTTTTATATTTTCTTAAATCAGCCATTAATTATTAATTTATTAAATTAATTCACCAATAAAAAAATTCACATAAAATCATTGCTCCCACCTAGGTTCGAACCCGGGTGGAGCAAGACTTAACTTCAAGAGCTCAAATTCGGCTCGTTCTCCCCAATTTGCCCTCCACCTTATTAAATAAATAATTAAATATATATTTAGGGTAATTACGATACTACCCTTAGCCAGGAAAAAGACCATTTTACCCCTAGACCCTTCAAACCTAAGATTTCCTCTTTTTAAGTCCGGTAAAGACTCCTTCGAGTAAATCTTTGTATTCGAGAGCCCTACATGGTTGGTCCCAACCTTTCCAAGCTCAACTAACTCCCCAAGTTAGTTGGATTGGCTATAGAAAGGGTTCCGAGGTCTGGTTCTACGCGCATCAATCCGTACGAACCCTGGTATAATCGTAGGCATTCTTGACACATTAGAATTTCTTATTTTATTCATTTTTTTAGGGTTGTTACATTATCCCCCCCTTAGGAACATTCGTCCCTGAATGACACTATCACTATATAGCGTAATGCCAGTCAGATCATAACATAATCACTATGCACAGTCAAGCAATAGCAACAAAATATGGAGAGATAAGGAAACTTAGACTTAAGAGTAAGAAGTATAACCTCAAGAGCTGAAACGATGAGGGTAACGGGATCTCATGTCGGCCTCAGCCTCCCACGTAGCACCCTCAACAAGATGATTTCTCCATAATACCTTCACTGTGGCAATCTCCTTGTTTCTCAGCCGCTTCTGTCTGTTTAAGATCTCGACAGGTACCTCCTCATAGGATAAGTCTTCATCGACCCCCAAACCTTCCACAGGTAGAATCGATGCTGGATCACCTAGGCACTTCTTTAACATGGATACATGAAAGACTGGATTGACAGAAGCTAGCTCCGCAGGAAATGCCAACTCATAGGCCATCTCACCCACACGCTGTAAGATCTCGTATGGCCTAACATACCTCGGACTCAACTTCACCTTCCTGCCAAACCTCATCACCCCCTTCATAGGTGATATCTTCAGATAGACCTGGTCACCAACATCAAACTCTAAAGGCCGTTTTCTGTTATCTGCATATGACTTCTGCCAACTGTAAGCAGTATCCAACCTGTCCCTAATCACTCTGACCTTCTCTAAGGCCTCATGAATGATCTCTGGACCCAAAATGGATGACTCTCCAACCTCGAACCACCAAATTGGAGATCTACACCTCCTACCATACAGTGCCTCAAATGGTGCCATCCCAATGCTGGAGTGATAGCTAATATTATACGAGAACTCTATCAAAGGCAGATGGTCATCCCAGCTACCCCTGAAGTCAATCACACACGCTCTCAACATATCCTCCAATGTCTGAATGGTGCGCTCTGCCTGCCCATCAGTCTGAGGATGAAAGGCAGTACTAAGCTTCACCTGCGTGCCCAATCTCTTCTGGAAAGATCTCCAGAAATGTGAAGTAAACAAATCTCCTCTATGTGAAATGATAGACAAAGGAATCCCATGCCATCTCACAATCTCATCAATGTAGAGTCTCGCATAATCCTCGGCTCTGTAAGTAGACTTCACAGGGATAAAGTGGGAAGACTTAGTCAATCTATCCACAATAACCCATATGGAGTCATGCTGCCTCCTAGTCCTCGGAAGACCAACCACGAAGTCCATATTAATGGCCTCCCACTTCCAAGTCGGAACCTCAATAATCTGAGTCAGACCTCAAGGCTTAAGATGTTCTGCCTTAACCTGCCGACAATTAGGACACTTAGCCACATATTCTGCAATGTACTTCTTCATGCCATCCCACCAATAAATCTGCTTAAGATCATGATACATCTTGGTGGAACCTCGATTTATGGAATATCTGGAACCATGGGCCTCTGCAACAATCCTGGTCCGCAAATCATCCAGATCTGGTACACACTGCCTGTCCTGATACCTAAGTATGCCATCACCTCCCAAAGCAAAAGACTCATTCATCTTTATCAACACTGAGTCCTTCAGCTTCATCAACACAGGATCTAGATGTTGACCCTGCTTGACTTCAACTACCAAGGATGATTCAGAACTAGGATGAACTGAAACACCCCCACTAGTAGAGTCAACCAAATGCACACCCAGTCTGGCAAGTCTGTGTACATCTTTCACCAACTCCTTCTTCTCATCCTCGACGTGGGCTGTACTTGCCATGCTTATCCTGCTCAAAGCATCAGCTACAACATTAGCCTTACCTGGATGGTAGTGAACATTCATGTCATAATCCTTCAACAGCTCCAACCATATCCGCTGACGTAGATTCAACTCCCTCTGTGTGAACACGTACTGGAGACTCTTGTGGTCTGTGAACACATCCACATGCACTCCATACAAGTAGTGCCTCCACAGTTTCAGTGCAAACACCAAAGCTGCTAACTCCAGGTCATGAGTGGGATAATTCTTCTCATGAACCTTGAGTTGTCTGGACGCATAGGCTATTACCTTACCAACCTGCATAAGAACACAACCCAAACCAACCCTAGATGCATCACAGTAAATAGTGTAATTCTCACCACACTTAGTCAAAGTAAGCACCGGGGCTGAAGTGAGTCTGTCCTTGAGCTCCTGGAAACTCTTCTCACAAGTCTCCGTCCATTCAAACTTGGCTTTCTTCTTAGTCAAAGCTGTCAGTGGGGCAGCAATGGAAGAAAAACCCTCCACAAACCTACGGTAGTAACCAGCCAATCCCAGAAAGCTACGGATGTCAGTGGGAGTAAGAGGCTTTGGCCAGTTCTTCATAGCCTCATTCTTCCTGGGATCCACCTCCACGCCCTAATCGGACACAACATAACCCAGGAAGGTCACTGATCTAAGACAAAATTCACACTTGCTGAATTTGGCATAAAGCTGATGTTGTCTAAGTACCTGCAAGGTTAGTCTCAATTGTTGTTCATGCTCTTCCTTGGTCCTAGAGTAGATGAGGATGTCGTCAATGAATACTATAAGGAAAGAATCATGGTATTCACGGAAGACTCGGTTTATGAGGTCCATAAATGCCGCAGGTGTATTCGTAAGACCAAATGACATGACTAAGAACTCATAATAACCATAACGGGTACGAAAGGCAGTCTTTGGGATATCTCCATCCCTAACCCTGAGCTGATGATACCCTGAACGAAGATCAACCTAGAGAAAAAACTAGACCCTTGGAGTTAATCGAACAAATCATCTATTTTGGGAAGTGGATACTTATTCTTTATAGTGACTTTGTTGAGCTGCCGATAATCGATACACATTCTAAGGGTTCTATCCTTCTTTTTCACAAACAACACTGGAGCGCCCCAAGGCGATATGCTCGGCTGAATGACACCCTTGTCAGTGAAATCTTTTAACTGCAGCTTCAACTCTTTGAGTTCAGCTGGAACCATTCTGTAAGGAGGAATTGAAATTGGTTTAGTATCGGGTTCTAAGTCGATACCAAAATCAATCTCTCGAGGGGGAGGGACTCCAAGCAAATTATCAGAAAATACATCTAGGAACTCATTCACTACAGGCACTGAGTCTATGGAAGGAATGTCATGATCTAAATCATTAACACTCACAAGATGACACAATAACCCCTTGGACATCATTTTATTGGCATTAAGGTTCGAAATCAAGGGGTTAGGACGACTCGAGTTGTACCCCTCCCAGACAAGCTCCTCCTCATCAGGGAAACGAAATCTCACCACTCTACTACGACAGTCCAAACAAGCATAACAACTGTGAAACTAGTACATGCCAAGAATAACATCAAAATCATGCATGGGTAACTCAACCAAGTCTGCACACATAGTCTTACCACTTACAATTATTGGGCAATCCTTGTATACTCTATCAGTTCTTACATTTTGTCCTAAAGGTGTACTAACCACTATAGGATCATGCAGAACTTCAGGCAATATCTTAAAAGTAAGAGCAATCAAAGGAGTTACAAAGGAAAGCGTAGACCCTGGATCAAGTAAAGCATAAACAGAAGTTGAGAATACTTGCAGCATACCTGTGATTTCCACATCAGCGGACTTCTCCTACTCCTCCCTTCCCTTCAGGGCATAGAACCTGTTCCTCTTAGGAGGCTCGGCAGCTGTTGCACCCTGTGGATTAGGCCTAGGTTGAGCATTACCTCAAGCCTGACCTCTGTTCTGTGGGCAGTCTCTAACCATGTGCCCACTCTTACCACAACCGAAGCAGGCATTAGTGCCCTATCTGCACTCTCCACTGTGAGCACGGCCACACTTAGCACAGTTCTTTTTGGGACGCTGCATCTCACCTCCATTGCCATGCTTGGGCTCAGGTCTGCCTCCTCTAGGTGCTGTACTCTTCTAAGAATTAGAGTTCCCAGAACTCTGTTGCCCCTTCTTGAACCTGGGCTGCTCACGGATGCCAAAATTGTTTTTGTGGCCTCCATGGCTGGGACCTGCCTGATCTTGAGGCTTAGGACTCCTAGCATCACGAATACCCCTCTTTTTGCGGTTGTCCTCTACCTGCTGGACATGCACCATCAACCTGGAGAGGTCCACATTATCATGGAGCATCGTAGACCGAAACTCCTCCTCCAGATCTCCATTGATTCCTGTGAGGAACCTGCTCATCTCATCCCTATTGTTAGATACAAGTGAAGTAGCATACCTAGATAATTTAACAAACTTCAGTACTCATCACATCCTTGCTGTTAGATACTAAGGAAAGTAGCATACCTGGATAGTTTAACAAACTTCAGGGAATACTCCTTGACTATCATAGATCCCTGCTTAAGGTTGATAAACTCCTCAACCTTTGCCTCCCTCATCTCCCTGGGAATGAATCTCTCCAGGAAGGCTATCTTAAACAGCTCCCAAGTGACCGGAACTCCGCCCAATGCTCGGCTATCCTTCGACATCTTGCACCAAGTCTGTGCAACATCCTTGAGCTGATAGGAAGCCAGCTCAGCCTTCTCAGTATTTGTGGCCCCCATGCCACCAGAATCTTATGCACCTCGTCCACAAACTCCTGGGGGTCCTCTGAAGTCCTAAACCTATGAAAATAGGAGGATTCATCCTCGTGAAATCTCTCAGCCTGTCAGCCATGCTACGAACCAGTGGGTTCTCCCTCTGAACATTCTGTCGGTTGACCTGGTCAGTCATGGCCTGGGCCTTTATAGTGATGGACTATGCCATCTGGGCCAGAGATGCCCGCACCTCCGCATCAGTCAGCCCAGCTGGGTTAACCAGCATAGCCACTCCTTCAGCTGGAGCCTTAGGTGGAACCTGATTGCCCCCAACAGCTGCTCCTCCTCTCCTTTGACCAACGTTCCTCCTAGTATTCATTCTCTGAAAACAGTAAGAATTGATGTTAGACACGCTCACAACACCAAGAAATCAGACATTAGGAAAAGCACGATAAGATCAGAAGAAGGGAAATTTTCCTATGCATTATGCAGTCTCTAATCCAGGATAGTGGTGCACTTCACTACCATGACTTAGAAACTACTCAATGTGATTGATGTGAACTCCTTATTCTCAGAATTTAACCTAGTTCTCTGATACCATATTTGTCAGCACCGGGATCTAGACCCCAGACGAGCCCGGCGTCGTTAACCTCTCAGAGGTCGCATACAAGCCTACATATATCATTCTTACTTCATCTAGGTTAATTTTAGCGAAAAATTTGAACTTTTTGTTTCTTAACATACTTACTAATCATTTCTAATACATTCATAATTTGTTCATCATCAACCATCTAACATTAAGATCATCAAATGAAAGAACTAGTATAATATAGCAATAACTGTATACTTGCCAAAATGGCACCAATACAATGTCTGAAATAATACGGGAAAGAAACGCTAGTGGAACATACTCCATTAGCTCAATACTAAGACTAAGCTAGAATATAAATGGGCAAGCATCCTCGAAAGCATGAGGGCCTACCAAGTCCGAATGAATGCTTGACGTCCGGATAGCTTCAGGGTCAACCTGTAGCTCTAGCGTCCACCTGTCCCTGCACCTAATATTGTAGAGTTGTATAGCGTTAGTACACACTTGTACTAAGTATGGGTATATGCAAGCACACACCAAGGACATGCATGAGAAAGGATAGCTCTTTCCTAACAACATGATTATGGAAAAGTCAAGTCAGTGGACTTGCCAAAATGGGATTACAAAAGTTAGTGAACTTTCTAAATTTGGATTAGGAAAGTCAGTGAGCTTTCCAAATTTGGATTAGGAAATTCATGCCATGCGAATAACATGCATCATCATACTTATCATATTGCACACAGCACATAACATCTTACACAAAACACTTATCACATAACATATAGCACATAACATCTTTCATAACATTCATTCATATGCCATGAGACCTTGGAATCATGGACTTGACATTAAGACTTTCCAAAATGAGGGCTCAACATATGGGACCTCAATTAGGGAGTCTTCATTAGCAAACACAGAGTCTGCTTCATTCATTTATACGTACTTCATTTCATTTCGTTCATAGGCCAGTGTGAGCACCAGCTATACCTAGGGTGTAGTTTAAGACTTTCATCAAGTTTGCTATGCAATGATCAAGAATAACCTAGTGTCATTACCTGAGTCTAGCTCACCTCTTGATTATCCTATCCTAACACCTTTGTTATCGTTCATTTTATTATGTGCATCATTTGAGGCTGGCCTCATTCATTCATTGGGAACTTTAACTTTAACCGACATAGATCATGTGAGCATCATGAAATCCAGTGTCTCCCCCACACCGAAAAGAGGTGGAATCACCGGCCAAGGTGACCCAAAACATGCTAGCGTAAATGGGAATTTAACCCCGCCAGATCCCTATATTGGCAGTATAGGTTCGAAGACCAGGAGATATAAGGAGACCCATACCCGGTAAGCTGGACAGTCTTATCTCATGAGAGTTACGTGAACCTCCGCCCTTCTCGAAAGAAGGCATCGCCGCTCATAGCTAGTCTATCGGTGCTCAGTATAAAGTTCCATTACATCAACTCATACGTCATAGAAGTTGGCTTCTAGTATGAGGACATCATAGCTCAATAGATGATTTCTCATCTCAACATTAGTATTAAGTGTGTTAATCTCAATACTTTCATTAGAGTGTTCATAGAGACTGGTCTCTTCATTAACTTTACACTCTCATAGGTGAGTACGTTTTGGTAAGAATTACTTAGGCTCATTTGAGATTGTTCTCATCTTTCACGTTAGCCTCATATCATTTTGTCACCACATTCATTAACATTAGCAGTATTGCTCTTCATAATTACTCACCCCATTTTTACGTGAATGTTCATTTCATCATATGTCAATGTACTTGGCTATTTGTGTATTTCACACTCTTACTTAACCCTTATAGGGTTTCTTCATTTCTTTACATACATCTTAGGTTCACTTATTTTTAAGCGTATGCTAGACTTATGGGTCTATACATACAAGCCATGAGGCTTCATTCATAGTTCGTTAAGTGAATCATATCTTCCATGTAGTCAAGGCCTATGTATCTTGTATATATGCCAAGATCTCAATTTTGATCTAAGTAGGTGGCATTATTCTTGAACATTTAATTCACGTATGACTTATGTATCAATACGGAAATTTGGGCAAGGGAACCCAAGTTCGAACCCTTGGACAATACTTACATTTTTCCTTGACTATATTTTTAGTCTTCATGATATTGGGACCCTAGATCGAGCCCCAACATCAACATTCTATCTTTATATTTCTCCTTGGATTCTCCTCTTATTTGGCCGAAGGGTTGTGCGATCGAACCCCCACAACTCACATTTTCTTTTCTTTAATTTTCTTCTTTCACTTCATTCGCTGCCTGGAGGTCGTGGGTTCGATTCCCACGCCTCCCATTTTATTTATTTAAATTTTTGAATCCCCCTGACCCCCTTTTCTTTTTCTTGCAAAATTAAGGTGTTATGCGGGTGAGGTCACAGGTTCGAATCATGGTGGCCTCACCCCTTTAAAACCAATTAAATTTCCAGCTTTCCCCTCTACACTTTAGCCTAAAGGAAACTTGTAGTTGTTGCTGGAAAATTAGTCATTTTATTAGCTTATTGCTATTTCTAATTGAACATGCTTGCTATTTCTAATTGAACATGCTTGCTATTGCAACAACAACAAACATTTACATATTGCACCACATCATTTTCGGTTGATATAATTGAACATGCTTGCTATTTCTAAACACAAAATTACCAGCAACCATACCAACAACATGATTTCTAACCTAATTTATATTGAAATCAGAAGGAGACTAGGGACAAGGAGGTCAACATTCAAGGGGACAGCCCTAGTTTCATACGTTGAATTTTGTAGAAAGAAATTCCTCTTGGAGAAAGGATTCAAAGAGAGAAAACCCATACCTGTTCTTGGTGTTGTTCAACACTCAAAGTTTCTGCCCAGAATCACCACCAACCTAACGTCCAACACAGAAACTCCCACCTTACCCGTCGAGAATGTCACGTTTTGCTTTACTTTGATGGATTGTTTTTGTCGTTTGTATTTTTATAAGTTCTTCAAGTGTGAAGAACTTTTGTTGTTATTTCTGATTTTTTTTTTGTTGCTGCTTTGTTAACAGAAAACGTGAAAACAAATGTGAGAGGTAGATGGATAAGCGTGAAAGAGAGAAGTGTGAGGTAGTATCCCCTTAGAACTAGGACCTGTTGGCAAGACTTAGTCAAATTAATTACTAATTAATAATCAATAATTAAAAATCAGATTTTCATATTTTCTTAAATCAGCCATTAATTATTAATTTATTAAATTAATTCACCAATAAAAAAATTCACATAAAATCATTGCTCCCACCTAAGTTCGAACCCGGGTGGAGCAAGACTTAACTTCAAGAGCTCAAATTCGTCTCTCTCTCCCCAATTTGCCCCTCCACCTTATTAAATAAATAATTAAATATATATTTAGGGTAATTACGATACTACCCTTAGCTAGGAAAAAGACCATTTTACCCCTAGACCCTTCAAACCTAAGATTTCCTCTTTTTAAGTCCAGTAAAGACTCCTTCGAGTAAATCTTCGTATTCGAGAGCCCTACATGGTTGTTCCCCAACCTTTCCAAGCTCAAATAACTACCCAAGTTAGTTGGCTTGGCTTTAGCAACAAGGGTTCCCAGGTCTTGTTCTACGCGCATCAATCCGTGCGAACCCTGGTCTAATCGTAGGCATTCTTGACACATTAGCATTTCTTATTTTATTCATTTTTTTAGGGTTGTTACAGTTACCTCATGTAAAATGAAAGACAAGTAAATTAAAGTTAACTAGGGTGACTTGAGGAGTCTACTTAGTATAGGTAGGGGTATGGGACTCTACGTAGACATTGCACAAGTTGACTCTAAGGGAAGTCCTAGGAGATTGTTCTCATGAATATGATAACATGAAAGATA
This sequence comes from Solanum sitiens, assembly GCA_016801875.1. Classification (NCBI taxonomy): domain Eukaryota; kingdom Viridiplantae; phylum Streptophyta; class Magnoliopsida; order Solanales; family Solanaceae; genus Solanum; species Solanum sitiens. The sequence goes on from JABWTJ010000071.1 coordinate 1,962,809, forward strand.
TGATGATTACGATACATGATGTTACTCTTAAATGATGTTGTTCATTATGATGAATATGTTATTTCCTTATATTGTTATATGAAGTAGGGGTATGGGACTCTACGTAGACATTGCACAAGTTGACTCTAAGGGAAGTCCTAGGAGATTGTTCTTATGAATATGATAACATGAAAGATATGATGATTATGATACATGATGTTACTCTTACATGATGTTGCTCATTATGATGAATATGTTATTTCCTTATATTGTTACATGAGGTGATGACCACTTATGTTACAAGTACATGAAGCAAGGCTTTACTTATGGTCTCCTATCTTATCTACTTGGTTGTGTGGGGCTATGGGGCTTCACATGACCTTTGCAATTTTAGGTTGGGGATGAGGTCATTGGTAACTATTTTGTATCTTGTGTCTATATGATCTATTGAATATGAAATGTTAACATGACTCTATGAGAATATGTCTTTGATTATGATCATGTTTTAACCTGTATATGTTATATGGTATGTGCATTGAAGACTTTCATATGACTTGGCATGTTTTATAAAGAGATGATAAATGATACTTTTTCATGCATGTCCTTAAGTGTTATTGTAACAAACCAAAAATAACTATGCGAAGTAATGCTTAATGTGTCTAGAATGCCTATGATTAGACCGGGTTCACACGGATTGATGCGCATAGAACCAGACCTCTGACCCCTTGGAACATCCAAGCCAACCAACTTGGTGAGTTAGTTGAGCTGGGAAAGGTTGGGTCCAGCCATGTAGGGAACCCGAATATGAAGATTTACCCGGATGAGTCTTAACTGGACTTAAAAAGGGGTAATCTTAAGTTTGGAGGGTCTAGTGGTATAATGGTCTTTTCCAGGCTAGGGGTAGTATTGTAATTACCCTAAATATTTAATTAATTATTTATTTAATATGGTGGAGGGGTAATTTGGGGAGAAAGGGCCGAAATTGGCCCTTTGAGCGAAATCCTGCTCCACCCGGGTTCGAACCTAGGTGGGAGCAATGATTTAATTAATTTATTATATTTAGTGAATTAATTAAATTAATTAATATTCAAATTTCTGATTTAATTAAAGGAAAATCAGATTTTTAATAAAAAAGAAAATAATAATAATAATATTAATAAATAATGAGGAGTTCTAGTTTGACTAAGTCTCCACCTAACTCTCCTAATCCCAATCCACTCAAACTCACATTTCTCTCTACTCTCATCTCACTTGAGCGTCTGATTTTTATCTAAAAGAACAGAAAAACAAAATATAAAGTTCATCATGAACTTGAACGCTATAAAAAAAAACTCAGAAGAAAAGTTAGTCTAAAAACATAAAGCAAAACAAAGTTCTTGACGGGATTGTGCTTCAAGTTTCGGTGGTGAGGCTTCTTTTCATGGTAAATTGGCAGAATTTAAACAAGTTTTGAACGACATTAAGGTATGGGTTTTTTTCTCTCTTGGTCCCTTTCCCAAGAGACCCCTAAGTCCAGTTTAAATTCCAATCGAGAAACTAAGGTTGTCCCCGTTGCATGCCCCTGTCATTAGCTCCTTTGAACGATTCAAAGCATGCGTTGGTATGTCTTCTGGTAGATAATGTTAGGTCTGGTTGTGATTATGTGTTGAATGTGTGCTAAGAAATCATGTAAAGGATGAAAAATATATTCCGAAAAAGTGCATTAAGTGGACTGTTTTAAGCATGTGTGTGCTGAAAATTTGACTATATTTGCTGCCTTAAATTTGTATGTTAAATGTTATGTTTTGTGTGTGTAAAAATGCTAAAAACGTGATGTTCATAAAAGGTTAAGGTGGCTGACTGAATGTCACTCAAAATGCTACAAAAAAATCAACAAAAGAATGAGAGAAAAATTGATTGGAAGAGACCTAATTTCCAGCTTGCTAGAAATTTGTAGTCTCGGCCAAAATAACTAATTTTTTTAAAAAAAATTAAAAATTGTGAGGTCATTGGGAATTGAACCCAAGACCTCAACAAATGTAAATTACATACACATTTCATGAAAAAAAAATGAAAGTAAGAATAAATGTGGAGAGTGGGGATTGAACCCCCAACCTCTTGAATGGATGAGAGAGTTAGGAGAAAACTAAATGAGAAAAATAAATGTGGAGAGTGGGGATTGAACCCACAACCTCTTGAATGGATGAGAGAGTTAGGAGAAAATAAATGAGAAAAATAAATGTGGAGAGTGGGGATTGAACCCACAACCTCTTTGATAGGTGAGAAAGTTAAAAGATAAATTAAGAGAAAAAGAATGAGCTTGTGGGGGATTGATCCCACAACCTCCATGCCTTGGATGAAAAATAGAGGAGAAAAAGAAAGGAACTATTATGGGGCAGATGGGGATCGAACTAGGGTCCCCCAAATCTGAAAAATGCAATTATCAAGTTTAAAATAAGATTAAGTATTATCCAAGGGATTCGAAATCGGGTTCCCTTGCCCAATTCCGTATTGACACATAAGTGATACGTAAGCAAATATTTAATGAATTCTGTCTCTAAAGATCGAAATCAATATCTTGGCATAGCTACAAGATGCATAAGTCTTGTACCACATAATCTTAGGTAAACATGAATCACTTGGACAAACTATGAATGAAGCCTCATGGCTTGTATGTGTGGACTCATAGTCTAGCATACGTTTAAAAGTAGGTGAGCCTAAGATGTATGTGATAAAATAATGTAACCCTAGAAGGGTTAAGCAAGAGTGTGAAACACACTAAATGGCCAAGTGCATTGGCATATGATGAAATGAACATTCACGTGAAGGGGTGAGTAATTATGAAAAGCAAAGGTGTTAAAGTTAATGAATGACATGACAATATGATAGGAGGCTAATGTGAAAGATGAGAGCAATCTCAAATAAGACTAAGTAAATATTACCAAAACGTACTCACCTATGAGAGTGTAAAGTAAATGAAGAGATCAGTCTCTATGAACAATCTAATGACAATATTGAAGTTAATGCATACTTAATACTAATGATGAGATGAGAAATCATCTAATGAGCTATGATGTCCTCATGCTAGAAGCCAGCTTCCATGATGTATGAGTTAAATATAATGGAACTTTATACTGAGCACCGATAGGCTAGCTATGAGCGGTGATGCCTTCCTTTGGGAAGGGCAGAGGTTCACGTAACTCTCATGAGATGAGACTGTCCGGCATGCCGGTTATGGGTCTCCTTATATCTCCTAGTCTTTGAACCTATACTGCCAATATAGGTAACTAGCAGGGTTCGATTCCCTATATACACTATCATGTTTTGGTTCACTTTGGCCGGTGATTCCACCTCTTTTCGGTGTGGGTATTACACACTGGATTTCATTATGCTCACATGATCTATGTTGGTTAAGGTTAAAGTTCCCAAAGAAAGAATGAGGCCAGCCTCAACGAATGCATATAATGAAATGAACGATACCAAAGGTGTTAGGATAGGATAATCAAGAGGTGAGCTAGACTCAAGTAATGACACTAGGTTATTCTTGGTCATTGCACAGCAAATCCGATGAGAGTCTTAAACGACATCCTAGGTATGACTAGTGATTGCACTAGTATATGAATGAATGAAAATGAAGTACGTATGAATGAATGAAGCAGACTCTGTGTTTGCTAAAGAAGGCTCCCTAGTTGAGGTCCCATATGTTGAGCCCTCATTTTGGGAAGTCCTAATGTCAAGTCCATGATTCCAAGGTCTCATGGCATATGAAAGAATGATGTAAACTACGTGATATGATATGTGAAAAATGTTATGTGCTGCTTGCAAAATGATAAGTATGATGATGCATGTTACTCTCATGGTATGACTTTCCTAATCCAAATTTGGCAAGTCCACTGACTTTCCTAATCCAAATTTGGCAAGTCCACTAACTTGACTTTCCATAAATCATGTTGTTAGGAAAGAGCTATTCTTACTCATGCATGTCATTGGTGTGTGCTTCCATATACCCATACTTAGTACAAGTGTGTACTAATCCCATACAAATATCTACTTTTAGGTGCAGGCACAGGTGGATGTTAGAGCTTACAGTACGACGTTGCAGCTATCCGGAGGTGGAGATTTCATCCGGATTTGGTAGTCCCTCATGCTTTCGAGGATGTCTACTGTTATTATCTAGCTTAGATGTAGGCTTTAGCTAGTGAAGCATGTTCCACTAGTGTTTCATTTCCCCTTTCATTTCAGAAGTTGTATTGGTGCCATTTTGGCAACTTTATATTTATGACAATATCTTTCGTTTGATTATCTTGATTTAGATGGTTGTTGTGAACGCTTATGAGTTTACGTATATAGTATTACGCGATATCAATGTTTTCCAATATAAAGTTTAAGTAAACAAAAGTTCAAATTTTCCACTAAAAGTAACCTAGATGAAGTAACGATGACGTACGTAAGCTTGTATGCGACCTCTGAGAGGTCAACGACACCGGTCTCGTCTGGGGTTTAGATTCCGGTCGTGACAAAGTTGGTATTAGAGCACTAGGTTAAATTCCGAGGATAATAAGTTCACATCAACAACATTGAGTAGTTTCTAAGTCATGGTAGTGAAGTGCACCACTATCCAGAATTAGAGACTGCATGATGCGTAGGAAAAATTCCCTTCTTCTGATCTTATCGTACCTTTTGCTAATGTCTGATTTCTTGGTGTTATGAGCGTGTCTAACATCAATTCTTATTTCTTTTTAGAAAACGAACACTAGAATGAACGTTGGTCAGGGGAGAGGAAGAGCAGCTGCTGGGGGTAATCAAGTTCTACCCTAGGCTCCAGCTGAAGGAGTGGCCATGCTAGTTAACCCAACTGGGTTGACTGATGCGGAGATGCGGACTGCTCTAGCTCAAATGTCTCAAGCCATCACTATCCAAGCCTAGGCTATAATGGCCCAGGCCAACAGACAGGATGTTCAGCGGGAGAACCCACCCGTATGTAGCATGGCAGACAGACTATGAGATTTTACGAGGATGAATCCTCCGATTTTCACAGGGTCCAAGACTTCAGAGGATCCCCAGGATTTTATTGATGAGGTACATAAGATCTGGGTGGCCATGGGGGCCACGGATACTAAGAAGGCTGAGCTGGCTTCCTATCTGCTCAAGGATGTTGCACAGTCTTGGTGTAAGAAGTGGCAGGATAGCTGAGCTTTGGGTGGAGTTTCGGTCATGTGGGAGCTATTTAAGACAGCCTTCCTGGAGAGATTCCTCCCCCGTGAGATGAGGGAGGCCAAGGTTGAGGAGTTTATCAACCTTAAACAGGGATTGCTCAGGATCTCGAGGAGGAGTGTAGGGCAGCTATGCTGCATGACAGCATGGACCTTTCCAGGCTTATGGTCCATGTCCATCAAGTGGAGGAAAGCAAGAAGAGGAAGTGTGGCCCAGGTTTAAGAAGGGACTCTCCGACCAAGGGGAGTCAAGTTCATCCAAGGGTCGCTATGATAGGGATTTTGAGTCTAGAGTTAAGAGAAACAATGAAGTAGATACACCTCAGGAGAGGCCACCTTGTAGGAAGTGTGGCAAACTGCATGGAGGAGAGTGTATGATGGGCTCTAACGCTTGTTACAGTTGTGGCAAACCGGGTCACATGGTGAAGGATTGTCTGAATAGGAGAAGTCAAAGAACAAGGGAAAGAGAGAGTTCAGCCTAATGGTCCAAGTGTAGAGGCTCCAAGGAGGCAACGATTCTTCGCACTCAAGTCTAGGGGTGCAAGGTAAGACACTTCTGGTGAAGTCTCGGGTTTGTAGCCTTAATTAGTCTTTCATGTATTTGACTATGTATGGTGTTTATGCACTAGTATGAGGTTAATATGTTTGAGGCATCATGTTGGTTGCTGATTTGTGTGACTTATATGTTTACTTATGTTGTATACTTTGATGAGACTAGTTTAGGAAAGAGTTCCTTAGTCTATTAATGTGAAACTGCTAGTAGGTTTCAAGGATGTGCACCATCATGTTAATATGTGAATCAGATATTCACCAATGAGGAGTATTGAATTACCTAGGTATGCATACGTTCTATAGATGACTTACTTATTGCTAGTAAAGAGTAGTGTCATTTGGGGACGAATGTTCCTAAGGGGGGGATAATGTAACAACCCGAAAATAACTATGCGAAGTAATGCTTAATGTGTCTAGAATGCCTACAATTAGACCCGGTTCACACAGATTAATGCGCGTAGAACCAGATCTCTCAACCCTTGCAACAGCCAAGCCAACCAACTTGTTAAGTTATTTGAGGTAGGAAAGGTTGGGTCCATCCATGTAGGGCACCTGAATATGAAGATTTACCCGGATGAGTCTTAACCGGACTTTAAAAGGGGTAATCTTAAGTTTGGAGGGTCTAGGGGTAAAATGGTCTTTTCCAGGCTAGGGGTAGTATTGTAATTACCCTAAATATTTAATTAATTAATTATTTAATATGGTGGAGGGGCAATTTGGGGAGAAAGGGCCGAAATTGCCCCTTTGAGCGAAATCTTGCTCCACCAGGGTTCGAACCTAGGTGGGAGCAATGATTTAATTAATTTATTATATTTAGTGAATTAATTAAATTAATTAATATTTAAATTTCTGATTTAATTAAAGGAAAATCAGATTTTTAATAAAAAAGATAATAATAATAATATTAATAAATAATGAGGAGTTCTAGTTTGACTAAGTCTCCACCTAACTTTCCTAATCCAAATTTGGCAAGTCCACTGACTTGACTTTCCATAAATCATGTTGTTAGGAAAGAGCTATTCTTACTCATGCATGTACTTGGTGTGTGCTTGCATATACCCATACTTAGTACAAGTGTTTACTAATCCCATACAAATATCTACTTTTAGGTGCAGGCACAGGTGGACGTTAGAGCTTACAGTACGATGTTGCAGCTATCCGGACGTGGAGCTTTCATACGGATTTTGTTGGACCTCATGCTTTCAAGGATGTCTACTATCTAGCTTAGATGTAGGCTTTAGCTAGTGGAGCATGTTCCACTATTGTTTCATTTCCCCTTTCATTTCAGACGTTGTATTGGTGCCATTTTGGCAACTTTATATTTATGACTATATCTTTCATTTGATTATCTTGATTTATATGGTTGTTATGAATGCTTATGAGTTTACGTATATAATATTATGCGATATCAAGTTTTTCCAATATAAAGTTTAAGTAAACAAAAGTTCAAATTTTCTGCTAAAATTAACCTAGATGAAGTAACGATGACGTATGTAGGCTTGTCTGCGACCTCTGAGAGGTCAACGACGCCGGTCTCGTCCGGTCGTGACAGTTATGTGCATATACCCATACTTAGTATATGTGGCGTACTAACCCCATTACTTTATATTACTACAACTGTAGGTTCCGACCATTGAAGTTAAGGAGGTCGATTTGAAGAAGCTTGGAACTCTTTCTCCAAGTCTTGGTAGGTCCTCAATTTGGGGATTCTATCTTTCATTTCCCAGCTTTATGAAGACATTAGTAGAATTTAAGAATATTAGATTTCCATTTATTTTCTTTGGATTCTTTTGTATTAAGGCCTATATGGCATATTGACTATTATTGGCTAAGTCCAGATTTGCACTCTTAGATGGTTTCTATATATGTGAGACAATTTTAGAATACCATATGTATTTATGAATCTTAAGTATCAAGTCTAATTATACTTCATTAGTTTGTTAAAAGTTTTAATTTTTCTGCAAATTTTATTGATCACATGCTATGACGAATGCTAAGGGCTTGTCTGAGTCCTCTGAGAGGACGACGACGGCGGTCTCATTCGGGGTATGCTCTTCGGGTGTGACAAACTTGGTATCAGAACATGAGGTTGAATATCCTTAGGATCAATGTCTCACTAAACCACATTACCTAGTGTCTTGTTCATGGTTGTGAAGCGCGCCACAATTGTGGGCGAGGGGCTATGTGATGATTAGGAAACTTCTCTTTTCTTGATACTCCTATGTTGTGCCTTTAGAGTTTTGACACTATGTGTCTTTTAGCATCTAATCCCTTTCTTATGTATAAAGGCGATGAACACAAGAAGGACAATTGCTAAAAGAGTACGGGAAGAGATTGCGAATGCGGGAGCTACTCCGCAAGGTAATCGAATTGCTCCTGAAGTGCAAGCTGCTGCAAATGATCAAGTTCCGGTGAATCCTCCAGCTATGACGGATGGTGAGGTGAGGGCAGCCCTGTTCCAAATGGCCCAAGCCATCACCACTCAAGCTCAAGCCATCACGGCTCAAGATAACAGAGAGGTTGCACCTCGGGAGAACCAACATGCTAGTACTATGGCTAGCCGTTTGAGAGACTTTACGAGGATGAATCCTCCCGTGTACTTTCAAAAGTTGATTAATACCCCCAAGATTTCCTTGATGATGTCTACAATATTTTGTTTGATATGGGGGTGAGTACTAGTGAGAAGGCTTAACTTGCTGCTTATCAACTCAAGGACGTGGCTCAGACATGGTACAATTTGTGGAAGGATAGTAGGGCTTTAGGAGATGGTCCTGTGACTTGGGAGATCTTCAAAAAGGCATTTATTGACAGATTCTTCCCAAGGGAACAAAGAGAATCTAAGGTAGAGGAGTTCATCAACCTTCGTCAAGGAGGTATGGGTGTCAAGGAATACTCCTTGAAGTTCATTATGCTGTCCAAATATGCTTTTTCTTTTGTTTATAATGCTAGGGATGAAATGAGCCGTTATGTAACGGGCGTGTCCAAAGAGCTTAAAGAAGAATGTCGTGCAGCCATGCTTCATGACAATATGGATCTTTCTAGGTTGATGGTTCATGCTCAACAGGTTGAGGAAAGTCGCCTAAGGAAGAGGAATATGGAAGCTACGAAGGCAAAGTCTTTTGAGAGTGGTTCTCCTAAAAGTAGGCTTGATGTTCAAGACACACCTAAGTTTAAGAAGAGGTTTTCAAACCAAGTTCCTTTAATTTTCTCCAAGAATCACAATTATAGAGGTTCTAATCCTAAACCTCAAAAGGGGAGAAATATTGATCCACCAAGAGAAAGACCAACTTGTGGTAAGTGTGGTAACAAGCATGGGGGCGAATGTCTTGTTGGAACTAATAGTTGCTATGGTTGTGGCAAAGGTGGCCATATGGTGAAAGTTTTTCCTAATGTGAGAAGTCAAGGTAAGGGTAAAAGTCAAGCTCAACCAGGCGTTCCTAATTCTGAAGCTCCAAAAAAGAACTGTTTCTATGCACTCAAGGCTAGGGGTTAACAAGAAAGCTCTCCCGACGTTGTGACGGGTATGTTACAAGTTTTCTCTGTTAATGTTTATGCTTTGATTGACCCAGGTGCTACTCTTTCTTTTGTTACACCTTTGGTAGCTAGGAAGTTTGATGTAGTTCCCAATGTTTTGATTGAGCCCTTTTTCGTTTGTACCCCAATGGGTGACTCTGTAGTTGCAAAAAGAGTCTATAGGAAATGCCCTGTCATGCTGCCCAATAGAGTTACTCTTGTTGATTTGGTAGAACTTGACATATTTGATTTTGGTATCATCTTGGGTATGAATTGGCTTCATGATTGTTTTGCTTCCATAGATTGTATAATAAGGGTAGTGAAGTTCCAATTCCCTAATAAACCTATTCTAGAGTGGAAGGGGGGAAATTCTATGCCAAGGGTTCAAATTATTTCGTTTTCAAAAGCTTGTAAGATGATAACCAAGGGTTGATTATACCATATGGTGAGGGTTAAGGACCTAGAATGTGAAACTCCTTCTAATGAGTCAGTCCCTGTAGTGATAGAATTTCCAGAGGTTTTTCCTAATGACCTTCCAGGAGTTCCTCCCGAAAGGGAAATTGACTTTGGCATTGATTTATTACCGGATACGAATCCCATTTCAATTCCTCCATATAGGATGGCTCCAGCTGAATTGAAAGAGTTGAAGCTCCAACTCAAGGACTTACTAGACAAGGGTTTCATTCAACCTAGTATTTCTCCATGGGGTACTCCGCTCTTCTTTGTTAAGAAGAAGGATGGGTCCCTTAGAAGTGCATTGATTATCGCCAACTTAATAAGGCCACCGTAAAGAACAAGTATCCTCTCCCTCAAATTGATGATCTCTTTGATCAACTCCAAGGTGCTAGTTTCTTTTCCAAGATTGACATAAGGTCGGGATATGACCAACTTAGGGTGAGAGGTGAAGATGTTCCCAAAACAGCTTTTTGAACTAGATATGGTCACTATGAATTTCTAGTTATGTCTTTTGGGTTAACAAATACCCCGACGGCGTTTATGGACCTAATTAATAGAGTCTTCTGGGATTATCTCGACTCATTTGTGATTGTGTTCATTGATGATATTTTGATATACTCCAAGAATGAAGATGAACATGAGAGTCACTTGAGGTTGGCCTTGCAAGTCCTTAAAGAACACCAACTTTATGCCAAATTTAGCAAGTGTGAATTTTGGTTGAGGTCGGTTGCATTTCTTGGCCATATTATCTCTGGTGATGGTGTAGAGGTGGACCCGAAGAAGACAGATACGGTAAGAAATTGGCCTAGACCTTTGACTCCCACAGACATAAGGAGTTTCTTGGGTATAGCCGGCTATTATAGAAGATTTGTTGATGGATTTTCGTCCATTGCTTCTCCTTTGACAGCTTTGACCCAGAAGAAGGTGAAGTTTGAGTGGTCGAAAGCTTGTGAGAAAGGTTTTCAAGAGTTGAAAGATAAGCTTACCTCCGTTCTGGTGTTGACCTTATCGGAGGGTAATGAAGGCTTTGTGGTGTATTGTGATGCTTCTCGAGTGGGCTTGGGATGTTTCCTCATGCAGCATGGTAAGGTGATAGATTATGCTTCTAGAAAACTCAAAGTTCATGAGAAGAATTACCCAACTCATGATCTTGAGTTAGCTGCTGTAGTTTTTGCCTTAAGAATATGGAGGCATTATTTGTATGGTGTGCATGTTGATGTGTTTACTGACTATAAGATTCTTCAATATGTGTTTACACAAAAGGAGTTGAACCTCGAATAGAGAAGATAGTTAGAATTGTTGAAGGATTACGACATGAATGTCCTTTACCACCCCGGCAAAGCCAACGTGGTTGCGGATGCTTTGAGTCGTATGACTATGGGTAGTGTGTCTCATGTGGATGAAGAGAAGAAAGAACTTATGAAAGATTTTCATAGGTTGGCTCGCTTAGGTGTGCGGTTAGAAGATTCTCCAATTGGTGTTTTCATGGTCCATCATAACTCCGACTCATCCTTAGTGGTTGATGTGAAATCGAAGCAATATCTTGATCCCCAATTGATGGAGTTGAAGGAATCGGTACTTTGTCAGTTCAATGAGTCATTCTCCCAAGGGGAGGATGGTGTTCTTAGGTACCAAGGGATATTATGTGTACCCGATGTTGAGGATTTGAGGAATCAGATTCTAGAAGAAGCCCATGGTTCTCGCTATTCTATACATCCGGGTGCCACCAAAATGTATCATGACCTTAGAGAGGTCTATTGGTGGGATGGTTTAAAGAGGGACATAGCAGAGTTTGTTGCTAAGTCTCCTAACTGCCAACAAGTTAAAGCTGAGCATCTAAAACCTGGTGGTTTAACCCAAATCATGGATGTTCCTACATGGAAGTGGGAATCTATCAATATGGACTTTGTTGTTGGGTTGCCTCGAACCCGAAAGAAAAATGATTCTATATGGGTTATTGTGGACAGGTTGACCAAATCTGCCCATTTTATTCCTGTTAAGTCTACATATACTGCCGAAGATTATGCCAGAATCTACATTAATAAGATAGTGAGTCTTCATGGGATTAATTTGTCCATCATTTCGGATAGAGGTGCCCAATTCACTTCTGATTTTTGGAAGGCTTTTCAAAAGGGTTTAGGTACTCAAGTAAAACTTAGTACCGCTTTTCATCCTCAGATGGATGATCAAGAGGAGCGTACCATTCAGACCCTTGAAGACATGTTGAGAGAATGTGTCAATGATTTCAAGTGAAGTTGAGATGATCCATTACCTTTGATTGAGTTCTCTTACAACAATAGCTATCATTCGAGCATCTCTGTGGCACCTTTTGAAGCTCTTTATGGTAGAAGGTGTAGATATCCGGTTGGATGGTTTGAGATTGGTGAGTCCTCACTCCTTGATCTAGAGATTATCTATGAGGCGTTAGAGAAAGTTTTAATCATAAGAGATAGATTGAAGACATCCTATAGTCGGCAAAAGTCTTATGCTGACAATAGAAGAAGAGATCTTGAGTTTGAAATAGGTGATCATGTCTACTTGAAGATCTCACCTATGAAAGGGGTGATGATATTTGGTAGAAAGGGGAAGTTAAGTCCCCGGTATGTTGGTCCTTATGAGGTCTTACAATGAATTGGAAAGGTTGCCTATGAGTTGAAACTACCTAGTGAACTAGCTTCGGTTCATCCGGTGTTTCATGTTTTCATGCTCAAGAAATGCATAGGCGACCCACAAACTCTAGGTACGCGCGAAAGAGGATAAAATAAGGAAAAAGAAAATGTGAGGCATGGGAATCGAACCCACGACCTCAAGGCTGGAAAACGGAGAAGGAAAATTATTAAGAAAATAAAGTGAGGCTGTGGGGGTTCGATCCCACAACCTTACTGTCAAGGCGCCTAGTTAAGGAAGAATTAATTAAAATAAGATAGGAGGCTGTGGGGGTTCGAACCCACAACCTCCCAATGCTCTAGCGAAATTAAAACAAAAATAAGGGGGCTGTGGGGGTTCGAACCCACAACCACCCTACTCCAGCGAATTTAATACTAAAAATCAAAGAGGCTGTGGGGGTTTGAACCCACTACCTCTTGGTTTAGGCGAGAATGGGCAATAAGGGACTAACAAAAATTAAAAAGGGGTTGTGGGGGTTCGAACCCACAACCCTTCAGCCAACTTAAGAGTAAAAGTAAATAGAAAATTAATCCTTCGATATTAATGTTGAGATTTATTTAGAGTTCTAATGTTATGAATATTAGAAAAAAAATCAATGAAAAATATAAATGATATCCAAGTGATTCAAGATTTGGGTTCCCTTGCCCAAACTTCTGTATTGATACATAAGTCATACGTGAGTAAAGTATCCAAGAATAATGCCATCTACTTAGATCAAAATCAAGATCTTGGAATATATACAAGATACATAAGTCTTGTACTACATAATCTTAGGAAAGTAAGAATCACTTAACGAACTATGAATGAAGCCCCATGGCTTGTATGTATAGACACATAAGTCTAACATACGTTCAAAAGTAAGTGAACCTAATATGTATGTAACGAAATGATGAACCCTAGGAGGGTTAAGTATGAGTGTAAGATACACTAAGTAGCCAAGTGCATCGGCATATGATAAGATGAACTATGAAATGATGAAATAAACATTCACGTAATAAGAGGTGAGTAACTATGAAAAACAAAGGTGCTAATGATGAAGAATGTGGTGACAACATGATATGAGGCTAATGTAAATGATGAGAGCAATCTCAAATGAGCTTAAGTAAATATTACCAATACGTACTCACCAATGAGAGTGTAAGATAATGAAGAGACCAGTCTCTATGAACATTCTAATGAAAGTATTGAGATTAACACACTTAATACTAATGATGAGATGAGAAATCATCTAATGAGCTATGATGTCCTCATACTAGAAGCCAGCTTCCATGACGTATGAGTTGAATGAAATGGATCTTTATACTGAGCACCGATAGGCTAGCTATGAGCGGTGATGCCTTCTTTTGGGAAGGGCGAAGGTTCACGTAACTCTCATGAAATGAGACTGTCCGGCTTTCCGGGTATGGGTCTCCATACATCTCCTAGTCTTCGAACCTATACTGCTAATATAGGGATCTCGGGGTTAAATTCCCATGTACGCTAGCATGTTATTGGGTCACTTTGGCCGGTGATTCCACCTTTTTTTGGTGTGGGAGAGACACTGCATTTCATGATGCTCACATGATCTATGTCGGTTAAAGTTAAAGTTCCCAATGAATGAATGAGGCCAGCCTCAAATGATGCACATAATGAAATGAATGATACCGAAGGTGTTAGGATGGGATAATCAAAAGGTGAGTTAGATTCAAGTAATGACATTAGGTCATTCTTGGTTATTGCACAATGAACACGATGAAAGTCTTAAACTACATCCTAGGTATAGCTGGTGTTTACACTGGCCTATGAATGAAATGAAATGAAGTACGTATGAATGAATGAAGCAGACTCTGTGTTTGCTAATAAGGATTCCTTAGTTGAGGTCCCATAGGTTTAGCCCTTATTTTGGAAAGTATTAATGTTAAGTCCACGATTCCAAGGTCTCATGGCATATGAATGAATGATATGAAAGATATGTGTTATATGTTATGTGCTATGATATATCCTATATGAAGATGTTATGTGTTGTGTGCAATACGATATTTATGATGATGCATGTTATTCTCATGGCATGACTTTCCAAATCCCAATTTGGAAGGTTCACTAACTTTCCAAATCTCAATTTGGCAAGTCCACTGACTTGACTTCCCATAATCATGTTGTTAGGAAAGAGCTATCTTTTCTCATGCATGTCCTTGGTGTGTGCTTGCATAAACCCATACTTAATACAAGTGTGTACTAACCCTCTTCAACTATACTATTTTAGGTGCAGGCACAGGTGGACGATAGAGCTACAGGATGATTGTTGCAGTTATCCAGACGTCCAGCATTCATCCGGAGTTGGTAGGTACTCATGCTTTCAAGGATGCTACTGCTTTACATTCTAGCTTAGTTTTAGAGTTGAGCTAGTGGAGCATGTTCCACTAGCGTTTCTTTCCTGTTTTATTCAGACTTTGTATTGGTGCAATTTTGGCAATTATACACTTGATACTTATTGAACTATTTCTTTTAGTTCCTTATCTCTTAATGTTAGATGGTTGATGGTGAACAATTATGAAATAATAAGTATGTTTAACAAGTATGTTAAAACAAAAAGTTTCAAATTTTCTGCTAAGATTAACCTATGTAAAGTAAGAATGACGTAAGACCTTGTCTGCGACCTCTGAGAGGTCAACGACGTCGGTCTCGTCTGGGGTCTAGATCCCAGTCGTGACAAAGTTGGTATCAGAGCACTATGTTAAATTCCGATAATAATGAGTTCACATCAACCACATTGAGTAGTTTCTAAGTCATGGCAGTGACGTTCACCACTATCCTGGATTAGAGAATGCATGATGCGTAGGAAAACTTCCCTTTTTCTGATCTTATCGTGCTTTTCCTAAAGTTTAATTTCTTGGTGTTATGAGCGTGTCTAACATCAATCTTTGTTGTTTTCAGAGAATTAATACTAGGAGGGCTATTGGTTAGAGGAGAGGAGGTGCAGCTGCTAGGGGCAATCCGGTTTCACCCCAGGCTCCAGCTGAAGGAGTGGTTATGCCAGTTAACCCAGCTGGGTTGACTGATGCTGAGGTGAGGGCATCTCTGGCCCAGATGGAACATGCCATCACTATGCATGCCCAGGCCATGACTGACCAGGTCAACCGGCAGAATTTTCAGAGGGAGAACCCACCAGTTCGTAGCATGGCTGACAGGCTGAGGGATTTCACGAGGATGAATCCTCCTTTTTTCACAGGGTCTAGGACTGCAGAGGATCCCCAGGAGTTTGTGGATGAGTTGCATAAGATTCTGGTGGCTATGGGGGCCACAGATACTGAGAAGGCTGAGTTGGCTTCCTATCAGCTCAAGGATGTTGCACAGACTTGGTGCAAGATGTGGCAAGATAGCCGAGTTTTGGGTGGAGTGCCAGTCACTTGGGAGATGTTCAACACAGCATTTCTAGAGAGATTCTTCCCCAGAGAGATGAGGGAAGCCCAGGTTTAAGAGTTCATCAACCTTAAGCAAGGCTCTATGACAGTTAGGGAGTATTCCCTGAAGTTTGTTAAGCTATCAAGGTATGTTACTTTCCTTAATATCTAATAGCAAGGATGAGGTGAGTACTGAAGTTTGTTAAATTATCAAGGTATGCTACTTCCCTTGTGTATAACAGCAGGGATGAGATGAGCAGGTTCCTCAAAGGAATCAATGGAGATTCAGAGGAGGAGTGTCGGTCTGCGATGCTTCATGATAATATGGACCTCTCCAGGTTGATGATGCATGTCGATCAGGTAGAGGACAGCCATAAAAAGAGGGGTGTTCGTGATGCTAGGAGGCCTAAGCCTCAAGATCAGGCAGGTCCCAGCCATGGAGGCCACAGAAACAATTTTGGCATCCGTGAGCAGCCCAGGTTCAAGAAGGGGCAACAGAGTTCTGGGAACTCAAATTTTCAGAGGAGTATAGCACCTAGAGGAGGCAGACCTGAGCCCAAGAAGGTCAATGGAGGTGAGATGCAGCATCCTAAAAAGAATTGTGCTAAGTGTGGCCGAGCTCACAGTGGAGAGTGCAGACAGGGCACTAATGCCTGCTTTGGTTGCGGTAAGAGCGGACACATGGTCAGAGACTGTCTACAGAACAGAGGTCAGGCTGGAGGTAATGCTCAGCCTAGGCCTAATGCATAGGGTGCAACAGCAGCCGAGCCTCCTAAGAGGAACAGGTTCTATACCCTGAAGGGCAGGGAGGAGCAGGAGAAGTCCGCTGATGTGGTCACAGGTATGCTGTAATTATTCTCAACTTCTGTTTATGCTTTACTTAATCCAGGGTCTATGCTTTCCTTTGTAACTCCTTTGCTTGCTCTCACTTTTGAGATATTGCCTGAAGTTCTGCATGATCCTATAGTGGTTAGTACACCTTTGGGAGAAAATGTAAGAACTGATAGAGTATACAAGGGTTGCCCAATAGTGATAAGTGGTAAGACTATGTGTGCAGACTTGGTTGAGTTACCCATGCATGATTTTGATGTTATTCTTGGCATGGACTGGCTTCACAGTTGTTATGCTTGCTTGGACTGTCATAGTAGAGTGGTGAGATTTTGTTTCCCTAATGAAGCGGACTAGTCTGGGAGGGGTACAACTCGAGTCGTCCTAACCCCTTGATTTCGAACCTTAATGCCAATAAAATGATGTCCAAGGGGTTATTGTGTTATCTTGTGAGTGTTAATGATTTAGACCATGACATTCCTTCAATAGACTCAGTGCCTGTAATGAATGAGTTCCTAGATGTATTTCCTGATGATTTGCCTGGAGTCCCTCCCCCTCGAGAGATTGATTTTGGTATCGACTTAGAACCCGATACTAAGCCAATTTCAATTCCTCCTTACAGAATGGCTCCAGCTGAACTCAAAGAGTTGAAGCTGCAGTTAAAAGATCTCACTGACAAGGGTTTCATTCAGCCGAGCATATCCCCTTGGGGCGCTCCAGTGTTGTTTGTGGAAAAAAAAGATGGAACCCTTAGAATGTGTATCGATTATCGGCAGCTCAACAAAGTAACTATAAATAATAAGTATCCACTTCCCAGAATAGATGATTTGTTCGATCAGCTCCAAGGGTCTAGTTACTTTTCAAAAATTGATCTTCGTTCAGGGTACCATCAACTTAGGGTTAGGGATAGAGATATCCCAAAAAGAGCCTTTCGTACCCGCTATGGTCACTATGAGTTTCTAGTCATGTCATTTGGTCTCACGAATGCACCTGCTGCATTTATGGATCTTATGAATAGGGTCTTCCGTGAATACCTTGACTCTTTCATCATAGTGTTCATTGATGACATTCTCATCTACTCTAAGACCAAGGAAGAGCATGAACAACATTTGAGACTAACCTTGTAGGTACTTAGAAAGCATCAGTTGTATGCCAAATTCAGCAAATGTGAATTCTGGCTGAGATCAGTGACCTTCCTGGGTCATGTGGTGTCCGATCAGGGCGTGGAGGTGGATCCTAGGAAGACTGAGGCTGTGAAGAACTGGCCAAAGCCTCTTACTCCCACTGACATTCGTAGCTTTTTGGGATTGGCTGGTTACTACCGCAGGTTTGTGGAGGGCTTTTCTTCCATTGTTGCCCCATTGACAGCTTTGACTAAGAAGAAAGCCAAGTTTGAATGGACGGAGACTTATGAGAAGAGTTTCCAGGAGATCAAGGACAGACTCACTTCAGCCCCGGTGCTTACTTTTCCTAAGTGTGGTGAGAATTACACTGTTTACTATGATGCATCTAGGGTTGGTTTGGGTTGTGTTCTTATGCAAGTTGGTAAGGTGATAGCCTATGCGTCCAGACAGCTCAAGGTTCATGAGAAGAATTATCCCACTCATGACCTGGAGTTGGCAGCTGTGGTGTTTGCACTGAAGTTGTGGAGGCACTACTTGTATAGAGTGCATGTGGATGTATTAACAAACCACAAGAGTCTCCAGTACGTGTTCACACAGAGGGAGTTGAATCTACGTCAGCGGAGATGGTTGGAGCTGTTGAAGGATTATGACATGAATGTGCACTACCATCCAGGTAAGGCTAATGTTGTAGTTGATGCTTTGAGCAGGATGAGCATGGGAAGTACAGCCCTCGTTGAGGATAAAAAGAAGGAGCTGGTGAAAGATGTACACAGACTGGGTGTGCGATTGGTTGACTCTACTTGTGGGGATGTTTCAGTTCATCCTAGTGCTTATCATCCTTTGTAGTTGAAGTCAAGCAGGGTCAGCATCTAGATCCTGTGTTGATGGAGCTGAAGGACTCAGTACTGATGAAGATGAATTAGTCTTTCGCTTTGGGAGGTGATGGCATACCTAGGTATCAGGACAGGCTATGTGTACCAGATGTGGATGATTTGCAAACCAGGATTGTTGTAGAGGCCCATGGTTCCAGATATTCCATACATCCAGGTTCCACCAAGATATATCATGATCTTAAGCAGATTTATTGGTGGGACGGCATGAAGAAGGACATTGCCGAGTATGTGGCCAAGTGTCCTAATTGTCAGCAGGTCAAGGCAGAGCATCTTAAGCCTGGCGGTCTCACTCAGCTTATTGAGGTTCCGAGTTGGAAGTGGGAGGCCATTAATATGGACTTCGTGGTTGGTCTTCCGAGGACTAGGAGGCAGAATGACTCCATATGGGTTATTGTGGACAGATTGACTAAGTCTGCCCACTTTATCCCTGTGAAGTCTACTTACAGAGCCGAGGATTATACGAGACTCTACATTGATGAGATTGTGAGATGGCATGGGATTCCTTTGTCTATTATTTCAGATAGAGAAGCTCAGTTTACTTCACATTTCTGGAGATTTTTTCAAAAGAGCTTGGTCACGCAGGTAAAGCTTAGCACTGCCTTTCATCCTCAAACAGATGGGCAGGCAGAGCGCACCATTCAGACATTGGAGGACATATTGAGACCGTGTGTGATCGACTTTAGAGGTAATTGGGATGACCATCTACCTTTGATAGAGTTCTCGTATAATAATAGCTGTCACTCCAGCATTGGGATGGCACCGTTTGAGGCACTGTATGGTAGGAGGTGTAGATCTCCAGTTGGGTGGTTCGAGGTTGGAGAGTCATCCATTTTGGGTCCAGAGATCATTCATGAGGCCTGAGAGAAGGTCAGAGTGATTATGGACAGGTTGACTATTGCTTACAGTCGGCAGAAGTCATATGCAGATAACAGAAAACGGCCCTTAGAGTTTGATGTTGGTGACCAGGTTTACTTGAAGATATCACCTATGAAGGGGGTGATGAGATTTGGCAAGAAGGGGAAGCTGAGTCCGAGGTATGTTGGGCCATACGAGATCCTACAGCGTGTGGGTGAGGTGGCCTATGAGTTAGCATTGCCTGTGGAGCTAGCTTCTGTCCATCCAGTCTTTCATGTCTCTATTTTTAATAAGTACCTAGGTGATCCAGCATCGATTCTACCTGTTGAAGGTTTGGAGGTTGGTGAAGACTTGTCTTATGAGGAGGTACCTGTTGAGATCTTAGACAGACAGGTCAAGCGGCTGAGGAACAAGGAGATTGCCACAGTGAAGGTATTGCGGAGAAATCATCTTGTTGAGGGTGCTACGTGGGAGGCTGAGGCCGACGTGAGATCCTGCTACCCTCATCTATTCAGCTCTTGAGGTTAGACTTCCTACTCTTAAGTCTATGTTTCCTAATCTCTCCGTATTTTGTTGCTATTGCTTGACTGTGCATAGTAATTTTGTTATGATCTGACTGGCATTACGATAGGTAGTGGTAGTGTCATTCGGGAACGAATGTTCCTAAGGGGGGGATAATGTAACAACCCCAAAAATGAATTAGGTAAATGCTTAAGGTATCAAGAATGCTCGCAATTAGATCAAGGTTCACACAGATTGATACGCGTTGAAACAGACCTCAGAACCCTTACTACGGCCAACTTAACTAACTTGGGGAGTTAATTGAGCTTGGAAAGGTTGGAACCAACCATGTGAGGCTCGCGAAAACGAAGATTTAATCAAAAGAGTCTTTACCGGACATAAGAGAGGAAATTTTATGTTTTGAGGGTCCAGGGGTAAAATGGTCTTTTTCAGGCCAAGGGTAATATCGTAATTACCCTAAGGAATTAATAAATTAATTAATTAATTTAATTAAAAGATCAATTTGGGTTGGGGCGACCCGAAGCGACCCATTTTCGCAAATAGGGTGCCACTCGGGTTTGAGCCCTACTAGAAGCAATGAATTGATGATTTAATCATCAATTAAAATCTGATTCATTAAGGGTAAAATGGTCCTTTCATGTATTAGTTGAAAAAAAATCAGATTTTTGTATTAATTTAATTAAATCCAATTTTGACTAAGTCTTGAATTTAGTCTCCTAATCCTAATAACTCTCTCCCTCACGTTTCTCAACTCTCTTTCACGTCTCTCAATATCATTCTCTCATGCTCTAACTAACAAGAAAACTCAAGAACAGTTTAACAACCATTGTTCTTCACACTTGAAAAACACACGAAAAGTTTTAAGAAAAGCAAGGTAGTCAAAAACGTCAAGGCAAAGGGAGGTTGTTCGTCGAATGGTGTGTACGTTGAGGAGAATTGGGCATGGTTTGGAGGAACTTCTGGGCAGCAGGTTCACACTTGAACAACGTCAAAAGGTATGGGTTTCTTCTCTCTTGGTCCCTTTCCCAAGACGCCCCTTACGATTCAAAGTATCCATTCTGAAACTAAGGTTGTTCCCCTTATGCATGTCCTTGTCACTAGCTCCCAAACGAATTCGTAAGATGGGTATGTTGTGCTGGTAGATTTAGGCATATATGATGTGTGTATATTAAATGTGAATATGTTTATGTGTGGGATATCACGATGATGATCATCAAAGTGTGATCGGAAAAGTTGGTGTGTGTGTGTGCACGTGGGCAGCGTCTTGGTCACTGTTTTGGGGTCGTATAAGTCATGTATTTTTTATGTATTTTATGTGTGCAATGTGTATATAATGTGATGTTCATTATAATAAAATATGTTTGGTTGAATAACAATCTTTTAGCCAAATAAACTTATGAAAGATGTGACTAAAAATGAGTTGAAGAATGACAAAAATTTTCCAGATTTGTGTACTCTCCAATAAGGTTAATATCTGGGTTTGAAAAGGGAAAATTAAATAAGTGAGGTCAATGGGAATTGAACCCAAGACCTCACCTGTTGAGAAGGCTGAAAAAGAAAGAAAAAAAAAACGTGAAGTAGCTAAGGGGAATCGAACCCCTTAGCTACTGATTTCGCGAAAAAGAGAAAAGGGAAACGGGGCTAAGGGGATTCGAACCTAGCTACTGGAATTCGCCACAAAGATAAAGAAAATGGGGCAGGGGGGAATCGAACTCGCGAATTGTGGGGACAAGGAGGAGAAAAATATAATTAAACAAATAATGGGAGGCGTGGGATTCGAACCCACGACCTCCAGGTACGCGCGAAAGAGGAGAAAATAAGGAAAAAGAATACGTGAGGCGTGGGAATCGAACCCACGACCTCAAGGTTGGAAAACGGAGAAGGAAAATTATTAAGAAAATAAAGTGAGGCTGTGGGGGTTCGATCCCACAACCTCACTGTCATGCGCCTAGTTAAGGAAGAATTAATTAAAATAAGATAGGAGGTTGTGGGGGTTCGAACCCACAAACTCTCAATGCTCTAGCGAAATTAAAACAAAAATAAGGGGGCTGTGGGGGTTCGAACCCACAACCTCCCTACTCCAGCAAATTTAATACTAAAAATCAAAGAGGTTGTGAGGGTTTGAACCCACAACCTCTTGGTTTAGGCAAGAATGGGCAATAAGGGACTAACGAAAATTAAAAAGGGGTTGTGGGGGTTCGAACCCACAACCCTTCGGCCAACTTAATAGTAAAATTAAATAGAAAATTAATCCTTCGATATTAATGTTGAGATTTAATTTAGAGTTCTAATGTTATGAATATTAGAAATAAAATCAATGAAAAATATAAATGATGTCCAAGTGATTCAAGATTTGGGTTCCCTTGCCCAAACTTTCGTATTGATACATAAGTCATACGTGAGTAAAGTATCCAAGAATAATGCCATCTACTTAGATCAAAATCAAGATCTTGGCATATATACAAGATACATAAGTCTTGTACTACAAAATCTTAGGAAAGTAAGAATCACTTAACGAACTATGAATGAAGCCCCATGGCTTGTATGTATAGACACATAAGTCTAACATACGTTCAAAAGTAAGTGAACCTAAGATGTATGTAAGGAAATGATGAACCCTAGGAGGGTTAAGTATGAGTGTAAGATACACTAAGTGGCCAAGTGCATTGGCATGTGATGAGATGAACTATGAAATGATGAAATGAATATTCTCGTAATAAGAGGTGAGTAACTATGAAAAACAAAGGTGCTAATGATGAAGAATGTGGTGACAACATGATATGAGGCTAATGTAAATGATGAGATCAATCTCAAATGAGCTTAAGTAAATGTTACCAATACGTACTCACCAATGAGAGTGTAAGATAATGAAGAGACCAGTCTCTATGAACACTCTAATGAAAGTATAGAGATTAACACACTTAATACTAATGATGAGATGAGAAATCATCTAATGAGCTATGATGTCCTCATACTAGAAGCCAACTTCCATGACGTATGAGTTGAATGAAATGGAACTTTATACTGAGCACCGATAGGCTAGCTATGAGCGGTGATGCCTTCTTTCGGGAAGGGCGAAGGTTCACGTAACTCTCATGAGATGAGACTGTCCGGCTTGCCGGGTATGGGTCTCCATACATCTCCTAGTCTTCGAACCTATACTGCCAATATAGGGATCTGGCGGGGTTAAATTCCCATGTACGGTAGCATGTTATTGGGTCACTTCGGCCGGTGATTCCACCTCTTTTCGGTGTAGGGGATGTTTTGATCCGATTTCGAA
The DNA here is from genome assembly GCA_016801875.1 of Solanum sitiens. NCBI lineage: Eukaryota > Viridiplantae > Streptophyta > Magnoliopsida > Solanales > Solanaceae > Solanum > Solanum sitiens. The sequence goes on from JABWTJ010000071.1 coordinate 1,986,050, forward strand.
AACTAAAAGGTTTCGAAGCCGATTTCGCAACTTTGGCAATTTTGTTAAAGTTTTTGGACAAAAATGTAATTTTAGAGTCGCCACTTAATCTTTTAGGAAAAATTAAGAAAACCATTTTTAAAAAAAAGTAATTCAAAAGAAAACATAAAAAATAAAATCAGAGTTTTGGGTAAGGGTTCAAATAATTCTCTAAGGAAGGGTTTAGGCATCTTAGAGAATCCGCTAACACGCGGTTGACCGGCAGATTTTAAAGTTGGCTAATTTTTAAGAAAAATTTAAGAATTTTGATGAATCTTATTTATTTATTTATTTATTTCAAACTACTCAAAAATTCTTGTTGAAAACTTAGATAAAAAAAATCTTTAAATACTTCTAAAAATTTCAAGAAAATATCTAACTTAGAACTTCTTTCCATAGTCAAGTTTTGAATCATAAAATTCATTCAAACTCATAACATGGAGTAAATAACCTTGTTTAACAACTATGAAAGGATATAAAAAAATCCTCAAGTCATTCATACAAAGTCACAAGCTATTTAAAAGACAACTTATTTATATTAAGAAACTTTACAATTTTATCCTATTTTCAAAATTAAATTTGAACTAAATAGTTATTTCAAACACATAACAAGGATTAGAAGCTTTCCAATAACTATGAAAGAACATAAAGGTTCTCAAGTCATTCTATAAGCTTAAATGAGCCAACTTAAAAACGAATTTTTTTTTTTAAAAAAAAAATTGAAGTACTTTGAAATAAACAAATAACAGAATAGAAGAACTATAACTCCCAAGGATTCATCTAAGTTAGATATAAGAAGAAGATGTTAGCATTTCCAAATAAGAATAAGAACACGAAACAATATGACAAAATAAATAACGAGAAACTAGGCTCTTGGCCTATCAATCTCCTTGCTGCTGCCATATAAATTGGATCTTTTAAGTCCAAAAATTCCCGATTTCAGTCATCTGGGACTGCTGCTACTGCTGCTGGTTTGTCGGGTTTTCAACCCAATTTTGCTCTTCGTGTTTTAGCCATATGGAGGCTGCTTCTGCTGTACTTAGTGGACTTTACAGTCCAAAGAAGGGACTTGAATTTCAGCCCTTTAGGCTGCTGTCACCTTGCTCTATTTCTTGAATTTTATAACCCAATAATAATGACTTCCCTTTCATGACTAAGATGAGGTCGACTCGGAGAAGAGGAATATGCAAGAGAGGGGAGTCCGTCGGAGTCATTCGGATGAGAATTCATGCGAAAGAAAAGAAAGGAAGGGAGATTAATATTCTGATCTAACATACAAAAATATTTCAAAAGCTCATAATAATTAAACCAACATAAGAAATGAATAAAATAAAGGACAAAACGCAAAAACTGAAATTTAACAATTAGACGAAAAGAAATCATGCAACATTTATTAGCAATGGACAGAATCTAATACAAAATGAAATAGAAACAAAATAAAACGAGGAAACTATCACACACATGGATGTGAACACATTAAAAGCAAATCATCCACTTGATCAAGGTTTGGAAACACATTGGTGTTTAGACATTAAAGTAAACCTTATTATCATCAGCCACAAATAATAAATGGAAAGCATTGCAATTTAAGGAAGAAATAACAAATTTCTACTCTAAAAAAAAATTGTCTACTCTAGAATATCGAGAGAACTCAAAAGGGCTTAAAATCTAATGACCACTTTTTCTGTGATCTTTAAATAATCTGAAAATAATAACATTGCAAAACAAGCTTTCTTGTCTAAACAATAGTCCAAAATAAGACATCAAACTTAGACACACATAGACCAAGATATTAAAGGAATACATCTAAACCAAACTTTGAAAGAAAACCTATACAGATTTCTATTCATATTGTACTTCAATAAAGACAAACAAATTTCCACGATAAACAACTTTTGGCAAAACAGAAGAACTTTCGCAACACGACAAACGAGTAACTTTAAAACCAACGAGGCTCAAAATAGAATTCTCAGACCAAGCAACCCAATGTTAAAGAATACAAAACTAAAATTTCTAATAATATGCGTTCAAAGAGGGTAGATGGAAGGGAGGAAACCATCAGTTGTATAACATGGGTAAAAAGAAAAATTAATAAAACAAGTAAGAAAGACATGTTAAAACAAAGGAGCATATATTCCATGCTTAACCACAAGCTTTGAGCAAATAAAAGACTACTATATATTCATATTTAGACTAACTGGTTGCTCAAAGAATTAGGAATTTGCCAATATGACACAGAAATTAAAGGAAAAATCGGACATATGAATGAAGCTAATACCAATCCTGCCAATACTAGAGCATCAATCATATTATTTAATTTTCCCACAATATACAAATTTTTATTGGTGAAGCAAGATACAAAAGAAATCACCGCTTAGGCAGAGTTTAACACAACGTGAAGAAACTAGTTAGGAAAAACAAAGAACTAAAAAAAAATAATGAAGGGGAACAAACTATCAACCAAATTCTAACATACAGTAATTAAACACAGCTAAAGCACATACATGGCTAAGAGTACATAAACAAAACAGAACTAGAAGTTAGAACGAAACAAAATTAAAGAAAGAATTTACCTCTTTCCAGGCAGCGAACTGGACAACGAGTTTGACAGAGGAGATTCCACAACTCGAACAACCAAAAATTTTTAACTATTGAATCGAGAATTCCCAAAACTTTTAAGGGGTACTCTCAGGACTCAAAAAAAAAGCCCCCTCGAACAGTAAATGGGATGAGTTTATATAGAAATCCAAAAATCTAAAAAGAAAGGAAGAAATCTCGTTGTGGGACTGTTGCAAATTAAAAATCATTTGAGAAACGATGTGGGAGAGGAAGAACTCTCAAATTTTCGCAGTGGATAAAGTGTATGAGCTAGAAAGTGTACGAAATTGAAAAGAAAAGGGAAGAGAAAAAAGAGAAATTGGGAAGGACCACACCATGGTTGCCTCCGGAAGCTCCGCGTGTCTTTTGTCTCATGATGAGCACGCGGATTGTACAAATTTGAGGGAGAGAAGAGTAAATTGAGGCTGGGAATTGGGGAAAGGGTTTTCTTCTTTGGTTTGTTATGTTCTTGCATCTCTGTATTGAGAATGAGGAGAAGAAGAGCATGGAGAAATTTGGGCTTTAGAATGGACCAGGTCGCTGGAAAAATGTTGGGTTATGCTATTTGATGGTCCAAATTTTGTGCTAATGTATCAATGAATTCAAAGTTTAAGGACTTAGTCTTTTGACCCTTTCTTAAATAAATCCCAAGAGAAATAAATTACGTATTTACTTAATTATTAAGCTTCTTAACTTTAACAATATAAAATAATTATTTAATAAAAAAAATAACTATTGTTTCGAAATAAAGAGAGTAGTTATGTATTGTAATGATCATTGAGGAAATAAAAAATGCACACTTAGTTAACTCTATTTTTAGCAAAACTACCTTTTTATTGAAAAAATAACAAAATAAATAAATAAATAAATAAATAAAATTATATATATATATATATATATATATATATATATATATATATATATATATTCAAAGTAATAAATACATAAATCCATATATTATAAGTATTTGAAGATATATATATTTTATAGGAAAATGACCAAATTGTCTTGGAAATGGTTTTCGAAAGATTCGTAAAGAATTGTTTTAAATTGTTTGAAATTAAAGAAGCTTGAAAATTAACTAAATCGTGGAGGGCCAAAATTGGGTGTCAACAACTGCCCCTCATTTGACTAGGATGAATGTAAGAGATTCGAGGCAAATGAAATTGACGAATCCAATTTTGTCCGTCCACTAATTCATCTCTCTTTTTGAAATTGTGAACGGTAAGGATTTTTTAAAAAAGAATTGCTAGGACCCTGGTATTGAGTTTCCTGCTTGTCCCAAGTTACATGAGAATTCAGGTCACTAGTAGCTTGATACGCTAGGTTTAATGCACGATTTGAATGAATGCAAGAGCTATTTCGGTGTCGAAATATGGAGAGACCAAAAGCTCGAGAATAGAGTTGGAAATGATTTGCTGGAATACAGTCGAGTTTTCAACATGAGCCCGCTTATATATCCCTAAACTTGGGAATCAGACTGCTTGTTGTTCGACTCGATCGGTTGAAAAGGAATTTCTTATGCGGAAATAGCCTTAGCTTAAAGATGAGTGACAAATGGGTTGAGTATGGAAAAGAGGTTTGCAAGCATCTCACCTATGAATGTGGGGCCCTTCGCACCCATTGGTAAGAACTTACATGGACATAAATTCCAAAGCTCTAGGTGTATTGTCACTCGAATTTGAAAAATTGCCTCTGGTGAGAGTTGAAATTTTCACGAATGGCAAAACTGAAACTAATAAACCCAAGAAAATACTCACATGCCTTAGGATAGGGGTGTGGTTTGATTATGGTGGAAGTCGTTCCTCAACTCGCGTCCTAAGAGTTTGATATTCCTCTTTGGACTATGCACCAGTTCGCTGCTAAGAAAAAGTTCCACATTGTGCAGCGTCCTGGTTGACGTAGTCCACTTTGTGTATTGGAATGTCTGGAGAAAAGTTGTCAGTGGAAAATGTAACACAAATACAAATATAATTTGTGCAAACCTGGCTTAACATGTCATATTGAAGGAGATGACGATCCAATTTTAAGTGTAATTTTCTTGAAGGCAGTGGTGATCCAAAATAGTGTGTCAATTTGAACTATGTGATGATTTAATAATATTATAACGTGTCACGTTGAAGGAAGTGACGCTCCAATAATAAATTAACATGTCACATTGAAGGAAGTGACGCTCCAATAATAATTTAACGTATCATATTGAAGGAAGTGACTCTCCAATATTAATTTAACATGTCACGTTGAAGGAAGTGACGCTCCAATAATGATTTAATTTGTCACGTTGAAGGAAGTGACTCTCCAATAATAATTTAACGTGTCACGTTGAAGGAAGTGACTCTCCAATAATAATTTAACATGTCACGTTGAAGGAAGTGACACTCCAATAATAATTTAATGTCTCACGTCGAAGAAGTGACTCTCCAATATTAATTTAACATGTCATGTTAAAGGAAGTGACGCTCCAATAATGACTTAACGTGTCACGTTGAAGGAAGTGACCCTCCAATAATAATTTAACGTGTCCCATTGAAGGAAGTGACTCTCCAATAATGATTTAACGTGTCACATTGAAGGAAGTGACGCTCCAATAATAATTTAACGTGTCACGTTGAAGGAAGTGACGCTCCAATAATAATTTAACGTGTCACATTGAAGGAAGTGACTCTCCAATATTAATTTAACATGTCACGTTGAAGGAAGTGACTCTCCAATAATAATTTAACGTGTCACGTTGAAGGAAGTGACTCTCCAATAATAATTTAACGTGTCACGTTGAAGAAAGTGACTCTCCAATAATAATTTAACATGTCACGCTGAAGGAAGTGACGCTCCAATAATGATTTAACGTGTCACGTTGAAGGAAGTGACTCTCCAATATTAATTTAACATGTCAGGTTGAAGGAAGTGACGCTCCAATAATAATTTAACGTGTCACGTTGAAGGAAGTGACTCTCCAATAATAATACCCTATGATGAAGTCATTAAACTTTGTCGTCCCTGCGCTCACTAAAAATTTATTAGAAAGAACAAATAAATTAATAAATGTTAAGACTTTCGAACGAGTCATGATGATCTGTAACCATAGAGGATGCGGGATTCTGGAAGAACAAATCGAGAACTTTTAACTTTGAAAGGAGGCGCTAAAGACTGACTAGTGATCTCACGCGAGATGCGTCCTCTCTTTAAATCTGGAATCTCTTGCAAATAGGAGATTGGTTTGATAAAGGTTATCTTTGAAACTTGAAGTCGAATAAAGATTTTGAGAACTTTAAACTATTTCAAAAAGTTGCCCCTGTTTCCAGTCAGAGGGTAGTTAATTGAAATAATTGGTGAGAAATGAGAATGACTGATTCAAAACATGCCCAGTTTTCTCTGAGGTCTGTAGTTTGAAACAGCAGGGAGACCGAATCCTTATATAGGATTGCCTACGTATCTCGCTGGAACAAGAAATCAGGTCTGACGTAGTTCGAACATGAAACTTAATGGAATTTTTAAAGAATGAAAGATTTTCCTTAAAAAGGGCGAGAGATTTGAACAAATGAGGAGGAAAAAAAAAAGAATCTCTTCAAACAAAATAGATGATAAGAGTCAGTTGGACTGGATCCTTGGTTTCAGGAATCCTTCATAATAACATTTTGGATAAGGACCAATGTGAGTCCTTTGTCTGGGGAACGTCTGGCTTGATCCTTCAATAATTTGAAAAGATCTTCTAAAATTTCGACTCCAATTTTTGACGACACCTGCAAAGCTCAGATGTAATTAGTAGTGAAAAATTACCAAAGTAAAAGATAAGTTTTCAAATGAAGTTTTTCAGCTTATATTGGTTTGGATAGTGTCCTATGGCTTTCGCCGTTGTGCCAAGCTATTCCATCTGGTAAAAAATAAAATAAAATATGTAATTCACAGTAAATCGAAAGAAAAATTTTAGAAGATGAGCAAGAGTAGAAATCATCTGAGTTATGACGAGGCCACTGTAATGATGTCTTGTAACTTTATAGTTCCTGCATGCAAAGAAAAATTCTTAGTTTTGAGAGACTGATTCATGTGGCTTTGTCTTGACATCCTGATGCTCTTTTGGCTTCTGGATTACAAACTTGTTTGGTCTTGAAATGTCTCTTGATGGAATTTTTGAGGACCCTCCTCAAAAATTCTGCCCCAGTTTAAAACATAACATAAATTTCGAACTTTCTGTAGTTTTCAGTTGAATTTTTGAGTGAATCTCAAAAATTCTACCCCAGTTGCCACTCTGAAGTGATCCTTGATTCTGGACTGAATAAATTTCTCTTTTCGTTGAATTTTGAGATCATCTCAAAATTCTGCCCCAATTTTCATTATAAAGAAAATGAAAAACTTACGGGGAACATGAACGAGCCGGTGTGGCGCCTACGTATCCCGTTGAGCAGGAATCAGGTCAAACGTAGTTCCAACTCTCGAGGATTAACAGGACTAGAAAAATATCAACTAAGGAAACGATCGAGGCCGACATAGGCCGCCTACGTATCTCATTCTTGAGAATTCAGGTCGAACGTAGTTCAAGAAAGATGAAAGAAAATTAAAAGGGAAATCAAATCCAAACAAATGCTTACAAAGAAACAACGCGATAAAAGTGCGATTACAGAGAAATAAAACAAACTCCAAATGCAAGACTAAAAGATGCCAAAAGTACAACTTCCAGGAAACTTGCTTCTTTTTTTCAACTGGTCATGCTAACAACTACTCCTTAAGCTTGGGTAGCGGATTGGTGTTCACATTTGGTGGAGCTTGAGCAAGTTTAACCACCTCGTAGTCAATTAGATCTTGAATTTTGTGTTTGAGAGTGATACACTTCTCGGTATCATGACCGACAACCCCTGAATGATAAGCACAACGCTTACTTGGGTCATACCACTCGGCTGAAGTATTCACAGTCTTGGCTTCCACTGGATAAAGTATTCCTGCCTCTTTCAATCTTTCAAAAAGTTGACTCCGTGTCTCGCTCAATTGAGTGAAGGTTCTGGGAGGTTTTTTCTCAAAATTAGGACGAGGTGCATTGTTTCGAGGATTTTGCATTGATCGTGGAGAACGAAATTATGATTGATTGTTGCAAACATAGTATTGTGAATTAGAATAGCCTGGAGGTGGTTGATGGTTATATGATGCAGCTCCTCGGGTCGTTATCATCATAACTTCTTTCTCCTTTTTCTTTCCAAAAGAACCAGTTTGATAGGTTCTATTAGCAAATTGAGATGAGGCGTGACTCATTATTCTGCCAGTTTTGAGACCGTCTTCAATCATTTCTCCATCTTTGATAACTTCAGCAAATGACTTTCCACCCATTGTCACCATTCGTTCATAGTATTCTGAGTCTTGAGCCTGAATGAAGTAAGTGATCATTTCTGATTCCTCCATAGGTGGGTGAACCCTAGCATCTTCTTCTCTCAAACGAATGGCATATTTTCAGTCGACTTGGGTTTTAGCTTAGTAATAGAGATTCTATCAGGAGCGATCTCAACATGAAACTTGTAGTGATCCACAAAAGCATTCGCCAGATCATCCCAGGTGCGCCATTTGGTCACATCTTATTTAGAATACCACTCCAATGCTTTTCCAGTCAGACTTTGATTGAATAACTTGATTCTTATACCTTCGTTGTTTCCAACGCCAATCAACTTTTCACGTAAATTTTCAAGTGAAAGAACGGATTTCCTGATCCACTAAATTTCTCAAACTTTGGAATCTTGTAACCGGGTGGCAACTCAACCTCAGGAAATGTGCACAATTCTTCGTATCTAACACTCTGGCTACTATCGAACCCCCAAAGACCTCTCATAGCATCCTCCAAGCTTTTCATCTTTTTATTAATCATTTTAGCATCAATTGATTTTCCATCGCCCTCAATTTCAATATAGTGATTAACATCTGGATGGTGAAACTCTGGAATCTTGGTAACAGGTGGAGCGGTGACATAAGTGTACACTGGCAGAGTGTGATGTGTTACCGTTGGAGCTTTTGGAGGAGCAAATTTGTACACAAGAGGAGTATCCTGAGTTGAATTAGTGAGTGAGGCGCTTTGAGTTTGCTGAAAGGTAGCAAAGTGATCTCCTTGATGAAACTCAGTCGAAATCGGATACACAGGTGGCATGGGCCCCTTTTGGCGAGCATCAGGTGGTTGATTCGGAGAAGCAGCTTGGTATTGCGCTACTAGGAGATTCAGTGTGCTAATTTGTCGCTCTAGACGAGCAATGACTTCCATAGGTGATTCTGTTGCTACTGAGGCACTAGGATTGACCGGTATAGATGAAGTGGGGATTATTTCGGATGAAACAACCGTGTTGATAGTGGAATCCATTTTTGATCGAGTTCTCTTAGTAGTCCAAGTAAGAAATGAAGAGTCTGTAGAGCTTCCCTTGACCTTAGACCGTGTAAAATATGAATGTTCTGCCAGCGGGTACTTTGATGAAGTGAGCAAGTTTGATTACCAACACGAAACAGTCTCTCTTTCTAAAAACAACTCAAAAACAAGAGAGTTAGTCCATTAATCATAATAATAAACCAAAATCATATAAAACGAATAACATTTGTTTTCCTTAAAACAAATTAGTCCAAAATTCGAGGAAAGTGAGTTTCTAGAAAATGATCAAATGAAAAAAATTGCTATTGTGAACTAAAATTTTAACGAAAGAAAAGAATCTGAGTAAAGATTCAAGTGTAGATTTTGGAAGCTTCAATTGAAAAGCTCTTTTGGAGAAACGAAACGTCTCAATATTCGCCCGAAAATGAAGGAATGTTTAGTAACGCCGGTAAGTAGGTGTGGAAAATAATTTTCAAGAATTAACGAGGTCAACGTGAATTTGAATGATGACCTCATAATTTTTTAAAGCTCTATTGAAATTAAAACTTGAGTGATTTTGAACGTATTTTGGTTATGGAGTTATAGTATTTTGGAAGGTTTGAAAATTGGATTGATGTTCTAAAACATTGGAATTGAATAATGGACCAATTATGTTTAAAGCAAAACGTATGTATATAAACACATAGGTCAAACAAGCACAAATGAAACAAAATTTGTAACATTTAACACACAAACAATATATAACGCCTCCTAACATACATGTGACCTTTTAAGCCAAAGGTAAGCCTAACGTTTGAAGGATGTGTATATCATTTGTAAATCGTTCCATTGCCACCCAAAAAATATTTATACAAAATTTATAAATAAAACAAATGGGGATACATAATAGAAGGGGAGGGAAATAAATATCAGTCCCACGCAGGGGTACAATGGTAAACTAAACTAAGCTTTCATATGAATCTTCATTCCCGAACTTCTTGATGCTTTTGAATATCTTCTTGATGAGGATCTTCACTTGAATTTAAACAAAGAAAATACCTATAAAAATAAAAAAAAACCAACCCCAAGGGACAATAGAACTTACAAATCGACATACATATCCTTCAAATTTAACAAATAATTGGATGATCGTCTTATATTGACCGGGGATCAATTAGACTCAAGGTGGTCTTCTAATGGGTCCAATACACCTTGGGGATTGGATCATCTTAGGTTAATACACCTAAAAAGGGTTTCGATTTAGCTCTAACTTAGTTTACTAAGAGTGGGCTTTGTTCATTGTTGATAGGTGACCCAAGCGGACTACTTGGGGTGGGACAATTAACGACTGTTGACTATCCAGTAGTCAACTACATTCGTCAGGGTGTCTCGAAAAAAGCTTGGTTAACGAACGACTGCGAACCCGTATAATTGTCCTTCAAGTAAAAACAAAAATAAATGTCGTTTGACGGAATAAATGTTATGCATGCAATGACAGTAATATACAAATTTAAACACATAATTGCATAAAACAACATTTAATACAAAAGAAGGTTAGCCAAGCAATAAAATTCTTTTGGTTAGAACCTAGATGAATCCCCAGCGGAGTCGCCATTCTGTTTCGATCCGATTTCGAAAACTAAAAGGTTTCGAAGCCGATTTCGCAACTTTGGCAATTTTGTTAAAGCTTTTGGAAAAAAATGTAATTTTAGAGTCGTCACTTAATCTTTTAGGAAAAATTAAGAAAACCATTTTAAAAAAAAAAGAAATTCAAAAGAAAACATAAAAAATAAAATTAGAGTTTTAGGTAAGGGTTCAAATAATTCTCTAAGGAAGGGTTTAGGCATCTTAGAGAATCCGCTAACACGCGGTTGACCGGCAGATTTTAAAGTTGGCTAATTTTTAAGAAAAATTTAAGAATTTTGATGAATCTTATTTATTTATTTATTTATTTCAAACTACTCAAAAATTCTTGTTGAAAACTTAGATTAAAATTTTTTTTAAATACTTCTAAAAATTTCAAGAAAACATCTAACTTGGAACTTCTTTCCATAGTCAAGTTTTGAATCATAAAATTCATTCAAACTCATAACATGGAGTAAATAACCTTGTTTAACAACTATGAAAGGATATAAAAAAATCCTCAAGTCATTCATACAAAGTCACAAGCTATTTAAAAGATAACTTATTTATATTAAGAAACTTTACAATTTTATCCTATTTTCAAAATTAAATTTGAACTAAATAGTTAGTTCAAACACATAACAATGATTCGAAGCTTTCCAATAACTATGAAAGAACATAAAGGTTCTCAAGTCATTCTATAAGCTTAAATGAGCCAACTTAAAAACGAATTTTTTTTTTTTAAAAAAAATTTAAGTACTTTGAAATAAACAAATAACAGAATAGAAGAACTATAACTCCCAAGGATTCATCTAAGTTAGATATAAGAAGAAGATGTTAGCATTTCCAAATAAGAATAAGAACACGAAACAATATGACAAAATAAATAACGAGAAACTAGGCCCTTGGCCTATCAATCTCCTTGCTGATGCCATATAAATTGGACCTCTTAAGTCCAAAAATTCCCGATTTCAGTCATCTGGGACGCTGCTACTGCTGCTGGTTTGTCGGGTTTTCAACCCAATTTTGCTCTTCGTTTTTTAGCCATATGGAGGCTGCTTCTGCTCACTTAGCGGACTTTACAGTCCAAAGAAGGGACTTGAATTTCAGCCCTTTAGACTGCTGTCACCTTGCTCTATTTCTTGAATTTTAAACCCAATAATAATGACTTCCCTTTCATGACTAAGATGAGGTCGACTCGGAGAAGAGGAAAATGCAAGAGAGGGGAGTCCGTCGGAGTCATTCGGATGAGAATTCATGCGAAAGAAAAGAAAGGAAGGGAGATTAATATTCTGATCTAACATACAAAATATTTCAAAAGCTCATAATAAATAAACCAACATAAGAAATGAATAAAATAAAGGACAAAACGCAGAAACTGAAATTTAACAATTAGACGAAAAGAAATCATGCAACATTTATTAGCAATGGACAGAATCTAATACAAAATGAAATAGAAACAAAATAAAACGAGGAAACTATAACACACATGGATGTGAACACATTAAAAGCAAATCATCCACTTGATCAAGGTTTGGAAATACATTGGTGTTTAGACATTAAAGTAAACCTTATTACCATCAGCCACAAATAATAAATGGAAAGCATTGCAATTTAAGGAAGAAATAACAAATTTCTACTCTAAAAAAAATTTGTCTACTCTAGAATATCAAGAGAACTCAAAAGGGCTTAAAATCTAATGACCACTTTTTCTGTGATCTTTAAATAATCTGAAAATAATAACATTACAACACAAGCTTTCTTCTCTAAACTATAGTCCAAAATAAGACATCAAACTTAGACACACAAAGACCAAGATATTAAAGGAATACAACTAAACCAAACTTTGAAAGAAAACCTATACAGATTTCTATTCATATTGTACTTCAATCAAGACAAACAAATTTCCACGATAAACAACTTTTGGCAAAACATAAAAACTTTCGCAACACGACAAACGAGTAACTTTAAAACCAACGAGGCTCAAAATAGAATTCTCAGACCAAGCAACCCAATGTTAAGGAATACACAACTAAAATTTCTAATAATATGCGTTCAAAGAGGGTAGATGGAAGGGAGGAAACAAAATTAAAGAAAGAATTTACCTCTTTCCAGGCAGCGAACTGAACAACGAGTTTGACAGAGGCGATTCCACAACTCGAACAACCAAAATTTTTTAACTATTGAATCGATAATTCCCAAAACTTTTAAGGGTTACTCTCATGACTCAAAAAAAACGCACCCTCGAACAGTAAATGGGATGAGTTTATATAGAAACCCAAAAATCTAAAAAGAAAGGATGAAATCTCGATGTGGGACTGTTGCAAATTAAAAATCATTTGAGAAACGATGTGGGAGAGGCAGAACTCTCAAATTTTCGCAGTGGATAAAGTGTATGAGATAGAGAGTGTACGAAATTGAAAAGAAAAGGGAAGAGAAAAAAGAGAAATTGGGAAGGACTACACCATGGTTGCCTCCGGAAGCTCCGCGTGTCTTTTGGCTCATGATGAGCTCGCGGATTGTACAAATTTGAGGGCGAGAAGAGTAAATTGAGGCTGGGAATTGGGGAAAGGGTTTTCTTCTTTGGTTTGTTCTATTCTTGCATCTCTGTATTGAGAATGAGGAGAAGAAGAGCATGGAGAAATTTGGGCTTTAGAATGGACCGAGTCGCTGGAAAAATGTTGGGTTATGCTATTTGATTGTCCAAATTTTGTGCTAATGTATCAATGAATTCAAAGTTGAAGGACTTAGTCTTTTGACCCTTTCTTAAATAAATCCTTAGAGAAATAAATTACGTATTTAATTAATTATTAAGCTTCTTAACTTTAACAATATAAAATAATTATTTAAAAAAAAAAATAACTATTGTTTCAAAATAAAGAGAGTAGTTATGTATTCTAATGATCTTTTGAGGAAATAAAAAATGCACACTTAGTTAACTCTATTTTTAGCAAAACTACCTTTTTTTAAAAAAAATAATAAAATAAATAAATAAATAAATAAATAAAATAATAATTATATATATATATATATATATATATATATATATATATATATATATATTCAAAGTAATAAATACATAAATCCATATATTATAAGTATTTGAAGATATATATATTTTATAGGAAAATGACCAAATTGTCTTGGAAATGGTTTTTGAAAGATTCGTAAATAATTGTTTTAAATTGTTTGAAATTAAAGAAGCTTGAAAATTAACTAAATCGTGGAGGGACAAAATTAGGTGTCAACAGGGGAGACACTGGATTTCATGATGCTCACATGATCTATGTCGGTTAAAGTTAAAGTTCCCAATGAATGAATGAGGCCAGCCTCAAATGATGCACATAATGAAATGAATGATACCGAAGGTGTTAGGATGGGATAATCAAAAGGTGAGTTAAATTCAAGTAATGACATTAGGCATTCTTGGTCATTGCACAATGAACCCGATGAAAGTCTTAAACTACATCCTAGGTATAGCTGGTGTTTACACTGGCCTATGAACAAAATGAAATGAAGTACGTATGAATGAATGAAGAAGACTCTGTGTTTGCTAATAAATATTCTCTAGTTAAGGTCCCATATGTTTAGCCCTTATTTTGGAAAGTCTTAATGTTAAGTCCATGATTCCAAGGTCTCATGGCATATGAATGAATGATATGAAAGATATGCGTTATATGTTATGTGCTATGATATATCCTATATGAAGATGTTATGTGTTGTGCGCAATACGATATTTATGATGATGCATGTTATTCTCATGGCATGACTTTCCTAATCCAAATTTGGAAGGTTCACTAACTTTCCAAATCTCAATTTGGCAAGTCCACTGACTTGACTTCCCATAATCATGTTGTTAGGAAAGAGCTATCTTTTGTCATGCATGTCCTTGGTGTGTGCTTGCATATACCCATACTTAGTACAAGTGTGTACTAACCCTATACAACTATACTATTTTTAGGTGCAGGCACAGGTGGACGATAGAGCTACAGGATCATTGTTTCAGTTATCCGGACGTCCAACATTCATCCGGAGTTGGTAGGTCCTCATGCTTTTGAGGATGCTACTGTTTTACATTGTAGCTTAGTTTTAGAGTTGAGTTAGTGGAGCATGTTCCACTAGCGTTTCTTTCTTGTTTTATTCAGACTTTGTATTGGTGCCATTTTGGCAATTATACACTTGATACTTATTGAACTATTTCTTTCAATTGCTTATCTCTTAATGTTAGATGGTTGATGGTGAACAATTATGAAATGATAAGTATGTTTAACAAGTATGTTAAGAAACAAAAAGTTTCAAATTTTCCACTAAAATTAACCTATGTAAAGTAAGAATGACGTAAGTAGGCTTGTCTGCGACCTCTGAGAAGCCAACAACGCCGGTCTCATATAGGGTCTAGATCCCGGTCGTGACAATGATCATTTAAAATGATCACGTAGATTAAGCAGTGCCCAAGGACATAGTGAGGATACTTGGACAAGAAGTGAACTTTCCAAGTGCAACTACAGAGTGCACGGTTAGGAAAGTGCACGGCAACACATGTGCAAGCACATGTGCTACAGGCCGAGAGACAAGCGATCAAGCCCAACCGATTCAGTTAGGGCGGGTAGGGGGTCGGCACGCGTTGGGTCAAGCCACGTGGGTCCGATCTTCCTTACCATTCCTAGGTTCTAACTAACTTACCTAACTAGCTAACTAACCTAGGACTAACAAAAATGAACTAACTAGTGTGCTCGAATCCTAAGACCTAACCGGGTGACACTAGCCGAGTAGCTAACTAAAGAAACATCCTAGTACCTAACCTAGGATGGTCCAAAGGGGTTGGTTATGGTCCTAGTGACTTAGGGGTACTTTAGTTATTATCCTAGGTCACTTAATTATTTAAATTAGCAACTTAATTAATTAATTTAAATTCATGGTCAAACCCGAGACACTTAGCAAATTTTCAGAATTTGGCTAAGTCAAATGCTCTCCTATTTTTAGTCAATTTAGGAGGGTGTTTTGGGTAATTCATGGGACGATTATATATTGATATTAGGTCAGTTTTAGACCACTTTTACATGTCCCAAATCAGATCAAACGAAATTTCTCTCAATCTCTCAAGAACTCTCTCATTTCCAAACTACATTGAAGAACAAGAAAAGCTTAAGGGAGAAGATGAAGGTTTCGAAGTTTCCAATCAAATTTCGTGGATTCTTCATCTATAAGGTATGGGTTTTTCACTCTTGGGATTCCTTTCCCCAAGAGTTACTTTCAAGATAAGTTTTCAATAACTTCAAATACTAGGGTTTTTACTCTACAAATGGATTTTGTTCCTAACCCTAGATTTATGATTTTCAATGAAAAGTAAGCGTTTTCTATATTCAATTTCGCACGAATTGTTGAGTAATTAATTGATAATGTTTGAATTTCGTGTGATACATGATCTTTCTCTAAGTGATTGTTTCGAGTGGGTTGTTTATGGTATTTGATAATGTGTGTTAGGATCAGAATTAAGACTTGAATGAACCCTTTAACGACCCGTTTACCTTCTCCTACGCTATGCATTGATCTTGTACATGATTTGATGAGTTGTTCTTGATTATGCCATTGAGTATTTCACTATGTATGATTATGAATATTGCATGATGAATAAGATTCTTGGAAGCAAGAGGTAAGTCTTCTAAGTGTGATTACTCTCAATGTTTATGTTAGCCTATAATTATGATGCTATTATTACAAAAGGAATGTATGATGTTGTTATGTGAATATGCTGGGCTATGAACATGTAAATTGTGAGATCATAATAAGAATACGAAAATACAAGTTATGATATCCCTTGTATGTTTTACACAAGGTGATTATGTTGTGTTAATCTCACATATGAAGTGTTATGATGAAAGGAAATTCTCATCTAATCTAAAAGAGCTTATGATCATGTTATACAATGATTTAATCTCCTATGACCTATGATAAGTTCATGATAAAAGACAACTTAAAGGTTATTCAAGAAAGGGACTTAAGCTAAGCACTGATGAACTAGATATGAGAAGTGTCCCTTCCCTAGTTGGAAGGTAGGTTCACAATGATTCTCATGAGATTGAGGATGCCATGTAATGTGGAACTATGGGTCTCTAATACATCTCCTAGTTCTTGAACTATGTTTACACCATAGGATACTAGCTAGTGGATCCACCTAGAAAGCTATGTCATGTTAAGTTCTACTTTGGCCGGTAGACCACCTTCTTTCGGTGTGGATTTTCATGACACCGGATTCCATGTTTAGATCACATGGTCAATGTCGGTTGATGCGAATGTTCCCTCATGTAAAATTAAAGACAAGTAAATGAACGTTGACTAAGGTAACTTGAGGAGTCTACTTAGTATAGGTAGGGGTATGAGACTCTACCTAGACATTGCACAAGTTGAGTCTAAGAGAAGTCCTAGGAGATTGTTCTTATTAATATGATAACATGAAAGATATGATGATTATGATACATGATGTTACTCTTATATAATGTTGGTCATTATGATGAATATGTTATTTGCTTATATTGTTATATGAGGTGATGACTACTTATGTTGCAAGTACATGAAGCAAGGCTTTACTTATGGTCTCCTATCTTATCTGCTTGGTTGTGTGGGGTTATGGGTCTTCACATGACAATTTCACCTGTAGGTTGGGGATGAGGTCATTGGTAACTATTTTGTATGATGTGTCTATATGATCTATTGAATATGAAATGTTAACATTACTCTATGAGAATATGTCTTTGATTATGATCATGCTTTAACTTGTATATGTATATGGTGTGTGCATTGAAGACTTTCATATGACTTAGCATGTTTTCTAAAGAGATGATAAATGATCCTTTTTCATGCATGTCCTTAAGTGTTATGTGCATATACCCATACTTAGTACATGTGGCATACTAACCCCATTACATTATATTACAACAACTGTAGGTTCCGGCATTGAAGTTAAGGAGGCCAATTTGAAGAAGCTTGGAACTCTTTCTCCAAGTCTTGGTAGGTCCTCATGTTCGGGGATTCTATCTTTCATTTTCCAGCTTTATGAAGACATTAGTAGAATTTAAGAATATTAGATTTCCATTTATGTTCTTTGGATTCTTTTGTATTAAGGCCTATATGGCATATTGACTATTATTGGCTAAGTCCAGATTTGCACTCGTAGATAGTTTCTATATATGTGAGACAGTTGTAGAATATCGTATGTCTTTATGAATCTTAAGTATGAAGTCTAAGTATACTTCATTAGTATGTTAAAAGTTTTAATTTTTCCGCAAATTTTATTGATCACATGTTATGACGAATGCTAAGGGTTTGTACGAGTCCTCTGAGATGACGACGACGCCGGTTTCATTCGGGGTATGCTCTTCGGATGTGACACTTGCGCGTCGTAACAAACTTGGTATCAGATCATAAGGTTATGAAGTAGTCTTAGGAATCAAAAAGTTTCAAAAATCCACGTCTAGTAGAGTCATGTTCATTGGTGTGAGTCGCGACACATCCATGAGCAAGAGGCTATAGGACGAAAGAGTTTCCTTTCTTTTGTACTATTGTGTCGTGCCGTAGAGTAAAAATTTATGAGTGTCCTTCTAAATGTTTGTCCTTGTGTTTATAGGAGATGACTACTAGAAGGATGAATGCTAATAAAGTTTAAGAGAGGAGGGTGAATGAGGAAATTCCTCCCTAAGTTAAGCAATTTGAGAAAGTTTTGCAAGATGGACAAGTTTCACAAGGAGATCAAGGTGCTCAAGTTCCTAATGGGGGTCAAGGGGATGAGGTTCCGGCGGTCCCCCCGGTTATGGCTAATGGGGAGATTAGAGAGGCTCTCCTTACCCTAGCCCGAGCTATGACAACACAAGTGAATAGACATATTGGGCCTAGAAAGAATGTTATGGAGAGTACTATGACCTCTAGATTAAGGGACTTTGTGAGGATGAATCCTCCTTTATTCTTTGGTTCTAAGGTGGGAAAAGATTCCCAAACTTTCTTGGTTGAGGTGTATAAGATAGTTCATGATATGAGAGTGACTTCAAGGAAGAAAGCGGAGTTAGCTTCAAATCAATTGAAAGGTGTTGCTCAAGTATGGTTTACTCAATGGAAGGATAGTAGACCGATTGAATCGGGTCCCTTAGAGTGGAAAGAGTTTAAGGAAACATTCTTAGAAAGTTACTTTCCCCGTGAGAAGAGGGAGGTTAAATTGACGAATTTATAAACCTTAGGCAAGGTAACATGAGTGTTGAGGAGTATTCCTTAAAGTTATTCCTATTGTCTAAGTATGCACCATCCTTGGTTTCTAACCCTAGGGATGAGATGAGTAGGTTCTTGACCGGTGTTTCTGATATTATGAAGGAAGAGTGTCGTACAACCATGCTCTATGGTGACATGACTCTATCTAGGCTTATGGTGTATGCTCAGTCCATTGAAGAGTCTAAACTTCGAGGAAGAAATAGAGAATCTAAGAGGGCAAGAGCCGATGAGTAGGTTCAACATAAGTTTAAAAAGAGGGATCCAAATCAAGATGGTTCTAGTGCTCCTAAGGCTAACTATGATAGAGGTTGTGGGCCCCAAATGGTTGAGCCTACTTGTGATACTTGTGGGAAGAAGCTCTTTGGGAAGTGTCTAGCTGGTAGTAGTGGGTGTTTTGGTTGTGGGAAGGATGATCAAAAGGTGAGAGATTGTCCTACTATTGCGGCTAGAGGAAGAGAGGCCAAGCAAGTTCCTCCTAATGCTACGGATGGTGGTGCTCCAAAGAAGAATCAATTTATGCTCTCCAAGCCAAAGGAACGAAATCGGATGATGATGATGATGCCGGTAAGTTATAGTTTTCTCTCTTTAGTTGTTATGGATTCCTTCTAAGTGGGGGAGTATGGTGAGAGATACATATCATAGTAGTATGCTACATTGTGTTTAGGAGTCTTGTTAAAATTGAATTTCGTTAATCTCCTTGCATTGTGCATTTTATAAAAATTATGTTTATGTGGTAATTTGAGTTCATATGGTTTTGTCTCTCATATTGTCATGCTTTTATCATAAATTGCTTAAGAGTTGCATTTTTGGACATTTGAGTATGTTTCATTGTAAAGAATTTGGTGTTCACCGTAAAGATTTTGAAAATTTGACTAAATTGTTTTTCCTGAAAAATGGTTATAATGTGTATAGAATTGTTGTATATGAGCATGATAATATGCGGAGAAGGTAGTTCCTCCAAATTGAAATGAAGAATGTGAGTCTTATGTGCATAATGAGTCGTAGAACTGTTTTTATCTTCTTGTTGTGTTTTGAGTCTCTTAAAGTATGTGAAATTGGTGTTCTTTTTAAATAATGTATTGTGTATTGTGTGGTATGGTTATATGATGCTAGTATTGAATTATTATCTCTTGATAATGCCTAAAGAATAGCAAGTGTCATTCGAGGACGAATGTTTCCAAGTGGGGGAGTATTGTTACTCCCTAAAAAATGAGCTAGGTTGATGTAGAGCCTAACACTTGCGTCACGATGTTTTAAGGTCTTGAAATGGTTAATAATAGTGTTCATAGGAAGTATATAAAGTTTAGAAATGTTTGGAGGTCAAACGTCCAAGAACGTCCAAGACATCTGGAAACTTGTCGAAGTTGAACTAGTGTGTCGTAGTGTTTTGTAGTAAAGTTTTAGAGGATGGTTTGAGGGTGAAATTGAGTATCGATGGTTCCTACGCGTAGAATGACATGTAAAGGGTCGAAAATTCTGAGAACGATGCCCTGGAGACCAGATTAAGGGTCCCCGAGGAGGACCCAAAGTTGGCCAATGTCACACCCGGATTCTGGAATCCAAATATGACCGGCGTCGTTAACCTTTCAGAGGTCGCAGACAAGCCTCTTCTTAGCTTTCATCACAATCATATAGTTAAATTTGCGGAAAATCTAAAACTTCTTTTAAAAAAAAACTTCATGAAGTATAATTAAACTTCATATAATATTGCATAAGAGTGATAAACTATTAAGCTCAAACTAAACAACCATCTATAATAGATTAAACAATTGAAAAGAATAATCAATATATCATGATAGTCTGCCAAACGACCTTAATACAAATCTTAGAATAAATGTCTGAAATGAAACGCAAGGGACAACATCCACTAGCTATGTCTAATGTACTAACGCTATATGTAAAGCGTAGCATCCTCGAACTCAAGAGGACCTACCAAAAGTCTGGAGATCGCTAATCCAAACCGCTTCAACGAGTCTTCAACCTTCTCTCTGACCTGCACCTATAAAAATAGTAATAGTTTAGGGTTAGTACACACTTGTACTAAGTATGGGTGTATGCACATATACACATAAGGACTATGCATGAGCAAGGAAAGCTCTTCCTATAGAAGCATGCCGTTTCTGGAAAGTGAAGTCACTTGACTTTCTTAGTTCGTAATGTATGAATCATGTTATGAATATGACATATTTTAATGCATTCAAAGCACACAACTCATTTTCTATATGAACATAAGACCTTGGAATCATGAACATAATTTTAGAACATCTCAAACGAAAATTTATAAATTTGCTCCCCCTTGGGCCGAGAGCTCTATTTTCCAGACTTAGATTATTTTTCAGTCTTTCTGCTTTTTGTTTTCTAGTTCAATAATCTCCTTTGATACTATGTTTTACTTACAAGTGCAATGATTCATTATAGTCCCATACCTACAATGAATCAAGTAAGTAATTCAAGAGATTAAGAAATGATTTAACCACAATTGGGCATGAAATCTTTATAAGCCAATCTTTATTGGTATGCCTATTATTTGATCATTTGCATAATATAAGCAGTTATCATAAGCCAATCATTATTGGCTATGCCCATAACTTGTTAAAACTTCATTTTTATCAAACATTGATGATTGACATTCTTAGTTCTTGCTTACTTAATTCACTTTGAACTTACTTTTCTACTTCTTTGCTCTGTTGTTCACTTTGAACATGCTACTTTCATTCTTTCTTACTCTCTTAAAGAATTCGTTAGCATTAACTGAAGTAGATCATGCGAGCTAACATGAAATCCAGTGTCTTTCCCACATCGAAAAGAGGTGGATCACCGATTAAAGTGAAACCAAGCTCAGTGTCTTCCCCACACCAAAAAGAGGTGGTTCACCGGCTAAAGTGAAACCAAAGTCAGTGTCTTACCCACACCGAAAAGAGGGGTTCACGACTATAGTGAACCGAATACTTTCCTCAGATTTAACCGACATAGATCATGTGAGCTAAACATGAAATTGAGTGTCTGCCCCACACCGAAAAGGGGTGGTTCACCTGCCACAGTGAAACCGAATACTACCTAGCTCTCTTAGGTGGAATCCGCTGGCTAGTTCCTATGCTGGAAACATAGTTCAAAGACTAGGAGAGACTACTTATCCACCTTGGTGGTAGCCTCATCTCATGAGGCTTATATGTGCTGAGCACAAGATCGGTGCTAAGATCAGATTTATCTTTACTTAATATCTTTTAGAGTTGACTCAAACATTATGGAAGCTTTATTCTAGTATGAGGTTTAGTTAAGTCGATGGATGACTGGTTTACCTTTCTTTGCTTGATGAATATGAACTTAAGTCTTACATTATCATCATGGTGCGAGTGAGACTTGTCTCACGACTTCTAGCACCCTCTTATGTGAGTATCTTTAACATAGTTGACTAGGTCTAACCGAGACTTGTATCACTTCCTTTAACACCTCATTCTGGTCAATTTCATAACTCATAAGCTTTTAGTTATGTTATTGCTCACCTTATCCTGTTCAATGTCATTTGATAACCTTGTACCATTCTTTATGAACGTTATAAACTTTATTCAATCTACTTACTATATTCATAGTTCATTTTGATAGGGTATGTTGGGACTTGTCCCAATGATTGGTATGCCCTTGGTTATGAATTCATTGAGTTAAATCTTGTCAAGTCAATTCTTAACATGTATGTTGGCATTACAATACATTGGCCATATAAGATTAGTATGAATTAGTATTGGCCAATTTTAATAATATTTTGGATATAATTTAGCTAGCCAATTTATTGGCATAAGCCAAACTTTCACTCAACATTTATTTTTCATGAGGTTATCATTAGCCAAGTCGATTAATTTCATGTATATACTTTAGTGAACTCATCATCTCAAGCAAGTCAACTTTTAACAGTAAACTAAACTTCATAAACGAATCATAACAAACTTCATCTTCTCGAACACAATTAGGCATTACAACATTTTTATCTCATGTAAAGAATACTCTAATCAAACAGATCTAACTTATAGGTCTCATTTGACATTAACAAATCAAGAAACCTACACATAATGATAAGTTAGCACCACATACCAACAACATGTATGAGATTATATAATACATACTACTAGAATTGTAAATAGGGATAACTAGGGAGATGGATGTTCAACAATGTAGTTTGGAACAACCCTAGTTTTGATATCCTTGTATCCAAAACGTTTGAAAAGCCTCTTGGGGAAGGAATCCAAGAGAGAAAACTCATACCTTACTGTAGAATTGAATCTGCAAAGATCACCTTGAACTTTGCAGGAAAAATCTTGAAGAATAGCTTTGAAATCGCCTAAGAGAACTCGAGAGTATTTTCTGTTTTTCTTGCGTTTTGCTTACTATTTTCAGTCGTGAGTTTCTAGTGGTTGAATGTGAGTTTAAGTCTTAGAAACTGATAATGACTAATTAAACTTAGGCTAATTAAATTAATTAAATAAATTAAATAGAAAATTACTAAAATGCCCCTCCTAAATTGACTAGACCTAGGAGAGCATTTGACTTAGCCAAATCTTAAAATTGGCTAAGGGTATCGGCTTGACCAAGGCTTTAAATTAATTAATTAATTTGCTAAATTAATTAATTAATGGACCTAAGGAAATTAATAAAATACCCCTAAGTCACTAGGACCACAACTAACCCCTTTGGACCATCCTAGGTTAGGTCCTAGGTTGTCTCTTAGTTAGTTACACGGTTTGGTGTCACCCGACTAGGTCTTAGGTTGTTGGGTCCCTTAGTTGGTTCATTTTCGTTTGTCCTAGGTTATTTAGCTATTTGGTTAAGTTAGTTAGAGTCTAGAGTTGGTTAGGAAGCGAGGCCCCACTTGGCTGGACCTGTTCGCGCGGCTGCCCCTAACCACCTAACCGGATTTGGTTGGCTTGGTCTTGTCGTCCCCCTCGGCCGGTTACACATGTACTTGCACATATGTTGCTGCCTATTTGTCCCAACCATGCACTTCTTTGGTTGTATTTGGGAAGTTCACTCCTTGTCCAAGGATCCTCACTATGTCCTTGGACACTACTTAATCTACATAATCATTTTAATTGGTCATGTACTATGGTGCCTAGGCTTGACACATGGATGCCTCGTACCTAATTGTGATTTAAGGAATAAAGCATTTTAGTTTAGGGTCTTCATTGCAGGTACAATTCTAAATAAGCTCGTTAATACATAGAAAAATTTGCTAACACCCTTAGTCAATATTTTCTAATATGCCCAATATTATTAAATATTGGGCATTGGGATGCCTATGTACTCCCAATACGCATTCTTAAAACCAAATAGACTCTTTACTAGACATGTACATTTTTCTGGAATGTTACTACCACGCAAGCTGCCACGCCAACCAAGATCTGGAAATGGCTGCGCATCGCGCAACTAGCTCAAAAATGGGCAAAAATCTTGCCCTGCGATGTGGGGCCATCACGAACCATTTTTTCTCAAAAAATTCCAGAACCAAGATTTTAAAATGCCTCCGCGACGCGCAGTAAACTCCGAGTTTTGGTCGTGTTGTTTTTAAGTCAAATTTGAATTGGTTAAAATGTCTAATAAGTGCAGGGATATTTTAGGTAATTTGGGGATGAGTTATTGAGTCTTTTTAAACCCCAAAACTCACCTATCAAAGTAAAACCCTCAACTCAAAACAAAACCTCTCCATTCTTCTCTCCAAAATCTCAATTGTTGAAGCTTGGCATCTCCAAGGAAGAAGACTGTTTTTCTCAAGTTTTTCTCCATCAATCTTGTGGGATTTTCATAACAATTAAGGTATGGTTCTTCATCCTTGAAATATCATTCTTCAAGGAGTAAATTCCAATGATTTTCAAAGATGATCAAAACATGATTCCTTCCATTTCAACTTCTAGCCACGGGTTCTTGCATGAAACAATATGAAACAATGTTTTACGATATAATTGATGTTAATTGAATGATTTTAGATCAAATTCATTATGAACCCATGCAAATCATGCAATCCTTATTTTGACATATTATGGGTGAATTGATCATGTCTCTAAACTATTGAATTCATATGTAGTTTGATTAGGGCTATTGAATTATGAATGAATTATGCTAGAATTGTAAGTAGACTATATTAGATTGATAAATTCATATTGTTTTACTTTGGATTCATTGAATATTGATATTATTGGATCGAATTAGAGATCAAGGCTATGGGTAAGAGACTTTGAGTAATGAGTTGGTTGAATTTGCTATAAATTGAAGTTGTGAGAGTGGATTGGTGGTATGATGTCCTAACTCTCTTTGTATTATGTAATATAGGTCTTGAATTATGATTATGATTGTAATGGTACACTTATGGTGGCGGTGCTTACGTTCTATACTTGTGTCTAATGTGGCCTCGTCGACATTACTTTATTAATAGTGATATTATCATGTTAAGACTTGATTATGATCACTGTGAAGGACTGTGTGATATATGTGTATGTGTGAGATTGAACTCTCTCCTAATTGAACATATATGATCTTGATAGACTAGGGTGATGTATCTAGTTGTGTTACTACTGTGTCTTTATAGGTTAACTTGGTTATTTTACATGATACTTGAACACTATTGTATATGTGATATGGAGATGATGTGTGTGTCTTGATAGGTAGACTATGTCCCTCTTCTCGATACATGAAAGATATGTGAATAAGAACATCTTGACTTAGCAGACTTATGAACCTTTGTCTTGTATGTGTATGGATTAATGTTGAATGAAAGTCTAGGATCGGTAGACCTAAGATGGTGCCCTTCTAAGGATCACTAATATGTGAAACCTTCTATATATAAACAAGGTTAAGAATGAGATATCCTTATAGACCATTGGGTGGCAGCCCTAGTGGACCCATATTTGGTAGTAGGATTATGACTAGGTAATGACTAAGAGATGGTACCTTTTCATATTCCCCTTTTAATTGAACTTACTCTATGAGAAAGGCTAGCACTGAGGGAATATGTTATGGGTTTTAGCTCTACTTGAGAAGGAGACTAGAGTGAAATGTATCTCTACTTTAAAAGGAGACTAGAGTGCATAAAGACCTTCATATTCCTTAACCATGTGCCTATATGGGTTGTGTCCTCATTCTACCATTGGCAAGTTGAACACACTCCATCAGAGTAGGTTCAGGACTCCGGATTCCATGCCTAGCTAGTATAGCTTATGTTGGTTATTGCCTATTCTCATCATGTGGGATACATTCTAGTATTTGATAAGTTCTACAACATTTAGGTTGTGGAATGAGACTCTATCTAGACATGGCACGAGTAGGCTTTGATGGTGCTAGCGTGTAGGTTCCCTAGGTCTTTCTACGACCCTTATGTGAAGCCTTTAATGAATAAAATGTATTCTAATTGACTTAAGGAATGGTTATGACTTTAGCTAATGTATGTTGACTAGAATGTCCTCTACCTAGGGTAGCTTTGAGGTTTGCTTAGGTAAGTTTGAAGAGGGTGCATGGGTGGTCTCTTCTTTTCCTACTTAGGTGAATCTCGGAGTAACCTTAGGTGGTGACTAAATGAAAGGAAAAGGGAACAATCTTATCTTAGGTAGTCATAAGGATTGTATAAGTAGGCTTAAAGAGGGTGTATGGGCGGTCTCTTCTTGTCTTAATTAAGTAAGTCTTAGGATAACCTTTGGTGGGAGGTGTATATGTTTATATGTATTGACGTGATGTTGATACTAAATTGTGCAATGTGACTTATATGCATATATGTTGACTTGTAAGTGATTATTATACTTATCTTAAAAAGTTTTCTAAAAAAGAGCATGTTTCTTACAAAGGTTTGTTTCTCATGATTTTATGCATTATGCCTAACTTAGTACATGCATTTTTCTAATTCTATACTTTTTGTATACATATAAAGGTGTAGGTGCCATTTGAGAGGAGTCTCGAAGTGGAAGCTTGGATTAGTATTCATTCAAGTAAGAGTTGGTATGTCCTCACTAGATTCGAGGACATCTTAATGTTTCAATTTTCTTATTAAAAGTATTTTAATGGTGTTATCTATTTTCCTATATGTTGAAGTATGGGCCGTGTCCCAATATATTCATATGTCTAAGATGGTGACTTTGAGACTTAGCCTTTAATTATGATTTTCTATAAAAGAGATATTTTGAAGTGTTACTATTTCATGTGAAAAGTTTTAATTCCGCACTACTTTTCATACATGTATGCAATGAATGATGTCTAAGGGCTTGTACAAGACCTCTGATAGGTCAAGTACGTCGTGTATCAACCTAAGAGTCTTATAACTTTCAGGGTGTACTCGCGGGTTGTTACAAACTTGGCATTAGAGCATAAGGTTATGCTGTAGTCTTAGGAATCGAAAAGTCTCAAAAAGCCACGTCTAGTAGAGTCTTGTTCATTGGTATGAGTCGCGACACATCCATGAGTGAGAGGCTATAGGACGATAGAGTTTCCTTTCTTTTGTACTATTGTGTCGTGCCGTAGAGTAAAAATTTATGAGTCTCTTTCTAACTGTTTGTCCTTGTGTATATAGGAGATGACTACTAGAAGGATGGACTCTAGAAGAGTTGAAGAGAGGAGAGTGAATGAGGAAATTCCTCCCAAAGTTGAGCAATTTGAGCAAGTTCTACAAGATGGAAAAGTTCCACAAGGAGATCAAGGTGCTCAAGTTCCTAATGGGGGTCAAGGGGATGAGGTTTCGGTGGTCCCCCCGGTTATGGCTAATGGGGAGATTAGTGAGGCTCTCCTTACCCTAGCCCGAGCTATGACAACATAAGTGAATACATTGGGCCTAGGATGAATGTTATGGAGAGTACTATGACCTCTAGATTAAGGTACTTTGTGAGGATGAATCCTCCTATCTTCTTTGGTTATAAGGTGGGAGAAGAGCCCCAAACTTTCTTGGATGAGGTGTATAAGATAGTGCATGCTATGGGAGTGTTGGGAGAATTCGGAGTTAGATTCGTATCAATTGAAAGTCGTTGCTCAAGTATGTTTACTCAATAGAAGGATAGTAGACCAGTTGGATCGGGTCCCTTAGAGTGGAAAGAATTTAAGGAAACATTCTTAGAAAGGTACTTTTCCCGTGAGAAGAGGGAGTTTAAGAATGAGGAATTTGAAACCTTAGGCAAGGTAACATGAGTGTTGAGGAGTATTCCTTAAAGTTTATCCTATTGTCTAAGTATACTCCATCCTTTGTTTCTAACCCTAGGCATGAGATAAGTAGGTTCTTAATCGGTGTTTCGGATATTGTGAATGAAGAGTGTCGTACAACCATGCTCTATGGTGACATGACTCTATCTAGGCTTATGGTGTATGCTCAATCCATTGAAGAGTCTAAACATGGAAGAAGAAATAGAAATGCTAAGAGGGGAATAGCCGATGAGCAAGTTCAACCTAAGTTTAAAAAGAGGGCTCCAAATTAAGATGGTTCTAGTGCTCCTAAGGCAAACTATGAGAGAGGTGGTGGTTCCCAAATGGTTAAGCCTACTTGTGATACTTGTGGGAAGAAGCACTTTTGGAAGTGTCTAGCCGGTACTAGTCGGTGCTTTGGTTGTGGGAAGGATGATCACAAGGTGAGATATTGCCCTACTATTGCGGATAGAGGAAGAGAGGCCAAGCAAGTTCCTTCTAATGCTCTGGATGGTGGTGCTCCAAAGAGGAATCACTTTTATGCTCTCCGAGGCAAAGGAACAAAATCGGATGATGATGATGATGCCGTTAAGTTATAGGTTTCTCTCCTTAGTTGTTATGGGTTCCTTCTAAGTGGGGGAGTTTGGTGAGAGATACATATCATAGTAGTATGCTGCATTGTGTTTATGAGTCTTGTTAAAATTGAATTTCGTTAATCTCCTTGCATTGTGCATTTTATAAATTTTATGTTTAAGTTGTAAATTGAGTTCAAATGGTTTTGCCTCTCATATTGTCATGCTTTTATCATAAATTGCTTAAGAGTTGCATTTTTTGAAATTTGAGCATGTTTCAGTGTAAAGAATTTGGTGTTCACCGTAACGATTTTGAAAATTTGACTAAATTGTTTTCCATGAAAAATGGTTATAAAGTGTATAGAATTGTTGTATATGATCATGATAATATGCGGAGAAGGTAGTTACTCGAAATTGAAATGAAGAATGTGATTCTTATGTGCATAATTAGTCGTAGAATTGTTTCTATCTTCTTGTTGTGTTTTGAGTCTCTTAAAGTATGTGAAATTGGTGTTCTTTTTAAATGATGTATTGTGTATTGTGTGGTATGGATATATGATGCTAGTCTTGAATTATTATCTCTTGATAGTGCCTAAAGAATAGCAAGTGTCATTCGAGGACGAATGTTTCCAAGTGGGGGATTATTGTTACTCCCTAAAACATGAGCTAGGTTGATCTAGAGCCTAACACTTGTGTCACGATGTTTTAAGGTCCTTAAATGGTTAATAATAGTGTTCATAGGCAGTATATAAAGTTTGGAAGTGTTAGGAGGTCAAACGTCCAAGACGTCTTGAAACTAGTCGAAGTTGAACTAGTGTGTCGTAGTGTTTTGTAGTAAAGTTTTAGGGGATGGTTTGAGGGTGAAATTGAGTATCGATGGTTCCTACGCATATAATGACATGTAAAGGGTCAAAACGTCTGATAACGACGCCTCGTATACCCATCTAAGGGTCCCCGAGGAGGACCCAAATTTGGCTAAGCTAGCGTCCACACAAACTAAGATTTCGAAGTGGCTGCGCGTTGCGCAGGTGGCTCAAAAATGGGCAAAACATCTTGCCCTGTGATGCGGGGCTGTCACGAACCATTTTGTCTTGAAATTTTCCAGAACCAGATTTGAAAATGCCTCCGCGATGCGCAGTAAACTCCTAGTTTTGGTCGTGTCGATTTTAAGTCAAATTTCAATTGGTTAAAATGTCCAATAAGTGCAGGGGTATTTTGGGTAATTTGGGGATGAGTTATTGAGTCTTTTTAAACCCCTAAACTCACCTATTAAATCAAAAACCTCAACTCAAAACATAACCTCTCCATTCTTCTCTCTAAAACCTCCATTGTTGAAGCTTGGGAGCTCCAAGGAAGAAGACTGTTTTTCTCAAAGTTTTTCTCCATCAATCTTGTGGAATTTTCATCACAATTAAGGTATGGTACTTCATCCTTGAAATCTCTTTCTTCAAGGAGTAGAATTCAATGATTTTCAAAGATGATCAAAACATGATTCCTTTTATTTCAACTTCTAGCCACGGCTTCTTGCATGAAACGATTTGAAACAATGTTTTACGATATGATTGATGTTAATTGAATGATTTTAGATCAAATTCCTTATGAACCCATGCAAATCATGCAATCTTTATTTTGACTATATTATGGGTGAATTGATCATGTCTCTAAACTATTGAATTCATAATTAGTTTGATTTGGGCTATTGAATAATGAAAGAATTATGCTAGAATTGTAAGTAGGCTATCTTAGATTGATAAATTCATATTGTTTTACTTTGGATTCATTGAATATATTATTGGATCGAATTGGAGATCAAGGTTATGGGTTAGAGCCTTTGAGTAATGACTTGGTTGAATTGGATATAGATTGAAGTTGTGAGAGTGGATTGGTGGTATGTTGCATTAATCTCTTTATATTATGTCATATAGGTCTTGAATTGTGATTATGATATGAATGGTCCACTTATGGTGGCGGTGCTTATGTGCTATACTTGTGTCTAATGTGGCCTCGTCGGCATTACTTATTAATAGTAATATTATCATGTTAAGACTTGATTATGATCAATGTGAAGGACTCTGTGATATATTTGTATGTGTGAGATTGAACTCTCTCCTAATTGAACATATATGATCTTCATAGACTAGGGTGATGTCTCTAGTTGTGTTACTAGTGTGTCTTTATAGGTTAACTTGGTTATTTTTACATGATACTTGAACAATATTGTATATGTGATATGGAGATAATGTGTGTGTCTTGATAGGTAGACTATGTCCCTCTTCTTGATACATGAAAGATATCTGAATAAGAACATCTTGACTTAGTAGTCTTATGCACCTTTGTCTTGTATGTGTATGGATGAATGTTGAATGAAAGTCTAGGGTCGGTAGACCTAAGATGGTGCCCTTCTAAGCATCACTAATATGTGAAACCTTCTATATAGAAACAAGGTTAAGAATGAGATATCCTTATAGACCATTGAGTGGCAGCCCTAGTGGACCCATCTTTTGTATGTGCATTATAACTAGGTAATGACTAAGAGATGATACCTTTCATATGACCCTTTTTATTGAACTTACTCTATGAGAAAAAAGGTTAGCACAGAGTCACTATGTTATGGGTTGTAGCTCTACTTGAGAAGGAGACTAGAGTGCAATGTGTCTCTACTTGAGAAGGAGACTAGAGTGCATAAAAGACCTTGATATTCCTTAACCATGTGCCTAAATGGGTTGCGTCCTCGTTCTACCATTGGCAAGTAGAACACCCTCCATCAGAGTAGGTTCATGACTCCAGATTTCATGCCTAGCTAGTATGGTTTATGTTGGTTATTGCCTATTCTCATCATGTGGGATACATTCTAGTATTTGATAAGTTCTACAACGTTTAGGTAGTGGAATAAGACACTATATAGACATGGCGCGAGTAGTCTTTGATGGTGCTAGAGTGTAGGTTCCCTAGGTCTTTTCTAAGACTCTTATGCGAAGCCTTTAATGAATGAAATGTCTTCTAATTGACTTAAGGAATGATTATAGATTTAGCTAATGTATGTTGACTAGATGTCCTCTACCTAGGGTAGCTTTGAGGGTTGCTTTGGTAAGCTTTAAGAGGGTGTATGAGCGGTCTCTTCTTGTCCTACTTAGGTGAATCTTGGAGTAACCTTAGGTGGTGAGTAAATGAA
Organism: Solanum sitiens; assembly: GCA_016801875.1. Lineage (NCBI taxonomy): Eukaryota > Viridiplantae > Streptophyta > Magnoliopsida > Solanales > Solanaceae > Solanum > Solanum sitiens. The sequence continues at coordinate 2,017,737 of JABWTJ010000071.1, forward strand.
AGGAAAAGGGAACAATATTATCTTAGGTAGTCGTAAGGATTGTTTAGGTGTACTTGAAGAGGGTGTATGGTCAGTCTCTTCTTGTCTTACTTAAGTAAGTCTTAGGATAACCTTTGGTGGGAGGTGTATATGTTTCATAAAAATGCCTGTTTCTCGTGATCTTATGCATTATGCCATATTTAGTACATGCATTGTACTAATTCCATACTTTTTGTCTATCTCTAAAGGTGTAGGTGGCATTTGAGAGGAGTCTCGAAGTGGAAGCTTGGATTAGTGTTCATTCAAGCAAGAGTTGGTATGTCCTCACTAGATTTGAGGACATCTTAATGTTTATATTTCCTTATTGAAAGTATTGTAATGGATTTAGTTATTTTCCTATATGTTGAAATATGGGCCGTGTCCCAATATATTCTTATGACTAAGATGGAGACTTTGAGACTTAGCCTTTCATTATGTTTTTCTATAAAAGAGATATTTTGAAGTGTTACTATTTCGTGTTAAAAGTTTTAATTCCGCACTACTTTTCATACATGTATGCAATGAATATTGTCTAAGGGCTTGTACAAGACCTCCGAGAGGTCAAGTACGCCGTGCATCGACCCAAGAGTTTCATAACTTCTAGGGTGTACTTGCGGGTCGTAACAGGTAACAACCCAAAATTATTAGGCTAAACGCAGAGCTGAACATGAGGGTTAACATAAAGGAGAAGTATAAAAGCCAAGGAAAATAGGTGAGGGCCAAGGAAATGGGGCCAAGGCTGCCCATATTGACCAAGGTACTTCCAACCATGACCACGAGGGTCTTCACGACACGTTGTGGCCACCACTTCCAATGGTACCACTCGCGGTGGTTACGCAGTAGCCTCCTTAAGGCTGCCCCAAATTGGCTCCTCCAGACGAGCAACTTCACGGCTTGTGAAGCCTCGTAGGATTGTCCTTGGTCATGCCTTGGAGTTGTTAGTATGGTGAGGAAATGACTATCCACTGTCTCAAGTCCAATGAGAGGGTCCACGACTCGTGGATCCCTTAGTAAAGGTGCCTCGGTCATGTGGGCTAAAGATACAAGTTTCCTAGCCACTGGCTCATGTCCACGAGAGGGACCATGGCTTGTGGTCATGACCATGGCTCGTGGAGTCCCTCGTGGTACCTGGACAACTAACTTTAAGTGAGGAGTGTTTCGGGAACTTCCGATTTAAGTCTAATCAAAGTGAAGTCATCTTGAGTAAGTTTAGGGTCGTTATATAAGTCATTTTAAAGTCAAATTCACCTAAACTAAGTCATAATTTCAAAACACGCAAATAAATATTAAACTTATCTTCTCTAGAAAATTCTCTCTCTTGAACTTAAAGGAAGAAGAAGAAGGAAGTTGGAGATAGGGTTGAAGAAATAAGTTCTTCTCACAAAATTCATTGGGTTTCATTGATAAGGTATGGTAGTCCTTAATTCATGGATAACTTTCATCCATGGAGTCTCATTTCAAAGATAGAAATTCTCAAAAGTTAGGGTTTGACTCCAATGTCGTGAGTTCCTTTCAAAAATGATTTGAATGCTTGAATTAGTTTATATTATGATTGAATTGATGATTTATTATCGGTTTTATGTTGAAATCCCCAAGAACCCATGAAATCCCCATATTACTCAATTATGATCTTATGATAAGGGTTTGTTGATTATAGAAGAATGTTATGAGATTATGCATGTAGTGAATAAGCTACTTAAATTATGATCATATCCATGTGTATGTGGTGAAGTTTAGATATGTTTATTCAATATGATCTTTGATCCTAGAAAGGAAAATTATGATATTATACATGGTTTATTAGGTTTAGTATATGCTTTAAGAATTCTTTTAGAGTAAAGTAAATATTATTTGGATCTATTTGTTTTTTTGTTGAAAGGTTATTCTCATATACACATTTACGCATAGTTTGCTATGATGTGAAAGGTTTTTTCACAATACGATGACTCTAAGATTGAAAGGCTTTCTCATTTATTGAATCAGCATGTAATACATGGACGGGGAAAGGTTCTTGTCACGCATGATCTAATCAGATATAATATGAATTATGTTGGATTGAGTGTGAAGACATTCTTACATTAATATGAACTTGAGTCAAGAATTAATATGAAATCTATTGAATATGAGATGAAATCTTATACGCTAGTTGAGTCTGGCTTCCCAATGAAAGCTTTAACATTTGTTGGGTCTGACTTTCCAAATGGGTTCTTCTACCTTAGTAGATTCTGGGTTTCTAGTAGCAATCTCCTTATCCCATAAACTATGTGCCCTCACAGGTTCTTTATCTAGTGGATCCACCTAAGTGAAGAGTATGGTTCTACCTTAGGAAAGTAGGAAAAACTCTTTTCAATGTGGGGTAGACACTAGATTCCATGGTAAGATCACTTGGTCTATGTCGGTTATGGTAATTTCTCACTTTGACAATAGTATGAACAAGAATATGAATTATGACTATGGTTAATCAAGAAGCTTTACTTAGTATGGGTGAGATTTATGGGGTCTTATTCATGCATTGTACAAGTATGCTTTGAGGGTATTTATGGTATGTTCCTCTTATGATCTAATGATCTATGAGTTGATTATGCTTATGACTTATGCTTTTCCACTATCATCAAAATGATGTTTTAACTTAGTAAACTGCATGCATTCAAATGAAATGTCCCTTATAGCATGTTTTCAATGCTTTTATGCATGGCTATCATACTTAGTGAAGTTTTGTACTAACATATGTTTTCCCTACAGTTTTTCCAAATGTAGGGTCTGGTTCTCAAGGTTGTCATCATTGTGGCTAAAGTTTGGAATTGGTTATTCTCCTAGCTTATTAGTGAGTCCTCATGATTCAAGGATGGTTATTACCTCTTTGTAGTACTTTCCTTGTATTTCCTTTTCATACTATGTTGTATGGGTTGTGACCCTATTTGATTCAAGTATTGTAATAGATGGATACATTGAGACAAGTCTAGATTTCCACTTTAATTTATGAAAATTTTGGACTTTAAATATGTTTTTACTCTTATTGTTTTATTGCTCTTGTTATGATATGGTAAGTGGCTTACATGGAGACTTTCAGGGTTTATGTAACTTGTTACATCTAGGGGTATCCTTGGATCATGACAAACTTGGTAATCTGAGCACTAGGTTTATAATGATTCTACGACGATGTCTCATAAGCCATGTCAAGTAGAGTCTTGTTCATGAGTATGAAGCATCCCACACTTATGAATGAGAGGCTATAATATGTTTAGGAAATTTCACTTTTTTCATTTCTCTTAAGTTGTGCCTTAGAGTTCAACTCTATGAAGTACCTATCCTAATACTTCTCTTGTGTCTTCAAGATATGAATACATGAAGGGTTAATGCTAGAAGAATGAAAGATGAGAATGTGAATTAGAGAACTCCTTTTCAAGCTAATCAAGATTCGATTGATCCTTTGGTTGACAATGTGATCCATGCAGAGTTTGGGTCTACTACCCAAATGTTATCTCAAGTTGAGAAGTCTCAATACATCAGATAAGTTATAACTCCGAAGAATCCTTATGTGAATTCGGTTGCTTCAAGGGTTAAGGATTTTTTCAGAATGAAGCCTCCCAAACTTTATGTCTCCAAAGAGGAAGAGAAACCCAAAGGTTTATTGATGAGTTTTATAAAGTTCTTGCTATTATGGGGGTATCTTTGGAAGGGAAGGCGAAGTTAGTCGCCTATCAACTAAAGGATGTCGCACAAGTATGGTATGATCAGTGGAAGGATGGACGACCCGTAGAATGGGCCCGATATGATAGGAATTTTAAAATTGGCATTTCTTGATAGATTCTTTCCCCGAGATTTGAGGGAATCTAAGGTGGAACAGTTCATTAAACTTCTCCAATGAAGTAGGAGAATGAAAGAGCATGCCCTAAAATTCACTCAATTGTCCAAGTAAGCTTGAAATATGGTTGCAAATTTGAGGGGTAAGATGAGTAGGTTTTTGATGGGTGTGTTTGACTTGGTTGCAAAAGAATTTCATTCTATAATGATCCATCATGACATGGATATCTTAAGTCTTATGGCATACACTCAACAAATTAAGGAGTCAAAACTCAAGGAAAAGAATAGGGACGTGAAAAGAGCTAGAACCAGTAATGAGAACTTCTCCAATTCTAGATCTGATGGACAAGGTCGACCAAGGTTTAGACAAAGGTTTTCTAACCAAGGCTCCTCTAGTGCTCCAAGGGTCAACAAGGATAGGGTTTCCAACCCTAAACCTCAAAGAGGTAATAGTGTTTGTTCTTATGTGGCTAGGCCTAATTGTGCAAAATGTGGAAGAAAAAATGCGGGTAAGTGCCTCGTTGGCATCGATGTGTGGCTTAGCGTATGAAGATTGGCCACAAGATGAAAGATTGTCCGATGCTCAAGGTTAAGGGAAGATAAGATCAACAAGCCCCTCCAAGAAGTGGAAACTCCAATGCCCCCAAAGCAAAACCACTTTTATGCTCTTCAATCTCGAGGTGACCAAGAGAGTCCCCGAGGTGACCGGTATGTTAAAAGTATTCCTTATTGATGTGGTTGCCTTGTTAGATGAGGCGATACTTTGTATTTTGTGACACCTTTTGTGTCCATGAAGTTTAATATACTTCTTGAAGTGCTAGTAGAACCTTTTTCTGTCTCTACCCCGGTTGGTGACTCGGTGGTGGCTAAAACAGTCTATAGGGGATGTCTCAATTCCTTGTCCAATAGAGTTATTTTTGTGGATTTGGTAGAGTTAGACATGTTAGACCTCGATATGATTTTGGGTATGGGTGCATGCATTTTATGCCTCTATCGGTTGTAGAAATCAGGTGGTTAGATTCCAATTTCCAAATGAGCCTATCTTAGAGTGGAAGGAGGGAAATTCTATACCTAGAGGAAATTTTGTCTCTTGTTGAAAATCTAGAAAGATGATCTCCAAAAGCTGTAATTACCGTCTTGTTAGGGTGAGGGATGTTTAATCCAAAACCCATTCTCTAGAGTCGGTTCATTATTAAATGAGTTCCCGGAGTTTTCCCCAATGATTTGTCCGGTATTCTTCCCGAGCGGGAAATAGATTTTGGTATTGACCTTTTACCAAATATGCAACTTATCTCCATTCCTGATTATAAAATGGCTTAGGCCGAGTTCAAAGAGTTGAAAGAACAACTACAGGATTTATTATATAAGGGCTTCTTCCGACTGAGTATCTCTCCATGGGGTGCTCCAGTGTTGTTCGTTTGAAAAAATAATGGGTCTCTTAGAATGTGTATCGATTATGAAAAAATGAATAAAGTGACTATCAAGAATAAGTATCCTATCCCTAGATGACTTTTTTGGCAAACGTATTTCTCTAAGATTGATCTTCGTTTGGGTTATCTCCAATTGAGGGTGAGAGGTGATGATATTCCAAAGATGGCCTTTAGAACCCCATATTGTCTCTGTGAGTTTATGGTTATGTTATTTGGGTTGACTAATGCTTCAGTGAAATTTATTGACTTGATGAATAGAGTGTTTAGGCGATACCTAGACATGTTTGTGATTGTGTTTATCCATGATATCTTGATTTACTCAAGGAGTGAGAATGAACATGTGGACAATTTCAGAATTGTATTGCAAGATCTTAAGCACAAAAAACTTTTTGCAAAGTTTAGAAAGTGTGAATTTTGGTTAAGGTTTGTATCTTTCCTTGGTCATATTGTGTCAAGTAAGGGTATTGAGGTAGATCCAAAAAAGACAGATGTGGTCAAGAGTTGTCCTAGACCTCTAACTCCTTTCGACATTAGAAGATTTTTGGGTTTCGCTGGTTACTATAGGTAGTTTTTTAGGAGATTTTCCTCCATTGTTTCTCCTTTGACGGCTTCGACTCAAAAGAAGGCTAAATTTTTGTGGTCGGAAGCTTGTGAGAAAAGTATCAAAGAATTGAAAGATAGACTTACTCCTCTCTGGCTTACCGGAGGGTACATATGGTTTTGTGGTGTATTGTGATGCCTCTAGTGTTGGCTTGAGATGTCTGCTCATGCAAAATGGTAAGGTGATTGCATATGCTTCAAGGAAACTTAAAGTCCATTAGCGGTAGTAGTATTTGCCTTAAAAATGTGGAGGCATTATTTTTATGTGGTCCATATGGTGATGAATTCCACGGAGAAATCTTTGGATTTTGGGACTGGAACTAATGGAAACTTACTGCATTTTTGAAATAAGTTTCTTGACTTCTTTTCTCCTCTCAAGCTCTAATTTCTCTAATTTTGGTTAATGATTTAACTTAGGTAAGTTCTAGTTATGTTTCTAGGCAAAAATAACAAAAACCATGAAATTTAGGGTGAAAACGATGAGGTTTAGGGGTACAACAAAATAGGAAAAGACCAAAAAACCCTAACTTAAAGCTGTAGACGGTCTGACCACGACCATCTTCATCGACTGTGAAGTTGGTCGTTGTCTGTATTTGGTTCAGTGGTTCTGAAAGCCTACTCCATGAACCATCACCATGGCCCGTGTGGAGGACCACAGGCTGTAAAGGTCCCCATGGTCTTCACTATGGGTGAGGTCTAGAGGCTCAAGTCTGGGATTCAACTAGTTAGACCTGATGGACGCCACCAAGACTCGTGTGATGGAACACAAATCGTGAAGGTGCTCATGGTTGTTACTTGGGCGTGTGGGTCTGACGGGCTGGATTGATGTAATACCTCGAAAATTTAATGACCTAAGATAGAGCATTACATAATGTATATTGACTGAAAAATAGTTAAAACAGTGTTTATAGACCTAACCTAATGTAACTAACTTGATTTGGAAGTGTTAGTGCATAAGCGTCAAGAAACGACCATGACGTCCGAAAACTAGTAAAATTGAACTAGTGTGTTCTTAGGTCTTGTAAGGGGTATTGAAATGCCTTACGATGATTAAATCTTGTAAAAATGTTTTAAATATGTAAAACTACATGTTTAGGGTCCAAATTTCCATGTACACCCCCCTAAGGACCACCCTAGGGGTCCTTGAGGAGGACCCAACCTTTGGCTCAAAAAGCTGTCAAATGACAACATGACCAACGAAGGGCAGTGATGGGCCATCACTAAACCTACACCCAGTAGGTGGGTCTCGTGGGTTTAGACTTAGTATCCCCACTAATAAATCCCAATCTTCACTCTCTGATGGGAATGACGTCCATGCAGTAAGGGCAGTAACACCACCTACTGTTCGTAGGTGGTTGCCGTAAGTGCTGCCACTTTATGGGTTTTTAGTTTTTAAGTTAGGGGTCCCATTTCGAGTTAGTTGATTAATTATAGGTTAGGAGGGGTGTTTATTTATCTAATTACCTTTCTAAAATTAAATTTAAAACTCTAACCTAAGGACTTTAACCCTCACAACTAAACTCACAACTCAAACATCAAAACTAAACTTCCCTCTCAAAACTCCTTCTCATATAAGAACTCCATTGAAGAAAAAGACCAAGATTTAACTAGGGCAATAAGAACTTGAATTTTCTCCATGAATATTTAAGGATTTACAATGGTATGGAAGCTCTTCACTCTTGGGATCTTTTCCCCAAGAGGTTCTTTTCAAAATATGATTCCAAAGTTCCCCAAATTTCTAGGTTTTACTCAATTTCGTGGGTATCTTTCTAAACTTGATTCATTTGATCTATATAGATTATTTATGATTATATATGAATGTTTATGTATGAATTCAATTAATTGTTATGGTTTTTGACCTAATTCTCTCAAGACCCATGAATCTTCCTTCTTTCTCAATTCTAACCCTAGCTTGTGTTGACTGATGATTGGAAGATGAGAATCTAGTATTTTTCTATGAAATTCATTATTGTGTTATTATGTTAACCTATGTGATGAATGAATATAATAAAATTAGTGTTGAATCTTAAAGAAAGACTTGAAGTCTATGAATGAAGGCTTTCAATTCAATTATAGTTTAATGTTGACTTGATGATCCACTTATGGTAAAGGTGTCTACTTATTCTATATTCTCATTTTGAATTTTTGATCCATTTATGGTGGAGGTTGTAACTTGAACTATGAATTGTGGTGTTTAGTCTTGTTCCTCTTCCCTACAACCCTAATTATGTACAAGTATGATATGATATGATACGAACATGAATGTTATGATATGATATGATATGAACATGTATGTTATGCAATGACATGAACAGGAATGTTGTGATATTATTATGGATGTGTTGACATGTTGAGTTGAAGGTAATTTTCATGAACACCATATGACTATGATATGAAAGATACAATCTCACATGATGTTGGTTCTATGATTAAAGGTCATTCTCCTCTTGAAACCATTGAGATATATGATATATGAGGGATTAAGTACCTAAGGTATTCTGATGAAAAAATGCTTAAGAAAAGACTAAAGATTACCTAAAAAGGGGAATTGTGCTTAGCACCGGGTAGATATGAAAATGAGAGGGGTTCCTTCACAAAGGAACGGAGGTTCCCCCGATGTTTCTCATGAGGTGGAAACCTGCATGTTAGTAAGTATACGATTTTTAATATCAATAACTTTATACAATAACTATGCGCCAACATATGTTGTTACTAGTGGATACACCTAGATTCTACCATAAATGTATGCCCTACCTTTGCAAGTGGGACACTCTCTTTTCGGTTTGGGAGGTAAACACCGGATTTCATGTAACTCACATGGTCTATGTCGGTTATGGAAGGGTTTCCCGAATGTTTAAAATATGAATGAAGATAATAACATCAACTCTAACTAGGGCTTCTTGAGGGATACTACTTCGTGTAGGTGATGGTATGAGACGCTACCTATGCATTGCACAAGTGGGTCTTAAGAGAGGTTGTTGTGTGAGTTCTTCATGCATGGTTACTTATAAATGATGTTATGGTTAGTTTACTCATTATGATAGATAATAAAGTATGTGACTATGCTTATGAGTGCTTGATAGGTTGCTTAGTATATATGGGGGTATGCGACTTCATATGTACATTGCACAAGTGATCTTGAAAGGGGGTTATGAGTGGTGTCTTATGATGTAAGGTTAACTGAACTCAGTTATGTAAAATATGAACTATGTCTATGTATGATGCTACTTATGATCATTAAATGTATCTTTATTTTATGGTACGGATTGATTATGCCTTACTTGAATGTGCATTATGGCTTTTAACTTGAAATAGCATGTTTTAAACTAAAGATCCCTTTGTGCACATTTTAATGGTTTTAATTGCATGGTTTCCATACTTAGTACAAGTGGAATGTACTAACCCATATTTCTCTTATTTTTCTTCCAAGTGTAGGTTTCGGCTAGTAGGTCCTTATTAAGGTGATGGAAAGGCTTGGATTGCATTCTCCAAGGCCATTTGGTATGTCTTCAAGTTCCTAGGACAACATGACACTCATTGTTATTAATATTTTTTAATAGACGATTAGTGTACTTCGTATTATGATACATTATATCATAAAGGGATAAGGTCTCTACTTTGAGATTCTTATGTTGAACCTAGATGATTAATTAGGCAAGTCTAGACACTCTATTTTCTTATATGAAAGAGTTTGACATTTATTTTTAAAGGTTTTGAATTTCCCACATTATTCAATGTCTTGTGCAAGGATAATATGCTAAGGCTTGTATAAGACCCCTTCGGGGTCGAGTACACCATGTTATGACTTAGGGGTGCTCTGGGGTCGTGACACGTGATGAGGATACTACCTTAACACTACTAACTTCACCACAACATGTCATCAAGACCACGAACCATGAAAGTGCTCGTGGTCTGATGTCAAAGCCTGGTGACTTTGAAGTCATGTCCATGGACAGGTCAACAGACGGTGGACCCTAACGATCCGTGATCATTGCCATTGTTCACGACATTAGAAAATTTTCTATAATTTTCTTTTGGATCTGATTTTCGAGGTGTAACAAGATTTTGCAAGAAAGGGAAACTTAGTCTCAGATATGCTGGCCCATACCAAATTTTGAACCGAGTTGGTAAATTTGCATGTGAGTTGGATCTACCAAATGAGTTGGCCCCGTTTCATCCGATATTTCATGTTTCTATGCTTAATAAGTTTATTGTATATCCGACATCCATTATTCCCCTAGATGGGTTGGCAGTTTACAAAAGTATTTCATGTGGAAAGTTTTCGGTAGAAATCCTAGACTGGAAAGTCAAGAGATTGAGAGACAAGAAAATAGTTTTCACGAAAGTTTTATGGAGAAATTATTTAGTTGAGGGTGCTACTTGGTAGGACTAGGCCGATATGAAGTTCCGATATCCTCATCTCATTCCTTCCACTCATATTCAAGATTGAGGTAAGTAGTTCCTCTTGAGTTTTAGGATTTTCGGAGTCATGTGTGTTATAGGTGTTTCTACACGATTTCCTTATGTTATGGATGTTCTTTGTAAATATATGTTTCTTAAGAAGATGAGTTTCATGATATATGTTCCTCAAGTTGTTGTGCATTTAGTATGAGTTGCCTATTTGACTTTATGAGAAGAGTTTATGAACATGCTTTAGTATGCTTTTGACAATAAATTGCATCTTGGCTCCATAATATTGTATTGAGAAGGCTTTTAGTTTAGGGAAGGTAGTTCCTCCTATGATCATGAGAAATGTTGAATTTTATGCATAATGGGTTGTTAGATGTAGTTTCTACTTCTTTGTGATGCATTGTTTTGTTTTAGTTGGAGTAAATGTTTCCTCCTTTGAATGATTGATTCAACGTTTCAAGCACACCTCTTCCAATTGTAGGTGTTCAATGATCGTAAATCAATATAAAATCCAAATAAATGAGTTGGGGTTGAATCTCACAGGGAGCGGTACATTTTTAGAATTAAATTAAAAAGTATGAATGTGGTCGTATTAGCCATAGGAATAAATATTATCGGAAAAAGACATATAAATTTAAAGGGATCACATGAATGTCAAATGGAGGGTTTAGGTTGTAATTATCACCTACATAACAGTCACAAACAATTCTAAATAACAATAAGGAGATAGATTCCCGGGATGTGATCAATTATAGAAAAATACGATATATTGGTAACTGAAACTACTAGTAAACAACTGAAAACCAGTGAGTAGGCTAGAACTATAAGACAAACAGATTTATCTCAAAGACTACCTCGGATTAGATGATTTCTTTTGAACATCAACAAGCACGACACTGAAGAACAACCCACACGTTAATACATTCACCCATTCAAACTAGATGGGTGGGATTGGGTTTAGGATTCACATTTGCGAGCTAAACCCAAATAACCCCAACTACCCAAAAATCATCAATAAATAATTTTAGTACTAAAACCCCTCTCTCGAGCAAACAAAGAACACAAAGGTATATTTGCATTTGAAACTACAACTTATAAATTAAATTACAATTAATGATTAAACTCACTTTTAAACAACAACAAAACTAGCAATTAGTAATATTGATAAACTAATTAAGCCCGTAATCACATGATCACACCCCAATTTAAACTAGGTAAGACAGATTTAGTCTTTACAATGCTCAATTTGAAAAATATCTGAAACTCACTTCCAAAATCTCCAAATTGAATCTCTTAGGTTCTTCAAAAATAAGAAAAACTTAAAGGAAAACTTGTTCTCAACTAATTTCGTATTCTCCAAAATAACATGATACTAAACTAAATGTTCAAAATCCATGTTATAATCACCGAAAATAAGCTACGAAAGCCAATTTGGCAAAGTAAGTCGGGCTTGCCGAACCACTCGGCGAGCGGCTCTTTGATCTCTTCCATCGCCTTTTTTTCTGTCATTCTACATCCTTAAAGTCTATAACTTTGAGCGATCTATCTTGGCTTAAAGGAACTACTCGACAATCCAGTAGCTGCTTCTCTTTGTCGCTAACTTGGTTTTTTCCTTCAAAGCTTGGCAAACTGGACTTTAGGCGGTCAGGTAGCCACTCGAGGATTCGCCAAATGCGTTTGGCGATCACCATGCTTTCCTTTTTTCATTTCATCAATTTTTTGTTCCTTTTTTTATGATTGTGTTCTTTCTTTGTTCCTCAATCCATGTACATGAAAATCAAGGATTTGTCATTAGTTTATGGCACAAATTAAGAATTTGGGGACACTAAATCTATATAAACAAATCCCTAAATGAGTCCAAATCTCAGACTCATCAATTTGCCCAACTTAAACTTTTGTTTGTCCTCAAGTAATACTCAAGTTCAATAGTTTAATAAGGATGTCTCAAACAGTGCTACATAATATTCAACATGAATGCACACAACAAGACTCAACTTACTCATGCAAAGATCAATTGTACACTCTAAGATTCAAGTTATGACTCACCATTATCAAAGATGCTCGAGTTCACAATACTTTCTTCAAATGCAAGTTCACATTCAACAAAGGTACTCAAATTCCCTCACAACAAAGATGATTCCATATTCACACACAATTTCTCAACAATTTATAGTTCCGAAATAACATATGACTCTCACAGTCACAAAGATGAACACATGCAGACTTCACCCATTTGGTTGCCCTTATTTTCCAATCAATATTTGTTTAAGCTTACTGAACATCAAAAAGGTATTTTCAAGGCTTGTGATGGGGCTGAGTGAAAAGGTATGGTCAGTTAGTCTCAATGGCTGCTACACTCATGAAATATGGTCCGAACATCACTTTATTACTTTTCTTGACAATTTGATCATGTTCGTAGTTCACCCTATTATTCACTTTCACATGGACTTCCGTATACATTATCTCTTTGGCAATTTTCATCACTTATTTTACAACTTTTTCATTCTTTTTCTTTTCTTCTCTTCTCTTTTTTATATATTGAGGGGTCCCATCTTTTTCAAAACAGTTTCTCAAAGGGGACTGGATCACACTTCTTGGATTTTACCTTCTCTTTTAACCACACCCCAATTTATGCTTTTTTTCAAGTTGGCTATTCAAACAAATCACACATCATGAGAGTTAGGGTGAATGGATAAAGAGGGATCACCATTGTTCAAATTTCTTCCATGAAAAGGATAAGACTCAAAGGGTTCAACAAGGTTCACACATCTCTCAAGGTTGGCCACAAAAGAGGTATATTTTAAAATTCTTTCACTCTTTATTGTTGCCTAAGATCATTTCAAGTGCTTGCATCACTTAGTCAACTGGACCAATAGGGAAAATTCTAGGTGTCATCACACAATTGTTCAAAGTAAGCTCATCACACAAGGCATTCACACCAATATCAGATGAGTTCACACTTTCTAGCTAGTGTGCAATTTTTATCGCTGGAAACTCATTCAATAACCGTCTAGTAATAACGAGAAGCAAAAAGTTAATTTATGATGAAACTACATTTGGTCTAATCATAGACGCACATTCATTTTATTTAATTAAGAGCATTATTCAAGTCATTGGTATTGATCGTAACTGATACTCAAATATTTATGAAAACAACCGCAATTACACACAAAAGAGGTGGCACAAAATATTCAAAATGGGTCAAAAACTGGTTTCATTCAAAACAAGGAGCCACAAGATCAAATATCCACTAGATATCATCAAAACACAATTAAAACAAAAGAAAAACCAATATATACACATACAATGTAATCATAAGAGGTAGGTATGGAAATACCTTACCCCACCCACATAATAAAAACAATTGTCCTCAAATGCAACTAAAAAAAAAACCAAACTCAATAAACATAATATAAAGGGAGCTAAAGATTGATCATGTAAAATCAACGCTCCATATGTCAGGGCATTAATGCCCGGTGTCACACTCTGGTGTTGGGCATTAGTGCCTACGGTAACAAAAATAATGACTACACTAAAGCCTTCCATAAAAGTATATGTCATCGATGTCGGAACAACTGACTGTAATATCGTCTCCTCTAAATCAGGCAGGTCCTCATTGATGGTCGCCTCCTGAGACTCATGCATCTCCTCATTCATCTCTACCTATGACTCATCAACACATCATGCACAGGCTCATATCTGGTGGTAGCCGAAGGCATATCAGAACTGTTCGGAACACCTGGAGCCTCAAATGGCTCAAGTATGTGGATTATGGACTTCAAATAATCCACATTCTTCCTCAAATCACAAATCTCGACTTTTAAAGTCGTAACCTCACAACTAAACCCATATCCTCTCTGATAAGCCTCTACTCTTGCCGTGTGAACATTAATCAACGTCCAAATAGGGGTCAAAAAAGATGATATAACCTTCTCAATCATCCAGGGCACCTCGACCATAAGCTAGGAAGCTCGCATATAATTAGAATGGGCTAGGTGCCCCATCTTAAAGAGCATGGCCTGAATGATCCTAGTAGGATGGGAAGTAGTAGAATAACCTAGGGCCAGGAAGGAGTGGTAGTGGGTGTACCTAAAGGCTCATAGCGGAGTAGTAAAAGATGCCTCTACAGGTATGGACTCAACCTGAACCTTTGAGGATGCATCTACTGGAGCCGCTATCTTACTATCTGAGAGGTCATGTGCCAGATATTGGTGGAGGATGTGGGTGTGACCTCAACGTCCCTTTTTTGTCATAAAGAACTCCAACCCAACGATATGACTCTGTAATACGCACTGGCAAAGGAAGGGAAGTCTTGTTCTATTTGGATATCATGGCCCTCTCATGCTCAATAATTAGCCCCAAGTTGATGCTCTTCTGAGCTATGATTGTTCTGAGACAGGCCGCTTTGGGTGGTAGGGGATGGACTCATTCTGTGAGGACATGATAGAGCTGTTGATGAACCCAAAACAATATCGACTCGCTATATTCAAGTTATTCTTCTTAATAGGGGTGGTATCCAAAATAACAGGGGCTAGACATTACTTTAGTTCAACCAGATTCATCACAGTGTAGCCAAACTCGATAGTTAAAATTTGATCCTCTATCACATACAAAATTAACGTAATTGCTACTGCATCTCACTTCCTTCCCCCGAGAAACTACGAAATCTACCGGTCTAAAGGCATTGGCCTTATTCTTTCCCTTTGGTAACAGGTCACTATAAATCATTTAAAACTCTCAGACCAATGTAGGAATAGAGGGGTCACGGGGCTTGGTAAATTGCTCAAACTTGTGGAACCAAAGAGTGTCCAACACATTAGGGTACCTGTCGACTACACCATTCGCTGACAATCTCTTCTCTTCGAGAATGGTCCCTAGTCCCTCGGCCTTAAGCCTATTGAGTAATCGAGGAGGATCACCTTGAACTAGTGGTGTTGGAACCACCGTTTGTGCCAGAGCTGGTACTGTATCATTAGAATGGGGGGTAGACTCTGGGATCCTAAATGGATCTTAATGGACTTTGGCATGAATCTCAGCTCGTCTGGTCTGAAGTGGTTGGTCATTCTCAGCCTAGGAGAATGAGGCATGATAATTAACTGAATCCCCATCACTACTGAAGTTATGATTTGGTCTCTAAGCTACAGGCGTGTTACCCTTGCCCTTGCCTCCCTTCGTAGGTGCTTTCTTTCCTGTATTGGAGAAAACAACAACTCCCTCATTGATTATGTGCCCCGTGATCGTTTTCGGGGCAACATTCCACTCTTTTCCTAGTTGGTCCTAGCCATATATGCAAAACACATCGACAAGCGTAAGAAAAAGTCCAATAAGATTGCAATAATCGTATTGCAGAAAGACTCGACAAACCAATCATCGAGTTGCTGAGTCACTTTTGTGTGCCAGATCAGGTTTTCCGAAAGGACCAGCCTGAAAAACGGCAGGTAGGTGATATGTAGGGACTTTCGCTGAATCACAAACATCACTGGACGAGCTCAAACTAGCCCGTTGAAATGAACAATGGGTTTTATGCGTTAGGGGAACAGAAACAGTGATCAAGGAACCTTTCAGTGACTGGCTGAGTGAAATCGCCGAGCTTAGTCTTCTCGCTGAAATTTTAAAACTCTAAATAGACAAATTAAGCAATTAAAGGCAATCCAAGGGGGGCGTTGTCCAACCGCCAAACAGTTTGGCGAGCTCGACTCAGGTCGCCAAACTACCCACGTGCCAAATTTCAAACTCATTTCCCAAATTCAAGCCCGCAGCCCCCAAAATAAAAATAAAACTTTACACTTATGCAATTAGGACTAGTCCCAATCGACCCATGCCTTTAGGGTACTCATACTTCCCTCTATTTGGCTAAAATTGTCCGTTTGGTGACCTTTTACCTTAAGAATAACGACAAATTCTCCATCATTGTGAAAATACGTAATTTATCATTATTGAGGGTTAGTTATATTTCACTCAACTAGAACCAACATAAATTAACAGCAAACCAACAATATATGATCAGTTTTAATGCACAAAACTTGGGAAATCAACATTCTAAGTAAATAGGCCCAATATTGAAACACAAAATAAGAATAAAAACACATTAAATACAATACCAACATAGGCCAAACACATATCATTACAAAATTACTCAATGCATTCGAGTTCAACCACTAATCGAGAGTCAGCGGTTTGGAAAACCAACCATTATGGCAAATAAAGAATTTGATATGCTAGGCGGTAATCTACTCAAAATTCAAGCACGAGGTTAGAGATAAGAGAATGTGAAAGATTTTAAAAGCTTAAACAATTTGGACTTTTAAAACCTTTCAGTTCACGACCCTTTCGGCGGTATTAGTCGACCACGCCGAACCACTCAGTGATGTGTGGAGTGGTGACTTACCTAGAAAAGTTTAATAGGATCTCCAATTGATCTGTGGGTCCAAAGGGGTCCAAACGACAGACAAACTTAGGCTCTCCAACTTGCTCGGCGAGTCATCGATTCAGTCATTGGCCCACGCTGAGTATTACATACTTCCATTTCAGATTTTTATGGGTCCAAGTGGGGATCGCCGACTTTCTTGGTGAGTCGCCAACTGGATTCTTTGATCGCCAACTTGCACATTCTCAAACACACTCCAATTTTAAACCTGCACAATCAACACCCGTTATTCAAAATTAAACACAAAGCATTAAAAACTTTGAGTGCCTCCCAAGAAGTGCCTTAGTTAACGTCGTGGAACGATGCAATTATTCATTCAAGCTTCATTATTTGGGTTCGCCATAGTATCACTAGGCAACCCCCCTTATTTTCTTAGGTTCAGATGAGGCAAAATTTGATCCAGTTGGATCTCGAACTGCTTGATCGAGACATAGTAAGAAGTCACGTGTGGTTGAGAATCGCGACATCCTGTTTCAATTATTTCAAGACTTTTTCGAACTCTTTGACTTTCTTTATAATATGTGAGAGCATATCGACTGTCCGACCATTCTCAGAATTCTTTGTCTTTCAATGCTCATGGGGAGGAATAAATCCATATTCCTCCCCCTCTGTGTTAAATCCTTGGTTACCACCCTGTGTTGGGTTGTATGCATGATGACTTCCTATTTGATTAACTCAGAAGTTTGCTTCCTTATTGTACAACTCTTCAAAGTACATGATATTTCTTTTCAAGATACCCAGTTGGGTCATCATTTCAGCCAAGTTCTAGCTTCTCTCTAGATCCTTTGTGATTTGTTCTTTTGTCATTTTATAAGGGGGAGGAGAGACTTGGTCTTCACAAATATTCCATGCCTTGTTTGTCTTGGTCATGCAATTGAGGAGTTGGGATACTATTTTGTAAGGCTGTCGTGTTATACCACCCAAAGAAAGTTGGTCAGCCACTCCTCTACTTATCGAATATAGACCTTTATAGAAATAATCATGCAACACCTGATCTGAAAATCCACGAGTTGGGAACTGCAATGCAAACTTCTAAAACCTTATCCACATTTCATGGATTGGCTAACCTTCAAAATGCTTGAAGCTTTGGATACCATCCCTAAGTGTCATCATATTTGAAGAAGGAAAGAATTGCACTTGGAATGGAGTTGCAAGTTCAACCCACGTAGTAATAAACTCTCTTGGTAACTCAGCCAACCACTTTCTTGGCTTTCCCATAAGAGAAAATGGGAACAACCTTAACTGGACTGACTCTTGTGATATGTTCTTAAAGGAGAACGGTCCAGAAATATCAACAAAATTCCTGAGATGCTCATGAGCTAGCACTTCAAACAAACCCTTCACTTGAAGGAGCTAAATATGGTACTTATGATGTGAAACACATCATTCCCTTCAACTAGAGACAAATGAAAGGCCCTAATTGGGCTGGGTCGTTGATGTTTTGGTCATTGACATTGTTGAGGTTTCCAACATTATCTTGGTGGCTCACTCTGCTACCACTGCTTTTGTTGATTCTCATTTACTCTTATTTTTTAGTAAAAGAAACACAATTCAAATTCACCTAAATAATTTCAAACGACACCACTCGCCGGTGGCTGCGCCATTTTGATTCAACATTTCAAGCATACCTCATCTAATTCTAGGTTTTCAACGATAGTAGACCAGTATAAAACCCAACTAAATTAGTTGGGGTCGAATCCCACAGGGAGAGGTATGTGTTAAGAATTCAATTAAGAAGTGTGAATGCGGTTTAATTAGCCATATGAATAACATTATCGCAAAAAGATGTAAATATTAAGGGGTGACACGAATGTCAAATGGGGAGTTTGTTTGTAATTATCAGCTGCACAAAAGTCATAAACAATTCTAAATAACAATAAGGAGATAGATTCTTAGGATGTGATCGATTATAGGCAAATTCGACATACGGGGCAACTGAAAATGAGTGAATATGGTTGACTATAAGGGAGATAGATTTCTGTCGCACAACTACCCCGAATCAGGTCATATACTTCAAACATCAATAACTCAATACCCACAAATCATCAATTAATAATTTTAGTCCTAAAACCTCTCTCTTGAGCAAACCAATAACACAAAGCTAGAGTTGCATTTGCAACTACAACTTATAAATTAAAACATAACTAAGGATTAAACTCACTTTGAAACGACATTTAAACTAGCTACTAGTAATACCCATACACTAATTCAGTCCATAATCACATGATCACACCCAAAGAATTGGAGTTTTAGCCAAACTTCATAAAAAGTTAAAAATTATTACCAAATCTATTAGCGATCAAATGGGTAATAGAGATTTAGTCTTTACAATGCTTGATTTGAAAAATATCTAAATTGAATCTCTAAGGTTCTTCTAAAACTAAGAAAAATCTAAGAGAAAACTTGTTCTTAGCTAACTTAGTATTCTCAAAAATAATATGATACTAAAATAAATATTCAAAATCTAATTTATAGTAGTCGAAAATAAGCTACGAAATCCCCTTTGGTGAAGTAAGTCGCTTGCCGAACCTCTCGGGAGCTGCCCTTTGATATCTTCCATCTCCATTTCACCTTGTCATTCCGCATTCTAAAGTCATGTAACTTTGGGTGGTCTGTCTTGGCTTTGTAGAAATACTTGGGGATCCATTGACTGCTTCTTTTCATCGCCGAATTGGTTCTTTCCTTTTGGGTTTGGCACACTGGAACTTTAGGCGGTTAGATAGCCACTCAGTAATTCGCCAAAAGCCTTTGGCGATCAGAAGTCCTGCCTTTCTTCATTTCTTCAATTTGTTTTGTTCCTTTTTGCATGTTAATGTCCTTGGTTTTTTCCTCAATCTAAGTACCTGAAAACCAAGGGTTTGTAATCAGTTTATGGCACCAATTATGAATTTGAGTACACTAAATCTATATAAACAAAGCCCTAAATGAGTCCAAATCTTGGAATCATCAATTAAGCATTATATTGAAGTTTCATGCATGATGGGTTGCTAGTCTTGACTCTTCACTTCCATAAGGTTTCTAGATCGTCATTTGAGGAAGATTTTCTCAAGGGGGAGATATTGTAATACCCCAAAAACTAGTAGGCTAAACTAAAGCTAAACATGAGGGTTAACGTCAAGGGTGAAGGTCAAGAGCCAAGGAAAATGGGTGAGGGCCAATGCAAAGGGGACAAGGCTGCCCATATTGGCCAAGTGATTTCCCACCATGATGACGATGGTCTTCACGACCCATGGTGGCCAGTACGCCCAGTGGTACCACTTGTGGTGGTGGGACAGTAACCTCCTTATGGCTGCCCCAAATTGCCTCCACACGAGCCATTTCACGACTCATGAAGACTTAGACGACTCGTGGGAGTGGCCTTGGTCATTCCTTTGTGGTGTGAGGATTGTGAGGAAGTGGCTAGCCACTGCCTCAAGGCCCACAAGAAGGATGACAGCTCGTGGAGAACCTTGTGAAGGTGCCCTGGGAATGTAGGCTAAAGGCACAAGATTCCTAGCCACTGCCTCAAGTCCACAAGAGGTACTATGTCTAGTGTCCATGATCATGGCTCGTAGAGCCCCTCGTGCCACCTCGGCAACTTACTTTAAGTGAGAGGTGTTTTGGGAAATTCCAGTTTATGTCCAATAAAAGTGAATTATAGATGTTTTGATTTAATATGAGCTTTGATCATAGAAAGGAAATTTGTGATATTATGCATGATTTATGAAGTTTAGTACATGCTTTAAGAACACTCTGAGAGTAAAGTGAATATGATTATGATCTAGTTGCAATGTTGTTGAAAGGTTATTCTCATATACACACTTATGTATGATTATGCTATGATGTGATAGGTTTTCTCACGATATGATGATTGTAAGGTTGAAAGGCTTTCACACATACTAAATCTATTTGTAAGACATGGACGGTGAAAGGTTATTCTCACGCATGATCTAATGAGTTATAGTATGAATGATGTTATGTTGAGTGTCAAGATATTCTTCCACGAATATGAATTAAGTCAAAACTTAATATGAAATCTATGGGAATTACTACTTAGAACGGAATGCATATTAAATATTAATTGGAACCTTGTACGCTAAATGAGTCTGACTTCCCAATAAAATATTTTACACTAGTTGAGTCCAGCTTTCCAAATGGTTTCCTTCTACCTGAGTTGAGTCCGGGTTCCCAAAATATGTATCTCATGAGATGGAAACATTTGTACTCTCATAAGTTATTTAGCTAGTGGATCCACCTAATCTAAGATTATAGTTCTACCTTAGGCAATTAGGACGACCCCTTTTCAATGTAGGGTAGACACTGAATTCCATGGTAAGCTCACATAGTCTATGTTGGTTAACGCTAATTCCCCAATATGATAATAGTATGAACAAGAATATGAATTATGACTATGGTTACTCAAGAAGCTTTACTTATTATGGGTGAAATTTATGGGGTCTTATTTATGCATTGCACATATATGATTGAGGGTATTTATGGTATGTTCCTCTTATCTATGAGTTGATTATGCTTATTACTTATGCTTTTCCACTATCTTCAAAATGATGTTTTTATTTAGTAAACTAGGCGGTCATAAATAATAATTGCATTGAACTTGCAAATAATTCTTTACTAATATCCATACATTAAAAATAATAGAAAAATAGGTTCTTTAAAAAATATTAGCAATATTCCAACATGAATTTGATTATTTGTCATTATCACATAACTCAAGAACCTCTAATGAATGAATTATTCACGAAATAACAAATCATTGGTTCTTTATTCAACATTGAAAGGAAAATAAAGAAGAAAATAAAAATATATATACAAAGGTGTTCGTAACAAAAAGAAACATTTAAGTTTCATAGATTGTACAATTGTAATATATGTCTAAGGAGAAAATTCAAAAGTTCGCTAACATATTCAAAAAAAGAAATTATGCTTGCACATGAAAGCAATTATAACTTCTGAACTTGCATAATGAATTTCTTCAATTAATAAGTGAGAAATTTCATATATATATGTAAGATTATATATAGTAATTTTAAGTTATATAATTTAATATAAAGTATCAAAACATGAATTTTTGAAACTGAGTACAATAATTATTTTCTGCACAATAAATATACGTACTATATGTGTATATGTTCAATATAACTGGAGAAAATAACTTTGCAAAAACCTAAAAGTCAAAGTTAAAAACATGTACTCAAAATAATATCATAAGCACAAATTAATGAGTAAAAAAAAACATATCAGTATATGTATAAATAACATGAAATATAAAGGAAAAACTCGAGTTCACTAAATATACAATGTACCCTTAAGAAAATTATTCCCCTCCAATACACGAGGTTGAAAGAATTACATCCTCTAAGGATGGAATGATTTTGTTCAACTTATCGATAAAAAATAGTGGTGTTAGTAAGTCACTCAAAATGAGAAAAGTACAAATATATTTAATTTTGCGGAAGTAGAAGAAAATCAGAATTTTTGTTGTTTTAAAATGAGAGAAAATTCTTCAATTTATAAAAAAACAAAGGGTAGTGTGAACGAATGTTTGTTGTGACTTATCAGGAAGGTTACAACTATTTGGAAAAGTTGCAACCCTTCGGAAATTTTGACAACCTTTCATAAAAGTCGAAAATATTTCATAAAGTCGCAACTTTTCATAAAAGTCGCAACTTTTCATACAAGTAACAACTTTTGATAAAAGTCGCAACTCTTCATTGAAGTCACAACTTTTGATAAAAGTCGCAACTTTTCATTACAGTCACAACTTTTCATATAAGTCACAACTTTAGATAAAAGTCGCAACTCTTCATTAAAGTCGCAACTTTTCCATAAAAGTCACATATTTTCATGAAAGATGAAGGCTAGTTTTGGACGTAAATAAATTTAAAAGAAAATTATTGCTTGTGGTGGTGCCATATAGGCGGGCCTAGGGTTCTCTTTTATATAAATATATGATTGCATGCATTCAAATGAAATGTACCTTTTAGCATGTTTTCAATGTTTTTATGCATGGCTATCATACTTAATGCGTTTTGTTTTACTAAACTACGATTTTCCTACATTTTCCCAAGTGTAGGGTCCGGTTCTCCAGTTGGTTATCATTGTGGCTTAAGCTTGAATTTTGTTATTCTCCTTGCTTTTTGGTGAGCCCTCATTATTCGAGGACGAATGTTATCTATTTGTAGTAGTTTCCTTGTATTTTCTTTTTGGACTATGTTGTATGGGATATGACCCTATTTGATTCATGTTTTGTAATAGATGGCTATATTGAGACACGTCTATACTCCTCTTTCCTTTATGAAAAATTTGGACTTGAAATGCATTTTTACTCTTATTGTTCTATTACTTATGTTATGATATGCTAAGTGGCTTACATGGAGTCTTTTGGGATTCTATGTGCCTTGTTATATATAAGGAGTACCCCCTGGGTCTTGACAAGATAACACAAAGATTCATCAACAATTTATTATTTCGGAATAAAATACAACTCTCACACTCCCAAATATGAACACCTGTATGACTCTACATATAGGCTTGCCCTTATTTTCCAATCAACATTATTTTCAACTCACTCAAGACCACAAAGGTCTTTAAAAGCTTTTAATGGGGCTGAGTGTAAAGGTATGATTATATTTGGTTCAGTGACTTATACTTTCATGAAGTGTGGCTTGAAATTCACTTTTCTCCTTTTCTCTCATCCTTCAACAATATTCACAATTCACCCTATTAATTTTTAAAGCATGACTCATTAGATACCCCATTTCTTTTGCTTCCTGACAAACATAAATTCACAAACTCTTCTCATTTTCACTCTTTCTCATTTATTTTTCTTCTCTCTCTCTCTATCTTTTTTTATAAAGAGGGTTCTATATTTTTCTTCATCATCCTTCAAAGGTGGATTTTTTTTAATATCCCTAGATTTTCCTTCTTTTTTCACCACACCCCAACTTAGAATTTTTGCCAAACTTCATGTATGTTATAGGTGATGGGATAAAGTGGACAAAGTTGTTCAAGTTTCTTCCAAAGAAAATGATAGTCTCAAGAGGTGCCAAGCTAGGTTTACACTCTCTCAAGGTGTCCACAAAGAGGTAAGATATCAATATTCGGTTCACTCTTCACAAATTGTGCCTAAGATCATTTCAATCACTTACTTCAATCAATGAATTGGACTAACGAGGCAGTTTCTAGGTGTCATAAAGCATATAACTAAAGGCAACCTTACCACTCATCACATTCGACACAATCATTAAACAAGACTCTACAATTCATAGCTAGCGATTAATGATCATCACAAAAGATCAACTCAAAAACCAACTAGTCACAACGAGATGCTAGAAGTTCACATACAACTTCTGTAACTCAATTTTCCTTATCATAGTCGCACACTCATATAGTTCAATTGAAATCACTATTCAAGTCATCAGTATTGCTCACAACCGACACTCAAAATTGCAAGAGAATAGCTACAACCAAACACATCAATAGGTGGCAATTTTTGAAATCAGTTCAAAACCATATGTAATTCAAAACAATGGAAAAACACAATACTTCAACACCATATATATAAAATACAAGATACGATCCAACATTCACAAAACACAAAAATAACAAGTATCCACAAAAAATCCTAAATGAGGTAGGTATTGATATGCCTTCCCCCACCAAAAAAATCAAGGAGTTGTCCTCAGATGCATTGAATTAACAAAACAGTCTAGAAATGACATAAATTGAGCAAAAATAGTCATCCTGCTAGGTAAGCTTGGGGTGAGCTCTACATATCGGTGACTCCATCTGTCTAGGCATCAGTGCCTAGCTCATCAGTAGCCTTGGCTCCACTAGATCCCACCATCGACGTCTCTCAAAAAATCTTGCACAAATGTATCAAACATAGCTTCCTTTAGATTTATTGCATCATCATACATAGCTGCATCTCCAACACCGAGCTCCACCTAATCAGTCTTAGCCTCAGACTCAACCGACGTGTCCTCTCTATCAACATCTTGAGTCGTAGTAGCTGGAGGATTATATAAACTTATGGGTACGTCTACACTCGGGACCTCAGGAATCTCAACTATGCGGAAAAACACCGACAAATTTATGGACTTGAGCTCATCAACATTCCCTAAATCAGCAACATCAGCCTACAAGGGCTTCACAGTAGCAGAATTAGCCCAACCCTGATCACAAGCCTCTACCCTTACAACAAAGGCATGTAGTACAAGTCAATGACCATCAATCCACTTCCAATGGTCTCTTATCTAATCCCTAATAAGGGCCAAGGCAGCAACAGTCGCTCGCTATATCAACCTGGGCACAATGGCCTCAACTCGGAAGACACACACATTATCATATTGAGCGAGATGACCCATCTTGTATAACATGGACTGGGCGATAGAAGGATGAGAGGTAGTAGCAGGAACAACAACACAGGGAGGGGGTACAATATATGAAGTAGGACGTGATAAATTAGAAAGACCAGAGGTACATGTAGGCTCATTGGTTTGAGGAGGGAGAATTTCTTCTTTCAGCAAGATATCAACGTTAACTACGGGAGACGTATCAACCCGTGCATCTCTTCTCTTATAGGCTTCATCCCTCAAGTACTCTGCCTCGATACGTTGTCAGTACAAGAAGTGGGAGTCGAGCCCTCTTGCATAGCTCGGTGATCAGCAATGCAAAAGAAAGAAAGGTTTGGCTCTGCTTGGCCCTCATGGACATCTCTTTCTCTATAATCAAGCTTAAGTTAAACGTCTCCTAATCAAAGATACAACCAAAACATGTAGCCTTCGGGTGCTGGAGGATTGACTCATTGTGAGATGGCATAATAGTGTTGCTGATGAATCTAAACCAATATCGAGCTGCAACATATAGATCCTTCTGCTCAATACGAACAACAACCTACATCTACCATGGTGTGGTATCAGAAATCAGTGGAGCTAACATACCTTTAAAATCATCGAGGGTCTTCATCTGGATTTTTTCTATATAATAGTGCATGAAGTTTAGTGTATACCTAAGTGGCTCATTTATATCTGAGCTACTGCACTTAACCTTATTACCCCTAACTACTACATAATTAATCGGCTTGAAGGTGTTGTCCTCCTTCTTATCCTTCGGCACCAACTCCCTATATGCCTAAAACAACTCCTAGACCCAAGTAGAGATGTAAGGGCCTCGGGAATTCATGAAAATTTAAAACTTATGGAAATTCAAGGTGATCCACACTTCTGGTTACCGATTTACCACACCATCGGTAGACAACCTCTTATACTATAGAATAGTCCTCAAAACATCAGCCCTTAGTCTATTGAGTGACCGGGTTGGAGGAACCTAGACTTGCGGAGGGGCCTATAATACTCCTAGAGCTAGGGCTGGAGGAAGAGGCGTCGGAGGCACCAGGATCCTTGATGGATCATTCAAAGACTTGGAGCGTAGCTACTCTCTCATAGACAATAGAATCTGGTAATTTTCTGGCTTAGATACGGAGACCAGAGAGCATCTCTCTAAGTGGTCGTCACTCTCAAATGTAGTGAGGTGAGTATCATAGATACCCTCATTGTCGGAGTTCCCTTCCACTGGTGTGGGTTTTCTCAAGGACTTTTCTTTTGCCATTTCCCCCTTTTGAATGAAGTTTGGAAACCAGGACTAAAGAGTCTACACCTTTCTCATTAATAAAAATCTTTCTATCCCACTTTCTTGGCATATGTTCCTTCCTGCAACCATGTATCTAGCCATTTATGCAAAAAAAAATAAAAATACACACGTTAGATTCAATTCGAAAGAATGTTCAAATTTTCAAAACTGCACAAAAAGACTAGTCAAACCATTCGTTGAGTTGTTGAACACCTTTGGTGATTTAAGTCGGGCTCGCCAAAAGTTCCAAAGTGAAATATTTCAAAAGTCAGAATTGGTCTACGATGATCAGGTCCATTTGATGGATCGTTGACACTATTCGACAAACTAGAAGTAGCTCACCGAATGTGACAAAGCAATTTGAAAAATTAGGGTCACAAAAGGGTGATTAAAAGGTTCTTTCGGCGAGTCACCGAGTAAACTCGACATTCTTAGGCGTATGACCAAAAGTTACAAAAGTTAATCCTCAAACAAAGAGAATTAAAAGGCGATCGAGGGGGATTGAGGCTAAACAGTGAACCACTCAGGGAGCTCGACCCAACTCGCTAAATAGTTCAACCTGCCATATTTTCACTATGACCTTTAAAATCTAACCTGCAGCCTATGAAACCTTGGAATTGGTTTTAGACCAATACTACCCATGCCGAAGGGGTAATCAAACTTCACTTATTTGGCCAAAATTAGCCAATTGACATCTTTTTCCCGTAAGAATGATAGCAATCGATCTATCATTGGATAAATTCCAACAATTGACACAATTCGGGGTTACTTAGACTTCACCCACACTAGACCCACAATAAATTCAAACTAACAAATGTTAACATGATAAAGAACCTATTTCACTATTTAAGGCCAATTAAATCAATTTAATCTATACAGTGTCAAACATTAACACCACCCAATACACAAATACAAGTTAAACACAAAAAAACAACACAATGATCATGCATTTTATTGATTTAATCCTAGAGTTGAATGTAAATGTTAACATGTGCAGTCTCAGTACATAAACCATAGTGTACTGGTAGGATCACACGATCAATCCTAGAGTTGAATGTAAAAATTTCACCACAAGGAAGTAAAACAAAATAATACATATATTATCAAACAACATAGGCTCTTAGTCACATTTCACTAATCAACAATACCTATATGCATGTCCCGTATGATCACAAATGGTAATGTACGATTCTCTCACAGAACGAAAATCACATACTTGGTCCTCACATAAAATTCAAACCGAAATGGTTAGTATAACAATGTGGTACCTAAGCCTGTAGCGACCCAAAGGTATCCCTTGGATGTTACCGGTGTATGAGACAACGATAAGTCCCACACAAGCCTCTAATATCAATCATCGCATAATATAAACCCTAAAATAAGTAAGAATTAAAGAATTTCTTCACACACGAAGAATACTTTCATTAATACGCAAACGGAAGACTTTCTTTAAAAACATCTATCTTTCCAATGTCTCTTTAAACCATCTAATACATGGAATGTACAACATAGGGACTAAGCCCATACAAGACTTAAAATAAAGACTAAAGACATAAAAGGAACATGGGCGTCTTGTCCTGGAATCGATGAGAACTCACCAATTTTTCATCTTCAACCCTTAGAAACATACCCATCATCCATGACATATCAAGACTTCCGATTCCCTACACTTAAATCAAAAAGGAAAAAGAAGGGGTAAGCACATTGAATGCACTAAGTATGGAAGCCATGCAAAAATCATGCAAAAGGGAAATTTAGTATAGAAACATGCTTTCATGACATTTTGATAAAAACCTTCATAAAAGAGTTTAAGAGACATAACACAAGTCAAAAATTACATATCAGATATATTCAAGCAATATCAATAACATAAGCATATACACATATACCCCTACTAAAGGTTATCCTAAGACCCACCTGAGTAAGATATGAAGCGGCCGCCCATACAACCCCTTCACACACACCTAGATTCTCCTCAAGACTACCTAAGGTAAGTTATTCTATTTCATCACATATCACATAGTTCATATTCAATAAAACAAGTCTTTACATCATTTAGACTCCCTACCTAAGCCTACTCTAAGACTCACCTAAGTAAAACATGAAGAGACCGCCCATACACCCTCTTATAGCCTACCTAAGCAATCCTCAAAGATAACCAAGATAAGTACCTTTTTATAAAAATATAATTCAGTAAGAAATCATATTTTAATTAAAATCATTTTGAGAGAAAACCATACATTTAGAGGACTTCACATATTGGTCTTGGAAAGACCTATGGAACCCTTATCCTAGCATCTTTAAAGCCTACTCTTTTCATGTATAAATCGCGTCCCATTCTACTTGCTACACATTGTAGAACTTGTCCAATACTATAATGCATCACACATGATGAAAATAGGCATTAACCCACATAGAAAACACTACATAGGCATGGAATGCGAAGTCTACCTTACTCCAATAGAGGGTGTTCTTTTTGCCAAGGGTAGAACTAGGACACATCCCATGTAGGCACATTATTAAGGAATATCAAGGGTTTCTTTGTACTATAGTCTCAACTCAAGTAGAGCCACTCCCCAAGCATATTCACACGGTGCTAACCATGTTCTCAAAGAGTAAGTTCAATCACAAGGACATATGAAGAGGTACCATAATTTAGTCACTACCATAATCATAATACACCTTACAAAGGATGGGTCAACTAGGGCTGCCACTAAATGGTAAATAAGGATAGCTCAATGACTTTCTTAGAGATGGTTTCATGTCATTCCAGCCAACCTATCCCTAAGTCCATCATTCACACGAGAAGGATACCATTATGGTTTTCAACTTCAATGATATCATAACGTTCTTTCTATATTCAAGGTTTCACATTATTCATTCTTAGAAGGGCACCATCTTAGGTCTACCGATCCTAGACTTTCATTCATCAATCATCCATACAGATACATGAAAAGGGTGCTTTAGCCTACCAATTCAAGAAATCACATATTCACATATCTTTCATTCATGAAGAAGAGGGACTTAGGTAAACCAAATCAAGACACAACATTCATTACACCATTCATACAATATCATTCAAGTACCAAGTAGGAACACTAAGTCTACCTAACAAGATACCCTATCCACACATATAGAAACTCAACATATTCTACAAAAGTCACTCATAATCATTTAAGAACAACATGCTTTAACCTCACACATCCATATACCACATTATCATACACATCATTTTAAGAAAAATCATAACATAATAACTCATACTAGACCACATGAGTCATTACAAGAGTACTACACTCATATCCTCACATTATACTAGATTACACATATATCACATCATAACATCACTTTACATATTCGTACAAGCCATAACACCTTATAGATGATCATATTAATTCACATAAACATCTGCACATTATACCTTTATACAAGCCCTAGCATGCTACTACAATATACATAATAATATCGATAAGGCCATGTTCATCACAAAATCAACACATAAACACCGTCAGCATAAGTGTGCCATAACAATCAGTAGTAATTCTATAACAATTCTACACAATATAGAGAGATCAAGTCAATTTCATCATTATCATCAACATTACTTGGCCATATCAATCAATTCACTTCACAAAGGTTCTTGCAATAGCCATCAACACAACTCCAAACCAACAACCCAACAATATATAATATGAATATAATCAAATTAAGGCAGCCTATAAACCATTCAATCATGATCTATACATAAATCAATAACCCAAAGCAACATACAGAAGAATTCAATAATATCAAGCCATGATCAATTCACCCACATTATAGCAAAATATAGAGATTAGAGAAGGTCAACGGTTCATAGAGATTTTCATTGGAAAACATCAATTATACATCAATAACATAATATCTTAATGTTTGAAACCATTTTATACAAGAACCCATGACTTAGACTAGAAATTGGACATTTTCATAAACTTTGAAATCTTCGAAATCACTTTGAAATTTTCTCTAAGATGATAGAAAACCTTAGATAAAAAACTTCCACACCTTATTAGAAGAATCCAAACAGAATCAAAGAAGAACTCCATTAAAATCCATCATCCAAGCTCCTTCTTCCTCTTGAGCTATCATGCAAGTTTTTGGAGAGAATTTGGGAGGAAAAGGGTTTTGACTTAGGCGCTAGGGTCTAAATAAGGACTAAATCACTTTAATACTCTTAAAATACCCAAATATGACTAAAACAACCGTCCTCGTAATTTATAAGATGTCAGGTGAATTTCCCAAAACACCCCAAGCATTGGCAGAGTTGCAGGCAGTTTCCAGGCCCTCTATATACGCCTACAACGATGGACCATCGTTTGAGTGACTCCCCGTCAAAGGGGTCCGTTGTTTGGGTATGCAGCTTTAAAACCTGTGGGTCTTGCAGACCTTGCAGGCTTAATCGACACCCGAGGTCGATGGATCGTTATTTTATCGACTGGCCATTCCTTAGGGCCGTCATTTTACACTGCCTGGAAGTTCTACCCCTTTGAGTCCAGACGTTAAACCCCTAAACATACATGTCTAGGTGTTAGGAACCTCCCCTATCAATTTCAACTCGAAACAAGTCACGAGACATGCAAAGGCACACTAGAACACATGCAAGCACATAAGGACTAGTCGTCAAACGTCTTGGTCGTTCCTTCATGTTTGACTTCAAACTCAAACGGAATGACTTCAAAACTCATATACACATTTATTAAGATATTTAGCATCCCTTAAAGCACAAGTGAAGCTCTATATAAGACTAGTTCATTTTTAGGGTCGTCACATTCTCCCCCACTTGGAAACATTCATCCTCGAATGAAACTTAAACACTTTAAAGGGAAAACGACCAAAGCAACATCCCACATTCAAGCATATAATATCATAAACCATACAAACATAAAAAGGAACATCACTCCACATAAAAGACATCAAACAACTTCATGCAATTCAAGAAAATAGAACTACATCTATCAACTCATTATGCATCATTCTTTACCATTTCCCATGCTATTGGAGGAACTTCCTTCTCCAAGTTATATCATGATCATTTAAACATTACTAAGCACATCATGCATTTTCTCATCAAAGCATAATCATGCAACATTTCAATAAGGCACATTTAAGCAACTTTTCTCATAAAGGCTCAACATGTAACTTCTCAACAACAAATTAGGCATGCTTAACAAGTCAATCTCATGAAGCAAATACACAATCTACCCTAAATGCACATGAACATGAGGAAATACTATGCATAAAAACTCATTTTCTCATTTAACAAAATTCAACTAAAACATGCATATCATAAGGAGAATATTTGGAAACTTATTTTTCACAAAAGACTTCAACATAAACCAAGTCACTAGGAACTCTTGGTTTTAGGCTTGAATAAGCACATAAGGGAAAGATAAAGATATCTCACTCCCAACTATCTCTCTATACACCATACTCCCCCAATTGGGAGAAACCCAATCTAATGTCAACATAAACATACCACAAGGATCTCCCTCAATAAACCTTCAACCTTACCAACACCAATCTCACCCTCTGTTCACTTCATGAAACCTCTTGAAACAACAACAACATCATCCCCCTTACTAGGAGAAACTCACCTTTACTCATTCAAACATCACCTCCTTCCTTTGTAAGGTTGGATCTAAGCAACTTCAAATTATCTCAACTACCACACCTCCACAATATAACATCATACTTCACCATTTCTTTCAATAATATTCCCCTCATAAGGTAACTCAACCAACCTAAGGTCATCAACACAACCTTCCATATCCCATCTCACATGTCACACACCACCTCCGCAATATAACATCATACTTCACCATTCCTTTCAATAATACTACCCTCATAATGTAACTCAACCAACCTAAGTCATCAGCACAACCTTCCATATCCCATCTCACAAGTCACACACCAATGGTACCCCTTTCACGTTACCGGCGTATGATACAAAGAGAAGTCCCACACAAGCCTCTCGTATCAATTATCGCATAATATACACCCTAAAATAGGTAAGAATTTAAAACTTTCTTCACACACGAAGAATACTTTCATTAATACGCAAACACAAGACTTTTTTTTAAAAAACATCTATATTTACAATGTCTCTTTAAACCATCTAATACTTGGAATGTACAATATAGGGACTAAGCCCATACAAGACATAAAATAAAGACTAAAGACATAAAATTTATGTGTGGGTCTTGTCCTTGAATCGATGAGGACTCACCAATACTTCATCTTAAACCCTTAGAAACCTATCAATCATCCATGACATATCAAGATTTCCAATTGCCTACAATTTAGTCAAAAAGGGAAAAGAAGGGGTTAGCACATTGAATGCACTAAGCACGGAAGCCATGCAAAAACCATGAAAAAGGGACATTTAGTATAGAAACATGCTTTCATGACATTTTCATAAAAACCTTCATAAAAGAGTTTAAGAGACATAACACAAGTAAACAATTACATATAAGACATATTCAAGTAACATTAATCACATAACCTTATTAACATAGAACCCCTACTAAAGATTATCCTATGACCCACCTAAGTAAGATATGAAGCGGCTGCCCATAAAACCCCTTCACATACACCTAGATGATACTCAAGACTACCTAAGGTAATTTATTCCATTTCATTACATATCAGATAGTTCATAGTCAATAAAACAAGTCTTTACATGATTTAGACTCCCTACCTAAGGCTGCTCTAAGACTTACCTAAGTAAAACATGAAGAGACCGCCCATACACCCTCTTCAAGCCTACCTAAGAAACCCTCAAAGCTACCCTAGATAAGTATATTTTTATAAAAACATACTTCATTAAGAAACCATATTTTCATTAAAACCATTTTTAGAAAAAACCTCACATTTAGAGGACTTCACATATTGGTCTTTGAAAGACCTAGGTAACCCTCATCCTAGCATCTTCAAAGACTAATCGTTCCATGTATAGAAAACATCCCATTACACTACCTACACGTTGGAACTTCTCCAATACTAGAATGCATCCACATGATGAGAATAGGCATTAACCCACGTAGACTATACTAGCTAGGCATGGAATCTGGAGTCTACCCTACACCGATGGAGGGTATTCTACTTACCAAGGGTAAAACTAGGACACATCCTATATAGGCACACGGTTAAGGAATATCAAGGTTTTTTTGTACTGTATTCTCAACTCAAGTAGAGCCACTCCCCAAGCATATTCACTCTGTGTTAGCCATGTTCTCATAGAGTAAGTTCAATCACAAGGGCATATGAATAGGTAACATACTTTAGTCACTACCAAAATCATAATACACCTTACCAAGAATGGTTCACTAGGGGTACAACTCAATGGTCAATAAGGATAGCTCAATGAATTTCTTAGAGATGGTTTCATGTCGTTCCAACCAACCTATCCCTTTGTCCATCATTCATACGAGAAGGATACCACAAGTATATCATAACCTTCTTTCTATATTCAAGGTTTCACATTGATCATTCTTATAAGGGCACCATCTTAGGTCTACCGGTCCTAGACTTTCATGCATCAATCATCCATACACATACATGACAAGGATGTTTTAGCCTACCAAGTCAAGGAATCACATATTCACATATCTTTCATTCATCAAGAATAAGGACTTAGCTCTACCAAATCAAGATACAACATTCATTACATTATTCGTACAATATCATTCAAGTACCAAGCAGGGACACTAAGTCTACCTAACAAGATACCCTACCCACATATATAGAAACTTATCATATTCTACCAAAGTCACACATAATCATTTAAGAACAACATGTTTTAACCTCACACATCCATAGACCACATTACCATACACCATCTCTTTAAGAAGAATCATAACATAATCACTCATACAAGACCACATAAGTCATTACAAGAGTGTTACACTCCAAATCCTCACATTATACAAGATTAAACATATATCACATTATAACATCACCTTACATATTCATACAAGCCATAACACCTTATACATGATCATATTATTTACATAAACAACTTCACATTATACCTTCATATAAGCCCTAGCCTGATACTACTACAATATACAAAATAATGTCGACAAGGCTATGTTTATCACATGATCAACACATAAACACCGCCACCATATGTGGACCATACCAATTAAAAGTAATTCTACAAAAATTCTACACAATATAGAGATATCAAGTCAACTTACCTCCTTTCCATCATTATCATGAACATTCCTTGGTTATTTCAATCAATTCACCTCACAAAGGCTCTTACCAATAGTCATGAACACAACTCTGAACCAACAATCCAACAATCCAACAATATGAATATAATCAAATAAAGGCAGCCTATAAACCATTCATTCATTATCTATACATAAATCAATAGCCCAAAGCAATCTACACATGAATTCACTATTATCAAGACATGATCAATTCACCCACATTATAGCGAAATATAGAGATTAGAGAAGGTCAAGGGTTCATAGATATTTTCATTGGAAACATCAATTATACATCAATAACATCATATCATAATGTTTGAAAACATTTTAGGAAAGAACCCATGACTTAGAGTAGAAATTGAACATTTTCATAAACTTTGAAATCTTTGAAATCACTTTGAAATTGGCTCTAAGGTGATAAAAAGCCTTAGATAAAGAACTATCATACATATATTATAAGAATCCAAAGAGAATTGAAGAAGAACTCCATTGAAATCCATCATCCAAGCTCCATCTTCCTCTTGAGCTCTCATGGAGGTTTTTGGAAAGAAATTAGGAGGGAAAGGGTTTTGACTTAGGTTCTAGGGTCTAAATGAGGACTAAATCACTTTAATACTCTTAAAATACCCAAATACACCTAAAAACACTGTCCTCTTAATTTATAAGACTTGGGATAAGTTTCCCAAAACACCCCAAGTATTGGCCGAGTTGCAGGCAGTTTGTAGGCCCCCCATCTACGCCCACAACGACGGACCATCATCTGTGTGATGCCCTATCAAAGGGGTATGCCATTTGGGTATGCCATGTCTTGCATACCTTGCCGGCTCAATTGATTCCCAAGGTCTACGGGCTGTCGTTTGATCGACTGGCCATCCATTGGGGACATCGTTTGACACTTCCTGGCAGTTCTGCACCTTTGAGTTGGGGTCCTTTTTTAGGGCCCCTTGTGGGTCCTGGGTGGAGTCGTACTCGGACGTTAAACCCCTTATCATGCACGTCGAGGTCTTAGGAACCTCTCCTATCAATTTCAACAAGAAACAAGTCACGAAACATGCAAAGACACACTAGAATACATGCAAACACATAAGGATTAGTCGTTGAACGTCTTGGTTGTTCCTTGACGTTTGAATTCAAACTCAATCGAAATGACTTCAAAGCTCATATAAACATTTATTAAGCTATTTAACAGCCCTAAAAGCACAAGTAAAGCTCTAGATAAGACTACTTCCTTTTTAGGGTCGTCACAAAGCCATCCATAGTTAGTGTACCGACTAGATACATGAGACAATCAACAATACAAACGCTCATGCACAATCACATGCATAATGAAATCATTTTATATGTCTCCCTTTATATGCACAACCATGCATTAAACCAATGATACTACAAAGCAGTAGAAATGCATGCATATATCAATGAAAAACATACAATCATCACCTACCTCGAATTAATCCCCTTTAAAACTCTAAAAAATTACCCCTTGCGAAGTATCATGGATTATTTTTGGTGTAAAACAAATAAAATAAACAACAAACAATCACTAATGGCCTATAAATTACCTAAATTATCAACAAATCCTAACTCCAAATCAATATATTAGCATCTTTCTCAATCTAGAGCTTTTTCCACCATGGAGTCATGTCAAAAACTCTCTTTTAAGTTAAATAACCTAGATTATAAGGCTTAAGAATCACTACACAAGTTTGCAGAGTCAAAAGCTTACCTTTATAATAAATTTTGTTCAATAATAACTCCAAACTGCCAAAAATTGCGCCTCTAAACTACAAGAACACAATGTGTAGAAAATAGGTATTTTGAGGCTAATTCCATAAAACCATTTGTCACTTGCTATATCACTCTACACACACCGTTATAGTGGGAAATTGAAAGGCCGGTTTGTAAAGGAAACTTGTAGGATTTGGTAGTTGCTACAAGTTTTGTATGAAGCTAACTATGGAATGTACAATGTCCTAGGTTTGTAGGAAAGCAATTGTAGTAGAGATTGGGAAATTTTATTTAGAAATTTCCAACTCCCATGTGAGGTCTTAGACTTGGTAAATTTTGATGTTTCAGGTTGAACCAAAGAATTTACAGAAAATATCATATGGTCCATAAAAAGTTGTTCTTGGTTTGGTATGGAGAATTGGGTCTCCTGAGCTTATGGATGGTCAGGACGGTTTGTAGCCCTTTTTACGGACCGTACATAGTGTCATAGGTGCATTTCAATAGCTTTTAGTTTAGGATATTTGAGTCTTTTATTTACCTTTTAATTCCAAACTATGTTATTTCTAGACCATTTATAAGTCTTAAGGTGATTTTACACTTTAGAATTCTTTGATTCCCTCTTATTCACTCAAAAACCCCAAAGACTCCCAAATCTTCTTCTCTAAATATTCTCTCAAGGTGGATTAAGGTGCTTCCAGCTGCAGGTTTCCTCTTGAATTTCAAAATATAGTATGTGTGAAGTTCATCAATCGACCTCTTTTCATCCATTTAGCCACAATGAAACCCTAATTTCACTTATGAATTTCAACCTAAATTTTAGGGTTTTGTGTGATTCTTTATAGGTTCATATTTTTATGAACAAATTAATTTTATTTGATCTTATTACCCATAATTAGATCTAAAGTACATATTCTCAATGATTTCATATGAAAATAATTCTACATAAAAAGTTTATGATTATGAACTAAGCTTTGAAGATATGCATGTATTATGAATTGATATTTTTTTTAATCAAGGATACTTTTAAATAAAGTATCAATATGTTTTATGAAAATATTGCTTCCAACTGAAATATACATTCCCACTAAGAAAATATGAACATGATTATATGCTTTAGATAAGTATTTGTAATACCTTAGTATATTTGTTAGTTGAGTTTAGAAAAGGAATGTTGTATTTTTTGGACTGTAACAGAATCTTACGAACCCACCTACTAACCGAAGGGAGGAAATCGTAAAACTTGGAGTTGGATTTTAGAAAATGTCACATCTTTGATGAGTTTCTATGGACCAATATGACAGTCTATAATAAGTTATATGGAACGTAGGAAATGTGTGTAGAATTTATTCACACTAAGTGAAATTATTTAAATTTACTTTGGGTCTTATGAGAGGGTCCCACGGGATGCAGAAAGTCTCATGACCATGGTATGTGGAATTATTCAGAATGATGAGGCCCAGGAAGGGATTCTACGGCTAACCAGGACAGTCTGTAGAAGTTCCTACGGATTGTAGGTTGAAGTCGTGAAACCATTTTCACAATTTTTATGTCAAAGTTAGTCGGGTCATTTCCTATCCTTCAAACTCCTATACTATGTCATTTTGACCCTATAAATAACCAACCTAACTGTGTTTATTCTTCAAAATTTCCCACTCTCTCTCATTCTCTCAAAATCCTTAAAAGCTCCTAGGTCCTCTTCTCTCAATTCTCTCCAAGGATCTTCAAGAAATTTTAGGGTTCTTCAAGATTCAATGCTTATTCATCAATTCTTAGGCATTTGATTACCTAAGGTGTGTGATAACTTCACCAATAGATCTATTTCATCCATTTTTGTTCCAAAAAAGTCTAAATCTCGATTATAATTTCAATCCAACTCTCTTAGGTTTTATACTATTCTTCATGGGTTCAATTTATTATGATTCAATTGCCTTTATTTGGTCTTATTTGACATGATTTAATTACATTTTTTCATTTGATTTCATGTCAACCCAATCATATGTCTATTATATAAATATGTATCATGATTATGATATTATGCACAGATCATGAATTTATGGGTTTATGGATAAAAATACTTTTACAGTAAGTATTAATGATCGTGAAAGGTTTTCTCACTATAAAGATAACAATTATTTAGATACATAGAAAGGTAACTGCAGTATGAACAATTTATGAAATCATGATTTTGAGAGGAGGTATTCTATGATATAAACTTATGATTAAGTTTGTATTAATAGAATCTTAGCATTCTAAAGTATCATATTATGATAAGATTATACCTATTTTCCATAGAGATATTACTTAAAAAATGATGACCTTAAGATGGAGTATTTACTCTTAGTAAATGTTGTCTTTAGTAGCAGTCTCCCTGTCTATAACTATGTGGCCCCTTAGGAGTTACCTTGATAGGCATAGCTAGTTGATCCACCTAAAATAATATGTATGGACCTTACATTATCAAGTAGGACAACCTATTTTCACAGTGGGTAAAGACCGGATTCTACATTATAGCTCACGTGGTCTATGTCGGTTATTGGTAACAATCTCATAAAGGAACTATGATTTTACTTAAAAGGATACACGATTTCCCTTAATGATTATGACTTAAGTATTTCTCATGTTTTTACGATGTGAATTGACCTTCTTCCATGATTCATGATCTTGGCGTAATAAGTTTTACGATATTTCACTTAGTCATGCATATTATTGTTTTAAGTTCATTATATTAACATGTTTACATTAATGCATGTTTTACCGATATTTAGTATATTCAACGTAACAATGCATATTGTACCTGTATTGTTTCATTATATAAGATTCAATGTTCCTCCTCTGGTATATGGAAAGATTAGGATAGCTCAATTGTGGATTTTTAGTGGTTATTCCTCGTTGTTTGAGGGCAAGATCACACTTATGAGTTTTATTGCTTTCATTTCATTTTTCAGTTTTCATACTTACGACGTGGTTTAGGGTTTTTCGCTAACCATATATATGATTGTAGAAGGCATTGTCAAACAATTAAGGTTTTCAACATTTATGTCGAGTCTTGTATTTCAAATTTCTTCTATGATTGAGACTTTACTTTGAGACTTCATTCAACTATGTTAAGTATTGAATGTACGTTTTCTTTATTTCATTCTTATGTCAAGTGGCTTGTTTAGGTTCTCTCGGGATTTTAATCACCATGTCACATCTAGAGCTTAGTTTGGCTTGTAACATTATCTTTATGAGTATATTAGAAAATCCTGATTTTGAAAGGAACTAGTTTATAACATATATTTTACAATTGAATTGGTATTACTAGATTTTTACCATTTCAAGTATTATGATTATGATATGATTATTCTTATTTCAAGTAACATGATTATGGTATGATTATGCTTATTTGTACTGGGAGGTTACTTAGAACCAAGTGGTCTTTTGGATGGAGGCTAACCCTTTAGTAGAGGCAAAGTTCTTTAGTATCAATCCATTTGTCCCATGACTACATGCTTGCATAGGACTTTGTCCTGATTGGACATAACTAGTGGATCCGTCTAAGCTTAAGATGATCCTTACCTTCACAAGTAGAAAACTCTATTTTCAGTGTAGGAGTAATGCACCAGACTTAATGTTATAGTTCACATGATTTATGTTTGTTAACGGTAAATATTCCACAAAAGAATATGGTGTGACTTCCTCAAAAGACTATAATTAAATCTATGTTATCACTATTAAATATTGCATTAACCTTGTTCAATAATTTTATGAATTTTGTTTATCAAGATTGGATTTATTGTACTTGGTGATGCCATTTCATATTTTCTTTCTTAGCATGCTTAATGTTTACATACATGCATTTTCCCCATACGTACTACACTCCTAGTACTAAGGCATACATTCTCTTGTGCCTATATTGTCTAATAATATAAGATTTGATGTTCTTCTATTCGATCTTGGTTAGTGGATTGATTAGTGTTGCTTAATATTTTGGTGAGTCCTCATGGTTCGAGGTTATAGCCACATATTATGAGTTTTTATGCATTTCTTACTTTTTAGTGTCTAGACTTAGTTTTTGAGCTAGAGCTTGTCCTAGACAAACCTATGATTGGTAGAGGATTATTGTAAGAACTAGTGAATTTCCTCTTAGTCAGTCATATACTCCCATTTTAGCAACTTATGTCACTTGTACTTTTGATACTTATATTCTTATGTTATGCTTTATTTTATTAATATGTTTGTCATACTGTAATTCTCAGGTGAAGTGTCTTGTTTAAGATCTCTAGAATCTGATCCACTATGTCACATCTAGGGGGTAGTTTAGATAGAGAAGAACTTTGAATTCATTGCAAGGTTTATACAGATTCCTACGTGTCTGACAAGGTGCATTTTGTATAATATTATTAGTGGGTGTGAAGTGTGACACATTTGTTAATAGGAGGCTACAAAACATTTAGAAAAATTAAATTTTTCTTTACGCTAAAGTCATGAAATAGAGTTTAACTCTATAAAAGGCCTTCCTCAAAACTCTTGTTCTATGCATTTTTAAACATGCCTCGAAGAAGAGCTCCATTGAGAAAAAATGTCAATGACAATGTGGAACTGAATGTTTCTCAACCACCAATTGACCCTTTAGTTGAGCAAGTGTCCTATGCGTAGTTTAGGGCTAATTTCTAATTGTTGACCTAAACTATGAGTGCACAAGCTAAGAGGCAATTTATAACTCTTATGAAAATGAATGTTGTTACATCGACAACAAGAAGGGTAAAACAGTTCGCGAGGATAAATCCTCTGGAATTTCATGTGTTCAAAGTTAATGAAGATCCACAAGAATGTATAGAGGGAGTCCACAGGATTGTGGAAATTATGCGAGTGACTCTAGTGGAAAAGGAAAACTTGCCCTCTTAAAATTGAAAGGAGTTTCTAAATAAAAATTTTCTAAATAGAAGGACGAAAGGGCATTGAATTTAGGTTCCTTGGATTGGGACAAGTTAAAAAGGGTGGTTATTGAACAATTCATTTCCTTTGAGATGCGGGAGGCTAACGTACATGATTTTATAAAACTAAGGTAAGGAAACATAGTGTCAAGTAATACACTTTGAAGTTCACTCCCTTGTCAAAGTATGCTCCAACGATGGTTGCCGACTCTAGAGATTTTATGAATAAGTTTGTGTAAAGTGATTCTCCAATGGTAGTCAAAGAGTATAGAACCTCCAGGTTAATCTAAGATATGGACATCTCTAAGTTGATGAATCATACTCAACAAATCCATGAAGAAAATCTTAAGGAAAGGGATAGGGAGGCTAAGAGGTAAAGAACATATAATGGTAATTTCACTCACTCGAGGTCCAACAGAATGAATGTTATGAGTTTTTGAAAAGGTTCTCAATCTTACTTTACATAATTCTTCGATTAAAAGGTTCAACAAAAATAGGGTGTCGTACCCAAAGCATATGAAGGTGGTTCTAGTGGATATTTATTCCTCACTTGCCAAAAGTGTGGCAAAATTCATATGGGAGATGTTTAACTGCTAGGGATGGTTGTATGGTTGTGGTAAGAGTATTCACAGATTGAGAGACTACCTTCTCCTTCTAGGAAGGGTTGATGTGGTCGTCAGGCTCACCCTAGGTTCTCTTATGGTCATCTGACTGAGCAAGGTGCTTCTTCTAGTTCTGGTAGTTAATTTCATAAGATGGTAAAATGAGTTGGTTCTTGATATGCATAGACTTGCTTATTTGGGTATTTGCTTCGTTGATTTT
Organism: Solanum sitiens; assembly: GCA_016801875.1. Lineage (NCBI taxonomy): Eukaryota > Viridiplantae > Streptophyta > Magnoliopsida > Solanales > Solanaceae > Solanum > Solanum sitiens. Next base: position 2,059,771 of record JABWTJ010000071.1, read on the forward strand.
GAGGATGGTGGTATCATTATTCATAATAGTGCATAATAATCCTTTGTATCTGATGTGATAGCTAAGTAAGATATTGATCCGGATAAATTTGAACTAAAGAAAAATGGTTTTTGAAAAAATCATGAGGCTTTCTCTCAATGGGGATATGGTGTGCGTCATTACCAAGGTCAGGTATGTGTTTGAATGTTTATGAGTTGAGGCGGCAAATTTTATTAGAAACTCATAGTTCTCAATATTCTAGTCACCTAGAACCAATCAAGACGTACTCTGATTTACAAGAACTTTATCGGTTGAATGAGATGAAGAGGTATATTGACAAATTTGTGGCTAAGTGTCCTAATTGTAAACAAGTTGAAGTTGAGCATAAAAAACCTGGAGGTTTGGCTCAAGATATGAATATTCCTTTTTGGAAGTGGGAAGATTTGAATATGTACTTCATTATGGGTCTACCTCATTCCCATCGACAATATGATTGTATTTGTGTTATTGTTAATTGAACGATTAAGTTGGCGGATTTTCTTCTCGTGAAGACCTCATTTTCAATAAAAGACTACTAGGATCTACAAAACATACAAGAGATGCTGATGTTTCAAGAAGTGACTTTATACATCATTCCAACAAAGGTACTTAGTTTTGGAGGTCATTTCAGAAGGTTATTGGTACTCAAGTGAAGCTTAATATATATATTTTTCTGCATTATTATTGTCAAGCTAAGTGTACTATTTAGACTTTTCAAGATATGTTGAGAGCTTGTGTCATTGACTTCTATTGTAATTGAGATGAGCATTTTACTTTGATTGAGTTCTCTTATAATAATAGTTATTACTTAAGTAAGCATATGCCTCCACTAAGGCTTGCTATGGTAGGAGGTATAGGTCTCCTATTGATTGGTTCAAATATTGAGAGGTCACTTTCAAAGGACCCAAGTTAGTGCACAAGGCTATGGATAAGGTTTGACCTATTAGAAGAAGAGAGCTTGAATTTAATGTTAATGATTGAGTTTATTTGAATTTCTCACCCATGAAGGGTGTGATGAGATTTTGGAAGAATAGGAAACTTAGTTCCTATAATGTAGGCCCATACCAGGTTCTGAGGCCTTTCAAAAAGGTAGCATATAAGTTAGATTTTCCTTCCAATCTGGTATCAGTTCATCTAGTATTTCATGTTTTGTGGTTGAAAATTGTATTGGTAATCCTAATTCGGTGGTGGTATTTATCTTAAGAAAAGTTTGTCTTTTGAAGAGGTTTCGTTTGAGATTGGAGACCGTAAACTCCAAAAGTTGACAAAATAAAGAAGTTGATTTCGTTAAAGTCCTTTGGAGGAATCGATTAGTTGAGGGTACTAATTAACAGGCCAATGTCGATATAATGTCAAAGTACCCCCCACCATGTCTTTCCCCCTGCTTTTGTTTCAGCTTGAGGTATTAGTTCCTCATGTTTACTCTTTTAAATTCAGGGGTTTTATCTATTACCATGATTCCTTATGCATTCATATTCATCAAATCAGTTTTGAAGTTCATGTTTTAGCTTGAGCCGATTATTCCTTGGTTTTATGCATTTTGACGGGATCTACATTCAAATTTGGGTTATTAGATCTCCTTCGCTATTCTATTCATGCTACCTTGAGTCTCATTTGAGGATGAATATTTCCGAGGGGTAGATATTGCAACACCTCAAAAAATTGGTATGTTTGTATGCAAGGGAAATTTCTAGTTTTTATTGCCTCTACATGTTCCAACGGAGCCAACTATGGTTTGTACAAGGTCCTACAATCCATGGGAAGGCGGTCATGCTTGAGTGTGGAAAAAATTGAAATTTCTAATTTAAATATGAGGTTCTTACTGACCAACAAGATGGTTCGTAGATTTTTGTTCGCGCTTTAGAGGAGACTCGTTGGTTGAGTTTCTAAACATGGTAAATTTTTATGCTTCAAGTAGTATGGAAGAATGAATAGACCCTACAAGCTTATACATTTTGTGGAAGCGGGTTCAAGGTTTTGCCTACGTAGGACAACCTGGACTTTCTGTAACCCTTTGTACGGACCGTAATATGTGCATTTAAGTATTTTTTGTTTAGGGTTATTTAGGTCTTTTACAGCCTTTCAATTCTTAAAATATGTTATTCTTAGACAATTGCTAAATTCAATAACTAATTTTAAACTTCAAAATTCTTCCTTTTCCATTTATTGACTAAAATTTCTAAAAAGCTCTCAAGTATTCTTCACCAACAATTTTGTTAAGGTGGATTAGGGTTCTTGACACTTCTAGTTTCCTCTTTCAATTCAAAGGCTAAGATTCATCAAGGTATGTGGGAATTTCATCAATATTCCCTTTCAATTCCATTAAGCCTCAAAGAAATCTCCATTTCTCTTATGAACTTCAACCCACATTCTAGGGTTTTGCATGATTATTTATGCGTTCAATTATTTATGAACTATTTAATATATTTGATCTTATTATGAATGATTTGAATAAAATACAAATTTTCATATGAAATTACGCTACATGAATATTTATGATTTTGAACAACGCTTTGATGATATGCATGTATGATGGATTGAGGGATTTATGAATTGAGGATTCTTTCGAATAAAGTATAAGCATATGTTATGTAAAGGTTGCTTCCAATTAATGTATTCCCATTATGAAAATAAAATCATGATTTAGATGCTTTAGATAAGTATGTTTAAAAGTATTTTATGAAATTATGATTTTGAAAGGAGTTATTCTATGAAATTTATGATTGAATTGATATTACAAGATTCTTACCATTTCATGTATTATGATTATGATATAATTATTATTATTTATATTGGGAGCTTAGTTATCATAGAGTGGAGTTTGGGATGGAGGGTCACTCGTCTTTAGTGGCAGAATGCTTTCGTACTAATCCCTTTGTACCATAGCTACGTGCCCTGGTAGTGTTTCCCCAATTGGACATAGCTAGTGTATCCACCTAAGCTTAAGAACATGGTCCTTACCTTGGAAAGTAGGATACTGTTGTTATAGTGTACATGTAGTACACTAGATTCATGTTATAGCTCACATGATTTATGTTAGTTAACATTAAACGTCTCAAAAAATAATATGGTCTTGTCAAATTGTTATGACTTCCTCAAAAGACTATGATTTAAGCTCATGTTATGGATATTAAACATGTCATTTACCTTTTACTATGATTTGATTAATTTAGCTTATTAAGATTTTATATGTTTTACTAGGTCATGTAGTATAATTTATTCGGACTTATCATCAATTTTCCCATATTTAGTACATTCTGAGTACTCACGCATATATTCTCTTATCCCTGTATTTTCTCATAACATAGGACCTGGTGTTCCTCCATCTGGCTATGGGTAGTGGATTGATCACCGTTACATACCGGTTTTGTGAGACCTCATGGTTCAAGGGCATGACCACATGTTATGATTCTTTATGACTTTGTTACATTTATGTTTCTAGAATTATTTTAGGATCTAGGACTTGTCCTAGCAAAACCTCTAATTACTATACGCTTGTTGTAAGACTTAGTAGATTTCCTATTAGTTTGTCATGTACTCTTATTTTGCAATCTTATTTCACCTAGATTTTTTAGACTTATCTTCAGCTTTAATGCTTTATTCTATTAAGATGTTTATTCTACTCTCATGCTTCTTCAAGTAGATTATTTATGGTTTCTCAAGACACTATTCGATATGTCATATCTAGGGGTTGTTTGAATCATGATAGACAGGCCATTTTTGGACTACACAACCCATTTCAATAAATAACAATTTACCCTCCACTTCTCCTCGACTAATTAAACATGAAAAATTGGGCTAAAGTAGAAAAAAGGGTAGTACTTGAAAATTCGAACAAGTGTAAGTACTTGTCTTGCATGTCCTTTTCTGTCTCCCAAGTATCCTCCTTTAACTGGAACATTTCTCAACTAAACGTTCAGTGATTTGATCTCTTTTTTCCTTAACTTTCTAACATCTTGATCAAGAATAGAAATCGGTTCCTCTTCTTTTTGCAAGTTCGTGTGCAATACTATTGACTCTCAGTTGATGATATAGTCTCCATCTTTATATATTTCTTTTTTATGGACATATGAAACACTTAATGTACCTCAATAAGGTTAATTGACAATGCTAACCTATAGGCGACTATCCCCAAACCTTCAATAACCTCAAATGGTCAATAGTAATGTGGGATAAGCTTACACTTCATACCAAACCTCATTACTCCTTTACACAGGTGACATACTCAGCAAATCATCAAACTGAAAAGCCATGTCTATTACCTTACAATCTGCATACTCATTCTTCTTGGTTGACCAAAAACTTAGCATGAATCCCCCTCAGCCTTTCCTGCACTTCCCTAACCAAATCCACACCCAAAGGTTTTACGTACCCAACCTCAAACCAACCTATGGTTGATCTGCATCCCCTCCCTTAGACTGCCTCAAATGGTGCCATATCAATGGTGGAATGATAATTGTTATTATTGGAGAACTGATATAAGGGTAAATTCTGATCTTGATAGCCCCCAAAACCAATTGCACACCCCAATACCTAAATATTACTCTATGACAATCCGTCAGTTTCTGCGTGGAAAGTTGCATTGAAAGTGAGTTGAGTGTCTAAAAATGATAGAAAGGGGAACCTCTTTCAACCTTACTATCTCAATGATATAAATCTTTTCCTACTTCTTAGAGTTGTAATCCACTCTGGAATGAAATGGGATTATTTGGTCAACCTGTCAATAATAATCAAAACCAAAATCATATTTCCACAAGGTCGTAGGTAGTCCTACTAAAAACTCCATGTATATCATTTCCCACTTCCATTCAGAACTGGGCATCCTCTAAAGAAAACTTACAGGCCTATGGTGTTCATTCTTTACATGTTGGCGATTATGATAGTTGGAAGCATACCCTGTAATTTCCTTTTTCATCCTTGGACACCAATAAAATAGTCTCATATTCTTATACATCTTGGTAAAACCCAGATGAATAGAATATCATGAATCATGAGACTATGAAAACACATTCTACATCAATTCATCATCCCGAGGAACACAAATCCTTCAACTAAAACTCAACACAAAATGTGCATCATAGTGGCATCTTGGGTCTCCCCATACTCCACCTTACCGTTCATATTGAACAATTCCTCATTATCAAATAGCTTGGCCTTGATTTAATCTATGATGGTAGGCTTAAACTAAATACTATCTAACACCCCACCCTTCTCAAAGATTCCCAACAACATGAACTTAAGAATCCAAAGTCTAATATTCTAAGGATAGGGTCACTTAGGCCTCATTTGTCTGCACTTAATGGGGGTCTGAATCTTAATCATTCAAATTCACATCATTAAGTGTGTTTGGTTTTAAGGACCGAATTGGAATTATTCAGATTTAGTTCATTTGTTTTATTTTCTTATAAGTCTCTTAATGGGTCTGAATATGTCTGAATGAATAAGATATGTACACGCTCTTAACACACTATCAGACACAAAATAAGAACGAATAAGATCTGTAACGCACTCTTAACACCATTCAGACTAAAAAATAAGACTCCTATCTTAATTCAACTAAATCACAAGACTCAAAAAGTTTTTTTCTTATTTAATTAATGTTAATTACATGATTACCGTTATAATATCCTTTATTTTTATTAACTTAATATTTGTATTTTGCTTTCCTAAATTAATCAATATATTTGAATTGATAAGCACACCCATTATATAATTTTTAGCACGGTTCCAAAGAATAAGAAAATATTAGTTTTTTGATCAAAAACAACAAAAAATGTCTATTATAAAATAAAATACTTTCCTAAACAATATATTTTCTACCTATATAAACTATTTTACATTGCATTATATTAGATTGTAAAAGTTTTTGAGTGCAAAAAATAGTCATATTAATGATGTAACTTGACGTTAAATTAATAAAACATAAATTATATTACCTTGTTACAGTAAAGATGTTCAAAATATTATTTTCTATAAAAAAACTATTTTACTAACATGAAGTTTTTATCATATTTTATTGATATATTGTTTAGTTTCATATGCACATTCATATATTGCAAACAAAAACTTCCAATAATTCAGTGTTCAGATTCAGAGACAACATCTTAATATTCAGATATTTATCAAATTTACACATCTAGATCTTAATGCACATCTTAATATTCAGATTCAGACGTCGTAATCTTAATGAAACGAATGAGGCCTTAGAAACCCCCAAGCAAGACAAATTTCCCATGTTAACTATCTTCTAGTGCAATGCATCTACCACCACATTAACCATACCCGAATGATATTGATTGGTCACAGCATAATCCTTGAGAAACTTTATGCATCTCTGTTGTCTGCTTGAGAAACTTTATCCATCTTCGATATCTAAAGTACAAATCTTCTTAGTAAACACATGCTGAAGCGATGATCAATGTACGCCTCATATTTAACCTTATATTGATAATGACACAAGATTATGAGAGAAAACAACACAGCTTCAAACCTGAAATCATGGGTCGGATAGTTACTTTCACGAACATTAAAATGTGTGAAAGCATAAGCTATAACATTCTCTTCGTGCATAAACACAACACCCAAACCCAAATGTGAAGAATCACAATAAACAATGAAATTCTTACCTTACGACAACAAGGTAAATATAGACACTATAGTCAAAAGATCCTTGAGATCTTGGAAATATTCTGCACATTTATTTGACAACTCAAAAGGTAACTCCTTTTGAATCGACTTAGTAAAATTCATGATACTGGAAGAAAAGTTCTTCACAAACATAAGATAATAGCTAGACAACCACACGAAACTTCTAACCTCTGCAATAGAGCTAGATCGAACCTAATTCGTAGCTGCCTCAATCTTTTGGGATCGACCATCACCACTTCTTCCGAAACAACATGCCTAAGTAATGCAACTGAAGGTAGCCAAAATTCATATATAGAAAATTTTGCATACAAACTTTATTTCGCCTTGATACCTAGGGCAATGCAGAGATGGTCTGCATGCTCCTCATTTCTATTATAGTAAATCAAGATATAATCTATAAAAACAATAACAGAGGAATCCAAAAATGGATTAAACACCCCATTATCAAACTTATTCCACATGCACATTAGAAAACCCATATGACATCACCAAGAATTCATAGTGCCCAGACAGGTTCCTGAAAGTAATCTTAGGTATGTCTTGCGGTATAATCTTTAATTGACGATACCTCGACCTTAAATAAATCTTTAAAATATAGAAGCTCCCCGAAACTTGACAAACAAATAAACTATGAGAGGCGAGGGATACTTATTCCTTATAGTAACCTTACTAAACTATCGGTAAACCATTCACATCATCATACTAACATCTGATAACACTCAACTAAACTTCATACGATCCTATATATAGGTGACCACAATCAAGTATAACCCAACAAAGAGTTGGGGTTGCTCCCACAAGGACGTAAATGGTAAAAATATTTATTACGAACTGAAATAGTTTCCCAGTTGTTTGTAGAAGTAGACATTTTGAAAATAATAAAGTAAATGGCAAGGGGTTGAAAACTAATGCCAAACGGGGGAGTTGAGTGAACAATAAAGAACTACAAATAACTGGGACTAAACAAGTAGAGACGGATCCATGGGAGTGTGACAAAGTGAATGTCAATTTCGCTAAATGGGTGATTATTATATACTAGAATTTGTTGAATATTAGTGTGTAATCTAGGCTTTAGGTGTAATAGTCATATTTCAATCAAATATTAGGAATCAAGTGAGTTCTCTAGAATCTCAACAAGCAAACAAATATAAATAACCCAATACCTCAATTAATCTACTATTTCAAGCTAGTTTAGTAGGATTGAATTTAGACACACTTTCTCAATCTAAGTATACAATAACTCAATCATTACAATTATCAATTAATAGGTTTAACTCTGAAGCCTCTTTCTTAAGCAAGCTTAGATTACTAGGCTAAAATTGTATTTGGAACTACAATTAATCAACTAAAACTCAATAATCATTTGAACCCACTTCAAATCAACAATAAAATTAGTAAATACTAACACCCATAAGCTAATTAAAGCATTTAATCACATAATGACACCCATAAGAATGGGAGTTTTATCCACACATAGTAAAGAGCAAGAAATAGTTACCAACTATGCTTTCCATTAGCTTGGGTAACAATCTACAAGTCTTCAAAATGCACCAATTGAATTCCAAATTAACTAAACACTAAATCTCTACTAAGAAAATAAAAGAACAATATTAGGAAACAAAAACCTAGAACTAGATAATGTGACTCTCAAACACTTCTGAACTTCTCTTTCTTCATTTGAAAATCGCATTTATACATTCCCATATTTTTCAGCTTCAGAACCACTCAGTAGAATAATTCAATCTTTGCCGACCAGGCGAGTGACTTGTCGAGTGCTCACTTATATCTCTTTCTTGGCTTGTATTTTCCACACTTCCCTTCTGTGACTTTAAGAAATAAAAAAATTACATTTCTGAATCATTCGGTGCGTCACGGAAACTCTAATTTGCTCATCAAGATGGATTTATTCATGGGTTGTCCTGCTGTTACTTTTGGCAAGCTGAATAATCACTAGGCGACTCGTCGAGTGTCTTTAGCGAGCATCAACCTTGATTTTCTTAAGCATTTTCGCTCCTCCTTGCCCGATAATGTCCTTGCCTTTCTCGGTTGCCTTTATTGTTGAAAATAGCATTAAAACATCAGTTTAGAGCATAAAATAGGCATTGAGGACACTAAAATTATAAATAGTAAGCCCTAAATGAGTTGAAATCTCCGACTCATCAACAATTTCCAACTTGAACTTTTGCTTGTCCTAAAAACACAAGATCAATTAGTTCAATAGAGATTTCTACAAATAGTGCTACTCAATACTCAACATGAATTGACTGAAGGTTCAACGTGCCATTGCAATGCTCAATTGTGCACTACAAGTTTCAAAATGTGACTAGCCATCATCAAATAGGACTCAAGCTCACAATGCTTTTTTCAAATGCAAATTTAATCTCAACAAGAGTAATTGAATGCCTTCACATAAAGAATGATTCCATGCTCACACAAAGCTCATCAAAATTTCAGAATTAAGGAGTCAAAAGCAACTCTCACCCTCGCAAAGATAAACACATGCTTGATTCTACCCATAAGATTAGTCGTATTTTTCAATCAACATGACATTAATCTAAATCAAGATCACAAAGGTCTTCCAAATCTTGTAACAAGGTACCAGTTGAGGGTCAAGGTATGATCATTTTGTCTTAGTGACTTATACCTTCATGAAGCATGTCCTGCATTTCATTTTTCCTCCTTTTCTTTCACTCTTTTTTATTTTCACAATCTAGCCTAGGTTCTTTTCAGCATGATTCAATTGATAGCCCACTTCTTTTATGCATTGCACAGGCTTCATTGCAAGATTCGTTTTATTTTTTCTATCTTTTTCTTGTTTTTCTTTTCTTCACTCTCTTTTTTTTTAATATAGAGGGATTCCATCTTTTTCAACACAATCCATTAAAAGAATTTTTTCACAAACTTCTTTACTTTCCTTCTTTTTAACCACACCCCAACTTAAGCTTTTGGCCTAAGATGGTTATTCAAAACATGCCAATGCTTTATGAAGTTTTTAGAAAATGGGAAAAAGAGGTCAAATGTGCTCATATTTCATACAAGGAAAAAGTTAGGATCAAATAGTAAAACCCCCATATCCGGAAAAAGGAACTAAAACAATTTTGGGAAATTAGAAGTTCCACCACAAGGGCCACCTACGGCCCATACACGGGAGTACAGACCATAGGTGTTGGTTCATAGGTAGGAATCCAGTTAAAGGTTCAAATGGTTCGAACCACTGTCCGAACAAACAGACCATTGGTGGGACCACGGTTTGTGGTTAAAGTGTATGGGGTGGTTTTTAATGACCAAGGATGGTCCACCAGGATAGGCCGTAGGTTAGACTACGATCCGTCGATTGGGCTTGTTGGTCAGATCTGATAGTTATTGTTTAGGGGTAGTTGAGTCTTTTCCTAATTAATTAACTCCTATACTACATTATTTGACCCCCATATAATTACTTTCAACCCCCATTTTAGCAAATTCACTTCATTATTCGAAATTCACCAAAGAAGATCAATTTTCCTCTCCAAAATATTTCTATTTTTAGAAACTTGAAGAAAAAGAAGGATTCAACCTAGGTTTCAAGTCAGGGTTTCACTTCCTCCATTAAAGGCTAGCATTTTGACTCATGATATGATAGTTTTTATCCATGGATTCTTCTATTCATGGAGTTCCCAGATTCCTCTATTTCATCCCCAACTGAGTTAGGGTTTTTTCAATTATCATTGTTCTTTCCATTATTTATTTAAATGATTGAGTTATGATATCTTATGCATGAATTGATGAAATACTATGGTTTATGATGATTTCCCCATGAACCCATGTAGTCCCTGTGTTTTCAAGTTATGAATCAAATGATGTGGGATTTTTATCTTAAATAAAGAGTTTTATGAAATTAAGCATGTATTACTAGTTTTACAAGAACTTATGGTGAAACTCATTTGTAACCCATGTTTTCTAAGTATTGATGATTGAAAGTGGGTTTTTGAACTCAAGATGTAAATTATGGAATTATATATTTTCTTCTGAAATCTATGCCAATGTTTTAAGGATACTTTGAGAGTAAAGTATAAACTATGATGATCATGATGTGTTATTGAAAGGATTTTATCTTGTAAACATAAAACAAAGATGTGAAAGGTTTTCTCACATAGAAAGAATTGTTAGGTATAAAGGATTTATCACCTAATTGAATTAAAGATTAAGAGTTATCCTAATGAAAGTATCTTGGATTGGTTATTATAAGGTCAAGTAAGAAATGACTATTCCGTGGGATTATGATTAGAACCAAGAGGATATTGAGATAGAGGATCTTCCATTAGTAGAGGTTGAGTTTCTAGAAGAAATCTTTTTATCCGTTAACTATGTGGCCCTATAGGATGATTGTCTCAAGGGAAATTATCTAGTTGATCCACTTAAGCTAGAAGTTCAAGGTTATATCTTGGAAAGTAGGACAACCCTTTTCGGTGAGGGACACATCATGAGATCATGGTATAGCTCACATGGCATCTATATCGATTAAGGCTGATTCCCCACATTAATAACGAACTCAGGTTACTTTAAGAAGTATCATATATGAGTTCAAAAATTTAAAGATAATTTTAGCTTGCATTGACCATGGGTTTATGACTTATGTCTAACCTTCATATATCATGTTTTTGCTTGGTCAATTGCATGTTATGAAATAAAATCTCTCTTTTAGCATGATTTAGATGTTTTATACATGGTTATCATACTTGTTTCATTATTTTGTACCAACACATTCTTGCCTACATTTTCCCAAATGTAGGGTCCGATAGTTAGGGTCATCAGTTTCTTGCCTACAGGTTGATTGAGATATTCCGAGCTTTGGTGAGTATTCATGCTTTCAGGAAGGAATTTATTGTTTTGCTTTGTTTCATGTATTTCTCTTTTGGACATGATGTATGGTCTAGTCCCAATTTCATTCTACTGCATTAGATGTCTATAATGAAAGTGTACTAGACTTCCATTTTGCCTTTATAAATAAGTTTTAGAGTTGGACTATTGTTTTACTCTGGTTGTTCTATTTCTTATATTATTAGAGCAAAGTTGCTTTTATTGAGTCCTTCGGGGTTCTATACTCAATGTTACATCTAGGGGTACCCCTGGGTTGTGACATAAACGGTGCCAAGTTAGGTTCACACTCTCACATACAAAAAGGTATACTAGCAATTTAGTTCACTCTCCCAAAATTTTGCCTAAGATCATATCTATCATTCTCCTACATTAGTCTATTAGACTATGTAACGGCCAGAGAGTACCCCCTAGATGTTACCAGCGTATTCGACCTTGAAGACGTCTCATACATGCCTCTTAGCATAATCATCATTGCATAATGTACTTGAAATAATGCGGAAAATTTCAAAACTTTTATATAGAGAAGTATACTTAGACTTCTCACATATCATATATGAAATTTACATATACTCCCCGCTTATGAAGTTTACTTAGACTCCTCGTATAACAATATAAGTGATTCATGATCATATTATAATATTGTCTCAGAACACCATCTATTTATAATAATTCAACGCAAGTCTACAAATAGGGTCCTTAGAACTTTAGACATTATAGTCTATTAAAACAAAAGTACATAAGAAGAGACTACTAAGTCTATTGCATCGATAGAGAAATCATAAAGTGTCAGCTAGTGCATATATCCTCGAATATTTGAGGACCTACCACAATGTCTAGAAGAATAAAAGTCCAAGCTTTCTTCAAGGATGTATATGCAAACTAATTAGCCAGAACCTATACTCATAATCGAAAAGGGAGAAAGGGGTTAGTACAATTAAAGCACTAAATATGAAGAAATGCATAAAAACAATCGAAACATGAGAAAAGGGACATTTACATGTAAAGTATGCAGTCATGAGGTTTTTTAAAGCCACTTACTTCATCAAGACAACAGATAAGACAATACCCCAAAATGTCCAAAACTACAATGAAAGCATGACCTTAGCACTTACTAGGGTCCACTTGTGCGATGTAGATTTAGCATCCCATACTTCTAACCCTACCAAGCATTCCCACATAAACCACCTTGACCACACATATTACATGTGCAATCATAACATACGAATAATCATAAGTGAAATACATACATTATGAAAAACATTTGTATATACAGATATGCTCACTTCAACTATTATCCATACAATTTAGATATTCTCATATTACTTCATGACTAGAAAGAACTCCCTATAACAATCCTCAAAGCCTACTAGTGCAATGAACAAGTCAAGTCCCACACCCCCACTTGAACTTATTCCACTTATTAGAATATCATAGGATAGTTCATACTTCATTCGTTATTTTATTATTTAGGGAATATGAACCATAACCGACATAGACCAGGATAGCCTTTATGGAATCTCGTGTCATAAAGCCCCACACCAAAAAAGGGTGTTCTACTTTCCAAGGTAGAACCTACATACTAGCTACTTTGTGTATCAACTAGCTAAGTCCTACGGGGGCACGTACTTAAGAGATATGGAGATTTCTTTTAAGGACTCTACCTATTGCATTAGCGAAGGAGTCCGCATCTCATGAGTATCACTAGGATGACCCAACCTTTTGCAGTAACGAAAGGGTCTTTTCCTCATTGGTCATATCCTCTCGGTGCTTAGTATACTTTACCAACATTACTACCATTGTTAATTTTATCTACATGTGTGAATAGTAATCCATCTTCGTTCAATACAATTCAACATAAAGCTTTTAGATTCATTAGGTGAGAATACACTTTCATCCTAGAATCAACATACATATGTGAATAGAACTTTCACAACCTCAATTATTGTGTTTTCATGAGGATTATACTTTCAATCAACACAAAATGCAAATACATTATACATAATTCATGCCACACAATAGGTAAGGTTCAAGAGAATGAAATCATCCCAATTACCTTTCTTGCATCCTTTCATAAGCTATGTACCTTGCAAGCAAATTCAAAGTGTATGCACAATAATCTTCATAATATATACAAACCCTAGAATTTACCATTTTTTCAAGGTTAGTAATCAAGTATCATGATCACCCCCCATCTACCTCACAATAGGCATGAAAACAAGATTCTATGACTCGATAATCATCAATTACAATGCATCATGTTCATGTACTCAATTCATCCATCAACATTTAAGAAATTAGGTCATAGGGTGCACATGGGTTCTTGAAATATTTTCACAATAGAAATCATCAATTTATCCCAATAAATTCATAATTCAAGGCATATAACAAAAACAAAACAATTTTGGATTGAACCCATGGCTAGATAAAAAGCCCTAGTTTTTTGTCACAATATAGAATCCGAAAATAGAAGTTTTGATGGGATTCATGGAGAAACTAATCAATGAATCAACATACCATACCTTAATTGATGATTGCCCACGAAATTGAAGTGAAAAACTTGAGAAATTGGTCTTCTTCTTCAAGCTTCCTATAATCTTCAATGGAGGTTGAGTTAGAGAGAGAATTTAGAGAGAAATCACAGAGATTTGGGGAATCGATTTGGTGGGAAAATATTACTTAAAACTTACGCTAAATCAGTATATAGTCACCCACTAAATTACCCAAAGTACCCTTCACTGAATTGAGTCTTTTTGTGAAGTCAAATTAACTTAAAAATGACGCGAATGAAACTGGGAAGTGGTTGCTCGTCGCGGGGGCAGGTCCAAATATTTTTTCTGAAATTCGGCTCGAGGCAGTGATCCTCGTGAAGATACTGCGTCACGAGGCAATTTTTGCCTTCCAAGTGTTGAGGGCATGACGCGTGACTGACTTCAAACCTTGGATGTCATAGGCTGCTTTGGCAGCCTTCTTGCCAATGTTCTGGTCCACCTCAAGGAACTTTCTGGTGGTCCTTGTGGAGTCGTGACTAAACTTTTTGACTCTATAAACATTATTTTACCTATTTAAAGTATTTTTACAAGTTTTAGACTTGATGTGGCACTCCCAAACCTTCACAAAGCATAGGGACGACTACTAGTTCAATTCCGCTAGTTTCGGACGTCAAGGTCTTTCTTTGACGTTTAGGCTCTAAATCAACTTTATTATGTTAGTCTAGGTCTGAGAACTTCATTTTAGACATTATTTAATAGATTATCCTCTAGTCTATTTCATTGGACATCCGAGGTGTTACATTATTCCCCCCTTAGGAACAATCGTCCCTGAATGACACCTAAATCTTTTTATAGGGAAGGAAAGAGACTCAATACTAGCAGCCCAACCAACAACAACAACATGAATAAATTCATTATGAGTCACAGATTATCGAAGTTATTCAAAACTCGCTTCAACACATAACCATGATATTACACATAGCAACTCAGTTTACCATTTAACATATATAAGAGTTCAACATCACAACATGAGGAACTCCCTTTTCAATATTAACATGAGCTCAACATGAACATCAATAGTAACTTATGCCAACTTTCTTTAAAAAAACTTTAACATGTTCACTATAGCTTCATAAAGACAACTTTACACATCACAATAAGTGCAAGTTAAGAAAAAGAGCATTTTTACAAGAAAACTCATTGTAGCATAAACCTTCACCAATAATATGCACATAGTAGAAAATCAAGCCAAATTCAACATTATTAATTAGTTCATTTTAATAGGATTACTAACCTCAACTTTGGCTAGAATTTTGAGGAAAAAGTTGAGGATAAAGGGACTTCATGTTGGTCTTGTCCTCCCATGTTGTTTCTCCAGCTAGGTGGTTTCTTCATAGGAAATTTATGGAGGCCACCTCTTTGTTCCTCAACTTCTTGACTTGGTGATCTGGGATTTTCACCCGAATTTCTTTGTAAGAAAGGTTCTCAGTAACATCCAACCCTTCAATTGGGAGAATAGATAATGGGTCGCCAATACACTTTTAAGCATGGAGACATGAAATACCTGATGAATCGAAGCTAGTCCACTAGGTAATTTCAACTCATAAGATACCTTGCCGACCCGTTGCAATATCTCATAAGGACCAACATACCGGGACTATGCTTCCCCCTTTTGCCAAATCTTATCACCCCTTTCATGCGTGAAATCTTCAAGTAGACCATATCACCTACTTCAAATTGAAGATCTCTTCTTCTATTGTTGGCATAGGATTTTTGCCGACTATAGGTTGTTTTCAACCTATCCCTTATCATCCGAACCTTCTCTAAGGATTTATAAATTATTGCGGGACCAAGGAGTGAAGACTCACCAACCTCAAACCACCCAATCAGAGACCTACATCTCCTACAATAAAGTGCTTCAAATGGTGCCATGGAAATACTCGAATGGTAGCTATTATTATAGGAGAATTCAATCAACGGTAGGTGATCGTCCCAATTACCTTTGAAATCTATCACACAAGCTCTTAACATATCTTCTATGGTTTGAATGGTATGTGTCTCTTGTCCATCCGTTTGAGGATGAAAAGAAGTGTTAAGCTTTAGTTGAGTACCCAACCCTTTTTGAAAAGACCTCCAAAAACGAGAAGTGAATTGGGCACCTCTATGCTAAATGATGGACAAAGGGATCCCATGTAAACTAACAACCTCATTAATGTATATTGTTGCATACTCCTAATCCGAATAAGTAGACTTGACGGGGATAAAGTGAGCGGATTTCGTCAATCTATCCATAACAACCCAAATTGAGTCATTTTTCCTCCGAGTTTGAGGCAACCCAACAACGAAGTCCATATTAACCTCTTCCCACTTCCAAGTAGGAACATCCATTACTTGGTTTAGACCTCCCAGCCTTTGATTCTCGACCTTAACTTGTTGGAAATTTGGACACCTAGCCACAAACTCCGTTACATCCCTCTTTAAACCGTCCCACCAATAGACCTCTTGAAGATCACGATACATTTTGGTGGCACCCAGATGAATAGAATATCGGGAACCATGGGATTCTTCCAAAATTTATCTTCTCAAGTCATCAACATCCGGTACACACAACCTACCTTGGTACCTAAGTACACCATACCCCCTTGGGAGAAAGACTCATTGAGCTTACTAAGAACCGATTCCTTCAAATCCTTCAATACAGGATCAAGATGTTGCTTACACTTCACCGCAACCACTAAAGATGACTCAGAGTTATGATGAACCATGAAACCCCCTTTTGGAGAATCTTTTAACCAAACACCCAACCGGGCCAATCTATCAACATACTTCACTAGCTCTTTCTTACCCTCTTCTACATGAGCCACATACCCATTGACATTTGACTTAGAGCATACGCCCCAACATTGGCTTTGTCGGGGTGGTCGATAACACTCATATCGTAATCTTTCATGAGTTCCAACCACCTTCTTTGTCAGAGGTTCAACTCTTTTTGAGTAAACACATATGAAGGCTCTTGTGGTTGGTGAATACATACACATGTACACCATATAGATAATGCCTCCATATTTTTAGGGCAACACTACGGCCACTAATTCAAGATCATGAGTTGTGTAGTTCTTCTCATGCACCTTGAGTTGTCTAGAGGGATATGCTATCACCTTGCCATGTTGCATAATGACACAAACCAAACCTACTCGAGAAGCATTATAATATATCACAAATCCTTCTGTGTCCTCCGGTAAGGCCCGAGCGGAGGTAAATTTATCTTTCAACAATTGAAAACTTATAAATCTTCGACCATACAAACTTAGCCTTCTTTTGAGTCAAGGTCGTCAATGGAGATGTGATGGATGAAAATCCCTCAACAAACCTCCTATAATACGCAGCCAAACCAAAAAAGCTTCGAATGTTTGTAGGGCTCAATGGTCTATGCGAACTCTTGACTGTTTCCGTTTTCGTTGGATCTACTCTTACCCCTTCACTAGACACAATATGACAAAGAAAAGCAACCGATCTCAACCAAAACTCGTACTATACATGGCATAGAGTTGGGTATCCTTGAGGACTTGCAAAACTATCCTCAAATGGTTCACATGGTCACCCTCACTTTTAGAGTATATCAAGATGTCATCAATAAAGACAATCACAAACAAATCAAGATAGTTTCGAAAAACTCAATTCAGAAGGTCCATGAAAGCCACCGGGGTATTTGTTAGGCCAAAAGACATGACTTGGAATTCCAAATGACCATACCTAGTATGGAAAGCCATCTTGGGTATGTAAACTTCTCTAACTCTTACTTTATGATACCCCGACCTTAAATCAATTTTTGAAAAGTAGCTTTCCCCTCGGAGTTTGTCAAACAAATCGTCAATTCTTGGGAAAGGGTAGTTGTTCTTTATGGTGACCTTATATAGTTGTCGGTAATCAATGCACTACCTAAGGGACCCATCCTTCTTTTCAAACAACACCGGGGAACCCCATGGCGAAATACTTTGTTGTATGAAATCTTTGTCTAGTAAATCTTTGAGTTGAATCATTAGTTCCTTCTACTCGGCCGGAGACATCCGGTAAAGAGGAATTGAAATGGGTTTCCTATCTGGTAATAAGTCAATGCCGAAATCTATTTCCCGCTTGGGAGGAATTTTGGGTAAGTCATCGTGAAAGACTTCCGAAAAATCCTTCACTATGGGGACTTACTCTAGAGGAGGAGTCTCGGACTCAATATCCTTGACTCTTACAATATGATAGAGACATCCCTTATAGATCAACTTATAAGCTTTAATACAAGAAATGATTTGACTCTTTGGAGCTAGGTTTCCCCCCTTCCACTTTATAATGGGTTCATTTGGAAATTGAAACTTTACTACCCCAATTCAACAATCAATGGAAGCAAAACAAGATTGTAGTCAATCCATCACCGAAATAACATTAAAGTCCCACAAATCAAGTTCTACCAAGTCAACCAATGTGACTCTATTGGGCAATGAAACGGGACAACCCTATAAACTCTTTGTAACATGTACGGAATCACCCACCGGGGTAGAAACCGAAAAAGGTTCATGGAAAACATCGAGAGGTATGTCTAACTTCAAGGCCACTAAAGCGGTTACAAAAGATAGAGTTGAACCGGATCTAGTAAAGCATAGACATTAATGGAAAACACTTGTAACATATCGGTGACGGCATTGGGAGACTCCTCTTAATCACCCCTAGAGAGCAGAGCACATAAGCGATTCTTCTTAGGAGCATCGAGGTTTGGAGTATTAGTGGGGGCTTGGTACTTTATTTCCCCTTGGTCGTACTGTTTGGACAATCTTTCAATTGATGACCAATCGTTCCACATCCATAGCAAACGCCCATACCGGCAAGACACTTCCCTTCATGCTTTTTAACACACTTGGCACAAGTAGATCTTTCCACAAAAGGGCCACTCTTATATTCTCTTTGAGGCTTAGGGGTAGTTTTCTCCCTTGATTGGGATTTGGAGCATTGGAGGGACTTGGATTAGAAACATCTTTTTGAACCTTGGTTTATCTTGTATCTCAAACCTAGCTTTGGAGAAATTTCCCTCATTGGGCTTTGATCTCTTCAACTCCCTACCAACTTGTTTAAGCTTTTTCACCTCAATTTGTTTGGCGTGGACCATATGACGAGAAATGTCAATGCTTGGAATTAGCATAGCTGACCTACATTCGTTCACCACAAGATCGGATATCCCTATAACAAACTTATTCATCTTTGCCCTAGAGTCCTCCACCATGGTAGGAGCATACTTGGATAGTTGAGTGAACTTGAGTCTATACTCCTTCACTCATATTCCCTTGGCGAAGATTGATGAATTCTTGATTGTTTCTCTCCCTTAGTTACAAGGGAAAGAACCTATCAAGGAAAGCAATTTTGAAAGCCCCCCAAGTAATCTGGCCTTCTCTAACCGGTCTTTCATCCTTCCATTGTACATACCAAACTTGAGCCACATTTTTGAGTTGATAGGCGGCTAGTTCCGCCTTTTCTTGAGAGGTCACTCCCACGGCATCTACCACCTTGAATACTTCATCTAAAACCCCTTGTGGGTCTTCTTCCACCTTGGAGCCAAAGAATGTAGGGGGATTCATCCTTGTTAAATCCCTTATCCTTGAAGCGGTGGTGCTAGCATTGGGATTCACTTGCACCCTAGAATCTCTAGCAACTTGAGTAGCCAAAATTTGGGTCAAATTATGGATGGCAGCCCTTATCTCAACATTGATAGCCCCTTCTTCACTAGAAGCTTGAGGTGTTTGAGGAGCCAGAGAGGGAACCACCTCATTCACATTCTCCTCTTCGACCCTCCTAGCATTATTCCTCCTTGTATTCATGGCCTATAATCACAAGAAAAGGATTACAAGGAAAGAGTTAAATACATAGTGTTAATACTCCAAGCAAGATCATAGAATAATAAAGAAAGGAAGGTTCCTAATAATCTCATAGCCTCCTATTCATAAAGGTGGCGCGTTTCACATTTATGAATAAGACTCGACTTGACGTGGTGTGTGTGACATCAACCCTACTATTATCCCAAAACCATATTCCCTGATACCAAGTTTGTAACGACCGGAGAGTACCCCCTAAATTTTACCGGCGTACTCGACTTTGAATAGGTCTCATACAAGCCTCTTAGAATAATTTTCATGGTATAATGTACTTGAAATAATGCGGAAAATTTAAAAACTCTTATATAGCAAAGTAACTTAGACTTCTCAGATATCATATACGGAGTTTACATAGACTCCTCGCTTATGAAGTTTTTAGACTCCTCGTTTAGCAATATAAGCGATTCATGATCATATTCTAATATTTTATCACAACACCATCTATTTATAAGAGTTCAACACAACTCAACAAATAGTCCTTAGCCCTTTAGACACTATAATCCATTAGAACAAAAGTACATAAGAGAAGATTACTAAGTCTATTACATCAATAGAGAAATCATAAAGTGTCAACTAGTGCATATGTCCTTGAATCTTTGAGGACCTACCACAATGTCTTGGAGAATAGAAGTTTAAGCTTTCTTCAAGGATGTAGAAGCAAACCAATTAGGCAGAAGATATACTCATAATAGAAAAGGGAGAAAAGGGTTAGTACAATTAATGCTCCAAGTATGGAAAAATGCATAATAACTATAAAACATGAGAAAATGGACATTTACATTTAAAGTATGCATTCATGTGGTTTACGAAAGACATTTACTTCATCAAGACAACACATAAGACAATACCCCAAAATGTGCAAAACAGCAATGAAAGCATGACCTTAGCACTTACTAGGGTCCACTTGTGTAATGTAGAGTTAGCATCCCATACTACCAACCCTACCAAGCATTCCCATAGAAACCACCTTGGCCACACATACTACATTACATTCATCACATACCAATTATCATAAGTGAAATACATACATCATGAGAAACATTTGGATATAAGGATATGCTCACCTCAACTATTATCCATACAACTTACATATTCTCATATTACTTCATGACTACAAAGAACACCCTATAACATCCCTCAAAGCCTACTAGTGCAATGAACAACTGATGTCCCATACCCCCACTTGAACTTAGTCCACTTATTGGGATATCATAAGCTAGTTCATACTTCATTCGTTAATTTATTATTTAGGGAAAATCAATGATAATCGAAGAAGACCATGAGAGCCTGCATAGAATACGGTGTCATAAAGCCCCACACCGAAAAATGGTGTTATACTTGCCAAGGTAAAACCTACATACTAGCTACTGTGTGGATCCACTAACTAAGTTCTACGGGGGAACATAGTTAAGGGATGGGGAGACTGCTTCTAAGGACTCTACCTATTGCATTAGCGAAGGAGTCCGCATCTCATAAGTATCACTAGGATGACCCAACCTCTTGCATTAACGGAACGCTCTTTTCCTCATTGGTCATATCCTCCCGGTGCTTAGTATACTTTCCCAACATTACTACCATTGTTTTATTGTATATATATGTGTGAAGAGTAATCCATCTTCATTCAATACAATTTATCATAAAGCTCTTAGATTCGTTAGGGGAGAATACACTTTAATCCTAGAATCAACATACATATGTGAGTAGAACTTTCACAACCTCAATTATAGTGTTTTTATAAGGACTATACTTTCAATGAACAGAACAGATCAACTACCTTATACATTCATGCAACACAATAGGTAAGGTTCAAGACAATGCAAACATCCCAATACCTTTCTTGCATCCTTTCATAAGCTATGTACCTTGTAAGCAAATTCAAAGTGTATGCATAATAATCTTCATCATATATAAAAACCCTAGAAGTTACCCTGTTTCAAGGTTAGGAATAAAGTATCATGATCAGCTCCCATCTAACTCACAATAGGAATGAAAACAAGATTCTCTGACTAGATAATCATCAATTACAATGCGTCATGTTCATATGTACTCAATTCATCCATCAACATTCAAGAAATTAGGTCATAGGGTGCACATGGATTCTTGGAAGATTTTTACAATAATAATCATTTTAGTCATTATTTAATAGATGAGGCTCTAGTTTATTTCATTGGACTTCCCAAGTGTTACAGACTATCAGGGCAAGTTCTAGGTATTACCAAGCACATATTTCAAGACAATCTCACCACACATGGGATTCAACACAATTATGAATCAAGATTTTATGATTTTATGTCACGTGCAAGGATCATCACAAGATTCCTTCTGATTATCGGCCAGTCACAATATGATGCTAAGAATTCACACATGACTTAAGCAACTCAAATTTGCCTCATTGGATTGGTACAAAATATCGTTCAATCAAGAGTAGTATTCAAGTATTCGGTATTGATCGCAACCGATACTTATGAAATCAATCATGTTCTTATGAAACTTAAGTACATGTTTTAAGGATGTTTTGAGATTGAAGTATCAATGATGTTGCTATTGTTGTGTTGTTGAAAGGATTTCTCATATATACATGCAAACCTGAATTGTGAAAAGTTTTCTCACATGATAAGGAGTCTTAGGGTTGAAAGGTTTCCTGACCTAAAATAAACAAAATATAAGGAGTTATTCTAATGATGAGGATAGAGGTGATTAACCATGATCTCTAAATGAATGAAAAGAGGTGATTACCCATATCACACGATGTAAGGACAAGAGGTTATTACCCATGTTCCTTTAAGACCGAAGATTAATATGACTTAGAACTATTTAGTAGAAGTTAAGCTTAGAACAAAGTGGACAAGAGGAGATTACCCATGTCCCGTAACTATGCGCCATCATAACATTCACTATATATACATTTTCTAGTGGATCTACAATGACTAGAAGTTCATGGTCCTTACCGTGCTAATTAGGACAACTCTTTTCGATGAGGGAGACACCAAATTCCATTTTCTAGCTCACATGGTCTTGCATATCGATTAAGGATACATACTTCGTTCAAACAGGTGAGGTTATGACAAACCAATCTTACTTTAAGAAGTATCGTACATATGTTTTAATATGATGTTCACTTGCATTGATGATGTTTTATTATTCATGTTTTCTAACTCACTTATCTCATCTTTTAGCTTGATCATTGCATGTCATTAGGATCTTGTTTGGAAGAACACCCTGGTAATTAGATTTGGTGTAATTTGTGTAATTACCTATCTTGTCCTGTTTTGAAGGACATGTAATGACTTGGTCAGCAGATAATTGGTGTAATTCGGAGGGGGTAATTACACTCTACAATTCACTAGCAGAGGCTGTGTAATTACCAACATGATTAATTTTAAATTTTTATTTTTATTTTTTTTACTCCTATTATTTTAAGTTCTTTTTTTACTTTTTTATTCTAAAATTTTGTAAAAGTTTGTTTTATTTTATATTATTATATTTCATTTTCTTTTTGTTCTCAACCTTACTTTACGTGATTCTATATAATTTTCTCGTATTATCTATTTATTTATGCCATGCTTATTTTCTCATTAGCATATTTCTATTAGTATTCTAATTTTTAAATTAAAATAAAATTTATTGTTAAGTAAGGTTATAGACTTACGTATTCTTTATTAAGAAAAAATAAAAATAAATCATATTAATTGCTATGTTGAAATTTGTTATACGAGTATTATGTTAAATATTTTATTTTGGATTTATAACTTATGTTGTATTTTCATTTTCATTTGTTTTAATTATATTGAATTTACATTGCCCATTATTTTTTAATTAGACTTGATAAATTATATTTTTGTCAAACATTTAATAATTTATGACATTTTATTTGTATATTATTCTTTTTATCAAACATACATTTCACGATGTTCGTACAAATTTCACACATTTAGTTGTTACGATCAATTCAATTGAAATATATTGGAAAAATATAAATCAATAATTTTTCATAATATTAGTTACAGAAAATATGTTTATTAGTTAATATATTTTCAAAAAAGAATAAATATCTTAAATATTTAATTTAATGTCATTTATAAAGTTTCTTATTAGTCTAGTAGAAATTTTAAATAATTAATTTTTATTTTTAAAATTTATTATAATTTTCTGATTGCAATTGTGCATCCAAAGAGAACATGTGTAATTATATTGTGGCATCCAAACATGACATGTATAATTACAATGTAATTACACTGTGGCAACCAAACAGGTTAGTGTAATTACTAGACGGTATAATTACTAGGCTGGTAATTATTATCCTAGTAATTACGCCAATTCTAATTAACAAGTTGCTTTCAAACAGACCCTACATGTCGTATTTTGGCATGATTTAAATGTTTATGTGAATTAATATAATACTTGGTACATGTTTGTACTAACACATACCTTGCCTACATTTCCCAAAATGTAGTGTTTGATAGTTAGGGTTCCTAGTTTTTTGGCTAGAGGTTGACTCGAGAGATTTCAAGCTTTGATGAATCCTCAGTTTTCTTTCATATTTTATGTTTTTGGAAATGACGTACGGGCTAGGCTCAAATTTCATTTTTATATTCTAGATGGCTAATGAGACAAGTGTTTAGACTTCCATTTTTCTTTTAAAATAATTGGGACTAAATGTTGTTCTATATCTCTTTTCATTCTATTTCTTATGGTATGAACGTTAAGTGTCTTGTAAGGGGCCTCTCCGGGTACTATACACCATGTTACACCTAGGGGTACCTTGGATCGTGACAAACTTGGTAATCAGAGCACAATGTTTAGAAAGGCCCTAGGATGTCTCATAAGCCACGTTGAGTAGAGTCTTGTTCATGAGTGTGAAGCGTGCCATATATAGGAATGAGATGCCACATGATTATTAGGAAGCTCCACTTCTTTCATTATTTTATAGTCGTGCGGTAATGTATAACTCTATAAGGTCTCTCTCATAATCCTTATGTGACTTTTTACATGATATGGCTACTTAAAGAGCTTATGCTAGAAGGAATGTGAGGGAGAATACCGAATAAGAAGTTCCTCCTCAAGCTCTGGTCAACCCTTTGGATAAGCAAATGACTAATGCAGAGTTTAGGACTGCTTTTCAAGTGTTGGCCCAATCGAATAGAGTGGTTGCAGTTCGCGTGAACCCAAATATTGGTACGACAAGAACTAGAGTGAGGGACTTCGCTATAATGAATCCCCAAAAGTTCATGGTTCTAAGGTTGAGAAAGATCCTCAAGAGTTCATTGATAGAGTTTACAAGGTGTTGATGATCATTGGAGTGATGTTGTGGGAAAGGTGGAGTTGTCCGCTTATCAATTTAAGGGTGTTGGTCAAATATGGTACAACCAATGGAAAGAAGAGAGACCGAAAGATGTGGGTCCTCTCGATTGGGACAAGATTAAGGTTTCTTTCCTTGATAGGTTATTTCCCCTTCAGTTTAGGGAGGAAAATATGCTTGAGTTCATCAACCTTCATCAAGGAAGTGTGAGTGTGAAGGAATATTCTTTGAGATTCAAAAATTGTCTAAATATGCTCTTACAATGGTTGCTGATCCTAAGTCAAAGATGAGTAAGTCGTTTCAAGTGTGTATGAAATGGTCGTTAAAGAATTTTGTACAATAATGCTTGTTAATGACATGGAGATTTATCGGCACATGGTTTATGCTCAACAGATCGAAGAGAAGAAACATAAGGAATAGTCTTGGGAGACAAAGAGGGCTAAAACCATTGATCATCAATTTTATTATGCAAGGTCCAATGGACATGGTTGTTCTATATTTTGACAAAGGTTTTAGGTCAAGATTTATCCAATGCTCCTAATAGGTTCAACAAACATAGGGTATGTAACCCTAAGCCTCAAGGAGGAAATGTTAGTGGGTATTTATTTTCTACTCTTTCTAAGTGTGGAAGAAAGCATGTGGGTAACTGTCTAGAAGGTTCCATTGTTTGTTTTGGTTGTCGTAATATGGACCACAACATAAGAGATTGTACTTCAATTGCTAAGAATGAAAGAGATGATTATCGAAGTCCTTAACATAATCCTTCATCCAGTCCAAGTGGTTCAGGTTCAAATGCTCCCAAGTAGAACATATTCTATTCACTTAAAACTTATGGTGAGCAAGAGGGTTCTCCCGATGTAGTTATAGGTAATTTGAAAGTCTTTCAACTCAATGTTTATAATTTAATTGAGCCAAATGCTACCTTGTCTTTTGTGAAATCATATATGGTGATGAGTTTTGATATTTTTCCATATGTGTTGTTTGATCCCTTTTCTGTCTCTACTCCTATTGGCGATTCTATTGTGGCGAAAAGGGTCTATAGAAAGTGTCCTGTCTCCTTGTCCCGTAGATTTACTTTTATTAACTTCGTATAGCTTTATATATTGGATTTTGATTTTATCATTAGTATGGATAGACTCATGTTATGCTTCTATAGACTGTAAAACTCGTATAGTCCAATTCCACTTCCCGAATGAGCATGTCCTTGAATGGAAAAGGGGAAATTATATGTCTAAGGGTCAATTTGTCTTTTGTTTAAACCTAGAAAGATGATTTTTAAGGGTTTCTTATACCATTTAGTCTGAGTGATGTAGATTGTAAAACCCCTACCCTATGGATTGTCCCTGTAATTAATGAGTTTTTTAATTGTTCCCAAATTATTTATATAAGATATGGAAAATAACTTAGGCGAAGCTAGAGACTAACATGGTTTTCATGATGGTATAATGTCCTAAATTGTTCTATAATGTGGTATAGAGGCAGTGTCTAAGAGTTTAGGTGCATTGGAAGTCAAACGTCAAGGGACGGCTAAGACGTTCGACGATTAAGTCACCTATGTGCCTCATATGTGTTTTATGTGTTTATGTGTGATTCATGATATTATAAGGTCCTTAAAGGAGTCATTATGGTGTATATAGGAAGTTTGTCAAGTTTTGTGAAGTTTGAAGGTCAAACGTCCAGGAACGTGCATGACGTTGGGAAGATGTGCCTTGAAATGAACCTTGTGTATCTATGCATGTTTCGTAGATTTTTACTTCATTTTTTATGAAATTAATGTGAGAGGTCCTAAACTTGTATACGAGCATTTTTGAGTTGGAAACGTCTGGGTAAAAATCTCCAAGGACCATCCAAGGGTCCTTGAGGAAGGACCCTTCAAGAGTGCCCAAGTTGTCAAAAACCAGCCCAACCTACGGAGGCTATCGACGCCCAGTCGACGCCCCGTAGGTGAGGGGGCATAGGTGGAAACTTAGGTGTGAAAGATTCCAAGACAAAGACCAGCCTCAGTCCCGAACCACGGACCAACAGGACGGTCCGTTGGTTAAGGGACGGGCCGTCGATTGGCAAGTCGTTGGTGGACTGTCTTCTGCGAAGGTTCACTGTAATGTTAGGGGTGAAGTTATAAATTCACCCCAAGTCTTATAAAATAGGAGGATGGTTGTCTTAGGTGTTTATAGGTATTTTAAAAGTATATAAGTCATTAAACTCTCATTTAAACCTAGCACTTAGAGCAAAACCCTTTCCCTCCTAAAGTTTCTCAAAAAATCTCCATCAGAGCTCAAGGTGAAGATGAAGCTTGATGATGGATATTCAATGGAGTTTATACTTCAATTATCATTGTGTTCTTCTAATAAGGTATGGGATTTCTTCATCTAATGCTTGTTGTCACCTTAGAGCAAATTTCAAAGATGATTTTCAAAGATTTAAAAAAGAAGAAAAAGTCCAATTTCTACTCTAAGTCTTGGGTTCTTGCATGAAACGTGTTCAAACCTTAGGATATGATGTTATTGATGTATAATTGATGCTTTCCAATTAAACTCTCCATGAACCCTTGATCTTATCAAATCTCTAAATTTGACTATAATATGGATGAATTGATCATGTTTTGGTATTAATGAGTTCATGTGTAGATTGTTATGGGCTTTTGATTTATGTATAGATTATGATTGTATGGATTATAGGTTGTTTCAATTTGATCAATTGAGTATTGAATACTCTTAGATCCATTGTATGTTAAGCTTAGGTCTATTGAATGATGTAAGAATTGTATTCAATTGATGTATAGGTTGTCTTAGATTAATAATTTTATATTGAATTGATCTAGATTCATTGAGTATTATGGGTATTGTATTGAATTGATGTTCATGGTCATGGGCAAGGGCCTTATGGTATCGAATTGGATGATTTGCCTTTGGATTGAAGTGGTGAGATTATATGGGTGGTATGCTGCCCTAACTCTTTTAATATTATGTATAGCTATTGTAATTTAGCTCTTGAATTATGTGTGATTTGTATGTCCCACTTATGGTGGCGGTGTTATGTGAATGATGTGACCTTGTCGGCGTTACTTTATGTATTATGATGATCATGGCCTTGTCGGCACTACTTGAAGTATTATGATGATTTGTGTAGTTGATTATGTGAAGTATGATCATATGTACCTACATGTTATGCAATGTGAAAGTATGTGGTTTCTTCTATTGATGTTATTTAGGTGATCATGTTAGACTATGACTATGTCATTATGTGTGTAGTCTTAGAGTTGATATATGATATTTCCTACGTGACTATATTAGTGTATGATGGTTATATTGATGATGTTATAGTAGTGTATAGGGTGACCTAAAAGATGATGAATGTTGTGCCTATGTGCTTCTTGAATATGATATGATATATGCGATAAAGTAAAGTAATGATGTGTCTTGTTTAGGTAGACTTAAGTCCTTCTTCTTGATGCATGTATGAATATGAATATGAGATGTCTTGATTTAGTATGCTAAATCCTCTTAGTTTTGAATGTATGAATTGATATGGGAGACCTTGAATGATGCTAAGAAGGTCATCTATGTGGAACCTTAAACCTAGTGGTAAGGTTATGAAACTTGAAGTCAAAAGTCGTAATGGTATCCTTCTTGTAATGAATGATGGACCTAACATTGGTTGGATGGAACAGCATCATATCAGTCCTTAGGAAAGTCATTATGAGCTTCTTGTCGCCATTGTAAGGCAACCATAGGGGACCTCTCTGGTAGTGTAAATGTAATTGGGTTATGAACTTGATATAGAACCCCTTTGTATGAATCTTTAATGTGAACTACTCTATGAGAACAAAGGCTAGTATCGAGTGAGTATGGTAAGGCAAGTAGCTCTAGTTAAAGGATGAGGCTAGAGTACAAAGTAAGCCCTTCATATTCCTTAACCATGTGCCTACATGGGATGTGTCCAAGTTCTACCATTGGCAAGTAGAACACCCTCCATCAGAATAGGTTAAAACTCTGGATTCCATGATTTGCTACCATGGTCTATGTCGGTTATCGCCTATTCTCATCATGTGGGATACATACTAGTATTGGAGAAGTTCTATGAAGTTTAGGTGGTGATATGGGACGCTATCTAGACATTGCACAATAGGCTTTGAAGATGTTAGTGAGAGTCCCTAGGTCTTCTCAAAGACCATTACTTGAATGTCCTTATGTGATGAATGTCTCTTAAATAAACTAAGGAATTTAATGACTTAAGTTAAGAAAGCATGTTAAAAGAATAAGTACTTATCTAAAGTAATTAAGGGTTGTCTACTTAGGCGTGAAGGGGGCATAGGAGTGGTCACTTCGTATCTTACCTAGATGAGTCTTAATAATGATTCTAATTAAGGAAGTTGATTGATTAAGTAGACATGATCCAAACTTAGGTAGTCTGAAGGATTACTTAGGTAGTCTTGAAGAGGTCAATCATGGACATTCTCTTCCTAATTTACTTGAGTAAGTCTTTTGATAACCTTTGGAAGGGAGAATGTCATATTTTATGTATGCTATTGTATTAAGTTAGAATGATTCTATCTTAGGTAGTATATTGGATCCCTTGAGTGTGTGTGAAAGGGGTTGTATGGGCGGTCGCTTCACAACTTACTCAAGTGAACCTTAGATTCACCTTTGGTAGGAGGATCTCGTGTTCATGTGTATTATGAATTGTAAGTGAGTGTACCTCATTATAGGTGGTCTTAAGGATCATTTAGGTGTATCTAGAGAGGGTGTATGGGCGGTCTCTCTTTGTCTTACTTAAGTGAGTCTTAGGATAGATTTTAGTGAGGGAATTACATGTTAACTAGTGTCTAAGGTGACATTAAGGAACTTCACTGTAACAGTGAAGGAGTTTACTGTACACTGAAGTTCACTGGAAAGTGTTCTGAAAAATTTGAATAATTGCTTAAATGATTTCTTATGTATTTCTAAGTTGATAGATGTTGTTCTTATACTTATAGTATGATGTTTTAATCAAAATTCATGAAAATCATGCTATTTACTAAATGTCCCTTTTTTGTGCTTTTTGCATGGCTTCCATACTTAGTGCATGTAATGTGCTAAACCCTTATTTTCCCTTCTTGACTAAAGTGTAGGGAATTGGAAGTCTTGATATACCATGGAGGATGGATAGGTTTCTAAGGGTTGAAGATGAAGTATTGGTGAGTCCTCATCGATTCGAGGACAATATCCACATGTTCCCTTATGTTTTAGTCTTTACTTTATGTCTTGTATGGGCTTAGTCCCAAGTGTAGTATACTCGAAAGTTTAGATGGTTCAATGGGATGTTGTAAAGGTTTTATGTTTTAATGAAAGTCTTCCGTTTGCGTGTTGATTATGGAAAGAGTTCTTCGTGTGTGAAGAAAGTTTTAAATTCTTTCTCATTTTAGAATGTTTCTTATGCAATGAATGATACGAGTGGATCAAGTGAGACTTATTTAAGTCTCATTTGCCTTGTGGTGACTCAATGATGCTCTAACTTCTAGGGTGTACCTGAGGGTTGTTACAATTTACCCGGCATTCCTCCCGAAAGGGAAATAGACTTTGGTATTGACCTTCTCCTAGATACGCAACCTATCAATATTTATCCTTGCTGAATGGCTCCGGCAAAACTAGTTTAGTTGAAAGCACAAATGAAAGATTTGTTTGATAAGGGTTTCTTCCGACTAAGTATCTCTCCATGGGGTGGTCTTATAAAGCTCAACTACACCACATTCAATACTAGGTGTAGGCAATAACAATATAGTATAAACCCAAAAAAGAGTTGGGGTCGATCCCTCAAGGAGATATACAAGTTAGAATTCTATTACTAAGTGAAAGTCATGTTCTAATCGATATTAGGAATAGATATTATCGAAATCATTCAATTAAATCTAAGGGTTGACAACAAGTGTCGAATTAGGAAGGGGTTACGACTTGTCAATTAACAACCAATGAAAGTAGGGAAGTAATCAAGTAGATAAGACATACTTGTGGATGTGATCGACTAAGGGGTAATTTCGCTATATGGGTAATTCGAATTTACTAACAATTGTTGAATCTTAGTGGGTAGGCTAGACTGAAAATGCAATACTTTCTCTCAAATAACTATTATGATTAAAGAAAGTTCTCTCGAACCTCGACAAGCACAACACAATATTTAGCCCAATACCACAATTTATTTGCTCTATTGAGCTAGATAGGTAGGACCGAGTTAAGATTCACTCTCTCAAATTGAACCTACAACAACCCAATCAATAAAATTATGAATCGATAATCTTAGTTCTAAAACATCTTTCTCAAGAAATTCCAGTACACTAAGTTAGAACTGCATTTGCAACTACAATTTTTGGGTTAATACACAACTATCAATTAAACTCAATTCAAATCAGCATCTATATAAGTAAACAGCAACACCCATAAGCTAATTAGAACAAATAATCACACACCCAAAATGGGAGTTTTAGCCACACATCATAAAAAGAAGGAAATCAATAACAATTATGTTGTCCATAACCTGGGTATTGCAATCCACGTCTTTACAATGATCCAAAATGCTCGACATTAAAACCCCAACTCAAAATCTACTAAAAACTCCTAAAACTAAGGAAAGTAATGTTTAAAACCAAAGTTCCAAGTTTAACAATTGTGTAAATTACTCAGGATATGACAAGACTCTTTTGGAATTTAATTTATACGTTCTCAAATTTTAGCTACGAGTGTCACTCGGTAGAGTTAGTTGTGCATCGCCAACAAAATCAGTGATGCGCCAATGGCTTCTTTCAATCGCAGGTGTGCCCTGTCTCCTTAGCATTCAAACTCTGTGATTTTAGGCGATCATAGTTTGTGTCGCCGATCCGTTTGGCAGTTTGGAAAAGTTCCAAATTTCTCTCCAAGTTGGGTTCTCCCGTGGGCTGGCAGTTGGGAACCTTAGGCGAGCTGATGTAGCACTGGGCGAGTGGCCGAGTGGCATTGGAGATTCTCACCTTTTACTATCGTCAGCATTTTCATCCTTTTTACTCTTTTTTGCCCGGTATTATCCTTACATTGATCCTTTCCCTTTATTTCTGCAAAATAACATTAAAACATCATCTTAGAGGACGCAATAGGCATCCAGGATACTTAATATATGAATAACAAGCCCTAAATGAATAAAAATCTCTAACTCATCAACACTCCTAACGTAAATTTTTTATTGTCCTCAAGTAATACACATAATCTGTAAGTTTAATTAAAGATGTCTACAAACAGTGCTAGACAAAACTCAATACAAATGCACACAAGAGGTTCAAACTAAACACATAATGTTCAGTTGTGCACTCTAAGTTTCAAAGTGTGACTAACAATCATGAAATAGAACTCAAGCTCACAATGTTTGCTTCGAATGCAAGTTCAAGCTCAACAAAAGCATTCGAATGCCCTCACACCAAGAATGATTCCATGATCAGGCAAAGTTCATAAAAAATTATAATTTTGGAATCAAATACAACTCTACACTACCAAATATAAAAAGATGCATGACTCTACCCATAGGCTTGTCCTTATTTTTCGATCAACATTATTTTTAACTCACTCAAGATCACAAAGATCTTTCAAGGCTTGAAACGGAGCTGAGTGTAAAGCTATGATTATTTTCATTTAAGGACTTCTACCTTCATGAAGTATGACCTGCAATTCACTTTTTATCCTTCTCTTCCACATTCTATAATGTTCACAATCCACGCTATTGTTCATTTAAGCATCATGCACTGGATACCCCATTTCTTTTGCTCCTTTCACAATCTTTATTTCACAAACTCTTCTCTTTTTCAATCTTTTTCTGTTTTCACGATTTTTCTTTTCTTTCTCTTTTTTTTTACCCGGAAAAATTCTATCTTTTTCAACATGATCCATCAAAGTTATATTTTTCACATTTCTTGATTTTCCTTCTTTTTCAACACACCCCCAACTTAGGCTTTTGGCCTAAGTTCGTTATTCGAATGAACACATACTTAATGAAGGTTATAGATGATTGGTCAAAGTTGTTCATGTTTTTCTTTCCAAAAAAAGGATAGGCTTAAGAGGTGCCAACCTAGTTTTACACTCTCACAAGGTAGCCACAAAGAGGTATAATATGAATTATCGGTCCACTCTTCACAACTTTTGCCTAAGATCATTTCAATATTGCTTGTTTCCATCAATCAATTAGGCTAACGGGGAGTTCTAGGTATCATCAAGCATAATATTCAAGACAACCTCACCACACGAGGAACTCGACACAATTATTAAAAATAACTTCACAATTTTTAGCTAGCGCCCAATGATCATCACAAGAGATCACCTCAAAAACCCATTATTCACAATATGATGCTAAGAGATCACATATGACCAATGTAACTCGATTTGACTCATCATAGGCGTACACTCATATCATCAATTGAGAGCACTACTCAATTCATCAGTATTTATCATAACCGACACTGAAATTGAAAAAGAACAACAATAATTACACACATCAAGATGTGGAAAATTTGAAAATCAGTTCAAAACCATTGACAATGCAAAACAAAGGAAGAATACGATGGATCAAAACCAATACATGTATCAACAAAAATTATGATCCTATATTAAAAAAACAAAACATAAAAATCCACAAAATAGTCCGAAAAGAAAAGGTCAATAGAGTAATTCCTCACCCCACCAAACTACACTAGCAGTTATCCTCAAATTAAAGATTTATCTAAAAAGAAAATCTGAAAAAAGAGTCAAAAGCCCTTGTCAGGCTATACAAGTGGTGAACTCTACATATCGTGACTTAATCAGCTGGGACATTAGTGCCTAGTGCAACATTATCCTTGGCTCCACTTGAGCGCAGCATTGATGTCTCTCTCAAAGGAGCCTACACAACTTTCTCAACCATGGGTCCCTCAAGATCATCTAATTCATCGTACACCACTGAATATCTGACACCAAGCTCCTCCTTATCAATCTCAGCCTTGGACTCTACCTATGCATGATCAACCCTTGTAACATCTCCGGTCGTAGTAGCCGAAGGAATCTTAAAGCTGGTTGTAACATTAGTGCTCGGCATCTCAAGGATCGCTACTATACAAAACAACATATATAGGTTGGTCGACTTTATCTCGTCCACATCTTTCCTCAACCCAACAATATCGGGACATCACCTCATCCAAAATGCCTCGGTCCTGCTCACAATCCTCTACCCTCACAGTAAGAGTATCTAGTGCAAACCTATGGCTAATAATCAACTCCGGGTACTTTCTCATCTCAACCTTAATCAGGGCAATGGAAGCACCAATCGCCCACTCTTTGAACCCTGGCACAACGGCCTCTACCCAGGAGGTACGCTGATGCTTATTGTGACTAACAACACTAACCTACGGTTTGAGTGTCTACGATCGTTGATAGTTTAGTAACCCAACAAGGGTTGAGGTTGTGTCCCAAGCGAGAGGTTTCGAGAAGATGTAGTCAATTATAATTTCATTCTAATTATTCATACCTAAAGAGATTTACGAGTAAAAAATATTATAAATCAAAGGGGGGTGAAACCAAAGAGTCAAATATCGATTGGAGGGGTGTTTGTCATTAGTAAAGTAATAATGGTAGAAATAAGATCAAGTATGGGGAGAAGTTCTTGGGGTGTGACCGCATTACAAGTTGAGATTAATAGTTGGGCACATGCTTTCGATAGGAAATTTGTAAGATCATGGTGACTAGGCTATTCTTAAGATGAAAAAAGTTTCCCTTTCAGGAAACTTACCGCGTTTAAAATGTGTTCCTCTCAGACACCCATTTGTTGCATGAACACCACCCTACGACTTACACCACTCTCTCTTGATCTGAATGTTAGGATATGGTACCAAGTCTCACCCTCTCGGCTGAAACTCATGTCGACCTACTCGATAGGCCACCACTCTAGTGGTCTTGGTTTCATGACCTCCCTCTCAGGCAAAATGAAAACACATGGGTGAGTTTTAGTTTCAAATACAAACCCATTAAGTTAAACCAGAACCACTAGGTGAAATCGGCATTAAAACTCATCTAACATATCAACAAGCGAGACCCAACAAGAATATCAACTCATATTTGCTAAATCACATCCCAACAATAGGGTTTTTAGCCATACATCAAGCAATAATAAAATACACCTAAATTGATAATGAAATCAAATGGGTATAATAAATTAAACTTTGATTTAAGCAAAGGAAGAAGAATAAAGAAGACCCACATCCAACTTGGGAAAGATAAACTCCTTTCTTCAACTCTCCCATAAACCCTCTCCAAACTTGAGAGAAAATAATATTTTAAAGAAAAATTCTTGGGAAAAGTTCAGATTTGTTCCTCTTCTACTTAGACTAGTATTTATAGCTTTCAGACTTAGTGTTGCGGCGAACCGTTCAGCGAGGTTGGTCTCGATTGCAATTGACTAGATGAATCACCCTTCTTCTATCTCATCGCCATTTCATGCTTGCCTTCAACATCATCATGTTCTGGACCATTAGGAGGTATAAGATTGGTTCAAAAACTATTTGAAAAAGCGTTAGCTGCTCTTTCATCACATTTTCTATCCACTTCATTCAGGGCTTCGCATGCTGGAACAAAAGGGGGGGTAAATCCCATCGGTGACTCGCTAAATGCACTTGGCGAAGGCTTCAGCTTTTTTGTTCCTTTTTGCCCGTAAGTGTCCATGTTTGCACTAAAACTTCAAATAGTTGAAACTTAAGAGTTTCATCAGATATTTAGACTAAATAAGCATTTGAGGACACTATTCTATCAAAATAAATCTCTAAATGAGTTCACTTTGTGGACTCGTCGATACCCCAACTTAAACTTTTGCTTGTCCTCAAGTAAAAACCAAGTTCATCAGTTTAATTAGGATGTCTAACAGTGCTACACAAGAATCAATCATGAATATACACAACAAGACTCAAACTACTCATGCAAAGATCAATTGTGTACTCAAAAATCCATGTTGTGACACACTATTACCAAAGATTCTCATGCTCACAATACTTGCTACTAATGCAAGTTCAAGTTCAACAATAGTATCACAATGCCCTCACTCATAGAGTGACTCAATATACACATACACATTAGTTAATCAATTTAAGATAAGGAATCAGAAGCAACACTCATACTCAAAGAGAGGAGCACAATGCATACTTTCACCATAAGGTTTGCCTTTATTTTCTGATCAACTTTGTTCCTGCTTACTCAAGATTAAAATGGTCTTTCTAAGGCCTGTAATGCGGCTGAGTGCAAAGGTATGGTAAGTTAGGCTTCGTGACTAAAAATCCTCATGAACTGTGGAGCTTTCAACACTTCCATTTCTTCACCTTCTTTTATCAATTTTTCTCTTTAGTGCTTCTAAGTCGTCCTATTATTTCTTTACATGGATTACTTGGAAACCCAAATTTCTTTTGTACTTCTATTCCATAATCTTTATTTTTCATTCTTCTTCTTCCCTTTTTCTTTTTCTTTCCCCTTTTTTTATATGGACGTTTTCAATTTCTTCTCAACACCATGGTTTAAGGATACTTTTTGCACTTCTTGACTTCTCATTTTCCTTTTCAACACGCTTGGATTATGTTGGCTATTGATTCAATCAGGAGTCATTAGGATTATAGGTGGTGGTTGAACAAAGGTCTAGGTTTTCACAAGTTTTCTTCTAGAGAAGGTAAAGCTCAAGGGGTGTTAAACACAATCTCACATGCTCACGGATATGCCAGAAAAGAGGTACATGTCAAATGAGCTCACACTCTTTAAAGTTGCCTAACAGCATCTCAAGAGCACTCCTTACTAAATCAATCAGACTAATGGGGAAGGTTTGTTCATGCATGGATCAAATTAAGCTCATCACACAAGGCATCGAGACTTAAATCCAAGCAAGACAACACACTTTCTCTAGTGTGCAATGATCATCACAAGAGAGATCAATTGTATACATGGTTAATCACAATGTGATGCCAAGAGTTCACATATTGTCTATACAACTTCATCTGATCTCATTGTTGTTGTACAATCATGTTTGTATGATTGAGAGCACTATTTAAGTCATCGATATTGATCAAAACGTAGACTTCAATTTGTACGAGAATAACCACTTTCAACACAAGAGGTGATTTTTTGGAAAGGTCAAAATTATTTCGTAATTTTAAAAACCAAAAGGAGTCACAAGCTTAAATAATCGCACAAGCTATATAAACCACAATTTTAAAATAGATGACCCAATTGTACATAAAAAAAACAAGAATCAACACAAAAATATCAACACAAAAGGTGGTCTCACCCCCCCCCCCACACACACAGACACACACAACAATTAAATATGTTTTTCCTCAAATGTAAGTGATAAAATATTTAGCAACAAAAACAAAGAAAATTAGAGATGGAGGTGAAGAGGTGATCCTGTTCAAGCATTTGCTCCATCTATCTGGGAATTTTTGAAGAGGATATTAGGGTTCTGGGTTACTAAAGAAGGGTTGTCTATATTGGAGACTACCGAATGTCTGTTTACCATGGAAACTAGCATTGCTACACCCATCAAGATTTTGTCATGCTCTGTCTGATCTTTATTTTCTGCATCCATGTCCTAGATTGTCTCTACCTCTAAATTAGGTCCAACTATTTGATCAATTCTTATGGTTTCATGTGGTATTCTTGACACATCTAGAAGTGCCTCTGTCTTGTGGACCATAGGAATATTAGTGGACTTCAGCTGGTCCACGTCAGTTTGCTGTTTAGCAATAGTAGTCTTCAATACTGTCAACTTATTTGCGGCCCCTTGGTCACACTCACACATTGTTAATCTAGCACTGAGTTCATAAATTGTGGCTCTTAGCGATGTCACACCCTTAGCCAGGGCATTCTAGATCATTCCTGGAATGGAGGTTTCAAGGGCGACAGTCTAACGATATGTAGAAAGATCAAGTTTTCCTATCTTGATCATGATTGCATGTGTGATCGGAACATGGGAGGCAACGACAAAAGTGGTTCTATTCGGCAATGTGGTGATAGAAACTCCTGTTAAATCTGAATGAATGGGAGCTGACGTTTATATACCTGAAGGTTTAGGAGCTGAGTTAGGTAAAAGTGTTCTTGCTGGTATGGTTTTAGTAGTTACATCTTTCTTTTATTTCTTCCCTGTCTGCTCTTTAAGGAGCTCAACTTTGACTCTCCGGATATAAATAGAGGATTTGGGTGTAACTTCTACATCCACCTTGGAATCTCTAGGTACTTGAACACTTCGACAAAGCTTGGTGATCATTAACAGGGATGGATGTGAAGTGTTGTGCTGCTCTCTTGCTGAATGAGGAGGTGTGATGACTCGAAGGGTTCCAACCGTAAATTGGCTATTTAATTCTTTTAAGTGTAGTTATGCCCTTTGTGCTTTTACTTGCCACTATTCATCAGATTCAATAGTTTGGGGTTCTGAGTGTGTTTCCTCACTCTCGGAGGTGGTGAAGTAGGAGTCATACATGTTATCATTGTCCAAGCCCGCTTATGGTGGAGCATGTGCCTTTCCTTTTCCCTTCTTTTTCCTATCAATTTCTGCAAATTTCTTTGCCTTTCCTTTGGTGGTGGTGTCCTCCTATTTAAGGTGATCCTAGCTTCCTTCCCTTGACGTTCTAGTGCTTGTCTTGCAGCTTTAGGGCTGGCCATATCTGCAATCACATTGGAACAGACTAGCTAGGCTTTATTTCTTATGAGTAACAAAAAGATCCCCCACAATTCATCGAACCATGAGTAGCATTTAGCGATGGGGAAGGGAATGTTTCTCGAGTTTCATAGTGATGCAAAGATTTAATGGGCGGACTAGGGGCGATCAAGAATTCTTTCGGTGAATCGCCGAACACCCTTTATGCATGCAGGTTTTTTGCCGAACTTAACAGAATCAATGAAATGCAGCATTAGAAAGAAAGGCGATCTAGAAAATCAAGTGTAACACCAAGTGTTTCGGCGAGGCTGATCTAGTTTGCCAAATAACTACTCGTCCTTATTATGTTTCCCTTTCTTGAGAACAGCCCCGCAACCTCATATGTAGACTTAAAATACTCAAAACTCAGAGTACTGCTGGATCTATAACAACAAATGCTCTGGGCTATTTGGGTTCTTCCCAAATCAAAATCAATTACAATTTTGCGCACCCAACTACATTTTTCAGAGAGATTGAGCACACTTAAAATAGGATAAAACAGCTCACAAGTGTACAAACCTTACAAATAAAAAATGGGTTGTGAAAAACTAAACTTCCTATTGATTTAGCCAAAATGTGATGTTAGGCTGCAGAGTAATCTAGATCCAAACATTAATTTGGCAGCTAAAATACTTACTACGTGCAACTATTTTGAAAACACTAAGTAGGTGTGATTTTGCAGAAATCGAGAGTAAGATAACTTGGTAGCATTTTGGGTTGGATGTATATGACTTTATAAAACTTATTTAGATCTCACCTATTCAGCGACATTAGTCACATGCGCTCAGCCACTCGGTGATCCTCCAAGTGGATATCTACTTCGTCAAATCTCATAAGACCTCAAGTTGCATGAGGGTCCAACTGGTGGTCTTCATATGGATCGCTGATCAAGTCGGCGATACGCCAACATGATTTATGTTTTCCATTCCATCTCTTATGATACCCTTGACACTCCATCATACAAGATCAAATCACCTTTATTTAAACAATAACAATTTAAAAACATTTTAATGTTTTGAGTTGCCTCCCAAAAAGTGTCTTAGTTAATGTCATGGCACGACATAGGTTATTGCTTATACTCCACTAGTGAGGTTTGCCCCATATCACCAGGCAACTCTTCTTTCGAACCCTGACGAAGCTCAATCAGCACTTGTGTCATTTTGGATTCCAGCACTCGAATGCATGTAGCATGCACATTTATCATCTAGTTAATCACTAAGACATTCTCTCTAAGCTCCTATGGTATCATCAGATGATCATTGGACTTTTGCAGCAAAACCACCAATATTTCTTTGATCTGCCCCTTCTCCTTATTCTTAGTTTTTTTTCGTTTGAGTGGAGGGACATAGCGCTCTTTTTTGTTACCCTGCACTTCAAGGTTCTCCATGTTCTCTGTCACATCATCTAACTTATTTAGCAAGATCACTAAGTGGAAATCTCTCGTTTTCGTTTCCTAATCTATGTCAGTCCAATTGTCCAGCAATTTAGCTGTCATTTCATAGGAGTTTTGTATCAGGTCGCCTGATATGATTTGATCAGCCAACATCCTATTTACCAAACTGAGACTTCAGTAGATAGATTTCAGAAGAACTAAGTCGGGGAGTCCACGGGTGGGCACTGCCCCAGAAGTTCTTTGAACCTCAACTATGCTTCATACAGTTGTTCGCCTTCCCACTATCTAATGGCCAGGATCTTATCTCAAAATTTCATCACTTCTAGGAGAGAGCGTTCCATCTTCTTCCATGCATAATTTTACATTATTATCTTAAAACTACACTTCCACAAAGAACAAACAAAACAAAACTAAACTAAAAGTAAAATTAGTAAAATGACACTAAAAATAAAGGAAAGTCTTTTTAACTACATTATCACGTAATACCACTCCTTGGAAGCGGCGCCATTTTTATTCTTATCGTGACCAACAAAAATAACCTACAGTTTGAGTGTCTACGATCATTGATAGTTTAGTAACCCAACCAAGGCTTGAGGTCGTGTCCCATGGGAGCGGTTTTGAGAAGATGTAGTCAATTATAATTTCATTCTAATTAGTCATAGCTAAAGAGATTTACGAGTAAAACATTGTAAATCAAAGTGGGTGATACCAAAGTGTCAAATATCGATTGGAGGGGTCTGTCACAAGTAAAGTAAAAATGATAAAAATAAGGAAAATCAAGTACAGGGAAAAGTTCTTGGGGTGTGACCGCAATAAAAGTTTAGATAAATAGTTGGGTACATGATTTCAATAAGAAAATCGTAAGCTAATGGTGACTAGGCTAAGCTTTAGATGGAAATAAGTTCCCACTCGAGCAACTTACCCGATTTCAAATGTGTTTCTCTCAGACATCCATTTGCCACATGAAGACTAGACTATGCCTTAGCCCACTCACTCTCTCGAGCTGAGTATTAGGATATGGGACTAAGGCTCACCCTCTCGAGCAGAACCTCATGTCGACCCACTCCTTAGGACTTCAGTCTAGTGGTCTTAGTTTCATGACCTCCCTCTCGGGATAGCCAAAAACACATAGGTGAGTTTGTAATTGCAACTACAAACCCATTATGTCAAACCACAACCACTATGTGAAATCACCATTAAAACACATCTAACTTATCAGCAAGCAAGACTGATGTACCGGTATATCCAAGAATAGTTAATGCTTAAAATCAAAGAACTAATACTAGAATAGAGTGTGTTTTGTATGATTGATGTGTTTGTTGATGATGCAGGAAGAGTCAGGCAGATATAAAAAAATAGAATAAAAGAAGTAAAAATCACGACCATCTTGGCGGTCCGTGGTCCACTTCATGGACAGTGAAAGTGACCGTGAAGTATGATTGCATTAGATGGATTCTGAAGAGCCATATTTTAGAGAGTTGAAGTGATGACCACGGTCAACTTCATAGACCGTGATGACTTTGACGGTCCATGGTCCAGCTCGTAAACCAATTCCAGAAAGCAGTGTAAATGTCCAGAGTTTGAGAAAGTTTAAGTGAAGACCACGGACGTCTTCACAGACTGTAATTACTTTGATGGTCCATGAAACATGTGGTGAACAAGATTCTATACAGCAAGCTAAAAGTCCAGGTTTTGGAAAGTTGAAGGCAAGACCACGAACAACTTCATGGACAGTTGTCTACTTCAAATTTGAGATCTATTCTTGTATTGTCGGCATAGGACTTTTGCCAACTATGGGCTATTTTCAATGTATCCTTTATAACATGAACCTTCTCCAAAGCTTCATAGATTATTTCGAAACCAAGGAGTTAAGACTCACCAACCTCAAACCACCCAACCGCATACCTACATCGCCTAACATAGAGTGCTTCAAAAGGTTCCATGTAAATACTCGAATGGTATCTATTATTATAGGAGAACTCAATCAACGGTAGGTGATTGTCCCAATTACCTTTGAAATCCATCACAAAAGCTCTTAACATGTCTTCTAGGGTTTGAATAGTATGCTTTGCTTGACCATCCCTTTGGGGATGAAAAGAGGTGATAAGCTTCACTTGATTACCCATCCCTTTTCAAAAAGACCTCCAAAAACGAGAAGTGAATTGAGCACCTCTATTCGATATGATTGAAAAAGGGATCCCATGTAAGCTCACTATCTCATCAATGTATATTCTTGCGTAATTCTCTGCCGAATAAGTAGACTTGACGGGGATAAAGTGAGCGTATTTTGTAAATCTATCCACTATAACCCAAATTGTGTCATTTTGTCTCCGTGTTCGAGGCAACCCAACATCAAAGTCCATATTAATTTCTTACCACTTCCAAGTAGGAACTTCCATTATTTGAGTCAAACCACTCGGTTTTAGATGCTCGGCTTTAACTTTTTGGCAATTTGGACACTTAGCTACAAACTCTGCTATGTCCCTTTTTAAGCAATCCCACCAATATACCTCTCTAAGATCAAGATACATTTTGGTGGCACCAGGATAATAGAATATTGGGAACCATGAGTTTCTTCCAAAATCTTTCCCATCAAATCATCAACATCCGGTACACACAATCTCCCTTGGTACCTAAGCATACCATCCCCAGGGAGAATGACTCATCGAACTTGCTAAGTAACGATTTCTTCAACTTCATCAATAGAGCATCAAGATGTTGCTTAGACTTTACCTCAACAACTAAAGATGACTCGGAGTTATTATGAACCATAAAACCACCATTTGGGGAATCTTCCAACCGAACACCCAATCGAGCCAACCTATGAACATCTTTTACTAGGTATTTCTTACCTTCTTCTACATGAGACACACTACCCATGGTGATAAGGCTTAGAGAATCCGCAATCACATTGGCATTGTAAGGGTGGTAGAGAACACTCATATCATAATCCTTTGATAATTCCAACCATCTTCTTTGTTGGAGATTCAACTCCTTTTCATTGAACACATATTTAAGACTCTTATGGTCGGTATACACATCCACATGGACACCATACAAGTAACGCCTCCATATTTTCAAAAAACACTTTGGTTGCTAATTCAAGATAATGAGTTGGATGGTTCTTATCATGCACCTTTAGTTGTCTAGAGGCACAGGCTACTACCTTCCCATGTTGCATAAGGACACAACCCAAACCCATTCGGGAAGCGTCACAATATACCACAAAACCCTTGGTACCCTCCGGTAAAGTCAACACCGGAGCGGAGGTAAGCCTATCTTTCTATATTTGGAAGCTTCTTTCACATGCCTCCAACAACTCAAATTTAACACTCTTTTAGGTCAAGGTAATCAAATGAGAAGTAATGGAAGAAAACCCATCCACAAACCTCCTATAGTACCCAACTAAACCCAAGAAACTTCTAATGTTGATTGGAGTCAAAGGTCTTGGCCAATTCTTAACCGCTTTGGTTTTCTTCGGATCGACCTCTATACCCTTACTTGAGATAATATGACCAAGGAACTCCACCGACCTCAACCAAAACTCACACTTACTAAACTTGGCAAAGAGTTAGTGTTCCTTAAGGATTTGCAATACCATCCTCAAATGTTCCATATGTTCACCCTTATTTTTCTAATATACCAAGACATCATTAATGAAGACAATCACAAATGACTTAAGGTAATTCTGGAACACTCTATTCATAAGCTCCATAAAACCCATCGGGGCATTAGTTAGACCAAAGGACATTACTAGGATCTCATAGTGACCATACCTAGTTCGGAATGTTGTTTTAGGTACATCCTTACCTCTCACCCTAAGTTGGTGATACCCTGACCTCAAGTCAATCTTAGAAAAGTAGCTTGCCCCTTGGAGTTGATCAAACAATTCATCAATCCGAGGGAGAGGATACTTGTTCTTAATAGTGACTTTATTGAGTTGACGATAATCAATGCACATCCTAAGGGACACATCCTTCTTCTTAACAAACAATATCGAAGCACCCCATGGAGAAATATTAGGTTGAATAAAAACCTTGTCTAATAATTCTTTGAGGTGAAGCTTTAACTCTTTCAAATCCGCCGGAGCCATCCGGTAAGGAGGGATTGAAATTGGATTCGTAGACGGTAATAAGTCAATACCAAAGTCTATTTCCTACTCAGGATGAATTTCGGGCAAGTCATCGCTAGAGACTTTGGGAAAGTCCTTCACTATGGGGACCGACTCTATAGGAGGAGTGTCAGACTCAAGATATTTAACCCTCACAATATGGTAAGACAACCCTTATAGATAATTTTACAAGATTTTAGACAAGAAACGACCTTTACGAATTGAGTTACCCTCCTTCCCTCTAAGATGAGTTCATTAGGAAAACTGAACTTAACCACTCTTGTTCGACAATCAATGGAAGCAAAAAGCATGAAACCAATCCATTCCCAAAATGATATCAAAATCAACTATATCAAGTTCTACCAAATCCACCCATGTAACTATATTGGGCAAAGATATAGGACAACTCTTAAAGACTCTTCTAGCCACAACGGAGACACCCACTGGGG
Source organism: Solanum sitiens (assembly GCA_016801875.1). Taxonomy (NCBI): domain Eukaryota; kingdom Viridiplantae; phylum Streptophyta; class Magnoliopsida; order Solanales; family Solanaceae; genus Solanum; species Solanum sitiens. The sequence continues at coordinate 2,104,633 of JABWTJ010000071.1, forward strand.
TTGTAACCAAAAATTGTGCAATCAAAACATCGGGTAGAACATCAAATAATTTAGCTACTAGAGGAGTTACAAATGATAAAGTAGCACCGGGGTCAAGTAAAGCATAAACATCAATAAGGAAGACTTGTAACATACCGGTCACCACATCAGGATATTCCTCCTGCTCACCCCTCAAATGGAGAGCATAAAAGTGGTTCCTCTTTGGAGCATCGGAACTAGGACCGCTTTCTTAAGCTTGACCACTCCCCTTCTCTTGACTCCTCACACTAAGATATTCTATAACCTTATGGACCTCTTTTCCACAACCAAAGAAATTTCATATTCCCACCAATCATTCACCCCTATGCTTCTTACCGCACTTAGCACAAGTAAGTTTATGACTAGGTGAATTTCCACTCCTTCCCTTTTGAGACCTAGAGTTAGACACCCTATCCTTGTTAGCCTTGGGGAAATTGGAAGGAAATTTGTTTGAAACACTCTTCTTGAACCTAGGTTTGTCTTGAATTTCAAGCCCACCCTTGGAAATACCTCCCTCATAAGACTTGGCCCTCTTAAACTCCCTATTATTCCTCTTTAGTCTAGTCTCCTAAACTTGTTGAGAATGAATCATAAATCGAGCAATATCCATATTATCATGTAACATCGCAAAACGACACTCTTCAACTAGGTCATCGGACACTCCCGTCACAAACGGCTCATCTCATCCCTAAGATTGGATATCAATTAAGGAGCATACTTGGACAATTTAATGAACTTTAAGGAGTACTCTTTTACACTCATACCTACTTGATGAAGTTTGATGACCTCTTCCACTTTTGCCTCCCTTTTCTACCTTGGAAAGAACCGATCAAGGAAAGCCCTTCTAAACACCTCCCAATTTATAGGTACCGCTCTCAAGGCCCTATTGTCTCTTCATTGGGTATACCATGTTTGAGCCACATCCTTGAGTTGATAGGAGGCTAGCTCAGCCTTCTCATTTGAACTCAACCTCATAGCATATATGATCTTGTAGACCTCATCAAGAAAGTCTAAGGGATCTTCATTCACCTTTGACCCATTGATTATCGGAGGGTTCATCCTTGTGAAGTCCGTAAAGCAGGAAACCAGTGGTACTAGTATTTTGTTGAACTCGTGGTCCAACCTCTTGATTTGATTGAGCCGTCATGGATTAAGCTTGAGTAGCTACCGCTTGAGCTTGGGTAGTCATAGCTTGAACCAGGCTATGAAAAGCCGACCTTATCTCTCATCCGTCATAGGTGGAGGAATGACCAAAGCTTGTTCTTGTGGAGGAACTGATTGCCTTGTGGAGGGTCTTGGTTCACTTTGGGAGGAACTCCCCCATTAGAAAACTCTTCCTCCATTCTCCTTGCCACTGCTCTTCTCGTAGTCATATCCTATATCCACAAGAAAATGATTAGAAGAAAAAGGGACACATAGAGTTACTTGAGGCACGACTATCAATATTACCAACAAGTGAGAATTCCTAAGCGTCACATATCCTATCATTTATAAGAGTGGAGCGCTTCACACCCATGAACAAGACTCTACATAGACGTGGTTTAGTGAGACATAAATCCTAAGATTACTTCAACCTCATTCTTTGATATCAAGATTGTCACGACCATGGATCACCTTCTAGACGTAACCAGCGTCGAATTCCTCGGAGAGGACTTAGACAATCCCTTAGCATTCGTCATAACATATCATAGGTTAAAAATGCAGAAAATTAAAACTTTTTACATATTGAGGTATATATAGACCTCTCACATATTATATATGGAGTTTACATAGACTCCCGTATATGAAGCTTACATAGGCTTCTCGTTTAGTCAACATAACCAATACGTAAGGATTTAGTCTAAAAAAATCGTCTTACATTAAACTATCTAAAACAAAGTAGAACATTCGGGCATAGCCCTCATACAACTTCATAATTGCCACATAGGATTAAGCCAAATATCTTCAAGGATAATATATAAATGAATGCCTTTAGACAATAGCAATGTTACTAAGGTAGAACACCTGGCACCATCCTCGAACTAGAGGACCTACCAAAACATGGGGAAAAGTCCAAGTCTTCTTGCAAAGAGACCTTGATACTTCAATGGCCCGAACCTACATTGTTTGGGAAAAGGGAAAAAATATGGGTTAGTAAAACCACATGTACTATGTATGGAAACACATGCACATAAATCCATTAAAATCATGCTTTAAAAGGATATTTAGTTCAAAACCATGTTAAGTCACTTTCAAAAGCCTTTATGCACAATTAAGTGCATATACAATCAAATGATCACATATTCATATCAGATAAGTCCATATTCAACAAATAGCAATTATCATTATGAAGTCAAGTCAACATGGATATTATCAATATAAGTCGTATCAACATGAATGGCATCGTATCAAGATCATATAAGTAGAACAACTCCAACATAATATCATAACAAGAAATCATATAAAAGAGTTCATATCATCAGCACATATAAGACCTTGACTCATAACCCCTTCCCAAACCTACAAGTGCAATGCTTATGTGAAGCCTCATAACCGCAAATAATCAAGTAAACCAAGTAAAGGATAATGAGCAATGTCTATCTTACACATATATTCATATCATGCATATTCATAATCATGTACATCAACATAGACTAATACGTGTTCATCAATGAAAATAACATCATATAGGATCATTAACATTTAAAGTCATCATATACCTTTCATATCATAAGTACATAAGAACAACCTCCTAGGACTTCCCTCAAGGATAACTTATGCCATGTATAAGTAGAGTCCCATACCCCTACCTACACTAAGTTGAACCCCTTATGTCACCCTAGTTAGTGTTCACTTTATTACTTCTATTTTACTTTTGGGAACAATCGTCTTAACCGACAATAGACCATGTGATCAAAACATGGAATTCGATGTCATGAAATCCTACACCGAAAGAAGGTGGTTTACTTGCCAAGGTAGTACCAAAACATGAACATATCATTCTAGGTGGATCCACTAGCTAGTATTCCTATGGAGGCAACATAGTTAAGGAAATAGGAGATATGTTTTGAACCCTCTACATGCCTAATAGCGTTGGAGTCCTCATCTCATGAGAACACTTGGTGAATTTCCCTCCTATGGAGAGTCAATACCTCTCATTATCAAGTTCACTCAGTGCTAAGCTAAAGTCCCTTTTTAAAATGTCTTTACACATTTCATAATCATCACATCTTAGTATAGGTCATAGGAGACTAACCTTCTTGTATATAATGTCATTATATCATTAGGTATAGTATGAGAACTTCCTTTCATCACAAAACCATCATTAGTGAGATCAATATGTCGTAGTCGTGTCATCTAAGGAACACAAGAGAAACATCTTCAAACTTGCATAATCACAACCTCATCATCATCTCATATTCAACATAATCAAGGAATTTCATCATAATAATCATATCATATCTTCTTAATCTAATCACATATAACACTTCAATTGCACAACACCACCAATTATAAGTAATCATCAATAAAGTAAAGAGTTCAAGATCACAAAGTCTTACCAAATAACCTCCATGACCTTCATCAAGATATTACCCTCAATTCATCACAATTATCCAACGACCCACTCATCATCATCATAATATAGGGAATTAAACAATAACATAACCAATTCCAACAACCCTAATAATCTACAAGTACAATTCATAGCTAAGGTTAGGGAAAAGGGTTAAAATCATGCATTCTTCCATAGAAATAGGTCAAAGGATAAGAAATACAACAATTAACCAATGCATAATAATATTCTATCAATAATAATCATAAGAAAAAATATCAAAACATTTGAAAGATCAATTTCGTAACTAGAATGAAACCCATGTTTTTCACATCTTTTGAAATTATTTTTGAAGAGCCTCTTGGGGAAAGAGATCCCAAGAGTGAATAGCTTCCATACCTTAGGTTTCCTTGGATTTTGATGGAATAAAGATGAATTTTTAAAGCCCTAGTCCACCTTGAAGCTTGTTCCTCAATGGGGTCTTGAATAGAGAGAGAAAGCAGAGAGAAGTTGGAGAGAATTTGGTTTTGGGAATTGTGGGGTGTTAGGTTACTTTAATGAGGTTAGGTCTTACATAGTCCCTCAACTAACTTGATTAACCCTCTCTTAACCTTTAACTAATCACCTAACTAATTAACTAATTAATTCACTTAACTAAAAACTAGGCAGTGAAACAGACTCCTAACATATGATTCCCCGACCTATGCCCCGTAGTCCCATCGATGGCCCGTCCTACAGGTTGTCATTTGTGACAGAGACTAGATTTTTTGAGCATTTTTAATAATTGCTAAGTGTTTTCCAACGACCATCATCGACGGGTTGTTGACCTATCAGCGGTTCGTCGATTGGCTTGTCGACTGCCACTGTTCATTTGACAATTTTGGGGTCAAATGTTAGGGTCCCTCCAAGGACCCTTAGGGTGTCCCTTGGGGAGTCGTACCCAAACGTTTCAACCCTAAACACACTGTAATACATGTTTAACACTTTTTTTACAAAATTTGACTAAATTTTGACTCTTCAAACCTTCTGAAACAAGCGAAGGCACACTAGTGCACATTTCATAATTCTCCGAACGTCATAGTCTTTGCTTAACATTTTGAATCTAACACTTATAATTAGTTTAAATACATTATTTTAGGTCTATAAACAGTGTGTAAGACCTCGAAAATGAGATAAGGTGTCTAGACCCTAACATGTTCGTATTATCGTTATAAGGTCCTAAAATGCCTTATTATGTCATATAGAGTCAGTGTGCAAAGTTTGAAGTGATTTTGAAGTCGAACGTCAAGGGACGTCCAAGACGTTCGACGAATAGTTGCTTATGTGCCTCATGTGTGTATGCATGCCTAAATTGTGTGAAATGAGTCAAATAAGTATTGAAATGGTTTTAAATGATGTTTTATGTGATTATATGAAGTTTCGTGAAGTTTGGAGGTCAAACGCCCTAGAACGTCCAAGGCGTTCGAAAGATAGACCCTAAGACGTTCATCGTATGACATGTTGGGGTCAAGGCTATTTGGACGTCTTGTAGGTGTTTGTTTTGGATTAAACTTATGTGGTAGGTCTATAACATGTTAAGGTTTGTAATCGCGTTGTAAACGTCCGGGTATGACTTCTAAAGGGCCCCACAAGAGGCCCCAAAAGAAGGACCCCAAGGCTGCCTATACACTGCCTGGGCAGTGTCTCTTGACGGACCCAATGACGGACCGTTGGGCCCCCAACGGACCGTCAAGCAGGTCCCGTCAAAGGAGACTTGCCTTGGCAGGTTGTAAGCCAAGAAATTGGCCAAGTCCCCTGCGACGGAGGCTGCCACGGCCCGTCATGGCCATGACGCCCCGTCATGGGCCTCGTCGCGGGTGGCCTGCTAGTTAGCTGCCTGCGTGCTGCCTCTTAAAGGGGTGAATGATAAATTCACCCCACGTCCTAACCTGACTATAATAGGTTTAATTAAGTGATTTTAGGTATATATAAGCCATCCAAAACGTGATTTACCTATTCTCAAATCCCCTCACTCAAATTGAACCCTTCCTCTCCAAAATATTCTCTCTTGAACCCCCATGGTTTTTGAAGATCAAGAACAGCTTGTAGAAGGGATTCTCATGGGTTCTTCATCAAGTTTTATGGGTCTTCATGAAGATTAAGGTATGGTGATCCTTCATCTCTAAGTAACCTTTCACTTGGAGAGTTCTTCTCAATGTTTTTCAAAGAAATCTTATGAACAAGTTTCCAATCTTCCAATCTAGCCATGGGTTCTTTCTCAAAACGTTTCTAAAGATTAAATCATGATGAATTAGTATTAATATGATGATTTGAATATGATTTCACTTCAATTGCATGATGAACCCATGTTCCTTCCAAAAATGGTTTAGCTCTTGAAAGGGTTTTGTGATTATGGCTTGTTCTTGATGAATTGGTGATTCTCTTATGTTGAATTGCTTGTGGTTATTGTTATTGACACTAAATGATGTTTAATTAATGATGATAAGTCCATGATGATAAATATATGAAGTTTTGAGCATGAATAACCTATGTTCCTATATGTTGTCTTGAAGACGATTGTGAGATCGGTTGTGTAGACTCTTGATTATGTATGAACTGCTGTAGCTACACTTTTAGGGTGATGTAATGGATGAATTTTGTAGGTATAAATCCTTAATGTTCAAATTAAGAAGGGCTTGCATGAATTGGTATAGATTCCTTTAGGTTATGAAGTCAAGAAGCTAAGCTGTGATGTATCTCGAATTGTGATTAGATAAAGTATGATTTAGTCTTGACTTCTTATCTAATTAGCTACTGCCTAATGAGTATATTATTGATGAAATATGAATGATCATCATACCCTTAGATAGTTCATAGTATTGATAAAGTCTCCTATACTCTAGCAAATCAATAAGCCTAAATGCCTATGTTGTAACCCTAATCTTGAATGTATGTAATCATGATTTCAATATGGTTAAATGTAGGTTTAGCTACTGCCTTAGACTTACATATGTATGAACTATGATCTAAAAATCAATGTAAGGGAAGTTAGCTAATGACCTATGTCATTCTACTTTCCTAGTATGTTGATATGTTTCATTAAGTTATGGCATAATCTTGTAGCGACTTGTACATGGTTTCTTATATGTTTAAAGTACATATAGCTACTGTCATATATGTGTTTTATTGATGAATAAAGTGTATTGATCAATGATGATCAAAGGGTGAGAAATTGGTAAGAATGCTTAATTCCTCTACTCTTCTACTTCTCTATTCTTTATAGAAATGTTGATGAAGCCTTGTATGGCATTGTGTGGTATGGTCCACTTATGGTGGCGGTGTTTACTTTATTGTCATTATATATGTGTTGACCATGGCCATGAAGGCAAATTGATGAACTTATGAACATATGCTTAAAATGATACTATGAGAAGATTATGCCTACCTTCCTATTCTAGATGTGAATTAGGTTGTGTGGCTATTGTATGAGCATGTGTATAACTATGTTAGGGTAAAGTATAGGTGCTGCCATGGATGTGTTAAGATGGTTAATAACCCCTTACCTATGTATCCTTATATGAAAGTGTAAATGGTTAAAGTTAGGAGTCTTGGTTACATCGTATGTATAGTCTTGTCTCCTATGCTATTATGTGTTGTGTGCGATGTGCTTGAAGTACAATGTGGTCTAATAGGGTGGCTGACTAAATAAGTTATTGATAGCCATTATGTGATCATGTTGGTCAATGTACACACACTCCCACTTACATGCATGTTATAAGTAGTAAAAGTCATTGTGTCTAAATGAAAGGTAGTTCTCATATTCACTAGTGTCTACTACTATGCATATTAAGGTGATGTTTATGGAAGTATGATTTGTATTTCCCTTACTAGGATGACTTGATAGGTGTACTAGTATGGTCAAGGGTATGGAACCTTGTCTATACATTGCACATGTGTATCTTGATAGGATAGTTCCTAGATTTGGTTTCTATGAACATGAAGGATGAATGTATGAACATGTTATGAATACATTGTATATGATATGATGAAGTATGAATGTGCATAGTGTCTTAGTAGGTTTATATGAAAGGATTTCTCATATAGTTATGCCTATAGACTTATGCATTGATATATGAACATGTGTGACATTATGTGATTATGTGAAAGGTTTGCTCACATCTAAGTAAACACTCACACATGGATGATCTAGTTAGTGAGAGGGGCCTTGCTAGGGGTGCCCAAGAATACTCCAAAACTAGATAGGTGCTTGAAGATGCTATAAGCATATGAATGATGAATATTCTAAAGCTTATGTTTTATGAACAAACGTAATAAAAGCTTTTCAATAAAGGGAACTTAGCCTAGCACCGAGCGAACTTGTATATGAGGGAGTGACACTTTCCAACATAGGAAAGGCAGGGTTCACTACGGTCCTCATGTGAGGGGTGACACTTTCTTACATAAGAAAGGCAGGGTTTATTACGGTCCTCACGGGGTGGATAGCCTCATGACCCAATCTAGGGTGTAGAGTTGATATTTCCATGATTTCCCCAAGTTCCATAAACTATGTTGCCACCATAGGATACTAGCTAGTGGATTTCCACATAAACAGCTATGTCATGTTAGGTTCTACTTTGGCCGGTAGATCACCTTCCATCGGTGTAAGGTTTTATGACACCGGATTCCATGATTAGCACCCATGGTCTATGTCGGTTAAGGTTATGGTTTCCCTAAAGGTAAAATGGACAATGGAAGTAATTGAATAGGATCCTAACTAGGAGGACTTAAGGTAAGTTACTTAGGATAGATGGAAGTAATGAACCCATCTAGACATTGCACAAGTGACTCCTTAGGAAGTCTTAGGAAGGTTCTCTAATGCATATGATTATGTATGTGTCCTTTATGTATGATGTTGTAGTCTTGGTTTGACTATGTTTATGTTGTACTATACTTCTATGATGGCATGTGTTGTCTTGTGTAGATACTATATATGGTATTCTCTTATGTTCCTAGGTGATGCATTGCACCAAGTATCCATAAAGGATTACTTAGGAGATTAATGAATTGAAAGAAAGAGTTAAATGCTAAGAAGGGTGAGTTCACTATAAAGTGACCTTTATGTGCACTTATATTCTATATGTGCTTTCATATGAGGATTTGGCCTTTGATTGTGTTTCTATGACGTATGTGGATGATATAAATGATGTTAACAAAGGTTTTATGATGATTTACTCAAAATGGCATGAAGTATGATTTCAAGGAAATGTCCCTTTTAAATGCATGTTTTTGCATGGTTGCCATACTTAGTACATTCTTGTGCTAATCCCATTCTTCTTTACTTTTTACACAAAGTGTAGGTTATGGAATGCTTAAAGGAGATCTATGATTGAGGAGCTTGATAGGTGTTTTCTCAAGTTCAAGGAAAGGAATCCTTAAGTTCAAGGATGTCCTACTTATGTCTTTAATATGAAGTCTTTAAATATTGTATAGTTATGTAAGGTGTTGTATGGGCATTGTCCCTAATGTATTCTAAAGTTATTGAGTCTAAGATGGCAAAGAGACTTAGAGTTTATATATGTTTTATGACTTATGTTTTATATATATACGATGTGATGTTTCTAGCATATGATGTGCTATGAAAAGTTTTAAATTTTCCGCTAAATTTACTATGTCAATGCAATGAATGATATGAGAGGCTTGTCTTAGACCTCCGAGAGGTCGACGACGCCGGTTACAATCCAAGATTGTACCCTATCTTCTAGGGTATGCTTTTGGGTTGTGACAAACTTGGTATCAGAGCATGAGGTTTATGAAGCGGTTTTAGGTTCTAAAAAGTCTCATATTGCCACATCTAGTAGAGTCTCGTATCATTGGTGGTGAGTCGCGACACATTCAATGGTACGAGAGGCTATAGGACGATAGAGTTTCCCTTCTTCATCAATCTCATATCGTGCCATAGAACTTAATTCTATAAGATCTCTCTCTTATGTTTTCTTGTCCGGTGGTCTTTTAGATATGATTGCTTGGATGAGAATTCTCTATGCTTGAGGGAGAAAAGGTGAGTTTAAAATGCTTATCTTTGTTTTATGGTTTGAATGAGTATGTGTGAAGGTGACACTTGTCCTTCTTTGATGATGTATATACTAACTAAGGCGACTTGAAGGGTTAACTAGACTTAGGTAGGGGTATGGGACTCTACCTATGTCTTGCACTAGTTTTTCTTGATGGAGACCTTAGTAGGTTAATATTATGTATGTGCATGATGATAGCTATGAATGTCCTTATGAGATGATCTCTATGCTTATGAACATGTAAATAGCCTAGTGTGCTAAACATATGGAGTTATCCATGCATGAAGGTTATAGATGAGTGGAGTATGATGCTAATTGTAGTTCTTGTTGGGTTACTTGGTTTAGTGAAGTTATGGAGCTTTACGTGATCATTGCACATGTTAACTCTATGGGATTATGATTGGTCATCTTACCTTGCTTTATATGAAATGTCTCTTATTGGATGATGTGATGCCAATTATGGCAATATATGAAATCTATGTGAAATAGCATGTTATGTCGATGATGTATGTCATGATATAGTTGAAGCATGCTAGAAGTTATAGTGGTTAAAGTGATTTCTCTTAAATCGTGTATTCCTATATGATTTTGTATGATAGTATCCAAATATTTGGATTTGAACTTGGATTATTTAATGACTACCTATGGAGGTATGCTATCCTATGAGTGTATGCGATTAAAAGTGTGCATTGTTTTCCTTTGTATATAAATGATACTTGATGAGTTGCTAGCATAAATTGGAGTCTTTTGTAGAGACTTGAGTTGTAAATATAGTATGCATGCTTATGAAGAATGAGTTAGTAGAGCTTTGTATCTTATAATTCCATGCTTTTTCCATTAGATGTCTAAATGTTGCATTTTTGGATATTTGGAAGCATGCTCACTGTAAAGACTAGGCAACTTATTGTAATATATTTGGAGAACCTACTAAATTGTCATTTGATTGGACGTTATTGAAAAATGTGTAGAATTTATGAATATGAACATGATAAGGAATGTGGAAAAGAATCTTTGCTTTTTAGATTGAAGGATGAGAATCTTATGACATGATGAGTTGTAGAGTTATTTCTAAACTTCTTGTTGTGTATGAACTTCCTTGTTGTTTTCCGCTAATGATGTATGACCTTAGTGTCTATTGCATTGTAGGAAGACCTTATGTGAATCGAATAGTATGATCAAAGTTGATGGTTGAGGATGATTTGCCTAAAATGATAAGGTTTAGAATGCCTTAGTGTTGTTAAATTGAATTAATGAAAATTCTCTCTAAAGTAGTAATCACTCTAAGTGATGAATGTTAAGGTTTTATATTTGAAATCCTCTATATGTTGGGTTAAATTTGATCTTAATTGGGTTTACCCTAAGTGGGGGATGGTGTTTAAGTAATGAGATGGTAGAAATGGTCTACATTGTCCTTCTATTCTTACACGAATTTGAAAATATGAATTCTTAGTATGCTTGTTCATGAAAATAGTCTTGCATAAAGTGTGAATTGCATGATCTTTATATGATTGGTATGAATTGATTGACATCATCTTAGAAACAGGGTGAATTTTCCAAGAAGCATGAAAAGAAAATTTTGAAAAATCCATGTTTTCTCTTGTTGACTTGCATTTTAATGTGCTAATTGTGAAGTTGACTTCATGAGGTAAGACAAGGAACTTGGAAATAGTCACTTGTAGGGTAAATTGTTTAGCCTTGCAATAGAAGTTGAGTCTCTTTTACCATGAAATATGTTGACTCTCTTGAAAATTTAGTGACTTGATGATTTATAATATAAAAGTGTAGGATCATTCTTGAAAGGTGAAAGCATGTTTTGCTAAGTGTATACGTGTGTGCCTATGGTTTGTGCTATTTTTTTCCAAAATGAGGCTTACTTTAAGGGTGAGTAATATGTTAAGAAAAGAGATTTGTGGAATGACTTCCTATTTTGTTGTGATGCACTTGGTGTGACTTGCCATTTAGACTTCACTAGGAAGAAAAATATATGCATGACTTTGCTTGAAAGTTGAAATTTCTCATTTTTAAGGAAATTGACCTTGTACTTTGCTAAGGTGTGAACTCATGATACATGTAATGTGTTGAGGAGCAAGACATTCCTCCATGGACACCACTAAGCATGGTATGGTTGAGTATGACCTTCGTGGTACTAGGTCTAACTAATGAAGATTTTTGTTAAATGCAATTAACTCAAATCTATGTGCATTGAAGTATGAATGCCTACTTATTTTGAGTATTGTTGAAATCTGTCTATATGTGGCCTTGCAAGATGATATCTTGAGGAATTAAGGTGCAATGACCATGTTATGATTAGGAGAAGTATGTTCCTCCTATGAACATGATAAGAGCCTCTTTGATTAATGCATTAAGGGTGAGTGAATCGAAGTTTTGCTTACTTGTGTGCATGGAGTGCTAAAATGATTTGATGATATTTTAAAGTTGACGAACTGCTCTTATATGCATTGAAGTCATTGATGTGATTAAAGAGTCCTAAGTGTCATTCGAGGACTAATGTTCCCAAGTGGGGGATATTGTAAGACCTCGAAAATGAGATAAGGTGTCTAGAGCCTAACATGTTCGTCTTAATGTTATAAGGTCCTAAAATGCCTTATTATGTCATATAGAGTCAGTGTGCAAAGTTTGAAGTGATTTGGAAGTCGAACGTCAAGGGACGTCCAAGACGTTCGACGAATAGTCGCTTATGTGCCTCATGTGTGTATGCATGCCTAAATTGTGTGAAATGAGTCAAATAAGTCTTGAAATGGTTTTAAATGATGTTTGATGTTATTATATGAAGTTTCGTGAAGTTTGGAGGTCAAACGCCCTAGAACGTCCAAGGCGTTCGAAAGATAGACCCTAAGACATTCATCGTATGACATGTTGGGGTCAAGGCTATTTGGACGTCTTGTAGGTGTTTGTTTTGGATGAAACTTATGTGGTAGGTCTATAACATGTTAAGGTTTGTAATCGCTTTGTAAAAGTCCGGGTACGACTTCTAAAGGGCCCCACAAGAGGCCCCACAAGAAGGACCCCAAGGCTGCCTATATACTGCCTGGGCAGTGTCTCTTGACGGACCCAATGACGGACCGTTGGGCCCCCAACGGACCGTCAAGCAGGTCCCGTCAAAGGAGACTTGCCTTGGCAGGTTGTAAGCCAAGAAATTGGCCAAGTCCCCTGCGACGGAGGCTGCCACGGCCCGTCATGGGCCTCGTCGCGGGTGGCCTGTTAGTTAGCTGCCTGCGTGCTGCCTCTTAAAGAGGTGAATGGTAAATTCACCCCACGTCCTAACCTGACTATAATAGGTTTAATTAAGTGATTTTAGGTATATATAAGCCATCCAAAACATGATTTACCCATTCTCAAATCCCCTCACTCAAATTGAACCCTTCCTCTCCAAAATATTCTCTCTTGAACCCCCATGGTTTTTGAATCTCAAGAACAGCTTGTAGAAGGGATTCTCATGGGTTCTTCATCAAGTTTTATGGGTCTTCATGAAGATTAAGGTATGGTGATCCTTCATCTCTAAGTAACCTTTCACTTGGAGAGTTCTTCTCAATGTTTTTCAAAGAAATCTTATGAACAAGTTTCCAATCTTCCAATCTAGCCATGGGTTCTTTCTCAAAACGTTTCTAAAGATTAAATCATGATGAATTAGTATTAATATGATGATTTGAATGTTATTTCACTTCAATTGCATGATGAACCCATGTTCCTTCCAAAACTAGGTTTAGCTCTTGCATGGGCTTTGTGATTATGGCTTGTTCTTGATGAATTGGTGATTCTCTTATGTTGAATTGCTTGTGGTTATTGTTATTGACATTAAATGATGTTTAATTGATGATGATAAGTCCATGATGATAAATATATGAAGTTTTGAGCATGAATAACCTATGTTTCTATATGTTGTCTTGAAGACGATTGTGAGATCGGTTGTGTAGGCCCTTGAGTATGTATGAACTGCTGTAGCTACTCTTTTAGTGTGATGTAATGGATGAATTTTGTAAGTATAAATCCTTAATGTTCAAATTAAGAAGGGCTTGTATGAAATGGTATAGATTCCTTTAGGTTATGAAGTCAAGAAGCTAAGTTGTGATGTATCTTGAATTATGATTAGATAAAGTATGATTTAGTCTTGATTTCTTACCTAATTAGCTACTGCCTTAGACTTACATATGTATGAACTATGATCTAAAATCAATGTAAGGGAAGTTAGCTAATGACCTATGTTATTGTACTTTCCTAGTATGTTGATATGTTTCATTATGTTATGGCATAATCTTGTAGCGACTTGTACATGGTTTCTTATATGTTTAAAGTACATATAGCTACTGCCATATATGTGTTTTATTGATGAATAAAGTGTATTGATCAATGATGATCAAAGGGTGAGAAATTGGTAAGAATGCTTAATTCCTCTACTCTTCTACTTCTCTATTCTTTATAGAAATGTTGATGAAGCCTTGTATGGCATTGTGTGGTATGGTCCACTTATGGTGGCGGTTTTTATTTAATTGTCATTATATATGTGTTGACCATGGCCATGAAGGCAAATTCATGAACTTATGAACATATGCTTAAAATGATACTATGAGAAGATGAGAAGATATGCCTACTTTCCTATTCTAGATGTGAATTAGGTTGTGTGGCTATTGTATGAGCAGGTGTATAACTATGTTAGGGTAAAGTATAGGTGCTGCCATGGATGTGTTAAGATGGTTAATAACCCCTTACCTATGTATCCTTATATGAAAGTGTAAATGGCTAAAGTTAGGAGTCTTGGTTACATCGTATGTATAGTCTTGTCTCCTATGCTATTATGTGTTGTGTGCAATGTGCTTGAAGTGCAATGTGGTCTAATAGGGTGGCTGACTAAATAAGTTATTGATAGCCATTATGTGATCATGTTGGTCAATGTACACACACTCCCACTTACATGCATGTTATAAGTAGTACAAGTCATTGTGTCTAAATGAAAGGTAGTTCTCATATTCACTAGTGTCTACTACTATGCATATTAAGGTGATGTTTATGGAAGTATGATTTGTATTTCCCTTACTAGGATGACTTGATAGGTGTACTAGTATGGTCAAGGGTATGGAACCTTGTCTATACATTGCACATGTGTATCTTGATAGGATAGTTCCTAGATTTGGTTTCTATGAACATGAAGGATGAATGTATGAACATGTTATGAATACGATGTATATGATATGATGAAGTATGAATGTGCATAGTGTCTTAGTAGGTTTATATGAAGGATTTCTCATATAGTTATGCCTATAGACTTATGCATTGATATATGAACATGTGTGACATTATGTGATTATGTGAAAGGTTTGCTCACATCTAAGTAAACACTCACACATGGATGATCTAGTTAGTGAGAGGGGCCTTGCTAGGGGTGCCCAAGAATACTCCAAAACTAGATAGGTGCTTGAAGATGCTATAAGCATATGAATGATGAATATTCTAAAGCTTATGTTTTATAAATAAACGTAATAAAGGCTTTTAAATAAAGGGAACCTAACTTAGCACCGAGCAAACTTGTATATGAGGGAGTGACACTTTCCAACATAGGAAAGGCAGGGTTCACTACGGTCCTCATGTGAGGGGTGACACTTTCTTACCTTAAGAAAGGCAGGGTTCATTACGGTCCTCACGGGGTGGATAGCCTCATGACCCAATCTAGGGTGTAGAGTTGATATTTCCATGATTTCCCCAAGTTCCATAAACTATGTTGCCACCATAGGATACTAGCTAGTGGATTTCCACATAAACAGCTATGTCATGTTAGGTTCTACTTTGGCCGGTAGACCACCTTCCATTGGTGTAAGGTTTTATGACACCGGATTACATGATTAGCACCCATGGTCTATGTCGGCTAAGGTTATGGTTTCCCTAAAGGTAAAATGGACAATGGAAGTAATTGAATAGATCCTAACTAGGAGGACTTAAGGTAAGTTACTTAGGATAGATGGAAGTAATGAACCCATCTAGACATTGCACAAGTGACTCCTTAGGAAGTCTTAGGAAGGTTCTCTAATGCATATGATCATGTATGTGTCCTTTATGTATGATGTTGTAGTCTTGGTTTGACTATGTTTATGTTGTACTATACTTCTACGATGGCATGTGTTATCTTGTGTAGATGCTATGTATGGTTTTCTCTTATGTTCCTAAGGTGATGCATTGCACCAAGTATCCCTAAAGGATTACTTAGGAGGTTAATGAATTGAAAGAAAGAGTTAAATGCTAAGAAAGGTGAGTTCACTGTAATGTGACCTCTATGTGTGCTTATATTCTATAGGTGCTTTTCTATGATGTTTGGTCTTTGATTGTGTTACTATGAAGTAAGTGACAAACTATAAATGCTATTGACAAAGGTTTATGATGATTTACTCAACATGGTATGAAGTATGATTTCAAGGAAATGTCCCTTTAAATGCATGTTTTCGCATGGTTGCCATACTTAGTACATTCTTGTGCTAATCCCATTCTTCTTTACTTTTTACACAAAGTGTAGGTTATGGAATGCTTGAAGGAGATCTATGATCGAGAAGCTTGATAGGTGTTTTCTCAAGCTCAAGGAAAGGAATCCTTAAGTTCAAGGATGTCCTACTTATGTCTTTAATATGAAGCCTTTAAATATTGTATAGTTATGTAAGGTGTTGTATGGGTCGTGTCCCTAATGTATTCTAAAGTTATTGAGTCTAAGATGGCAAAGGGACTTAGAGTTTAAATATGTATTATGACTTATGTTTTATATATATACGATGTGATGTTTCTAGCATATGATGTGCTGTGAAAAGTTTTAAAGTTTCCGCTAAATTTACTATGCCAATGCAATGAATGATATGAGAGGCTTGTCTTAGACCTCCGAGAGGTCGACGACGCCGGTTACAATCCAAGATTGTACCCTATCTTCTAGGGTATGCTTTTGGATTGTGACAAACTTGGTATCAGAGCATGAGGTTTATAAAGCGGTTTTAGGTTCTAAAAAGTCTCATATTACCACGTCTAGTAGAGTCTTGTATCATTGGTGGTGAGTCGCGACACATTCAATGGTACGAGAGGCTATAGGACGATAGAGTTTCCCTTCTTCATCAATCTCATATCGTGCCATAGAACTTAATTCTATAAGATCTCTCTCTTATGTTTTCTTGTCCGGTGGTCTTTTAGATATGATTGCTTGGATGAGAATTCTCTATGCTTGAGGGAGAAAAGGTGAGTTTAAAATGCTTATCTTTGTTTTATGGTTTGAATGAGTATGTGTGAAGGTGACACTTGTCCTTCTTTGATGATGTATATACTAACTAAGGCGACTTGAAGGGTTAACTAGACTTAGGTAGGGGTATGGGACTCTACCTATGTCTTGCACTAGTTTTCCTTGATGGAGACCTTAGGAGGTTAATATTATGTATGTGCATGATGATAGATATGAATGTCCTTATGAGATGATCTCTATGCTTATGAACATGTAAATAGCCTAGTGTGCTAAACATATGGAGTTATCCATGCATGAAGGTTATAGATGAGTGGAGTATGATGCTAATTGTAGTTCTTGTTGGGTTACTTGGTTTAGTGAAGTTATGGAGCTTTACGTGATCATTGCACATGTTAACTCTATGGGGATTATGATTGGTAATCTTACCTTGCTTTATATGAAATGTCTCTTATTGGATGATGTGATGCCAATTATGGCAATATATGAAATCTATGTGAAATAGCATGTTATGTCGATGATGTATGTCATGATATAGTTGAAGCATGCTAGAAGTTATAGTGGTTAAAGTGATTTCTCTTAAATTGTGTATTCCTACATGATTTTGTATGATAGTATCCAAATATTTGGATTTGAACTTGGATTGTTTAATGACTACATATGGAGGTATGCTATCCTATGAGTGTATGCGATTAAAAATGTGCATTGTTTTCCTTTGCATATAAATGATACTTGATGAGTTGCTAGCATAAATTGGAGTCTTTTATGGAGACTTGAATTGTAAATATAGTATGTATGCTTATGAAGAATGAGTTAGTAGAGCTTTGTATCTTATAATTCCATGCTTGTTCCATTAGATGTCTAAATGTTGCATTTTTGGATATTTGGAAGCATGCTCACTGTAAAGACTAGGCAACGTATTGTAATATATTTGGAGAACCTACTAAATTGTCATTTGATTGGACGTTATTGAAAAAAAACGTGTAGAATTTATGAATATGAACATGCTAAGGAATGTGGAAAAGAATCTTTGCTTTTTAGATTGAAGGATGAGAATCTTATGACATGATGGGTTGTAGAGTTATTTCTAAACTTCTTGTTGTGTATGAACTTCCTTGTTGTTTTCCGCTAATGATGTATGACCTTAGTGTCTATTGCATTGTAGGAAGACCTTATGTGAATCGAATAGTATGACCAAAGTTGATGGTTGAGGATGATTTGCCTAAAATGATAAGGTTTAGAATGCCTTAGTGTTGTTAAATTGAATTAATGAAAATTCTCTCTAAAGTAGTAATCACTCTAAGTGATGAATATGAAGGTTTTGTATTTGAGATCCTCTACATGTTGGGTTAAGTTGCTCTTAATTGGGTTTACCCTAAGTGGGGGATGGTGTTGGAGTGGTGAGATTTGTAGAAATTGTCCTTCTATTCTTACTTGAATTGGAAAATATGAATTCTTAGTATGCTTGTTCATGAAAATAGTCTTGCATAAAGTATGAATTGCATGATATTTATATGATTGGTATGAATTGATTGACATCATCTTAGAGGCATGGCGAATTTTCCAAAGGGCATGAAAAGAAATTTTTGATAAAATCCATGTTTTCTCTTGTTGACTTGCATTTTAATGTGCTAATTGTGAAGTTGACTTCATGAGGTAAGACAAGGAACTTGGAAATAGTCACTTGTAGGGTTAATTGTTTAGCCTTGCAATAGAAGTTGAGTCTCTTTTACCATGAAATATGTTGACTCTCTTGAAAATTTAGTGACTTGATGATTTGTAATATAAAATTGTAGGCTCATTCTTGAAAGGCGAAAGCATGTTTTGCTAAGTGTATACGTGTGTGCCTATGGTTTGTGCTATTTTTCCAAAATGAGGCTTACTTTAAGGGTGAGTAATATGTTAAGAAAAGAGATTTGTGGAATGACTTCCTATTTTGTTGTGATGCACTTGGTGTGGCTTGCCATTTAGACTTCACTAGGAAGAAAAATATATGCATGACTTTGCTTGAAAGTTGGAATTTCTCATTTTTAAGGAAATTGACCTTGTACTTTGCTAAGGTGTGAACTCATGATACATGTAATGTGTTGAGGAGCAAGACATTCCTCCATGGACACCACTAAGCATGGTATGGTTGAGTATGACCTTCATGGTACTAGGTCTAACTAACGAAGATTTTTGTTAAATGCAATTAACTCAAATCTATGTGCATTGAAGTATGAATGCCTACTTGTTTTGAGTATTGTTGAAAGCCGCAAGATTATATCTTGATGAATTAAGGTGCAATGACCATGTTATGATTAGGAGAAGTATGTTCCTCCTATGAACATGATAAGAGCCTCTTTGATTAATGCATTAAGGGTGAGTGAATCGAAGTTTTGCTTACTTGTGTGCATGGAGTGCTAAAATGATTTGATGATATTTTAAAGGTGACGAACTGCTCTTATATGCATTGAAGTCATTGATGTGATTAAAGAGTCCTAAGTGTCATTCGAGGACGAATGTTCCCAAGTGGGGGATATTGTAAGACCTCAAAAATGAGATAAGGTGTCTAGAGCCTAACATGTTCGTCTTATCGTTATAAGGTCCTAAAATTCCTTATTATGTCATATAGAGTCAGTGTGCAAAGTTTGAAGTGATTTGGAAGTCGAACGTCAAGGGACGTCCAAGACGTTCGACGAATAGTCGCTTATGTGCCTCATGTGTGTATGCATGCCTAAATTGTGTGAAATGAGTCAAATAAGTCTTGAAATGGTTTTAAATGATGTTTGATGTTATTATATGAAGTTTCGTGAAGTTTGGAGGTCAAACGCCCTAGAACGTCCAAGGCGTTCGAAAGATAGACCCTAAGACATTCATCGTATGACATGTTGGGGTCAAGGCTATTTGGACGTCTTGTAGGTGTTTGTTTTGGATGAAACTTATGTGGTAGGTCTATAACATGTTAAGGTTTGTAATCGCATTGTAAAAGTCCGTGTACGACTTCTAAAGGGCCCCACAAGAGGCCCCAGAAGAAGGACCCCAAGGCTGCCTATATACTGCCTGGGCAGTGTCTCTTGACGGACCCAATGACGGACTGTTGGGCCCCCAACGGACCGTCAAGCAGGTCCCGTCAAAGGAGACTTGCCTTGGCAGGTTGTAAGCCAAGAAATTGGCCAAATCCCCTGCGACGGAGGCTGCCACGGCCCGTCATGGCCATGACGCCCCGTCATGGGCCTCGTCGCGGGTGGCCTGTTAGTTAGCTGCCTGCGTGCTGCCTCTTAAAGAGGTGAATGGTAAATTCACCCCACGTCCTAACCTGACTATAATAGGTTTAATTAAGTGATTTTAGGTATATATAAGCCATCCAAAACATGATTTACCCATTCTCAAATCCCCTCACTCAAATTGAACCCTTCCTCTCCAAAATATTCTCTCTTGAACCCCCATGGTTTTTGAAGCTCAAGAACAGCTTGTAGAAGGGATTCTCATGGGTTCTTCATCAAGTTTTATGGGTCTTCATGAATATTAAGGTATGGTGATCCTTCATCTCTAAGTAACCTTTCACTTGGAGAGTTCTTCTCAATGTTTTTCAAAGAAATCTTATGAACAAGTTTCCAATCTTCCAATCTAGCCATGGGTTCTTTCTCAAAACGTTTATAAAGATTAAATCATGATGAATTAGTATTAATATGATGATTTGAATGTTATTTCACTTCAATTGCATGATGAACCCATGTTCCTTCCAAAACTAGGTTTAGCTCTTGCATGGGCTTTGTGATTATGGCTTGTTCTTGATGAATTGGTGATTCTCTTATGTTGAATTGCTTGTGGTTATTGTTATTGACATTAAATGATGTTGAATTGATGATGATAAGTCCATGATGATAAATATATGAAGTTTTGAGCATGAATAACCTATGTTTCTATATGTTGTCTTGAAGACGATTGTGAGATCGGTTGTGTAGGCCCTTGAGTATGTATGAACTGCTGTAGCTACTCTTTTAGTGTGATGTAATGGATGAATTTTGTAAGTATAAATCCTTAATGTTCAAATTAAGAAGGGCTTGTATGAAATGGTATAGATTCCTTTAGGTTATGAAGTCAAGAAGCTAAGTTGTGATGTATCTTGAATTATGATTAGATAAAGTATGATTTAGTCTTGATTTCTTACCTAATTAGCTACTGCCTTAGACTTACATATGTATGAACTATGATCTAAAATCAATGTAAGGGAAGTTAGCTAATGACCTATGTTATTGTACTTTCCTAGTATGTTGATATGTTTCATTATGTTATGGCATAATCTTGTAGCGACTTGTACATGGTTTCTTATATGTTTAAAGTACATATAGCTACTGCCATTTATGTGTTTTATTGATGAATAAGGTGTATTGATCAATGATGATCAAAGGGTGAGAAATTGGTAAGAATGCTTAATTCCTCTACTCTTCTACTTCTCTATTCTTTATAGAAATGTTGATGAAGCCTTGTATGGCATTGTGTGGTATGGTCCACTTATGGTGGCGGTGTTTACTTTATTGTCATTATATATGTGTTGACCATGGCCATGAAGGCAAATTGATGAACTTATGAACATATGCTTAAAATGATACTATGAGAAGATTATGCCTACCTTCCTATTCTAGATGTGAATTAGGTTGTGTGGCTATTGTATGAGCATGTGTATAACTATGTTAGGGTAAAGTATAGGTGCTGCCATGGATGTGTTAAGATGGTTAATAACCCCTTACCTATGTATCCTTATATGAAAGTGTAAATGGCTAAAGTTATGAGTCTTGGTTACATCGTATGTATAGTCTTGTCTCCTATGCTATTATGTGTTGTGTGCGATGTGCTTGAAGTGCAATGTGGTCTAATAGGGTGGCTGACTAAATAAGTTATTGATAGCCATTATGTGATCATGTTGGTCAATGTACACACACTCCCACTTACATGCATGTTATAAGTAGTATAAGTCATTGTGTCTAAATGAAAGGTAGTTCTCATATTCACTAGTGTCTACTACTATGCATATTAAGGTGATGTTTATGGAAGTATGATTTGTATTTCCCTTACTAGGATGACTTGATAGGTGTACTAGTATGGTCAAGGGTATGGAACCTTGTCTATACATTGCACATGTGTATCTTGATAGGATAGTTCCTAGATTTGGTTTCTATGAACATGAAGGATGAATGTATGAACATGTTATGAATACGATGTATATGATATGATGAAGTATGAATGTGCATAGTGTCTTAGTAGGTTTATATGAAAGGATTTCTCATATAGTTATGCCTATAGACTTATGCATTGATATATGAACATGTGTGACATTATGTGATTATGTGAAAGGTTTGCTCACATCTAAGTAAACACTCACACATGGATGATCTAGTTAGTGAGAGGGGCCTTGCTAGGGGTGCCCAAGAATACTCCAAAACTAGATAGGTGCTTGAAGATGCTATAAGCATATGAATGATGAATATTCTAAAGCTTATGTTTTATAAATAAACGTAATAAAGGCTTTTAAATAAAGGGAACCTAACTTAGCACCGAGCGAACTTGTATATGAGGGAGTGACACTTTCCAACATAGGAAAGGCAGGGTTCACTACGGTCCTCATGTGAGGGGTGACACTTTCTTGTTTAAGAAAGGCAGGGTTCATTACGGTCCTCACGGGGTGGATAGCCTCATGACCCAATCTAGGGTGTAGAGTTGATATTTCCATGATTTCCCCAAGTTCCATAAACTATGTTGCCACCATAGGATACTAGCTAGTGGATTTCCACATAAACAGCTATGTCATGTTAGGTTCTACTTTGGCCGGTAGACCACCTTCCATCGGTGTAAGGTTTTATGACACCGGATTCCATGATTAGCACCCATGGTCTATGTCGGCTAAGGTTATGGTTTTCCTAAAGGTAAAATGGACAATGGAAGTAATTGAATAAGATCCTAACTAGGAGGACTTAAGGTAAGTTACTTAGGATAGGTGAAAGTAATGAACCCATCTAGACATTGCACAAGTGACTCCTTAGGAAGTCTTAGGAAGGTACCTTAATAGATATGATTATGTATGTGTCCTTTATGTATGATATTGTAGTCTTGGTTTGACTATGATTATATTGTACTATACTTCTATGATGGCATGTGTTGTCTTGTGTAGATGCTATGTATGGTATTCTCTTATGTTCCTAAGGTGATGCATTGCACCAAGTATCCCTAAAGGATTACTTAGTAAGCAAATGAATTGAGAGAAAGAGTTAGATGTTAAGAGAGTGAGTTCACTGTAAAGTGACCTCTATGTGTGCTTATATTCTATAGGTGCTTTTCTATGATGTTTGGTCTTTGATTGTGTTACTATGAAGTAAGTGACAAACTATAAATGCTATTGACAAAGGTTTATGATGATTTACTCAAAATGGCATGAAGTATGATTTCAAGGAAATGTCCCTTTAAATGCATGTTTTCGCATGGTTGCCATACTTAGTACATTCTTGTGCTAATCCCATTCTTCTTTACTTTTTACACAAAGTGTAGGTTATGGAATGCTTGAAGGAGATCTATGATCGAGAAGCTTGATAGGTGTTTTCTCAAGCTCAAGGAAAGGAATCCTTAAGTTCAAGGATGTCCTACTTATGTCTTTAATATGAAGTCTTTAAATATTGTATAGTTATGTAAGGTGTTGTATGGGCCGTGTCCCTAATGTATTCTAAAGTTATTGAGTCTAAGATGGCAAAGGGACTTAGAGTTTAAATCTGTACTATGACTTATGTTTTATATATATACGATGTGATGTTTCTAGCATATGATGTGCTATGAAAAGTTTTAAATTTTCCGCTAAATTTACTATGCCAATGCAATGAATGATATGAGAGGCTTGTCTTAGACCTCCGAGAGGTCGACGACACCGGTTACAATCCAAGATTGTACCCTCTCTTCTAGGGTATGCTTTTGGGTTGTGACAACAGTGTTGACACTAACCTAGTACTAGTTAAAGAGACAACCTAGTACCTAACCTAGGATGGTCCAAAAGGTTAGTTATGGTCCTAACAACTTAGTGGCACTTTAGTAATTTCCCTAGGTTACCTAATTAATTAATTTGCTAATTAATTTAGCAAATTAATTAATTAATTTAAAAGGGATAAAAGCAAAACTAAAAAGGAAATTTTCAGATTTCGGTTAAGACAAGAAAGGGACAACCTAGTACCTAATCTAGGATGGTCCAATGAGTTAGTTAAGATCCTAACGACTTAAGGGTACTTTAGTAATTACCCTAGGCTACTTAATTAATTAATTTAGAAACTTAATTAATTAATTTAAAATGGAAAAACCGAAATCACAAAGCAATTTCCAGATTTCGGTTAAAACAAGAAAAAGACAACCTAGTACCTAACCTAGGATGGTTCAAAGGATTGGTTATGGTCCTAACGACTTAAGGGTATTTTAGTAATTACATTAGGTCACCTAATTAATTAAATTATCAATTTAATTAATTAGTTTAAATGATCAAAACAAAATTCTTACACTAACCTAGTACAACTCAAGAAATATCCTAGTACTTAACCTAGGATGGTCCAAAAGGGTTAATTTTGTTTCCAATGACTTAGGGGTACTTTAGTACTTACCCTAGGTACCTAAATTAATTAAACTAGGGATTTAATAAATTAATATAAAGTCAAAATGTTGACCAAAACCATAGTTAACACCAATTTCTAGATTTGACTAAGTGTTATGTTCTCCTATGTTTAGTTAACTTAGGAGGGGCGTTTTGGTAATTGGTTAATTAATTTATTAAATTAACTTAATAAACCTAAGTTGTATAATTAAAGATCAGTTCTTAAACCTAAAAATCACGTTCAAACTCATAGAAAAGGAAACGCAAAAACAACAAGCAACGAACGCAAGAAAAAGGCAGAAAATTCCATTGATTCTCCTAGGCGATTTCAAGGTTTCTCCAAGTTTTCGTTCAAGATGGTCTTCGTAGATTAAGTTCTACTTAAGGTATGGGTTTCTCTCCTGTAATTCTTTCTCCAAGAGTATTTTCCTTTGAATGATTCACAAGATCATCAAAACTAGGGTTGTTCCCATTGTTCTCGTCGAACTTCCCTTCCCTAGTATCCTTTTCGATATCAATGTTGAATAGGTTAGAGATCATGTTGTTGGTATGTGGTACTGGATGTAATTAACATGTATTGTTCTTTAATGATGAGTATTGAATGAACTTATGAACTTGTAATTGCGTAAAGTTAATCTTATCATGATAATTAAGGATCGATAATATGTTAAGATAAGTATGTGATGTGTTAAGTGAATTATGTGCCTTTGGCTGAATGTTGACTTGTTGTTGTTGTGATGTTATGAAGATGCTAAAGCCATCAAATGTTAATATGATGCTGTCCAATATGTTCTTAAAAGGTGACACTAAAAGCCATAAACTAAGAATTGACTCAAAGTCATCTATGAAATCATATCTTGAAAAAATTGGCTATCTGGTTCCAATAAAGTTGGCTAACTCTTTTTGGTCAAAATGAATATATGCTAATGGCTAGGAACTTATGTAAATGATTAAAAGATTTGCTAATGGTTCATACCTATGGCAATTTAAATATGAACATATGTAAAAATTGGCTTATGCCAAAAAGAATGAATTTGTTAGTCTAACATCCCAAATCTTGAGCCAATACTAATCATATGTCAATTCTTGTGTAGCAAGAGTATCAAATATATATTAAGCACTTCTAAAGTAATATCAATGAATCCATAACCAAGGGCATGACATTCATTGGGACAACTCCCAACATGCTTCACAAGAATGAACTATGAACACATGAAACTCATTGAATGAAGTGCTCATCGTCCATAAACGGTGATATGAAGCTACTACACTAAAGTAAGTAAGTAACGTGAGTTATAACATAATTAAAGGGGTCTAAATTAAGTAAGTGACCAGAATGGGGTGTTAAAGGAAGTTAGACAAGTCTTACTTACACCAAAGCTAATTTGTTAAAAGAATACTCACGAATGAAGGTGTTAGAATGTGTGAGACTAGTCTCATTAACACCTAAGGATGATATGTAAGGACAATTCACATTTATAAATGTAAAGTAAGGATGATATGTAAGGACAATTCACATTCATCAATGTAAAGTAAGGATTATATGTAAGGACAATTCACATTCATCAATGTAAAGTAAGGATGATATGTAAGGACAATTCACATTTCATCAATGTAAAGTAAGGATGACAAGTCATCAAAAGAGTAAATAAGTCTCAATCATACTCTATATGTAAGTGTAAGGACAGTTCACACTTAATACTAATGATGATATGAGAAATCATCTAATGAGCTATGATGTCCTCATGCTAGAAGCCAACTTCCATGATGTATGAGTTGAATGTAATGGAACTTTATACTGAGCACCGATAGGCTAGCTATGAGCAGTGATGCCTTCCTTCGGGAAGGGCGGAGGTTCACGTAACTCTCATGATATGAGACTATCCGGCATGCCGGGTATAGGTCTCCTTATATCTCCTAGTCTTTGAAACTATACTGCCAATATAGGGATCTATCAGGTTCAATTCCCTAAATACGCTAACATGTTTTGGTTTCACTTTGGCCAGTGACTCCACCTCTTTTTGGTGTGGGGAAGACACCGGATTTCATGATGATCACATTATATATGTCGGTTAATGTTGGAGTTCCTCAAAGTATGAAAGATAATGAAATAAACGATACCGAAGGTGTTTGTACAAGACAATCAAGAGGTGAAATAAGATTCAAGTAATGACATTAGGTCATTCTTGGTCATTTCACTTCATGATCCCGAAGAGAGTCTTAAACTTCATCCTAGGTATAACTTGTGTTTACATCAGCCTACGAATGAATGAATAATGTGAAGTACGAATGAACGAATGAAGCAGACTTTGTGTTTGCTAAAGAAGGCCCTCGGGTTGAGGTCCCATATGTTGGGTCCTCACTTGAGATGTCTTAATGCTATATCAACGACTCCAAGGTATCGTGTATATGAAATGTATAATATATAAAACATGAAAGTAATGAAATCAAAGGCATAACCAATAGAGAATGGCTTATGAAATGTAATGAATACTTGATGTAATGAATAACTTGTTGTAAGGATAGTCAAATCGTGTCTAATATAGTTTTCAATTAGTAAAGGGCATAACTAATAATGAATCCTCATGTTATGAAAATGATAAATCCAAATAAATTGGCTTATAATTATTTTATATAATTGGCAAAAGATATTAGCCAAATAAGATTGGCTTCTAATGACTTCTTACATTAGGCCAATAATACAATAATAGGAATAGTCACTAAAGATTGGTTTATAAAGAATTCATTCCCAAAGTAAGCAAGATCATAAGCTTTAATGATATGCCCAAGATCTATGCACATTATCCAATCAACTAAAGAATGAGTATAGCCAATAAGTATTGACTTATAAATATATTCATGCCCCAAATTGTAGTTAAGTCATTTACTTAATCTCTTGAATTACTTACTTGATTCATTGTGAGTATGTGACTACAATGAATCATTGCACTTGTAAGTAAAACATAGGACCAAAGGAGTTATTGAACTACAAAACAACAAGAAGAAAAAGACTAAAAAATAATCTAAGTGTACAAAGAGGAGTTCTCGGGTTTGGAGGATCAAAAATTTAAATCTTCGCCCGAGTGGTTCTAAAAGTATGTTGATTATATTAATGTCTTGTAAATCATATAGGAAATGAGTTGTGTGCTTTGAATGCATTAAATACATCATATTCATACCACAATTCACAAATAACGAATTAGGAAAGTCTAATGACTAGACTTTCCAGAAATGGCATGTTGCTTAGGAAGAGCATCATTGATCATGCATAGCTTTATGTGTATGTGTGCATATACTAATACTTAGTACAAGTGGTGTACTAACCCCCTACTATTTACTATTTTTATAGGTGCAGGTCAAATGACAAGTTGACGACACCTGCAGCGGTTTGGACTTCAGCGTTTCTCCAAACCAATTGGTAGGTCCTCATGATTTCAAGGATGCTACAGATTTAGTCTAGCCTTAGTTTTAGACATAGCTAGTGGATGTTGTCCCTATCGTTTCTTTCGTACCTTCATTTCGAAGCTTTGTAATAAGGCCGTGTTTGGCAAACTATTTATGATATATTCATCTTCAGTTTCGAATTGATTCTGTATGTTAGATGGTTGTTCTCTTATGTTGAGCTTAGTATATGATGTATCTAGTTAATAATTATATGAAGTCTATGTATACTTCATACATATAAAAAGTTTTAAATTTTCCGCAAATTTAACTAGATTAATGTGATGAATGCAAGATGAGGTTTGTCTGTGACCTCATCCGAATTCCAGAATCTGGTTCATGACAATTAACTCCTTGTATAACATGATCATGAGCTCTTTTAGATTAGATGAGAATTTCCTTTCATCATAACCTTTCTTTTGTGAGATTTACATGGCATAATCATCTTGTTAAAGCATACAAGAGAGTATCATAACTTGCATATTCGTATTCTTATCATAATCTCACAAGTAACATGTTCATAGCCCAGCATATTCTCATAGAAACATCATACATACTTTTCATATCATAGCATCTTAGTTTATAGGCTAACATAAACATTTAAGAGTAATCACACTTAGAAGACTTACATCTTGCTTCCAAGAATCTTATTCATCATGCAATATTCATAATCATACAGAGTGAAATACTCAATGGCATGATCAAGAACAACTCATCAAATCATGTACAAGATCAATGCATAGCGTAGGAGAAGGTAAACAGGTCATTAAAGGGTTCATTCAAGTCTTAATTCTAATCCTAACGTTTACACATTATCAAATACCATAAACAACCCATTTGAAACCATCACTTAGAGAAAGATCATGTATCACACGACATTCAAACATTATCAATCAATTACTCAACAATTCGTGCGAAATTAAATATAGAAAACGTTTACTTTTCATTGAAAATCATAAATCTAGGTTAGGAAGAAAATCCATTTTGTAGAGTAAAAACCCTAGTATTTGAAGTTCTTGAAAACTTATCTTGAAAGGACCTCTTGGGGAAAGGAATTCCAAGAGTGAAAAACCCATACCTTATAGATGAAAAATCCACGAAATCTGATTGGAAACTTTGAAACCTTCGTCTTCTTCCTTAAACTTTTTCTTGTTCTTTAATGGAGTTTGGAAAAGAGAGCGTTCTTGAGAGATTGAGAGAAATTTCTTTTGATATGATTTGGGATGTGTAAAAGTGGTCTAAAACTGACCTAATATCAATATATAGTCATCGCATGAATTACCCTAAAGATCGTCCACTGAAATTACCAAAACGCCCATCCTAAATTGACTAAAACTAGGAGACCATTTGACTTAGCCAAATTCTGAAAATTTTCTTAAGGGTCTCGGGTTTGACCATTTAAATTAATTAATTAAGTTTCTATTTTAATTAATTAATTGACCTTGGGTAGTGACTAAAGTACCCCTAAGTCGTTAGGACCATAATCAAACCCATTTGGACCATTCTAGGTTAGGTACTAGGATGTTTCTTTAGTTAGATACTCAGCCAGTGTCACCCGATTAGGTCATAGGATTTTGGGCACACTAGTTAGTTCATTTTAGTTAGTCCTACGTTAGTTAGCTAGTAAGGTAAGTTAGTTAGAGCGTAGGATTGGTTAGGAAGCTCGGCCCCACGTGTATAGACCCGATGCGTGCCTGCCCCCTAACCGCCCTAACCGAATTGGTTGGGCTTGGTCTCTCGGCCTGTAGCACATGTGCTTGTACATGTTCTTTCATATGTGTTGCCGTGCACTTTCCTAACCTTGCACTCTGGGAAGTTCACTTTTTGTCCAAGGATCCTCACTATGTCCTTGGGCACTGCTTAATCGACATAATTATTTTAAATGATCATGTGATATGGTACCTAGGCTTGACACTTGGATGCCTAGTACCTAATGTGTGTAAGCGATGAAAATAAAATTTTTAGCTTAGGGTCTTCATTGCAGGTACAATTCCTAACAAGCTTGGATTGGAATATTTGAACATCAAAGTGTATTTTAAGTTACTTGTGTAGGCATTGGCTAACACCCTTAAGCCAATATTCTCTAACTTGCCCAATATTACTCAATATTGGGCGTTGGGATGCCTATGTACCTCAATACATATTTAAAATCTAATAGACTCTTCACTAGACAAGTACATTTTCTGGAAACATCATTTTAAGCATTATTAAATAGATTAAGCTCTAGTCTAAGTCATGGAATTTCTGGAGTGTTACACTTGATTTTAACAAAAACCTTTACCACATTTATTTAATATATTTCAAACGAGTCCAATTCAATTTAACTCTTTATTTCCATTATTAATAGGATCAACAAACCTTAATTATCAAAGAGATGAGAGTAACGAGAATTCATGTCGATTCGGCCTTCCATGTTGATGCCTCAACTAGGTGGTTTCTCCATAGAACCTTTATGGAGGCCACCTCTTTGTTCCTCAATTTCATCACTTGACGATCAAGGATTTTTACTGGAACCTCTTCATAGGAGAGGTTCTCATCCACTCCTAGACCCTCAATAGGAATAATGGACTAGGGATCACCAATGCACTTCTTAAGCATAGAGACATGGAACACCGGATGAACCGAATCTAGCTCACATGGTAATGTCAACTCATATGCAACCTTGCCAACTCTTTACAAAATTTCATAGGGACCCACATAGCGAGGACTCAACTTCCCTTTCTTGTCAAATCTCATCACCCCTTTCATGGGTGAAATTTTCATATACATTATATCACTTTGATCAACTTCAAGCTCTCTACTTCTATTGTCTGCATAAGACTTTTACCGACTATAGGCCGCCTTCAACCTATCCCTTATGGCACAAACTTTGTCCAAAGTCTCATATAAAAATTTGGGACCAAGAATCGAAAACTCAGAAACTTCAAACCATCCAATCGGAGATCTACTTCTCCTACCATACGAAGCTTCAAAAGGAGCCATGGATATAGAAGAATGGTAACTATTGTTATAAGAGAACTCAACCAAAGGCAAATGTCATCCCAACTTCCTTTGAAGTCGATCACACAATATCTAAGCATATACTCAAAGGTTTGAATAGTATGCTCCGCTTGACCATCCTCTTGGGGATGAAAAGAGGTTCTTAACTTCACCTTCGTACCAAAACCTTTTTGGAATGACCTCAAAAACCTATATGTGAATTGTGCACCCCTATTCGGTATGATTGATAACGGATTACCATGAAGACACCTAATCTCATCTATGAAGATCCTTGCATAATTCTCCGCTGAGTAAGTAGACTTAACTGGAATAAAATGAGCAGACTTTGTCAGTCTATCCACAACCACCCATATAGAGTCATTTTGCCTTTTAGTCCTAGTAAAATCCACTATGAAGTCCATATTAATTTCTTCCCACTTCCAAGTGGGAACTGGCATTTTTTCGAGTAATCCACCCGGGGTTTGGTGTTCGACTTTCACTTGTTGGCAATTTGGACACTTTGCAACAAATTCCACTATTTACTTTATAAGCCATCGCACCAAAACACTTCTCTAAGGTCATGATACATCTTAGTAGAGCCCAGATGAATAGAATAACGAGAACCCTGAGCTTCGTCAAGAATCCGGTTTCTCAAATCATCAACACTGGGAACACACAACCTTTCTTGATACCTCAAAACACCATCCCCCTAATGAGAATGACTCATTAAGATTACCAAGAAACGATTCCTTCAACTCCATCAATGATTGATCTAGGTCTTTCTTGGCTTCTTCTACATGATACACACTACCCATTGTCATACAACTTAGAGCATCCGCAACCACATTATCCTTTCCGGGGTGTTAGAGATAACTCATGTTGTAATCTTTCAACAATTCCAACCATCTTCTTATTCGGAGATTTAACTAAATTTTGAGTAAGCACATATTGAAGAATCTTATGGTCGCTATACACATAAACATGAACAACATACAACTAATGGCTCCTTATTTTTAAAGAAAACACCACGGCCACTAGCTCAAGATCATGGGTTGGATAATTCTTCTCATTCACCTTAAGTTGTCTAGAGGCATAGGCTACTACTTTCCCATGTTGCATAAGAACACAACCAAAGCCAACTCGGGATGCATCACAATATACCACAAAGTCCTTAGTACCCTCTGGTAAGGTCAAAACAAGAGCAGAACTAAGCATATCTTTCAAAATTTTGAAGATACTTTCACATGCCTCTGACCACTCAAATTTCGCACTATTTTGGGTCAAGGTAGTCAAAGGAGAAGAAATGGACGCTAAACCATCTACAAACCTCCTATAATATCCCGGTAGACCCAAGAAACTCCTAATGTCTATTGTAGTCAATGATCTAGACCAATTTTTCACTTCTTCGGTTTTCCTTGGATCAACGTCAACTCCCTCACTAGAGATGATATGACCTTGAAAGGCCCCCGACCTCAACCAAAACTCACATTTGCTATACTTGGCAAATAGTTGGTGTTCCTTAAGGATTTGTAATACCACTCTCAAATTGTCTATGTGTCCACCCACATTCTTCAAATATACCAAGATGACGTCAATGAAGACAATGACAAGTGAATCTAGGTAACTTCGAAACACCATTTATTAGGACCATAAACGCAGTGTGGGCATTTGTGTGACCAAAGGACATTACTAAGAACTCATAGTGACAATATCTAGTTAGAAATTCCATTTGTCGTATATCCTCACCTCTCACCCTAAGTTGGTAATACCCCGATCTCAAGTCAATCTTAAAAAATTAGCTTGCCCCTTGAAGTTGATAAAAAAAAGTCGTCGATCCGAGGGAGAGGATACTTATTTTTAGTACTGACTTTTTTAAGTTTGCGATAATCAATGCATATTCTAAGGGACCCATCCTTGTTCTTCACAAACAATACCGGTGCACCTCATAGAGAAATATTAGGTCTAATAAAGCCTTTGTCTAGTAAGTCCTTGAGTTGAGCCTTCAACTCTTTCAATTCGGCTGGAGCTATCCTATAAGGAGGAATTGAAATGGGGTTGGTATCAGATACTTAGTCAATACAAAAATCAATTTTCCATTCGGGAGGGATTCAGGGAAGATAGTTAGGAAAGACCTCTGGAAATTCCCTAACTATGAGGACTAACTCAATGGGAGGATTTTCGGAGTCTAACTCATTGACTCTTACAATATGGTATAAACACCCTTTTGAGATCATTTTACAAGACTTAAGACAAGAGATGATACGACCTCTAGGAATAGAATTCCCCCCTTCCATTCTAAGACATGTTCATTTGGAAAATTGAACTTGACGATTCTTGTTCTACAATCAATGGAAGCAAAATAATCATGCAACCAATACATCCAAAAAATGACATAAAAATCAACCATATCAAGTTCTACTAATTCACCATGAGTAACTCTATTGGGCAACATTATAGGATAATTTCTATATACCCTCTTTGCAACCACTGAATCGCCTACAGGGGTAGTTACCATCAAAGGTTAATTTAGGACATCGGGCAAAATATCAAACTTCATAGCTACCAAAGGAGTAACAAAATATAATTTACCACCCAGATAAAGTTAAGCATAAACATCAATAGAGAAGACTTGTAACATACCGGTCATCAAATCTGGAGAAGTCTGTTGTTCACCCCTAAAGCGATGAGCATAAAAGCAATTCTTTCTTGGAGCATCAACATTAGAACCACTGGCTTGAGCTTGTCCACTTCCTTTTTCTTGCCCCTTCAAATTAGGGCAATTTCTAACCTTGTGGCCACTCTTACCACACCCAAAGCAATTTTTTGTCCCAACAAGGCACTCACCATAATGCTTCTTACACACTTTCCACAAGTTGACTTTTTACTTGGTGAACTAGTACCCCTTCCCTTTTAAGTCTTAGGGTTAGACACCCTATCATCACGAGCCTTGGGAAATTTGGAAGGAACTTGATTAGAGAACCTCTTCTTTAATCTCGGCTTGTCTTGAATTTAAAACCTCCCCATTGAAGAATCACCTTCGTAAGGCTTGGCCCTCTTGGCCTCCATATTCTTTATCCTTAGCCTACTTTCTTCCACTTGTTTAGCATGAACCATGAGACGAGAGATATTCATATTATCATGAAGCATAGCCGAACGACATTCTTCTACCAAGTCTTCGGACACCCCCGTAAGAAAATGACTCATCTCATCCATTTGGTTAGACACCAAGGATGGAGCATACTTGGACAATATAGTAAACTTCAAAGAATAGTCAAGTACACTCATACCTCATTGACGAAGGTTGATGAATTCCTCCACCTTAGATTCCCTCAACTCTCTAGGAAAGAACCTATCAAGGAAGGCCTTCATGAAGATCGTCCAAGTCACCGGACCACCTCTAAGTGCCCTATTATCCCTACACTGTATGTACCAAGTTTGGGCCACATCTTGGAGTTGATAGGCTGCCAACTCGTACTTGTAAATTGAGGTCACACCTATAGAATAGTGAATCTTATAGACCTCATCGAGCAATTCTTGAGGTCCTCATCCTATTTCAAAAAGAAGAACATAGGTGGGTTCATTCTAGTAAAGTCTCTCAAATGAGAAGCCATGTTGTTAGCATGATGAGGCACTCAGGGTCCCCCCCTCCCTATTCACTTGGGTTGTCATTGCTTGGACTTGAGAAGTTACTTAATTAGCTTAAGAGGTCATGGTTTGGGCCAAATTGAGAAAAGTCGCCCTTATCTCTCCATCCGTCATAGGTGGAGGAACAACTGGGACTTGATAACCCATAGGCACTTGCTTAAGAAGAGGCACTTTGTTGTCTTGTAGAGGAGCTTGATGTCATGATCTCTAACATTAGCAGCGGATGAGTTTCGACTATTCATACATATAACCATGATACAAGATTTAGGTGAAAGCACACATTAAGACTCTAGAAGCACGACATATGAATGCAAGAAGTTAAGAGTTTCCTAAGCATCACATAGTCTTTTATTCATAAGTGTGGAGCGCTTCACAATTATGAATAAATAGACGTGATTTAATGAGACATCGATACTAGGGCTATTCAACCTCATGCTCTGATACCAAGTTTGTCACATCTGTAGAGCACCCCCAAGATGTAACCGGCATCGTCATCCTCGGAGAGGACTAGACTAGCCTATATACATTCATCATTATATTCATAGGTTACAAGATGCGGAAAATTAAAAAATTTCATCTACATCTATATCATGAGGTTTAAATAGACCTCTCTCTTACATATAATATATACATAGGGAGTTTACTTAGACTCCTCGCAAAAGAAGCTTACATAGTCTTCTACTTTTATGTCACATATATATATATAACACACACAATATAGTCTTAATAAGGATGTCTCATATTAAATCATCTAAAAGGAATATAACAATATGGGCATATCCCTTACACAAATGTATAAATGCCACTTTGGGCTTAGAAAAATGTCTTGAAAAAACAGGAGTGAAATGATTGTCTGTCACGACCCGAGAGTACCCCCTAGAAGTTAGGCATTCTCGCATCAAAACACGACGTAATTGACCTCTCGGAAGTCTTGTACAATCCCTTTTGCATCATTCATCGCATATACATATATAAAAAGTAGTGCGGAATTAAAACTTTTCACAAAATTCGAATAGACTTTCAAAATATCTTTGATATAAACCAAGGGAATTATTAAGTCTTATGTCATCAAATCATAGACTCAAAATATACTTGGGACACGGCCCATACAATTGAACTATAGTACTACTAAGTCTATTACAATGCTTCGAAATAAGAAATCAAAAGATATCTATGCCCTCTAGTCAAATGGGGAAATACTTCAAACTTGCTTAAAAGATCCTATAATCCAAGTTGCTCTCCCAAATGCACACTCACCCTATGAATCACTTTAGAGATCTATAAAACTAGGGAATTAGTACAAACACATTTACTAAGTATGGCTTAATGCATAAAAATCATGATAACGGACATTTAATGGAAATATGCTATTTTTGATTAAAACATCCTAGTATAAGCATAAGAACAACATTTAACACCTTAGCAACACATAAGATAACACATAACCATTTAACCACATTTTTAGGAACATTACAGTGAACTACCAAACATTACAGTGAACCCATTTTATCATGCAACCTTCTCAGTAAAAGTTATCATAAGACTCACTTAAGTCAGACAAAGAGATACCGCCCACATACCCTCTCTAAGAACACCTAAATGATCCTTGGGACAACTTATAATGATATTAATACACTTACAATACACCAAAACACATAACATATATATAATATGACATTCTCTGTACCAAGGTTATCAAAAGACTTACTTAAGTAATTCTAGAACAGAACGTCCATACACCCTCATCAAGGTCACCTAAATAATCATTATGACTTCCTAAGTTTAAGTCATGCCTAAGGTATCAACCAACTTTCCTACCTAGAGTCATTCTTAAGACATCCCTAGATAAGACATGAAGAGATCATCCTTTATGCCCCCTTCAAACTTTAACAAGGCAATCCTTAAAGTTACCCTAGACTAGTTACTCATTCATTTACATGCTTTCTGACTTAAGTAATTACTTCATTAGTTCATTAAGAAACATTCATCAAATAAAGGAAATTCAAGTAATGGTCTTGGAGAAGACCTAGGGACTCACTCGCTAACATTTTCAAAGCCAAAGGGTGCAATGTCTAGGTAGCGTCCCATACCACCACCTAAACCTCATAGACTTCTCAAACACTAGTAGGAATGCCATATGATGAGAATCGGCAATAACTTACATAGAGCATGGTAGCTAAGAATGGAATCCAAAGTTGTAACCTACTGCGATAAGGGTGTTCTACTTGACAATGGTAGAACTTGGTCAAATCCCATATAGGCACATGGTTAAGGAATATGTAGGGTTTCTTTGTTCTCTGATGTCATATTATATAGATCAACTTCCCTTTCCATACTAACTCGGTGATAGCCTTAATTCTAATAGAATAATTCGTATAAGGGATGATATGAAGAGTATCTAGTTCATAACCCAATCACATTTCACCTTAACAAGGAGGTCCCCTAGGGTTACTTTTCAATGGCGAAGAGGATAGCTTAATGTCTTTCCTAAGGATGATTTCACGTCGTTGCATCCTACCAACCTTAAGTCCATCATTCACACAAGAAGAACACTATTACGACTTTGAACTTCAAGGATATCATAACATCGCAACTAAGTTGGGGGCTCCACTTAATTTAACCTTCTCACTATGTTCAAGATAATATGTCATTCCTACATACAAGACTAAGAGACTTTAGCATCCTAAGTCAAGACATCTCATACTCACAATTTACATGTATCAAGTAAGGGACACAAGTCAACCCAAACAAGACATATCAATACTTCACTTTATCACATATAGCATAGCATCAAAGAAGCACAAAGGCACAACCAAGTAAACTATACGTCATCCTACTACTATATAGAATCATCAATATATCCATCATAAGACTCTATAACAAAGTTGGAAGAATCATGCATAAACTCTAATACTAAACACATAAGGACATAGTCATAGTCTAACACGATCACCTAATAAAATCAATTAAAAACACATAATATCACCTTAATCACAAGTACATATATATGATCATACTCCATATAAGTCAACTATACAATGCATCATAATATATCAAGTAGTTTTACCGACAAGACCATGATCATCATAATACATAAGGTAATGCCGACGAGGCCACATATTTCACAATTATAACACATAGCACTACTACCATAAGTAGACCATACCAATCACAACATAATTCGTGACCTAAATTACATAATATAAAGAGAATTACGGTTGCATACCACCAATCAACTCTCACCACTTCAATCCATAGCTAAATCATCCACTACAATAAAAAAAAAGGCCCTTACCAATGGCCATGATCATCAATTCAATACTAAAATCATGATACTTAATGAATATAAATTCATCAATCTAAGACATCCTATACAACAATCCAATACAATTCTTGTATCATTCAATAGCTCAAAGAAATATACATAAGAATTCATTAAGATCAAGCCATGATCAAATCACCACATTAGAGTCAAAATTAGGATTTCATGCTTTTCATGGGTCCATATGAGTTTTTATGTAAAATCATTCAATTAACACTAATTCAATCATAAGTCATTGATCTAAAATGTTTTATGCAAGGACCCATGGCTAGAATTCAATTTAGAAGATTTCATGTTTTGGATCATCTTTGAAAATCATTCAAATTGACTCCTTAAAGAAAGAGATTTCAAGGATGAATAACCATAACTTAATTGTGATGAAAATCCCATATGATTGATGGAGAAAATTTTGGAAAATCTATCTTCTTCCTTGAGGTTTCAAAGCTTCATCAATGGAGGTTTTTGGAGAGAAAGAATGGAGATAATTTATTTTGGTCTTGAGGGTTATGATTTGAAGGGTGAATTGGGGGTTAAAAAGGTATAATAACCTCCAATAACTAGCCCCTGAAATACCCAAAAGACACATGAACTTATAGGACCTTTTTACAAAATAAAACTCAACTAAAATTTCCAGAATTATCGTCGAGAAACAAGTCCGCGATGCAGAGCTATTCTTGCATGATTTTTTTGAAAATAACTTCCGAGGAAGTTGATTTTGAGTTGTGTCCCCGACGTGGACAACCCTTTTTACCTATGGAGAACCATGTCCGCGACGCAGACCTATTTCACCAAGGAACATAAGCTGCTGCCGTGGGCAGCTTGTTAGCCCATGGTTGGGTCCTCCTCAAGGACCCTTTGGTTGGTCCTTTGGGAGTTTTACCCGGACATTTCCACCTCGATTACACTCATATCCATGTTAGTAACCTCTCAAATTAATTTTACCTCAAAACAACAGATAAAACTTGATGAAACACATTAAGGCACCCAAGCACGTTTCAAGGCAAACCTTTCGAACGTCTCGGACGTTCTTGGACTTTTGACCTCCAAACATCACCAAACTTTAGACACTGCCTATAAATATAATTATTAACCATATTAGGACTTTAAAACATCATTACACAAGTGTTAGTCTCAATGTTTTCCTAAGTCATTTTGAGGGTGTAACAATACTCCCCCACTTGGATTAGTCTCAATTTTTTCCTAAGTCATTTTGAGGGTGTAACAATACTCCGCCACTTGGAAATATTCGTCCTCGAATGACACTTGCTATTCTCTAGGAGATTTCAAGAGATAAGAAACTCAAGACCATCAAAATATAACCGTACCACACAATACACACTGCCCATATATAGGATAAATATAAATTTTCACAACATTAAGAGACTCAAAACACAATAAGAAGATAGAAACTAATCTACGAATGATCATGCAATAAAACTCACATTCTTTATTAAAAATAGGAACAACTCCTTTTACATTCATTATCATGCTCATATACACCAATTCTATACACATTAAAACAATTTTCAACCAAAGAACAATCTAGTCAATTTTGCAAAAATCTTTCAGTGAGCTAAATTCCGTGGCAGTGAACATGCTTCAATGCAAGATTTAGACAATTGATGATAAAATCATGCTAATATGCAATATAAAACTATATAAACACAATTTAGAAAAGAATTATAACTTCATAAAATGCACAATGCAAGGAATCAATGAAATTCAATTTCAACGAGACTCCTAAACACAATGCAACATGCAACATGATACCATGACCATCTAGATCCTCTACTAACCATACTCCCCCACTTAGAAGGAACTCATAGAACAAAATATGGAATAATAGATCTTACCATCATCATAATTCCTCATCCGAAACAACCTTTACTTCCCTAGACAGGAGTGCATAGAAGTGATTCTTCTTTGGAGCATCACCACCCGGAACACTTGGAGGAACTTGCTTACCTTCCTTTCCTCTAGAAGCAATAGTAGGACAATCCCTTACCTTGTGCCATCTTACCACAACCAAAGAAATTCCCGGTACCAACTACACATTTCCCATAGTGCCTCTTCCCACAAGTGACACAAGTAGGCTTACCAACTTGAGAACCACTACCCTTCTCATGTTTGACCTTAGGAGCACTAGGTCCATCTTGCATTGGAGCTCTCTTATTGAACCTAGATTAGTTTTGGTCACTAGATCCACTCCTCTTCAAGTTTCTAGCAATACTACCAAGTTTAGACTCCTCAATGGATTGAGCATATACAATGAGTCTAGATAAAGTCATATCATCATGGAGCATCGTCGTACAACATTCTTCTTTCACATGGTCGACAACACCCTTCAAAAACCTACTCATATCATCCCTTGAGTTATACACCAAGGATGGAGCATACCTACACAACGTAGTGAACTTCAAGGAATACTTGTCAACACTCATAATGCCGTGCTTGAGATTAATGAACTCCTCAATCTTCACCTCCCTCCTCTTACGGGGAAAGTACTTTCCTAATGAAGCCTCCTTAAATTCTTCCCACTCTATAGGACCCGACTCAACCGGATTATTATCTTTCCATTGAGTGTAACACACTTGAGCACCTCCCTCAATTGGTACGAAGCTAACTCCGCCTTCTCCCTAAAAGTCACCCCCATGGCACTCAACACTTGTACACACCATGTAAGATCTCCTGAGGATCCTCTCCTACCTTAGAGCCAACGAAGATAGGAGGATTCATCCTCACAAAGTCTCTCAATCTAGATGTCATAGTGTTATCCACAACATTCACTATAGGCTCAATACCCCTATTCACATGAGTAGTCATTGCTTAGGCTAAACC
Organism: Solanum sitiens; assembly: GCA_016801875.1. Classification (NCBI taxonomy): domain Eukaryota; kingdom Viridiplantae; phylum Streptophyta; class Magnoliopsida; order Solanales; family Solanaceae; genus Solanum; species Solanum sitiens. The sequence continues at coordinate 2,145,280 of JABWTJ010000071.1, forward strand.
AAGCAAAGCCTCTCTAATCTCCCCATTAGTCATTTCCCGTGTAACCACCAGAACATCAATACCTCCTTCCATAATAGGGACTTGAGCATTTCTAGCACCTTGAAGAACTTGCTCAACTTGGTCAATTTAAGGAGGAATCTCCTCATTCACATCATTCCCATCAACCCTCCTAGTCGGTGTCCTCCTCGTATTCATCTTCATAGAAAAACAAGAAAAACCATAAGAAAAGGACACTCATAACTTTTTACTGTACGAGACCACATAAGATTAGAAATGAAGGAAAACTCTATTTTCCTATAGCCTCTCGTTATGGATGTGTTGCGACTCACACTAACGAACAAGACTATACTAGACGTGACTTGATGAGACTTTTGAATTCCAAAGACCACTTTCATAACCTATGCTCTTATACCAAGTTTGTCATGACCCGAGAGTACCCCCTAGAAGTTAGGGCATTCTCGCATCAAAACACGGCGTACTTGACCTCTCGGAGGTCTTGTACAAGCCCTTTTGCATCATTCATCACATATACGTATATGAAACGTAGTGCGGGATTAAAACTTTTTATAACATTTGAATAGTCTTTCAAAAATCTTTCATACAAACCAAGAGAAATACTAAGTCTCATGTCATCAAATCTTAGACTCAACATATATTTGGGACGCGGCCCATACAATCAAAATATAGTACTACAAAGTCTATTACAATGCTTCGACATAAGAAATCAAAAGACATGTATGCCCTCGAGTCAGATGAGGACATACTTCAAACTTTCTTGAAAGATCCTATAATCCAAGCTTCGCTCCCAACTACACATTCACCTATGAATCACTTAAGAGATAGATAAAAGTATGGAATTAGTACAAACACATACACTAAGTATGGCTTAATGCATAAAAATCATGATAACGGATATTTAATGAAAATATGCTCTTTTTTATTTAAACATCATAGTATAAGAATAAGAACAATATTTAACACCTTAGATAAACATAAGCATTTAACCACATTTTTAGGAACATTACAGTGAACTACCAAACATTACAGTGAACCCATGTTATCATGCAACCTTCTCACTAAAAGATATCCTAAGACTAACTTAAGTAAGACAAAGAAATGACCGCACATACACCCTCTCTAAGCACACCTAAATGATCCTTATCTACTTATAATGAGATGAATACACTTACAATACACCAAAACACATAACATATATATAATATGACATTTTTCGTACCAAGGTTATCAAAAGACTTACTTAAGTAATTCTAGAATAGAACACCCATACACCCTCTCAAGGTTACCTAAATAATCCTTAAGACTTCCTAAGCTTAGATCATGCCTAAGGTATCAACAAACATCCCTACCTAGAGTCATTCTTAAGACTTCCCTAGATAAGACATGAATAGATCATCCTATATGCCCCCTTCACACTTTAACAAGGCAATCCTTACGGTTACTCTAGACTAGGTACTCATTCCTTTACATGCTTTGTAACTGAAGTCATTACTTCATTAGTTCATTAAGAAACATTCATCACATAAGGACATTCATGTAATGGTCTTGGAAAGACCTAGGGACTCACTCACTAACATCTTCAAAGACTAAGGATGCAATGTCTAGATAGCGTGCCATACCACCACCTAAACCTCATACACTTAAAAAACTAGTATGTATCTCATATGATGAGAATAGGCAATAACCGACATAGACCATGGTAGCTTAGCATGGAATCTGAAGTTGTAACCTATTGCGATAAGGGTGTTGTACTTGCCAATGGTAGAACTTGGACACATCTCGTGTAGGCACATGGTTATGGAATATGAAGGGTTTCTATGTTCTCTAATGTCATCTTATATAGAGAATTTCCCTTTCCATACTCACTTTCTGCTAGCCTTTGTTCTCAAAGAGTAATTCCCATAAAGGATCACATGAATAGGTTCCATATCTAGTTCATAACCCAATCACATTTCACCTTACCAAGGAGGTCCCATAGGATTACCTTTCAATGCCGAAAAGGATAGCATAATGACGTTCCTAAGGATGATTTCATGTAGTTCGAGCCAACCAAACTTAAGTCAATCATTCACACAATAAGGATACCATTACGACTTTCGATTTCAAGGATATCATAACCTCTCAACTAGGTTGAGGGCTCCAAAAAATTTAACCTTCTCACTATGTTCAAGGTCACATGTCATTCCTACATATAAGACTAAGAGGTTTTAGCATCCTAAGTCAAGACATCTCATACTCACAATGTACATGTATCAAGTAAGGGACACAAGTAAACCCAAACAAGACATATCAATACTTTACTTTATCACATATAGCATATCATCAAAGCAGCACATAGGCACAACTAAGTCAAGCATAATAAGAGTCTATAACTAAGTAGGAAGAATCATGCATCAACTCTAAGACTACACACATAAGGACATAGGGATAGTCTAACGATCACCTAATAACATCAATAGAAGAACACATACTATCACCTTTATAAAAAGTATATAGATATGATCCATAATAATATATCAAGTAGTTTTACCGAAAAGGCCATGATCATCATAATACATAAGGTAACACCGACGAGGCCACATAATTCACAATTATAACACATAGCACCACCACCATAAGAGGACCATACTAGTCACAACATAATTTACGACCTAAATTACATAATATAAAGAGAATTAGGGCAGCGTACCACCAATCCATTCTCACCACTTCAATCCATAGCTAAATCATCAAATACAATATCAAAAACGCCCTTACCCATGTCCATGATCATCAATTCAATACAAAAATCATAATACTAATTGAATCTAAATCAATTTAACAAAAAATTCATCAATTTAAGATAGTTTAAACATCAATTCAATACAATTCTTACATCATTCAATAGCCCAAAGAAATCTACATAAGAATTCAATAAGATCAATCAACGATCAAATCACCCACATTAGAGTCAAATTTAGAATTTCATGATTTGCATGGATCCATAGTAATTTTGATGTACAATCATACAACTAACACTAATTCAATGATAAATCAATGATCCAAAATGTTTTATGCAAAAACCCATGGCTAGAATTCAATTTAGAAGATTTCTTATTTTTGATCATCTTTGAAAATCATTCAAATTGAAACCTTGAAGAAAGATATTTCAAGGATGAAGAACCATAACTTAATTGTAATGAAAAGGCCACAAGAATGATGGAGAAAAACTTGGAAAATCTGTCTTCTTCCTTGGAGCTTCAAAGCTACATCAATGGAGGTTTTTCTTGAGAAACAATGGAGATATTTTGTTTCGGACTTGAAGGTTATGATTTGAAGGGTGAATTGGGGTTTAAAAAGGTCTAATAACCGACAATTACTAGGCCATAAAATACCCAAAATACCCATAAACTTAAAGGACCTTTAAACCAACTAAAACTCAACTTAAATTTCCAAAATTATCATCGGGAAATAAGTCTGCGACGCGGAGCTGTTCCAGCATGATTTTCTTGAAAATAACTTCCAGGGCAGTTGAGTCTACGTTGTCTCCGCGATGCAGAATTTTTTTTTTGACCTATGGAGGACCAAGACCGCAACGCGGACCTATTTCACCAAGGAACAAAAGCTACTGTCGTGGGCAGCTTGTTAGCCCATGGTTGGGTCCTCCTCAAGGACCCTTTGGTTGGTCCTTAGGGAGTTTTACCCGGAGTTTTCCACCTCGATTACTCTCAATTACATGTTAGTAACCTCTCACATCAATTTGACCTCAAAAAAACACATAAAACCTCACAAAACACATTAAGTCACGCAAGCACGTTTCAAGGCAAAACATTCAAACGTCTTGGACGTTCTTGTACGTTTGACCTCCAAACTTCACTTAAATTTAAATACTACCTATAAACATCATTATTAACAATTTTTAGGACTTTAAAACATCATGACACAAGTGTTAAACATTATTTTCTCCTAAGTCATTTTGAGGGTGTAACATTGTCTTTAGACTATAACAATGTAGCGTTGGTAGAGTGAGAAAAGACATCCTCGGAACTTGAGGACATACCCACACTTGGTGAAATAATCAAAACCTTCTTGTAAATTAGCAACGAACCCTTCAATGACCGGAACCTAATATGTTGGGGAAAAAGGGAGAAATAGGGGTTAGCACATCACTTGTACTAAATACGGAAACATATGCACACACAACATAGAAATCATTCTAAAAAGGACATTTGATAAAACCATGCAAAGTTACTTCGAAAAGCCTTACGCATAATAAAGAAACACATATAAAGGAATAATCATGTATTCCTTAGACCAATAGCATATTCAACACAAGAACAACATCATCAAGTTGAGTCAAGTCAACATATGTATAGCATATCAGAACTCACAACCAAAGCAACTCCAATATCATGTTATAACATCAAAGCATGCTCATGAGTCCACATTATTACAATACAAGTCAAACCCTTACTCATAACCCCTTACCAATCTAACTAGTGCAATAGTCAAGTGAAGCCCCATAAACCACTCAACTTAGCAAATCAACCAAAGGATCATAAATAATGTTTAACTCCACATAAAAAGCATCATAAGTATCCATCATCATATTTAACAATATAGACAAACAACATGTTCATATGTGAAACCAACATTATATAGCATCATTAACATGTAAAGTCAACATATGCATATCAATTACTATATAAGAGTATAAGACACAAGAACTTCCTTCTACAATCTCCCTTAATGTCACGCCCCGAGCTACCCCCGATACGCGGACATGGAACATAGGACCACAAGTGATCCCAAGCTAACCCTGCTGGCATGATTATGAGCATACTAAAGATAATAAACTATTGCGGAAGCTAAATCATACTTAAAATGAAAAGATGGGGAATACCCATATTTTATAACTGAGATATTTGAAAACAATGAGTTTAATAAAAAAGAAATATTAACTCAATACTAAACTGAATCTAACTATGTTTAAAATAAGCCTCTAAACTGGACTAGAAATACTTGGACAAGCCCCAGCTAAATCTAGCAAAAACTGAAACCAAAAGACTAAATACTTAAAATAAACTCATGACTATTGTCCTCGTAGAATGAGGAATCACCACTGAATCTGCTGAACTGGAGATCGGAAATCGATCTATGCGTGATATGGATGCTGAGAACCTCAACCTACATCACGAGAAGATGTAGCGCACGTATTGTGTCAGTACTTGAAGGTACTGAGCATGTAGTATAGAGTAAAGCTGAAATAAAACATAACTGAACAAGAACAAAAGCAAGTATAATAAACTGAACATAATATACTAAATTTCTGAGCTAACTAAATGCAATGACCAATTTATAACATGCTGAAACTGAATACTGAATATACTGATAAATGGTCAATGCAGAGAGTCTGACTGAACTGTGGGAATACTAATAATCGATAATAAAACCACATGAGCTAAATGTGGAGTCCGATGTATACGCCCCATCGAGAGGACCTAATATACCCTGCCAAAGGTATAAAGGGATACTGGCGTGATCACTAAACTGATTGCCCACAGAGGGGACTTACAACCTACTTGGCTAGTAGTTCTGGGACTATTGGGTACACTAAACCCTAGTACAACTCGGTATTATGCTACTCCCAATGAATTCTGTAAATTGACTGATTATGTCTGAGTTTCTGTAAATACTAGATAGATCAAAACTGAACATGCAAAGTGATAATGCAATAATTAATCTGGTAATTATGCATTTATAACTGAGGCATGTATATCTGAAGTGTCTGAAATATCTGACCTAGCATGTGTAATTCAAGAACTAAAGAAATACAAAGCTAGGGTTCTGAAATTCATGCGATAATTTGAGTAATAACATGATAATCTTATTTGGAACATATATTTAATAAATTCATGAAGTTCTATCAAAGTTCTAGAAACCATAGGTTTAATCATGATAAGAGAATCAAGAACTGACTGAAAACTAGGGACCCAATGGGTGAAAGGAACCCACTAGTGAAATCCCACATACCTGGTGATGAAATCCACGGAAAAATACTTATGTTCTGGGGCTGGAACTGTTGGAGCTTGTGGCGTTCTTGAACTAGGGTTCTTGTGCTTTTTCTCCTCTCTTGCTTCTAATTTTCTAAGTTTTGATTTAATGATTTGACTTAGATATGTTTCTGGGCTTAAAGTGACTAAAATATGATGATTTAGGGTCAAAATGACGTATATTAGGGTTTAAACAAAGTGGGAAAGGTCCAAAACACCCCTGGAAAAGTTGTTGTCGGACCAAACGACGGCCAGGACTGACGGTCCGTCGTTTGACCGATGCCCCGTTGTTTGGTCCATTGGTTGGGCCTGTTCGACAGGACTTTACTAAAATGGGCGTAACTTTTTACTCGGAGGTCTGAGTTTAGCATGGTCAGTTGATATGGAAAGATAATTAAATTATCTATCTGTGGGTAGGTCATAGGACACCTAATTCATTCTTTCCTAAGAGTTATGACCATTTGAAGTTGACCCAACTTAATTTCCCCTTCATTATCTGCAAATTTTCCACCTACGGACCGTGCTGGTCATCCATAGCTTTTGTCAGAGAGTGGGTGAATAGGGTGTTGATCGACGATCATGGACTACGGACCATCGTCTGACCTACGGACCGTAAGTCTTTCCGTCGACCAACACTTAACCAATTTTCCTGGGTGAATGGGGTGTTGATCGACGGTCATGAACTACGGACCGTAATTCCATCCGTCGTCTGACCTACGGACCGTAAGTCCGTCCGTCGACCAACACTTTACCAATTTTCCTGGGCTAAGATTTTTTTGAGTTTCTGATCCCATCGACGGTTGTGCAGGACGGACCGTGGGTCAGGCTACGCTCAATCGATGGTCACGTGGATTGCACATTTAGATTTTTTCTAAAAAAACTTATTTTTGGTATTTTTTGAGTATGGGGTGTTACATTTATCTCCTCATTGGGAACATTCGTCCTCGAATGAAGACTAAACGAGCTGAAATAGAGAGAGAGAGATGCAAACCCTACTACTAAACACTGAGAACTGAGTTTCTGACTGAATTGAGTTCCGAGTACATGCAAATACGCTGAAAATGCAAGTACAAACTGAGGGAACATGATTCTAAAATTGAATTTACACATGAATGACTGGAAAACTGAAGAGGAACTATTACCTCAAGCTGGAGTGGAATCGGAAGGAACGAGGTGAGGATACTTGGCTTTCATGGATACTTCTGCTTCCCAAGTAGCTCCTTCTACGGACTGACTCTTCCACAAAACCTTGACTGAAGCGACTTCTTTGTTTCTCAACCTTCTAACCTAACGGTCAAGAATATCAACTGGTACATCCTAATAAGAAAGACTATCTTTCACCGCCACACTCTCCAATGGCACTATAGAGGATGGATCACCCACACACTTCTTCAAGAGTGAGATGTGGAAGACTGGATGCACTTCTGCTAAGTCTGCTGGTAACTCCAACTAATATGCCACCTTGCCAATCTTTTTCAAGATCTTGTAAGGGCGTACAGATCTAGGACGAAGCTTCCCTTTCTTGCCAAATCTCGTCACCCCTTTCATAGGTGAAACTTTCAGAAAAACCCAATCATCAACTTGGAACTCTAGTTCCCTTCTCCTTATATCTGCATAAGATTTCTGACGACTTTGGGCTCTCTTAAGTCTATCTCTAATGAGTTGCACTTTCTCCATGGCATGAAGGACTGAATCTGGCCTTATCAAAGCTGCTTCACCTACTTCAGACCAACCAACAGGAGATCTACATCTACGCCCATACAAAGCCTCATAAGGGGCCATCTGAATGCTGGAATGGTAGCTATTGTTGTAGAGAAACTCAATAGAGGAAGGTGATCATCCCAACTACCTTTGAAATCGATCACACAAGCTCTCCACATATCCTCTAGGGTCTTAATAGTACGCTCTGCCTGTCCATCCGTCTGCGGATGAAATATTGTGCTAAGGTTAACTTGAGTGCCAAGACCTTTCTGAAATGACTTCCAGAAATGAGAGGTAAACTGAGGACCTCTATCTGAGATGATAGACAAAGGAAACCCATGCAACCTCACAATTTCATTAATGTAAAGCTTGGCACAGTCCTTTGCCGAATCTGTAGTCTTGACAGCCAAAAAGCGAGAAGACTTAGTCATCCTATCAACTATCACCCAAATAGAGTCATGATGCCTGCAAGTACGCGGTAACCCTATGATGAAATCCATATTGATCACTTCCCACTTCCAAGTAGGAATGTCGATATTTTGAGTCATACCCCCTGGGTTTTGATGTTCTACCTTGACTTGATGAAAATTGGGTCACTTACTCACAAAATCTGCTATATCCCTCTTCATGCCATTCCACCAATAGACTTTCCGCAGGTCGCGGTACTTCTTAGTGGCACCTTGATGAATAGAATACTTGGATTTATGGGCTTCTGAAAGAATATGTTGTCTCAACTCGCCCACATCAGGAACACATAATCTACCCTGTTAGCGAAGTACTCCATCTCTCCCTTGGGAGAAAACCTCCACTCTCTGATTTTGGACTGCACCTTTTAGTTCAAGCAAGATTGGATCAGTGTCTTGCTTTTCCTTAACCTCCACTACCAAAGAAGATTCTGCCCCATTCTGAACTGTTACATCATTGTCTGATATGCTCATAAGGCGAACTCCCAAGCGAGCAAGCCTGTGAACATCCTTAACTAACTCCTTTCTTTCTTCCTCAACATGGGCTACAGTACCAGTAGATAATCTACTAAGAGCACTTGCTACCACATTCGCCTTAGAAAGATGATAATGTACACTCATATCATCATAACCCTTAAGGAACTCAAGCCATCTCCTCTGGCGAAGATTAAATTCTTTCTGGGTGAACACATATTGAAGGCTCTTATGATCAGTGAACACATCTACATGAATGCCATACAAGTAGTGTCTCCATATCTTGAGCACAAACACCATTGCTGCAAGATTGAGGTCATGAGTTGGATAGTTCTTCTCATATACCATAAGATGTCTAGAAGCATAAGCTATAACCTTATCTCACTGCATCAACACATGACCAAGTCCAACTCTGGATGCATCACAATAGATCACATAACCATCTGAACCCTCTGGTAGAGTCAAGACAAGAGCTTTAGTCAATCTAGTCTTAAGTTCTGCAAAGCTTTTCTCACAATCATCTGACCATTGAAACTTGACCATCTTCCGAGTAAACCTAGTCAATGGTGAGGCTATGGATGAAAATCCTTCCACGAACCTTCTGTAATAACCCGCTAGACTTAAGAAACTTCTGATATTTGTAGCAGAGGTAGGTCTGGGCCATTGTTTCACTGCTTTTATCTTTGGTGAATCCACTTGAATCCCTTTGCTAGACACAATGTGACCAAGGAAAGCAACGGATTGCAACCAGAACTACCATTTGCTAAACTTAGCGAATAACTGGAGATCTTTGAGAGTCTGCAGAACAACTCTCAAATGACTTGCATGTTCTTCCTCACTCCTAGAGTAAATAAGGATATCATCAATGAAGATGACAACAAACAAGTCCAAGTACTGTTTGAACACTCTGTTCATCAAATCAATGAAAGCTGCAGGAGCATTGGTTAGTCCAAATGACATAACTACAAATTCATAATGACCATATCGTGTTCTTAAGGCTTTTTTCGGAATGTCACTATCTCTGACTCTGAGCTGATGATAACCCAATCTGAGGTCTATCTTTTAGAAATGACTAGCACCCTGAAGTTGGTCAAACAAGTCATCAATCCTTGGGATGGGATACTTATTATTAATTGTGACCTTGGTCAACTGTCTATAGTCAATACAAATTCTAACAGAACCATCTTTCATCTTTACGAACAACACTGGTGCACCCCATGGTGAAATGCTAGGTCTGATGAAACCCTTATCTAGAAGGTCTTTTAACTTCTCTTTAAATTCCTTAAGCTTTGCTGGAGCCATTATGAAAGGAGGAATAGAAATAGGTTGGGTATCTGGAAAGAGATCAATTCCAAAGTTGATTTCCCTTTCGGGAGGAACTCCGGGAAGATCTTCTCAAAACACTTCTGGAAATTCACTGACTATTGGAACTGACTCAAGAGTTGGGGTTTCAGAGCTAGAATCCTTAACCCGAACTAGATGATAGAGATAACCCTTATAGATCATCTTTCTGGCCTTAAGGTAAGAAATAAATCGACCCATAGGCGCTAAGCTACTACCCTTCCATTCTAAGATTGGTTCATCTGGAAACTGAAAACGAACAATCCTAGTTCTACAATCGACTGAGGCATAACATGAGTGTAACCAATCAATGCCTAGAATGACATCGAAGTCTACCATTTCAAGATCTACTAGATCTGCTGAGGTGACTTTCTGAGAGACTATGATAGGGCAATTTCTGTATACCCGTCTAGCTATAACTGGGTCACCGACTGGAGTAGAGACTGAGAAAGGTTCTGAGAGAGTTTCTGGATTGACACTGAATTGGACTGCTATGTAAGTAGTTACAAAAGAAAGAGTAGCCCCTGGATTTAACAATGCATAAACATCAAGATCAAAGACTCGTAACGTACCAGTGACTACATCAGGAGAACCTTCCTGATCCTGGCGAGCCTGAAGAGCATAAAGTCTGTTCTGGCCCTGACCACCACTTATACCAGATGAGTTACCCTGTTGACTCGGGCGACTTGCTGGTGCTGCTGAAGTTGTAGAATAAGCTCTACTATTTCCACCTCCTTGACCCTGTCTAGAAGGACAATCCCTAAACCTGTGACCAGACTGACCGCACCCAAAACATCCTTTTTTTCCTGCAACACACTCGTCCGGATGGTTCTTACCACACTTAGGGCAAGCGGGGTAAGTCTTGGTGCCTAAAACACTTCCGTCCGACTTAGATCCTGGTGCTCTAACATTCTCGTCAAACCTGTTCTTAGAGGATGGAACACTAGCTGATGAAGGGGCTCGAGATGAGAAAATATGCTAACTCTTTGAGCGATTTCCACCACCTGATTTCAGCTGAGAATAGTCATAGTTCCCAGTCCTAGCCTTCTTATTCTCTTTGGCCTGTTCTCTAAGCTTATCACCCTCAACCTGCTGAGCATGAGTCATAAGCCTAGAGATGTTCATATCTCCCAGTAACATAGCACTTTTGCACTCTATTTTCACCAAATCTGACACTCCATACAAGAACTTATTCATCTGATCCCTAGAGTCAACAACCATGTGAGGAGCATACGTGGAGAGTTGGTTAAACTTTAGCCCATACTCATGGACTATCATGTTTCCCTGCCTCAAGTTCATGAATTCCTGAGCCTTTGCTTCTCTCAACTCTATTGGGAAAAACCTCTCGAGAAAAGTCTCACTGAAGCACTCCCATGTAATAGGAGCTGCATTTTCACCACTATTCTCCTTCCACTGAGTGTACTAGATATGAGCCACGTCTTTCAGCTAGTATAACGCCAACTCAACCCGATTATTTTCATTAACTTCCATCACCTCAAAGATCTTCTTGATTTCGTCCAAGAAATTCTGAGGATCCTCATTAGTCTACGATCCTAAGAACTCAGGCAGATTCATCCTAACAAAGTCACGGACCCTTGCTGCTGCTGATCCACCATTTTCATTCACTGGAGCATGAAACTGATTGTTCTGGTGGGTCATACTCTGAGCCAACATCTGTATGGCATTCCTGAACTCAACATTGGAAACTTCTTGATCAGGGACTGGAGGTGCTGCGTTTGCATTCCTGGCATTCGCATTCCTAGCGTTAGCTCTATGAGGAGGTATGATCTCAAACGTAGAACGTTAAGTTAGAATGGGATTAGAGCCTACCTTATGCACAATAAGAGTAACAACAAAGTGAAGTTTTCCTAAAACACTTCATAGCCTCCCTCCCATTAGATGTGGTGCACTACACACCTATGAAAAGGACTCTACTTAGTGCGGCTTTTCAGACATCCTAGGACTCTTCAAGCTAGTGCTCTGATACCAAGTTTTGTCATGCCCCGAGCTACACCCGAGACGCGAACACGGAACCTAGGACCACAATTGATCCCTAGCTAACCCTGCTGGTATGATTATGAGCATACTAAAGATAATAAACTATTGTGGAAGCTAAATCATACTTAAAATGAAAAGATGGGGAATACCCATATTCTATAACTGAGATATTTGAAAACAATGAGTTTAATACAAAAGAAATATTAACTCAATACTAAGCTGAATCTAACTATGTCTAAAATAATCCTCTAAACTGGACTAGAAATACTGGGACAAGCCCCAGCTAAATCTAGCAAAAGCTGAAACCAAAAGACTAAATACTGAAAAGAAACTCATGACTATTGTCCTCGGAGAATGAGGACTGACAATTGAATCTGCTGAATTGGAGATCAGAAATCGATCTATGCGTGATTGCTGAGAACCTGAACCTATATCACGAAAAGATGTAGCACACGTATGCATCAGTACTTGAAGGTACTGAGCATGTAGGATAGAGTAAAGCTGAAATAAAATATAACTGAACAAGCACAAAAGCAAGTATAATAAACTGAACATAATATACTAAATTTCTGAGCTAACTAAATTCAATGACCAACTTATAACATGCTGAAACTGAATACTGAATATACTGATAAATGGTCAATGCAGAGAGTCTGACTGAACCGTGGGAGCTACTAATAATCTATAATAAAACCACATGAGATAAATGTGGAGTCCGATGTATACGCTCCATCGAGAGGACCCAATATACCCTGCCAAAGGTATAAAGGCATGCTGGCGTGATCACTAAACTGATTTCCCACATAGGGGACTTACAACCTACTTGGCTAGTAGTTCTGGGACTATTGGGTACGTTGAACCCTAGTCCAACTCGGTATTATGCTACTCCCAATGAATTCTATAAATTAACTGATTATGTTTGAGTTTCTGTAAATACTGGATAGCTCGAAACTGAACATGCAAACTGATAATGCAACAATTAATCTGGTAATTATGCATTTATAACTGAGGCATGTATATCTGAAGTGTCTGAAATATCTGACCTAGCATGTGTAATTAAAGAACTAAAGAAATACAAAGCTAGGGTTCTGAAATTCATGCGATAATCTGAGTAATAACATGATAATCTGATTTGGAACATATATTTAATAAATTCATGAAGTTCTATCAAAGTTCTAAAAAACCTAGGTTTAATCATGACAAGAGAATCAAGAATTGACTGAAAACTAGGGACCCAATGGGTGAAAGGAACCCACTAGTAAAATACCACATCCATGGTGATGAAATCCACGAAAAATAATTAAGTTTCGGGGCTGGAACTGCTGGAGCTTGTGACATTCTTGAACTAGGATTCTTGAACTTTTTCTCCTCTCTTGCTTCTAATTTTCTAAGTTTTAGTTTAATAATTTGACTTAGATATGTTTTAATTATGTTTCTGGGCTTAAATTTACTAAATTCTGATGATTTAGGGTCAAAACGACGTATATTAGGGTTTAAACAAAGTGGGAAAGGTCCAAAAGACCCCTGGGAAAGTTGTTGTCAGACCAAACGACGGCCAGGACTGACGGTCCGTCGTTTGACCAACGCCCCGTCGTTGGGTCCGTCTGTTGGGCCTGTTCGGTAGGCCTTTACTAAAATGGGCATAACTATTTACTTGGAGGTCTAATTTTAGCAAGGTCGGTGGATATGAAAATATAATTCAATTATGTATTTGTGGGTAGGTCATGGAACACCTAATTCATTTGGTGCTAAGAGGTATGGCCATTTGAAGTTGACCCAACTGCATTTCCCCTTAATTGTCTACAAAGTTTCCACCTACGGATTGTGCTGGTCATTCGTAGCTTTTGTCAGAGAGTGGGTGAATGGGGTGTTGATCGACGATCATGGACTACGGACCGTCGTCTGACCTACGGACCATAAGTCCGTCCGTCGACCAACACTTAACCAATTTTCCTGGGTGAATGGGGTGTTGATCGACTGTCATGGACTACGGACCGTCGTCTGACCTACGGACCGTAAGTCCGTCCGTCGACCAACACTTTACCAATTTTCCTGGGCTAAGATTTTTTTGAGTTTCTCATCCCATCGAAGGTTGTGCAGGATGGACCGTGGGTCAGGCTACGGTCCGTCGATGGTCACGTCGATTTTACATGTCCATTTTTTTCTCAAAAAACTGATTTTTGGTTTTTTTTTACTACGCGGTGTTACATTATCTTCACTTTGGGAACATTTGTCCTCGAATGAAGACTAAACTAGTTGAAATAGATGGAGAGAGCTGCAAACCCTACTACTGAACACTGAGAACTGAGTTTCTGACTGAATTGAGTTCCGAGTCCATGCAAATACGCTGAAAATGCAAGCACAAACTGAGGGAACATGATTCTAAAACTGAATTTACGCATGAATGACTGGAAAACTGAAGAGGAACTATTACCTCAAGCTGGAGTGGAATCGAAAGAAAAGAGGTGAGGATACTTGGCTTTCATGGCTACTTCTGCTTCCCAAGTAGCTCCTTCTACGAACTGACTCCTCCACAAAACCTTGACTGAAGTGACTTCTTTGTTTCTCAACCTTCTAACCTGACGGTCAAGAATCTCAACTGGTACATCCTAATAAGAAAGACTATCTTTCACCGCCACACTCTCCAATGGCACTATAGAGGCTGGGTCACCCACACACTTCTTCAAGAGTGAGATATGGAAGACCGGATGCACTGCTGCTAAGTCTGCTTGCAACTCCAACTCATATGCCACCTTGCCAATCCTTTTCAAGATCTTGTAAGGGCCTACATATCTATGACTAAGCTTCCCTTTCTTGCCAAATCTCATCACCGCTTTCATAGGTGAAACTTTCAGAAAAAACCAATCATCAACTTGGAACTCTAGTTCCCTTGTCCTTACATCTGCATAAGATTTCTGACGACTTTGGGTTTTCTTAAGTCTATCTCTAATGAGTTGAACTTTCTCCATGGCATGAAGGACTGAATCTGGACCTATCAAAGCTGCTTCACCTACTTCAAACCAACCAACATGAGATCTACATCTACGCCTATACAAAGCCTCAAAAGAGGACATCTGAATGCTGGAATGGTAGATATTGTTGCAGGCAAACTCAATCAGAGAAAGATGATCATCCCAACTACCTTTGAAATCGATCACACAAGATCTCAACATATCCTCTAGGGTCTGAATAGTACGCTCTGCCTGTCCATCCGTCTGCGGATGAAATGTTGTGCTAAGGTTAACTTGAGTGCCAAGACCCTTCTGAAATGACTTCCAGAAATAAGAGGTAAATTGAGGACCTCTATCTGAGATGATAGACAAAGGAACCCCATGCAACCTCAAAATTTCATTAATGTAAAGCTTGGCACAGTCCTCTGCCGAAACTGTAGTCTTGACCGCCAAAAAGGGATAAGACTTATTCATCCTATCAACTATCACCCAAATGGAGTCATGATGTCTGCGAGTACGCGGTAACCCTGTGATGAAATCTATTTTGATCACTTCCCACTTCCAAGTAGGAATGTCGATCTCTTGAGTGATACCCCCTGGTTTCTGATGTTCTACCTTGACTTGATGACAATTGGGGCACTTACTCACAAAATCTGCTATATCCCACTTCATGCCATTCCACCAATAGATTTCCCGCAGGTCGCGGTATATCTTAGTGGAACCTGGATGAATAGAATAGCTAGAGTTATGGGCTTTTGAATGAATATATTGTCTCAACTTTCCCACATCAGGAACACACAATCTACCCTCGTAGCGAAGTACACCATCTCCCCCTTGGAAGAAAACCTCCACTCTCTGATTGTAGACTTCACCTTTTAGTTCAAGCAAGATTGGATCATTGTCTTCTTTTTCCTTAACCTCCACTACTAAAGAAGATTCTGCCCCATTCTAAACTATTACACCATTGTCTGATTTGCTCATAAGGCGAACTCCCAAGCGAGCAAGCCTGTGAACATCCTTCACTAGCTCCTTCCTTTATTCCTCAACATGGGCTACACTACCCATAGATAATCTACTAAGAGCATCTGCTACCACATTCGCCTTACAAGGATGATAACGCACACTCATATCATAATCCTTAAGGAACTCAATCCATCTCCTCTGGCGAAGATTCAACTCTTTTTGGTTGAACACATACTGAAGGCTCTTATGATCAGTGAACACATCTACATGAACACCATACAAGTAGTGTCTCCATATCTTGAGCGCAAACACCACTGCTGGAAGCTCGAGGTCATGAGTTGGATAGTTCTTCTCATGAACCTTAAGCTGTCTAGAAGCATAAGTTATACCCTTATCTTGCTGCATCAACACACAACCAAGGCCAACTCTGGATACATCGCAGTAGATCACATAACCATCTGAACCCTTTGGTAGAGTCAAGACAGGATTTGTAGTCAATCTAGTCTTCAATTTTTCAAAGCTTTCCTCACAATCATTTGACCATTGAAAGTTGACCATCTTCCGAGTCAACCTAGTCAATGGTCAGGTTATGGATGAAAATCCTTCCACGAACTTTCTGTAATAACCCGTTAGACCTATGAAACTTCTGATATCTGTAGCAGAGGTAGGTCTGGGCAATTGTTGCACTGCTTCTATCTTCTGTGAATCCACTTGAAACCCTTTGCTAGACACAATGTGACCAAGGAAAGCAACGGATTGCAACCAGAACTCGCATTTGCTAAACTTAGCAAATTATTGGCGATCATTGAAAGTATGCAGAACAACTCTCAAATGACTTGCATGTTCTTCCTCACTCCTAGAGTAAATGAGGATATCATTAATGAAGACGATAACAAACAAGTCCAAGTACTGTTTGAACACTCTGTTCATCAAATCCATGAAAGTTGTAGGAGCATTGGTTAGTCCAAATGACATAACTATAAATTCATAATGACCATATCATGTACTGAAGGTTATTTTTGGAATGTCACTACCTCTGACTCTGAGCTGATGATAACCCGATCTGAGGTCTATCTTTGAGAAATTACTAGCACCCTGATGTTGGTCAAACAAGTAATCAATCCTGGGATGGGATACTTATTCTTAATTGTGAACTTGTTCAACTGTCTATAGTCAATACACATTCTGAGAGAACCATCTTCATCTTTACGAACAACACTGGTGCACCCCATGGTGAAATGCTAGGTCTGATGAAACCCTTATCTAGAAGGTCTTTCAACTGCTCTTTCATTTCCATAAGCTCTGCTGGAGCCATTCTATAAGGAGGAATAGAAATAGGCTGGGTATCTAGAAGGAGATCAATTCCAAAGTCGATTTCCCTTTCGGGAGGAACTCCGGGAAGATCTTCTGGAAACACTTCTGGAAATTCACTGACTACTAGAACTGACTCAAGAGTTGGGGTATCAGATCTACAATCCTTAACCTGAACTAGATGATAGATATAACCCTTAGAGATCATCTTTCTGGCCTTAAGGTAAGAAATAAATCGACCCATAGGCGCTAAACTACTACCCTTCCATTCTAAGATTGGTTCGTCTCGAAACTGAAAACGAACAATCCTAATTCTACAATCTACTGAGGCATAACATGAGTGTAACCAATCTATGCCTATAATGACATCGAAGTCTACCATTTCTAGATCTACTAGATCTGCTGAGGTGACTTTCTGAGAGACTGTGACACGGTAATTTCTGTATACCCGTCTAGCTACAACTGGGTCACCGATTGGAGTAGAGACTCAGAAAGGTTCGGAGAGAGTTTCTGGATTGACACTGAATTGGACTGCTATGTATGGAGTTACAAAAGAAAGAGGAGACCCTTGATCTAACAATGCATAAACATCAAGGTCAGAGACTTGTAACGTACCAGTGACTACATCAGGAGAACCTTCCTGATCCTGGCGAGACTGAAGAGCATAAAGTCTGTTCTGGTACTGATCGCCACTTATACCAGATGAGTTACCATGTTTAGTCGGGAGACTTACTGGTGCTGCTGAAGTTGTAGACGGAGTTGTACCATTTCCACCTCCTTGACCCTGT
Organism: Solanum sitiens; assembly: GCA_016801875.1. NCBI lineage: Eukaryota > Viridiplantae > Streptophyta > Magnoliopsida > Solanales > Solanaceae > Solanum > Solanum sitiens. The sequence goes on from JABWTJ010000071.1 coordinate 2,163,321, forward strand.
CTAGAAGGACAATCCCTCAACCTGTGACCAGACTGACTGCACCCAAAACATCCTTCTTTTCCTGCAACACACTCTCCCCGATGGTTCTTACCACACTTAGAGCAAGCGGGGTAAGTCTTGGTGCCTGAAACACTTCCGTGCGACTTAGAGCCTGGTGCTCTAAGCTTCTAGTCAAACCTGTTCTTGGAGGATAGAACACTAGCTGATGATGGGGCTGGAGATGAGAACTTCTGTTGACTCTGCGAGCGATTTCCACCACCTGATTTCTTCTGATAATAGTCATAGTTCCCAGTCCTACTCTTCATATTTTCTTTGGCCTGTTCTCTGAGCCTATCACCCTCAACCTGCTGAGCATGAGTCATCAGACTAGAGATGTTCATATCTCCCAGTAACGTAGCACTTCAGCACTCTATTTTTACCAAATCCGACACTCTATGTAACGACCGAAATCTAGATCCCAGACGAGACCGGCGTCGTTGACCTCTCAGAGGTCGCAGACAAGCTTACTTACGTTATTCTTACTTCACTTAGGTTAATTTTAGCGGAAAATTTGAAACTTTTTGTTTCTTAACATACTTATAAAAACATTCTCATTAATACGTAATTGTTCACCATCAACCATCTAACATTAAGAGATAAACAACTGAAATAAATAGTTCAATTCTTATTAAGTGTATAATTGCCAAAATGGCACCAATACATAGTCTGAATAAAAACAGGAAAGTAACGTTAGTGGAACATGCTCTACTAGCTCAACTCTAAAACTAAGCTAGAATATAAAACAGTAGCATCCTCGAAAGCATGAGGACCTACCAACTCCGGATGAATGCTGGACGTCCGTATAACTGCAACAATGATCTGTAGCTCTATCGTCCACCTGTGCCTGCACCTAAAATAGTATAGTTGTATAGGGTTAGTACACACTTGTACTAAGTATGGGTATATGCAAGCATACACCAAGGACATACATGAGAAAGAATAGCTTTTCCCTAACAACATGATTTTTGGAAGTCAAATCAGTGGACTTGCCAAATTGAGATTACGAAAGTTTCCAAATTTGGATTAGGAAAGTCAATGAGCTTTCCAAATTTGGATTAGGAAAGTTAGTGAGCTTTCAAGATTTGGAATAGGAAAGTTATGCCATGAGAATAACATACATCATCATACTTTTCACATTGCACACAGCACATAACATTTACACATAGCACATATCATATAGCATAGAACACATTTTTGCATATAGCACATAACTTCTTAATATCATTCATTCATATGCCATGAGACCTTGGAATCATGGAATTAACATTAAGACATCCCATAAATGAGGGCTCAACAGATGGGACCTCAACTAGGGAGTCTTCATTAGCAAACACAGAGTCTGCTTCGTTCATTCATACGTACTCCATTTCATTTCATTCATAGGCCAGTGTAACCACCAGCTATACCTAGGATGTAGTTTAAGACTTTCATTAGGTTCGTTGTGCAATGACCAAGAATGACCTAATGTCATTACTTGAATCTAACTCACCTTTTGATTATCCTATCCTAACACCTTTGGTATCATTCATTTCATTATGTGCATCATTTGAGGCTGGCCTCATTCATTCATTGGGAACTTTAACTTTAACCGACATAGATCATGTGAGCATCATGAAATCCAGTGTCTCCCACACACCGAAAAGAGGTGGAATTACCGGCCAAAGCGACCCAAAATATGCTAGCGTACATGGGAATTTAACCCCGCCAGATCCTTATATTGGTTGTATAGGTTCGAAGACTAGGAGATATAAGGAGACCCATACCCGGCAAGCCGGACAGTCTCATCTCATGAGAGTTACGTGAATCTCCGCCCTTCCCGAAAGAAGGCATCACCGCTCATAGCTAACCTATCGGTGCTCAGTATAAAGTTCCATTTCATTTATCTCATACGTCATGGAAGCTGGCTTCTAGTATGAGGACATCATAGCTCATTAGATGATTTCTCATTGCATCATTAGTATTAAGTGTGTTAAGCTCAATACCTTCATTCGAGTGTTCATAGAGACTGGTCTCTTCATTAACTTACACTCTTATAGGTAACTACGTATTGGTAACATTTACTTAGGCTCATTTGAGATTGCTCTCATCATTTACATTAGCCTCATATCATGTTGTCACCACATTCTTTATCATTAGCACCTTTGCTTTTCATAGTTACTCACCTCTTATTACGTGAATGTTCATTTCATCATATGCCAATGCACTTGGCCATTTAGTGTGTTTTACACCCTTACTTAACCCTTCTAGGGTTTCATCATTTCATTGTTCATTTCATCATTTCATTGTTCATCTCATCATATGCCAATGCACTTGGCCATTTAGTTTATCTTACACTCATACTTAACCCTTCTAGGGTTCATCATTTCATTACATACCTCTTAGGTTCACTTACTTTTGAACGTATGTTAGACTTATGTGTCTATACATACAAGCCATGAGGCTTCATTCATATTTCGTCTAAGTGATTCATATCTTTCTAAGATTATGTGATACAAGACTTATGCATCTTGTATGTATGCCAAGATATTGATTTCGATCTAAGTATGTGGCATTATTCTTGGATATTGTGTTCACGTATGACTTATGTATCAATACGGAAGTTTGGGCAAGGAAACCCAATTTTGAATCACTTGGATATCATTTACATTTTTCATTGATTTTATTTTTAATATTCATAAAATTATAACTCTAGATTAAATCCTACCATTAACATCGTATCATTAATTTTCTACTTAGTTTTTCTCTTAGGTTGGCAGAAGGGTTGTGGGTTCGAACCCCCACTACCTCTTTTTATTTTTCCTTAAATTCTCCTTGTCCCAATTCTCCTAAACCAAGAGGTTGTGGGATCAAACCCCCACAGTCTCTTGTATTTTTCCTTAAGTTTTTCCTGGAATAGGGAGGTTGTGGGTTCGAACCCCTACAGCCTCCTTATTTTTAATTAAATCTTCCTTAACTAGGCGCCTTGGCAGTGAGGTTGTGGGATCGAACCCCCACAGCCTCACTTTGTTTCTTAATTCATTTTTGCCTTCTCCTTTTTTCAGCCTTGAGGTCGTGGGTTCGATTCCCACGCCTCAAGTTTTCTTTTCCTTATTTTCTCTTTCGCGCGTGCCTAGAGGTCGTGGGTTCGAATCCCACGCCTCACATTTATTTGTTTAAGTATTTTTCTCCTCTACATTTATTTGTTTAATTATTTTTCTCCTCTTTCTCCTCCAGTTCGCCAGTTCGATTCCCCCAGCCCCCTCTTTCTTTTCCCTTGTCTCGAAATCCAGTAGCTAAGGGTCGATTTCCCCCAGCCCCATTTTCTTTTTCTCTGTCGCGAAACCAGTAGCTATGTTTGACTCCCCTTAGCCACTTCACGCTTTTTTTTCCTTTTTTGTCAGCCTCCTTAACATGTGAGGTCTTGGGTTCAATTCCCATTGACCTCACTTATTTTGTTTTCCCTTTAAAAACCCAGATTTTAACCTCATTGTAAAGTGCACAAATCTGGAAATTTATTCATAGTTTTTACCTTCCTTTAATCAACTTTTCATATTAGTTTCTTAGGGAATTTCCCAAGCACTTAGTATGTAATTTAGGTGTAGTTTAGGGGTTACATTTAGTCAAGCGTTTTCACTCAAAATTTGTAACTTCACACACCATATGAACATCACGTTATGCACAACTTTAACACGTGAAATACAAGAAGAAAAACATGCCTTACACGTCTCCAAACAGTGGCTAAGACTCACTGCCAACGTACACACACACACAATTTCTTCGATTTCACATTGGTTATCATTTTCGTGATGTAACGCACATAAACATATTCACATTCAACATAAAACATCACACCTTTCCTAAATCTACCAGCACACAATACCCAACCTACGAAATTATTTGGAAGCTAGTGACAAGGACATGCAACGGGGAACAACCTTAGTTTCGGAGTGAATATTTTGAATCGTAAGGGGCCTCTTGGGAAAGGGACCAAGAGAGAACAAACCCATACCTTAATTTTCGTGTTCAAACGTGAAGTTGCTGCCCAAAATCCTCTCCAAAAATCAGTCCAAGCCTCCTTAAGTTTCACCACCAACTCGACGAAATCTTCTCTTTGCCTTAACGTTTTTGGTTACTTTGTTTTTCTTAAAATTTTATGTGAGTTCTTCAAGTGTGAAGAACTCTTAATATTATTTCAGTTCTTCAAGTTGTTTTGGCAGAAACAAACGTGAGAGAGGTGATGAAACGTGAGAGAGATTGTGAGAGAGTGAAACGTGTGAAGTTGTTTAGTCTTTGATAATGACTTAGTCAATTTAGGACTCTCCTTAATAATTAAAAATCTGATTTTTCCTTTTATTTTAAATCAGCTAATAAATAATAAATAAATTAATTACATTAATTTATCAATTTAAATAAAAACAATTTAAATCATTGCTTCCACCTAGGTTCGAACCCGGGTGGAGCAAGACTCCACTCCAAGAGCTCAATTTCGGCTCTCTCTCCCCAAATTGCCCTTCCATCTTATTAAATAATTAATTAATTATATATTTAGAGTAATTACGATATTACCCTTAGCCTGGTAAAAGATCATTTTACCCCTAGACCCTCAAGACTTAAGATTTCTTCTTTTTAAGTCCGATAAAGACTCCTTCGATTAAATCTTCATTTTCGAGAGCTTTACTTGGTTGGTTCCAACCTTTTCAAGCTCAACTAACACCTTAAGTATTTATCTTATTCATTTTTTAGGGTTGTTACATTATCCCCCCCCCTAGGAACATTCGTCCCCGAATGACACTACTCTTTACTAACAATAAGTATGTCATCTATAGAACGTACGCATACATAGGTACTTCAATACTTCCATTGGTGAATATCTGATTCACATATTAACATGATGATGCCCATCCTTGAAACCTACTAGTAGCGTCACATTAATTGACAAAGGAATTCTTTCCTAAACTAGTCTCATTAAAGCATACAACATAAGTCACCATATTAGTCATACAAATCAGCAACCAACATGATGACTCAAACATATTAACCTCATACTAGTGCATAAACACCATACACAATCAAATATATGAAAGACTAATTAAGGCTACGCACCCGAGGCTTCATCAGAAGTGCCTTCCCCTGCACCCCTAGACTTGAGTGTGAAGAATCGTTGCCTCCTTGGAGCCTCTTTATTCGGGCCATTAGTCTGAACTCTCTCCTTCCCTTATTCTTGACTTCTCCTATTCGGACAATCCTTCACCATGTGGCCCGGTTTTCCACAGCTGTAACAAGCGTTAGAGCCCATCATACACTCTCCTCCATGCTGTCTGCCACACTTCCTGTAAGGTTGCCTTTCTTTAGGTGTATCTACTCCCTTGTTTCTCTTATCTCTGGGCTCGGAATCCCTATCATAGCGACTATTGGATGAACTTGACTCCCTTTGTTGGGAGAGTCCCTTCTTAAACCTTGGCTGCTCACGGACGCCAAAGTTGTTTCTGTGGCCTCCATGGCTGGGACCTGTCTGATCTTGAGGCTTAGGCCTCCTAGCATCACGAATACCCCTTTTTCTGCGGCTGTCCTCCACCTGTTGTACATGCACCATCAACCTGGAAAGGTCCATATTATCATGGAGCATCGCAGACCGACACTCCTCCTCCAGCTCTCAATTGATTCCTGTGAGGAACCTGCTCATCTCATCCCTGCTGTTAGACACAAGGGAAGTAACATACCTGGATAATTTAACAAACTTCAGTATGCACCTCATCCTTGCTATTAGATACTAAGGAAAGTAGCATACCTAGATAGCTTAACAAACTTCAGGGAATACTCCCTGACTGTCATAGAGCCTTGTTTAAGGTTGATGAACTCCTCAACCTTGGCTTATCTCATCTCTCTGGGGAATAATCTCTCCAGAAATGCTGTCTTGAAAAGCTCCCAAGTGACTGGAACTCCGCCCAACGCTCGGCTATCCTGCCACATCTTGCACCAAGTCTGTGCAACATCCTTGAGCTAATAGGAAGCCAGCTCAGCCTTCTCAGTATCTGTGGCCCCCATAGCCACCAAAATCTTATGTACCTCATCCACAAACTCCTGGGGGTCCTCTGAAGTCTTAGACCCTGTGAAAATAGGAGGATTCATCCTCGTGAAGTCTCTCAGCCTTTCGGCCATGCTACGAACCGGTGGGTTCTCCCTCTGAACATCCTGCTAGTTGTCCTGGGCAGTCATAGCCTGGGCCTGCATAGTAATAGCGTGTGCCATCTGGCCCAGAGATGTCCTCACCTCAGCATCAGTCAACCCAGCTGGGTTAACTGGCATGGCCACTCCTTCAGCTGGAGCCTGGGGTGGATCCTGATTACACCCAGCAGCTGCTCCTCCTCTCCTCTGACCATTAGCTCTCCTAGTGTTCATTCTCTGAAAAACAACAAGGATTGATGTTAGACACGTTCATAACACCAAGAACTCAGACATTAGGAAAAGCACGATAAGATCAGAAAAAGGGAAATTTTCCTATGCATCATGCAGTCTCTATTCCATGATAGTGGTGCACTTCACTACCATGACTTAGAAACTACTCAATGTGGTTGATGTGAACTTATTATCATCAGAATTTAACCTAGTGCTCTGATACCAACTTTGTCACGACCAGAATCTAGACCCCAGATGAGACCGGCGTCATTGACCTCTCAAAGGTCGCAGACAAGCCTACTTATGTTATTCTTACTTCACATAGGCTAATTTTAGCGAAAAATTTGAAACTTTTTGTTGCTTAAAATACTTATAAAAACATTCTCATTAATACGCAATTGTTCACCATCAACCATCTAACATTAAGAGATAAGCAACTGAAATAAATAGTTTAATTCTTATTAAGTGTATAATTGCCAAAATGGCACCAATACATAGTCTGAATAAAAACAGGAAAGAAACGCTAGTGGAACATGCTCCACTAGCTCAACTTTAAAACTAAGCTAGAATATAAAACAGTAGCATCCTCGAAAGCATAAGGACCTACCAACTCCGGATGAATGCTTGACGTCCGGATAACTGCAACAATGATCCTGTAGCTCTATCGTCCACCTGTGTCTGCACCTAAAATAGTATAGTTGTATAGGGTTAGTACACACTTGTACTAAATATGGGTATATGCAAGCACAACAAGGACATGCATGAGAAAGAATAGCTCTTACCTAACAAGATTATTTTTGGAAGTCAAATCAGTGGACTTGCCAAATTGAGATTAGGAAAGTTCCCAAATTTGGATTAGAAAAGTCAATGAGCTTTCCAAATTTGGGTTAGGAAAGTCAGTGAGCTTTCCAGATTTGGAATAGCAAAGTTATGCCATGAGAATAACATACATCATCATACTTTTCACATTGCACATAGCACATAACATTTACACAACACATATCATATAGCATATAGCACATTTTTGTATGTAGCACATAACTTCTTAATATCATTCATTCATATGCCATGAGACCTTGGAATAATGGAATTAACATTACGACATCCCAGAAATGAGGGCTCAACAGATGGAACCTCAACTAGGGAGTCTTCATTAACAAACACAGAGTCTGCTTCGTTCATTCATACGTACTCCATTTCATTTCATTCATAGGCCAGTGTAACCACCAGCTATACCTAGGATGTAGTTTAAGACTTTCATTAGGTTTGTTGTGCAATGACCAAGAATGACCTAATGTCATTACTTGAATCTAACTCACCTTTTGATTATCCTATCCTAACACCTTTGGTATCATTCATTTCATTATGTGCATCATTTGAGGTTGGCCTCATTCATTCATTGGGAACTTTAACTTTAACCGACATAGATCATGTGAGCATCATGAAATCCAGTGTCTCCCCCACACCGAAAAGAGGTGGAATCACCAGCTAAAGCGACCCAAAACATGCTAGCGTACATGGGAATTTAACCCCGCCAGATCCCTAAATTGGTTGTATAGGTTCGTCGACTAGGAGATATAAGGAGACCCATACCCGGCAAGCCGGACAGTCTCATCTCATGAGAGTAACGTGAACCTCTGCCCTTCCCAATAGAAGGCATCACCGCTCATAGCTAGCCTATCGGTGCTAAGTATAAGGTTCCATTTCATTCATCTTATACGTCATGGAAGCTGGCTTCTAGTATGAGGACATCATATCTCATTAGATGATTTCTCATCTCATCATTAGTATTAAGTGTGTTAAGCTCAATACCTTCATTCGAGTGTTCATAGAGACTGGTCTCTTCATTAACTTACATTCTCATAGGTGAGTACGTATTGGTAACATTTACTTAGGCTAATTTGATATTGGTCTCATCATTTACATTAGCCTCATATCATGTTGTCACCACATTCATTATCATTAGAACCTTTGGTTTTCATAGTTAGTCACCTCTTATTACGTGAATGTTCATTTCATCATATGCCAATGCACTTGGCCATTTAGTGTGTTTCACACCCTTACTTAACCCTTCTAGGGTTTCATCATTTCATTGTTCATTTCATCATTTCATTGTTCATCTCATCATATGCCAATGTACTTGGCCATTTAGTGTATCTTACACTCATACTTAACCCTTCTAGGGTTCATCATTTCATTACATACTTCTTAGGTTCACTTACTTTTGAACGTATGTTAGACTTATGTGTCTATACATACAAGCCATGAGGCTTCAGTCATATTTCGTCTAAGTGATTCATATCTTTCTAAGATTATGTGATACAAGACTTATGTATCTTGTATGTATGCCAAGATCTTGATTTCGATCTAAGTATGTGGCATTATTCTTGGATATTTTGTTCACGTATTACTTATGTATCAATACGGAAGTTTGGGCAAGGAAACTCAATTTCGAATCACTTGGATATCATTTACATTTTTCATTAATTTATTTTTAATATTCATAACATTATAACTCTAGATTAAATCCTAACATTAACATCGTATCATTAATTTTCTACTTAGTTTTTCTCTTAGGTTGGCCGAAGGGTTGTGGGTTCGAACCCCCACAACCCCTTTTTATTTTTCCTTAAATTCTCCTTGCCCCGATTCGCCTAAACCAAGAGGTTGTGGGATCAAACCCCCACAGCCTCTTGTATTTTTCCTTAATTTTTGCTGGGATATGGAGGTTGTGGGTTCGAACCCCCACAGCCTACATATTTTTAACTTAATTTCGCTAGAGGCTTGGGAGGTTTTGGGTTCGAACCCCACAGCCTCCTATCTTATTTTTAATTAAATTTTCCTTAACTAGGCGCCTTGGCAGTGAGGTTATGGGATCGAACCCCCACAGCCTCACTTTGTTTCTTAATTCATTTTTGCCTTCTCCTTTTTTCAGCCTTGAGGTTGTGGGTTCAATTCCCACGCCTCACGTTTTCTTTCTTTATTTTCTCCCCTTTCGCGCTTGCCTGGAGGTCGTGGGTTCGAATCCCACGCCTCCCGTTTATTTGTTTAATTATTTTTCTCCTCTTTCTCCTCCAGTTCGCGAGTTCGATTCCCCCAGCCCCCTCTTTCTTTTCCCTTGTCGCGAAATCCAGTAGCTAAGGGTCGATTGCCCCCAGCCCCATTTTCTTTTTCTTTGTCGTGAAACCAGTAGCTAAGGGGTTCGATTCCCCTTAGCCCCTTCACGCTTTTTTTTTCCTTTTTTGTCAGCCTCCTTAACATGTGAGGTCTTGGGTTCAATTCCCATTGACCTCACTTATTTTATTTTCACTTTAAAAACCTTGATTTTAAACTCATTGTAGAGTGCACAAATCCGGAAATTTATTCATAGTTTTTACCTTCCTTTAATCAACTTTTCATATTAGTTTCTTAGGGCATTTCCCAAGCACTTAGTATGTAATTTAGGTGTAGTTTAGGGGTTACATTTAGTCAAGCGTTTTCACTCAAAATTTGTAACTTCACACACCATACGAACATCACGTTATGCACAACTTTAACACATGAAATACAAGAAGAAAAACATGCCTTACACGTCTTCAAACAGTGGCTAAGACTCACTGCCAACGTACACACACACACATTTTCTTCGATTTCAGATTGGTTATCATTTTCGTGATGTCACGCACATAAACATATTCACATTCAACATAAAACATCACACCTTCCCTAAATCTACCATCACACAATACCCAACCTACGAAATCATTTGGGAGCTAGTGACAAGGACATGCAACGGGGAATAATCTTAGTTTCGGAGTGAATATTTTAAATCGTAAGGGGCCTCTTGGGAAAGGGACCAAGAGAGAACAAACCCATACCTTAATTTTATTGTTCAAACGTGAAGTTGCTGCCCAAAATCCTCTCCAAAAATCAGTCCAAGCCTCCTTAAGTTTCACCACCAACTCGACGGAATCTTCTCTTTGCCTTAACGTTTTTGGTTACTTTGTTTTTCTTAAAATTTCATGTGAGTTCTTCAAGTGTGAAGAACTCTTAATATTATTTCAGTTCTTCAAGTTGTTTTGGCAGAAACAAACGTGAGAGATGTGATGAAACGTGAGAGAGATTGTGAGAGAGTGAAACGTGTGAAGTTGTTTAGGCTTAGATAATGACTTAGTCAATTTAGGACTCTCCTTAATAATTAAAAATCTGATTTTTCCTATTATTTTAAGTCAGATAATAAATATAAATATAAATTAATTACATTAATTTACCAATTTAAATAAAAACAATTTAAATCATTGCTTCCACCTAGGTTCGAACCCGGGTGGAGCAAGGCTCCACTCCAAGAGCTCAATTTCGGCTCTCTCTCCCCAAATTGCCCCTCAATATTATTAAATAATTAATTAATTATATATTTAGAGTAATTATGATATTACCCTTAGCCTGGTAAAAGACCATTTTACCCCTAGAACCTCAAAACTTAAGATTTCTTCTTTTTAAGTCCGGTAAAGACTCCTTCGATTAAATATTCGTTTTCGAGAGGCTTACTTGGTTGGTTCCAACCTTTTCAAGCTCAACTAACTCCCCAAGTTAGTTGGCTTGGTCGTAGTAAGGGTTCTGAGGTCTTGTTCTACGCGTATCAATCCGTGTGAACCTTGGCCTAATCGCAAGCATTCTTGACACCTTAAGTATTTATCTTATTCATTTTTTAGGGTTGTTACACTCCATACAAGAACTTATTCATCTGAGCCCTAGAGTCAACAACCATGTGAGGAGCATACCTGGAGAGTTGGTTAAACTTCAGCCCATACTCTTGGACTGTCATGTTTCCCTGCCTCCAGTTCATGAATTCTTGAGACTTTGCATCTCTCAACTCTATTGGGAAAAACCTATCGAGAAAAGTCTCACTGAAGCACTCCCAAGTAATAGGAGCTGCATTTGCACCCCTATTCTCCTTCCACTTAGTGTACTAGATATGAGCCACGTCTTTCAACTGGTATGACACCAACTCAACCCGATCATTCCTAGAAACCTGCATCACCTCAAAGATCCTCTTGATTTTATCCAAGAAATTCTGAGGATCCTCGTTAGTCTGCGATCCTAAGATCTCAGGCGGATTTATCCTAACAAAGTCACGGACCCTTGCTGCTGCTGATCCACCATTTTCATTCACAGGAGCATGAACCCGATTGTTCTGGTGGGTCATACTCTGAGCCAACATTGTATGGCATTCCTGAACTCAACCTTGGAGACTTCTTGATCTGGGACTGGAGGAGCAGCGTTTGCATTCCTGGCATTTGCATTCCTAGAGTTAGCTCTACGAGGAGGCATGATCTGAAATGTAGAACGTCAAGTTAGAATGGAATTAGATCAGACCTTATGCACGATAAGAGTAACAACAAAGTGAAGTTTTCCTAAAACACTTCATAGCCCCACTCTCATTAGATGTGGTGCACTTCACACCCATGAAAAGGACTCTACTTAGCGCGGCTTTTCAGACATCCTAGGACTCTTGAACCTAGTGCTCTGATACCAAGTTTTGTCACGCACCGAGCTACCCCCGAGACGTGGACAAGGAACATAGCACCACAAGTGATCCCAAGCTAACCCTGTTGGCATGATCATGAGCATACTAAAGATAATAAACTGTTGCGGAAGCTAAATCATACTTAAAATGAAAAGATGGGGAATACCCATATTCTATAACTGAGATATTTGAAAACAATGAGTTTAATACAAAAGAAATATTAACTCAATACTAAGCTGAATCTAACTATATCTGAATAAGCCTCTAAACTGGACTAGAAATACTGGGACAAGCCCCAGCTAAATCTAGCAAAAACTGAAACCAAAAGACTAAATACTGAAAAGAAACTCATGACTATTGTCCTCGGAGAAGGAGGACTCACCACTAAATCTGCTGAACTAGAGATCGGAAATCGATCTATGCATGATCTGGATGTTGAGAACCTGAACCTACATCACGAGAAGATGTAGCGCACATATGCGTCAGTACCTGAAGGTACTGAGCATCTAGGATAGAGTAAAGCTGAAATAAAACATAACTGAACAAGCACAAAAGCAAGTACAATAAACTGAACATAATATACTGAATTTCTAAGCTATCTCAATGCAATGACCAATTTATAACATGCTGAAATGGAATACTGAATATACTGATAAATGGTCAATGCAGAGAGTCTGACTGAACCGTGGGAGCTACTAATAACCGATAATAAAACCACATGAGCTAAATGTGGAGTCCGATGTATACGCCCCATCAGAGGACCCAATATACCCTGTCAAAGGTATAAAGGCATGCTGGCATGATCACTAAACTGATTGCCCACAGAGGGGACTTACAACCTACTTGGCTAGTACTTCAGGGTCTATTGGGTACGCTGAACCCTAGTCCAACTCGGTATTATGCTACTCCCAATAAATTATGTAAATTAAATGATTATGTCTGAGTTTCTGTAAATACTGGATAGCTCGAAACTGAACATGCAAACTGAGAATGCAACAATTAATCTGGTAATTATGCATTTATAACTGAGGAATGTATATCTTAAGTGTCTGCAATATCTGACCTAGCATGTGTAATTCAAGAACTAAAGAAATACAAAGATAGGATTCTAAAATTCATGCGATAATCTGAGTAATAACATGATAATCTGATTTGGAACATATATTTAATAAATTCATGAAGTTCTATCAATGTTCTAGAAACCCTAGGTTTAATCATGACAAGAGAATCAAGAACTGACTGAAAACTAGGGACCCAATGGGTGAAAGGAACCCACTAGTGAAATCCCACATACCTGGTGATGAAATCCACCGAAAAGTACTTAAGTTTCGGGGCTGGAACTGCTGGAGCTTGTGGCGTTCTTGAACTAGGATTCTTGAGCTTTTTCTTCTCTCTTGCTTATAATTTTCCAAGTTTTGATTTAATAATTTGACTTAGATATGTTTTAATTATGTTTTTGGGCTTAAACTAAATAAAATCTGATGATTTAGGGTCAAAACGACGTATATTAGGGTTTAAACAAAGTGGGAAAGTCCAAAAGACCCCTGAGAAAGTTGCTGTCGGACCAAACAACGGCCAGGACTGACGGACCGTCGTTTGACCGACGCCCCGTCGTTGGGTCCGTCGGTTGGCCCTGTTCGGCAGGCATTTACTAAAATAGGCATAACGTTTTACTCAAAGGTCAGATTTTAGCAAGGTTGGTGGATATGGAAAGATAATTTAATTATCTATATGAAGGTAGGTCATTGGACACATAATACATTTTGGTCAAAGAGTTATGACCATTCGAATTTGATCCTACTGCATTTCCCCTTAATTGTCTGCAAAGTTTCTACCTACGGACCATAAGTCCGTCCGTCGACCAACACTTAACCAATTTTCCTGGGTGAATGGGGTGTTGATCAAATTTCATGGACCTCGGACCGTCGTCTGACCTACGGAACGTAAGTCCATCCGTTGACCAACACTTAACCAATTTAACTGGGCTAAGATTTTTTTGAGTTTCTGATCCCATCGACGGTTGTACAGGATGGACCGTGGGTTAGGCTACGGTCCGTCGATGGTCACGCGATTGCACCTGTAGATTTTTTTTCTAAAAAAAGTGATTTTTTTTTTACTACGGGGTGTTACACTTAAGGTCAACTAGTGCAATGTATAGGTAGAGTTCCATACCCCTACCTAAACCAAGTCAATCACCTCAAGTCCTCCTAGTTAGAGGTCACATTATTAATTAATTTTACTTTTGGGAACATCTTTCCTTAACCGACATAGACCACATGAGCTAATGTGGAATTCGGTGTCATGGAACCCTACACAGGAAGAAGGTGGACTAATTGCCAAGGTAGTACCAAAACATGAACGTAGCCTGTAACACTCCGGAAATTCCATGACTTAGACTAGAGCTTAATCTATTAAATAATGTTTAAAATGATGTTTCCAGACATATTTTAGTGTAATAAACTCATTTGGAAAAGGTTAGAGCCAAAATGACAAAGAAAGACCTCGACGTCCGAAAACTAGCTAATTCGAACTAGTTGACGTCCCTATGTTTGGTGAAGGTTTGGAGGTGTCAAATGGAGTCCAAAACTTAAAAAGAGACCTTTTATAGGTAGTATGTAGTGCAAAGGGTCCAAAAATGCGGTAACAACACCCCAAGGACCACCCAAAGGGTCTTTGGGGAGGATCCAAACATTGGTGGATAGGCTACCTGGCAGCCTGCGAGCTGGAAGAATTAGAGGCATAGCGTACGATGCGAGCCTGACACGCAGGTCACTGCCTCAAGATTTTATAGGCATCCTCGCGATGCGAGGCTGACACGCACCTCACTGCCTCAACTCAAAATTCAATAAAAATGACGGGATTTGGCCCTGCGACATGCAGCCACTTTCCAGAATCGTTAAAGTCCTATTTTTGGTAATTAACTTCTTAAAAGGACCCATTTAATTGGAGGGTCTTTTGGGTAATTCATAGGACGACTATATATTGATATTATGTCATTTTTAGACCACTTTACACGTCTAAATCAGATTAAAACAAGTTTTCTCTCATCTCTCTCATGAACGCTCTCTTTTCCAAACTCCATTGAAGAACAAGAAGAGCTTAAGGAAGAAGATGATAAGGTTTGAATTTTGTGTGATGCATGATATTTTTCTAAGTGATGGTTTCAAATGGGTTATTTCTACTACTTGATAACGTGTAAATGTTAAGATTGAAACTAAGACTTGAATGAACTCTTTAATGACCCTTTTTCCTTACTCTATATTATGCATTGATCTTGTATATGATTGGAAGAGTTGTCCTTGATTATGCTATTGAGTATGTCACTATGTTATGGTTATGAATGTTGTAAGTTGAACTAAGTTCTTGAATAAGGTTCTTGGAAGCAAGAGGTAAGTCTTCTAAAGTTGTGATTACTCTACAATGTTTATGTTAGCCTATAAATCATGATGCTATGTTATGAAAGTATGTTTGATATTGCTATGTGTATATGTTCGTCTATGAACATGTTACTTGTGAGATCATGATAAGACCATAATAAATGCAATTTACGATATTCTCTTGTCTGCTTTACACAAGATGACTATGTTATGTTAATCTCACAAACGAAGGGTAAAAGGAAATTCTTATCTAATCCTAAAGACCTCATGATAATATTTATACATGGAGTTAATCTCCTATGACCTATGATAAATTTATGATAAAAGACAACTTATAGGTTATTCAAGAAAGGGACTTAAGCTAAGTACTGATGAATTAAATATGAGGGGTGTCCCTTCCCAGGCAGATTCACAATGACTCTCATGAGATTGAGACTGCCATGTAATATGGAACTATGGGTCTCTAATACATCTCCTAGTTCTTGAACTATGTTTCCACCATAGGATACTAGCTAGTGGATCCACCTAGAAAGTTATGTCATGTTTGGTTCTACTTTGGCCGGTAGACCACCTTCTTTCGGTGTGGGGTTTTATGACACCGGATTCCATGTTTAGCTCTAATGGTCTATGTCAGTTAAGGCGAATATTCCCTCATGTAAAATGAAAGACAAGTAAATGAACGTTGACTAGGGTGACTTGAGGAGTCTACTTAGTATAGGTAGGGGTATGGGACTCTACCTAGACATTGCACAAATTGACACTAAGGGAAGTCCTAGGAGATTGTTGTAATATGATAACATGAAAGGTATATGTTTATGATACATGATGTTACTCTTATATGATCTTGGTCGTTATGATGAATATGTTATTGGGTAATATTATTATATGAAGTGATGACTATGTATGTTACAAGTTATATGAAGCAAAGCTTTACTTATGGTCTCTTATCTTATCTACTTGGTTGTGTGGGGTTATGGAGCTTCACATGACCATTACACTTGTAGGTTGGGGAGGGGATCATTGGTAAGTGTTTTGTATGTTATGATTATACGATCTATTGAATATGAAATGTTAGCATGACTCTATGATAATGTCTTTGATTATGATCATGCTTTAAGTTGATGGAATCCTTAACTTGTATTTGTTATATGGTATGTGCATTCAAGGATGTGGTTTTATGTGTTTATGTGTGATTCATGAGGTTTTAAGTTCCTTACATGATTTATTATATCATTTATAGGCAGTGTTTAAAGTTTCGTGGAGTTTGGAGGACAAACGTCCAAGAACGTTCATGTCGTTCAAAAGATATGCCTTGAATCGACCTTGTGTGTCTAGGCGTGTTTCGTCGAGTTTTACGTGTTCGTTTTGGATGAAATTTATGTGACGTGTTAAACTTATATACGATCATGTTTGGATTGGAAAAGTCCGGAAAATTATCCCCAAGGACCATCCACGGGTCCTTGAGGAAGGACCCAACTTGGTTGACAAGGCAGGCCCAGGTACGCCCCTAACGATGGAGGCATCGACGCCCAGAGGGTCCATCGACGCCCCGCCGATGGGTGTCGTCTATAGGTACTTAGCTTGGGGATATAAGCTCTCATTCTCCAAGTCTCTGAACCCACCGACGGTTACCAGCACGGCCCGTGAATGGGCTGACGCCCCGTCAATGGTGCCGTCAGTGAGGGCTGTTTCTGCACGCAGTTCATTGCCAACTTAAATTCACCCCACTTCCAAATAAGAGTTTAGGCGGTTTGTTAAGGGTCTTTTGGGTATTTTAAACAAGTATATAAGTGTTTAACACTTAGAATAATTCATTCTTCCAAAAACAAAACCCCAAAAGTCCTTAAGAAATCCCAAAGACTCCATTGAAGTCCAAAATCAACGAAGAGCTTGGTGTGACGTTTTTAGTGGAGATTCTTCATCAAAGTGAAGAATTAGCTTCATTGAGGTATTTCTTTTGATCCTTTAAACTCGTTTCATCAAGGAGTCCAACATTCAAAGATGTTTTCAAAGTTTTCAAAGAGGAATTGTCTAATTTCATGATTCTACCATGGGTTCTTGCATGGTTTTCAAAACGTCTATTATGGATTAGATTGATGTTGTATTTATGATTTTAACCTAAATTACCTATGAACCCATGAAATTGATGAACCTAAGATTTTGACTAAATTATGGGTTACTTGATATTGGCTTAATGTTGATGAATTCATGTGTAGTTTCTTATGGGCTTTCTATTGATGTAAGAAATGTGTTCAATTGTTATCAAATTGATATTGGATTTATGAATCTATATTGAATTGGGTTAGATTTCATTGATTTCTATAATTGTGTATTGAATTAGTGTTCATGGCCTTGGGTAAGGGTCTTGTGTCATCAAATTGAGTAAGTTGACTTGAATTGAAGTGTTGATGATGGAGTGGAGGTATGCTGCCCCATTTCCTTTATATTGATGTTAATTATACTTCGATTCTATTATGATTGGTTTGGTCCACCTTTGGTGGCGGTGCTATGTGAATGGATGTGGCCTTGTCGGCGTTACTTTCTAGTATATTGATGATCATGGCCTTGTCGGCACTACTTGAATTTATATGGATATTTGGGTAGTTGATTTGGTGATGTGTAATCATATCTACCTATATGTGAAAGTATGTGTTAGACTATTGATACTATCTAGGAAATCATGTTATGCTTTGACTATGTGTTAAGTGTGTAGTCTTAGAGTTGATACATGGTTGTTCGTAAATTGTTTAGATGAGTCTAAAATGGTTATATTGATAATGTTAAGGTAATGAATAGGTTGACTAAATAAGGTTAACAGTAATTCCTAAGAGTCTAAAGGAAGGTAGGCTATATGTGTTAAAATGGAAGTATGTTGTGTCTTGTTTAGGTAGACTTGTGTCCCTTACTTGATGCTTATGTTAATATGTGATGTCTTGACTTAGAAATCTAAAGGGTCTTAGTCTTGTATAAATAAATATAGGTGCGACCTTGAATGATAAGAAGGTCATTTATGTGGAACCTTGAACCTAGTGGTAAGGTTATAAATCGTGAAGTAATTAGCCATAATGGTATCCTTCATGTCATGAGTGATGGACTTAAAGTTGATTAGCTGGAACGGCATCATATCATACCTTAGGAAAGTCGCGATGAGCTTCTTGTCGCCATAGTGAGATATGCCCTAGTGGACCTTGCTTTGACAGGGTGAATGTAATTGGGTCATGAACTAGATATGGGACCCATTTTATATGAACCTTAATGTGAACTGATCTATGAGAACTAAGGCTAGCACCGAGTGAGTATGAGCAAGGGGGAAGTGTTTCTAGTAAAGAAAGAGACCAGAATGCTTAGTACGCCCTTCATATTCCTTAACCATGTGCCTACATGGGATCTTTATGTTCTACCATTGGCAAGTAGACCTCATCAAAGTAGGATAGAACTTCGGATTCCATGCTTTGCTACCATGGTCTATGTCGGTTATTGCCTATTCTTATCATATGGAATACCTATTAGCATTAGAGAAATTTAAGAGGTTTAGGTGGTGGTATGGGACGCTACTTAGACATTGCACAATAGATTTTGATGGTGTTATTTGGAGTTCCTAGGTCTTGTCTAAGACCATTACTTGAATGTCCTTATGTATTGTATGAGTCTCTTAATGAATTAATGGATTAATGACCTAATGAACTAATGACTTACGTTATGGAGTATGTAAGTGAATAAGTACCTAATCTAGAGTGGCTTATGGATTCTTTAGTTGAATTGTGAAGAGGGCATAAATGATGATTTCTTCATAGCTTATCTATGGAAGTCTTGAGGATGACTATAGTTAGGGAAGAGGTTTGGTGTTGTTGACATGATCTAATCCTTAGGTAGTCTTAAGGACTATTTAGGTAATCTCGAAGAGGTCAATCATGGACGTTATCTTCTTGATTTACTTAAGTAGGTCTTGTGATAGCCTTTGGAAGGAGAGTATCCTATCATCTATGTGTTGTTGTACTTAGTTAGAATGATTCTATCCTAGGGAGTCTATTGGATCTCTTGAGTGTGTGTGTAAGGGATTGTATGGGAGGTTGCTTCACAACTCACTCAAGTGAGACTTAGAGTCACCTTTGGTAGAAGAATCTAACCTTGATGTTTAAGATGCTTTGTAAGTGTGTATATGTCTCATTATGAGAAATCTTAAGGGTCATTTAGGCACATCTAGAGAGGGTGTATGGGCGGTATCTCTTTGTGTGACTTAATTGAATCTTAGGATGACTTTAAGTGAGGAATTTACATGCTAGAAGTTGTTAAAAGTAAAGTGAAAGTATTTCACTGTACAGTGAATATAGTTCACTATAAGGTGTTCTTAGAGATTGATATTTTTGGCTTATTGTTATCTTATGTGTTTCTATGTTGATACTTGATGTTATTGTGATTAAAATATGATATAAAATGAAAAGATGCATATTTCCAATAAAGTCCATTTTCATGATTTTTATGCATAATGTCATACTTAGAACATGTGGTTGTACTAATTCCATGCTTTATTTTCTATCTATAGTTCTTAATAGGTGAAGAGCTTTGGGAACAAGACTTGGACAAGGAGATCGTTCAAGAGAAGTTGAAGTATGTCCTCATTTGACTCGAGGGCATATATGTCATTTTATGTTTCTTTAATGAAGTTTTGTAATAGACTATATAGTAGTATGTTTTAAATTCGTATGGGCCGTTTCCCAAGTATTATCGTGTCTTAAGATGATGATCGAGATTTAGTGCTTTCCTATTTCTACTTATATGAAAGAGTTTAAAGACTTCTATATTGTTTTACGAAAAGTTTTAATTCTGCTTTACTTTTCGTTATACGAGAGGCTTGTATGAGACCTCCGAGAGGTCGAATACGCCGGTCTCAATGCAAGATTGCATCCTATCTTCTAGGGTGTGGTTTCGGGATTTGACAAGCTTGGTATCAGAGTCAGGTTAATGAAAGTAGTCTTAGGTGTCAAAAAGTCTTGAAAAGTCACGTCTAGTAGAGTCTTGACCATCGGTGTGAGTCGCGACACATCTATGGGCGAGAGGCTATAGGACGATAGTGTTTTCTTTCATTTATATTCCTATGTTCGTGCGGTAGAGTTATGTTATGAGTATCCTTCTAAAAGTATTTCCTTGTTTTCTAGGACATGAATGCTAGAAAGATGGCCGCTAGAAGGATGGAAGAGGGAAGGGTGAATGAGGAAGCTCCTCCTCAAGTTGAGCAAGTGTTTCAAGATGGGCAAGGTGTCCAAGGTTCTCAGGGTGCTCAAGTGCCTCCTCAAGGTGATCATGCCCCTAATGTGGGAGGAGGTGATGAGGTGTCGGAGTTGTCTAATAGGGTGATTGGAGAGGCTTTGCTTGCTTCAACCCGATCCATAACGTCTCAAGCTAACTTGAACATGGTGCCTAGGTTTAATGCTATGGAGAGCACTATGTCATATAGGTTGAGAGACTTTGTGAGGTTGAATCCTCCAATCTTTCTTGGCTCTAAGATGAATGAAGATCCCCAAGAATTTCTTGATGGTGTGTACATTGTTTTGAGTGCTATGGGGGTTACATCTAGGGAGAAGGTGGAGTTGGCTTCTTATCAATTGAGAGATGTGTCTCAAATTTGGTACACTCAAAGGAAGGACAATAGGCCGGTGGAGTCGGGTCCTATTGAGTGGGAAGAATTCAAGGAAGCTTTTCTTGGTAAGTACTTTCCCCGTGAGAGGAGGGAAGAGAAAGTAGAAGAATTTATCAATCTCAAACAAGGCAATATGAGTGTTGACGAATACTCTTTCAAGTTCTCAACTTTGTCTAGGTATGCACCTTCCCTAGTGTCTAATTCAAGAGATGAAATGAGTCGCTTTGTGACGGATGTAGCCGACTTAGTGAGGGAGCAATGCCGTACGGCTATGTTGCATGATGATATGACTTTGGCTAGACTCATGGTGTATGCACAATCAATTGAAGAGTCTAAACTTAGGAGTATGTCAAGGAACTTGAAAAGGAGTATTGTTAGTGATCAAGTGCAACCTAGGTTCAAAAAGAGGGTTCAAACTCAAGATGGACCTAGTGTGCATAAGAAGAAGTTTGAGAAAGGAGGTGGTTCTAGCAATGAAAAACCTACATGTGCCACTTGTGGAAAGAGACATTATGGTGAGTGTCTAGTGGGTACGGGTAATTGCTTTGGATGTGGAAAAGATGGGAACAAAGTGAGGGATTGTCCAAACATTGATTCTAGGAAGGAGGGTAAGAAGGTTGAGCATAGTGTTCCAAAGGAAGATACTCCAACAAAGAGGCGTTTCTATGCACTTCGAACTAGATTTGGGAAGCCGGGTGATGGTGATGATGATGTTGGTAAGTTCTTGTTTCTCTTTTGATAGTATGACTTCCTTCTAAGTGGGGGAGTATGGTTGGAAGTGTTTCTTGTGCATGATGATTAGGAGTTTGGTTGAAATTGAATTTCATTAACTTCTTGCATTGTGTGTTTTATGAAGCTTTGAGCATGTTATAAGATATGTTTATATGATGTTAATTTGCATATTAGCATGTCTATATAATGAATTGCATAAAAGTTGCATGTTTGAAAAATTTAGTAAAATCACTGTAGCTTGAACCTGCTTACTATAAAATTTTGGTGAAATTGACTATTTCATTCGTTGGTCTAAAATTGTTGTAATGTGGTTAGAACTGATTTATATAAGTATGATATTGAATGTAAAATGAGTTTTTGCTATTTGGATTGAAGCATGTGAGTTTTGTAGCATAATGAGTTATAGAATTGTTTTCTAGTTTCTTGTTGTGTTGTGAATCTCTTGACTATGGGAAATTGATGTTATCTTCTTGTTCGTGATTTGTATGGTTTGGTTATGTGCTGCTAGTTGATTCTCTAATCTTGGAAATATTCGGAGAGTGACAAGTGTCATTCGAGGAAGAATGTTGTCCAAGTGGGGGAGAATGTAAGACCCCAAAAATGACTTAGGTTAACTAGAGCCTAGCATGTTTGTAATGGTGGTCTAAGGTCTTTACAATTTCTATGATATGGTTTAGAGGCAGTAGATAAAGTATTAGGTGTGTTGGAAGTCAAACGTCATGGGATGACTAAGACGTTCGATGACTAAGTCACCTAAATGCCTCTTATATGGTTTTATGTGTTTATGTGTGATTCATGAGGTTTAAGAACCTTAAATGATTTATTATATCATTTATAGGCATTGTGTAAAGTTTCGTGGAGTTTGGAGGTCAAACGTCCAAGAACGTTCATGTCGTTCGAAAGATATGCCTTGAATCGACCTTGTGTGTCTAGGCGTGTTTCGTCGAGTTTTACATGTTCGTTTTGGATGAAATTTATGTGAGAGGTGTTAAACTTATAGACGATCAATTTTGGATTGGAAACGTCTGGGAAATTATCCCCAAGGACCATCCAAGGGTTCTTGAGGAAGGACCCAACTTGGTTGACAAGGCAGTCCCAGGCAGTCCCCAAACAACGGAGGCAACGACGCCCAGAGGGTCCATCGACGCCCCGTCGATGGGTGTCGTCTGTAGGGACTTAGCCTGGGGAGCTAATCTCCCATTCTCCAAGTCTCTGAACCCATCGACGGTTGCCAGAATGGCCCATCAGTGGGGTGTCGCCCCGTCAATGGTGCCGTCAGTGAGGGTTGTTTCTGCACGCAGTTCACTGCCAACTTAGGGGTGAATTGGTAAATTCACCCCATTTCCAAATAAGAGTTTAGTCGGTTTGTTATTGGTCTTTTCGATATTTTGAATAAGTATATAAGTGTTTAACACTTAGAATAATTCATTCTTCCAAAAACAAAACCCCAAAAGTCCTTAAGAAATCCCAAAGACTCCATTGAAGTCCAAAATCAAGGAAGAGCTTGGTGTGACATTTTGTTGGAGATTCTTCATAAAAGTGAAGAATTAGCTTCATTGAGGTATGGCTTTTTATCCTTGAAACTCGTTTCATCAAGGAGCCCAACTTTCAAAGATGTTTTCAAAGTTTTCAAAGAGGAATTGTCCAATTTCATGATTCTACCATGGATTCTTGCATTAATGGTTTTCAAAACGTCTATTATGGACTAGATTGATGTTGTATTGATTATTTTAACCTAAATTACCTATGAACCCATGAAATTGATCAACCTAAGATTTTGACTAAATTATGGGTTACTTGATATTGGCTTAATGTTGATGAATTCATGTGTAGTTTCTTATGGGCTTTCTATTGATGTAAGAATTGTGTTCAATTGTTATCAAATTGATATTGGATTGTTTAATCTATATTGAATTGGGTTAGATTTCATTAATTTCTATAATTGTGTATTGAATTGGTGTTCATGGCCTTGGGTAAGGGTCTTGTGTCATCAAATTGAGTAAGTTGACTTGAATTGAAGCATTGATGATGGAGTGGAGGTATGCTGCCCCATTTCCTTTATTTTGATGTTAATTATACTTCTATTCTATTATGATTGGTTTGGTCCACCTTTGGTGACGGTGCTATGTGAATGGATGTGGCCTTGTCGGCGTTACTTTCTAGTATATTGATGATCATGGCCTTGTCGGCACTACTTGAATTTATATGGATATTTGGGTAGTTGATTTGGTGATGTGTAATCATATTTCCCTATATGTGTAAGTATGTGTTAGACTATTGATACTATCTAGGAAATCATGTTATGCTTTGACTATGTGTTAAGTGTGTAGTCTTAGAGTTGATACATGGTTGTTCGTAAATTGGTTAGATGAGTCTAAAATGGTTATATTGATAATGTTAAGGTAATGAATAGGTTGACTAAATAAGGTTAAAAGTCATTCCTAAGAGTCTAAAGGAAGGTAGGCTATATGTGTTAAAATGGAAGTATGTTGTGTCTTGTTTAGGTAGACTTGTTTCCCTTACTTGATGCTTATGTGAATATGTGATGACTTGACTTAGGAACCTAAAGGGTCTTAGTCTTGTATAAATGAATATAGGTGCAACCTTTAATGATAAGAAGGTCATTTATGTGGAACCTTGAACCTAGTGGTAAGGTTATAAATCGTGAAGTAGTTAGCCATAATGGTATCCTTCATGTCATGAGTGATGGACTTAAGGTTGATTGGCTGGAACGGCATCATATCATACCTTAGTAAAGTCACGATGAGCTTCTTTTCGCCATAGTGAGATATGCCCTAGTGGACCTTGCTTTGGTAGGGTGAATGTAATTGGGTCATGAACTAGATATGGGACCCATTTATATGAACCTTAATGTGAATTGATCTATGAGAACTAAGGCTAGCACCGAGTGAGTATGAGCAAGGGGGAATTGGTTCTAGTTAAGAAAGATACTAGAATGTTTAGTACGCCCTTCATATTCCTTAACCATGTGGCTACATGGGATCTTTATGTTCTACCATTGGCAAGTAGAACACCTCATCGAAGTAGGATAGAACATCGGATTCCATGCTTTGCTACCATGGTCTATGTCGGTAATTGCCTATTCTCATCATATGGAATACCTATTAGCATTAGAGAAGTTTATGAGGTTTAGGTGGTGTTATGGGACGCTACTTAGACATTGCACAATAGACTATGATAGTGTTATTTGGAGTTCCTAGGTCTTGTCTAAGACCATTAATTGAATGTCCTTATGTATTGTATGAGTCTCTTAATGAATTAATGGATTAATGACCTAATGAACTAATGACTTACCTTATGGAGTATGTAAGTGAATAAGTACCTAATCTAGAGTGGCTTATGGATACTTTAGTTAAATTGTGAAGAGGGCATAAAGGATGATCTCTTCATAGCTTTTCTATGGAAGTCTTGAGAATGACTCTAGTTAGGGAAGAGGTTTGGAGTTGTTGACATGATCTAAGCGTTAGGTAGTCTTAAGGACTATTTAGGGAATCTCGAAGAGGTCAATCATGGACGTTATCTTCTTGATTAACTTAAGTAGGTCTTGTGATAGCCTTTGGAAGGAGAGTGTCCTATCATCTATGTGTTGGTGTGCTTAGTGAGAATGATTCTATCCTAGTGAGTCTATTGGATCTTTTGAGTGTGTGTGTAAGGGATTTTATGGGCGGTTGCTTCACAACTCACTCAAGTGAGACTTAGAGTAACCTTTGGTAGAAGAATCTTACCTTGATGTTTAAGATTCTTTGTAAGTGTGTATGTGTCTCATTATGAGTAATCTTAAGGGTCGTTTAGGCACATATAGAGAGGGTTTATGGGCGGTCTCTCTTTGTGTAACTTAAGTTAATCTTAGGATGACTTTAAGTAAGGAAATTACATGCTAGAAGTCGTTAAAAGGAGAAGTGTGAGTATTTCACTGTAAGAGTGAATATAGTTCACTGTAAGGTGTTCTTAGAAATTTATATTTTTGGTTTAATGTTATCTTATGTGTTTCTATGTTGATACTTGATGTTGTTATGATTAAATATGATTTATAAAATGAAAAGATGCATATTTCCAATAAAGTCCGTTTTTATGATTTTTATGCATAATGCCATACTTAGTACATGTGGTTGTACTAATTCCATACTTTATTTTCTATTTATAGTTCTTAATAGGTTAAGAGATTTGGGAAGAAGACTTGGACAAGGAGATCGTTCAAGAGAAGTGGAAGTATGTCCTCGTTTGACTCGAGGGCATTTATATCATTTTATGTTTCTTTAATGTAGTTTTGTAATAGACTATATAGTAGTATGTTTTAAATTCGTATGGACCGTGTCCCAAGTATTATCGTGTCTTAAGATGATGATCGAGATTTCGTGCTTTCTTATTTCTACTTATATGAAAGAACTTAAAGACTTCTATATTGTTTTACGAAAAGTTTTTTAATTCCGCACTACTTTTCGTTATGTATATGCGATGAATGATACGAGAGGCTTGTATGAGGCCTCCGAGAGGTTGAATACGCCGGTCGCAATCCAAGATTGCATCCTATCTTCTAGGGTGCGGTTTCGGGATGTGACAAAGTAAATCCTGGGGGTCTTCATCAACTTTTGATCCAGAGTACATGGGAGGATTCATCCTTGTAAAGTCTCTCAAACGGCTAGCCATAGTACTAGCATGCTGGTTTTCTAGAGGTGCAACCTCTCTGCTAGCTTGAGCCTTGATGGCTTGATCTTGGGTGGTGATGGCTTGGGCCATTTGGAACAGGGCTGCCCTCACCTCACCATCTGTCATAGCTGGAGGATTCACCGGAACTTGATCATTTGCAGCAACTTGCATTTCAGGAGCATTTTGGTTACCTTGCGAAGTAGCTCCCGCAGTCGCAATCTCTTCCCTACTCTTCTAGCATCGGTCCTTCTTGTGTTAATCTCCTATATACACAAGAAAGGGATTAGATGCTAAAAGACATATAGTGTCAAAACTCTAAAGGCACGACTTAGAAGTATCAAGAAAAGAGAAGTTTCCTAATCATCACATAGCCCCTCGCCCACAATTGTGGCGCGCTTCACAATGATGAACAAGAAACTAGGTAATGTGGTTTACTGAGACATTGATCCTAAGGATATTTAACCTCATGCTCTAATACCATGTTTGTCACACCCGGAGAGCATACCCTAGATGAGACTGACGTCGTCTTCCTCTCAGAGGACTCAGACAAGCCCTTAGCATTCGTCATAACATGTGATCAATAAAATTTGCGGAAAAATTAAAACTTTTAACATACTAATGAAGTATACTTAGACTTCATACATAAGATTCATAAACGATACAACAATCTAAGAATTGTCTCACATATATAGAAACCATCTAAGAGTGCAAATCAGGACTTAGCCAATAATAGTCAATATGCCATATTGGCCTTAATACAAAAGAATCCAAAGAACATAAATGGAAATCTAATATTCTAAAATTCTACTAATGTCGTCATAAAGCAGGAAAATGAAATGGTAGCGTCCCGAACATGAGGACCTACCAAGACATGGAGAAAGAGTTCCAACCTTCTTCAAATCGACCTGCTTAAACTTCAATGGCTGAAACCTACAGTTGTAGTAATATAGAGTAATGGGGTTAGTACGCCACATATACTAAGTATGAGTATACGCACATAACACATAGGGACATGCATGAAAAAGATCATTTATCATCTCTTTAGAAAATATGCTAAATCATATGAGAGTCTTCAATGCACATACCATATAACATATACAAGTTAAGGATTTCATCAAACTAGACATATTAACCTCTCATATTCATTAGATCACATAACATGACATAAAAAACACTTACCAATGATCCCATACCCAACCTACAAGTGCAATGGTCATGTGAAGCCCCATAACCCCACACAACCAAGTATATACGATAGGAGACCATGAGTAAAGCTTTGCTTCATATAACTTGTAACATAAATAGTAATCACTTCATATAGCAATATAACATAGTAACATATTCATCATAATGACCAACATCATATAAGAGTAACATCATGTATCATAAGAATCATACCTTTCATGTTATCATACTACATAAGAACAATATCCTAGGACTTCCCTTAGAGTCAACTTGTGCAATGTGTAGGTAGAGTCCCATACCCCTACCTATACTAAGCAGACTCCTCAAGTCACCCTAGTCAACGTTCATTTGCTTGTCTTTCATTATACATGAGGGAACATTTGCCTTAACCGACATAGACCATGTGAGCTAAACATGGAATCCGGTGTCATGAAACCCCACACCGAAAGAAGGTGGTCTACCGGCAAAAGTAGAACCTAACATGACATAGCTTTTTAGGTGGATCCACTAGCTAGTATCCTATGGTGGCAACATAGTTCAAGAACTAGCAGATGTATTAGAGACCTATAGTTCCACATTACATGTCAGTCCCAATCTAATGAGAGTCATTGTGAACCTACTTTCCAACTAGGGAAGGGACACTTCTCATATCTAGTTCGTCGGTGCTTAGCTTAAGTCCCTTTCTTGAATAACCTTTAAGTTGTCTTTTATCATAATCTTATCATAGGTCATAGGAGATTAACTCCTTGTATAACATGATCATAAGATCTTTTAGATGAGATGAAAATTTCCTTTCATCATAACCCTTCATATGTGAGATTAACATAACATAATCGCCTTGTGTAAAGCATACAAGGGATATCATAACTTGCATTTTTGTATTCTTATCATGATCTCACAATTTACATGTTCATAGCCCAGCTTATTCACATAGCAACATCAACATTCCTTTCGTAATCATAGCCTCATAATTATAGGCTAACATAAACATAGAGAGTAATCACACTTAGAAGACTTACCTCTTGCTTCAAAGAATCTTATTTATCATGAAATGTTCATAATCATACATAGTGAAATACTCAATGGCATAATCAAGAAAAACTCATCAAAATCATGTACAAGATCAATGCATAGCGTAGGAGAAGGTAAATTTGTCGTTAAAGGGTTCATTCAAGTCTTAATTCTAATACTAACGTTTACACATCATCAAATACCATAAACAACCCATTCAAAACCATCACTTAGAGAAAGATCATGTATCATACGACATTCAAACATTATAAATCAATTACTCAACAATTCGTGTGAAATTAAATATAGAAAACGTTTACTTTTCATTGAAAATCATAAATCTAGGGTTAGGAAGAAATCCCATTTTGTAGAGTAAAAACCCTAGTATTTGAAGTTCTTGAAAACATATCTTGAAAGGACCTCTTGGGGAAAGGAATCCCCAAGAGTGAAAAACCCATACCTTATAGATGAAAACCCCATACCTCTTGAAAGAATCAAACTTATCTTGGGGATTCCTTTCCCCAAGAGGTCCTTTCAAGATAAGTTTTCAAGAACTTCAAATACTAGGGTTTTTACTCTACAAAATGGATTTTCTTCCTAACCCTAGATTTATGATTTTCAATGAAAAGTAAACGTTTTCTATATTTAATTTCGCATGAATTGTTGAGTAATTGATTGATAATGTTTCAATGTCGTGTGATACATGATCTTTCTCTAAATGATGGTTTCGAATGGGTTGTTTATGGTATTTGATAATGTGTACACGTTAGGATTAGAATTAAGACTTGAATGAACCCTTTAACGAATCGTTTACCTTCTCCTACGCTATGCATTGATCTTGTACATGATTTGATGAGTTTTTCTTGATTATGCCATTGAGTATTTCAGTATGTATGATTATGAATATTGCATGATGAATAAGATTCTTGGAAGCAAGAGGTAAGTCTTCTAAGTGTGATTACTCTCAATGTTTATGTTAGCCTATAATTATGATGCTATGATTACGAAAGAAATGTATGATGTTCTTATGTGAATATGCTGGTCTATGAACATGTAAATTGTGAGATCATGATAAGAATACGAAAATGCAAGTTATGATATCCCTTGTATGCTTTACACAAGGTGATTATGTTATGTTAATCTCACATATGAAGGGTTATGATGAAAGGAAATTCTCATCTCATCTAAAAGAGCTTATGATCATATTATAGAAGGAGTTAATCTCCTATGATAAGATTATGATAAAAGACAACTTAAAGGTTATTCAAGAAAGGAACTTAAGCTAAGCACCGATGAACTAGATATGAGAAATGTCCCTTCCCTAGTTGGAAAGTAGGTTCACAATGACTCTCATGAGATTGAGACTGCCATGTAATGTGGAACTATGGGTCTCTAATACATCTCCTAGTTCTTTAACTATGTTGCCACCATAGGATACTAAATAGTGGATCCACATAGAAAGTTATGACATGTTTGGTTCTACTTTGTACGGTAGACCACCTTCTTTCGGTGTGGGGTTTTATGACACCGGATTTCATGTTTAGCTCACATGGTTTATGTAGGTTAAGGGGAATGTTCCCTCATGTAAAATGAAATACATGTAAATGAACGTTAACTAGGGTGACTCGAAGAGTCTACTTAGTATAGGTAGGGGTATGGGACTCTACCTAGACATTGCACAAGTTGACTCTAATGAAGTCCTAGGAGATTAATCTTATGTAATATGATAACATGAAAGATATATGTTTATGATACATGATGTTACTCTTATATGATGTTGGTCGTTATGATGAATATGTTATTGGGTTATATTATTATATGAAGTGATGACTACTTATGTTACAAATTATATGAAGGAAAGTTTAACTTATGGTCTCCTATCTTATCTACTTGGTTGTGTGGGTTTATGGGGATTCACATGACCATTGCACTTGTAGGTTGGAGAGGGGGATCATTGGTAAGTGTTTTGTATGATAAGATTATACGATCTATTGAATATGAAATGTTAACATGACTCTATGTTAATATGTCTTTGATTATGATCATGCTTTAACTTGATGGAATCCTTAACTTGTATATGTTTTTTTATGTGCATTGAAGACTTTTATATGACTTAGCATGCTCTCTAAAGAAATGACAAATGATCCTTTTTCATGCATGTCATTATATGATATGTGCATATACCCATATTTAGTACATGTGGCGTACTAACCCCATTACTTTATATTACTACAACTGTAGGCTCCGGCAATTGAAGTTTAAGGAGGTCGATTTGAAGAAGCTTGGAACTCTTTCTCCAAGTCTTGGTAGGTCCTCAATGTTCGGGGATGCTACCTTTTCAACATTCTAGCGTACGTATACTTTTAGTAGTTTTAAGAATACGTTATTTCCATTATGTTCTTGGATTCTTTTGTACTAAGGCCTATATGGCACATTTACTATATATTGGCTAAGTCTAGATTTGGACTTTTTAGATGGTTTTATATACGTGAGACAAGTTTTTAGAATATCGTATGCTATTATGAATGTTAAGTTAAGTATACTTCAAATAGTACATAAAAGTTTTAATTTTTCCGCAATTTTACTAATCACATGTTATGACGAATACTAAGGGCTTGTCTGAGTCCTCTGAGAGGACGACGACGCTGGTTGCATCGGGGCTATGATCTCCGTGTGTGACGTAGCCTCTATGTGGATCCACTAGCTAGTATTCCTATGGGGTCAACATAGTTCAAGAACTAAGAGATGTGTTTGGGACCCTCTTTTATGCACCATTTTTTATAGTCTCCAATCTCATGAGTATAATAGTGAACCTACTTTCCCTATTGTAAAAGGGACACTCCTCACTACTAGTTCACTCGGTGCTAAGCTAGAGTCCCTTTTGAAATGTCTTTCTTTAATATTCATAACTTAGTTTAGATCATAGGATACTACTCCTTATATAGTCATATTCTTTAGCTTAATAGGAGGTTTATGAGAACATCCTTTCAATACATCCCTCACATGTAAGATTAACACTTTAACATCATCATATTACAGTAAGGCCCATAGGTTCTTCATAACCAACATTATATCATTACATCTTAATATAACCTCAAAATACACATAATCAAGACATTTAAATTACATTATAATACCATTACATACTTAATTCAATCATAAGGTATACTTCAATTAAACTTCATCACCAAGTACAAGCCACCATAATTTAAATAACGGTTTGAGATCACAAAGGCTTACCATATCTCCTTCACAAGCCATCATCCAAGATTTTACCATCAACCATCCAGTTCCACCCAATAATGTGTTTAATATCATCAAACAATAGTAATTAATAAAATAATGAAGTCTATTGCATTACTACATCTCAATTCAACACTAGTTGATAACCTACGGTTAGGGAATTGGGTCAATTTCATCATCCCTACCACATACAAGATAATCATCAAGAAGTAGAATAATTGAATAATGATAAATCATAATCTAAGCATAAAAATCAAAATATACCATAGACAATACAATTTAGAAGATCAAATTCGTATTAGGAAGAAACTCATATGAAATCATCTTTTTAAAAGCCAATTTTTGAGATACCCTGTGGGGAAAGGAATCCCAAACGTGAAGAGTTCCCATACCTTATTATTAGTTGATGATTAATGGAGAAAATCACCCTTCTTTCTGCCTTAGAACCTTTAGACTTTGGTCTTCTATGAAGTTTCCTTTGGAGAGAGAGAGAGAGTAGAGAGAAGGAAGAGCAATTTGGGTTTGGGAAACTGTGGGGTGTTAAGTTGAGTTTAGGCTTAGGGTAGGTTATATAGTTAATTAACTAACCTAATTAACCACCCCCTGATAACTAATTAAACTCCGAACTAACTAAATTAATAAGATGACCCAATTAAAACTTAACAGGAAATTTGCAGGATGACCTACGATACCCCAACATACGGTCCGTAGGTCAACCGACAGGGCCTTGCACGAACTATCCTGCATGTCCGTTGTATGTGAATGAGGCTATGCATTTTGGACATTTTTGGAAAATGGCTAAGTGTCCATCGACGAAGGCATCGACGGAGGCATCTACGCCCCGTCGATTGGTCTACGCCTCGTCGCCTGCAGCTCGTAGGTAGACACTGTACACTGCCTCATTTCGCAGATTTGGGTCAAAATGAAAGGGTCCTCTTCAAGGACCCTTAGGGTGGTCCTTGGGGAGTTGTACCCAGATGTTTACACCCTAAAGCTACTCTAGTACATGTTAGACTACTTTCCACAAAATTTCATCAATTTACGACTCTTAGAACCCCGTGAAATAGACCAAGGCACACTAGCAACGCTTACACTAGTCTCCGGACTTCATGGACGTTCCTTGATGTTTTGACTCTAAAACTTCCTAAATGACTTATATACATCATAATTGACTTTGAAACACTGTTACAAACATTATACACTCATGTGAGGCTCTAGATTAGGTTTTAGACATTCGGAGTGTTACAGTGAGGTAGTGTGCCTACCTTGTAAGGTGCTTGTGAAGTATGCTAGTTAATGGGAGAACCCTTATGACTATTAGATTAGTTCCCTTATGAACCTATTCTAAGAGTGGAAAAAAGGGAATAAAAGGGTTTTATTCAATGAGATGGGATTATGATTTGCCCTAAGGTTGCTTATAAGGATGTATGTACTCCTTAGTTCATGGGGGGAAGAATAGAATTTGTTTTGAGCTACTCAAAAGTGGTTAGTTGCCTTATGAGTTTGATCTTAAGTATGATCATCTAAAGAAGGAGTTTATATGATACCTTGGCATGATTGGTTTGACGTTTCCTCCAAATTTTATGATGTGGGTTGAAATGACCTAGAAGTTACCTTGCCTAGTGTTGAAAAAAAAAAGAGGTTTTAATTACCAAGTTCCTCTATTTGTTTCCCCTAAGGTTTTACCTAGAGAGGATGGTTACCTTAAATCTTTAGAAAATATGATAGTTGATCTTAAGAGTCCCAAAATGCGTTCTATGTTTTGATGATATGATGGAGTTACCCTTGGTAGCCTTCGTGTAGTTAAGGCCTAATATGGTTTTGTAGAATGACCTAGCTTGATTGTATGAGTTTCCTTTATTTTATGAGCTTATAGAAATGATGATGCTTGAGCTACTACCTCTTGATGATTGAGTTAGTAGGTTCCTTGATATGAGATTAGGAGTGAAAACCCTCAATGATGTTAAACCTTTTTATATGAGGAATGTATAGTTTTGGTTTTGACTATCTTTGACCTTAATATTAAAGGGCATGAATTTATTAGGCTTACCCCAAGTAGGGGATAATGTGCCTAGATGGTAAGGTTATGAATGTACTTGATGGCTATAGTTAGAGTTCCCTTGAACTTCCCTATGTTATGAATCACTTGGAGTGATGGTTATGGAGTGGAGTAAGTTAACTGCTCATGTGTGATCTCTTGAATTCCTCACCTAGTGGAGTGTGAGTGAATTGAAGGGGGAAATGGTTCTTTCTTGTGAGATTGAAGGAGGTGATGTTAAGAAGAGTTTTCATAAGCTTGATCCCAAGAGGGTGATGTTGTGCTTGACTAGAAGGATTGGTAAGTCCAAGTTCCCTTGAATGAGATAACTTGCTCTTAAAAGGGTTTACCCCAAGTGGGGGATGATGATGTGAGTAGTAAGGTGGTAGATATATCTATATTTTCCTTCTATTACTACTCAAGCTTTAAACTAAAGAGTTCCTAAGTTGTTTGTTATAATGGGAGTCTTTCATATGAGTATAAGTTGCATGTTCTCCATATGTTATTCATGTATTAAATGACACTATTTTATGCATGTTATTAAAGGTCATTATTGCATGGAATAAAGATTTTGATCAAAATTGCATGTTTCTCATGTTGTTATGCCTCTTAATATGATAAATGTGCATTTAACTTCATGAGATGACTAGATGAACATGCTTGATAACGCTTTTGATATGAGGGTGTTTTGTCCCAATAAGAAGGGGTTGAATTTTCTTTAAATGAGAAATGATGAGTCCATTGAAAAATAAGTGACTTTTATTAATTAGGAAGTGTTGTTGTAGGCTCACTCTAGAGAAGTGATAGTATGTCTAGACAATGTCATTAATGTGTGCCTATAAATTGTATCAATTTTCCAAAATGATGTATGTTTTGAAAGCTAATGTCATGCTAGAATTTGAAATTGTATGAAATAACATCCTGTTGTAGTGATTTGTGTGGAGTGAGCTGCCGTTTAAACTTCATTAGGAAGAGAGTTTGAGCATGCTTTGGTTAAAAGTGGATAAATCCTCCTTAATGTTAATTGAACCTTGTGCATTGCTTTTATGTGAACTCTATGATGCCATGCGTGTATGTTGTGACTAGGAGAAGGTAGTTCCTCCTTGATCAAAAAGTGCAACATGGTAATTTTATGTATGACCTTTATGGTATTAGGTGTAAGTTATAAGATTGTAGTTGACCAAAATGATTCATAATTTTGTGCAACTAATTGAAATTGCTTAATTTCTCATGAGTTGAAGTGTGGATTATGCATATGTGTGCAAGTGAAATACATTGTATGTATAACCTTATGATGAAATAATTAGCATACCTAAAGTTGGATAAGGTAGTTCCTCCAAATGTAAATGAATACGAAGAAGTATGTAATCATGGAAAGAAAATGTTTGAGTAATCCAGTGTGATTATGTTGCCTTAGTTGGATGATTGTATGAAGTTGTTGTTCCTTGTAAGTTTGGTGAATTGACTCTGATGTTGTAACATGGTTAATGTTGTGAGATTCTCTATGGTTCATTGAGTCCTTGAATGTGTGTTAAAATTTTCAAGTGTCTTCCGCGGATGAATGTTCCCATGTGGGGGAATCTGGGGCATCTAGTTCCAGAATAGAGATCGGAGAGATGAGCACCACTGATGGTGAATATATTTCCATGGGTACAAGTGAGGGTGACCTTACTACTGCTTTTGCGAGTTCTGGGAAACTGCACCCGCATGCTTGTTGATCGTCGGCTATATGCTCCTCAGGTTTGCTGCACCTACCACCCTGTGTTTATATTTCTTATACATTGGGGACAAATTGCATACTATTTTGTTGGTGGTGGGGTAAATGGAAAGTGAGTGTTAGGGTGAAGTCTGAGTAGCCCAACTCATGATCCACTCTTCGGGGGTTTCTTGCCTGTGTTTTTTATCCCCAAGAGACTGATTACTTTACTGTTGAACCAGCATGTCGTAACTTGCACACTATATGAAAGCATTAATATGAAGCATGATGACTAAGAATGAATGATATCCCGTCCTATGAAAATTCTTACATGAATAGGTATAAAGAAGTTTAATGTGTTGGCTCTAATCTTGATATAGAGATGCACCCACTGCATTACCCTCAAACTAACACCTAAACTGGGAAATCCGACAATCTGATAGGGTAATGAGGTGTCAAGAGAGTGTGAGGAATTTTGATTGTTCAACTGTTGGTACCTAGCTAGAACTTGCTCGGTTGGTCCTGCAAAAATGAATCTATGTTAGAGGACTAGGAAATGATCGTATGCTTTTGTTCGAATTAGCAAACATCTAGCCTAAAATAAAGCGAACAAAATAAAAGTGTTATCCCTTTTTGATCCAAATATGTTGAGCTTATAATAGACCTTTATGTTCTTCACCAACTCACCTTCCCTGGGTTTAATGTCTTAGCCCTGGTCCCTCCTTGGACATGTGTACCTCGACTTAGGCCAAAAGACTATGTTGAGGGTGGCTAATACAGAAACTGACCTCGTCTTGGCCCTGACCCAACCTTGGGTAATGTGTACCTCAACTCATGGCAAAGCCATAAGTTAAGGGTGGCTATTATGAGTGATGACCTGAAAAGTGGGTATGAAAGAATTAATGTGGAAAAGAAAAGAAAAATTGATCAACAAAGGTGACTCAATAAAAATATCAATTGAATGAAAGAAAAAAAAAAGAGAAAAGAAAGAGAAAAGAAATAAAAAAAGTTGAAGCAAGGTAAAGATGAAAAGAAAAGAAAAGCAGGGCATAAGAGATAATGAAAGAGGTAAGAAGCTTAGTTGTAATGTTAAGGAGGGCAAAAAGTCACTAAAATGAACCCATATGTACCATACATGACCCTGAGCCTACGTTACAAGCCAAGAAAATTCTATCGTGATCCTAGAGTCGAATGTGGTGAACTTAAGAAGTGAAAATAAGGGCAAGCCTATGGCGACAAGTACTAGCTATATTTGAACTTGTTCTTGAGTGTGAGTGTTGAGTACAGATCCTTGTACCCAAAGTTAAAATCACTATGCAAAAAAGGAGGATTTCTTTTGAAATGAGGTCACTAGTTGCAATATCGGAAAGTTTGTGCCTTAGTGAGAGGAATAAGAGTAGAAGTGTCTGTGCATGGTGAGTTTATGTCATGGTCTTATCCACATGAGTTAGCTTATCGAACCTAACTTTATAAGCATGCACGAAAGCAAAGAAAATGTTGGGATTGATAGCCATGTGATTGCGGAAGCTTAAAAGAGAGTACTTTTGTACAAAGTGTTGTGTTGAGTCATAATGCGTCGCTTAGGACAAACAACGAATTTAAGTTGACGGTGTTGATGTAGCGTGGTTTCGCGTTACTTTCAATGCTTTTTCCTTAAGATTTGTGTGTGTCTAGAGCCTTTTTGTAGTAGTTTCAACATGTTTTTATCTTTATTTTGCTGGAAAGATGTCCAAACCCATAACGCATAAGGCAACTGAGATTTAGTGCAGAGGTGACCCACTAAGTCCATCGACGGTCCGTCATTCCATCGATGGACCATAGATGGTGACTGTCGACTGATAGTTCAGGCATCTTGATAAACTCGGGGATATCTGACCATGTGTGGGGCTACAGAAGGATAGAAGGCATCGACAAACCATAGATGCATCAACAGACCGTGCTATTGGTTCGTCGATTGATTCAGAGAGGATTTCAGCTGAAGGATGAAAAAGATTCTAAGTCTTGACTGACGGAGGCAGTTGATGGTCCGTCGTTTCATCAGAGGACCGTGTGTGGGGGTCATCGATTATAGCCGCGTTTTTGGACAAATTTCCTTATTTTAATTCTTTTTAATTTAGGACAACTTTCCTTATTTTAATTCTTTTGGGTTGGATTCTATTACTATTGTTCTTAATTTTTGTTTGGAGATTGGGTTTTGCAACTTTGGCATTAATTCAATTTCCGGATTTGGTTTTCATGTGATTTCTTATTATTTCAAGTTGATTTTCTGCATTTTCTTCGAATTGTCAAAGTAAGTTCATGTTTTATTGTTTTACAACTATGAGTTGTGTTCTTACATGCATGGGTTACTAAATCTTGGGAACCATGGGTGATTAACAAAGTAATCCTAGCTTAATAACAATTCTCAAATAGTTTATTGCATGTATTGGTAATTCTTTCATTTAGAAGTCTTTTTAACGAGTGGACGCGTTAGAACTCTCCTTGTTGCTACTTGCCAGACCAAGGAGGTAGTTAATAAGAAAAGTATTATCAACATAGTTTTAGTGGTATACTATCTAATAGGTTAGTCTCGATTGGTACGAAGTAATAAGTAAGCCATACATCGAATATGATTCTTAATATGAAGTAAAGGTAAGGGTTAGTAGTTTATACACACTTAGTTGGACCAAGGTACGGGGTGAAATTCTCTAAATGTCGGACCAAGGATTTAGAGATACCTAACTTGTCACTTTGCATGCAAAACACTAGGGAATAATTGTTATAGCTTGGAATACGGTGTTATGAACCTATGGGGAACACTTACACCCTAGTATCTCTCACAACTTGATAAAAACCAAAGCTTTGCTCCTTTTACTTGTTTACTTAAGAGATATTACAAAATAAATTCACAAAAACCCCCCCTTTTAATTACATGTTTTTGGAAAAAACTTGACTAAATAGAAGTTTGTACATTGAAGTTAAGTCTAAACCATTTCTTCGTGGGATTGACCCCAAACTAATAGTTGGGTTCTTTACTTGATACGACTACTTATACTTATTTAAAGAGGTGTAATTTTAGCGTATCACTTGCACTAAAGTTTCAAATACCTTAAACGTAAAAAAATTCATAAGATATTGCGACTAAATATGCATTTGAGGACACTATTTCTATCAAAATAAAGCCCAAAATGAGTCCAATTTTTGGACTCATCAACACCCCCAACTTAAACTTTTGCTTGTCCTGAAGCAAAACTCAAGTTCAATAGTTCAATTAGGATGTCTAAAACAGTGATACACAAGACTCAATCATGAACATACACAACAAGACTCATACTACTTATGCAAGGATCAATTGTGTACTCAAAGATTCAAGTTGTAACACACCACTACCAAATATTATCATGTTCACATTACTTGCTACTAATACAAGTTCAAGTTCAACAACTGTATCTAAATACTCTCACCCAAAGAATGATTCCATATTCACACACATGGGTTAATCAATTTAAGATCAGGAATAAGATGCATCACTAAAACTCATAAAGAGGAACAAATGCTTGTTTTCACCCATATCTTTTCCCTTATTTTCCCATCAACTTTAGTTCAGCTTACTCAAGATAAAAAAAAGGTCTTTTTAAGGCTTGTAATGGGGCTGAGTGCAAAAGTATTGTCTTTTCGACTTAGTGACTAAAAATCCTCATGAATTGTGGATCTCACAAAACTTCATTTTCTTCACCTTCTTCTATTACTTTTTCTAATGCTTATAACTCATCCTATTTTCTACTCCATGGATTGCTTGAAAACTCAATTTTCTTTCGCACTTTTATTCCACAGTTCTTCTCCTTCATTCTTTTCATTTCTTATTCACTCTCTTTCTCCCTTTTTTTATATGGAGTGTTTTAACTTTTTCACAACATCATTAGTTAAAGCAGATTTTTGTTGCACTTCTTGTTTCTTATTTTTCCTTTCACCACACCCCAAACTTAAGCTTTTATCTTACGTTGGCTATTCACTAAATAAAAAGTCATGAGAATTATGTGTGGTAGATCAATTAAGGTCTAGGGTCATCAGGTTTCTTCCGAAGAAAGGTAAGGTTCAAAGGATGTTCAAAAGAGTTTTACACGCTAATGGGTAGATCACAAAATATGTATATGTTAAATAGGCTCAAACTCTTTAAAGTTGCCTAAGATAATTTCAAGAGCACACTAACTAAATCAATCAGACTAACGGGGCTAATTTTAGGTTTATTCATGCATGGTTCAATAAAAGCGCATCACACAAGGCATTGATACTAAAGTAAAACAAGACTACACAGACTTTCGCTAGTATGCAAAGAACATCACAAGAGAAATCAATTTGGTACATGACTAATCACAATGAGATGCCAAGAGTTCACACATTGCCTATGAAACTTCATTTGATCTAGTGTCACCGTACACCCATGTTTGTTCGATCGGAAGCACTATTCAAGTGATCGGTATTGATTGAATTTGAGACTTAAATTTGTATGAGAACAACCACTTTCAACAGAAGTGGTGGCAAAAATCATTGAAAATTGAAAATCTTTTGGAAGGGTACAAGATGTTTGCAATTAAGTAAAAGAGGAGTCATAAGATCAAATTATTCCACAAGAAATACCAATACACAATTTTAAACAAACAACCCAAGTATATACAGAAACACAAAAATCCATAGCAACCAATTAAAAGTGAGATTTAGCCCACGAATATAAAAACTAACAACAAACTAGAGGTCAAATAATGAAAGGAAAAATAGGGTTAGAGAATAATCCTGGCTTCAACAAATATAGCTTTAAACAGAAGGTATGGTGGGTGCATTGCCGAGTGATTCATCAAGTTTTCTACAATTATTCTCAGTCGTCCAATGTGCCTATTTTCAACCCACGTTCTCAAATGATTCATCAGCTACCTTTTTGTCCCTTGGCCTGTGGCTTATCTAGTTCATTCGCATTCGGTAACAACATTTTGACTTCTAAGAGACTTGGAACATTTCAAACATATTTTTACATCACCGAGTTTTACAGAACCTCTCAACAACTGTGGATGTTCAAATGACGTTAATTATCGAGGTCACCAATCAGGTGGGAGAATCGCCGAAACCTTCATGATCTTTCCGAGTTTCACAGACTCCATGCTTAGAGGGTTCCTTGAGACAAACATCATAATAACATTGATCGTTGTCATATTCGGTGGCTCACCAACTGGGACTGATGCTAGTTGTTCTTCAGATTTTTAGCACCTACAGAAGTGTCTGCAAAATTATCAGGGTCAAGACCCCAATAGAATCAATCCAGCAGTTTATTATCAGGCATTCCATGAGATGGGCATGTCTGCGAAATTGCTCTGATCCTCAGCCACAATTATAGAAGTGTCTCCTCTCTTACCTATTTGAATACTACTAAGTTATCCCCGAGGTTCAATAGCTTTAGGAGAGGAATATCTTTGTGATATTAATAGTGATCATCAATTTATGTTTTTTTGTCTTGGTTCTCAAACAAGCAAAAAAAACTACAACTAAGGTTTGTAGTTCTAAAACTAAGAAAAACAAGACTTTCGATTAACTAAATCTTCATGTCACACCACTCCCCAACAACGATTCCATTTTAATGCTTATCGTGACCAACGACACTAACTTACGGTTTGAGTGTTTACAATCATTGATAATTTAGTAACTGAAACAAGGGTTGGGGTCGTGTTCTAAGGAATCGACTTTGAGATGATTTAGTAAATTATAATTTCATTCTAATTATTCGTAGATATACATATTAACGGATAAAAACATATAAATCAAAAGGGGTAACACAAAAGTGACAAATATTGATGGGGGATTTTG
Source organism: Solanum sitiens (assembly GCA_016801875.1). Lineage (NCBI taxonomy): Eukaryota > Viridiplantae > Streptophyta > Magnoliopsida > Solanales > Solanaceae > Solanum > Solanum sitiens. Next base: position 2,204,661 of record JABWTJ010000071.1, read on the forward strand.
TCACAAGTATAGTAAAAACAGTAACAATGCAAAGAAATAAACTATTTCGAGAAATTCTTGGGGTGTGAACGCAATACAAGTTGAGATAAATCATAGGGTACATGCTTTCAAAAGGAAATTTGCAAGATAATAGTGTCTAGGTTAAGCTTTAGATGGATATAAGTTCTCTCTCAGGCAACCTACCCATTTGAAACGTGTTCCTCCCGGACACCCATTTGTTGCATGAAAGCCAGCCGCCTACGCCCTACCCCATTCACTCTCTCGAGCATAGTCTTAGGATATGGGACTAGGGATCACCCTCTCGGGATGAACCTCAGTCGACCCACTCCTTAGACCATTAGTCTGTTTGTCTGGGTTTCACGACCTCCCTCTCGAGGAAGACTAAAACACATGGGTGGGTTCGTATTTACAACTACAAAATAATTAACTCTAATCAAAATCACTAGGTGAAATAACGATTAAAATACATCTAACCTATCATCAAGCAAGATCCAACAATAATGTCAAGTCATACTTACTAAACCAAACCCCAAGAATGGGGTTTTTAGACACACATTAAGCAATAATAAAATACACCTAAAATGATACTAAAATCAAATGGCTATCAAAAATTAAACCTTGATTTAAGCAATAGGACAACAAAGTAGAAGACCTACTTCAAACTTGGGGAAGATTAAATCCTTCTTTCTTAAAGTATCCCAAAAAACCCTTTCAGAACTTGAGAGAAAATACAGGGCAAAATAGTTATCTCAAGTGAAAATTATGATAATGTTCGAATCTCTCAAACAATAATAACCAAGTCTAGTATTTATAACTTTCAGATTTACTGCTTCGGAGGACCATTCGGTGGGATTAGTTGACATTGTCGAAAGACTCACCGACTCTCCCTTCTTCTGTTTCATCGCAATTTTGTGCTTCGCCTCATCATCTTAATGTTCTGGACCATTGGGTGGTATAGCATTACTTCGCTAAACTATTTAGCGAAGCGCCGACTGCTCATTTCATAGCCTTTTTGATCCAGTTCCTTTAGGGCTTCACATGCTTAAAAAATGGCCAGAGTACGTCCCTTCGACGACTCGCCAAGTGTACTTGGTGATACTCAGTCTTAAGTTTCTTCTTTATTTTCACCCTTTTGGTTTCATTGTTTGTGTAAGGGTCATGCCCCGAGCATATACCATGGTGATACATTCACTCGAAGACCATTGCTAACCTCGAGCAGACCATTGTCCTTCCTTACTTACTTAGCGGAAGACCTAAAATTAACAAAGATAAGTTGATGCAATAAAACTGAAATGTTTTAAAAGAACATTTAACTGGCAATCAAGGCAAACTCAAGGGTCAACATGGAATAATGACAATACAATGACTTAAGAACTAATATTTGAGTGTCTGACTATTTGTGAAGCCTATAAACAAACTGTGATGGATGTTGCGATAGAACCCACAAATGCGTAATAAAGAAAATACTAAAACTACTAAAAGGAGGCCTCCGAAATGAAAGAAGGCTCACCAACTCACTGTGGATTGTTCAACTACATCAACGACGCGTTTGATGCCGATCGTCGTTAACTGTGTCGGCATCATAATAGGATGTCGGTCATCTAGATTAGTACATTGAATGTACGGGTATACCAGTTGGAATGTAAAACAACATAGGCTTGAAAAGGATGAAAGAAACAATTACCTTGGCTATGCTCAAATCATGAATACTTACTAACTCATTTCATTTTAAAGTAGTTTTAATCAAGTCCAATATAATAGAAAATTGGTTTAAAATATGTTGTCAACTCTTTGTATATGCAAGGATGCAACATAACTCTCAAATGTATATAAAAATATAATATACTTTTGTATATAAAAATACAATAATTTCTTTCAGAGTTTCTCTAACAAACAATCATCATATCAGAGCTATAGTGATGATACAACGATCTACCTCACGCTTCCAGTGTATCCTATACCATGCAAAGGTATAGGACCTGAACTACCTAATCAATCCACTAGTCTACTATGTAATGGGTTCATCAATAAGGTATAACCCTTTTCTACCCATGGTGTATACATGGTTTTATCGACAAGTGAGTTATCTGAACTCATGCTCATCCCCAATTCGGTGGTCAATACTTCTTTAAAAATATACTGGCTCTTATGTTTTTTTTAAAACATATTTTGTCACGACTGGAATCTAGACCCCAGACGAGACCGGCGTCGTTGACCTCTCAGAGGTCGCAGACAAGCCTGCTTACGTCATTCTTACTTTACATAGGTTAATTTTAGCGGAAAATTTGAAACTTTTTGTTTCTAAATATTGCTTACTAAACATTTCTTAATACATTCGTAATTTGTTCACCATCAACCATCTAACAATAAGAGATAATCAAATGAAAGGAATAGTTCAATACTTATAAAGAGTATAATTGCCAAAATGGCACCAACACATAGTCTGAATAAAAACAGGAAAGAAACGCTAGTGGAACATGCTCCACTAGCTCAACTCTAATACTAAGCTAGAATATAAAACAGTAGCATCCTCAAAAGCATGAGGACCTACCAACTCCGGATGAATGCTGGACGTCCGGATAACTGCAACGATGATCCTGTAGCTCTATCGTCCACCTGTGCCTGCACCTAAAATAGTAGAGTTTGTATAGGGTTAGTACACACTTGTACTAAGTATAGGTATATGCAAGCACACACCAAGGACATGCATGAGAAAGAATAGCTCTTTCCTAACAACATGATTTTTGGAAGTCAAGTCAGTGGACTTGCCAAATTGAGATTAGGAAAGTTTCCAAATTTGGATTAGGAAAGTAAATGAGCTTTCCAAATTTGGATTAGGAAAGTTATTCCATGAGAATAACATATATCATCATACTTATCACATTTGCACACAACACATAACATTTACACATAGCACATATCATATAGCACATAGCACCTTTTGCATGTAGCACATAACTTCTTTAATGTCATTCATTCATATGCCATGAGACCTTGGAATCATGGACTTAACATTAAGACATCCCAGAAATGAGGGCTCAACATATGGGAACTCAACTAGGGAGTCTTCATTAGCAAACACAGAGTCTGCTTCATTCATTCATACATACTTCATTTTATTTCGTTCATAGGCCAATGTGAAAACCAGCTATACCTAGGGTGTAGTTTACGACTTTCATCAGGTTTGCTGTGCAATGATCAAGAACAACCTAGTGTTATTACCTGAGTCTAGCTCACCTCTTGATTATCCTATCCTAACATCTTTGGCATCGTTTATTTCATTATGCGCATCATTTGAGGCTGGCCTCATTCATTCATTGGGAACTTCAACTTTAACCGACATAGATTATGTGAGCATCATGAAATCTAGTGTCTCCCCCACACCGAAAAGAGGTGGAATCACAGGCCAAGGTGACCCAAAAACATGCTAGCGTACATGGGAATTTAACCCCGCCAGATCCCTATGTTGGCAGTATAGGTTCAAAGACTAGGAGATGTATGGAGACCCATACCCGGCAAGCCGGACAATCCCATCTCATGAGAGTTACGTGAACCTTCGCCCTTCCCGAAAGAAGGCATCACCGCTCATAGCTAGTCTATCAGTGCTCAGTATAAAGTTCCATTTCATTCAACTCATACGTCATGGAAGCTGACTTCTAGTATGAGGGCATCATAGCTCATTAGATGATTTCTCATCTCATCATTAGTATCAAGTGTGTTAAGTTCAATACCTTCATTAGAGTGTTCATTGAGACCGATCTCTTCATTATCTTACACTCTCATAGGTGAGTACGTATTGGTAACATTTGTTTAGGCTCATTCGAGATTACTCTCATCATTTACATTAATCTTATATCATGTTGTCACCACATTCATTATCATTAACACCCTTGATTTTCATAGTTACTCACCTCTTATTACGTGAACGTTCATCATATGCCAATGCACTTGGCCATTTAGTGTATCTTACACTCATACATAACCCTTCTAGGGTTCATCATTTTATTACATACTTCTTAGATTCATTTACTTTGAACGTATGTTAGACTTATGCGTCTATACATTCAATTCATGACACTTCATTCATATTTCGTCTAAGATTATGTGATACAAGACTTATGCATCTTGTATATGTGCCAAGATCTTGATTTCGATCTAAGTATGTGGCATTATTCTCGGATATTTTATTCACGTATGACTTATGTATCAATACGGAAGCTTGAGCAAGGAAACCCAAGTCTTGAATCAATTGGATATTATATATATTTTTAATTGATTTTATTCTAATATTCATAACATTATGACTCTAAGTTAAATCACAATATTAACATTGAAGGATTAAATTTCTCCTTAGTAATAATCCTAATTTGGCCGAAGGGTTGTGGGTTCGAACCCCCACAACCCCTTTTTAATTTTTATTAACTTCATCTTGCCCAATTTCGCCTAAACCAAGAGGTTGTGGGATCAAACCCCTACAGCCTCTTTTATTTTGTTCTTTAATTCGCCTAAGTGGGGAGGTTGTGGGTTCGAACCCCCACAGCCTCCTTACTTTTAATTAATTTTCGCTAGGGGCTGTGAGGTGCTGGGTTCGAACCCCCACAGCCCCATATATATTTTTTTTAATTTTTTTTTCCGCTAAGTTGAGAGCATGGACAGTGAGGTCATGGGATCGAACCCCCACAGCCTCACTTGTTTTTAATACTTATTTTCGCCCCCTCTATTCCCAGCCTTGAGGTTGTGGTTCGATTCCCACGCCTCACATCCTTTTCTTTTTATTTTATTTTCTGTTCTTCTTGAGTTCTGACCGAGGGGTGGTGGGTTCGAATCCCACTCCCCTCATTTATTTTACTCATTCATCCCTCCGCCTGCACCCAGGATCGAACCCCCCAACCCTCACCCATTTCCGTGGATCATTTCGCCCAAGGATGAGGTCACGGGTTCAATTCCTAGTGGCCTTATTCTTTTATTTTATATTAAATTTCCAGATTCTTATGCATTAACATTTAGCCTAAAACTAACTTGTAAAATGCTGGAAATTTTAGTCACTTTCTAACTCATAACATCAATGCATTACTTAGTTCAAGGTTACATTCATGGATCCGTTTTAACGTATTTTTAAATACATCATTCATAGAATTAATTGGCTATAGGATTCTTATTCAAATCAGCCACATTTCCTTTTTATGAACATCACGATCTTCATGAGTTTGTGTACGTAAATTAACAACCACAACATTAACAATTTAGAGCATCAAGGCCGAGACCCTTGTCATGGTCACACACTTGCACACAATTACACATAATTCCGAATACATACATGGGTTGTCATTTTCCTCAATCTTCCACACTACCCGACAACAACTTCTCTTTGCTTTATCGTTTTGGTTACTTTGTTTTTCTTAAAACTTCGTGTGAGTTCTTCAAGTGTGAAGAACTCTTGATATATTTTCAGTTCTTCACCTTAGTTTTGCAGAGAATAATCGTGAAAGAGAAGAGAGATGTTGACGTGAGAGAAGGAAAGAGTTAAACGTGCAAGGTAGTTTAGGCTTAGGTAAGGACTTAGTCAACTAGGACTCTTTCAAACTTTAAATAAAAATCTGATTTTTCTTTTTCCTAAATCAGCTAATATTTATTATTTAATTAAATTAATTTATCAAATTAAATAAAAGCAAGTTAAATCCTTGCTTCTAGTGGGGCTCGAACCCGAGTGACTCCCATTTGCGAAAATGGGTCATTTCGGGTTGCCCCACCCGAATTGCTTTATTTAATTAAATTAATTTATTAAATAATTAATTCCTCAGGGTAATTACAATATTACCCTTGGCTTGGAAAAGACCATTTTACCCTTGGACCCTCAAAACTTAAAATTTCTTCTTTTGAGTCCGGTAAAAACTCTTTCGATTAAATCTTCATTTTCGTGAGCCTCACATGGTTGGTTCCAACCTTTCCAAGCTCAATTAACTCCCCAAGTTAGTTGGCTTGGTTGTAGTAAGGGTTCTGAGGTCTGGTTCTACGCGTATCAGCCCGTGTGGACCTTGGTGTAATCGCAAGCATTCTTGAAAACCTAAGTCTTGATCCTATTCATTTTTAGGGTTGTTACATTATCCCCCCCTTAGGAACATTCGTCCCCGAATGACACTACTACTTCACGTTATAATGCCAGTCAGATCACAATAAAAGCACTATACACAGTCAATCAATAGTAACAAAATACGGGGAGGTAAGGAAACATAGGTTTAAGAGTATAAAATCTAACCTCAAGATCTGAACAGGTGAGGGTAGCGGGCTCTCATGTCGGCCTCAGCTTCCCATGTAGCACCCTCAACAAGATGATTTCTCCACAATACCTTCACTGTGGCAATCTCCTTGTTCCTCAGTCGCTTGACCTGTCTGTCTAAGATCTCAACAGGTACCTCCTCATAAGACAAGTCTTCACCAACCCCCAAACCTTCCACAGGTAAGATTGATGCTGGATCACCTAGGCACTTCTTCAACATAGATACATGAAAGACTGGATGAACAGAAGCTAGTTTTTCAGGCAATGCCAACTCATAGGCCACCTCACCCACACGCTGTAGGATCTCATATGGCCGAACATACCTCGGACTCAGCTTCCCTTTCCTACCAAATCTCATCACCCCTTTCATAGGCGATATTTTCAAATAAATCTAGGTCACCAACATCAAACTCTAAGGGCCGCTTTCTGTTATCAGCATATGACTTCTGCCGACTGTACGCAGTAGTCAACCTGTCCCTAATCATTCTGACCTTCTCTAAGGCCTCATGAATGATCTCCGGCCCCAAACTGGATGACTCTCCAACCTCAAACCACCCAACTGGAGATCTACACCTCCTACCATACAGTGCCTCAAACGGTGCCATCCCAATGCTGGAGTGATAGCTATTATTATACGAGAACTCTATCAAAGGCAGATGGTCATCCCAGTTACCTCTGAAGTCAATCACACACGCTCTCAACATATCCTCCAATGTCTGTATGGTGCGCTCCGCCTGCCCATCTGTCTGAGGGTGAAAGGCATTACTAATCTTCACCTGCGTGCCCAAGCTCTTCTGGAAAGATCTCCAGAAATGAGAAGTAAACTGAGCTCCTCTATGTGAAATAATAGACAAGGGAATCCCATGCCATCTCACAATCTCATCAATGTAGAGTCTCGCATAATCCTCGGCTCTGTAAGTAGACTTCACAGGGATAAAGTGGGCAGAATTAGTCAATCTGTCCACAATAACCCATATAGAGTCATGCTGCCTCCTAGTCCTCGGAAGCCCAACCACGAAGTCCATATTAATGGCCTCCCATTTATAAGTCGGAACCTCAATAATCTGCGTCAGACCACCAGGCTTGAGATGCTCTGCCTTAACCTGCTGACAATTAGGACACTTGGCCACATATTCTGCAATGTCCTTCTTCATGCCATCCCACCAATAAATCTGCTTGAGATCATGATACATCTTGGTGGAACCTGGATGTATAGAATATCTGGAACCATGGGCCTCTGCAACAATCCTGGTCCGCAAATCATCCACATCTGGTACACACAGCCTGTCCTGATACCTAACTATGCCATCACCTCCCAAAGTGAAAGACTCATTCATCTTCATCAGCACTGAGTCCTTCAGCTCTATCAACACGGGATCTAGATGCTGACCCTGCTTGACTTCAACTACCAAGGATGATTTAGAACTAGGATGAACTGAAACATCCCCACTAGTGGAGTTAACCAAACGCACACCCAGTCTGGCCAGTCTGTGTACATCTTTTACCAGCTCCTTCTTCTCATCCTCAACGTGAGTTGTACTTCCCATGCTCATCCTGCTCAAAGCATCAGCTACAACATTAGCCTTACCTGGATGGTAGTGCACATTAATGTCATAATCCTTCAACAGCTCCAACCATCTTCGCTGATGTAGATTCAACTCCCTCTGTGTGAACACGTACTGGAGACTCTTATGGTCTGTGAACACATCTACATGCACTCCATACAGATAATGCCTCCACAGCTTCAGTGCAAACACCACAGCTGCCAACTCCAGGTCATGAGTGGGATAATTCTTCTCATGAACATTGAGTTGTCTAGATGCATAGGCTATCACCTTACCAACCTGCATAAGAACACAACCCAAACCAACCCTAGATGCATCACAATAAACAGCGTAATTCTCACCACACTTAGGCAAAGTAAGCACCGGGGTTGAAGTGAGTCTATCCTTGAGCTCCTGGAAACTCTTCTCACAAGTCTCTGTCCATTCAAACTTGGCTTTCATCTTAGTCAAAGCTGTCAATGGGGCAACAATGGAAGAAAAGCCCTCTACAAACCTGCGGTAGTAACCAGCCAATCCCAAAAAGCTACGGATATCAGTAGGAGTAAGAGGGTTTGGCCAGTTCTTCACAGCCTCAGTCTTCCTGGGATCCACCTCCACGCCCTGGTCGGACACAACATGACCCAGGAAGGTCACTGATCTCAGCCAGAATTCACATTTGCTGAATTGGGCATACAACTGATGCTGTCTAAGTACCTGCAAGGTTAGTCTCAAATGTTGTTCATGCTCTTCCTTGGTCTTAGAGTAGATGAGAATGTCAACAATGAATACTATGACGAAAGAGTCAAGGTATTCACAGAAGACCCTGTTCATGAGATCCATAAATGCAGCAGGTGCATTCGTGAGACCAAATGACATGACTAAAAACTCATGGTGACCATAGCGGGTACGAAAGGCTGTCTTTGAAATATCTCCATCCCTAACTCTAAGCTGATGATACCCTGAACGAAGATCAATCTTAGAGAAAAAACTAGACCCTTGGACTTGATCAAACAGATCATCTATTATGGGGAGTGGATACTTATTCTTTATAGTGACTTTGTTGAGCTGCCGATAATCGATATACATTCTAAGGGTTTCATCTTTCTTCTTTACAAATAACACTGGAGCGCCCCAAGGGGATATGCTCGGCTGAATGAAACCATTGTCAGTGAGATCTTTTAACTGCAGTTTCAACTCTTTGAGTTCAGCTGGAGCAATTCTATAAGGAGGAATTGAGATTGGTTTAGTATCGGGTTCTAAGTCGATACCAAAGTCAATCTCTCGAAAGGGAGGGACTCCAGTCAAATCATCAAGAAACACATCTAAGAACTCATTCACTACTGGTACTGAGTCTATGGAAGGAATGTCATGATCTAGATCATTAACACTAACAAGATGACACAATAACCCCTTAGACATCATTTTATTAGCCTTAAGATTTGAAATCAAGGGGTTAGGACGACTCGAATTGTACCCCTCCCAGACTAACTCTTCTTCATTAGGAAAGCGAAATCTCACCACTCTACTACGACAGTCCAAGCAAGCATAACAACTGTGAAGCCAATCCATGCTAAGAATAACATCAAAATCATGCATGGGTAACTCAACCAGGTTTGCACACATAGTTTTACCACTCACAACTATTGGGCAATCATTTTATACTCTATCAGTTCTTACATTCTCTCCTAAAGGTGTACTAACCACTATAGGATCATGTAGAACTTCAGGCAATATCTCAAAAGTAAGAGCAAGCAGAGGAGTTACAAAGGAAAGTGTAGAGCCTGGATCAAGTAAAGCATAAAAAGAAGTTGAGAACACTTGCAGCATACCTGTGACCACATCAGCGGACTTCTCCTGCTCCTCTCTGCCTTTCAGGGTATAGAACCTGTTCCTCTTAGGAGGCTCGGCTGCTGCTGCACCCGTGGATTAGGCCTAGGCTGAGTATTACCTCCGGCCAGACCTCTATTCTGTGGACAATCTCTGACCATGTGTCCACTCTTACCACAACCGAAGCAGGCATTAGTGCCCTGTCTACACTCTCCACTGTGAGCTCGACCACACTTAGCACAATTCTTCTTAGGACGTTGCATCTCACCTCCATTGCCCTTCTTGGGCTCAGATCTACCTCCTATAGGTGTAGCACTCCTCTGAGGATTAGAATTCCCAGAACTCTGTTGCCCCTTTTTGAACCTTGGCTGCTCACGGACGCCAAAGTTGTTCCTGTGGCCTCCATGACAGGGTCCTGCCTGATCTTGAGGCCTAGGCCTCCTAGCATCACGAACACCTATCTTTCTGCGGCTGTCCTCTACCTGCTGGACATGCACCATCAACCTAGAAAGATCCATATTATCATGGAGCATAGCAGATCGACACTCCTCCTCCAGGTCTCCATTGATTCCTGTGAGGAACCTGCTCATCTCATCCTTGCTGTTAGAAACCAGGGAAGTAGCATACCTGGGTGATTTCAACAAAGTCAGTATTATCCTCATTCTTGCTATTAAATACTAGGGAAAACAACATACCTTGACAGCTTAACAAACTTCAGGGAATACTCCCTGACTGTCATAGAGCCTTGTTTGAGGTTGATGAATTCCTCAACCTTGGCCTCCCTCATCTCCCTGGGAAAGAATCTCTCCAGAAATGCTGTCTTAAACAGCTCCCATGTGACTGGCACTGCACCTAAGACACGGCTATCTTGCCACATCTTGCACCAAGTATGTGCAACATCCTTGAGCTGGTAGGAAGCCAACTCAGCCTTCTCAGACTCAGTGGCCCCATAGCCACCAGGATCTTATGAATCTCATCCACAAACTCCTGGGGATCCTCTGATGTCCTAGACCCGGTGAAAATAGGAGGATTCATCCTCGTAAAATCCCTCAGCTTGTCAGCCATGCTACGAACCGGTGGGTTCTCCCTCTGAACATCCTATCGGTTGACCTGGGCAGTCATAGCCTGGGCCTGCATAGTAATGGCATGTGCCATTTGGGCCAGAGATGCCCTCACTTCAGCATCAGTCAACCCAGCTGGGTTAACTGGCATGGCCACTCCTTCAGCTGGAGCCTGGGGTAGATCCTGATTACCCCTAACAGCTGCTCCTCCTCTCCTCTGACCATTTCCTCTCCTAGTGTTCATTCTCTGGAAAAACAAAAAGGATTGATGTTAGACACGCTCATAACACCAAGAATTCAGGCATTCAGAAAAGCACGATAAGATCAGAAGAAGGGAAATTTTCCTATGCATCATGCAGTCTCTAATTCAGGATAGTGGTGCACTTCACTACCATGACTTAGAAACTACTCAATGTGGTTGATGTGAACTTATTATTTTCGTAATTTAACCTAGTGCTCTGATACCAACTTTGTCACGACTGGAATCTCGACCCCAGACAAGACCGGCGTCCTTGACCTCTCAGAGGTCGCAGACAATCCTACTTACGTCATTCTTACTTTACATAGGTTAATTTTAGCGGAAAATTTGAAACTTTTTATTTCTAAATATTTCTTACTAAACATTTCTAATACATTCGTAATTTGTTCACCATCAACCATCTAACAATAAGAGATAATCAAATGAAAGGAATAGTTCAATACTTATAAAGCGTATAATTGCCAAAATGGCACCAACACATAGTCTGAATAAAAACAGGAAAGAAACGCTAGTGGAACATGCTCCACTAGCTCAACTCTAAAACTAAGCTAGAATATAAAACAGTAGCATCCTCAAAAGCATGAGGACCTACCAACTCCGGATGAATGCTGGACGTCCGGATAACTGCAATGATGATCCTGTAGCTCTATCGTCCACCTGTGCCTGCACCTAAAATAGTAGAGTTTGTATAGGGTTAGTACACACTTGTACTAAGTATGGGTATATGCAAGCACACACCAAGGACATGCATGAGAAAAAATAGCTCTTTCCTAACAACATGATTTTTGGAAGTCAAGTCAGTGGACTTGCCAAATTGAGATTAGGAAAGTTTCCAAATTTGGATAAGGAAAGTAAATGAGCTTTCCAAATTTGGATTAGGAAAGTTATGCCATGAGAATAACATATGTCATCATACTTATCACATTTGCACACAACACATAACATTTACACATAGCACATATCATATAGCACATAACACCTTTTGCATGTAGCACATAACTTCTTTAATGTCATTCATTCATATGCCATGAGACCTTGGAATCATGGACTTAACATTAAGACATCCCAGAAATGAGGGCTCAACATATGGGAACTCAACTAGGGAGTCTTATTAGCTAACACAGAGTCTGCTTCATTCATTCATACATACTTCATTTCATTTCGTTCATAGGCCAGTGTGAAAACCAGCTATACCTAGGGTGTAGTTTACGACTTTCGTCGGGTTTGCTGTGCAATGATCAAGAATAACCTAGTGATATTACCTGAGTCTAGCTCACCTCTTGATTATCCTATCCTAACACCTTTGGCATCGTTTATTTCATTATGTGCATCATTTGAGGCTGGCCTCATTCATTCATTGGGAACTTTAACTTTAACCGACATAGATCATGTGAGCATCATGAAATCCAGTGTCTCGCCCACACCGAAAAGAGGTGGAATCACAGGCCAAGGTGACCCAAAAACATACTAGCGTACATGGGAATTTAACCCCGCCAGATCCCTATATTGGCAGTATAGGTTCGAAGACTAGGAGATGTATGGAGATCCATACCCGGCAATCCGGACAGTCTCATCTCATGAGAGTTACGTGAACCTTCGCCCTTCCCGAAAGAAGGCATCACCGCTCATAGCTAGTCTATCGGTGCTCAGTATAAAGTTCCATTTCATTCAACTCATACGTCATGGAAGCTGACTTCTAGTATGAGGACATCATAGCTCATTAGATGATTTCTCATCTCATCATTAGTATCAAGTGTGTTAAGCTTAATACCTTTATTAGAGTGTTCATAGAGACTGATCTCTTCGTTATCTTACACTCTCATAGGTGAGTACGTATTGGTAACATTTATTTAGGCTCATTCGAGATTACTCTCATCATTTACATTAATCTTATATCATGTTGTCACCACATTCATTATCATTAACACCCTTGCTTTTCATAGTTACTCACCTCTTATTACGTGAACGTTCATTTCATCAGATGCCAATGCACTTGGCCATTTAGTGTATCTTACACTCATACTTAACCCTTCTAGGGTTCATCATTTCATTACATACTTCTTAGATTCACTTACTTTGAACGTATGTTAGACTTATGCGTCTATACATTCAAGTCATGACACTTCATTCATATTTCGTCTAAGATTATGTGATACAAGACTTATGCATCTTGTATATGTGCCAAGATCTTGATTTCGATCTAAGTATGTGGCATTATTCTCGGATATTTTATTCACGTATGACTTATGTATCAATACGGAAGCTTGAGCAAGGAAACCTAACTCTTGAATCAATTGGATATCATTTATATTTTTAATTGATTTTATTCTAATATTCATAACATTATGACTCTAAGTTAAATCACAATATTAACAGTGAAGGATTAATCTTCTCCTTAGTAATAATCCTAATTTGGCCGAAGGGTTATGGGTTCTAACCCCCACAACCCCTTTTTAATTTTTATTAACTTCATCTTGCCCAATTTTACCTAAACCAAGAGGTTGTGGGATCAAACCCCCACAGCCTATTTTATTTTGTTCTTTAATTCGCCTAAGTAGGGAGGTTGTGGGTTCGAACCCCCACAGCCTCCTTACTTTTAATTAATTTTCGCTAGGGGCTGTGAGGTGGTGCGTTCGAACCCCCACAGCCCCATATATATTTTTTTTAATTTTTTTTTCGCTAAGTTGAGAGCATGGACAGTGAGGTCGTGGGATCGAACCCCCACAGCCTCACTTTTTTTTAATACTTCTTTTCGCCCCCTCTATTCCCAGCCTTGAGGTCGTGGGTTCGATTCCCACGCCTCACATCCTTTTCTTTTTATTTTATTTTCTGTTCTTATTGAGTTCTGACCGAGGGGTGGTGGGTTCGAATCCCACTCCCCTCATTTATTTTACTCATTCATCCCTCCGCCTGAACCCAGGATCGAACCCCCCAACCCTCACCCATTTCCGTGGATTATTTCGCCCAAGGATGAGGTCACGGGTTCAATTCCTAGTGGCCTCATTCTTTTATTTTATATTAAATTTCCAGTTTCTTATGCATTAACATTTAGCCTAAAACTAACTTGTAAAATGCTGGAAATTTTAGTCACTTTTTAACTCATAACATCAATGCATTACTTAGTTCAAGGTTACATTCATGGATCCGTTTTAACGTATTTTTAAGTGCATCATTCATAGAATTAATTGGCTATAGGATTCTTATTCAAATCAGCCACATTTCCTTTTTATGAACATCACAATCTTCATGAGTTTGTGTACGTAAATTAACAACCACAACATTAACAATTTAGAGCATCAAGGCCGAGACCCTTGTCATGGTCACACACTTGCACACAATTACACATAATTCCGAATACATACATGGGTTGTCATTTTCGTAATTTAACGTACATAAAACACATTCACATTCAGCACAAACATCACACATTCCTAAGTCTACCAGCATTCATACCAACCTATGAGTTCGTTGGGAGCAAATGACAGGGACATGCAACGGGGAAAACAATCCTAGTTTTTTAGCCGAATATTCTGAATCCTAGGGGTCTCTTGGGAAAGGGACCAAGAGTAAGAAGACCCATACCTTAATTTCCTTGTTCAACAACGAAATTGCTGCCCAAAATCCTCTCCACAAATCAGTCCAAGCTTCCTCAATCTTCCACACTACCCGACAACAACTTCTCTTTGCTTTATCGTTTTGGTTACTTTGTTTTTCTTAAAATTTCGTGTGAGTTCTTCAAGTGTGAAGAGCTCTTGATATATTTTCAGTTCTTCACCTTAGTTTTGCAGAGAATAATCGTGAAAGAGAAGAGAGATGTTGACGTGAGAGAAGGAAAGAGTTAAACGTGCAAGGTAGTTTAGGCTTAGGTAAGGACTTAGTCAACTAGGACTCTTTCAAACTTTAAATAAAAATCTGATTTTCCTTTTTCCTAAATCAGCTAATATTTATTATTTAATTAAATTAATTTATTAAATTAAATAAAAGAAAGTTAAATCCTTGCTTCTAGTGGGGCTCAAACCCGAGTGACTCCCATTTGCGAAAATGGGCCATTTCGGGTTGCCCCACCCGAATCGCTTTATTTAATTAAATTAATTTATTAAATAATTAATTCCTCAGGGTAATTACAATATTACCCTTGGCTTGGAAAAGACCATTTTACCCTTGGACCCTCAAAACTTAAAATTTCTTCTTTTGAGTCCGGTAAAAACTCTTTCGATTAAATTTTCGTTTTCGTGAGCCTCACATGGTTGGTTCCAACCTTTCCAAGCTCAATTAACTCCCCAAGTTAGTTGGCTTGGTCGTAGTAATGGTTTTGAGGTCTGGTTCTACGCGTATCAGCCCGTGTGGACCTTGGTGTAATCGCAAGCATTCTTGAAAACCTAAGTCTTGATCCTATTCATTTTTAGGGTTGTTACATATTTCTTCTATGGATTAAGGTTAAGCCTATCTTTGAAATATCAGTTTCCTTCCTTGCTTCATTTAGAAATCTAGCCCGAAGGTGCTTTGGAAATCTCAGTTTCCATTCATAATTAAATGTGAAAACACTTTTATGCTTATTTGGGAATACTGATTCACCATATACTTCTTTGAAGAAAAGACTTCAACTTTACTCTAAACTGAACTCAAAACTTAAGTCTTAAAACAAAGTTAAACATTTGTAAAAGACATATTAAAACTTGAAATTCGCTTCTCTTACATGAGTCTTGACATTTCTTAACTTTAATCTTATTTTCTCTTGACGTGACTGTTAACTTATCCTTGAATTTGAAGTTATGGATTCAAGGTTGTAATTTATGTTTGTTTATGATTTCTATATGTTTAGAAGTCATTTAGAGAAATAAGAACCAATAGGAAATGTTAATACACTTTAGAAAGGCTTCAACGGACTGAATGCTCCGAACTTGTGAAAAATGCCGATTTGGGCGCGTTTGGAGCGTGCCACTCCCTCATCAAAGTTCAGATGAACCATTTGATGCACACGCCGCCCCAGGCCCTTTGGAGAAGATGAGGTGTGTCGCGCCTGACTCTCCCCAGGTTTCGGCTAGCGAATTTTCCTCTCTTTTTTATATATTCACTTTTGATTCATGTACCCACATCATATTTACAAAGATCTAACTTAATGAACTCAAGAAACAACACTTCTACATCGAGCTAATTCCTATATTTCAATTTATGTTCAAGAACGGAAGTAATTCATTAACAACAACCAAGAATATATAATTTCCAATCGTTTTAGAACTATTTCACACTTAATCAAACATGCTTGGAACCTAACTTAACGAACCCAACGTTATGGAATACGGACATACCTTTTTAGGGATCACCCCACGAAATCAACACTCAAAGCTCAAAAGTTTCTTGGCAATTTCTTAATTTCTGTTCTCTTTTCTCCTCTCTTCTAGTTTCTCCAAGCCCCAGCGTGAATTTTGTCACAACCGGGGAGCACTCCCTAGATGTAACATGGCGTACTTGACCTCTCGGAGGTCTTATACAAGCCCATAGTTATCATTCATCGCATTGACATAGTAAATTTAGCGGAAAATTTAAAACTTTCTTACCACATCACATGCTAGAACATTACTTCATATATAGATAAACCATAAGTCATAATATATATTTAGACCTTAAGTCTCTTTTACATCTTAGACTCAACAATATTAGAGTACATTATTGACACGCCCATAAGACACATTACATAACTATACAATATTTAAAGACTTTACAATAAAGACATAAGTAAGAGATCCTTGAACTTAAGGATTTCTTTCGTTGAGCTTGAGAACCATCTATCAAGCTCTTCACCATTCAAGACATCCTTTAAGCATCCATAACCTACACTTTGTGTAAAAAGTAGAGAAGAATGGGATTAGTACAAGAATGCACTAAGTATGACAACCATTCAAAAACATGCATTTAAAAGGGACATTTTCCTTGAAATCATACTTCATGCCATTTTGAGTAAATCATAATAAAACCTTTATCCAATAGCATTCATATCAATCATATACTTCATATAAACATATTCAAGGGCCAAACATTACATAAGGTTACATATAGAATTTATTATATTTCCAAGTCACATTATAGTGACTAGTTTTTCCCTTAACAGTGAACTATGTTCCCTTTTATGCATTAACCTCCCAAGTAACCCTGTAGTGATACTTGGTGCTATGAATCACCTTAAGTCCACAAGGAAACATACATATCATCTACACAAGACAACACATACCATCATAGAAGTATAGTACAACATAGGCATAGTTAAGCCAAGACTATAAGAACAATTACAGTAAACTACCTTTAACTTGCACATATACCAATTTCACTTCACACTAATGCATTATAAGACCTTACTCACAATCCTACTCTAAGCCTACTAGTGGAATGGAGATTTGAAGCCCCATAATCTCACACATACTTAGTAAACCTATCATAAGGCCCCAACCCTTACCATCCAGTTCATACATCAACAAGTAAGTGAAGACAACTTCATTCATGTCAATACAAGACCTTCATCATATAGTCAATAATATCAACATCATGCATATAGACTCATACCATGCACATATTCAATACAAGTAGACCAATACTACAAAGTCATTCATAAAGAACATATACATAAACACATGCATTAGAACACCTTCCTAAGACTTCCTAAGGAGATACTTGTGCAATGTCTAAATGGGTTCATTACTTTCACTATCCTAAGTAACCTCCCTTAAGTCATCCTAGTTATGGACCTAGTCGTTTACTTCCATTGTCCATTTTACTTTAGGGAAACTATATCCTTTAACCGACACTAAGACCATGGGTGCTAAACATAAAATTTGGTGTTCTAAATTCTTACACCACGGGAAGGTGTTCCTACCTAGCCAAGGTAGAAAATTAACACATGCTAGCATATTAGGTGATATCACTTGATAGATCCTATGTGGCAAGCATAGTTTATGGAACTTAGGGGCAATCATGGAAATATCACTCTACACCCTTTTTGGATCATGAGGCTCTCCACCCCGTGAGGACCGTAGTGAACCCTACCTCTCCTATTTGTGAAAGTGTCACTCCCTCACATGAGGACCGTAGTGAACCCTACCTTCCCTATGTTGGAAAGTGTCACCCCCTCATCTACAAGTTCAGTCGGTGCTAAGCTAAATTCCCTTTTATTGAAAAAGCCTTTATTATTATTTATTTGTAATACATAGGCTTAAAAGAGTCGTCCCCTCATATGCTTAGCTCATAGGACATAGATGAGAATTCATCAACCTAGTTCATGTGAGAGATCCTTTCACATAACCATAGCATATGCATTAGCACTATCTATTTAAGGATACACTTGAGCACATCTATCAAGGTTCCATTATTGACTAGACCATCATTCGTGTGTATGTGTATACATATATGTGAGTAACCTTTCACATAACACATTAAGACCACACATGATCATACATCATATTCATACATATAGAAACCAAAACTAGAACTATCCTATCAAGGTACACATGTGCAATGCATAGGCAAAGTCCCATACCCTTGCCCATTCTAGTACACCTATCAAGTCATCCTAGCTAAGGAAACACATATCATATTTTCATAAATGTCATCTTAACATGCATAGTAGTAGACACTAGTGAATATGAGAACTACCTTTCATTTAGACACCATGACCTGTACAACTTTTAACATGCATGTAAAGTGAGTATTTGTATATTGGTAAACATGATCACATAATGTCTATTAATAACTCGTTGAGGCAGCCACCCTCTTATACCACATTACACTTTCAAGTATAGAACACACAACACAATTTAGCATAGGAGACAATACAATCTTCATATTGCACTTTAAGGCTCCTAACACTAGCTATTCAATAATTCACATAGGGGTACATGGGTAGGGGTCATCAACCATTAGCACCTAAACCATGGCAGCACCTACAAGTGATATTACATAACCCTTTACATGCTCATAACAATAGTAACATAACCTAGATTCACAACTCAAATAGAAGACTAGGCATAAGTTACACATAAGGTGATCATCATAATCACTTATCCATATATTCATCAATTTGCCTTCAAGTCCATGGTCAAACATATATAATGACATAAAGTAAACACCGCCACCATAAGTGGACCATACCACACAATACCCTACAAGGCTTTATCAACTACATTAATATAGAAAAGTAGAGGGATGAGCCATTCTTACCAATTCATCAATCTTTGATCATCATTGATCAATACTCCTTTCTCATAATTTATTCATTATCTAACAGTAACTATAAGTTATTAAATCATAAATGAAACCATATACAAGTCGTCACAAGAGCATGATTCAACTAGTGCACTATATCACATATATCGTAGAGAGTAGAGAGTTATAGATCATTAAGTAACTTCCCTAGTTTTGCCCATAAATCATCATGTATCAATAATATACATTTAGGGCAGTAGATAAATAGATATTAATCAAATCTAAATCATGTTTCATCTACCCTAGAATTAAGATCACATAATGATCACTACAACATTCAAATTGTAGGCTAGAAGAACCTAGATCAATTCATGCAAGACCACTTTTCTTTGATCATCAATACTTCATACCAACAATCCATTAATATCATCAATATAAAGCAGTAGTTAAGGACAACATAACCTAAATGAAATCCTACTACAACTGCCATAACATCTAGATCACAGTGAACATGTTATTTTAGACATCACTGGAAAATAGAAGAATCATAGGTTAATCAACATTTATCAACATGCATCACTTATTTACAACTTATCAACAATATCCAATTAAGACAGTAGATACAACCAGCCCTACACAATCGAATTCCACATTAAACCATTAAGAGGCCAATGTTACAGTGAATTATGAAAACTAAGCTAAGCATGTTCAAATCTTCATACATTGATCCTCATGGATCCTTCAACATCAATTAAACTTTAATTCACGTAAATACAGTAGGTATAAGCAATTCAACGTAATAGAATCATAATTCAATCGATAACAAGTCAAGATCACAAAGCCCATGCAAGGACTAAATCACGTTTGGAAGGGACATGGGTTCATCATGCAATTGGAGTCAAAATCACGTTAAAACCACTATATTAACTTCAATTCATCATGATTTTATCGTTCAAAATGGTGTTTAGAAAGAACCCATGGCTAGATTGAAGAAGGAGAACTTTGATCATATTTTTCTCTTTGAAATCTTTGAGATTAACTCTCTAGATGGAAGGATAACTACAGATGAAGGATCACCATACCTTTATCTACATGAAGACCTCTAAAACTTGGTGAAGAAATCATGAAAATCCAAGCTCCAAACTGTTCTTGAGCTTCAACAACAATGGAGGTTTCTAGGGCAACGATTTTTGGAGGGAAAGGTTCAATTTCGTGAGAGGGGATTGGGAATGGGTTCTTCACGTGTTTGATCCTTTATAGACACCCAAATAGTGGTAAATTAATCAATTATAATAAGTTTAGGACGTGGGGTGAATTTCCCATTCACCCTTTAAGTAAAACAGTCGCAAGACAGTGATTGCAGGCCACAAAAGACGGATCACAATCTACTGGGCGTTGGTCAATCGACTGTTCATCGTTTGGTTCAGTCGATTGGACCTTTGCCTGATTTTGTGTTGAAACTCTCCCAGGCTAAGTATCAACCCACGATACCTCACCTACGGGCCGTTGGTTTACCGACTGACCGTCGTTTGGTACGTCGACCAGCCTTGGGTCCTTCTTGTGGGCCCTTTTGCGGGGCCCTTTAGAAGTCATACCCGGAAGTTTCCAACGTAAATATAACCCTTAACAAGTTTTAGACCTTCCACATAAGTTTCACCCAAAAATACACCTGCAACTCATCCAAACATGCAAGGGCCATCAAGATGCATATGAACGTTTCAAGGGCTAACTTTCGAACGTCTTGGACGTTTGACCTCCAAATTTCACGAAACTTCATATAATACCATTAAACGTCATTATAACTCATTTTAAGACTTCATAAGCTCATTTAATACACATATAATCACGTATAGACATATGAGGCACATAGGTAACTAATCGTCGAAGTTTTGGTCGACCCTTGACGTTTGACTTCCAAATCACCTCAAACTTTATACACTGCCTCTAAACCATATTATAAGACATTTTAGGAAATTATAACCTTACACAAACATGTTAGTCTATAGATACCCTAACTCATTTTGGGGGTCTTACAATATCTCTGGGAACATTCGTCCTCGAATGACACTTAAAACACTTTAATCACAACAAGGACTTCAATGCATCATGGATAAGTTCATCTTATTCATAACATCATCACATAGAAGTTAATGCACCAAACTTACAAGGAACATTATTTCACATCCTTTAGCACTCAATGCACACAAGCAAGCAAAACTTCAATTCTCTCACTCTTTAATGTATCAATTAAAAAGGCTCTTATCATGTTCATAAGAGGAACATCCTTATCCTAATCATAACATGTTCATTACACTTCAATTCATTAAGAGATCATCTTGCAAGGCCACACATATGCAGATTTACAACATATACTCAAAAGCTATTTAAGCACTCATACTCCAATGCACATAGTCTTGAGTTAATTGACTCAACATGGATCTTTATTAGTTAGACCTAGTGCCATGAAGGTCATACTCAACCATACCATGCTTAGTTGTGTCCATGGAGGAATGTCCCTTTCCTCAACACACTTACATGTATCATGAGTTCACACCTTAGCAAAGTACAAGGTCGATTTCCTTTTAAAATGAGAGCTCCTCAAATTTTAAATCAAGACATGCTCATGTTTCCTTCCTAGTGAAGTCTAAATGGTAATTCACTCCAAGCACATCACAACAAATAGGAAATCATTTCACAAAATTTCAAATTCTAACATAGTACTCACCTTCACAGTAAGCACCTTTTGGGAAAACAATACAAATTATAGGCACACATATGAACACTTAGGTACTCATGCTTTCATCTTTTAAGAGTAAAACTACAATCATGCTTCCCAAGCCACACATATGCAGATTTACAACATATACTCAAAAGCTATTTAAGCACTCATACTCCAATGCACATAGTCTTGAGTTAATTGACTCAACATGGATCTTTATTAGTTAGACCTAGTGCCATGAAGGTCATACTCAACCATACCATGCTTAGTTGTGTCCATGGAGGAATGTCCCTTTCCTCAACACACTTACATGTATCATGAGTTCACACCTTAGCAAAGTACAAGGTCGATTTCCTTTTAAAATGAGAGCTCCTCAAATTTTAAATCAAGACATGCTCATGTTTCCTTCCTAGTGAAGTCTAAATGGTAATTCACTCCAAGCACATCACAACAAATAGGAAATCATTTCACAAAATTTCAAATTCTAACATAGTACTCACCTTCACAGTAAGCACCTTTTGGGAAAACAATACAAATTATAGGCACACATATGAACACTTAGCTACTCATGCTTTCATCTTTTAAGAGTAAAACTACAATCATGCTTCCCAAACCATACAAATCACATAAATTTCAAGAGACTCCACATATTTCATGATAAAGAGACTCAACTTTTCATTATAAGGCTAAACATTATACCTCACAAGCGACTACAACCAAGGTTATTACCTTACCTCATGAAGTCAAATTCACAATTAGCATGTTAGCATGCACCATACACATGAGAAAACATGGATTTTATCAATTTCCCCATTCGTGCACCTTGGAATCTTCACAATATCTTTAAGGTAACGTCAATCATTACATACCAAACATATAAGGTTCATGCAATTCATACTTTATGAGAGAATATATTCATGAACAATCTTACTAAGAATTCATTAGTTTCAAGTTCAAGCAAAAATAGAAGGACAAAGTAGAAATTATCTACAACCTTACTATTCCATCACCATCCCCCACTTAGGGTAAACCCAATTAAGAGCAACTTAACCTAACCTTAAGAGGATATTAACTTAAAAACCTTCATTTTTCATCACTTAAAAGTGATTACCATTTAGAAGGAATTTTACAGTAAGTCAACATAGTAACACCAAGGTATTCTAAACCTTATCATTTTAGGCAAATCATCCTCAATCATCAAGTTAGGTCATCTCATTCAACCACATAAGGTTTTCATACCATACAATAGACACCAAGGTCATACAACATTAGGGAAAACAACAAGGAGACTTAACCACAAAATTTCTTTTTTTCCCTAGAACATTACAGTAAGGTGACTTCTAGGTCACTAAAACCCACATCATCACCCTACCAAGACAAACATACCACCTTCACACCTAGAATCAAGTATAAACAAAGGACTCCAATCCATACTAGGTAATCTTGTATGTTCACACATTCCAACTAAGGCAACATTTGAAACATCATGCATATATTCAAAGGACATATTGAACACCTTTAAGCACATATTCCTAGGGTAGCATGCTTTCATAGGTAGTCACTAAGAATTTCAAGCTCAAATAATAATATCATAAGGCTACCATTATGCTAAACCATATAGTAACACATCATTTCAAAAGAAACTCATGTCAACCATAATAACTTCTAACATGCTTTAACTATATCATGATATACATTCTTCAACATAACATACTTATTCACATAAATCTCATACATAGCCATAATTGGCATCACATCATCAAAACATGCCCAATATTCACCTTCACACATACTCATTCAACCATAAAACCAAGATAAGTATTTAAACTCACCTTTTCTCCCTCAAGCACAGAGATACAATCTCATCCAATCAATCACATCTAAAAGACCACCGGACAAGAAAACATAAGAGAGGGATCTTATAGAGTTACTATGGCACGATATGAGAATGATGAAGAAGGGAAACCCTATCGTCCTATAGCCTCTCGTACCATTTAATGTGTTGTGACTCACCGTCAATGCCACGAGACTCTACTAGATGTGGCAATATGAGACTTTTAGAACCTAAAACCACTTTATAAACCTCATGCTCCAATACCAAGTTTGTCACAATTGGGTAGCACCCCCTAGAAGTAACATGGCATACTTGACCTCTCGGAGGTCTTATACAAGCCCATAGTTATCATTCATCGCATTGACATAGTATTTTTAGCGGAAAATTTAAAACTTTCTTAGCACATCATATGCTAGAACATTACTTCATATATAGATAAAACATAAGTCATAATACATATTTAGACCTTAAGTCTCTTTTCCATCTTAGACTCAACAAAATTAGAGTACATTAGGGACACGGCCCATAAGACACATTACATAACTATACAATATTTAAAGACTTTACAATAAAGACATAGGTAGGAGATCCTTGAACTTAAGGATTCCTTTCATTGAGCTTGGGAATCATCTATCAAGCTCTTCACCATTCAAGACATCTTTTAATCATCCATAACCTACACTTTGTGTAATAAGTAGAGAAGAATGGGATTAGTACAAGAATGCACTAAGTATGACAACCATGCAAAACCATGCATTTAAAAGGGACATTTTCCTTGAAATCATACTTCATGCCATTTTGAGTAAATCATCATAAAACCTTTATCCAATTGCATTCATATCAATCATATACTTCATATAAACATATTCAAGGGCCTAACATTACATAAGGTTACATATATAATTTATTACATTTTCAAGTCACATTACAGTGACTAGTTTTTCCCTTAACAGTGAACTATCTTCCCTTTTATTCATTAAACTCCCAAGTAACCCACTAGTGATACTTGGTGCAATGATCACCTTAAGGCACAAGGAAACATACATATCATCTACACATGACAACACATACCATCATAGAAGTATAGTACAACATAGGCATAGTTAAGCCAACACTATAAGGACAATTACAGTAAACTACCTTTAACTTGCACATATACCAACTTCACTTCACACTAATGCATTATAAGACCTTAATCACAATCCTACTCTAAGCCTACTAGTGCAATGGAGATTTGACGCGCCATAACCTCACACATACTTAGTAAACCTATCATAAGACCCCAGACTTTCCATTTAATTCATACATCAACAAGTAAGTCAAGACAACTTCATTCGTGTCAATACAAGACCTTCATCATATAGTCAATAATATCAACATGATGCATATAGACTCATACCATGCACATCTTCATAACAAGTAGACCAATACTACAAAGTCATGTATAAAGAACATATACATATACAATGCATTAGAACACCTTCCTAAGACTTCCTAAGGAGCTACTTGTGCAATGTCTAGATGGGTTCATTACTTTCACCTATCCTAAGTAGCCTCCCATAAGTCATCCTAGTTAGGGTCCTAGTCGTTTACTTCAATTGCCATTTTACTTTAGGGAACCATAGCCTTAACCGACACTAAGACCATGGGTGCAAACATAGAATTTGGTGTTGTAGAGACTTACACCAAGGGAAGGTATTCCTACCTAGCCAAGGTAGAACATTAACACATGCTAGCATATTAGGTGATATCACTGGCTAGATCCTATGTGGCAAGCATAGTTTAGGAACTTGGGGGCAATCATGGAAATATCACTCTACACCCTTTTTGGGTCATGAGGCTATCCACCCCGTGAGGACCGTAGTGAACCCTACCTCCCCTATTTGGGAAAGTCACTCCCTCACATGAGCACCGTATTGAACCCTACAATCCCTATGTTGGAAAGTGTCACCCCCTCATCTACAAGTTCACTCGGTGCTAAGCTAAGTTTCCTTTTATTGAAAAAGCCTTTATTATCATTTATTTGTAAAACATAGGCTTAGGAGACTCATCCTCTCATATGCTTAGCTCATAGGTCATAGATGAGAGTTCATCAACCTATTTCTTATGAGAGATCCTTTTACACGACCATAGCTATTGCATTAGCACTATCTAGCTAAGGATACACTTGAGCACATCTTTCAAGGTTCCATTATTGACTAGACCATCATTCATGTATGTGTGTATACATATATGTGAGCAACCTTTCACATAACACATTAAGACGTCACATGACCATACATCATATTCATACATATAGAAACCAAAACTAGAACTATCCTATCAAGGTACACATGTGCAATGCATAGGCAAAGTCCCATACTCTTGCCCATAATAGTACACCTATCAAGACATCCTAGCTAAGGAAACACATATCATATTTTCATAAACGTCATCTTAACGTGCATATTAGTAGACACTAGTGAATATGAGAACTACCTTTCATTTAGACACCATGACCTATACTACTTTTAACATGCATGTAAAATGAGTGTTTGTATATTGGTAAACATGATCACATAATGGCTATCGATAACTCGTTGAGGCAGCCACCCTCTTATACCACATTACACTTTCAAGTATAGACCACACAACACAATTTAGCATAGGAGACAATACAATCTTCATATTATACTTTAAGGCTCCTAACACTAGCTATTCACTCATTCACATAGGGGTACATGGATAGGGGTCATTGTAACAATTCGAAATACCAAGGTCATGTGATAAGACTTAAATAGACTCCTTAAGATCTAAACCAGTGTTCCTAGTCAAATAAGGAATATGTAGAGTCTTTGAAGTGGTGTTAGAACCAAAACGTTCATAACGTCCGGTAAGTTGGTTGATAAGAGGGCTAGAGTGTCCTTTTTGTTTAGCCAAGTTAAAGAGTCGGAATTTGGTAAAAGGTTGTAAAAATAGGTGTATCATATAGTGTAGGATGGTTGCATGTTGTAAAAGACAGGGTACGACTCCCCGAGGACCAACCAAGGACCCTTGAGGAGGACCCCTGAAACAGTAGGCCATGACGTACCCCATGACGGGGCGTCACAGGTGCGACGGGGCATCGAGGCCACCGTCGTGCCAGCCTTAGTTTCTAGGAAAAATCCTCCGCCTTCACAGTCTCTGACCAACGTGACGGATGTGCAGGACGGAGGGGGAGGCTGTCCGTCACGTCCACGACGGCCCGTCGTCGGGAAGCCATCGGGGAAGGGCTGTGATATTTACAGAAGCTAGTTTTAAGTTTGATTAATTCATTAAAGTGTCTTAGGGGTAATTAGGGGTTTAAGGGGAGACTAATTAAGTGAATTAAGACCCCACTATAAATGCCCCAATCCTCATTAGTTTAATCATTCTCTCAAAAACAAAACTCTCTTCCTTATCTCTACTTTCTCTCTCTATTGGAAGACTCCATTAAAGAACAACTTGGGGAGATCATTGGAGGCTGATTTAGCACGAAATTCACCATCAAAACGTCATCAAACCTTAAGGTATGGGATCTAATTCACCTTTGAGATTCTTTCCTCAAATGGCTCCTTCAAAGATTTTCCAAAAAGTTCAGTTTCTTATGGGTTTCATCCAATTCCGAATTTGATCATATGAATTGAGTTAATTATGTATTCTTTGGGTTAGAACGAATAGATTATCATGTATTGTAACTTGATTATGATGAATTGATGTAGTTTGATCTAGATTGTGGGTGATGACCCCTAACCCTTATCCCTAAGTATGAAATTGATATGGATTTGGTTGGGTTTGATGTAATTGATCTCATCATTAGTAAAATGGTCTTTAATGATTGTTATTGCATTGATTATGAATCTATTGTAATGAATTGAAGTTCTTCATGCCTATGTTCTTAAAGTATTGAATCTAGTTAAGAAGATATACTTGATATCATATTTCCAAGCTTTAAAGTAGTATTGCTATATGGTATATTGTTTTTCCTAAATTAGTTCTTATGATTGATTATTGAATTACATTGGTGTGGTGACCCAAGATTGGGGTTGATCTATGGGTTGATGGTAAGGCCCTTTATTGATGAACTATGGAGGAGTATTGGTAAGTCTTGATTATCCTAATCCTTACTTCAAATTGTGATTAATTGTCATCAAGTGATAATGTTATGTTGAAGTATGCCTTGTGTAAGGTGATAGCTTGATATGATGAATGAATGGAAATGTCTAGGTTGGTTGTGAGGTTGCCTAGGAGTACATATTATAGAGAAGTTGTTATGTAACGATGTGCCTTATTGTGATGAGATGTATAAGGGCTAACTTCACCTATATGAATTGTTAATGAAAGGACTAATTCTCATACAATTCTTCTTGAGCTATAATGATGATTAAACAAGGGATTGACCCTTATATCTAATTAAATTGAGAAGATTAATAAAGATTAAAGATTTCTCTAAAATGGGGACTTAGCTTAGCACCGAGCGAACTTGACAATGGGAGGTGATGACTTGTCCCTAAAAAGGAAAGATTCATCCTAGAAGTTGCCCATGTGACGATAACTCCCATGTTTGAGAGATGTGTCACTTTAAGGGATTCCCATGAGGAGCGGCCCATATTACCAAATGGTATAAATAGGGATATCTACCTCTTAGTTCTTGAACTATGTTGCCACCATAGGATACTAGCTAGTGGATCCACCTAGATAGCTACGTTCACTATAGGTTCTACTTTGGCCGGTTAACCACCTTCCATCGGTGTAAGGTTTCATAACACCGGATTTCACATTTGCTCATGTGGTCTATGCCGGTTAAAGCAAGCGTTCCCTAAACTAAAATGAATGAATAATATATAGACTAATCAAAATAACTTGAGAGGTTGGCTATAGCTTAGGTAGGGGTATGGGACTCTACCTACGCCTTGCACTAGTTCGCCTTGATAGGAGCTTTGAGCGGTCAATATTATGAGTGTAAAGAGATG
This sequence comes from Solanum sitiens, assembly GCA_016801875.1. Classification (NCBI taxonomy): domain Eukaryota; kingdom Viridiplantae; phylum Streptophyta; class Magnoliopsida; order Solanales; family Solanaceae; genus Solanum; species Solanum sitiens. The sequence goes on from JABWTJ010000071.1 coordinate 2,233,345, forward strand.
GTATAATATGAATGACTTTATAGGTTGAATAACTTGCTTATGAGTATAAAGTTGTCGTCCTTGCTTGAAGAAGAATATTCTATGACATGGAAGAGTATGTTGGGTAAGGCTAATTGCTAATTATAGTCTTGGTAGGTTACTTGATTAAGTAGGAGACATGGTAATTTTACTTGATCATTGCACTTGTGACTTTATGAAGGTTATCATTAGTATGCTTTGCTTTGCTATGTTTCACTTGTATATATGTTTTATAATGATTCTTCATAAATGTCCCCTTTTAAGTATATTTGATTGGTAATTGTATATGTGATTCCATACTTAGTACATGTGGAGTACTAACCCCATTACTTTTCCTTTTCCCAAACATTTTAGGTTCGGGTCGTTGACTTGCTTCTAATTGCCGGAAAGGAAGACTTGGATATCTTACCATCCAAGTGGTAGGTCCTCACTCTCTCGAGGATGTTGCTGACATATCATTTCTATGTTGTTTAGATATCCTAATTCTGTATTGACTCTATTATTCGTTTGAGACGATGTAGTGTACAGCCTATATGTGGCTCCTTGTATTGATGTAGGGCTATAACCAAGACTTATTGTATTCGATAGATGGTTATGAGATGAGACGGCTTTTATGACTCTTATTTTCTGAATATATAAGTGTATGAAATAGAAGTAGAAGACTAAGTAATCTTCATATATGAACAAGTCTATGTATACTTGATATAAATATGGTTATGTGTATGTAGAGGTCTATGTAAACCTCCGAGTAGTTTTAGATAAAAAAAAAATTTAATTCTTTCTGATTTTTAGTCGATGAATGCTATGACGAAGCTAAGGGGCTTTTCTTAGTCCTCCGAGAGGACAACGACGCCGGTTACGTCTAGGGGGTAAACCCAGATATGACAGTGGTCAACCATTAGCACCTAAACCATCGCAGCACCTACAAATGATATTACATAACCCTTCACATGCTCATAACAATAGTAACATAACATAGATTCACAACTCAAATAGAAGACTAGGCACAAGTTACACATAAGGAGATCATCATAATCACTTATCCATATATTCATCAATTTGCCTTCAAGGCTATGGTCAAACATATATAATGACATAAAGTAAACACCGCCACCATAAGTGGACTATACCACGCAATACCATAAGGCTTTATCAACTACATTAATATAGAAAAGTAGAGGGATGAGCCATTCTTACCAATTCATCAATCATTGATCATCATTGATAAATACTCCTTTCTCATCATTAATACATTATAGAACAGTAGCTATAATTTCTTAAATCATAAATGAAACCATGTACAAGTCGTCACTAGAGCACGATTCAACTAGTGCACTATATCACATATATGGTAGAGAGTAGAGAGTTATAGATCATAAAGTAACTTCCCTAGTTTTGCTCATAAATCATCATGTATCAATAATATACATTTAGGGCAGTAGATAAATAGATATAAATCAAATCTAAATCATGCTTCATCTACCCTAGAATTAAGATCACATAATGATGATTACAACATTCAAATTGTAGGCTAGAAGAACGCAGATCAATTCATGCAAGACCCCTTTTATTTGATCATCAATACTTCATACCAACAATTCATTAATATCATCAATATAAAGCAGTAGTTAAGGACAACATAACCTAAACGAAATCCTACTACAATTGCCATAACGTCTAGATCACAGTGAACATGTTATTTTAGACATCACTGGAAAATAGAAGAATCATAGGTTAATCAATATTTATCAACATACATAACTTATTTACAACTTATCAATAATATCCAATTAAGACAGTAGATACAACCAGCTCTACACAATCAAATTCCACATTAAACCACTAAGAGGCCAATGTTACAGTGAATTATGGAAACTAAGCTAAGCGTGTTCAAATCATCATACATTGATCGTCATGGATCCTTCAACATCAATTCAACATTAATTCACGTAAATAACAGTAGGTATAAGCAATTCAACGTAATAGAATCATAATTCAATCGATAACAAGTCAAGATCACAAAGCCCATGCAAGGACTAAATCACGTTTGGAAGGGACATGGGTTCATCATGCAATTGGAGTCAAAATCACATTAAAACCACTGTATTAGCTTCAATTCATCATGATTTAATCGTTCAAAACATTTTTTAGAAAGAACCCATGGCTAGATTGAAGAAGGAGAACTTTGATCATATTTTTCTCTTTGAAATCTTTGAGATTAACTCTCTAGATCGAAGGATAACTAGATATGAAGGAGCACCATACCTTTATCTACATGAATACCTCTAAAATTTGGTAAAGAAATCATGAAAATCCAAGCTCCAAGCTGTTCTTGAGCTTCAACAACAATGGAGGTTTCTAGGGAGAAGATTTTTGGAGGGAAAGGTTCAATTTCGTGAGAGGGGATTGGGAATGGGTTCTTCACGTGTTTGATCCTTTATATACACCCAAATATTGGTAAATTAATCAATTATAATCATTTTAGGACGTGGGGTGAATTTCCCATTCACTCCTTAATAAAACAATCGCAAGACGGTGATTGCAGGCCACAAACGACGGATCACAGTCTACTGGGCATTGGTAAATTGACTGATCGTCGTTTGGTTCAGTCGATTGGACCTTGGCCTGATTTTGGGTTGAGACTTTCCCAGGCTAAGTATCACTCGACTTCACCTACGGCCGTTGGTTGACCAACTGGCCTTCGTTTGGTCCGTCGATTGACACTGCCAAGGCAGTGTCTCGACCAGCCTTGGGTCCTTCTTGTGGGCCCTTTTACGGGGCCCTTTAGAAGTCATACCCAGACGTTTCCAATATAAATACAACCCTCAACAAGTTTTAGACCTTCCACATAAGTTTCACCCAAAATAAACACCTGCAACTCGTCCAAACATGTAAGGCCCCATCAAGACGCATATGAACGTCTCAAGGGCTAACTTTCGAACGTCTTGGACGTTATTGGACGTTTGACCTCCAAACTTCATGTAACTTCATAAAATAAAATTAAATGTCATTATAACTCATTTTAAGACTTCATAATCTCATTTCATACACATATAATCACGCATAGACATATGAGGCACATAGGTGACTAATCGTCGAACGTTTTGGTCGACCTTGACGTTTGACTTCCAAATCACCTCAAACTTTATACACTGCCTCTAAATAATATTATAAGACATTTTAGAACATTAAAACCTTATAAAAACATGTTAGGATCTAGACACCCTAACTTATTTCGGGGGTCTTACAAATTCTAATTTTCCTAAAATGAACAAAGTCCTGTTTTACCCCATTAATACCTAAACACGAATTAATATAATTAAATAAGTAAAAGGTTAATTGGCCATTCCCAAATCCGTATTGAACTTTCATTAATCAAACTACCCAACTTCCGAAAGGTGTAAATTCACTCATACAAACTCAAAGTCGCACAAACTTGGCAGCGTTGGAAAGATCATTCCAAAAAAATTCCAACCACATCTGGAACTACACCTAAATCATCATGAGATAGGATTTATGGTGTTTGAACTTGACCAAACACTCAATTTTTAACTTAAAAGTTTCAAGATTTCCCTATACTTTCCAAAATAAGTATTTCCAGATTTTTAAACCTCTTTCTAGTTCTTTCTCGTTTCAAGATGTTACAATTTCTTCCCTTTGGGAAAATTCATCCTCGAATGAGGTTATTCTTACTAGGATAAGGGTAGTAACATTGAGTTCAAACACCCAACAAGTAATTGCAACAAACAACATGCTTACTCATAACTTAGATAGTACTAAGAAGAAAATTAGTACCTTGGTCCAAACTCAAAATTACAAAAGACATTATCATCACACTCGAGTTGAACGTCTGTACACTTTTGGTCAAGTCTTCCCTCTAGTTTTTAACCAAACCCATGCCACCATTATCATAACCAGAACAAAGTAGATGAAACAACGCGTCTATGAACCCAATTCTCAACCCTTCGAATATACATTTTTAGTCCTTCCAATTAGATAATATATTCCTACTCTCACCTATTTCTGAAGGCTACACATCCCACAAATTTTATCTTATTTTAATTATGACTCTAGCTACATTAAATTCTACTCAAGGAGTGACACAACATCTCATAGAACTTTCCACACAACCACAATACTCACTCAATAGTAGAAAATCACAACCTTAGATGCTCACAAGTCTTCAATACCATACAAATCATTTAACTCAAGAAAATCCTACTTCTATAGTTTCATCAAAATCACAATTTCTCACGAACTCTTTTTACCATCATGTTCTGTTAGCCCTTGTTATTACGACGAGGGGAACCTTTTCCTTGACCTGACACCTTAAGCTTAGGTATATAATCAAATTCAAGGGACTAACCCAATTTTATACGCTCTTTCTTACTAAAATCTTCAATTTAATTCACCCAAGTATAATCACTAGGACTTTCTTTTCCTATAGGTTTGTTGTTCTAGTATCAATCTACCCTTTGAAGCATAAGATAAAATCACCAGTCCTCATTCAAAACCCACCATATACATTCACAAACTAAATGTATTAATATTTTACCAAAGATCCACCACTAAATTTTCCTTAAAAATTAATGGTCAATCAAAGCACTTGTAGTAATAGTAATTTGTATCACCTAGATACCATTTGGATTCAAGTAATAGCACGAAAGAAAGAAGGAATGAAGTTTTCCTAAAGTCCTATAGCCTCTCAAAGAAAAGTAAAGGCATCCCCATACCGTTACGCAAGACTCTACTAGACTTGTGTTGTGTGAGGAGATCATCTAACCTGACGGTCTGATACCAATTAGTTTGTCACGACACAAACAAAGTCATGAGTGGCACCCACATTTAATGTCCTAGGTGGACAAACCAATGAATTCAATCCCAAATTATATTTCTCATTCAACTTGCAAAATACTAATCATAAGGCGAAAGCTTAAATCTTATTAGTGTAAGAAACACAAATCCATTAAATTCTACTATATGTCATCCCCAAAAACTTGAAAGTCATCACATCAAGAACATCTAATCTCTAAATACTATGTCTAAGTATATCAAAGACATCAAAATAAACGAAATTAAGTGATTTGTGTTCGAAAACTAAGGACATCATGCCATGACCAAGAGAATCCACCACGTGCTTAAATGAATGCTCACCTTGAACATGATATACTGGAGACTGATTAGAGCTGAAGGCAAGCCGAAGTCATTGTACAATCGTTGCACTCCATAAAAATAAAAGAAATAAAAACACAATTAGGGCTCACTACAGGTCAACATGTACTAAGAAAATGTCATCGAACAACTCAAAATAGTAACTAATATACAATGATTAATAGTATAAACTCAGCTACTGCACTTAGCGGGTGATAAGAAACAAATAACTTGGAAGAGTGACAACTGAAGCAAGTACGTAATCAATCACAATATCAAGCATACACACGAGGACACATGCCTCCACACCACACTAGTATGAGAAATGGGTTCTTTAAGTACTTAATTCAATATCTTTTGCATTTGATGTTACCGTGTCGGAACGTGACACTCCAATCCAATTATATCGGGTCTAAACGTGACACTCCGATTCAAAAATACTGTGTTAAAATTTGACACTCCGATCCAATAATATCGTGTCGAAACGTCACACTCTGATCCAAAAATACCATTAATTTATCATTAATATATGCACTTTTCCATTCATTAATAATATTTAATCAAGCTGTCTTTATTCAAGGCATCGCTTTGTTAGTGAGGGTTCAAGATTACAAATTTTACGGTCTCAGGATTTCAGACCAATCATATTACACACAACCAAGCCACACAACCACACAATCAAGTACATAGAGAACTTCACAATATCACTCAATGCATATAAATCAATATTAAGAGTCTATCTATTAAATAGAATAAGTTGTAGCCTACCTCTGCTAAAGTACCAAAGTCAAGCAAGCTACGTTTCCAATACTTTTCCTTTCCTCAATGCCTCTGAATCTTTTCCATCTATCAAGTATACATACATAATTCGTAAGTTAAAGAGTCTATAAACACTCATATTATTCTATGTCTAGCCTATACCAAAAAACTGAGTTAATTCTATTTGGAATTTCCAAAAGGTCAAGCCTAAGGGTAAGTCTCAATGCCTCCAATTAGCATAATTTTGATGAAATTTAATTAATTCGATACACCTAATATTTAATAATCTATCTCAATATATCTGTAAGTTGAATTATAACGTAATAATAATATGAATTATCCAATTATTAACCATTTCTAAAACCAAAATCTTTAAACTTTCAGAATGGATATGCACCATGCATAATGTGTAACTTCAGCCATAAAAGAACGAAACACAAACAAGTATCTAATATGAGAACTCAACTATTATGCATGGAACAACTTTTACCATCTATTCATTAAATTTAACTACTTGACCCATCACATGTATAAACCACGCTACACCGGAGAATCTTTCAAATTGCAATTCATTTTCGTCTATGAAAAATGAAGCATGCCATATATTAATTAACACACATATACAGGCACAAAAATTACTCTACCCAACTCTACACTAATTCCAACCTCATCCTAAAACTCAAATTACGATCTTGGTAACTGCTACGTGTAAAATTATTGAAGAACTATACAATTCGATCCACTAATCTTATCAGGTGTATGAAGCAATTGGAGATTTTATATCAATATATGTAATAAAATGTGAATATTCTTGTTTTCCTTTCCATGTAATTAACTAATCCTTAATTTGTCTTTATTGCATCATAATGTCCCCCACTAACTCGTGCAACAAAAGAAACAAATTTTCAATAGTAATTATGTGAGCTTTTTATCCTAAAAATTAAATTTACAATGAAGTTTAATGTTCACCTAAAGCAAACCAATAGCTCTTGTGTTCACACCGCCGCATCTTCTCACTTTTCTTTTTAGTGTGTCTATATCTCTTCTTTTCTACAGATCAGTTATCACCCTAGTTGTATATCTTAAAATTATAATATTGATAAAGCCCACTATTAATTTTAAAGTTATATTCTTTAACCACCAACTAAATTAATTATTAAAACTAAACTCATAAATGTAGTTACGAATAGTCCAAAATACTAATTCAAACTGTACTAGAAAGTACTTTATGAAATAAAAAATGCTAGTACTCAAAATGACAAAACGGATCGTTACAAGAAACAAACAAGAAAGAAAACATACAAGCTACAACATGACAACAATATGAAGGACCCAATTGTGTGAGGCGGTGGACGAAGTACATTTTCACGTGGAATCCAATTCCGTGAAGGTTTTGGGTTCTCAATTTATTTTGGACTTAACTATTTTTTTCAGAATTTTCTACATCTATAAATAGTTTATAAGAATAATTATTAGGTTAATAGGAAACTATGTAGAAAGTAACTTTTGATTTAGAGATTTATCTTTTCTTTCTCTTTTTTTTTTTACATCGTTTCTTTGAATGATGGGTTTTCATTGCTCTACATCTATGTGGAGTTAAACTTATCGTTTTTAGATTATATTTACTTACAATAGGTTTTTTTAGTCATTTTTAGTCTACATTATTTTTTTAGCATATTAGTTGTTCTTATATTTTTGTGATAACTATTTTGATGTTTTATCACCATTAAAATAAACATATTGTCCAAATTGAATGGGAGAGGAATAAGAGGATAGAACGTGGAATATAGGAAGCATGATTTTCTCTTAATAATTAGTGTTAATTTGTATCTAGGATATGGTTATATATAGAAACCATGTTTGGTCACTATACATGAGGAAATTGTAATGCTCGATATTTTATCCACCATATCCCCGCTTAACGATGTATTTAGGCTGTTATTTATCCTAGGTGATTAGTGACTGGGAGACTATGATCATACATTTAACACTTTGAATCAATACATGATTGTTAGTTAAACTTTAATCCTATATCGATTTATTCATTTATTGTGTAAACATCTATCTTTTATTAGTTAATTGCTTTTTATTTATTTTATCTTTACTTTTGGTTTAGTTAAGATAGTCATCTTTTGAAATCCTCCCCTTAAATAAATAATTAGAATTAAGATAATTTAGTAAGAATAATTAATTGACAAGTCCTTTGGGTTTCATAATCCAGTTCTTTTAAGAGAACTATATTACTCGTGCGTCCGCGTACATTGCTTGTTAAATTGGAAGCAACAAGTTTTTGTTGTCGCTCCCGGGGACTTAGAAATTAATTATTTTTCTAGGTTATACTTTTTCTCTTTATTTGTTTATCTTTTTAATAATAAAAAAAAAATCTTATTTTTTTAATTATTTTTTTTTCTTCTTTTGATCTTGTTTTTACATGTTTTTGAGAAGTTTGAGTATCCAAAATTTGGAGCTAAGGAGTACGTTTGAGCTTAAGTGTTGGGTGACGACACTTGATTAAATTAAGTATATTGTTAAGGATATTTTTGTTAGGGTGAAGTGCGCGTTATATTTATTTAATATAGTTAAAAACAAAAAGAAAACGAAAAATAATAATTCGGACATTGATGTATGTATCCAGTCTGCGTCGCAGACATGCTACAAAAAATAAAAGAAAAAGATTTTCTCATGAGTAGGAGCACACTTATATCAACCCAAAATAAATTATTTCTCTCAATCATTAGCTTATATTGCAAGACTGGGGACAGTGTCATGTTCTAAGTGTGGGTGGGGGAATGGATTCCTAGTTTTTACTGTTTTTATTGATGCTTTTTTAAGGATAGTTCTTTGGCTTTTATTTTCGGTTCTTTTTCTGAGGATAGTCCCTTGAACTGAGTTTTTCTTATTTTATTTTTTAGAAATAAATTTTATTTATGATTGTTTTATTTTTTTGTAAAGAAAAGAAAAGACCCCTTTAATTTATGTGATACTTACTATTTCAGCCTATTTTTGTGTAGTACTTTCTTGTAAATGTTTGATTGCTTGTGAAATTGCAAACTTTTTCATATCTAGGTTCATGGTTGTGACTTTGTATATAACTTATTTTATTTGTAGGTAATTATGATCATGTCTCTCTTAGAAGTAAAGTTGATCCATCTTGATTGATACTTGTGTTATGTATTGTGAGGTTTTGTTTATTCCACGTTTTGTATCATAGCCTAGAATTACCCTACATGTTATTCAAGCGAAATAAAAAAGTTGTTTTGTTTAGGATATGATAATAGGCTTTCTTTGATTTGTCTAGTAAATTTTAGTCTTTCCAGATATTATCTCATTAGTTAACCCTTTAGAGCTTGTAGACTTTTGTTGGTTGCCATATTTCGTCGTAAACTATATTGTTGAATCCCTAGTTTTTGCATCTTGCTTCTTTGAGCGTTATAACATATACTTATTCTAATTGCTAAATCTGTTGAAAAAGGGATGGTTGAGTGAAAAGGTAATCAATGATATCTACAAAGTGATTAAAATCTCTCATTAAAAGAATGTGATGTGAAAAACAATGTTGATCAAAAGTAGTTACCTTGATGACGACTCTGGTCCTTCCAAGGACATCATGCATCTTAACATATGTAAATACATAAGTTGAGGGTGACTACTATGAAAGAAAACTCGTTTAAAAAAAAGATAATTAAAAATGATTGAAACATTCTTTAGATGATGAGAATTACCTTTAAAATAATTGTTGAAAAGAGGGATGAAAATAAAAATAAGAATATAATGGGTGATGAAGTCTAAAATTTCAACACTGTTATATAGTTTTCTACCCGTCCCCTAGCCTACTTTACAATTCGTTTAATCCTATTTGATACAATTAAAGCATGCTTAATTAGTGGCGATATACATTGTAATATCTCGCAATTCAAAATAGCTAGGAAGAAGATAAGAACAGGAAATAGTCAATTTTGGAAACAATTTAAAATATAGAAATTTACTCAGGTTAGAAAAAATGATTTCTTAGTCAACTTCAAACGGTCATAGCTTCTAGCTCAATATGATTTAGGAGAACTTCTAGATATGGTTGGAAATCTTTTGAAGTGATATTTCCAACGCCGCCGAGTTTGTGCAATTTCGAGTTTGTATGAGTAAGTTATGCCATTTGGAAGTTGGAATGTTAGATAAAGGAATGTCACATAGCATTGGGTTAGTTCACCCACACGCAGATCATGATTTATTTTAGCAAAATTTAAGTTCTTGAAAGATTAGAAATTGAGTTATCGATGGGTTTGTTGAAATTATATTAAATCCTTGATTCGTTGAAATTGTTGAGGTGTTGTTTGATCTGAATTCATGAATTTAGGTTGATTTTGAGTAGAATCTGATGTATTTTGAACATTTAATCTATTATAAGTGTTTGGGAAATAAACCCATGGAGTTAAGGAGGCCTTTGTGTCGCGGAGTCATCCCCAGATTTGGGAAATTTTGTTTCGCATCGCCGAGTCGTCACAGTGCTCTACATCAAAAGTCCTCTACAAAACTAAAATTTTAATGTCTCTCCGCTTCACGAACCCATCCTTAATTATTGAGTGTGGATCTTTCCTTATGTTTAGCTATCTATAATCATTCCTAAACATTATGAGATCTTTCCAATCATAAATCACAATCCTTGAATCTATAATTCAATTCAAAGACCAGTTAAAAATCATGTTAAGAAGTCAATAGTTAAATCGAGATAAGTTCTAAAAGTTTTAAAAAGTCTTTCAAAAACGTTTATCTTTGTTTTTAAGAAATAAGTTTCGGAGTTGAGCGAAAGTTCAGATTTGAAGTTCATTTCTTCAAAGAAGTATATCTGAACTAAGTATTCCCAAGAGGTTTTAATATGTTTACGCATTTAAATAATAACGGAAACTAAGATTTCCAAAGATCCTTTGAGCTAGATTACAGAAAAGATTAAATGCGTTCATAATAAAGCAAGAGGGGAAACTTTAATTTCCAAGGTAGCCTTAAAGCTATGTTTTTTTAGCACTCATCTCAAATAAGAGAAGGAAGTATGTTTTTAAATCATAAGAGATAATATAATAATATTTTGGTAGTAGTATTGAGCACTGATACGGGGGAGAGTTTAGAGAACTCATAGACCCCATAAACCATGTAGCCACCATGGGTAAAAAAGATTCATACTTTTTAGATGATTCCTTTAGTGCTTTTTTCAATAGACTAGTGGATCCACTTAGTACTTTGGGTTCTATACTTATTGCAAGGTATTGGACGACTGTAAGTTCTCTCAAAATGAACTAAGGTGCTTAGATCCTCACATGTGTCTAAAGAGGTTTAAAATATGTTAAATAAGTGTTTTATTGTATGCATACTTAATTTGAAGTGATTTTGAGGTCAAACGTCCAAGAACCTCTAATGACGTTCGAAAGTTAGCGTTGAGACGTGCATGAATGTCTTAGTATGTCTTGGCATATTTTACGTGTTCGTTTTTGTTGAAATTGATATGGAAGATCCTTAACATGTTCATGATCGTATTTACGTTTGAAACATCCCGGCATGACTCCCTAAGGACCACCCAAGAGGTCCTTGAAGAGGATCCAAAGGATGCCTAGACACTGCCTTTACAGTGTCTATCTATGCAAGGATCAACGCCCCATAGCCAGGTTTACGCCCCGTCGTCTAGAGGGCGTATCCCCATACTTAGCCTGGGTGAGCTTAAGCCCAAGTGTTAAGACTCGGATCCGAACGATGGTTGCTTGTGTGTCCCGTCGATGGTTCTATGAGGCGTTGCTTGTGACCGTTGTTTGGTCCATGCATTCTGCTACAGCGCAATGTTTCATTAAAGGGGTGAATGGGAAATTCACCCCACGTTCCTAAATTACTACGGACAGTTATTATTCGGTATTTTAGGTATATTAAGTTAGTTAATAACTTGAAAACCCCATTCCCAATACATTTTTCAAAAAAAATTAGAGTTCCCTCTCAAAACAAAACCTCTGTAGAAACCTCCATTGGAGATGTAGCTCAAGACCAACTTGGTTGCTGGATTTTGATGGTTTCTTCATCAAGTTTTCGTGGTTTTATCTTATAATTAGGTATGTTTATCCTTCATCTTTAGATAACCTCTCATCTAAAGAGTTCCTTCAAACCTTTTCAATGAGATTTTAAGATCAAACCTTTAATCTTTCAATCTAACCATGAGTTCCTTCTGAAAATTATTTCAAAAGCATGATGAACTATGGATTAGCTACTTCTTATAATGATATTTTCAATCCAATTTCATGTTGAACCCATGATCCTCCCAATTTCTCAAATTAGTTTATAATGTGGGCATTGTGATCTTGATTCTATGTTGATTGAATTATGATTCTAGTATGTTGAATTTCTATTGCTATTTTTTGGTATTCAAATTGATGATGAATTTTGGATGATTGATCCATGAGGATCAAGGTTTAGAGATTTGGTAAGTTGGATCTATATTTCTCTACTTCCTATAGAATTGATGATGTAGCGTACATAATATGATCTTGATCTTATGATGGTTGAGTTATGATTTCGATTATGTTAATGTATTTTAGCTACTTCCTTATACTTGAATTATTTATGAAATATGAATATTAATCAATGATGATCAAAGCTTGGTGAATTGGTAAGATTGCTCTACTTCCTCTACTTTTCTATAGAATTGCTAGATGAATTAGCCTTGAATGGCATTGTGTGGTATGGTCCACTTATGGTTGAAGTGTTTACATCCTTATCATTCTATATGTGATGTGATCATGGCCTTGAAGTCAATTGTGCTATGAATGTGAGGTTATGATGATCATACAATGTAAAGTTATATGCCTAGTCTACAATACTAGTTCATGATCTAGGTTACTTTGATGATGTGATGTAAATTGAGTGAAGTTGTTAGGTTTAGGTTTGGTCTATGTGCTTTAAATGCTGAAGTTCTAATGGTGAATGACCCCTACCTATGTACCCTATATGAATGTGTGATATTAGCCAATTTTAGGAGTCTACAATGAAAATGTTGAAGTGTCTTGTCTCCTATGCTATAATGTGGTTTGTGCTATATGCATGAATGTGGATTCTGGTCTTAAGAGGTGGCTGCCTCAATAGTGTGTTGATAGCCATTAATTGATTATGTTATCCAATGTTTACACACACCTCATGCATGCTTATAAGTAGTATAGGTTCATGGTATCTAATGAAATGATAGTTCTCATATGCACTAATGTCTACTACTATGCATGTAAAGTATATGTCCATGAAGCACAAAATGTATCTTAACTAGGATGACTTGATAGGTGTACTATTGTAGGCAATGGTATGAGCCTTTGTCTATACATTCTACATGTCTACCTTAATAGAATAGTTCCTACGGTGATTACTATATATACATGAAAGTATATGCTATGATGTAAAGTGTATGATATGATGAAGTATGCATATATGTAGTACCTAAATTTGTTCATGTAAAGGGTCTTCTCATGTAATTACACATACACACATGAATACATCCAATGAAGCACATATGATAATCTAGTAAAGAGGGAGTCTCTTGAAAGGTATTCTCAATTGTACTCTAAACTAGATTGTGCTTGAATATGCTATGTCCATGCGATAGTTATTCTCACATGAATTAGGTTGATGAAAGGACATTCTCATCTATAACCTATGAGCTAAGAATATGAGGGGTTAATTCTCCTAAGCCCTTTTTATGAAGTAAAGTTAATAAAGATTTTTCAATAAAGAGAACTTAGCTTAGCACCGAGTGAACTTGATGATGAGGGTTGTCCCTTCTCAAAGGCAAGGCTTGTTCACCAAATGTCCTCACGAGGTGGATAAATATAACGCCCAATTGGCATAAAGAGGGTTACCATATATACCTCCATGTTTCCATAACTATGTTGCCCCTATAGGACCTAGTAAGTGGATCCACCTAGATTCTAGTATCATATAAATGTTTTACCTTGGCAAGTAGAACACCTCCTTATGGTGTAGGGTTCCATGAATTAGGTTGAGTCCTATGGTGTCTATTTTATGTGTTCTCACCTTATATGCATAATGTTGGTCTTACTGACTATATGATGAAGGTCTTACTTGGCATGTATAAAGTTGTATATACTTGTCTTGATGATGTATGAAGTAAATGATGTTCTTGTGGTCTCTTTGTGAGTTTACTAAGTATGTGTGAGGTTATGGCACTTGACATGTATATTTCACTAGTAGGCTTATATTGGGATTATGAGTAAGGTCCTATGATGCTTTTATGAAATGAAGTCCAAGTATGCTATTGTTGACTATTGCCTCTTATGATGTTATTGGTAGTGTTGACTTGCATGTTGTTTTGGAATGGGTGTTGTATGAGGTTAATGATTTATGTTGAGTTATATGTGAAGCTTGTATTGTCATGATATGTTATGCCTCTAGGTATGTTTATAGGTGTTAGGTGTTAATGAAGGTTATGTGAATGTTTACCTTGGTGGCCTTAAGGTGATGCTTGAGTGTGGGTAGTGAAATGGGACAATATTCATACATTGCACCAAGTGTTGCTAGAGGGTTACTTGGGGTAAGGACTTACAGTAAGGTGAAGGTAATACCATGAATATGATATATGTGCCTTAAATGAATTATTTGGCTTTATGTGACATTATGAATAGTGTCAATGCCTATGTAAATTATATAAGCTATGTTGTGCTTATTGTATAAAGGTTTTTATGAAGATTTACTAAAAAGCATAATACATGGTTTTCTAACCAAATGTCCTCTTTAAATTCATGTTTTTGCATGGTTGACATACTTTGTGCATTCTTGTACTAACAATATTCTTCTCCACCTTTTTACACAAAGTGTAGGTTATGGATACTTAAAGGATGTCTCTAAAGTGAAGGGCTTGATATGTGTTTCCCAAGATCAAGAAAAGGGATCCTTATGATTCAAGGATTTCCTATGCCATGTTTATGTTAAAAGTTATGCAATAGTTTAGTTATTGCTATATATTTATAAGGGTCGTGTCCCTATTCCTATTCTACTGATATTGAGTCAAAGATGGCAAAAGAGACTCAAAGTCTAACTATGTATTATGACTTATATTTTATATATATGAAGTGATGTATCTAGCATACGATGTGCTATGAAAAGTTTTCATTTTCGGCTAAATTTACCTATGACAATGCAATGAGTGATGACTATGAGCTTGTAGAATACCTCCGAGAGGTCAAATACGCCATGTTACTTCTAGGAGTGCTCCCACGTCGTGACAACAACCCTGACAGAGTGAGGCAAAATGTTGTATCATCACATTAACTCTTATGTGATGCATGTCGCTTAAGGAAACTCCCATAGAAATCAATTGTATTTTATATATAGAGTTATTTTGTATTTTTAGATACATCTAAGAGTTTAATTGTATCTTTGCATACATACAGAGTAGACAACATGTTTGAAACAACTTTTCTTCATATTGCACTTTTTTTAAAATTGCTTTATTTCTAAATGAGTTAAGTCATGTTTAGTTTAGTTGAGCCATGTAACTTCTTTCAGATTCTTTTCAAGCCCATGTTGTATTTAGCAATCCAACTAGCATAATCGTACATTCAATGTAATGATGCCAGTTTGTCTGCATTGTCTTATAATGCAAACGCATGTAGCTAGGATTGTCATCCAGCGCATCATCTATTTAGTGAGCAGTTCAAAGTCTATTGGTGAGCCTCTTTGCATTTCGAAGGACTCCTTTTATTACTTTGAATTATTTTCAATTCATTAGGATGTTGTGGGGTTTGTCCCAACATCCATCTCAATTATTTTAGAGGCTTCATAGATAGTTAGATAGTTAGTTATGAGTCATTTAGCTTTGTGGTTAAGATGTTTTCTTTTGAGACTTGAGCAGCTAGTTTGGCCAGTTGAATGTTTCTTTAATGACATTCTCTATTTATGTAACAAGTTCTCCATTTTGATCATTCTTGTGTTTATGTATTCGACTGAGTTAGTAAGCCAGGCCGAGGTTTTGCTTGGGACCAACAATGGTCTTCGAGTGCTAGTCCCTCCCAGGGTGTAGTCTCGAGGCGTGATAAACTTGGTATCGGAGATAGGTTTAAGAGTCATATGGAGTCTATGAAGTCGTGTCTCTAGATTCCTAGTAATCGATGTGAAGCACGCTACATCTATATATAGGAGGCCGCAACACTATGAAATTTGTTCGATTCTTTCACACTCATTTCATGTGTTAGAGTTTGATTTCTACAAGTTTTCTCTCTAATTCGTGCTTAAACATGTTCCAGATAATCATACCTCCACGAAGAGTAGTTAGACGTCCTTCATCTATGAGGAATGTTGAACCTCAGGAACAAGGAGTACCTAATGCACTTGAAGTGCAACCCCAAGGTGAAGTTTCTAATACCTAGTTCAGAGTAAATACCTAGTTCAGAGAGGCAATAAGGATGCTCATTCAAGCTGTGACTAATCAATTTGGGCAACAAAGAGGATCTAGGCAGGAAGTGGTTGATGCTTCAAGGATTTGAGAGTTCTTACGAATGAGTCCCCTAGCTACTGGTTCAATCACTACTGAGGATCAAGCGAACTTCATAGAGGAGCTGGAAAAGGTATTTGATGTGATTCATGTTGTTGACACGAAGAGGGTTGAGCTCACTACATATCAACTGAAGAGTATTGCTATGACATAGTTTGATAAGTGGAAAGAGGGTAAAGATGAGGATGCACCACCTGCGAGTTGGGCCTATTTTGAGGAGGCCTCTTGGGGAGTTTCTTTCCCCGCGAACTAAAGGATGATAAGGTACGAGAATTTCTTAACCTTAAGAAGGAACTATAAGTGTTAATGAGTATGGGCTGAAAGTTCACCCAATCATGTTGATATGCTCCATAGATGGTTGAGGACATGAAGAGTAGAATGAGCTTGTTTGTTGCAGGGTTGTCTCGTATGTCTAGTAAGGAAGGTAGGATTGCCATACTGATAGGCGACATGGATATTTCGTGCTTGATGGTTTATGTACAGGTTGGGGAAGAGAAGATATGGGATAGAAAAGAGTTTAAGAACAACAGGGTCAAGACAGAGAATTAGTTCGGGCAGCAAAAGCGTAATTCCAACTGGTCATGTTTACCACAGAAATAAAAGGGACCTCCTCTATCATTTGCAAGTGCACTTGCACCGAAGAAAAAATGTGAGTAGAATATTCAAAACTTCAGACCTAAATATGCTTATTCTCAAGGTAGCATGGCACAAGGGGGGTAGTAAGCCTCCTGCGTGCTCCATGTGTGGTAGGAACCATTCAGGTGCTTGTCGTGAGGGCTCCACTAATTGTTTCAAGTATTTTCAGAGTTGGAATTTCATGCGAGAGTGTCCAAAGAAAATGAAGGGTAATGGTAATAGGGAAATAGAGCCTAATCTTCTTCATTTGATCCACCAAAAATAGCTTCACCTAGAGGGACTACTTCCGGTACTGTCGGAGGAACAAACCACTTGTATGCTATCCATAGTCACCAAGAGCAAAAGAAGTCGCCATGTGTTGTCACTTATATGCTTCAACACTTTTACTTTACTGTTTATGCTTTGCTACATCCTAGAGCGAGCTTATCTCTTGTAACTCCATATGTTTCTATGAATTTTGATCTTATTCCTGAGTAACTTACTGAGACATTCAATGTTTGTACACCTCTTGGTGATTAATTCTAATAGAGAGAGTATATCGTGATTGTCCTATTTTCGTCAATCACAAGAGTACCATGGCTGGTTTAGTTAATGTAGACATGGTAGATTTTGATGTCATTCTTGGTATGGACTTGATTCATGCTTGTTATGCCTCAATCGATTGTAAGACTCATGTTGTAAATTTTAAGTTTCCAAATGATCCAGTCTTAGAGTGGAAAAGTTGTTCAGTACTACCTAAGGTTCTTTTCATTTTATACCTTAAGGCAAGGAAGTTAGGTTCAAAAAAGTGTATATATCACTCAGTCAAAGTTAATGACTCTAGTGTCAGATACCTTCTATTCCATAATTTTCAAAAGTAATAGAGATTCCAGAATTCTTTCCAGATGATCTTCCCAGAGTCCTTCTTGAGAGAGAGATAATTTGGTACATATATTCTCTAGTTGCTCATCCTATATCTATTTCTCCATATAGAATGGCACCAATAGAGTTGCAAGAGCTTAAAGAGCAGTTGAAAGACCTCCTAGAGAAAAGTTTTATTCACCAAGTGTCTTGCCTTGGGGAACTCCGGTCTTATTTGTGAGGAAGAAGGATGGTTCCCTTAGGATGTGTATAGATTACCGTTAGTTGAAAAAGGTTACCATTCAGAAGAAATATCCTATTCCAAGGATTGGTGATTTATTCGATCCACTTCAGGCTGCCACTTATTTTTCAAAAATAAACCTCAGTTCTTGCTACGATCATTTAAGACTGAGGGAATGTTATATTCGAAAGACATCTTCAGAACCCGATATGGTCATTATAAGTTTTTAGTCATGTCCATTGGTTTGAAAAATGCACCAGTATCGTTCATGGACCTTATGAATAGAGTCTTCAAACCTTATTTAGATTTGTTTGTTATCGTCTTTATTGATGACTTACTAATCTATTCAAGAAATGAAGAAGATCATCTAGTCATCTCAGAATAGTTCTCCAGATCTTGAAGTATAGAGAGTTCTATGCTAAGTTCCTAAGTGTGAGTTATGGCTTGACTCTGTAGCATTTTTATACAACATAGTGACTAGAGAGGGAATTAAAGTTGATACTAATTAGAAAATTGATGTAGTGCAGAATTTGCCAAGACCCACATCTCGAACTGAAATTAGGATTTTCTTGGATTCAGATGGCTATTATAGAAGGTTCGTAGAGGGGTTCCCATATATTTCATTCCCTTTGACTAAGTTTACTCAGAAAACAACGAAGTTTAAATGGTGTGAAGCTTGTCAAAAAAGCATTCAGGAATTGAAAAAGAGGACGACTACTGCCCAGTTGTGACCATACCATAAGGTACTCTATGTTTTGTGGTGTATAGTGATGCATCTAGAGTAATCTTAGGTTGTATATTAATTCAGAATGACAAAGTTATACCTTATACCTCCAGACAATTGAAAGTTCATGAGAAGAATTATCCAACCCATGAGTTAGAGTTAGCCGTTGTTGTTTTTCTTTGAAGATATGACGTTATTATTTGTATGGTGTCCATGTTGATGCATTCATTGATCACAAGATCCTACAATATGTGTTCACTCACGAAGAGCTTAATCTCAGACAAAGGAGGTGGTTAGAATTGCTCAAGTATTATGACATGAGAATTCTTTACCACACATGTAAGGCTAATGTTGTTGCTGATGCCTTAAGCAGGTTGTCTATGGGTAGTACCGCCCATGTTGAGGAATAAAAGAGAGAGTTAGGGAAAGTGCAGACCAAGGTACTAATTCTCCTCTTAATACTCTTTAAATTATGAGTGAGCATGTTGTTTGTTGGCATTTGCTTGATGGGTGTAATCTTGATGTTACCACCCTTGGCCTAAAACGAGTAATATATTTCATGGACAAATATTCCAAAGGGAGATCTATTGTAACATCTCCTTCGAAGAAGTTAAGAACTGGAAATAGTCAATATAGAAAATAATTAAAAATCTGGAAATTTACTTAAGTCAGAAAAAATATGTTTTTGGTCAACTTCAAATGGTCATAACTTTTAGCTCAGAATGATTTAGAAGCACTTCCAGATATGGTTGGAAATATCTTTGACTGATCTTTCAAATGTCGCAGAGCTTGCGCGATTCCAAATTAGTATGAGTAAGTTATGCCCTTCAGAAGTTGGGCTGTTAGATTAACGAAAGTCTAAATCAAGATTTTGGAGGGGTAAATTAGTTTTTTCCGTAACGAATTGTTCTAATTTTTTTTAGGAGTTTAATTGGGGTAAATTCAGATTTTAGTCAGTTTTAGAAAAGTTAATTTCATGCTTGGGCTTGGAGAGAGGAGAAAAGAAAAGGAAGGAAAAGAACGCTCAAGAATCATTCAAAATTCATCGAAATTAACTAGTGGATTTCATCGTGGGTGATCCCTACAAAGGTATGTGAGATCACATTGTGTTGGTTAGTTCACCCATGTGCCAATAATTATTTATTAAAGCGAATTTAAGTTCTTGAAAGCTTAGAAATTGAGTTCTTGATGGGTTTGTTGAAATTATATTAAATCCTTGATTCATCGAAATTCTTGAGGTGTTGTCTGATCCGAATCCATGATTTAGGTTGATTTTGAGTATAATATGATATACTTTGAACATTTAATCGATCGTAAGTGTTTGGGAAAAGAACCCGTGGACTTTAGAGGGTTTAGAGCTGAAAACGAAGAAGTGCCTCCGCGTCGGGGAGCCATCCCTTAGATTTGGGAAAAAATATTTCGCATCGCGGAGCTTTCACAGAGTTTCTGCCTCAAAAGTTAATCTCTAAACTAAAATTTTAATGTCTCCCTGCGTCGCTGAGCCACCCTTAAATATTGATTTTCGGTCTCTTCTGATGTTTAGCTATATAATATCAATCATCAACATCATGAGATCTTTTCAATCATAAATCACAATCCTTGAATCCATAATTCATTTCAAGTACAAGTTAAGAGTCAAGTCAAAAAGTCAAGAGTTATGTCAAGATAAGTTCTTAAAGTTTTCAAAAGTCTTTTACAAACGATTAACTTTGTTTTAAGACTTAAGTTTTTGAGTTAAGCAAAAAGTTATTTGAAGTTCATTTCTTCAATCAAGTAAATGGTAACTAATTAATCCAAGAGGTTTTAGAATGTTTTCACATTTAAATAAGAACGAGAACTGATATTTCCAAAGATCCTTAGAGCTAATTTTCAAAAAAAGAGTAAATGCTTTCACTATGAAGTAATAGGGTAAACTTTGATTTCCAAGGTAGCGTTTGAGCTATGCTTTTGAGCACTAATCTCACATCACTTAAGGAAGTGTGTTTTAAAAACATAAGAGCTAATATAATAATATTTTGGGAGTAGTATTGATCATCGATATTGTCATGACCTGAGCCTAAACCCAAGACACTGCTGGCACTCGAAGACCATCGCTGGCCTTGAGCGAACCCTTGGTGTGGCTTTCTTAACTCAATGGAAGACTCAAAGCATAAATACAAGTATGAAAATTCACTTACTCAACTGTATAAAAGTTAACTTAGAACATTTTTTAAAAATAAAACATTTAACTTAGCCAAATGGAAACTCAAGTCTTAGTACATAATAAATGACAATGTAAAGACAACTGAGTGCTAACTGTCTATCTATGAAGCCTATAATAACTGAGATAGATGTCAGACAAGACCCCTGATCATCCTAAAAACTGAAATAAAACTAAAATTAATGCAAAAGGACTACTATGGAATATAAGGAGGCTCACTAACTGACTCTGAGTTGGTCACTGGATCAATGGTGCGTTGGGTTCCGATCCTAGTTCCCTACGTCTATATCAAAATACGATGCTTGCCAACTGGTATCAGTATAATGAATATATGATTATGCGAGTTCGAATGCTAAACCAATATATGCTTGAAAGAGATTATGAAAGAAATACTAAAATTGACTCTTCTAAACTCATGAATGCTTAACTTGACTCATTTCATTATAAAGCAGTTTAAAAAAAGTGCAATATAAAGAAAAGGAAAATTGTTTAAAACATGATGTCAACTCATAATTATTATAGCATAAAGACATATCGTGCTTTCTCTCAAAGTCTACTTGTCCAATGCGTAAATGAAGTCACATACCCCCATTCATACTAAGTAGAACCCCTTGAGGAACAATAAAATTACTATTATGGGAGTTTCATTAACCGAAAACCATCACTTAAGAGTTATAGTGATGATACAATGTTATTAGGCCCACGCTGCCCGGTTATCCTTTACCTTGCCATTGTATAGGACCTGAACTACTAAGTGGATCCACTAGTCTATTATGAAAAGGGTTCATCTAAAAAGTATGACCAATTTCTATCCATGATGGCTACATGGTTTATGGAGACTTGAGTTAATACGAATTCGCATCCCCATATTGTGCTCAATACTACTCCCAAAAATATACTTAGCTCATAAGTAATTAAAACAAACTTCTTTCTTTAGGTTGAGATAACTATTCAACATATCGCTTAAAATCTCTCTTGAAATTAATGTTCCCTTTTCTTAGTCAAAAAACTTTTGGAAATCCCAGTTTCCTCTTATCTTAAATGTGAAAACGGGTATAAATTCTTTTGGGAATACTTGGTTCCCCATAGGTTTTTGAGAATTGCACTCAACTCTGTACTCTTAGCTTAACTTGAAACTTTTAGTCTTATAACAAAGTTAAAACATTTGTGAAAGACCTTGAAAACTATGATAAACTTCACTTCACTTGACTCTTGACTTTGATCTTAACTCTTACTTGTATCGGCTTTTAATTGATACTTGAATTGCATTATGGATTCAAGGATTATGATTTGTGTTAGGAAATACCTCATGATATTTAGGAATGATTTTGAATATCTAAACATGAGAAAAAGTTATGAAATCACCATCTTGGAACAAGTCCGCGACGCACAGATGTTCCTAAATAATTATTTATGAAATTAAATTTTGAGACAGTGGAGTCTGCGTTCTGTTCGCGACGTTGTCCTACTTTTGTTCACTTGGGAATAGATCCATGACGCAAATATGGTACCTATTCCTTTGTCTGACTCTTTCCTCTTGGTTTTCCATCCCTAATTCACCTATACTCGACTATTGTTCTCAAACAAATTTTATGATTCTGATACCCAACATATGTTCTCAAGAACCTAACTCAAGATAACTCTAAAACATAACTTAAACATCTCAGAAACTCCACAATTCAATCCAATTCAAGAACAACATTCAAATTCAAGTTCATGTCACGAACATCAACTTTCAAACTCTTTTAGGACGAATTACGCTGAACTAAACATGTTTGGCACATGGGTGAACAAACTCAACGCTATGAGACTCACATACATTGTAGGTTTGACCCCCAACGAAATCCATAGGTTATTCGTGACAAACTCGATGATATGGGCTCTTTTTTCCTTTCTTCTTCTCTTGCATTCTTTCTCCCAAACCCTAACCTTTCTTCAATAGTGTAAAACTCACAAACTTCAGTTTGGACCCTTAATAATAATACCAAAAACGAATTGAAATAAAATTGTAAGGGAAAGTCCAAAACACCTTTTAAAATCTGGATGAGACTCTCCTTATTCCAACAACCCAACTTCCAAAGGGCATAATTCACTCATACAAACTCAGAATCGCGCAAACTCGGCAATGTTGCAAAGATAATTCGAAGAGATTTTTAACCAAATCTTGAATACACCCTACTCATCCTGACCTATGAGTTATAGCCTATTTAAGTTGGCCAAAACTCATTTTTTTCTAACTTGAGTCAATTTCAAGATTTTAATTCTTTCCAAAAATGATAATTTTAAACTATAAGCATTTTCGTAGTTATTTCAAATAGCTATTTCAAATTTCGAGATGTTAAAGATATGGGGGAGAGTTCTGACAACTCAAAAACCCCATTAACCATGTAGCCCCTTTGGGTATAAAAAGGGTCATACTTTTTAGATGATTCATTTGGTGTTTATTAGCATAAACTAGTGTATCCACTTATTAGTTAAGGCTCTATACTTATGGCGAGGTATAGGATGGACCTAACAGCGTGAGGTAAAATGTTGTATCATCACAATAACTCTTACGTGATGGTTGTCGATTGGAGAAACTCTCGCAGAACGTAATTGTATTTTATATACACAGTTTATTTGTAATTTTAAAATATATCAAAGAATTGTATTGTATATTTATATACATCTAGAGTAGAAACCATCTTTTAATCAACTCTTTTTATATTGCACTTGTTTTAAAACTGCTTTATATTCAGTCATGTCAAGTTCAGTTCAGCCAGGTCAGTTCTTCAGATTCATTTCAAGCCTATGTTGCATTTAGCATTCCAAATCGCATACTTGTACATTCAATGTACTTATGCCAGTTGGCCTAAATCGTACACAGGTAACTAGGATGGTCATCAAGCACATCATTGATCTATTGAGTAGTTCAAAGTCAGATGGTGAGCCTCTTTGCATTCCGAAAGACTCCTTTTATTTCTTTCACTTATTTTCAGTTCATTAGGATGTTGTGGGGTTTGTCCCAACATCCATTGTAGTTGTTATAGATGATTCATAGATAGTAAGACACCTAGTTATGAGACTTTAATCTTTGTGTTTCATATGTTGTGCTATGAGACTAGAGTATCCATTTTGTGTGGAATGTTTCTTTTAATATTATCAGTTTATTTCACATGTTCTTTATTCAGATTATTCTTGTGTATTATGTCTTCAAGTATGTAAGTAAGTCAGGCCAAGGGTTCTATTGGGACCAACATGCTCTCCAAGTGCGAGTCCCTCCCATTGTGTAGGCTCGATGCGTCACATACATAATGGGCAAGCCTATGGTACTTTGTGCATACGTATGATTTTTATTTATGGGTGTGAGTTGTTATTTGATGCTAAGTCCTTAATTGATGTAAATCTTTTGAATTGACTGTGTGTACTATTTCTTCTTGTGAGGGCACTTGTCTCATGATAGATAGGTGATTATATTAGCTTTCTTTGATGAGTAGGTGAGCAAGCTTAAATTTAATTAGTTTATAGTCCTTCCATGAGGTTAGGAGGTTAGAGGTTTGATATTTATTTGTATATCTTTCATGATTATAGAGAAGACTACTTGATGTTTTTAAATTTCTTTATGGCCTTATTGTTTGTATCAATGATTTTTAAGATAAGTTTGAATGTGTGCTCGAGGATGACCAAAATTGGTAGTGCGGAGTAGTGATGTAAGGCAAAAATACACATTTTAAATCATTACTTTCCTCATATTTACTACTTATAATTTTCCTTTTTTAGCATAGATTTTATGAATTATGCTAATAGTGTATTTTATTTGTAGTTTTAAATTGATGGAAAAATGAAGAAGTTTGGAGCTAAAGAGAATTAAAGATGTAAGATTGAAGAAGGAAATAAAGAAGACAACATCATGGATTAAATTGAATATGATATTATACATACATACATACATACATACATATATATATATGTGTGTGTGTGTGTGTGTGTTTGAATCAAACGCTGCAAAAGAGAAAGAAAGAAGAAAGAAAGCATACAAGCTGCCACGTGGCAATAATATGAAGGACCCAATTGTGTGAGGCAGAGGACGAAGTACAGTTTCACGTAAAATCCAATTCCGTTAAGGTTTTGTGTTCCAAATTTTTTTTGGACATAATTACTTTATTTAGGGTTTTAACATCTATAAATAGTTCAGCAGAATAATTATTAGGCGAGGAAGATACAATGTAGAAAATAACTTTTGATTTAGGGTTTTATCTTTTGTTTCTCTTTTATTTGTTTGACAACTTTTCTCTGAATGATGGGTTATTGCTCTACGTTTATGTGGAGCTAAACTTTTCATTTTTGGGTTGTATTTACTTACAATATAATATTATTGTTTAGTGAGTTTTATTTGGTATGATTTGCTTATAAAATTAGGTTTTCTTATATTTTTGTGATTACTATTTAGATGCTTTATCACCATTGAAATAAACATATTATCAGAATTAAACTCGGGAGATGAATAAGAGGATTGAACATAGAATATAAGGAGTATGATTTTCTCTTAATAGTTACGGTTAATTTGTATCTAGGATAGGTATATACCTAGAAACCATGCTTGGTCACTATACACGAAGAAATCGTAGTGCTCGGTATTTAACCCATCATGTCCCCGCTCAATGATGTAGTTAGAATTTTATTTATTGTAGGTGATTAGAGGTCGAGAGATTATGATAATACAATTAATCCTGTGAATCAATAACTAGATAATAAAATAAGTTGATCAAATTGATTTTAAACATGATTGTTAGTTAAATTATAATCCTAGATCGATTTATTGATTGATTGTGTAAACATCTATCTTTTCTTAGTAAATTATTTTTTAGTTATTTTACCTTTACTTTTAGTCTAGTTAATATAGTCATGTGTTGAAATTCTCCCCTTAAATAAATAATTAGAAAAAATATAATTTAGTAAGAATAATTAATTGACAAATTCTTTAGATTCGATAATCCGATTCTTTTAAGAGCCACTATATTACTTGTGAGACCGCGTACTCTTGCGTGTTAAATTTGTAGAAACAATTTTTTGGAGGGAATGAATTCCTAGTTTTTGCCTTTTTATTAAGTCTTTCCATTTTTTAGGATGGTTTCTTTGATTTTGTTTTCGGTTTTTTTCTTGAGGATTGTCCCCTTTAAAAAAGTGTGTTTTATTCTATTTTATTTATAGGAATAATTTTTATTTGGAATTAAAATAAAAGAACCTTTGGATTTATGTGATACTTGCTACTTGTACCTATTTTTTAGTAGTACTTTCTTGTTAATGCTTGATTGCTTGTGAAATTGCAAACTTTTTGACCTCTAGGTTCATGCTTGTGACTTTTATATATTTATTCTATTTTGTAGTTTGTTATGATCTTTTTTCTCTTAGAAGTGGAATTGATCCATCTTGATTGATAGTTGTGCCATGTTTGTTGAGGTTTTGTTTATTCCACATTTTGCATCCTAATTTAGAACCTACCCCTCATAATATTGAAGCGAAATAAAAAATGTTGTTTTATTTAGGAGATGATAATACGTTTTCTTTGATTTGATTGGTAAATTTTTGCCTTTTTAGATATTATATTACTATTTAGCCCTTTTAAACCTGTAGCATTTTGTTGGTAGCCATATTTTTCCCTAAACTATTTTGTTGAATTCCTAGTTTTTGCACCTTTCTTCTTTGAGAATTATAGCATGAACTTATTCTAATTGCTAATTCTGGAAAAAGAAGGAATGGTTAAGTGAAAACATAATCAACGATAGCTACAAATTGCTTAAAGAATCCCTCTTTAAAATAATGTGATGTGAAAAAAGAAAGATGAACAAAAGAAGTTACCTTGATGATGGCCCTGGTCCTTCCAAGGACATCGTGCGCCTTAGTGCATGTAAAATACGTAAGTTGAGGGTTACTATTAGGAACAAAAATTGTTAAAAAAAAGAGAAAAAAATGATTGAAACGTTCTTGAGATGATGAGAATTACTTTTGATATAATTGTTGAAAAGAGAGTTGAAAATAGAGAGAAGAAAATAATGGGTGATGAAGTCTAAATTGTAAAGTGCTTAAGGAAGTGTAAGTCACTATTATATTGTTTTCCTACCCATTCCCTAGCCTACTTTAAAATCCGTTTAAGTCTTATTTGATACTATTCAACAATTCTTATATAGTGGATATGTACATAATGGGCAAGACTATGGTTCTTTGTGAATACAGCTGAATTTTATTTTTGAGTGTGAGTTGTTATTTGATGTTAAGTCTTTAATTTATATACAATCTTTTGAATTGAGTTTTTGGACTATTTCTTCTTCTGAGGGCACTTGTTTCATGATAGATACATGATTTTACTAGCTTTGTTTGATGATTGTATGAGAGCAAGCTTAAATTTGACGAGTTTCGAGTCCTTCTTTAAGGTTAGGAGGTTAGAGGTTTGATATGTTTTTGTATATCTTTCATAGTGATCGAGGTGTACTTTATGTTTTTAAATATTCATATGGCCTTATTGTTTGTATCAATGTTTTTTTGAGATGAGGTTTAATATTTTCTCGAGGACGAGTAAAATTTTAAGTGTGGTGTGGTAATGTGCGGCAAAAATGCATATTTTAAATTATTATTTGCCTCACATTTATTATTTATACTTGTCTTTTTGAGAATGGATTTTATGAATCGTGGTTATGTAACGACCCGAACAGTCTTTATTTAGAAAGGTATAGATGGTGCGAAAATTCCGTACATTGTCCCGTTACAGCGGGACTGGTGAAGTTGGTGCGGCGCGTATGCAACGTCAAGTTACTCCGCTAAAGCGGGATCGGCAAGGCAAAACTTTATTTATGAGAAATTTTTATTTTTCCATGTTTTTAAAATACCCTAATAGGTCGTAAATTACCCTAGAAACCTCAAAAAAAAATTCAAGTTCGGAAAAGAAGGAGAATGAACTTTCTAGCATAGATATGGCGGAATCTTATGAGTTCGTGTCTAAATTCACTGTAGAGAACCCATAAAATCTGGAAAACGGAATCAAAACCTATTAAAATTGCTTGGCGCCCAGGTAGGTTAGGGTTTTATGTTTGAGTAGTTGCAAATCCATGCATGTCATGTAATATATGAATTTAACATTATGAGGTATGTGTAGACCTTCGTGCACCGAGTAATTTGTGAGAACTTGCTATAATTCATTGTTTATTAGGTTAGTATCGTGTAGATATGATAACCGGTCGAGGTTCTCAATTGTGTTCTTGAATGGGTTTCTTGTTATGTTATGGTACTGGTAGGAGGAAGGATTCTGGAATGTACTATCTTTAACCGTTGTAGTGATAATTGTGATAAACAGTTGTAGTTAGATTTATAAAAAATAGTAGCAAAACATTGCGAAGAACTAGGATTAGACTTGTGTAATTCCGTAAGAAAAAAACAAGGAAAACCATACGTAATTAATCATGTGAATAGGTGATGGTTGTGATCCTATGATTGTGTGATATACACTTTCTTTGTTTCGTTGTGATACTTGTATATGTATGCATGTTCAATATTTATCATAGATGTTCAATGGGATATATGAGTATCAATACCATGAAATCATGACTTAAATTATCTTGATGCGTTATTGATATGTGTGATTGGGATCGTCTGCCACATTGCAACAACTAACTTGGATCAGATTTCCACGTTCTGGAATAGTAATTGGGATCGGGTGCAACATTTGGGCATACTAACTAGGATTGGTTGCCACATTTCGGCATAAAACTTGGATTGGATTTCCACGTTCCGGTATGCTAACAGTTTGACTTTAAGTCCCGTGAGAGGGTCAACTAATTTTGATAAAATGCGTACAGTGAAATATGTTATTCTCAATATCGTGAGGTGTGTATATTTATCTATATGTTGGGGTGTTTTATTTATATTTTAATGGAAGCTTAAGGGTGGTAGTTCTACTTGTAGTATACAATGTGGTTAGTATGTATAAGTTATGATCTAATGGACCTTAAGTGTGGTAGCGGTATTTGTAGTATTCAGTGTGGTTTATATGTTTAAGCTTTGATCTAATGGAACCTTAAGTGTTGTAGTGGTACTTGTAGTATACAATGTTTTTAGTATGTTTAAGCTAAGATCTAATGGAACCTTAAATATGGTAGTGGTACTTGTTGTATACAACGTGGTTAGTATGTTTAAGTTATGATCTAATGGAACCTTAAGTGTGGTAGTGGTACTTCTAGTGTACAAGGGGGCTAGAATATTAAGATATTATCAAATAGAATCTTAAGTGTGGTAGCGATACTCGTAGTATACAAGATGGTTAGCGTGTTTTGGTTGTAACCTCATAGTAAAAATATAGGTGGAAATTGGAGGGTGTTCTAAGAAAAGGCTAAGGGTGGAGAAGCAAGGGTTCCAAATATGATCTTTTATTGTTCTATTATATATTGTTCTGTTCATATATTATTAGGTGGGCGTCGGATTGACCGATTATGCCTACCAGTACGTGTGGTTGTACTGATACTACTCTTGTTATGTCTTTTTTTACATAGTCTTGATGCAGGATTGGTGATGTTTCCTTACGTGAAGACGAAGAAATCATCCAACAACTTTGACTTTTCATCCCGCATGGTGGAAGTTTTTTCTTTTGTTAAATTTGTTCTGATATTCTCTTAGTGGCTCGTGTAGTTCCTTGGGGATTGGTAGATTATTTTGTATAATTGAGGAAAGTTGTATTTTGAATGGGTTAATTCTTAAATTTTCTTAACTTGCCTTCATTTTCTTTCAGTTCCGCATGTTTTCTGGTTGTTGGGTTATGAGGGTTCTCCTACGTAGGTGTTAGAGTAGGTGTTCGCACGGCTAGATGGATTGGGTCTTCACAACTTAATAGTGTATTTTATTTGTAGAATTAAATTGGTGTAAAAATGAAGAAGTTTTGAGCTAAAACAAATTAGAGATGAAAGATTGAAGAAGGAAATTAAGCAGGCAACTTAATGGATTGAATTGAATGTGTGTGTGTGTGTGAATCAAACACCGTAAAAGAGAAAGAAAGAAGAAAGAAAAAATACAAATTGCCATGAGGCAACAATATGAAGGACCCAATTATGTGAGGCGGCGAACGAAGTACAGTTTCATGTAGAATCCAATTCCGTCAAGGTTTTGGTTTCCCAATTTATTTTGGACTTATTTATTTTATTCATAGTTTTCTACATCTATAAATAGTTCATAAGAATAATTATTATGGGAGGACGATTCAATGTAGAAAATAACTGTTGATTTAGGGTTTTATCTTCTTTTTTTAATCTTTTATTTATTTTACATCTTTTCTTTGAATGATGGGTTGTAATTGCTCTATTTTTATGTGTAGTTAAACTTCCCCTTCTTGGATTATATTTACTTAAAGTATAATTGATTAGTGATTTTGAGTCGACATGATTTGTTTATCATATTAGTTATTCTTATATTCTTGTGATTACAATTTTGGTTCTTGATCACCATTGAAATAAATGTATTGTCCGAATGAATTCGGGAAAGAAATAAGATGATAGAATGTGGAATATAAGGAGCATGATTTTCTCTTAAGAATTAAGGTTAATTTGTATCTAGGATAGGTATATACCTAGAAACCATGCTTTGTCACTATACAGGAAGAAATTGTAATGCTCGCTACATAATACATCCTTTCCCCGGTCAACAATGTAGTTAGGATGTTATTTATCATAGGCGATTAGAGGTCGGGAGACTATGATCATACATTTAACCCTTAGGATTAATAACTATATAGTCAAATAAGTTGATCAATTTGATGCTAAACATGATTGTTAGTTAAATTATTATGCTAGATGGATTCATTCAGTTATTGTGTAAACATCTATCTTTTCTTAGTTAATTGTTTTTTAGTTAGTTTATCTTTATTTTAAGTTTAGTTAATATAGTCATCTTTTGAAATCATCCCCTTAAATAAATAATTAGAATTAATATAATTTAGTATGAATAATTAATTGACAAGTCTTTCGGGTTAGATAATCCAATTATTTTAAGAGCCATTATATTACTTGTGGGACCGCATACACCTGCGTATTAAATTTGAAGCAACACAGCTCCTTCTCTAAAATGGATATAAGAGTTGATAACTCTTTCTCCATATTACCTAAAAGAGGTTTCATCAAGAAATCTAAATTATATTTCGACATCTCATTCAGTTTTCTTAAAAGAGAATCAAGGAAGATCAATCCATAAAAGGTGGACAATTGAGGGTGTGTTTGGTATGGAGGAAAATGTTTTCCATGGAAAATGTTTTCCTAGAAAATATTTTCCTAGAAAATAAGTAGATTTTGAACTTATTTTCTCATGTTTGGTTGGTGAGTAGAAAATATTTTCCCGGAAATGATTTTTAGTGTTTGATTTATGAATGAAAAATATTTTTGATAGACATCTTTTATTTTTAGTAGAGTAAAAAATAATTTATGAAATTGAATATATTTTTTAAAAATAAAATTATTATTTTTTTGGAATGGTGGTGGGGGTGGGTGGGGTGGGGGTAGTGGGTGTGGACAGGGGGAGGGGGTAGGAGTGAAAAAATAAAAATTCAAAGTTGATAGTATTTTTAAAAAACAAAATTATTTTTTTTTTTTTTTGGGGGGGGGGGGCTGGTAGGGGGCTGGCCGGGGGTGTAGGAGTTTTAAAATAAAAATTTGAAATTGAAAATATTTTTAAAAAGCAAAATTAATTTTTTGGGGAGGGGGGGGGCTGGCCGGTGGTGGGTGGGTGGGTTCAGGGATCGGGTGAAAAAATAAATTTTGAAATTGAAAATATTTTTTTAAAATTGATGTTTTTCCCAAAAAAATGTAATTTGAAATTGGAGGAGAGTTTTGGAAAATGTTTTCCTTAATTTTTGAAGGGAAGTCATTTTCCTTAATTTTGAGGAAAATGAGTTGATTTGGAAAACATTTTCCAAAACTTTTGTCCCAATCAAACATGGGAAAATTGAAAAACATTTTGCAGAAAATGTTTTTCTTCATACCAAACACACTCTGAGATGGAGTAAGTTTTAAGGACTTGTAGTAAGTCTCCACTTGTTCCATTAGATCTTTTGCTTTCTCCAATATTTGTATTGAGCAAATACATATTCTGCTAGTATCATCTTTGCTTATAGATCTAGGAAGAAGTTTTTCTATGACATATATAACATCACCTGCTATGGCTCAAACTTTTTCTATAACCTCATTGAACCAGTTACCGCTAATAACATCATTTGACACATCGGCATCAAGGAAAATCAGTAAGAACTCTATTGCCACATCAATATTTTGAGTAAAGACACTATCAGGAAATTTCTCAAGGTTTTATTTTTTGAGATACATCAACATACTATGGATATGATGAGAAAATTATTTTTGGTAATTTCTTGTCCTTGAAAATTCTTGAATAAATAAACTTTGAAGCCTTTAGTTCACTATGAAAGATCTTTTTTCATTTCAAGCTCCACTAACACAATCAAGAATAGTAGATAGGAACATTTATACATGATATCATAATACTCATATGTATCGACCTCATCAGTAACAATGTAGCCTAAAATATCAAGACAAAGGTGTCCCACACTGTTATCCATGAAACGAATTTGAGTCTCCAAACATTCTAGCTTCTCATGGTTGACATAAACATTTATCTCTGTGCCATATAAGTATGTCAAAAATCTCAGTTTCTTTTGAATAATTTTCACTTGTTTTATAATTTTGTGTATTTCAAGGTATTCTTCAGGAGGGTCAGACCTAGCTCCTTCTGGTTACATCATTAGTAAATCATTTAGATTCTTTCCGAGCCAATCCATTTATTCCTACATATCAAAAACTCATAATTTTCACTTAAATGGTATTACGTTCCATAAATTCCAAATACCAGGTGCCACACCTTACTCTGCTCAAATTGGTGAAGTTCCTCTTGCATGGAATTTACCCAATCAACATCTTTGAAGTCTTTCTTGATGTTTTGGGCGGAACATTATATATGAATGTTGAGAATGCCACCTTATTTCTATTTTTGGATTTGGTATGCATTCCATATTTTAATGGATAAATGAGGTTATCAAGACGATGAGATGATTGGTGTTTCCACCATGACTTAACATTCAGGGTTGAGGTTGATCAACTTGCTCAACTTCATCTTCAGAATCATCATTCCTAGGTTGAAGTGAGTTCTCAGGCTCAGCATTTCCAGATAAAATAGGTCTCTCATCAGTTTCATCACCCTGACTTCTTCAGTAAGAACAGGTTCAACAATAGTAGGATATTGACTTTCTTTAGTATGTAACTCATTCACCCCATATCTCTGAATCTGAAGAAGTTCTTCCGGCTCATCATCATCTTTGTTCTTCAAAATTTGTGAGATCACAAGTTTCACTAAAACTCACATGAACGGTTTCTTCAATGCACAATGTTCTCTTATTGTAAACTCTATAAGCACTACTTGAAGAGGAATAACCTACAACACTCCTTCATCACTCCCGGGATCGAGTTTTTCTAGATCATCCTTCATATTGCTCAACACAAAACATTTGCACCCAAAAGCCAGTAGATAACTCACTTTAGGATTTCTGTTATTGAGTATCTCATAAGGAGTTTTGTTTAATAGATACCTGATCAAACACTTGTTGGTAATAGAACAATTAGTGTTGATTGCTTCAGCTCAAAAATTCTTAGGGAGCATGGTTCTGGCAATATAAATCAGAGTTTTGTTCTTCCTTTCAATAACAACATTTTGTTGAGGTGTTGTAAGAGCCGAGAAGTTATGATGAATTCCATTTTTAGCACAAAATAGTCTAACATTGCATTTTAAATCTCAATTCCATGATCAGACTTGATCTCTGCAATCTTGTAGCTCAGCTTTATCGGAATCATTTTGGAAAAAAAATCATCAACACGTCATATGTCTCATCCTTAAATTTAAGAAACATAGTCCAAGTGAACCTTGAACAATCATCCACAACCACCAGAATATATTTCTTTCCACCACTACATTGAATTTTCAAAAGCCCATACAGATTCATGTGAATTAGCTCGAGAGGTCTTCATAAACTCACTGGCTTTTTTTATTTGAATGATGATCTAGTATTATTCCCTTTGACACACGCATCACACACCTTGTAATCAATGAATTTCAATTTTGATAAACCAGGAACATGGGCCCCGGATACAAGTTTGTTTAACAGAGAGGAGCTCACATGACCAAGTATTCTGTGCCACAAGTTAGCATTTTCACTTTGGGAACTAGGTTAGATCATCTCCCTGAGCAGTATCAAGGTTAGTCACATACATATTCTTGGACCTTCTACCCGTTAGAATCACTTCTTTTGTTGACAAGGGAGTAAAAATGCCATTTCCTCATAGAAATCTGACCTCATTGCCTTTATCACATATTTGATATACACTAAGAAGAGTATGTTTCAGACCATTCACATTGTAGGAATTCTCAATAGAGTGTTTAACTGATTTTCCAATTCTTCCAAAACCAAGAATATACCCTATCTTTCCATTACCAAAAGAAACACCTCCACCTTGAATTTCCTTGAGTGTGAGGATATTTTCAATCTTTCTAGTCAAATGCTTTGACGATCCACTGTGAATAAACCGCATTGACTACTACTTCCTTTAACCCCCTGCAATAAAGATTACCTGTCAGATTTGGGAACCAATTTAAGTTTGAGTTCCCAGAGAGCGGATAAAGTCATAATATGAGAACTCGTTGTCCATTGAGGCAAAATAGTCTTCTCATGTTAGAAGATCTAGAAATAGGAGAAGGTCCCTTGTTCTGTGTGTCTTTTTGTATGGAAAGTTTTACTTGAGAGAATTTCTAAGATGGACAATCCTTCTTCAGATTACCATTGAAAGAACAATCAAAACACAAATTATTATGAGACACATACGCATACTTGCTATGAGGATTATAGCGAGGACTTATGTTCAGACTTCTTAAACCATTCCTGGTACTTGTTATTTGACCCTGAATGTTAATATTTGAAAGTAATTTTGAGTAATTAGTCCATTTCACATATTTTTTCAATTCTTATCTGACATGGGCCAGGTCCCTTCCCATCTAATATATTTTATCCAAGGCCATTGCAAGTCGGATTTCAATAGTATTCAAGCTAATTTCAAACTCTATTTGAAAGTTGTTGGCCTCTCCCTTTCTTCTGCCACATTTCTCACTAAATATCTTTAGTTTTTCCGTGAGTTCTAGATTTTCAGTCTCCAAAACTGTCAATTGTTCTTCCACAACAGATATATGATCCAACAAGGCTACCTTTTCTTTATTAAAAGAATCTTGGTTGTTGTTCATCAAGTATTTTTGAGATGTTAACTCAGTAACAGAGTCAATCTGAAAAACTTCTAGATTCCTCAACCTTATAACGGAGTCACCATACAAGTTTTCTTTAAGGTCAGAAAGGGTTACCTCTTCCTCATCTTCTTCATCATTAGATTTTTCCATGAAGGAAAACATGGTATCAAACACATTTCATCATCTTTAACTGCAAGCATTGATGCATCTTTAGGATTTTTTTACTCTTCTGAATCACTTGAGGAATCACCCTAGAGTATAAGAGCCTGCTTCACAACATAATCACAACAAATTATCTTTCTTCCTTATCGGGGATCGAGTCCTTTCTCTAGTCTTACTCTCCTCCAGGCCTTGGGTTGTCTTTGCGTTTGACCTTATGCATGGGGAAGTATCTCATTAAGAGCCCTGGCTTTCCACAGTTGTGGCATAGATCGTTTGCATTTGCAGTCCTGGTGCAGTTCCCTTCTTTCCAAAAACAATCATGTTTCCTCACTATTTTCTCAAATCTTCTAGTGTGGTATTCCATCTCCTCCTCTTCATTGGATGTATCAGCTGATGTCACCTTAAGAGCTAGTGACTTTTCCTTCTTCACTTCCTTCTTTGATGCTTCCTGATTTCTGTTCATCTCGTGAGGTTGAAGATATCCAATTAGAGTATCCATTCTGGCACCTTTAGGTCATTCGCTTTTGTAATAACATCAACCTTGCTTTCCCATGACTTAGGAAGAATTCGAAGAATCATCTTGACCTATTTACTTGGGTGAACAGGCTCTCCCAAAAAGCTAGCTCATTAGTGATTGAGGAGAATCTTGTATGCATGTCATAGATTGGTTCTTCCTCTTTCATAGTGAAGCTCTCATACTGGGTAGTCAACATATCTACCTTTGAATCCTTCACTTGCTTTGTTCCCTTATGAGCAGTCTTGAGGCAGTCCTAGATTTCGTTTACTGATTCATAAGCAAAGAAGCGATTGTACTCTTAATCACCTATACAACACACCAACAGTTTCTTAGTTTTCCCATTCTTCTCAATCTTATTCCTGTCAGCTTTATATTACTGTTGACGAGATTTCAGAGTGACTCTTGTGAATTCTCCATACTTTACTTCCAATGTAGGGACAAAGGATCCGTCTAGCACTACATTTCACGGTCTTCCACCATTAAAAAGTCGTGCATCCTCGTGTTCCACCAGCTTTTGAACTGGACTTTTAAGTGAGGTGTCCTGGTCGATGATTGTCCCTCTTTGAAGTTCAGTGGAGCAACCATATTTCTGCATGGATCTCTTTTGGTGTTAATTAGGTAGAGAACCCCTGCTTTGATACCAATTGTTAATATGTATGCATCTAATATCAGTAAATGGACCAGGTCCCTTGACACAATAAGAACTGTAACAAAAAAACAAAAGCCATAAAGTATGCAACACAAGTACTTTACGTGGAAACCTCATTTCTCATGGGCGGTGAAATCAACGACCTATACTAATAGGATTTAACCAAACTCAATTTAACTCTAAAACGAGAGATAATTCAGAATACAGACACTTGTAACCTAGGAATTTGACTCTAAATACCTTCCCCCCTAAGTGTAAAAACTCTACTACAAAGAAAGAACTAAGCAATAACTCTATTGACCAATAAACAACCTAACTCTAGATGATTTAGACTTCAACTAAGAAACAACTTTGTTACCCACTAAACTAATTAACTCTAGATGATTGAGGTAACCCTTAGAGATCATGTTTCTGGTCGTAAGGTAAGAAATGAATTGACCCATGGGCACTAAGCCACTAACCTTCCACTCTAAGCTTGGTTCATTTGAAAACTAAAAACGAACTATCCTAGTTCTACAATCGACTGAGGCATAACAGGAATGTAACCAATAAATGTGTAGAATGACATCGAAGTCTACCATTTCTAACACTACAAGATCTACTAAGGTGACTTTTTGAGAGACTATGACAGAGCATTTTTTGTATACCCATTTAGCTATAATAGGGCCAACAACTAGAGTAGAGACTTAGAAAGGTTGTAAGAGAGTTTTCGGACTAACACTGAATTTGACTGCTACATAACGAGTTACAAAGGAGAGAGTAGACCCTAAATCTAACAATGCATAAACATCAAGGTCAAAGACTTGTAACGTACCAATGACTTCACTAAGAGAACCTTCCTGATCTTGGTGAGCTTGAAGAGCATACAACTTGTTTTGGTGTTGATCGCCACCTGTACTAGATGAGTTACCCTGTTAAGTCGGGCGACTTACTTGTGTTGCTGGAGTTGTAGACTGAGCTCTACCATTACTACCTCCTTGACCATGTCTAGAAGGACAATCCCTCAACTTGTGACAAGACTAACCGCACCCAAGTCATCCTTCCTTTCCTGCGAGGCACTCGCCTTGATGGTTCTTACTACACTTAGGTCAAGTGGGGTAAGTATTGGTTCTTGAAACACTTCCCTACAACTTTGAGCTTGGTGCCCTAACCTTCTGATCATACTTGTTCTTGGTGGATGGAACACTAGTTGATGAAGGGGTTGGGGTTGAAAATTACTACTGAGTCTGCGAGAGATTTCCATCACTCGATTTCTGCTGAGAATATTCTTAGTTTCTAGTACGCAGCAGGCTACCCACGAGACATGGAAAGGGACCTAGGACCACAAGTGATCCCAATCTAACCCTGTTGGCATGATCATTAGCATAGTAAATATCCCTTATAAACTTTCTACGGAATACTTAGTTCCCTTATATCTTTTGAGAAATGAACTCAACCCTTTACTCTTTACTTGACTTGAAACTTTTGATACTAATCAACTCTTCACGCGCGGAATATTTTCCCTTATACTTTTTGGGAGGATAGACTTCAACTCTTACTTTTTCTTTAACTCAAAGCTTGAGCCTTATAAAGAAGTCAAAATGTTTAAATAAGACTCTTGGAAACTTTAAGAAACCTTACTTCAACTTATTTCATCGCTTTAGACTTGACTTCTTAACTTCATTAACATTGATCGTAACTTTCCTTGAATTTAATTATGGATTCAAGATTCACGACTCATGTTTACGGATGATTTCATGATGTTTATATGTAACTTAGAGTGTTGGAATCAACTAAGAAATGTTGGTACATCTCTTGGGAACTAATACGAAAAGATAGGGAATGAATAGGGTCTCAAGGTGACCTTTGCGCACTGAGAGGCGCAGAGCGCCAGAGCCTGAGGCACAAACCCTAGTCTGAGATACTCTGGCTGGTGCGGCGTACCAGAGCCTCTTAGATAGAGGCTGTCTTGAGGAGCTTTTGTTGGCCCGATGCCCTAGGGTCTTTCATACGGGACCTCCAACTTTTCTTCTCCATTTTTCATCTCCAAACCTTCTAAGCTTCCATGGATCTCACCCCAATCAGTTAGGATCACTAATGATTAGACTGGAAAAACAACCTGAAAACATGAATCCAACTAGAAAATGCTACAACTCAACCAACAAGAATTCAATAATTGTTCATCAAGAACTTCAATATTCAAATACCAATCTATCCAAAACTCACTGAATTAACCATATTGGTGTGTGGTGAATGAACCCAACACATAAAGATCTCACATACCTTCATACGGATCAACCCCGAGGATTTCTACAAGCCAAACTTTGACGATCTTGAACATTCTTACTTCTTTATCTCCTTTCTCTTCTTTTTTCTTCTCTCAGAATCCTAACTTGTTTTCTAAAAGCGTGAACTGAATAAAATCAGTCTAGACCCCAATTTTTTACCTAAAAACGAAATAAAATTATTGGGTAAGGAAATGACAACTTTGTCCTTCTCAAATCCGAATTGGACTATCTTTAATCTAACAATCCAACTTCCAAAAGGCATAACTCACTCATACAAAATCAAAACCACGCAAACTCGGCGGAGTTGGAAAGTTCCCTCCAAGGGATTTCAAACCATATCAAGAACTACCTCTAACTCATCCGGAGCTAGAAGTTATGGCTGTTTAAAGTTGACAAAAAACTCATGTTTTCCTAACTTAAGAAAATTTCCAGATTTTAATTCTTCCCAAAACTTACTATTTCAACTTCTAAGATTCTTCCTTACTGTCTAAATTTGCGAGATGTTACAATATCTCCCCCTTTGGAACATTCGTTTTCGAATGAGATTACTTCTTACTAGTCTTATGGTGTAACATCCTACATTAAACTCATACACTCAACAACAAATTATAAACACAACATGCCGACTTAATATCAATGCCATGAAAAGGATTAGTACTTCAATTTGGAACTTCTCCGAATTTGAAGAGATGTAGGTACCTCTTCTGCCTATCCTCTTTAGCTTCTCAAAGCTTTTTTACAAACTGATTTCCCTTTTTACCAAATCTAATAACACCATTCATGGGTAACTTTTTAAAGTAATTCAATCATCTACCATTGGTACACACAACCTACCTTGATATCTCTATACACCATCTCCCCCTTGTTCAAAAGCCGTCAATTTTTGCTTATGAACACTTGCCTTTAATTCAAGCCTGATAGGGTCTTGCTCTTGCTTACCTTTTATTTCTCTCACTAATGATGATTCAAACCCATTCATCACCACTACTCCTCCTTCTGTGTAATTCATTAATAAAACTCCTAATCGGGAAGTCTATGCACCTCCTTTTGCTAACTCCTTCTTATCTTCCTCAAAATGGACAATACTACTCATAGACAACCTTCTTTGCCTGAGATTAAGCTCTTTCGAAGGAAATACTTCAACAACCAACTGTAAGCCTTGGGTTGCATAACATTTTCTTACACACTTTGAACATTCTAGAGGCATAAGATATAACTTTGCAATTGTGTATTAACACCCAACCTAAACAAACTCTAGATGCATCAGAATACAAAATGAAAACTTGAGTACTTTCGGTAAAGTCAAGACTAGGCAGTAGTTAACTTCTTTTCCAATTCCTGAAAGCTTTTCTAACAAGCTTGAAACCATTGAAACTGAATTGTCTCCTAAGTTAATTTGGTCAAATAAAACCCTTCTCTAGAAAATCCTTCAACTACTCTTTCAGCTCTACCGGTGCCATTCTATATGGAGGAATAGAGATAGGATGAGTACTTGGAATGATGTCTATATCGAAGTCTATTTATCTCTGAGGAGGGACTCCGGATAGATCATTAGGAAAAACTTGTGGAAACTATTTTACTATAGAAACAGACTGAATAGGAGGTATCTCAACACTTGAGTCAATAACACGGACTAAGTGATAGACACACCCCTTGGAAACTAACGTCTTTACCTTAAGGTACTAAATTGAATGACCCATATGCACTTTTGAATTGCTTTTCCACTCTATAACTGGTTCACTTGAAATTGGAACTTGACTACTCGAGTGCTAAAATCTATAGATGCATAATAAGCATGAAGCAAGTCCATATCAAGAATGACAATTGAAATCTAGTCTAACAAAATTAAATTAGTTATGGTATTCTTGTGATCTACGAATGGGTAAATCATAATAGACTCGCTCTGCTAGAACAGACTGACCAACAGGTGTAGAAACATATAATAGTTTACTAAGTTTCTCATGAATAATATAAAAGTTCATAGCAACATAAGGGGTTACAATAGGTAAACTTGATCCTGGATCTAGCAAAGCATAAACAGTAAAGTCAAAGACTTGAATCATACCTGTGATGACATTTGGCAAAACCTCTTGCTCTTGGTGACCGTTGATATCATATAGGTGATTTGTTCCTCCACCGGTACCATTTCCTTGCATGTTCTTTGGACACTCTTTCATGAAGTGATCCTCTTCTCCATACTTGAAGCAACCTGTCTGGCATTGACGACACTTTCCTGGGTGAGTTCTATGAAACCTAGCACTGCAGGAGCCCATTTACCTCATTGCACCTCATTACCTTCAGACTTGGCGCCTCTAGCTCTAAAGGGTTGCAAACTTCAACCATTATACTCACCATTGTTTCTGGGTGCAAGGGCACTAGCAGATGGTGGGGCAAGTCCCTTCTATTTTAGTTTGAAGGAAGACTTCGTACTACTCTTTTGCTGCCTGAACTCGTTGCCTGATGTCTTATCCCTTCTATTCTTAAGCCCTTCTATATCCTTCAGCTTATCCTCCTCAACTGGTTGTACATAGATCATTAGACTTACTATATTCATAAACCCTATCAACATTTTTGTCTTGCCTTCCTTGCTTGGCTGACGAGACAATCTAGCAACAAATAATCTAATCTTGCTCCTCATATCAATAACCATCTCTGGATCATATCGGGAAAGTAGTGCAAACTTCAGGGTGTACTCATGAACACTCATATACTCCTGATTAAGTGTTAGAAACTCTCTAATCTTTTCCTCTCGTAACTCATGGGGAATGAAACGTCCCATAAGAGCATTCTCAAACACAACCCAGCTCACTATTTGCACATCCATAGCCCTATTCCTTTTCCATTAGTGGAACCAGACTCTAGTGATACCCTTTAGTTGGTATGCAACTATTTCCACCATCTCAGCATCAACAACATGCAATATGTCAAAAAAATTCTCAAGTACTTCCACAATGTTCTCTTGATCCTCTGTGACACTTGCACCTGTGAAGCTTGGTGGATTCATCCCTAAAAACTCATGAATCCTTGAGGTATCAGCCACTTCATGTCGATTACCTCTTTGTCCAACTTGATGAGTCACAACTTGACATAACATCTGTATAGTCTCACGGAACTCAACATGGGTAATTTCTCCTTGAGGCTGCACTTCAGTTGCATTTGGCACCTCTTGTTCCTCAACCATTCTCTTGGCTAAACGACCTCTGACTTCTCTTCGTGTAGGCATGATCTCTAAAAACACGCGCAGGCTCGAATTAGAATGAAACTTTTTAGAGATAAACTCTAACGCACAAAAGGAATATGAAAGAAGTGAGGAATTCCTAAATGTTGTAGTCTCCTAATCATAGATGTGGCGCTCTTCACACCGATCAATAAGACTCAAAAAATACGTCTTCATAGACTACCTAGGATTCTTTAACCTTGTGCTCTGATACACAGTTTGTCATGCCCCAAGCCTACAACCTGGATATGCTCGACACTCGAAGACTATTGCTGTCACCAAGCGAACCCTTGGGCTGGCTTTCTTAACTCCACGTAAGACTTAAACACTAGAGAAATAACTCACAGAGAATAATTTTGAAATAATGCTTAGCCAAAATGGCAACTTAAGTCTGATCGTTTACAAGAGATATGAAAAGACTAAAGAAACTAACTCTATCTATCTATGAAGCCTCTAAATTAAAGATGGATGTTGGGATAGACCCCAATCATCCTAATAACTGAAAACTAAATCAAATAGCTAAATGATAAGGATGTCCTCTGGAATGAAGGAAAGCTCACCAACTGACTTTGAGCTACTCATTGGATCAACGACATGCCAAATGTTGATCCTAGTTACCTACATCTGCATTATGATACGATGCATGCCAACTGACATCAGTACATTGAATATACAAGTATGGGAATTGGAATGCTAAAAAATAACTTAAGATTGAAAATGAGTAAGAAAGAACACTTACCTTTGCTTTGCTCAACTTATGAATAACTAACTCATTTCATAATATAACAACTTAAAGCATGTGCAATATAAAGAAAAGTTTTTTAAAACATGGTTTTCAACACTGTATTTGTAAATATACCATTAACTCTTAAATGTATGTAAAAATACAAAATAATCTAAAGTAAACTCATTATCTTAGTAATAAAAAAACATTTCATGTTTCCTCTCAAAGTTTACTCGTGGAATGCATGAATGAAATCACATACCCCCATTCATACTAAGCAGAACCGCTTGAGAAACTATCCAACTATTGTTGTGGGAGTTTCTCTAAACGACAACTACAACTCTGAGCCTAAGTGGTGATACAACATCTCGCCCACGATGCCACAACTGTCCTATACTTTGTCGTCGCATAGAAAATCCTCATCCTAGTGGATCCACTGGTTCAACTCACGTGATCATTTAAAACGTATGACCCTTTAATACACATGATAGCTAAATGATTTACTTGGATACTTGAGTTAATATAAACTCTCATCCCACAATCGGTGCTCAATACTAATCCCAAAATATACTTTAGCTCATACTTTTAAAATAACTTCCTTCCTCTTGGTTGAGATAATTTGCTCAACCCCTTTTTAGCTTTAAAAACCTCTTTTGGAATCAATGTTCCTTTATCTATGTAAAACTTTGTCGGGAAATCTTAGTTTCTTTTTAACTTAAATGTAAAAACATTTATAAACTTTCTATGGAATACTTAGTTCCCTTATATTTTTTTGAAATGAACTCAACCCTTCACTCTTTACTTGGCTTGAAACTTTTGATATTAATCAACTCTTTAGGGAATACTTAGTTCCCTTATTCTTCTTTGGAGGATAGACTTAAACTCCTACTCTTTCTTTAACTCGAAGACTGAGCCTTAAAACAAACTCAAAATGTTTAAATAAGACTCTAGGAAACATTAAGAAACTTTACTCTAACTTACTTCATAACTTAAGACTTGACTTCTTAACTTCCTTGACTTTGATCCTAACATTCCTTGAATTGAATTATGGATTCAAGGTTCATGACTCATGTTTATGGATGATTCCATGATGTTTAGATGTACCTTAGAGTGTGTGAATCAACTAAGAAATGTGGGTACATCGCTTGGGAACTAGTACGAAAAGATACAAAAAGAATAGGGTCTCTAGGTGACCTTGGCGCTCTGAGAGCGCGGAGCTCCAGATCTTGACGAACAGACTCGGGTCTAAGATGCTCTGGCTGACTCAGCATGCCAGAGCCTATTAGACAGAGGCTGTCCTGTGGGACTCTTATAGGTGGTGCCCCAGGGCCTTTCAGACGGCACTTTCAACCTTTCTTTTTTGTTTTTCATCTCTTAACCTTCTAAACTTCCATGGATCTCACCCCAATCACTTAGGA
Organism: Solanum sitiens; assembly: GCA_016801875.1. NCBI lineage: Eukaryota > Viridiplantae > Streptophyta > Magnoliopsida > Solanales > Solanaceae > Solanum > Solanum sitiens. The sequence goes on from JABWTJ010000071.1 coordinate 2,277,694, forward strand.
TCACTAATAACCTCAATACCCAATTTATTAGACCCAAACAACAACCTAGAAACACGAATCCAATAAACTAGAATATGCTACAACTCAACCAACAAGAATTCAATAATTCTTCATCAAGAACATCAATATTCATCAACCAATCTTTCCAAAACTCGCTGAATTAAACATGTTGGTGTTTGGGTAAACGAACCCAACATAGAAAGATATCACATACCTTCATAGGGATTAACCCCAACGATTTCCACAAGCCGAACTTCGACGATCTTGAACGTTCTTGCTTCCTTATCTCCATTCTCCTCTTTTCTCTTCTCTAAAAACCCTAACTTGTTTTCTGAAAGCGTGAACTGAATAAAATAAGTTTAGACCGCAATTAATTACCCAAAAATGAAATAAAATAATTGGTTAAGGAAAACACAACTTTGCCCTTCAAAATCCGGATTGGACTATCCTTCATCTAACAATCCAATTTCCGAAAGGAATAACTCACTCATACGAAATCTAAACTGCACAAACTCGGCGGCATTGGATAGACCTCTTCAAAGTCTTTCCATATCAAGAACTACCTCTAACTCATCCTGAGCTAGAAGTTATGGTTGTTTGAATTTGACCAAAAACTCACTTTTTCCTAACTTAAAGAAAATTTCGAGATCTTAATTCTTCCCAAAACATACTATTTCAACATCTAAGATTCTTCCTAGCTATCTAAATATGCGATATGTTACATCAGAGACGTCGCAAAACAAACCATGTGTTCGGAAAAGCAAACCCTACTAAAACATGCGACTATGACACCTCCATCACAAAAACAAACGTCTGGCCAAGTTCAACCTTCGTGATTGCGATTAGGTCTTCGCTAATGCGACCATCGCAATCATGAAGACTTTTTTGCATTAGTGAGTCCTGCAACACTAGAAAACACAACCATCACTCAAAGCACTGAAAGGACCCTCGAGATTCATTTAGAAACTCGTACACACAAACCATGTATAAAAATTGATTGTACATGACATTCTGGACTCAGTGGAACTATTGAAACATGAATGTGATATCTCCTTGACCCTATATCCATGAAAGTCACAAAAAACTAACACAACACCTAAAAAAAGGTAAATCAAGCTGGAGACTTCTTAATAATCAATCAAATCGTCCCTTAGACCTAAAATCATCCCCCGAATTCAATGGAACTCTCAACATTCCAATTCAAGCCTACGAATCTCGAATGTTCACCAATGTCAACCCAAAGGCTAAATTTTTACAATGTTTCAACTTAGGATCTCAAATTTTTAAAAAGGATTTTGTATCTGAAACCGAAAACTCTCGTATTGGATTCCATATTCAGGGACTGATGGAATCGTGATATTTTTATTCCGACACTCAAAAATCCAAAAGACACTAAAAAAATACTTTTAACAACTTTAGCCTTTCAAATATAAGTCTTACAAAACTTCAAAACTTACAACCTAAAGCTCAAAACCAATTCTCAAAATTCAATTAGAAACAACTTCGGGTCAATATAGGGAGGGACAAAATAGTCAATTTACAAAACTTTTTGAAAAAGATCAACCGGGTCATTTGAGAGGTCTATTGTACTTTACTTTGACTTAACCTCTTCTACAACATTTTGATAATTATAAAGAAGGGCGATAAGAATATTATAAAGAATTTAAAGTCTCAGCTTAGTACAAATAGAGTAAAGGAGTTTTGCGTACGTACTTAGATTCATGTCAGGGCGTTCAACTACTAAAGTCATTCATGTTGTGAGAAAACCGATGAAGAAATATAGGAAGAGGAAAAGGGATTTGCATATGGTGTTCAGTGACCTTTAAAAGGACTATAACAAAGTCCCGGAAAAGTCCTTTTGCAATGCTTGGAGTATAAAGGTGTACATGTGGTTTACATTAGGGATAAAAACTTATTATTTTTAATTTTATTTAATTCTTTGTATGTATTTTTATTAATTATATACTCATGGATGTAAACACACGATGAAATGCGGTCCATAAATACTACCTGATACATTTTCCTTAATTAAAAGACACTGTTTCCTCTTGTTTTCACTGAATATTAATAAATATACGTAAAGTAGCTTTTTCATCATGTAAAAATGGTAAACTTTTAAAATCGGATGATGTATAACGTTAATCATAAGATGGTATTGTCATATTTTTTGTTGTTATAGTAAAACTATAAGAACGTTGATAAACATTTTATGATGTATTTTTCATCATACTGATATGCAAAAAAATTGAATTTATTGTACTTATACGTATAGTTTTTGAATATCTATTTCTTTTATAAAAAATATCAAATTAATGTAATTTAATTTAACATTAAAAATTAGTCAAAATGACTTTGAAAAGTGTCACATGATAATTAAAAGTTGACAGAAGTAATGGTAAGTTTGTTGATTACTAATGTAAAATAAACGGCAAGTAATCTGCATAAAAATATCTTTTTTAATTATAAAATAAGTAGTAGTAGTTACCATAACTAGTCTCAAAAACACACTTTCGATCTCTTACATTGCATTAAAAGGAAAATCTACTACTGTTCTTCTTCATTTTATAAAATTAAGAGAACTATTTTACTAAGCAATGGATAGGAATTGCAGTGAAAATGGCAAAATCATCAAATTGTTTGGTTTTGAGATCACTACTACTACAGCGACAACTTGTTCTACTGCTGCAATAATGTCTGAAAAAGATTTCATGGGAAAGGAAATCGATGGACAGAGGATGAACACAAAGCATTCTTGAAAGGATTAAATTTTTAGTAGTAATATATCCGACAAGCCACATTCTGGGCTTTCGTCTTCTTCTTCTTCTGAGGATAATAATTTGGAGTTAATGTTATAGTCAAGAAGATATACGCAAGGCTACTTATATTTTGTCTTAATTTTTGTATGGATATATGTCTTATTGACGTTGTATATTTCCGACATATGAAATGAAACCATAGTTAGTTCTTTATTCTTTCATCGTCTTGTTGTATTCCACAATGACATTTGTCTAACTTTCTCTCTATCTCAGCCTAGAATCAAATCAGTTAACAGGCACACTAAAGCGAACAAGGATAAGCATAAGCGAAATCTCGGCAAGTCGTCATTCAAAGACAAAATTAATCGTGGATTAATTGAAGCTCGCACAGTTGGATAAAGGGAAGGAAGAATTTAGTGAGAATCGACATTACTTTGTATGACTAAGCGGGGAAATTCTTGAGTTCAATATCGAAAAATAATCTTTATTTAAGATACTAATTATTGTTACTTATTTTAGCAGAATGAAAAGTTTATGTTAGATGTAATCACATATATAGTGAAGGTATTAGCTGCATTAATTAATCGACAAGGTTCTGAACTTGCAAGTGATTTAGCATCAGATGGAGGCTTTTCAAGTAAATCCATCAGTTGGGAAGAATGAAAACCAGGAGTGATGACAACTCATCGACTTGTTTGACTTCTAGTTTCAGGATTTACGTGAGCCTTTGACATGAGTGAGGACTCTTTTGCTAATTCAAAATAAAAAAAAAAGCAACCAGGAGTAAGGAAAAAGTGAAACATATCGAGTAAGAGCTAAAGAAACAGAATGGGGGTTGTGAAATTATACCTCAAGCTCATGAGTCATGACCAATAGTGATAATTCGTCATTAATGTGAAGTAAATCTTGAGATGGAAGTACAAATTATATGGCTACTAAGCACCACCTACATCCAAAATATCTCTTCCACTGCCAACAAGTATCCAGCAACACGACGATCTTGCACCTTCACACAATTCATTAGATGCTTGACAATCAGTTCTAAAATGCCAATAGTCAATTGTACATGCTGCAAATTTGCTGAAATTACATTCACCTGTAGAAGTGATAGGCATTTAAATTTGCTACAAATAAAATATGCTTAGTTGAAAATTGATATATTTCCACAGGAAAAATTGTTCCACCAGAAAGAAGGATCAATTTTGAGCTAATTAATTAAATTGTTCCACATTTCCATGCTTCAGAAGTATGTACCAGATGAGTCTGATGTGATTTCACTTGATTCTGTGGTTTTGGGTCCAGACTTTTTATTTGAGGAGGAGCCTATAGCTATCATGGATAGGCAGGTTCCGAAAGCTAAGGAAAAAGGATATTTTTTCAGTGAAGGTGTAGTGGAAGCACCGTGCAATCGGGAAGGCTACATGAGAGAAGGAGTCATATATGCGTGCCAGATATCCTTAGTTTTTCAAATCTTTAATTACTTACTATTACATTATGTTTGAGGACATACATAATTTTTTGTGGTGGATAATGTATGACCCAAAAGGTTATTTAATAATTTTTTTGGAAAATCACCGTTTTACCTATCCGGATAGTTGCCCCGAGCCATATTTGATCAGTTTATGAAGTTAGTTCTAAAATTTGATTAGAAAGTTGTGAGTTTTGGAAGTTTTATACTATTTATACATGGTTAAAATAATATTTTATGTATATATAGTTGATGTCGAACCCCCTTCGGCTACTCCGTATGTCTATTTCTATGAATTTTGAACCCCCTTATTGAAAATTATGGCTCCGCCACTGCCGCACCCCCACCCCCCCTCGTTGATTACATTTTCTGGGGGTATAATAGTGCTGCAATAGAAAGCAATTGTCTTACCAAGAATATCAGTGTAATGTAGGTTGGCTAGGTGCTTTTATTGTGTAGTCCACCTCTCTTGTCCCATTTAAGACTCGTAGGAATACATCACTCCTCCGTTTTGTACATGAAGAATAACACATTTCATCTATGTTGTGTTTAGTAGTTTCATATAGCTCTGCTGGTACCCTGCTTGCTAGCTTGTGGACTCCTGTCCGCAAGCACATCAACATCTTTCACAGATATTATGAGAAAATATCAAGCTTCTGAGAGGGCATGACTTGATGTGTTGGTTGTGTGGTGAGGCTAAGCACCATATATTGGACACTAATCGTTTGTTTATACATATGATAACTATTAACTTGAAGTTTCATTTGAAAGTTCAAGGAAATATGTCTCTAAGTGGTTTGTTGCTTTTACTTAAAGCATGTCATGCACTGTGTCATTCCAGATACCCCAGGGGCAGTTTCAAAATGTTTTATGGCTTCAGATATATTTTGCATTCACGTTCATACACCTTTCAAGATATTCAAATTTTTTTTTTGTCTTTTCAAGTATCTTTCCCTCACATTCAAACGTCTTTCAAGATATCCACACATATCTTGCATTCACGTTCAACTTCAATGGAATTTCAAAATTCAATTGAAGTATATTATATTGTTGCAGAATCACGAGCAAATACGATAGACACTAATGAAGAAAAATGTGTACAAAATATGATATAAATTTAAGTATAGTTATATATATATATATATATATATATATATATATATATATATATATACACATAGTCATGTGATTATGATGCCATCAAATTTGAGAGAGGATAAAAATGACAACCAGAATTACAACCAAATGTGGTAATGCATAGATGAAGAAGAAACTTTGAAATCAACAATTGAATACAACAAAGTTCTCGTTTAAGTCAAATAGTCCTTAGGAACGGGCGTTGCACGTTTATCCCATATTATTGAATTATTACTAATAAAAATGATGAAATTAGCAATATTAATTTTATCATTTACATCATATTCATTAAATAAAATCCATAACAGTTGAATGTTCCATTTGTCATCAACCAAGAAATATGAAGCTAATTAAGATAATATAAAATGTAATGGTATGAATATGTTGATGTAATTTATCCTCAATAATCTATCATTACACATTTTACACGTAGATCTCATATTCAATTTGAAAACATAAAAAGAAACTTTTAAGAATAAATATAAAATCACTTACAATGGAACCAATTTTACGTGAAATAATACCAAAATTTGAATTCTTGGAAGATTTCCAAACATCTTCGGGAGATATGTATCCTTCATCTACATCAATTTGAATACAAAGTAAAATATAAACACTATCAGTGTATAAAAAAATATATATCTTTATTTCATTCTAATCTATACATAGTGATAAAAATCTATTGCCTTCCAAACATTCATTCTCTATCTATCAATGTTAGCACATTTGATGACGTCTTCGATCCAAATGCAACACTAATGCTACTAGATCTAACAGTTCTAAACAGACAATGGTATTATTTTCTTTTGTACTTAGAAGATCTACTGTAAAAGTGTAACGACTGTAACATCTCGCAATTTGAAATAGCTAAGAAGAAGCTCAGAACTGAATATAATTATTTTTGGAAATAGCAAAAAATGTGGAAATTTGTTTAAGTTAGAAAAATTGAGTTTTTGGTAACCTTCAAATAGTCATAACTCGTAGCGGATGATTTAGGTGTAGTTCCTTTTATGGTTGCAAATCTCTTGGAATAATCTTTCCAACACAACCAATATTGCATGATTCCGAGTTCATATAAGTGTATGAACTTTGGAAGTTGAGCTGTTGGAATAAGGAAAGTCTGAAAATTGGATTTTAGAAGAGTAGTTTGCTCGTTTCCTTACCTAACTTTACCTTTGCGTTTATAGGAGTTTAATTCGGGTCAATTCATATTTTATTCAGTTTAGAAAAGTGAATTTAACACTAGGGCTTGGAGAGAAGAGAAGAGGAGAAAAGGGAAGAAAGATCAAGATTCATCAAGAACGTTCAAGAATCCCTTGTGGATTTCGTCAAAGGGTGATCCCTATAAGTTATGTGACATCACAAAGCGTTGGGTTAGTTTACCCACACAACAGTCATGATTTATTTCAGCGAAATTAAGTTTTTGAAAGCTTAGAAATTGAGTTCCTTATAAGTGTTTTTGATGTTTCCTCATCGATTAAGTTTTGATGTAAGATTCTACTTGGGTCAAAATAAAACGATCATATCTCTTAAAATATAAGGAGTTACGTGAGACATAACCTATCCAATTAAAGGTAATTGAATCTACTTTTAAACGCTACCAATGTCATGTCAATCCAATTTCTAAGTAAACAATTATTACCATTTTAGTAACCTACACAGTGTTGTTACGAATTAGCCGACGGGAAAGCCTTAAAAAGGGATTTTTTTTGTTTTTTTACTTCCAAGAAAACCCTAAAATAATTTCTTGACTAATGAAAGGTTCAAACAATCAGATTTGCATCTTTACTAATGAGAATCATAATTCTTGTCCATAGAGATTTCATGAAACTAATTCAAGAATCTCAATAAAAGTTTTCTTTATCATTTACCGCCAAGCTAGGGCTTAATGTTTTCTATTCATTTTCTTATCCGAGATTCATCAAGAACCTTGTTCTTTCTATCTAAAATCATTCCTAAACATCATGAGATCTTTACCATCACAAATCATGATTCTTGAATCCATAATTCAATTCCAGGAAAGTCAAGAGCCAAGTCAAGAAGTTAAGAGTCAAGTAAAGATGTTAAAAGTCCAGTCAAGAAGTCAAGTTAACTCAAGATAAGTTCCTAAAGTTTTTCAAAAGTATTTCACAAATGTTTTAAATTTTTGTAAGACTACAGTTTCAAAGTTAAAAAAAAATAGATTTGAAGTCCTTTTCTTCAAAGAAATATATGGGAACTAAGTATTCCCAAGAAGTTTTAAATGTTTTCACATTTTAATAACAACGGAAACTAAAATTTCCAAAGCGCCTTCGGGATAGTTTTCATAAAAGAGTAATAGCTTTCTAAATCAATCTAGAAGGAAAACTGAGATTTTTGCAGAAATGTTCCTAACATGGGCTGCCAAGTTAATTACTGCTCCAATATTTTTACCGAAGCTTAGACTGAGATAACAAATGGATAGCTAATCAATTAGTGCAGTGCGGAATAATGTTATGGTCCATTGAAGTTGCATCATTCCTCTTCGATGACATTACCAAAGTGAACCAGGCCTGGTACACTAAAGAAGACAAAGTCTCCCCAATTTTTTTTCCAGAATGATAACAGAGCAACTCGATAAATAAAAAGAGAGATGAAAACATAAAGAAAATGTTGACTCAAATGGAGATGTTGCAAGAAAACATGAAGGGGAGAGATGAATTATTCCGGGTTGAGGAGGGTTCTTCTCCTGGTTATTTGCGGTCAGAGGAGAATCATAGTTGGAACAACAAAAGGATTGAGCAGGGTTTTCACCCTCTCTATCAAAGGAACGGTTGGAATCAAGGTTGGAACGACCTAAAAGACGAAGAACCTAGAAATCGTGTCTAGATTGGCAAGAGCATAATGAGCATGAAGAATATCATACCCAACGGAGTGACCGTCTGAAATCAAGGGTAAATGCAGAAAGCCCTAGAGTGAACGAGTTGCTAAAAAGAATCCTTGACAAAGTTGAAGACTGGCTATTTGTTAAAATGAATGAGAGATGATTTTTCTTCACTTAATAGCAAAGTGAATTCACATGCAAATGCAATTAAGATGCTAAAAGGTCAACTAACTTCCTTAGCAACACAACTAGCATCCAAGACAAGGATGGAAAACAATGACAAGGAAGTAACGGTGAGTACCTACAACGAGAAGGTAGCGATAGGAAAAGATGTTGAAGCATAAAAGATCGAAGACTACGCTGAGAATCCAGGTGGGGAAGAAGCATCAAAGGAAGCAGAATGTCCAATTCACCAAAACCTTAATCAAGAAACCTCAGTAGGGACGAAACAACATAATGAAAATGCAAAAGTGGCAATGTTGATGCCCAAAATACCCCAACCATTCCCCCAAAAACTAGAAAAGAGGAATGAAGAGAAAAAGTTCAAAAAACATTTATTTGTCTTTAAAAATCTGTCTATCAACCTCCCCTTGGTGTACACTTTGTTGGAAATGACTGGATATGCCAAATTCATGAAAGAGCTATACACAAAGAATAGAGATATGGTCTATGAAAAAATTAAGATACCTCACAGTTGCAGCACGATAATGACTAAGCAGATGACCATAAAAAAAAGACCCAGGGGCTTTTATCATTCCTTGCACCATTGGAATACTCCAATTTGTAAAAGCTTCCTGCGACCTTAGATCAAGCATCAACCTGATGCCTGACGCAATCTAAAAGCAACTTGCATTGGGGGAACAAAAATCCACAATAATGAGACTCCTTATGGCAAACCGATCCATCAAGCATTCGGTAGGAATCCTCTATAACATCTTGGTAAAACTAGATCGATATATATTCCCAAATGGTTTCAAAATTTTGGAATATGATGTTGATTCCCAAATACCCATTATATTGGGAAGACCATTCCTAGGAACCAGAAGATCATTGATGGATGTTGAAAGTGTCCAGTTAAAGTTTCGAGTGTATGATTATCAGTAGACATTTAGCATTTGCAAATCATGAAGCAACCAAGTGACATCCATGTGGTATCCACTGAATATAATATAGATGAAGCAGCCGCAAGTGTGAGTCATCCAATGCGACGAAGCAAACCTCTCGAGTCAGTTATTGCTAATTATGATTAATCCAAAATCCATGATTATGACGAAACAGTTGCTGCTCTAACTGTTTTTTTTTTTTGGGGGGGGGGGGCATGTATGATATCCAATTAGCGAGTCCACCTACTAAACCATCAACATAAGAACACCCAGTTCTGGAGCTGAAAGTATTACCATTACATCCTAAATACACCTATTTGGTAGCCAACAATACATTGTCAGTAATAATTTTAGTTGTTCTACTTGAATATCACACTAAAATTCTCATAGAAGTACTATGGAAATACATCAAAGTTATAGGCTCGACTATAACTGGCATTGTAGATATTCATCCAGGTGTATGCACTCACAAAGTTTGGCTGGACAATAATTCCAAGCCCAGTGTGGACCATTAGAAAAGATTAAACCCTCCGATGAAAGAGGTTGTCAAACAGGAAATCATCAAGTGTCTTGATGGTGGAGTGATTCATCCTATCGCAGATAGTAAGTGGGTGAGCCCACTACATTGTGTCCCAAAAAAGGGTGGGATAACAGTGGTCCCTAATTCAAAGGGCGAGCTTGTCCCAACTAGACATTTAACGGGATGGAGGGTTTGCATGGATTATCAGAAACTAAATTATTGGACTGAAAAAGATAGTTTTCCTAAGGCCTTGATGGATCAAATGATTGATAGGTTGTCAGAAAGAGGATGGTATTGTTTTTTGGATGGCTACTCTGGGTACAATCAGATTTTGATTGCTCACAAGGATCAAGAGAAAATCACTTTCACTTGCCCTTATAGAACATTTGCGTTAAAAAAATATGTCATTTGGACTCTGTAACGCACTAGAAACTTTTCAATGATGCATGTTGTCTATCTTCGCAGACATGGTAGAAAATTCCATGGAGGTTTTTATGGATGATTTTCAGTTGTAGAGATACATTCGAAGATTGTCTTCTCCATTTAGGGAAAGTTCTCCAAAGATGTGTGGACACCAACCTTATCCTAAATTGGTGAAATGCCATTTAATGGTAAAGGAAGGCATTGTTCTTGGGAACAAACTGTCACAAAGAGGGTTGGAAGTAGATAAGGCAAAGATTAAAATTATTGAAAAGTTACCCACACCAATCTTGGTTAAAGGTGTCCACAGTTTTCTACGTCATGCCAGATTCTAAAAGAGATTCATCAAAGATTTCTCAAAGATGCCACTTCGACTATGCAAACTGTTAGAAAAGGAAGTGAAGTTCCATTTTAATAAAGCTTCTGTAGCAGCCTTTGAGATCTTGAAGGATAAATTGATATCCACACTAATCATCATTAGTTTAACTGAAATGATTCATTCAAAGTAGTGTGTGATGCGAGTGGTATGGAATTAAGAGTAGTTTTGGGGCAGAAGTGCAAACAAACTCTTCCACCCAATATACTGTGCAAGGAAAACCCTGAACAGCGCGCAGAGAGATTATACTGTCACTGAGAAAGAGCTGTAAGCAGTATTCTACACCTTTGAAAAGTTCCAAGCATATTTATCAGTCACCAAAGTGACCGTGCATACAAACCATGCAACACTTCGTTATCTCATGAAAAAGAAATATGCAAAGCCAAGACTAATAAGATGGGTACTGCTGCAACACGAATTCGATTTCGAAGTTAACACCAAAAAGGATGTGAAAATTAGGTGGCAGATTGTCTCTCAAGAATAGAATACCAAGAGATCACCGAGAAAGGAACATATATAGATGACTGATTTCTTTCTAAATGAGCAAGTATTTGCTCTATCCCTCTTACACGTGCTATCTTTGGTAATTATATTATGTGTGGACTGATGTCGGATGATTTAAACGATTACCAACAAAAAAAGGTTTTTGTGTGAAGTCAAAAAGTATTTTTGGGATGAGTTAGATTTGTTTTGTGAGTGTGCTGACAATGTTATCAGAAGGTGTGTTTCAAGGGAGGAAGCAACAAACATCCTTTATGTTTGCCACACATCACCAGCAGGAGGCCATCAGAGTGGGAACCGCACCACAACCAATGTACTTTAAAGTGGTTATTACTGGCTTTCACTTTACAAAAATGCTTACGAATTTTGAAAAAAGTGCTTCAAATGTCAAGAACAAGGAGGAGTATCGAGGAGACATGAACTACCCCTCACACCCATCTTAGAAATTGAACTTTTGGATGTTTGGGTAATTGATTTCATGGGCCCATTTGTCAGCTCACTTGGGAATAAGTACATCTTAGTATTCATGGATTATGTCTCCAAATGGGTGGAATCTATCACATTTCCAAATAATGAGGGAAGGAGTGTTGTCCAACTCTTTAAGCGATCCATGTTTTGACAGTTTGGTACTCCTAGAGCAATTATTAGTGACGGCAGGTCACACTTTTGCAACAAGTGGTTCTCCAATGCATTTTGCAAATACAAGGTGAAACACCAAGTTGCAACTCCATATCACCCTCAAACAAGAGGCCAAGTTGAGGCATAAAATGAGGAAATCAAAAGTATTACAAAAATGGTGAACACCAACATAACCGAATTGTCAAGGAAGCTTGACAATGCAATGTTGGCATATCAAACTGCTTACAAAGAGCCCATAGGAATGTCCCCATATAAGCTGGTTTTCAGGAAATCATGCCATCTGCTTGTTGAGTTAGAACACAAAGCCTTATGGGCCTTGAAAGCTTTAGACCTAGACGGCACCAAAGCTTCAAAAGAGGGACTCGCAAAATTTAATGAATTAGATTAGTTCCGGCGTAGTTCATATGAAAGCTTAGCCATTTGTAAAGAAAAAAAATGAAAAAATGGCATGACGCATGGATAGTGCATAGGGAATTCAATGTAGGGGTTTGGGTGTTGTTCTAAAACTCACGACTGAGAATATTCCCTGGAAAGAGAAAGTCCAAATGGTCCAGACCATTTCGACTAACTCATGCATTCACAAATAATGTCATAGAGGTTGTGGGCAAAGAGGGACATGCATTTAAGGTAAATGGTTAGCGTTTGAAACTGTACCTCAAGGATTATCAAGAGATATCTCTGATTGAAGAATTGTATCTGGAAGACAGTTGTTAAGTGCTACTGCATCGTTCCATGAATTTAACTAAGATGTTGTTTGGGAGGAAACCCAAAACCCTTTGTTTACTTTTTTATAAGTATCAGAAAAAAATTATGATGGTGTTGTAGGTTAATGTGTGAAAGATGCCCTTAAGGAATTACAGGAAATATTTAGTATGTTCAGTTTGTGAATTACCAAGACACTTGGCGCACCGCATTCTAGAAGCCAAATGATCGCAAATCTCCCCCAAGTTGGACCCTTTTAAAATCAGCGAGATGGAGAATTTATTGGTGAATCGCCAACAGTGTTTGCAATAGCGATGGAGATCGCCGTTATCCATGCACGACCTAAAGGGTTTGATTGATTTGCCGAACATGTGATCCGATTTGGGAAATGTAGGTTAGGCTTGCAAACTTAACTACGACTGCTGACTGAAGCAGTGACATACAATTGCTTTAATTTCAGGACAAATGCTCGTATTCATAGTGGAGTGAGGCCTACCTTGTTTTTAATTTTACTATATTTTTACCAGTTTGTTGATTCTTAATGCGTATTTTTTATGTTTTGATATAAGTTTGGGTTTTCTGTTTAAATTGAGTTCAAAATTTCTTTTCCATGTTTGAGCTTATGGCTCTTTTTTGGTTCCTAATTACATAATAATTTTAACCCTTCCGAAAAAATTTCACTTTTGAAAATTTTGCCAACTCTTATGTTGGAAGTGGATGTTCTTCTACAAATTTGAGTCTCGGTTTCGATCAAAACTGGTGACATGAAAAGTTCCTCAATCGAACAAACAAGAATGTGTGGCTACAATGAGGACGAATGAACATAGGCTATATGTGAACTCTTTTCATCTCGTTGTGATTAGCCAATTGTCGAACTAATTATTTTGCAAATGACCATTGCACAAATTGTGTTGTCTTGTTTGACTTAAGTGTCATTGCCTTGTGTGATGATCTTACCTTGAACCTTGCATGAATAAACCTAGAATTTGCCCGGTTAGTCTAATTGATTTAGAATTGTATCCTCTTGATATGATCTTAGGCAGTTCTTAAGACTGTGACCGAACATTGACATATACCTCTTTTATTTCCTACTTGTGAGTGTGTTAAATTCTATTGAACACCCTTTGAGCCTTACCTCTTCCTTCGAAAAACTTTGATAAAACCAAAATCTTACGTTATCGACTACCTATATGTCTTTTTAAGATGTGATATAAGTAACTAACAATCATAGGCAAAAAGCCTATGTTGGGGGTGTGGTGAAAAGGGAAAGAAGATGTAAATAAGTGCAAAAGAAGTATCGCAAACCCATGGTATTGCAGAGAAATTGAAGCCCTCCATACAAAAAATGAAAAAGAAAGAGAAAATAATAGAAAAAGAAAAAGAAAAAGAAAAATCATGAAATAAAAGCTCGAAATGTAAAGAAATTGGGTTCCAAAGAAATCCATGATGGTAAATAAAATATGACCTACAAGAACATGACTAAGGATTAAGAAAGGAATATAGGGGATAGATTAAGGAAATCACATCTCATTGGAGAAAATTCACTTAGTCCAAATGACTATACATTTGCACTTAGTCCGTTATAAGCCTTAGAAAGACCTTTTTCATCTTGTGTGAACCGAACGGAAGGTCAATTAGAAAATAAGGGCAAACCTATGGGTGAAAACATGCATTGTGTTCCTCTTTATGAGTGTGAGCGTTGCATCAGATTCCTGATCCAAAGTTGATAAATCTACGTGTGTGAAAATGGAATCATTCTTTGTGTGAAGGCATGTAGATACTTTTGTTGAGCTTGAACTTGCATTAGTAACAAGTATTGTGAGCTCAAGAATCTTTGGTAATGTTGTGTCACAACTTGAATCTTTGAGTATACATTGAGCTATGCATGAGTATTTTGAGTCTTATTGTGTACATTCATGAATGAGTCTTGTGTATCACTATTTGAGACATCCTATTTGAATTGCCGAGTTTAAGTTTTACTTGAGGACAAACAAAAGTTTAAGTTGGGGATGCTGATGAGTCCTCAAGTTGGACTCATCTAGGGCCTAATTTTATGCAAATAGTTTCCTCGACTTTGTATTTTATCTCGATATCTGATAAACACTTCTTAGTTTTAGGTATTTGTCGATTTGGTAGGAGACTGGACACTTAGGCACAAAACAAAAGCAAAACGGAAGAAAAGAGCTGAAGATGCAAAGTGCGCATCACCCAGCACACTTGGCGATACACCGTATAGCAGAGTTCCGCCATTTTTTACAACAAGTGAGTCCTGAAGGAAGTGGATCAAAAGGAGATGAAATGAAACAGTCGGGGCTTCACCGAATAATTTTGCTAAGCAGAGTTATTCCGCCCATTGTTATAGCTGCATGGATATAAAGATAAGGCACAAACATTGACGAACCAGAGAAAGGGCGGATCGGGAATCACTTGGTGATTCATGACTAAAGACGCCAAAGCTTATAAATACTAAGCTTTTTTATTTTTTAAGTAAATTTCCGGAGAGAATTTAGAGAGTGAAAATTAGACACTTAAAATTTTATTTTAGAAACTTTTTTCTTAAGTTTTGTCTCAAGTTTGGAGAGGATTTTGAGGAAGCCTGAAGAAAGAGGTTCTTCTTCCAACCTTGGAAGTGGGTCTTCTCTATTTACCTTCCTTTGTTATTTTTAAGATTTAGTCTCTTATACCCATTTGATTCTTTATGATTTTAAGTATATTTTAGTATTTCTAGATGTATGGCTAAAAACCCCCATTCTTGTGGTGTGATTTATCAAATATGTGTTGATATTACTTTTGGGTCTTGCTTGCTGATAGGATTATATGCATTTTATGGTGATTTCACCTAGTGACTGTGGTTTAATTCAACGGGTTTGTAGTTGCAAATACAAAACCACCCATGTGTTTTCGGCTTTATCGACCGTGAAACCAAGACCACTAGACTGATGGCCTATTGAGTGGGTCGACATGAGGTTCAACCTCTCTAGTGCCATATCCAAGAATCCTCTATGAAATGGTCAGCATGTGGGTAAAGCGTAGGATGGTTAGTTTAGACAAGTGGGTATCCGAGAGGAACCCATTTGATATGGGGTAAGTTTCCCGAGAAGGAAATTACTTTCACCTAAAGCTTAGCCTAGTCACCACTGTCTTGCCAATTTTGTTATCAAAATCATGTACCCATTAGTTTGTGTCAACTTATATTGCGGTCACATTCCAAGAACTCTCTTCCATACTTTTTTTCTCCTTTGTTTTTTCTATTTTACTACTTGTGACAAAACTCATTTCTTGATATTTGACACTTTGATGACAAAATATTATTTTAATTTTGTTTAACTCAAAAATATATTGATTTATCACTACTTAGAACGGAATTCTAAGTAACTACTACTTTCACTACCACTCCCTTGGTACACGACCCCAACCCTTGGGTTACTTTACTAGCTTCAATTTGTAGACACTCAAATTGTAGGTTAGTGTCCTTGATCATGAAATATAAAAGATACACAATATTGAAGCATCACTCGTCAACTACAGAATATCAAGGAGTCAATGATACTACTCATCCCAAGAATGCTCGACCCGGAGGAGTCATGAGGAACTATGGGCATGAACTACTCACCTCAAGGAACTCATAGGTAATATGTTATATTCACATGATTAGGAATTAAGCTCAAAGAGGAATTAGGAACTCGACATTTAAAGGCTTAGAACTCGAAGATACCACTTCTCTTAAAGATGATAAACTTATGATGTTCATGCTGAATTATAGGCATGAAACAAAATGACTTAAAGGTATACATAACTACATGGAACTCATGTATAAAAATTTTCTCAATCTTTTACTTACTTCCTCAAAACTTTTCTTCAATAGATAGTTGATCTCTGTAACAACCCGAAAATGACTGCTAAGTAATGCCTAAACGTACCTACAATGCCTAGATTAGACCGGGTTCACACGGCTTGATGCGCGTGGAACCAGACCTCAGAACCTATGCACTAGCCAAGCCAACCAACTTGGTGAGTTAGTTGAGCTAGGCAAGGTTGGTACTAGCCATGTAGGGCACCCGAATTGAAGAGATTCACCCGGATGAGTTTTTACCGGACTTGAAAGGGGTAATCTTAGGTTTGGAGGGTCTAGGGGTAAAATGGTATTTTCTAGGCTAGGGGTAGTATTGTAATTACCCAAAGTATTTATATTAATTAATTAATTAATATAAAGAGATGGGAAATTCGGGTAGGGTTGGCCGAATTTGACCCTTTTTCCAAGTTAAGCTTCACCCGGGTTCGATACTTGGTGGAAACAATGTTGAATTAATTAATTTATATTAATTATCTGATTTAAGCAAGGGCATGATTAGTAATTTCACCAAAACCTTAAAAAATCATATTTTTAATTAATAAATAATAAGGAGTCCTAGTTTGACTAACTCTTCAACTAAAACTCCTACAGTTACTCTCATCTCTCTCCACTCTCTTTCTCATAATTCTCCACTCTCTTCTCAGCTTATTTAATCTTATTCTCACCTTTATTATCAGTAGAAGAACAAAGAACTTGAATCTAAAACTCAAAAGAAAAACTAAACTAAAAATGAAAAGAAAAAACATTGTTCTTGACGGGTTGTGCTTGAAGTTTGGTGGTGAGGCTTTGGTGTCGTGGAGGTGGCTGCCATTGGAGCAGATTTGTAGGGTGTTGATCGACAAAAGGTATGGGTTTTATTCCTCTTGGTCCCTTTCCCAAGAGACCCCTAGGATTCAGTCGAATTCTATTCCGAAAACTAGGAATGTTCCCCGTTGCATGTCCCTGTCACTAGCTCCCATGGAATTTGTAAATTGGGTATGTTTTTCTGGTAGAATTTAGGGATGTGATGTGTTTTCGTGATGATTATGTTCAATTATGTATGTTCAGATTTATGTGAGTAATAAGCATGCTTTTCGAAACTATGTGTTAAATGTGTGTGTGCGCATTGTGTATGCCGTGGCTTTGGTCATGGGTGGAAGTGTGTAATATGCATGTTAAATTCTTGTGTTTTGTATGCAATTACTTGAACTAAATCGTGATCTTCAAAAGTGGTGTAATGTTGCTGAATTGAGTGAAAATCTTGATCAAATGTAACCACGAAAATGCACAAAATAAACGTACGAAATGTCCAATGAATTGTCCAAAAATATAACGTATAAAATGTTGAGGAAATGGACTGGAAAGTGTGATCAAATTTCCAGATTTGCTAGAAATTTGGTTCGGCCAAGTTACTGGAAAAAATCTGAGTTTTAAAAAAAAATATTAAAATGTATGAGGTCATAGGGATTGAACCCAAGACCTCACCATATGCAATCTATAAAAAAATTCAATAATAAAAATGAGGTAAGGGGGATTCGAAAAGGGGTAAGGCTCAAGTGAAGAGTTAGGAGAAAAATGAAAGAAAAATAAATTGAGTGGTGTGGGGATCGAACCCACAACCTCTCGGATAGGTGAGGGAGAGAGGATAAAAATGAAAGAAAAATAAAATGAGGTGTGTGGGGATCGAACCCACAGCCTCTCGGATAGACAAGGAAGTTAGGAGAAAAATTAAATAAAAGAAAAATGAGGTTGTGGGGGATCGATCCCACATCCTCTCGGACTAAAACAGAAAAGTCAAGGAGAGAAAAGTAAGAAAAGAAATGTAAGCGTTGGGATTCGAACTTGGGTCCCCAAGCTGAAATTTTAAATCAAAATTTAATATAAGACTAAGTGTTGCTCAAGGGATTTGAAATCGGGTACTCTTGTCCAATTCCGTATTGATGCATAAGTCTTACGTGAATAAATACTTAATAAAAGCTGCCTATAGGAATCGAAATCGAGACCTTGGCATACTTACAAGATGCATAAGTCTTGTACCACATAATCTTGGGTAAGTATGAGTCACTTAGACGAATTATGAACGAAGCCTCATGGCTTGTACGTATGGATTCATAAGTCCAGCGTACGTTTAAAAATAAATGAACCTAAGATGTATGTGATGAAATGATGTGACCCCCTGAGGATTAAGAATGTGAAACACACTAAAAGGCCAAGTGCATTGGCATATGACGAAATAAACATTCACGTAATAAGGTGGGTAATTATGTTATACTATGATGCTAATGAAAATAGTGACAACATGATAAGGGGCTAGTGCAAGTGAGACAAGTTGCATCTACGCCTAAAAATCAATGTCACTAAATGAAATTTCTAAGAGAGTATATTTATGCTAAACGATGAATAAATCAAGAAAGAGTGGCTACATGAGGATATGCTAGTACAAGTGAGACAAGTTGTATCTACGCCTAGAATCAATGTCCCTCAAATTAAATTCCAAGAGAGCATATGTATGTTATACGATGAACAAATAATGAAAGGTGAGTAAAGATGAAATGAAAAGATGTTAAGAAAGAATAGGGTGGCATCACAATATGAGGCTAGTGCAAGTGAGAAAAGTTGTACCAACGCCAATATAAGGTCACCAAAAGTACTCACCTAAGAGAGTGTTGAATATTAAGAGACAAGTCTCAATCACACTCTATATGTAAGTGTAAGGACAATTCACAGTTAATACGTAAAGAAGAGATGATAAATCATCTAATGAGCTATGACTACCTCATGCTAGAAGCAAGCTTCGATGATGTATGAGTTGAATGTAAATAGGAACTTTAAATGGAGCACCGATAGGCTAGCTATGAGTGGTGATCCCTTCTTTCGGGAAGGGCGGAGGTTCATGTGATTCACATGAGATGAGAATTTCCACCAAGGTGGGTATGGGTCTCCCTAAATCTCCTAGTCTTTGAAATATACTGTCAACATAGGGAACTAGCCAGTGGTTTTCCACCTAAGTGAGCTAGGGATGTTTTGGTTTCACCTTGGCCAGTGACTCCACCTCTTTTCAGTGTGGGGAAGACACCGGATTTTATGATGCTCACATGATCTATGTCGGTTAAAGTTGAAGTTCCTCAAAGTATGAAAGATAATAAAATGAATGATACCAAAAGTGTTTGGATAGGATAATCAAGAGGTGAACTAGACTCAAGTAATGACACTTGGTCATTCTTGGTCATTGCATAGTGAACTCGATGAGAGTCTTAAACAACATCCTAGGTATAGCTGATGTTCACACCAGCCTACGAACGAATGAAAATGAAGTATGTATGAATGCATGAAGCAGACTCTGTGTTTGCTAAAGAAGGCTCCCTAGTTGAGCCCTCATTTTGGGAAGTCCTAATGTTAAGTTCGTGATTCCAAGGTCTCACGACATATGAACGAATGCTATATAATATATGTATGTGCTATATGAAATATGTTATGTGCTGTGTGCAATATGAAAAGAATGATGATGCATGTTACTCTCCTAGCATGGCTTTCCTAATCTGATTTGACAAGTCCAACTGACTTGGCTTTCCATAATTCATATCGTTAGGAGAGAGCTCTTCTTAATAATGCATGTCCTTGGTGTGTACTTGCATACACCCATACTCAATACAAGTGTGTACTAATCCCATACATTATACTATTTTAGGTGCAGGTTCAGGAGGGTGTTGAAGACATTCATTGCAGTTGTTCGGACATCAGAGCTTTTCATTTGGACTTAGTAGGTTCTCATGCATTCGAGGATGCCTGCCGTTATGTTTCTAGCTTAGTAATAGGTTTAGGCTAGTGGAGCATGTTCCACTAGTATTTCTTTCCTATTTTGTTCAGACTTATGTAATGGTGCCATTTTGGCAATTGTTACTTATGCAATAAGACTATTTATTTCCAGATTGAATGATTCTTTATTAGATGGTTGATACACATGAGCAATGAACTACGCATATGCATGTTATAACTATAAAGTCTATGTACACTTCAAACAAAACAAAAAGTTCCAAATTTTTCGCTAAAATTAACCTAATGAATGTATTGACGACGTAAATAGGCGTTTCTGCGACCTCTGAGAGGTCAACGACGCCGGTTTTGACTAGGGTCTAGACCCCGATCGTGAAAAACTTGGTATCAGAGTATCAGCTTAAATATCCAAGACATCAGGCTCATATCAACCACGTTAAGTAGTTTCTAAGTTATGGTAGTGAAGTGCACCACTATCATGAATTAGAGACTGCATAATGCTTTGGAAATTTTCCCTTCTTCTAATCTTATCGTGACTTATGAAATTTTGATTACTTGGTGTTAATAGCGTATCTAACATCAACTCAAGTGTTTCAGAAAGATAAATAAGAGGAGAATTTTTCAAGGAAGAGTAGTACTGAAAACTAGGATAAGCCCAGATTTAAGAAGGGACTCTCCCACCAAGGGGAGTCAAGTTCATCCAAGGTTCGCTATGATAGGGATTCCGAGCCCAGAGTTAAAAGGAACAATGAAGTAGATACACCTTAGGAGAGGCCACCGTGTAGGAAGTGTGGCAAACTGCATGGAGGAGAGTGTATGCTGGGCTCTAACGCTTGTTACAGTTGTGGCAAACCGGGTCACATGATGAAGGATTGTCCGAATAGGAGAAGTCAAGAAAAAGGAGGCAACTATTCTTCGCACTCAAGTCTAGGGGTGCAGGGGAAGGCACTTCTGGTGATGTCTCGGGTGCGTATCCTTATTTAGTCTTTCATGTATTTGACTGTGTATGGTGTTTATGCACTAGTATGAGGTTAATATGTTTGAGTCATCATGTTGGTTGTTGATTTGTGTGACTTATGTGTTTACTTATGTTGTATGATTTGATGAGACTAGTTTAGGAAAGAGTTCCTTAGTCTATTAATGTGAAGCTGCTAGTAGGTTTCAAGGATGTGCACCATCATGTTAATATGTGAATCAGATATTCACCAATGAGGAGTATTGAATTGCCTATCTATGCATATGTTCTATAGATGACTTACTTGTTGCTAGATAATTAGAAGTGTCATTCGGGGACAAATGTTCCTAAGGGAGGGATAATGTAACAACCCAAAAATGACTATGCTAAGTAATGCCTAAACGTACCTAGAATGCCTAGATTAGACCGTTTTCACACAGCTTGATGCGCGTGAAACCAGACCTCAGAACCTATTCACTAGCCAAGCCAACCAAGTTGGTGAGTTAGTTGAGCTAGGCAAGGTTGGGACTAGCCATGTAGGTCACCCGAATTGAGGAGATTCACCCGGATGAGTTTTTACCGGACTTGAAAGGGGTAATCTTAGGTGTGGAGCGTCTAGGGGTAAAATTCAATATATTAAAGTGAGTCAAATAAAGTAAAGAATAAAGTAATAGATATTGGGCTGCTGGAAATTGCTGAATTTTAGATTGTACCATGATGAATTTAATATTTTATTTTATGTGGCCCTATTTGATTAACTATTAAATTTCATGCATTTATGGAGAGACGCGCGTGTCTTTACAAAATAAAGACGTTGTCTTTCTCTTTCTACTTCCTACAACTTTCTTCATCTTCCATCTTTTGAAAGTGTTGTTGCAGTTTAAGGTACTTCTTATCCTTTTGTTCTTCTTCTCTCTTCAATTTTCTTTGTACTCAAATAATTAATTGAGAATGGCAGTTGGATTTTTGTTTCTAACCAAAGAGAAAAATTAAAATGGGTCATTCCTAAATAAGGGATAATACATGGCTGAAAATTTGACTTTTTCCACTCAAATATCTTTCTGAACAAATGGGCAAATCAAAATGAAAGCTTGTACCTTCAATGTTTTTCCCAATTTTTGGTCGTGGGAAAAATTGAAATGGCATTTCTATTCATGCAATAGACAAATTCAGTTCTTTGTTGATGTTGAATTTGTAATTATGATATATATTTGATCGACGGATCTTTAATGTTGTTAGCGGGTCATTACTATTTTACCGTAAATGGGTAAGTAGTGGATGACTTTTCTCTGATTTTTGTCTCCCTCGAATGTAGTCTATTGAAAATTAAATTCTAATTTTTGTATGGATTTACTGATTTTTGCAAAAAATTTCAACTTGCATGTTTCTATTTTTTCTAAAATTTCACCAAATAAGTATTCTATTTGATGAACCTTTCAGAGAAGCCATGTTAAATGAATGATTTGTACAATATTTTGTGCTGCTATTGTTGATAAAGTTATTTCCCTAGCAGACATATGGCTCTAAGATTGAACATCGATCTAATAACAACAACCGAAACACCAGATTGGACATGTAAAGTCCAAATTGTGGACATGAGTGGAGAAAGAGTAAGTCCAGAGAAAAACTCAGATTCCAAAATCTAATTTTGGAAGACGACGTGGTACTTAACCTATAGTGATTACAGTTAACTTGTATGCAGATACTATAATTTAGTCTCATTAATATTTACAACACTTTACGGGAGCAACAAATTAGGGGAGTTATGTATGCTGCTGATATTGATAATTATGCTGACAAACTTGAATTATTTGACGCATATCTGATTACCAGTGCAAGAGTTAAAGTTTCATCAACTTCATATGGAAGACCAATTCGCAAATTCTATTGGGTACTTGATGCAGAAACTATATATAATTGAACGTATCAACCTTACTGACGAGCATGAAAAGGCACTGCCACCACCGACAAAACTGAAAGTCACAATTTTTGTCCACATAGTTACTATGTTTCCTACTCCTACTACAGAAATAAGTATATTACTCCTATCAACTACTACTACGGCCTACGCAAAAAATATATACACTTGCATACATGTGTACACATTCATTATATTTCATTACTTCTTACTTGTAGATATACTAGATGTCGTTCTTCGTTGTGGCCCCTTAAATATGTTGGAGCATTCAAAATAAGTTTCGGAAGATTACTATTGTCGATAATCAATAAGTATAACATCTCACATTACTCACTTATTTTCCCTTTGCAAACTCACATACGTCTTCACCATAGATGCTCCAATTCCTTTCAGGAAGAGATAATTTCTTCTCACTTTATGGGAAGACTTTGGAGAAGTTGAAGGAGAGGAACTCTAAATTAAATAGAAATGGCTGCAGAATTTCGTGTAATCCTTGCAAGAAGTATAAGAATATCTCCTTATCAGGATATGATTGTATTAAAAATAAATCATTAAATATACTCAAAAGATAACATTTCATAAACATTGTCTTTATACAGTTTTGTCGCTTCAGAGTAGATTCAGTTCTGCGATTCACATAAATCCAACTAATCCACAGGCATTGGAGTTCATCAACTGGTATGAATTTTTTTAGTATAATATATTAATTGCTCTTGAACAACATATTAAATTCTTTATTTTGGTGTATGAATAGGACAAAAAGAAAGAAAGACATGCTTCAAGCTTTGCATTGGAGAACTTCTCCGGGTCATCGACGTCTCCTCACACAATGGCTCCAGCTCAACAACAATTTATCAGTATTGAAGAAATTTCATCTGAAACAGCTGTAAGTCTTACAACTATTATAAATATATATATTACTGGAAGCTTTTACAAATAGAAATATAGTCCTACTACATGTGTATTTCATTGTCCTGGACAGAATGAAATTTTCCGCGTAGAGGCTGAAATAAAAAATTACAGATGAAATGTACAAGTTTTTTGTGCTTGTGTGTTCACGATGTAAGCAGGAAAAACGCACAAAAGAAAAGAAAGTGTTCGAATGCACGACGTGCTACCGACAGACAACATTAAAGCCTCGGTATTATATTATAAATACATAAGTACTAAACTAATCGTAATTGCAGTTGTACCTTTCAAATTGACCTGATTGATGGTAGTGGATCGACATCAACCTTAATTTCCGGAGACTCGGCTGAAAATTTGCTTTACACATATTTGAGACAACTTGCATCAAGGTACCCTTTATTTAAATGCATTTGTATAGTTGTTTTTAATTTATTACTGAATTAATAATACAGATTCTAAATTTTTTTGAGAATTAAAAGTTATCTGGTAGTGTTTTCGTTGTTGTAAAAAGATAGAATGACATGTGCCATCTGATACTCTTGATTCATAAGTTGACTAAACTCTTAAGCAAATTGAAGTTATGATCTGTTGAGGTTAGAAGCCAAATGTAGTTGAGGAAATTCTTTTAGTTGTTTGAAGTTATCTGTTGAGGTTACAATCCAAATGTTCAATTTCGACTCCTGTTAGGACTTTTGCTTTGTCTTTACAAGTTTTGTTTTTCACAACAGAACAACTCCAGTTGCATCTTTCCACCAACAAGTAATGAGAGAAACATAAAAAGGTCAAGCCTAAAAGCACATGTGAGCTAGCATTGGAATAATCTAATGTTCTACCAGACTCTTCAACCTCGGGTTGAAAATTGAATCATCCACGCCAACAAAAGCACTATAAAAGGTCAGTCTACTTAGATACCTACAATTGAGCTTAGATGAGACTTTTAAGTACACGCTTGAGATATAATGTAACTTATTATATTCTCTGTTCATACATATTTACCTTGTTAAAGAATGACAAAAGTCCCACATCGGTGGTTAATGAGATGGTGGACTCCTTATAAGGCTTGGGCAATCCTTCTCCCTTTGAGCTAGTTTTTGGGGTGTGAGTTAGGCTGACGTAATTTCACATGGTATCATAGCCACACATAGTGATTACTGTGACAGGAGATTTCAATTGAGGATCATAGAATCAAGTTACAGATTCACAGATTCATCAGTTCGTTAGTTGATCTACAGTTTTCTACACAATTTTTGGGTGAAATTTGTAGATGATTGATGAGTGATTAACTTTTGCAAACAATTGTTGATCAACAGCAAATCAGGATGACGAATGGAAAAACAGTTGCAGATTCAATTGAAGGCAACAATGGTGAAAACACAGGTGTATCAATTTCAATACCCAATTCTATAATTGGCCAAGGTATTGATTATAATCATCCTCTTTTCCTCAGTCCTACAGATTTGAGTGGAGTGAGTCTTATTTTGTTTCAATTACTTGGAATTGAGAAGTACTCTCTATGAATAGCTCAATTACACTAGCACTGTTAGGACACAATAAGTTGGGGTTAATTGATAGAACTTGTAGTAAAGAGATGTTCAATGAAGAATTATGGGGACAATGGGACAGAGTGAATGTTGTAGTACTGTCTTGGCTGATGAATTCAGTGTCAAAGAGTTTACTAAGTGGAATTGAGTTTGCTACAAGTGCTTCTCATGTTTGGAGTGATTTAAAGGAAAGGTTTAATAGAGTAGATGGGTCGAGAACCTATAGTCTTCATAAAGACATTGTGTCACTACAACAGGGGACTGTTTCTGTTTCTGTGTACTATACCAGGCTTAAGACATTGTGGGATGAGTTTGAAGTTGTTCTTCCTTCTCCTGGATGCAATTGTGCTAAGTCGAAAGAGTTTGTAGATCACTTGAGCAGACAGAAGTTGTATCATTTTTTAATGGGGCTTAATGAGTCCTATCACCAAGCTAGAAGTCAAATTTTAATGATGAGTCCCTTACCAATTGTTAATCATGCTTATGCTATGATAGTAGGAGATGAGAGTCAAAAGGTTGTGGTTTCACACATTAGCAACATGAGTCTGAGTTTTGAGAGTGTTGATTCTATGGCTATGCACTCTAAAGCTGGTGCTGGTTCTACTTCAGGAGTAAATCAAAGGTTTAAGAGAAACACTTTTCTCGTTTGTGACTTTTGTAAATGTAAGGGTCATAGTAAAGAATTTTGCTACAAAATTGTGGGATATCCGCCTGATTTCAAGTCAAAAATGAAGGTTCAAGGTGTTCCTTTAGGATACAACAATTCTGGTTCAGGTGGTGTTTCTTCAAGGTACAACAATTCTAGTTCAGGCCAGGCTCATTTTTATTATGGCTTAAACACTAATGTGCATGAAGCAGGATGGGAACTGAAGTCTGCTACTGACAAAGTGAGCATGCTAGAGTGGATAGTAACAGTACTTCTAAGGCAGTAAGTAAAGCAGAAATGGATGTGAAACAATTACTGAGGGGTTGTTCATTCACAAAAGAACAATATGATCATATTCTTAGAGGTCTCATACAAAATCAAGGCATTGCATCATCTGATAACAATACCACTTTTGCTGCTCATACTGCAGGTAAATCCTTGTTTGTTTCTGAGAATAATGAAGTGTGGATTGTAGATTCTGGTGTAACAAATCACATGGTTTCTCAGATGAATATGTTTATAAAAGGATCTGTGTCAAAATTGCAGATTCCTAAAATTGTATATATGCCTAATGGGAATACTACTCAGGTTACTCATGTTGGTTCTTGTGCATTAACATATAGGAATGTTATCTCAAATGTGTTTTACTTACCTGACTTCAAGTATTACTTGATGTCTGTGAGTAAGTTGACAAAGGAACTTAGTTGTTCAGTTACATTCTTCCCTAATTTTTGTGTTCTTCAGGAACTTTACAATGGGAAGGTGAGAGTGGTTGGTAAAGAAGCAGATTGTCTGTATACTCAAAATTCTGGAAGTGATGAAAAGAATACTGCATTGACAGTAACTCTGGGCCCATCTGATATGGAATTGTGGCATCAAAGGCTTGGACATGTGTCATCTGTAGTACTAGCTAAAATGTTTGATTTGAATATCAATAGTATGTGTAAGGTTTCAAAGTGTTTAGTTTGTCCTTATGCAAAACAGACTAGACTTACCTTTCCTTCTAGTAGTATCAAAAGTTGTAATAGCTTTGACTATTCATGTTGATGTTTGGGGTCCATACAATACATCAACTTTTGATGGTAACAAGTATTTTCTTACCATTGTTGATGATTTTTCAAGGATGACTTGGCTCTTCTTACTTAGACACAAGTTTGATGTGTGTGTGGCACTAAAAGTTTTTCTGTAGTATGTTAAGAATCAGTTTGCTAAACAAGTCAAGGTGATACTATCTGACAATGGTACTGAGTTTGTAAACTGTACTACAATGTTTCAAGAATTGGGGATTATTCATCAAATGTATTGTCCTTATACCCCTCAGCAAAATGGGGTAGCTGAGAGGAAGCATAGACATTTACTAGAAGTGACAAGGGCATTAAGGTTTTAGGGAAAGATTCCATTGAAATATTGGGGACATTGTGTTCTAGCTGCAGTCTATCTCATAAATAGAGTTCCTAGTAGTGTGCTTAACTATCAAAGTCCCTATGAAAGGTTATATGGAAGTCAACCTAGATTGACACACTTGAGAACTATTGGGTGTCTGTGTCTTGCCAAAAATCTAGTTGAACATGACAAAATCATGACAAGGTCTAAGTCTACAGTCCATATGGGATATTCAAAGACACAAAAAGGTTATGTTTTGTTTGATCTTACTGTCAAGACATTCTTTGTTAGCAGAGATATTATATTTAGAGAGGATATTTTTCCTTTCTCACAGATCAAGATGCCTGAAAGACATATCTTATTTCAAAATCCACTCCCAGATTCATCTGTTCTATTTGATAACTTCACTACTCAAGTTTTCAAAACACCTAGTTCTACCAATTATGAACCATCATGTCTTGAAGATACATCTGTGCTTCCAGATATTGAGGATACTCTATCAGATGTTTCTGATCCAGTTGAATAACCAGTTCCAACAGTCACAGAAACTCTTATACCAGTTGATACCAGAAGATCTACAAGAATCAAACATACTCCCGCATGGCTCAAAGATTTTGTTTCCTCAAAATTGCATTCAGAAGTGCAATATCGTGTGTGCAATTATATTAGTTATAACCATCTTTGTCCTACTTATCAGTCCTACTTATCAGTCATACATTGCTGCTACATCTTCAGTTAGAGAACCTACTGCCTATTCAGAGGCTGTGACAGACACTAGGTGGGTAGATGTTATGAAGACTGAGATTCAAGCTCTTGAAGATAATAAGACTTGGGAGATAACTGACCTACCACCAGGAAAGAAACCTATTGGCTGCAGGTGGGTTTACAAGGTTAAATACAAGTCCACAGGTGAGATAGAAAGGTCTAAAGCAAGGCTAGTTTCTAAGGGGTATAGTCATCTAGAAGGTATAGACTATCAAGAAACTTTTTCACCAGTGTGAAGATGGTGACTGTGAGAACATTGGTGTCTTTAGCTGCTTCAAGACACTGGCACATCCATCAAATGGATGTGTTCAATGCCTTCTTGCAGGGTGATCTTGAAGATGAAATTTATATGCAGCTTCCTTAAGGTTTTGTTAGTCAAGGGGAGAAAGTATGCAGACTAACAAAGTCATTATATAGGCTCAAGCAGGCTCCAAGGTAGTGGAACCATAAGTTGTCTGAAGCTCTTACTACTCTCAACTTCAAACAAAGTCAATATGATCATTCCTTATTTGTCAATAAGTCAGAAGCAGGTGTGGTTGTGGTGTTAGTATATGTGGATGATATGATGATTACAGGTAGCAGTTTGAAGTTAATAGAAAAGACAAAGTTGAAATTGCAGCAGGCTTTTAAAATGAAGGACTTATGTGAACTGAAATATTTTCTAGGCATTGAGTTTACTAGGTCAACAGAGGGTATATTGATGCATCAAAGAAAGTATGTTTTGGAACTTATAGCTGAGGTTGGGATGTCAGCAGCTAAACTTGCAGGTACTCCTATTGATGTTAATGTTAAACTAACTTGAAAACAGTATGATGAACATGTGAAAAATCATGGAGCTTCTGAAGATCCTCTAGTAGATCAGACAATGTATCAAAGATTAATTGGCTAATTGTTGTATCTGAACATGACAAGGCCAGACTTGTCTTTGCACACAGAACCTAAGTCAGTTCTTACAACAACCAAAGAAATCTCACATGGATGCAGCCTTAAGAGTAGTGAGATATCTGAAAACACATCCTGGACAGGGGCTATTGTTTCCTAGCTCTTCTGATGAAGTAGTCACTGCATTTTGTGATGCAGATTGGGCATCTTGTCCACTTACCAGAAGATCAGTAACAGGTTATGTTGTCAAGATAGGGAACTCTTTGGTGTCTTGGAAGGCAAAGAAGCAAACTATAGTTTCCAAGAGTTCAGCTGAAGCTGAATACAGGAGCCTTGCCTCCACAGTGTCAGAGTTAATTTGGTTACTTGGATTACTTAGAGAAATAGAAGTTGAAGTACAACTACCAGTTCAACTATATAGTGACAGTAAAGCTGCCATACAGATTGCTGCAAATCCAGTATATCATGAGAGGACAAAGCACATTGAAATCGATTGTCATTTTATAAGGGAAAGACTACAAGGTTTGATCAAGGTTAACTACCTTCCTACACAAGAGCATCCTGCAGATGTATTGACAAAAGGACTATCAAAGTATCAACATGAATATCTCTTATCCAAGTTAGGTGTCTTAAAAATCTTTTGCCCCACCTAACTTGAAGGGGAGTGATGAGATATAAGTGTGAGGTAGTTGAGAAGTTAGTTAAGTCACAAAATAATCAAGGGTAGTATAGACCTTTTGTATTGTTCGTTATAACTAATTTCTTTCAAGTTAGTTAGATTGTTAGAAGTTAGATTCTATAAATAGTATTTTGCAGCATTGTAATAGTTAGTCTTTTGAGCTCAAACAATGAGAAATTCTCTCCTTCTTTCTTAGCTCCTTGTTAATGGAGTTTTTGTGTTAATTCCATCTATTGATTTTTGTTCATCGCGGCTTTTTCCGATTTTCATGGATGATTTCGCGGATGGGGGTCGGTTGCGTTGGAATTTGTTGGTTCTTCGTGAAGAAGAAGAAAACACGTACAGGGGCAGATCGGTCTGTTTTGTAGTGGGTTTGTACATATTGTTGTTGGTATTGAATGAGCTTGGGTATGGAGAATGGGTTGTTTGGTTGGAATGGGCACTGAAAAATCAGAATTAGGTTGGGAATGACTGATTGTTGGGCTGCTGGAAATTGCTGAATGAATGGTGTTGACATCCTTTGAATAGGAGCAACGTCAAGGTGACTCAATTAAAAAAAGAATTTAGTTAAAAGAATTTAAAGAATTTTAAAACGGGGTAAAAGAGGTTAAAGGGAAAAGGGAGTCGCCACCTAATTTTTTAGGAAAACTAGGAAACCAATTAATAAATTAATTTAAAAGATAGTCTACGAAATCAATTCGATTCTAAGTAAAGGGTTCAAATTATTTCGAAGGGAAGGAGTTAGGCACCCTTCGAAATCCACCATTGTGGTTCCCGACTGAGTTTATTTTTTTCAAATTGAGGAGGAAAATAATATAATGTACAAATATAATAAACATGCAATATACACAATAAAAATAAAATAATAATATCGGCCTAAGGTTTGCCTAACATCGATATATACAAAATAATGAATTAAAAAATATAATTCGAACTCCTTTCGAATAGCTTCAAGAAAGCAAGTCTTGGGTACCTGTAAACACACTTAGTAAAAATGTTAGTAATAAATAAATATGAATAAAATTGAATATATGAAATAATGACTTAAAAAGAAAAACCCGTCTTATTAACATTGGAGGCCTTGGAAATTGACGGTAATTTCTTCATCGGCCAATTTCAACAAATAAAATAATATGAACTTAAGTTAATTTTCTGTCTTTCAACAATAGGGAGACCTCCAAAATCGACGGAAAGATTTTCTCATTGGTCATTTCAACTAGTAACAACTAAAATGATATAAAGAAAGAGCAAACAACAAAGGTAGCCAAATAAAATGAACAAAATAAGATTTGCCGACACTTTATTAAATAGTGAAGGAAGTCAATCCAAATAAATTGATTAAGAAAAACTATATGTGTGTCAAATGGAGCAACAATAGGAATCTAAAGTTAATGAAAAATGGAAAAATAATAAAACATAAAAAATAATAAATAAAAAACATCATATACATCCATATATTTGAAATGCGAGAATTACTACTAACTCAAACGAGTCAAGCAAAAATGGCAAAAACAATATAATGAGATAGTGAAAACAAGCTAGCAACTAACAATAAGAAAATCAAATAAAATTAACTAATAAGAAACAATAAATTGATTAAGCTTAATCATCATTAAAAGTGCACTGTTTCAATCTAAACTAAAGTTATGAAATGGAAATTAACAATAAAACAAATGAAACAAAAATAACACTAACTTATTATAACAATTATGCAGAAAACAAATAAAAAAAATTAGAGAAAAGTTTAAACGCAAGAAACAAAAATAACACTAACTTATTATACCAATTATGCAGAAAACAATAAAAAAAATTAGAGAAAAGTTTAAAAGTAAAATAATGGCTTACAGCATGTGTGAGGAACGAAACTACCGCAGAAGAAATAACGGTGACCGGTGTTTAGAGAGTTAAGAGCGGTGGATCTGTTGCTTCCCCGGAGTTTGAGCTGCTCCAGCTCGTTTGTTGCGATAGAAAAAGGCTAGAAAGGGTTTTGAGTTGTTTAGCAGAGAGCTCGTAGATGGAACTGGTTCGAATCGCTACTCGCCTGCGTAAATGGAAAAGATAAATATTAAGAGGATAGGGGATGGGGATCGGAAGTTTACTTCCGTCGGAACTCGGAGTTTTGAAACTGCTGACTGCTTCACTCCGCTTCATCGGAGCTTGGAGCTCCTCGCCTGAACTACTTGGTGCGGCGAACAAAAGGGAAAACGGGATGGGATCTGACTGAGCTGGTGTTTCTGTGAGCTTGAGGCTTGCTGGAAAAAGGTTTTGGGTGGTCTAAAGGTTGGTTTTCTGGTGGGTTTGAGGAGAACAAGAATGGAGTTTTGATGGTGTCGAGCTGCCGTGGTCTGGAGCTTAGAACTCGCCGGAAACGAGGAGAAAATGAAAGAGCAGTGTGGGTTGTTTTGGCTTGGGGTAGCCGGAAAACGGAGTTGTTGGCAGCAGCTTCATAGTTTTTGTTAGTTGGAGAAGATGGAACACTGGAAAATGGGGTTTCGGGTCTGGTTTCACCGGAGAAAGGAAAGGGTTGAGCGATTGGATTGTAACAGCTTGGTTGTTGCTGCCGGAGAAGAAACAAGAAACACAAAAAAGGAGTTTTCTGGGAGTGGACTCGCCGAAATTCGGCGGTATTCCGATGACTTGTCGAAAAAATACCAAACAATAAGAGAATACATTTTGAAGCCTAGAAATCTGAAAAATACACCCTAAAATTTATCAACCCCCAAAACCTAATGGACCAACTATTACATAGATAGGGAGTTGAAAACTATGGGCCTAAGTTATGGGCTTGAGATCATGACCCAAAATTTATTGATTGATAAAATATCTGTGAACGCAAAATATATTCAAAATTTGAATAAATTTTTAGACTGCGCAGAATATTAAAATAAATATTAACAGTGTAACAAAGAAAAAATGAATAAGAAAATGTAATAAACAAAATAAATTACATATAAAAAATGCAATTTAACAGAAATAATGATTTTTTAAGAAATGAAATAATATTTGAACATCTGGCTGTGACAAAATAATATAAGCATAACAATCGATAAAAATCCTAATACTTTTAGAAAGAGGATGATTATTAACAAATTTCATTAAAATGACAAAAACATGTAATTTGAACTATTTAAAATAAAATACTCAAAAATGTATTAAATCTAAAATTATCAGACCAAAATTTGGTGTCAACAACTTGCCCTTTGTTTGATTAGGATCGATGAAAGAGATCCTTGTCAAACAAAGTTGACGAACCAAATTTAATTTGATAAACTTTGAACAAAACAGTTGAGATGCTAGTAGAGCTTTTGAGCAAGACTCTACGTCCGTCGACTGGGCTGAAAATAATAAACAAAAGACAGACACTGATTGTAAACTGAGAATGTTCACATACCTTCGATGCTACTTGCAAGTTTTCACAATGAAGGTGGTGTACCTTTTTGAAAGAAGTATGATGCGAATAACATGTCACTTTGAACAAGGTGATAACCCAACGTGTCTCTTTGAAAGGCGGACGACCCAACTTGAACTTAACATGCCATTTGAAGGGAGATGACAACCCAGTCTTAAATATAACATGTCATTTGAAGGGAGATGACAACCCAACATGTCTTTTTGAAAGGCGGACGACCCAACTTGAATATAACATGTCACTTGAACGAGGTGACAACCCAACATGTCTCGTTGAAAGGCGGACAACCCAACTTGAACTTAGCGTGTCATTTGAATGGAGGTGACATTCCAACGTGTCTCTTGAAAGGCAGACGACCCAATTTGAATATAACATGTCACTTTGAACAAGGTGACAACCCAACATGTCTCTTTGAAAGGCGGACGACCCAACTTGAATATAACATGTCACTTTGAACGAGGTGACAACCCAACATGTCTCGTTGAAAGGCAGACGGCCCAACTTGAATTTAACATGTCATTTTGAACGAGGTGACAACCCAACGCATCTCTTTGAAAGGTGGACAACCCAACTTTAACATAACATGTCATTAAGGGGGATGACAACCCAATCTTGTCTCTTTGAAAGGCGGACGATCCAACTTGAACTTAACATGCCACTTGAAGGGAGATGACAACCCAATCTTATCTCTTTGAAAGGCTGACGACCCAACTAAACTTAACATGTCATTTGAAGGGGGATGACAACCCAATCTTGTCTCTTTGAAAGGCGGACGACCCAATTTGAACTTAACATGCCATTTGAAGGGAGATGACAACCCAATCATGTCTCTTTGAAAGGCGGACGACCCAACTTGAACAACATGTCATTTGAAGGGAGATGACAACCCAATCTTATCTCTTTGAAAGGCGGACGACCCAATTTGATCATAACACGTCACTTTGAACGAGGTGACAATCCAACGTGTCTCTTTGAAAGGCAGACGACCCAATTTGAACATAACATGTCCTTTGAAGGGAGATGACAATCCATTCTTGAATTTAACGTGCCATTTGAAGGGGGATGACAACCCAATGTTGAACATAACGTGTCATTTGAAGGGAGATGATAACCCAATCTTGAACATAAAGTGTCATTTGAAGGGAGATGACAACCCAATCTTCAACTTAACGTGTCATTTGAAGGGAGATGACAACCAAATTTTGAACTTAATATGTCATTTGAAGGGAGATGACAACCCAACGTGTCTCTTTGAAAGGCGGACGACCCAAATTGAACATAACATGTCATTTGAAGAGAGATGACAACCCAATGTGTCTCTTTGATAGGCGGACGACCCAACTTGAACTTAACATGAATGACGTATCACAAAATCTGCAATATCAACGTTAGTAGCAAATATAACATAAATTATGCAAACATGACCATATGAACAAGGTATTAACCAATGCAACGACTCAAACTTAATAACATCATGAATTAAATAAAATGTCAATTTAAAATGGAATAACAAAATAAAAAGTATCATATTGGACGGCATGACAAACCAATTTAAAAAAGATTAGTTTATTTGAGATTATAAATTAATTTCTAAAAGATATCATTTTGAAAGGTATGACGACCTAAATAATAAATTAAAAAAAAATGTAGTTTTGAAGGGTATGACTACCAAAAATAAAAAAGATATCATTTTGAAGGGTATGACTACCAAAAATGCAATTTGAACTTTGAAACGGTCCACAAAGTTATTTAGACAAATATGGGGCATAGAATTAAAAGATGTCATTTTGAAAGATATGTCTACCGAAAAATAAAAAGATGTCATTTTGAAGGGTATGACTACCAAAAATGTAATTTAAACTTTGAAACGGTCCACAAAGTTATTTGGACAAATATGAGAACAAAAATTTAAAATGGTGTCAGTTTGAAAGGTATGACGACCGAAAAATAAAAATGTATTATTTTGAAGGGTATGACTACCCAAAAATACAATTTGAACTTTGAAACGGTCCACAAAGTTATTGGACAAATATCAACGATGAAACAGTCCACAAAGTTGTTTGGACAAATATGGGAAATTGAATTTTAACTCATTTTTATTTTATGAATAATGAAACATATTTTAACTTGGTTAGCACCAACAAAAGTATTGTACAAAAATTTCTCGCAATTCTTTATCTTTCAACTGAGATTGATTTCGAGGTAATTCCTATAGATTCAAGTGGTACCTCAAATGTACTTAAGTAACGATAAGATTTGTTCATCTTGCTTCAGACAAAGTCTTTGAACTAGACCTAACATCATGTCACAAGAAAGAAATTTTCAATTTGCGCACATTTGAAGTGTTTTGATTTGGTAGCATCTGGAAAAAAAAAAAACTCACACTCAGAAAAATGTTCAACGCATGCAATTGTGATACCATAGGCTTGACCTTCATGTAAATCTCCACTAATGTGAGAACATTTGAATTGAAATCATGCAGGGCTTGTTAATAGCTTGTAATGTAGGTTTAGGGACGGGTAGGATAGTCATTTGAGATAAAAGTGACTTACTCCCTTCTTGAGCATTGCACTAAATAGATGCTTTTAACATTTGTTACACTTTTGGCGTTTAATTCTCTTTGTTGTCCCTTCCTTTTGCATTTTAAACTTCTTTGAAACTTTGTTTGTCCGAGGTTTATTCTCTTTTGAATTTTCTTCTTTTTGTTTGGAGTGTTTTCTTCTTTTCTTGAAATTTTGCTTGCTTGAACTTGTGGGAATTTTGAACTTTTTCTTCTCTCTTTGAAGTCATTTTTCGTATTTTTGACTTTCAGGGACGACCTTGATAACTTTTGTCTTTGACAAATTTGAACTTTGAATCTTCTTTTATAACTTGCACGTCTTCAGTGCGCTCAAGAAAGTCAGGCCAAAAGAGAGTTAGTGCATACAAGCACTTAAAAAGGGTATAGGCTAAAATGTGATAGTCCAAAGAAAAGGTTTAAGGCTCAAAGTGGGACACACTAGGGATTAATGTCATTTGGTAGGCTTTGAAAGGCTCAAACAGGTCAAAGGAGGCCTACAATCATTTTCCAAATCAAACATTACTCAAAATTTCGCCTCAATAACATTTAGGCCAAGTTCTAGATCAAAAAAGCAAAACAATTGAATTTAATTCAAAACTCACCACACAATGCACATGAAACAATGAATTTGGTTTTGTTCTAATCTTGAATGTATACAAGAGAACATTTACATGTGTAACAAAAGTATGAATGAGAGGTGCCAAAAAGAATATATGGTTTAACAAGAAGTCAATCTTCTTTATTGTACCAATTATTTTTCACATGCACACTTGAACTGTGTTGGCACCAACCAAGTCAAAAAATGATTTCAAAAATATAAACATTAAATAAATAAAAAATAAAAAATCTTTTGAATAAAGAATACCGAATCCAATAAGGACTTCCTACGTATCTCATTGATGAGAATCAGGTTTGCGTAGTTCTTTTAGATATGGCATAAAGCCTATAATTTGAACAACAAATGAATTTTTCAAAGGAAAAATAACGAAAATAAAAAATCAATGAGCCACATTGAAAGGCGGGCAACCTAAATTTAACAAATTTTTTTTTTATTAATAAAAAAAAACTGAACAAGAACGAAGAAATTAGTGAATCACATTGAAGGGCGGACCACCCAAATTTAACAAAAATAAAATAAGAAATTAATGAGTCACATTGAAGGCCGGACTACCCAAACTTAACAAAAAATATTATTTATTAATTAAAGAAAAAATAACGAAAGTAAAAAAATGGATGAGTCACATTGAAAGGCGGACAACCCAACTAAAAAAAAGTCAATTAAAACAATATTTATGGAATGTAAGATAAATAAAATCAAAGATATAGAATGAATATTACATCATGTACAAAAGATAATACAAAAGATACAAACAAACTCGGAGTGATGTCTCCCAAATATGGAGTCTAAGTACAACCTTGGTGAATTTTTTGAGGGGCTTCCTTAAAAATTTTGCCCCTGTTTCAGCTTTAACAACCTCTGGTATTCAATATTGTAGAATGTCTTCTTTATAAAATTTTTGGAGACATCCTCAAAAAATTTTGCCCCAGTTTTCATTCTTAAAATTTGGAAAGCTTACGGGGAACATGACCGAGCCCTTATGGCGCCTACGTATCCCATGAAAAAGGAATCAGGTCAAACGTAGTTCCAACAAATTATAATTTGAATAAAAACTGGACTTAAATTATGAATATTCTAAAAACTAGGTTAGCAAGAGTGATTTTAAAATAATGGACTATTATACAACATATTCACGTATAATAAGTATATCACATAACATACAAACAATGAATACATGTCTTATACAAATGTATCTCGAATTTTGTGTCATGCTTAATATGAGGTTTTGGCTTCGCTCTACACTATATGGCTAAGAGTGGACTTTGTTTATTGTGGATAGGGGACCCAAGCAGACTACTTGAGTTGAGACAGTTAACGACCGTTGACTATCCAGTAACCAACTACATTCGTCAGGGTGCCCCGAGAAAAGTTTGGTTAACGAACTATTGCGAACCCGCATAATCGTCCTTCAGTAGAAAAGCAAAATTAGGTGTCGTTTGACAGAATAAGTGTTGTGCATGCAATAACAATATATAATAAATAATGAATCAATACAGAGTACAATGTGCAAATAATCAACAAAATATACAAGATATAATGAATAACACAATAAAAGAATAGTATTCTCAATTTAAAAAAATGACATCATAATGGTTAGAACCTCTATGTCCCCAGTGAAGTCGTCATTCTATTGACATCCTTTGAATAGGAGCAACGTCGCGGTGACTCAATTAAAAAAAGAATTTAGTTAAAAGAATTTAAAGAATTTTAAAACGGGGTAAAAGAGGTTAAAGGGAAAAGGGAGTCGCCACCTAATTTTTAGGAAAACTAGAAAACCAATTAAAAAATTAATTTAAAAGATAATCTACGAAATCAATTCGATTCTAAGTAAGGGGTTCAAATTATTTCGAAGGGAAGGGGTTAGGCACCCTTCGAAATCCACCACTGTGGTTCCCGACTGAGTTTATTTTTTTCAAATTGAGGAGAAAAATAATATAATGTACAAATATAATAAACATGCAATATACACAATAAAATAAAATAATAATATCGGCCTAAGGTTTGCCTAACATCGATATATACAAAATAATGAATTAAAAAATATAATTCGAACTCCTTTCGAATAGCTTCAAGAAAGCAAGTCTTGGGTACCTGTAAACACACTTAGTAAAAATGTTAGTAATAAATAAATATGAATAATATTGAATATATGAAATAATGACTTAAAAAGAAAAACCCGTCTTATTAACATTGGAGGCCTTGGAAATCGACGGTAATTTCTTCATCGGCCAATTTCAACAAATAAAATAATATGAACTTAAGTTAATTTTCTGTCTTTTAACATTAGGGAAGCCTCCAAAATTGACGGAGAGATTTTCTCATTGGTCATTTCAACTAGTAACAACTAAAATGATATAAAGAAAGAGCAAACAACAAAGGTAGCCAAATAAAATGAACAAAAAAAGATTTGCCGACACTTTATTAAATAGTGAAGGAAGTCAATCCAAATAAATTGATTAAGAAAAACTATATGTGTGTCAAATGGAGCAACAATAGGAATCTAAAGTTAATGAAAAATGGAAAAATAATAAAACATAAATAATAATAAATAAAAAACATCATATACATCCATATATTTGAAATGCGAGAATTACTACTAACTCAAACGAGTCAAGCAAAAATGGCAAAAACAATATAATGAGATAGTGAAAACAAGCTAGCAACTAACAATAAGAAAATCAAATAAAATTAACTAATAAGAAACAATAAATTGATTAAGCTTAATCATCATTAAAAGTGCACTGTTTCAATCTAAACTAAAGTTATGAAATGGAAATTAACAATAAAACAAATGAAACAAAAATAACACTAACTTATTATAACAATTATGCAGAAAACAAATAAAAAAAATAGAGAAAAGTTTAAACGCAAGAAACAAAAATAACACTAACTTATTATATCAATTATGCAGAAAACAATAAAAACATTAGAGAAAAGTTTAAAAGTAAAATAATGGCTTACAGCATGTGTGAGGAACGAAACTACCGCAGAAGAAATAACGGTGACCGGTGTTTAGAGAGTTAAGAGCGGTGGATCTGTTGCTTCCCCGGAGTTTGAGCTGCTCCAGCTCGTTTGTTGCGATAGAAAAAGGCTAGAAAGGGTTTTGAGTTGTTTAGAAGAGAGCTCGTAGATGGAACTGGTTTGAATCGCTACTCGCCTGCGTAAATGGAAAAAGATAAATATTAAGAGGATAGGGGATGGGGATCGGAAGTTTACTTCCGTCGGAACTCGGAGTTTTGAAACTGCTGACTGCTTCACTCCGCTTCATCGGAGCTTGGAGCTCCTCGCCTGAACTACTTGGTGCGGCGAACAAAAGAGAACACGGGATGGGATCTGACTGAGCTGGTGTTTCTGTGAGCTTGAGGCTTGCTGGAAAAAGGTTTTGGGTGGTCTAAAGGTTGGTTTTCTGGTGGGTTTGAGGAGAACAAGAATGGAGTTTTGATGGTGTCGAGCTGCCGTGGTCTGGAGCTTAGAACTCGCCGGAAACGAGGAGAAAATGAAAGAGCAGTGTGGGTTGTTTTGGCTTGGGGTAGCCGGAAAACGGAGTTGTTGGCAGCAGCTTCATAGTTTTTGTTAGTTGGAGAAGATGGAACACTGAAAAATGGGGTTTCGGGTCTGGTTTCACCAGAGAAAGGAAAGGGTTGAGCGATTGGATTGTGACAGCTTGGTTGTTGCTGCCGGAGAAGAAACAAGAAACACAAAAAAGGGGTTTTCTGGGGGTGGACTCGCCGGAATCCGGCGGTATTTCGGTGACTTGCCGAAAAAATACCAAATAATAAGAGAATACTTTTTGAATCCTAGAAATCTGAAAATTACCCCCTAAACCTAATGGATCAACTATTACATATATAGGGAGTTGAAAACTGTGGGCCTAAGTTATGGGTTTGAGATCATGACTCAAAACTTGTTGATTGATAAAATATCTGTGAATGCAAAATGTATACATTGAATAAATTTTAGATTGCGCAGAATATTAAAATAAATATTAACATCGTAACAAAGAAAAAATGAATAAGAAAATGTAATAAACAAAATAAATTACATATAAAAAATGTAATTTAACAGAAATAATGATTTTATAAGAAATAAAATAATATTTGAACATCTGGCTGTGATAAAATAATATAAGCATAACAATCGATAAAAATCCTAATACTTTGAGAAAGAGGATGATTATTAACAAATTTCATTAAAATGACAAAAAAACATGTAATTTGAACTATTTAAAATAAAATACTCAAAAATGTATTAAATTTAAAATTATCAGACCGAAATTTGGTGTCAAATGGCCTAACTTGGTTTCTTAAATTGAGTTCAAGGTATGGAAAGAAGTAGTTAGAATTGCTATTAAGAAAATGACCACGTGAATTTCAATTGTAGCCATTTAGAGTCAACAATTTAGCCAAATTGAGTCTAATTGGTGACTTGGCTAAACACAAAATAAGATAAATTAATATTAATTAATTAAAGAGTTTCTTAATTTTAGCGAAATAAAATGATCGACTTAATTATAAACTAATTAATTCTAAAATGCAACTATTACATAACTAAACTAATTAGTAAAATATTTAAGTAAAACTAAAATCTTTTTAAGATTTTCGAATTTTCATAAAATATACTAATTATATGTAAAATTATGCAGAAACATATATCTTATTTAAACTTTATAAAAAATGATACAAATATTTAAAACAACTTATAAACTATATTATTATTACTATTTTTGAAATTTTATAAAATTAATTATCTTAAATAATTGAAATTGAAGAAGCTTGATGAATTGATTTATATAGTGGAAGGTCAAAATCGGGTGTCAATAAATAGTAACTAAGTAATTCTTGAATAATGTTGTTGCATGCATTTATAATTCTTTCGTTTAGAAGTCTTTTTAACGGTGACTAACTTTAGAACTCGTCTTGTTGCTACTTGATTGACCAATGAGGTAGTAAATAAGAAAATAATTATCCACATAGATTTAGTGTGATACTATCTAATAGTCTAATGTCAATTGGTGTGAGGGTGAAAACTAAGTCATACATTAATGTGAAGTCTAATATGAGGTAAAGATAACAGTTAGTAAATTATACACACGTAATCGGACCAAGGTGCGGGGTGAAATTCTCTAATTACTGGACCAAGATTTAGAGATGCATAACTTACCACTTTGCATGTGATACACTAGAAAATGATTACTATTACTAGAATTACTGCGTTATGAGCTTATGGAGAACACTTACACCCTAGTTTTTACTCTCTCATTGATAACAACTAAAGTTTGAATCTTGCTCACTTGCTCTCTAAACAACAATCTGTTATTTAGTACACAAAACCCCCCGTTACTTTCTTGTCTCGAAAATAAATTGGCTAAACGGTTGTATTAGTGAGTTAAGTTTAAGTCTAAACATATTCCTTGTGGGATCGACCCCAACCTACAAGTTCGGTTCTTTACTTGATAAAGATCGCGTATACTTCTTTAAGAAGGTGTAATTTGATCGTATCAGAAGCTTGTGTGAATTTTTGCCTTTGAATTCATATTTGACTATAAGATGTGAACTGATTCGACATAGACTTACTATGGTTTAT
Source organism: Solanum sitiens (assembly GCA_016801875.1). Taxonomy (NCBI): domain Eukaryota; kingdom Viridiplantae; phylum Streptophyta; class Magnoliopsida; order Solanales; family Solanaceae; genus Solanum; species Solanum sitiens. The sequence goes on from JABWTJ010000071.1 coordinate 2,319,613, forward strand.
CATAGAATTTTATGTAGAATGAGTTTTGATTTGGGTGACAAACAGAGATGTGTGGAAGATTTTGTGTTGTTATGTGGGGATAGATTGTTTGAATTATGGTAGGTGACTTATGGATACGCTATAGGATGGACCTACAACTCTACATGGTAATTGATGACTTTAGGGATTGAAACTACTTTATTAATTGATTGGACTACATTGACTGTTATGATGTGTTACATAGACATTTATGAATAGATGTTATGAGCTTATAATATACCGAATAATTGGAGTGACCAAGGATTTCTTTGAGTATATTAGCATGAGTTATAATGTCATAGTTCGGAATGGTAGTTAAAATATGATATGTGAAAGTTCGTGTGGAGTTGACTTTGGGCGTGACTTAATAACTTTATCTCGATGGAAAGGTAAACTTAGACTTGAAATTAGTGCTATCAGCATTAGGTGAGACCTGTATATGTCGTGAAATTTGGAAAGAGAGGGAGCCACAGTTCAGAAATTTTGAAGGCGATAATGTGTTTGCTAAGAAGACTTTGATACTAGTTACAATTTGAGAGTACGATAAATAACTGAAATGGTTACGATGTTTTCTTAATATTGATTGAGTGTGGGCTTCAATGGATTAATGTGAAGAGTGTGGCTACAATCATAATGGGGACCAGACCGGTGGATTGTAGGTAGCTAAAAAAATCAACAAGATGGAATCAATTGAATGAAAATGATTGATATGGCTCTCTTGAGGGAGTATTTATTGTATTCAACGTGGTTCCGTACGACCTATTTTGTCCTAGACATGCATTGGTGTATGATTCACTACCTATTCACATGCGTGTTTTCACTTCTATGGGCGGATTCCTAGTGGTGTATCGGGTGTACCTATCCTGCGATGTCCTCTTGGTAGAGTAGGATGCTTGGGCACATTTGGTTATTTTAGATATGACATATTATGTGTTGTCTAAGAGAAGTTGAAATATTCATGTGGTTCTACATGTTCTATCTTTCTTATGAGAATTTATAGAAGAACTCTCATCGGTAACAGCAAGATTACGTTCCAAAAGAAAATTATTTTGCCTTCTGCGGTGTGTCTGTTGTTGTGTTAATCAAAATGAGTGGTGAGTCTTATGTATAGATATTTGGCCAAGTCCATCCATGTCTTTTGAGTTCCAAGTGTTGTAAATGTTCGTTCTTTTTAATGTGCACTGAAACATGTAATCAAAATTTGGTATTGTAAATGTTCGTTCTTTTTAATGTACGCCGAAACATATAACTGTGTAGAACTCTTAACTCAATAGCTCAAAATTGGTTGTTGTTAAGCTGTCTTTCATTGAAAGTTGGCACACTTGGAATACTAATTTTTTTCACAACAAAAACAATGACTGACTAAAGTAGTAACTGCACCTGAGTAAATAGAGTCTCTCCACAAATATTCCTCCTCCAACCTGAATAAAGTTGTTAGATTAGCTTCTCATACTTTCATGAAACATTTGAACAAATCAATTATACAAAATAGGGCAGATTAACAAAATACAAAAATAAGTTCATGAGTAAAATAAGAACATAAAATACGGGCAAACATTGATAGCTAAGACTAAAAAGAGATGTTAACGTATGTATTTGAGGTAATTTCTACTGCCATCACTGTTAAATTAGCTCTCAAAATGCTACTGCTGGGTTCGATATAAGATGCACCTCCCGAACAAAAAAATTAATACAAAGTGTTCATAGATAACGCTTGCATCCTCTGTACTACCGCTGTTGCTGGCACAGAGTTAGCCAATGCTTATTCCCCAGCAGAGAAACAAAAAGAAGATCAATAAAAACCTGCAGAATGCGAAGAAAGTATTGAAATATTTATCAACTCAACTATAACTTCCTAACTTGATTCTCTTTTCACAACGTTTTCATCATTTAGAAAAGAGGCATTGATCAACACAATCCTAGCCAATGGAAGTCATTAACAACCCATGCTTGCAAAATAACTCCCATTGAAGCTTCATTAAACATATTTTACCAAACTAGCAAGATTTCAAACGTGCTAAACCACTTATAAAACGGTCTATTTATAATAGCATAGCATTCTATATGTTAACAGTATATACAACAAAGTATGGCTAGTTTATGTTCAGTGTAAAAACATTTCTAGTTGAGCAGATTGCAACTTTATGTCTTTATGATAATATAAGCATTTAGATAGAACGAAGTTACTTAGTCTCGACTCAACATAAATTCATTAGGCTGAATACCTCCTAAATAAAAATCTTCATAGCGACTATATGTACACTTGATACTTTTAAATCAATAATTAATAACAAAGACTAATAGGTAATAAAAACTCAATGAATATCAAAATGGAAAGCATCTGCGGCTAAGAACTGAATTTGAGATTTGAAAAGAAGAAAAAATTGTCAAGCCCACAAACAACAACAATGAAAATGTAGAAAATGAATATCGAAAAAAGGTAGTTATTGATTCTACTGAAAAGTTAATCCAATCAAGTATCTAAGAAGAGGTATCAGCTAATGAGTTCACAGTGCTAGAGAAGTTCCGAAATATCACTTTTATCCAAGTTATACATCCCAATATTGCGATAAGCAAATGAGGCAGAAAGTTGGAATTAATCCGTATAGAATATAATCTAATCTAGCTAAGATTGGATAACACAAAGAAAATATAGCAACCACACAACATGCTCTTGCTTTGTAGGTTGTTAATAAATCAATTTTAAAAAGAGAAATGGACCATGAAAGATAATTGATCGATCGAGATGCTCATCATAAATCCACCAAATATAAATTGACGAAAAACCAGTAATCTTAAGCAAAGAGTGAAAGAATAGTTGGTAGACAAATATTCTTTCAACAAAAGCAATAATTGCATATCACAAAAAAAAAAAAAAATTGATCAAAAGAACTTAAGACGAAGAAACACGCACAAAGTGAATTCTTAGAGAATCACACATCAGGATCTAAAAGAACACAATGGACTTACTGTGGGGTCCAGCCCCATTATGCCACTATTGACTTCAACAATTGCTGCATGCAATTGTCAATGATTGGCAAGGTTGGCAAATTGTAGTGGCAGCAAATGTTGAGAAATACAACAATTAAAAACTTTCGGTGGCACAACTTTGACATGTTGTGGATGTTGGAAATTTGCAGTTGCAAATTTCTTCTATAAAAGGAGATCATTAGCTCATTTTTAAGGTACACCAAGTTAGAGAGAAAATCCATTTTGAGAGCAAAGTGTGGTATTCCATAGACTATACAAGAAAATAGTCTGTGAAAAAAAATAGAGTGTGAGCGATGTTTTAGTAAGGTGGAAACCAAAAGAGTGTTGTTCCTTTTGAGTGTATAGTAGTCACTTTGAGTATTGTATTCGTGACTACACAGTGTAAAATTCTTTACTATAGTGATATCAGTTGCTCCTCTTGACCCGTGGTTTTTTTCCTTATTTAGAAGGGTTTTCACGTAAAATTCTTGGTGTCATTATTTTTCCATTTTATTTCCATTACTTTTACCATATATATTTTTTGTGTTTGTCCGCGTTTTCCCAACAAACTGGTATCAGAGCCAAAGTTTTATCTGAGTATGCTCTGTGGTTGCAGCATAGTCTGAACTTCCACATCATAAAAGATTTACTTTGATTTGCGATAACTATATTTTTTGGGGAAAACAATGGAAGCCAACACAAGTAGAATGGTTACTTTGAATGGTGTTAATTATGCCATTTGGAAGGGAAAAATGGAAGATCTGTTTTAAGTTAAGAATTTTTACAAAGCAGTATTTACCACTGTAAAGCCTGATAATAAAACAGATGAAGAGTGGAATTTGTTGTACAGACAAGTTTGTGGATTCATTAGGCAATCGGTCGACGATAATGTGTTGAACCATATTTCTGGGGAAACACATGCTCGAACTCTATGGGAGCATCTTGAAAGTTTGTATACTCGGAAGACTAGCAACAACAAAATATTCTTAATAAAGCAGATGTTGAGTTTGAAGTATCATGATGGTTCTCGATGACAGACCATCTGAATAATTTTCAGGGGATCATGAATCAATTATCTGTTATAGGCATCAAATTTGATGAAGAAATTCAAGGCTTGCTTCTACTTGGTTCCCTACCAGACTCTTGGGAAACATTTAGAACGTCATTGTCAAATTCTGCTCCGGATGGTGTGATCTTTATGGATTCCGCCAAGAGTAGTGTCTTGAACGAAGAGATGAGAAGAAAATCTCTAGGTTCTTCTTCGTCTGATGTCCTGATAACTGGCCCCATGGGGAGAAACAAAACTCGTGGTTTTCAGAATAGAGAACAAAATAGGAGCAAATCCAAAGGCAGACTCAAGGATATTGAATGCTATCATTGTGGTATGAAAGGGCACACAAAGAAGTTCTGCTGGAAGTTGAAGAGGGAGAACAAAAACAAAGAGGAAACTAAAGAAGATGGTAATGAAAATTGCCTAGCCACCGTGACCACCGAAGATCTTGTTACCATTCTTGATGCATACATGATAAATATTGCTTGTGATGAGTCAAGCTGGGTTGTGGACACTGGTGCCGCATCTCATGTGACATCAAGGAAGGATTTTTTCTCTTCCTATACTCATGGTGATTTTGGAACCTCGAGTATGGGTAATGAGACTGTTTCTAGGGTGGTTGGTATTGGTACAATTTGTTTGGAAACTAGTGTTGGAACTAAACTAGTTTTGAACAATGTGAAACATGCTCCTGATGTTCGTCTGCACCTAATTTCTGTTGGTGTTTTAGATGATGAAGGATATGTTAGTACCAACGGTGATGGAAAATGGAAGCTCATCAAGGGTTCTTTGGTTGTGGCTCGTGGTAACAAACGTCGTGGTCTATACTGGACTACGGCATCTGTTTGTGTTGATATGGTGAATGCGGTTGAGAGCGATAGCTCTTCAACATTATGGCACAAGAGGCTTAGCCACATCAGCGAGAAAGGACTTAATGTTCTAGCCAAGAAGAAATTATTGTCAAATTTCCAAAGTGCTAAATTAGAAAAGTGTGAGCACTGCTTGGCTGGTAAACAAAATAGAGTTTCCTTTAAGTCCTACCCCCCTTCGAGAAAGACAGAGTTGCTTGAGTTGGTGCACTCTGATTTATGTGGTCCAATGAAGACAAAGACATTAGGTGGTGCACTCTACTTTGTCACTTTCATTGATGATTGCTCGAGAAAACTTTGGGTCTATGTCTTGAAGACTAAAGACCAAGTGTTAGGTGTCTTCAAGCAGTTTCAGGCTTCAGTTGAAAGAGAAACTGGAAAGAAACTGAAATGCATTCGTACTGATAATGGTGGTGAATATTGTGAACCATTTGACGAATATTGCAAGCATCAAGGTATTAGACACCAGAAGACTCCTCCCAAGACTCCTCAGCTTAATGGTTTGGCTGAGAGGATGAACAAGACCTTGATGAAAAGAGTTAAATGTTTGCTTTCTGAAGCAAAGTTGCCGAACTCATTTTGGGGTGAGGCTTTATTGACCGCTGCACATGTTATTAATCTATCTCCTGTTGTTGCTTTGCAAAGTGATGTACCAAATAGTGTTTAGTATGAAAAGGATGTTTCCTATGACCATTTGAGAGTATTTGGTTGCAAAGCTTTTGTACATGTGCCGAAAGATGAGAGGTCAAAGTTAGATGCCAAGACAAGGCAATGCATCTTCATTGGATATGGCCTAGATGAATTTGGTTACAGGCTATATGATCCAATTGAAGAAACTTGTGAGAAGCCGTGATATTATTTTCATGGAGAATCAAACAATTGAAGATATTGACAAAGCGGAAACGGTAGAATCTTCAAGTTTTGATGGTATAGTTCATCATGATGATGTTCCTCACACAAATGTGCATGATGTTGTTGGGCTTGATAATCATGGTGACGCCCAGAATCATGTATTGAATCAACATGTTGATGTTGATAATAACAATGATATTGTTATTGATGATCCTGTTGCTCATGAAGTTGTGGACGAATCAAATATTCCGCTTCGGAGGTCCACAAGACAGCGGTTTCCTTCCTCCCGTTATTCATCCAATGAGTATGTGTTACTCACTGACGGGGGAGAACCTAAATGTTTTGAGGAGGCCATGGAAGATGAGCACAAGGATCAATGGATTGAAGCCATGCAAGATGGGATGAAGTCTTTGCATGAGAACCACACTTATGAGTTGGTAAAATTGCCCAAAGGCATGAGAGCTTTGAAGAACAAGTGGGTGTTCAAAGTTAAAGTTGAAGAACACAACTTGAAGCCTAGGTACAAAGCAAGATTGGTTGTTAAGGGATTTGGTCAAAGGAAGGGTATTGACTTTGACGAAATATTTTCTCCTGTTGTGAAAATGTCCTCGATTCGCACAGTTCTAAGTTTGGCTGCTAGTCTTAATTTAGAGATTGAGCAAATGGATGTGAAGACGGCTTTCCTTCACAGTGACCTAGAAGAAGAGATTTATATGGAACAACCTGAGGGCTTCAAAGTTGAAGGTAAAGAAAATTTTGTGTGCAAACTCAAAAAGAGTCTTTATGGCCTAAAATAAGCTCCTAGACAGTGGTACAAGAAGTTTGAATCTGTTATGGGGGAGCAAGGCTATAAGAAGACTTCTTCAGATCATTGCGTATTTGTACAAAAATTTTCTGACAATGATTTTATCATCCTGTTGTTGTATGTGGATGATATGTTGATTGTGGGCAAGAATACTTCCAAATTGACGAGCTGAAGAAAGAGTTGTGTAAGTCTTTTTCTATGAAAGACTTGGGTCATGCCAAGCCAATTTTGGGCATAAGAATTACTCGTCTCAGAGATGAAAGGAAGATTTATTTGTCACAGAAGAAGTACATTGAACGTGTACTAGAGCGCTTCAATATGAAGAATGCTAAGCCTGTTAGTACACCTCTTGCTGGTCATATGAAATTGAGCAAGAAGATGTGTCCTACATCTAAGAAGGAAAAAGAGAGCATGACCAAAGTTTCATATTCCTCGGTCGTTGGAAGTCTAATGTATGCCATGGTGTGCACTAGACCTGATATTGCTCACGCAGTTGGTGTTGTGAGCAGATTTCTCGAAAATCCAGGAAAAGAGCATTGGGAGGCTGTGAAGTGGATACTCAGGTATCTTAGAGGAAGCTCAGATGAATGCTTGTGTTTTGGAGCATCAAATCCAATCTTGAAAGGCTATACAGATTCTGATATGGCAGGTGACCTTGATAACAGAAAATCCACTACTGGATATTTGTTTACTTTTTCAGGGGGAGCTATATCATGGCAGTCAAAGTTGCAGAAGTGTGTTGCACTATCTACAACTGAAGCTGAGTATATTGCGGCTACTGAAGCCGGCAAGGAGATGATATGGCTAAAACGATTTCCTCAAGAGCTTGGTTTGAATCAGATGGAGTATATTGTCTATTGTGACAGCCAGAGTGCAATAGACTTGAGCAAGAACTCCATGTACCATGCAAGAACAAAACACATCGACGTCAGATATCATTGGATTCTTGAGGAAGTGGATAGTGAATCATTTTACGTCAAAAAGATTCATACAAGTGAAAATCCTGCAGATATGCTGACCAAGACGATACCAAAAGACAAGTTCGAGTTATGCAAAGAACTTGTGGGCATGAGCTCTCACTAAAGAAAATGAAGATACCTCCTTCCAGTGAATGGGACTGGAGGGGGAGATTTGTGGGGTCCAGCCCCATTATGCCACTATTGACTTCAACAATTGATGCATGCAATTGTCAATGGTTGGCAAGGTTGGCAAATTGCAGTGGCAGCAAATGTTGAGAAATACAACAATTAAAAACTTTTGGTAGCACAACTTTGACATGTTGTGGATGTTGGAAATTTGCAGTTGCAAATTTCTTCTATAAAAGGAGATCATTAGCTCATTTTTAAGGTACACCAAGTTAGAGAGAAAATCCATTTTGAGAGCAAAGTGTGGTATTCCATAGACTATACAAGAAAATAGTCTGTGAAAAAAAATAGAGTGTGAGCGATGTTTTAGTAAGGTGGAAACCAAAAGAGTGTTGTTCCTTTTGAGTGTATAGTAGTCACTTTGAGTATTGTATTCGTGACTACACAGTGTAAAATTCTTTACTATAGTGATATCAGTTGCTCCTCTTGACCCGTGGTTTTTTTCCTTATTTAGAAGGGTTTTCACGTAAAATTCTTGGTGTCATTATTTTCCCATTTTATTTTCATTACTTTTATCATATATATTTTTTGTGTTTGTCCTCGTTTTTCCAACACTTACTGCCTTTACGAAAGAATAGAAACCGCTTCAACACTCAAAATATTATAAATTTGAGAAGAAATGGAACAAATCAGAGAAGGCAGAGAGAAAATTAATACAATCTTCAGAATTGTCAAAGAGTTCAAAATATTATAAATTTGAGAAGAAATGGAACAAATCAGAGAAGGCAGAGAGAAAATTAATACAATCTTCAGAATTGTCAAAGAGTTCGAACTACCAACCTAGGTTAAAGCAAGCGACAAAAAAACTGAATAACATCTTTATTAGTTAAATTCCTGTTGTGAAATTAAGTCGTAGGCCTAACTCACACCCCAAAAGCTAGCTCAAAGAGAGGAGGATTGCCCAAGCCTTATAAGGTGTCTACCCATCTCATTAACCACCGATGTGTGACTTTTGTCATTTTTTAACATCCAACCTCACGCCCAGTGCTTAGCATTTGGTGTGTGGGCAATTTTGATTTCGGAGGACCCCAACATCGAGTGAGACAGGTCTTGCTCTGATATCAGAACAAAAATCAATATACGGAATTAACACAAAAACTCCATTAACAAGGAGCTAAGAAAGAAAGAGAGAATCTCTCATTGTTTGAGATCAAAAGACTAACTATTACAATGCTGCAAAATACTATTTATAGAATCTAACTTCTAACAAAGAAATTAGTTATAACAAACAATACAAAAGGTCTATACTACGCTTGATTATTTTGTGATTTAATAACTTCTCAACTACCTCACACTTATATCTCATCAGACTCTGACCAGCCACAGAGCAAACGGCGAAGCAAAAGTGAAGAGTGGAGGTACGAGTACTTCCTCCTCTTTTCTGCCTTGCACAGCTTTTCACCTACAGTGTCTATACTCGTTCCGTCCCTTTTTTCAGATTTTCTGAGTAAAAATACAACTCCCCAAGTCCTTTTTACTGTTGATCTCGAAAAGGAACGAAGGAAAATTCAAACTCTTCTTTCAAAAATTCAATGGATTTCCTCCCTAAATCGCTTTTCTCTTCCTTATAAATAATCGGGAAAAGGGTTAAATATGCCCCTAAACTATTCGAAAAGGTTTAGATATATCCTCCATTTAAAGTTTGGTTCACTCATGCCCTCGCCGTTCAACTTTTGGTCCAAATATGCCCTTATGGGCGTTAGTTGTTATGTTGGACATATTCAACTCATTTTTCATTTCTTTAAATGCCACATTAAATTGTCATATCATTTTGACCTTACCACATGACATTTATATGAAAATGAAAGATATTCTGACTCATAAACATCTAATTCGACCCATAAATCAACTGCTTTTAAATATACTATCCGACCCATTTTTTATAATTTTGCTTAATTTTTATTTTTTCAATAAATCCCGAAAATGAGTAATTGATTAATAAAAAATAGGAAACATAGGGAAAAAAAATATAAAATTGACGCCAAAAATTCACAAATAAATATAGTAACCTTAAATCTAACATTTCAATATTTTTTTAAAATTTTTATTTTTTCGGTAAATCTCAAAAATGAGTAATTGATTAATATTAAATATGAAAAATATGAAAACTTTTTTATTAATAAATTACTCATTTTCGGGATTTGTCAAAAAAAATAAAAAATTTAAAAATGTTGAAATTGTTGAATGAAATGTTACTATATTTATTTGTGAACTTTTGGCGTTAATATTATATTTTTTTCATACTTTTCATATTTTTTATTAATTAATTACTCATTTTCGAGATTTACTGAAAAAATAAAAAATTTAAAAAAATATTGAAATGTTAGATTTAAGGTTACTATATTTATTTTTTGTGAATTTTTGGCGTTAATTTTATATTTTTTTCATATTTTTTCTATTTTTTATTAATCAAATACTCATTTTCAAGAATTACCGAAAAAATAAAAATTAAACAAAATTGTAAAAAATGGGTCGGATAGTATATTTAAAAGGAGTTGATTTATGGGTCGGATTAGGTGTCTATGAGTCCGAATATCTTTTCATTTTCATATAAATGTCATGTGGTAGTCAAAATGACATGGCAATTTCATGTGGCATTTAAAGAAATGAAAAATGAGTTGGATATGTCCAACATGGCAACTAACGCCCATAAGGGCATATTTGGACCAAAAGTTGGACTGCAAGGACACGAGTGAACCAAACTTTAAACGGAGAATATATCTAAACCTTTTCAAATAGTTTAGGGGCATATTTAACCCTTTTCCCTAAATAATCCTCTACTCTCAGCACTAAGGACCGGGTTTTGAAGTTGAATTTAGACGGTTTGAGTTTGGTTCCGAAGCAATAATCACTTCTACACTTGAATTCTTATCTAGTCTTCTGATTCTAAGTTCAGAGAAGATCACCGCTCGATTTTCTTAGGAAGAGAGTGGTTGGAATCGCTCTCATTCTTCCCTTTCACTGTTCCAGTAGTAAAATTCTTCCAGATTTCAGTTGAACAATGTAATCCGTTTCTTCCTCCTTTTTGCCAAGAGGCTATAGCAATGTAGATAAATACAATTGATGTTCTTATTGAAATGACCCTCAAACTTTTACTCATGTGTGTTACACTAACGTGATAACCACGAAACTTCTCTTCCTCAAATCTCTTGTGAATTAACTGAGCAGATCTAATAGTGTAATTAATCTAATTACTCAAATTCTCCTCATATTTTCAATGTTGGTTTATAACGCCTAATTGGCAAGTTGTTTCTCACCAAAAGTAATTTCAAATATTATAGTTGATTTTAAAAGTTTGGCGAAACATTCCTAGAGTATCTTTACTTCAAGACCAAGAACAGGGTCAAGATCCAGAGTTTAGCAATAAAATTTCTTCTTGGGTGATAAAATTAACTACAATTTCAGATTTAGGAATAAATTGCTGTTGAACTCTAGTCATATCTCTTGCTCAACTCAGCAAATTAACATCCCAAATTATCATAAGCAAGAAACAGAAATTGACACAACATCAAGGAAAAAGGAACAGATCAAAGGTACTTAATTAGCTTCTAAAAACATCATAACTTCTGGAAAAGTGAACTCAATTCATTGAATATTAACAAAATATAGAGCTCAAGAACAAGGCTTCAAAGAATTAAAATCTACGGCTACACCAGCCACAAACGCAATCTAAAACCTACCGTTACACAAACCAAACTGCACAATCTAGCCACCAAATCCATAAAGAGTCCTTCCTTGTCTCTTGAGGGCATAGACAACATCCATCGCAGTAACAGTCTTCCTCCTGGCATGCTCGGTGTAGGTGACAGAGTCACGAATCACATTCTCTAAAAAGATCTTCAATACTCCACGGGTCTCCTCATAGATCAGACCGGAGATACGCTTCACACCACCCCTACGAGCAAGCCTGCGAATAGCTGGCTTAGTTATACCCTGGATGTTATCTCTTAAAACCTTCCTGTGCCTCTTGGCTCCTCCCTTTCCCAATCCTTTGCCTCCCTTTCCACGACCAGACATTTTCACAGAGAAACTTGAAGAAGATGAAGTTTCTAGGGTTTTGAATTTGGATGCAATTACTGAAGGGTTGGGAGGTGGTCGGTACTTATACTTGGTGGGCGGATTCGAGATGTGGCGGGTCATAAATCGTAGCCGCTAATATTTGGGGATCGACGGATAATAAGGGCGATCCACGTGAATGGTGGAAACTCAATATCAACCGTTGATTAGAAGGGTATTCGATCCGTGTGAGAGAAGATCTAGGGATGTCGATACATCTTTCCAGCACCAATACTAATAGCAAATTCAATTCTCTGTGGGGAAAAAAAACACAACTTTCCTAGTTCGTTATTATTTCATTCCATGTTAAGTTAAATTTTGAGGTATTTTACACACTTTAGAAAAAATATATAAGACATGAATTGAATTCACTTTTCTATTGTCAAATTTATGATTAAAATAACTAAATATTAATTAATCACTAATGAAAGAAAAATTTAGAAAAACACTCTAAAAATAGTCTTGAAAATTAAACAATTAAGTTAATTTTAAGAAATGGAAAATATCTCAACAATTAACTTAATATGGAATGGATGGAGTACTACCTAGATTTTAATTTTTGTGATATTATCAGAAAAGAGCATGTTTGACATTGAGGTTGTTTATTTCCACACACTTTTTAAAAATAGATTTTCAGAAAAAACAATTTGTGTTTAGCTAATTTATTTGAAAAATATTTTTAATAAGTAAATTGTGTTTGATTATTTTTTTAAAAGTGTTTTTGAAAGTCAAATTACGATTAAGACAAGTATTATTGAAATTTTAGTATTAATATTATTTTATTGATAAACTAATCTAAACATCTACTAAAAAATAGATTAAATTTTTATTTTTATTAAAATAAAATGTTCATATTCAAACCATCAATATTAAAATTGGTTATGTAGTCCTAAATGGGTGTTTGCATTATATGTGGCTATACATAGAAGGTTGTACACTAAGGACAGATTGAGTAACTAGGGAATTATAGAGGATAATGTATGTGCATTATGCAAGGATGAAGTTGAGACTCATCATCACTTGTTTTTCTTTTGTAGTTTCTCACAAATAATATGGCAAAAATGCTCAACTGGCTACTCATTGCTAAGGCTGGAATGAAGAACTGGAATGGGCCATAAGGTATGCTACAAGGAAGTCTATCAAAGCAGACGTTTACAGAATGGCACTTGCAGCAACACTATACTACATATGGCAGGAGAGGAATCTTAGAGTTTTCCAACAAAAAGAAAGGACTACATGCATGATCAGTAGAATAATAACACAAGAGATACATCATAGAGCTAGCATGATTCCTAGATTAGCAGGATATATGAAGAATCTCAATTTTTATCCCTAGGCTAGATTATAAGTAGTTTATTTTGAGTTTCAGTAGGACACTGAGAATGGAACCTGTCCCTATCCAGAATTCTAATCTTGTACAAATTGACATATCTGGTAATAAAGTTATAAAGTTACAGTTACCAAAAAAAAAATTGATTATGTTTCCATCTGGATCAGCATTTATTTCATTAGTATCTCAATCTTGATCGGTAATAAACTGCATATATGGCTCATTAGGCAATACATAAAATCTCAAGATGTTGAAATTGCATGAGACTTGTACTCTAGTAAAGAACCTTGCTATCACTAAGTCCTTTACCTGCAATTAGGGTTGTGGCAATATGGGTATCCATTTATATTATTCATATTTTTAAATGAATTAGGTATCCAACTCATTTAAAAATGGATAAAAAATAAGTTATATCCACATTGTTCATTAAAAAATGGATAGTTAAATAGATAAAGAAAAAAAAAGTGATAAAAGGTTGGATAGTAAGAGTTTTTCTAAGAAAAGAAATCTATAAAAAAAATAAAACTTTTTTTACATTTAATTTGGGATAGGGGGTGGTAGGGGTGAGGAGGCTGGTAGGAGGTTGGTTGGTAATCTTTTTTAAAATATTTTTTTAAGAAAAATTAAAATTTTGTTGATTCTTTTTGGGATGGGGTTTGGAGTGTGGGGGGGTGGGGGGGGGGGGGGGGAGGGGAGGGGGTAGGGGGTTAGGGGTGTGAGGGGAGGGGGGGATATTTAAAAAAAAAAATAGAAAGATTCATGAAAATATAAAAAAAAATTGTTGCTTATTTTTTTTTGGAATGGGGTGTTGAGGGGGGGGGGGGGAGGTAAGGGTCAAAAATGCCCTTTTCTATAGTTTCGTTCAAAAATGTTCTTGCTGTCAATATTTTGGTTAAAAAAATATTCTGCAATCAATACTTTGGTCCAAAAATACCCCTATAGTTACTAAAATGGGTCAGAAATGCCCCTTTCCAAATAAGTATATTTTTTTTCTTTTAACCACATTTTCTTTTTAATTAAATTATTAAAGAACTATGATCTTGTTTTCTTTCTTTGAAAATCACTTTAACAAATAAAAATGTAGGAAATATTTTTTTTCCTCCTTAATCTCATCTTATCAATAAAAATAAAAATAATTCCATGTACCATCTCGACAGATAATATATATCATATGTATAAGATCATAGTATATCCATCATTAATTTATATTTATAACGATAACAAATAATTACAATAAAATAAGAACTATTTTCAATTTTTATTTTTTTGAATTGAAGATAAACATTTGCTTATTTAAAAAAAATATAATTAGAAAAAGAATGTGTTAAAAAGAAAATAAATAATATATTTATTTGAAAAAATGAGCGTTTTTACCCAAAATATCAATAAGGACATTTTTGGACCAAAATATTGATGAGAAGGGCATTTTTGGACCAAACTATAAATGAAGGGCATTTTTTGTTCTTTTTACATAGTTTAAGGGCATTTTTTGACCCTTTTTCCTTTCTTTTTTTAAATTTTTAATAAAAAATATTTTAATGAAAAACTTTTTTTTTGGATGGGGTGTGGAGGGTGGGGGCTGATAGGGGGTAGTGGGGGTGGGGGATGGTAGGGGGTGGGGTGGTAATTTTTTTCAAAAAAAAATAAAATTTTGTTAATTTTTTTGGGATGGGGCGTGGGGGCGGGGGTGGGGGCTGGTAGGGGTTAGGTGATTTTTTTTTATTTTTTATTTTTTACATTTTCTTGGGAGGGGGGGGGGTTGGTAGGGGTGGAGTGAACTGATAATTTTTCTTTTTTTAAAGCTTTTAACAAGATCTCTAATATAATATCGGTTGTTAGCGGAAAAGTGAAATTAAAGAACAAGGAAGAACAACAATATTTAACGTGGTTCGGATCAAAATGATCCTACGTCCACCAAAGAACAACTGCACCAATATTTATTTCACTCTACAAAGAATACAAGTGAAATACTACAAGAGAGAGAACACAAATGCCTTAGAAGATGAGAAGACAAGTGAGAGGATGATTTGAAAATGAATTAAGAGCTACCTATTTATAGGAATAAATTCATCCTATTGATGTCATCCATGACATCACTATGTGTCAAAATTGTCAAGGTTAAGATAGCAAACCATTTTATGGTTTGCCTAACTTTCACCTACCAAGATACAATCTTTGACTTGTATTTTGTACTAATTATCTTCCTACCAAATATTCATATTAATTCATCTTCCATTTAGTTTGATTCCACAAGAACCAAAACCAACTCTTTCAATCTCCACCTTGGTTTGTGTTCCAAGCATGCGTATAAACAACTCCGGCCAAAACTTCTAAGCTTACTGGGCAATCCCATTGTAAGAAACAAGAAGAATCAAACCTTTGTTGAACATACCAGCTCCACCTAGCAGTTGTTCTCTTAGAGTTGCATCAATTGATGCATACTCCCGCCAAGTCCTTGCAGTGTGCAAACTTGGCAAGCGGGACTATTTTGGTCAACATGTCTGCAGCGTTATCGTCTGTGATAACCTTCTCAACCTTGATAGCTCCCTTTTCTACGACATCTCGAATAAAATGAAATCTGACATCAATGTGTTTGGTGCGCTCATGAAATCTTTGATTTTTAATCAAATGAATAGCACTTTGACTATCACATTTTAGAATTGATTCAAGCTGGACTGAACTCAATTCTACCACCAAACTTTTCAACCAAATAGCTTCTTTCACTGCCTCCGTTGCTGCCATATATTCTGCCTCTGTTGTAGACAAAGCGACAATCGACTGTAAAGTCGATTTCCAACTAACGGCACTGCCAACGAGAGTAAAGATGTATCCAGTTGTGGACCTCCTTCGATCAAGATCCCCTGCATAGTCAGAATCAACATAACCGAGAATTGAAATACCTTCACTTTTGCGGAAGGTTAGGCCAACATCAGGAGCTCCTTTGAGATATCTCAATATCCACTTGACAGCTTCCCAGTGCCTTTTTTATGGATTTGCCATGTACTTGCTTACCACACTTACAGATTGGGCAATATCTGGACGTGTACATACCATAGCATACATAATGCTACCAACTGCACTCGCATAAGGAACCTTTGACATTTGCTCCACCTCATCCATAGATTGAGGCATTTGTAACTCTGAAAGCTTGAAATGAGAAGCTAACGGTGTACTTACAGGCTTGCTCATATGCATATTGAATCTTTCAAGAACTTTTCTGATGTACCTCTTCTGAGGAAGATGTACAACACCATTTTCTCTTGAAATTTCCATTCCAAGGATTTTCTTTGCAACTCCTAGATCCTTCATGTCAAATTCCTTGCTCAACAGTTTCTTCAAAATATTTATCTCTGTGATGTTGTTAGCAGCAATAAGCATATCATCAACATACAACAATAGATAAATCATAGAGTTACCAGACATCTTCTTGTGATACACACAACTATCAAATGCACTCCTCGAAAATCCATGTGTAGTCATGAATGCATCAAACCTCTTGTACCACTGTCTAGGGGATTGCTTCAAACCATACAAAGACTTCTTCAGTTGGCATACATGGTCTTCTTTTCCTTCAGCTAGGAAACCTTCAGGCTGATCCATATAGATTGTCTCTTCTAGATCACCATGTAAGAAAGCAGTTTTGACATCAAGCTGTTGAAGCTCTAAATCAAATTGTGCAACCAATGCTAGTAGCACGCGAATTGAGCTATGTTTCACCACTGGAGAAAAGATCTCATTGTAGTCAATTCCCTCCTTCTGACTGAAACCCTTTGCAACCAATCTCGCCTTGAACCTAGCAGCTTTCACTTCTGGAATACCTTCTTTCTTTCTGTAGACCCATTTGCATCCAACTGTCCTCATCCCCTTTGGCCTTTTAACTAAGACCCATGTCTCATTTTTGTGAAGAGACTCCATCTCTTCCATCATGGCTAACTGTCATTGTGCAGCATCTTTGCAAGAAGTTGCTTCAACATACGAAGAGGGCTCGAGATCCTTAATCTCTTCTTCTGCAGCTATGAACGCATGTGCAATCAGATTTTCTTGCTCTATAAGACGTTTTGGTTTTCGTATCTGCCTTTTGTCTCTTCCCTTCGCAATTGTGTATGGTTCATTGGAAGCAAGTTCTTCAAGATCTGCATCTTTTGACTCATCAATTTGAGTCTCTTGATCCCGTTCCTTGGTAAGCTCCACCGGTAGCTCCACCTGCTCGTTGTTCTCGTTTCTAGATAACTCCACAGAAACTTTACGAGGATCAAGTATAGAGGATTCATCAAAGGTAACATCTCTACTAACTACAAATTTGAGTAAAGACAAACACCATAGTTTGTACCCTTTTACTCCATCTACATACCCTACGAATATGGCCTTTTTAGCCCTTGGTTCAAGCTTACCTTCATTAACATGATAATAAGCTGGACACCCAAATATTCGCAAGTATGAATAGTTAGAGGGTTCACCTGACCAGACCTCCTTCGGAGTCTTAAAGTCAATCGATGATGCTGGAGACCGATTGACAATATGAGAAGCAGTATGAACTTCTTCAGCCCAAAATACTTTGGACATCTTAGCTTGTAAGAGCATACAACGAGCCTTCTCAAGAAGAGTTCTGTTCATTCTCTCGGCAACTCCATTCTGCTGTGGTGTGTGCCTGACCGTCTTATGCCTTGCGATCCCATGAACCTTGCAGAAATTATTGAACTCTTCACTGCAAAACTCCAAGCCATTGTCCGTGCGAAGATACTTGATTTTCCTCTCCATTTGATTTTCAACCAAAATCTTCCACTCTTTAAATGCTTCAAAAGCATCACATTTTGTCTTCAGGAAGCGCACCCAAACCATTCGTGAAAAATCATCAATGAATGTGAGAAGATACCTCTTTCCTCCCTTCGATGGAAGCTTAGAGGGACCCCATAAATCTGAATGGATGTAGTCTAGCACCCCTCCCGTCTTGTGCTTGCCAGTGCTGAAGCTGACCTTTTTCTGCTTCCCTAAGACGCAGTGCTCACAAAATTCAAGTGTGTTGATCTTCTCACCATTCAAAAGGTTGCGGTTGCTCAACATCTCCAATCCTCGTGCGCTCATATGGCCTAATCTCATGTGCCATAATTTTGCCTTGTCATCATTAGATAACTGCACTGTAGATGCATTTACAGAGCCAATAATGGTGTTTCCCGCAAGTGTGTAGAGGCCATCCTCCAGCTTGACCTTCAACATGACTAAAGACCCTTTAGTCACTTTCATAGTTCCTCCTTCACTCATGTACTTATAGCCTTGTTTATCTAAAGTACCCAGGGAGATCAAATTCTTCTTTAGATCAGGAACATGACGGACTTCTGTAATAGTCCTCATGATTCCATCATGACAGCGAACATGAACTGAACCAATGCCAACTATTTTACAAGTTGCATTATTGCCCATTAATACAGTTTTTCTGCTTGTTTCATAGCTGCTGAACCAATCTTTTCGGAATGTCATATGCAGAGTACAACCAGAGTCTAAGACCCATTTGTTGTCATAGACTCCACTATTGCATGATGTTGTTAGTACATAATCATCATCATTATCATGTACTTGCTCAACAATGGATGCGCTCGCCTTTTCTTTGGACTTCGACATAGGGCAATCTCGTTCAAAGTGCCCCTTCTTGTGAAAGCCCCAACATTCCGCATTCTTTTTGTTCACACGAGACTTTGATCTGTACTTCGATTTGCTCCTTCCCTGTTGGCTAGTACGACCTCTTACAAAGAGTCCACTAGCTTCGTCACTTTTGTCTCCTTCAAAATGCATCCGCACATCACAAGAGTTTAGTGCTTGACGCACTTGCTCAAGTTTAATAGGTTGTTTGCTATACATCATTGAATTCTCAATATCACGATATTTTGAAGTCAATGAAAATAGCAAAGAACATGCAAGCGTCTCCTCGTCCTTTTTTATTCCAGCAGTTTGTAAGTCCATCACAAGTTTATTGAACGCATCTAGATGGTCTTGCAACAAAGTACCTGAATCCATCTTAAATGTATGAAGACGCCGTTGTAACAACATCCTTGTTGTCACTGACTGGTCCTGGTAAAGCGCTTCCAGCTTTTCCCATAACTCTTTGGCCGTCTCTTCGGTACTTGTACTCACTTCACAAAGTACGTTAGGTGCAAGGGACAGTTGGATTGCACTCAATGCATCTCCTTCAATCTTTTCCTTGTCGGAATTCGATATCTTATCGGGGTACTTTCCGTCAATAGCATGGATTGAACCTTCCCTCCGCAGTAACGCTATCATCTGGATTTTCCAGATATTAAAGTTGTTGCGCCCACTAAATCTATCAATTTCAAACTTCATGGAACTCATTTTTTTTTACTTGTTATTCCTTTTGTATTACAATGTATTTGGAACTACAGAAAACCAAGGTAATCCTTTTCTGATGTGGAAGTTCAGACTCTGCTGCAACCACAGAGCATACTCAGACAGAACCTTGGCTCTGATACCAATTGTTAGCGGAAACGTGAAATTAAAGAACAAGGAAGAACAACAATATTTAACGTGGTTCGGATCAAAATGATCCTACGTCCACCAAAGAACAACTGCACCAATATTTATTTCACTCTACAAAGAATACAAGTGAAATACTACAAGAGAGAGAACACAAATGCCTTAGAAGATGAGAAGGCAAGTGAGAGGATGATTTGAAAATGAATTAAGAGCTACCTATTTATAGGAATAAATTTATCCTATTGATGTCATCCATGACATCACTATGTGTCAAAATTGTCAAGGTTAAGATAGCAAACCATTTTATGGTTTGCCTAACTTTCACCTACCAAGATACAATCTTTGACTTGTATTTTGTACTAATTATCTTCCTACCAAATATTCATATTAATTCATCTTCCATTTAGTTTGATTCCACAAGAACCAAAACCAACTCTTTCAATCGGTAAATATGGTTATCCATATTATCCATTGGATAACTTGTTTTAAACCATTTAAAATATGAGTCGAGTCGGTAACTTACCTATTTTATTTAACTCATTTTTTGATCGACTCATATTCGATTCGACTCACTTATTTTTCACTCAATGTTCACGTACAAAATAAGAAAATAAGTTGGTTCAGGGCTTAGTCAAGAGATAGTACCAGAGTAGTGCTTAATTCATAAGTCTTTATGAATTTTCATCAAAAGATACAACATATTATAGTTTTCTCTAAGCGAATAGAACAGTTCTAAAGAAATTAATTGAAAATTTGGAGTATCAAAAAACACAAATCAATAGCAAGAAATCATACAGTGAGTTTGAATTATCAGTTAGAAGAATAATCACCTTAGTAGAGTCAGTTTCGATTGCCAATGGAACAAATTATTGGTGATAGGCTAACTCAATGCCTAAGCAGTGTCAATAGTTCCATTGAAGTGGCATTGGAGCCTTGATGTTGTTGGCAGAATCCCATCTTTCAATTACCATATTCATCACAGAAGACACCTCCTAAACCACCTACCAGTGACGGAGCATAAAAGGAGCCATCAAAATTAAGCTTATAAAGGCTGTGGGGGAGGAGGTTTTCCAACGAACATGAATAGTAATCTTATCCGAAGGGGTAGAAGAGTGGAATTTGCCTGTAAAAGCATATTCTAAGGTGCGAGCAATAACCGTGGGGGTAGAGATTTGGTTGTTGGAGTTATGAAAAATATTATTATTACGATTTAGGCAGATATGTCAAATGGCAAAAGGGAAAAAGATTTCTCAACTGAGAAGTGGATCGATAAAGGTGTGGTTGAGGTTTTTCAAGGTCAACAGTTGGTTGACAATATTGTGATCGTTAACAGTTGGAGGTATGAGGATATTTAGTTGGTTCCAGAAGTTCTGAGAAATAGTCAACGAAAATATGCTGGGAGGTTTCAGGATTAGCATTACAGATTTTACACATGTTCGAGGGAAGGATTTGAAGTTTGTAAAGGTAGTAAGTAGGGATGGTCTATTAAAAGGGACAAAGAAATTAGGTAATTAGGTAATTAGGTGAGAGTCCTTTAAGTTTTAAATATTGAGTAAAAGTAACAAATAAATAAATAAATAATATTAATTAAATTAAAAAGTATTTTCTAAATAGCCCCAAACTTTTAAGTTGTATACTTTGCCCCTATATTCTTTATTTCTTTACCTTTAAATATTTAAAAATTTATCAAAATAGACACAATAAAAGGCGTTCTTTCTCAACTCCATTCTCTTTCCACCGATCCTTTTCAACTGCAACTATATTTGTCAATCCTTCTTTCTTTTTCTTCTTGTTTTTCATCTTCCTTTATTTGCAAAATTATGCTTTTATACAGAAGATCTATCAAGAAAAATTTATGAAAAAAGAATATCAAAATATATATGTTTGAGTTTTTTTTGCATTGTATTATTTGTTTAAGCTTTGAATAAACTAAAAAGAGTACTATTGATAAGTATGAAATCACTTTGCGTCAAACTTAAGCTGCATTTAGTGAACCCAAAATGATTGTTTCAGTCAACAACTTTCGTAGTTGTCCGGACAACTATCGAAGTTGTTTATTGAAATAATTAGATATGTCTTTATTTTTGTCCAACAACTGTCTTTAGTTGTCCGGCGATAGTAGAAGTTGTCCCAACAACTAGTGCAGTTGTTCGACAATTGTATTTTGTTGTTGGTCAATAGAAGAAATATAAAAATGTACTTTTTGTCGTATTTATAACATGTACTTAATTATATGATTATTAGATCAAACAACTTAATATTTGTATCTTAACAACTTTTAATTTTTATCAAAAGCTTCTAATTTTTATTAACAATTTCTAATGTTGTGGGACAACTGTAACAGTTGAAGGGTCAAGTCCTTCAAACAACCGCATTAGTTGTCCAACGATATTGAAGAGTTGTCCAACAATATCGGAGAGTTGTCTAACAACTTTGCATAGTTATCTAATAATAATTGAAGATCAATCTAGCCATTTTGGAAATTATTAGGTATAAACTAAGTCATTTAATAAAATGAAGATCGATTTAGTCATTTTGTAAACTATTAATAAGTATAAAGCAAGTCATTTAATAATAACTGAATATCGATTTAGTCATTTTGTAAACAATTAAGTATAAACTAAGTCGTTTAATAATAATTGAAGATCGATCTAGTCATTTTGTAAATTAGTAAGTATAAACTAAGTCATTTAATAATAGTTGAAGATCGATTTAGTCGTTTCGTAAACTATTAAATATAAACTAAGTTGTTTAATAATATCTGAAGATCGATCTAGCCATTTTGTAAATTATTAGGTATAAGCTAATCGTTTAATAATAATTGAAGATCGATTTAGTCGTTCTGTAAACTATTAAGTATAAAGTAAGTCGTTTAATAATTAATTGAAGAGCGATTTAATCTTTTTTAAACTATTAAGTATAAACTAAATCGTTTAATAATAACTAAATATCGATCTAGTCATTTCGTAAATTATTAAGTTTAAAGTAAGTCATTTAATAATAGTTGAAGATCGATATAGTGTTTTTTGTAAACTATTAAGTATAAACTAAGTTGTTTAATAATAATTGAAGATCGATTTAGTCATTTTATAAATTATTAGGTATAAATTAAGTGGTTCAATAATAGTTGAAGATCAATTTAGTCGTTTTGTAAACTATTAAGTATAAACCAAGTCGTTTAATAATAATTGAAGATCAATCTAGCCATTTTGTACATTATTAAGTATAAACTAAGTCATTTAATAATAGTTGAAGATCGATTTAGTCGTTTTATAAACTATTAAGTATAAACTAAGTCATTTAATTATAGTTGAAGATCGATTTAGTCATTTTATAAACTATTAAGTATAAACTAAGTCGTTTAATAATAACTGAAGAACGATTTAGTTGTTTTGTAAACTATTAAATATAGACTAAGTGGTTTAATAATAGTCGAAGATCGATCTAGCCATTTTGTAAATTATTAGGTATCAACTAATCGTTTAATAATAATTGAAGATCGATCTAGCCATTTTGTAAACTATTAAGTATAAATTAAGTCGTCTAATAATAATTGAAGATAGGTTTAGTCGTTTTGTAAACTATTAAGTATAAATTAAGTCGTTTAATAATAACTCAAGATCGATCTAGTCATATTGTAAATTATTAAGTATAAACTAAGTCATTTAGTAATAGTTGAAGATCGATATAGTCTTTTTGTAAACTATTAAGTATAAACTACGTCGTTAAATAATAAATGAAGATCGATCTAACCATTTTGTAAAATTATTAGGTATAAACTAAGTGATTTAATAATAGTTGAATATCAATTTAGTCGTTTTGTAAACTATTAAGTATAAACTAAGTCGTTTAATAATAATTGACGATCAATCTAGCCATTTTGTACATTATTATGTATAAACTAAGTTAAGACAAGTCATATTCATCCCAACAAACAAGTGATCAATAAAACTACAAGCATATGGTCCATATGCCGCACAAGAATAGTTACTTGGCACATTTTTTAGACGCTCATATGACCATGTATCATTCAATAAATTTTCAGAAAAATAATTGAACATCCCGCTTTGCTTGAGTAGTTTGGGCCACAATATGAGAATGAATTGGATCAATGTGAAAAAAGTCAGCTCATCACACACATGAATATTGCAATCATAAACTTGAATCAAGCCTTTCTCCATCACTTTCACTTTCATCACCTTTTTCTTCTCCACTAGATTTATCTCCATCACTTTCATCATCTAATTTTTTTTTGCTTGAATTTTTCCTATTTTCGTTACTTGTTTCTTCACCTAATAGGTCACTGCTGCTCTTACAAATTTGTTTCTATCTCACTAGATTGCTTCTCGCTATTTTCATCACTTTTTTATTCTGCTAATAAGTCATTGCTGCTCTTACTAGTTTGAAGTGTTGCAGTACCTCCTTTTCTTAGCAGTCATATAGCTCTCATCATTTTCTTCAGTATCTGGATTCGGTGAAGATGTTTCAATTCTTTTCCTCTTATATTGACGCATTATATCTACACTAAAATAGTTTAAAAGTTAGTAAATGATATAAAATTAACTTAATAGGATCAATAGAAAATGTATAATTATAGTACATTAAACATCAATAAGTATATTGTTTGCCCTACAACTAATCAATTGATCAACAACTGAACACAGTTGTCTAACAACTGTCGTAGTTGTGGAAACAACTTATCTAATTGTCTGACAACTACATGCAGTTGTTGGACCATTTTGTATCTGAAAAATATGCATAATTATTCCTATAAATAACTTCAGTAGTTGTCCAGACAACTATAAAAATTATTGGCTGAAACAACTAAATTGGCTAAATCATTAACACAAAATAATTTTATACGGACTAAAAGGCTCTTTTAAGTTAATTTTAACTTCAAGCGGAATAAATGCAATGCAAAATAACAAAAAAAATATTATAGATATATGATAATGATTTCTTCTTTATGAAACCGTAGTTTTGATATTTTGAAATAGAAAAGATAAGAAAATTTACTAGGAAGAAAACACAATAGAAATTATTAAATAATGATTTTAAAATTGAAAAAAATTAAATTTTTTCCAACTTGTCGTTTCTTCGCCGTCCCAGTTTGGTTTATTCTATTAATGAAGAACTCTTCAAAGTCCTTTTAAGTTGGGATTTTATCAAAATTTTAAAAATATTGTTTTGAGTCCTTAAGTTTTAAAATTAGTAGTTTGGTCCCTTTTTATTAATGTTAAAGACAAGAAAATAGAGGGGGAATAAAGGGAACCCACTTGTCCCTTTTTTTTAATTGAAAACTTAAGAGGCATTCTTACCTCAGTTTCTCTACGATGGGATTTAGTCATGATAGCAAATTCAAAAGAAGAACTTGATCTTAGGAAGAGTATTGAGTTTTCAAATCCATTAAAAGTTATTAAGATGGTTGGAAGGGTCGGGAGGATCGATAATTTGGTAGATTGAGGCAATTGAGAAATTATCGGTACTAGTGAGAGACCATATGAGAGTGTCTCGAGAAAGAGTAGGAAAAGTTGGGATAGGATGGATGGCTTGAAGGATAACTGGAGAAATTCGAATGAACAATTGTCGAGGTTCCACTGGTTATTAGATCGAAGATCAACTACTAGTCTACTACTATCAATTAAAGTACCTTTTATATCCAACTAAAATTAAATCAAATGCATGAAAATAGTATTCAAATTGTTTACTTGGTCAAATTTACCTAAAGTAAAAAATGTTTATTTTTTTTCAACAAAAGAGAAGAGTTACACATTTTATTTCATTTTATTCTATTTTAATTTTTAATATTTTTTTGGCATAACATATTAGTATATTAACAATGTAAATGCATATCAAAAGTAACGCTTTAACTCAAATGTCTCAAATTTATAACTTATAATATACAGTATTCAAGTATTCAAAAAGTCAATTCAAGTCTCTAACATTAAGAAT
Organism: Solanum sitiens; assembly: GCA_016801875.1. Classification (NCBI taxonomy): domain Eukaryota; kingdom Viridiplantae; phylum Streptophyta; class Magnoliopsida; order Solanales; family Solanaceae; genus Solanum; species Solanum sitiens. The sequence goes on from JABWTJ010000071.1 coordinate 2,345,144, forward strand.
GACAATAAAAAAGACTCCTCAAAACACTATTGTTTATGAAGCCTCTAATAACTATGATAGACGTTGGGATAAGATCCACGACGTCTTAGAAAATTAAAAATAGAAGTGAAATCCTTTGGAAGCAAAGAGGCTCACCAAAGCAACTCTGGAACTACAAATGATATCAACGGTGTGTTTGTTGATGACCCTGAACTCTTATATCTACGTTATAAAAAGATGCAGGCCCAATGACGTTAAGACATGAAATGTATGAGCATACAAGGGGAACTCTACATAACCTTGAAATGATTAAAGGGAAGAACATACTCACCTCATCTCAACTCAACTCAAGGATAGTCAAACTCAGAATTACTTAACTCATATCAATATAAATGCAACAATAAAAATGCATTATAAGAAAGCTTTTTGAAACAATAGATAATAACTCAATGTATTTAAAAATACAATAATAACTTCTTTACTCTTATTTGAGAGATTCTCTAACCGACAATCATCACTATGAGTTATGTGATGATACATCGTCACGCCTATGCTTCTAGAACTATCTTATACCTTGACGGAGTATAAGACATCCTCAACTAAGTGGATCTACTAAGTTATGCTTGAAAGCAATAAGAAAATAATCTAAAAAGTATGACCCTTTTTACCCATGTTGCGCATACATGGTCTATGAGGACTTTAAGTTGTCTGAACTCATCCTCGTTTTATTGCTCAATACTACTCCTAATAATATAGCTCATGCTCATATGGTTAAAAACATCTCCTCATCCTCGGACTTCAAGATTATTACTCAAAAGGTTCTCTGAAAAGAGATAGTGCTCAAAAACTCCTCATGAACTCATTTGGAAATCAAAGTTTCGTCTAATTTTACATGTAAATCATTTACTCTGTAATACTTATTTCCCGTACAATCATTTTGAAAAATAAAACTCGACTTTCCTCATCATCATACTCAAGTTTAAAACAAGTTTTAAAAGCTTGTAAAAAACATCTCAAAATGACTTAAAGGTTCTCTCAAACTTGAATCTTAATCTTTTCTTGAATTTGAAATGTGAATTCGAGTTATGATTTATTATATATAAGATATCTCGATGATTAATGAAGGTTTAAATAGTTAGGATTAAGAAAGGAATGAAAGCTCGATTCAAAGGAATAATTATGGAAGGGAAGTTGGTTGACGCTCATGGCGCATCCCTAGCGCGTCACGCCAACCCTCCACTTTCCGGGCAGTTGGTTTGTGGTGCACTACAGGCGCAGGGCGCCATCCCTCTTGACGCCTCCCCAACCAATTCCCAAAACGTTTTGATGATTTTTTCTTCTCGATTTTTGGCCCTAATTCAAGGTGAATCGAATGATTTCTTCGAAACTCTCTTAGATTAGAATACCCAAATAAGTAAACGAAAATCTACTCTAGAACAATTCTCAAACTAATAATATTCACTCCAAGAACTCATCAAACCCCAATATTAAAGATACTTCAAGAAAACTCAGCAAGAACTTCAATACATGAACTTTCATGGATGAAATTAAATCAAGAAACTCATGATTGACGTGATGGTGAACAAACACATTACTATGAAAGCTTACATACCTCGAAATGATCAAATCCTTGGTGAAATTCGTCGAATATCGCAAGAAGTCTTGAACGCTTGAAGCTTTTCTCCCTTTTCTCCTCTTGAACTTTGCTTAGCTTTCCAAATGCTTTTAGACTTTAGTGTAAATTGATTTTAATCAAATTTGACCTTTAAGCCCTTTTGGTAGTATAATAGAATGGACTCTGAGTCTAAATTTAATTTTAATAAAACAATTCAATATATTAAAGTGAGTAAATAATGTAAAGAATAAAGTAATATATATTGGATCCGTGCATGCACGGGCAATATACCACTAACATTTACTATCCACTTCTTGTCAGGGTTATCGTTTAGCGCCATGGAGCTCAAATTCAATTCGAGGGGAAGTTCGATCATTTCATCAAGTTTCATATATTGCAAAGAAGTTCTTTTACATCTTTACCATTCTCACTTACTGCTTAGGTCCTTACTTTACTTTTCAAATTTTAACTTTTAATACATTTATTAAGAAAATAATATTTCCTTCGTTTAAAAAAATGGCCTACTTTGACTTGAAACGGAGTTTAAGAAAAAGAAAGAAGTCTTTTTGATCTTATGGTACTAAATTAAAGTTATGTAAATGTATCAAAATGCTCGTGAATCCTGTGGTCTTAAATATGCCACGTGAAAAGTTAAAGTTAAAATTTTGCCAAAAAAAGAAAGGGGTTATTCTTTTTGAAACAAACTAAAAAGAAAATGAGATCATTCTCTTTGAAACTGAGGGAGTAATCTATATGGTGAATTTACCACTCCATCTTTATTAAATGACAGAATTTCATATGTATTATTCACTATGCATATTTCTAAGGTATTAACTCAATATTAATAAATTGAGGGTATAATTAAAAAATGAAATTACCCTTATTTGATTTCTCAAAAATAACAAGTGAAAAAACAAATTAAATTAGGAAATATTTCATAAGTAACAAAACAGAGTATCTTATAATGACTCGAAAAACATGAGATTTATAATCTTTACTAAATCAAAATAAACCAATATTGTAAAAACTTCCATTTATTACTATCGGTTAATCTCTTGTTTCTTTTTCTTGAATAGGAAAATATGAGTTTGCCGTAAGAATCTTCCATCAAAACTAGAGTTGGTTATTTTGATGGGAAAAAATACTCAAAAAAGTGTGTAAATGATCTTCTAAAAGGAAATAAATCACAAACGTTGAAATCTCTGGGGATGCTTACCACATTGTCAAGTCCAGCTGGTTCTGAAAGGGTTGTAACCCTACCCTGAAAGTTTAAGAAATAAGAACGATAATAGGCATACACTGTGACGCGAAAATTGCAATCCCAACAAAGGCACTTTTCAAATTGCACACTATTTACAATATTCTCAGACAGACGAATTGGAAGTCAAGCATAATGTTGATCTGATTTACAAGACTGTACAATAAGTAAAAGCATTTACACGACGCTTTATTCACAACCAACACAGCAGAAGCATCTTCAAAGAACCTTTAAGAACCATTTTGCCTGTCTTGTGAACCCCTTTAGCAGCAAGCCTAATAACAGATCGGCTCTTGTACAACCTGCAGAAACAACAGGTTTAGTCACAAAAATGGCAAGCCCTTCAAAACATTGTTCAAGTCAGATGCAGTACATTTATTGAGATCAAAAGAACAAAATCTGCACTAAATTATCTCTTGATAAATAGAATCTGTTTACAAATTGGTACTATTTTAAGCCTCAACTGTGAAAGCTAAAAGTTATCAATGCACATAATTTCACCCAAACTTGTCTATTTTACACAAGGACCTAAAACACCAAAGAAATTTCACAAATTACATCACATATTTCAATTGAAATTTATTCTGTGCTAGTCAACAATGTTTCAGTCCAAATACCAAAATTTCTAAAAACAAGTACGATCAGAATATGTACAAATTAAAATGGAGAACTATGGTCAGTAATATTCATAAAACCGACCCTAGCTTATTTGGGACGAACTACTGAGATATGTTGTGTCTAAGATTGGAAACATACAAAAGCAAGAAATAATAAATGAGTGCTCACCCCACTACTGCAAGTCCCCAAGTAGAAAGGACGTAGAACATTTGCGCGGCATGCCAAATGTTGAACAATGTTTCTACTTTACCAATGCCTTCAAATGCTTTTGCCAAGGCTGTAAGTCAAGTTGAAAACCACACAATAAGATGATGCTCAAGTAAAGAATAACAAAACAACGGAAAATAAGAAGGTCAAGGAACAATCAAATCAATCAACCAATTAATCTCCTCTAACAATCTTTCAATCAACTGATCTCTAACAATTGCTCAACTAATCCATTCTTTCATCGAATCTTTTTCTAATTCTAATGTGGATTGTCACTCGACTTATGGGAATATCCCATAAAAGTCACGTAAGTTCGTTTTATGACAACAAAGTCACTCAAATTATTGGAATATACCATCAGAGACACGTAAATTCTTTTCCAGACAACAAAGTCACTCAACTTACGGGAATATCCTACCAAAGTCACTTTTATTCTTTTTAGGACAACAAAGTCACCCAACTATTGCCTTTTGACTTGGAAAATATTTAACACATTTAACATATCATATCATATTAAAAATTTATATTTTTAATAATAAAGCTTAATTAAGCCATGACTCTGCCCATCTTTTTTTTTGTTTTGATGACAAGGGAAACCCGCAACCGCTACCCTTTGGGTGCACAGGGTAAAAAATCCGTTCATGTGCAATAGCTCACAAACCACACAGGAGAGGGTAACCCGCACTAGGCAAGCATGGTTTGACGAGCTAGACCCTGCTGGCAAGGGGCTTTGAACTTGAGACCTCCGACATGGATATCTCAAGCCCAAACCACTGGGCCACCCCGAAGGGTGCATGACTCTACCCATCTATTCCAACCTAAAAGGTTAAAAAGGGTTGCTTTAAAAGTTCCTTAGCTTACCCATGAATCATGACATCATTGAGCTTCTTCTACAATGTCACCGACCACGAAAATTGTTGGTATTCCTCTCCAAGATATTACAAAAGTCACTTGAAGAGCAAAATAGACATTGACATTTGATGATACAATGATTCATACAATATAATTCGAGGATATGACTAACATATCTCAATTCTATTGCAAATGTTGTTGGTTAATCGTTATATATCATTTATGTATATTCTGTATTTTAGGCAGAATGGAATATGAAGAAAAATTTAAAATCTTTCACTTAGCTATTAGTGCTCTCCTAGAATTAAATATATGAATCAAGAACCTCGAATGATACTATGTTTATTCAATGTTCACATTGAGCAAAGAACAATTATCCGTAATAAGAGATTACTAGGAGTTTAGATAATGACAAAATGTCTTGAACTTTAGTCCACTTTTGATTGGTAACCGTAAACATATCTTTTTAATTGATAGTTATTCAATTTCACAATCAAGAGTAAATGAGTGCTACATAAAGAGGTTTCAAAGGTCCACAAATATGTTAAAATAAAATAATTATGGGTTATTATGTTTTATTAGAAAAAAAAAAGGTTTAAATATAATATGGTTTAAATGTGTCCTGTGTTTTTTTGAGTCAAAAAATGCAAAAATTAGGTGACTTTGTTGTCCTAAAAAACTAAACGTGACTTTGATAGGATATCCCCATAAATTGGCTGACTTTATTGTCCTTAAAAGAACAAAAACTGGTTTTAATGGAATATACTAACAAGTTGAGTGATCATCTAAGGAATTAACTCAAATGGTGCACTTTTTCCGCCAATTATCTAAAGAAAGCCATCAGAAGTAGTAATCCATCACTTAATCATTCGTTCCTAAACAGGATTTGGCTAGATCCTGTATTACATAATGAAAAATCTCCCCATCATAAAAAAGAAATATCCAAGCCTAAACATGTAAATATCCATTATCCAAGAGAGAAAACATGAAAAAGAAAATGTAGAAGTGAATTTTGCAGCTGACTCTGGATGTTTTATGGTAATAATGCTAAAAGAATCAGAAAGAATAGGAGAGAACAACCAGTAACTTACTCTTTTGCAGTTCTTCAGGAGACATCTTCTGCAATTGCAATACACAAACAGTCAAAAGATTGACATGACCCAAACATAACTTGAAAGGAAAATACACTTTTAGTCCATGAGTCATTCTTGTTTCAATCCCTGAGTAATTTTACCAAGCACATTTAGCTTTTAGTTAAACCTAATGCGCAGTTTTAATCCAATCATTGATAGAAAATAAACGGAAGTTAGATAGCTCCCGCTCTGATTTTGCCTTGAAGGTATTATGGCACGGCATTTCTTACAACCCGTGCACGTACAACCAGTGTTCTTAAAGGCGAGCGCCTTACGCCTTTGGCGACGAGGCGTGGCGAGGCCTCTCCGCCTATTTCCAGCGAAGCGTGGCGAATTCAAAAAGGCGTGCCATGGCAATCAAAAGGTGAATGGCGACGTGACGTGGTGATGCGATTGGCATTGCCTTTTTATTAATTTTTTTTAAAAAGTCAGATTTAATAATTAAAAGCCAAAATTAGGGTTTTTTTTGGGTATTTTTGCAAACTCACCTCAGATTAGGCATTGCGACTGCTCTCCTCCTCTTCTTCTCCTCAGATTTCGCAAGTCGCGACCCCTAGAGACTTACATGACCTTCGCAAATCGCGACGCTGCTGTTTAGGTACGACTTACGCGACTGCTGTTCAGGTACGACCCCTGGAGACTTGTGCGAATCTCTTCTTCTCTTCTAGTTCTTCCCTTCTTTTCTTCTTCTTCTTTGTTTTTCAGCAGTACAACTATGCTGCTCTGTTTTTCAGACCTCTATTTTTAGTGGTAGACTGGTGATGAAGTGTGAATTGAGTGCTTTGTTCTTCCGTTATGTTGAAGTGCTCTGCTGCTCACTGCCTATATTTTTTTTTAAAAATAATTTAATTCTTCTATAATTATTTCTTCCCTACTTAATTTAGTTCTATACTATTTAATAGAGTATTTTGAATTATTGGTTCATTCAAGTTTTGGACTTTTAATATCTACTATTAGTTTTTGGATTGAAATGTTTGCTAATATTTGTTATTGCTATTAAGATCTTGGATATTTATATATTCAATTCAAAATTTTAATTTTTGGTATTCATTGGCGCCTCGATTCAAAAAGGCGAGCGGCGCATGGCGAGGCAGGCCCTTGTCGCCTTTTGTCGCCTCTCGCCGTCCAAAACACTACGTACAACTACTTCTGCACTAGCTTGTTCTTGACTCAAGTCCACATCTGCTATCTAAATTAGCTATTCCCAGTGAATTAACAGCCGCAATTAAAGGTTCACCGATAGCCCTACTAACTTGGAGAGACGAAATCACGAGGAGGACAGGAGTGCGATGAGAGTGTGACTAAGAAGTCCCAGCCCATCTAGGAGGATCATCCAGAAATCTGGTGGATATCAACTATAGCACCTAGCCAATCAATTAGAACAGTTGTTGCAGTTCAACGAAGTTCTTCCACATCTCCATTGTCTTTGACCTACCAAAAGACGTGCTCTTAAACATTATCCATCAGTTTAGAGTTGTTCGTTTATAAAATCTACAAATTCATTCCCACTAGTTCCAACATCAGCAACCAACCAATCTACATGGAAGATAAAGGGGTGGGTCGTGTGGAGAGAAAGCCACCAGAGACACAAAGACAGGAATGGGAGATATTTAACATCTGTTATTCCTATTTCGAGGTGAAAATAGGCGTTTACATCGTCTCAATCCTTGGCCTTGTGCGTGGGAACTTGGAACTTTATTTCCAAACATCTGTTATTCTATCAATGATGTGATTAAAACCACACAATTAATTATATTGAAGGTTAAATGTGCTTCATCAATGAACATAGGGACGAAACCAGAATAAAACAATAATTCAAGGACTAACTGTTACGTCTCTAATTGAAATATGATAAATATGCACCAAAATATCAATTTCCTTGTACCTGAGCCTTCGAATTGGATACGACGCATCTAGCCATAAAGTTGGCAACTGCATCTACAACATATTCCTCACTAATAATCACATAGTTCTCATTATCTATTCCGCTTCTTTCTTCAAGATTGCCAGGGACCATATCCTCAGTCACCCAAACCCACCAACTTGGTTCTTCAAGACTCATGTTCACCAGAAGTTCTGCCGTCTCCGTGTCAAAATCTAACAATATTTTGTTAGGGGTAAATCAGAAACTGGCAGAATAAAAGGTAGCAGAACCTAACAACATATTAAGAATAAGATGACAAGAAACACCATATTTGAAAATGAAAAAAATAATGAGAGGCGAAAATCAGTTCCTCGTCAATCAACTACTGAACTCTGGTAAACTTTTACTCTTTCAGTTACATCAACAAAAGGGATGAGACATATAGAAGATTAAAAGAAGTCCTGAAAACGAATTAGTTAAAAGCCCTATGATTCGACCCAATTCAAAGGAATGACTATATTCCTGAATCTCTTCTATAATGCACCGGATACCTACTACCTCCCAAAGCATAGGTAGTGGAGTAACTCTGCACACTAAAAGTCTTACAAGAATAAGATGTCTTCCATAAAATGGATGCGATATTGCAAAAGCAATTTTTTTTTTTAAAAAATGACACAGAATAACGAACCAGTTGCTTCCTTGAAAGGAAATTGACAGTCATTCCCATCAACAGAATTCCGATTGAGTGATTCCAGCTGTTTCAAAAAGCTGCCAGATTCCACAGCGGCTAAGAGACGATCATGAAGCTTCCCAAAATAAAAATCAAAACACTAAAATATTAAAATTAAAATAAATAAATAAGAGATTTCACTTATAACACAATCCTAATGTTGAGAACATTTCTCTACTCACATAAATACATTTATATATTTATATGTCCACATATATAAAATAAAAATATCATCTTTATTAAGCTATAAAGCGAAATTGGCTGTACAGAATAAAAGGTAACATACATCAGGGGGACAATCTTGAAGTAAGGAAGGAGATTGTGACATGCTCTGAAGAAGCATAAGATTTTGTTCAAGCAACCGTTTGAGCCGTTCGTTTTCAGACCTCAAAGATTTCAATTCATCTTCTTCACAACTATGAGATACATCAAACACCGTCGTATCAGTATGACTGTGGGTATGGTGATGACAGCGTTCCACCGCGGACCATGCTACATCGGCCACCTCCAACACCGTCTTCGCCACCTCAATTGGATTGTGTCCCTTCATAGAAACCCTAAATTGAATTATTATTTTGGGGAAAGAAAGTAGACTTCTTTTCTTTTCTGAGCAATAAATTGGATGGAATACGACTAATCCAATCAATACATGATAAGTATTATTATTATTATTAATAATATTTAAAAAAAAAAAAAAAGACAAAACAGTCCATTATCTTTAGATTTGTGCTGAAACTAATCCTATTGTTTCCAAGTGAATCATTGGTAGTCCATATATTTGTAAAACTACTACATATTTAGTTCCAATTCTAACGGCCGTAATTGTTTTAACAAAGACAACTAATATGCACCCGACTTCAAGGCAAGGCAAACAAACTTCTCTCTCTCTTAAAAAAAAAAATGTACTATAAATTTTTTTCGAAAAAATATATCAAACAACTAAATATTATTTAAAAAAAAAGTAATAATACGAATTTCATCTTTAATTTCAACTTCAAAAATTTTAAATTAAGTCAAAAAGTATGTAGTAGCTCGTATATATGATTTAGAGCTTGTTTGGATTGAATTAAGAAAAATAACTTTTTAAGGTGTTGAAACTTTTAAAAATAAGTAGTTACGTGCTTGAATAATATGGTTACAGTTGAAAAAAGTTATTGATGTGTTTGACAAATAAGTATTGTCAAACACTTTTTTTAATTAAAATGTCTGAAATACCCCTAAAATTGTTAACATTATTAAAAAAAAATGGATTAAGTTAAGGTTTTTATTTCTAAGAAAAAAAAATTGAAACAAAATTAATTTAGATGTAAATTCAATTTGAATAACTTATTATTTAAGCTAATTTTTTATGCGCAACTTATTTTAAATTTTAAAGATATATAATTTGAATAGATCACATAAAAGATTTAAGATTTATTTATTAATTCATCCATAAGTAATAATATTTGCCTATCATTCACATATTTCTTTATCATCACAAATTATCTCTAAAAGAGGAATGTAACTTTATTATTTAAGTTGATTTTATATGCATAATTTTAGAAAAGACATAAAATGACACCTGAAGTTGTCCCGAATTTTTAAAAAGACATCTTAACTATGCAGACATTCTATTACCCCCCTAAACAATTTTGAAAATATATTATTACATCATTTTTTGATCAATTCCAGATTTTAAATGGCAAGTGTTATCACACATCAATCATTGTGTGACACATGTTAATTTAATTTGAAATATATATTTTTTTTCATTTTAAGTTTTTCTTTATTTCTCTCTCTTACTTTTTGACTTATTTTAATTTTATTACTTTAATTTTAATTTCATTTCAATTTTCAATTTATCTTTCACCCCTACTTTCAAGCTTCCTCTATTTTCTTTCTTTCTTTCTTCTTCTTCTTCACCTCTCACCCTCACCTAACCCCACCCCCACATCAAGTTCAGTCCCTCCATTTTCTTTCTCTTTTCTTCTTTTTATTCGGTCAAATTCCTTACTTTTCAGAATTATACTATTTTCTAGACTTTATTGAGTTATTGATATCAAAACTAATTATTTTTCTAAGAAAGATCAAATTTTGAAGGTATCATCATTTAATTTATCTTATTTCCATATAAATTCAAAACTAGAAATGATAATTTTGAAAGCATAAGAATTCTCCGAAAATTGAAAAAGTTTAGTTGAAATTTGGATAAAAAACTAAATAATGCATACTAATCATCTTGAAATCTAATGGTAATAAGGAGAAATAGTTAAAATAATAAAAAAATAAAAAAAATATTTTATAGAAAAATTCTTGTAAAAATATAATTATATTCGTTTTTTTAGTTTGTTCACGCTCTTTAAGAGATTGCCTACACTCTTTATGCCAGGTGGATAAAAAATAATGTAATAATATCAGTTCAGGACTGTTTAGGGGGTAATAGGACACTTGCATAGTTTATGTGTCTTTTTGAAAATTTGGTACAACTTCAAATGTCACTTATGTCTTTTCTCTTTTAAATTTTAAAAATATATATTTTGAATAGATTGCATAAAAGATTTAAGATTTCTTTTTAATTACATTCATAAGTAATAAAATTTGTTTATCATTCACATATATATCTTTATCATCTCAAATTATATATATATATATATATATATATATATATATATATATATATATAACTAGGAGAGGTATGGCCCGTGCTCGAGCATGGCCCGACGTTTTGAATATATTGATGAAATTTTACAACAAAGAAGTGAAAGCTAGAAAAAGCTTCTCCATAAAAATGGTGTTCTGCAATAATTTTACATGACTTTATTCGAAACAATTTTGGCGAATATAAAAATAGCGATCATCTTTCAAAATATGTAACGACTCAAACGTCGTTATTTAGGAAAGGAAAAAATTCACAAAAAACCCGTACCTGTCCCGCTACAACGGGCTAGATGTCGCTGGCGCAGCGATGCTGCAGTGAGGTAAGTTGTCGTTGCAGCGGGATAGACAAGATAGAATGTAATTACGGGAAATCCTATTTTCCCCATCTTCCTAAAATACATAGAAAAGTCGTAAATTACCCTAGAAATCTCAGAAAAGCTACTCGAAGCTGGGGAAGAAAGGAGAAGGAGATTTCTAGCGTGGTAATGGTGGAACCTTGCGAATTTTTGGCCAAACTCACCGTCACGAATCCAGAAAAGTTGGAAACGAATTCAAAAAACCTCGTACAACCGCTTGGCGTCTAGGTAGGTCAAGTTTAATGCATTGAGTAGTAATAAATTCGTGCTTACCATGTAATGTACGAAATCAATAATATGGGTTATGTGTAGACCTTCTGATACGCTCAAACTTACTTCTCAAATAAGAAGTAAAGCGGTCGTATCAAGTAAAGAACCCAACTAATGAGGTTGGGATCGATCCCACAAGGAAAATAGTTCAGACTTAACTTTATTGTATTATTACTATTATTTAGCCAACTGTTTTCCAAAAAAACTAAAAGACAAAAAGGGGGGTTTTATTTCTAAATTAATGAAAATGATTAACTAAATAAGATCGAACAACTAACAAATTTAACTTTCGGAGTTTTAATCAAATTGTAAAATTAACTAGGGCTTTAGTGTTCCCCACAGGTTCCTAACTTGGTAAATCTAACTATAACAATTCTATCCTGATATCTTGCATGTAAAGTGATAAGTTATGTATCTCTAAATCCTTGGTCCGGCATCTAGAGAATTTCACTCCGCACCTTGGTCCGGCTACGTGTGTTGCTATACTAACCCTTATCTTTACCTCACATTAAACATCGTATTCGGTATTTGACTAAGCTATTAACTCGTACCAACCAATACTAGTCTATTAGATAGTATACACTAAATCTATGTTGATAATTCTTTTTCCTATTATCTACCTCCTTGGTCCGGCAAGTAGCATTAAGGCGAGTTCTAACGTTGGCCACCATTAAAAAGAATTCTAAACGAAAGAATTATCAATACATGCAAGACACCACTCTAGAAATTGTTATTGAAGTTAGATTTCTACCTTGTTATTCACCCATGGTTCCCACAACCCTAGTTATGAGGTTTAGTTACCCATGTTCGTAATTGCACAATTCATATCGTTAATGGAAGAATTCATGCACTTACTTTTATGAAAACGAATAATTTCCCAGAATTTAACTTGATTAATCAACGAAATCACCAACAATCAATTCTAGGAAATTATCTTAATTCCTAAAATCAAGAGTTTACTAATATAATTGAAGAACTATAAACTAAAAATTATCCAGAAAGTCTAACCCCAAAAACGAGGTTTTTCCAACTATTTATAAGAAAAACAAAAACCTAATCAAATAAGGATTCTATTTACTAAAAATCTGTCCAAACGCGTCTGGGTCGACGGACCACGTGACGGACCGTCATGGACACGACGGACCGTCATAGCCTCCGTCGTCCCATACTTCACATCTTCTCATGTTGCTTTCTTCATTCCCCTCGACGGACAGGTATGACGGACCGTTGCAAGCATGACGGCCCGTCGAGGGTCTTCGTTCCAAAACACTTGAACTTTGGAATTTTGGGTACTGGGATTATTCTCTGATAATTACGACGAACATGCAGGACGGACCGTCGTACCTGTGACGGTCCGTCACGAACTTCCGTAATCCCACACTTGGTCAGACTTCCCCAAATTTCCTTCAGCAACTTCTTCCTTTACTACGATGCCACCTACGGACCGTCACAGCCGCGACGGACCGTCATAGGCTCCGTAGGTGGTCTCTTCAGCAATTCTTTCTCAAAAACTCCCGCGTTCTTCCTTAGACAGATTTTCTGCAAACAAAGAGAAACTTATATCAAAATCAACACAAAAAGGCTCTCGACACACACTAAACTTAAGGAAAAAGTATTAGAAATACCGTGAAACCACGGTACATCAACACCCTCAACTTAAATTCGTTGTTTGTCCTCAAGCGACGCACTATGACTCACTACAAATTCTTTGTACAAAAGTATCCATATTTTAACTTCCGCAATCATTTGGCTATCAATCTCGATTATTCTCATTATGTTCATACATGGTCTCACTATTAGGCATTGATTTGTGTAGAATCAAACCACAACCCAGATTTACTACGCAATGATGCCTATCTTCTTCAATTTCTCACCGAGATGCTAATATTTCTGGTATTACAACTCCTGTCCTCACTTTAAATAACATCCTCATTTTTCACACAAGGATTTTAGTTTGAGTATAAGGAGCACGTTTCGACACTCACTCTCAGAACAAATTCACCACTCATTTATACATATTGCCATAGGCTTGCCCTTATTTTCACTACTTCAAATTCCTCATACGCACTTAGGATCACAATAGGACTTTTTTAGATTGTAACATAGGCTCAGGGTCAGGTAGGGTGTATTTAGGTATACTTTAGTGACTTGTTGCCCTCCTTGACATATCATTCTTATTTTGCCCTATTACTCAATTTTCTTTTCACTTTGCTGTTTTCCCTTTCTTATCCTTATGTGTAAGTGACTTTTCTCTTTTCTTGTGTTTATTTTGCTTTTTATTATTATTATTTTTTTATATAGTCACTTCTGTTTTATTCTTTCTTTCTCTTCATTCTTTCAACCCCACTTTCCGTGGTTTTCCTTATAGCAGCCACCCTCAACTCATGATTTTGCCATGAGTCAAGGTTCACAATACCCATGGTTGGGTCAGGGCCAAAACAAGGTTGCTTTCTGCATTAGCCACCCTCAACTTATGCTTTTGGCATAAGCTGAGGTGCACATGTCCAAGGAGGGACCAGGGCCAATACATTGTTCCCAGAAAAGATCATTTGGGGTAAAAAAAAAATCTAGTTTAGGCTCAATTCATTTGGATCAAAAAGGGATTAACTTCATTTGGTTTTCTGTTATTTTTAGGCTCAAGATTGACTATTTCAAACAAGGGCCTATGATCCTTTCCTAAGTGATTGTTTTGACTCACTTTTAGTAGGACTAACCAGACAAGTTCTAGCTCAGTATTAATGGTGGTCATTCGAATTCACCTCACACTCACATGACATTCCTTGCATTCCCAGAATATTAGACACCTAGTTCAAATCTTGGATTCAGGATCATGCAGAAGTGTATCCTTGTTTCATGTTTCAAACCACACAATTATCACTTACTATGCCTAGTCATGCAAATGATTATCGAGATATCACATTTATATTAGCCATCATGCTTCAGATTTATACTGTGTACATAAGATATGACATGCCGGTTCAACAATAAAAGTAATCAGTCTTTTGGGGAAAAAGAACACAGGCAAGAAAACCCAAAAAAAGGATCGTGAACTTGGGCTACTCAGAATTCACCCAAGCGTTCACTTTCCATTTACCCCACCCCCTACAAAACAAATATGCAATTGTCCCCAATGCATAGAAAAGTTAAACTACGTAAAAGGGTAAGTGAAGCAAACCTGAAGCGCTAAGCGCCGGTGATCAGCAAGCTGGTGGGTCCGGTTCCCCGGAACCCGCTCCCTGCGTAGTCTGGACATCCTCAGTAATGTCCTCAGCATCCACAGCACCATCAGTAGTGCCTCCCACAGAATCTACAATTTTGGAGCTAGACGCCCCGGCAGCTACTTCTACAACCCTCAACCTACGGGCCTCCTCATCGGCGATCGAGGCTCTCCTCGCAGATTCCATCTCACGGCGCTCCTTCTTCCTCGCCCTAGCCTCATCCTTCTCTCGACCCCTGCGTCTCTTGACATGCTCTCATGGGGGAGGTGGTGGAACATCAGAAGTGGTAAACAGGGCGGCCATCACGGTGTCATCGGCAGGCTCCACAGAAGGGGCCTCAGACTCGGGCACCCTCGCCTCTAAAATCATATCAAGATCCGCCCACAGACTCTCAACCACAGCCTGGAGAGTCGACATGTCCACCGGAGGGGCTGGTCGGGCTAGTACTCGTAATTCAAATGCGTCCAAGCGCTGGTGTACCTCGGCGATCTGCCTCTCTGTGTGCTGTACCATCTTGCGCTCCATGCGCTCCTCTGCCTCAGCAATAGTCTTCTGCATCCACGGCTGAATGTGATGCAGAAGAGTAGCCATCTGTGCCTCAAGTTTCTGAACCCGAGCAAGTGGGACCAGAGTGGCAGAAGGAGCCGAGCGAGAGGAGCTCGGTGCAGTGCTACTACCCGGGATAGACTCGACCGGAGTAGTGTCAGTGTGTGCAGAAGCAGCACGGGAAGCATCATGAGCATGCTCTACGGTGTCGGCCAGGTTCTCACCAAATGGGGCCACCTCTGGACGGGGCCCTCTGCGTGGGGCCAACTCATTGGCCTCATCCCTGATGAGGCCGATGTCAACATTTCCTGGCGGGGTCTTGAGCTGGTCAATGTGCCAAATGGGCACACCTGCTGATCTGCACAAAGAGAAAATCATGCAAGGGAAAGGGTAAGTTGTGGTGACCTTGAAGGCCCTCTCGTGCATGACCGCTTGGAGAAGCCAAGCGAAATCGACCTCGAACCCTGCCATCATTGCAGCCATCAGCACTGCACGATCCCAGGTGACTATGTTATCCGCAGCAGTGGGGGAGAGACAATGGCGGACGATCAACCAGAGAAACTTGGCCGTAAAGGTCAAGTTGGCCTTCCTGATGGCCCCCTTCGGCTCCATCACCCAATCCGCAGCCTCTCCATCAATAGATAGGTGCAGTGCCATCCACCTCTTGGTGGTCTCTCTCAGTGAAGGCTCGCGTAAGAACCGGCCCTCTTTAACAATTTGCCACCGGTAATCAAACTCGGCGGTGAGAGGTGTGCTGGTGGAGTCAGAATCCGTGCCGTACAGATATCGGCGGATGGCTGGTAGGGAGATGTCAACCTGGATGCCGCGTACTCGGACGTGCTCAAGTGGGGCCTGTTTGGCGGGGGCAGACCGCCTATCGATCTGCGAGCGAAGAGTAGCCACATAAGAGGCATAGAACTCGCGGACTAGCTCCTCACTGTAGCGACCCAAAGAACGAGCCGTCCACTCTAGCCGGTGTCTGGTGAAGAGGGTGTGAATATCTGGCATGGTGGGGAGACTTCCCGTGAGGACCCGCCTCTCCAGTGTAAGAGTCCGTGTCATGACGCCTTTGTCATTGAGAACCTTGGCGTCTAAGTATACTTTGTATTGCCCGTCAACACACCACCGGTTGGGCTGATCGGCAACCGGGGCAGGGACTCCTGTTGGTGAGCCAGGGGTGGAGTCAGTGCTGTCAGCCTCATCATCTGAAGCAGACTGTGTAGCTGTGGCAGGGGCAGAGGCTTCTGCAGACCCTGAGGCTTCCTCTGACCACGAAACTCCTAAGGAGCCAAATGCTCCTTCGTCCTGGGCAGCTGACCCAGAAGGAGTGCCGGTCAGTGTGCGCTCCTCATCAGACTGGGAGGCAGTGACTACGCCGGGCGCCACCTTCTTGGGCGTGACTCGAGGTACACGTGGAGCTCGTGCTGGAGTAGCAGTGCCTGGGGGCACGTATTCTGGATCATGCTCATCATCAGAGCCTATCACCAATCGGGCAGACGGAGCGACAGATTTTGAACGCCCACGTGCGTAAACGCGATCTTGTTTAGGTGCCATGATAGGTAGTACCTGTAACGAATCATCATTAGTACTTGAAGGATGAAACATGACACAAAAAGAAGTAAAACATTGAGACAATAATACACAGAATCTCAAACCAGTGATAACAGCCCTGAAGTAGCAGTAGGTCACGACGGACATGGTGACGGACCGTCGTGCGTATGACGGACCGTCATGCAGTCCGTCATGTAATACTTGGCAACATAAAGTATCAGAGGGAAAGTCTCAGACCGATACGACGTTTATGCAGGACGGACCGTCGTAGGTACGACGGTCCGTCATATGTGTCCGTCAGTGGACACTTAAAAAAGTGTTGAGACCCTTAGGAAAGGGGTCTCTGACCGTCACAATGGTTGTGCAGGACGGACCGTCGTGGATATGACGGTCCGTCACATGTGTCCGTCAGTGGACACTTAGAAAAAGAGTTGAGACCCTTAGGACCGGGGTCTCTGACCGTCACAACGGTTGTGCAGGACGGACCGTCGTAGGTATGACGGTCCGTCACATGTGTCCGTCAGTGGACACTTAGAAAAAGAGTTGAGACCCTTAGGACCGGGGTCTCTGACCGTCACAACGGTTGTGCAGGACGGACCATCATGGGTACGACGGTCCGTCAGTGGACACTTAGAAAAAGAGTTGAGACCCTTAGGACCGGGGTCTCTGACCGTCACAACGGTTGTGCAGGACGGACCGTCATTGGCACGACGGTCCGTCACATGTGTCCGTCAGTGGACACTTAGAAAAAGAGTTGAGACCCTTAGGACCGGGGTCTCTGACCGTCACGACGGTTGTGCAGGACGGACCGTCGTGGGTATGACGGTCCGTCATCGGGTTGTCGTGCTGTCAACCAGAGACAGAACTGAGGGGTGCCAAATTTACCCCATGTGAGTCAAAAATGACAACCCAACAATGTTCTAATACAGATTAGAACCCTAATGGACAAGTTTAAAGCCCTAATTTCTCTAGTATTGTCCAGGCAGTTTGTGGAATTAAAGACCTAAGTTAGATAATATCTAGGCAAAAACAGAAACCCATATGCAATTAACAGGGAAAAACAGTAAAACAACCAAAAATAGTAAAGGGTAGAGTTTCAGGAATACATACCTTGGAAGAGGAGACAATAATGCACAATTGATGGCACTCAAGTTAGAAGACTAAGAATCACTGCAGCAGATTCCGACCAAGAGGGAAAGTTTTGGGATGAAAAATGGGAGAAGATGGGGAATTTGGGAAGAGAGTGAAGTTGGAAGGGGAGAAAATGGAGGGAAGATTAAGTGAAACTGATAATGAAGGGGTGGGGGGGTTTAAAACGTTTTAAACTTTTAAAATTCTCAAGCCGGGTCGGGTCGGGTAGCCGGGTAATGGCGTGACGAAACCCCGATGACGGTCCGTCGCAGTTGTGACGGTCCGTCACACGGTCCGTCGCCTGTGCCCTAATTCTTCAAAAATACAAGAGAGCGTACCTGGCACGACGGAGTCATGCGACGGTCCGTCACAGGAGTGACGGTCCGTCGATGTATCCGTCAGTGACTGATGTAGAGTAACTTGTCTGCAGTACTTCCTGTAGATGTGCTACCTGAAATTTTACAACCCATTAATAGAAAATGCTACTGTTACTAGAAAGAGAAAAACAAAAAAAAACTATAAACGTGATTAGATGATAACTATTGGGTTGCCTCCCAACCAGCGCCTGATTTAACGTCGCGGCACGACTGAGGCCACTTGATTACTCAGACTTCATCAAGATGATATGCCTCAACCACCTCATTCGCCGATTCCGCATGACCAATATAGATTTTGAGACGTTGTCCGTTCACCTTAAACCGCACACCTTCCTTGTTTTCCAACTCAACCGCTCCATGAGGGAATAATTGGGTGATCAAGTAAGGTCCAGTCCATTTAGACTTGAGCTTGCCCGGAAACAAGCGCAATCTAGAGTTGAATAAAAGCACCGAATCCCCAATCATAAACTCTCGTTTCTCGATTTTTAGGTCATGGTACTTCTTCATCTTCTCTTTGTAGAGGGCTGAGCTTTCATAAGCCTTAAGGCGAAATTCATCGAGTTCATTTAACCCATTTAATCGTTGTTCTGCAGCTTCGTTCCAGTCCATTTTTAGCTTCTTCATAGCCCACATGGCTTTATGTTCTAATTCAACCGGAAGATGACATGCTTTCCCATATACTAGTTGGTATGGGGACATACCTATGGGAGTCTTATACGCTGTCCGGTAAGCCCAAAGAGCATCATCAAGCCTCCTTGACCAATCTGTTCTACTAGCGTTCACTGTTTTCGACAAAATCTGTTTGATTTCCCTATTTGATACTTCAACTTGCCCACTAGTTTGAGGATGGTAAGGAGTGGCCACATTATGGCGAACCCCATATTTCTCCAATAATCCCTTGAACAATTTGTTGCAAAAGTGGGATCCCCCATCACTAATAATCGCCCGTGGGGTACCAAATCGAGAAAATATATTCTTTTTCAAGAATGCAGTGACACTCTTCCCTTCATTGTTTGCGAGGGCGATAGCTTCCACCCACTTGGATACATAATCAACTGCTACTAAAATATACTTCATTCCATGAGAACTCACAAACTGACCCATAAAGTCAATACCCCAAACATCAAATAACTCAATTACAAGAATGGGGTTTAGAGGGAGCTCTTGCTTTCTTGAAATGCCGCCATCTCTTTGACATCTATCACATGCTTTGGCGAACTCATGAGCATCTTGATGAATAGTTGGCCAATAGTAACCACTTTGTAAGATCTTGTGAGCAGTCCGGACACCACTATGATGTCCACCAAAGGGTGAGGAATGGCATGCCTCTAAAATGCTCAACATCTCGACTTCTGGCACACAACGCCGAATAAGCCCGTCGGCACAACTCCTGTATAAGTATGGTTCATCCCAAAAGAATTTCTTCACATCGTACATGAACTTTTTTCTTTGATGAAAAGACAAGTCCGATGGAACAAGATCACTAGCTAGGTAGTTTGCAAAATCTGCAAACCACGGAATCAGGTCTTGTGAGGCAGCCAATACATGCTCATCGGGGAATGTGTCATCAATATCAGTCTTATCCCCCAACTCTCTCATAGCTTCATCTTCTAAACGGGACAAGTGATCAGCAACTTGATTTTCGGTCCCTTTTCTATCCCTTACCTCAAAGTCAAATTCTTGCAGTAGTAATACCCAACGAATCAACCTTGGTTTCGCGTCCTTCTTCGCCATCAAATATCTCAGGGCTGAATGGTCAGTATGCACTATGACTCTAGTGCCTAGCAAATAGGAGCGAAATTTTTCAAAAGCAAATACTACAGCAAGGAGCTCTTGTTCAGTGACTGTATAGTTCTTCTGAGCTTCATTGAGGGCTTTACTAGCATAGTAAATGGGATGAAGGATTTTGTCCCTTCTTTGTCCCAATACCACACCAAGGGCAACCCTACTCGCATCACACATTACCTCAAATGGACTGTTCCAATCCGGAGAAATAATGATAGGTGCAAATAGCAGTTTTTCTTTGAGATCGCCGAATGCTTTCATACAGGATTCATCAAAAGAAAATTTACAATCTTTCTCCAACAGTTTGCACAATGGATGTGCAATTTTCGAGAAATCTTTGATAAATCTCCTGTAAAAACCTGCATGCCCAAGAAAGCTTCTCACACCTTTTACAGAGATAGGTGGAGGAAGTTTCTCTATCACCTCGACTTTGGCTCGATCAACTTCTATGCCCTTTTCTGAAATACGATGGCCCAAAACAATACCTTCTTTGACCATGAAGTGGCATTTTTCCCAATTGAGAACTAAATTGCAATCTTCACATCTCTTAAGAACCTCAGACAAATGGCTCAAACATTGCTCGAAAGATTCACCAACCACTGAAAAATCATCCATAAAGACCTCAATAGTATCTTCCACCATGTCAGAGAATATAGACATCATACATCTCTGAAATGTGGCGGGTGCATTGCACAACCCAAACGGCATTCTCTTGAACGCAAAGGTCCCATATGGACAAGTAAAAGTGGTCTTCTCTTGATCTTCTGGTGCAATAGAGATCTGATTATACCCTGAATAACCATCAAGAAAACAGTACCACCCTTTTCCGGCGAGTCTATCCAACATCTGATCCATGAAGGGCATGGGAAAATGGTCCTTTTCGGTCCATGCATTTAATTTCCGGTAATCCATACACACCCTCCATCCAGTCACCGGCCTCATTGGAACAAGTTCATTTTTTTCATTGGGGACCACAGTCATTCCCCCTTTCTTAGGCACACACTGAACAGGGCATACCCAACTACTATCGGCGATTGGATAAATTACTCCCGCATCCAACCACTTTATGATTTCCTTCTTCACGACCTCTTGCATAGGTGGGTTTAAGCGTCTCTGGTGCTCAATACTTGGCTTATGATCGGGCATGAGTTGGATTTTATGAGAACAAATACCAGGAGGGATCCCAATAATGTCCGCAATGGTCCACCCAATCGCTCTTTTGAACCTTTTTAGCACTTTGACCAAACTCTCAACTTGTTGTTTATTTAGATCTGATGCAATGATTACCGGTAATGTGTCACCGTTTCCTAAGAATTCATACCTTAGATGAGGTGGGAGAGCTTTTAGTTCTAGCTTTGGAGCCTCCTCTATGGATGGTTTAGCGGGTGGAGACTCGCGATTCTTCATGTCTAGCTCATATTTCTTCTGTTTAAACCGGACATTACCACGATCAAGGGCAGCGACTAATGACATATATTCTTCAATGCCTTCATTATCAAGATTCATTATCACTGCCGCCAGTGCTTCTACACCTAGCCGTTCTTCTATTTGTGTCTTGGATGATTCACCAACTTTGTAGGATATGGCAGATACCGATTGGAGCTCACCACTCTGCCGCATGGACCTACAAATGTTGAAAGTCACTTCTTCATTGTTCAACCGAAATTTCATCTGCCCTTTTTCCATATCAACTAAAGCTCTACCCGTAGCAAGGAATGGCCTCCCAAGAATAATAGGCACCTCAAAATCGACTTCACAATCAAGAATGACAAAATCTGCTGGAAATATGAACGACTCCACTTTTACTAGCACATCATGGAGTATCCCTATAGGCCTTTTTACTGTTCGATCGGCCATCAGTAGCCGCATCGCAGTGGGCTTTGGGTCACCCAAACCCAACTTCTTGTAAATCGAGAGGGGCATGAGATTTATGCTTGCCCCCAGATCACATAATGCTTTCGCAAAATGTAATAACCCGATTGTACAAGGAATAGTAAATGCACCCGGATCTTCTTTCTTTTGCACTAAAGACCTTGTAGCAATAGCACTACAATGCTGCATTCTGTCATCATCCTCAAAAGTGACCGATCTTTTCTTTGTAACCAAATCTTTCATAAACTTGGCATAACCGGGCATTTGTTCAAGAGCTTCTACCAAAGGAACATTGATAGAAAGTTGCTTCAACATTGTTATAAAACGCCGATATTTGCCATCCTTGGTCTTTTTCACTAATCTTTGAGGAAAGGGGGGTGGAGGTCTAGGCATGGGAGTTACCTTTTTAGGCACTTCAACAACTTTCTCAGTGTTATCTTCTACTTCACCACTAACCTCTACCACTTCATCATTATCTATCATCACCTTTTCCACAATAGACGGCATAGGTGGGTCAATAGTTTGTTTACCACCACGAGTAGTAATTGCCATACAGTGTCCATCATTTTTCGGATTTTGGACAGTGTTGCTAGGAAGAGTGCCCGGTTGCCGTGTGTTCACAGTTGCAGATAATTGAGCCATTTGCAATTCAAGCTGCTTGATTGATATGGCATGTGTATCAACTTTCTGTCCAATACCTGCTACATCACTCCTTAACTCTTTGGTGTGCTCATCACTAGCATCGAACCTCCTCATCATCTTGTGCAACATATCCTCAACTCGCGCCATACTACCTCCACCATCCCTAGGAGCAACTTCACGATTTTGAGGAGGAACATAGGGCCCACTCCTCTCATTTCTGTTACCATAGTTACCCCTGTTGAAGTTGTTGTCGCGGTTGTAATTTCCATCACGAACATAGTTACCCTCGCGGTTGTAGTTACCATAGTTCCGACCTTGATTTCCTTGACCTTGGCGCCAATTCTCCTGATTGGAGCCTTGGGCATTTGGTCGGAAACCCCCCGTCTGATCATTTACTGCATAAGAATCTTCCTCATAATAATATTCATCAGTTGGTGGTGGTGGTTTAGACAAGTAGTTCACTGCGTTTATCTTTTCTGCACCCCCAGTGACATGTTTTAACACTAACCCAAGCTCAGTTCTCATCTGTGCCATCTCTTCACGAATCTCATCTGTGGCTGGGTTGTGTGTGGATTGCACTGCAAAAGTATTTCTCCCAGTATCTGTCTTCCTAGTACTCCATGCTTTATTATTTCGAGAAATTTTCTCTAATTTTTCGGCAATTTCAGCATAAGGACACTCCCCATAAGAACCACCTGCTATAGTATCCAATACCGCTTTATTATTATCATCCTGTCCCCGGTAGAAGTATTCTTTCAGTGACTCATCATCTATGCGGTGATTGGGGACACTTCTCAGAAACGAAGTGAACCTATCCCAAGAACTACTAACTGACTCTCCTGGTAGTGCCACAAAGTTGTTAACTCTATCTTTGTGATTTAGTTTCTTGGAGACTGGGTAGTAACGTGCTAAGAAAACGTCCCTTAGTTGGTTCCAAGTGAAGATTGAGTTGTAAGGAAGCTCAGTGAACCAAATGGCAGCCTCTCCCGTCAGTGAGAGAGGAAATACTCTTAGCCCTATTACATCCAAATTCAAATCAGGCCTCCCTACACAGCTTTTACACACTGCCAAAATTTGATACGCTCAAACTTACTTCTCAAATAAGAAGTAAAGCGGTCGTATCAAGTAAAGAACCCAACTAATGAGGTTGGGATCGATCCCACAAGGAAAATAGTTCAGACTTAACTTTATTGTATTATTACTATTATTTAGCCAACTGTTTTCCAAAAAAACTAAAAGACAAAAAGGGGGGTTTTATTTCTAAATTAATGAAAATGATTAACTAAATAAGATCGAACAACTAACAAATTTAACTTTCGGAGTTTTAATCAAATTGTAAAATTAACTAGGGCTTTAGTGTTCCCCACAGGTTCCTAACTTGGTAAATCTAACTATAACAATTCTATCCTGATATCTTGCATGTAAAGTGATAAGTTATGTATCTCTAAATCCTTGGTCCGGCATCTAGAGAATTTCACTCCGCACCTTGGTCCGGCTACGTGTGTTGCTATACTAACCCTTATCTTTACCTCACATTAAACATCGTATTCGGTATTTGACTAAGCTATTAACTCGTACCAACCAATACTAGTCTATTAGATAGTATACACTAAATCTATGTTGATAATTCTTTTTCCTATTATCTACCTCCTTGGTCCGGCAAGTAGCATTAAGGCGAGTTCTAACGTTGGCCACCATTAAAAAGAATTCTAAACGAAAGAATTATCAATACATGCAAGACACCACTCTAGAAATTGTTATTGAAGTTAGATTTCTACCTTGTTATTCACCCATGGTTCCCACAACCCTAGTTATGAGGTTTAGTTACCCATGTTCGTAATTACACAATTCATATCGTTAATGGAAGAATTCATGCACTTACTTTTATGAAAACGAATAATTTCCCAGAATTTAACTTGATTAATCAACGAAATCACCAACAATCAATTCCCGGAAATTATCTTAATTCCTAAAATCAAGAGTTTACTAATATAATTGAAGAACTATAAACTAAAAATTATCCAGAAAGTCTAACCCCAAAAACGAGGTTTTTCCAACTATTTATAAGAAAAACAAAAACCTAATCAAATAAGGATTCTATTTACTAAAAATCTGTCCAAACGCGTCTGGGTCGACGGACCACGTGACGGACCGTCATGGACACGACGGACCGTCATAGCCTCCGTCGTCCCATACTTCACATCTTCTCATGTTGCTTTCTTCATTCCCCTCGACGGACAGGTATGACGGACCGTTGCAAGCATGACGGCCCGTCGAGGGTCTTCGTTCCAAAACACTTGAACTTTGGAATTTTGGGTACTGGGATTATTCTCTGATAATTACGACGAACATGCAGGACGGACCGTCGTACCTGTGACGGTCCGTCACGAACTTCCGTAATCCCACACTTGGTCAGACTTCCCCAAATTTCCTTCAGCAACTTCTTCCTTTACTACGATGCCACCTACGGACCGTCACAGCCGCGACGGACCGTCATAGGCTCCGTAGGTGGTCTCTTCAGCAATTCTTTCTCAAAAACTCCCGCGTTCTTCCTTAGACAGATTTTCTGCAAACAAAGAGAAACTTATATCAAAATCAACACAAAAAGGCTCTCGACACACACTAAACTTAAGGAAAAAGTATTAGAAATACCGTGAAACCACGGTACATCACCTTCGTGCACCGAGTAAATATTATCGAAAATTTTTACAATTCAACGTAATTGGGTTAGTACTTTCAATAAAGATTTTGATAACCTGTCAAGGTTTCCAAAATTGTTTTCTTGAATAGATTTGCTTCAAAAAAAGAGAATTCGTAAGGTGAAACAAGATTATGGGTGTACGCTATGTTCGATCTAGTGAAGGCATGAAATAGATGAATTTTGGTGAATTAGGATTTAACCTTAATGAAGAACTAGGGTTGAACGTGGTTATCGTATGTTAGGAATCGAGGAGTAATTCATAGGTGATGGTTGTGATTCTATGTTTGTGTTATGTATGCATGTTCTTGCTTCATTGTGGTACTTGTATGTGTATGAATGTTGAAATATTGATCACACTTGTTGTAAATGAGATAGATGAATAATGTAGCCATGAAATCATGATGCAAATGTATGCTCTTGATGATATACTTGTGATTTTGATTTTGGTGTGTGTTTGGGGATCGGATTGCCACGTTCCGATATGCTAACTTGGATCGGGTTTCCACATTCCGACATAACTATTGGATCGGGTTGCCATGTTTTGGCACAATTATTGGATCGGATTTCCATATTCCGACACAATTTAGGATCAAATTTCCACGTTCCGACAAGCTAATTGTTTGAGTTTGGGCTCCGTGAGAGGTTCAACTATTTGTGGTAATTGTCTGTTGTAAAGAATATTATATTTAACATTATGTGTATTCCGAAGTCTTGATGTCCAGGTGTAGGTGGATTACGTATATATATACGAATACGTGGTGACGTGGATATGATCTTGAATGTATACTTGTTGGGCAATAGTGAAAGTTCAAGGAGCTCTAGGGGTGAGTGGTGAATAGTAAAAGGTGTTAGTCAGGGCAAGTACCCAAAGAGGGTGAGCTAAAGTTAGAGTTAAGGAAACGAAATTATATGGTCTTGGTTAGGCAAGATGGCGAGAAATGAAGGATATAACACGATCGACTGGTAGGAAAGGAAGGTAGTTATACTTGGAAATATTCGTTGGGTTTAGCATGTTTAGGCTATGATCTAATAAAAACATATGTGTTAGTGTTGGTAAAGTGGTCATTATTCAGAGCATTGGTGTAAATTGAAGGTGTTATAAGATAGGGAAAAGGTGGAGAAGTGATTGGTTTAATGCATGTTCATATTGTTTATTTCTTACATTATGAGGTGGGCGTCGGGCTGACCGATAATGCCTACCGTACATGTGGTTATACTGATACTACTCTTGCTATGTCTTTTGACATAGTTTGGATGCAGGATTGGTGATGTTTCATTAGATGAAGACGAAGAAATTCTCCAGCAGCTTTTATTCTCTTTCTGCATGGTGGGAGTTGTGTCTTTTGTTATTTTACTCAAATTTTACTCTTAGTAGCTCTTGTACCTGTTATACTAGATTCTTAGGATTGTTAGTTACTTTACAAGTCTTAAGTGGTTCGTTGAAAAAGTTCTATATAAAGATTTGATCTCTATTATACTTGTATTTCGTTAATTTTCCGCATGTTTGAACTTTTTTGGTATGAGGGTTCTCTTAGTTAAGGTATTAAAGTGGGTGCCTGCACGACCCGATGGGTTGGATCGTGACAAATTGGTATAAGAGCCTAGGTCATTTGTCTCCTCGTACAAGAGCAAAATGTGAACTAGACTCATGCGGATTGGTGTGTTAACGTCCACATTCAATCTTCAGGAAGCTAGGAAGCATTCTAGGAAGTCGTTTCACTCATTCTCTCCTTCATGAGAAGTGTCGCTTGTGGTATGAGATAAGTCCAATCGATATCTCCCGATTCCAATTGGTATGTCAACAAAATAGACTAGACGTCGTGATTACGACTGAAGGGATACAAGTAAGGTTAATTGGAACTGGGAAGGTTCCAATTGATATCTGGCCTTAAGGGTCGTGCGAGGCATAAATAACCAGTAATGACCAATAATGGTCATTTATGGGACGAACTAACCTATAAAGGAGGTTGTTATGATGTGTGATTTATGTTGGTGAATGTGTGCTTCTTATCACTTGAAATAACTGAAATTGTGTGATTCTTATTGTTGAATTAAGAGAAAAGACATAAAGTGACACTTGAAGTTGTTCCGAATTTTTAAAAAGACACCTAAATTATGCAAGAGTCCTATTACCCCCCCCCCCCTCCAAACAATTCTAAACTGATATTATTACATCATTTATTGTCCACCTGACATGGAGAGTGTATGCACTCTCTTAAAAAGCGTGAACAAACTAAAAAAATGAATATAATTTTATTTTTGTAAGTATTTTTGCTATAAAATACGTTTTCTTGTTTTTCTTATTATTTTAACTTTTTCTCCTTATTATTTTTTTCTTTTTCTTTCTTCCTTCTTCTTTAAAAATTCATTTTCATTGAAGCTCCTCACTGTAAATGTCACTTTTCATCACAATTTCATCTCCCTTTTTTACTACTATTAGTTTAACTATCTTTAATTTAACACTATATCGAAACATTTTATTTCATTCGAACAATTTGATAAGCACATTAGATTTCAAGATGATTAGTAGGTATTATTTAGTTTTTTTTAATCCAAATTTCAATTAAACCTTTTCAAATTTTGGAAAATTATGATTATTTCAAAATTATCATTTCTAGTTTTGAAGTTAAATGAAAATGAGATAAATTAACGAGATGATTAGGAAGTATCATATATCTTTTGTTTTATCCGATTTCAATTAAGTTCTTTCAATTTTCAAAAAATTAATTTATTCTTTTAAAATTGTGATTTCTAATTTTGAATTTATATGAAAATGAGTAGTTGATGATACTTCAAAATTTTAATTTTTTTAAAAAAATAATTAATTTTATTATCAATAATTTAGTAAAGTCTAAATAATAGTATGAATAGAATTTGACCGGAGAAGAAGAAGAAAAGAAAAGAAAAGAAAAGAAATGGGAGTGAGGTTCAATTTGACATGGGATGGGAGGTGAAGAAAAAAAAGAAAATGGAGAGAGGTGGAAGATGAAATGAAATTTAAGATAAATCAAAATTAAAATTTAAAAAGTAAGAGAGAGAGAGAGAGAGAGAGAGAGAGAGAGAGAGAGAGAAATAAAAAAAAAAGATAAAAGAAAACTTAAAATGAAAAAAATACATTTTTAATTAAATTAACACGTGTCATGTAATAATTGGTGTGTGAACACACTTGTTTCATAAAATTTGGGGTTGATCGAAAAATGGTATAATAATATCGGTTCATAATTGTTTAGTGGGGTAATAGGACAGTTATAAAGTTAAAGTGTCTTTTTAAAAATTCAGAACAACTTCAATGATGTCTTTATGTCTTTTCTCTTGAATTAACTATAACTATATGCTGACTATTGAGTAAATTGTAGGATGAATCGTTAAAGTACGCAAGTGAAATTCAATGAATATCGTGAAATATGTGGAGATAAACTCTAATCATTAAGTATGTGAATGTCTGGGTGTATCCTGGGTATGTGTGGCCTATAATGCGGAATAGTTTATAACATTATGGGTTCAATATCGTGTACCTAGTGCGAAAAATTTACTAGTTCGATGAGATGGTAAAATGGGGACCCTGGGAAATCTTGGGAAGTGAATAAGAACCCAGAAAATTTTGGCCTGGGTTCTGGCCCTGTCTGAGCCGCTACAAGGAGATTATTCCCGCCAGAGCGGTACTGCTACAACAGGATTTATCCCTCCAGAGCGGGACGAAGGGAGGTGAAACCTCGTCAGTTTTCCTTATTTTTCCTATTTTCAAAATGTCAACTTGAAACGGACTCGAACCTATCCCCATGACTCCCCCAAGTAGTGTTCAACAAAATTATTAGAGAATTTTAACTTACTATTTAAAATGGGGTTGCATCAGACAACCAAATTAAGCATCCATATGCTACAAAAACACAAAAATTGTCGAAAGGTATATATAAAAGCAAGATTGTTCTAAAATTCAAAAGAAAAAGGGAAAAGGATCTAAATGGAAATCAAACTAGGTGGTTTCCACGCCGGATTCCATGTCCTCTAGGCGTTCCAAGCCAACCCGAGCCTCGTTCAACATCGAAAACTGTGAAAAGCCCTTCAGGTCAAGTTGGGGAATCTCCTTGCCAAGGGCAACACAAGTGATAATGGCCTTAACAGTCTTCCATATCCGGTCCATCAGGCAATCCCTCTCCATGCCCTTCCTCTTCTCCTGGCGCAGCTAGAGCCGGAGCATCTCTACCTCGAGAGATGTGCTGGGAGGAATCGAAGTGAAGTCAACATATGCACTCCCCATCTTCTTTCGGACCGTCTCCAGATCCACCTCAACCCATGTACCTAAGAGGGGGTCCTCACCGTTTAAACCCACGACCGCTCTACTGCTAGTAGCCCTGTCGGTCCTCCTCCTCTTGCTCCTAGAAGTAAATCCAGAACCTGACCAAAAAAGGGTGAAGGGGGGATCCATAGGAAGTACCTCATCAACATCGAGTAAAGGCACTCCTGCCCGCTTGCAAAGGGTAGTGACAAGAACATGAAGGAAGAACGCCTTTTTGTTGCCCTGGTAGAACATCTTCCACTTAGAGATAATCTGCGCTCCCGCTTGACGCCCTTCATAACACGCGCCACCACCAAGGCTTTGGGAAAGGTCACGTCGGTATGATTGCCCGATGGGTGGATCCTCCTAGATACCATGTGTATCTATCTCTTAGCATCCAGTGACCAGTCAACACTGGTGATGCCCTATTCTTAGCCTAGTAAACTTGCTCCCATCTCGCAGGCTACACTATAATGCCCCACATCAATTCCAGGTCCATCTCTCTAAGTTTGGCCTCATACTCTAGGTTCGGGACCTACGACACCTCCAGTACCTTATTAATAGTAGTGGCGTTCAGAGGAATGTCGACTCGCAAAATGTGAATGAACGAGTAAGGGTCCTCCCAACAGACGGTGGGGAGAATGGCATAGAACTCCCTCACGCAAGTAGAGCGAGCATCTGGGGGAGCCTCAGTCAGTGGTAGCCACCCAAACTCGACCAGGCGGGCGTAAAAGTCAGGAGTTTTTTCTTCCACCTTATGTAAAACGAATGCCATCTCGAAGTATAATCTTGTGGTGCAGTAGTTCTGGTGTCTTTCCCGACTAGCAACATTAGGAAATCAGACATACGGCAAGTTCACATCGTCGTTTCCAACCATTTAGAAGCATGCAATGAGTTAAGATAAGTAAGAACTGTCACACCCGTGCCTACTGATGTATCGTGGTTTCACGGTACTTTCAATGCTTTTTTCTTAAGTTTAGTGTGTGTCTAAGGCCTTTTTGTATTGGTTTTAATGTAGTTTTCTCTTTGTTTGTAGAAAATCTGTCCAGAAGGAGAACGTGGAAGAATTGTGCTGAAAATTGCAGAAGTGACGACCTACGGAGCCATCGACGGTCTGTTGTGACCTCGACGGTCCGTAGGTGGCCACCGTCGTACGAAGAAAAAGGCTGCTAAAGGAAGTTCGGGAATTCTGACTAAGTGTGGGGCTACGGAGGCTCTCGACAGACCGTCATAGCCACGACGGACCGTCCTGCACATCCGTCAATGTTAATAGAAAGTAGCCCCAGTACCCATCTTCAAAAGATTCTAAGTATGGAGGAACGGAAGCCATCAACGGACCGTCGTGCATGCAACGGACCGTCATCCATGTTCGTCGATGGTAACAGAAAGAGGATGAAGAAAGCAGCAGAAAAAGAAGTTAAGTATGGAACGACGGAGGGCCTCGATGGTCCGTCGTGACCTCAACGGTCCGTCGCTCCAGTCGTCGACTCACACGCGTTTTTGGGCAGATTTTCCTTAAATAGATTTCCCTTTTTTGTTAGGACTTCTCTATTATAAATACTTGTAAAATACTCGTTTTTGGGGTTAGACTCTGGGGTATTTTTCAGTTTTTATTGTTCTAGTTGTTGAACTGGATATTTTGGAAATTAATCTATTTTCCGGAATCGTTTGTTGCAATATTATTGATTAATTCAAGTAATTTTCTGGGTTTTGTTCAATCTCATCAAAGTAAGTGCATGAATTCTTATCAAACTAATATGAATTGTGTGATTCTTAACATGGATAACTAAATCCATAGATAGGGTTGTGGGAACCATGGGTAATCAACAAGGTAAAAACTAGCTAAAAAATTATCCTTGAATAGTGTCTTGCATGTATTGATAATTCTTTCGCTTAGAAGTCTTTTTAACGAGTGCACGCGTTAGAACTCGCCTTGTTGCTACTTCCCGGACCAAGGAGGTAGATGATAAGAAAAGAATTATCAACATAGATTTAGTATACACTATCTAATAGGCTAGTGTCGATTGGTGCGAAGTAACAACTAAGCGAAACATCGATTATGATGCTTAATATGAGGTAAAGGTAAGGCTTAGTAAAACAGACACACGTAGCCGGACCAAGGTGCAGAGTGAAATTTCCTAGTTGCCGGACCAAGGAATTAGGGATACATAACTTATCATTTTGCATGCAAGATATTAGGAAAGGATTGTTATAGCTAGAATTACCGAGTTATGAACCTATGGGGAGCACTTAAGCCCTAGTTACTCTCATTACTTGATAAAAATCAAATCTTTGAACTTGTCTATTTAGAAATAGCTAATTATATTCTTTACTTAAAACCCCCCTTTTCGTTATTTGTCTTCGGAAAGGACTTGACTAAATAGAAGTAATAGTAGGTTAAAGTTAAGTCTAAATTATTTTCCTCGTGGGATCGACCCCAACCTCATAGTTGGGTTCTTTACTTGATACGACCGCTTATACTTCTTTTTGAGAAGTAAATTTGAGCGTATCAAATTTTGGCGCCGCTGCCGGGGAAAAGTGACTTTTAGATTAACTTTAAACTTATTACCGAAGTTTAGTCAACATTTTTCTAATTTTACTTGTTTCTCTTCGTTTTTGTCTCTTGCAGATCTAACTTCTTTGTATGCCAAGTACGCAGAGTAGAGGAGAACCCATACTCGCACCCGACCCTGAACTGGAGCGTACACTGCGCAGAATGAACCGAAATCTGGGTATTCTCGATGATGGTCACAACCCGGAAATTACACCACCGGTTGATGCTCATGCTCAATTATTACCTGAAAATCGTGGGGAAAGTAAAATACGGAGGCAACCTCCCGCTCCACGCCCTCAAGAGTATTATAGGGGATATGATAACATTACTGACTCTGACGGGCCACTTGTCTTGCCTCCCCTACCATATGGCCATACTTTCGTGGTAACTAGTAGTCTAATGCAAA
This sequence comes from Solanum sitiens, assembly GCA_016801875.1. NCBI lineage: Eukaryota > Viridiplantae > Streptophyta > Magnoliopsida > Solanales > Solanaceae > Solanum > Solanum sitiens. The sequence continues at coordinate 2,377,722 of JABWTJ010000071.1, forward strand.
TGCTCACCGCTAGAGGTTTATTTTCGGGGCTACCTTCCGAGGATCCACATGCTCACATCGCCAAAGTGAGGTCGGTGTGTAAGAGTTGTGTAGGGAGGCCTGATTTGAATATGGACGTAATTGGGTTGAGAGTGTTTCCTCTCTCACTGACGGGAGAGGCTGCTATATGGTTTATAGAACTCCCCTATAACTCAATCTACACTTGGAATCAATTGAGGGATGTGTTCTTAGCACGTTACTGCCCGGTGTTTAAGAAGCTAAACCACAAAGATAGGGTGAACAACTTTGTGGCACTACCGGAAGAATCAGTCAGTAGTTCTTGGGACAGATTCACTTTGTTCTTGAGAAGTGTCCCCAATCACCGCATCGATGATGAGTCACTGAAAGAGTACTTCTATCGGGGACAAGATGATAATAATAAAGCAGTATTGGATACGATAGCGGGTGGTTCTTATGGGGAGTGTCCTTATGCTGAGATTGCTGAGAAGTTAGAGAAAATCTCCCTAAATAATAAAGCTTGGAGCACTAGGAAGTCAGATACTTGGAGAAACACTTTTGCAGTGCAATCCGCACACAACCCAGCCACAAATGAGATTCGTGAGGAAATGACTCAAATGAGAATTGAGCTTGGGTTGGTGTTGAAACATGTCACTGGGGTACAAAAAAGGTAAATGCGGTAAACTACTTGTCTAAACCACTGCCGCCGAGTGATGAGTATTACTATGAGGAGGACTCTTATGCGGTAAATAAGCAGATGGGGGGTTTCCGACGAAACGCCCAAGGCTCCCATCAGGAGAATTAGCGCCACGGTCAAGGAAACCAAGGTCGGAACTATGGTAATTACAATCGAGAGGGTCATTATGTCCGAGATGGGAATTACAACCGCGACAACAACTTCAACCGGGGTAACTATGGTAACAGAAATGATAGGAGTGGGCCCTATGTTCCACCTCAAAATCGTGAAGTTACTCCTAGGAACGGTGGAGGTAGTATGGCGCGAGTGGAGGATATGTTGCAGAAAATGATGAGGAGGTTCGATGCTAGTGTTGAGCACACTAAAGAGTTGATGAGTGACTTAACGAGTATTGGGCAGAAAGTTGATACACATGCAATCTCGATCAAGCATCTTGAGTTGCAATTGGCCCAATTGTCTTCGACTGTGAACCCACGCCAACCGGACACTCTTCCTAGCAACATTGTCCAAAATCTGAAAAATGATGGACATTGTATGGCAATCACAACTCGAGGTGGTAAGCAAACCATTGACCCACCGATGCCGTTTGGTGTAAAAAAGGTGATAAGAGGTGATGATGAGGCAGTGAAGGTTAGTGGTGAGTTAGGAGACAAAACGGGGAAAGAAGCTGAGGTACCCCAAAAGGTGACCCCCATGCCTAGACCACCACCTCCATTGCCGCAAAGGTTTGTGAAAAAGACCGAGGATGGTAAATATCGGCATTTTATAAATATGTTGAAACAACTTTCCATCAATGTCCCTTTGATAGAAACTCTTGAACAAATGCCCGGTTATGCCAAGTTCATAAAAGATATGGTTACTAAGAAAAGATCGGTCAGTTTTGAGGATGATGATAGAATGCAGCATTATAGTACTATTGCTACAAGGTCTCTAGTGCAAAAGAAAGAAGATCCGGGTGCTTTCACTATTCCATGTATAATCGGGTTATTACACTTTGCGAAAGCATTATGTGATCTTGGGCAAGCATAAATCTCATGCCTCTCTCTATTTACAAAAAGTTGGGTTTGGGTGACCCAAAGCCCACTGCGATGCGGCTACTGATGGCCGATCGAACGGTGAAGAGGCCTATTGAGATACTCCACGATGTGTTAGTAAAGGTAGAGTCATTCATATTTCCGGCCGATTTTGTAATTCTTGATTGTGAGGTCAATTTTGAGGTGCCTATTATTCTTGGGAGGCCATTCCTTGCTACGGGTAGAGCCTTGGTTGATATGGAGAAAGGGCAAATGAAATTTTGGTTGAACAATGAAGAAGTGACTTTCAACATTTGTAGGTCCATGAGGCAGAGTGGTGAGCTCCAATCGGTATCTGCCCTATCTTACAGGGTTGAAAAGTCATCTGAGGTACAAATAGAAGAATGTCTGGGTGTAGAAGCACTAGCGGCAGTGATCATGAAGTTTGATAGCGATTACATTGAAGAGTATGGGTCATTGGTCGCGGCACTTGATCGAAGTGATGTTCGGTTTAAGCCAAACAAGTTTGAGTTAGATATGATGCATCGCGAGTCTCCACCCGCGAAACCATCTATAGAGGAGGCTCCAAAATTAGAACTTAAGGCTCTACCACCTCATCTGAGGTATGTATTCTTGGGAAATGGTGACACTTTGCCAGTAATTATTGAATCAGATTTGAATGTGCATCAAGTTGAGAGTTTGGTGAAAGTGTTAAAAATATTCAAAAGAGCTATTGGATGGACTATTGCGGATATTATTGGGATCCCTCCCGATATTTATTTACACAAAATCCAACTCATGCCCGATCATAAGCCAAGTATTGAGCACCAGAGACGTTTAAATCCACCTATGCAAGAGGTGGTGAAGAAGGAAATCATTAAGTGGTTGGATGCTGGAGTGATATATCCAATCGCCGATAGTAGTTGGGTATGCCCTATTCAGTGTGTACCTAAGAAAGGGGGGATGACTGTGGTCCCCAATAAGAAAAATGAGCTTGTTCTGATGAGGCCGGTGACTGGATGGAGGGTGTGTATGGATTACCGAAAATTAAATGCATGGATCGAGAAGGACTATTTTCCTATGCCCTTCATGGATCAGATGTTGGATAGACTTGCAGGAAAGGGGTGGTACTGTTTTCTTGATTGTTATTTAGGTTATAATCAGATTTCTATTGCACCGGAAGATCAAGAGAAAATCACCTTTACTTGCCCTTATGGGACCTTCGCGTCCAAGAGAATGCCGTTTGGGTTATGTAATGCACCGGCCATATTTCAGAGATGCATGATGTCAATATTCTTCGATATGGTGGAGGACACTATTAAGGTGTTTATGGATGATTTTTCAGTGGTTGGTGACTCCTTTGAGCGGTGTTTGAGTCATTTTTCCGAGGTTCTTAAAAGGTGTGAAGACTGCAACCTTTTGCTTAATTGGTAAAAATGTCACTTCATGGTGAAAGAAGGTATTGTATTGGGTCATTACATTTCAGAGAAGGGTATAGAGATTGATCGAGCTAAAGTTGAAGTGATAGAGAGACTTCCTCCACCCATCTCTGTAAAAGGTGTGAGAATCTTTCTTGGGCATGCGAGCTTTTACCGGAGGTTCATCAAGGATTTTTCAAAGATTGCACATCCCTTGGGTAAGTTGCTTGAGAAAGAGTGTAAGTTTTATTTTGATGAATCCTGTCTTAAGGCATTTGGTGAGTTAAAGGAAAAGTTGGTGTCTGCACCTATCATCATTTCTCCGGATTGGAGTAAGCCATTTGAGGTTATGTGTGATCCGAGCGGGGTTGCTCTTGGTGTGGTTTTGGGACAACGAAGGGATAAAATTCTTCACCCCATTTACTATGCTAGTAAAGCCCTCAATGAAGCCCAAAAGAACTACACCGTGACTGAGCAAGAGCTCCTTGCAGTTGTCTTTGCTTTCGAGAAATTTCGCTCCTATTTGCTTGGCACTAGAGTTATTGTGCATAATGATCATTCTGCTCTGAGATATTTGATGGCAAAGAAGGATGCGAAACCGAGGTTGACTCATTGGGTATTACTATTGCAAAAATTTGACTTTGAGGTGAAAAATAGAAAAGGGACCGAAAATCAAGTTGCTGATCACTTGTCCCGATTAGAAGATGAAGCAATGAGGGAGTTAGGTGAAAAGACTGAAATTGATGATACTTTCCCTGATGATCATGTATTGGCTGCCTCCCAAGACTTGATTCCATGGTTCGCAGATTTTGCGAATTATCTGGCTAGTGATATCATTCCACCGGACTTGTCCTTTCATCAAAGGAAATAGTTCATGCATGATGTGAAAAAGTTCTTTTGGGATGAACCATACTTATATAGGAGTTGTGCCGATGGGCTTATTCGGCGTTGTGTGCCAAAAGTTGAGATGTTGAGTGTTTTGGAGGCATGCCATTCTTCGCCTGTAGGTGGGCATCATAGTGGTATCTGGACTGCCCACAAGATCTTGCAATGTGGCTACTATTGGCCAACTATCCACCAAGATGCTCATGAGTTCACCAAGGCATGTGATAGATGCCAAAGAGATGGTGGCATTTCGCGAAAGCAAGAGCTCCCTCTAAATCTTATTCTTATGATTGAGTTGTTTGATGTGTGGGGCATTGACTTTATGGGCCATTTTGTGAGTTCTCATGGGATGAAGTACATTTTTGTGGCAGTCGATTATGTGTCTAAATGGGTGGAAGCTATTGCACTCACGAATAATGAAGGGAAAAGTGTCACCGCGTTCTTGAAAAGGAACATATTTTCCAGATTTGGCACCCCAAGGGCTATATTAGTGATGGGGGATCTCACTTTTGCAACAAGATGTTTAAGGGATTATTGGAAAAGTATGGGGTTCGCCATAATGTGGCCACTCCGTACCATCCTCAAACTAGTGGGCAAGTTGAGGTGTCAAACAGGGAGATTAAGCAGATTCTGGCAAAAACGGTGAATGCTAGTAGAACGGATTGGTCAAGGAGGCTTGATGATGCTCTTTGGTCCTACCGTACAGCATACAAGACTCCCATAGGTATGTCCCCATATCAACTTGTATATGGGAAGGCTTGTCACTTACCGGTTGAATTAGAGCATAAAGCCATGTGGGCAATGAAGAAGTTGAAAATGGATTGGAATGAGGCTGCGGAACAGAGGTTAAACGGGTTGAATGAGCTTGATGAATTTCTCTTGAAGGTATATGAAAGTTCATCCCTCTACAAAGAAAAGATGAAGAAGTACCATGACCAAAAGATTGAGAAGCGCAATTTTTTGGTTGGGGATTTGGTGCTTTTATTCAATTTTAGGTTGCGCTTGTTTTTGGGCAAACTCAAGTCCAAATGGACTGATCCCTACTTGATCACCCAACTATTCCCTCATGGTGCGATTGAGTTGGAGAACAAGGAGGGCGTGAGGTTCAAGGTGAACGGGCAGCACATCAAAATCTATCTGGGGCATGCTGAAACGGCGAATGAAGTAATCGAGGCATGCCATCTTGATGAAGTCTGAGTAATCAAGATTTCTCCGTCGTGCCGCGACGCTAAATCAAGCGCTGATTGGGAGGCAACCCAATATGTATACTCTAGCCAACTATAGGTCTTTCGTGGTTTTCTAGGAATAGTTACATTATTTTTGCTTTTATTATTTAATGTCTCATTTGAATGTTCTTTTATTTTTCTTTATAAGTGTTGGCTAGAGCGTAGTTTAGGGTCCGTGTCCAAAAAGTGTCCAAAAAATACAAAAAGATTAGCTTAATGGGTGTTAAATGTGCAGGTATCAAATCACCAGAAATCTGCAAAAAATTGGTCTGCTGCACCCACCGATGGAACCATCGACGGACCATCGTGCCATCGACAGACCATCGTTGGGATCCGTCATGCCCAGGTATGTCTTTCAAAATTTCCAAGTTAGGGCACCCTCGACGGACCCCCATGATGGACCGTCGACCTTGTTACGGTCCATCGATGGGAAATCGTCGCGTCTTTACCCACCGACCCGACCCGACCCGTCCGACTGCATATTAAAAGTTTTAAACCTTTAAAGTTCCCACCTCTTCACATAACCCCTCATAACCGTTTCTCTCCTCATTTCCTACCATTTTCCCCCACTTCATCACTATTAACTCCCATTCCCTCTCCATCTTCTGATTTCCCACATTTTCCCCAAATTCCCACAGTCCCTTTCTCTCCCAATTATCCCAGTTGCTTCAGTCCATTGCTGGTCGGTGTTCATGGTGTTTGTGATGCTGTTCAACTACCAGTGTCTTACTTCTTCTTCATCTACTCCAGTTATCAGGTATGTTCTTCTTATCTGTGAATTAACTATCGTTTATTTTTTGTTTTCTGATTAATCTTGCTGTCTTACTGTGTGGGTCTCCAATTTTGGACCCTTATTGCATGCTAGAACTCACCCCCGTAGTCCTAAGTTCTCGTAGAACACTGATATTGAAAGGGATGGGAGTGTATTGTTTAAAAATGGCGTGTGTTTGCATGATTGTGTTCCTGACCTAGGGTTTGATAGGCTGTCAAAAATGCATGTTAAAACTAGGAAAAGTAATGCCCTACGAATGATGGGATGCTGGGTATATGTTTGGTAAACTTAGGCTTCCAAGAATTAGTAAGATAGGGAACCAAATTGGCTGTAAAACTGTGTCCTCGAAGGTCAGTACGAGACCCCGTCGATGGACCGTCATTCCCGCGACGGACCGTCGTTGGGGTCCGTCAACCCCAACTCCCTTGCTTACTCTAAGTGCCCATCGACGGACCCTTCCGATGGACCGTCGCCTCTTCGACGGTCCGTCCTGCTCAACCATCGACGGTGTCAGAACCTTTGTTTCTGATTTTTTATAAAAATAAACTAAGTGTCCCTCGACGGACACTCATTACGGACCGTCGTGCCTTCAACGGTCCGTCCTGCACAACCGTCGGCACTGTCAGAACCTTGGTTTCTGACGTTTTTAAAATTTATTCTAAGTGTCCCTCGAAGGACACTCATGATGGACCGTCGTGCCTTCGACGGTCCGTCCTGTATATCCGTCACCTCTGTAAGAACCTTTGTTTCTGATGTTTTGAAAAATTTCTCTGAGTGTCCCTCGACGGACCCCCATGACGGACCGTCGTGCCTTCGACGGACCGTCGGTGGGTCCGTCCTGCACTCTGTACTTCACACTGCAATTCTTTTTCTGTGTTTTGCTGCTTCCACTGGTACTAACTACTTCTCTTTGCAGGTACAAATGGCACCTAAACATGACCGTGTCTACTCACGAGGGCGTTCCAAGTCCGTCGCCCCGTCCAACCGACTGGTCATAGGCTCAGACGATGAGCGTGACCCGGAATACATGCCACCAGGCACCCGCACTGCTACCACTGCTGCCCGCCCCACCAGAGCCACTCCCATGAGGGTGGCGCCCGGCATAGTCACTGCCTCCCAGTCTGACGAGGAACGCATACTGACCGGCACACCTTCTGGGTCGGCTACACATTCAGAGAGAGCGTCTGGCTCCGTGGAGGCATCCGGTTCTGAGGAAGCCTCCGGCTCTGTGGAGGCTTCCGGATCTGAGGAGGCTTCTGTTTCTGCCTTATCTGATGAGGCTGACAGTGCTGACTCAACTCCAGCACCCTAGATTGGCGTCCCCACTCTGGTTGCTGATCAGCCCAACCGGTGGTGTGTCGAGGGGCAATACCAGATCTACACTGACGCCAAGATGCCCAATGACAAGGGGGTCATGACCCGGACCCTGACACTTGAGCGACAGGTTATCACGGGGAGCCTTCCCATGATGCCGGCCATTCATGAGTTGTTCACCAGACATCGGCTGGAGTGGACGGCCCGAGATGTGGGCTGCTATAGCGAGGAGATGGTCCGAGAGTTCTATGCCTCCTATGTGGCGACTCTCCGATCTCAGCTGGACAGGCGGGCAGCCCCCGCCAAGCATGCATCGTTGGAGTTTGTCCGAGTCCGCGGTAAGCGGGTTGACATTTCTTTGCAGGCCATCCGCAGATTTCTCTATGGCGCGGATGTTGATGCCACCCGGACTCCTCTCACCGCCGAGTTCGACTATTGGTGGAAATTGATCAAAGATGGCCGGTTCCAGCGTGAGCCAGAGGTGAGAGAGACCACCAAGCGGTGGATTTCACAGTACCTCTCCGTAGATGGTGAGGCTGCCGATTGGGTGCAGGAGCCCAAAGGGAGTATCAAGAAGTCCAACCTCACCTTCCCAGCCAAGTTCCTATGGCTATTGGTCCGACACTGCCTTTCCCCCACTGCTGCTGATAATATTGTCACCTGGGATCGTGCAGTGCTGATGGCTGCCATGATTGTGGGATTCGAGGTGGACTTTGTATGGCTATTACAGGCGGTGATGCACGAGAGGGCCTTTAAGTCCACTACTACTTAACCATTTCCGTGCATGGTTTTTGCATTGTGCAGGTCTGCAGGAGTGCCCGTGTGGCACATCGATGTTATCAAGACCCCGCCTGGCCAGGTTGATATCGGTCTCATTCGGGATGAGGCCAATGAGTTGGCTCCCAACAGAGGGCCCCGTATAGAGGTGCAGCTGCTAGGTGAGAACCTGGCAGCCACGGTAGAGCAGGCCCAAGGGGATGATCCGGCTACATCTGAGCCTATCGACACCACTCTGGTCGAGTCTATCCCGGGTGGTAGCACCGCTCCGAGCTCCTCCCGCTCGACTCCATCTGCCACTCTGGTCCCGCTTGCAAGGGTCCAGAAACTAGAGGCTCAAATGGCCACACTTCTGCATCACATCCAGCCTTGGATGCAGAGGTCCATCGCTGAGGCAGAGGAGCGTATGGAAAGGAAGATGGCCCAGCACACTGAGTGGAAGATTATGGAGGTCCATCAGCGTTTGGATGCATTTGAGTTGCGGGTGCTCGCTCGGCCTGCCCCTACAGTGGATGTGACGTCTCTCCAGGCTGATGTGGAGAGTTTGAGAGCCGACTTAGACACTATCCTGGAGGCTCGGGTGCCTGAGTTTGAGGCCCCTTCTGCAGAGTCTGCTGAGGACACGGTGATGACTGCCCTGTTCGCCACTACTGATGTGCCACCACCTCCACCACGAGAGCGTGCCAAGAGGCACCGGACTATAGATGAGGATGAGTCCTAAGCTCGAAAGAAGGAGCGCCATGAGTTGGAGGCTGCGCGGAGAGCCTCGCTGATCGATAAGGAGGCCTGCCAGTTGAGGGTTATGGAGGTGGCTGCTGGAGCATCTAGTTCCAGAGTTGCAGAGGCTGAGAGGAGCACTACTGATGGTGCTGTCATTCCTGAGGACACTACTGATGGTGTTCCTACTACAGAGGGAGCGGGTTCCGGGGAACCGGATCTGCCAGCTTATTGATCGCCGGCGCGTTGCGCCTCAGGTTTGCTTCACCTACCACTCTATTTTATATACTTTTATGCATTGGGGATAATTGCATATCTTTTTTGTTGGGGTGGGGTAAATGGAAAGTGAGTGCTAGGGTGAAGTCTGAGTTGCCCAACTCACGATCCTCTCTAATGGTTTTCTTGCCTATGTTCTTTTTCCCCAAGAGACTGGTTACTTTATTGTTGAACCGGCATATTGGTATCTTTTGTACATAGTATAGAAAATGGACTCTGAAGCATGATGTCTAAACAAAATGATATCCTGATTTAAAGAAAATGATGCGTGACTAGGCACAGTAACTGATAAATGTGTGGCTCTAAGCATGACATAGAGATACACCACTTCATGACCCTAAATCTAAAACTCGAACTAGGTTTCTGATAATTTGGTAGAGTAATGAGATGTCATGTGAGTGTGAGGAAAATTTGAATATTCCACCATTGGTACTGAGCTAGAACTTGCCTGGTTAGTCCTGCTAAAAGTAAGCCGTAACAGACAATTAGGAAAAGATCATAGGCCCTTGTTTCATATATCCAATCTTTAGCCTAAATAACAGAAAACCGAATGAAATTAATCTCTTCTTGATCCAAATGATTTGAGCTTAAAATAGACCTTTCTTTTTCACCCCAACTGATCTTTTTTGGGAACAATGTGTTGGCCCTGGTCCCTCCTTGGACATGTGCACCTCACCTTATGCCAAAAGCATAAGTTGAGGGTGTCTAATGCAACAAACAACCTTGTCGTGGTCCTAACCCAACTTTGGGTATTGTGTACCTTGACTCATGGCAAAGCCATGAGTTGAAGGTGGCTATTATGAGGAATACCCCGGAAAGTGGGGCTGAAAGAATAAAGAGAGAGAAAGAACAAAAGAAAAGTGACTCAAGAAAAGTTGAAAGAAAAGTGGAAAATTTGAAAATTTGAAAATACAAGTAAAAAAGAAAAAGAGTCACTTACACAAAAGGAGAAAGAAGGGAGAATAGCAAGGTGAAAGAATGCAAGAAAATTAAGAAATATGGCGGAATAAAATGATGAAAAGGTAGGACGCTTAGTCGTTATGTCAAGGAGGGCAATAAGTCACTAAAAATACATGTAAATGTACCCAACCTGACCCCGAGCCTAAGTTACAAGCTAAGAAAGTCCTATCGTGATCCTAAGAGTTTATTATGGTGAACTTAAAGCAGTGAAAATAAGGGCAAGCCTATGGAAATAAGTATAAATGAGGTGTGAAGTTGTTTTGAGAGTGAGTGTTGAAAAATAATCCTTATACTCAAACTGAAATCATTGTGTGAAAAATGAGGATGTTGTTTTAAAGTGAGGACACTAGTTGAAATACCGAAAAATTGGTACCTTAGTGAGAGAACAAAGAGGATAGGTGTCGGAGTGTGGTGAGTCTATGTCATGGTCTGATCCGCATGAGCGAGCCTAATAGTGATAGCATGCATAAATCAATTTGAAAATAATCGGGATTGATAGACAGATGATTGCAAAAAGCTAAAATAGGGATACTCTTGTACAAAGATTTTGTGGTGAGTCATAGTGCGTCGCTTGAGGACAAACAACAAATTTAAGTTGAGGGTGTTGATGTACCATAGTTTCACGGTACTTTCAATGCTTTTTCCTTAAGTTTAGTGTGTGTCTAAGGCCTTTTTGTATTGTTTTAATGTAGTTTTCTCTTTGTTTGCAGGAAATCTGTCCAGAAGGAGAACGTGGGAGAATTATGCTGAAAATTGCAGAAGTGATGACCTACGGAGCCATCGACGGTCCGTAGGTGGCCACCGTCGTACGAAGAAAAAGACTGCTAAAGAAAGTTGGAGACTTCTGACTAAGTGTGGGGCTACGGAGGCTCTCGACGGACCGTCATAGCCACGACGGACCGTCTTGCACATCCGTCAATGTTAACAGAAAGTAGCCCAGTACCCATCTTCAAAAGATTCTAAGTATGGAAGAACGGAAGCCATCAACGGACCGTCGTGCACGCAACGGACCGTCATCCATGTCCGTCGATGGTAACAGAAAGTGGGTGAAGAAAGCAGCAGAAAAAGAAGTTAAGTATGGAACGACGAAGGGCCTCGACAGTCCGTCTTGACCTCGACGGTCCGTCGCTCCAGTCGTCGACTCAGACGCGTTTTTGGGCAGATTTTCCGTAAATAGATTTCCCTTTTTTGTTAGGACTTGTCTATTATAAATATTTATAAAAACTTGTTTTTGGGGTTAGACTCTGGGGTATTTTTCAGTTTTTATTGTTCTAGTTGTTGAACTGGATATTTTGGAAATTAATCTATTTTCCGAAATCGTTTGTTGCAATATTATTGATTAATTCAAGTAATTTTCTGGGTTTTGTTCAATCTCATCAAAGTAAGTTCATGAATTCTTATCAAAATAATATGAATTGTGTGATTATTAACATGGGTAACTAAATCCATAGCTAGGGTTGTGGGAACCATGGGTAATTAACAAGGTAAAAACTAGCTAAAATAATAATCCTTGAATTGTGTCTTGCATATATTGATAATTCTTTCGTTTAGAAGTCTTTTTAACGAGTGCACGCGTTAGAACTCGCCTTGTTGCTACTTCCCGGACCAAGGAGGTAGATGATAAGAAAAGAATTATCAACTATATTTAGTATACACTATCTAATAGGCTAGTGTCTATTGGTGCGAAGTAACAACTAAGCCAAACATCGATTATGATGCTTAATATGAGGTAAAGGTAAGGCTTAGTAAAGCATACACACGTAGTCGGACCAAGGTGCGGAGTGAAATTTCCTAGTTGCTGGACCAAGGAATTAGGGATACATAACTTATCACTTTGCATGCATGATATTAGGAAAGGATTGTTATAGCTAGAATTACCGAGTTATGAACCTATGGGGAACACTTAAGCCCTAGTTACTCTCATTACTTGATAAAAATCAAATCTTTGAACTTGTCTATTTAGAAATAGCTAATTATATTCGTTACTTAAAACCCCCCTTTTTGTTATTAGTCTTCGGAAAGGACTTGACTAAATAGAAGTAATAGTAGGTTAAAGTTAAGTCTAAATCATTTTCCTCGTGGGATTGACCCCACCCTCATAGTTGGGTTCTTTACTTGATACGACCGCTTATACTTCTTTTCGAGAAGTGAATTTGAGCGTATCAGCTACACCCTGGGCATGGTCGACACTCGAAGACCATCACTAATCCCAAGCTAACCCTTGGCCTTACTTACTTACTCAGCGGAAGACAATATGCATATTAATAAAGATCAATAACACTTAACTGAACTGAATACTAAAATAACTGAGAATGCTTAGAGGTTAAACATTCAACTCGGCCAAAAATGGCAACCTAAGTCTTAATAATAAGACATGATAATGAAAAGACTCAAAGGACTAATATATGACAGCCTATTAAGCCTCTAAAACAACTGAGATGGATGTTGGGACAAACCCCACAAGATCCTAATGAACTAACTAGAAAGCAATGAAAATAAATCCTCCAAAATGCAAGGAGGCTCACCGAGTGACTCTGAACTGCTCACTGGATCAACGATGCGCTAGAATACCGATCCTAGTTACCTGTGTTGGCATCATGAGACGATGTAGGCCAACTGACATCAGTACATTGAATGTACAAGTATGCGATTTGGAATGTTAACAAACATAGGCTTGAAAGAGATTCTCAAAGAAACACTTACCTAACCCTGCTCAACTCATGAATACTTAACTAAACTCATTTCATTATAAAATAGTTTAAAACAGATGCAATATAAAGAAAAGCTTGCTTAAAAACATGATGTCAACTCTGTGTATATACAAGGATACAACATAACTCTGAAATGTATGTAGATTACCATAAACTGATGTATGTAAAAATACAATAACTTCCGTGGGAAATTCTCTAACCGACAACCATTACAATGAGCCTAAGTGATGGTACAATGTTTTACCTCATGTTGCCAAGGACTGTCCTATACCTTGCCATCAGTATAGAATATGAACTTCTAAGTGGATCCACTAGTCTATGCTAAAAAGCACTAAGGAATCATCTAAAAAGTATGATCCTTTTTCTGCCCATGATGGCTACATGGTTTATGGGAGCTTGAGTTAATATGAACTCGTGTCCCCATATCGGTGCTCAATATTACTTTCAAAATATACTTAGCTCATATATTTTAAGACAACTTCTTCTCTGGTTTGAGATAATGCTCAAACTTAGCTTGAAATCTATCATGGAATCAATGTTCCCTTTTTTGTTATTCAAAACTCTTGTGGAAATATCAGTTTCCTCTCATCTTAAATGTGAAAACACTTACTCTTGGAAAAATTAGTTCCCATATATGGAAATATCAGTTTCCTCTCATCTTAAATGTGAAAACACTTACTCTTGGAAAAATTAGTTCCCATATATCATTTTAAAGAAAATAAACTTTGCTCATACTCTTTACTCAACTTCAGAACTTAGGTCTTAAAACAATGTTAAAACGTTTGTGAAAGACTTACTAAAACTTGAAATGAACTTCTCTTACTTGACTCTTAACTTTGATCTTAACTGCTCTTGACTTGAAATAAATTATGCATTTAAGGATTTTGACTTGTGTTTGGAAAGACCTCATGTTGTTTAGGAATGATTCTAGATAGCTAAACATGAGAAAAGACCAAAAATAATGATTTGGAGGTGGGTCCATAACACGGAGGCATAATTAAATTTTGTTTTCGAAAACGTCTTTTGAGGCAGAACACCGAGTATCAGCTCCGCGATGCGGAGCAGAATTTTCAATTCTGGGAACAGGTCGCGCAATGCGCTCCTATGTCCAAATTTCTTAAATTACTTTTACATAGAGATACTCAACAAATGTACCTAAGAATCTAACTCGAAACGACTTTATAACACGACATAAATTCAAGAAATAGGCATCAAGATCATCAATATTCGAACACTTTTAGGATGAATCAAACTGAAATAACATGATTGGCACGTGGTAGAATGATCCCAATGTTATGAAAGCCTCACATACCTAATCAAAATAAATCCTTGGCGAAACCACGATCAAACTAGAACGATCTTGACGAATCTTGCCCTTTTCTTCTTCTTCTTTTCTCTCCTACTTTCTCCTTAGCCCTAGCATGAAATTCCAACTTCTAAAGCTGACTAAATTCTGATTTGACCCGTATTAAACTCCTAAAAAAGGATCAAAATAATAAGGTAGTGAAAAGACTAATACCCCTCAAAATTCCGGATTGGACATTTCCTTAATCCAACAGCCCTAGTTCCAAAGGGCATAACTCACTCATACGAACTTAGAATCGCGCAAACTTGGTGGCGTTGAAAAGATCATTCCAAGGGCTTTCTACCCATATCTGGAACTACACCTAACTCATCCTGATCTAGGAGTTGTGTACGATTGAAGTTGACCAAAAACTCAACTTTAACTTACTTACAATTTTTTTTTAGTTTTCCTTATACTTTACAAAAATAAAAAATTCCAGGCTTTAAACTTTATTCTAGTTCTTTCTAGTTGGAGGATGTTATAAGAATAATGTAGACTAGTCGGGGGAGGCTAGAAAAAAGAGAGAAGTTTTGGTTTTAAGGGGTGGAGCTACTGGTCTAAGAAATCCCGCTACAGCGGCCAGAATCCTGCTACAGCGGGATGATGCAGGTCGCTACATCAGCCTTCATCTAGGACGAAGACCAGACACGAAAATGGTATCTCTTCGTCCCAACATCGTCGTTTTGTCAATTTCAGCATATCAGATTATGCTAACTATCCTAAAACATGAATTAACATCTACTTCAACCAAACAACCCCTAAATAGTGTCCAATTTTGAGTTTACACCAATAAAACCTTTTAACTTCCCCCACTCATTGTTTGTATCGATATAACCACATTTTTACAGAATCCTTAGAAGTTGTGTAAACGTTGGGAAGGTAAGGAAAGTAACCATGCTAACACACCTATCAACTTAGTTCAATTTTCGAATAACTACCTAAAACTATTTAATTTCGATCAGTTAGTTAGCATGCAATCATATTAGTCGAAGCAATGAAGTAACGAGTGAAGCAGAACAAGAAATTACATGAGATTTGTCGATTAGGAGAAGAGTGATTGAGAGAGTTTTGAGAGGGTTTGAGGAAAGGAGGAATGAGGAAATGAGGAAAAAATTTCCTTCCCTTTTTACGGTCGCCCGATCTTCCACTACAGCGGGCAGGGTCATGAAATCTTGAGGTTTGATTCGATCTTGTATGTTGATCATTAAATACATAGCCTTGGATCTTAATACCTTTTTTGTGTATTGCATGTTAACCCCCCTAACCTTGAGTGTAATTTACCTTCCCGTGTGTTCAAATTAACCGAGAGGTCGCGATCTTTCGTAGTTTCATTATGGTCCGTTGCGGTAGTTAGGAGTGTCCCAAAATGAGAGCGTGTGATGACTGACACAAATCGTTCAGGGACGAACCAAGGGTAAATTGGTATCTATTGTAATGACCTGAACCGTCGTTATTTAGGAAAGACAAAAATCTACAAAAAATCCGGACCCTACGAAGCTACAGTGGGCTAGATGCCGCTGGTGCAGCGGCGTTGTAGCGGGGTAAGTTGCCGCTGCAGCGGGATAGGCGAGACATAATGTAATTACGAGAAATTCTATTTTCTTCATCTTCCTAAAATACCTAGAAAAGTCGTAAATTACCCTCTAAACCTTATAAAAACTACTCTAAGCTGGGGAAGGAAGGAGAAGGAGATTTCTAGCATGGGGATGGTGGAAACTTGAGAATTCTTAGCCAAACTCACCATCATGAATCCGTAAAAGCTGGAAACGAAATAAAAAAAACCTGTACAATCGCTTGGCGTCTAGGTAGGTTAGGTTTTATGCATTGAGTAGTTATAAATCAGTGCTTACCATGTAATGTATGAAATCAATAGTATGGGTTATGTGTAAACCTTCATGCACCAAGTGAATGTTGTAAAAAAATTACTATAATTCAACGTAATTGGGTTAGTACTTAAGTAGAGAATGTGATGACCTATCAAGGTTTCCATAAATGTTTCTTCAATAGATTTGCTTCAAAAACAAGGGTATCTGGCTTCCAGAATCGTTTCTTGAATAAATTTGCTTCAAAAACAATGGTATCTGGTAAGGTCAAACAAGATTATGGGTGTATGCTATGTTTGATCTAGTGAAGGCATGAAATAGATGAATTTTGGTGAATTAGGATTTAACCATAATAATATACCCTAATGAAGAACTAGGGCTGAACGTGGTTATCATATGTTAAAAATCGAGGAGTAATTCGTAGGTGATGTTTGCGATTCTATGTTTGTGTGATGTATGTATGTTCTTGCTTCATTTTGGTACTTGTATGTGTATGAATGTTGCAATATTGATCACACCTGTTGTAAATAAGATAGATGAATGATGTAGCCATGAAATCATGATGTAAATGTATGATCTTGATGATATACTTGTGATTGTAATTTTTTTGTGTGTTTGGGGATCGGATTGTCATGTTTTGGCAAGCTTACTTGGGTCGGGTTGCCACATTCCAACACAACTATTGGATAGGGTTCCCACGTTCCGGCACAATTATTGGATCAGATTACCACGTTCTGGCAAGCTAACTGTTTGAGTTTGGTTCCGTGAGAGGACCAACTACTTGTGGTAATTGTGTGTTGTGAAGCAAGTTATATTTAACATTATGTGTATGCGGAAGTATTTATTGGACGGGTGTAGGTGGATTATGTGCATATATGCGAATATGTTGTGACGTGAATATGATCTAGAATGTATACTTGTTGGGCAATAGTGAAAGCTCAAGGTGCTCTAGGGGTGAGTGGTAAATAGTAAGAGGTGTTAGTTTGGGCTAGTACCAAAAGAGGGTGGGCTAAGGTTAGAGTTGAGAAGCCGAAATTACATAGTCTTGGTTAGGTAAGGTGGCGAGAAATTAAGGGTATAACACGATCGACTGGTAGGAAAGAAAGGTAGTATTACTTGGGAATATTCGATGGGGTAAGAATGTTTAGGATATGATCTAATAAAATCGGAAGTTTTAGTGTTGGTAAAGTGGTCATTATTCAGAGCATGGTGTAAATTGAAGGTATTAAGAGAGGGCAAAGGTGGAGAAGCGAGTTGTTTAATGCATGTTTATTTCTTACCTTATGAGGTGGTTGTCAGGTTGACCGATGATTCCTACCAGTATATGTGGTTGTACTGATACTGCTCTTGCTATGTCTTTTGACATAGTCTGGATGCAGGATTGGTGATATTTCATTAGGTGAAGACGAAGAATTCTCCAGCATCTTCTATTCTCTTTCTGCATGGTGGGAGCCGTGTCTTTTGTTATTTTGTCCAAATTTTACTCTTAGTAGCTCTTGTACCTGTTAGACTAGATTCTTGGGGTTGTTAATTACTTTACAAGTCTTAAGTGGTTCGTTGAAAAAGTTTCGCCTATAAAGATTTGATCTCTATTATACTTGTATTTCGTTATTTCCGCATGTTAAACTTTTCGGGTATGAGAGTTTTCCTACTTCGGTGTTAGAGTGGGTGTCTGCACGACCCTGTGGGTTGTGTCGTGATAAAATAAGTTTTGAACACATCATTAATCGATATGAACTATACTCACGAAGCCACCACACAATGTGAATTTAGATTGATATACGAAATGTAGTAGTCACACGATTCAGAAGCATCACATTATTAAACATCAAACCACACATTGAAAACTAAACCATATTGATTAGACATGCTATTAATCACAAAAATGTTTTATTACTATGCAGCATCACCTTATATTTAGAAAATAAGAGATTCAGAAGCCAATCAAAAGAACTTTTTGATCTTCATCGTTCTTACCTGTAAACGAATTGGCCTCGATGATGGAGAAGCATTTGAATTTCATGAACCTATTTTTCTTCGTTCTTTGCACTTGAAACTCCAGAAGACCCTAAGCAGTCTTCATCCCAAGGCACTGTTCTAGGATTTCAACTCAACATTTGTCATTTACCTCCAGCACATACTTCATTATCATTCATTGTTTATTTATATTTTTGATACAACTGATTACATATCAAGAAATATAATAGAAAAGAAATGAACAACTTGCTTTATAGCTTTCACGAGCAAAAAAAAAGATTTAAAATTGTTGCCACACATTCCCATAGCTTTTCTCAAGCAGGGGAAGTTCAATTCTTTAGTTCCCTATATGAGTCATCTCATCCATAGTTCTTTGTTCATTTGTGCATTGCCCTTAAACTCCAAATAGAATTATCTGCATTTTGAAGAACAATTCAATTCTAGATCGAATCTCTTAATTTGAAACTTTTATTTGAATTTCAAGAAATCCCAATTTCAAATTTTAGGTTAAAATATCAAAATCTTAATTAACATAATGTTAACCTATTTGAAACGACGAGATATATGGATCTGGCATCAAAGGTAAATAACCAAGTTAACATGAGAAAATCATGAAAGAACGTAGGTATACAAAATTGACACAAGACCTTCGCCAAATTTAAATAAAATAAACTCCACTCACATAGTAAAATTAGAAATAAGTGAAGCATAATTAAAAAGTTTATGTTGATGCTTCTCAAAAGTTTAGATCACTAATAGGTTAATTAATTACAAACTTATCCGATGAAAACATTGAATATTTGAAGTTTTGAATTTTTTGGCGCCAAACCTAGTTTTTTTCACTGTTTTGGTAGCTTAAGATATCAATAAGAAATTTACACAATACCAATTAAATAAAATGAAACATACTAATGAAATTGGTTACCATTTCCAACATCCATTGTGAAGAAGATCCTATCTTTGCATTTGAAATCGAAGCGACATACACACAACCATCCTAATATTTTACAAAAATTTCAGCAAGAAATGGAATGGATTAAATAATTAAATAAATGAGTAAATTACGCAATTAAGCAAACTTATACTAGTTAATTACTCATTATAGCTATAGTTTGTTATAATTACCACGCATAACTAACATTATACATTAATTATGTGGGTTGACTTCGAGTTTGTATATTTAGCCATATTTGTATAAGTATAATTCACCAGAATATACAAATACTATGTATAATATACAATTATCTAATCAATATACATATACAATTCACCTCTCTCCCACTCTCTCGCTCGCCTCTCTCCCAATCTCGCTCGCCTCTCTCGTCTCTCTCCCAATCTCGCTTGCTTTTTATACAAATGCATATGTATAATATACAATTATCTAACCAATATACATATATAATTCACCTCTCTACCACTCTCTGCCCTCTCTCTCTCGCCTCTCTGCCCTCTCTCTCGCCTCTCTCCTCCCTCTCCCAACCTCGCTCGCCTCTCTCCTCTCCCTCCCAATCTCGCTTTTCATATATACAAATACATATGTATAATATATAATTATCTAACCAATATAAATATACAATTCACCTCTCTCCCATTTTTATCCCACTCTCTCGCCTCTCGCCTCTCTCTCCTAGTCTCGCTCGCCTCTCTCCTCCCTATAGCATGTAGCTATGAATCGTAATTATCAAACTATAGCTATGAATCGTAATTATCAAACTATAGCTATAGAGAATAATTAGGCTAATTTTTAGTGTATATATGTGAAAGTTCCCCATAGTAAATTAACAGTTGAATGTAATGCATTTTCAGTTGAATTTCAATCATGAAAATTCAGTAGTCAAAACAACTTCTTAAGACCCATATTGCTTCATCTGAGTGTCTAATTAATCAAATCAATGTGATTAAACAAAAAAGACTCTAAAAAGAAAAGTGAGATATTATACAGAATATAATTCACCTTAATTGCAACAACACAAACAACAATGCAATTTTAGAAGGCTTGTGAGAAGAAATTCTTAATCATATTTCTCTTGTTCGTGAGAGAGTTGTGTTTACTATGTAGTACTACATCATGTTTAATTGGATGGTTACATGGTTTAGAATACTACAATACAAGTGTTCAATCATCTATGTAGAGGAAAAGAGTACACGTGACCATATATATATATATATATATATATATATATATATATATATATATATATATATAGTTTGATTTAAATACAATATAAAAATGATAGAGAACGTTTTACTAATATAAAAGTGGAATACTCAAGTAATACAACATCAAGCATTACCAATTTCATTAGCAATCATATCACGAAGCCCTATCACTTTGTTCTTTCATATTTTTTTTTTCTTTTTTGTTAGTGCTTGAACTCATGCCAAATTAAATTCGGAGTGAACCGATGGGATATATCTTTCATCCTTAGTCATTCGAAATGCATCGTCCACATTGCATTTTTTAAATATAATTGAATGGACATAGTAGAGAGTACGATGGCCCTTTGAGTGTTAATGTTATAGAAAGACATATCACGTAAAATAAACCACCTTGCTTTCCAAACACCAAATGTGCGCTCTACTATATTTTATATGAAAAATGGATATAGTTAATTTTCAATGTGTCCTCTTGGCTCGCACAATTGTCTTGTTGCACCATGACGAAAGCTAGGGAGAAGATATCTCACATTATCTCCTTTGTGGGCCATATATCCCTTCATATGTACATATACTGCATCAACTAAATAATATTTGTTTCCTAAAGAATTTAGAAAGTTAAGTTCACTTCCATGAAGAGCCTCACCAAATATATGACTATTATGAGCTGATCCTTCCTACCTATCCCATGCAAATGTAAGACACATATTAAAATCTACAACAACAAGAATATTGTTACACTCTGAAAATTTCTAAGCTAAGGCCCAAACCATTCTTTAATTGCATGTAAACTTGTAGCTGGTGATTCTTAAGTTACTCATACATGTGAAGGTCGATTCTTTAGTGGTAATATGGATTTGGATATCAATTAAGATCGCAAGAACCCCCAACACAAAGTTGAGTTGAAAACTTCTTTACCGATGAAATTTATAAGATTCTACTTAAGTCAACTTCAAACGATCATATATCGCTGCTTATAATGGATTAGGTGTCCCATGACCTATCAAATTGAAGGTCTTTGAGTCCTATTTCCAACCCACTAAATTTACCTCATTTTGAATTTGGAGTAAAGAGTTATGACAAGTTTACCATAGACTATCATATCATAAAAAGCTGACGACAACTGTGATGGGTCGTCAAAATAGAAACGGGCCATCAAATGGGTCGTCAACTTTGCAGAAATTTTCATGTTTCAATCATTTTTTACAATGGTAGGTGACGGGCAGTCATCCTGGTGACAGACCATCAGGTACTCCATCAGGCGCGACTAGTATTTTGCGTTTTCTAATTTATTTAGGGTATTTTAGACTTTTCCTATTTATTCTAAGCCAACATACTAACCCCTTTCCACCTAATTAAGGGTCTAAATAGTTTTAAAACATTCTTTTACTTTCTTTAACACTTCAAAGACTTAGAACAAGGATTTAAGAGGAGAAAAGGTAGGGTTTCGAGCATTCTTCAAGTTCCCATCAATTTTCACCGAGAACATTTTTCTTCCCATATATGTAAGGCTATTATAGTGTTGGACTAGCTCGTCCTCGCGCCTTACATATGTCAAAATTCAAATAATAAGTAATCTAGGATATTTTATTGTTAATTTTGAGTATTCTTGAGATCCGTAGTATCATGAATTCCGAATTTCTATTTCTAATGGTTGAGTTGTTGTATATCATGTATTGAGATTCTTGAATTGATTGTTCATGTCAATTTTCCAACATGAGCCTTACTATTGAGTTATTTATTGAGAAATCCTCTTAACCAATCATTGTCTTAAATTAATTTATTGAGAAAAGTAAAGAAGAATTTTATAGTCTTAAGAGATGTTTTGAGAAATAGTATAAGGAACTAATTATTTCCTAGAGATATCATTTAAAAAGGAGAAAAAAAGAAACTTTGAAATTAATGATTTTATGAGTTCATAGATATTTAGAGCAATTACCTCTTTTAAGAGGACAGTTAAAACAATTATCTCAAACAAGAGAAATAGTATATTTTATACGTTTGAGCATGAGTATATATATTATTGAGAGTAATATTGAGCATCGATATGGGAATGAATTTAGACAACTCAAAATCCTCATAAACCATGTCTTGCCAACATAGGTATAGGATCATATTTTTTAGAGAATCTTATACCTTAGTGGATCAACTTAGTTGAAAGGTGTAATACCTCGACACGGTATAGAATAGTTCTGGCGGAATGGACAATACGTTGTATCATCACGTAGCTCATAGTGGTGGTTGTCGGTTAGAAAATCTCTCTATAGAGTTAAAGTGTATTTTGATTGTTGACACCCAAATTTTGTCTCACCTTTCTTGTAATTCATTCTATTGAGCTTCTAAAATATTAACAAGTTAGATATTTTGTATTTCACTACTAGTTTTGGTTATTACCATTGTTATCGTAATTATCTGTTATTTTAACTTTTATTATTTTTATGATTATCATCCTTTATTATCATTTTTGAAATTTTGAAATTATATATTTTATTATCAAAACTTTACTACTATTACACATTGTCGTCTTCTTTAAAATAGATTGTTGTCACTTTATTTCAAGGTTTTTACTTTCTAAACTTTTTACGTAATTTATATTATACTAATTATTGGATTAGAATTTCAAGAGAATTAATTTAAGGTAGAAAAAGGTTATTGATTATTAAACCATCTATAGTCCAAGTTGAAATCTTAATTAAGCTCATTTATTCTAACCTATCTCGGCCTCGCCCAAAATACAGCAGCCCAAAGTTCCTCTTACAATAACTTTGTATCATAATGTCACGACCCAAGGGTACCCTTAGATGTAACACGACGTACTCGACCCCGAAGGGGTCTCATACAAGATCTTAGCATAATCATAAACATAATTAATAGAAATGATCCGGAATTCAAAACTTCTACAGTCGAAGTCTTTTCATTAATATAAAAAATAAGAGTCTAAACATTATCTCAATGAACCATCTACAACCATAGAATAGCAATAAGGTTATAACCTTCACAATAAAGTTCCTAAGTAGAACATATGAAAGGAAACTAGAAAGAATAGCTTTGTCCTTGAACCATGAGGACTCACCAAGGCAAGGAGAGAATCAATCCAAGCCTTCAACCCAAAGAGAAGTAGCCTCAACGACTGGGGCCTACACTTATAAAAAAAGGTAGAAAATATGGGTTATTACAAAAATATACTAAGTGTGGAAGTCATGCATAAAAATTCTTAAAACATGTTTTAAAGGGACATTTAGTTCAAACATATCAAATTGAAAAGCCATCATGCACATTTGTGAAGAGACATAAGTCACACCATATAATATGCAACCCAAAGTTATACTTGTGCATTGCATTGGTAGGATCCCATAATCCTACCTGATATTAAGTACCATTTTTAGGTCATCAACATCATACATATCATATCTTGACCTCAACTTTATCCAACATTTATTGACAAGAAAATATTCATATTCATAAGTTGTAGCTAGTAAAGTCATCCTTAACAACAATACATATCATACATGCATAATTCATGAGTCTTCATAGCATAAGAGAACCTCACCACAACAACTCTTATAGTATACTTGTGCAATGCATAAATGTAGTCCCATACCCCCAGTCATACTAAGTAGTACTTCTTAAGAAGTCGTAGTTATAGTTCATGTTCTTGTCATATTAACATTCTTATTATATAGGGAAATATAACCTTAACAGACATAGACCATGTGAGCTACATGGAATCCGGAATCTTACCCCCACAACAAAAATAGGTGTCCTACTAGCCTAAGGTAGAACTAACATATTAGCTTTTAGGTGGATCCACTAGCAAAAGACCTATGTGGGCACATAGTTATGAGTTAAGGAGATTGCTACTAGAAAAAGGTGGAATCTTATGAGATAAATTACTTTGGGAAGCTTGACTTTCTAACATAAAAGTTTCCATCTCATATTCATATCCACTCGGTGCTAAGAATAATTCCCTTTAAAATTCATATTACGTCTTACTTAAGTTCATGTTCATGCATGAAAGAATACACTAGGCACTCAAATCAACATAGTATCATAATAGCTCATAGATTCATTATTTGAGAATGTCCTTTCAACCTAAGAATTATCAATATGTGAGTAAATCTTTCACATCATATTCATAGTGTGTTCATTAGAATAGCCTTTCAATAAATACAACAACATTATCGTATTCATACATTTCATGCATAGTCACATGTAAGGGTATGGGGAGAATGATCTTGCAACCACACCATAATTACACAATATTCATAATATCTTTACTATCTAAGTGAATCATAAGCTCATACACAATTCTCATCAACATGTACAAACCCACATAATTTGCCCTTCAAGGCTATAAATCAAACTCAACTCAAACATCTAGAATTACTACATTGATAGGGAATATTATGATTCAATAACTCAATCAACATAAACATAATCCATTGACATGCTTCAGTAATCAATCAATCCACATCATGAATTCACAACTTACAATCATGGAGGATTCATGGGTTCATAAGTTTTTTTTTAATCATAATTCATCAATTAATCATCTATTCAACCATAATTCACGATAATCAACCATAATCAACCATAAATAAACAATTCAAAATGATTTTAAAGAGAACCTATACTTAGATTGAAACCCATATTTTTTGTGGAAATTAAAAGGTTTGAAAATAGTTTTGAGGGGACTCTATGAGTAAAAGCTATCGATGATGAAAATCCACCATACCTTGATTGAGAATCTTCAAGAAATTTGGGGAATAAACCTTGAATTCTACAAACCCTACCTCCAATCCGTCTTTCTTCTTCTTTGAGTTTTAGAGAGACAATTTTTGTGAGGAAGATGAAGTTTTAGTTTGATTTGGGTGTTTTAGTATAATGACTTGTTTTGGGTGAAGTTGGACTTAAAACAAATTTATATAGTACCCCTAAAAATACCCAAAACGACCTCACTTTAATTGGACTAAATAGGAAAATACTAAACTAACCTTTACTTAATGACCACGCCCAGGTGTGACGAGCCACCTTTACGAGCCATGGTAAGGACCATGACCCGTGGTCCTTCTCGTGAAGTGTGAGGCAGTGGCTAGGAATTTGGTGCCACAAGCTCACAAGCCCAAGGAATTCCATGAGGGGCTCCACGAGCCGTGGTCCCTCTCGTGGTCCTTGAGGCAATAACTAGGCTACTTTGTGACCAAGCCACCATGTCTAAGTCATCTTCACGAAGGGTCCCTTTCGTAAAGTTGAGGTAGTAGATAGATTTTTGGGTGGCCATTCTACCAGGCCAAGGCAAGTCCACGATCCCCCTTCACGAGCCGTGGTGAGGACCACAATCCGTGGTCCCACTCTTGAAGGGTGAGGCAGTGTGCTCAATCTAGGGGTAGCTTTGGACTTAGGCTTTGTCTTGGCCCCTTTGCCTTGTCACTTGCCTCTTGGACTTGACTCTTAGAACCCTCATTTCTATCCTAAATGATCTTCTAATATACGGGGATTCATTTTATGATTTTAGCCCTTACATTAGGCTCTAGTTTAACCTACTATTTTCTAGGGTGTTACACATATGTAAAGGCTTGGGTTTTTCTTTTCAAATGGCGCCTCTTTCCATTTTGGAGGAAGAAAGTTCATCTCTCCTTGCCATGGACAAATTTTTCTCCTCCATTTTCGTTCAAGAAAACCATCAGCAGTTCACTCATTTTTCTCTCCCAAACAAAATTCCAAAACCCTTTGAGAGAAACCAGATTCATTTGCCATTTTTGCGCAAAGAGGTAGCATTTCCAGACCCGTCTTCATCTCCTTGTACTCGAATATGAAGAATCACGTGAAGATTGACCAAAGCTACAATGTTCAAATTTCAAACTGATACTTTCCCGCCCAAAGACAAAGCTTAAAGACTAAAGTAAATATTTACCTTGTTTTGGCATTGAGGGGGACAATTCTATGGCTGGGTTAGAAAACCACCAGACAAGATATTACACTCACAAAGGCACCACAAAAATTTGAACTCTATTGAAGTCTTTCATTCTTGGATACGATTCTAAACTTCACATCTCCTAAGCATTCGTTCTGTCTCATTTGGCTTTTGCACATAAGAGAGACATTCAAATTTGTTTGGTTCGAGATTTTTTCTTGAGGGAGTAGATTTGAGACCTATAACACCCTTAGGGGTCATTTGGTAGAGTGTACTGGAGAAAATGATGCTTGCATTAGCTTGATGTATTATTAGTACCTTTTTGATACACTTTTCTAACCGATGCATAACTAATGCTTGTATTAGTAATACACTCTATTGTGTATTGAAGATTGTGTTACTAATACCATCTATTTTATGCATTAGTAATGCAATGGGTTCTAATGCATGCATTAACATTATTGAAGACACAATTACCCTTAAAGACTTTTATTACATCATTTCCATTATATTTGTGGCGGGTGTTTTTGTAAAGAAATATTTTTTCTAAAAAAATTATGTAATGCATAATATTTTTAGTATACCAAACAAAATATTGCATAAATTTTTTTATCATAACTAAGACCATCTCCAATCCAACACCAAATTTTACACCAAATCCTAAATTTGGTGTTTTGAGCTCCAACACGCACCAATTTTTACACCAAATTTGGTGTAACATTATTCATCACACCAATTCACTTTTGAATATTTTAATATTATATTATCATACATTTTTCATTAAACATAATATAAATTGTATGTTTTAATTAAATCTCTTGTATATTTAATTATTTTTATATAATATTTTTATAATATTAATTTTAGATATAAATTTTAGCTTTTTTATAAATTAATTTTTTCTACATATGACTCTTTTTAAAAAAATTAACAAGTGCTACATGATACATTAAATTCATGTATTATAATGCACAACATGATAATTGAGGATGAACATGATCTTAATGTACCAATTCAAGATACGTCGGAAGGTCCAACTCCGACTGTAGAAATGACAATAGATGAAAATTACCAATTTCAACAATTTCTAGCTTGATATAAAAAAATTAAAGGACAAAGAAACTCATTTTAAATTATGTAATGTATTAATAGAGTATTTATGGGAGCACCGTAGTTATCTTGAAAGTTGAATATTTATGTAGAATTTGAAGTGATTTTTTCAATTATGTAATGTTTATTTAATTTTATTTCATTAATGATTTCACTTTTATTTGTATTATCCATTATTCTGTACAATGTATTATATTTGTCAGCAATTTATATTATTTATAAAATTATGGTACAAAATAATTTTAATCAAACGATTATAAAAGGAAATAATATGAATTATATATGGTTAATATTTTAAAAAGAATTTATTTTATGAAATAAGGAAATATAAATGAAATAAGAAATAATAATATAATAATAAAGAGAGAGAGAAATATTGTTTTTTGGTGTAAAATTTGGTGCAGTGTGTTGGAGTGGATTACACCAAAAATAGTGTTGACACCAAATTTGGTGTAAAAATTTGTGTTTGGGTTGGAGATGCCCTAATGCAAGCATAACTAACACAAGCATTACTTATACACTATATTTTGCATTATTCTTATACACTCTACCAAACGACACCTTAGTTCACTGCTCCACAAGAGGTAACATTCATCCTTTTATTTCATTTACACATTTTATTATTCTTCTTCAACTATTTTGGTTTCATGAATATGTGATCCCATTTTAGTTTTAAGCACACCTTCATGCTTTTCCATAGAAAAATATAATTTGGTATTTGAGTTTATTGTGAGTATACAAATTGTAACACCTTGATTTGAGAAAATAGAAAAATGCAGCTTTCCAGGACCTGGTACAAGAACCACGGAAGCCATCGACGGTTCGTGGTCTGACACACGATACGTATGTGTGGTTCGTCGTTGGCACCAAATGTTTATGGTTTGTGACCCACCCACGTCGACCAGGCTGACCTTTGGTTGGACCTACCGACCGTAGGTGAGGGTCAACAGTCAATTGGAGGGAAATGGTTGTTAGGTCAACTTCAAACGGTCATAAAATTTAGCACAAAATTAATTAAGTGGCCCATGACCTATAAATTGAAATATAATTGAATCATCTTTCCAACTCCATTGATTTTGCTAAAATATCATCTCCAAGTAAAAAGTTATGCTCGTTTTAGTGAAGCCTTGTTGAGCAGAACCCTACCGACGGTTGGTAGGTCAAATGACGGCCCGTTAATCCTATAGTAGGGGGCACTCTTCAGATTTAAGTTAGAGTTGTTTTGGTCCTTTCCCCTATGTGTTTGGCACATAAACTACGCTGTTTTACTCAGTTTAAGCCTAATAACTTAGTTAGACATACCCAAAACCCTTACACTCCAAAAACCATCCAAATTAGAACAAAAAAATAGAAAGATGCGCTTATTTTCTTAAAAAATAAGCAGTAGTGTTCTTCAAGTTTCAAATCGAAATCAAAGGATTTTTCCGTAGATTTCATCACCAGGTATGTGAGATTTTAGTAGTGAGTTCTTTGCACTCACTAGATCCCTAAAATTAAGTCAGTTCCTTGATTATCCATATCTTGTTTAGACCTAGGGTTTCAAAAATCTTGGATTTTAATGTGATTTAGTTGTTGTAGTATCCTACAATAAAATAGCTTGTTTCTTGAAAAGTTTGCTTAATTCCTTGTATGGAACTCATAACCCTAGTTTGTATAGATTCTCCTAGTTCATGAATTACACTTGCTAGGTCAGTTAATCAGATAATCATGCTTCAGATCTCGAATGTCATATTATTTGTATATAAACGTTGCATTCTCAGTTAGCATGTCAGTATATATATTCAGCTGGGAGTAGACTTCATACTGGACTAGGGTTCAACTTACCCTCATTGTCCTAGATCTACGTTGCCCCCGTAGAATTCTTACTCCCCTCTATTGGACATTATATTTAGTGATCACGCCAATCATGCCTTTATACCCCTGACAAGGTATATTAGGTCCTCTCGATGGGGCGTATACATCAGACTCCACATTTATCTCACGTGGTTTTATGTCGATTAATAGTAGATTCCACAGTCAGATTCTCAATGCATTTGACCAAGTTTTCAGTATATACTTAGCATTCAGTTCAACATATTATTCTCATTATTAGTTAAGGTCATGCATTCAGGTTAGCTTTTCATTTATGTTTCAGTATTTACATACTTGCTCGGTTTATGTCATTGCGCAGTTATGCTTTGTTCATCTTATATATATTTGTTCAACTTAGTATCTATATCTTGCACGCTTAGTTCATTCCAAGTACTGACGTATACTCTGCGCTACATCCTTTCATAATTTAGGTTTAGGTACTCCGCATCCAGATCACGCTTAGATCGATTCCCAGTCCACATTTATCAAGCTTCAGTGATGAGTTTTCATATTTCGAGGACAATAGACATGCTTTTAATCTTAGCTTTTTTATTCAGTTTTTAGTTTGTTAGACTTAACTGGGGGCTTGTCCCAACAACTCAACTCAGTTAGAGGCTTTTCAGACATAGTAATAGAATCAACTTGAATTGTTAAGTTCATCTTTCAGTTGTTATTAAACTCTTAATATGTTTTATACATTCAGACTAGTTGGGTATTCCTCATTTTCAGTCATCCATTGTTTTAGCTTTCGCATAGTACATGTCTTATTCAGTTATTCTCAGTATGCTTGATAAATGCTAGACACAGGGTTAGCTTGGGGTCACTCGTGATCCTGGGTTGTTACGTCAAGGAGGTAGCCTCGGGGCGTGACAAAAATTTGCAGATGTGTGTATGATTTCTCATAAATTTTGGTCTTGTTGTTGTTATCTTTGTCCGGATTTGCGTATATAATATTAGTACTATGAAGTTTATCTCGGTGAAAATATTCAATTCTGTAAATATGTGACGGTTTCATTCTTAGAATTGTTGTCCCTTTTTTTACAAATCAAGTTTGAGCTATTGTGATGTTAAATAATACTTGCTACCCTTACCTTAACTATGTGTTGGTATCAAATATGTTGGACTCCTCTGTCTTGTTTATTTTTGAGTAAAATATGGATTTGTGAAAGTTGGTGCCTCTCTCCAAAATTATCTTTTGATTGTATGTGTTTGTGAGATTTGGAATAAAAATATGGAGTAGAAGTATTGCTATCCAACTATTCTATGCATTTACATAAAAATAATAGATGTAACCAAGTGTTATTGCCATGTGAGAAAACATTATTTTCAAGATGTCGGCTTCTATGTTAATAAATGAACTTCCTGTAATATATGTTTGTTTATTTTAAGTTAAATTTGTTTATTTTGAGTTGAGTTCAAACAGAGTACATAATTTTGTATTATATTATAGATCTTGTTCCTTAAAGTAGAAGCTCTACGTGATATAATGTGATAACATTCTCAATCTATTGAATGTTAATTTATTTATTATATTGATATATGAAATTTGCATACATGGTTAAGATTACTTCTTCTAACTAACTCTCTTTTGTTTGTTTGTTTGTTTGTTTTGACATGTATACCATCGGAGTCGAAGAGTCCCACTTTAAGACTCGACATCCCCGCAAGACTCGAATCGTGCATTACATCTATTTGCATCTCTCGCGCTCTAATAAAACTCCATTCGAACAACAAATGAGGGTTCGGAGGAAGTGGTGTCCATTCCTCTCTTTATTCTTGTTAAATAGTTTTGTGTATCTCTTATGTGTTTTCTTTACTCTTAACTACTTATGTGTTATTAGAGCCGTCAATATGGGCTAGGCTCGTTGGGCCAGCCTGGCCTAATTAGGGATTTAACAGGGTTGGGCTAAGATTTTTGGAGTCCATTTAAGAAAAGAGTTTTTTAGCCCGGCCTGAATAAGCCTGCCAATTTCTGGGGCTTGAGAAATATCGATAGGGTCGGGTCGTGGACCAATAAAAATTAATTTAAAAATATAGTATAATATTAAAATTTAAAATTAAAGAGAGTCCAAAGTCAAAATAATTAGGTTAATATTTCTGTTTAGATATTTCTACTTTTACTTGAAAAAAAACTTAATAAATAGTATAAAAAAAATAATTTTAGTTGTGGATTTGATTAACAAGTAGTAACATTAACATCATTTAATATTGTTTTGTCGATATGTATGATAATATTTTTAAATTATAATTTATAATTTAATTTAACTATTAAATAAAAATGTAATGTTTTAAAAGTGGGCTGGCCCGGCATACCTGTAGCCCACATATTGTGGGATGGGCCGACCGTTTTTTGGCCCACACCAAAATTGGGCTAGCCCGGTCTGATCCGGCAAATGTCAAAGTCTATGGATTAGCACGGATGGGGTGGGCTAGCCCATATTGACAACTCTATGTATTATTGGTATTTTTTACTTTTATGTGCGCCTTTTATGTTTTTGAGTATTCTAACGACAATTAGTTCTCCCGAATAACTTAGAATTCATTAATTAACATAATTTGAAAGAGTTCTAGTAATATTAGTTTGAAACTTGATATTTCTTTACTACCTTTCATGCTTTAGTTTTTTTTTTTAATAAAAGTGTTAATCTCTTTTTAAGTTCAATGGGTCTTGTTTTGTTTCAACGTAAAACATAAAACCGTTTCAATTTCATTATATTCCCAACAATATACGTTTTTCATAAAAAAATATCTCTTCAATTATCAATTCTAAAGTCTTCTAAATACTTCGCTTTTACAAATGACTTTTACATCTTTACTTTAGCCCTTTCAAAATCGAAGTTATTAGTCTCAAAGTTCTTTTTGGGTCTCAATCCATCTAAGATGTAGTTTAGAATATGTGAAATATAAGTCAAAAATGATTTTATTTTGCTCACTTTTATTTCAAATTTTTTTGGTAGTAACTTTAATTTGTTACCATGGATTTGACAAAATAAAGAATAATTTATGTAAACATGAATGTCCAAACAGTCTTTTATGCTAATATTTTATTTTGATACTTAGCCTATTCAATTAACTAAGTTCGGCCAGTTAACCATTTTAATGGATTTAAAGGATACCTAACCTCTTCCCTTTAGATTAGTTGAACCCTTACCTAGAATCTCATGTTTAGTAGACCTTAAAATGGAGTTAACTTTAGAAAATAACTGTAATCAATTTAGGTGCACTAATTCACTATAATTAATTAGGTGGCGACTTCTTGACTTAGTTATTAACTTTGGAATGACCAAATGTTGTACACTATTTGACCCGATTTAAATGATGTATAACATTTATAGGACACATATTATGTTGAGTTCATAGACGAGTAAGTATTTCGTAAAGTTTTAAATGACTTAACTTATTTATTTCTTTACATTCAGCTGGAGAGTATATTTACCTATTGTATCCTTTTCTTTCGGTTATTTCACTTCAGATATATTACATACTTGTATATTCAATGTACTGATGTCATTTGATCTATATGAAAAATTAAAGACTCAAAACCCTAACCAACCATCTTACTAGATAAAAAATGGCCTTCAAATGCTAATCGCACTAATGAAATTTTAATTTGAGTACATTTACCAAAAATATCAACCAAATCTAAATTTCGGCCAACAGTTAAAAGTCAAAACGCCTAACCGCACAAACTGAAAATGGAAGCCTCAAAACGAGAACCGACCATCCTATTAGATAAAAAATGACCTTCCGAAACGAATCGTGATGACAAAATTCTCATCTGAGGACGTTTACAAAGTATGTTAAGCAAAGCCATTTTTTTACCAAAAATTAAAAGTTAAAATACCTAACTGCACAAAGTTCAAATGAAAACCTCAAGATCCAAACCAAACATCCTATAAGACGCAAAGTGAGCTTCCAGAGCAAACCGCGCTGGCAAAATTCCAATCTAACCGCGTTTCCCAAAAATATTTACCAAATTCAAATTTTGGCCAAGACTTAAAAGCTAAAATGCCTATGTCACGACCAAAGGCTAGCCCCTGACGTGACACAGCGTACTTGACCCCGAAGGGGGTGTCATACAAGCCCTAAGCGTATTAATCATGGCATAAGACATATAATAACATATAAATTTAAAACTTTTTACAATCAATGTCAAACTCTTTTCATTTAGGAAAATAGGATGTCTAGACTTTGTCTCATACACCATCTAAGTACAATATAGAAATCTCAAATAGGGACCTTAGCCCTTTACAAAACAATAGTCTCATAAAAGAGAGTACATAGAAAGTCTGCAAAGTCTATTACAATAGAAAAGAAACATAGAGCGACATCAAATGCTTGTCCTCGGATCTTGAGGAAAAACCCAAAAGTCTTAGAGTAGTCTATTCCAAGCTTCAACCTTCTAGGAGCACAATCACTTTCCAAAACCTACACTTAGTAGTAAAAATAGAAGAAATAAGGTTAGCACAAATAATGTAATGAGTATGGAAAACATGCATATAAATCCTTAAAACATGCATAAAGGGACATTTAGTTGAAATAATGCCTTTTTCAAGTTTAAAACCCATAATGCACATTTAGACAATCCATACCATAATGTATTGTCACATTCATACTCATAGTAATATTATTTATAATCAAAAATTATATCATACTTACAAGAGTTCATATAACTTCATATCATAAGGAAACTATCCCACAACACCTTCATAAGTTCACTTATGCAATGTGCAAGTGAAGTCCCATGCCCCCACTTACACTAAGCAAATCCATAAAGAAGTCATAAGTGTAGTTCATATGCGTATTCATAATTCATATTCCACAAAGTCATGCTTAGCATCCATACATGTCACAAATACATATTACATAAGCTTTCATAGTCATAAAAGACCTCATCATAACCTCTTTCAAAGCCTACTTGTGCAATGCACAAGAGGAGTCCCATACCCCCGCTCATACTAAGTAGTACCCCTTAAGAAGTCACAATCAAAGTCCATGTTCTTACCTTACATTCATATTCATATCATTGTTCCTATTCTTATCATATAGGGAGATTTGCATAACTGGCACAGACCATGTGAGCTACATGAATCCGGTGTTCTACCTCCACATCGAAAAGAGGTGTTTCACTTGCCTAAGGTGAAACTAGACATACATAGCCATAAGGTGGATCCACTATCTAAAACCTATGCAGGCGTATAGTTATGGAACAAAGAGATTACTACCTGAAACTCGGAATTTCTATGCGTAGAAGGTTTCATCTTATGAGACAACACATATGCATTGGGAACCCGGACTTGCTAAACATAAAAGGTACCTATAGGAAGTCGAACTTGCTAAACGTAAAATCTTCAATCTCATATCCATGTTCACTCAGTTCTAAGCACAATTCCCCAAATTATATATAAAGTTAAGGTGAATAACATGTACATATGTGAAGAAGTACTTCCTTATTCATTCAAACCAATTCATAACATAGCTCATTGATTCAATATAGTGAGAACTACCTTTCACCCTTAGAATCATCATATTCATATGAGAATTCCTTTCTCGTTGCATCTATAGTGTTTTCATGAGAAATACCTTTAGATCAACACAATATCACTATAATCATCCAAGAGAAATCGTACATGATCATGTGTAGTGGAAAGGGAAACTAGTCTTTCAACAATTCCATAATTCACATATTAGTCATAGGATCTTCACCTTTCAAGTTAAAAATAAGTGCGTACATAACTTTCATCAACATATATAAACCCTATACATATACCACTTCAAGGGTCATAAATCATATCTTGAAATCACACTTAGAATTACTACTATAAGAATGAAGAAAACAAGAATAATTGACTAACTTAACATATATACCATCCTACATACTCATATTGCATCAAGAAACCCATCATGTTTTCATGAAATTGGGGACATGGGGAGGGACATCGATTCATGGTGATTTCCACAATAAAAAACATCATTTAACATCATATTCACCATAAAATAGGACAATTAACATAATGAAATCGTTTCATGAAGAACCCATGGCTAGAATACAAGCCCCAGGGTTTGAATATTATCCCAAATTTAGAAAGTAGATTTGAAGGGCTTCATGGAGGAAGGAGTTCCATGAATGAAAGTTTCCATACCTTCATTGTTGATTACCCATGAAATTGGAGTGAAAATCTTGGAGCTTGAACCCTAATCTTGAGCTTCTTGCTTGTTCATCAATGGAGTCTGAAGAGAATATTTTTGGGAGTGAAGTTGGTTTAGTTTTGAGTTGTGAGTTATGAGAGTTAAAATACTTGTTTAATACTTAAAAATACTTTAACATACTTAAAAGAACTAATTATAACCGTCCCCCACCCTAACTTAATTAATTAGTAATTTACAAAACTACCTCCCACATAGGCCGACTTAAGGCAGTCTTCCTAGGCCCCATCCACGAAACCCTAACCACGAGGCGTGGTTTGAACCACATACCGTACTAGTCTCTCATGGTTTGGGTAAGAGAGGGGTGATTGGGGGACATCCTTGGGAGACTAAGTATCGAACCACGACTCCCATCTACGGGGCGTAGTTCCACCTATGTAGCGTGGGTGCCCAAGTGTGGTTCAAGCTATTTTGATAGCTTTTTGGACCTCCCCTTGGGTCCTCCTCGTGGTCCTTGGAGGGTCTTAGGGGGGAGGGGTCCTACTCACATGTTTAGGTATTAAACCTTAGTAGTAAGTTAGGGACATTAGTTTAGGACTTTAATCTTTCATTTTAAACTTTGTTAAGCTACTAGATTACATGTTAGGCTCTAGCTTAGGTCGTTTAGTTTTTGGGGTGTTACAATATCTCCCCTTTGGGAACATTAATCCCCGAATGTCGACCAAGACACCAAACTAAGTAAAAAAAACTATAAACCAACATTATATAATGCAAGAAACATAAAAAATGTGCACAACTAACAAATGTGCCATTTACAACTTGCACTACTCAAAAAGGAGGAAACTTCAACTCAAATCAAGACATGTCAATGCAACATAAGGAAGTAAGAACTACATATACCAACTCAATATGCATAAAATACATCATTTATCATGTTCATAGGAGAAACTACCTTCTCCAATCAATGACAAGTTCAATATCACAATATGAATTCAACAAGTCACTTCATTAAACACAACTAAGCATGTTTCACCCATTCACCCCATAAGTCAAATATGCAATCATAACACTAAAAGTAATTCAACATGAGGGACATATAAATCATGAGAACCCAATTTATGCAACATATGAATTCTCTTTAGAACATGCACAATATGAGGAGAAATCATGGCAAAACCCATACAATGCACATAACTCCCAATTCACTACAAACTCAAGAGAACTACTTACCTCAAGTTTGAATAAGAGTAGAAGTAAAAAGATGAGGATAACGGGACTTCATATCGGCCTCAACCTCCTACATAGCACCCTCAACTAAATGATTCCTCCGTAGAACCTTAACGGAGGCTACTTCTTTATTCCTCAACCTCTTCACTTGCCGGTCTAAAATCTCAACCGGGACCTCTTCATAAGAAAGATTTTCATCAACTCCTAAACCTTCTAAAGGATGGATTGATACCATATCACCAATGCACTTCTTAATCAGGGAGACATGAAACACTAAGTGAACCGGAGCCAACTCACTAGGCAAGTTCAATTCATAGGCAACACTTCCCACACATTTCAAGATTTCCTATGGGACCGCATACTGTAAACTAAGTTCCCCTTTTTTCCAAACCTCATCATATCCTTCACAGGTGGGATTTTGAAGTAGACCCAATCACCAACATCAAAATCTTGATCCCTCTTTCTATTATCGGCATAAGAATTTTGCCGACTTTGAGCAGTCTTCAACCTATCTCTAATAAGTATAACTTTTTAAATGGCCTCATGAAATAACACATGACCTATAAGGTCAAATTCACCCACTTCAAACCAACCCACCAAAGATCTACACCTTCTCCCATAGAGTGCTTCAAATGGAGCCAAGACAATACTTGAGTGGTAACTATTGTTGTAGACAAACTTTATTAATGGTAGATGGTCATCCCAATCACCATTGAAGTCAATACACATGCCCTCAACATGTCCTCTAAGGTTTGAATGGTGTGTTCCGCTTGACCATCCATTTAAGGGTGGAAACGGTACTAAGCTTCACATTTGTACCAAGACCTATTTGGAATGCTTTCCAAAAGTGTGAAGTAAATTGAGTACCCATATACGAAATGATAGACAAAAACCCACATAAAACATCAATATTTCTTTGATATACAACTTAGCATAATCTTTCGCCGAATAGGAAACCTTGACGGGAATGAAATGGGCTGATTTGGTCATCCTATCAACAATGACCCAAATAGAATCATGTTGTCTTCTAGTATGAGGCAAGCCTACAACAAAATCCATGTTGACATTTTCCAACTTCCAAGTGGGAATTTCTATACCTTGAAACAAACCTCCCAGTTTCAAGTGCTCGGCCTTAACTTGTTGACAGTTCGGACATTTGGCCACAAAACTCGCTATATCCTTTTTCATGTAATTCCACCAATAGACCTCCCGTAAATCACGATACTTCTTGGTGGCTCCCAGATGAATAGAATATCGTGGACCATGAGACTCTTCTAAAAT
This sequence comes from Solanum sitiens, assembly GCA_016801875.1. Classification (NCBI taxonomy): domain Eukaryota; kingdom Viridiplantae; phylum Streptophyta; class Magnoliopsida; order Solanales; family Solanaceae; genus Solanum; species Solanum sitiens. Next base: position 2,415,317 of record JABWTJ010000071.1, read on the forward strand.
TTGTCCCTGTCCCCTTAAGCCATCAACATCTAGAACACATAACCTACCTTGGTACTTAAGAACCCCATTTCCCCCTTGGGAGAAAGCCTCAACAGATTTTTCAAGTATGGATTCTTTCAATTCCATCAAAATAGGGTCAAAGTGTTGCTTAGACTTCACATCAACCACTAATGAGTATTCACCACCTTTAGGAGAATCTATAAGTTGGACACCCAACTGGACCAATCTATGCCTATCCTGGACTAACTCTTTTTTTTTCACCCTCTATATGGGTCACACTACCCATGGACATTCGACTTAAGGCATCCAAAACTACATTGACTTTGCCGGATGGTAAAGGACACACATGTCATAATATTTAAAAACTCAAACCACCTTCTTTGTCAAAGATTCAGGTCTTTTGGGTAAATACATATTGGAGGCTTTTGTGATTGGTAAACACATCTACATAGACCCCATAAAGGTAATGTCTCCATATTTTCAAAGAAAATATGGAGACCGTTAGTTTAAAATCTTGAGTTGGATAATTATTTTAATTGACGTTGAGTTTCCTTGAGGCATAAGCTATCACCTTAGCCCGTTGCATAAGAACACACCCCAAACCTACTCGAGATACGTCAAAATATACAATAAACCCATCGGTACTTTCCAATAAGGTCAACACTGAAGCAGAGGTAAGCTTATCCTTCAATTCTTAGAAGCCTTTCTCACAAGCTTTCGTCCACTCAAACTTAGTTTTTTTTGGGTTAGGGATGTCAAAGGAAAAGCAATAGATGAGAATCCTTCAATAAACCTCCTATAGTAGCTGGATAAACCCAAAAAACTTCTAATATCAGTCGGCGATAGTGGTCTAGGCCAATTCTTGACGGAGTCTATTTTTTTGGATCAACCTCTATACCCTTGCTTGATACTATGTGACCTAGATTTGCCACGGATTTCAACCAAAACTTGTACTTACTAAACTTTGTGAATAATTGGTGATCTTTCAGTGTTTGCAATACAATCCTAAATGGTTCATATGATCATCCTCACTTCTAGAGTATATCAAGATTTCATCGATAAACACAATGATGAACATGTCTAGTTTTTTTCTGGAAAACCCTATTCATAAGGTCTATAAATGTCGTCGGGGCATTAGTAAGGCCAAAAGACATAACAAGGAACTTGTAGTGCCCATACCTAGTTCAGAAACTTGTTTTAGGAATGTCAACCTCTCCTCACCCTAAGTTGGTGGTAGCCCAAACGAAGTTCAATCTTTTAAAAGTGACTAGCCCCTTGAAATTGATCAAACAATTCATTGATTCTCGGAAGAGAATACTTGTTCTTTATAGTAAAATTGTTCAATTTGGCGATAGTCAATACACATTCTAAGAGTTCCATCTTTGTTATTTTACTAACAATACCGGAGCACCCCATGGAGATATGTTTGGTTGAATAAAACCTTTGTCTAGCGAATTCTTGAGTTGTGCCTTCAACTCTTTTTGCTCGGCCGGATCCATTTTGTAAGGAGGGATATATATGGGTTGAGTATCCAACAAAAGGTCAATGCCGAAATCTATCTCCCGTTTGGGAGGAATTCCGGGCAAGTCATTAGGAAAGACTTTCAGAAATTCCCTCACTACGGGGACCGACTCTAATGAAGGGACCTTGGATTCAACACCCATAACCCTAACAATGTGATACATGCAGCCTTTTGCAATCATCTTTCTAGCTTTTAGACATGACACAAATTTACCTCTAGGAATATTATTTCCCCCCTTCCACTCTAACATGCACTCATTTGGAAATTGAAATTTAACTACCCAAGTTATATATTCAATAGAAGCATAACATGCATGCAACCAATCCATGCCAAAAATTACATCAAAATCAAGCATGTCTAATTCTACCAAATCAACCAAAGTGACTCTATGAGACAATGAGATAGGACAACCCCTATAGACTCTTTTTGCTATGACCGAGTCACCAACCGGGGTGGAAAACGGAAAAGGTTCTTCTAAGACATGAGGGAGTACATTAAATTTCATATCCATTAAAGGAGTAACAAAATATAAGTGGCACCGGGGTCTAACAATGCATAAACATCAATTTAAAATACTTGTAATATACCTGTAACTATATCCGGAGACCACTCTCGATCATTTCGGGATTGAAGAGCATAAAAGCGATTATTTTTAGGAGCATCAGAATTAGAACTACTTGCTTGTGCTTACTTATTCTCCCGACCTTGAACTTTCAAAATAGGAAAATCTCTCATCTTATGACCACTCTTCCCACAACTAAAGAACACACCGATGCCAACTAGGCACTTGCCATCATGTTTCTTACCACACTTGGCACAACTAGGTCTTTCAACATAAGAACTACCACTTTTACCTTTTTATGGCTTAGGGTTAGACACCCTATCCTTGTTGACCCTTGGATCATTAGAAGAGCCTTGGTTGGAAAACATCTTCTTAAACCTTAACTTATCTTGAATTTCTAGCTTACCCTTGAAAGAACCTCCATCATTGGTCCTTGCCATCTTGGCTTCCCTATTTTTCTTCTTAAGCCTAGTCTCCTCAACTTGGCACCATTAGACGTGAGATATCCATATTATCATGAAGGATTTCTGCACGAAATTCTTCCTCAGTTGCATCGGACACACCCATCACAAATCGACTCATCACATCTCTAGGATTAGACACCAAAGACGGAGCATACTTGGACAACTTAGTGAAGTTCAAGGAGTACTCTTAGAAACTCATACCTTCTTGACGAAGGTTGATGAACTCTTCAACTTTGGCCTCCCTCTTTTCACGGGGAAAGAACCTATCTAGGAATGTCTTCCTAAATATCTGCCAACTTATGGGACCCGCCCTTATAGGCCTATTGTTCTTGCATTGAGTGTACCATGATTGAGCCACGTCCTTGAGTCGATACGCGACTAGTTCGGCCTTCTCATTCGAAGTCACTCCCATAGCATACACAATCTTATAGATCTCGTGTAGAAATTCCTGGGGATCCTGATTCACCTTAGACCCAAAGAACATTGCAGGGTTCGTCCTTGTGAAGTCCCTCAATCTTGAAGCCATGGTACTTGCATTCGGATTCACACAGGGCCCAACTTCTCTATTTGCTTGTGCTATCATGGCTTGGGCTTCTCTAGTCACGGCTTGAGCTTGAGTTTTCATGACTTCAGTCGTGGTTAGAAAATCCACCCTTATCTCTTCATCCGTCACTAGTTCACCTTGTGAGCTTTCTCATTTTCAGGAACTTGCTCATTTGGAGGAGCTTGATTGCCTTGAGGAGGAACTCCCTCATTTGCAATCTCCACTTCCATCCTTCTTCTAGTTGCTCTTCTAGTAGTCATATCCTAAATCCACAAGAAAAGGATTAGAAGAAATGACTTAATAGAGTTAAGAATCTTAGGCATGGCAATGGGTAATGAAAGAAGTGAGAGTTCCTAAACATCTTATAGCCTCTCATTCATAAGTGTGGCGTGCTTCACACTCATGAACAAGAATCTACTAGACGTGGTTCATTATACATCAATTCTAATATTATCCCAAAACATTATGCTCTGATACCAAGTTTTTCATGACCCAAGGCTATCCCCTAGATGTGACACGACGTACTTGACCCTGAAGGGGTCTCATATAAGCCCTTAGCGTATTCATCATGGCATAAGACATAAAATAACACAGAAATTTAAAACTTTTAACAATCAATGTCAAACTCTTTTCATAGAAGAAAATAGGATGTCTAGGCTTCATCTCTTATACCATCTAAGTACAATATAGAAATCTCAAATAGGGACCTTAGCCCTTTACAAAGCAATAGTCTCATAAAAGAGAGTACCTAGAAAGTCTACAAAGTCTATTACAATAGAAAAGAAACATAGAGTGGCATCAAATACTGTCCTTGGATCTTAAGGACATACCAAAAAGTCTTGGAGGAGTCTATTCCAAGCTTAAACCTTCTAGGAGCATAATCACTATTCAAAACCTACACTTAGTAGTAAAAATAGAAGAAATAGATGTTAGCACAAATAATGTAATAAGTACGGAAAAAACATGCATAAAAACCCTTAAAATATGCATAAAGGGACATTCAGTTCAAATCATGCCCTTTTCAAGTTTAAAACCCATAATTCACATTTAGAAAATCCACACCATAATGTAAAGTCACATTATAGTCATAGTAACATCATTCATAATCATAATTTATATCGTACTTACAAGAGTTCATATAACTCCATATCATAAGGAAACTACCCACAACTCATTCATAATCTCACTTGTGCAATGTGCAAGTGAAGTCCCATACCCCCACTTACACTAAGTAAACCCATCAAGCATTCATAAGTGTAGTTCATATACTATTCATAATTCATATTCCATAAAGTCATCCTTAGCATTCATACATATCATACATACATAATACATAAGTTTTCATATCATAAGAGACCTCATCAAAAACTTTCTCAAAGCCTACTTGCGCAATGCACGAGTGGATTCTCATACCCCTCACTCATACTAAGTAGTACCCCTTAAGAAGTCACAATTAAAGTTCATGTTCTTATCTTCAATTCATATTCATATCATAGTTCATATTCTTATCATATATGGAGATTTACATAACACACATAGACCATGTGAGCTAGATGAAATCCGGTGTTCTACCCTCACACCGAAAAGAGGTGTTTCACTTGCCTAAGGTGAAACTAGACATACATAGCCATAAGGTGGATCCACTAACTAAGACTTATGCGGACACATAGTTATGGAACAAGGAGATTGCTACTAGATACTCAGACTTGCTAGCGTAGAAGGTTTCCATCTCATGAGACAACACATATGCATTGGGAACCTAGACTTGCTAAACGTAAAAGGTACCCATGAGGGAAGCCAAACTTGCTAAATGTAAAAGCTTCCATATTATATTCATGTTCATTTTTGGTGCTAAGAACAATTCCACAAATTATATATAAAGTTAAGGTGAATTACATGTACATATGTAAGGAGTAATTCATAACATAACTCATTTATTCAGTATAGTGAGAACTACCTTTTACCCTTAGAATTATCATATTCATATGAGAATTCCTTTCACATTGCATCTATAGTGTTTTCGTGAGAACTACCTTTCAATCAACACAATATAATCATCCAAGACAAGTCATGTGTAGTGGTAAGGAAACTAGTCTTTCAACAATACCATAATTCACACATTAGTTAAAGGATGTTCACTTTTCAAGTGAAACATAAGTGCATACATAACCTTCAACAACATTTATAAACCCTATACATATACCCCTTCAAGGGTCATAAATCATATCTTGAAATCACACTTAGAATTACTACTTTAAGCATGAATAAAACAAGATCAATTCATTAACTTAACATAGATGGAATCCTACATACTCATATTGCATAAAAAACCATCACGATTTCATAAAATTTGGGACATGGGAAGGGACATGGGTTCATGGGGATTTACACAATAAAAACCATAATTTAGCATCAAATTCACCATAAAATAGGACAATTAACATAATGATATCGTTTTCATGAAGAACCCATGTCTAGAATACAAACCCTAGGTTTTGAACATTATCCCAAATTTAGAAAGTAGATTTGAAGGACTTCATGGAGGAAGGATTTCCATGAATGAGAGTTCCCATACCTTAATTGTTGATTACCCACGAAATTGGAGCGAATAGCTTGGAGCTTGAATCCTAATCTTTAGCTTCTTGCTTGTTCATCAACGGAGTCTAGAGAGAGAATATTTTTGGGTAGGAAGTTGGTTGAGTTTTGAGTTGTGAGTTATGATAGTTAAAATACTTGTTTAATACTTTAATATATTTAAAATAAATAATTATAACCGTCCCCACCCTAACTTAATTAATTAGTAATTTACTAAACTACCCCCACATAGGTCGACTTAAGACAATCTTCCCAGGCCCCATCCACGAGACCCCAACCACAGAGCGTGGTTCGAACCATGGACCGTACTGGTCTCATGTGGTTTGGGTCAAAGAGGGGTGATTGGGGGCCATCCTTGGGGAGACTAAGTCTCGAACCACGACTCCCATCTACGGGGCGTGGTTCCACCCACTGAGTGTGGGTGCCCAAGCGTGGTGCAAGCTATTTTGATAGATTTTTGGACCTCCCCTTGGTCCTCCTCGTGGAACCTTGGGGGTCCTACCCACATGTTTAGGTATTAAACCTTAGTACTAAGTTAGAGACATTAGTTTATGACTTTAATCTTTTGTTTTAAACTTTGTTAAGCTACTAGATTACATATTAGGCTCTAGCTTAGGTCGTTAGGTTTCCGGGGTGTTACAACCTGACGACACAAACTAAAAATAAAAGCCTCAAAACTCGAACGAACCATCCTACTAGAACTAAGATGACCTTATCGAGCTAGACACGTTGATAGAAAATTCCAATTCGAGCACAATTACCAGAAATATTGACCAAAGTCAAATTTTTGCCAAAACTTAAGATATAAAATGTCTAACGACACAAATTAAAAACGAAAGCCTCAAAACCTTAACCAACCTTCCTATTTAATAAAAAATGACCTTCCAAAGCTAACCGCTATAAAAAATACTCATCTAAGCACGTTTATAAAAAATGTTAAGCATAATCAAGTATTAGCCGAAATTTAACATTTAAAACGCCTAACGGCACAAACTTAAAATGTAAACCTCAAAATCCAAACCAACCATCCTACTAGACCAAGAATGAGTTCTAAAGCAAATCGCGCTAACGAAATTCCAATCTGAGTACGTCTCTAAAAGATATTGATCAAATTCAAATTTTGGCCAAAACTTAAAATCTAAAATTCATAACGGCACAAACTGAAAATAAAAACTTCAAAACAATTAACCATTCTACTAGACCAAAGATGACCTTATCGAACTAACGACGTTGACAAAATTCCAATCCTTACATGATTATCAAAAAGATTGACCAAAGTAAATTTTGGCCAAAACTTAAGATATAAAACGCCTAATGGCACAAACTGGATACGAAAGCCTCAAAACTCGAATCAACCATCCTATTAGATCAAAAGTGACCTTTCAAAGTTAACTGCGCTGATAGAATTCTCATTTAATAACGTTTGCAAAAAATATTAAGCGATGACAAATTTTGACCAAAACTCAAAAGTTAAAACACCTAACAGCATAAATTGAAAACGTAAACTTCAAAACCCAAACAAACCATCCTATTAGGGAATAAATGACCTTCGAGAGCTAACCGCGTTGACGAAATTCAAATTTGAGCATGTTTCCCAAAAATATTGATCAAAGTCAAATTTTGGCCAAAATTTAAAAGTTAAAATGCCTAACTGCACAAATTGAAAATTGAATCCTCAACCATCTATCATGTTACATCAAAAATGATCCTCCGCATCTAACTGCACTGACAGAATTCTCATTTGAGAATGTTCACCAAATATATTGACCGAAGTTAATTTTTGGTTAAAACTTAAAAGTTAAAACGCCCAACTGAAAATAAAAGAATCAAAACCTGAACCAACCCTACTAACATATCACAAATACCTGCCGAAGCTAACCGCGCTGGTGAAATTTTAATCTGAGAATGTTTACCAAAAATATTGACCAAAACTAAATTTTGACAAAGACTTAGAAGTTAAAACGTCCAACGACACAAACTAAAAATGGAAGCCTCAAAACCTAAATCAATCATCCTATTAGATTAAAAATGATCTTTCGAAGCTAAACACGTTGGCGGAATTCTCATTTAAGCACGTTTGCTAAAAGATGTTAAGCAAAGTCAAATTTTGGCCAAAACTTAAAGAAAAAACGCCTAATGTCACAAACTAAAAATGAAAGTCAAAACCAACCAACCATCCTATTAGAAAAACAATGATCTTCCTAAGCTGACCGCGTGGATAAAATTTAAATTGAACACATTTACCAAAAAAATTGACCAAATTTAAATTTTGGCCAAAACTTGAAAGTTTGAAACGCCTAATGGCTCAAAATAAAAATAAAAGCATCAAAATCCGAATTAACCATCCTATTAGACTAAAAATGACCTTGCATCTAAATGCACTGACAAAATTCTCATCTGAGCACATTTACCAAATACATTGATCGAAACTAAATTTTAGTCAAAACATAAAATTTAAAACCCCTAATAGCTCAAACTGAGAATGAAAGCCCGATACCCGAACTAACCATCATATTACACTAAAATGACCTTGTGCGTCCAAATGCACTGACGAAATTCTCATCCGAGCACATTTACTAAATATATTGACCAAAACTAAATTTTGGCCAAAACATAAAATTAAAACGCCTAATGACACAAACTAAAAAAGAGAGCCTCAAAACTTGAACTAATCATCCTATTAAACCAAAAATGACCTTGCGCATCTAACTGCACTAATGAAATACTCATTTGAGCATATTTACTAAATATTGATCGATGTTAAATTTTGGCCAAAACTAATCCTTTTTTTAGGATCAGTTTACATTTTCTTTTGTTATCATATGTTTTACTTTTCTTGAGATGTCATCTGAAAAAGTATATAGTGATAAGTGGTCTTGCAATTCTTGTACCTTTAATACTATGGATTCTTATAGATTAATTTTTTCTCAACAAGATAATTTGTATAGGGACAAGAAAGATTTGTTGATACTCTTCCATAAAGAAATAATTAAACGCATGCATGATGTTGACATATTTATAAATTAAATGCTGAGTTGATTTCAAAAATTGATGTGTTTGAGACCCAACAAGTTAGTTATACAATACGTAAAGAAGAAATATTCTTGTAAGCCAACTTGAAGATCTAAAATTGGAGGGTCAATTACTTGATAATACTTCGATTGATGTTGTCAATGTTAAGAAGAGTACACTAAAGTTACACTAGAATTATGTAATGAAACAGATAATATTATTTTTTAAAACTCTAGTATGTGTAAATTATGATGGTGTTAATAATAATAAAATTCATAAGTTAGGGCGTATTGGACCTTATTCCAATCATTTTACACATTATGTTTAGATGATGAGATATTCATTGATCCATCTGAGTCTATAGAAGAGTGTATAGAGGAGAAACAATGTGTCTATATTCTAGAGACTATTGTTCCAAAATAGGAGAATTACATTTCTCACTTAGGATCCAAGAAGTGCGTAATACGATATCAATTGCTTGAGACCTTTATTTTTGTAACTCCGCCCCTTGAGCGTAATAGGAAAATTGATGCAAAATTAGTGGTGCAATTCATATCTTCAAAAATTGGAATGAAAAATAGTAAAATTGATGGTGTCATGTCGCGACGTTAAATAAAACACTTATAGGGAGGCAACCCGATTTGTAGTGTAAGTTCTTATTTTATTTTTTAGTGTCACTTTTTTTTATTTTTTATTTTGAAAATTTAGGAGAAATTTGAGTACCCAAACTTGAAGCTAAAGAAAAGGTTTTGAGCTTAAGTATGGGTGCGCTCGACCCTTGATGAGAGGAGAGAAAAGATGTAGTTAGCTAGGCCATAGAGGGCCCGAGGGAGTATTTCTCACCCATTTCTCACCCTCATTCTTCTTTTGTATTTTATAAATTGCTTTAAGGACGAAACATGATTTTAAGTGTGGAGTGATAATTCTTCCAATAGTTGTGAGCTTAAAGGGTGAATATGTCATAGGATCTTTTTTAAAAAAATATGTATACAAGAAAAAACTTTATTATTATTTTTTATCGTAGTCATATCTCATCCACTCCTTGGTTTTTATTATCACCTTGGTTCTTTTCCGAGGGGGCAACCTTTGAACGGGGAAATTTTCTTTTTTTATAGTAACTTTTAGTTGTTATTTTTTTAAGAGAAAAGAAAAAAAAAATGTTTTGACTTGTTTGATACTAGCAAATATGCCTGAGTTGAGTAGTATTTTTCTTTGAGTACTTGAGAAGAAAAAATAGACTTTTTGACACATAAGCTCATGGTAGTGACTCTATATATACTTATTCTTATTTATACGCTGTAGTGATCCTGTCCATATTAGAAGTAGAATTGATTCATCTTGAATGAGATTGTGTGTCATGTGTGGTGAGGTTTATATATATATATATATATATATATATATTTTACATTTTAGTCTAGAACTTACCCTGCATGTTATAGTAAGCTTTCTTTGATTTGTCTTGTAATTTTAGTCTTTTTAGATATGATATCACTAGTAAGCCTGTAGCCTTTCGTTTGGTAGCCATATATTTATCTTGATACATTTTTTTTGAATCCTAATTTTTGCAACCCTTAAGCGATGTAGCATTAATTGTGATAAAATTATTAAATCTGAAGAAAAGGGATGGTTGGTTAAGAAAAAAAATGAGGAAAAGGTGGCCAATAATAGTTACTTGTGATGAGAAGACCCTCTTTGAAAGAGTGCGACATAAAAAAAAATCTTGAAAAAGAAAAATAATGATTGAAGTATTCTTGATATGATGGAATTACTTGTGAAAATAATTGAAGATGACTGAAAAAAAAGTGATGAAAATAATGGTGATAAGAAAAGTGCTTAGGGCAGTTTTAAGTCACGATTATATAGTTTTCTACCTGTCACCTAGCCTACATTACAACCTGTAAAGTCCAATTTGATTCTATTTGAGCATATTTGATTAGTGGAGATGTACATAATGAGCAAACTTATGGTTCTTTATGCATACACATGAATTTTCTTTTGTGAGTGAGAGAGTTGTTCTTTGATGCTTAGTCCTTAATTTATATTCGATTCTTTAACTTGAGTGTGTGAACTATTTCTTCCTGTGAAGCTAGGTTAGGAGATTAGAAGTTTGTTGTATATATCTTGTATAATGATTGTAAGAGTATTTGATATTATAAAGATTGTAAGAGTATTTGATATTGTGTTTTGTTACATGGCTTAATTGTTTTGTATCAATCAATCTAGTGGTATTTCGAGTTCTATTATTTTCTTGAGATGATCTTTATACACGTGACGACACATTTAGATCGCCGCAACTAATTGAATTGGATCATGGCTCCACATCAGCATAAAAGGAGCACAAAAATATAGAATCAATTAATTTAGAGGTAATAAAACTCTAGCTAAGTATATGTGTGTTGCTGAAATTTCAAATATGGTTCGGAGTATTATTTGTGCATTATCACAAACTCTTTATGAAATTCTATTCATAGCATTTAACATACACAAGAGTAATTTGTAAGAGAGAAAAAAAAAAGAAACATTTTCTCGACTTTTATAAAGTAAATTACCACTTATTATTAATCAATTAAAAATGAATCTATAATTTTAATTTAAATAAAATTGTAATACATCACATAAAATGAGTAACCCTCACTAGAAAAATGTTCAATTCATTTTCAATTTTTTTCAACTTAGTTAAGAGAATTTCTATTTGATTTAATTCGAACTTACTAAAAAAAGATAGCATTTTCTTGACTTTTTAAAAATTAAATTAAGTATTTACTACATAAAACAATATTTTTTTATATATATATGTAAACATCCTCCCCGAAGTCAGCACTAACTAGTTGTTGAGAAAAGAAAGAAGCAATGGCGAAGGGATTTATCCTCTCTGATTGTGAATTGGTAAAGCGATTAGTGAAATTTGTTGCTGGAAAACGAAATGCAGGATCATTTGGGCTTGCAGATGTTTACGATAACGATCCATATGAATTGATGGGAGAGAATTCCATGGAAACTCACTATTTCTTCACTGAATTGAAGAAGAAGAAGAGGAAGACGAAGGAGAAGAAATATCGTAAGAGAGTTACGAAGAGCGGTGGGTTTTGGAAACAGAAAGATAAAACAAAACCCATTCTTGATGAGGATGAAAAGCTGATTATTGGGTACAAGAGAAGCTTGAAATTCAAGCATGATGACCCCTCTTTAAATGGGAAATGGATAATGAAAGAGTATAATCTTGCTGAATCTCTTGTTCGTCAATTGAAATCAAAGGAGAATAAAGATTTTGTTATCTGTGCGATTAAGAAAAACCCCAAGTTAGTAATCAAAGGTAAATCTGTTTCAGTTTCAGATGATGTTGTTGAGGCGAAGATGTTTATTGATAGTGTTCTGCAATCAGAGTCACAAGAACCTGGGGTAGGGGAAAATCAAGAATCTGGGGTAGGGGAAAATCAAGAACCCAAAAGTTGAAATCCAACATTTTTCTTATCATACTTGGGATTTCTAAGAAATTTGACTGATATATGTTGGTGTCATTTTGTAATATAGTCATTTTTTAGGTCTCTGTTCATATCAAAAGCGTAGTAGAATTCATTTGATTTAGTCATTTTTGTTGGTCTCATAATGAATGAATGAAAGACTAGTACAATTCATTTTCTCATCTACTGAATCGTTTTTGTGTGTCTGGGACTGTATCTGTTTTACTAGTTTCTACTTTTGAGTAGCGAAAATGTATGTAACTGTGGGTGTTGCAGATACTGTTTGGACATTATGCATTGTCAAAGTTTGCTTGAACTTTACTCCACTTAATATTATATATTTCCAGAATCACTGTCATTAGGCACGTAAACTTGTTGTTGTGCCATCTCCTATTGGCGGTGTATTTGGAATCGATGCAAACACTGTTAATTATCAAAGTAATGAACTGGAATTGCTAAGCAAAGTAATGAACTGGTTAGTTTTATTCTTGTTAATTGTGGAGGTTTAACTAGTTTTCTCTTTGTTTGAAGACCTGCTCTTACAGTTGTTCTGCACCAGCTTGTCGTCTCTCTACCATTGTTTAGCTTCATTACGTGAGTGACCTATCTGTCTTACACATTATATTAAATGATCAGGTTTAGTTTTTGGTAGTATCCATGAACTACATTACATTTAATCCCTGGTGTAAGGTTCTCCAACATATATAAATGGTTTGCTGCTAAATTGATGATGGATGGATAAACAGGTGATTCATGTTATATCCCAACATTTTTGCACATTTACGTGAGCTTTTTGTATGTCTCTTAACAACTTTCATAGGAGGATGAAGAAGATGATGAGTAGTTGCCCTCAGTTAAAGCTAAAAGAAAAAAAGGGTGCTCCTGTCACCTTTAAAACCAAGCTCTTGTGTGTGTGCGCTTTAGCTTGCCGGGGCTAACATTTTTAAAGTATGAGTTCAACAAACCATTGGGCTGGGTTATGGTATTTATTAAATCATACATTAGGATGTCTTTATTTATAATTTTCATCATCTCTTGACACATGCATTTTCAAGAACGGTCCACTTTTCATGATACTTATCACAAGTCATATTCTCTTTAAGGAATCGATCATAATCATATATATATATATATATATATATATATGCTTCATAATTATTTCTTTCATTAGAAGTTTATTACCATGCTTTGAAATTTATCATATTCATATGCCTCGACATCACTTTTGAAAGTCTAGTGTAGGGGTGTACATGACCGGGTTGGTATGGGTTTTTCAAATATCAAATCAAACCATTCGTGTAAAAAAATTTAAATTTATAAACCAAACCAAACTAATAAAAATTCAGATTTTTCGACCTCGGGTTGGTTCGGGTTTTCAAATACCAAACAAAATCATTGTGTCAAATATTTAAATTTATAAATCAAACCAAACTAATAAATTTTGGATTTTTCCAGATTTTTGGATTTTTTCGGTAAAGTTTGCATACAAACATATAAGTAACTTGTGCTCCAAATATTTCTTTAGTCCAATCAAAATACAATTATCTAAGGTGTTTCTTAAAAAAATAACACAAAATATGAGATGAGTATTGATGACACAAAATATTCAATAAAATATAGTAATGAAATCATCGTATAAAATAAATATTGTAAAGTCATAATGAAAATAATCATAATTTAAAAGTACTAAATCATGCTAAAATAAGTTTAATAAGTATAGGTTACATTACTAAATATATAAGAAAAAATAAAATTAGATTATGTATTTTAATAGTCTAAACCAATGTAAAACTAAAGAACAAATATTCAATATTATTGTCATTCTTAGTGTTGAATTGATTTTCTTTTTGCATTGGTATTAATTTGATCTCCAGATCCATTTCCCTGAAGAATATTTTCTACAATTAAAAGATTTATGATCAATATCACCAAAAGTGTAACAAGTAATTTTAGAAGGAAGATTAAAGGAGACATAGTTAGAGGTGGATCTATTTGATCTGTTTGAACTATGATTCGGGGAATTTCTTCTATGAATCATTGTTCTGTTAGATCAAATAGAACTATAGCTGGAGACTTTCTGATGCTCAACTCCATTTTCACTTCCTCTAGTTCTTCTGTCAGTAAGTCGACTTCAATTTGACTTGCTTCAAGAAGTATATGCTAGTCTTTCTTTTCTTGAGCAAGTTTATTGTATTCGTCAATATCCTTCTGCATTTCATCAGTAACCATATCCAGAGAATTTTGTAAATCATTATAGTTTGGACAGCTAAATGATCTTATCTCACTTGTTTCACTTGGTGCCATGAAACATAGATTTGTCATTCATCATAATCATCGTCGGTGGTTTTCCCTTGTTCCCATACTTCGAGGCTTTTTGAATCTTTATTTCTTCGATTGTTTCTCCTCCTTCATTTTGGACAATTCTGTTTGATGTGTCCTAGTTCCCCACAGTAGTAACATCGATCCTCGTTTCTTTTAAAGTCATTGCTCTTAAAATCCTGTTGAGGTCTCTGTCTTCTTTTTCTAAGCATTTGCCTTACTCCACGAGTTATGAGTATCATTCCTTCGTCTTGATTTTCATCGGCTTCCTCTTTGATTCCGGGTGTTTCAACAGTAAACGCAACAATTTCTTGTTGTTATCCTTGTTGTATGGATTTATATGATTTTGTTCATATGCCATTAAGTTTCCCCGAAGCTCATCATATGTCATTTTTTTGTAGATCTCCATCTTCAAGAATGACATTTTTAGTTTCTTAAGCCTCAGGAAGACTTCTGACGAGTTCGTTGACTTGGAGTGCATTCGAGTAAATCATTCGAAGTGATTTTAGTTCACAGACAATTTTACTGAATCTTGAGAACATAGATTCAACGTTTTCATCATCAGTAATTTTGAACAACTCGTATTCATTTACAAGTGAACTGATTCGAGCTTCTTTAACTTTTGTGGTTCCTTCATAAGTTCCTTCTAGTTTGTCCCACATTTCTTTTACAATTTCGCAGGTTGATATTTTGTCATATTTGCTCTGCTTACTGCACAATACAACAAACTTATAGCTCTAGCATTAGTTTGAATTACCTCTTGTTGTTCCATAGTGATGTCGAATGATTCAGGATCAAAAGATTTTTTGGCGCCATCCTTTTCAGTTAATCCAGGAATAGGATTGTAATGTTGCCCATTAAAGTATGATGATCGATGTGAAGAATGTTCATCTTGAAGTAAAGCGCCAAAGATCTGGTAGTGTGTCATTTGATCTTTGACCTGCTCTGATACCAATTGAAATTCAAGAAGGGCTGAATTAAAATATTTGTCCAGTCGACTGTCTGTGTGAGATAGTCGAGTAATTCTGCAAGTTATTTTAATAGAGTAAAACAAAAAAGTTGACTGAAAGTAAATAAACACGAAAAGTTATACTAGTTCGGATCACCAATCTGGTGCCTAGTCCAGTCCCTTTGGGTTTCCTTAAGAGCTCGATTAGACTTTGGTTGTACAGAATGAGTATCATCCGTGTCTGATTTTGCAAATCATGTCTTCTATTTTGGACACTACCTCTACTTCTATAACATATCTAAGAATCTTTTTTTCTCTTTTTCTTTTACAATTGTTCACTCACGTGTACAAAATTTTATCAAAGATGTAAAAATAAATAAGTTTAAGTGAAGTTGCGTGCTTCACCCTATCAGTGGAGGAGGTTTATATAGGTTGTGCTCTTGTCAGAAACCCAAAGGTGTTTTGAATCAAGAATCAAGGATCCTTGATCTTATCCTTGATTCAGTCGTGATTGATTTGCTAAGTCATGTCCATATTAGATATGTGCATGACAAATCAATTCTTTCCTTTGTTGAATGGTCTCAAATCTTGGTTTGATCTTCATCAATTCTTTCCTTTGTTGGATGATCTTAAATCTTGGCTTGATCTTTATTACTTGCTTTAATCGTGATCCTTGACTGCTAGCTTGATATTGTCCCTTGATTTACTCTGCTCAATTTACTTGTGAGGTTTTCCTTGTGTGTCATCCTTTGATTATTCTGAGCTGTGAAATTATTCTTTGTCCTTTCTCAATAGATTTGGTCGTGATCAGTTTGATTCATGTACTCATCTGGATTGAGACTTTATGGTGTATCTTGTGCCTTCCTTTCGTAGTATATTCCATTCTTTTCCTGCATCAAGTGACTTAGTCAGTGTATGCCATTATCATTAGTAAAACATACAATTATGGGGTTAACAAATAACACTTCGAAAGATCATATACAAATTATTACCTTTGCTAAAGAAAGCAAAGTTGATCCTTATAGGTGGCTCTCAAGCTATTTTTAACTTAAACGTTTATGAATAGTTTACTTATTGATAGATCAACAAGTTAATTCTCAACATTAACTTCGCTTATTGCTAGCTATGAAGATCTATTTCTTAAGAAAATCTCAACTTTAAGGAACACCAATAAAGTAGAGAAGGAAAAGTAGTTTCTCTATTTTTGAGTATATTCTACAATCTAAAGTACAATCATTATACAAACAAAAATTGTGCAACTTGAAAAAATTAATAAAGTTATTGTATACGGATTACTCAATTACTATTATAGGCAAACAATATTCAACTACGGAATAAGCATCAAGAGAATATGACAGAATTAAAGTTGATAATTAGTTAGTCGAAATTTTCTTTGGTTTATGATTGATTGGTGGAGCCATTCAATTTTTTTTAGTAGCAGTGAGCATAGAAACAATGAGTTAATAAAATATATATGTATTGTATATACAAATATGCATAACATCGATGTCAAAATTAACTCTTAAAAGAAACATACCTTAGCTTTCTCCAACGAAGAGAATAAACACAACTAAAAAATGATGAGTTTGGTTAGAATTTCATGCTGATAATGTGTTGTAAAATGGAGATAATAAATTGTAATTAAGAAGAGTAGAGATAATGTGTTATTGAATGTTTTTACTTCTCGTTATCGTTTCATATTACAAGAGGAGATAAATATATATAGGCTATAAACTTGGGCACAAAGTTACTTGGCCGCAAAGTTACTTGCCACAAAGTATACTTAGGCACAAAATATATTATGTGGAAATCCATTTTACAACATAATTAAAATTTTAAAACCTAATATCCCTTTTGTTAATTAATTAAATTTTTCTTAATACAATTTAATGAATTCCTATAGTCTATTGACGGGATATTGTGTATTTCTACGTACCGATATTTATAAAAAGAATATAAGGTAATTAAAATGTGGGTATATAAATTTCCGTAATTAAAATCGAAGAGTTTAAATTTCTGCAGGAAAAAATGAAATACGAGAATCTTAATATATTTGTTGATTCAAGAATTGAAAAATGAATTTATATGTTTTAAGTGTTTAAAATAATTTTTTATTCTACTCACTCCGCCCCTAATTTTATTTTATGTTTTTAACCCCCTGCCCCACTTTCATTTCCCTTCACCCATAGTCCCATACCCCCCCTCTCTATCTCACCCCGCCTTCACCCCCCCAACCCAACCACCACTTTTTTATGTTTTTTTTAAAGAAAAAATTCTATCCTCCTCCTCCCCCCACCCCCACCCCCACCCCCAATTTCAATTTTTTTTTTATGTTTTTCTTCTTTTTATGTCTTAAAAAAAGAAAAAAAGCTTACCCCATCCGCTCCCTCTCCCTCTCCCGCATCTTCCACTAATCTACCCAATTTATTTTTGTTTTCCAGAAAAATATTAGGATTTTTAACAAAAATTAAATATTACCCCCTTCGCCACCGCTGGAACCCTCAACCTAACCCCTAACTTATTTTGTATTCCAAATAAAAAAAAATTTACCCCCTCCGTCTAGGACCCCTCTCTCCCTCCACCAACCAACCCCTAAATAATCTTTTTTTGTTTTCCAAAAAAAATAAATTACCCTAACCTTTCAGAAAAATATTAGTTTTTTTTTTAGAAAAATTAAACATCACCCCCTCCGCCACCACAGGAACCCTCCCCCCTACCCAGCTCCTCCTCCACCCCTAAAAAAATTGTATATTTCTCTAAAAAGAAAAATCATATTTTTTAAAAATAAAAATGAAAATAAAAAATCCCCACCACCACCACCACCACATCCACACAAAAAAAACTTTTGAAAATTAAAAGTTAATGTTATTTTTTTTTATTTTTTAGCACAATTAAGAATTTTGAGTGGAAGTGCCGTATTTGTATAGATTCGTAAATGTTTGAAGCCCATATTTATTCAATTAAAATATGAGTGATTCAAGTGATTAAATATGGGTAAAATAGACTCATTTTATTAGTATGAGACTGTGAGCCAATACGAAAGATAACCTAATATCATTATGCTACGTCTGTGTGTGGCAAAGAATTTCTTTCCTGAGCTTTTGTTTTTACAATTTATTGAAAACATAAATTTGCTCTAATAACTAAACATATTTGAAGAAAATTAGAAAGTAACCATGAATGATTGATATAAATAGGGATAACATACTACTTGGCCAAGTAACTCCACAGTCCACTAACAAGGGAGGTTAACATAAAGATCAGAATCAGAAATAACTAATAAGGCATAACTTGAAGACGGAACGTGCAACTTGGCTTTATCAAATGAAAAGCTCTATCAATGATCGGTTAACTATATATGACGACATAATGATTTGTGCAAGTTGTCATTTTTACATCATGTGTTTATAGAGAAACTAATAACGACTGAACCAACTTTTCTTCTATACAACCAACATCTCTAGTGAAACAGATTATACAGACTCTAAAGGGGAAACAATAAACGCCAAGTTCCCTGAGAAGTAAAATATATCTGGTTTCTAATTTTCATATGAACTTTCATTTCTATGGAATCTGAGCAATCTCAATCAAAATTTTATGCAGCGACTGTGGCTTCGAAAAGAATGGGCAATGGTCGCTGCCTTTGATCTTGAAAACACCTTCAGGAGGGTTTTCCCTCACAAGTTTTTCTTGAACATCTGGTGAAAGAGCATGATCATCCAATGTCTGGACATAAAATCTATGACTTGTTCCATATTTTTCAGGTGTCAATGATAGCTTCTCCATTATTGGACCAAGAGGAATCGGTCTCATTGAAACCATTGCCAAAGCAATATCCTACAGGCACAATGAACATCAAATACATTCCACCCATTTCTTCATAATAATTTTACTTCCAAATCGTATAGGCAAATTAAGGCAGCACACTACGAATGATAAATTAGCATAGATAACGGAAGAAGTTCTCCCCAGGAAGTACCTTTGCAGGAGATTGATTGAAATATAGTCCATGCATCTGCTCCTTCTCAAACATGAAACCAGTAGGAGGCTTCTCTATACCATTCCCATAAACTAAAAACTTAGACTCCTTCATGAAAAGCTCTGCCGAACCAAGCTGCAAAATAGACCTCACGTAAACACATCGTGGTGGAAGTATTCTATAACAGTAATTAACACTAAAATATCATTTCAGACGCAGGTTTATTGTGGGAAGTGAATGATTCCTTTGAGATGTTCAATTGATTGGTTATCATGAAAGAGGCTGCAAACCAACAACAAGTGGTACAATATGTACCCTTCCTTTTTAACCTCATCAGTTCTCCACGATGCGTATTATGATATGGATGCACTGAGATTCTCATTCAGTATTCAAAAGCTCACTTCTTGTTATTCCAATTTGTTAAGGGTTAAAGTTCCAAGATTCAACACATTATAATATGCTTCAGAAGATGGGAGAAGAAAATGAACTGTTCAGTGTTGGCCTGGATTGCAATGTGGAAAGTTCAAATGCTGAGAATTCCAGTCAAAAGCTTACAGCGCTCATGCTCCCATTTTCAGTCCTTTGCTTTTTCTTCCCATGTTTGGGTCTATTCTCTGGTGACTCCTCTATTATCAAGGTGAGATGATCTATCTAAAATTGCACCAATGGTCGTCACACAAACAAGGACACCATTTTAGGAAAGAGAAATAGACTTTTGTAAAAGCTTGAACATGTTCTCAGCCAAGAAACTTCGTAAGGCTCAAAGGTAGAGAAGAAGCACCACAGAAACTTGTTACCAAAAGAAAAGGATCATTTCTGTAGCCTTTTTGATTATTAGCTCTACTTCACATACAAATAAAATAACCTAATGTTGAATAGGGATGAATTTTGCTCCAACAAAGACAACAACAACATATCCAGTGTATTCCCATAAGTGGGGTCTGGGGAGGGTGGTACGCAGACCTTACCCATATCTTGTGAAGGTTGAGAGGTTGTTTCCAATAGACACTCGGCTCAAGTGTATCAAACCCAGAAAAAGAAGAAGAAAACAATGGCAATAGCATATTTAAGAAAAAGTAAAATGTTTTAAAAGGGGGTCAAGTGAACTCTTATTCTCTTCCCCCAAAAAAATTTACTTTCTGACCTGTGTTCCACATTTGCTGTATTTTTTTCTGCATATGTTATTACTTTAACTCTTTATGCAACAAAAATAGTACAGCAATTCTATGAACCTCAACCAAAATGAAATGGTGCTTTCAGGAACCATGACTGCAAACTCGGGGCAATCATAAGGCTACTCATGATGTGGTATCTGTCTCCTTTTTCCACATACACACTGGACCAATTTTTATTCTGCTCAAATTCTCCTAATACCACTTCAACCAGAATAAGTACTTTTACACAAAGCATTACTACAAAACAAAAATAGATTTTTAATTCAACTGAATAGTAAATCAGGAACAAATTGTCAATGGTTTTTCAAATATTTGGACATTTTCAGTTGTATAGGGTATCTACCTCTTCGGCAAACACATCAAAAGGCCTCTGTCCATCAGATATCATTGTAGCACAAATAAATATTGCTTTTGCAATTTTCTGTGGGAAAAGCTCTGAGACATAGGAAACACAAGAACCTCCAATACTGTGACCTACCAAAATTACCTGAAGGAGAACACATAAACATTTTTAGGTTAAAAACGAAGTTAGTCCTTGTTGAAATTCAGTTCATAGTAAAATAATCAAGAAGTGTGCCACATATCTCATACCTTTTCATCCTCGGGCATGTTTTCCAGATAATCAATCAATGGTTTTGAGTACTCGGCCAGTGTTGAAACATCTTTTGTATCTGTCAGATCAATCCCAGATCCAGTGAGATCTATGGCTATGGGAAGCAATCCTGTTTCCTTCAATAGAGCAATAGTTTTGTACCAACACCAAGCTCCGAATCCTTCTCCATGTACCAAAATGAACTTCTTTGTTTTGATGCTCTCCAAAGATTCTATTGACTTTACAGCATAAATTATGTAAGGCAACTAATCGTGATAAGTGAACATTGTCTAAATTTATAAATATTCAGTATTCATTTTATCTTTTCTCAGAACTGCTATGTAAAATCCCACAGAAAGTGCCGTCTCATTTGACCTAGATCTAATTCTGTTCTTCATGTAAGCTACTTTTATTTATATATGTCATTCACATAATTTAGTACAGTAAAGTACGTAACACAAAACAATAATCTAAGAATTAACAGATAAGAGGAGCCTTGTAGAGAATAGGAATATCTTATAGCAGCAGATAACAAGGTATGTACTAGAAAGCGATGGGCTATCTACTCTAGTATCATCCAACCTAGGTATTCAGAATGGCATTTATAAGCTGCAACTATGTCTGGATGGAAATCTGAAGAAATTTTGTTCCTGGTAAGCTTTGCAGTAGACTATTGACAAACAAAGTAAAGAGCAATTACATATGCCACCTAGGATAAAGTTTCCCTTCATCTATGACGTGAATTTGCAAGTACTCGCTCAGACGATCCATCTATAATGTGAATTGCAAGTACTCGCTCAATCCATCCATCTATGATATGAATTACACGTATTCTCTCAGAGAATCCATCTATGTTGTGAATTACAAGTATTCACTCAGAAAATCTATGATGTGAATTGCATGTACTCGTTCAGACTATCCATCCATGACGTGAATTACAAGTGCATGCTCAAAGAATCCATCTATGATGTGAATTACAAGTATTTGCCCAGAGAATCCATCTATGATGTGAATTGCAAGTAATTGCTCACACAATCTGTACTGTACACACAAGACCACCGAGCAAGAAAAGGAGATTGACTTTTGGGACCTCATATCAAAACCATACACAGCAGAATTATAGTCGCATATACATAAAAAATTTAGAAACCCAAAAGAGAAGAAAAGTAAACAAGAAATTAGCCAACCTTATACTTTCAGGCGCCCTCGGAGTATTCAACCCAAAACATCCAAAACCAAAGGAAATCCCAAAAGAAATACTTGTTAAGAATCTTATAAACATGAAATTAGCAATGTAATGTATCACCAAAATTAAGAAAAAGATGCGTTTTGTCTTTTGACAGTTTGTTTTGTTCTTTCTTCTTTCTAAAAAAAATAATACTATTTGGATAGGGAGAAAAGTTTTTACTTTTTTGCAACAAAAAGTAGCACACTTTACACTTGCCAAATTTTATACAAAAATCTAAAAAGAGAATCATCATTTCTACCGCAAATTCTACAAAATACAAAACAAGAAAAAGAGACAAAAACGAAAAAGGCTAACTTTTATGAGTTCCATTGTGCAACCCCATCAACAGAACAGAACTGCATATAGACCAAAAAAAGTTCCCACCAAGACCCAGTCTTACAATATACATATCCATAGATCCCAAAATAGTGTTTCAAAATATAAGTGACCAAAAAAATAAGAAAAAAGAAAAGCAAGTTTGAGAAATAAAACCTGCTTAGAAGAAGATTCAGACAAATCAGTGCGACGGCGTGAAGTAGTGGATCCAATACGTCTGGACATTGACCCCTCAAATCTTTGAGACAACTGATGCTGCTGAATTGCCATTGACAAAGCTTGTCTGTGCAATAACTCCTCTTCTACTAACGACCTCCTCTTCGATCTCTCCATTCTTTTACTCCTTGACCCTATTCCATTTTCCTTCTTCGTCATGCAAATAAATCGATTCCCCATCTTTTCAAATTCAATTCCCCGCAAATCCCAGATTCTATTGTGCTTTGAATTTCACAAAAATGGAGATTCGCGCACTAATTCAGATACTTTTTTTTTCCCTCAAAAATCTACCAGAACTGAATCTCAACTGCAACAAATAAACTTTTTGTGCATTACCCAGATACTGTTTCGCTTCAAATTATATGAATTTCGATTGCAAAATGGTTTAAGTCACTGGAATTGCCCACTGGGAGTAATAGGAAACTGAAAAAACGACGCCGTTCTTAAGGAGTAGGTGGTTTTTAATTCATCATGGATTTGATTGTTTGTGAGCCCAAATTCTGGAAGAATCAATTTATAAATTCCAACTGCATATGCAAGAAACATTCAATGCTGTTTTCTCTTTTTATTATTAACTAGTATAATATTAAAATATTATTTCTAGTTGTTTCAGATTGCAATAATTGATGATATAAATTATATTAACTTAAAGAAATACAACTATTATATTTCACAATAAAATGTACTAATTTTGGTTCTTCTCTATCACTAACTCCAATAATCAAATTTATATGAATAGAGATAACGAATCATGCAAGTATCAACTAAATTTTTGTTTTCATTACATAGTTCATGATTTAAAAATTAAATTGCCAAATATTTATTTTTAATTAATATACTAATTTGCACGATTAAAATAAAAATAATTGAGCATATATGCAACTTCTTTGAAAAAGATTAAATTTGAATTCGATTTTATCTGATATAGAGTTAATTTTCAAATCAAATTATAGAAAATCAATATCAAATCAAACTATAGAAAATCAATATGTGACTTTCAATTCAAATTTAAAATTTAAAAATTTAATATTTAATACTAATTTAATTAACTAATTTTAAGCAAATATTATTCTATATAAATAGTTTTTAAAAATAAAATTTATCCTTTTATAGTTTCAGTTTAGAGCTATAGCTTATTTCAAACAAAATACTTTTTTTTAGTAATTATTACCCTTACACGTAAATTAATTTAATAAACACAATATTTTTGTAGTTGCAATTTCGAAATAAAAAAATTATAGAAAACTTACTTAAAGTTGTCGTCCTCCAAAATACCTACTATATATACTGTAAAAAAATTACATACTTTTTTATTATATTGATATTGTGTGCTTAAACTCAATTGTTATTGTAAGAAATTCATATGTATGCGGTGTGTCATTCATGATGAAAATATATTATAATAATATCATACATATGTTTAACAAGCTTCCATAGTAAAGTAAGAACCTAAAATTAAACATCTATATTAGTATACCCAAGTACAAAATTATTCAAAAAGTTATTTAACTATCACATATGGTGTGATTTGCTTATGATAATTTAATAAAATATAAAAAGTTTGGTTAAAAAAGGCATGACAGACACCAAAAGTATATTTGTACATAATTGGTATCAAAATGTTTGTGCTCTTTAATCACAAAAGGATTTTAATTCTTTATCGGAGAAGATGATAAATCGTTGATGAGAAGTTGTCATCAATTTGAAAAAAAAAACAATCAAATTAGGAATAAAAGACATCAGTTTTTATATATTTTTAATATTTTTGCAACTTTTTGGTGGATTATATAATTGAAAACTGCTATAGAAATTTTTATTTTTATTATCAATTTTGTATTAATTTTAAAATTTTAAAATTATTCCTTAAAATTTTCTACCATTATTCCTTAAAATTCTCCATTAACTAACATGTTGCATTTTTTTTTAAAAAATGTTAAATTACTAATTATTTATATATGTGTATATACATAATCATGCATATTATATAAACTCACTCCCCTCCGCATTCTACATTATATCAATAAATTGAAAATCTTAACAATAAAGATTACTAATTTATAATTTTATAGAAAGAAAAATATGCAAATTTTCAACAAAGACTAACGCCGAAAAGATAAAAAGAAATTAAACAATAATTTATTGTTCATTATTTTAATGGACACTTATTTATATAAAATAAAGGAAATTTGTAATTTTGCAACAAAAACATACATTACAACAATATATCGATAGCCACCTAAATTTGGCACAAACTTTCATTTAGACACTTTAATCACCCTTTGTTCATTTAAGTATCTTATGTAGATGTCTACTGTGTCATTTTGACAATTTTTTTATAATCAGCAAAAATACTAAGGAAAGTGTAATACACTCGCCGATGATGTGTCAAAGCAACAAATTAATTGAAAACATGTGACATAAATACCAAAAATAATTAACAATATATGTACTACAAATAAAAACATATTTTTAAAACTAAATAGTTTTTACTTAAAAAATAAGTTATATTTTATTTATTTTTTTAAAAATAAACCTGCAGTACTCACTTTCTTTTTCACCATCTCCATCTCTCCTTCTCTTATCATCATGAACATATTTTCAAATTTGATAAATTATGGAAGGTTAATGGAATGAAAAGAACTTTATCTATTTTTACTATCATCAGGTCATAAAAATCTCCACCTCCGCTTCTATCTCTTTCATAAATAAATAAATTTGGGGATGCACCACCCCCATAAAATAAGTGACCTTTTTTACCTAAATTCTCCCCTAATTGATTATTGTAATTGTTCTCCATTGAGTAATTACTTTCAACAGATTTCATCAATTTTTTATTTTTGATGAGATAGTCAAAATTATCAGAACCAGACAATTTTTGCTTTCCTAGAGGTAAAATTGCATATTGAAGGATTATTAAGGAAAGGGATCTTAGAAGATTATTATATCTAGAGCCTAGATGTGAGCAATAAAAAAATATGCACCACCATTAGAACCCCAGATTCACGGCCTAATCCAGTCTTTTTCTGCTTCGACGAAGATTTTGAATAATTTCAGCAACGTTTATGACAATCGAATGGTGAAAAAATTAGGAGGAGAAGGTTGGATACAATGGTGGATGATGGAGGAAGTATTGGAAGGAGAGAGAAGGAAGAAGAAGACACACACAAAAAAAGTAAAAATAATAATATTTAAACTTTTCACGCGCTTAAGAAAGTGTAACACACAATATGCCAACTCAGTAAAAAGTGTCAAAATAACACAATATGATATGACATAAGGTGTCTAAAAGGAACAACATCTAGTTAAAGTGTCTAAATAAAAATTTGTGCCAAGTTTAGATGGCCACCGATGAATTTGGCTTATATATATATATATATATATATATATATAATTTGCAAGAAAACATACGCATAAATTGAGAAGAAAATAATAATAATAATAATTAATATAATAAGTAATAATAGTTGTAGAACACTTGGATTGACATAAATGAAAATCAACTCATACTTGTGTCGATTAGTATTTTTGTCAGTATTTTTTAATTAATATGTTTTTTTTTCCGAGAAAATCTATAAAATATAACAATCAGTTTTTTAACTATAAAACATTGAAACACACCTTAAGGGTGAGGACATGAACTCCATTCACGTGGAAGTTTATTCTTTATAATCCAAAGACTTCAATGCATCTTGTGTATGCTTTCCTTGATTTTGAATTATGATTTAGTTTTTATTTTTGATTTAATTAATTGATTTTGTGTTACTAGCAACACAAATAAAAAGAAACGGAAATTTAAATAATAATGGATGTATAATAAATGGAAGAAGATGAAATTTGTACTCCCTAATTTTTTTTCATCTCATTTTATTTTTGCGCCCTTTTACATTTTGTGGGAATGTAATATATGTTTTATATCTAGTACAACTATGTTAATAATTTATGAAAGTGATTATGCAATAAGGAAAATGAGAAATGGAAAAGTAAATAACTACAAATTCTAAAAGACAATACCTATAATGCTTGAACTGAGATTCATGATTTGAACTCTTATGTGACACTCTTAACTTCATCTAGTATAAGAATTTGACAATATCTTTTTCTTAATAAATAATCTATATTAAAGAATCAAAATCATAATCATAAACAGAGCAAGAATAGTAAAACAACCACTAATCATAATGCATGTTGAATTTTGACAAGAAATATAGAGATTTTCTTAAATTTCTTCACTGTCTTGGTGAGGGTGAATAAGAAACATAAAAAATACTATGTTGACAATGTTTTCTATCTGTCTTTATCTACTAATAACCAAAGAAATTTTAGTTGTTTGGATACTTAAAAGATAAAGAAGAAGATATGTGTTTGCAAGTTAGTGGTTTGCTATAGTTAAGATTTGAATTTTAAAAGAAATATAATCGTGCATGAGTTTGCATAGTGGGGGCAATGAAAGATAAAAACATGCAGTTTTTTTTCTTCTTTTAAATTTTAACTTTTTAATTTAATTAATAACTTTCAAACAAACAGAGTCATAATTTGCAATTTTTAAAAAAAAAATTAAGATGTTCAAAAGGACAATAACTTAACTTTGTATAACTTTATATTTATTAGTTTTTATTTCCCATTTTTGATGATTTATGTATCTTAAAGTTTTTTAGGTGACTGCAAATTTTTGTTTTTGTTTTTAGATTCTTAGATTTTAATTTTTTTTTTTGTGGTGAGTTCTTTTACATATTTTTTATTAATTTTAAAAATATATGAAAAAAAAAACAACCCCATTTCTACAACTACTAATTGACCGTTTAAATTTTTTCTTACATTAAGTTTTTAATTTTTTTAATGGCAATTATTGTTTTTTACATTCAGTTTTTAATTGATTTTTAATAATAATTATAGTTTTTTGTGGTGTTGACACGTGACACTTTTTCTAAATTTACATGTAATTAATAATTTTAATTAGTTAATTATTATTATTATTAGCATTATTATTAAGTGATTTATTTTAAAATAATTCTCGGACTTGACTTTTATAAAGATGATACTAGTTATAATAAAATTATTTTATTTCTCATATTGCTTATTCAAAATCAAAAGAATAAAAGCTATTTTGGAAAAGCAGTAAAACTGTTGTGAAAACTGTTTTTTGGATTTTTGATTATTTTTATAGTGTTTGCAGTTTTAATTTTTTAATTTTAGATTTTAAATTAATTTTAATAATTATTAAATATTTCTTTTTTGTGGTGCTAACACGTAGGCGCTATCACCTCTCCTATTATATATATATATATATATATATATATATATATATATATATATATATATATATATATATATATATATATATATATTATTATAAAGTATTTGTATTATAGTGAATGTCTATCATGTGGAGTCCTTTTAGGATATGGTTAAGAGTCATACTTGGGGACCAAGTTAAATTTCCCCTATAAATTGAGGGCTCCTCTTCATTGTAAAATCATTCATCAAGAGAAACAATAAGTCTTTTCTTCTCTCTACTTTCTTCTTCTTATTCTATAGTTTCATAACACGTTATCAGCACGAGACTCTACTTTCTCAAAAGTGAAGGTTAGATTTGAAGAATTAATAAAGGTATTATTTATTCTTTTGTTTTTAATTTTAATGGACAATCTTACAAAACTAGAGTTCACTGCCCTTCAAAGTTCGGGCAGAACTACCTCTTATGGATATATTTATGGTGTTGGATGCTGAAATCCACCTTGATGCAATGGGTCTTGGAGACACCATAAAAGAAGAAAATAAGGCATCAAATTAAAACTGTGCATGAGCAATGATATTCTTGCGTCATCATCTTGACGAGATTCTGAAAATCGAATATCTGACAGTTAAGGATCCACTTGTTTTGTGGAAAAACCTAAAAGAAAGATTTGACCACTTGAAGATGGTCATACATCCAAAGGCACGATATGATTGAATTCATCTAAGGCTACAACACTTTAAGTCTATACATGAGTATAATTCTGCCATGTTCAGAATCACTTCTCAGTTGAATTATATGAAGAAACGGTTAGTGAGATTGATATGATGGAAATGACGTTCTTCACTTTCCATGCCTCGAATGTGCTCTTGCAGCAACAATATCGAGAGAAAGGTTTCAAAAAGTATTCTGAACTAATTTCTCATCTTCTTGTGGCTGAGAAAAATAATAATTTATTATTGAAAAATCATGAGAATCGGCCTACTGGATCTGAACCACTTTCTGAAGTGAATGAGGCGTACGCCCACCATGCTAGGAGTGGAAAAGGTCGCGGCCCTAATCGTGGTCGTGGACGTGGTCGTAGACGTGGACATGGTCGTGATTATGGTCAAGAACGTAATTCTTTTCTTGGTGTTAATCATTCTTCAAATAATAATCACAATCAAAAGGAAAAAAGAAAGGATGAGAAACGTGAAGCAACTAGGGAAGGTTGTTTTCGATGATGTGGTGGAAGAGGTCATTATGCACGTGATTGTCGTACTCCCAAACACTTGATTGAGCTTTATCAAGAATCGCTAAAGAAGACAAATTTTATATCTGAAAATCAAGTTGACATCACACACTTGGATGTAGCAGATTTTTTCGCACATCCTGAAGGAAAGATAGATCATTTAATTGGTGATGGTTCTGTGAACATGGAAGAGTGATTTTTTTAATTATTATTATTATTTTTTTTGGTAGAAGTTATTAATAAATTTCATGTAATGATAGTGGTTTACATGAGTATTAGTATTTCAAAATTAGTTAGTCATATTATTGTAGTTCATTAGTTTGTTCCTTCTTAATTAGATAATATATATTTTTCATTGATTTATTTATATGATTTTAATATGATAGTGTTAGTCAAATACTAAACTTATCACGTGTTTGTATTATATTAGGTCTTTAAGTTGATCTAATGTTAAAAACATGCAGTCTGTTATTAACTAGAATTTATCATGTGTTTGTATTATATTAGGTCTTTAACTTGATCTAATGTTGAAAACATGCAATATGTTATTAATTAGGATTAAATAATGATTTTTTCCCCTAACAACTCGTTATTGACTTAGAGGAAACAGTAAATTAAGGCTCAACTTCTAATATTTAATTATTAGTTTATTACATTGAATATATTGTACCCTTTTGACAACACTAATATTTAATATATATTTATTTTGTGTATGTCATTCATGTGAAGATATGGATAATTCTAAAAACATATTATCAAAATATGAAGACATTTGCTTGATTGATTCTGGTACTAACACATACGATATTCAAAAATAAGAAATATTTTTCTCATTTAAGTATGGCAAAATAAATGTTACTACAATTTTTGGTAGTACTAATATAATTGAGGGCTTTGGAAGAGCCATTGTAATTTTGCCCAAGGAAACTAAACTCATCATTAATAATGCTATGTTTTCTCCAAAATCTAAGAGAAACTTGTTGAGTTTTAAAGATATCCGTGAAAATGGTTATCATATCCAATAAATCGATGAAATAAATCTTGAATATCTTGGTATCACCAAGAATGTCTCTGGACAGACATGTGTTATAGAAAAGTTCTCTGCTTTATCTTCTGCATTGTATTGGACAAAAGTTAGTGCAATTGAGGCACATTTTATAGTAAATAAGAAGCTTACTGATTTCAATACATTTGTACTTTGGCATGATCGTCTAGGACATCCTGGGTCAATAATGATGAGATGAATTATAGAAAATTCGAATGGACATCCATTAAATGACCTAAAAGTTCTTTTAAATGGTGAATTTTCTTGTACTGCTTGTTATCAAGGCAAGTTAATTGTGAGACCATCACCAACGAAAGTTAAGATTGAATCCCCTGCGTTCTTGGAACGTATATATGGGGATATTTGTGGACCTATTCACCCACCTAGCGGGTCATTTAGATACTTTATGGTTCTAATAGATGCTTCTTCTAGATGGTCTCATGTGTGCCTATTGTCATCTCGTACCTTGGCATTTGCAAAATTATTGGCACAAATAATAAGGTTAAGGGCACACTTTCCTGATAATCAGATTAAGTCCATTTGTCTTGAAAATGCTGCAGAGTGTTCATACCAATCATTTAATGATTATTGTTTAGCAATTGGAATAAGAGTTGAAGACTCCGTTGCTCATATTCATACTCAGAATGGTCTCGCTGAGTCATTAATTAAACGTCTGCAATTAATAGCAAGACCATTGCTTATGAAAACTAGGTTGCCCTACTTCTGTGTGGGGAAATACAATTTTGCATGCTGCAACACTTATTCATCTCAGACCGACAAGTTATCATAAAGTTTCTCCATTGCAATTGGTTATGGGTAAAGAACCTAATATATACCATATAAGAATTTTTGGATGTGCTGTACATGTGCCTGTGGTACTACCAAACCGCACTAAGATGGGCCCTCAAAGAAGTTTAGGAATATATATTGGGTTTGAGTCACCCTCCATTATTCTCTATCTTGAACCATTGACTGAAGACATGTTTACTGCTCGATTTGCAGATTGTGGAAAAATTTATCATTGTCTCATCTTGATCCATATTCTTCTACTTGTGAACAAGAAGTAAAAAAGATTATTCATTTGCAGAAAATTGCAAATCAAATGCCAGACGCATTTACAGATTTGAAAAGAATTACTAAATCACATATTCCTGCAGAGAATGGCCCAATTCGAATTGATGTCCTTATAGGACCATCCACTAGTGTCATAGCTAATGAGTCAAAAGCACACTTAAAGCGTTGTAGATCATTGAGTTCTAAGGATCAAAATCCTAGAAAAAGAAAGATTAAATGACAAGATGACACTATGAAAGAATCTCATATGGAAGTTCAAAATTTGAATAAGTCTGATATTCATGAAAGAATCAATGAACTTGAAACTCAAGGAAATAATGAACTATCCATAAATTTAAGAGATGTTGAAACTAATCTGAATCGATCAGAAATAGTGGTTGATTATGTCTTTGCATATAATGTTGCAACAAATATCATGCAAGATAATGAGGATCATGAACCTCAATCTGTTATAGAATGTCGACAAAAATATGATTGGTCAAAATGGAAAGAAGAAATTCAATCAGAGTTGAATTCACTTGCCAAGCGTGATGTTTTTGGACCTATAGTTCAAACACCTAATGGTATTAAACCTGTTGGTTACAAATGGATTTTTGTGCGAAAAAGAAATGAGAAAAATGAAATACAAAGGTATAAAGCACGCCTTGTGGCACAAGAATTTTCTCAAAGGCCTGACGTCGATTATGAAGAGACATACTCACCCGTTATAGATGCAATAACATTGCGTTATCTCATTAGTTTCACAGTCCATGAGCAACTTGAAATGCATTTGATGGATGTGGTTACAACCTACCTATATGGATCACTTGATAATGAGATATACATGAAAATTCCTGAAGGATTTGCGATGCCTAAATCATGTAATTCAAAATCTCAAGAAATGTATTCAATTAAACTGCAAAGATCATTATATGATTTGAAGCAATCTGGACGCATGTGGTATAACCGTCTTAGTGAGTATTTAATTAAGGAAGGTTATACAAATGATGCAATTTGTCCATGTGTCTTTATAAAGAAAACAATATCAGAATTTGTTGTACTTGCTGTTTATGTTGATGACATAAATCTTATTGGAACTCCAATAGAGCTTCAAAAGGAAATTGATTATTTAAAGAACGAATTTGAGATGAAAGATCTGGGAAGGACAAAATTATGTCTTGGTTTGCAAATTAAGCATTTGACAAATGGTATTTTTGTTCATCAATCTGCCTACACAGAAAAAGTGTTGAAAAGATTTTGTATGGATGAAGCGCATCCATTAAGTACTCCGATGGTTGTTCGTTCACTTGATGTGAATAAGGATCCATTCCGACCTCAAGAAAAGGATAAAGAAATCTTGGTTCTGAAGTACCATATCTTAGTGCAATTGGTGCACTAATGTATCTTGCTAATACTACAAGGTCTGATATAGCTTTTGCTGTTAATTTGTTAGCAAGGTATAGTTCTGATCCTACTAAGAGACATTGGAATGGGATCAAACACATTTTGCGATATCTTAAAGAGACAACTGATATGAGCTTATTTTATTCTAATAATTATAGCCCCAATCTTGTTGGTTATGGTGATGCAGGATATTTATCTGTTCCATACAAAGCTCAATCCCAAATAGACTATGTGTTTATATGTGGGGGGGACTGCCATATCTTGGAGATCAACAAAGCTGTCCATCATAGACACTTCATCTAATCATGCTGAAATAATAGCTATTCATGAAGCAAGTAGAGAATGTGTGTGGTTAAGGTCTATGATACATCTCATTCGAGAGAAATATGGTTTGGAGTGTGATAAAGTACCCATCACTTTATATGAAGATAATGTGGCATGCATAGCACAAATTAAGGGAGGATTCATAAAAGAAGATAGAACAAAGCACATTTTACCAAAGCTTTTCTATACACACGAACTTCAAAAGAATGGTGATATAAATGTGCAACAGATTCGTTCAAGTGACAATGTGGCTGATCTATTCACCAAGTCTCTACCAACTGCAACTTTCAATAAGATGGTGCACAAGCTTGGAATGCGAAGATTCAAATCTCTGGATTGATGTTCTTATTAGGGGGAGTTAATACGCGCTATACTCTTTTTCCCTTACGAGGTTTTGTCCCACTGGGTTTTCTTTGTAAGGTTTTTAATGAGGCAGCATAGATGCGTATTAATAGATATGTATACTCTTTTCCTTTACTAGAGTTTTTCTTTTCTTAAAGTTTTTTTTAGTAAGGTTTTTGACGAGGCACATCATCTATGAATTAGACATTCAGGGGGAGTGTTATAAAGTATTTGTATTATAGTGAATGTCTATCATATGGAGTTCTTTTAGGATATGGTTAAGAGTCCTACTTGGAGACCAAGTTAAATTTTCCCTATAAATAGAGGACTCCTCTTCATTGTAAAATCATTCATCAAGAGAAACAATAAGTCTTTTCTTCTCTCTACTTTCTTCTTCTTATTCTATAGTTTCATAACATATATATATATATATATATATATATATATATATATATATATATATATATATAAATTATTATTAAGTACTTTATTTTAAAATAATTCTCGGACTTGACTTTTATAAAGATGATACTAATTATACTAAAATTATTTTATTTATCATATTTTGTATTCAAAATCAAAAGAATAAAAACTACAGAAAAGGGTCTAAAATACCCTTAAAGTATTGAAAATGGTACAAAATTACCCTTCATCCACCTATTGGCTCCAAAATGTCCTTTTCATCCACCTATTGGCTCCAAAATACCCTTGTCATCCACCTTTGAGTTCAAAATGACCACTTCTTTAATTGTTTTAAAATTAAACTCTTTAAATATTTTTTAAAAACACTTGGCGTTCAACTATTGGTTATAATTTAATTTATTAATATAATTTATAAACCAACCCACTACCCACTCATTACTAACTAAACCCCACCCAATTAATAATCCAATTATAATATCAAAATCGTCATAAACACTACTAAAACACGATGAAATTATAGATTTCTGAAAACGACATCCAAAATTATTCGAGTTCGAATCGAAGCCCCAATTAAATTTAGGTTGAGCCGCTTATTTAGAAGGACACTTTCAATAGGATTCTCTTTCAATATTGAATTAGAAATTTATGATTAAAGGTAAAGAAGTAATACATCCCGAATTAATTATGCACTTTTTTTAAATATAATTTTATAAATATTTATGATTTGTTTAAAACCTTTAATATATTATTTTGAAATTTTTTTACCTATGAAGTAACATCACATAATTGAGACGTAAGAATAATTAAGATGAACATAGTCAGACCTTTAAGTTTATCGGTAATTTTTATTTAGACACTTGAATGTACGATAATTTACTTCTATAGTTAGTTTCGCCTCAAATTATTAAAAACACTCAATTCACAATAGCTTTTCTGTTGTTGCATTAATAATGTGACGGATTAATTAATTTGGAGGGGTTTAATTAGTAATGGGTGGGTAGTGATTGATTTATAAATTATACTAATAAGTTAAATTATAACAAATAGTTAAGCGCCATGTATTTAAAAAAATATTTAAATAGTTTAAATATAAAACCGTTAAATAAGTTGTCAATTTTGAACCAAAATGTGGATAACAAGGGTATTTTGGACCCAATAGGTAGGTGGGAAGGGTATTTTGGAGCCAATAGGTGGATGGAGGGTAATTTTGTACCATTTCTAATACTTTGAGGATATTTTAGGCTATTTTCCGTAAAAACTATTTTGAAAAAGTGTAAAAATGTTGTGACAACTGTTTTTGGATTTTTGATTATTTTTGTAGTCTTTGCAGTTCTAATTTTTTAATTTTTATATTTTAAATTAATTTTAATAATTATTAAATTTTTCTTTTTTATGGTGCTGACACGTAGGCGCTATCACCTCATATATATATATATATATATATATATATATATATATATATATATATATATATATATATATATACATTAAAAATTCTTCCCCCGCTATTTTGATTTTCATTTATTTATTTCTTTTATAATAGCTGTCAAATTTTTTTAAAAAAATTACACAAAACATAGATTTTTTCCACAAAAATTCATACTCTTCGTTGAGGTTGTTCATGGTTATGATTAAACAACTAAATCGAACTACTATCCGATTAAAAAAACTGATATTTGATTGGGTTTGGTTTTTGAATTTTGAAAATCAATACTATTTGATTTGGTTTTGATTTTACATAAAAAATATCTTCAAAAATAACCAAACCAAACCATTATATTAAATATATACATTTTATAATTATTTACATATTATTCATAAATAAAATATAAATATTATTAAATTTTAATTAACTTAAATCTTTAACTTTATTATTTTCTTAAGCCCAAGACTTAGATTCCAACCCGACTATTAAAACTCTAATCCTAACTCCATCAAAACTTTATCATTTAAGTGACTCTTACATACCCTAGTAGCCTACCTAACAAATTCACGTGCAGTTCTTAAAAAAAAATTATATGCATGTAGAGCTTTCTAGCTTTCCAGCTTTCTTCTTTGCTTTTTCTTTTTTAAAAAATCTCAAAGCAGCCTTCTACAGTCTTTTCTTTTCCATTTTCTTAAGTTTTCAACTTCAAATACAAGAAAAATTGAAGATTGAATGTAATTTTTTATATTTTATTTTTTCGTACTTGAGAGCATGGCTTTAAAATTGAGATTTTTTATATTTTTTTTCCTGTATGAATTTAAGATGAAACGATCAATAGAGGTTGAAGATTTGGAAGTTCAACCTCAAGTAGAAAATTCTACAACGGATAAAACTCAATATAAAGGTAATCTTTCAAAAATTTCTTCTTTGAACAATCTTCTGAATCCCTTGATGAAACGAAAAAGAACAACTCTGGACAATGGAGGAAGTGGTAGAAAAAACTCCAAAGTTTGGGATCAGTTTTCAGAGATTACTAGTAAAGTGGGTGAAGTGAAAACAAAATGTAATACTGTTTCAAAGACTTTGCTTGGACTAGTAAAAATGGGACTTCTAATCTTTGGGGACATTTACTTACTAAGTGTGCGAAATACCCTTTCAAGTCTTTTGATAAAAAACAAACAACTCTTTAACCTATTAAAAGAGGGGGACCAATATATTTGGAGAATGTTGTTTATAATGTCACCGAAGTCAGGAGGTCCATTGCCGAATTTGTTATAATCGATGAACAACAATTTAGAGTCATTGAGGGTGAAGGCTTTAAGAGACTAATATCACTTATTTTTCCAAATTATGGTTGCCATCTCGTATTACTGTTGCTAGACAGTGCTTAAAAATTTATCAAGAAGAAAAACAAAAGCTTAAAAGACTTGTTAAAGGTCAATGTGTTTGTATTACTAGTGACACATGGACTCCCTCCAAAATTTTACGTATATGGTCATTATTGCCCATTGGATTGATGATGAGCGAAAGTTGCAAAAAAAGATTCTAAACTTTTTTCAAACAGTAGATCACAAAGGTGAGACTATTGGAAAAGCTATTGAATTTTGGAGAATGAAAATCTACTCACAGTAACACTTGATAATGCAACAGCTAATGATGCGGCAATCACACACTTAAAAGGGAGAATTAGTGATTGAAAAGGTGTTAATGGAAAATATTTCTTACATGTTAGGTGCAATGCCCATATTCTAAACTTGATTGTGAAAGAAGGATTGAGTGAACAAAATAAATCTACTTCTCGGGTAAGAAATGCTGTGAAATATGTTAAGTCTAATTGTGCAAGAACTACTTCTTTCAAGTCATATGTTGAAAAGGTTAAACTAGGACTCGTGGGCGTTTGAGCTTGGATGTTTAGACGAGGTGGAACTCTACATATTTGATGTTAAATACTGCCGTCAAATTTGAAAAGGCATATTAAAAATGTATATTGATGATCATAAGTACTTTAAATATTATCTTGGCTCAGGTGAAAAGATAGAGCATCCATCTTCAGAAGACTGGAGAGATGTGAATGTATTTCTCAAGTTTCTGGAGAATTCCTATCAAACCACTTTGAAATTTTTGAGTACTTTACATGTTACTTCAAATACTTTCTTTCATGAGCTTTTTAATCTTCAAAGCATAATTGTCAATTATTCAAATTGTGATGATTCTCTTTTGACTAGTATGACTAAGTATATGAAAGGTAAGTTTGATAAATATTGGGGTGATTTTGATGATATGAATATGTTGTTGTTCGTTACTGTTGTGTTGGATCCTCGTTTCAAAATAAAGTATATGAAGTTTATTTTCAAGAATTATTATAATTCTGTGGAGGGAGATAGCAAATCGGTCAAAGTAACAAATACTTTAACTAGCTTATATAATCATTACAAAAATTCTATTGTTGGGACTTCTTGTGAAACTGTTGGAGATAAAACTGATGCATTGAGTGAAGTTAGTGCAATGGATACTTCTGATGTGTGGCAATCTCAATGGAAGAAATTTCTTGAAAAAGAAAATGATAATGTTGATGATAAATCTAACCTTGAAAAGTATTTGGAGGATGATATATAGAAGATTAAGGATTTTGATATTTTAACTTGGTGGAAAGCTTCATCCGAAAGATATTCAATAGTCTCTAGAATCGCAAGAGATATGCTTGCTATTCCTACATCTACCGTCTTCAGAATATGTTTTTAGCACTAATGGTCACATTCTTGATTATTATCGAAGTCCTTTGTCATCAAAGACTATTGAAACTCTTGTTTGTACTCAACAATGATTACGTTTAGAATGCAAGATTGAAGATGTTTTACAAAAAATGCAAAATCTTGAGATAGTTGAAAAAGGTATTATTTCATAACTTACTAGTTATCTTTTTTCGTTTCTGTTGTTGGTTCTGAAAAGTTGCAAAAGGTACTACTTTACAATTTTATTTTAACAAAAAATTATTGTAAAAATATCATTGTTTAATGTTCACTTCTACATGGAAAGGAACTTTTAATGTGCCTACAAAAGATAATATTCCCAGCATAACTCATATGTTAATAATTATTATTAGAGAGATGATACTATTATTTTCAAGCTATGAACTTAGGCACTTTAGCAGTTGAGATCTGTGCAAGGAAATGCTCTGCAATAAGTCGTCGTTCATTTCTTTTTACTTTACAGCTTATTGATCATTTTCTTCTAGTTTATTTTGGCTCTTAAAATTGATCCATAATAGAACTTTTTACTTATGTCTTATTGTCTTTTCTAAAGAAAATAAAGTTAGATCATATTTATGTTTGTAAATATTACCTAATATAGTGTATCTTTTTCCAGAATTGAGCATTGAGTAATTTAGAGCTCAAGCTCAAGCTAAAGAAGATAATTGATTAGTTTGAAGCACTGATTTTTTTTTTGGTTTATTAGAAAAATTCTGAGTTGCCACAACATGCAAGATTCAATATGTTATATATCTTTCTAAGACAACTCTTCTAGTATTGGTTTTCCACTACATATATAAATTGATTTCTCTTTTTAGAAATAACTCTTATAACAACGTAATGAGTATTTTTAGTCCTCTTTCAATTTTCATATGACTAGTATTGCTTGATAAAATTTACAATTGTTTTTCTATAAATTGTTTATGTACTAGGAATTTGTGTCTATCGAGATACATATACCTTAAAAAATTATATACTTTCAAATCGAAATAACCAAAAAAATTGAACCAAACCAACAATAACCAAACCGACATTTATTTTTTTTTGATTAGATTTGATTTGGTTTTAGAAATTTGCAAACAAATTAATTTTTGTTTGATTTTCATTTTCACCAATAATCAATCCAAAACGAACCATGAACACCCCTAATCTTCGTCCCTCCTCTTCAAATTTTAGTAGGTAGTAGTGTATTACAATTATCTGCCACATTATCACTCCATACAGGTGTCACGTGGCATAACGTTGTTTATGTGAAAGGGAAAAAAGACTAGCTTTAGTAGAATATATTTTAGAAAAATATGGGGAGTAATCATGATGGATTCTAGAATATCATAGATATACATAGAAAAACTTTGGAATATTCTAAGATTGTAGAGTATTCTGGAGAAGATATTTATTTATAAATATGTAGAGACATGTTTAAAAGTTAATATTTACACATTAGCTCCCATGTAAGTAGTATAAATAGAGGAATACTCATTTGTAAAATCATTAGCAATCCTCTTGTGTTTTCTCTTCTATTCTTTTAGTGATTCCTAGAATTTTAGGCTGACTTGACATAGCAAGATCATGAGCAAATGATGCAAGAACATGAGAAAATTTTCAAGTGTCACCAGAGGCGGGTCAGGGATTTGAATGTAGTGGGTGCCATATTGTTAGGTTGATTGATCGATCAAATTATTATTCGTTAAGTCTCAACCATTTGTAATTTTTTGTCTAACTATTAAACCCTCCGTCCCAATTCATTAATTTATATGATAAACTTAAGAAAATTGTGTCACATAAGTTTAGATGGAGGATCAAAGTACTTTTCCGTGCTTCGAAAAAATAGTAAAAATAACAATGAAAAAATGTCGTCAAAATCAAATTTAAAACTTCTATAACTTGATATCATATGTATTTGAATTGCGATCTTTACACATATTACTATATTATATTAAAGATCACATATATCATATTATAATAATGTCTATTGAAGTCAATGTTGCCCATGGCCTAATGGTATTAACATTGTTTCTTCATGGGTGATTGCGGATTTGAGTCCAAGCCCCAACATTTTTATCTTGCAAAAGAAACGAAAAATGCATTTAAAGCTAAACTAATAGAGAATTGAACTTACGACCAGGAAACTGAAAACTCAATCCTTAACCACTGATACCATGCACTTACTTTTGTCTAGGTGTGACAAGTTTATTATTCATAAGCTTTATATATATATATATATATATATCAATTCAACCGAGATCATTGGGTGCCGTGACACCCCTACCATGATACATAGATCCGCCCCTGAGTGTCACACGTGTGTTTAGAAGAAGATTAACGACATGACAACGTGATATCAGAGCGAGCTTACAACTAAGAAAATGACAAACAATAGAGAAATCAACATTGCTAACACCCATACTGCCACGACTCAAGATTACCCCTAGTCGCGACCATAAACTAATCACCATATGTGACCCAAATGGGTCCTTGGAGCTACATATATAACTAAGTTAGATAAAAAAATAATTGAACTATATTGAAAGACTTAATAAGTGAACATCTAAATGAGATAAAACACTTTGCTAATGAATCTAATATTTTTTTAATATTAAATTTATTTCTCTTTGTCTAATGAAGCCTTCATCTACTAATGTAACACCCTGCTATTTGAAAGAACTAGAATTAGAAAGAAACCATTTTTGGAAAGATCAAATTTGGAAAGTTAGCACGTTTTGCTAAGTATGAGTTTTGGATCAACTTCAAACGATCATAACTCTCAGTACATGATGAGTTGTGTGTTCTACAATAGATTAAATAAAGGTCTTTGAATTATCTTTCCAATGCCACCAAGTTTGCTAAATTTTGAGTTCGTACGAGGGAGATATGCCATTCAAAGTTGGGCGGTCTAGATAAGAAAAATTAACCGGATTTCAAAGGGGTATTTTGGTATTTTCATTATCCAATTATTTAAATCCGTTTAGACTAATTTATTTGGGGTCT
The DNA here is from genome assembly GCA_016801875.1 of Solanum sitiens. Lineage (NCBI taxonomy): Eukaryota > Viridiplantae > Streptophyta > Magnoliopsida > Solanales > Solanaceae > Solanum > Solanum sitiens. The sequence continues at coordinate 2,456,490 of JABWTJ010000071.1, forward strand.
AAACTGTTTTGGTTCAGTTTATGCTTTATAAAATTATGCTAGGATTTTGAGAGAAGAGAAGAGAGGAGAAGAAGCCAAGGATTCGCCGGGTTCTTGAAGTTTAGATTGTGGATTTCGCAAGGGGTAATCTCTACGAGGTATGTGAGATCACATAGCATTGGGTTCATTCACCCACGCGCCAATCATGATTTATTTCAGCGTATTCATGTTCTTGCAAGTAGAGGAATTCAGTTCTTGATGGATTTTTTTAAAGTTTCTATTGGTTTCTTGATTGTTGAGTTCTTGATGGATTTTTTGAAGTTTCTATTGGTTTCTTGATTGTTGAGTTCTTGAGTTAGTTTAATGAGATTTGAAGCTAATTTTGAGTAGATTCTTGTATACTTTGGTTGGGGTATTCAAATCTAAGTGTTTGGGGGAAGGAAACAATAAAATCTAGACGATTTAAGGTCGAAAAACAAACAAGAAAGTTTGACAAAAATATGGGAACAGGTGTGGGGCACCGTGCCACTCGGAGCGCATGACTTTTGTAGTTTGGGCATTGGGGCATCGCTCCACTCAGAGTGCCCCAACCCCTGTCCTGTAGTTTGAGCTCTGGCACCCGACGCCACTCATAGCGTGAGGCTCGCCAGGTCTTCTACCTTTTTCCACTTCTTTCCGTTTAAGGTCCCTTGAATCGTACCTATGATTTCTAATTGATTTCTACGTCTAAATATCATGATATCACCAATAAACATAAATCATAGCCTTGAATTCATAAATTCGAATTCGAGGAAAGTTAAGAGCCAAGAATAGAGAGTTGTTAGAGTCTTTTCAAAATTCTTTTGCAAATGCTTTAAACTTGTTTTAAGACTTGAGTATTGAGTTGAATAAAAAGTAAAGAGTGAAGTTCATTTCTTCAAAAGAGTATATGGGGATTATGTATTCACAATGAGTAAAATGCTTTCACAATTAAGCAATAGAGGGAACATTGATTTCCAAGAGAGCATTTGGAGAAGTTTTTGAGTAATTATCTCAAATCACAGAAACAGTTATATTTTTAAACATATGAGCTAGTTATATTTTGGGAGTAGTAATGAGCACCTATATAGGCGAGAGTTCAAACAACTCTCCGCCCCCATAATACATGTAGTCATCATGGGTAGAAAAGGGTCATATTTTTTAGACGATTCCTTAGTGCTTTTTAGCATAGACTAGTGGATCCACTTAGTAGTTAGGTTCTATACCCCTTAAAAGGTATAAGACGGCCCTAGCAGCGTGAGGTAAAACCTTGTATCATCATATAGCTCTTAAGTGATGGTTGTCGGTTAGAAAAACCCCCATAGAAGTATTTTGTATTCTTATATACATAGTGTTAATTGTATTTTTATATACAAACAGAGTTTATATTATATCTTTGCATACAAACATAGTTTATATTTCTCAATACACAGAGTTTTATCCATGTTTTAAAAGTTATTCTTTATATCACATTCATATTGTTGCTTTATATTGAAATGAGTTAAGTTGAGTTGAGTTGAGCCTAGATATGTTCTTTAAGTATCCTTTCAAGCTTATGTCATATTTAGAATTCCCCTCGCATGCTTGTGCATTCAATGTACTAATACCAGTTGGCCTGCATCTTTTATGATGCAGACAGGTAACTACGATCAACATCCAGCGCATCATTGATTCTAGTTGAGCTTCAGAGTTGTTGGTGAGCCTCCTGGCTTCCTCATGATCCCTTTTTATTGCTTTAAATATTTAGTTCGTTAGGATGTCGTGGGTCTTGTCTAAGGCTGGCAAGGGGACGGGGATCGGGACTGGGGGACGGGACGAAGGGAGATAGGACGGGGGTGGGGGTGGGGGGGTGATGGGGGGATTTTGCCGGGACCAGGATTGGGGTGATCGGGATTGGGGGGACAAAAATATGTCCCATCCCGTCCCACTATATATACGGGATGAGACGGAGTTTGGCGGGACGGGACGGGGGATTTTTTAGTTTTTAAATACTTATTTATTTGTATTGAAGTTATATGTATTTAGCTAATAAGATTTTAAATTTAACTTTTAACTTTCAAATTTCAAATTAAATATTCAACTTTCAAGTTTCAATTTTCAAATTTCAAGCTTCATGTTTCAAATTTCAAGTTTCAAGTTTTAAATTTCAAATTTGAGAAGTTTTAATTTGTATTTAAATATTTTAAAGTAATGTAAACTTAAGATTTCAAATGTCAAGTTTCAAGTTTTAAATTAAGTATTTTAAAGTTAGTTTAGTATATATTTAATTGTATATATTAAAATTAAAATGCAAGAAAATATTTGTATAAAAAAGACTTGAATAAAACCTTCAAATTTATTCAATAGAAATTTGAAGTCACAATTAACAAATATTAGCGGAGTAACTAATCTACGCAGCCACCTTCTAGGAAGGGTTCTGTTTCAATAAGTTCTCATATGTAAAACTAATATTTGTTACAGATATTAGATGAGTAACTAATTTTACGCAGCCACCTTCTAGGAAGGGTTCTGTTTCAATTAGTTCCCGTATGTAATCTAATAATATCTGTTTTCTCCTTTAAAATTCAATTCTAATTGTCGCATCATATCGATGGTGATATCCTCCGGTGTTGGCAAACTTGCTCGAAACTCTTGTGACTCTAATTCATCATCACTACATTCAATTGTCATTTTTGATCCAAGTTGCTTGTTTGGAACTTAACATTAGTAAATTGTTATTCCTCCTATCGGCATTGACCCAGTCTCTAAATAAAACTGTTGTTTCCAAACTATCTTCCGCCAATGAATGTCTATGATTGCTAATTTGAAACCTTGCCGCGCTGAAAGAAGCCTTCGATACAACTGATGAAGCTTGAATAGCTAGAACATCACGAACCATTTTTCTCAAAATTGGAAATGCAACGCTCCGCCTCCTCCACCATCCTAATAAATCTTCATTGTCACTTTGATTTCCAATGCTTCTAAAGATTGATTAATATATTCTTCAAAATCATCACGGTTAGTAGAATTAAGACCAAGAACACCTCATATATAAGTTGAAATTCGAACTTAAAAATCAATCTCTGTATTAGAAGTTTGACCAACTTCTCTTTGAGTATTTTCCGTAGTTCTATATTTTTCATACAATATTTTTGCTTCTACTTTTATGCTAGACTTATACGTTTCACAAGTTGGAATTTATTCTGGTAAAATTTCTAAAGTATCATAAAAAGTGTCAACAAGGCCCTGCACACCTCGTAATTTATAATAAGGATGAAGTAAAGTAGCAGTTAAATAAATCTGAGGAATATGAAAAAAATATTTTTAAAATTTTCAATCATACCTTCAATTGCAACTCTAAATTTATCTATTTTTTTATATTTAGAAAATTGAATTGAAAGAGCACAAATATTTATTAATACAATGAAATAGTAGGATAATAAAATCCAGAAAACATGGTTGTAGCATCATAAAAAAGTCTTAAAATTGTAATAGTTCTTTAGTTTCTTCCAATCTTCATCACAAATTCTATCTAATGGGTCATCATTATGAGCATTAAACACCATTTGTATGGGTCTTTTATATTTCTAAGCAACTGAAAGCATTTCGTAAAAAGAATTCCACCTTGTTTTAATGTGTCTTGAAATTTTTCTAGGTGGCAATTCACATAGTAAACAACGCTCATTAAATTCCCTAATTCTAGCAGCTTTGTTAGTATGAAAAATCCAGGCAACGACATATTCAATTTTCATCCAACCACTATCAAATAATGAAATACCATATTGTACAACTAGATTTAATATATGTGCAACACATCTAACATGAAAAACATTAATGTCAATTGGACATAATCTAACTTTTAACATCTTAGCAGCGTTTGTATTATTAGATGCATTATCTAATGCGATAGACATTACTTTATCTATAAGCATGTAATAATCTAAAACATTTAAAATATTGAAGCTAAATATGCACCAATTTTTTTCTCTACACATTCTTTATAACTTAAGATTCTTTTTTGCAAATTTCAATTATGATCAATCCAATGTGCTGTAATAGTTAAATAATCATTTCCATTAACACTATGATCCATGCCCGAAGTTATAGACATTCTACTATCTAATAAGCTAAATATACAACAAAGAAATTGACAATGTTTACCGTGATATTCAAAAACATCAGATTTAACAGTATTTCTTGAAAAACCTCTATAAGCCAGATTATAGTTTGTTGAATATATTCAATAAAATAGGGATCTGAAGGAAAACTGTAAGACAAACCACAAACAGAAACCATTTTAGCTAAATTTTCGCGATCTAATTCCTTTTTATATATACGTTGTGTTAATGGACCACCGGGGTTAGAAGGATCAATGTTCCTTGAACCATGTTAGAAGCCCCTACCGATTCATTACCGCTAATATCAAATTCATTAACTGGAATTCCTTTTTTTCTATTGGCTAATGCTTTAGCTTCTTTATATTGAATCGACACACAAGATAATAAATGTCTATTTAATCCCCCCGTCCCACCTTGACCCCCACCTTGTGTATGTTTAAAAGGTTGCTTACACTTATTACAAATAGAAACACTATTTTCCTTATCGAAAGTCATAAATTTCCACATAATAGAAATTTTAGAGCGTTGATACTTCACCTTCTCCCTTGTGGGAGGTATAAGGGGTGGACGTCCACGATGTTGCTCCGTTGAATTTATAGTTTCATTTGGTACTTCTGTCACCGGACTATTAGGTGTATCTTCTAATTCGTCTTCTCCCAAATCAACTTCTACTTCTTCACCTGAATTTTTATCAAGATTAGGGTTAATATTATCATAACGTCGTTCTACACTTTCGTGATCGAGTTGAACATTTGAATGAATATCATAAGCAGTATCATCAACATAAGTAGAATCATTTGTATTGAATCTAACTCTAGACATTGATTTAGATGAAGTATCACCACCTTTACTATTATTTTTTTCTTTACTCTTTTTTTACCAAAATTAAATATTTTTAAAGTGCCACTTTGTTCGTTCTCTTGTTCTTTCTCTTTTCCTTTACCAGTATTTTTTTTTGCTAGAAATCATATTTAATTATATATAAAGTGTAATATAAAAATAATAATAACACAAAAATTAAATACGAAAAATTAAATATAAATATTATGAAACGAATGTACCAAACGTCTGCATTTATAGCAGACGTTAAACCGATTCTTGAAGCTTGTAGTTTGTTGTAACTTGTAACTTGAAAATTTAGAATTTTTATTTTGAAATATATATATTATAATAATATGAGAGTTAAATGGAATAGAAATTAAAACTAAAAAATTAAGATTGAGAGTTGAGAGTTGAGAGGATATAGAAAAATAGATGAGAGAAATGAGAATAGATGATTTTGTAAGAAATTGTAAGGGATAGAGGAGTATTTATAATATTAAAAATGGGTTAAAGTGTAATTATGATAATTTGAGGGTTTAAATTAAAGTATTAAAGGTAGGGGATGTTTGTGAAGTAAAAAAGGTGGAAAAATCCGTTGGGGGGGGGGGCACTAGACGTTTCCCCAACGGCTGACAACGACTACTTTTTTAATTTTTTTAAAAAAAATTAATGGAGGATCCCGCGAACCGGCCGGTTCAGCCGGGCCGGGTCGACCGGGACGAAGGGGTGAACCGGCCCCTGACCAGTCCCCTGATCCCCCATCACTAAAACCCCCTACGTGTGATGGGACGGGGTCCGGCGGGCCGGTTCTCAAGCCGAACGCGGGCCAAAGCGGGCTGACCCGGTCCCCCTTCCATCCTTAGTCTTGTCCCAATGTGCATCTTAGTTATTAGAGGCTTCATAGATAGTTTCTTGATGTTAGTTCTTGAGTCTTTCCATTTTAGTTATGTTTGAGATCTGAATTGCCACTTTGTCCAGTGAATATTCCTTTATATTACAATCCACAATTATTTTTGAGCTTTCATTTTACTTTTAACTTGCTTTTATGTTGAGTAAGAGATTCCGCTAAGAGTTAAGTCAGGATAAGAAGACGCTTGGGGCCAAAAATGGTTCTCGAGTGCCAGTTCTGCCCAGGGTGTAGGCTCGGGGCGTGACAAATAAGACATAAAATAACCTGAGACAAGACAGCATAATGTTTATTGAAAAGAATGTACAAACCTCTAAGCTAACTAGAAAACTAAAATAAGACTTTGCCTCTTCAAAACATTCGGAGAGCTCACCAAACAACTAAAGTGTAAAGGCTACCGAACTACTAACAACGATATCCATTCCGAGAACTTGAAATCTAGGGCACATGATAAATGTAGTGCAAGACACAGTCAATACAGTGAGATGTATTGGTATGTAAGTTATACATATACATATATATCAATAATCTTAAAAATGAAAGTGAAAATCATAAGATTAACTTCATATCATAAGTGGATATCAAAACATAAGTTATGATGAAGTTCTTTAAGACATCATAAACATGTTTAAAACAAAAGATAATCGAGAATCATGAGCCATAGAGCCTGAATAAAATTTATTTTTTGGTGTGTGTGTTGCGGTCAAATCGCACACGCAAGTGCACGTGATCGTACAAGCAACAAAGTGGCTCTTGTTAGAGAGCCGAGAATCGTACGCACAGTGACTCAAGACTAGACTTTATCAATTTCTCCAACTCGTAACTCAACACAAGTTAAACTTCCAGATTTTGTAAAGATTTGTAACTACTTAATTCTATGGAAATTAAAATGTAACTATTATGATTCAATTCCTTAAGTTTCAAACAATGATGTGGGAAGTATCCATGATTGTAGCTTTTACCAGGAATCAGGTAATCAATATCATTTGATAAAGGTTTTCTTGAAATTATCTCATCTCTGAACCACATGGTTAGATGTATGATCATGACCTCTCGACCTCTAATCGCCTACAATAGATATCACCCTAACTACATCGTTGGGTGGGGATAAAGTGAATAAAAACTGAACATCAAGATATCTTCCTGTATGGTGGTCCAAACAAGGTTTCTAGGTATATATCTATCCTAGAAATGAATCAGCCCTAACTATTTAGAGTTAACCAAACTTCTTATGTTCCACATTCTATCCTCTTATTCCTCTCTCGAGTTTAATTCCGACAATATATTTATTTCAATGGTGATCAAGCATGAAATACCAAAAGCCAGAACATAGGAACGATTCATAGATAACTCATAATAAAACCCTTAACAAATTCAACAGATTCCATGCATCCTGTAGCCACAACCATAAAACTAGAGTATTTAGCCACTCATAATCATCCAAGCAATCTTACAATGGTTATCAATCATTAAAAGAAGATTGAAAGATAAAGAGACAAAGTATGAACCCTAAAAACCTTAAGGTATCGTTCTCCCCGTCTTCACGTTGGAAAAATTAGAAAAAGAATAATGTAATACTAACATAGAACCGTATTTATACTTAAATTGAAGTGACCAATTCTGGGCTTCAGGCGCGCGACACGCAGCCACAATCAATTCTTGGATCCAACGGAGAAGCCTTCTGCGGACGCGGGGGCTTCACGAGGTGTTCTGCCTCAAAATTCATTCAAGACTTAATATTGCTCTTCCTTCTGCACAACGCGAGGACAACACATATATGCCTCAGAGGCATTCCTTCAACTTAATCCTGCTCCATTTCATCCTTAAATCTCCATGTTGCTTCCTTTGCTCATTTTCTTGCATATTTCTTTCGCATATCCTACCTACACAACTAATCATGTTGGTTAGCTCAGAAACATAGAATTAACTCAATACGACTCTCAAACATAAACTTAACGACTCCAAACTAAGCATAAATATGGGCATAATTAGCATTATCGGCATACAAATATGCCCAAGATCACTACCCACACTTAAAGCTTTGTTCGTCTTCGAACAATTACTGAATACTCCTAGACTTGGACTCTAAACTTAGTTGTGCTTCCGTCTCATTTCCACAATTCTGCCTATTTTTCTTAACATCTTTCATCTTGTGATATACATATAATCCTGACATGCTTTGACAACTTTCAGCAAACAACTTTAATAAAAAAATATGTACCACAACTTATCACTTTACTCCTTACAACAACTGCCTCTTACGCCAATGAACAGTCCATGCAAACCAGCTACAATTGAAGATAGTTTCAGGAATTAGTATAAAAGCAACTCACTCTCAAGAAACGAATTTTCATGCATGCAGTGAGAACCATATGCTTGCCCATTATGTACATCTCTACTAATGAATTGTATTAGGATCAAAATCAAATAGGACTTATTCGGGTTGTAATGTAGGCTTAGGGTCAGGGAAGATGCATTTAGATGATAATAGTGACTTGTTCTCCTTATTGCACTATGTTCAACTTCTACTCTACAATGACACTATCTCATTTGGCTCTTTTGTCTTCAACTCTAGCTTGCCTTCACATTTGGATTCTTGCCTATATATATATATATATATATATATATATATATATATATATATATATATAACTTGGTATACTAATTAATAAGTTTATAACCATACTTTTACAATAAAAGTCCAGCTGTATGTGATCTCCTAACAACGTACTCTAATAACTTTATCCTAAAATATATTTAATAATAATTAACAAAATTCAATTTGACATATCTATGAACTTTTCAAAAGTCATTCTTATCCTAAAATATATTAGTAAATATGAAATCGGTATGTCAACTAATAAGTCGACACACTGATTTTACTATAAAAGCTGAATGTAATTTTTTTCACATCCACCATCAAGAAAATTTTATTTTTTTACATAGTATATTCCAAGTCAAGCAAGGTTTCTACTTACTAGCTTTATGTTTACAAGATTTTTCAATGTCTGACTTCATGCATTCACTATTGTAAACTAATTATTATTTTTATATTATTTTTTGTGTAGATAAAATGAATACTTTAATCAACAATGAAGAGTTCAACGAGAAGAAAGTGGTCTTCATAATAGGAGCAACCGGAACGGGAAAATTCCTTCTCTCTGTTGACCTTGCCACCCATTTTGGAGGAAAAATAATCAACTCGGACAAAATGCAAGTTTACATGGAACTTGAAATTGTTACAAACAAGATCACACACAATGAGAAACAAGGTGTACGACACTATTTGTTAGATATATATATTTATTTCCAACAATACTTATATATAATGAATAGCTATATAATTTTATATTAGTAATTATAGATTCTAGTGGAAAATATACATTACTATTAAAAAATTATTTCTTTCAATTCTGAGAAAGTTAATTTGATCACATTTTCTTAGGTGAAATTGAGCCAGATTCAGACTTCACAGCAGAAGATTTTTGTTTGCAAGCTGTTGTCTACATAAAAAAAATATTGAAGACTCAACATGTTTAAATTATTGTTGGAGGGTCAAATTCGTATATCGAAAAACTTGTGGAAGACCCTATGTTAATGTTCAAATTTAAGTATGATAAATGCTTTATTTGAATAGATGTTGAGCAATCAGTCTTGAACCGTAGAGTTGACATGAGGGTTGATCAAATGGTCAACGCAGGTAATTTTTGTAATTATTTTATGTATCAATCAAGACATAATATCATGCAGCTAGCTAAAAACCTTTCTATATAATTTTCTTAATAGGACTTTTGGTTATCAAATCTATGTTTCACTAAATAAAACTCTTCTTTAAATATATGTTCCATGGAGGGATAGTTGATGAGGTGCGGCAGATTTTCATTCCAGATGCAGATTACACCAAAGGAATCCGACGGTCCATTGGTGTCCCTGAAGTGGATAGATACTTAAGGGAAGAAACAAATACAGACGGAGATGATGAATCAAAGCAGATGATTCTTCAAACTTCAATATCAAGTATCAAGCGTAATGCTCGTATGTTAATCTGTAACCAACTTGACAAGATTCAATGATTAATAAACGATAAATATTGTCGGTGCATCATATTATTGCTACAGACGTATTCAAAGAAGATAGAAAAGAAGACGTTGACGAAGCATGGAGGAATACTATTTTGCAACCATGCCTAGATATTGTGAAAATATTTCTCTAAAATGATCATCACAATATTATTATCGGGTGTACATAAACTTTCATTATCTCCATCTTGTGTTTTGGTCACTTTAAATTTTGACCTATTTTGTACAGTTTGTATCGCATTACAAATATATATATGATATGACCCTTCTTTCTATATATGTTACTCTTGTCTGTAAAAAAAATCTTATTTATAGAGGAAGTATTTATTTTAAGATCCGATCAAAGACTAAGCCCCAAGTCCAAGTCCAAGTCTTGTATATTTAATATATATTAATATAAATGCGTACGTACACCATAACATGAGACCACTCATAATGCCAAGTTAATAGAGTGATAAAATAAAATACCATAAATATTTGGGAAGATTCAACCCTAAAAGGATTTGAAAGAATAGAATTCTTAACTCAAAACTTAAAAATGTTACAGACAAAGAAGATAAAATAGTAAATTTGCAATCTAACGGTAATGAATATATTCTACCTAATTCTATCACGGCGAAGGAAGCTTGTCAATAAAATCCTTATCTATTATTATATGGTGCACAAGTTAATATAAATACTTGAAATATTTATCGATAATTGTTCCCTTCCCTCCAATGGAATTAGACTTAACACTTATGACGTGTTATTAAATAGTGTAAGATTTGACGTATTATCACTTGAATATATTCAGTCAGAAATATTATTGAGTTCTTTTTACAATCCTTTTGTAATTGATCTTTTCGTCAATTCTATTTAGGATCTCATAACAATATACATTTAGAAACGTCATCCTAAAATAATTTAAGCTGAATCGCCAAAAATCAAGGTGACGTATATGTAAATTTTTTCATGAACTATTCTTATTCTAATAGATATGAATATATATATATATATATATATATATATATATATATATATATATATATATATATATATATATATATATATATATATAACTTGGTATACTAATTAATAAGTTTATAATCATACTTTTACTATAAAAGTCCATCTGTATGTGATTTCCTAATAACGTACACTAATAACTTTATCCTAAAATATATTTAATAATAATTACCAAAATTGAAGTTGACATATCTATGAACTTTTTAAAAGTCATTCTTATCAAAAAATATATCAGTAAATATGAAATCAGTATGTCAATTAATAAGTCCACAAACTGATTTTACTATAAAAGATGAATGTAATTTTTTTCACATCCACCATCAAGAAAATTTTATTTTTTTTAGATAGTATATTCTAATTCAAGCAAGATTTCTACTTACTAGCTTTATGTTTACAAGATTTTTCAATGTCTGACTTTATGCATTCACTATTGTAAACTAATTATTATTTTTATATTATTTTTTGTGTAGATAAAATGAATACATTAATCAACAATGAAGAGTTCAACGAGAAGAAAGTGGTCTTCATAATGGGAGCAACGGGAACGGGAAAATCCGGTCTCTCTGTTGACCTTGCCACCCATTTTGGAGGAGAAATAATCAACTCGGACAAAATGCAAGTTTACAAGGGACTTGAAATTGTTACAAACAAGATCACACACAATGAGAAACAAGGTGTACGACACTATTTGTTAGGTATACATATTTATTTCCAACAATATTTATATATAATGACTACCTAGATAATTTTATAGTAGTAATTATAGATTCTAGTGGTAAATATAGTTTACTATTAAAAAATTATTTCTTTCAATTCTGAGAAAGTTAATTTGATCACATTTTCTTAGGTGAAATTGAGCCAGATTCAGACTTCAAAGCAGAAGATTTTTGTTTGCAAGTTGTTGACTACATAGAAAATATATTGAAGACTCAACATGTTTCAATTATTGTTGGAGTGTCAAATTGGTATATTGAAAAACTTGTGAAAGACCCTATGTAATGTTCAAATATAAGTATGATAGTTGCTTTATTTGGATAGATGTAGAGCAATCAGTCATGAACCGTAGATTTGAAATGAGGGTTGATCAAATGGTCAACGCAGGTAATTTTTGTAATTATTTTATGTATCAATCAAGATATAATATCATGCAGCTAGCTAAAAATCTTTCTTATATAATTTTCTTGATAGTACTTTTGGTTATCAAATCTATGATCCACTAAATAAAACTCTTCTTTAAATATATGTTGCATGCAGGGCTAGTGAATGAGGTGAGGCAGATTTTCATTCCAGATGCAGATTACACCAAAGGAATCCGACGATCCATTGGTGTCCCTGAAATGGACAGATACTTAAGGAAGAAACAAATACTCTACATAGATGATGAATCAAAGTAGATGATTCTTTAAGCTTTAATTTCATGTATCAAGCGTAATACTCGTATGTTAATCTGTAACCAACATGACAAGATTCAACGATTAATAAATGATAAAATGTGATTGGTGCATCATATTATTTCTACGGAAGTTTTCAAAGAATATTGAAAAGAAGACGTTGACAAAGCATGGAGGAATACTGATTTGCAACCATCCCTAGATATTCTGAAAATCTTTCTCAAAAATGATCATCACAATATTATTATCGGGTGTACATAAACTATCATTATCCCCATCTTGTGTTTTGGTCACTTTAATTTTTGACCTATTTTGTCTAGTTTGTATCGCATTATATATATATATATATATATATATATATATATATATATATATATATATATTTATATGACCCTTCCTTCTATATATGTTACTCTTGTCTGTAAAAAAATTCTTATTTATAGAGGAAATATTTATTTTAAGTTCCGATCCAAGCCCAAGCCCCAAGTCCAAGTCCAAGTCTTGTATATGTAATATATATTAATATAAATGCGTACTTACACAATTACATGAGATCACTCATAATTTCAAGGTTATAGAGTGATAAAATAAATTACCGTAAATGTCGGGAAGATTCCACCCTAAAAGGATTTGAAAGAATAAAATTCTTAACTCAAAACTCAAAAATGTTACATAGACAAAGAAGATAAAATAGTAAATTTGTAATCTAACGGTAATAAATATATTCTATCTAATTCTATCACGGCGATGGAAGTTTGATTCAATAAAATCCTTATCTATTATTATATGGTGCACAAGTTAATATAAATACTCGTAATTGAAATAGTTATAGATAATTGTTCCCTTCCTTCAAATGGAATTAGACTTAACACGTCAAATGGAATTAGACTTAACACTTATGACGTGTTATTAAATAGTGTAAGATTTGATACATTATATTGAATATATTCCTTCAGAAATATTATTGAGTTCTTTTTACAGTCCTTTTGTAATCGATCTTTTCGTCAATTCTATTTTTGATCCCATAAAAATATACATCTAGAAACCTCATCCTAAAATAATTTTGGCTTAATCGCCAAAATTCAAGGTGACGTATATGTAAATTTTTTCATGAAGTATTCTTATATATATATATATATATATATATATATATATATATTGGTATACTAATTAATAAGTTTATAATCATACTTTTACTATAAAAGCCCAGCTGTATGTGATCTCCTGTCAACGTACACTAATAATTTTATCCTAAAATATATTTAATAATAATTACCAAAATTCAAGTTGACATATCTATGAACTTTACAAAAGTCATTCATATCCTAAAATATATCAGTAAATATGAAATTGGTATGTCAATTAATAAGTCCACAAACTGATTTTACTATAAAAACTGAATGTAATTTTTTTCACATCCACCATCAAGATATTTTTTTTACATAGTATATTTCAAGGTAAGCAAGGTTTCCACTTACTAACTTTATATTTACAAGATTTTTCAATGTTTGACTTTATGCATTCACTATTGTAAATTAATTATTATTTTTATTTTATTTTTTGTGTAGATAAAATGAATACTTTAATCAACAATAAAGAGTTCAACGAGAAGAACGTGGTCTTCATAATGGGAGCAACGGGAACGGGAAAATCCCGTCTCTCTGTTGACCTTGCCACCCATTTTGGAGGAGAAATAATAAACTCGAACAAAATGCAAGTTTACAAGGGACTTGAAATTGTTACAAACAAGATCACACACAATGTGAAACAAGGTGTACGTCACTATTTGTTCGGTATATATATTTATTTCCAACAATACTTATATCTAATTACTACCTAGATAATTTTATAGTAGTATTTATAGATTCTAGTGAAAAATATACTTTACTATTAAAAATTATTTCTTCAATTCTGAGAAAGTTAATTGGATCACATTTTCATAGGTGTTATTGAGCCAGATTCAGACTTCACAGCAGAAATTTTTTGTTTGCAAGCTGTTGTCTACAATGAAAAAATATTGAAGACTCAACGTGTTCTGGAGGGTCAAATTTGTATATTGAAAAACTTGTGGAAGACCCTGTGTTAATGTTAAAATATAAGTATGATAGTTGCTTTTTTTGGATAGATGTTGAGCAATCAGTCTTGAACCGTACAGTTGACATGAGGGTTGATCAAATGGTCAACGCAGGTAATTTTCCTAACTATTTTATGTATCAATCAAGATATAATATCATGCAGCTATCTAAAAACTTTTCTTATATAATTTTCTTAATAGTACTTTTAGTTATCAAATCTATGTTTCACTAAATAAAACTCTTCTTTAAGTATATGTTGCATGCAGGGCTAGTGGATGAGGTGCGACAGATTTTCATTCAAGATTCAGTTACACCAAAGGAATCCGACGGTCCAATTGTGTCCCTGAAAGACAGATACTTAAGGGAAGAAACAAATACAGATGAATATGATGAATCAAAGTAGATGATTCTGATGATTCTTCAAGCTTCAATTGCAAATATCAAGCGTAATACTCATATGTTAATCTGTAACCAACTTGACAAGATTCAACGATTAATAAACGATAAAATATCGTCGCTGCATCAAATTATTGCTACGAACGTTTTCAAAGAAGATAGAAAAGAAAACATTCACGAAGCATGGAGGAATATTGTTTTGCAACCATGCCTAGATATTGTTAAAAATTTTCTCAAAAATGATCATCACAATATTATTATCGGATGTACATAAACTGTCATTATCTTCATTTTGTGTTTTGGTCACTTTAATTTTTGACCTATTTTGTACAGTTTGTATCGCATTACAAATATATACATATATGATATGAACCTTCTTTCTATATATGTTACTCTTCTCTGTAAATTTTTTTTTATTTATAGAAGAAATTTTTATTTTAAGTTCCGATCCAAGCCTAAGCCCCAAGTCCAAGTCCAAGTCTAAGTCTTGTATGTTTATATATTTTAATATAAATGTGTACGTACACAATTACATGAGATCACTCATAATGTCAAGGCAATAGAGTGAAAAAATAAATTAACGTAAATGTTCGGAAAGATTCCACCCTAAAAGGATTTGAAAGAAGAGAACTTAACTCAAAACTTAAAAATGTTACATAGACAAAGAAGATAAAATAGTAAATTTGCAATCTAACGGTTATGAATATAATCTACCTAATTCTATCACGGCAAAGGAAGCTTGATCCAATAAAATTCTTATCTATTATTATATTGTGCACAAGTTAATATATTTACTCGTAATTGAAATAGTTATCGATTATTATTCCCATCCCTTCAATGGAATTAGACTTAACACTTATGACGTGTTATTAAATAGTGCAAGATTTGACGCATTATCACTTGAATATATTCCGTCAGAAATATTGTTGAGGTCTTTTTACAATCCTTTTGTAATCGATATTTTAGTTAATTCTATTTGTGATCTCATAATAATATACATCTAGAAACGTCATCCTAAAATAATTTAAGCTTAATCGACAAAATTCAAGGTGACGTATATGTAAATTTTTTCATGAACTATTCTTATTCTAATAGAATATTTATATTGGTATACTAATTAATAAGTTTATAATCATACTTTTACTAGAAAAGCCCAGCTGTATGTGATCTCCTAACAACGCACACTAATAACTTTATCCTAAAATATATTCAATAATAATTAACAAAATTCAAGTTGACATATCTATGAACTTTTCAAAAGTCATTCTTGTCCTAAAATATATCAGTAAATATGAAATTGGTTTGTCAATTAATAAGTCCACAAATTAATTTTACCATAAAAGCTGAATGTACTTTTTTTCACATTCACCATCTAGAAAATTTTATTTTTTTACATAGTATATTCCAAGTCAAGCAAGGTTTCTACTTACTAGCTTTATATTTACAAGATTTTTCAATGTCTGACTTTATGCATTCACTATTGTAAGCTAATTTTTATTTTTATTTTATTTTTTGTGTGGATAAAATGAATACATTAATCAACAATAAAGAGTTCAACGGGAAGAAAATGATCTTCATAATGGGAGCAACCGGAACGGAAAAATTCCGTCTCTCTGTTGACCTTGCCACCCATTTTGGAGGAGAAATAATCAACTCGGACAAAATGCAAGTTTACAAGGGACCTGAAATTATTACAAACAAGACCACACACAATGAGAAACAAGGTGTACAACACTATTTGTTAGGTATATATATTTATTTCCAATAATACTTATATCTAATGACTACCTAGATAATTTTATGGTAGTAATTATAGATTCTAGTGAAAAATCTACTTTACTATTAAAAAATTATTTCATTCAATTCCGAGAAATTTAATTTGATAACATTTTGTTAGGTGAAATTGAGCCAGATTCAGACTTCACAGCAGAAGATTTTTGTTTGCAAGCTGTTGACTACATAGAAAAAATATTGAAGACTCAACGTGTTCCAATTATTGTTGGAGGGTCAAATTTGTATATTAAAAAACTTGTGGAAAACCCTGTGTTAATGTTCAAATATAAATATGATAGTTGCTTTATTTGGATAGATGTTGAGCAATCAATCTTTGTAACGACCCATTTGGTCATTTTGAATACAGAAGTTTTTTTTATTTCATAAAAGACTTCCCAATAGATTCTAAATGGATATTTTGGACTATTCGTAACTATATTGTTAAATTAGTGAAATAATTTTAATAATTTATTTAGTTGGTGATTAAAGAAAATATAATTAAAATTTATAATGGGTCACTTTAATCATTTATTATAATTAGTCATAATAATAATAATAATAATAATAATAATAATAATAATAATAATAATAATTAGGGGTTCCTATCTTGAGTTAGAAACTTAATAGGAACGGCGGCACAATCACTGAGGAGGCGGACGAGTGCTTCAGGTAAGTTTAGTATGCATATGTGAATTTGATAATTTGTGTAGATGTGGAAATTATTATAATTATAATTATATTTTGATTTGGAGAAATTGGGTATGCACATGATTGTAGTGAATATAGGAATATTTCTTTTTTTGTTAGTGTGCAAAAAGATAACAGAAATTGGAAAAATACAAAGTTGCAGACATGATGATTGGTGAGGTTACAGGTGAAACAATTAATGCTTAAAAGTTAAGGTTCCAGGGAAGGTTATTATATATTATATTTTTGTGCAATTGAACAGTAATGGTTATTTATGGATGGGGTGTTGATGTTATGGTTTATAAGCAATTGAATCATTCAATTGTTACTTTTGCTTATGTATAGGTTTTCAATTTTTTTTTAATACAAATTGTAACAGTCAATCATTAGTTAATAATTGCAATTATTATGTGATAGTCATAGAGGCTTATATCCATTATATAAATTCATTGTTGCCGTTTGAATATATATAGTTAAGTTTTGTGTATGTTTATTCTTTCGTGGTTGATATTTCATGGTAAGATATCACATTATAAATTAAATTTTAACACATTTAGATAGATGATTAAATATCAGGTGTATTGAAGTAGTTAAATTCTACTAAAATTATGCCAATTGGAGGAGTTAAGATTTACCTTAGGTTTGAACTTTAGGAAATGAATTATAAAATTAGGTGAGTTTTTGGGTCTAGGATAGACATAGAATAATATGAGTTGTTATAGACTCGTTAACTTACAAATTATGCTTATATACTTGATAGATTGGAAAGGTTCGGAGGCACTGAGGAAAAGTATTGGAGAAATAGCTTGCTTGACTTCGGTTCTTCGGTGGAGGTAGGTTATGGTTTATGCTATTTGATAGAAAACTCTTAATAGTGATTGATATCCATTGAATGATATTGTGAAGTTTTCTATGTACTTGATTGTGTGGTTATGTGGTTGTGTGGCTTGGTTGTGTGTTTTGTGATTGGTCTGAAATCCTGAGACCGTGAAATTTATATTCTTGAACCTCTTTATTGAAGTGATGCTTTGAACAAACAATGCTTGATGAAATATTATCAATGAAATAAAAAGTGGAGATAATAAATGATAAATTAATGGTATTATTGGATCGGAGTGTCACGTTACGACACGGTATAATTGAATCGGAGTGTCACATTCCGACACGATATAATTAGATTGGACTGTCACTTTACGACACGATATTCTTGGATCGGAGTGTCACGTTCCGACACAGTATTTTTGGATCGGAGTGTCACGTTCCGACACTGTAATATTAAAGGAGAAACATATTAATTAACGGTATGTACTCAATCTCAAAGAACTCAATTCCCAAAACGGTTTGGTTTGGAGGCATGAGTTCTCATGTGTGATCTTGATATTATTGACTTATTACATACTTACTTTAGTGTTGTTGACACTGGTTCATGTTGTTTGTTGCTTATCACCTGTTAAGTGTCATTGTTGATTTTATACTATTATTCATTGTGTATTAATTGCTATTTTGGGTTGACCGATGATACCTACTGAGTACATGGTGCCTCGTATTGAGGCCTACTTGTGTTTCTCTTTGTTTTCCTTTTATGGAGTGCAACAAGTATACTGGCGAATTTGACTCGCCCTCAGCTCTAGCAAGTCTCGGCATATCAGGTTCAAGGGTGAGCTATTCATTCGATCTTGGGTTGAACTCTCTCGGTCATTACCTGATGTCCTTAGTTTTCGAACACAAATTACTTTATTTCATTTATTTTGATATCTTTGATACTCTTAGACTTAGTAATTGAAAATTAGATGTCCTTGTTGTGATGACTTTCAGGTTTTGGAAAACGATAGTTAATAAGATTTTAAGCTTCCGCATTATGATTGTATTTTATAAGTTGGGGTTAAATTTGTTGGTTCCCCCACCTAGGAGATTAAGTGCGGGGTCCACTCACGATTTGATTTGGGTCGTGACAAACTTGATATCAGAGCGTTAGGTTCGGTGATTTCTTCACACAAGAACAAGTCTAGTAGAGTCTTGTGGAACGGTATTGGAACGCCTTTACTCTTTTTCCATAAAATCACACTACTTAAAAATAGTGGAAAACCACAACATTAGCTACTGCAAGTCGTTGTCATCATACAAAATTTATTTAATCAATAATCCTTATTATATAGTTGCATCTCAATTAAAATTTTATCACAAATTCTTATTATCGTTATGCTCAGTTAGCCCTTATCATCACCATAAAGTCCACCTTATCATCAATGTGACACCTTAAACTTAGTTATATCAATCAAATTCAAAGGACTAGCCCACTTTTATATGCACTTGTTACTAAAATCTTCAATTACCTTTCTACAAGTATACCCTTTGGGACTTTCTTTACACATACGCTTGTCATTCTGGTATATATCCATTTCCTTCGACCTTAAGATGAAATCAATGGTCCTCATTATAATCATCAGGATGCACTTTTCAACTTAACACACTAATACCGTATCAACCATCCACCACTAAAAGTTTCGTTATAAATAATTTTTAACTAAATCGTCAGTAGTAACAAATTAGATGAGCATGTGATACAACTTATTTTTTAAGTAGTTAGTATTCACACTTAACAATCGACGTATCCATTTTCACATACCACTAGTACCATACTATGAAAGTTCGTTAGAACCACCACCAGAACAATTCATGCCTATCGAGAATTATATTCCAATAGGTCACACATTTCTACCCATCGAATAGCTGTAAAATATTACCAAATAAGTTTCGTATCTAGCCCAAGAGATATGTATTCTTTCGTAGGTCAGGTCTATATCAAAAGTAACACACTCCATAATTCTAACCAAGTAAGCGTCGATACTATTGTAGTAATTGTGTTATGACCCTTTTTGATATACACATAATATATAAAATCGTATTAAAAATTATAACCTCAATAGGTGCAACATTACTCTTATCATTCGCTAAGCAACCCATACATGTTATGAAATATTTACTAACTGTATATTTAAAAGTTACAACATTTATTATCTAGTCATTCGTTAATCTTCCACTTTCAATAGTTGTCAAATCATTTCATGTATCGTATATAATACACAAGTACTATTTATTTTATTAGGGTAACTAACCTTACACAACCCCTTTAAATTTTTAATCATTCTAAATCTAACCACACATATTTTCCATAAGTATATCAACTCACCTTAGTACCAAATCTAACATCCCAATCATACACGAGACTAACTACTAATATGAGGAACTAGGCACGAGTCATCACATAATACATAGAGAGAGTGGAATGAAGTGATACAACTCAGAACATACGAAGGATGCACGATAGAGATTCAAAAGTGAAAATATTTTCCAAAAGTCATTATAACCTCTCAAAGATAAGAACAGACGTCTCTGCACTGATCCTCGAGACTCTACTCAGACTCGACTTGTATACACGTGAGACCTATGAACCTGGGGCTCTGAAAGCATTTTGTCACAACCCAAAAATGGACGTGATGGAACTCGTCTTATCCCACCAAGACAAGTCAGCCTAAAACTTAAAACCATTACAATAAAATGCAGAAATTTTATAGTAAGCTCAAAAATACCCCAAAAAATCTGATTGTCACGTGTACAAGTCTCTAAAGTATTACAATTGATTCAAAAGAAATACGGGTAAACCTACCACCCCAACCAAATCTCCACAACTACAACCTGCATAAAAATTAGCCCAACCTAAAAGCTCACAGTTCACATAACACTTAGCTCAACAACACTAAGACAAATTACATATCCTCCACAACAACACTTTGACAAATTACATATCCTCAATAACAACAACACTTCAACAAATTACATATCCTCAACAAGAACACTTAGAAAAATTACATATCCTCCACAACAACACTTTGACAAATTACATATCATCAACAACAACACTTCAACAAATTATATATCCTCAACAACAACACTTCAATAAATTACATATCCTCAACAATAAGCTCAGTATTCATCAATCACAAATTTCGCAGAAAGGCTTTCACAAGATCAACAAAACACAATATCAAGTTCACTAATGATAAGTATGTGCAATACAATGGAATGCAATGTCAATTATAATGATGCATGTTTGACCTAGTGATACACACCCGCTGTCTCTTAGTTCGGGACCCATGGGGGACATATATATCCATGCATCTGTCGCGGCGCACGACACGATCCTCGATAATACTAACCATCGCGGTGTGCGATACGTCCCTCGAAATAAAGTATCTATCGCGGCGCACGATACGTCCCTCAAAATTGTACATCCTTTTTAAGTTCTCATTCTTTCTCAATGCACATAATACTTGTCACAACTATATCTCAGAACAATGCAAATGACATGTTCACACAAATAACGAGGAGATGACTATTTTCATAACACTGCACAATTCACAACAACATCAACAATGATTCAACAAGTTCTTTCAATCCATTCTCCATTATCAACACATCACACACAAACAATTATTCACATTGCCTTTTTATTACCCTTTGTTTTCATCGTTAGAATTAATCAATGTGGACAAGTCAACCCATCACCAAGTCCCATTACTCCCAAACATATACTACAAAGAAATACACGCATTCCATACACTTAACAAGGGTTCAGAGATCCACTTGCCTCAATTAGTAGAACAATGACTCCAGAACTTGAGCCTTTCTCTTTCGGTTGACATCCAAATCAATACAATCTATTCAAATAGATGACCACAATTAGATTTCAAAATTAACAACCACATTACTATAGGTCTAGCCTATACCCAAAAACTCACTCAATTATTTATAATCAAATTCATGAGTCTTAATGGACATTAACTTGTCAATTCTCATATTTTCCATGTTTCAAGCCTAGGGTTAAATCTTATTCCTCTATATGTAATTCTAACAAAATAAATAAATAAATTCTAATAGTACTAACAATTTTCCACCGAATTGTGATGGCAGCAAGATGAATCCAAATTGAATTCTTTTTTTTCCTAATCTAAATTCCTTAATGGTAATCATTATCCAATAATGGCTAATGATTAACCAATCTTCAACAACCCTTTATAGCCCCCAAATTTCCATCGTCACCCATCCCATATTTTCAACTTAATTCACCAAATGAAATTTAACAATAATTCATTCAATATTCTAGATATCAATACATATTATATAACGGTATTTACTATTCAATAGAAATTTGAGTAATCAAAAATTGAAGATTTAGAACAGTTACCCGTTTGCTCTCAACTTGGTGATGCCGCACCCTTCGTCCATTTTTTTTTCTCCCTTTCTATTTTTTTCTAAAATTATTTATATATTAAAAGTGAAAAGACCTATTACTTATTTTAATATATATGGGTTAAGTAATATAGGGTTTTAAATAAAATTTCAGATTTGACTCCTTATTATCAACTAAATTAATTATTTTATAAATATTCGTCAATTAACTAACCGCAATTAAATAAATAGTTTAAAATTTTCAAATCAACTTTACCAACTGATCAAAAATAGCTCGGGGCAACTACGCGAGAAGGGTAAAAATACTAATTTTACAAGTATTTACAAAAATGACCTTTTGAGTCATTACATTATCCACCACTAAAAACCATGTTCGTCCTCGAACATATACAAGAAGATAGAAGAATAACCAACGTTACCAAAAGCTTTAGGTATAATTTTCAGAGTCAATGTTTTTTCTCTCCAAGTGGGATCATCCTTAAGACCATTCCATCTAGAGTAATTATCAAAAATTGAACTTACGAATCAAAATTTAGAAGATCTACAAATCAAGAGTGATTATCAAGCCACAAAGTAACCCATGAAACTCAATCTAAGGTGAAACCCGTTGGACCATATCACAACCATCGTGATGAATATTTTCTCACATAACCAAGATAAAATTCTGTATCGATATCGACTATAACCGGAAGTGAACTTGAACCAATCACCACACACTCATAATGTGTAAATCATCAAAAATATTATAAAGATTCCCTTTTCACAACATAATCTTTTCACGAGCTTAAGCTATAAAAATTTGATCTTTGGACATCAGGTACTCATCAAGGGAGAATCAAACTTATGTAACCCAAAGAAGAACAAGATCGAGTAAACATCCAACAAACGATATACTCCAAAATGCAGAATCTCTACCAACACTTTTAGACAATTGTAACTCTTTCATTTATAGTAGCTCTTATATAAGTTTTCATAAGTAAGGTTGTGCGTGTAGAATCACTAGTATACTTTAACCATCCCAAACAACACCAAATCTACCATAATTGAAATGAACAAGTCTAACAAAGGGTGACATCCTACCAAGAGGACAATCACAAGATCGTTACACCCGATCCACCACTAGAGATTCACCCATTGATTTGAGAACACGTGTGGGTATAGGTAGAGAAACACACTCCAAATCATATCCAAAACGAAGTAAATTTTCATATAAGAATATACAGAAACAAACCCGAATAACACTAGATACTTCATCCATAGTGACCATATCGAATGTTCTCATTCATATGACTCTATTTCTTTAATTGTTCTAGTTACCCACCCAAAAACTCAATCTTTGAAAAAGTCGATGATAACTTTCTAGTAAGTTTGTACCGAACTAGTTCACATCTCACAGTCATATCTAAACTCAAAGACAAAAATCAATGAATTCTTCAACTATAAACCAAGGGCTTATATGAGAGATCTTATTCTTCCACTTTCTTAATTCTTTCCATGACACAAAATTCTAAATATCTTGAACCCTTCAATACACCGGACTCTTGTTCCTTTTGTTGACTCACTCATCAATCTTATTCTTTGGCCAGAACACCTAACATTTTTATATTATCCTTAAAATATATAAAAACTTTAAATGAAATCCTTCCTTAGTCCCTTTAAAAATCGAAATAACACACTTTTTAACTCAAAACATATACCAGCCCTTTCAAATGCACAATATCTAATGTGATCGATCATTTCTTACCTTACAATACCTTGACAAAACACACTACCACAAATCTAAACTCACCGTGAAAATTTTGAATTTTGAATCCAACTATGTAACCCAATTCCTTTATCTATGAACATTAGCTCAAAAAAAGTCCTTTCATACTCATTATCAATTTCAAAATGACAAAAGAACTAATCATCATACTCGAGCTGAACGTCCTTACACTCCTTTCTCAAGGTTTATTAAATAGTTCTTTTTAAATGTAACAACCCTAAAAATGAATAAGATAAATGCTTAAGGTGTCAAGAATGCTTGCGATTAGACCATGGTTCACATAGATTGATACGCGTAGAACCAGACCTCAGAGCCCTTACTACGGGAAAGCAAACTAACTTGGGGAGTTAGTTGAGCTTGGAAAGGTTGAAACCAACCAATTAAGGCTCTCGAAAATGAAGATTTAATCGAATGAGTCTTTACCGGACTTAAAAAGAAGAAATCTTAAGTTTTGAGGGTCTAGGGGTAAAATGGTCTTTTACCAGGCTAAGGGTAATATCGTAATTACCATAAATTTATAATCAATTAATTATTTAATAAGATGGAGGGACAATTTGGGGAGAGAGAGCCGAAATTGAGCTCTTGAAGTGGAGTCTTGCTCCACCCGGGTTCGAACCTAGGTGGAAGCAATGATTTAAATTGTTTTTATCTAAGATTGATAAATTAATTTAATTAATTAATATTTATTATCTGATTTAAGAAAAAGGAAAATCAGATTTTAAATATTAGGGAGAATGCTAAATTGACTAAGTCATTATCTAAGCCTAAACAACTTCACACGTTTCACTCTCTCACGATCTCTCTCTCACGTTTCATCACCTCTTTCACGTTACTCTCTGCCTGCACAACAACAAGAACTGAAATTATATTAAGAGTTCTTCACACTTGAAGAATTCACATGAAATTTTAAGAAAAACAAAGTAACAAAAACGTTAAGGCAAAGAGAAGTTGTCCGTCGAGTGGTGTGGACGTTGAGGAAGCTTGGACTGATTTTGGAGAGGGTTTTGGGCAGCAACTTCACGTTTGAACAAGCAAATTAAGGTATGGATTTCTTCTCTCTTGGTCCCTTTCCCAAGAGACCCCTAAAGATTCAAGATATTCATTCCGAAAACTAGGATTTGTTCCCCTTTACATGTCCCTGTCACTAGCTCCCAATGATCGTAGGTTGGGTTTTGTTTGCTGGTAGATTTAGATATGTGTGATGTTTTTGTGTTGAATGTGAATATGTTTATGTACGTGAAATCACAAAAAAATGACAACCAATGTGTGATCGAAAAAAATGATGTGTGTGTGTGCACGTTGGCAGTGAATGTACTCACTGTTGGAAGTATGAATTAACATGTTCAATCCTTGTATTTTATGTGCTAAAGTTGTACACAACGTGATGTTCATATGGGGTGTGAGGTTACTGATTTTGGGTGAAAACGCTTGACTAATGTAAACCCTAAACTACAACTAACTATACACTAAATGCTTGGTGAAATGCCCTAAGAAACTAACATGAAAAGGTTGATGATAGGAAGCTAAAGTTGGGATTAAATTTCCAGATTGGTGTACTCTAGTTTCGGTCAAAAATAAGGCTAAGAATCTGGTTTTTTAAAATGAAAATAAAATAAGTGAGGTCAATGGGAATTGAACCCAAGATCTCACATGTTAAGGAGGCTAAAAACGTGAAGGGGGTTAAGGGGAATCGAACCCGCTTGGCTACTGTAAATTCGCAAAAAGGAAATGAAAAATGGGGCTGTGGGGAATCGAACTCGGTTACTGGAGGAGAAAGGAGAGAACAAAATAATTTAAGTAAATAAATGGGAGGCGTGGGAATCGAACCCACGACCTCCAGGTTGCGAAGGAGAGAAGAGAAATTAAAGAAAAAGAAAGTGTGAGGCGTGGGAAATGAACCCACGACCTCAGGGATAGAAAGGGAGGAGCAAAATTAATTAAGAAAATGAAGTGAGGTTGTGGGGGCTCGATCCCACTACCTCACTGCCAAAACGCTTAGCCAAGCGAAATTTAATAAAAAAAAAATAATAGGAGGCTGTGGGGGTTCGAACCCACCACCTCACAGCCTCTAACGAAATTAAAAGAAATAATAAGGAGGCTGCGGGGGTTGGAACCCACAACCTCCCCATTTACCCAGCGAAATAAATAACAAAATAAAAGAGGCTGTGGGGGTTTGATCCCACAACCTCTTGATTTAGGCGAAATGGGACTATAATATTTTAATGAAAAATAAAAAGGGGTTTTGGGGGTTCGAACCCACAACCCTTTGGCCAACTTACGAAGAAAACCAAGTCGAAAACTAATGATACAATGTAAATGTTGGGGTTCAATTTAGAGTCCCAATATCATAGAGATTAAAAATAAAATCAATGAAAAATGTAAATGTTATCCAAGTGATTCGAACTTGGGTTTCCTTGCCCAAACTTCCGTATTAATACAAAAGTCATACGTGAATAAAATATCCAAGAATAATGCCACCTACTTAGATCAAAATCAAGATCTTGGCATATATACAAGATACATAAGTCTTGTACTACATAATCTTAGGAATGTATGAATCACTTAACGAATTATGAATGAAGCCTCACGGCTTGTGTGTATAGACTCATAAGTCTAGCATACATTTTAAAGAAGTGAACCTAAAATGTATGTAATGAAAGGATGTAACCCTAGAAGGGTTAAGTATGAGTGTAAAACACACTAAATGGCCTAGTGCATTGACATACGATGAAATGATTATTATGTAATGAAATGACGAAACCCTAGAAAGGTTAAGTAAGAGTGTGAAACACACAAATGGCCAAGTATATTGGCATATGATGAAATGAACATTTACGTAAACTGGGGTGAGTAATTATGAAGAGCAAATGTGCTAATGTTAATGAATGTGGTGACAACATGATATGAGGCTAATGTAAAAGATGAGAACAATCTCAAATGAGCCTTAGTATATGTTACCAAAACGTACTCACCTATGAGAGTGTAAAGTTAATGAAGAGACCAGTCTCTATGAACACTCTAATGAAAGTATTGAGATTAACACACTTAATACTAATGATAAGATGAGAAATCATCTAATGAGCTATGATGTCCTCATACTAGAAGCCAACTTCCATGACGTATGAGTTGAACGTAATGGAACTTTATACTGAGCACAGATAGACTAGCTATGAGCGGTGATGCATTCTTTAGGAAAGGGCGGAGGTTCACGTAACTCTCATGAGATGATACTGTCCGGCTTGCCGGGTATGGGTCTCCTTATATCTCCTGGTCTTCGAACCTATACTGCCAATATAGAGATCTGGCGGGGTTAAATTCCCATGCACGCTAGCATGTTTTTGGGTAACTTTGGCCGGTATTCCACCTCTTTTCGGTGTAGGGGAGACACTGGATTTCATGATGCTCACATGATCTATGTCGGTTAAAGATAAAGTTCCCAATGAATGAATGAGGCCAGCCTCAAATGAAGAACATAATGAAATGAATGATACCAAAGGTGTTAGGATAAGATAATCAAGAGGTGAGCTAGACTCAGGTAATGACACTAGGTTATTCTTCTTCATTGCACAGCGAACCCAATGAAAGTCTTAAGCTACACCCTAGGTATAACTGGTGTTTACACTGGCCTATGAATGAAATGAAATGAAGTACGTATGAATGAATGAAGCAGACTCTTTTTTTACTAATGAAGACTCCCTAGTTGAGGTCCCATATGTTGAGCCCTCATTCTGGGAAGTCTTAATGTTAAGTCCATGATGCCAAGGTCTCATGGCATATGAATGAATGATATGAAAGCTGTTATGTGCTATATACAATATGATATGTGCTTTGTGCAAGATGTTATGTGCTGTGTGCAGTATGATAATTATGATGATGCATGTTACTCTCATGGCATGACTTTCCTAATCCAAATTTGGAAAGCTCACTGACTTTCCTAATCCAAATTTGGAAAGTTCACTGACTTTCTTAATCCAAATTTGGAAGGTTCACTAACTTTCCTAATCTCAATTTGGCAAGCCACTGACTTGACTTTCCATAATCATGTTGTTAGGAAAGAGCTATCTTTTCTCATGCATGTCCTTGGTGTGTGCTTGCATATACCCATACTTAGTACAAGTGTGTACTAACCCTATACAACTCTACAATTTTAGGTGCAGGCACAGGTGGACGCTACAGCTACAGGTTGACGCTGAACCTATCCGGACATCGAGCATTCATCCGGACTTGGTAGGTCCTCATGCATTTCGAGGATGTCTACTGTTATTATCTAAATTAGATGTAGGCTTTAGCTAGTGGGGCATGTCCCACTAGTGTTTTATTTCCCATTTCATTTCAGACATTGTATTGGTGCCATTTTGGCAAGTACATCTTTATTACTATATTACAGTATTTCTGTCATTTGATGATCTTAATATTAGATGGTTGATGGTGAACAATTATGTATTAATGAGAATGTTTAATAAGTAAGTTAAGAAACACAAAAGTTTCAAATTTTCCGCTAAAATTAACCTAGATAAAGTAAGAATGACATATGTAGTCTTGTCTGCGACCTCTGAGAGGTCAACGACGCCGGTCTCGTCTGGGGTCTAGATTCTGGTCGTGACAAAGTTGGTATCAGAGCACTAGGTTAAATTCTGAGAATAATGAGTTCACATCAACCACATTGAGTAGTTTCTAAGTCATGGTAGTGAAGTGCACCACTTTCCTGGATTAAAGACTGCATGATGCGTAGGAAAATTTCCCTTCTTCTAATCTTATCGTGCTTTTCCTAATGTCTAATTTCTTGGTGTTATTAGCGTGTCTACCATCAATTCTTATTGTTTTTAGAGAATGAATACTAGGAGAACCATTGGTCAGAGGAGAGGAGGTGCAGCTGCTGGGAACAATCAGGTTCCACCCCAGGCTCCAGCTGAAGGAGTGGATATACCAGTTAACCCAGCTGGGTTGACTGATTCTGAGGTGAGGGCATCTCTGGCCCAGATGGCACAGGCCATTACTATGCAGGCCCAGGCTATAACTGCCCAGGTCAACCGGCAGGATGTTCAGAGGGAGAACCCACCGGTTCGTAGCATGGCTGACAGGCTGAGAGACTTCACGAGGATGAATCCTCCCATTTTCACAGGGTCTAAGACTTCAGAGGACCCCCAGGAGTTTGTGGACGATGTAAATAAGATTCTGGTGGCTATGGGGGCCACAGATACTGAGAAGGCTGAGCTAGCTTCCTATCAGCTCAAGGATGTGGCACAGACTTGGTGCAAGATGTGGCAGGATAGCCGAGCTTTGGGCGGAGTTCCAGTCACTAGGGAGCTGTTTAAGACAGCCTTTCTGGAGAGATTCTTTCCCAGAGAGATGAGGGAAGCCAAGGTTGAGGAGTTCATCAACCTTAAGCAAGGATCTATGATAGTCAGGGAGTATTCCCTGAAGTTTGTGAAATTATCCAGGTATGCCACTTCTCTTGTGTCTAACAGTAGAGACGAGATGAGTAGGTTTTTGACAGGGATTGCTGAGGATCTCGAGGAGGAGTATAGGACAGCTATGCTGCATGACAGCATGGACCTTTCTAGGCTTATGGTCCATGTCCCGCAAGTGGAGGAAAGTAGGAAGAGGAAGCACACTAGGGCAGGGAACAGGTCAAGACAAGATGAGGAGAACTTTTCAAGGAAGAGTAGTGCTGGAATCAGGGATAAGCCCAGGTTTAAGAAGGGACTCTCCCACCAAGGGGAGTCAAGTTCATCTAAGGGTCGATATGATAGGGATTCCGAGACCAGAGTTAAGAGGAAAAATGGAGTAGATACATCTCAGGAGAGGCCACCTTGCAGGAAGTGTGGCAAACTGCATGGAGGAGAGTGTATGATGGGCACTGACTCTTGTTACAGTTGTGGCAAACCGGGTCACATGGTGAAGGATTGTCCGAATAGGAGAAGTCAAGAACAAGGGAAAGAGAGAGTTCAGCCTAATGGTCCAAGTGAAGAGGCTCCAAGGAGGCAACGATTCTTCACACTCAAGTCTAGGGGTGCAGGGGAAGGCACTTCTGATGAAGCCTCGGGTGCGTAGCCTTAATTAGTCTTTCATATATTTGACTGTGTATGGTGTTTATGCACTAGTATGAGGTTAATATGTTTGAGTCATCATGTTGATTGCTGATTTGTATGACTTATATGTTGACTTATGTTGTATGCTTTGCTGAGACTAGTTTAGGAAAGAATTCCTTAGTCTATTAATGTGAAGCTACTAGTAGGTTTCAAGGATGTGCACCATCATGTTAATATGTGAATCAGATATTCACCAATGGGAGTATTGAATTACTTATGTATGCGTATGTTCTATAGATGACTTACTTATTGTTAGTAAAGAGTAGTGTCATTCGGGGACGAATGTTCCTAAGGGGGGGATAATGTAACAACCCTAAAAATGAATAAGATAAATGCTTAAGGTGTCAAGAATGCTTGCGATTAGACCAAGGTTCACACGGATTGATACGCGTAGAACCAGAACTCAGAACCCTTACTACGGCCAAGCCAACTAACTTGGGGAGTTAGTTGAGCTTGGAAAGTTTGGAACCAACCAAGTAAGGCTCTCGAAAACGAAGATTTAATCGAATGAGTCTTTACCGGACTTAAAAAGAAGAAATCTTAAGTTTTGAGGGTCTAGGGGTAAAATGGTCTTTTACCAGGCTAAGGGTAATATCGTAATTACCATAAATATATAATTAATTAATTATTTAATAAGATGGAGGGATAATTTGGGGAGAGAGATCCAAAATTGAGCTCTTGAAGTGGAGTCTTGCTCCACCCGGGTTCGAACCTAGGTGGAAGCAATGATTTAAATTGTTTTTATTTAAGATTGATAAATTAATTTAATTAATTAATATTTATTAGCTGATTTAAGAAAAAGGAAAATCAGATTTTAAATATTAAGGAGGGTCCTAAATTGACTAAGTCATTATCTAAGCCTAAACAACTTCACACGTTTCACTCTCTCACGATCTCTCTCTCACATTTAATCACCTCTTTCACGTACTCTCTACCTACACAACAACAAGAACTGAAATTATATTAAGATTTCTTCACACTTGAAGAACTCACATGAAATTAAGAAAAACAAAGTAACAAAAACGTTAAGGCAAAGAGAAGTTGTCCGTCGAGTGGTGTGGACGTTGAGGAAGCTTGGACTGATTTTGGAGAGGGTTTTGGGCAGCAACTTCACGTTTGAACAAGCAAATTAAGGTATGGGTTTCTTATCTCTTGGTCCCTTTCCCAAGAGACCCCTTAAGATTCAAGATATTCATTCCGAAAACTAGGATTTGTTCCCCTTTGCATGTCCCTGTCACTAGCTCCCAATGATCGTAGGTTGGGTTTTGTTTGCTGGTAGATTTAGATATGTGTGATGTTTTTGTGTTGAATGTGAATATGTTTATGTACGTGAAATCACAAAAAAATGACAACCAATGTGTGATAGAAAAAAATGACTCACTGTTGGAAGTATGAATTAACATGTTCAATCCTTGTATTTTATGTGCTAAAGTTGTACACAATGTGATGTTCATATGGGGTGTGAGGTTACTGATTTTGGGTGAAAATGCTTGACTAATGTAACCCCTAAACTACACCTAACTATACACTAAATGCTTGGTGAAATGCCCTAAGAAACTAACATGAAAAGGTTGATGAAAGGAAGCTAAAGTTGGGATTAAATTTCCAGATTGGTGTACTCTAGTTTCGGTCAAAAATAAGGCTAAGAATCTGGTTTTTTAAAATGAAAATAAAATAAGTGAGGTCAATGGGAATTGAACCCAAGACCTCACATGTTAAGGAGGCTAAAAACGTGAAGGGGGTTAAGGGGAATCGAACCCGCTTGGCTACTGTAAATTCGCAAAAAGGAAATGAAAAATGGGGCTATGGGGAATCGAACACGGTTACTGGAGGAGAAAGGAGAGAACAAAATAATTTAAGTAAATAAATGGGAGGCGTGGGAATCGAACCCACGACCTCCAGGTTGCGAAGGAGAGAAGAGAAATTAAAGAAAAAGAAAGTGTGAGGCGTGGGAAATGAACCCACGACCTCAGGGATAGAAAGGGAGGAGCGAAATTAATTAAGAAAATGAAGTGAAGCTGTGGGGGCTCGATCCCACAACCTCACTGCCAAAACGCTTAGCCTAGCGAAATTTAATAAAAAAAATAAAATAGGAGGCTGTGGGGGTTCGAACCCACCACCTCACAGCCTCTAGCGAAATTAAAAGAAATAATAAGGAGGCTGTGGGGGTTCGAACCCACAACCTCCCCATTTCCCCAGCGAAATAACTAACAAAATAAAAGAGGCTGTGGGGGTTTGATCCCACAACCTCTTGATTTAGGCGAAATGGGACAATAGTATTTTAATGAAAAATAAAAAGGGGTTGTGGGGGTTCGAACCCATA
Organism: Solanum sitiens; assembly: GCA_016801875.1. Lineage (NCBI taxonomy): Eukaryota > Viridiplantae > Streptophyta > Magnoliopsida > Solanales > Solanaceae > Solanum > Solanum sitiens. The sequence continues at coordinate 2,489,149 of JABWTJ010000071.1, forward strand.
ACCCTTCGGCCAACTTACGAAGAAAACCAAGTAGAAAACTAATGATACAATGTTAATGTTGGGGTTCAATTTAGAGTCCCAATATCATGGAGATTAAAAATAAAATCAATAAAAAATGTAAATGTTATCCAAGTGATTCGAACTTGGGTTTCCTTGCCCAAACTTTCGTATTGATACAAAAGTCATACGTGAACAAAATATCCAAGAATAATGCCACCTACTTAGATCGAAATGAAGATCTTGGCATATATATACAAGATACATAAGACTTGTACTACATAATCTTAGGAATGTATGAATCACTTAACGAATTATGAATGAAGCCTCACTGCTTGTGTGTATAGACTTATAAGTCAAGCATATATTTTAAAGAAGTGAACCTAAAATGTATGTAATGAAAGGATGTAACCCTAGAAGGGTTAAGTATGAGTGTAAACACACTAAATGTCCTAGTGCATTGGCATACGATGAAATGATTATTATGTAATGAAATGACGAAACCCTAGAAGGGTTAAGTAAGAGTGTGAAACTGACAAATGGCCAAGTATATTGGCATATAATGAAATGAACATTCACATAAAATGGGGTAAGTAATTATGAAGAACAAATGTGCTAATGTTAATGAATGTGGTGACAACATGATATGAGGCTAATGTAAAAGATGAGAACAATCTCAAATGAGCCTAAGTATATGTTACCAAAACGTACTCACCTATGAGAGTGTAAAGTTAATGAAGAGACCAGTCTCTATGAACACTCTAATGAAAGTATTGAGATTAACACACTTAATACTAATGATGAGATGAGAAATCATCTAATGAGCTATGATGTCCTCATACTAGAAGCCAGCTTCTATGACGTATGAGTTGAATGTAATGGAACTTTATACTGAGCACGGATAGACTAGCTATGAGCGGTGATGCCTTCTTTAGGGAAGGGCGGAGGTTCACGTAACTCTCATGAGATGAGACTGTCCGGCTTGCCGGGTATGGGTCTCCTTATATCTTCTGGTCTTCGAACCTATACTGGCAATATAGGGATGTGGCGGGGTTAAATTCCCATGTACGCTAGCATGTTTTTGGGTCACTTTGGCCGGTGATTCCACTTTTTTTCGGTGTGGGGGAGACACTGGATTTCATGATGCTCACATGATCTATGTCGGTTAAATGAAGCACATAATGAAATGAATGATACCAAAGGTGTTAGGATAGGATAATCAAGAGGTGAGCTAGACTCAGGTAATTACACTAGGTTATTCTTCCTCATTGCACAGCGAACCCGATGAAAGTCTTAAGCTACACCCTAGGTATAGCTGGTGTTTACACTGGCCTATGAATGAAATGAAATGAAGTACGTATGAATGAATGAAGCAGACTCTGTGTTTGCTAATGAAGACTCCCTAGTTGAGGTCCCATATGTTGAGCCCTCATTCTGGGAAGTCTTAATGTTAAGTCCATGATTCTAAGGTCTCATGGCATATGAATGTATGATATGAAAGATGTTATGTGCTATATGCAATATGATATGTGCTATGTGTAAGATGTTATGTGCTGTGTGCAGTATGATAATTATGATGATGCATGTTACTCTCATGGCATGACTTTCCTAATCCAAATTTGGAAAGCTCACTGACTTTCCTAATCCAAATTTGGAAAGCTCACTGACTTTCCTAATCCAAATTTGAAAGGTTCACTAACTTTCCTAATCTCAATTTGGCAAGTCCACTGACTTGACTTTCCATAATCATGTTGTTAGGAAAGAGCTATCTTTTCTCATGCATGTCCTTGGTGTGAGCTTGCATATACCCATACTTAGTACAAGTGTGTACTAACCCTATACAACTCTACAATTTTAGGTGCAGGCACAGGTGGACGCTAGAGCTCCAGGTTGACGCTGAAGCTATCTGGACATCGAGCATTCATCCGAACTTGGTAGGTCCTCATGCATTTCGAGGATGTCTACTGTTATTTTCTAGCTTAGATGTAGGCTTTAGCTAGTGGGGCATGTCCCACTATTGTTTCATTTCCCATTTCATTTCAGACATCGTATTGGTGCCATTTTGGCAAGTATATCTTTATTACTATATTACAGTATTTCTGTCATTTGATGATCTTAATATTAGATGGTTGATGGTGAACAATTATGTATTAATGAGAATGTTTAATAAGTAAGTTAAGAAACACAAAAGTTTCAAATTTTCCGCTAAAATTAACCTAGATGAAGTAAGAATGACGTATGTAGTCTTGTCTGCGACCTCTGAGAGGTCAACGACGCCGGTCTCGTCTAGGGTCTAGATTCCGGTCGTGAGAAAGTTGGTATCATAGTACTAGGTTAAATTCCGAGAATAATGAGTTCACATCAACCACATTGAGTAGTTTCTAAGTCATGGTAGTGAAGTGCACCACTTTCCTGGATTAAAGACTGCATGATGCGTAGGAAAATTTCCCTTCTTCTAATCTTATCGTGCTTTTCCTAATGTCTAATTTCTTGGTGTTATGAGCATGTCTACCATCAATTCTTATTGTTTTCAGAGAATGAATACTAGGAGAACCATTGGTCAGAGGAGAGGAGGTGCAGCTGCTGGGAACAATCAGGTTCCACCCCAGGCTCCAGCTGAAGGAGTGGATATACCAGTTAACCCAGCTGGGTTGACTGATTCTGAGGTGAGGGCATCTCTGGCCCAGATGGCACAGGCCATTACTATGCAGGCCCAGGCTATGACTGCCCAGGTCAACCGGCATGATGTTCAGAGGGAGAACCCACCAGTTCGTAGCATGGCTGACAGGCTGAGAGACTTCACGAGGATGAATCCTCCCATTTTCACAGGGTCTAAGACTTCAGAGGACCCCCAGGAGTTTGTGGACGATGTAAATAAGATTCTGGTGGCTATGGGGGCCACAGATACTGAGAAGGCTGAGCTAGCTTCCTATCAGCTGAAGGATGTGGCACAGACTTGGTGCAAGGTGTGGCAGGATAGCCGAGCTTTGGGCGGAGTTCCAGTCACTAGGGAGCTGTTTAAGACAGCCTTTCTGGAGAGATTCTTTCCCAGAGAGATGAGGGAAGCCAAGGTTGAGTAGTTCATCAACCTTAAGCAAGGATCTATGATAGTCAGGGAGTATTCCCTGAAGTTTGTGAAATTATCCAGGTATGCCACTTCTCTTGTGTCTAACAGTAGAGACGAGATGAGTAGGTTTTTGACAGGGATTGCTGAGGATCTCGAGGAGGAGTGTAGGACAGCTATGCTGCATGACAGCATGGACCTTTCTAGGCTTATGGTCCATGTCCAGCAAGTGGAGGAAAGCAGGAAGAGGAAGCACACTAGGGCGGGAACAGGTCAAGACAAGATGAGGAGAACTTTTCAAGGAAGAGTAGTGCTGGAATCAGGGATAAGCCCAGGTTTAAGAAGGGACTCTCCCACCAAGGGGAGTCAAGTTCATCTAAGAGTCGATATGATAGGGATTCCGAGACCAGAGTTAAGAGGAAAAATGGAGTAGATACACCTCAGGAGAGGCCACCTTGCAGGAAGTGTGGCAAACTGCATGGACGAGAGTGTATGATGGGCACTGACGCTTGTTACAGTTGTGGCAAACCGGGTCACATGGTGAAGGATTGTCCGAATAGGAGAAGTCAAGAACAAGGGAAAGAGAGAGTTCAGCCTATTGGTCAAAGTGAAGAGGCTCCAAGGAGGCAACGATTCTTCGCACTCAAGTCTAGGGGTGCAGGGGAAGGCACTTCTGATGAAGCCTCGGGTGCGTAGCCTTAATTAGACTTTCATATATTTGACTGTGTATGGTGTTTATGCACTAGTATGAGGTTAATATGTTTGAGTCATCATGTTGATTGCTGATTTGTATGACTTATATGTTGACTTATGTTGTATGCTTTGCTGAGACTAGTTTAGGAAAGAATTCCTTAGTCTATTAATGTGAAGCTACTAGTAGGTTTCAAGGATGTGCACCATCATGTTAATATGTGAATCAGATATTCACCAATGGGAGTATTGAATTACCTATGTATGCGTACGTTCTATAGATGACTTACTTATTGTTAGTAAAGAGTAGTGTCATTCGGGGACGAATGTTCCTAAGGGGGGGATAATGTAACAACCCTAAAAATGAATAAGATAAATGCTTAAGGTGTCAAGAATGCTTGCGATTAGACCAAGGTTCACACGGATTGATACGCGTAGAACCAGAACTCAAAACCCTTACTACGGCCAAGCCAACTAAATTGGGGAGTTAGTTGAGCTTGGAAAGGTTGGAACCAACCAAGTAAGGCTCTCGAAAACGAAGATTTAATCGAATGAGTCTTTACCGGACTTAAAAAGAAGAAATCTTAAGTTTTGAGGGTCTAGGGGTAAAATGGTCTTTTACCAGGCTAAGGGTAATATCGTAATTACCATAAATATATAATTAATTAATTATTTAATAAAATGGAGGGACAATTTGGGGAGAGAGATCCGAAATTGAGCTCTTGAAGTGGAGTCTTGCTCCACCCGGGTTCGAACCTAGGTGGAAGCAATGATTTAAATAATTTTTATTTAAGATTGATAAATTAATTTAATTAATTAATATTTATTAGCTGATTTAAGAAAAAGTAAAATCAGATTTTAAATATTAAAGAGGGTCCTAAATTGACTAAGTCATTATCTAAGCCTAAACAACTTCACACGTTTCACTCTCTCACGATCTCTCTCTCACGTTTCATCACCTCTTTCACGTACTCTCTGCCTACACAACAACAAGAACTGAAATTATATTAAGAGTTCTTCACACTTGAATAACTCACATGAAATTTTAAGAAAAACAAAGTAACAAAAACGTTAAGGCAAAGAGAAGTTGTCCGTCGAGTGGTGTGGACGTTGAGGAAGCTTGGACTGATTTTGGAGAGGGTTTTGGGCAGCAACTTCACGTTTGAACAAGCAAATTAAGGTATGGGTTTCTTATCTCTTGGTCCCTTTCCCAAGAGACCCCTTAAGATTCAAGATATTCATTCCGAAAACTAGGATTTGTTCCCCTTTGCATGTCCCTGTCACTAGCTCCCAATGATCGTAGGTTGGGTTTTGTTTGCTGGTAGATTTAGATATGTGTGATGTTTTTGTGTTGAATGTGAATATGTTTATGTACGTTAAATCACAAAAAAATGACAACCAATGTGTGATAGAAAAAAATGACTCACTGTTGGAAGTATGAATTAACATGTTCAATCCTTGTATTTTATGTGCTAAAGTTGTACACAATGTGATGTTCATATGGGGTGTGAGGTTACTGATTTTGGGTGAAAATGCTTGACTAATGTAACCTCTAAACTACACCTAACTATACACTAAATGCTTGGTGAAATGCCCTAAGAAACTAACATGAAAAGGTTGATGAAAGGAAGCTAAAGTTGGGATTAAATTTCCAGATTGGTGTACTCTAGTTTCGGTCAAAAATAAGGCTAAGAATCTGGTTTTTTAAAATGAAAATAAAATAAGTGAGGTCAATGGGAATTGAACCCAAGACCTCACATGTTAAGGAGGCTAAAAACGTGAAGGGGCTTAAGGGGAATCGAACCCGCTTGGCTACTGTAAATTCGCAAAAAGGAAATGAAAAATGGGGCTGTGGGGAATCGAACACGGTTACTGGAGGAGAAAGGAGAGAACAAAATAATTTAAGTAAATAAATGGGAGGCGTGGGAATCAAACCCACGACCTCCAGGTTGCGAAGGAGAGAAGAGAAATTAAAGAAAAAGAAAGTGTGAGGCGTGGGAAATGAACCCACGACCTCAGGGATAGAAAGGGAGGAGCGAAATTAATTAAGAAAATGAAGTGAAGCTGTGGGGGCTCGATCCCACAACCTCACTGCCAAAACGCTTAGCCTAGCGAAATTTAATAAAAAAAATAAAATAGGAGGCTGTGGGGGTTCGAACCCACCACCTCACAGCCTCTAGCGAAATTAAAAGAAATAATAAGGAGGCTGTGGGGGTTCGAACCCACAACCTCCCCATTTCCCCAGCGAAATAACTAACAAAATAAAAGAGGCTGTGGGGGTTTGATCCCACAACCTCTTGATTTAGGCGAAATGGGACAATAGTATTTTAATGAAAAATAAAAAGGGGTTGTGGGGGTTCGAACCCACAACCCTTCGGCCAACTTACGAAGAAAACCAAGTAGAAAACTAATGATACAATGTTAATGTTGGGGTTCAATTTAGAGTCCCAATATCATGGAGATTAAAAATAAAATCAATAAAAAATGTAAATGTTATCCAAGTGATTCGAACTTGGGTTTCCTTGCCCAAACTTCCGTATTGATACAAAAGTCATACGTGAACAAAATATCCAAGAATAATGCCACCTACTTAGATCGAAATCAAGATCTTGGCATATATACAAGATACATAAGACTTGTACTACATAATCTTAGGAATGTATGAATCACTTAACGAATTATGAATGAAGCCTCACTGCATGTGTGTATAGACTTATAAGTCAAGCATACATTTTAAAGAAGTGAACCTAAAATGTATGTAATGAAAGGATGTAACCCTAGAAGGGTTAAGTATGAGTGTAAACACATTAAATGTCCTAGTGCATTGGCATACGATGAAATGATTATTATGTAATGAAATGACGAAACCCTAGAAGGGTTAAGTAAGAGTGTGAAACACACAAATGGCCAAGTATATTGGCATATAATGAAATGAACATTCACGTAAAATGGGGTGAGTAATTATGAAGAACAAATGTGCTAATGTTAATGAATGTGGTGACAACATGATATGAGACTAATGTAAAAGATGAGAACAATCTCAAATGAGCCTAAGTATATGTTACCAAAACGTACTCACCTATGAGAGTGTAAAGTTAATTAAGAGACCAGTCTCTATGAACACTCTAATGAAAGTATTGAGATTAACACACTTAATACTAATGATGAGATGAGAAATCATCTAATGAGCTATGATGTCCTCATACTAGAAGCCAGCTTCTATGACGTATGAGTTGAATGTAATGGAACTTTATACTGAGCACGGATAGACTAGCTATGAGCGGTGATGCCTTCTTTAGGGAAGGGCGGAGGTTCACGTAACTCTCATGAGATGAGACTGTCCGGCTTGCCGGGTATGGGTCTCCTTATATCTTCTGGTCTTCGAACCTATACTGGCAATATAGGGATGTGGCGGGGTTAAATTCCCATGTACGCTAGCATGTTTTTGGGTCACTTTGGCCGGTGATTCCACTTTTTTTCGGTGTGGGGGAGACACTGGATTTCATGATGCTCACATGATCTATGTCGGTTAAATGAAGCACATAATGAAATGAATGATACCAAAGGTGTTAGGATAGGATAATCAAGAGGTGAGCTAGACTCAGGTAATTACACTAGGTTATTCTTCCTCATTGCACAGCGAACCCGATGAAAGTCTTAAGCTACACCCTAGGTATAGCTGGTGTTTACACTGGCCTATGAATGAAATGAAATGAAGTACGTATGAATGAATGAAGCAGACTCTGTGTTTGCTAATGAAGACTCCCTAGTTGAGGTCCCATATGTTGAGCCCTCATTCTGGGAAGTCTTAATGTTAAGTCCATGATTCTAAGGTCTCATGGCATATGAATGAATGATATGAAAGATGTTATGTGCTATATGCAATATGATATGTGCTATGTGTAAGATGTTATGTGCTGTGTGCAGTATGATAATTATGATGATGCATGTTACTCTCATGGCATGACTTTCCTAATCCAAATTTGGAAAGCTCACTGACTTTCCTAATCCAAATTTGGAAAGCTCACTGACTTTCCTAATCCAAATTTGAAAGGTTCACTAACTTTCCTAATCTCAATTTGGCAAGTCCACTGACTTGACTTTCCATAATCATGTTGTTAGGAAAGAGCTATATTTTCTCATGCATGTCCTTGGTGTGTGCTTGCATATACCCATACTTAGTACAAGTGTGTACTAACCCTATACAACTCTACAATTTTAGGTGCAGGCACAGGTGGACGCTAGAGCTCCAGGTTGACGCTGAAGCTATCCGAACATCGAGCATTCATCCGGACTTGGTAGGTCCTCATGCATTTCGAGAATGTCTACTGTTATTTTCTAGCTTAGATGTAGGCTTTAGCTAGTGGGGCATGTCCCACTATTGTTTCATTTCCCATTTCATTTCAGACATTGTATTGGTGCCATTTTGGCAAGTACATCTTTATTACTATATTACAGTATTTCTGTCATTTGATGATCTTAATATTAGATGGTTGATGGTGAACAATTATGTATTAATGAGAATGTTTAATAAGTAGGTTAAGAAACAAAAAGTTTCAAATTTTCCGCTAAAATTAACCTACATGAAGTAAGATTGACGTATGTAGGCTTGTCTGCGACCTCTGAGAGGTCAACGACGCCGGTCTCGTCTGGGGTCTAGATTCCTGTCATGACATTTAATCAATACGAATGACATGTAACCTTATCACCTTAACAAGAGCAAAACAAATAGGACCACGTGTCTTTGAACCCAATTCTCCAAGTTTCTCCAAAGATACATTGTAACCATTGCAATCAAAGTATATATCCTAGTTCTTTCCTCGCACTGAAAACTAAACGACATACCACTAATTATTTCTATTATGGCTTTAGCTCCTTTAAATTCTATTTGGGTAGCGTCCCAATATCTCTTACAATTTTCCATAAAATCACACTACTTACAAATAGTGGAAAACCACAACATTAGATACGCAAGTCGTTATCACCATACAAAATTTATTTAACCAATAATTCTTATTATATAGTTGCATCTCAATTACAATTTCATCACAAATTCTTATTATCGTTATGCTCAGTTATCCCTTATCATCACCATAAAGTCCACTTTTTCATCAATGTGACACCTTAAACTCAGTTATACCAATCAAATCCAAAGGACTAGCCCACTTTTATATGCACTTGTTACTAAAATCTTCAATTACCTTTCCACAAGTATACTCTTTGGGACTTTCTTTACACATACGCTTGTCATTCTGGTATATATCATTTCCTTCGACCTTAAGATGAAATCAACGGTCTTCATTATAATCCTCAGGATTCAGTTTTCAACTTAACACACTAATACCGTATCAACCATCCACCATTAAAAGTTTCCTTATAAATAATGTTTAACTAAATCGTCCGTAGTAACAAATTATATGAGCATGTGATACAACTTATAACTTTTTAAGTAGTTAGTATTCACACTTAACAATCGACGTATCCATTTTCACATACCACTAGTACCATACTATGAAAGTTCGTTAGATCCACCACCAGAACAAATCATGCCTATCGAGAATTATATTCCAATAGGTCACACATTTCTACCCATCGAATAGCTGTAAAATATTGCCAAATAAGTTTCGTATCTAGCCCAAGATATATGTGTTCTTTCATAGGTCAGGTCTATATCAAAAGTAACACACTCCATAATTCTAACCAAGTAAGCGTCGATACTATTGTAGTAATTGTGTCATGACCCTTTTTGATATACACATAATATATAAAATCGTATTAAAAATTATAACCTCAATTGGTGCAACATTACTCTCATCATTCGCTAAGCAACCCATACATGTTATGAAATCTTTACTAACTGTATATTTAAAAGTTACAACATTTATTATCTAGTCATTCGTTAATCTTTCACTTTCAATAGTTGTCAAATCATTTCATGTATCGTATATAATACACAAGTACTATTTATTTTATTAGGGTAACTAACCTTACACAACCCCTTTAAATTTTTAATCATTCTAAATCTAACCACACATATTTTCCATAAGTATATCACCTCACCTTAGTACCAAATCTAACATCCCAATCATACACGACACTAACTACTAATATGAGGAACTACGCACGAGTCATCTCAAATACATAGAGAGAGTGGAATGAAGTGATACAACTCAGAACATACAAAGGATGCATGATAGACATTCAAAAGTGAAGATTTTTTCTAAAATTCATTATAACCTCTACAAGATAAGAATAGACGTCTCCACACTGATCCTTGAGACTCTACTCTGACTCGACTTGTACACACGTGAGACATATGAACCTGGGGCTCTGAAAGTATTTTGTCACGGCCCAAAAATGGACGTGATGGAACTCGTCTTATCCCACCAAGACAAGTCAGCCTAAAACTCAAAACCATTACAATAAAATGCGGAAATTTTATAGTAAGCTCAAAAATACCCCCAAATATCTGGTTGTCACGTGTACAAGTCTCTAAAGTATTACAATTGATTCAAAAGAAACACTAGTTTCAAATGTACTTATTTCTCGAATAGGACAAGATCATAACCAAGAAGAGAGAAAGTCCGCTGAGACGACAAACAACTACCTTACAAATCTCCAAGAATCTTCGGAAAAGAAGAGAATATATCACAAAGTTCCGAGTTAGTAGCCTACAAACAAATTGTAGAAACAAGGGGTGAGTACCAAACCACACGGTACTCAGCAAGTAAAACTCTAAACACGAGTTAAGGGGATGAAATACGGGTACTCCTACCACCCCAACCGAACCTCCACAACTACAACCAGCATAAAAATCAGTCCAACCTAAAAGCTCACAGTTTACATAACACTTAGCTCAACAACAACACTATGACAAATTACATATCCTCTACAATATCAAGTTCACTAATGATAAGTATGTGCAATTGTCACGACCCAAAATCGAGCCGCGAGTGGCACCCACACTTATCCTACTATGTGAGCGAACCAACCAATCTAAAACCCCAACATATTGAACAAAATACAAAGCGGAAGACTTAAAACTCATTATCCCCAAAATCTGGAAGTCATCATCACAAGAACATCTATCCTCAAGTTACAAATCTAAAAGTATCTAAGAAGCTAAAATAAATAAAAGGCTAGTCCATGCCGGAAGTTCAAGGCATCAAGACATTGAAGAGAAGATCCAGTCCAAGCTAGAAGCATTAGATCACCCTGAAATCCGGTTGAGTGACGACTGGCTAGACTGCTGTTGCGTTTGAGACGACGTACGTTTGCTGCATTCCCCAATAAACAAAGAAAGAAACAACAAGTAGGGGTCAGTACAACACAAGTATGAGGTAGGTATCATGGCCAACTCAAAATAGAAAATAGTATATATCAGTTTATATCATAAATCAACTACAATACTCAACATGTAGCAACAAGTACTATAATCATCAATAAGTACTACCAAGTTCATCCATGAGGACTCAAGCCTCAATACCACACTCATTTGGGAAATTAGGTTCATTACATTGAGTATATTAACATCTCTTAAGATTCATTATCTTTCTTCCTCTTGTGTCGGTACGTGACACTCCGATCCCCTACTACTATGTGTCGGAACGTGACACTCCGATCCCCTATTTACGTGTGGTTCGTTGACCCGATCCCCTTATTCTATGTGTCGGACCGTGACACTCCGATCCCCTAATTCTATGTGTCGGAACGTGACACTCCGATCCCCTAATTCTACGTGTCGGTTCGTGACACCCGATCCACTAATACTATGTGTCGGAACGTGACACTCCGATCCCCTAATTCTATGTGTCGGAACGTGACACTCCGATCCCCTAATTCTATGTGTCGGTTCGTGACACCCGACCCACTATTACTATGTGTCGGAACGTGACACTCCGCTCCCCTAATTCTAACAATTCATCAAGCCTTCTTTTATACCAAGGCATCACCAAAATAAATGGTGAATTAGGGTTTCTTCAAGATTTGGGTTCAAAGCTTCATTAAGATTATTTTTATCACAAAACAATAATCCACATTCATGAAAGCCATAAGATTAAGGCATTCTAGAAGGGTTTACAATTACTACCAATAACTCTCATTCACTATTAGAGGTTTACTTACAATAGATCAACCATAACCTACCTTCACCAAGGATCCTTGATCAAACCAGCAATCTCTCAAGCTTCTTGGTTCCTCTTGGTTGTCTCTCTCTATAGATCGTTCCTCTCTTCTCCTTGTTCTCTCTATTTTTTCTTCTCCCAAACTCTCTCTCTTTTCCCCAATTTGGCATATAATTAGGTATGAAAGATGAGGAAACCACCCACTAAATAACTCAAGGTCATCTCCTTTACACCCCCAAGGATTTGAGTTATTAACAGTGACCCACTAAAATTTATAATTATAGCAAGAATAGTCCAAAACTCCCCTTTAAAACTTACCCAGAAATTTGACCCAGACTGGGATTACGCAACCTGTGACGGTCCGTCATTGCCTACGATGGTCCGTCCTGCACTTCCGTCACGACGAAGAGAATTGCTCTCAGTACCCACTTCTCAAGAGTTGAAGTGTTCTGAAACGGAACCTCACAACGGTCCGTCATGTCTGTGACGGTCCGTCCTGCAGGTCCGTCACAGACTTCAGAGAATTGCTCTCAGTACCCAATTCTCAAGAGTTGAAGTGTTCTGAAACGGAACCTCACAACGGTCCATCATGTCTGTGACGGTCCGTCCTGCAGGTCCGTCACAGAGTTCAGAGAGTCGATTTCAGCACTCACATATAAGAATTCCAAGTGTTTGGAACGAGACACCCTCGACGGTCCGTCGTGCCCATGACGGTCCGTCGTTGGATACGTCGTCTCAGACAGTTTTCCAGAATTAAAATCTGCTGCTCAAAACGACTAAGCAGGTCGTTACACTTCTTTTATTCAAAGTTTTGTAATGGACTAAGTATTTCTATATTCGTATAGTATGGGTCGTGTCCCAAGTATTCTTGAGTCTAAGATTGACATATGTTGAGACTTAGTATTTTCCTATGGTTTTAATATGAAATATGTTTTAAGATATTTCGTGTGAAAAGTTTTAACTCAGCACTAATTTTCATACATGTATGCAATGAATGATGTCAAAGGGCTTGTACAAGACCTCCGAGAGGTCAAGTATGCCATATCACACTCCGAGAGTGTCATAGCTTCTAGGGTGTACTCTCGGGATGTGACATGTGGACCCCTTCCTGGTAGTGGTATTATGAGTTGGTAGGACTTAGATATAGTACCTTCTCAAATACTATTATGTGAATAAGCTTACTCTATGAGAAACAAGGCAAAGCACCGAGTGGATATTCTTGTGGTAGTAGAACTACTTTAATTATGAGACTAGACTACAAAGAAGCCCTTGATATCCCCTAAACCATGTTCCTACATGGGATTTGTTCTAGTTCTACCTTTGGAAAGTAGAACACCTTCCACGGTGTGGGGTCTTATGACACCGGATTCCATCCCTAGATAGTAATGTCTATGTCGGTTAATGCATATTATCATGTGGGATGTGCACTCTAGTTATTAGATAGGTTTTACAATGTGTAGGTAGTGGAATGATACTATATCTACACATGGCACTAGTAGGATTTGAAGATGCTAAAGTGAGTTCCCTAGGTCTTCCAAGACCATTATGTAAAGTCCCTCAAATGCATGAATGTCTCTTTTAGGATCTTTAGTAATGAATGTTGACTTGTTGTGGTTGTGTTGGAAAGTAAATATATTTATTTTGGATAGTCTTAAGGAACACTTAGGTGTGTATTGAAGAGGTTGTATGGGCGGTCTCCTCATGTCTCACTTAGGTGGGTCTTAGGATACCCTTAGGTAGAGGATCTATATGGATAAATGGGTTACCTAATGAATATGGTCATATCTTGTGGATTATGGTAGTAATATCTTGTGTGATTGACTTGTAAGATGACGTGTATACTTGGTATGAGATTTTATCAAAATAGCATGAAAAGAAGGTTTCAACTAAAATTTCCCATTTTTACATGATTTCTTGCATGGTCATCATACTTAGTTCTTACTTGTACTAACCTCATATTTTCTCCCTTTTTTCCAAACAATGTAGGTTTGGGACGTTGAGGTGATTCGAGGTCATTTCTCAAGATACTTGGATTTTCTTTCTCCAAGTTGGTGAGTCCTTAAGTCCGAGGACACTAGACCTATTATTCTAGCTTTAGTTCGTTTGTCTATTAAGCGACTATGTTGTAGTTCATATTCTAGACTTTCTATTTGATGTAAGGGTATTGATCGTATGATAATGAGATGTGTCTAAGATTGACTTGTGATGTGACTTAGTTCTTCTTATGTTTTATAAAAGAGTTTCCTCATTGACTTTATTCAGAAAAGTTTTACTTTCGCACTACTTTTCATAAATATGTGATGAATGAATGCTAAGAGGCTTGTATAAGACCTCTGAGAGGTCGAGTACGCCCTGTTACTTATAGGGGGTACTTACCGGTCGTAACATAATCTTTTCTCTCCCACAACCCTTACAAGGGAAACATACTCAAAGGACCATCACATAAGAAACAAGGGAAAGACAACATAGAGCAAAGCTCTTAGGCACGATTAGAAAAATGAACAAGTTAAACTTTCTTAGCACCCAATAGCCTCCAATTGTGGCGTGCTTCACATTTTAAACAAGACTGTAATAGATGTAGTTTTTGAGACAACCTAAGACCATTCTTTAACCTTTTGCTCTGATACCAAGTTTCTTACCACCCGAGAGAACCACCTAGTCCTAATCGGCGTATTCGACCTCTCGTAGGTCTCATACAAGCCACATGGATCATTTATTGCATACGATACTTAAAAATAGATAAGAATTTAAAACTTTCTTCACACACGGAGAATACTTTCATTAATAAGTAAGCGGAAGACTTTAAAACATATAACTTTACAATATGTCTCATAAAACCATCTAATAACTTTTGGAGTACAACATTGGGACTAAGCCCATAAAAAACTTAAAATAAAGACTAAAAGACCACAAAAGAAAATGTAGGGTCTTGTCCTCGAATCTATAAGGACTCACGAAACTTTATCTTCAATCCTTAGAAACCTATCCATCATCCATAGAGTACCAAACCTCCAATCCCTATATTTTAGTCCAAAGGGAAAAGAAGGGGTTAGCACATTTAAACACTAAGTACGAAAAATGCAAAAATCATGCAAAAAGTGACATTTAGTATGAAACATGCTTTCATGACATTTTAATAAAAACCTTCATCATTAGGGTTTAAGAGACATAATACAAATCAACATTCACACATAAGACGTATTCAACTAGCATCAATCATGTGGCACTTAATTCCATATTCAACAACTAGGACTTTTCATCATTTGGACTCTCTACATAGTGTTACTCTAAGACCCACCTAAGTAAGACATGAAGAGACCGCTCATAAACCCTCTTCAAGCACACCTAAGTGTTTCTCAAATCCAACCTAGATAAGAACCTTTCTAATTCAACATATTTTTACTAAGTGAACATTATTAATTTAAGCCATTTAAGAGACAACTAGACAAATAGGGGACTTCACATAATAGTCTTGGAAGACCTAGGGAACTCACTTTAGAATGTTCAATGTCTACTTGTGCCATGTGTAGATAGCATCCCATTCTAGTACCTACACATTGTAGAACCTATCCAATAACTAGAGTTCATATCCCACATGATGAGAATAGGCATTAATCGACATAGACCATACTAGCTAGGTATGGAATCTGGTTTCATAAGAATCCACACCGTGGAAGGTGCTCTACTTGCCAAAGGTAGAACTAAGACACAACCCATGTAGGCACATGGTTTAAGGGAAATCAAAAGGCTTCTTTGTACTCTAGTCTCATACTTCAAGTAGAGATACTACCTTAAGCATATTCACTCGGTGTTTTGCCTTGGTTCTCATAGAGTAAGTTCATTCATGTAAGTGTATTAGAGATGGTACCATCACTAAGCCTACCAACTCATAATACCATTTCCAAGAAGGGGTCCACAAGTGATGTCGATCAAGGTTCATTAGGATAGCTCATTCATGAAACGGGTACCATGATAGGTATATACAATATACTTCTTCATAAATCTTTTTTTCATATTCAAGGTTTGCACATTCACTTAGGGTTCTAGACTCATCAAGAAGGGTTACCATTCTTAGGTTTACTGGTTCAAGACATATTCTAGAATACCTCTTTTGTCATTCAATGAAGAGAACCAACTTAGGTCTACCGATCCTAGACTTTCATTCATTCATTCATTCATTCAAGACTAGGGTGCCTAATCCTACCAAGTCAACATATTACATTCAACATAACTTTCATGTATCAAGTAGGGACAACTAGGTCTACCTAATCAAGACATCAAATCAACATGTAAAGACTCTTTATAGTCTATCATCATCACACATGAACATCTATAGGACTCATGCCTTTCATCACAAATAACTCGCATTATACAAGTTCATCTTCATATTACATTCACATTATACAAGATCACATATATATCATATAATCCTTCACTTTATACGTTCATATATGCCATAACTTCATTATACAAGGTCACATTGACTTCACATTATACCTTCATATATATCATAGCATCAAACTACTACAATTCACATAATAACGTCTACAATGCAATGATCACAGTAAGAACAAAAAGTAAACACTGTCAACATAAGTGGACCATACCACAAAATAGCAATTTCATATAAATTCTACATTATAGAGGTAATTAGGTCAACTTACCCTCTTCCAATAGCCAAGATCATCATTACTTAGCATCTCAAACAATTCACAATTTAATAGGATAATTAACAATAGAAATCAACTATACAACTCATTATAATCATAATTCCATCAACATTAGATCATAAGCAATAAACCCAATTTATAAGCCAAATTTAGGGATTTTTTCAAGATCACTTTTCATGGAGATTTTCATTTGTAAACATCAATTTAACATCAATAATATCACATCTAATGATTTGAAATCATTTCATGCAAGAACCCTTGAGTTAGAGTGAAAATATGAATTTTTCATAAACTTGGAAATCACTTTGAAATTGGCTCTAAGGTGATAGCTAACCTTAGATAAAAAACTCACATACCTTACTAGATGAAATCTCAAGAGAATTTAAGAATAAATTCATTGGAATCCATAGCCCTAGCTCCAACTTGATCTTGAACTTCCATAGAGATCTAGAGAGAACTCTTTTAGGAGAAAGGGGTTTGATTTTTAGGAAAAGTGAGATGAATTCTAATTAGGGATTTAAATGTTTTAGCACTCTTAAAATACTTAAATAAACATAAAGTCACCCACCCTACCCATTAAAAGACTTGGGGTGAATTAACCATTTCACCTCCAAGTTGGCCGAACCACCTGCAAAATTGCAGGTCCATTTGACGCCCACCAGACCACGGACCGTAACCTGGTCCATGCCCCGTCAATGGGGTCCGTGATTTTGGTCAGAGGCTAAAAAATATACAGGCCTGATTGACCCTCAAGACTGACTGGCCTTCAGTGCATTGATGGTCCGTCGTTTGGAGTCGTCAATCATGTTGTCTGGCAGCTTCTCGCTAAAAGATGGGGTCCTCCTCAAGGGCCCCTTGTGGATCCTTGGAAAGTCATACCCATAATTTAAACCCCTAAATTTGATATTCTACAAATATGAGTCATCTCCACATGACTTAGACCTCAAACAACGCACTAACTTCAACCAAAACACATAAGAACACACTAGCACATAAACGACTAGTCTCCGAACATCTTGGTCGTTCCATGACGTTTGACCTCAAATACAACCAAACTGACCTACAAACTCAGTTTAACATTAAATCAACAACTTATAAACTCATAAAACACATGTGAAGATCTAGTGCATCCTATTTTATTTTTGGGCTCTTACCGTTCTTGGCAAATCCTTAGTTCTTTAGAGAACGCTTGAAACCCTTCCTTTTTTATCCTCTTGAAACTTGCTCCAAAATACCTAAGTGTTTTGGAATGTCAAAAATAAACGTAGCGTCTAATTAGACCCATAACTTGGGTGAGAAAAAAGTGGTCAAGTCTAGTGGAGGTAAGTAAAATATCATATTACCCTTCCCTCACAGGGATCAAAAGCCTTAAATAGAGAGGCTTCATAACTATTTACTCCTAGCTCCAAATTCAGCAAACTTTGTATTGTTGTAAAGAGTACATCAAAACATCGATTTTATAGCTTATGGGTCACCTATTTCATTATGTGGTAAAATATATGGTCCTTTGAAGTTGATCCAAAACTAAAAAGTGATGGGTAACTTGTATGAACCTTTATTTAGCTCTTTTGAAGTTCGAGGTGTTATAGATATGTAGACTAATGTACTGAAACTTCCAAAATTCTAAGAAAGACCCTACCTTTTATGGAAAATCAGGACGGGTTGTAGAACCTTTTACAGATGATCGAACTATCCATACTATGTACTTCAGATTTTGGCGACCTAGATTGTATGAATAATTCTAAGAGTCGTATTCTGTTTTATGAACCATAGAATGGTCCATAGAGTTGAACTTCTGAAATTCAAGATTTTCTTCTTGTCTTCTACAAACCCATTCACGGTCCATTGATGGTCGTATTTCTTGAGAAGGACATCCGTATTTGACCTCACATAGTTTTAAATCAGGGACTTTTAGTCTTTTCTTACTCCTTTAATTCCTAAAATACATTCTTTTGTCCTATTCTAAGTGGGAATAAAGAACTTTTAATAGTATAAAACTTGTATTCTCCCATTAGTAATTAACCTAAATCAATTTTTCTTTCTCAAGTCTTCTCGCTTACGCAAGCTAGGGTTTAAAGATTCAAGCCTCCATTGAAGAATTCAAGCTAGGATATCTGTCTCAGGTATGTGGGAACTTCATCAATGGGTTCCTCTTAACCCATTGAGTCCCAAAGAAATGTTTTCTCAAAATATGATTTTTTCCAAAATTTGGTACATAAGATCTTCAAGGATGTTTATTGTATTATCATATAAAAGAAGAGACTTATAGTAAACCAAAGGAATAGAACACAATTCATTTTTTTCATCTTTCAATTTTTGTTTTGCTCAGCAAATAATTTATTTTTATGTGGTATATTAATTAGATTATAGAATTTTTTTAAAATTGATCATTTAAATTCATTATTTTGTACATTCTAATTTTATGAAATTATATTTGAGTAAATGAAAAACATTTTAAATTAATATTTTAATATTTTAATATATTTTATAATATTTGTGCAACGGGCGGGTACGTATACTAGTTGATTATAATAACATGATTTCAATGATATTTTCATGAACACATAACATGCAAGTATTTTATGATCATAGTTATGTTATTTACATATGCATGTCTCAGATTATCAATTTCTCATGAATTATGATGTTTTCAAATAAAGTATCTCTCGCTATATACCAATATCATAATTTCGGTTCTTTTGATTTAAAGTATCTTTTTTATTATGTTGAGTTATCATGATTTATGATCTACTTAAATTTAATTTGATTATCAATATGATTGTGCAGTACTAGTTAGTATTATTTCTAGATTCTAGATTTGTGGATGTTTTCATTGGTAGTGTAGTTGGAATTGGTCGGGATTTTGGGAACTTTAGTAGTCATTCCTTAGTGTTAGACTACGTTCTACCATAGAATTAGTCTTTATAGATTTTAGCTAGTGGATCTACCTTAGCTCAGACATCATGGTTCGTACCTTGCAAGTAGGATATTCTTTTTTTGTGGTGGATCAGTGCACTGAACTCTATTTAGTAGTTCACATGGTTCATCTTGGTTTTCGAATCTCACAAGTCAGACTTCAGATATTGCAATGATCATGTATTTTATATATTTCAATTTAGTTTTACTCAATTTTCATGATTATATACTTATTCTTGCATCAATATGTTGTTTTTATATAGATATATCATGTTTAGATTTCATGTTTTATGCATTTGTCTTTACTCATAACAGTACACATACTTTTCTGCCTATATTAATTATTTGATAATGTAAATTCTAACACTTATAAGAAGGCATGTGGTGAGTCTTACTCCAAATGGCTATCAACATTATCTTGGTAATTCCTCGTGATCTGAAAATGTCCCTACATGATATTTTCGGTAATTACATTCACTTTAGACATCTTAGAGTTTTTATATGAGCTTGTCCTAGCAACTCATGTAGTAGAGACTTTCAGATAGACAATTTTGATACCTCCATATATGTGTACTCAGATATGTTTTCTCTCAACTTGATAGACCATTTCAGACATTATTCTGCATTCATTACTTTTAGTCTTTATTTTCTGTCTTTCTGTCATGCCATGTCATGCCATGCCATGTCATGAGGTTAGTTTGGGATCACTTGTTACTCTAAGCACTATGCCAGTCTCGGGGCATGACAATGATTTTCTACAAGAAAGAGTATTAAATAGAAATCACTCACTTTTACCATAGTGGGAAACCAAGTAGCATAATTTCGTGCCAAACTTTCTTCAATCAAGGACTAGAAACTCGAATCAATTCCTTCCAACATCTTATAGTTAAGAGAATCTTCAATTTGACGAGAACCAAGTATCTAGCCTTAGGACAAATGTAGCAAAGCTAATGCTTTTGTAAGTTGAATTTTTAAGGTATATAGTTAGCACCAAAAATTTGTATAATTTATTAGGCCTTTCTTATCTTCGGTGATAGTATCACTAATTAATTCCTAATTTGTGTTGTATTAATCCCCCACCTCCCACCCCACCCCTTAGGGTAATAAATTTTAAAACATACACATTTATAGTCTTTTTAATTCTAAAGACTGATAGATAGTAATGTTCCAAAAAGAAATGACTAGTGTTCCAATGAAACAAAACAATGAAAAAGGACATCTTACAAATTTAGAGAAACACAATGAATTGGTAAAAGAGGAAGGGAGGAGAAAGATCGGCTGAAGTATGTCAATACAAACTACAAGTTAAATATTTTGAAAAAAAAACAAAATATATATCATAAAAATCATGATGTAAATAGGCTAGGTTATCAAATTTCTATGAACAATTTCATCAACGCATGAATACTACATACACTAGTCCACTAAAATTGACTAGAGAAAATTGGCATGAAGGTCCTGCATGTCAAATAACAAATAGAATGAGTAGAAAAAGTAATTTTCAATTTAGTAGCCAAATAAAAGTTTCTACCTTTTGGATGACGGTTTGTTTAAAAATAATAGTACATTTTTATGAAAGACGATTTTGATATTTTTTTCAAATAGGCTAAAATTTAAATAATCAAACAGTGAGAAATATCAAATGTAGTCTATCAATATAAGAGATAATAGCAATAACATATCTCATCGTCTTGAGAATATCACAAGTCACTAAAAAGGGAACATATCATTCTTCAAAGATTTTAATTTGTCTAAGTTTTAAGATATCCAAAAAAAAAAAATCAGCAACTAAACCATTATAATTTTTAATGAGAGCAACCTAATGTTGCTCTAATTTTTAAAGTTGTAGAGCTCAAAAGGTTATGAGCAGAAGTCACCGCACTTTTTTGTTGCTTCAAGGAGATTGAAGTGTTGTCGGCATGACAAATCAATATTTGAAAAGCAATTGTCAAAATTGAACCATTTTGTGCATTTTCAGTAATGTATGTGTCCAAATTGTGGCGAACATCGGGACATATGATGAAACCTGAAGGCAAAATGGAAACTTTGTTGACATCGCCTCCATTTAAAAATTGAATTGACTGTTGATAAATCTATGAGTGCCTAGATTAAAAATCCTCCCAATTCATCAATGCCGGACTCTTGAAGAATCTACATGTTTTTCTCTTCTCAAACATAAGGCTGCATTTACATTACAATTATTTTTAAAAAAAATTACTGTAAGCACTAAAAAATTAGAGCCGTATAACTTTTTTTCCCTTTACAATAAAATTTTCTTCATTAATCTCATCTAACATTGTATTACAAATAAATCTTATTTTCTACATCCTTTTGGAAACCAATTAATAACAAATTTTGTAGTTAATTATTATCCTTTTATATAGTGGAATATACTAATAATAATTAGTTTGACAAAAATATTGAAAGAAAAGAAAGTGGAATAATTAATCTAGAAATTGCCTTTGATGTAATATTCAAAGATTAAATAGTAAAGAGAAAAAAATGCAAGTTATACATTGTGGTGTTATTACATGCCAAAGGAAGATGAATGTCCATTTTTTTTACCAAGAAATAGTGAAATATCATTTTCTTTACTGATTAAGGAAATAAAAACAAATTATAAACAATTAAAGATAAGAAATACCTGAATGATTGTAATATTGTTTCCTGGAACACATCCTGTTTCTATTCTTGCTAATTCAGTGACAATATTTTCACCGGCCAAAATATCCCACTAATAATTAAAATAAAGTCAAAATATAAAGCAAATAATAAATGAAACAATAATTTTATAGTAAAAATATTAGTTTATGAGATGAGCATTGTAAGATCACATAGTAAAAATAAAAATAAAAAAAGGTATGTGAAATTAATGTCAAGAGATAAACACGTAGACAACAACATGAGAGCGCAAAAAAAAGTAGAATGGTTAAAATCAGAACTTTGACTTGATGGTTCGGAAGATTCTTAATACATAACACATTATACATTTGAAATTATGAGTTCAGATTCTCAAACTTATTGTTGCTTTTGCTGGTTTAACATGAAAATCTATAGTGGATCTACAAGTGTATTGTTTGGCGTCGATTAGTTAAAACATAAATTTTACTAGGATTAATAACACTAAAATATTTTACAGACATTTGGAGCATTATATTAAAAATTTAATGTACAATTAAAGGATATGTAGAAGAAGAAGACTATATAACAACATTTATGTATAACATCTATGTTTTCTTTAGAACCTACATGAATATTAAGGTTGTTATGTTATATGATATTTCTAACTACATTTCAACGTAAAAATCAAAAAAATATTTGAACAAATCACTTCACTATCAAGATTATAAAACATACCTGACACCTTGAGTTATTATCATTGAGAAAATTAAAAACATTTCGGCATGAAAGAGGAAGCCACAAGGAAGTAGCAGCAGTAATAATGAAGCCTTTTTATTGTGTAATGTCTTCATTTTTTCTTATAGAAACTCTATCTTCAATTTTAAATTTTGACGAAGTTGGAAAATCTAATTTTTCTGTCATGCTTAGGATTTCACAAAATCTCTTCACCATCCTTAGAGATATTTGCATTACATTCTCGAGGACTTCTGGATTATTGTCCACTGCAAATAACAAAAAATAACAAAATTAACCAATATATATGACTTATCATATT
Organism: Solanum sitiens; assembly: GCA_016801875.1. Lineage (NCBI taxonomy): Eukaryota > Viridiplantae > Streptophyta > Magnoliopsida > Solanales > Solanaceae > Solanum > Solanum sitiens. Next base: position 2,512,285 of record JABWTJ010000071.1, read on the forward strand.
AGACTCTAAATGGCGTCACAAAAGTCATTTTTAGAGAATAATTTACTACTTGAAAAAGTATTTATAAGATTATTTCAAATTGATCTTATTGATAATAAATTTATCAATATAGATGGTGTTGTGATGAAATCATCGAATTTTAATGGTGGTAATAATGTATGAGTGTTATTAAAGCGTTGATATAATTAAAGTTTATATGATTGTGGAGGAAAATGACTTCCCCCAAATTACAAAAAGGTAATATTATTTTACCCACTTTAAACAAATATCATTTCTTTAGTCAAACATCGATAATTTTAACAAAAATATAATAAACTTGCGAGCCAAACACACATCAAAATATAAAAGAGAAATTCAGAAGTAATGTCATGTTCAAATTGGCAAAGAAAAGGAGATTAATTTATTTTTAAATCTTTGAATCAAATAGATTAGTTTCTTGTTTCCTAGTTTTAAGGGTACATTGTTACTATTTCCAAGTTACGTGAAACATGTGACTTAGCATGTCAGTGTTAATTTATTTGATGGCTTAAGATAATGTAGGATGTGTATTGCCTTTATAAAAGCTGGTCATTGTTTTTTGTTAGAGGAATTTTTCTACCTCCCAAACTCTTTTGTGTTTATCTGGATTTTTCCAAATTTTCTAGTAGTTGTATACCCACATTTTTTTCTTTATCAAATTCGCCTTGAAGTCATTATTTATTTTACAAAAATCCGTACTTTGTAATATAAATTAAAACTATAAAGTCGTAAACATATAAAGAAGGGTACATAAAATAGAACCTTGTTTTGGATCATGCCTAGAAAGACTTGTTGCACCTAATTCAACATTATATCTTTCGCACATCCTTTGAAGTGTAACAATCCATCGTTTAGCTCCATATGTTTGACGGTCAACCAATAAAGTCAAAAATATATTATGGACCGGAATTTTTTCATCTACTTGAACATGTTCAATCCAAGTAACCTACATGAGAAAAAATTATTCAAGAAATCAAAGAAATATTTAGCAAGATCATTAGTAATATTTCCGACATAAAAGTATGTTGGAAATAATATTTTTTTAGAAATGAGATATAAGGTGAAGATTTTTTAAGACAACACATAGTGAAAACTATTCATCCATTCTTGTTTAAATTTGAACATCTTGACATAAACAACATAATGTGGGTCAATGTTCAACATTGATAAATTAGGATTAATAGTTATAGGTCTAATGACTCTATTAACATATGTTTCTAAAAATCGTTATTCAATCTATCATAATTCCAAATTATAACATAAGACTGTTGGTGGGATTGTGCAAGCGTATACATATAGTTAAAAAAAACCATTTCTAAATGAATAATGGGGACACTTTAAATAGCCCCGAACGTACATCCCAATATTTGGAGTGTTATCAACATAACATGACTATCCCAAATTGAATAAATCAACAATAAATACAGATCTGGTTCTTATATCATATTAATAAAAATAAACATTATGAGATAAGTATCGGTACATGTTAATTTTTACCTAGATAATATGCTCTTTTAAAATAATTAGTTACATGTAGATAGTGTATGTATGTATGTATATATATATATATATATATATATATATATATATCGGCAATTATTTCTTAATTGCCGCTAAATATGTATTTTTAGCGGCAATTGTCACTCTTTGTATATGTCCGTAAAGCCTTTAGCGACATTGGTTCTAATGGCACTTAACTAATGCCGGTAAAGGCTTTAGTACTCTTTATTAATGTCGCTAAAAGTTGTTTTTGTTGTAGTGATATGTCATTTTTGAACTGTGAAACAAACAATCTCTCCCAAAAACTGGTGTGTAGAATTGTGTACAATAAAACTTTTTGATATATATATATATAGATAGGAAATTTTTCTTACCCTACTTTCTCCATTGTCCAAATCTTGGATTGCACAACCAGAAGGAAATTTCCAAGCATGAGAAGTTTCACCACTTTGGATCTCTTTGATTAGATCATATGAAACATCCACCATAATCCATGTTGTTTCATCAAGTTTTCTTAAATAACGTATAAAGTAATAATCTTTAGCTTCAACTTGACGAGATAGAATATGTAACTTTTCATACATCTGTTTTCAAGAACCAAGAAAAACATTCATATTAATGAAAGAATTTTAATATTTATTTTTAATATTACGGAAACAAATAAAAAATAGTGTAATATAAATTTACCAATTGTATAGAGCCTCCTAAATCTCCCGAATGAAGTACTTCAATAGTTCTAGCTTTCGTGATAATGGTAGGAAACATGTTCATCGATTTGATCTGCATATAACAAATTAAATATTTTTAAGGATATGATTTATGTTTAAACAAGAAAGACAATTATTCTTCAAAATTAATTTAACTAACTAAAATCCTATGTAGCTAAGTAAACAAATTATTCATCTAAATTCCAGCTTGAAACTCGTGTAATTAACTTAATTTTCTTTTAGTCAATCCTAAAATCGCTATGAAAACTACTTATGTAAATAGTTTTAACTCTATTTGAACTTATCTTAGTCAGTATTTTGTGGGATAAAATCAAATAAAAATAGTCTATTTAAAAGTATTCACAAATTCAAAATCACTGAAAACAACCATAAGATTCGGAAGTCATTTAAAATAGCTAACTTTAGAAAATTATTAAGTAAAAAAATTAGATTTTCGCGAAGTCATGAAAACATGTTCAATCTTTAGTTTGTCAAGTTTGAAATTAGTATGGTGTGTTTTCGCTTGAAAAACAACTAGTTTTTAGGAAATTCTAAAAACATTAGCTACTTTTAAAAACTATATCCGAAAAGTGATTAGCAATTACAGTTTTCCTCTTTTCAACACATGGGAGAGCTAAAATATAAAATGAAGTAAGCCTTTCATTATAATACTGGCACATTCTAAGAATATATATATATATATATATATATATATATATATAAATTTAAGCACAAGTAGATAATATATACCAATCATAAGGTATAACATGAAAGTATCAACGACACTTACCGAATCAAGAAAATTTTGGATCAACTCAATTACATTCATTGGCACCACTCCATAAACCTTTGATGATTCAAATCGAGTAGTAGGTGATACTCCAGGCTGATTTGGATTTGAAAATATTTCCTCATAATTCTCCCAATTAAATAAAAATTCATTACTAATTGATGATTTAAATGAAATTGGAATATCGAATTTTAAAAGTTCTGCCATTTCATTTAATGTTGCAATAACTATCCCAAAAATAATTGATTTCTCCCTGTTATTTGATGAAATTCATAATTTTCTTGTGGTGATGGAGACATTAATGAGGATATATTATCACTTATTGAGTGAGCTCTATTATTATTATTATTATTATTATTATTATTATTATTATTATTATTATTATTATTATTATTATGAAGAAAAGGAGGATGATATGCAGTGGAAGATCCACTTATACTTTGGCTCAACAAACATTCATAAGATGTATTAGGCTTTGATGGTGCCATATTTGAACCCATCAAAAAAAGACCTTCCAGGAACACTTGGAATGACATTTGATATGCTTTTGTGCTGCAAAATAAAATAAATAAATAAATAAATAAATAAATAGCAATTCTTAATTAATTTACTTACTATACTAAGTAATCATCATATTTCTGTAATCAAATTTATGTCATATTCTATATATACTATTAAATATATTTGCAAGTTATGTCAATGTAGAAATTTCTTATGTTGTTCTTGTTAGGCCTTTGTACTTTTTCATACCTAGTTTCCTTTTTGATTTGTTAATTTGATATTAAAGTTAAGTTAATTTTTAATTGATTTAACAGAAAATATATTTAGTATGAAAATGTTCACTATTTTCTACCATTTTCGTCTTATTCTTTTGTTATATTTTTTATACTATTATATTAAACAATTCAACAAATATATTATTGTAAAGTTCACCATCCTAACAATCACCAAGTATCTTTAGCACATATAATTATTTATCTTTTTTATTTTTTTTATGTTTATGCATATGTACATCGTGAAATTTATACTGATTTTCTAGACATTGTAATTAAGGATGACATATCCTGATAATATTTTTGTACAACTCTTACAAGATGCTCACTATATTGGCGATAATATTTTGATATGTAGCTATTTCAAAAAAAGAATACAATTTCTGAAAGAACAGGCATAAATATCTTTAATTATTCATCTGCTTATTCGAACCATTTTTATTAGTCTGGACTTTATTCAAATCTCCTATTTAATATTCAAAGATCTTTTTTATTTGTTAGTGAGTCAGAAAAAAAATTATTAGAGGAAGTAATTGTTGTATTAAATCACACATTCGAACAACGTAACAAAATGGAGAAACATTTTATGGCCTAACACAAAAAAATCACTAGCCACACCATGGAGTCTACCCAACTTTCAATTAGTAATTTATTTCTTAAGTATTGAAAATTTTTAATGGAAAACAAATTGATTCATGATTGTGTAAACAACAAGAACAATAATAGTAAAAAGAATAATAACAATAAAAATAAAAATAATAATAATAATGTTGATGATAACAATTATAATAAAAAGCCATCAATTAGAATTATAGAATTTATAGAAAAGACGATCTAATTAAAATTACCTCTATTGGAGTACTTCTGCTTTGAAATTGAACCACGTTTTGCTCAGTATCAAGCCCTATTCTCTACTCAGTTTATTTTGTTGATTCTCATTTGCATGTGAACGTGCATTGGATAAACTTTATTTAAGAATATAAGAAAATAACAACAATTATTGACAACATTTTTTTAGAAAACATTAAACTTCAAAAAGAAAAGAATTAAAAAGACATTATGTATCAAAACATACATGATTGGTAGATAAGTATATATCCGTCATTAGCTAGGCTCTCAAATTTTGTATTGCGAAATTAAATCATCATTGCTAGAGAACCTTTCATTCAAAAAACATTTGACTTAATTCCCATTGCTAATCGTAGAGATCATGTTTTCTCTCTACTTTGGAGTCATCATATTTGGTAGGGAGTATTTTACTCTAAAAGTTAGACTTTTTACTGTATATATGAATAACTCGACCCGTAAAAATGGACTTTTCGACACATATCTAGATTATGTGAGACTTGAACTAATTTTTTTTATTCAAATCTTTGATTAGTGGAACGCTAATGTGGGACTTTTTGATGTGAATCTGGATTAGTCAAGTCTAGAAAATAATATCGAGAACCAACCATCAGAAAGAAGTTACATTTTTTATTTAAATTGAGAAAGATATTTAACCTAAAGAAACTCATGTCTTTATGCTTAGACACTCACAAGTAATCCAGAAGAAATAGATTAATTAATTAAAGGTGTATATATATGGTAGATGATCCATCAAAATAAATTATGTTTGAATCATTTTTACAATGAAACCAAAAATAAAATTTAATAGAAAAATCAAAAGTATATATCTTTAACTATATATCAACAGGGCTATAAAAACAAAAGGAAAAAGCAACACATGAAATTAAGAACAAGTTAACCTAAATTAATGCAAAAAACACACATATAGAAATAAATTATTATATCACTAAATAGTTTTGATTTTACCACTCATCCCTCTGAAAATATGACATTATCTATGTAACCAAACTAGATAAATATATGAACATATATGAATGTTCAAGTTCTTTATATTTTTTAAAAATTAATAAACTTACGCTTCAAGACGTTGAGTTTGTTCCACAACGAGTCTCTGATATTGTCTCCGCTTTTCTAATTTTTGTTGGCACGTCCTTGAAGATTCTCCAACTTGTTCATTCTCTGAATCTGTCATTTATCTTTGCTATTTTTCTGTTCAATAATACAAAACAACAACAAATATCAAGTGTTAATCTATTTGATTTATGATTTATTGAATTAATTTATCTATGAAGATACTAAAATAGAACTAAGAGAGTATATATACACAAGAGAGACTTTTGAGTGATAAGAAGAGATTGTGAGAAAAATTATCAATTCATAGTGAATGATATGTTTATATAGTAGAAAAAATTGGCTTAATATGTGAGATACATATTGTAAAATACAATAATTAAAAATTTTAAAAAGGAGGAAATCAGATATATTATAAAGTGTGACACAAGATAAAAATTGTGATTTGTTTTATTTATCTTTCACAAAAATATTTTGTTTTTAATAGTATATATGGTTTGCTATTTACATATTTTCTATAAAAGTTATATCATAGGATAAATTTCATAAATGAAAATATAATTATGACTTTCACAAAAAATATTTGGTTTTGAAATAGTATATATGGTTTGCTATTATATATTTTCTATAAAAGTTTATCATAGGATGAATTTCATAAATGGAAATATAATTATGACAATTATCCATCAAAGTCACATAATTATTTTTTTAATAGACAAATCATAATTTTATTTGTCATATTATAATGTGACCATCTCCAACCTTTTTCTATTTCACTCTCCATTTTCTATATTTGGAGAGTAAATTAAAGAATTATCTCTCTAACCATTCGCTATTTCACACTCTAGTCTTCAATTATCGAGAGGTGAATAGTAGTTCTTTAAATTTGGAGAACTACTATTCACATGCTCTATTTTACTTTTTGATATTATTATTTATATTATATAACATTATATTATTAATCATAGAAATTTATCAATAAAATTTGTCATATATTTAATTATTTTTGAATATGATATAGTATTGATGTATATTATTAAATATATACTACTTTGTCCCAAATTAATAATATTTTAAAAAATTAATTTTTTGGTCACGTTAAGTGATATATTTTTATATTATGATTAATTTTCAATATGAAAAATATACATAATTTAAATGATATGATGAAAATTTTAATTTAAAATCACAATACATAACACAACAATTTAAATACAAGTTGACAATACAATATAAAACATAATAATTTTAATAATTACAATAATAAGTTAGAAATTTGAAAGGTCGTTTTTTTTTTAGATTTAACGAAATTTAAAAAAATAGTGTATGAGACAAAGAATTGTTGCAGTTGTGAATGTTGTTTTTACTTGTTGATTTTTCCTTTTTCAATTATCATAGTAGTTCTCTAGAAATTTAGAGAAAAATAGAATTTTATATTAATTAAGGAATTTCAAAATACTAAAATTTAATATTACACAAGCCCACTTCTCATTATTTAAGACTAAAAATAACCCATCTAATCATAATTGATAATAACACCTGGACCATCGGTCTCTACTTATTAGACCACATATCGATAAGCCGCTCATACGGAATCAATTCCAATAACCTAGATATAATCCATTTAAAAACAACCCAATAAACACATGTATACACAAGACATAATTAAAATATCTTTTAGGGTACAATATAGGGAAAAAAACATAAGTAGACACTTTTATGTAAATAATTACATATAAATGGCAGTATTCAGTGAATAACATTTATGACAATTTAATATTTACTTCCTTAGCCGTTTTGTATTTTTAAAAGATCGTGTTAAATAAAATAGAGATTTAAGGCACCATGAACTGTTCAGTTCCTTCTTTTAAGGGCCATGAACTGTTCAATTTCTTTTTTAAGGTATAAATAACTGTTTTTCATAAGAACGATATTACATTAGTTGTATCTTTCTTCTACTACAGATCAAGCAAATTAAACGACTATAGACATGGAAGAAGATATTGCAATTTTGGTTCAACACAACGGTAAATGGGATATTGAACACAATTACAACAATTTCATAGTTGATGGTGTGACACTAAAAGTGAGTTCAAATCTAGATACCATCCTTGATGAAATGACAAAGATACTTGGGGTTTATGCTTCAACAGATACAATTGAAATAAAATATTCTGTGAAGCAAAATTATACTCCAATGAAGATATACAATGATAGGAGTTTGAGATGGTATTTGGATTTGAAAAGAAAAAGTTCTTTCACAGATTTTCCATTGTGTATAACATTGAAGGAAAAAAACGATGACGGAATTTTGTCTATTTCAAATACTGTCAGTTCAAGTTCTAATTCTAGCCATGATATGCAACTGGTAGAGCGTGTTGAACTTACTCAAACACTAATTCCAATCGACAACAATTACTCGCGTGATCTAATGGATATTGACGAAGATGGTATAATCAACAATAGAGTTCATAAAGACATCAAAAAAGGTCAGTTGTATATGAACAAGGAGACACTCGAAGATGTTTTAAATCACATTGCCATCAAGGAAAATTTTCAGTTCAAAGTTAAGCGTTCAAGTACGACGAGGTAATAAATGAACTTTGACAAATTAACTTCGCAACCTCTGTTTATGTGTATACCTCGTTGGTAATATATTGTGTACATTTTATGTTGGTGTGACCAAAGCATCAACATCCGTTAATGAAACATGGTCTGTTTTGAAGTATTCTTTGCATAAATTCCTTCTTTCAGGAATAGAACCATATAATAGTCATTTCCCAAATTGTTCACCAGCTTGACTTTGGTTTTATTTGTGGTCTCCTTACAAAGCTTTTCATCTTTTCAATTATAATTCACATCCATAGAGTTAGTGTTGAGAGTAATAGGTTGGCGATGTTAAAAGACATTTTATTTGTTTCCTAGTTAGAAATCGATAGTTATATAATAAATAGGAACAATCCATGGTAAAATCTCAAAAACGTCATATCATGTATGTGGCATATATAATATATTTTTACAACTATTAAATTTTAGAATTCTTGATCATAATGATCCTTGGAATGTTATTCCATAATATATTACAATCACGATATGATGTCAATCAATTTTGCAGGTATTATCTTGTTTGTGTTGATGATCAGTGTTCATGGTATTTTAAGTCTTCCAGCCTTAATAATTCAAATATATTCAAGGTGAGAAAATTTTACAATGTTCACACATGTGGAAATGAATCAAGATTTTTTTCACAACGTCATGCTACTTCGAAGTTTGTTGGAGGATTGATAACGAGCAATGTTGACAATCCTAAGACAATATATACTCCAGCCGATATACAACGTGACATTAGAAATCAATATGGCGTTGATTTGAACTACATGAAGGCTTGGAGAGCAAAAGAAAAGGCACTAGAGATATTAAGAGGTAAACCTAAAGATTCATATGAAAAGTTGCCTAGCTACTTGTACATGGTTAGGCATACAAATCCTGGATCCGTTACAAGATTGGAAAATACAGACGATGGACATTTTTTATATGCATATGTAGCTCTTTACGCCTCAATTAAAGGATGGGAGTATTGCATGCCTGTTGTTGTTGATGGTAGTTTCTTAAAAGCAGCCTACAGGGGAACAATTTTGACAGCTTGCACGCAGGATGCGGCAGGTTAGTTTAATTTAAATATTTATTGGATATTAAATGAGTTTAGGATAATTATTTTCATGAATGTTACATACATATTCACATTATATATAGTCTATTATTACAAATAGTTACACATGATTTTATAGCCTAATCGATTATATATGTATTTTATCAATGAATCATGTAAAATACTTTCATTAGCTTTTGCGGTAGTCGATTCAGAGAATGATACATCGTGGAAATGGTTTTTTGAAAGGATCCGAGAGACCTATGGCATACGAGAAGGTATGAGTATCGTATCTGATAGGCATGAAAGCATTCAGAATGCCACTTCTGCAGTGTATCCAGGGGTGCCTCATTGTGTATGCTTATATCACCTTTGGGGCAATATTAAGAAAAATTTCAGGAAGCACCATAAGGCCCTGAGAAAAATATTTTTTGTAATGGCTAATGCATACACAACAGAGGAATTCGATCATTACATGGCTGAGACTTATAGCATTGACAAGAGGGTGAAGGAATACTTATTCGAAATTGGATATCACAGATGGTCGGTTGCACACTCCAATGTCAATAGATTTATGGTGATGACTTCAAATATTGCAGAATCTGTGAATGCAGCTGATAAAGAGGCCAGAGATCTTCTAATATATGATTTGTTGGATTTCTTGATGAAGATGATTGGTCGTTGGAACAATACAAACAGGAATGAAGCAATTGCAACAAGAACAACACTCAGCACGAAATATGAACACCTAATTAGGGAGAAAATGAAGGAATCACAAGGAATGATGGTATGTGATCTATTTGTGATATATCATTTTTATCATTTTATTTGATCTTCTGCCACTAAAAATAATTATTATAATATAGGTTGTCCCGTCAACTGAATATTTGTATACAGTTTATGATGGAGGTAAACGTCATGTAGTCAATATGCGTGAAACAATATGCACATGTAGGCAATTTCAAATGGATGTTATGCCGTGTAAGCATGCTTTGGCTATCGTGAGAAAATACTACATGAGTGAATATGAATATTGTTCTGTATACTACAAGAAAGATAACCTACTAAACACATATGAAGTTCGAGTGTATCCTATTCCTGATAAGAGTATATGGAAAATTCCTCCAAATGTTGCAGCAAATATTGTCCTACCGCCCAAGGGAAAAATCAAACCTGGTAGGCCACAAAAGATAAGATACAAAAATGGTGGTGAATCAAGAACAAAGAAGTCAAGAATTACATGCGGAGTGTGTGGACAACAAGGTCACAATAGGCAGACATGCCGAAACATTCCACAGACAGCATAGTTTTCCACATTTAATTCTCAAATTTTAGCTATGCCTAATTCTTATAGAATATAGTTGGTTAGTATTTATGTTTATTTGACTCTAGTTTTTTCTAATTAATGTGTTGATTCTCATGTTTGAAGAGTTTTTCCTGTTTTTCTTTTAATTGTTGTATGTTAAACTTATATCTTATATATCTATCAGATGTCATTTCGAATATAGTTGGCAAAAAACTTGCACATTCGTAGTGTTTGATCACCTGGCACTGTTCTTGGAACCTTGTCCTTCTTGGGGCTCCATCTTGACTATGAATTTTTAATCCGCCTTAAGAATGGAAGTTGTCCATTTCTTTTATGTAAGAACTAGAAAATCATTTTCAATATGGTTCTTGGTTCTCGTGATTACAACAAAGAGAGGAACTATAATGATATGTAAAATAGAGGATAAGTTTGTTGAAGGTTTAAACTCTTTTACCTAATTATTTAGTTTGGGTCGATGATCGTTATACCTATCTAGTAATTACGACAATCCTACTATTAAGATACTCTAGCAGAAGATATCATAAGTACCAAATAAGCATTGCGACAGATCCTACATGCTAGGAATAATATTACAAACTTATCATATAAGAAATCAAAATTGAGAATAAAGACAATCAAATGACTTTTAAGGTATGAAAAACTCTTAATACCAAATTAGAATAAAAAATAACTCTTCATTATAGGAATATGAACAAAGAAATATACTAGTTCAAGTTAACCCATAATACCAACTAACTAAGAAAGAGCAGTGGCTCAAACATTCGCAATGAAAAAGCCTTAATACTATTTCTCTTAATTTCATAAGATATAAACTAATTATTATAACGCTTCTTGAAATCCATTTTTTTAATTACTTCCGACGATTTAGATTCACTGGCAACATGTTTCTCTAGTTTCATCTTGCCATAATTCCACAGCAACGAGCCAAACTTGATACGATGTGTATTGACATCAAATACACTGTCAAACAGATTTCTACCACATATGAATCTTTCCGCAAACAATACAACATAGATGCCACGATCCCTGTAATAAAAGAAGAATCAAATAACATCAAAAGTTAAAAATTTAAAAGAGTTAAATCATGTGTACTTTATTGATTTTAGAAATAAATGGCACTTACGCAGCTTGTTGTAACGGCAAATCTTTGATCATCACTACATTGAAAGGATCAACTAATGCCTTATTCTTATACGGTCCAAAATTTAGTTGAATATCAGTCCTTTTCTTAAAAAAATTCAAAATCAAGAGGAAGAGTGGGATAATAAATTGATAAGCATCAACAGAACTACGAATATTGGCTCTGAAAGCAGCATCACCCATCGAATCATACACATATATCGATCTATCTTTAAAAGATAATCTTGCCATCACCCATTGTTCATCAACACAAAGAGGAAACAATATATGATCAACCATATGCCACGGCCTATTAGAAAACACAAATTCACCGAGTATGTACTTGGCTATATCATGTTCAGGCTTCACCACATCGCTATCTCCATAATTTTCAATGAACTTCTTATACAGAGCTTTTATATTGAGATCAAATAGATAATCAGTTGTAGTGAACTTAACTGGAACATCATCATGCATTCCTTTCTTTCTCAAATAATAAAAGATAACATCCAAATGCTGCATATAATTTCAAGTAATACTATATAGATTATAACCAAATAATCAATCACATTAAGGCTTCATTTTTTGGTAACTAATTATACACAATATTTCATATTTACATACCGAACTTTCCAAAGATTGACCGCTGAACGCAAACTTGTAGAACCAATCTTTCTTGCTGATAAACGCCTTTCCAAATTCAAACGGAGGATTGAGAGTATTGTCTTTTTTAATATAAGGATACTTCCTATAATTATAAGATTGTATATTATAAATATGTCATAATTAACAACACAAACACCTATAAAAATAATAGCATACTAACTTGTTGTGTGGTCTGTGACCTTCATTCATCCATTCTCTAAATTCACCCATCTCTTTTAAACAATCAACATCCATAATAAAACTTCCAAAAGGGTGAACCCCTGTTACAATACTCTTGGAAGAGGCTCCTCCACTCATATTGTCACATGATCCATAATCAACATTCACGCATCTGCCTCTAAAGTCTTCATACTGATATTAGTTAAAAGTACATAAGACACACAATACACATAGACATAAACATATTCTAATCTAAAAAAATAGATACTAATGGAATACCTTAGAATCATTATTTCTACCAAGTTTCTCGCTTAGAACTTCAATTGCGTTGAAAATTTTCGAATCATATTCCATCATGAGCTTCTTTAGACTATGAAAATTCTGTTTTAGCTAATCAACAAATACATATCAAAACACTATTCACAAATATAGGATATTAACACCTCAAAGAAGGAAAATTCACATACTACTTGAAAGTCTTCCCTTAGCTCCTTCTGTCCGTCAGATATACGTCGTATCTCATCAATCAAATTCATATTATTCATCGAAGGTACATTTTTTGGTTTGCTGCTCGTTTTGCTCGAGACAGGAGGTGGTATAGTAAAGTTGTCATCAACTAATTGACTTGCAATTTCAGCTCTAGTTGATTCATCTTTCACCACAACATTGCCAATTAAATCACTCAAGTTCATTGCAGAGCACATTGAACTATCCATGTGGCTGAGAGCCCTCACCGCCCAGGCACAACGACGCAATTATCAGGGGCGCGCTCTACCACTGAGCTAATAACTTCTCAAATGGAGTTACAGAAATATTTTTCACCTTCAATTACATATTACGCAATTTAACAACAATACAAATTAAGTTAAGCATAAAAACAATTCACTCCTATTAAAGTAACAATCACTTGTTGATGGTAATTCTAAACAATTCTCAAAGTTTAATAAGGATTCTTAAACTACTACAGATTTTGCTAAGTTCTCACGTTAACAATACTATTTAAAGTAGTTAGGTTGAATAAAAAAGTCTCATGAATACAATACCTTTAATTTGGATTTATGTGGTGCAACTTCAATAAATTTTCTTCTTTTGACGTTAACACACCAACCTTGATCTTTAGGCTCAAGTGTAATAGATTTCCCCCTTTTTATTTCTTCTAACTTTCTCCTTCTCATGTACTCCTTTGACCTCTCCTCCGTCTGACAATCAACACCACTATGATCAATTATCGATAATGACAAAACACTTTGAATGTTACAACAATTTGAATCAGACATAGGTGTTGGAGACAACAAATGAAAGTTTGGCTCTCCCAAAGGTGTTACCATCTCAACAAATTCATCACTTGGTTCCATTTCAGATGATGAATCTTTCTTCACCATTTTTCAAACTGCTGTGTATAAAAAGAAACAATATAATCTATTAAGATGAAGTTTACCAGAAAAGTGTAAAAAAATTGAAAAAACTCAACAATATCATATAATACTCATACCTGAACGATGTGAAATCGTAAAAAAATTGAAATTAAATATGAAGATATGCAGCGATGAACACTTTCAATAACTACCCAGTGGCCGTATCTCAGATAAAGAATTAAACTCGACCAACAATTGAAGAATTCTGAGATAAGATTATATAGATTTGTACTGACTTAAATGTATTTAAGAATGTCCCTTTAGAATTCTGTAAATATATTATAAAGAGAGTGTGATTTAAGATTATTCTCTCTTTTTTCACGACAGTTTAGATATGGCAGAACTGTTTTTGAATTAATATATCTATATATTAATAATAAAAATTATCTTTTCAGTTTATTTAAAACTGCTATATATGTAAAAAAAACTTTCATATTTGTAATATTGACAAAAGTGCTATTATTTATGTAGATTAGTCTTAAGGATGGTCTTTCAACGTAATTTTCTCTACAATATACAAATCCCCAGTATCCCTAGAAGGTAAATATGAAAGTAATAATTACAAATGGTTCTCTCATGAAAGCTACACCCAAACTATGTTGGAACGTGTCACGATCCAGACTGTCGTGATTTGCACCACACTTACCCTTCGGTGGGAGAACCATTAGTATAACCCAAATAACTTTTTTTTATGAAAACTAAGAAATTTAAAGATACAAAAGCAGGTTTAAATGACAATAAAAATTGTTTTCCCATAAACTCCAAGGCTTTCACAAACACTAACCAAAATAATGCGGAAGAACAACCACTATAACCTGAAAATCATTATATCAAAACTCTACTAACAATAAGTCTAAGCAAAAGGGGTACAACCCCAAAAATAAAAAACACCTTAAATAAATAGTGAGTTCGAAAAGAGTGGACTTAAACAAGAAATATCCATGGCAGCCTCAAAGAACGTACTCACCCTTGAATCCGGTCACATCAATAGTACCAAGTTGAGGTCTATCAATAGTCATCTGAAGATGCCGTAAACTCAACAAAGAATACATAAGCGCAGTATCAATACTCAAGCATAGTGTACTAGTAGGATCACGTGGCTATTCCACTATGTTAAACATACATAAGTCAATATAACATAATAATAAGATGCATACACCGAACATATACAATATCATCATCATTTACGAACAACGTATAATTTCCCAATTCTCAAATATCACAATTATATCAAGTAGTTGGTCCTCTTATGGAATCCAAACCAAAACTTTTAGCATATCGGAACATGATACATGATCCCAATTAGTTATGCCGGAACGTGACAACCGATCCCAATTAGTTATGCTGGAACGTGACAACTGATCCTTGTTAATTATGTCAAAATGTGGCAACCAATCTTAATTAGTTATGCTAGAATATGGCAATCGATCCCAATTAGTTATAACGTGGCAACCAATCCCAATTAGTTTTTCCAGAACGTGGCAACCAATCCCAACTACACACCACAATCACAATCAAAAATATATTCTCAACATCATACAATCAAGAAGTGATTCATGACATTTAGTTATTCATTTACATTTAGTGTGATCAATAATGCAACATTTAAAATATATAAAAGCATCAAAATGAAGCAAAATCAAACATACATCACACAATCATAGAATTGCAACTATCACTTACCTAGAATTAAAGATTGAATCTCTTAAAGCAGTTTAATCTTTCCTTTTTGAATTGTGTCCGCTTGGTTTAAATCTACAAACAATTAAAATATGCAAGGATCAACAATCTAAGGTCTAATTACCTGAATTATAGCAAACCCAATAACCGTAGACCAAACCCTAAATTTCCATATCAAGATTAGGCTTTTCCACCATAATTTCTCGATCAAAACCCTTCCCCATCGATATTAACCAAATAAAATAGGTTCTATGGATTGAAAATGAATTTGGGGAGTGAAAATCTTAGCTTTAGCCTTAAGAATGGTGGAAATCTGTAAATAAGACTCCTGGGTTTGTTCCTTATCTCTGAAAGTCCCAAAGTACAAAATAAAATATTTTTGGTGTTTATTTATGACTGTAAGTCGTGTTTGCCTCATCATGGCGACACTCACCCCACTACAGCGGCCCTGCCTTGGCTTGAGAAATCCTGCCCAAGTGTCTTGCACAAAACCGGTGATCAAAATTAATAATTCCAAGACCCCATTTCAAACACACCTTCAACCAATGACACTCAAAAAATACCATTCAGGCCAAGATTAATTTTGAGAATTCTACTCACCCAAATTCAATTCCGTAAAGTCGTGCAGGTGCCTTAAGGTCTTGGCTATCTACTCAAGTAGTTAAAATTATATTTTTTTTTTCATTTGTTACCAGATTTACGTATACCTTACTTATTCTGATTTCGTCCAAATTTGTTTTAGAATGGGAAATTTCATGTTACTACCAAAAAGTTTTCCGTCCTCAATTCTTTCCCCCATTGGCTTTTCCCTAACATTATAATCAAGATATTACAATAGACACCAATTTACCCATCACTTTTCCCCGAGTGATCAATTAGGAGAGAATGTCTAAAGTAAGGGTAGGTTAGTACCTGAATCGCTGAACAACTAGGGATACTTGTCTTGCATGTCCTTAGCTTCTGGAAATCGTAATCAAGAATTTCAACTGGTTCTTCCTCATACCATAGGTCTTGTTTAACAATGTTGATTCTCACTTTATGATTAATCTTGTCCCCAGTCAACCGATTGAATACCTATACATCCTTCATAAAATGTCAAAATGGCGTCATCACAATATGTGAGTGATAATTATTGTTGTATGTACACTTAGCTAACCACAACACTATTCCAAATAACCACCAAAGTTGATCGTGCACATGTCTACAACATGTTATCAATGACTTTGCAACAAACACAGGACAAATCCTTTCTCACATACCAATGATAAAATCACAAATCAAAACTCGTCACAATTAGAGGTGAACCTAAACCAACCAACACACAATGATGATACACAAACAATCATAGTCCGCATCATGATCTCCTTCTCACAACATAAATTCCCATGATCTTAACTTATAAAGATTTGATCTTTAGACATCGTTCTCATCGAGGGATATGTCCAATAATACAAACCCTATAATAACACTATCAAAATTTTAGACTTAGTAATTATAGATTACCTATTAACAAAAGTAGAATTGGACCCAATGATATCCATATTCAACCACACATAATCAATACATGACCTCAACAACTAGATGAATATTTAGATTGTCGGACAACCATAAATAAGCATGGTAGCTCGTTTATAAACTCTCATAAGCAAGGTGGTACATGTAAAACCACTGAAATACTTTCACAACTCCAAACAACACCACATATGTCATCTGAAAAAATCACGTCTTCCCAAATCATCCAACAAAATTAAAACCCGTTTGAGCATAGCTAGTGGATCACTCTCACGACCATGTACAAAATGATGTCACACCCCATTTTGCGCACTAGACGTAAGGTTTTTCAAATTTAAGTGACGGTATTGATTAAGGGATTATTATTTATTTTTTCCTCAGAATCGTCACTTGGAATTGAGTTGTCGTGTTCCAAGTCACCTTTTTGTTTAATCCCTAATCAAAAGGAAATGACACTTTATTTTGGTCTGCGAACAAGAAATTCGGGTAAGGAATTCTGTTGACCAAGGGGAAGGTATTAGGCATCCCTCGAGTCCCGTGGTTCTAGCACGATCGCTTTAATTGACTTATACTTGTTTTTACTATTTTTTTGAATATATTTTATAGGCCATGACTTGTTTGCATTTTTATTGATGAACTTTCATTTGGTCTCAACCTAGATGCATAACTGCATTCTTGGTCTTGACATTTAGAGGCATAACTGCCTTCTTCTCGTCACACCTAATTATTCTATTTACACCTCTTGATTTAAATTAATAAAAGTTAATTATTAAAATAATTTGACCAAGGCGTGTAACCGCATCCTTGAATTTGAACAAGGTGCGTAACCGCATTTTCGAGTTTTATTAAATATCTCAAAAAATAATATAATAAAAATAAAAATGTGGTTAATTTAATTATTATTATTACATGAACTAACAAAAATAAAATAAAATAAAATAAATAATATATTTGCTTTTGTTTTTCTTTGGATCATGCCCTGCAAACCTTTTCTAAATTATTTCTGTTGATTATTATTTTATATTTTTGTTGCTTTTTCTTCATATATTCTTTTCTTTGTTTTTCATTTTCATTCTATTTCTCTTATTTATCTCTTCCTTATTTTTCTTTTTTTTATACATCTTTTTGTTTTATATTTTTTTACTTCTTATTTTTTTTTACTTTTTATCCTTTATAAATTTTTGTGTTTTTTCCTTTTATTTAAATTTTTTAATTTCTTTTTTTATTTTTTCCAAAAGAAGAAAATCAACATAAATCAATAAATTGAAAACTTTCTAAAGTTTCACATTAAAAGAAATGCAAAGAAAGTTGAATATTTGATTTTTTTTTTTTTTTTTTTGAAAAAAACAATAGATACGATTTTATTAAATATATAAAGTGGAGAAGTAACTTAACTTATTAGAACTAAATTTCATTTAAATATTAATAACTACATACCGTAGACTATTAAGCTTCGTACATTAATCAAGACCAAGATAAAAATGAGAATTCAAAGCATGCAAGAATAATTACGTGTTATATAATTTTTACTCCAAATTTAAGGATATACAGTTCTCATTCCATTTCAGATCATAATGCAAAAATTAAAAATGTATAAATTAAATTCTAACAACTTCATCACATTGGAATTACATCTTGCGTAATTATGAAATAAAATAATGTAATGAAGATCAAGTGTTACCTTTTATGAAATTAATTCACAAAGAAAAGGCCACAACAGGAACCGCGAAAGCAAACCTCAACTCAACTTTTGTTCTGTTGTATTTTTCGTTGTTGTTTGAAGAAAAGACTGAAAAAGTGTTTTTTTTTATTTTCTTTTTTTTCTTCTGTCTCTCTGTATTGCTTTTTTGTTGCTCCTTTTGCTTTTCCTTCTTCTCTTCTATTTTGTATGTATTAGTATGTGTGTATTAATACTAGTGTAGTAGTGTAGGTGATGTGGGGGAAGATGTGAGGAGTAGTGTGTGGTAGAGTGAAGTGGGTTGAGGAAAATGGATATGTAGTGGGGTTAATGGTTAGTAATTATTTTTAATTAATTAGACTAATAAAAATATTCACTAATTATAAAAATAAAACAAAAATTGAATGGATAATCTAAAATCATAATTAAGAAATATAGCTTATCATTAATCGTAATTAAAGAAAACGTATTATTTTTTGTAACTTTTCATTTCTTTTTTAAATAATTAAACATAAAACTTACCTTAAAAAGTGATTCTATTTTTGTTGTTTTCAAATCTTTTAAAAATAAACTTAATAAAATAAGATAAAAGCCAAAATATTTATAAAAAATATTTAAGCTCTAAAAAGGGTATAAAACTTAAATTCGGTCAAAAATTACGTGTCTATAGTTTGCCCCTCTTTGACTGGAAACACGGAGATTTTTCAGACAAAGAAGTAGACAAAGTGACAAGTTTTTACCGGACTCTTATTTGAAAGACAAAATTTGTGCGACCGAGTCCTTGTTTTGGACAGCCTACATATCCCAGGTTATAAGGGAATCAGATCACGTGTAGTTCAAGGAGATAGGGTGATGAGTTGGAGTTAAGTGAGGTTCCATCGAGGCTCTAGATCGCGGCTCTTATCCTTACATAAAAAAATAAAATTGAAAGCTGTGAAAAGAAAAATAAATGTACAAGCTCATATCTATGCAACTTTTCTTGAGTCTTTGGTTGAATCTTGACTTTAAGATATCACCTTGATTTTTGGGTGAATATCTTAACCTTGAATTGGATTGGAGGCTGAACTTTCCACTTAGACTGATCTTTTGATATTATTCAAAATGACAATTTGAAGATGCTCTCGAATGGCTGCATGTTTTCTTGATCGGAAGTTGACTAGTAAAAGATGTGAAGAAGTTAGGCTGCTACATGTAATGAAGAAGATGATTCTGACCATCATGGGATTGATTATTCTGAAAAAGAGTTAAAACTTTGTTCTTGAATTTTAAATCCATGTTTCGCTTAAAGAAACCTGAAAACCATCACAAAATAAATAAATAAATAAACTTTTTGCCCCAATTTTCACTGAAATTGTTTTGTGGGTTATTAGCAAATGTAAATATAAACTCACACTAGGAAAAGTTTATCCTAGGAGAATGTAACCAAATCCCATTATGTAGGAAGATCCTACTAATCTCATTATCAAGGAGGATCCTGCTAACCTAATTATGAGGAGGGTTCTTCTAGTCACATTATTCAGGAGGGTCTTGATACTCCCATTATCCAGGAGGGTCCTGCTAGTCCCACTATCCATGTGGGTCCTGCTAATCCCATTATGAGGAGGGTCTTGCTAGTCCCATTATCCAGGAGGGTCCTGCTAATTCCATTATCCAAGAGGGTCCTGCTAGTCCCATTATCCAGGTGGGTCCTGCTAATCCCATTATGAGGAGGGTCCTGTTAGTCCCATTATTCAGGAGGGTCCTGCTAATCCCATTATGAGGAGGGTCCTGCTAGTCCCATTATCCAGGAGGGTCCTGCTAATCACATTATGAGGAGTGTCCTTCTAGTCTCATTATCCAGGAGGATCCTGCTAATCACATTATCCAGGTGGGTCCTTCTAGTCCCATTATCCAGGAGGGTCCTGCTAATTCCATTATCCAGGTGGGTCCTGCTAGTCTCATTATCCAGGAGGGTCCTGCTAATCCCATTATCCAGGTGGGTCCTGCTAGTACCATTATCTAGGACCCGGAGGGTCCTGCTAAACCCATTATTCATGAGGGTCCTGCTACTCAAATTTCCATTGTTTAGGAGGGTCCTGCTAATCTAATTCCCATTGTTTAGGAGGCTCATTTTTTAATAGAATCATCAAATAAAACCACAACACTTTTTTTTCACCAGTTTGCACAAGGAAAATATTAGTATGAATGAGAAATACTGGTACCAAAGAAAAAAATGCAATTAGGAGTTTATTCCCTAGAAATTAAAGATAATTGAGTGTTTCTTTCCTAAGATTAGAATGCAACTAGAGTGTTTATTCTCTAGAGATGAGAGTGATAAAAATATGGCCCAGTCTTCTTAAATTGAGGAACTTCAACACTCTTTTTAGTTTATTATTTTTTGATTTTTTTTTGTTTTATAAAAATGGTCAAATTTCATTCCTTCAAGGATATAAAATTTTATTTCTGTGAGACCGAGACTTATTGTAAGACTGCCCGTATCTCGTATACCAATAATCAGGTCAAACGTAGTTCATAAAAATATAAAATTATTTTTATTTTTTTCTTGAATTTTCCTACAAAAGACATTTTTTGAGAAATGAATCAGTTCATGATTGACAATGTTTTTACTTTAGTTGGTACCAACAATTTAGCATGATGCATATGAGTCATCTTCAACTACTTTCAGACAAATTTGAGGTCAACTTTGAGTAATCACTATAATTTCAAATGGTATCTCAAACATACTTAAGTATTTAAGGTCAACTTTGAGTAATCACTATAATTTCAAATGGTATCTCAAACATACTTAAGTATTTACCTGAGTTCATCTTGCCTAAGTTAAAGGATAAAATTATTCATATCTTCATGTTTCAAATGCCCTCGCAATAAATGAAGTCCAACTTCGCACAATAAAAGTGTTTCGATCTTAGGACGTTTTATATCAAAATCACTCACACTAAGAAAGATATTCAATGTATGAGATTGAGATACCCTATGTTTGGCCCATATGTAAGTATCCATTGATGAGAGAACACACAAAATGGGATCAAATAGGACTTGTTATTGGCTTGTAATGTAGGTTTGGAGAAAGGTAGGATATTCATTTAGGGTAAAGTGATTATTTCCTATTTAAAATTTGCACAACTTCCAATATTTTTCATTTTTCGCATTTGATCTTTGTTTTCTTGAAATCTTTTTCTCATTCATTTTTCTTTCTTTTTTTCCATTTTCTCTCCTTTCATTTTTATTCTAGCTTCTTTTTTTTTTGTCATTTTTCTTGAACTTGCACATACTTGGTCTTTTCACTTTGATATCCAACTTAGGTCTTGGCGCTGTGTATCTGTATTGATAGTTCGCACATGGAGGTGAGATTCAGAAAATAGTGCATTTATGCACTAAAAATGATATATGTGAAGTTGTGGTTATTCAAATAAAAATCTTTCAGGCTCAAAATAGGAGTTTTATGGATAACATGTCATTTGGCAGGCTTGAAAGGCACAATCTGATCAAAGGAAGCTTATAATCATTTCCCAAGTTAAATGTTGATCACAATTTCACTTTAACCAACATTTAGGCCAAATGCTAGATCAAAAGTCATTACATTGAATTTTATATCTAAAGCTCACCACACAATGCACAGGAAACAATGAGGTCGAATTTGTTTTAACCTTAACTTTAAGTAAAACAGTTTCTCAAGTATAACATAAATATATCAAGAGGTACCAAAAGAAGTTTATAGGTCACAACAAAGTTAGTCCGTCTTGTCAAATAGTTTAACACTTCATTATTTTTCTTATGCACACTTCTAAGAATGTTGGTACCAACCAAGTCAATATTTTTCTAAATAAATTTTTTTTTTTCGCCCCAGTTTTTGTGATGAGGACTTATTTAAATTTATTTCAGGCTGGACCGAACCTCAAAATAAGGCTGCCTACGTATTTTGTCAAATCAAGAATCAGGTCTGTGTAGTTCAAAAATATTGAAAAGACATAATTATTTTTTATAAGAAATACTTCTCTTTTTTTTAAGATCACCGAACCCGAGGAGGGTTGCCTATGTATCTCATTGGGGTGAGAATCAGGTGTGCGTAGTTCGTTCAAATTGGACAGTTTGAAAAAACTTTGAGTTATTATAAACTTTTTTTTTCACCAATGCAATTTTTCAAAGTATTATGAAATTAAAATATTATTATTTTATTTTAAGAAATTCATAATAACTTCCAAAAGAAGAAATATTTTTCGTTTTTTTTTTTAAAAAAAATAATTTTTAATCACACTAAAATACATCAACTTGTAGAGACTTTCTAAATAATTTTCATGTAGCACATAAAATGAGTTAAATGACCAAGTAAGAGAGGATTATTTTCCATGGACTGACCCAGCTCTTGTTCAGAGGCTCACTAATTTTTACATGCAAATAATGAAATATTCGGAGTCTTTTAGGGATAACCATGTCCATATTCTACTTTTAAAAGGTTCAAACCTGAAGGAGATATATATCTAGACTGGCTTACCTGAGTTGACAACTCTAGCCAGGGAGGGGCAACTTATCGGTAGCAGCGCTATTCCGACTTAATTGCTTGTTCAACCCCGCCTAACATGTGTGACTAAATGTCCTTCACTGGGTGCCAAGACACTCCAGCTTTATCTCAAGGAAAAGTAGGATGCATAACTGCATTCTTGTGGATGTGTGCAAGTGTAGTCAGAGACTCATAAGGTGTGAGTAATTTTTTTTATTTTTTATTTTATTTTTAGTGAAGTTCAACAATATGAATATAAAAGCAAAAAATGAACAGCATGTAGCACATTAGGCCATCAAAAAAAATATATCCACTAAAATAAAATAATAAAATCAAGTAAAAGTCAATATACAAAGCTCAAGTTCTGGTTATTCCCAAGCGGAGTCGCCAGAGATGTCACACCCCTTTTTGCGCACGGCGGCGTAAGGTTTTTCCAATTTAAGTGACGGTATTGATTAAGGGATTATTTTTTTTTCGTCATAATCGCCACTTGGAATTGAATTGTGGTGTTCTAAGTGTCCTTTTTGTTTAATCCCTAATCAAAAGGAAATGACTCTTTATTTTGGTCTGCGAACTAGAAATTCGGATAAGGAATTCTATTGACCAAGGGGAAGATATTAGGCATCCCTCGAGTCTCGTGATTCTAGCACGATCGCTTTAATTGACTTATACTTGTTTTTACTATTTTTTGGATATATTTTATAGGCCATGACTTGTTTGCAGTTTTATTGATGAACTTTCATTTGGTCTCAATCTAGACGAATAACTACATTCTTGGTCTTGACATTTAGAGGCATAACTGCCTTCTTCACATCACACCTAATTATTCTATTTACACCTCTTGATTTAAATTAATAAAAGTTAATTATTAAAATAATTTGACCAAGGCGCGTAACCGCATCCTTGAATTTGACCAAGGTGCGTAACCGCATTTACGAGTTTTTTTAAATATCTCAAAAAAATAATATAATAAAAATAAAAATGTGTAACCACATTTTTAATTGAGATAATTTAATTATTATTATTACATGAACTAACAAAAATAAAATAAAATAAAAAAACTATATACTTGCTTTTGTTTTTCTTTGGATCATGCCCCCTCCGAACCTTTTCTAATTTTTTTCTTTTGGTTATTATTTTATATTTTTGTTGTTTTTTCTTCATATATTCTTTTCTTTGTTTTTCTTTTTCATTCTATTTCTCTTATTTATCTTTTCCTTATTTTTCTTTTTTTTATACATCTTTTTGTTTTATATTTTTACTTCTTATTATTTTTTTTTACTTTTTATCCTTTATGTGTCTTTTCCTTTTATTTAAATTTTTAATTTATTTTTATTATTTCCAAAATAAAAAAAATCAACATAAATCAATTGATTGAAAACTTTCTAAAGTTTCGCATTAAAAGAAATGCAAAGAAAGTTGAATATTTGATTTCTTTTAATTTTATTTTTTCTTTCTTTTGGAAAAAAACAATAGATACGATTTTATTAAATATATAAAGTGGAGAAGTAACTTAACTTATTAGAACTAAATTACATCTAAATATTAATAACTACATACCATAGAATATTAAGCTTTGTACATTAATCAAGACCAAGATAAAAATGAGAATTCAGAGCATGCAAGAATAAATACATGTTATATAATTTTTACTCCAAATTTAAGGATATACAGTTCTCATTCCATTTCAGATCATAATGCAAAAATTAAACATATATAAATTAAATTTGAACAACTTCATCACATTGGAATTACATCTTGCGTTATGAAATAAAATAATGTAATGAAGATCAAGTGTTACCTTTTATGAAAATTAATTCACAAAGAAAAGGCCACAACAGGAACCGTGAAAGCAAACCTCGACTCAACTTTTTTTGTGTTGTATTTTTCGTTGTTGTTTGAAGAAAAGAATGAAAAAGTGTTTTTTTAGTTTTCTTTTTTTTCTCTTCTGTCTCTATGTATTGCTTTTTTGTTGCTCCTTTTGTTTTTCCTTCTTCTCTTCTATGCTGTATGTATTAGTATGTGTGTATTAATAGTAGTGTAGTAGTGTAGGTGATGTGGGGGAAGATGTGAGGAGTAGTGTGGAGTGGAGTGAAGTGGGTTGAGGGAAATGGGTATATAGTGGGGTTAATGGTTAGTAATTACTTTTAATTAATTATACTAATAAAAATATTCACTAATTATAAAAATAAAAACAATAATTAAATGGATAATCTAAAATTATAATTAAGAAATATAGCTTATCATTAATCTTAATTAAAGAAAACCTATTATTCTTTGTAACTTTTTATTTCTTTTTTAAACAATTAAACATAAAACTTACCTTAAAAAGTGATTCTATTTTTGTTGTTTCTAATCTTTTAAAAATAAACTTAATAAAATAAGATAGAATCCAAAATATTTATAAAAAATATTTAAGCTCTAAAAAGGGTATAAAACTTAAATTTGGTCAAAAATTACATGTCTACAAATGAAATAGATGGTGACATAAGAATTTATCGAATAATATGAAAGGTTTCCTATGAAGAGTCGATACGTAACTCTCCAGAAGTTCCATGAATTTGTCTAGAGCCTCATTAGATGAATTATTCCTTAAAACAGTATTTCTAAGCTTAATCAAAGATAATGGACTTGATTAGGAAGTGTTAGATCCTAAACGTCAAGGGAAAACCATGACGTCCAGATATTTTGTGAAAACGACCTAGTGTGCCTTTATGTGTTTCAAGGGGTTTAAAGAGTCGGATTGAAGTCAAATTTTGTGAAAATGTTGGGAATACATATTAGAGTGTGTTTAGGGTCGAAATATCCGGGTACGACTCCACAAGGACCTCCCAAAGGGCCCTTGAGGAGGACAACATTTGACCCCATTATAGCGATTATAACGGCCCTGACGGCATACATCCTTCCCCAACGTCTTCCAAGGAACCAGTGAGCAAAATTAATAATTCTAATACCCCATTTCAAAACACACCTTCACACAATAACACACAGAAAATACCGTTCACGCCAAGATCGATTTGGAGAGTTCTACTCGCCCCAATTCAATTCCACAAAGTCGTACAAGTTCCATAACATCTTGGCTATCTACTCATGTAATTAAAATCATAAATAGGTTTCTCATTCGTTAATGGATTTCGTAGAATATACTGACTCCAATTTTATCCAAACTCGGACTAGATAGGCAAATTTCAAGCTACTACCAAAAAGTCTTCTAACCCAATTCTTTCCCCATTGGATTTTTGCTAACGACAGAATAAGGTCATTACAAAAATGTGAAACCAAGCCAATATATATGTGTCTGAACGTGACACTAGATATAATATATATACATCGTAACGTGAACTCGATCCAATATATGTGTCGGAATGTGTTAGTCAACCCAATATATATATATATATATATATATATATATGTGTGTGTGTGTGTGTGTGTGTGTGTGTGTGTCAGTTCATATAATCACAAAGCTAAGTAACAGGTTCATGGCATGTAACTATTCATACTTAGTCGTTTCATTAGGTTTGATTCATGTTTATTTATTCCCCTTTATGTACACATACAATAGGGCCATTAACAATCATATCCAATATAAAACTAGCGATCAAACGATCATTTAAACCTAGTTCACAGGAAAAGGCTTTTCCCTATGGTAGACATATCTTTAGAAACTAAGGTACATGTAAAATCACCCATTTTCCATGCCTTAAGGCCTAAACATGAATTTTATAGTCCTTTAACTTACCCTATGTCTAAAACCTCACTTAACACCTCTCAATCCCAAAACACAAATTGCTCTTCCTTCTCTCTACTTTCTCTCTCCCAAATAGAAGAACTTCATTAAAGGGATAGTTAAAGATCATTAGGGCATCAAGGAGGGTGATTTTCTCAATCATTCTTCAACAAATAACAAGGTATGGGATCTTTTCACCTTTGGGATTCCTTTCCCCAAAGGGTTCTTCCAAAATTGGTTTTCAATAAGATGAATTCTTATGGGTTTCTTCCTATTACGAAATTGACTTTATAAATTATGTTGTCTATGGTTTATTTTGTTTATTATGATTAAATTGTGATGAATGATGATTCAATTATGCTAGTTCTTGATAAGTTAACCTAGTTTGTGGAATAGATCATGAAATTGACCCAAGTCCCTAACCCTAGGTTATGAACTAGTGATGAATTGATGTGTAGTGATTCAATTGACTTCATTATTATATTAATTACTATTGTGTGATGATATTACACCCAGTTTTTGGTTGAATTGGATGGTTGATGGTAAAACCTTGGATGATGGCTTATGAAGGAGATTGGGTAAGTCTTGTGGTCTCAAACCTTTATTTCAATTATGATTACTTGTGTTTAGTGATGAAATTATATTAAAGTATACCTTATGATAAGATTGATTATGGTTGGTATGATGTTGAATTGAAATGTCTTGATTTATGGATTGTGAGTTGTTGGCTAGGATGAAATGATATAAGGTTGGTGATGAATTGCCTATATGCCTTGTTATGATATGGTGATGTAAATGTGCTAACCTCACATGGGTGAATTGCATTGAAAGGATGTTCTCACGTAACTCCTAATGAGCTAAACACTATGACTATATAAGGAGTAGTCTCCTATGACCTAAACTAATTTATGATAATTAATGAAAGACATTTCAAAAGGTACTCTAGCTTAGCACCGAGTAAAATAGTTGAGAGGACTGTCCCTTCCCACATAAGGAAGGTAGGATCACTATCGTACGCATGATATTGGAGACTATAATGCATGTAGTATAAAGAGGGTCCCAAACACATCTCCTAGTTCCTGAACTATGTTGCCCCCATAGGAATTCTAGCTAGTGGATCCATATGTTCATATTTTGGTACTACCTTAGCAAGTAGTCCACCTTCTTTCGGTGTAGGGTTCCATGACAACGGATTCCAAATTAGCTCATGTGGTCTATGACGGTTAAGGCAAGATGTACCTGAAAGTAAAATGAAGTAATAAAGTGGACTCTAACTAAGATGACTTAAGGGGTTTGACTTAGTCAAGGTAGGGGTATGAGACTCTACCAATACATTGCACTAGTTGGCCTTGAGGGAAGTATTAGATGGATGTTCTTATGTTCTCATGCTCTTATGAAGTGATTGAAATTGATGTGTTGACTTTACATGTTGATGATACTATAAGATGTTGGTTTCATGTATGAACATGCTATAGGTCTATTGTTGATAAGCTATGATGATGACTACTCTTAATGCTATGTTATGTGATGTTACGCATTTCTTGTGATCCTTTATTTTGTTTGCTTTATTGAGTAAGGTTATGGGGCTTTACTTGGTCATTACACTTGTAGACTTGATGGGGATTATGAGTAAGGGTCTTGTATGTGTTATTATGAAATAAACTCTTATACATGCTTTGTTGGTATAACATGATGTTAGAGTTGTATTGGTTATGGTTCTAGTATGCTATTAATCATGTTGACTTGGTTATACTTGACGATGTTAGTCTTGTGTTGAATATGCTATTGTCTTTATAAATATGTGGTTATAGTCCAATTTGAGTTCTTGATTGTGCATAAGGCTTTTCAAAGTAACTTGGCATGGTTTTGAACAAATGTCCATTTTAGCATTATTTTGATATTGTATGTGCATATGATTCCATACTTAGTACAAGTGATGTGCTAAACCCTATTTCTCCCATTTTCCCCAACATTTTAGGTTACGGTCATTGAAGGGTTCGTGACGACTTTTGAAGGAAGGCTTGGATAATTTCTCCAAGTGGGGGTATGTCCTCATGTTCCGAGGATGATGCCTTTCTCTTATTCTACCTATGTTACATTGTTATAGTCTAAAGACAATCATTTCACTCTTGTTGTTTCAGGATATTGTTGTAAGCCCTAAGTGGCATTTATACATTTATGTAAGGGTTATGCCCACATTATTTTATTCCGTTTAGATGGTTTAATATGAGACATCCCTATTAAGACTATATTCTGTATATTATATATATATATATATATATATATATATATATATATATATATATGTGTGTGTGTGTGTGTGTGTGTGTGTGTGTGTGTATGTGTGTGTGTGTGTGTGTGTGTGTGTGTGTGTGTGGCATAAAAGAAGACTTTTTAATCTTCTTATACGAGGAGTCTATGTATACTAGCTATTAATATACTATGTGTAAGTGAGAGGTCTAAGTAAACCTCATGATGTAGAGATAACTGAAAAGTTTTAATTTTCCATACTTTTTAACCTATGAATGTTATGACGAATGCTAAGAGGCTAGTCATAATCCTCTCCGAGGGCAAAGATGCCGGTTACGTTTAGAGAGTACTTTCTGGATGTGACAGAACTCATCCAACACTAGTATGTATCCCATATGATGAGAATAGGCAATAACCAACATAGACCATGGTAGCTAAGCTGGAATCCAGAGTCAACCCTACTCCGATAAAGGGTGTTCTACTTGCCAATGGTAGAACTAGGACATAACCCATGTAGGCACATGGTTTAGGAATATGAAAGGTTTATTTGTACTCTACAATCCTCATAAAGCTAGAGCTACTCCCCAAACTATACTTGTCACGACCGGGGAGCACCCCCTAGAAGTAACATGGCGTACTTGACCTCTCGGAGGTCTTATACAAGCCCATAGTTATCATTCACCACATTGTCATAGTAAATTTAGTGAAAAATTTAAAAATTTTCATAGCACGTCATATGCTAGAAACATCACTTCATATATATATAAAATCATAAGAACGTATTTAGACTCTAGTCTCTTTTTGCCATCATAGACTCAACAACATTAGAGTATCTCAGGGACATGACCCTTTAACATCATAACCTAAGTATATAATTACAACACTTTAAACATAACTTGACATAGGACATCCTTGGATCATAAGGATTCCTTTTGCTTGAGCTTGGGAAACACATAACAAGCGCCTCAACATAGAGACATCCTTTTAAGAATTCATAACCTACACTTTGTGTAAAAAGTAGAAAAAAATGGAGTTAGTACAAGAATGCACTAATTATGACAATCATGCAAAAACATGTATTTAAAAGGGACATTTTACTTGAAATCATGCTTCATGCCTTTTTGAAAAATCTTCATAAAACTTCGATACAATAGCATTAATACAGTTTTCATACTTCATATAGGCATATTCAAAGTCCAAACATCATATAAAATCACACATAGAATTTAAGTCACATTTGGAGTCACTTTACAGTAACCTATTTGAACTTTATAATAAGGTTCCTTTCTTTTAATTTCTTAACTTCCCAAGTACCCCTCTATTGATACTTGGTGCAATGCGTCACCTTAAGGCCACAAAGAAAGCATACATACAACCTACATAAGCCAACACATACCATCATTGAAGTATAGCATACCACAAGACACCTTCAAGTCTAAGACCCTAAAGGCATTACAGTGAACCATAGTCAATGACCTTACTCACAATCCTATTCTAAGTCTACTAGTACAATGTACATGTGAAGACCCATAACCTCACACATACTTAGTAAACCTATCATAAGACCATAAGCATCAAAACATGTACTTCACACTTCAAACATAATACTATATTCAACTACATTCATATAAAGTAGGACCTTCAATCATATAGTCAATAAGACCAACATCATACACATAAGGAAATACCTCATCATATAGACAAGACTACAAAGTCATGCATAAAAAACATATACATAGACACATGCATTATAACACCTTCCTAGGACTTCCCTCAAGATCTACTTGTGCAATGCATAGGTGAAGTCCAATACCCCCACCTACACTAAGCAACTACCCTTAGGTTATCCTAGTTAGGGTCCTTACTTTACTTCCATTATCCATTTTACTCTAGGGAAACTATAGCCTTAACCGAAACTAAGACCATGAGTGCTACATGGAATTTGGTGTTATAGAGCCTTACACCAAAGGAAGGTGCTCTACTTAGCCAAAGTAGAACATTAACACATGCTAGCATACTAAGTGAAATCACTTGCTAGATCCTATGTGGCAAGCATAGTTGATGGAACTAACAGATATGAATTGGACCCTCTCCATTCCCATGAGCATTGGAGTCCTCATCTCATGAGAAACCATGAGTGAATCTTCCTTAAAGGGAAGTCAACACCTAATGTGGAACCATGGTGAATGTTCCTCCAAGGGAAGTCAACACTCTATGAGAAACCAATGGTGAATCTTCCTCCAAGGGAAGCCAACACCTCTCATTGTCAAGTTCACTCGGTGCTAAGCTAAGTTCCCTTTATTGAACATTACTTATAAAATGTAGGATTTAGGAGATTGACTCCTCATATGCTTAGCTCATAGGTCATATATGAGAGTTCATCAACCTAAATCATGTGAGAAACCCTTTCAGATATACATAGCATATTGAACCACCTATCTAGTTTAGGGTACACTTGAGAGCACCATCTAAGGCCCCTCCATTGACTAGATCCTCATACATGTGTGTGTGTGTATACATATATGTTAGCAATACTTTCACACAACATATTAAGACCACACGTGTTCATACATTAACATAATCATGCATTCATATTCATTTACATAGGAAACCAAACCTAGGAACTATCCTATCAAGGCACACATGTGCAATGCATAGACAAGATCCCATACCCCTGCCCATACTAATACACCTATCAAGTCATCCTAGTTAAGGGAATACATAACATGCTTCATAGACACATACTTTACATGCATGGTAGTCGACAGAAGTGCATATGAGAATACCTTTCATTAGACACCATGAACCTACACTACTTTTAAGCATGCATGAAGTGTGAGTGTGTGTACAATAGTTAACATGATCACATAATGGATATCAACAACACATTGAGGAAGCCACCCTTTTAGGACCACAATTCACATTCAAGCATAGACCACACAACACATAATAGCATAAGAGACAACACAACATCACATTACTCTCAAGACTTCTCACCTTAGCTATTCACACATTCATATTGGGGTATATAGATAAGGGATTATTAACCATTATAACTCATCAATGGCATCACCTAAACCTATTCCTAACATAGTTATACACATGCTTAAACAATAGTCATACAACTAAGATCACAACTAGAATAGGAGACTAGGCATAAACTTCACAATGGGTGATCATCACCAACACACATACATAGTATAATTGCCTTCAAGGTCATGATCATATTTCATATATATATTGACAATAAATGAAGCACCGTCACCATAAGTGGACCATACCACACAATGCCATACAAGGCTTCATCAACTACCAATTCTATAGGAAAGTAGAGAGGAAGAGCCATTCTTCCAGTTCATCAACCTTTGATTATCATTGATCAATACATCTTTTTCATCAACAATTAAAGTTTAGGGCAGTAGCTAAATTTACTTTAACATAGACGAAATCATGCATAAGCCACTACAATATCATGCTACTAACAAGTACACTACATTACCAATACACTAGAAAGTAGACAGACATAGATCATTAACCAATTTCCCTTGCATTGATCGTCAATCATCAATAATATCAATCTAGGGCAGTAGCTAAAAACATAATAATGAAGTCTAACTCATGCTTCATCTACCCTAGAAGTGAGATCACATCATGCACATACATTATCAATCTATAGGTTAGAAGAATGTAGATCAATCTTACTAAAATTCCCTTACTTTGATCATGAATGATTCATACCCACAATTCATCAATAACATCAATATAAAGCAGTAGCTACAATTATCCTTACACAACCGAATCCCACATTCATGCATTATAGAGGCAATGTTACAGTGAATGCCATACTAATCAATCAATAAGAAGTAGAGATCAAGTTCTTCAAGAATCAACCCACATTAATCCAATATCACATAATTAATAATCAAATTACCATATAGGAAGTAGGTATAATCAATTAAACATGCGAGAATCATAATTTAATCAACATAAATTCAAGATCACAAAACCCACACATAGGCAAAATCGTGAGTTGAAGGGAGCATGTGTTCATCATGCAATTGGATTGAAATTCACTTTAGATTCAGTACATTACCATAAATTTATTATGATTAAGCCTTTCAAAATGTTTTGATAAAGAACCCATGGCTAGATTGAAGAAGATGATGATTTGATCATGAATTCTCTTTTGAAAACTTTGAGAAGAACTCTCTACATGGAAGATTAACTAGAGATGAAGTATCACCATACCTTAATGTAGAACAAAACCTCTAAAAATTTATTAAGAAAGCTTGAGAATCCATCACCATGGATTTTTTTGAGCTTCACCTTCAATGGAGGTTTCTAGAGGATATTTTGGGAGAGGGAAGTCTAATTTTGAATTGAGGATTGGGAATGGGCTATTCACGTTTTTGATCACTTAAATACAGACAAAAATAACCAAATAAACCTACTAGGGTCAGGTTAGCACGTGGGGTGAATTTCCCATTCACCCCATAGTGGGACAGCGTGCATGGTAGTTTTACACAGCCTGCTTCAACGGACCCATCGACGCCCAGTAGGTCCATCGACAGAACGTACTGCAGGCCATCGTTTGGGTCTGGGGCTTGAAAATTTCCTTGAGCCTTCACCATGATAAGTGTGTATCGATGCCTCCCCATTGACGGGGATTTGGTGGACTGACGAGGCGTCCTTTGGCTTCGTCGATTGACACTGCCAAGTCAGTGTCTCGACAGCCTTTGGGTCCTCCTTAAGGGCATCTTACGGGGCCCTTGGGAAGTCGTACCCGGAATATTCCAATGTAAATGTATACCTTAACATGTCAAGGACCTTTCACATTAGTTTCACCCAAAACAAACACTCGCAACACCTTCAAATATGCTAAGCACACTCAAGACACACATGAACGTCTCAAGGGCTAACTATTGAACGTCTTGGACGTTTCACCCCTTAATTTCATGAAACTTAACATACTATCTATAAACGTAATTATTACTCATATTAGGACTTCATAAACCAATGACACACATTTAATCATATAAAAACATCTAAGGCCTCTTGGTGACTAGTCGTCGAACGTCTTTGTCGTCCCTTGACGTTTGACTTCCAAATGACTTCAAATCACTCATGCATACTTTAAAACATATAATAACATGTTAACAAATTTACAGGCACATGTGAGGCTCTATAAACCCTGACTCATTTTGGGGTCTTAAAAGTTGCATTTTTGGAATTTCGAGCATAGTTCACTGTGTTGCCTTAGCAGTTCATTGTAAAAAAATTCAAATTTTGACTAAATTGTGCTTTTGTTAAAAATGGTTGTAATGTGTATAGAATTGATTTATGTGAGCATGATAATGTGTTGAGAAGGAGTTTCTCCAATTTGAAATGAAGTATGTGAGTCTTTTTTGCATGATGAGTCGTAGATTAGTTTCTATCCTATTGTTGTGTTTGAGTCTCTAAAAGTATGTGAAATTGGTGTTCCTCATAAATTTTGTATTGTGTATGGTGTGGTATGGTTGTGTGCTTCTATTATTTAGTTTCTTATCTCTTGATAGTGTTTAAAATGAAACAAGCGTCATTTGAGGACGAATGTTGTCCAAGTGGGGGATATTGTAACACCTCTAAAACGACTTAGGTGAAACTAGAGCCTAATGCTTGTGTCTTGGTGTTTTTAATTCCTAAAATGAGTCAAAATAAGGTTAGAAGGCAGTGTTTAAAGTTTCATGAAGTTTTGAGGTCAAACGTCTAAGAACGTCCATGACGTTCAAAAGGTTTGCCTTGAAACGTCCTTATTTGCCTTAGTGTGTTTCGTCGAGTTTTATGTGTTCGTTTTGGATGATATTGATGTGAGAGATCCTAAACTCATTTACGAGAATATTCGTGTTGAAAACGTCCAGGAAAAATTCCCCAAGGACCAACCAAGATTCCTTGAGAAAGGACACATCATTTGGGCCAAGGCTGTCCAGACCAGCCTCACCTACGGAGGGCATCGACACTCAGTAGGTTGAATGACGCTCCGTACGTGGGAGGCGTAGGTCAGTACTTAACCTAGGGAGCTTAAGCTCCCAAATTCAAGTCTCTGAACCCATCGACGGTCAAACAGGACAAGTAGATTATATATACTAGTCATAAGATATAACATGAAAGTATCAACGACACTTACCGCATCAAGAAAATTTTGGATCAACTCAATTACATTCATTGGCATCACTTCATAAACCTTTGATGATTCAAATCGAATAGTCGGTAATTCGCCAGGCTGATTTGGATTTGAAATATTTCCTCATAATTCTCCCAATTAAATAAAAATTCATTACTAATTGCTGATTTAAATGAAATTGGAATATCGAATTTTAAACGTTCTGCCATTTCATTTAATGCTACAATAACTATCCCAAAAATAATTGATTTCTCCCTTTTATTATGATGAAATTCATAATTTTTTTGTGGTGATGGAGAGAGTAATGAGGATATATTATCACTTATTGAGTGAGCTCTAGCATTATTATTATTATTATTATTATTATTTTGAAGAAAAGGAGGATGATATGCAGTGGAAGATCCACTTATATTTTGGCTCAACAAACTTTCATAAGATGTATTAGGCTGTGGTGGTGCCATATTTGAACCCATCAAAGAAGACCTTCCAGGAACACTTGAAATGACATTTGATATGATTTTGTGCTGCAAAATGAAAATAAATAAATAAATAAATAGCAATTCTTAATTAAGTTACTTACTATACTAAGTAATCATCATATTTCAGTAATCAAATTTATGTCATATTCTATATATACTATTAAATATATTTGCAAGTTATGTCAATGTAGAAATTTCTTATGTTGTTCTTGTTAGGCCATTATACTTTTTCATACCTAGTTTCCTTTTTGAGTTGTTAATTTGATATTAAAGTTAAATTAACTTTTAATTGATTTAACAGAAAATATATTTAGTATGAAAAATGTTCACTATTTTCTACCATTTTCGTCTTATTCTTTAGTTATATTTTTAATACTATTATATTCAACAATTCAATAAATATATTATTGTAAAGTTCACAATCCTAACAATCACCAAGTATCTTTAGCACATATAATTATTTATCTTTTTTATTTTGTTTTATGTTTATGCATATGTACATCGTGAAATTTACACTGATTTACTAAATATTGTAATTAAGGATGACATATCCTGATAATATTTTTGTACAACTCTTACAAGATGCTCACTATATTGGCGATAACTTTTTGATATGTAGCTATTTCAAAAAAAGAATACGATTTCTGAAAGAGCAGGCATAAATTTTTAGGCATAAATATCTTTAATTATTCATCTGCTTATTCGTACCATTTTTATTAGTCTAGACTTAGTTCAAATCTCCTATTTAATATTCAAAGATCTTTTTTATTTGTTAATTAGTCGGAAAAAAAATTATTAGAGGAAGTAATTGTTGTATTAAATCACACATTTGAACAACGTAACAAAATTTGGCGAAACATTTTATGGCCTAACACAAAAAATTCACTTGCCACACCATGGAGTCTACCCAACTTTCAATTAGTAATTTATTTCTTAAGTATTGAAAATTTTTAATGGAAAACAAATCGATTCATCATTGTGTAAACAACAAGAACAATAATAGTAATAATAATAATAATAATAATAATAATAATAATAATAATAATAATAATAATAATAATAATAATAATAATAATAATGTTGATGATAACAAGTATAATAATGTTGATGATAACAAGTATAATAAAAAGCCATCAATTAGAATTAGAGCATTTATAGAAAAGACGATCTAATTAAAATTACCTCTATTGGAGTACTTCTGCTTTGAAATTGAACCACGTTCTGCTCAATATCAAGCCCTATTTCTCTACTCAGTTTATTTTGCTGATTCTCATTTGGATGTGAACATGCATTGGAGAAACTTCATTTAAGAATATAAGAAAAGAACAACAATTATTGATAATTTTTTATAGAAAAAATTAAACATCAAAAAGAAAAGAATTAAAATTTATGTATCAAAAAAGACATGATTGGTTGATAAGTATTTCTCCGTCATTAGCTAGGCTCTCAAATTTCCTATTTCAAAATTAAATCATCATTGCTAGAGAACCTTTCATTCAAAAAACATTTGACTTAATTCCCATTGCTAATCGTAGGGATCATGTTTTCTCTCTGCTTTGGAGTCATCATCTTTGGTAGGGAGTATTTTACTCAGAAAGTTAGACTTTTTACTGTATATATGAATAACTCGACCCGTAAAGCTGAACTTTTCGACACATATCTAGATTATATAGGACTTGAACTATTTTTTTTTTATTAAAATCTTTGATTAGTGGAACCCTAATGTGGGACTTTTTGATATGAATCTGGATTAGTCGAGTCTAGAAAATAATATCTAAAACCAACCATCAGAAAGAAGTTACATTTTTTATTTAAATTGAGAAGATATTTAACCTAAAGAAACTCACGTCTTTATGCTTAGACACTCAAGAATAATCAAGAAGAAACATATTAATTAATTAAAGGTGTATATATATGGTAGATGATCCATCAAAATAAATTTTCTTTGAATCATTTTCACAATGAAACCAAAAATAAAACTTAATAGAAAAATCAAAAGTATATATCTTGAACTAAATATCATCGGGGCTATAAAAACAAAAGGAAAAAGCAACACATGAAATTAAGAACAAGTTAACCTAAATTAATGCAAAAAACACACATATATAAATAAATTATTATATCACTAAATAGTTTTGATTTTATCACTCATCCCTCTGAAAATATGACATTATCTATGTAACCAAACAAGACAAATATATGAACATATATGAATGTTCAAGTTCTTTATATTTTTTAAAAATTAATAAACTTACGCTTCAAGACGTTGAGTTTGTTCCTCAAGTAGTCTCTGATATTGTCTCCGCTTTTCTAATCTTTGTTGGCACGTCTTTGAAGATTCTTCAACATGTTCATTCTCTGAATCTGTCATTTATCTTTGCTATTTTTTGTTCAATAATACAAAACAAAAAAAATCAAGTGTTAATCTATTTGATTTATGATTTATTGAATTAATTTATCTATGAAGATACTAAAATAGAACTAAGAGAGTATATATACACAAGAGAGACTTTTGACTGATAAGAGGAGATTGTGAGAAACTTTATCAATTCATAGTGAATGATATGTTTATATAGTAGAACAAATTGGCTTAATATGTGAGATACATATTGTAGAATACAATAATTAAAAATTTTAAAAAGGAGGAAATTGGATATATTATAAAGTGTGAACACAAGATAAAAATTGTGATTGTTTTAATTATCTTTCACAAAAATATTTTGTTTTTAATAGTATATATGGTTTGCTATTTACATATTTTCTATAAAAGTTATATTAGAGGATAAATTTCATAAATGAAAATATAATTATGACTTTCACAAAAAATATTTGGTTTTGAAATAGTATATATGGTTTGCTATTTATATATTTTCTATAAAAATTTATCATATATAGGATGAATTTCATAAATGGAAATATAATTATGTCAATTATCCATCAAAGTCACATAATTATGTTTTTAATAGAAAAATCATAATTTTATTTGTCATATTATAATGTGACCACTCCAACCTTTTTCTATTTCACTCTCCATTTTCTATATTTGGAGAGTAAATTAAAGAATTCTCTCTCTAACCATTCAATATTTCACACTCTAGTCTTCAATTATCGAGAGGTGAATAGTAGTTCTTCAAATTTGGAGAACTACTATTCACACGCTCTATTTTACTTTTTGATATTATTATTTATATTATATAACATTATATTATTAATCATAGAAATTGATCAATTAAATTTATCATATATTTAATTATTTTTGAATATGATATAGTATTGTGTATATTATTAAATATATACTACTTTTGTCCCAAATTATTAATATTTTAAAAAAATTAATTTTTTGTCACGTTAAGTGATATATTTATTTATATTATGATTAATTTTCAATATGAAAAGTATACATAATTTAAACGATATGATGAAAATTTTAATTTAAAATTATAATACATAACACAACAATTTAAATACAAGTTGACAATACAATTTAAAACATAATAATTTTAATAATTACAATAATAATTTAGAAATTTGATAGGTCGTTTTTTTGAGATTTAACGAAATTTGAAAAAATAGTGTATGAGACAAAGAATTGGTGTAGTTGTGAATGCGGTTTTACTTGTTGATTTTTTCTTTTTCAATTATCATAGTAGTTCTTTAGAAATTTAGAGAAAAATAGAATTTTATATTAATTAAGAAATTTCAAAACACTAAAATTTAATATTACACAAGCCCTCTTCTCATTATTTAAGACTAAAAATAACCCATCTAACCATAGATGATAATAACACCTGGACCATCGGTCTCTACTTATTAGACCACATACCGATGGGCCTGCTCATTCGGAATCAATTCAATAAACTAGATATACTCCATTTAAAAACAACCCAATAAACACATGTATATTAAAGGCATAATTAAAATATCTTTTAGGGTACAATCTACAAATCCCCAGTATCCCTAGAAGGTAAATATGAAAGTAATAATTACAAATGGTTCTCTCATGGAAGCTACACCCAAACTGTGTTGGAATGTGTCACGACCCAGACTGTCGTGATTTGCACCACACTTACCCTTATGTGGGAGAACCATTAGTATAACCCAAACAATTTTTTTTATTACAACTAAGAAATTTAAAGATACAAAAGCAGGTTTCAATGACAATAAAAATTGTTTTCCCATAAACTCCAAGGCTCTCACAAACACTAACCAAACTAATGCGGAAGAACAAACCCTATAACCTAAAAATCATTATACCAAAACTCTACTAACAACAAGTCTAAGCAAAAGGGGTACAACCCCAAAACTAAAAAACACCTTAAAATAAATAGTGTAAGTCCGACAAGAGTGGACTTTAACAAGAAATATCCATGGAAGCCTCAAAGAACGGACTCACCCATGAATCCGGTCACACTCAATAGCACCAAGTTGAGGTCTATCAATAGTCATCTGAAGATGCCTTAAACTCAACAAAGAATACATAAGCGTAGTATCAATACTCAAGCATAGTGTACTTGTAGGATCACGTGGCTATCTCACTATGTTAAACATACATAAGTCAATATAACATAATAAGAAGATGCATACACCGAACATATACAATATCATCATCATTTACGAACAACGTACAATTTCCCAATTCTCAAATATCACAATTATATCAAGTAGTTGGTCCTCTTATGGAACCCAAACCCAAACTGTTAGCATATAAGAACATGATACACGATCCAAATTAGTTATGCCGGAACGTGACAACCGATCCCAATTAGTTATGCCGAAACGTGGCAACTGATCCCTGTTAGTTAAGTCGGAATGTGGCAACCAATATTAATTAGTTATGATGGAATATGGCAAATGATCCCAATCAGTTATGTCGGAATGTGGCAACCAATCCCAATTAGTTTTGCCAGAACGTTGCAACCAATCCCAACTACACACCACAATCACAATCACAAATATATTTTCAACATCATACAATCAAGAAGTGACTCATGACATTTAGTTATTCATTTACATTTAGTGTGATAAATAATGCAACATTTAAAATATATAAATGCATCAAAATGAAGCAAGAACAAACATACATCACACAATCATAAAATCGCAACTATCACTTACCTCGAATTAAAGATTGAATCTCTTAAAACAGTTTAATCTTTCCTTTTCGAATTGTGTCCGCTTGGTTTAAGTCTAAAACAATTAATATATGCAAGGATCAATAATCTAAGGTCTAATTACCTGAATTATAACAAACCTAATAACCGTAGACCAAACCCTAAATTTCCATATCAAGATTAGGCTTTTCCCACCATAATTTCTCGATCAAAACCCTTCCCCATCGATATTAACCAAATAAAATAGGTTCTATAGATTGAAAAATTGATCCGGGGAGTGAAAACCTTAGCTTTAGCCTTAAAAATGGTGGAAAACTATAAATAAGACTCCTGGGTTTGTTCCTTATCTCTTAAAGTCCAAAAGTACAAAATAAAACGTTTTTGGGTTATATTTATGACTGTAAGTCGTGTTTGCCCCACCATGGCGACACTCACCCCGCTACAGCGGCCCTGCCTTGACTTCAGAAATCCTGACCAAGTGTCTTAATTGGAACCGGTGATCAAAATAATAATTCCAAGATCCCATTTCAGAACACACCTTCAACCAATGACACTAAAAAAATACCATTCAGGCCAAGATTAATTTTTAGA
Source organism: Solanum sitiens (assembly GCA_016801875.1). Taxonomy (NCBI): domain Eukaryota; kingdom Viridiplantae; phylum Streptophyta; class Magnoliopsida; order Solanales; family Solanaceae; genus Solanum; species Solanum sitiens. Next base: position 2,554,014 of record JABWTJ010000071.1, read on the forward strand.
ATTCTACTCAACCGAATTCAATTCTGTAAAGTCATGCGGGTGCCTTAAAGTCTTGGCTATCTACTCAAGTAGTTAAAATCATATTTTTCTTTCATTCGTTACCAGATTTACGTATACCTTACTTATTATGATTTCGTCCAAATTTGTTCTAGGTTGAGAAATTTCAAGTTACTACCAAAAAGTTTTCCATCCTCAATTATTTCCCCCAATGGCTTTTCCCTAACATAATAATCAAGATATTACAATAGACACCAATTTACCCATCACTCGTCCCCGAGTGATCAACTAGGAGAGAATGTCTAAAGTAAGGGTAGGTTAGTACCTGAATCGCTGAACAACTGGGGATACTTGTCTTGCATGTCCTTAGCTTCTGGAAATCATAATCAAGAATTTCAACTGGTTCTTCCTCATACCTTAGGTCTTGTTTAACAATGCTGATTCTCACTTTATGATTAATCTTCATCCCCAATCAACCGATTGAATACCTATACATCCTCCATAAAATGCCTAAATGGCGTCATCACAATATATGAGTGATAATTATTATTGTATGTACACTTAGCTAACCACAACACTATTCCAAATTACCACCAAAGTTGATCGTGTACATGTCTACAACATGTTATCAATGACTTTGCCACAAACATCAGGACAAATCCTTTCTCACATAACAATGATAAAATCATAAATCAAAACTCGCCACAATTAGAGGTGAACCTAAACCAACCAACACACAATGATGATACACAAACAATCATAGTCCTCGTCAACATCTCCTTCTCACAACATAAATTCCCATGATCTTAACTTATAAAGATTTGATCTTTAGACATCGTTCTCATTGAGGGGTATGTCCAATAATACAAACCCTCTAATAACACTACAAAAATTTTAGAATTAGTAATTATAGATTACCTATTAACAAAAGTAGAATCAGACCCAATGATCTCCACATTCAACCACACATAATCAATACATGACCTCAACAACTAGATGAATATTAAGATTTTCAGACAACCAGAAATGAACATGGTATCTCGTTTAAACTCTCATAAGCAAGGTGGTACATGTAAAACCACTGAAATACTTTCACAACTCCAAACAACACCATCTAAGTAATCTGAAAAAATCACGTCATCCCAAATCATCCCACAAAATGAAAACACGTTTGAACATAGCTAGTGGATCACTCTCACGACCATGTACAAAATGAAATAGATGGTCACATAAGAATTTATCAAAAAATATGAAAGGTTTCCTACGAAGAGTCGATACGTAACACTCCAGAAGTTCCATTACTTTGTATAGAGCCTCATTAGATGAATTATTCCTTAAAATAGTGTTTCTAAGCTTAATCAAAGGTAATTGACTTGATTAGGAAGTGTTAGATCCTAAACGTCAAGGGAAAACCATGACGTCCGGATATTTTGTGAAAACGACCTAGTGTGCCTTTATGTGTTTCAAGGGGTTTAAAGAGTCGGATTGAAGTCAAATTTTGTGAAAAGGTTGGGAATACATATTAGAGTGTGTTTAGGGTCGAACTGTATGTGTATTACTCCCCAAGGACCTCCCAAAGGGCCCTTGAGGAGGACAACATTTGACCCCATAAAACTGTCAAATTATAGTGTCCAACCACGAGGGCGAACGACGAGCCGTCGTTTGAACGACGCTACGTCGTTGGGTCTCGTTGGTCCGTCATAATGAATCAATAACAAAAATACATCACACAATCATAGAATCACAACCATCACCTACCTCGAATCAATGATTGAATCCCCTAAGGCACTTGAATCTTCCCTTTTTTGGCTTCTTTCGTCTTGTTCTATGTCTACAAACAACTAATATACGCAAGGATAAAAAATGATAGGTCTAATTATCTATATTATAACAAATCCAATAAGCCTAGACCAAACCCTAGATATCCATATCCAGATTAGGGCTTTTCCCATCATAAATTTAAGATCAAAACCCTTCCTTATAGATATTAACCCAATAAAATAGTTCTATGCATCAAAATATGGATTCAGGGAGTGAAAACGATACCTTTTAACCTCAAGAAGGGTAGAAAATTGTCAAGAAGACTCTTGGGATCGTTCCTTAGCTCTTAAAGTCAAAAAGTGCAGAATAAAAGGTTTCTGTGTTTATTTATGACTTTAAGTCGTGTCTTCCCCGACATTGCGGCACTCACCCCATTATAGCAGCCCTGACGGCATAAATCCTTCCCCAATGTCTTCCAAGGAACCATTGAGCAAAATTAATAATTCTAATACCCCATTTCACAACACACCTTCACCAATAACACTTAGAAAATACCGTTCACGCCAAGATCAATTTGGAGAGTTCTACTCGCCCTAATTCAATTCCACAAAGTCGTACAAGTTCCATAACATCTTGGCTATCTACTCATATAATTAAAATCATAAATAGGTTTCTTTCGTTAATGGATTTCCTAGACCATACTGACTCTGATTTTATCCAAATTCGGACTAGATAGGGAAATTTCAAGCTACTACTAAAAAGTCTTCTAACCCAATTCTTTCCCCTTTGGATTTTTGCTAACGACAGAATAAGGTCATTACAAAACGTGAAACCCAATCCAATATATATGTGCCTAAACATGAAACCAAATATAATATCTATACGTCGAAACGTGAACCCGATCCAATATATGTGTCAGAATGTGTCAGTCAACCCAATATATATATATATATATATATATATATATATATATATGTAAATGTGATACCTGATGTAATAAATGTGTCAGAACGTGACACCCAGTCTAGTCAACAACTACAACCATATTCATAGCATAATGAACAGTTCATATAGTCACAAAGCTAAGTAACAGGTTCATGGCATGTAATTATTCATACTTAGTCATTTCATTAGGTTCGATTCATGTTTATTTATTCCCATTCATGTACACATACAATAGGGCCATTAACAAGCATATCAAACACAAAACTAGCGATCAAACCATTATTTAAACCTAGTTCACTGGAAAAGGCTTTTCCCTATGGTAGACATATCTTTAGAAACTAAGGTACATGTAAAATCACCCATTTTCCATGCCTTAAGGCCTAAACATGAATTCTATAGTCCTTTAACTTTATATTACGCAGTGAACACAAATTTACAACTATTCTATAGAGTAAAAACCTAGCCTACCTGGGCGCCAAGCAATTGCTGACGGATTGTACCTCCAAAACTAGCTTCAGGACAACCAGACAGTGGATTTTGTCCAGGAATCTATGAGTTTCATCGACCTTATGCTAGAAATATATTTCTCCTTCCTTCCAAAGCCTAGAGCAACCTTTTGAGGGTTTCTAGGGTGATTCTCGCATTTTTTTGACACTTAGGGAAAAAGGAGAAAATAATACTTTGCGTGATTAAGTTCTGCCCTCTGTCTTACCCGCTCGGGCGCTCCCATACCGCTGGAGCACCACCGTCGTAGTGGTATCACCCCACTATTGCGAGACAATGGGTCAAAGATGCTCAAAATGTTTTGCCGTTCTTAATTAATGACAATTCGGATCCTTACAAGTTGGTTGTATAAAAAAAACAAATCTCTGTATTTGAAGATTAAATAAAAGGGTAGGGTTAGAGATGCGTTAACACTAGAATATAATTTACAGATTTTTTTCAAGACTCCTATTCAATTGACTTACAATTTTGATTTCTTGAATAATACGCTTATACTCTAAACTATTAAAAGAAACTCTATGTCTAGCTAAGTATTTGCTCAACAAAATCTCTTCCTACATATTGGGCAAGTTGAACATATTGTATGGTGTCAAATAATATTACTATACAACTTATTTTAATTGCATATGCATGCGTGTAGAACCTGTTTATTTCTCAAATTTGATTCGATTTGTAGTTTCCTAATAAAATGAATGGCATAGGTAACCAATAAATCATTTCAATGGTAAGATCATTAACATAACCCAAATTATATTTTGAGAGCTATGGATAGTTTATGCTTCTTGCGATTTTCGAGAGGGTAACACATTCAAATATTTTAATAGCAAATCTAAGACCCCTTGAAATGTACATGTTTATGCGCTTTCTTTATGTCGATCAAAAGGTTCAATAGAGAGAGCTATGAAATATGGCTGATAGTCCAAACCCTACTATAATATGTATAAGAGTGATCTAGAACAGACCATAGGATGGAAAATATATGTTCAATAATGATTTTATTTTCAATAAGGGTATGAGAAGGTTCACTATTGGAGGTGTAATGAGAAATTAAGGTGATAATTTCAAGTCATTGCGATAGTATAAATACCCCTTCTGCGTTAAACATGTCAATGGAGCGGCTATCCTTGAGAAACCCTCTATAAACCATCTATAATATCAAACTAGTCGCAAGAAACTACGTATTCATTTAAGAATCTTAGGTGAAGTCCAATAGAAAATGATCTGCTTCTATCTTTGGAGGATCAACAGGGATTCCATCTCGTGACAGCACATGTCCTAAAAAGGAAATTTTTCTCAACCACAACTCACATTTTGATAACTTTAAATAATTTGTTTGTACTCCCGTGTCTACAATACAACTCTCAAGTAGTGTTCGTGTTTGGCCTCACCCCATGAGTATAACATAATATCATCGATGAACACAATAAGAAAATGTTTTAAGTATGGCTTGAATATTCTGTTCATGAGGTCAAATAAATATTATGGGTGCATTAGTTAGTCCAAAAGGAATCAAAATTGGAAGTGTCTATATCTAGTCCGAAAGGTTGTCTTGGAGATACATTCATCCTTAGCTCTCAGCTGATGATAACTTGTGTCAAGTCAATTTTGGAAAAGTGAGTAGAACTCTGTAGATGATTGAATAGATCATTAATACGATACAATGCGTATTTATCTTGATTGTTTCCTTATTCAAGAACATTTAGTCAATACACATTTTGATCGAGATATCTTTCTTTTTCATAAATAATAGTGGTGCACCCCAAGGAGATACAATAGGCCTGATGAACCCCTTAGAAAGTAGTTTTGAAATTGAACCTTCAATTCTCTAAACTCGACTGGGGACATATGATATGGAGGAATAGAGATGGGTTGAGTCTGTCGAACTAAATTAATGCTTAGCTCAATGTCTCTCATCGGAAGTAACCCAGATTATGTCCATTGGTAACTCATCACACTATCAATAGTAACATCCTCCATATAGTACAATGAATAGTAGCAATAAGAACCGAGCACCCATGACTAATAATTCAATGTGTCTATACATAAGTTATTATCATTCACTTAGTTAGAGGAGTCATGCCTTTCCATACTAAAGATTGTCTCTAGGAAAATCAAAACTTACAAGCTTGGCATAACAATCAACCGAAGCATAACATGAAGCTAACCAATCCATGCCCATAATCACATAAAAGTCAAACATCAACAACTCTATTGTCAGTATCTGAGCCTATACCTTGGATGTGGCCGGCATTCGAGAAACATTATTTCTCCAAGGTGAACCCTCATCTTGTATGACCATAAGAGAAAGACTAACTCAAGCATACAAAAACATAAATCTTGTCACATTCCGAAAGCACACCCTAGAAGATATGACACTATCGGATTGCAACATGGAGTACTTGACCTCTCAGTGGTCTTGTACAAATCCTTTGACATCATTCATTGCATACATGTATGAAAATTAGTGCGGAATTAAAACTTTTCACACGAATAATATTCCAAAATATCTTTCATATAAAATGATAGAAAACACTAAGTTTCAACATACGCCAATCTTAAACTCAAGAATACTTGGGACACGGCCCATACAATAGAATATAGAAACTTAGTCTATTACAATACTTTTAATGAAAGAAATCTAAAGATAGTTATGTCCTCGAATCAAGTGAGGACATACCCCAACTTTGCTTGAAAGAGTCCTAGATTCGAATTTTTGTTTCAATATGCCTCTCACCTGATAGCCACACCTTTAGAAATAGACAAAATGTATGGAATTAGTACAATGCATGTACTAAGTATGACATAATGCATAAAATCATGAGAAACAGATATTTGTATAAATATATGCTCTTTTACAGTAACTTTTTTTATCATAATAAGAGAACCACATATCACACCAATTTTACATATAACTCACATATCACAAGATAGCATCAAGTACACATCAAAACACATAAACATGAGACCCTTCTACCAAAGGTGATTCTAAGGTTCACTTGAGTGAGTTATGAAGGGACCGCCCATATAATCCCTTAATACACACCAAAGGGATCCTTTAGACTACCTAAGATAAGATTATTCCCATTTCATTAATCAAAATCACTACCTAGAATTACTCTAAGACTCACCTAAGTAAGAAAAGAAGAGAATGAACATACACCCTCTCCAAGCCTACCTAAGCAAACCTCAAAGCTACTCTAGATACTTGCCTTTTCATTAACAAACCTTCACTTAAGTCATTATGTTCATTAAACCATTTAAAAGACATTCAACATTTAAGGATATTCACATAATGGTCTTGGAGAAGACCTAGGGTCTCACATATTAACATTTTCAAAGCCTAATCGTGCAATGTCTAGATAGCGTCCCATTCCACTACCTAAACTTCATAGAACTTGTATCACTCCGAAAGTTCAAAACCTAATCTAGAGCCTCACATGAGTGTACAAGGGTTGTAACAGTTTTTTTAAGGTCAATATTAATGTATAAAATTCATTTAGGAAGTTTTAGAGTCAAAACGTCAAGGAACATCCACGACGTCCGGAGACTAGTGGAAAAGGTGCTAGTGTGCCTTAGCCTATTCGATGGGGTTTTAGGAGTCGGAATTTGATGAGATTTGGTGGTAAGGTGTATAACATGTATTAAAGTTGATTTAGGGTTGAAACGTCCAGTTACGAGTCCCCAAGGACCACCCTAAGGGAACTTGAGGAGGACCCTTCCATTTGGACCAAAAAGTTGTCATGGACAGTGTCTACCAACGAAGGCAGACGACGGGGCATGGTCCAATCGACGGGGCTTCGATTTCCTCCGTCGATGGTCACTTAACCATTTTTCAAAAAGTCCATTTTGGAAATTCTCTGAACAAAATGACGGATGTGCATCACAAAGCGGGGTCTTGGTTGTCGACTGACCTACGACCCGTAGGTCGGGGTCTCGTAGGTCAGGTTTGCACTTTTCTGTGAAATTTTAGTTAGTTCATTTAAATTAAGTTAGTTAGTTAGGGGTTTAATTAGTGATTAGGGGTTGGTTAGTTAGGTTAGTTAATTAACTATATAACTTACCCTAAGTCTAAAACCTTACTTAACACCTCTCAATCCCAAAACACAAATTGCTCTTCCTTCTCTCTACTTTCTCTCTCCAAATAGAAGAACTTCATTGAAGGGATAGGTCAAGATAATTAGGTCACCAAGGAGGGTGATTTTCTCCATCATTCTTCAACAAATAACAAGGTATGAGATCTTTTCACCTTTGGGATTCCTTTCCCCAATGGGTTCTTCCAAAATTGGTTTTTCAATAAGATGAATTTTTATGGGTTTCTTCCTATTATGAAATTGACTTTATAAATTGTGTTGTCTATGGTTTATTTTGTTTATTATTATTAAATTGTGATGAATGATGATTCAATTATGCTAGTTCTTGATGAGTTAACCTAGTTTGTGGAATAGATCATGAAATTGACCCAAGTCCCTAACCCTAGGTTATGAACTAGTGATGATGATGTGTAGTGATTCAATTGACTTCATTATTTTATTAATTACTATTGTGTTATGATATTACACCCATATTTGGGTTGAATTGTATGGTTGATGGTAAAACCTTGGATGATGGCTTGTGAAAGAGATTGGGTAAGTCTTGTGGTCTCAAACCTTTATTTCAATTATGATTACTTGTGTTTAGTGGTGAAGTTATATTGAAGTATACCTTATGGTAAAATTGATTATGGTTGGTATGATGTTGAATTGAAATGTCTTGATTTATGGCTTGTGAGTTGTTGGCTAGGATGTAATGATATAAGGTTGGTGATGAATTGCCTATGTGCCTTATTATGATATGGTGATGTAAATGTGATAACCTCACAAGGGTGAATTGCAATGAAAGGATGTTCTCATGTAACTCCTAATGAGGTAAATAATATGACTATATAAGGAGTAGTCTCCTATGACCTAAACTAATTTATGATAATTAATGAAAGACATTTCAAAAGGGACTCTAGCTTAGCACCGAGTGAAATAGTTGTGAGGAGTGTCTCTTCCCACATAGGGAAGGTAGGATCACTATCGTACTCATGAGATTGGAGACTATAATGCATGTAGTATAAAGAGGGTCCCAAACACATGTCCTAGTTCCTGAACTATGTTGCCCCCATAGGAATACTAGCTAGTGGATCCACCTACATTCTATGTTCATATTTTGGTACTACCTTAGCAAGTAGTCCACCTTCTTTCGGTGTAGGGTTCCATGACACCGGATTCCAAATTAGCTCATATGGTCTATGAAGGTTAAGGAAAGATGTACCTGAAAGTAAAATGAATTAATAAAGTGGACTTTAACTAAGATGACTTAAGGGATTTGACTTAGTCAAGGTAGGGGTATGGGACTCTACCTATACATTGCACTAGTTGACCTTGAGGGAAATCTTAGATGGATGTTCTTATGTTCTCATGCTCTTATGAAGTGATTGAAATGTATGTGTTGACTTTACATGTTGATGATACTATAAGATGTTGGTTTCATGTATGAACATGCTATAGGTCTATTGTTGATAAACTATGATGATGACTACTCTTAATGCTATGTTATGTGATGTTAGGCATTTCTTGTGATCCTTTATTTGGTTTGCTTTATTGAGTAAGGTTATGGGGCTTTACTTAGTCATTGCACTTGTAGACTTGATGGGGATTATGAGTAAGGGTCTTGTATGTGTTGCTATGCCCACATTATTTTATTCCGTTTAGTTGGTTTAATATGAGACATCCCTATTATATATATATGTGTGTGTGTGTGTGTGTGTGTGTGTGTGTGTGTGTGTGTGTCTCATAAAAGAAGACTTTGTAATCTTCTTATACGAGGAGTCTATGTATACTTGCTATGAATATACTATGTGTAAGTGAGAGGTCTAAGTAAACCTCATGATGTAGAGATAACTGAAAAGTTTTAATTTTTTGCACTTTTTAACCTATGAATGTTATGACGAATGCTAAGAGGCTAGTCTTAGTCCTCTCCGAGGACAAAGACGCCGGTTACGTCTAGAGGGTACTTTCCGAATGTGATAGAACTCATCCAACAATAGCATGTATCCCACATGATGAGAATAGGCAATAACCAACATAGACCATGGTAGCTAAGCTAGAATCCAGAGTCAACCCTACTCCGATAAAGGGTGTTCTACTTGCCAATGGTAGAACTAGGACATAACCCATGTAGGCACATGGTTTAGGAGTATTAAGGGTTTCTTTGTACTCTAGCATCCTCATAAAGCTAGAGCTACTCCCCAGACTATACTTGTCACGATCGGGGAGCACCCCCTAGAAGTAACATAGCATACTTGACCTCTCGGAGGTCTTATACAAGCCCATAGTTATCATTCACCGCATTGTCATAATAAATTTAGCGAAAAATTTAAAAACTTTCATAGCACGTCATATGCTAGAATCATCCCGTCATATATATATAAAATCATAAGTACGTATTTAGACTCTAGTCTCTTTTTGCCATCTTAGACTCAACAACATTAGAGTATCTTAGGGACATGACCCTTTAACATCATAACCTAAGTATATAATTACAACACTTTAAACATAACTTGACATAGGACATCCTTGGATCTTAAGGATTCCTTTTGGTTGAGCTTGGGAAACACATAACAAGCTCCTCAACATAGAGACATCCTTTTAAGAATCCATAACCTGCACTTTGTGTAAAAAGTAGAGAAAAATGGAGTTAGTACAAGAATGCACTAATTATGATAACCATGCAAAAACATGCATTTGAAAGAGACATTTTACTTGAAATCATGCTTCATGCCTTTTTGAGAAATCTTCATAACACTTTGATACAATAGCATTAACACAATTTTCATACTTCATATAGGCATATTCGAAGGCCAAACATCATATAAAATAACACATAGAATTTAAGTGACATTTGCCGTCACTTTACAGTAACCTATTTGAACTTTATAGTAAGGTTCCTTTCTTTTAATTTCTTAACTTCCCAAGTAACCCTCTAGTGATACTTGGTGCAATGCGCCACCTTAAGGCCACAAAGAAAGCATATATACAACCTACATAAGCCAACACATACCATCATAGAAGTATAGCATACCACAAGACACCTTCAAGTCTAAGACCCTAAAGGCATTACAGTGAACCATAGTCAATGACCTTATTCACAATCCTATTCTAATTCTACTAGTGCAATGTACATGTGAAGACCCATAACCTCACATATACTTATTAACCTATAATAAGACCAAAAGCATCAAAACATGTACTTCACACTTCAAACATAATACTATATTCAACTACATGCATATCAAGTAGGACCTTCAATCATATAGTCAATAAGACTAACATCATACACATAAGGAAATACCTCATCATATAGACAAGACTACAAAGTCATGCATAAGAAACATATGCATAGACACATGTATTAGAACACCTTCCTAGGACTTCCCTCAAGAGCTACTTGTGCAATTCATAGGTGAAGTCCCATACCTCCACCTACACTAAGCAACTACCCTTAGGTTATCCTAGTTAGGGTCCTTACTTTACTTCCATTATCCATTTTACTTTAGAGAAACTATAGCTTTAACCGACAATAAGACCATGGGTGCTACATGGAATTTGGTGTTGTAGAGCCTTACACCAAAGGAAGGTGCTCTACTTAGACAAAGTAGAAAATTAACACATGCTAGCATACTAAGTGAAATCACTTGCGAGATCCTATGTGGCAAGCATAGTTGATGGAACTAAGAGATATGAATTGGACCCTCTCCATGCCCATGATCATTGGAGTCCTCATCTCATGAGAAAACACGAGTGAATCTTACTTAATGGGAAGTCAACACCTAATGTGGAACCATAGGTGAATGTTCCTCTAAGGGAAGTCAACACTCTATGATAAACCAATGGTGAATCTTCCTCCAAGGGAAGCCAACACCTCTCATTGTCAAGTTCACTCGGTGCTAAGCTAAGTTCCCTTTATTGAAAAGCCTTTATCAACAGTACTTATAAATTGTAGGATTTAGGAGATTGACTCCTCATATGCTTAGCTCATAGGTCATATATGAGAGTTCATCAACCTAAATCATGTGAGAAACCCTTTCACATAGACATAGTATATTCAACCACCTATCTACTTTAGGGTACACTTGAGAGCATCATCCAAGGCCCCTCCATTGACTAGATCATCATACATGTGTGTGTGTGTATACATATATGTGAGCAATTCTTTCACACAAAATATTAAGACCACACATGTTCATACATTAACATAATCATGCATTCATATTCATTTACATAGGAAATGAAACCTAGGAACTATCCCATCAAGGTACACATGTGCAATGCATAGACAAGATCCCATACCCCTGCCCATACTAATACCCCTATTAAGTCATCCTAGTTAAGGGAATACATAACTTGCTTCATAGACACATACTTTACATGCATGGTAGTAGACAGAATTGCATATGAGAATACCTTTCATTAGACACTATGAACCTACACTACTTTTAAGCATGCATGAAGTGTGAGTGTGTGTACAATGGTCAACATGATTACATAATGGATATCAATAACACATTGAGGAATCCACCCTCTTAGGACCACAATTAACATTCAAGCATAGACCACACAACACATAATAGCTTAGGAGACAAGACAACATCATATTACTCTTAAGACTTCTCACCTTAGCTATTCACACATTCATATTGGGGTACATAGGTAAGGGATTATTAACCATTATAAATCATCAATGGCAGCACCTAAACCTATTCCTAAAATAGTTATACACATGCTTAAACAATAGTCATACAACCAAGATCACAACTAGAATAGGAGACTAGGCATAAACTTCACATTGGGTGATCATCACCAACACACATTCATAGTATAATTGCCTTCAAGGCCATGATCATATTTCATATATATATATTGAAAATAAAGTAAGCACCACCACCATAATTGGACTATACCACACAATGCCATACAAGGCTTCATCAACTACCAATTCTATAGGAAAGTAGAGAGGAAGAGTCATTCTTACCAATTCATCAACCTTTGATTATCATTGATCAATACATCTTTTTCATCAACAATTAAAGTTTAGGGCAGTAGATAAATTTACTTTAACATAGACGAAATCATGCATAAGCCACTACAATATCATGCTACTAACAAGTACACTACATTACCAATACACTAGAAAGTAGAGAGACATAGATCATTAACCACTTTCCCTTGCATTGATCATCAATCATATTTCATCAATATTATCAATCTAGGGTAGTAGCTAAAGACATAATAATGAAGTATAACTCATGCTTCATCTACCCTAGAAGTGAGATCACATCATGCACATACATTATCAATCTATAAGTTAGAAGAATGTAGATCAATCATACTAAAATTCGCTTAATTTGATCATGAATGATTCATACCCACAATTCATCAATAACATCAATATAAAGCAGTAGCTACAATTATCCTTACACAACCGAATCCCACATTCATGCATTATAGAGGCAATGTTACAGTGAACGCCATACTAATCAATCAATAAGAAGTAGAGATCAAGTTCTTCAAGAATCAACCCACATTCATCCAATATCACATAATTAATAATCACATTACCATATAGGAAATAGGTATAATCAATTCAACATGCTAGAATCATAATTCAATTAACATAAATTCAAGATCACAAAACCCACACATAGGCTAAATTGTGAATTGAACGGAGCATGGGTTCATCATGCAATTGGATTGAAATTCACTTTAGATTCAGTACATTATCATAAATTTATCATGATTAAGCCTTTCAAAACGTTTTGAGAAAGGACCCATGGCTAGATTGAAGAAGATGAAGATTTGATCATGAATTCTCTTCTGAAAACTTTGAGAAGAACTCTATAGATGGAAGATTAACTAGAGATCGAAGGATCACCATACCTTAATGTAGAAGAAAACCTCTAAAAATTTATTAAGAAAGCTTGAGAATCGATCACCTTGAATTTTCTTGAGCTTCACCTTCAATGGAGGTTTCTAGAGGATATATTCCGAGAGGGAAGTCTAATTTTGAATTAGGGATTGGGAATGGGCTATTAACGTTTTTTATCACTTAAATACACCCAAAAATAACCAAATAAACCTACTAGGATCAGGTTAGCATGTGGGGTGAATTTCTCAACCCATAGTGGGAAAACGTGCATGGCAGTTTTACACAGCCTGCTTTAACGGACCCATCGACGCCCAGTAGGTCCATCGACGGACCAAACTGCAGGCCGTCGTTTGGGTATGGGGCTTGAAAATTGCCTTGATCCTTCACCATGCTAATTGTTCATCGATTCCTCCCCATTGACGGGGCGTCGGTGGACTGACGAGGCGTCCTTTGGCTCCGTCGATTGACACTGCCAAGTCAGTGTCTCGATAGCCTTTGGGTCCTCCTTGAGGGACTCTTACGGGGCCCTTGGGAAGTCGTACCAGGACGTTTTCAACGTAAATGTATACCTTAACATGTAAAGGACCTTCCACATTAGTTTCACCCAAAATAAACACTCGCAACGCCTCCAAACATGCTAAGCACACTCAAGACACACATGAACGTCTCAAGGGCTAACTATTGAGCGTCTTGGACGTTCTTGGACGTTTCACCCCTTAATTTCATGAAACTTAACATACTACCTATAAACATAATTATTACTCATATTAGGATTTCATAAGCCAATTACACACATTTAAGCATATAAAAACTTCTAAGGCCTCTTGATGACTAGTCGTTGAACGTCTTAGTCGTCCCTTGACGTTTGACTTCCAAATGACTTCAAATCACTCATGCATACTTTAAAACATATAATAACATGTTAAAAAACTTATAGGCACATGTGAGGATCTAGATACCCTAACTCTTTTTGGGGTCTTAAAAGTTGCATTTTTGGAATTTTGAGCATAGTTCACTGTGTTGCCTTAGCAGTTCACTGTAAAAAATTTCAAATTTTGACTAAATTGTGATTTTGTTAAAAATGATTGTAATGTGTATAGAATTGATGTATATGAGAATGATAATGTGTTGAGAAGGAGTTTCTCCTATTTGAAATAAAGTATGTGAGTCTTTTTTGCATGATGAGTCGTAGATTAGTTTCTATCCTCTTGTTGTGTTTGAGTCTCTAAAAGTATGTGAAATTGGTGTTCCTCATAAATTTTGTATTCTGTATGGTGTGGTATGGTTGTGTGATGCTATTATTTAGTTTCTTATCTCTTGATAGTGTTTAAAATGAAACAAGTGTCATTTGAGGACGAATGTTGTCCAAGTGGGGGAGATTGTAACACCTCTAAAATGACTTAGGTGAAACTAGATCGTAATGCTTGATTCTTGGTGTTTTGAATTCCTAAAATGAGTTAAAATGAGGTTAGGAGGCAATGTTTACAGTTTCATGAAGTTTTGAGGTCAAACGTCCAAGAACATCCATGACGTTCGTCCTTATTTGCCTTAGTATGTTTCGTCGAGTTTTCTGTGTTCGTTTTGGATGATATTGATGTGAGAGATCCTAAACTTGTTTACGATCATATTCGTGTTGGAAACGTACAGGAAAAATTCCCCAAGGACCAACCAAGAGTCCTTGAAGAAGGACCCATCATTTGGGCCAAGGCTGTCCAGACCAGCCTCACCTACGGAGGGCATCGACACCCAGTAGGTTGAATGATGCCCCGTAGGTGGGAGGCGTAGGTCATGACTTAACCTAGGGAGCTTAATCTCCCAAATCCAAGTCTCTAAACCCATCGACGGTCAAACAGGACGGCCCATCAAGGGACCTACGCCCCGCCGATGGGCAACCGTCGATGGTCGCTGCAACTGCTCGCTGATTCACTATAAAGTATAGGGGTGAATTGGTAAATTTAGCCCACGTCCAAATAAAGAAGGGCGGTTTCCTAGGGGTATTTTGGGTATTTTAAGTGGGCTTATAAGTCTTAAGATGAATTCACTTCTCAAAAATCAAAACCCAAATTACCTAAAGAACTCTCTAGAACTTCATTGGAGCCAAAACTCAAGATAGAGCTTGGATTGAAGATTTCTTTGGTGATTCTTCATCAATTCTTCATTAAATTCTTGGTCTAGCTTTAATTAAAGTATGGTCTTCATCCTTGAATCTCTTTTCTTCAAGGAACCAATCTTCAAAGTGATTTCCAAAGTCTTTCAAAAGATGAAATTGTCCAATTTTGTAATCTAGCCATGGGTTCTTGCATAAAACGTTTTGAATCATTGTATATTAACTGAATTGATGTTAATTAGATTATTTAATTTAAAACTCTATAAACCCATGCAATTCATGCAACCCTAAATTTGACTATTTTGTGGGTGATTTGATTATGTCTTAATGCTATTGAATTCTTATATAGTTTGATTAGGGCTATTGAATTATGATAGAATCATGTTAGAATTGTTAGTATCTGCCCTAAATTCATAAATTCTTATTAGGGCTATTGAATTATGATAGAATCATGTTAGAATTGTTAGTAATCTGCCCTAAATTCATAAATTCATGTTGTATTATCTTTAATTAATTATGTATTGTAATTATTTGATTGAATTGATGATCTTGGCCATTGGTAAGGGCCTTTGAGTATTGTGTTGGATGAATTGGCGACGGATTGAAGTTGTGAGGTTGGATCAATGGTATATTGACCTAACTTTCTCTAAATTGTGTAGTATAGGCCTTAGATAGTAATGATGTTTGGTATAGTCAACTTATGGTGGCGGTGCTTATGTGCTACACTTGTGACTAATGTGGCCTTGTCGGCATTACTTTATGAATTTTGAAACAATGTGGCCACGTCGGCATTACTTTATGTATTATGGTTTTATCATGTTATAAATTGATTATGTGAATGTTATGAATGTCTTGAAAACTTATGTGTTTATGTGGAGTCAAAGCATGAGTTCTTCTAGTTGATTATATGTGTCTCTAGTAGACTATGATATAGTCATTATGTGGATTACTTGATGTTGAAGTATCAAGTTTCTTGATAGATTATATGATACTTGTGATACTTAGATTGATGATTATGTGGTAGTGAATATGGTGACCTAAAGATGATATTGTCTATACGTATGTGTTTCTTGTTTGATATGATATATGTGAAGTATGTGTGTGTCTTGTTTTGGTAGACTTGTGTACCTTACTTGATACATGTAGAATGTGAATATGACTTCTTGACTTAGTATGCTAAAGCTTCTTAGTCTTGTATGTGTGATTAACATGTGACCTTAAACATTGTTAAGAATGTCTTTATTTGAAACTTCAACCTAGTTGGAAGGTTATGATATCCTTGAAGTTGAAAGTCATAATGGTATTGTGTCAATGGTGGACTTAGGGTTGATTGGCTGGAAAGGCATGAAATCATCCTTAGGAAAAGCATTGAGCTATCCTCTTAACCATTATAAGGCAGCCCTACGGGACCTCTTTGGTAAGGTATTATGATTTGGTTGTGAACTCGATATGGAACCTCTTCATATACTTCTTTTTTGAACTACTCTATGAGAACAAAGGCTAGCACCGAGTGAGTATGTTTGGGAAGTATATCTATTTGCAATATGAGAATAAACAACAAGAAAACCCTCGATATTCCTTAACGATGTGCCTACATGGGATTTGTCCTAGTTCTACCATTGGCAAGTAAAACACCCTTTATCACAGTAGGGTTGACTCTGGATTCCATGCTTAGATACCATGGCCTATGTCTGTTATTGCCTATATGTGATACCTACTTGTGTTCGAAAAGTTCTATGAAGTTTAGGTGGTGGTATGGGACGCTATCTAGACATTGCACGATTAGGCTTTGATGATGTTGGTGAGTGAGTCCCTAGGTATTCTCCAAGACCATTACTTGAATGTCCTTATGTGTTGAATGTCTCTTATTGAATTATTAAATATAATGACTTAAGTTAGAAAAGCATGTTAATGCATAAGTACTTACCTAGAGTAGTTTAAGGGTTTCCTAGTTAAGGTGTAAAGGGGGCATAGGAATGGTCACTTCATGTCTTACCTAGGGAAGTCTTAAGAATAAATCTAGATAGGGAAAGTAGATTGATAAAATAGACATGATCTAAACTTAGGTATTCTTAAGTATTATTTTGGTAATTTGGAGAGAGGGTATGGGCGTTCTCTTCTTGAATCACTTAAGTAAGTCTTTTGATAACATTTGGGAGGAGAATGTCATGTTATATTATATATATTCTATTGTGTGTAATGAGAGTAACCTTATCTTAGAAAGTCTAAAGGATCTCTTTGGTGTGTGTGAAGGGATTGTATAGCCATAAAATCACCTTTGGTAGGAGGATCTCATGAATATATGTTTTGTATGAGTTAGTGATGTGATATTGTGAAATGTGAATTATAGGTGAACTTACAGTGAAGTCACTATAAGCTTACTGTAGGTTTACTGCAATGTTCTTATAAATTGAATATAATTGGTAAGGTGTTCTAATGGTAATGTTTGGTGCTTAAATGTGGTTGTTATACTTTTGATATGATGTTTTAATCAAGAAGAACATATTTCTCATAAATGTACATTTCTCATGATTTTATGCGCTAAGCCATAATTAGAACATGCATTGTACTAATTCCATACTTTTTGTTTATATCTAAAGGTGTAGGTGGAAGGTGAGAATCGTCTTGAAGCAAAGCTTGGAATCTAGTAATCATTCAAGCAAAGTTGAAGT
Organism: Solanum sitiens; assembly: GCA_016801875.1. Lineage (NCBI taxonomy): Eukaryota > Viridiplantae > Streptophyta > Magnoliopsida > Solanales > Solanaceae > Solanum > Solanum sitiens. The sequence continues at coordinate 2,571,948 of JABWTJ010000071.1, forward strand.
ATGTCCTCACTTGACACGAGGGAATAGTCATCTTTAGACTTCTTTTATTCAAAGTTTTGTAATAGACTAAGTATTTCTATATTCGTATTGTATGGGCCGTGTCCCAAATATTCTTGAGTCTAAGATTGACATATGTTGAGACTTAGTATTTTCCTATGATTTTAATATGAAAGATGTTTTAAGATATTTCATGTGAAAAGTTTTAATTCAGCACTACTTTTCATACATGTATGCAATGAATGATGTGAAAGGGCTTGTACAAGACCTCCGAGAGGTCAAGTACGCCATGTCGCACTCTGAGAGTGTCATAGCTTCTAGGGTGTACTCTCGGGATGTGAGATGTGGACCCCTTCCTGGTAGTGGTATTATGAGTTGGTAGGATTTAGATATAGTACCTTCTCAAATACTATTATGTGAATAAGCTTACTCTATGAGAACCAAGGCAAAGCACCGAGTGGATATGCTTGTGGTAGTAGCTATACTTTAATTACGAGACTAGACTACAAAGAAGCCGTTGATATGCCCTAAACCATGTTCCTACATGGGATTTGTTCTAGTTCTACCTTTGGAAAGTAGAACACCTTCCACGGTGTGGGGTCTTATGACACCGGATTCCATACCTAGCTAGTATTGTGTATATCGGTTAATGCATACTCTCATCATGTGGGATGTGCACTCTAGTTATTAGATAGGTTCTACAACGTGTAGGTAGTGGGATGGGACTCTATCTACACATGGCACTAGTAGGATTTGAAGATGCTAAAGTGAGTTCCCTAGGTCTTCCAAGAGCATTATGTGAAGTCCCTCAAATGCATGAATGTCTCTTTTAGGATCTTTAGTTATGAATGTTGACTTGTTGTGGTTGTGTTGGAAAGGAAATATATTTCTTTTGGGTAGTCTTAAGGAACACTGGTGTGTATTGAAGAGGTTGTATGGGCGGTCTCCTCATGTGTTACTTAGGTGGGTTTTAGGATACCCTTAGGTAGAGGATCTATATGGATAAATGGGTTACCTAATGAATATGTTCATATATTGTGGATTATGGGAGTAATATCTTGTATGTTTGTGATTGACTTGTAAGATGACGTGTATACTTGGTATGAGATTTTATCAAAATAGCATGAAAAGCAGGTTTCAACTAAAATGTCCCATTTTTGCATGATTTCTTGCATGGTCATCATACTTAGTTCTTACTTGTACTAACCTCATATTTTCCCCCTTTTTCCCAAACAATGTAGGTTTGGGACGTTGAGGTGATTCGAGGTCATTTTTCAAGATACTTCGATTTTCTTTCTCCAAGTTGGTGAGTCCTTTAGTCCGAGGACACTAGACCTATTATTCTAACTTTAGTTATTTTGTCTATTAAGCAACTATGTTGTAGTTCATATTCTAGACTTTCTATTTGATGTAAGGGTATTGATCCTATGATAATGAGATGTGTCTATGATTGACTTGTGATGTGACTTAGTTCTTCTTATGTTTTATAAAAGAGTTTCTTTATTGACTTTATTGAGAAAAGTTTTACTTCCGCACTACTTTTAATATATATGTGATGAATGAATGCTAAGAGGCTTGTATAAGACCTCTGAGAGGTCGATACGCCCTGTTACTTATAGGGGGTACTTCCCGATCGTAACATAATCTTTTCTCTCCCACAACCCTTACAAGGGAAACATACTCAAAGGACTATCACATAAGGAACAAGGGAAAGACAACATAGAGCAAAACTCTTAGTCACGATTAGAAAAATGAACAAGTAGCCTCCAATTATGGCGCGCTTCACATTTTAAACAAGACTATACTAGATGTGGTTTTTGAGACAACCTAAGACCGTCCTGTAACCTTTTGCTCTGATACCAAGTTTCTCACCACCCGAGAGAACCCCATAGTCATAATCGGCGTATTCGACCTCTCGTAGGTCTCATACAAGCCACATGGATCATTTATTGCAAACGATATTTAAAAATAGATAAGAATTTAAAACTTTCTTCACACACAAAGAATACTTCCATTAATAAGTAAGCGGAAGACTTTAAAACATATAACTTTACAATATGTCTCATAAAACCATCTAATAACTTTTGGAGTACAACATTGGGACTAAGCCCATAAAAACTTAAAATAATGACTAAAAGACCACAAAAGAACATGTAGGGTCTTGTCCTCGAATCTATAAGGACTCACAAAACTTTATCTTCAATCCTTAGAAACCTATCCATCATCCATAGAGTACGAAACCTCCAATTCCTACACTTTAGTCCAAAGGAAAAAGAAGGGGTTAGCACATTTAAGCACTAAGTACGGAAACCATGCAAAAATCATGCAAAAAGTGACATTTAGTATGAAACATGCTTTCATGACATTTTAATAAAAACCTTCTGTAAGACCCCGAAAATGAGATAAGGTGTCTAGAGCCTAACATGTTCATCTTAATGTTATAAGGTCCTACAATTCCTTATTATATGATATAGAGGCAGCGTCCAAAGTTTGAACTGATTTGGAAGTCAAACGTCCAAGGCGTTCGACGATTAGTCGCTTATGTACCTCATGTATGCATGCATTCCTAATCTATATGAACTGAGTCTAATGAGTCTTGAAATGGTTTTAAATGATGTTTAATGTTGTTATATGAATTTTCGTGAAGTTTGGACGTCAAACACCCAAGAACGTCCAAGGCGTTCGAAAGATAGCCCCTAAGACGTTCATCGTGTGTCATGTTGGGGTCAAGGTTGTTTGGACGTCTTGTAGGTGTTTGTTTTGGATGAAATTTATGTGTAAGGTCTATAACATGTTAAGGTTTGTAATCGCGTTGTAAATGTCCGGGTACAACTTCTAAAGGACCCCATAAGAGGCCCCCAAAAAAAGGACCCAAGGCTGCCTAAGACACTGCCTGGGCAGTGTCCCTTGACGGACCCAACGACGGATCGTTGGTCCCCCAACGGCCCGTGTATCAGGTCTCGTCAATGGGAACTTGCCTTGGGCAGGTCTTAAGCCAAGATTTTGGCCAAGTCTCAGACGACGGAGGCCATGACGCCCCGTCACTGCCTTCGTCGTGGGTGCCTGCAAGTTGGCAGCCTGCGTTCTGTTAATTAAAGGGGTTATTGGGAAATTCACCCCACGTCCTAACCTGACTATAATAGGTTTATTTAGTTAATAATAGGTGTATATAAGTCTTACAAAACGTGATCAACTCATTCATAAATCCTCTCACATGTTTAAAGCCTTTCCCTCCCAAAAATGTTCTCTCTAAAACCACCATTGTTGGTGAAGCTCAAGAGCTGCTTGGAGATGGATTTTCTATGGATGAATCATGAATTTTTAGAGGTTTTCATGTAGATAAAGGTATGGCAATCCTTCATCTTCAAGTAACCTTTCACTTGAAGAGTTCTTCTCAATGTTTTTCAAAGAAATCTTATGATCAAGTTTCCAATCTTCCAATCTAGCCATGAGTTCTTTCTCAAAATGTTTTTAATGATTAAATCATGATGAATTGAAGTTAATACAGTGATTTGAACGTGATTTTACTCCAATTGCATGATGAACCCATGTTCCTTCCAAAATTGGTTTAGCTTTTGCATGGGCTTTGTGATTATGGCTTGTTATTGATTAATTGGTGATTCTCTTACGTTGAATTGCTTGTGTTAATTGTTAATTACATTAATTGATGGTTAATTGATGATGATCAGTCCATGATGATATATATATGAAGTTTTGAGCATGAATAGCCTATGTTTCTACATGTTTTCTTGAAGTCGATTGTGAGATCGGTTGTGTAGACTCTTGATTATGTATGAACTGCTTTAGCTACTGTTCTAGGGTGATATAATGGATGAATTTTGTAGGTATAAGTCCTAAATGATCAAATTAAGAAAGGCTTGCATGAATTGATCTAGATTCCTTTAGGCTATGAAGTCAAGAAGCTAAGTTGTGATGTATCTCGAATTGTGATTAGATGAAGCATGATTTAGTCTTGATTTCCTATCTAATTAGCTACTGCCCAATGAGTATATTATTGATGAAATATGAATGATGATCAAACCCTTAGATAGTTCATAGTATTGGTAAAGTCTTTTATTCTCTAGCAAATCGATAAGCCTAAATGCCTATGTTGTAACTCTAATCTTGAAGGTATGTGATCATGATTTCAGTATGGTTAAATGTAGGTCTATCTACTTCCTTAGACTTATACATGTATGAATTATGATCAAAAATCAATGTAAGGGAAGTTATCTAATGATCTATGTTATCCTACTTTCCTAGTATGTTGATATGTTGTATTATGTTATGGTATAATCTTGTAGCGACTTGTACATGGTTTCTTATATGTTGAAAGTACATTTAGCTACTTCCATATATGTGTCTTATTTATGAATAAGGTGTATTGATCAATGATGATCAAAGGGTGAGAAATTGGTAAGAATGCTTATTTCCTCTACTCTTCTACTTCTCCATTCCTTTATAGTAATGTTGATGAAGCCTTGTATGGCATTGTGTGGTATGGTCCAGTTATGGTGGCGGTGTTTACCTTATTGTCATTATATATGTGTTGACATTGGCCTTGAAGGCAAATTGATAAACTTATGAACATGTGCTTAAGATGATACTATGAGAAGCTTAAGCCTACTTTCCTATTCTAGTTGTGAATTAGGTGGTGTGGCTATTGTTTGAGCATGTGTATAACCATGTTAGGGTAAAGTATAGGTGCTGCTATGGATGTGTTAAGATGGTTAATAACCCCTTACCTATGTACCCTTATATGAAAGTGTAAATAGCTAAAGTTAGGAGTCTTGATCATAAGGTATATATTGTTTTGTCTCGTATGCTATTATGTGTTGTGTGCTATGTGTTTGAAAGTGTAATGTGGTCTAATAGGGTGACTGACTCAAGAAGTTATTGATAGACATTATGTTATCATGTTGGTCAATGTACACACACTCTCACTTACATGCATGTTACAAGTAGTATAAGTCATTGTGTCTATATGATAGGTAGTTCTCATATTCATTAGTTTCTACTACTATGTATTTTAAGGTGATGTTTATGAAAGTATGATTTGTATTCCCTTACTAGGATCACTTGATAGGTGTACTAGTATGGACAAGGGTACGGAACCTTGTCTATACATTGCACATGTGTATCTTGATAGGATAGTTCTTAGGTTTGGTTCTTATGTATATGAAGGATGATTATAAGAACATTTTATGAATATGATGTATATGATATGATGAGGTATGAATATGTAAATATGAACATGAATGACTTAATGTGTTATGTGAAAGGTTTGTTCACATCTATGTATACACTCACACACATGAATGATGATCTAGTTAATAGAGGGGCCTTGAGAGGGGTGCCCAAGAATGCTATAAGATTAGATAGATGCTTGAATATGCTATAAGCATATGAGGAATGATTATCCTAAGCTTATGTTTTATAAATAAATGTAATGAAGGCTTTTCAATAAAGGGAACTTAACTTAGCACCAAGCGAACTTGACAACGGGATGTGATGACTTATCCATAGAAGGAAAGATTCATCCTAAAGTTGCCCATGTGATGATAAATCCCTTGCCTATGGGACATGTCATTTAAGGGATTCCCATGAGGAGTGGCCCACTTTACCACATGGTATGAATAGGGATTTCTACCTCTTAGTTCTTGAACTATGTTGACACCATAGGATACTAGCTAGAGGATTCTACCTCGATAGCTATGTTTATATTGGTTCTACTTTGGCCGGTAGACCACCTTCCATAGGTGTAAGGCTTGATGACACTGGATTCCATGTTTAGCATCACATGGTCTACGTCGGTTGAGGTTATAGTTCCCTAAAGGTAAAATGGACAATAGAAGTAATGGAATAGGATCCTAACTAGGAGGACTTAAGGTAAGTTACTTAGGATAGGTGGAAGTAATGAACCCATCTAGACATTGCACAAGTGACTCCTTAGAAAGCCTTAGGAAGGTGCCCTAGTGCATATGATTATGTATGTGTCCTTTATGTATGATATTGTAGTCTTGGTTTGACTATGTTTATATAATACTATACTTCTATGATGGCATGTGTTGTCTTGTGTTGATACTATGTATGGTTTTCTCCTGTGTTCCTAAGGTGATACATTGCACCAAGTATTCCTAAAGGAGTACTTAGAAGGCTAATGAATTAAAAGAAAGAGTTAATGTTAAGGAGAGTAAGTTCACTCTAAAGTGACCTCAAATGGGGATTAAGTTCTATAAGTGCTTTTCTATGATGTTTGGCCTTGATTGTATTTCTATGAAGTATGTGAATGATATAAATGCTATTGATAAAGTTTTTATGATGATTTACTTAAAATGGCATGAAGTATGATTTCAAAGGAAATGTTCCTTTTAAATGCATGTTTTTGCATTGTTGTCATACTTAGTGCATTCTTGTACTAATTCCATTCTTCTCTACTTTTTACACAAAGTGTAGGTAATGGAATTCTTAAAGGAGTTATATGATTGAGGAGCTTGATAGGTGATTTCCCAAGCTCAAGGAAAGGAATCCTTAAGATCAAGGATGTCCTAATGTGTACTTATTCTAAAGTCTATTTAGTAATGTATAGCTTTGTATTATGTCTTAAGGGCCTTGTCCTTAATGTACTCTAAAGTTATTGAGTCTAAGATGGCAAAGAGACTTAGAGTCTAAATATTTATTATGACTTATATTTTATATATATATGATGTGATATTTATAGCATATGATGTGCTATGAAAAGTTTTAAATTTTCCGCTAAATTTACTATGCTAATACAATGAATGATATGAGAGGCTTGTCTTAGACCTCTGAGAGGTCGACGACGCCGGTTACAATCCAAGATTGTACCCTATCTTCTAGGGTATGGTTTCGGGATGTGACACCTTAATCATTAGAGTTTAAGAGACATAATACAAATCAACATTCACACATAAGACGTATTCAACTAGCATCAATCATATGGCACTTAATTCCATATTCAACAACTAAGACTTTTCATCATTTAACTCTGTACCTAGTGTTACTCTAAGACCCACCTAAGTAAGACATGAAGAGACCGCCCATAAACCCTCTTCAAGCACACCTAAGTGTTTCTCAAAGGCAACCTAGATAAGAACCTTTCTAATTCAACATACTTTTACTAAGTGAACATTATTAATTTAAGCCATTTAAGAGACAACTAGACAAATAGGGGACTTCACATAATAGTCTTGGAATACCTAGGAAACTCACTTTAGAATCTTAAAAGTCTACTTGTGTCATGTGTAGATAGTATCCCATTCTAGTACCTACACGTTGTAGAACCTATCCAATAACTAGAGTTCATATCCCACAAAATGAGAATAGGCATTAATCGACATAGACCATACTAGCTATGTATGGAATCTGGTTTCATAAGACCCCACACTGTGGAAGGTGCTCTACTAGCCAAAGGTAGAACTAAGACACAACCCATGTAGGCACATGGTTTAAGGGATATCAAAAGGCTTCATTGTACTCTAGTCTCATACTTCAAGTAGAGTGTCACGACCCAAAATCTAGCCGCGAGTGGCACCCACACTTATCCTACTATGTGAGCGAACCAACCAATCTAAAACTCCAACATATTGAACAAAAATACAAAGCGGAAGACTTAAAACTCATTATCCCCAAATCTGGAAGTCACCATCACAAGAACATCTATCCTCAAGTTACAAATCTAGAAGTATCTAAGAAGCTAAAATAAATAAAAGGCTAGTCCATGCCGGAAGTTCAAGGCATCAAGACATTGAAGAGAAGATCCAGTCCAAGCTAGAAGCATTAGCTCACCCTGAAATCCGGTGTAGTGACGACTGGCTAGAAGTGCTGCTGAGTTGAAGACGACGGTACGTTTGCTGCATTCCCCAAATAACAAAGAAAGAAACAACAAGTAGGGGGTCAGTACAAACACAAGTACTGAGTAGGTATCATCGGCCAACTCAAAATAGAAAACAGTATATATCAGTTCATATCATAAATCAACTACAATACTCAACATGTAGTAACAAGTACTATAATCATCAATAAGTACTACCAAGTTCATCCATGAGGACTCAAGCCTCAATACCACACTCATTTGGGAATTAGGTTCATTACATTGAGTATATAAACATCTCTCAAGATTTATTATCTTTCTTCCTCTTGTGTCGGTACGTGACACTCCGATCCCCTACTACTATGTGTCGGAACGTGACACTCCGATCCCTTAATTCTACGTGTCGGTTCGTGACACCCGATCCCTTAATACTATGTGTCGGAACGTGACACTCCGATCCCCTAATTCTATGTGTCGGAACGTGACACTCCGATCCCCTAATTCTACGTGTCGGTTCGTGACACCCGATCCACTAATACTATGTGTCGTGACACTCCGATCCCCTACTACTATGTGTCGGACCGTGACACTCCGATCCCTTAATTCTACGTGTCGGTTCGTGACACCCGATCCCTTGATACTATGTGTCGGAACGTGACACTCCGATCCCCTAATTCTATGTGTCGGAACGTGACACTCCGATCCCCTAATTCTATGTGTCGGTTCGTGACACCCGACCCACTAATACTATGTGTCGGAACGTGACACTCCGATCCCCTAATTCTAACAATTCATCAAGCCTTCTTTTATACCAAGGCATCACCAATCTCATTACTTTAGTTCATCAAGCCTTCTTTTATACCAAGGCATCACCAATCTCATTACTTTAGTTCATCAAGCCTTCTTTTATACCAAGGCATCATCAATAACAAGGTGAATTAGGGTTTCTTCAAGATTTTGGATTCAAAGCTTCATTAAGCTTATTTTATCACAAACACATAATCACATTCATGAAAGCATAAGATTAAGCATATAGAAGGGTTTACAATACTACCAATACATATCATTCACTATTAAGAGTTTACTACAAATAGTATCAACCATAACCTACCTTCACCAAGGATCCTTGATCAAACAAGCAATCTCTCAAGCTTCTTGGTTCCTCTTGGTTGTCTCTCTCTATAGATCGTTCCTCTCTTCTCCTTGTTCTCTCTATTTTTTCTTCTCCCAAACTCTCTCTCTTTTCCCCAATTTAGCATATAATTAGGTATAAAAGATGAGGAAATAACCCAATAAGTAACTCAAGGTTATCTCCTTCACACCCCCAAGAAATTGAGTTTTTAACATTGACCCACTAAAATTTATAATTATAGCAAGAATAGTCCAAAACTCCCCTTTAAAACTTACCCAGAAATTTGACCCAGACTGGGATTACGCAACCTGTGATGGTCCGTCGTGCCTACGACGGTCCGTCCTGCACTTCCGTCACGACGGACAGAGAATTGCTCTCAGTACCCAATTCTCAAGAGTTGAAGTGTTTTGAAACGGAACCTCACAACGGTCCGTCTTGTCTGTGACGGTCCGTCCTGCAGGTCCGTCACAGACTTCAGAGAATTGCTCTCAGTACCCAATTCTCAAGAGTTGAAGTGTTTTGAAATGGAACCTCACAATGGTCCGTCATGTCTGTGACGGTCCGTCCTGCAGGTCCGTCACAGAGTTCAGAGAGTCGATTTCAGCACTCAAATATAAGAATTCCAAGTGTTTGGAACGAGACACCCTCAACGGTCCGTCGTGCCCATGACGGTCCGTCGTTGGATACGTCGTCTCAGACAGTTTTTCCAGAATTAAAATCTGCTGCTCAAAACGACGAAGCAGGTCGTTACAATATGTTTTTAAAGAGTAATAGCCTTTGGAGCATATTCCCTATAGAGAGGAATAGAATCCAAACCTAAGGTTTTGGCTTAAGCTTGAATATAATAAGATTAATATAGACTGAGACCTTAGTTAGAATAAACCCATTCCATAACTAGTCCAGTCGTCATTAGAGGACGACTGATCCCAAGGGGGAGACATTGTAACACCCCAGAAATGTTTTCGAGCTAAGACTCGAAACATACTTCGTATTGAGTAAGTTTAACCAAGAAATTTACAATTTTCCTAAGTTTTAAGGTCATTACATGTAGCACCTTGAGTTCCAAAAAGAACTAGAGAGAATTAATTGAAGTCATTCCTAAGGTCTTCTACATTTGGGGTCAACATCAAAAGACCATAACTCTCAGTACACGATTAGGTAGGTGTGACATGAGATGGAAAATGAAAGGTCTATGAATTGTCTTTCCAACTCCATAAAATTTGCTAAGTTTCGTGTTCAGATGTGTGAGATATGCCCTTTTGAAGTTAAGTCGTCCAGTTAGAGAAAGTTAACCGAAAATAATGAAGGGTTATTTGGGATTTTGCTTACCAAATAAGATTTAATTCGTTTTTAGTAAGGTTTCAGGGGTCCAATAATGTTAGGTTATGTTTTATAATTATAATATATGCCTAGGGTTTTAGTTGAGAGTTCAGGAAGAGAGAAGAAGAGAAAAGAGGAAAGGATCAAGGCGTTCGTCGAAGTTCTTGATTTTCTAGCATATTTTGGCCACGGGTTTGATACCTAAGAGGTATGTAAGCTTCCATAGTGTTGGTTTTGTTCACCCACATGCAAATCATGTTAATTTCAGCATTAAATTTGTTCTAGAAAGATGAAGGTTTCATGTTCTTGAAATGTTGTCTCAAAATTTGGCGTTCGTTCTTGAGTTTAGATGATTGTTAAGTTCTTTAAGAAATCATGTTGATTTTAGAGTTCCGTTTAATTAGATTCTTCTGTACATGTATTGGGTATCTGGATCTAAAAAGAAATTGAGAATAAGAATTTAATTTAGGTGAATTGGGGTTAAAAAACAAGGAAGAAAAAGTCAGACAAGGAACGGGTACTGGGTCCGCGTTGAGGACCTGTTGCTACAGGGTGAAATATATTCTTCGTATCGCAGAGAGAAAGAAAACTCCACTTTTTCAAAAATTATTTTTACCAAACATTTTAATTCTTCTCTGCGTCACAGACTTGCTTTCCACATAGTGTTTTTCAACCATTTATCATGATAAACTATCTAAAACACTTTTAATCATCGCTACATCATTCATACCAAAAATCATAACCTTGAATTCATCATTCAAATTCAAGGTAGAGCTAAGAGTTAAGTCTTGAGATTTCTTTAGAATTTTTTTGAGAAAGTCCCTTTGATTGTTTTGAGGAGTCTTTTACAAACTTCTAATAATTGTTTCATAACTTAAGTAAGTGAGCGCAAGAGTGAGGAGAATGTATTCATGAGTCTACTTTGTCATCAAGATATGCATCATATAATGAACCATAACTCTTGAATTCAAACTTCACATTCAATAGAGAGTTAAGAGTAGAGTTCAAGGAAGCCTTTAAGTTCAATTGTGAATCCTTTGAGATCTAACATCAATTTTAATTATGTTCTGACTAAGTAAGTATGAGAATGAGAAGAGTCTCATACATGGGTTTGTTATTGATATTTTGACCCTTGAGTCGAGTTGTTCATTCCCATAATTTATGCATGAACTCCATCAGTTTAGTACCTTTGAGAGTAGTAGTATCTTCAAGTACTAAGTCTTGAGTATTGAGTTCCTAATCCCCTTTGAGATTATATTTATAATCATGGGACTATTACATTATTACATGTTACCCATGAAGTCCTTGAGTTGAGTAGTTCATGCTCATAATTCTGCATAAACCCAATGAGTTGATCATTCTATAACTGAGTAGTATGTTTGAAGTTCTTTAGTTCCAAATATTGAGTTCTATCTAAGGTTATTGAAAACGTTGCATTGAGTCATTCACGTCCATCATTCGACATGAAACATATTTTAAAAAGTCTTTTACAAAAAATTTAAATTTGTTTTAAGACTTAAGTTTGAGTTGAGTAAAGAGTAAGAGTAAACTTATTTTCTTCAAATATTATACAGGAACTAAGTATTCCCAAGAGTTAAAATATTTTCACATTTGAGCAAGAAAGGGAACACCGGTTTCCAAGAGAGCTTTTAAGCTAAGTTTTGAGTAATTATCTCAAACCAAAGAAAGAGTTTTGTTTTAAAACAATATGAGCTAAGTATATTTTGGGAGTGGTATTGAGCAGTGATATGGGGCGGCGAGTTCATAATAACTCCATTCTCCATAAACTATGTAGCTATCATGGGTAGAAATTATCATACTTTTTAGATGATTCCTTAGTACTTTTTAGCATAGACTAGTAGATCCACTTAGTTAAGGCGTCTTATATGATAACAAAGTATACGATAGTCCTGCAAGCGTGGGCATGACATTGTATCATCATGGGCATGGCATTGTATCATCACTTAGACTCATAGTGGTGGTTTTCAGTAGAGAAACTCCACAAAGTTATAATTTATTTTATATGCACATTGAGTATTGTTGTATTTTTCAATACATTGAGTTGCTATATACAGTTTTACAACTTTCATGAGTTGAGTATCTTATTCTTTAGTACTTCTCAGTTGAGTAAGTTTGAGTAGTTTTTAGTATCCTTGTGTATTCCTTGAGTTGAGTAAGTTTGAGAAGAGGTAAGTATGTTTCCCTTTTTATCAAATTAAAGTTTATGTTTATGCTTTAGAATTCCCCTACATGCTTTTACACTTCACATATTGAGGCATTTGGCCTGCATCCTTTCATGATGCAGATACCGACATTCAGGGTTATCAACAAGAGCTTCTTTGATACCACATGGAGTTGGAGTTAGTTATGGTGATCCTCTTATTTTCCAAAGGATTTAATTTAATTTTTTTAGTTATAGCAGTTATTAGGAGGTCGTGGGTCTTGTCTGGACTTCCATCTTTTTTATTTAGATTCTTTATAGATAGACCGTAGAGTTTCAGAAGTATGTTCATTTATTTTATTAAGTGTTTAAAGACTTTAGTTGGCTATTTTATGGCGAGTTGATTAATTTATTTTTATTTAGAGTTTTTTCATTTCAGTTAAAGTTTTGTAGCTGAGTTTCATGATTTTTTTATTCACTTTTAAAGCTTTGAGTGCTTGAGTTAGTCTTTCAATTGTAGTCATCAAGGATGAGGGTTCGCTTCGCGACCAACAATGGTTCTCGACTGCCGGCCACGTCAAGGATGTAGGCTCGGGTCGTGACATGAATACTAAAATTAACTCATAAATAAACAACCGTAAGGATGCAGTTTTGATAAAGCATTTAAACTGTACGTAGAAACTCAATGTATTGAATACTACAATCACAACTCAATGTATGTATGTATGTATGTATGTATGTATAATAATAATAACCAATAATCATCTCTATGAGCTATGTAATGATACATCATTTCACCCACACTACCAAAACTGTCATATAACATGCCGAGATATAGAACGCGTCAACTAAGTGGATCCACTAGTCTATTCTAAAAAGCATTAAGGAATCATCTAAAAAGAGTGATCCTTTCTACCCACGACTGCTACATGGTTTATGGAGACTTTGAGTTATTATGAACTCATCCCCACATCGGTGCTCAATAGTACTCCCAAAATATACCCGACTCATCGTTAAAAACATAAATCTTTCTTTGTGGTTTGAGGTTATTACTCAAAAATCTTATCTCATAAAAGAGATAGAACTCAAAACTACTCATGAAACTCATTTGGAAATTGGTGTTTACTCTTATTTTAAATGTGAAAACATTTTCTCTTCAAGAGTACCTAGTCCCATACTTCATTTTCAAAGAAATGAACTTGGCTCTACTCTTTCTCAAACTCAACGCTTCAGTCTTTAAAACTAGTTTATAACGATTGTATAAGACTTCTGAAAGACTCTAAGTACTATCTTGACTTGATTCATAGCTTTACCTTAAAATTTGATTTTTGGATTCAAGTGTTATGATCTCATTTTATTGATAATCTATCAATGTTTAAACGTAATGTAGAGTGTAGAAAACAACTAGAAAACATAGGTATGATTCGAGAGAACTCAAACGGAAAAAAGTGGGAAGGGGTAGAAGACCTGATGACCTTGGCATATTAAGTGGCGCAGGGCGCAAGACCTCACCTTACAGAAACTGCCTTGGGATGCACTGAGTGGCGCAGCGCCCCAGAGGCCAACACACAAATTCCTCCTATTGGTGCACTAAGTGGTGCGATGTGCCCGCCCTTGCGCAGAAAATCCCTACATTTTCTTGTTCATTTATCAACCCTAAACCATCTAGATTTGATTGGTTTCTTCCCCAAACACTTTGATTCGAATACCCAATCAAAGTATAAAAGAATCTACTAAAACAACCTTAAATCTCATAAGAACTCCTCAAAAACTCAACAATCAAGATCCCAATAGAAACTTTAACAAAATTCATCAAGAACTCAATTACTCTACTTTCGTGAATGTAATACGCTAAATTAAATATGATTGGCCCGTGGGTGAATGAACCTAACGCCATGTGATCTCACATACCTCTTAGGAATTAACCTTCGTAAAATCCACAAGTGAATTTCAAGAACGTGACGAACTTTGGCTCTTTCTCCTCTTTTCTCTTCTCTTGTCTTCTCTCAAAGCCCTAGCGTAATTTTGCAAGCATTAGCAGAACCAAATCAGTTTAGACCCAAATTAAATTACTAAAAATAAAATAATGTAATTCGGTAATGAAAAGACCAAAATACCCTTCAAAAATTTGGGTGACTATCTTTATTTTGGAAGCTTGACTTCAAACGGGAAAATATCCCTCATACGAACTCAATAATTTGCAAACCCAGTAGTATTGAAAATATAATTCAAAGACCTTTCATTTTATATCTTGTAGCCCACCTAACACATCATGTGTCATGAGTTATGTACGTTTGAAGTTGTCCCCAAACTCATACTTAAAATAACTTGCTTAAATTTCCAAATTTAATTATTTCAAAAAATGATTTCTTTCTAGTTCTTGTTCTTCCAAATAGTGGGATGTTACACTTTGTTGATGTATTTGTGATACATCCCATTAGTATAATTTTAGTTGTTGAGGAGATATTTGCATTGCCTAGGTCTAATGCTGATGTGTCCTTCCAACAAAATATTATGCTAATGTGTCCTCCTTCCCACAAAAAGATAATGTCAATGTGTCCTCCACACAAAAATACAGGGCTACTATGTTATCCTCCACACAAAAAGATAGGGCTGATATGTCATCATCTCAATCATTTGATGAAATTGAAAATAGGGATTTAAACCTAGATCATTTCCCTAGAGTTGGAGAACCCCATATATTTGAATAACAGTCCCCCCAGAGTTGAAGAACCCCATATATTTGAATAACAGTCCCCCCAGAGTTGAAGAACATTCTGATTTTGATTCACTCTAGGAAGTTAATTAAAATATTGATGATTTGAGTTATTTGGATGAGGAATTTCTCCAAACTAGAAAATCTAACATTCAAGAACAAGCTAAAGAGAAGATTGATAGAGTAAATTTAGATGATATATCATCTGATCCTGTAGGTATAGATGTTGGTTTCTAAGACATAGGATAAGAGGGGAAGATTTGAAGGCAGTTTGGGTGGTGATGACCCTTATTATAATAGCTCAGATCCTAGTAGTGACATCAGTGAAGATGAAGGGGATACTATTGAGAATGATGAAGTGGTAGATCAACCACCTAAGAATACAAGTACAAAAATCTACTTTGATCCAATTGTTAAAAATCTTTTATTTCAATTGTATATGTTTTTTTTTTGAATCATATTGAGTTCAGATCTGAACAATTTTTCAAAACTACAATGACAACCATTTTATATTGCAACTGTTTTGGCTACTTCGAAATAGTGTTCGACTGTTATATTGGGTTCTTCCGGGTGCCTTCACCATAGTTTGAATCTAGGGTCGGTCGTTTCAGTTCTATAATAGTTTTTGACCTAGGTAGTGTTATCCTTTGTTTTTATGAGTACTCACCGAGCTTATGTGGATTCATTTGGGTTATTACTCTCAAGTATGCCCGAGTGTACCGACATGGCTAATGAAGATGTAGTTGGGTTACATATAGATGTGTTACTTAATTACTTTGTCCTTTCTAGACTCTTGACCTATATGGTTAGACTTTTCATCATTGCTTTGTTTACCTCATCTCTAGTCATTGTTTACTTCCTTGGTTTTCATGTTGTATATACTTTCCAAGATCAGAGAGCCTATGATTCCTATTGGGTACCCATTAATTTTTGGTACTCATGGTACACTTCGAATCTGTTTTCTTGATGCAGTTCTGATCGCTAGTTGAAAGAAGTGAGTGGAGCCTTGGAGCAATCTTAGGAGATAGAGGGTAAGATGATGACATCCTAGTTGGACTTATCTCCATCTCTATAAATTTTAGAATCATCTTTCCTATTTTGGTCAACTCTTCAATTTTTGTTCTACTTTTGAGACTTGTAGTCTTTTAGCAGCTTGTACCTTCGTCCACTAGGTTGTATGATTATATCTCTTGTTTGTACATATTGATGTTATTTCTCTTTTCCGATGTGCTTCTTTATATTCCTCTTATTTTCTCTGTGGTTGTTAATTCTACCCAATTGTCTATTACTTGTCATTCCAAAATATGGGTTGGCGTACCTACATGTGGGTTATGGTAGTTACATACAAAAGTCGTGGTGACCTCCCTTCAGCAGGAGTCTTTGTCAAGATTCATCAATATACTGCTTATTATGTTTTGATATCCTAGATAGTTTGATGTATTTAGCATTGGATTCAATTTAGTAATCTCTTCTAATGGAGACACTAAATTTTTTGTTTACTTAAAATCAACTTATGTGTCTTTAATGATTTAAAATTTGGGGATTATGTTGGTGTAGATAATGGTGAAACAATTACGACGAAGAAGACAGAGGTTTAAATTTATGAAAGATCAGTCATATATATATTTATTTTATTCCTTGTAATTATTTTTTACTTATTAAACAAAGTAGGACACTTAGTTGGTTAGATAAAGAGGACACATTTCATAGTTGGTTAGTCACGTTCTCCATTATCTTTACGCAGTTTGTTGTTCACCTATTTTGTGAGTTGTATATCTATGCATCTTCTGTACAGTGATGTAAAACACACAGAAAAGATAATTTTCTCTCAACCAATTTCTTGCTATTCTTTCAGTTTAAGTGTATATGTTCTATTATTTCTTTGTCCCGCATTTAAGTACAATATTTATTAATTGGAAAAGGTTTAGCTTACATATCAAAGGATTAGAGTAGGAGCCATTTTGGCATTAGATATTTGATTGTGACAGTAACAAGCCTAATAAAATTCTTTCCAAGGACAATTATCTTTTTAAGGAAACGAATATATTGGATCATAAAAAAGAAATCCCTTTACATAGAATAACACACACAAAAATAGGGGAACGATACCATAAGTGAAATCTCACAAAATATGTATTGAAAAGTGAAATAATATGATTAAAGCTCCAAGTTTTATGCAAATATGTATTATTTTGTTAATATTAAGAGGCAATTACATAAATTCAAATATAACTAAATTTTAGGGTACTTATTTATTCATTTTGAAATATATATCACACTCATTATTTTTAATCTTAGGTAGACCTCGGTAACCGATCAAAAAATAAGGTATCATGTCAGAAATATAAATGAGTAATTTCATCGTGCATAAAATTGACCAAAATATAAATTTTATTTTAGACGTAAGGAAATTAATTTCATTTCATTAAAGGTTTTATGTGAATAATCAGATAAAAGGAGGATCAAAATAGTAATTAGCTAATAACTCAAGATCTAAAATCATTATTTTCATTTTAAAAATAATTATTATTGATGAGAAACACATCATAAAAACATCCCTCAATTCATTAAGTACGATCCGAACCTCCCAAATATATGTCAAACAAAAATTATCTATATTTTGTTAATCGAAGAATGATCGATATAGTGTAGGACTAAAACATAGATACAAAGAAAAAATAATTGATATCGTTTAACTACAAAAAAAAAAGAAAATAATTATATCAAATGTATTATTTATGCGAGGTTGAAATTAATATAGTTTGATTGCAGTAAATTAAATAAATGATAGTTGGGGTTGAAATACATCATACGATTATGGATAGCTAGTCAAGAAGATTAATTATGCGTAAGAAGTTATACGAGGCAGATCAGTACCATGTCGTTGATCTAGGGTATGATTCTCCCAGTATCTAACTTCTTAATCTTGAGAAAGCATATTTCTTAATTTTCTCAAGAAGTTGTTGAAGTTTGTCAATAATTTCTCCACCCTCACTGAGGTAGGATTTAGTAAACATTAAACAATCATTGATCTCATGTAGTGCTTCATCAATGTATTTTATGACATCATTGAACTAACCTTCATAGTATTTCTTATATGCAAACTCAAGATCCTTATTCACATAAACAAGCAATTCATACGCACATTCCCAATAATCCTCCGAAAATAAATGCATATGAGTTATATCATGGGCATATCGAATAGATTGTATATTTATCATCGAGGCTAAAGATATTATATGTGGAATGGTAAATGTTAATGAGATTATGATAACATATATCAAAAGAGAATTGGTAGTGTTTATAAGACACACTATTTTGTACCTTTTCCCTATTGCTTTTCATTTAGGTTTCTCTTTTTTATATTTAGTCGATACTTTTGGATTTATATGGTTTTGGTATTTCACAATTAATTGCGTTAATTATGATGTTGTATTTATCTCACTTTGCTATTGAAGTAATTGGTTGAGTGGTTAAATAATACACTTTCATCTAACTATAAGACAAATTTTTTGTGACGAAAGACAACTCCTCTTGGTTACAAATTTTAATAGCGATAATTTAAGAGATTTCACCTCTAGTTTAGCTCTATTACAGTTTCCTATCATGTAATTTTCTTTATTACATTTACTTGCCTTTTTTTTTTTGTAATAATTTTTTATTCATTTATTTAATAAATAGAATTTTGTAACCATATGATTCACAATCCATATTAAGAACTAACAAAGAAAATTTGTTATCATGTTTGTTTGAGCGTATTGAGTCAAGCTGTTTTACTATAATTGTTACTATAATTTAGTTTCTTTAAGTCATTTCCTCCAAACAAGAGATTATGAAATTAAAGGTTGTACGAACTTACCAACACTAATATTTCCTTTGTCATAAGTGGTTACGACTTAAAGTCTTACTTCATGATTGCATCTACTATCACCCACTAGTAGGTAACCCATCGCCCAAAACCAGAAGCATGAGGCTATCACACGAAAGAGAAACATATAGAATATAAAGAACAAACATCAAAACAAAAGGAAAGAGATTTCATATATCTATATATCTATATCTATATCTATATCTATATCTATATTTATATCTGTATCTGTATATGTATCTATATCTCTATATCTATATTTATATATATACTTATGTCTATATTACTTAAAATCAAGAACTCATTACTTCACTTAAATTACTATAATATTCCTAACTTAGGTTGTGAATTTTTTGATGATTTGTGACTTTTCTATAAGTTGTGACTTCTTTCAATGAGTTGTGATTTTTCAATGAGTTGTGACTTTTTTAATAAGTTTTTAATTTTTCAAAGGGTTGTGACTTCTCGAAAACGTCATGACCTTCACATAAAATACAAAAAACACTTGTTCATACTATGCTTAGTTTACTATAAATAGTGGGGCTTCCTCTCATTTTTCAACCACATGTTTTTTTAATCTTATGTTCTTCTTTTTCTTGCATTTTAAATTTTATTGTGTGATTTATTTTTACTGAGTGAATTTGAATTTAGCGGAATATGAGGTACTATTATTTTGATGAAATAAATCATTATATCCTAAGAGGGTATATTTCATAACCTCTAGTACTTGAGGAAAATACTTTTGATGGTAAAATAATTCTTTTTTTGCTTAATAGATACATAAGTATGTAATATTCCAATATATGAAGTTAACATGATATAGTTTAAATTCATTTATTTTTGTTAATATTTTACCTTATAATATATATATATATATATATATATATATATATATATATATATATATATATATTATATATATATATATGTTTCTAAATATCTTTTTCCAAATTTAGATAATTGTCATGATTTTTTTGATGCTCACGACAACATGATGACTATATTTATCAATGCTACTTATGTGATTTAGATTGTCAGGAAGTTTACTACAAAATAGATTGTCAGGAAGTTTACTACAAAATAAGTATTACTCTATAAAAATAGTCCTTTTGTTTTACTTATTGACTATTTCTTTCAGCATTTTAGACGAAGAAAAGTTCTTATGACTTGTAATAACGCAAGTTGAAGTTTGTAGTTTACTTTTTATTATTTATTTAATAGCTATTTTTTATGAGATAATATTTTCATTAATGCAATTATATATTTATATTTGGGTAGGTATTTGTATTTAAATAAAAGTATGTATTGTCAAGTTAATAAGATTTTCTAACTTTAATTATTATATTTAAAAATGTTCCAAGTTATCTTTTTAAAAATCACGCTCACAACAAATGTGAAAATACGTGAATATAAATGAATTATTTAAAATTTATCATTTACAAAATAAATTTTATATTCAATAATATGGAATAAGATTTACATTTTGTCCCTACACTAAATTAAATTCTAATAACTATAAAAAAAATAGTAACATTAATTAAAAGTCCTATTTATTCATGTATGTATACAATTTATTAAAAATTAAACTATTGCACATTGATTCTTCAGTTATGACATTATAATTCTTTTAGTTATTACTGATATTACATTTTTTATTTCTATCTTTCATCTTTCCGTATATTAAATTTTGACCAATAATTTTTCATATTATTACACCACCCATATATATGTGATAACACGATGTTGTTATTTTTTCCTTTGGCGAATCATACTTGATTGAATAAATTAAAAATTATTTACAAATATAAATATTATATCTTTGTTGGGTGTAAGATGAACATGTGATTATATTTATGATTTCACAAATAGTATATATTCTTTATTTTTAATTTTTAATTTTTTTCGATGAATAACAAGGAAACCTTTCTCTGTTAATTATGGACAGTCATATAACTATTCTTGATTTATGTACACAGTCAATCGAAAAGTCAAATATGAGATCCAACAGTAAGAATGTCATCTATTATGTTATAACTTATAAATAAAAGTTAATATACAAAAGAAAAATAGTTCTAAAAACTAAAATGTTGTTGTTCCCTACACATGTTCATACGACATCTAAACAATGAAATTCACATGCAAAGCACATCTGGTTAGATTATAAGAGAAATACACAACAAATATCATCAATAAAGTAATATTAGTGTGATAGACTAATTACATGATTGAACCTCATCAAATTGAAATAAATATATACATTATTGTATTTAACTAATAAAATTTTTCATTAACGATCTTCATAGGTTCACGTGAATAAGAAATGTATATGACAATCCACATTGAAAATTCACAAAAGAATCTCCAATATTATTTTGTGCTACACTTATTATTCAAATCTTTGCTTAAATAAGTAATACTATTTACCATAACATATATCTTCTGAATTGGTAATCCCGTATAACATACATGTAAAAAAATAGTATATATATATATATATATATATATATATATATATATATATATATATATATATATATATATATATATATATATATATATATATATATATATATAAACAAAACACCATTTATGAGTAAGTAGTCGAGCAACAAATTTTGAAAATTGGAGAACTAAGTAGACAAAAATATGTAAAGAACTGTCTCCAAGTTCAAGATAAAGACTAATAGTAATCAAAACAGAGAAAGATTTCCAACTCCGAACATCTGCAGCTCACTCCATTAATCTCTGAATCTAAAAGCTGCTATTCATGAGGCACAAGGTGAGAACTCATACAATTATGTGCAAGGTGCAAAATTATATTATGAGTACCAACAAGAATAACTCATAGGCATAGGCTGACAGAGCTCTAAAAAAAAAAGACAAGTTTGACTGACAAGTAAATAAGAAATGTAAATCACATTTAGCTTGAGATATCACACAATAATAGTAAAAAGAGGCATGGAATACGATACATGAAGCAAGTAACTAAGATAAAGGAATGTACCTAGAGGCTCTAGTCATAATTTGTGAGACCCCGTGGTTCTATCATATAATAGGCATAGTACTGCATGAGTGTATGAGGTTTATAAAACTTGGTGTATCACGTAAGGAGAATTATTTTGCAAAGGGGTGATAAAAATGAAAGAATTAGACTAAACGTTATGGGTCAAGGATATCCTCAAACATGTTTGAGTTAAAGAATGTCTATTCTAACACCCCATCCGTTTGGAACGTTTTAAGTTAACCGGTACCTTTGAGAATAGGATAAAGAGTTTTTTTAATATGCTAATAAGGATGTTTTATAAGGTGATGTAGTCTCCCAATGATCGTAAGTTAAGTTTTGAAGTCAAGCAAGTTGAGAAATAAAAATTGACAAAGGTAAGAGTAAGTTTCTTTGATAAGCCTTCTAAACTTTGGCTTAAATGTCTCAGATCTTTTCTCCCAATATATAAAGCTTTATAACAATCCCAATATATGGAATCAAAGGTCTACGAGCCTACTTTCCAAATCACTAAACCATTTGTCTATACGACTACAGAATTGAGATATATTCAGATTTTAGTGATACTGCGCAAGCAGGCACGTGAAGGTGGGTCCCTCGCCCCTAAGTCGGTTTAGCTTTATATGATCAGATCTCTCTCCATTTTATCTCATTTTCTTGACCAAAATAAATAAAAACAGTCCTAAATATTCTTTAAAGGTTCCTCTATCATCTAAGCAAAAACCTACAAGATTTCAACATGGTTTCACCCTCGGAATGTTCATAGAGATTGTGTTACTTCTTTCCTCCTCGTTAGTTGTGATTTGAAGGATTCTTCATGGTGAAGGAGAATCGTTTTTCTGTGGTGTTGCTTCTGCTTGGAGGTAATAACTCTCACCCTTTATTTTTTTGAGTGATTCCAAGTTATAGCTATGCTATATAAGCAAGAACACGAATAGACGACTGGAAAAATTGTATTTTGATAGTTATGTAATGTTGGGGTGTTCTGAAGTATTTTTCTGATATTGTTGTTGCTAGAATTTTTGGAAATGATTTGTATGTGTTGGTTCTTGTTGTGATGAGTCTGGAAGAGAAGAAGAAGTATAGATGTGTAACTAATTGAAAGATAAATAATTGTAACGTTAATTCTAGTATTGCATTCCAAATTTCAAATTGTTTCTTCTAGGTTCAACGTCTTGTGTTTAAGAAGACGGTTTGTTATAGAAAATACATGTTAAATTTGGGTAAGATCCATCATGTTTAATTTAAGGTTTTGAGCTTTTAACCTCTCGTTAGTCATGAAGAGAAAGACACGACTTCAAATGTAATTATTCGACGAACGTATAAGATGATGATTGGAAGCGGTGTGTTCATGTTATTATTGTTATATTGAACAATTATAGGACTGCATTACATATTATTTTTTATGGATTAAATGGTTTGAAGACTCGTGGTTAGGATTTGTTTGAGGTTGTTTTAGGGTTGGAAAAGAGGAGTGTGGCTATACGCTGAGTTTTTATTGTTGTGAAAGCATACTCTATTTGGTTGTTGTTAACTATTGTGTAGGCCTCTAATTGTTAATGGCTGTTGCAAGAATATATGTTATGTCATTAATTTGGGATTGTAATTTGGAGAAGTGAAGGTAACAAAGCATAAATTTAAAAATAGTATGGCGAGCTAATCACTCTACTAGTGAGCTCTAAATTACTACTTTACCCTTGTTAATATTCTGCCTCTAATGGTTGTGTGACATGATTTTACGTAGACTACATACTTTAAGGAAGGGCTACAATCCATATTAATACAACAAGACAAACAATTGAGGTATGTTAAGGTAAAGGAGTGTACTTCCTTTGAGCACAAATTTTTGTATCCTTAATCGTCAAATATTGTTTTACTACTCTATTACTAGAAAGACCTTTTGGAAAGGCATTGATATTGCAACTGGTGTATTTTTGCTACTTCACTATGCTTCTATTCCACTTGTTCGGTTCGATAGAGTATTTGACGTCTTTATGTCATTTTGTTGATTCTCTTGACTATAGGTCCATGTATACAAGTTGTTATTCTTCTTTAGGTGTAGAAACTTAAAAAGATTAGGGATGAACAATATGAATTTGAAATTGGTCTTCCTTCTTCGCTAATTTATATTTTTTAAAAACCTTGAAAGGATATATCGATCTCCAAAACTCTTAAATGTAAATTGTATGTTTAAACTACTAAAGTACAGATTTTTCTTAAATGCTTTCTTTTACAAACTACTACGGAACCTATATAGATACTAAGTGAAGAACTTTAAGCTCTTTATGAACATCCCAGGGTTTAAGTTATCTCTCTTAATTTGATTTAAGTGTTCTAGTTTAATTTTCAAGTGTATAATTATACGAGATATTTACATGTGAATACGAAAGTGATTATGAGATTATGAGGATAAAAGTATCAACGAGCCAAGATTGGAAACACGATTCAGGTGGCACAAGTGCATTACAAATCCATGACATTACATGCTATGCATTCTAGTTCCGAGTTATAATCGGGAGGTATGGGGCCTATTGCCTATATTTATACGCATGAGACACAGATGACCACAAGTTGGCGAATATGTGTATATATATATATATATATATATATATATATATATATATATTCTAGTTTTGACTCACGTGCATTGCACGTGAAAATTAAATCATGTACCACACTATTCTTAAATAATAATATGAATATTGCTACATAAAAATTAGTCACTCTTAAAATCTCTTAGTTACACCTCTTAAATAATTTTTTCTACTACCTTCCTTGTAGTGCATTACATTGTTCTTATTGTATTGTAAGTGTTTTTATTTTTAATATTATATAATATAAATATTTATTGATATAAAATATAGAAGATCTACTAAATTTGAGTTTTTAGCTGAAATATTAGAGTAATTTAACATTCATATTATGAAGTGTTATAATTTTACTGAACTTTGAGATTGTCAATGTTAGTAAATAATACTTTAGGTTTTCAGATGAGAACAATAGAAAACATAAAAAATCATAGTTAAAAATTGTGAGAAATCCCTCCATTTATAGTTAAAAATGTGTAGTATTAGTATGTGCATATTGTTTCTTATCATAGAAATATAGAAGATATACGAAATTAAGTGTTTTGCGATGAATAACAATAATAATGATGATGATGATGATAATGATGATGAGGAGGAGGACGACGACGACGACGACGACGACGACGACGATGACGACAATAATAATAATAATAATAATAATAATAATAATAATAATAATAATAATAATAATACCATGATAATAATAATAATAATAATAATAATAATAATAATTATTATTATTATTATTATTATTTAATTGTAGTTTAAAAATTTGATGAAACCCCTCTTTTTACACCTAACAAAGGGTAGTGTACAAAAAACAACTAGCGGTGCATTATCGAAAAGAAGTGGCGACCCTATTAGAAGTTTCAACTGTTCAGGAAGATCAAAATTCATCGTAAAAGTAATAACTCTTCAAAAAAGTCGTAACCCTTCAAAAAAGTCACAACTCTTCGGAGTTACAACATTCGGAAAAGTTACAACTCTTCAGAAAAGTCGCTACTCTATAGAAGAGTCACAACCCATCAAAAAAGTCACAACTCATCTGAAAAATTATAATTCTTCGAAAATGTCCCAATCCTTCAATGTGAAAAGTTTTCTACCATTAATATAATATAATACACATAAATAAATATAAAATAATATAAAATATAGAAGATATAATACATTTGGTGTTTTAAGTTGGGGATGTTAGAATAATTTAACGTTTAAGTTATTAGTTTATTCTTGTAAGGTAGTAAAGATTTAAAAAGATAGATATAGATAGGTCTAATTTTAATTTGATATGAAATTTTAAGAAATAAAGAAGACTTTTAATTAAGGATCATTTGTAGAATATATAAAAATGTCTTAGAACTTTGTGGTCTTAAAGATGCGTCCTCACCCTCAACAAAAAAAATATTCTATATTAAACTGAATAAAAATAAAAGTACAACAAATAAATTGAAAATGAAAGAATAATTATCAAATTTAATTTGGATTCTTCAAACAAGGTTTTGATCAAATACCTTTTCTCCATTGATTTGAGACTTTTATGATTCTGAACATGGTGGTGTAGTTTGTGCAACCGAAAATTAGTATTTCTTGTTAAGTAATAGTTGTTGCAAAAATATATTTTATTGCTATGAAAATTAGTGCATATTAATTATCATGATACTCTTCTCGTTTGAAGTTGAGTTATTTCATTCTCCTTGTTGCGTACATTTTTATTGATTTATCTATTTTACCCAAAAAAATATTGTAATTAAAAGTACAACAAATAAATTGAAAACGAAAGAATACTTATTAATTTAATTTAGATTCTTCAAACATGTTTTTGATCAAATACCTTTTTTCAAATTCTAAACACGAAGTTGTAGTTTGTGCAACAAAAAATTATTAAACTTCTTGTTTGTGCAACAAAAAATTATTAAACTTCTTGTCAAGTAAGAGTTGCTGCAAAAATATATTTTATGGCTATGAAAATGGGTGCATATTGATTATCACTATACTCTTCTCGTTTGAAGTTGAGTTATTTCATTATCTTTGTTGCATAAATTTTTATTGATCTATCTAATTTACCCAAAAAAATATTTTAATTGCAAAATCAAACAACTCTCACAATCTTCCTTGTTACAAGTACAAAAATAGAAAACTAACAAAATTTGTAGTTCAAATGTGTAAGAAATCCCCTCTTTTTATAGACACCAAAGGTTAGTATGAAAAGATGTTTATCTTATCTTTCATATAAGTTAGTAACCTTCAGAAAAATTTAACTTTTCGAAAATATCATAACTCACCGAAAAAGTGACAACTCTAAAAAAAAAGTCACAACCTTTTAGAAAAAGTCACTACCCATCAATGTGAAAAGGTGTCTGCTTTTAATATGATATAGTTTATATAAATATAATATTAAATATAGATATATAATAAATTGAGTCTTTTTAGTTTGTGATATTATAGTAATTAAATATTCATGGGAGTTCATACTTTTAAGGTACTACAGAAGATATAGACAAATTATGGGTACAAAATTTTATTTCTTAAATAAAGGAATAAAATATTGTTACAAAAATGTAATAATGAAGGTAGATGTAATAAACAAAATACATGATAGGCCAGTGTTATAGCGCTAATTAGAGGGGCAATCTCTTTAAATATTGCAATTAAAATTTGTAACCAAGAGGAGTTGTATTTCGCCAGTAAAAATTTATTTGTTATGGTTAGATGAACGTGTACTAATTAACAACTCAATTAATTACTTCAACAATAAAGGTGATATAAATACAATATCATAATTATAGTGCAATAAATTGTGAAATACCAAGACCATATAAAATCAAAAACTATCGATCAAATATACGAAAGAGAAAGCAAAAAGAAAAGCAATACGGATAAGTTACAAAATGGTGCATCTTATTAACACTACTAATTCTCTTGTCATATATGTTATATTAATATCATTGACATTTTCGATTCCTCAAATATCATTAGCCCATGATGATATTATTGAATCTATCCGATCTGCCCAAGATATAACTCATATGCAATTATTTGCGGAGGATTATCGGGAATGTGCGTACGACTTGTTTTTTGATGTGAATAGGGATCTTGAGTTTGCCTACAAGAATTACCATGAAGGTAAGTTCAATGATCATAAAAAACGTTGATGGATCACTACACGAGATCAGTGATTGTTTAATGTCTCTTAGATCCTACCTCGGTGAGGATGAAAAATATATTTTCAAACTTCAACAACTTCTCAAAAAATTAAGAAAGATGCTTTCTCAAGATTAAGAAGTTAGGAAACGGAACAAGCCTATCTACATCAGTGACATAGTATTGATTTACCTTGGATATTTAAATATAACTTCTTATACGCACAATTAATCTTCTTGACTAGTTATGAATAATCTTATGGTGTATTTCCATCATTATTTGATTTACTAAAAGAAAACTATATTAATTTCAATCTCCCATAAATATTACATTTGTTATTACTCTCTCCGTCCACTTTTGTTAGTCATGTTGCGCATTTTGAAAGTTAATTTGACTAATTTTCAAAGTTAAATTAGATTATATTATTTCAATACTTTAAACAAAAAAATTAGATAATAAAAAAATATACGAAGTACCACACATTATATTTTTTTTCATATCGACATGATGAAAAAATATATCGTAAAATGTTAGTAAAAGTTCTTATAGTTCGACTCTAAAAATTGAAAGTATAACAATTATTAGTGCACAAAGGTAGTATTAAATTTAATTCTGCTCTTCTTTGTAGTTAAACTATATAAACTTATTTT
Organism: Solanum sitiens; assembly: GCA_016801875.1. NCBI lineage: Eukaryota > Viridiplantae > Streptophyta > Magnoliopsida > Solanales > Solanaceae > Solanum > Solanum sitiens. The sequence continues at coordinate 2,600,353 of JABWTJ010000071.1, forward strand.
TCACTGTATCAAAGTTTTATTCCTACAATATTCATTCTTTGATTAACAAATTATTGATAATATTTATTTGGTTTATTTTAGGGAGGTTCAGATTGTACATAGTGAATTAAGGGATGTTTTTACAATGTGTTCGGAATCCATAATAATTTTGTTTAAAAGGATAAATAATGATATTTTATCTTTATATTCTATATATTTTCTTCCGCCTGATAGCCCCTCTCTTCTGATTCCGGGTGATGGGTTTACCTACTAGTGGGTGCTAATAATTTCATGATGATGTGAGATTTTGAGTTGTAACAACTTATGACAATAAATACTAGTGTTTGTAAGTTCGTACAACCTTTAATTTCATAAATCCCCTGTTTTGAAGAAATGACTTAAGAAACAACTTACAGTAACAACTATAATAAAAAATTTAATTCAGTAAGGTCAAACAAATATTAGGTCTTAATATGGGTTGTGAATCATATGGGTACAAAATTATATTTCTTAAATAAATGAACAAAAAATTGTTACAAAAAAGTAATAAAAAATGTAGATGTAATAAAACAAATTACATGATAGGCAAGTGTAATAGCACTAAATTAGAGGGACAATCTCTTAAATTATCGCTATTAAAATTTGTAACCAAGAGGAGATGTATTTTGTCACTAAAAGTTTATGTGGTACAGTTCATCAGTTAGATGAACGTATACTATTTAACAACTCAATTAATTAATTCAATAGTAAAGGTGATATAAATACAATATCATAATTAATGCAATAAAGTGTGAAATAACAAAATCATATAAAATCAAAAACTATCAATCAAATATAAGAAAGAGAAACCCAAAAGAAAAGCAACAAGGATAGGTTACAAAATGGTGTATCGTATTAACACTACTAATTCTCTTTTCATATATGTTATGTTAATATCATTCACATTTACCATTCCTCAAATATCATTAGCCCATGATGATATTATATAGTCTATTCGATCTGTCCAAGATATAACTCACATGCTTTTATTTCCGGAGGATTATACAGATTGTGCGTACGACTTGTTTTTTTATTTGAATAAGGATCTTTAGTTTGCATATAAGAATTACCATGAAGGTAAGTTCAATGATATTATAAAAAACGTTGATGAAGCACTACATGAGGTCAATGATTGTTTAGTAACTCTTAAATCCTATCTCGGTGATGATGAAAAATTTATTTTCAAACTTCAACAACTTCTCAAGAAAATTAAGAAAGATGCTTTCTCAAGATTAAGAGGTTAGGAATCAAGACAAGCCTATGCTACCTCAGTTATATAGTATTGATCTACCTTGTATATTTAAATATAACTTCTTATACACACAATTAATCTTCTGATTAGTTATGCATAATCTTAAGATGTATTTCAACCCCATCTATTATTTAATTTATTGAAACCAAACTATATTAATTTCAATCTCCCATACATATTACATTTGTTATTACTTCCTCCGTCCACTTTGGTTTGTTATATTGCGCTTTTCAAAAGTTAATATGACTAAATTTCTAAGTTAAATTCCATTACATTATTTCAATATTTTAAACAAAAAAAATTAGATATTCGAAACATATACTCCCTCCATTTAAAAAAGAATGACCCTATTTCCTTTTTTAGTCTGTTTCAAAAAGAATGACCCCTTTCCTTTTTTGGAAACACTTTGACTTTAACTTTCCACGTGGCATGTTTTAGACCACAAGATTAAAGGTTATTTTGGTACATTTGACATAGCTTTAAATTAGAACCACAAGATTAAAAAATCTTCTTTATTTTCTTAAACTCCATTCCAAGTCAAACTAGGCCAATCTTTTTTAAACGGAGGGAGTATAAAAAAAGTAATACACATTTTATTCTTTTTGTATATCAATATGATGAAAATATATACCGTAAAATATTGGTCAAATTTTTTATTGTTCGACTCTAAAAATGAAAAGTATGACAATTATTATTTGACAAAGGTTATATTGAATTTAATTATGCTCATCTTTGTAGTTAAACTATATCAACTTATTTTCACTGTATCCAAGTTTTATTCTTACATTATGCATTCTTCGATTAAAAAATTATTGATAATATTTATTTGGTTAATTTTAGGGAGGTTCAGATTGTACGTATTGAATTGGGGATGTTTTTATGATGTGCTCGGAATCCATAATAATTTTGTTTAAAAGGATAAATAATGATATTCTGTCTTGAGTTATTAGCTAATTACGCTTTTGTTATGTGCAAAAGAAAGTTTTATATGTTGGTCAATTAATGCGCAACGAAATTTCTCACTATTATTTTGACACGATACCTCATTATTTTTGGTAATAAAATAACCTACAATTTAGTTGTATTTGAATTTAATAATTTAAGTTTAACATAAAAAAATACATATTTCATAAACCACGGAGCTTTAATCATATTAATTCAGTTTTCAATATATATTTTGAGAGATTTCATTTATTATGTAGTTCCCCTATTTTTTGTGTGTGTTATTGTATATAAATATATTTCTCTATTAGGATCATATATTTTCATTTCTTTTAAAAGATAATTTTCAGTGGAAAGTATTTTTTTAATGCTTGTTAGTGTCAAATATCCAATGCCAGAATGGAACCTACCCTAATCTTCTGATATGTAAGCTAACCCTTTTCCAATTTATAAATATTGTAATTAAATGTGGGACAAAGAAATAATAAAACATATAAATCTAAAACTCAAATTTTATATAATTAATTACCGACACATATGTTGAGTTTAAGTAAAATAAAAAATCTTGTGTCGCCATTATAAGAGTTTATAATTATGGGACTATTACATTATTACATGTTACCCATGAAGTCCTTGAGTTGAGTAGTTCATGCTCATAATTCTGCATGAACCCAATGAGTTGATCATTCTATAACTGAGTAGTATGTTTGAAGTTCGTTAGTTCCAAATATTGAGTTCTATCAAGGGTTATTGAAAACGTTGCATTGAGTCATTCACGTCCATCATTCGACATGAAACATATTTTAAAAAGTCTTTTACAAAAATTTTAAATTTGTTTTAAGACTTAAGTTTGAGTTGAGTAAAGAGTAAGAGTAAACTTCTTTTCTTCAAATATTATACAGGAACTAAGTATTCCCAAGAGTTAAAATATTTTTCACATTTGATCAAGAAAGGGAACACCGGTTTCCAAGAGAGCTTTTAAGCTAAGTTTTGAGTAATTATCTCAAACCAAAGAAAGAGTTTTGTTTTAAAAACATATGAGCTAAGTATATTTTGGGAGTGGTATTGAGCAGTGATATGGGGCAGCGAGTTCATAATAACTCCATTCTCCATAAACTATGTAGCCATCATGGGTAGAAATTATCATACTTTTTAGATGATTCCTTAGTACTTTTAGCATATACTAGTAGATCCACTTAGTTAAGGCGTCTTATATGACAACAAAGTATACGATAGTCCTGCAAGCGTGGGCATGACATTGTATCATCATGGGCATGGCATTGTATCATCACTTAGACTCATAGTGGTAGTTTTCAGTTAGAGAAACTCCACAAAGTTATAATTTATTTTATATGCACATTGAGTATTGTTGTATTTTTCAATACATTGAGTTGCTATATACAGTTTTACAACTTTCATGAGTTGAGTATCTTATTCTTTAGTACTTCTCAGTTGAGTAAGTTTGAGTAGTTTTTAGTATCCTTGTGTATTCCTTGAGTTGAGTAAGTTTGAGAAGAGGTAAGTATGTTTCCCTTTTTATCAAATTAAAGTTTATGTTTATGCTTTAGAATTCCCCTACATGCTTTTACACTTCACGTATTGAGGCATTTGGCCTGCATCCTTTCATGATGCAGATACCGACATTCAGGGTTATCAACAGGAGCTTCTTTGATACCACATGGAGTTGGAGTTAGTTATGGTGATCCTCTTATTTCCCAAAGGATTTCATTTAATTTTTTTAGTTATAGCAGTTATTAGGAGGTCGCGGGTCTTGTCTGGACTTCCATCTTTTTTATTTAGATTCTTTATAGATAGAACGTAGAGTTTCAGAAGTATGTTCATTTATTTTATTAAGTGTTTTAAAGACTTTAGTTGGCTATTTTATGGCGAGTTGATTAATTTATTTTTATTTAGAGTTTTTTCATTTCAGTTAAAGTTTTGTATCTGAGTTTCATGATTTTTTTATTCACTTTTTAAGCTTTGAATGCTTGAGTTAGTCTTTCAATTGTAGTCAGCAAGGATGAGGGTTCGCTTCGCGACCAACAATGGTTCTCGACTGCCGGCCACGTCAAGGATGTAGGCTCGGGTCGTGACATGAATACTAAAATCAACTCATAAATAAACAACCGTAAGGATGCAGTTTTGATAAAGCATTTAAACTGTAGGTAGAAACTCAATGTATTGAATACTACAATCACAACTCAATGTATGTATGTATGTATATATGTATGTATGTATAATAATAATAACCAATAATCATCACTATGAGCTATGTAATGATACATCATTTCACCCACACTACCAAAACTGTCCTATAACATGCCGAGATATATAACGCGTCAACTAAGTGGATCCACTAGTCTATTCTAAAAAGCATTAAGGAATCATCTAAAAAGAGTGACCCTTTCTACCCACGACTGCTACATGGTTTATGGGGACTTTGAGTTACTATGAACTCGTCCCCACATCGGTGCTCAATAGTACTCCCAAAATATACCCGACTCATCGTTAAAAACATAAATCTTTCTTTGTGGTTTGAGGTTATTACTCAAAAATCTTATCTCATAAAAGAGATAGAACTCAAAACTACTCATGAAACTCATTTGGAAATTGGTGTTTACTCTTATTTTAAATGTGAAAATATTTTCTCTTCAAGAGTACCTAGTCCCATACTTCATTTTCAAAGAAATGAACTTGGCTCTACTCTTTCTCAAACTCAATGCTTCAGTCTTTAAAACTAGTTTATAACGATTGTATAAGACTTCTGAAAGACTCTAAGTACTATCTTGACTTGATTCATAGCTTTACCTTAAAATTTGATTTTTGGATTCAAGTGTTATGATCTCATTTTATTGATAATCTATCAATGTTTAAACGTAATGTAGAGTGTAGAAAACAACTAGAAAATAAAGGTATGATTCGAGAGAACTCAAACGGAAAAAAGTGGGAAGGGGTAGAAGACCGGATGACCCTGGCATACTAAGTGGCGCAGGGCGCAAGACCTCACCTTACAGAAACTCTTGGGGTGCACTGAGTGGCGCAGCGCCCCAGAGGCCAACACACAAATTCCTCCTACTGGTGCACTAAGTGGTGCGATGTGCCCGCCCTTGCGCAGAAAATCCCTACATTTTCTTGTTCATTTATCAACCCTAAACCATCTAGATTTGATTGGTTTCTTCCCCAAACACTTTGATTCGAATACCCAATCAAAGTATAAAAGAATCTACTAAAACAACCTTAAATCTCATAAGAACTCCTCAAAAACTCAACAATCAAGATCCCAATAGAAACTTTAACAAAATTCATCAAGAACTCAATTACTCTACTTTCGTGAACGAAATACGCTAAATTAGATATGATTGGCCCATGGGTGAATGAACCTAACGCCATGTGATCTCACATACCTCTTAGGGATTAACCCTTCGTAAAATCCACAAGTGAATTTCAAGAACGTGACGAACTTTGGCTCTTTCTCCTCTTTTCTCTTCTCTTGTCTTCTCTCAAAGCCCTAGCGTAATTTTGCAAGCGTTAGCAGAACCAAATCAGTTTAGACCCAAATTAAATTACTAAAAATGAAATAATGTAATTCGGTAATGAAAAGACCAAAATACCCTTCAAAAATTTGGGTGACTATCTTTATTTTGGAAGCTTGACTTCAAACGGGAAAATATCCCTCATATGAATTCAATAATTTGCAAACGCGGTAGTGTTGAAAATATAATTCAAAGACCTTTCATTTTATATCTTGTAGCCCACCTAACACATCATGTGTCATGAGTTCTGTACGTTTGAAGTTGACCCCAAACTCATACTTAAAATAACTTGCTTAAATTTCCAAATTTAATTATTTCAAAAAATGATTTCTTTCTAGTTCTTGTTCTTCCAAATAGTGGGACGTTACACTTTGTTGATGTATTTGTGATACATCCCATTAGTATAATTTTAGTTATTGAGGAGATATTTGCATTGCCTAGCTCTAATGCTGATGTGTCCTTCCAACAAAATATTATGCTAATGTGTCCTCCTTCCCACAAAAAGATAATGTCAATGTGTCCTCCACACAAAAATACAGGGCTACTATGTCATTCTCCACACAAAAAGATAGGCCTGATATGTCATCATCTCAATCATTTGATGAAATTGAAAATAGGGATTTAAACCTAGATCATTTCCCTAGAGTTGGAGAACCCCATATATTTGAATAACAGTCCCCCCGAGTTGAAGAACATTCTGATTTTGATTCACTCTAGGAAGTTAATTAAAATATTGATGTTAATTAAAATATTGATGATTTGAGTTATTTGGATGAGGAATTTCTCCAAACTAGAAAATCTAACATTCAAGAACAAGTTAAAGAGAAGATTGATAGAGTAAATTTAGATGATATATCATCTGAGCCTGTAGGTATAGATGTTGGTTTCTAAGACATAGGATAAGAGGGGAAGATTTGAAGGCAGTTTGGGTGGTGATGACCCTTATTATAATAGCTCAGATCCTAGTAGTGACATCAGTGAAGATGAAGGGGATACTATTGAGAATGATGAAGTGGTAGATCAACCACCTAAGAATACAAGTACAAAAATCTACTTTGATCCAATTGTTAAAAATCTTTTATTTCAATTGTATATGTTTTTTTTTGAATCATATTGAGTTCAGCTCTGAACAATTTTTCAAAACTACAATGACAACCATTTTATATTGTAACTGTTTTGGCTACTTCGAAATAGTGTTCGACTGTTATATTGGGTTCTTCCGGGTGCCTTCACCATAGTTTGAATCTAGGGTCGGTCGTTTCAGTTCTGTAATAGTTTTTGACCTAGGTAGTGTTATCCTTTGTTTTTATGAGTACTCCCCGAGCTTATGTGGATTCATTTGGGTTATTACTCTCAAGTATGCCCGAGTGAACCAACATGGCTAATGAAGATGTAGTTGGGTTACATATAGATGTGTTACTTAATTACTTTGTCCTTTCTAGACTCTTGACCTATATGGTTAGACTTTTCATCATTGCTTTGTTTACCTCATCTCTAGTCATTGTTTACTTCCTTGGTTTTCATGTTGTATATACTTTCCAAGATCAGAGAGCCTATGATTCCTATTGGGTACCCATTAATTTTTGGTACTCATGGTACACTTCGAATCTGTTTTCTTGATGTAGTTCTGATCGCTAGTTGAAAGAAGTGAGTGGAGCCTTGGAGCAATCTTAGGAGATAGAGGGTAAGATGATGACATCCTAGTTGGACTTATCTCCATCTCTATAAATTTTAGAATCATTTTTCCTATTTTGGTCAAGTCTTCAATTTTTGTTCTACTTTTGAGACTTGTAGTCTTTTAGCAGCTTGTAGCTTCGTCCACTAGGTTGTATGATTATATCTCTCGTTTGTACATATTGATGTTATTTCTCTTTTCCGATGTGCTTCTTTATATTCCTCTTATTTTCTCTGTGGTTGTTAATTCTACCCAATTGTCTATTACTTGTCATTCCAAAATATGGGTTGGCGTACCTACATGTGGGTTATGGTAGTTACATACAAAAGTCGTGGTGACCTCCCTTCAGCAGGAGTCTTTGTCAAGATTCATCAATATACTGCTTATTATGTTTTGATATCCTAGATAGTTTGATGTATTTAGCATTGGATTCAATTTAGTAATCTCTTCTAATGGAGACACTAAATTTTTTGTTTACTTAAAATCAACTTATGTGTCTTTAATGATTTAAAATTTGGGGATTATGTTGGTGTAGATAATGGTGAAACAATTACGACGAAGAAGACAGAGGTTTAAATTTATGAAAGATCAGTCATATATATATTTATTTTATTCCTTGTAATTATTTTTTACTTATTAAACAAAGTAGGACACTTAGTTGGTTAGATAAAGAGGACACATTTCATAGTTGGTTAGTCACGTTCTCCATTATCTTTACGCAGTTTGTTGTTCACCTATTTTGTGAGTTGTATATCTATGCATCTTCTGTACAGTGATGTAAAACACACAGAAAAGATAATTTTCTCTCAACCAATTTCTTGCTATTCTTTCAGTTTAAGTGTATATGTTCTATTATTTCTTTGTCCCGCATTTAAGTACAATATTTATTAATTGGAAAAGGTTTAGCTTACATATCAAAGGATTAGAGTAGGAGCCATTTTGGCATTAGATATTTGATTGTGACAGTAACAAGCCTAATAAAATTCTTTCCAAGGACAATTATCTTTTTAAGGAAACGAATATATTGGATCATAAAAAAGAAATCCCTTTACATAGAATAACACACACAAAAATAGGGGAACGATACCATAAGTGAAATCTCACAAAATATGTATTGAAAAGTGAAATAATATGATTAAAGCTCCAAGTTTTATGCAAATATGTATTATTTTGTTAATATTAAGAGGCAATTACATAAATTCAAATATAACTAAATTTTAGGGTACTTATTTATTCATTTTGAAATATATATCACACTCATTATTTTTAATCTTAGGTAGACCTCGGTAACCGATCAAAAAATAAGGTATCATGTCAGAAATATAAATGAGTAATTTCATCGTGCATAAAATTGACCAAAATATAAATTTTATTTTAGACGTAAGGAAATTAATTTCATTTCATTAAAGGTTTTATGTGAATAATCAGATAAAAGGAGGATCAAAATAGTAATTAGCTAATAACTCAAGATCTAAAATCATTATTTTCATTTTAAAAATAATTATTATTGATGAGAAACACATCATAAAAACATCCCTCAATTCATTAAGTACGATCCGAACCTCCCAAATATATGTCAAACAAAAATTATCTATATTTTGTTAATCGAAGAATGATCGATATAGTGTAGGACTAAAACATAGATACAAAGAAAAAATAATTGATATCGTTTAACTACAAAAAAAAAAGAAAATAATTATATCAAATGTATTATTTATGCGAGGTTGAAATTAATATAGTTTGATTGCAGTAAATTAAATAAATGATAGTTGGGGTTGAAATACATCATACGATTATGGATAGCTAGTCAAGAAGATTAATTATGCGTAAGAAGTTATACGAGGCAGATCAGTACCATGTCGTTGATCTAGGGTATGATTCTCCCAGTATCTAACTTCTTAATCTTGAGAAAGCATATTTCTTAATTTTCTCAAGAAGTTGTTGAAGTTTGTCAATAATTTCTCCACCCTCACTGAGGTAGGATTTAGTAAACATTAAACAATCATTGATCTCATGTAGTGCTTCATCAATGTATTTTATGACATCATTGAACTAACCTTCATAGTATTTCTTATATGCAAACTCAAGATCCTTATTCACATAAACAAGTAATTCATACGCACATTCCCAATAATCCTCCGAAAATAAATGCATATGAGTTATATCATGGGCATATCGAATAGATTGTATATTTATCATCGAGGCTAAAGATATTATATGTGGAATGGTAAATGTTAATGAGATTATGATAACATATATCAAAAGAGAATTGGTAGTGTTTATAAGACACACTATTTTGTACCTTTTCCCTATTGCTTTTCATTTAGGTTTCTCTTTTTTATATTTAGTCGATACTTTTGGATTTATATGGTTTTGGTATTTCACAATTAATTGCGTTAATTATGATGTTGTATTTATCTCACTTTGCTATTGAAGTAATTGGTTGAGTGGTTAAATAATACACTTTCATCTAACTATAAGACAAATTTTTTGTGACGAAAGACAACTCCTCTTGGTTACAAATTTTAATAGCCATAATTTAAGAGATTTCACCTCTAGTTTAGCTCTATTACAGTTTCCTATCATGTAATTTTCTTTATTACATTTACTTGCCTTTTTTTTTTGTAATAATTTTTTATTCATTTATTTAATAAATAGAATTTTGTAACCATATGATTCACAATCCATATTAAGAACTAACAAAGAAAATTTGTTATCATGTTTGTTTGAGCGTATTGAGTGAAGCTGTTTTACTATAATTGTTACTATAATTTAGTTTCTTTAAGTCATTTCCTCCAAACAAGAGATTATGAAATTAAAGGTTGTACGAACTTACCAACACTAATATTTCCTTTGTCATAAGTGGTTACGACTTAAAGTCTTACTTCATGATTGCATCTACTATCACCCACTAGTAGGTAACCCATCGCCCAGAACCAGAAGCATGAGGCTATCACACGAAAGAGAAACATATAGAATATAAAGAACAAACATCAAAACAAAAGGAAAGAGATTTCATATATCTATATATCTATATCTATATCTATATCTATATCTATATTTATATCTGTATCTGTATATGTATCTATATCTCTATATCTATATTTATATATATACTTATGTCTATATTACTTAAAATCAAGAACTCATTACTTCACTTAAATTACTATAATATTCCTAACTTAGGTTGTGAATTTTTTGATGATTTGTGACTTTTCTATAAGTTGTGACTTCTTTCAATGAGTTGTGATTTTTCAATGAGTTGTGACTTTTTTAATAAGTTTTTAATTTTTCAAAGGGTTGTGACTTCTCGAAAACGTCATGACCTTCACATAAAATACAAAAAACACTTGTTCATACTATGCTTAGTTTACTATAAATAGTGGGGCTTCCTCTCATTTTTCAACCACATGTTTTTTTAATCTTATGTTCTTCTTTTTCTTGCATTTTAAATTTTATTGTGTGATTTATTTTTACTGAGTGAATTTGAATTTAGCGGAATATGAGGTACTATTATTTTGATGAAATAAATCATTATATCCTAAGAGGGTATATTTCATAACCTCTAGTACTTGAGGAAAATACTTTTGATGGTAAAATAATTCTTTTTTTGCTTAATAGATACATAAGTATGTAATATTCCAATATATGAAGTTAACATGATATAGTTTAAATTCATTTATTTTTGTTAATATTTTACCTTATAATATATATATATATATATATATATATATATATATATATATATATATATATATATATATATATATATATGTTTCTAAATATCTTTTTCCAAATTTAGATAATTGTCATGATTTTTTTGATGCTCACGACAACATGATGACTATATTTATCAATGCTACTTATGTGATTTAGATTGTCAGGAAGTTTACTACAAAATAGATTGTCAGGAAGTTTACTACAAAATAAGTATTACTCTATAAAAATAGTCCTTTTGTTTTACTTATTGACTATTTCTTTCAGCATTTTAGACGAAGAAAAGTTCTTATGACTTGTAATAACGCAAGTTGAAGTTTGTAGTTTACTTTTTATTATTTATTTAATAGCTATTTTTTATGAGATAATATTTTTATTAATGCAATTATATGTTTATATTTGGGTAGGTATTTGTATTTAAATAAAAGTATGTATTGTCAAGTTAATAAGATTTTTTAACTTTAATTATTATATTTAAAAATGTTCCAAGTTATCTTTTTAAAAATCACGCTCACAACAAATGTGAAAATACGTGAATATAAATGAATTATTTAAAATTTATCATTTACAAAATAAATTTTATATTCAATAATACGGAATAAGATTTACATTTTGTCCCTACACTAAATTAAATTCTAATAACTATAAAAAAAAAATAGTAACATTAATTAAAAGTCCTATTTATTCATGTATGTATACAATTTATTAAAAATTAAACTATTGCACATTGATTCTTCAGTTATGACATTATAATTCTTTTAGTTATTACTGATATTACATTTTTTATTTCTATCTTTCATCTTTCCGTATATTAAATTTTGACCAATAATTTTTCATATTATTACACCACCCATATATATGTGATAACACGATGTTGTTATTTTTTCCTTTGGCGAATCATACTTGATTGAATAAATTAAAAATTATTTACAAATATAAATATTATATCTTTGTTGGGTGTAAGATGAACATGTGATTATATTTATGATTTCACAAATAGTATATATTCTTTATTTTTAATTTTTAATTTTTTTTCGATGAATAACAAGGAAACCTTTCTCTGTTAATTATGGACAGTCATATAACTATTCTTGATTTATGTACACAGTCAATCGAAAAGTCAAATATAAGATCCAACAGTAAGAATGTCATCTATTATGTTATAACTTATAAATAAAAGTTAATATACAAAAGAAAAATAGTTCTAAAAACTAAAATGTTGTTGTTCCCTACACATGTTCATACGACATCTAAACAATGAAATTCACATGCAAAGCACATCTGGTTAGATTATAAGAGAAATACACAACAAATATCATCTATAAAGTAATATTAGTGTGATAGACTAATTACATGATTGAACCTCATCAAATTGAAATAAATATATACATTATTGTATTTAACTAATAAAATTTTTCATTCACGATCTTCATAGGTTCACGTGAATAAGAAATGTATATGACAATCCACATTGAAAATTCACAAAAGAATCTCCAATATTATTTTGTGCTACACTTATTATTCAAATCTTTGCTTAAATAAGTAATACTATTTACCATAACATATATCTTCTGAATTGGTAATCCCGTATAACATACATGTAAAAAAATAGTATATATATATATATATATATATATATATATATATATATATATATATATATATATATATATAAACAAAACACCATTTATGAGTAAGTAGTCGAGCAACAAATTTCAAAATTGGAGAACTAAGTAGACAAAAATATGTAAAGAACTGTCTCCAAGTTCAAGATAAAGACTAATAGTAATCAAAACAGAGAAAGATTTCCAACTCCGAACATCTGCAGCTCACTCCATTAATCTCTGAATCTAAAAGCTGCTATTCATGAGGCACAAGGTGAGAACTCATACAATTATGTGCAAGGTGCAAAATTATATTATGAGTACCAACAAGAATAACTCATAGGCATAGGCTGACAGAGCTCTAAAAAAAAAAGACAAGTTTGACTGACAAGTAAATAAGAAATGTAAATCACATTTAGCTTGAGATATCACACAATAATAGTAAAAAGAGGCATGGAATACGATACATGAAGCAAGTAACTAAGATAAAGGAATGTACCTAGAGGCTCTAGTCATAATTTGTGAGACCCCGTGGTTCTATCATATAATAGGCATAGTACTGCATGAGTGTATGAGGTTTATAAAACTTGGTGTATCACGTAAGGAGAATTATTTTGCAAAGGGGTGATAAAAATGAAAGAATTAGACTAAACGTTATGGGTCAAGGATATCCTCAAACATGTTTGAGTTAAAGAATGTCTATTCTAACACCCCATCCGTTTGGAACGTTTTAAGTTAACCGGTACCTTTGAGAATAGGATAAAGAGTTTTTTTAATATGCTAATAAGGATGTTTTATAAGGTGATGTAGTCTCCCAATGATCGTAAGTTAAGTTTTGAAGTCAAGCAAGTTGAGAAATAAAAATTGACAAAGGTAAGAGTAAGTTTCTTTGATAAGCCTTCTAAACTTTGGCTTAAATGTCTCAGATCTTTTCTCCCAATATATAAAGCTTTATAACAATCCCAATATATGGAATCAAAGGTCTACGAGTCTACTTTCCAAATCACTAAACCATTTGTCTATACGACTACAGAATTGAGATATATTCCGATTTTAGTGATACTGCGCAAGCAGGCACGTGAATGTGGGTCCCTCGCCCCTAAGTCGGTTTAGCTTTATATGATCAGATCTCTCTCCATTTTATCTCATTTTCTTGACCAAAATAAATAAAAACAGTCCTAAATATTCTTTAAAGGTTCCTCTATCATCTAAGCAAAAACCTACAAGATTTCAACATGGTTTCACCCTCGGAATGTTCATAGAGATTGTGTTACTTCTTTCCTCCTCGTTAGTTGTGATTTGAAGGATTCTTCATGGTGAAGGAGAATCGTTTTTCTGTGGTGTTGCTTCTGCTTGGAGGTAATAACTCTCACCCTTTATTTTTTTGAGTGATTCCAAGTTATAGCTATGCTATATAAGCAAGAACACGAATAGACGACTGGAAAAATTGTATTTTGATAGTTATGTAATGTTGGGGTGTTCTGAAGTATTTTTCTGATATTGTTGTTGCTAGAATTTTTGGAAATGATTTGTATGTGTTGGTTCTTGTTGTGATGAGTCTGGAAGAGAAGAAGAAGTATAGATGTGTAACTAATTGAAAGATAAATAATTGTAACGTTAATTCTAGTATTGCATTCCAAATTTCAAATTGTTTCTTCTAGGTTCAACGTCTTGTGTTTAAGAAGACGGTTTGTTATAGAAAATACATGTTAAATTTGGGTAAGATCCATCATGTTTAATTTAAGGTTTTGAGCTTTTAACCTCTCGTTAGTCATGAAGAGAAAGACACGACTTCAAATGTAATTATTCGACGAACGTATAAGATGATGATTGGAAGCGGTGTGTTCATGTTATTATTGTTATATTGAACAATTATAGGACTGCATTACATATTATTTTTTATGGATTAAATGGTTTGAAGACTCGTGGTTAGGATTTGTTTGAGGTTATTTTAGGGTTGGAAAAGAGGAGTGTGGCGATACGCTGAGTTTTTATTGTTGTGAAAGCATACTCTATTTGGTTGTTGTTAACTATTGTGTAGGCCTCTAATTGTTAATGGCTGTTGCAAGAATATATGTTATGTCATTAATTTGGGATTGTAATTTGGAGAAGTGAAGGTAACAAAGCATAAATTTAAAAATAGTATGGCGAGCTAATCACTCTACTAGTGAGCTCTAAATTACTACTTTAGCCTTGTTAATACTCTGCCTCTAATGGTTGTGTGACATGATTTTACGTAGACTACATACTTTAAGGAAGGGCTACAATCCATATTAATACAACAAGACAAACAATTGAGGTATGTTAAGGTAAAGGAGTGTACTTCCTTTGAGCACAAATTTTTGTATCCTTAATCGTCAAATATTGTTTTACTACTCTATTACTAGAAAGACCTTTTGGAAAGGCATTGATATTGCAACTGGTGTATTTTTGCTACTTCACTATGCTTCTATTCCACTTGTTCGGTTCGATAGAGTATTTGACGTCTTTATGTCATTTTGTTGATTCTCTTGACAATAGGTCCATGTATACAAGTTGTTATTCTTCTTTAGGTGTAGAAACTTAAAAAGATTAGGGATGAACAATATGAATTTGAAATTGGTCTTCCTTCTTCGCTAATTTATAGTTTTTAAAAACCTTGAAAGGATATATCGATCTCCAAAACTCTTAAATGTAAATTGTATGTTTAAACTACTAAAGTACAGATTTTTCTTAAATGCTTTCTTTTACAAACTACTACGGAACCTATATAGATACTAAGTGAAGAACTTTAAGCTCTTTATGAACATCCCAGGGTTTAAGTTATCTCTCTTAATTTGATTTAAGTGTTCTAGTTTAATTTTCAAGTGTATAATTATACGAGATATTTACATGTGAATACGAAAGTGATTATGAGATTATGAGGATAAAAGTATCAACGAGCCAAGATTGGAAACACGATTCAGGTGGCACAAGTGCATTACAAATCCATGACATTACATGCTATGCATTCTAGTTCCGAGTTATAATCGGGAGGTATGGGGCCTATTGCCTATATTTATACGCATGAGACACAGATGACCACAAGTTGGCGAATATGTGTATATATATATATATATATATATATATATATATATATATATTCTAGTTTTGACTCACGTGCATTGCACGTGAAAATTAAATCATGTACCACACTATTCTTAAATAATAATATGAATATTGCTACATAAAAATTAGTCACTCTTAAAATCTCTTAGTTACACCTCTTAAATAATTTTTTCTACTACCTTCCTTGTAGTGCATTACATTGTTCTTATTGTATTGTAAGTGTTTTTATTTTTAATATTATATAATATAAATATTTATTGATATAAAATATAGAAGATCTACTAAATTTGAGTTTTTAGCTGAAATATTAGAGTAATTTAACATTCATATTATGAAGTGTTATAATTTTACTGAACTTTGAGATTGTCAATGTTAGTAAATAATACTTTAGGTTTTCAGATGAGAACAATAGAAAACATAAAAAATCATAGTTAAAAATTGTGAGAAATCCCTCCATTTATAGTTAAAAATGTGTAGTATTAGTATGTGCATATTGTTTCTTATCATAGAAATATAGAAGATATACGAAATTGAGTGTTTTGCGATGAATAACAATAATAATGATGATGATGATGATGATGATGAGGAGGAGGACGACGACGACGACGACAATAATAATAATAATAATAATAATAATAATAATAATAATAATAATACCATGATAATAATAATAATAATAATAATAATAATTATTATTATTATTATTATTATTATTTAATTGTAGTTTAAAAATTTGACGAAACCCCTCTTTTTACACCTAACAAAGGGTAGTGTACAAAAAACAACTAGCGGTGCATTATCGAAAAGAAGTGGCGACCCTATTAGAAGTTTCAAATGTTCAGGAAGATCAAAACTCATCGTAAAAGTAATAACTCTTCAAAAAAGTCGTAACCCTTCAAAAAAGTCACAACTCTTCGGAGTTACAACATTCGGAAAAGTTACAACTCTTCAGAAAAGTCGCTACTCTATAGAAGAGTCACAACCCATCAAAAAAGTCACAACTCATCTGAAAAATTATAATTCTTCGAAAATGTCCCAATCCTTCAATGTGAAAAGTTTTCTACCATTAATATAATATAATACACATAAATAAATATAAAATAATATAAAATATAGAAGATATAATACATTTGGTGTTTTAAGTTGGGGATGTTAGAATAATTTAACGTTTAAGTTATTAGTTTATTCTTGTAAGGTAGTAAAGATTTAAAAAGATAGATATAGATAGGTCTAATTTTAATTTGATATGAAATTTTAAGAAATAAAGAAGACTTTTAATTAAGGATCATTTGTAGAATATATAAAAATGTCTTAGAACTTTGTGGTCTTAAAGATGCGTCCTCACCCTCAACAAAAAAAATATTCTATATTAAACTGAATAAAAATAAAAGTACAACAAATAAATTGAAAATGAAAGAATAATTATCAAATTTAATTTGGATTCTTCAAACAAGGTTTTGATCAAATACCTTTTCTCCATTGATTTGAGACTTTTATGATTCTGAACATGGTGGTGTAGTTTGTGCAACCGAAAATTAGTATTTCTTGTTAAGTAATAGTTGTTGCAAAAACATATTTTATTGCTATGAAAATTAGTGCATATTAATTATCATGATACTCTTCTCGTTTGAAGTTGAGTTATTTCATTCTCCTTGTTGCGTACATTTTTATTGATTTATCTATTTTACCCAAAAAAATATTGTAATTAAAAGTACAACAAATAAATTGAAAACGAAAGAATACTTATTAATTTAATTTAGATTCTTCAAACATGTTTTTGATCAAATACCTTTTTTCAAATTCTAAACACGAAGTTGTAGTTTGTGCAACAAAAAATTATTAAACTTCTTGTCAAGTAAGAGTTGCTGCAAAAATATATTTTATGGCTATGAAAATGGGTGCATATTGATTATCACTATACTCTTCTCGTTTGAAGTTGAGTTATTTCATTATCTTTGTTGCATAAATTTTTATTGATCTATCTAATTTACCCAAAAAAATATTTTAATTGCAAAATCAAACAACTCTCACAATCTTCCTTGTTACAAGTACAAGAATAGAATACTAACAAAATTTGTAGTTCAAATGTGTAAGAAATCCCCTCTTTTTATAGACACCAAAGGTTAGTATGAAAAGATGTTTATCGTATCTTTCATATAAGTTAGTAACCTTCAGAAAAATTTAACTTTTCGAAAATATCATAACTCACCGAAAAAGTGACAACTCTAAAAAAAAAGTCACAACCTTTTAGAAAAAGTCACTACCCATCAATGTGAAAAGGTGTCTGCTTTTAATATGATATAGTTTATATAAATATAATATTAAATATAGATATATAATAAATTGAGTCTTTTTAGTTTGTGATATTATAGTAATTAAATATTCATGGGAGTTCATACTTTTAAGGTACTACAGAAGATATAGACAAATTATGGGTACAAAATTTTATTTCTTAAATAAAGGAATAAAATATTGTTACAAAAATGTAATAATGAAGGTAGATGTAATAAACAAAATACATGATAGGCAAGTGTTATAGCGCTAATTAGAGGGGCAATCTCTTTAAATATTGCAATTAAAATTTGTAACCAAGAGGAGTTGTATTTCGCCAGTAAAAATTTATTTGTTATGGTTAGATGAACGTGTACTATTTAACAACTCAATTAATTACTTCAACAATAAAGGTGATATAAATACAATATCATAATTATAGTGCAATAAATTGTGAAATACCAAGACCATATAAAATCAAAAACTATCGATCAAATATACGAAAGAGAAAGCAAAAAGAAAAGCAATACGGATAAGTTACAAAATGGTGCATCTTATTAACACTACTAATTCTCTTGTCATATATGTTATATTAATATCATTGACATTTTCGATTCCTCAAATATCATTAGCCCATGATGATATTATTGAATCTATCCGATCTGCCCAAGATATAACTCATATGCAATTATTTGCGGAGGATTATCGGGAATGTGCGTACGACTTGTTTTTTGATGTGAATAGGGATCTTGAGTTTGCCTACAAGAATTACCATGAAGGTAAGTTCAATGATCATAAAAAACGTTGATGGATCACTACACGAGATCAGTGATTGTTTAATGTCTCTTAGATCCTACCTCGGTGAGGATGAAAAATATATTTTCAAACTTCAACAACTTCTCAAAAAAATTAAGAAAGATGCTTTCTCAAGATTAAGAAGTTAGGAATCGGAACAAGCCTATCTACATCAGTGACATAGTATTGATTTACCTCGGATATTTAAATATAACTTTTTAAACGCACAATTAATCTTCTTGACTAGTTATGAATAATCTTATGGTGTATTTCCATCATTATTTGATTTACTAAAGGAAAACTATATTAATTTCAATCTCCCATAAATATTACATTTGTTATTACTCTCTCCGTCTACTTTTGTTAGTCATGTTGCGCATTTTGAAAGTTAATTTGACTAATTTTCAAAGTTAAATTAGATTATATTATTTCAATACTTTACACAAAAAAATTAGATAATAAAAAAATATACGAAGTACCATACATTATATTTTTTTTCATATCGACATGATGAAAATATATATCGTAAAATGTTAGTAAAAATTCTTATAGTTCGACTCTAAAATTTGAAAGTATGACAATTATTAGTGCACAAAGGTAGTATTAAATTTAATTCTGCTCTTCTTTGTAGTTAAACTATATAAACTTATTTTTCACTGTATCAAAGTTTTATTCCTACAATATTCATTCTTTGATTAACAAATTATTGATAATATTTATTTGGTTTATTTTAGGGAGGTTCAGATTGTACATAGTGAATTAAGGGATGTTTTTATAATGTGTTCGGAATCCATAATAATTTTGTTTAAAAGGATAAATAATGATATTTTATCTTTATATTCTATATATTTTCTTCCGCCTGATAGCCCCTCTCTTCTGATTCCGAGTGATGGGTTTACCTACTAGTGGGTGCTAATAATTCCATGATGATGTGAGATTTTGAGTTGTAACAACTTATGACAATAAATACTAGTGTTTGTAAGTTCGTACAACCTTTAATTTCATAAATCCCCTGTTTTGACGAAATGACTTAAGAAACAACTTACAGTAACAACTATAGTCAAACATTTAATTCAGTAAGATCAAACAAATATTAGGTCTTAATATGGGTTGTGAATCATATGGGTACAAAATTATATTTCTTAAATAAATGAACAAAAAATTGTTACAAAAAAGTAATAAAAAATGTAGATGTAATAAAACAAATTACATGATAGGCAAGTGTAATAGCACTAAATTAGAGGGACAATCTCTTAAATTATCGCTATTAAAATTTGTAACCAAGAGGAGATGTATTTTGTCACTAAAAGTTTATGTGGTACAGTTAGATGAACGTATACTATTTAACAACTCAATTAATTAATTCAATAGTAAAGGTGATATAAATACAATATCATAATTAATGCAATAAAGTGTGAAATAACAAAACCATATAAAATCAAAAACTATCAATCAAATATAAGAAAGAGAAACCCAAAAGAAAAGCAACAAGGATAGGTTACAAAATGGTGTATCGTATTAACACTACTAATTCTCTTTTCATATATGTTATGTTAATATCATTCACATTTACCATTCCTCAAATATCATTAGCCCATGATGATATTATATAGTCTATTCGATCTGTCCAATATATAACTCACATGCTTTTATTTCCGGAGGATTATACAGATTGTGCGTACGACTTGTTTTTTGATTTGAATAAGGATCTTGAGTTTGCATATAAGAATTACCATGAAGGTAAGTTCAATGATATTATAAAAAACGTTGATGAAGCACTACATGAGGTCAATGATTGTTTAATAACTCTTAAATCCTATCTCGGTGATGATGAAAAATTTATTTTCAAACTTCAACAACTTCTCAAGAAAATTAAGAAAGATGCTTTCTTAAGATTAAGAGGTTAGGAATCAGGACAAGCTTATGCTACCTCAGTTATATAGTATTGATCTACCTTGTATATTTAAATATAACTTCTTATACACACAATTAATCTTCTTGATTAGTTATGCATAATCTTAAGATGTATTTCAACCCCATCTATTATTTAATTTATTGAACCAAACTATATTAATTTCAATCTCCCATACATATTACATTTGTTATTACTTCCTCCGTCCACTTTGATTTGTTATGTTGCGCTTTTTGAAAGTTAATATGACTAAATTTCTTAGTTAAATTCCATTACATTATTTCAATATTTTAAACAAAAAAAATTAGATATTCGAAACATATACTCCCTCCGTTTCAAAAAGAATGACCCTATTTCCTTTTTTAGTCTGTTTCAAAAAGAATGACCCCTTTTCTTTTTTGGAAACACTTTGACTTTAACTTTCCACGTGGCATGTTTTAGACCACAAGATTAAAGAGTATTTTGGTACATTTGACATAGCTTTAAATTAGAACCACAAGATTAAAAAGTCTTCTTTATTTTCTTAAACTCCGTTCCAAGTCAAACTAGGCCAATCTTTTTGAAACGGAGGGAGTATAAAAAAAGTAATATACATTTTATTCTTTTTGTATATCAATATGATGAAAATATATACCGTAAAATATTGGTCAAAATTTTTATTGTTCGACTCTAAAAATGAAAAGTATGACAATTACTAGTGGACAAAGGTTATATTGAATTTAATTATGCTCATCTTTGTAGTTAAACTATATCAACTTATTTTCACTGTATCCAAGTTTTATTCTTACATTATGCATTCTTCGATTAAAATATTATTGATAATATTTATTTGGTTAATTTTAGGGAGGTTCAGATTGTACGTATTGAATTGGGGATGTTTTTATGATGTGTTCGGAATCCATAATAATTTTGTTTAAAAGGACAAATAATGATATTCTGTCTTGAGTTATTAGCTAATTACGCTTTTGTTATGTGCAAAAGAAAGTTTTATATGTTGGTCAATTAATGCGCAACGAAATTTCTCACTATTATTTTGACACGATACCTCATTATTTTTGGCAATAAAATAACCTACAATTTAGTAGTATTTGAATTTAATAATTTAAGTTTAACATAAAAAAATACATATTTCATAAACCACGGAGCTTTAATCATATTAATTCAGTTTTCAATATATATTTTGAGAGATTTCATTTATTATGTAGTTCCCCTATTTTTTGTGTGTTATTGTATATAAATATATTTCTCTATTAGGATCATATATTTTCATTTCTTTTAAAAGATAATTTTCAGTGGAAAGTATTTTTTTAATGCTTGTTAGTGTCAAATATCCAATGCCAAAATGGAACCTACCCTAATCTTCTGATATGTAAGCTAACCCTTTTCCAATTTATAAATATTGTAATTAAATGTGGGACAAAGAAATAATAAAACATATAAATCTAAAACTCAAATTTTATATAAATAATTACCGACACATATGTTGAGTTTAAGTAAAACAAAAAATCTTGTGTCGCCATTATAAGAGTTTACTAAACTTAATCCAATATTAAATACATCAACACATCGAGGATATATAAATACAAAAAGCAATACATAAGCTTGACAAACACTACTGCTGAGATCAGAAGGAGTCCAGGACTTCTGTCACGATTCAAAATCTAGAGTTATGATGGTAACTACCATAACCCACACATGTAGGTTAGCCAACCCATATTCCGGAATGACAACTAATAGGCGTGTTGGGTAGAAACAACAACCAATGAGATAATAAGAGCAATATAAAAGAAAATCAGTGAGGAAAAGAGAAATAACATCAATATATACAAACAAGCGATACAATCACACGACCTATTGAGACATCATTAGTTGAGGAAGTTGGTTAGCAATTCAACTCTACAAGATGCCTATTAGAAGTGACGTTGTGTGTATCTATAATACATTAATGTTCTTATAGAACTAATATTGTTAATGTTCCTATATAAGATGCACTAGTACTGTAGAAATCAACAGAATCAAAAGCCACATCTTCTTTATATATAGTTTATATATTTTAACATGGTATCAAAAGCCGCCATCACCACTTCTTCTTCTTCCTCCGAAACTCCGATCAATGTTTTCTCTCCCTCGGCTCCCTCCCCACTCAGCCATGCTCACCACTTTAAATTAACTTCTACCAATTATTTATTTTGGAAAACACAATTGTTACCCTTTCTCCGTGGTCAAAACTTATTAGGATACGTTGATGGCTCTTTTTCGTGTCCGCCGTCCTATAACATCATAGCAGGAAAAGACAACCCTGAGATTGATCCTCATCATGCCCAATGGATCCAACATGATCAACTCATATTAAGTTTGCTTATATCTTCTCTTTCTGAAGAGACCTTACCGATTGTGATTGGTCTCGGTACCTCTAAACAAGTTTAGGATGCTCTCGAAAAGGCTCTTTGTTCCCGCTCCAATACTCGAATTCTTAACCGCCATATGTCCCTTCAAAATCTCAAGCAAGATGATCTTCCTGTCACCCAATATCTTCAAAAGACTAAGCTTATTTCTGATGAGTTAGCTACCGTTGGTAGACCTCTTTGTCCTGCGGATGTTAATATCTATATTTTTAAATGTCTCTGCTCTGACTTTAAGTACCTTGTAACTGCTCTTTTTGCAAAGCCTGAACCCGTGACATATTCTGAACTTCATAGTTTATTACTTAATCATGAGTTCATACATGGACAAACCTTATCTTCCCTCACTATATCACCCCTTGCACATACTGACCAACATGTTGCTCACTTTAGTCAATGATACAACACCACCAATGATCGGTCTCAAGATAATACCTCAAATTATTGTGGTCGTGGAAGAAACTCTATAGGAAGAGGTGGTAGAGGTGGTCGTTTCTCATCCTCTCGAAATAATTCGAATGGTCAACCTTGGCAGCCGCCTATTGATAACAAAGCTCGCTGCCAAATATGTAATGGCACCAATCACTTAGCAAACACATGTTTTTAGCGTTATAGTCACACGATTAATCCTTCCGCATATCTCTCGCATAAGGCACCGATACCATTGACACAATCGTGGTTCCCAGACACTGGAGCAACAAACAATGTAACGCCAGATCTCTCTGACATTCATAAAGCAGAGCCATACAAAGGGGTAGATCAATTGCAGGTTGGTAATGAGGCTGGTCTACCTATCCACCACACTGGTAATTCATTCTTTCATTCACCAAATAAATCATTTCGTCTTACTAATGTTCTTCATGTTCCATCAATTACTAAGCCATTAATTTCTGTTCAACGTTTTGCTCTTGACAATAGAGTCTTCTTTGAATTTTATCCTTCTTATTTTCTTGTTAAGGATCAAGCTACCAGGAAGGTCCTTCTTTCCGGCCCTAGTAAAGATGGTCTCTACACTCTCCCACTCAAGCTCTCCTCAACATTTCGTCCCACTACATATCTTTCAGCCAAAGCTTCTCAAAATTGTAGGCATATTCGCTTGGGTCATCCACACAAACGAGTCCTTCATCAAGTCCTCCAACAACATGTTTTACCGTTTTCTAGTTCTAAGTTGAATAATATTTGTACTTCTTGCCAACTTGGCAAGTCACACAAATTAAATCTTTCCATTAGTAGCAATAAAAGTTCTTCGTTTTTACAATTATTGTATGCGGATGTTTGGGGACCATCTCCTTTTATTTCTTCAGAAGGTCATCATTACTTTCTTGTTTTTGTGGATGACTATAGCAATTTTGTTTAGGGATTTCCAGTGTTTAAGAAATCAGATGTTTCACATATTTTTCTTCAATTTGAAAGACTTGTTGAAAATCAATTCAATACCACCATAAAGTCTATCCAAACAGATGGTGGCGGCGAATTTCGTGTGCTCACTCCTGTTTTAAATAAACAAGGGATTCTTCATCGGCTTTCATGCCCCCACACTCATGAACAACAGGGAAAAGTAGAACGAAAGCATCGCCACATAGTAGAAACCGGTCTCAACCTAATGGCACATAGCTCTACTCCGTCCAAATTTTGGAATTTGCTTTTGAGACTGCTGTTTATCTAATCAATCGTCTTCCTTCTCTATCAAATAATAATTCTCTTCTCCATCAAATAATAATTCTTCTCCTTTTGAATTAGTCACAACACTCTGCCTGACTATCGTTTTCTTAAACAATTTGGGTGTCTTTGTTTTCCCTATCTATGTCCTTATAATAAACACAAGTTTTATTTTCGCACAACACCTTGTGTTTTTCCGGGCTACAATACGAGATACTTAGGATATAGATGTCTTGACCCAAAGTCAGGCAGGTTATATTTGGCTCGTCATGTACGTTTCGACGAGGAACAATTTCCTTTCTTCTCGAATTCTCTACTAGGCTTACCTCCTGCGCACATGGTCCAGTCTAAATTTTCTTGGCTCTCATCACCCATTTGATTGCCTGTATCTTCTCCCACGTCCTATGTCCCTATATTATCCAATATTTCCAAATCAATCTCAACCTAAGTGTCTCCAAATCCCTGTCACAGTAAGACCATCATTCCAGTTCAGTCGATCCCGTCGTCCACTGTTCCTACTGATTCGAAAATAGCTGCTCCTATTCTCTCCATGCCACTGGTTGTTGATTTTTCCTCCTCCCCATCTATCCCTGATCGCACCAACCCTCCTTGTGTCCCTAAGTCGACTATTAGGACTCTCACTATGCAGCTACGACACATGCCACCATCCTCCAACCTTGCAGTTGCATCTTCATCACCAGCTCCCCCAACTAGTGAACCAACATGTTTCACCATTGCTAATAGATCACCGGAGTGGCGCGATGCTATGGCTTGTCAAATGACTGCTCTTTTGCATAACATAACCTGATCTCTTGTTCCTCGCAACCCTTCGATGAATGCTTTGGGCTGCAAATGGGTTTTTTGAATCAAGAAAAATTCCACTGGCACTATTGAGCGTTATAAGTTTGGGTTAGTAGCTAAAGGATTTCATCAACAATAAGGGCACAACTTCTTTGATACGTTTAGTCCCGTCGTCAAACCCATAACAATTCACATCATTCTGACGATTGCTTCTTCTCATGACTGGCCTTTGCGACAACTTCACGTCCAAAATGCTTTCCTTCATGGTGACCTTCGTGAAGAGGTATATATGGCTCAACCCCCTGGTTTTATTCACCCACATCTACCCGATCATGTTTGTCGATTACACAAGTCTTTATATGGACTCAAACAAGCCCCTCGTACATGGAATTTAAAGCTTCACAACCTCTTGCTGGATATGGGTTTCTCCAGCTCAAAGTCTGACGCCTCCCTTTTTGTCTATAATTCAAATGGAATCAAGGCGTACATGCTTGTCTATGTAGATGGTATAATATTTACCGGGAGTGATTCTGAATTCTTGGAGAATATTATCCTTCGATTGGGTTCTGCCTTCACCATCAGATATGTTGGACCATTGAATCTTTTCCTTGGCATCCAAGTTTCACGTACAAAGTCTAGCCTTTTTTATCCCAACGTCACTATACTTCAAGCTTATTGGTACGTGAAAAAATGCAGCTATGTAAGCCACTGGTAACACCCATGTCTACTTCCATCAAGCTTCACAAAAATGACAGCCCTCTTTTTCATGATCCATCTCTATACTGACAAATTGTGGGAGCTCTTCAGTACCTCACTCTCACCCGTCTAGATCTCTCTTTTTTGGTGAAGAAAGTGTGTCAATTTATGCATAATCCTTCCACAAATCAGTGGGCTGCTGTCAAAAGGATATTGCGATACTTGCAGCACACCAAGGATATGTGTCTTTTCATTCCTAAGTCTAATACTCAGTTTATTCAAGCCTTTACGGATGCTGATTTGGCTGGTTCTTTAATTGATCGAAAATTGACTGGCAGTTATGCTATTTTCATGGGATTCGCCTTAGTGTCTTGGTCATCAAAGAAGTAACGTACAGTTGCGAGGTCTTCAACTGAATCTGAATATAAATCTTTAGCTGATGCTGCCGCTGAACTAACTTGGATTCAATCGCTCTTATTCAAACTTAGCGTCTCTCTACCAAAATCTCCTATCTTATGGTACGATAACATTGGCGCTGCTTATTTATCTGTTAATCCTATATTCCATGCTCGTACCAAGCATGTGGAAATTGATTTCCATTTTGCTTGGGTAAAGTGGCGAGAAAGGACCTACTTGTGTAGTTTATCTTTTCCAAGGATCAACTAGCTGATGTCTTCACCAAGCCCTTGTCATCTGCTCAGTTCCAGTTCTTAAGGAAAAAATTTAGAGTTGGTTACCCACCTTCCGTTTGCAAGGGGAGTATTGAGACATCATTAGTTGAGGAAGTTGGTTAGCAATACAACTCTACAAGATGCCTATTAGAAGTGACGTTATGGGTGTATATATAATACATTAATGTCCTTATAGAACTAGTATTGTTAATGTTCCTATATAAGATGCACTAGTACTGTAGCCGTAGAAATCAACAGAAGCAAAAACCACATCTTCTTTTGTATATAGTTTATATATTTTAACACGACCAAGTGGATGAAGGTACAAGCTACTAAAAGATTGTAATTCCCAGAAGTAGATCGAAAATTAAAGACATGCCTCGAATAGAAAAGTCTAGTCTAAACTTTATAGAGATGGAGCTGAGCCAAACTAGAAATCCATCCTCTCACCCTCTATCTACTATGATATGCTCCAAGGCTCAACTCAGTGCTTTCGGCTAGCAATGGGATCTGTATCAAGAAAACAGATTCTAAGTGTAGCATGAGTACCGAAATAACTAGTACTTAATAGGCATGATAGGTTGACTGATCAAGGAAAGTATATACAACATGAAAGGTGAGGAAGTAAACAATGACAAGAGATCATGTAAACCAAGCAATAATGGAAAGTTTTATAATATAGCTCAAGAGTCTAGAAAGGACAAAGTGATAATGTAACAAAACTATTTATAACCCAACTAGACCCTCATTAGTTGACAAAGTACGCTTGTGCACACTTGAAAGTAGTAACCGAAATGAACCCACATAAGCTCGATGATTACTTACAAGAAATAAGAATAATGCCAGCTAAGTTAAAAAAGTATTACATGTCACACCTCGGAATTCTAATAGGCTAAACTAGGGATAAGTGTGAGGGTTAGAGCATAGGAAGAGGGTAGGGGCCATGGAAGAGGGCTAGGACAATTCCCTCGCCCTTAGACACTGCTTCACCTCCCATGACCACCACCACGTCTTGTAGTGAGGACCACGACTCATGGTGTGGCTCGTGATGGGCTAAGCAATAGCCTTCTCAAGCTGCCCAAAAATAGGCTTCTCTTCACGAGCCACTTCACATCTCGTGGTAATGACCACTGCTCGTGGGAAGGCTTGTGGAGTTGCCTTAGGATTAACGGGGTTTAGGGGTGACAAGTGAGGCCGCATTTCAAGGAACCACGAGCACCACTACGTAGCTTGTGACCCTTAACGGTCCGTGGTGCCTCATGTGAAAGGTGGGCAGACCACTTAAAGTTGAGGGTTAATTAGACTTTTCTAGTTTTACTTAGACTAAATCTATGTCGTTTTACCTAAGTCTAGGACCCCAATATAAGTCATTTTAACTCTAAAACTCACCCATTTAAGTCATAATTCCAAAACCCCAAAAGAAATCACAAAACTTCTCCTCTCAAATATTTCTCTCTAAAACATGAATAAAAAGATAGATTTTTGAGCTACAATCAAGGTCAAGTTTCCAATCCTCAAGCATTTGTGGGGTTTGTAATCAAGGTATGATAAATTTTCATCCATGGATTGCTTTAATGCATGGATTCCCCATGAATCCCCAAATTGAGAAGATGAAATCCCCAATTTGAGCTAGGGTTTGTTCTAATGTTATGGGTATTGATGAATGTTGATCCAATTGAGGGAATTATGATTTTTATGGTTGAATTGATAGTAAATCATGTATTTAGGATGAAATTACATGTACCCATGCCTAACCATGTCTAGAAAGAGGAAATTGATGTAAATGAGTTTTATGCCATTAAAGGAGAAGTTGTGGGTTAGGATGTATTTAATCTAGGATTGATGAGAAATATTAGAATTGAAGCTTATATGATGAATCATGATTAGATTGCTTTGAAATTGAAGATCATGATATGATATGTTGTTGAACTGCTTGAGATTGAGAATGTAAAATGACTATGAGATATAAGGCTTTGAGGGGGCAACTTATGTTGTCAATTGTTGACTATTGATGTAATTGTTGTGGAAGGGATAGTCCCCACATGAATTGCTTATGTTACGAATTTGAAAGGTTTTCTCACATTGAAGGATTCTAGGTTGAAAGTATTTTTCACCTAAAATAAATCTAATACGAATGACTAAGGTATTGATAAGGATAGAGGTTATTACCCATGTCTTAAATATGAGATGGATATGAGGCGATTACCCGTAAGCCATGAAATATAATAAAGAGTCTATTACCCTTATTTTTTCAAGCTGAAAAAGAGGCGAATGCCTATGTTCTTATGATGTGATTGTAAAAGAGGTGAATACCCATGATCCATATGCAATGACAGGAGGAAAATAACTATCATTAGGGATGGCAATGGGGCGGGAAGGATGCGGGGCGGGGTGGGTTTAAGGCTCTGCAGGGATGGTTTAAGGTTGTGCGGGGAGGGTTGAAGTGGGATCTTTTTAAATTAATGTGGGGCGGGGTGGGTTGCGGGCATATGTTATTTCATGTGCCAAACTTAATTTTAAATTCTTACATGTTATAATAGTCATAGGGCATTATTTATCAAAATAATTACTTTACGTAAACTGTTTTTAATGTCTAAGAAACTAGAAAGATTAAAAAATCATCTCACTACTTTCTTTTAATATTTTGTTATCACATCAAATGAAAGCAATTCAAATATACCAAAAAAATGTTGCTGACATATCTAAGAGGGTTATAAAACATTGTAATGTTAAAATAATGTTATCACATGTTAATTTTAGCGATTAAGAGCTAACAAAATTTTTACTTCTTAACTTGAAAACTTACAGAGCCTATTATTTGAAATGTTTCTTACAAAATATGTGGGATGGGGTGGGGAGAGGCGGGTTGAAAACAACAAAATATGTTATGTGGGGTGGAGCGGGGCGGGATGAGATCCTAGAAGGCTTAATCGGGTTTTCCCCTCAACCCCCCTTCCCCGCTCCATTGCCATCCCTATCCATTATCCATGTGTTAAGTTATACTATAGGTGAATACCCATTATTCACGCAAGGGCTAGAGGGAACTACCCATGTTTCTTTGTTGTAAGGCAAAAAGGCGATTCCCTTGTCTATATAAAGATAAGCTAGATTATGATGTGTTGTATGATGAGCTTTGGCTATTGCTCGAGTTTCCTTCCATGTTATGCTTTACAAGAGGTAGATGACCCAAGTATTAAGTAAGGATAAGATGCGGTTACTTCAAGAAGTATCCCTCCTATGTTAGTATGAACAATGATATACATTAGTTATGATTTATTATTCAAGTTTTTATCTCTTATGTCTATGATGACTTTATATTGGCTATCATATTTAGTACATGCTTGTAATAACACATACTCTTGCCTATATTTCTTATAAAAATGTAGGGTCTGGCAGCGTTCATTCTCATCCATGTGGCTAGGATATGAGAAAAGCAAAACATAAAGTTTGGTGAATCATCTTTGTATTCGAGGATATGGCCACCATTTCTCTTTTGATCTTTAATTTCATGTTTTGAACACTATTTTATGGGTTGTTTCCTAATATAATAATGTTTTTGTCCAAAGTGTAATGTACTTCTTCTTTTTCTACGAAAACTTTGATGTTGACTAAAAATGTTTTATATTCCCGCTCATTTCTATTATGTTGTTTATAAAAGTTAAGTGGATTATATGAGGCCTCTAAGGGTCTTGTATGCCATGTTGCATCTAGGGGATACTTTGGTTTGTCACAAACCTGGTAATCATAGCAGAAGGTTAAGAATTATTCTAGGATGTTTTAAAACCACGTCTAGTAGAGTATTGTTCATAAGTGTGAAGCGCACCATAACTTATGAATGAGAAGCTATTATAGTCTTAGGAAACTTCACTTCTTCATTTCTCTAAGTCGTTCCATAGAGTTTAACTCTATAAGGTCTTTCTCCTAATTCATACCTGATGGTATACATGATATAACAACTCAAAGGACTTTTACAAGACGGACCGAGGGAGTATAAAGTTCTTGAGTTCATTAATCTTCAACAAGGACATGTGAGTGTAATATAATATGACTTGAAATACACTCAGTTGTCCAAGTATGCTCCTTTTATTGTGGCCGACTACAGGGAATGGATGAGTACGTTCGTATCGAGTATGTGTGAATTGGTTGTCAATGAGTGTCGTACTGCTATGCTTGTCCATGACATGGATATTTCTCGTCTAATGGTCCATGCCCAACAAATTGAAGATGAAAAGCTCAAAGAGAGGTCTAGGCAAGAATGGATGAAGTTAACTACTAACACTCTAGGTTTGGTGAACGTGGTCGTTCAAGGTTTTGATAAAGTTTTTCCAAGCAAGGTTCTTCTAAGGCTCCTCCAAGGTCGACCAATAAAAGGGTGTCTAACCCTAAACCTCATGCTCGTGCTGCTGATGAACCCTAACCAATATCTAGCAGCTATATCTAAGTCCTTCTTCTCTATACGCGCTCAAGCCTCAATCCACCTCGAGGTGGTATTAGAGATCAGGGGGGCTAGCCAACCCTTCAGTTCATCCAGAGTATTTTTAGTGATCATACTCTGGTACTCGTGCACAAAATCTTTAGCCCTCTCAAACACACATTGATATCTTCGCTTCTTCATCTAACATACCTCCCTGGGACCATCACGAAGTCCATCGGCTGGAAGGCGAATCAATTTTACTCTCCTCCATCGGGTGAAGGGTGGTTCTGTGAAGCGCCAAACCTAACTCCTCCACCAGAGAATTCTATTCTGGAGCTCATTCCTTGTGTGTGAATTGAAGGGGATGGCCCAACCACGGGTTCGGAAGGAGAGAAGCTAAAAAATCTCCATGTCGTAGTCAAAGGGAATCTTCGGAGATACAATTCTTCTGAGGATGGATTCAAAAGGTTCCCTTGTTTGAAAGATAAAACAAGGAAGATTTCAAATATTTTGCGCAACATTTTTCTATTACAGAATTAGACATTATACAAAAAGCGAAGCGGAAATATCTTTGTATTCTGCGTATTGGGTCCATTTTGTAAAATAGAAACACTATTTCATATGTATTTTGACAAATACTTCGAGTCAAACTAGAGACCCTTCTTCTTATCTTGTGGAACCCAATCACTGTAGGCAGAATAGAACTCCCGGACCCATTTAGGAATGTATGGGCCACGGGGCCTGTGAAGACCTCGAATCTCTGAAATGTGAGAGTGTCCCACATTACTGTATGTCTGTCAACCACACATTCTCTTGATAGTCTCTCTCCTCCAAGATGATCCTCAATTACTCGGCCTTTACCAATTGAGTTACCGGGGAGGCAAAATCGGAAATAATGGTGATAGAACCGTCGTTTGTGCCAGAGAATGCACTGGAGCTGAATCTAGAAAGGTCGACTCCAAAATCCTAGACATATTGTGATGAACTTTGGAGTGTGAAACCGCTTGTCGGGCCTGTAATTACTAATCTTCGTCTGGCTCAAAGAATGAAGACTGAGAATCATAGGCTTCTCCCTCATTGTCGGAGTTGTACTCCAGTGTCTCCGCTATGGGCGCTTTTTCCTTTCCCTTTACTCTATTAGGAGTTGGTTTCCTTGCCTTCGCACTTGAAGCAAATGCTTCCTCATTTCTTGGTATTCCACATACCTTCTTTTGGGGCAGCGTACAAGAATCAGTCAAGTTGGTTCTAGCCATACCCGCAAAACAACGAAGAAATATTTTTTTTCCAGAAATATGTAGAATATCGGTTGTAGAAAGAATCGCCGAACTTTTCGGTGAGTCACTAAGTTACTTTCCTGAGCCAGATCGGGCTCGTCAAAGGTACCACTATAAAAAGTTTTAAAATTCAGGATAGGTCAACAACATCTAGGGCCATTTGGAAAATCACCGACATCAATCGGCGAACTAGAAGTTGCTCGGTTAAAGTTACTGTGTATTTCGGGGTTAAGGGCGTAGAAGGGCAATCAAGAAGTCCATTCAGCAAGTCTCCAAGTGAACTCGGCAAGCCAAGACATCTCGCCAAAATTTGTAGAACTTATGCAAACAATTTAATGAAAGAAAAACAATATATGGGGGACTTGGCGAACCACCGAACCACTCGGCGAGGCTGACTTGGCTTGCTAAATAGTACTTCATGTCAAATTTCAACCCCATTTTTCAAAATAAACCCGCAGCTCCAAATTCAAAATTAAACACAAACACTAAGCAATTCAATCAAGATCGATACTACCAATGTCTCCGGGGTACTCAGACTTCCCTAGATTGACGTCTTTTGACCGTAATAATAACGTCAAAAACTCCATCATTAGGCAAACTACATCATTTAGCACAACCCGTGTATACTTCACTTCACTATACCCAATACAATTTCATGATAACCCTATATTTAGACTCAATTTAATCACAGAAAACAAGAGGATCAGTTAATAAAATCCAATTAGGCACTAAATCAACTCATTACGGGCAATGTAACAATTTAACAACATCTATAATCAACTACCCAATAAAAAACAACAACAAATTATCGATTGCATTTCACTTCAACCACACATTAAAAGTACAGGGTTTGGAAAACCAACTTTAATTTAAGATTTTTGATTTTGTAAAGTTAGGCGGTAAAGTTATACAATCAGGTCAAAGAGTTTATAAGATACTAGAGTAAAATCAAGTAAAATATAAAAGATCTAAGTGGGAATCTAGAGTATGAGGTAAAATTGGGAGAAGGTTAAGGATTTTGAATTTTGAATATATTTTGCCTTTAAGACCTTTCAGTTTGCGCCCTCTTCGACTGGGTAAGTCTCTCTTGCCGAACCACTCAGCGATACACCGAGTGGTATATTCCCTCACCGAGGTTTATAGGAATACCATTAATTGTAGGGGGTTGAAACGGTGGACAAAGTCGGTCTCAATGTCTTTTAGATGAGTCGCTGATTGAGCATGTAACCCGCCGAGTTTTAGAGAGTTCCCTATGAAGCTTTGTATTTCCAATGACCGTCCAAGTCGGGGATCTTCGACCTAACATACTAGACTTTGGCTCGCCATACTACCTATTTTCCAACACTTTTCAGTTTTCAACAAACAGAATCAACACCCGTTATTCAGAATAAAAAGCTAAAGCATCAAAATCTTGGGTTGCCTCCTAAGTAGCGCCTTATTTAACGTTGTGACACGACAGAAATACCAATTCAAACTTCATTTTTGGGTTTGGTCATTCTGTCACTAGGCAAACTCCCTATTTGTCTTGGATTCAATTGGACGGATATTTGACCCATTTGTGTTTCGAACTGCTTAATAGAGACTGAGTAAGAAGTGACAATCTAATTTAGAGTCAAGACATCCTCTTTCATCTCTTAAATACCTTGTCTGACCCTTCAACTTTATTAAGAATGCATGAGATAATATCTTCTATACGACTACCTTCTGATTCCTTGAGCATTCGAAGCTCATGGGGGAGGAGGGGAGGGGGCGGAGGAACATATCTTTCCTTGTCTCTTTCCTTCTCCTTCCACGCGGCGTTGCGATCACGCCAATCTCTACCCCTTATCTCTGTTTCAACCTTGATTTCCACTCGGCCTTGGGTAATTTTGGTTAAATCCTCCTCCTTGATTTGAAAGGAAGTTCACTTTGTAATTGTACAAAGCTTTAAAATGTTCTACATCAAGGTTTACTCCACCGACATTCACTGTATTAACACTCCTTGCACCACTGGGCCTGCATTTTGGGCCATGATATCTAGTTGGGTCATCATTTTGGCCATGTTTTGGTCTCTCTCTTGAACCTTTTTGATATACTCTTTTGTCATACTAAAATTTAGAGGAGGGAATTTGTCCTCACGAGTGTACCATGCTCTATTTATGTAATATTTTGGAAACTAGCAGACTAAACAAGAGACTAACATAAGGGTTAGAGTCGTAAATAACTCCCACTACTCAGTATATATATATATATATATGTATGTATGTATATATATATATATATGTATGTATATATATATATGTATGTATATATATATCTATATAGTTAAAGTTGTCACGACCCGAGAGTATACCCTAGAAGAAATGGTATTCTTGAATTATGGCACGGCGTACTTGACCTCTCGGAGGTCTTGTACAAGCACTTAGACAACGTTCATTGCATAACATATATGAAAAGTAGTGCAGAATTAAAACTTTTCACAACATATCTAAAAATCTGTTTTATAGAAAACATAGGAGATTACTAAGTCTCAAAGTAGCCATCTTAGACTCACGAATATCTTTGGGTCACAACACATACAACAATCGAATACGAATTAACAAAGTCTATTACAATGTCTTTACTAGAAAGCTAAACATATTGATGTCCTCGAATCAATTGAGGACATACCACAACTTGCTTGAATGAGTGCTAGTATCCAAGCTTCACCTCAACCAACTCCTCTCAAATGCCACCTACACCTTTAGAAGTAAACAACATATGAAATTAGCACATTGTATATCCTAAGTAGGTGATAGGCAATAAAATCATACTAAAAGGACATTTGTATAAAACATGCTCTTTTTGAAGATAACTTCATGATATAAGTATAAGAACCATCTTTAACATAAACTTCACATATAAGACATATGCCAAGTTATTCACATAATAGCATTATCAACACTTCAAATTTTATAAGCATACATGCCTCCTGCCAAAGGTTATCCTAAGACTTACTTAGTAAGACAAGAAGAGGCCGCACATACACCCTATTCAAGAACACCTAAATATTCCCTAATACTACCTAATATTGTTTCATTTAGATTTCATAAACTCACCATCTAAGGTTACTTTTAGATTAACTTGAGTGGAACATGAAGAGACCATCCATACACCCTCTTCAAGTCTACCTAAGAAACACTTAAATCTTCCCTAGATAGGTATACATTCATTCAACCTTGATTAACCTAAGTCATAATCATCATTAAGTCAATTAAGATTCAATTAAGCATTTAGAAGATTTCACATAATGGTCATGGAAAGACCTAGGGAACCTACACCATAGCACCTTCAAAGCCTACTCGTGCAATGTCTAGATAGCGTTCCATTCCAGTACCTAAACTTTTTAGTACTTCTCAAATACTATAATGTATCCCATATGATGAGAATAGACAATAACCGACATAGACCATACTAGTAAGACATGGAATCCAAAGTCTTCCCTACTCCTATGGAGAGTGTTATACTTGTCAAGGGTAGAAATAGGACACATCCCATGTTGACACATGGTTAAGGAATATCAAGGGTTTCTTTGTACTATAGTCTCAACTTAAGAAGAGTCACTCCCCAAACATAATCACTCTGTGCTAGACTTTGTTCTCATAGAGTAATTCAATCAAAAGGGCATTTGAAGAGGTACCATATAGTAGTCACAACCAAAATCATAATACATCTTACCAAAGAGGGTCCAATAGCGCTGCCATACAATGGTTAAGGATAGCTCAATGACTTTCTTAAAGATGGTTTCATGTCGTACCAGCCAACCTATCCCTAAGTCCATCATTCACACAAGAAAGATACCATTACGGTTTTCGACTTCAAGGATATCATAGCCTTCTTTCTAGTTTGAACGTTCCAAGTTAATGACCTTCTTAACCATGTTCAAGGTCATATTTCAACCATACAATCACATTTTAGACCAAGGTACTTCAATCTACTCAGTCAAGAGTTCATATTCACATTCTTCATGTATCAAGTAGAGAGACAAAGGTCTACCAAAGAAGACACACACATATTCACTTATCACATGTACAATAACATTCAAGTAGCTCATGGGGACAACTAGGTCTACTACAAGTAACCCTATTCACTCCTATAACAACATCAACATAGTCATCATAAGGCTAATGTGGTCAATAAGGAAGCATCATACTTCAACATCAAGACTACACACATAAGGATACCACCATAGTCTATCATGATCACCTATCATCAATTAGAAGAACACATGCTTTGACCTTACACATATACTTAGACACAATCATACTTCACATTGATTAACTACACAAGCTATCACAAGATAATATCACAATACATAAAGTAATGCCGACAAGGCCATGTTCTTCACAAGTACAACACATAAGCACCGCCACCATAAGTGAACCATACCAATCAACACAATTCAATACCTCTTCTACACAATATAGAGGAAATTAGGTCAACATACCATCATTCCATCAAGAACACCTCCAATCCATAGCCATTCCGACCAATTCAATTAACAAGGCTCTTACCCATAGCAATACAAAGTAATCCAAACCAGTAATCAAACCATACACTTGATCCAACAGGATCCAATATGAAAATCATCAAATTAAGACATCCTATATACAACTCTAACATAATTCATACATATATCAATAGCCCATTACAATCTACATAAGAATTCACTAAGATCAAGTCATGATCAATTAACCCACATTAGAACTCAAATAGGAATTTAGTGTATCACATTGGTTCATATGGAATTTGATCTAAAATTATTCGATTAACATAAATCATATCATAAATGATTGATTCAAAACGTTTTATGCAAGAACCATGGTTAGAATTCAAAATAGAAGATTTCATGTTTTTGATCATCTTTGGAAACCATTAAATTGGCTCCTTGAATAGAAGAGGATTGAAGGATGAATAACCATACCTTAATTGATGAAAAGCTAGTCAATTTGGTGAAGAAATCACTTGAGAAATCATCATCTAGCTTGAACTTGAGTTTTCATTCCAATGGAGGTTTGAGAGAATAGAGAAGAATGTTTTGGGTTTTTGATTTCTTAATGGGTATTGGGGTTTTGTCTTGGGAAGAGGGTTAAATATGACTTTAAACAGTCAATAACCGACTCCAAAAGTACCCAAAATACCCCCACATCAATTGAATAATTTTAGACAAGTCTAACTTAATTTTAATTTTCGAAATTATCATCGGGAAACAAGTCTGTGACGCGGAGCTTCTCCTGTAAGATTTCAAAAATATATTCCAAAACAATGGAGTCCGCGATGTGGCCCGCGACGTAGGCAAAAATTGGTGCTTTTCTAAACCAAGTCAGCGACGCGGACTGGTTCCCACTAAGAACAATCTGCTGCTGCCCAAGGTTCAGTCCTCCTCAAGGACCCCTAAGGTTGTCCTTGGTGAGTCGTTCCCGGACGTTTCCAACCCAAATATTCTCGTTTACATGTTAGGAACCTATCCTATCAATTTGAACTCCAAAAAACACATGAAACATGCTAAGGCACACTAAAAAACACAAGCACGTCTCAAGGCTATCTTTGGAACGTCTTGGAAGTTCTTGGACGTATGACCTCCAAACTCATCCAAACTTTACACACTGCCTCTAAATCCCCCGAGGACCAACCGTTGGTCATGTAGGAGGACCCTTCAAAAAAGTGAAAAAATTATGCATGGGCTGTCCATCCACGAGGGGGAACCACGACTAGTAGGTGGACACACACTTCGTGGGTGAGGGTAATTGGTCAAGGCCCCGGGAACCATGCCCAGAACCCCTACCATGGTTCACCAGCATGGGAAATGGTTCCTACCATGGTTCCCTAACATGGGTCATAGGTCCTACCATGGTCTGTCAATGGTGGGTGTGTATGGAGCTTGGGAATTGACATTTGGTTGTTATACTTAGGAGTGTTTTGGGGTTTTCCATTTTTAGTTAATTTTAAGTGAAATCCTTCTATAATAAATTAGAATACCTATTTAATGATTTTGAAGTCACTAAAATAAGTCATCTCCAAAATCCCAAATCAAAACTAACTTTTCCCTAAAATTTTCTCTCTAAAAACTTCAAGGAAGAGGAAGAAGAAAGTGGAGGCTAGGGATTAAAAAACAAGATTTTCTACACAATTGTTTGGGGATTCATCACCAAGGTATGGTAGTCCTTCACCCAGGAGTTCCCTTCACCCATGAAGCCCCTTCAAAACCCCTGATTCTGAAGCTAGATATCCCAAAAGTTAGGGTTTGACTTCAATCTCATTGATTCCTTTCAAATTCATTTTTAATGATTGAATTATGTTTTATTATGGCTATATTATTTGTTTTATATGGTTTTAAGTTGATTTAACTTTTTTCCCCAATTTATATCTCAAAGTGTGGGTTTTGATTGATGCAAGTAGAATATGATAGAAATATGCATGTAGTAGTTGAACTACTTCAATATGTTATCATCCATGCATAATGTGGTAATTCTAGATGTGTTGTTGTAATATGATCTATGGTTCTTAAAGGGAAAAGTATGTGAATTATGCATGATTTTGATATTTACGTATATGATTTAAGAACACTTTGAGAGTAAAGTGAATATGATTATGATCTAGTTGTTCTGTTGTGGAAGGGGATGCTCATGCACACACTCATGTATTAATATGATATGATGTGAAAGGTTTTCTCAGAATATGATTTTTTAAGGTTAAATTGCTATTCACACCTATTGGATCTATGAGCTCTAGTATGAATTATGTTGGATTTAGTGTAAAAAGATTTTTCCATGTGTATGAACTTAATTCAAGAGTTAATATGTAATCTATGGGAATTAATTTTTAAGCACTGTGTGGATATGAATATGAGATTGAAGCTTATACTCTAGTTGAGTCCATCTTTCCAAATGAGTTGCTTATACGCTAGTTGAGTCCGGGTTCCCGCAATATGAATCTCATGAGATGGAAACCTTTTCCCTTAGTTGTGGCTGGGTTTATAGTATCAATATAATTATTTCATAAACTATGTGTCTTCATAGGTATTTAGATAGTGGATCCATCTAAGCTAAGAACATGGTTCTATCTTAGGCAAGTAGGACAACCTCTTTTCGGTGTTGGGTAGACACCATATTCCATCGTAAACTCACATGGTCTATGTCGGATAAGTTTTATCCCTTATTATGATAGTATGAACAAGAAGATAAGTAATGAACTATAGATATTCAAGAAACTTTATTTAGTATGGGTGGGATTACATGATCTTATCCATGCATTGCACAAGTATGCTTTCAGGTATATGTGATATGTTCCTTTTATGATAAAGATTTATGAGTTGATTATATTTATGAGTTATGCTTTTCCATTATCTTCTAATGATTCTTTAACTTAGAAAATTGCATGCATTCAACTAAAATGTCCCTTTTAGCACATTGTCAAGGTTTTCATGCAAGGCTATCATACTTAGTGCATTTCTGAACTAACCCATATTTTCCTACTTTTTTTCACAAGTATAGGATCTGGTGTTTGAGGTTATTTTCATTGTATTCATGCTTGGATTCCACTATTCCACTTGCTTGTGGTGACTCCTCATGGTTCAAGGATGGATGACGTCGTTGTAGTTCCTTTTTTATTATTTTTGACTTTTGAATTATGTTATGGGCTGTGACCCCCTCGGATCCCCTTACTGTAATAGATGGCTACATTGAGACGAGTCTAGACTTCATCTTTCCTTCAAGAAAACTTTGGAATTGAAAATGTATTTTACTTTTTATTTTTCTTTACTGTATTACCCTGGATTCTAGTAGGCTAATCTAGGGCTATGTGTGAGGGTAGTAGCTAGCCATGGAAGAGACAAGGGCTTAAACTACCTTGGGAAGGCTGAAGGAAAAAAATATGTTCCCTTGGTCCACTCGGCGAGGGGTAGTGCCATCATAAAAGTTACTTGGTGATTTGCAATGGACCACCATCACCTAGTGGGTAACCCCCCACCTGTCCTAACAACTCAAAAATTGGGCGAGCCAAGTCGGGGCTGGACGGTTGGGTTTAGCACGACGACAAAGGTTCTCCCTAATCGCCAAGTTGACATGCACCTAGGGATTAGATGCTGAAAATTTAGGCGGACCAAAGGTACACTTGGCGAGTCGCTGAGTGCCCTTGGTGAGTCTTAGTGTGCAACAACCCTGAAGGTAAGTATGGTCTTTCATGACATTTCTTATTTTGCCTAATTTGAACTAAGTTGTTTTATTACTTAACTAGTAAAGTATATAAGATTTTTAGACTAAAACTTTCTACAAATTAATTCACTCTCCCTTGAATTTAAATAAAACCCAAAACTTCATCCTCTCCAAAAGAATTTTTCTCGCTAGGACTTCAAGGAAAAAAAAGAGAAAAGTTAAAGCTATTCTCACTTTATTGAATATGTGAGCTGTGTTATGAATTATGTTGGACTGAATGTTAAGGAATTCTTCTAAAAAATGAGCTTAAGTCAACACTTAATAAGAAGTTAATGGGAATTAGGATTAGCACCGAGTGTATATGAATATGAAATGAAAGCTTTTACGTCAGTTGAGTCCGACATTGAAAATGGTTCCTTCTACTTCAGTTGATTATGAGTTCCTGAAACATGTATATCATGAGATGGAAACCTTTTACCACAGTTGAGTCTTGAATTCTTATAGCAATCTCCTTATCCCATAACTATGTGCCCCCATAGGTCTTTAGCTAGCGGATCAACGTAAAAGCTAACAAACCATGGCCATACCTTAGGCAAGAAGGACTACCCATTTCTGTGTGGGTAACATCAAATTCCATGTTAAGCTCGGATGGTCTATGTCGGGTAAGGCTTATTCCCACGATGATGAAATATGAACAAGAACATGAATTATGAACTATGGTTACTCAAGAAGCTTACTTAACGTGGGTGGAACTATGGGATCTTATCCATGCATTGAACAAGTATTCTTTGAAGGTATTTATGGTATGTTTTTACTATGATATGATTACCTATATGTTGGATATGCTTATGACTTGTGTTTTTACACTAATCCTCATAATGATCCTTAAACTTGTCAAAGTAAATGTTGTTCAACTAAAATGTTTGTTTAGCATGTTTTCATGGTGTTATGCATAACTATCATACTAGGTGTATTTTTTTACCAATCCATATTTTCCTACATTTTCCCTGTGTAGGGTCCGATTTTCAAGGTGGTCCCCATTGTGTCTAGAGCTTGGATTTGTTCATTTCTCCTTTCTTGTGGTGAGTCCTCATGGTTCAAGGACGGATGATGTCTTTGTAGTTCCTTTTTATTGTATTATACTTTTGGATTATGTTGAAAGGCTATGACTCTATTTTGATTCAAGTATTGTAATTGATGTCTAATTGAGACAAGTCTAGAATTCTGCTTTGCTTATAAGAATTTTAATTTGGAATTGTGTTTTACTCTTTATTGTACTATTCCTCTATTATAATATGCTAAGGGGCTTACATAGAGTCTTTTAGGGTTCTATGTGCTGTGTTACGTAATGGGTACCCTTGGGTTCTGACAAACTTTGTAATTAGAGAAAAATGTTTTGAATCATTCTAGGATGATGTCTCATAAGCCACGTCTAGTTGAGTCTTGTTCATGAGTGTGAATCATGAAACATTTATGAAACAGAGGCTATAATATTCTTAGGAAACTACATTCTTTCATTACACTTAAGTTGTGCCTTAGAGTAACTATATAAAGTCTCTCTCCTAACCCTTCTCTAGTGTCTTTAGGATATGAATACAAAAAGGCCTAATGCAAGAAGAATGAAAGGTGACAATGTGAATGAATGAGTTCCTCCTCAAGCTAATCAATCTAATAAAACTTTTATTTATCTCGTGGTTGAGAATTCTATCCATATGGAGTTTATGTCTAGTATTGAATTGTTGGTTTAAGTCGTTACAACTCAAGACAATAGAAAAGTTGTAGCTCCAGTGAATGTGAACTCAGCTACTTCAAGGGGTACTGCTTTTCTAGAAAGAACCCTCCCGAGTTTCATGTATCCAAAGTGGGAGAGGATCCTCAAGAATTTGTGGAAGATATTTATAAAATACTTGACATTATGGGAGTGACTTCTGAAGATAAAGTGGAATTAGCTGCTTACCGATAGAATAGTGTTGCTCAAGTATGGTATACTCAATGGAACAACAATAGGCCGGGAGGAGCAGACTTGGTAGGATGGAAATTTGTCAAATTGTCATTTCTAGGTAGATTCTTTCCCGAGATTTGAGGGATGCTAAGTTAGAGGAATTCATTAACATTCATCAAGGAGGATGAACCTGAAATAGTATTCCCGAAAATTCACTCAATTTTCTAAGTATGCTCCAAATATTGTGTCAGATTTGAGGGATGAGATGAGTAGGCTTTTATGGGTATGTCTTACTTGGTTGAAGAAGAATGTGGTACGACAATTCTCCATCGTGAAATTCATATCTCAAGGCTCATGGTGTACGCTCAACAAATTGAGGATTCAAAGCTCAAGAAAAATAATGGAGAGGTGAAAAGAGCTAGAACCGATGATGGAAACTTCTCCAATGATAGGTCGAATAAAAAAGGTCAACCACCGTTTATATAAAATCTCTCCAACCAAGGATTATCTAGTGCTCCAAGAGTCAACAAAGAAAGGGTTCCAGCTCAAAGCCTCAAATGTCTATGCGTACTTGTTCTAAGTATGGTGAGAAGCATGATCGTTAGTGTCACGACCCGGGAGTATACCCTAGAAGCATGGCATTCTCAAGTTGTGACACAGCGTATTCGACCTCTTGGAGGTCTTATACAACTCATAGACATCATTTATTGCATATATATATGAAAAGTAGTGCGAAATTAATGTTTTTGAC
Organism: Solanum sitiens; assembly: GCA_016801875.1. Taxonomy (NCBI): domain Eukaryota; kingdom Viridiplantae; phylum Streptophyta; class Magnoliopsida; order Solanales; family Solanaceae; genus Solanum; species Solanum sitiens. The sequence goes on from JABWTJ010000071.1 coordinate 2,643,940, forward strand.
AAAAGTAGTTCAAATCTCATTCATATAAAACATAAGAAAGAACATTTTCTTTGTATCCATCTTAAACACATGAATATCTTGGGTCACAGAACATACATCAACAAAATAGAAATACTAAGGTCTATTACAACATTTTCAGCAAAGAAAAGCTAAAACATAACTATGTCCTCGAATCATGTGCGGACATACAAAAACTTGTTTGAAAGGATGCTACCTCCAAGCTTCGCTTCCAGCGAGACTCCTCACTTGCCACCTACACCTTAAGAGATAAAGCAACATATGTAATTATCACATTGAATGCACTAAGTACGTGATATGCCAAAAAACCATGCTACAATGGACATTTGCTTATAACACTCTTTATGCTCTTTTGAAGAAAACTTCATAACATAAGTATAAGGACCACTTCCAACACATCACACACATATAATACATATCCAAGTAAGACTTATAATATACTATTATCATCACTTAGAAACCATACAAGAATATATACCTTCTACCAAAGGTTATCCTAAGACTTACTTAAGTAAGATAAGAAGAGACCCCTCATACACCCTCTTTAAGCATACCTAAATAATCCTTAAGACTACCTAAAGTAAGATTGTTCCCTTTTTAACACTATACTCACCACGTAAGGTTACTCCAAGATTCAACTAAGTATGACATGAAGATATCACCCATACACCCTCTGCAAGCCTACTTTAGCAAAACCCTCAAAGCTACCTTAGATAGGGATCATTCTATTCAATATAAATTAACTTAATTTAACAATATTCATTAAGAAACTTAAGAGAAATTTCATCAATTAAGGACTTCACATATTTGTCTTGGATAAGACCTAGGGAACCTACATCCTTGCATCTTCAAAGCATACTCGTGCCATGTCTAGATAGCATCCCATTCCACTACCTAAATGTTGTAGAACATCTCCAAAACTAGAATGTATCCCACATGATGAGAATAGGCATTAACTGACATAGATCATACTAGCTAGGCATGGAATCCGGAGTCTACCCTACTCCGATGGAGGGTGTTCTACTTGCCAATGGTAGAACTAGGACACATCCCATGTAGGCACATGGTTAAGAAATATCAAGGGTTTCTTCATACTCTAGTCTCTACTTAAGTAGAGTCACTCCCCAAGCATATTCACTCGGTGCTAGCCTTAGTTCTCATAGAGGAAGTTAAATCACAATACCAAGGATTAGTCCACTAGGGCTGCCACTAAATGGTGTATAAGGATAGCTCAATCACTTTCTTAGAGATGGTTTCATGCCATTCGAGACAACCTATCCCTTAGTCCACCATTCACACAACAAGGATACCATTACAATTTTCAACTTCAAGGATTCTATAACCTTATTTCTATATTGAAGGTTCCAATTAATAGACCTTATTTACTTGTTAAAGGTATTATATCAATCATTCGTACACATACATGACAAAGGTGCTTTAGCCTACTAACTCAAGAGTTTATATTCATATACTTTCATGTATCAAGTAGTGGGACTTAGGTCTACCAAACAAGACACACACATTATTATCATATAGTGACACCATCATAATCTTTCATAATAACATATACCAAATTAGAAGAAATCATACTTTATCCTCACATATACATATACACATAATCCTTCACCTAGGTCATCTACACAAGCTATAACATGATAACAACACACTTCACATACTAATGCCGACAAGGCCATGTTCATAATGATTAAAAAACATAAACACCGCCACCATAAGTGGACCATACCAATCAACACAATTTAATACCTATACTGCACAATATATAGATATTAGGTCATCTTACAACCTTTCCATTATGAACACCACCAATCCTTACCCTTCTCAATTAATTCAATTCACAAAGGCTCTTACTTATAACCATATACACCATTCTAAACTAATAATTAAACCATATAATGATCCAAAAAGATACAATATGAAAATCATCAAATTAAGGCAGCCTATATACAATTCTACCATGATCTATACATTATTAAATAGGCCAACACAATTACACAATATTCCAATGCAATTAAGCCTTGATAAAATCACCCACATTAGAGCAAAAAAAAATAAAAATTTCATGGGTTCATAGTGATTTTGATCTAAAAACATTCAATTGACATAAAATCTATGATAAATCATTAGTTCAAATCAGTTTATCCAAGAATCAATGGCTAGAAGTCAAAAGAGAAGATTTCATGTTATCAATCATCTTTGAAAATTAGAACTGACTCAATGAAAGAAAGAGGATTCAAGGATGAAACACCATACCTTAATAGAAGATTAGACACGGAATTGATGATGATTCAATGGAGAAATCAAGCTCCTAGCTTCAACCTTTATTCAAGCTTCAATGGAGTTCTAGAGAATTCTATTGGGGGTCTTGGGGGTCTTTTTGAATAATGAACGCATATCTAGGTTCTAGACTTATAAAGTAACTTAAAATACCCAAGAACACCTTAAATAACCACCCAAGAATTTATTTAGACTCTAGGTGAATTTCCCATTATGCCCCTCACTTGGCCGAGACACCTACAGAAAATGCCAGTGTCAAATGACGGAGCAATGCACGGACCGTAGACCAGACGACGAGCCGTACTGGAAAGTCATCATTTTAGTCAGAGAAGGATTTATGGGGGCTTAATCTCCCACACCTAAGTGTGCAGCAACAGCCCCCATCGAGAGAGCATGCCTTGGATGACGGGGCGTCGATTTGCCATCGTAGCTAGGGACTACTTTAGACAGTTTCAAGCCAAAGGTTAGGTCCTCCTCAAGGACCCTTGGAGTGGTCCTTGGGGATTCGTAATAGGACATTTCAACCCTAAACACGTTTGTCTAGATGTTAGGAACCTCTCCTATCAAGTTGAACTCAAACCAACACGTTAAACATGCAAAGGCACACTAGAACACACAAGCACGTCTAAAGGCTATCTTTCGAACGTCTTGGACGTTTCACTTCCAAACTCTTCCAAACTCAACACATTGCCTTATAACACTATAGTTAACCATTTGAAGACCTTATAACCTTATGACACACGTGTTAGGCTCTAGTTCAACCTAGTTTGTTGTTAGGGGTGTTACATTCTCCCCCACTTGGACAACATTCGTCCTCGAACGACACTTGCTACACTCTTAACACTTTAAAGAGTAAAGAATCAAGACTAGAATCTTTTAAACATACCACACCATATAGTATACACTTATATAGGAGGAACATTAACTAAACATAACAAGAGACTCAAAACACAACAAGAAAGAAGAAACTACATCAAAACTTATCATGTAATAAGACTAGCATTTTTCATTTCATATCGTAGGAACTTCCTTTTCCACATATTACCATGATAATATACAATATTTTTATGCACCTGATACGCTCAAATTTACTTATGGAAAAGAAGTATAAGAGGTCGTATCAAGTAAAGAACCCAACTATGAGGTTGAGGTCGATCCCACGAGGAAAATGATTTAGACTTAACTTTAACCTACTATTACTTTTATTTAGTCAATTCCTTTCCGAAAACAAATAAAAAAAAGGGGTTTTTAAATAACAAATGTAATTAGCTAATTCTACGTAAACAAGTGACACGTTCAAAGATTTGATTTTTATCAAGTAATGAAAGTAAATAGGGCTTAAGTGTTCCCCATAGGTTCATAACTCGGTAATTCTTGCTATAACAATCCTTTCCTAATATCTTACATGCAAAGTGGTAAGTTATGTATCCCTAATTCCTTGGTCCGGCAACTAGGAAATTTCACTCTGCACCTTGGTCCGGCTACGTGTGTATGCTTTACTAAACCTTACCTTTACCTCATATTAAGCATCATAATCGAGGGAAATCTATTAAAGGAAAATCTGTCCAAAACACGCGTCTGAGTCGATGACTGGAGTGACGGACCATCGAGGGCACGACAGACCGTCGAGACCCTCCGTTGTTCCATACTTAGAATCTTCTAAAAATGGGTACTGAGGCTACTTTCTGTTGACGTTGACGGATGTGCAGGACGGTCAGTCGTGGATCTGACGGTCCGTCGAGAGCCTCCGTAGCCCCACACTTAGTCAGAATTCCCCAACCTCTTTTGTTAGCCTTCTTCTTCTTACGAAAGTGGCCACCTAAGGATCGTAGAGGTCACGATGGACCATCGATGGTTCCGTAGGTTGACACCTCTGCAGCTTTCAGTACAAAACTCTCACGTTCTCTTTCTGGACAGATTTCTTGAAAACAAAGAGAAAATTACATTAAAACCAATACAAAAAGGCCTTAGACACACACTAAACTTAAGGAAAAAGCATTTAAAGTATCGTATAGCCATGGTACATCAACACTCTCAACTTAAATTCGTTGTTTGTCCTCAAGCGATGCACTATGACTCACCACAAAATCTTTGTACAAGAGTATCCTTATTTTAGCTTTTTTGCAATCATCTGGCTATCAATCCCGGTTATTTTCAAATTGATTTATGCATGCCATCACTATTAGGCTTGATAATGTGGATCAGACCATGACACAGTCTCGCCATACACAGACACCTATCCTCGTTAATCTCTCACCAAGGTACCAATTTTCTGGTATTGCAACTAGTGTCCTCACTTCAAAACAACATCCTCATTTTTCACACAATGATTTCAGCTTGAGTGTAAGGATTATTTTTCAACACTCGCTCTCAGAACAACTTCGCATCTCATTTATACTTATTGTTATAGGCTTACCCTTATTTTCACTGCTTTAAGTTCACCATAATAGACTCTTAGGATCACGATAGGACTTTCTTAGTTTGTAACTTAAGCTCGTGGTCAGGTTGGATACATTTAGATGCATTTTTAGTGACTTATTGCCCTCCTTGATATAATGACTAAGTGTCCTACCTTTTCATCATTTTATTCCGCCCTATTTCTTAGTTTTCTTGCATTCTTTCACCTTGCCATTCTCCCTTCTTGCTCCTTTTGTGTAAGTGACTCTTTTCTTTTTCTCTTTTTTTTTTCTTTTGTTACTTGCATTTTCAAATTTTCAATTTTTTCACTTTTCTTTCAACTTTTTCTTGAGTCACTTTTCTTTTGTTCTTTCTCTCACTTTATTCTTTCAACCCCACTTTCCATGGCATTCCTCATAATAGCCACCCTCAACTCATGGCTTTGCCTTGAGTCAAGGTACACAATACCCAAAGTTGGGTCAGGGCCGCGACAAGGTTGTTTGCTGCATTAGCCACCCTCAACTTATGCTTTTGGCATAAGCTGAGGTGTACATGTCCAAGGAGGGACCAGGGCCAACACATTGTTCCCAAAAAATCAGTTGGGTTGAAAAAGAAAGGTCTATTTTAAGCTCAAATCATTTGGATCAAAAAGAGATTAATTTCATTCGGTTTTCTTTTATTTAGGCTAAAGATTGGCTATATTGAACAATGGCCTATCATCCTTTCCTAATTGTCTATTCCGGATTACTTTTAGCAGGACTAACCAGGCAAGTTCTAGCCCAGTACCAATGGTGGAATATTCAAATTTCCTCACACTCACTTGACATTTCATTACTCTACCAGATTTTCAGGCACCTAGTTCGAGTCTTAGATTTAGGGTCATGCAGTAGTGTATCTCTGTGTCATGCTTAGAGCCATACATTTATCAGTTACTATGCCTAGTCATGCATCATTTTCGTTAAAATCAGGATTTCATTTTTGTTTAGCCATCATGCTTCAGAGTCCATTTCTATACTATGTACAAAAGATACCAACATGCCGGTTCAACAATAAAGTAATCAGTTTCTTGGGGGAAAAAACACAGGCAAGAAAACCCCAAGAAAGGATTGTGAGTTGGGCTAATCAGACTTCACCCTAGCACTCACTTTCCATTTACCCCACCGCCAACAAAAACTACATGCAATTGTCCCCAATGCATAAAAGTATATAAAATAGAGTGGTAGGTGAAGGAAACCTGAGGCGCAAGGCGCCGTAGATCAACAAGCTGGCGGGTCCGGTTCCCCGAAACCTACTCCCTCTGTAGTATGGACACCATCAGTAGTGTCCTCAGCAATGACAGCACTATCAGTAGTCCTCCTCTCAGCCTCTGTAACTCAGTAACTAGATGCTCCAACAGCCACCTCCATATCCCTCAATTGGCGGGCCTCCTCATCAATAAGCGAGGCTCTCCTCGCAGCCTCCAACTCATGGCACTCCTTCTTCCGAGCCCGGGACTCATCCTCATGTCTAGTCCGGTGCCTCTTGGCACGCTCTCGTGGTGGAGGTGGTGGCACATCAGTAGTGGCGAACAGAGCAGCCATCACCGTGTCCTCAGCAGGCTCTGCAGAAGGGCCCTCAGACTCCGGCACCCGAGCCTCTAGTATCGTATCAAAGTCAGCTCGCAGACTCGCCACAGCAGCCTAGAGGGACGTCACATCCACAGTAGGGGCTGGTCGGGAAAGAACCCGCAGCTCAAAAGCGTCCAAACGCTGGTGGACCTCAATAACCTTCCGCTCAGTGTGCTGGGCCATCTTCCTCTCTAAACGCTCCTATGCCTCTGCAATAGGCTTCTGTATCCAAGGCTGGATGTGGTGCAGAAGAGTGGCCATTTGGGCCTTAAGTTTTTGGACCATAGCAAGTGGGACCAGAGTAGCCTGTGGAGTCGATCGGGAGGAGCTAGGAGCGGTGCTACTACCCGGGATAGACTCGACCAGAGTGGTGTCGGTGGGCTCAGAAGTAGCCGGGTTAGCCACTTGGGCTTGCTCAACTGTTGCCGCAAGGGTCTGACCAAGCGGCTGCACCTCCGAATGGGGCCCTCTGTGGGGAGCCAACTCATTGGTCTCATCCCGAATGAGGCTGATATCTACTGTGCCCAGCGGGGTCTTGAGCACATCAATGTGCCACACGGGCACTCGTGCTAACCTACACAAAGCAAAAACCATGCACGGGAAGGGGTAACTAGTAGTGGCCTTAAAGGCCCTCTCGTGCATCACCGCTTGTAGGAGCCATGCAAAATCCACCTCGAACCCAGCAATCATCGCCGCCATCAGTACCGCACGATCCCAAGTGACAATGTTGTCAGATGCAGTCAGGGAAAGGCAGTGTCGGACTAGTAACCACAAAAACTTGGCTAGGAAGGTGAGGTTAGATTTCTTGATACTTCCCTTGGGCTCCAACACCCAATTGGCAACCTCACCATCAACAGAAAGGTACAGTGCAATCCACCACTTGGTGGTCTCTCTCAATGCTGGCTCACGCTGGAACTGGCCATCTTTAATCAACTTCCACCAATAGTCAAACTCGGCGGTGAGAGGTTTCCGGGTGGCATCGACATACGCACCATAGAGAAACCTGCGGATGGCCGGCAAGGAAATGTCAACCCGCTTGCCACGGACTCGAACGTAATATAAAGGAGCATGTTTGGCGGGGGCTGCCCGCCTGTCTAGCTGAGATCAGAGAGTCGCCACATAGGAGGCGTAGTACTCTCGGACCATCTCCTCACTATAGTGGCCTACATCCCGAGCTGTCCACTCCAGCCGATGTCTGGTGAACAACTCATGTATGGCTGGCATGGTGGAAAGGCTACCCGTGAGAACCCGCCGCTCAAGTGTCAGTGTACGGGTCATGACCCCCTTGTCATTCGGCATCTTGGCGTCTGTGTATACCTGATACTGCCCCTCAACACACCACCGGTTGGGCTGATCAGCAATCGGAGCGGGGACACCAGTCTAGGGTGCTGGAGTAGAGTCATCACTATCAGCCTCATCAGCCGAGGTAGAAGCAGAGGCCTTCACAGATCCGGAGACCTCCTCAGAACCAGAAGCTTCCTCAGAACCGGATGCCTCCACGGAGCCAGACGCTCCCTCTGAATGTGTAGCCAACCCAGAAGGTGTGACGATCAGTATGCACTCCTCGTCAGACTGGGAGGCAGTGACTACGCCGGGCGCCACCCTTGTGGGAGTTGCTCTGATGGGGCGGGCAGCAGGTGTAGCAGTCCGGGTGCCTGGTGCAACGTACTCTAGATTACACTCATCGTCTGTGCTTATGACCAATCGGTTGGATGGGGCGACGGACTTGGACCGCCCTCGTGAATAGAAACGGTCGTGTTTTGGAGCCATGTTTATCTGCAAACAGAAGTAGTTAGTATCAGTGGAAGCAATAAAAAAGTAGACAAGAAATGGTACGACGGTCCGTCGTAAGGGTCCGTCGATGGACACTTAGATTATTTTTATAAACCATCAGAAACCAAGATTCTGACAGAGACGACGGACATGCAGGACGGACCGTCGAAGGTATGACGGTCCGTCGTAAGGGTCTGTCGATGGACACTTAGATTATTTTTATAAACCATCAGAAACCAAGGTTCTGACAAAGACGATGGACATGCAGGCCGGACCATCGAAGGGACGACGGTCCGTCATAAGGGTCCGTCGATGGACACTTAGAATCAATTTTAAAATCGTCAGAAACCAAGTTTCTGACAGTGTCGATGGTTGTGCAGGACGGACCGTCAAAGGCACGACGGTCTGTCATAAGTGTCCGTCGATGGACACTTAGGGAAACCAAGGGGGTTGGTTTTGACGGACCTCAATGATGGTCCGTCGCGGAATCGACGGTCCGTCGACGGGGTCTCGTACAGACCTTCAGGGCCTGGTTTTGCAGCCACATTGGTTCCCTATGTACTAATTTTTGGAAGCCTAAGTGTACCAAACATATACCCATCATCCCATCATCCCTAGGACAAGAATTTTATCGAGTTTTAGCATTTAATTTTCTACAGTGTAGCAACCCAAGGTTAGAAACAGAATCAGGAAAGAAACGCTATTTCTAACAAAATAACCCCATTCCTTTACAATAGCCGTAATCTACGGGAACTTAGAACTATGGGGGAGAGTTCTAGCATGCAATTAGGGTCCACAATTTGAGACCCATACAGTAAAATGACAAGTGTAACAACCCTAAAAATGAATAGAATCAAGACTTAGTTTTTTCAAGAATGCTTGCGATTAGACCAAGGTCCACACGTATTGATACGCGTAGAACCAGACCTCAGAACCCTTACTACGACCAAGACAACTAACTTGGGGAGTTAATTGAGCTTGGAAAGGTTGGAACCAACCATGGGAGGCTCGCGAAAACGAAGATTTAATTGAAAGAGTTTTTACCGGACTCAAAAGAAGAGATCTTAAGTTTTGAGAGTCCAAGGGTAAAATGGTCTTTTCCATGCCAAGGGTAATATTGTAATTACCCTGAGGAATTAATTAATTAATTAATTAATAAATTTATTTAAGGTATTTCGGGTGGGGCAACCCGAATTGACCCATTTCTCGCAAATGGGGTCACTCGGGTTCGAGCCCCACTAGAAGCAAGATTTAACTTGCTTTTATTTTGATTTGTTAACTTAATTTTTAATAAATGATTAATATTAGCTGATTTAGGTAAAAGAAATCAGATTTTATTAATTTTAATTAATTATTAAGTTGACTAAGTCCTACCCACAAAGTCCTATTTCTACTAGACCACTATCTCCTATCCCCCATTCTCTTTTCACGTTAGTCTCTCTCTTTCACTCTCTTTTCTTGGCTGCAAACGTGATAAAACAATCAGAAAAAAATAAAAGCCAAGTAAAGGCAAAAGTTCATCAAGAACTTGAAAGATAGAAACACAAAAGATAAAGCAATCCGGTAACGTTAAGCAAAACGTACTACACTAGTCGGGTAAGGTGTGACTTTGGGTGTGTGGACTGATTTGTGGAGAAGTTCTTGGGCAGCATTCTGGACATTTAACAAGAAATCAAAGGTATGGGTCTTCTTACTCTTGGTCCCTTTCCCAAGAGACCCCTAGGACTCAGTATATTCGGCTCAAAAACTAAGGTTGTTTCCCCGTTGCATGTCCCTATCATTAGCTCCCAACGAATGTAGGTTGGCATGAATGCTGGTAGACTTAGGATTATGTGATGTTTGTGCTGAATGTTAATGTGTTGGATGTACGTTAATTTATGAAAAGACAAACCATGTGTGTGTTCGAATTAAGAGAAATGTATGGCATGTTGGAGTCTCGGCCTAGAGGCTTGGAGTAGTTAATGTTTTGTTTGTTGTTTTATGTACACCAATTGAAGTAAATTGTGATGTTCATGTGACATGAAGTGTGGCTGAATTGAGAAGTAAACATCTTGGTTAAGAATTCGTGAAAAAAATGTATTAAAGAATGCACCAAATGAACTATGTATTGCTCTATAAATTCACGAACAAGTGGAGATAAAAATGAGTAATGAAGTTGCCTTAAATTTCCAGCATTATGTTGATATATCTCTGCCAAATTAAGTTGATTAGAAGGTTAAGAAAAATAAAGAAAAATAGGTGAGGTCATTGAGGGTCGAACCCGAGACCTCACCCCTTTAAAATCCCCCAAAATTAAAGAAGAAAAATTTGTATGGTGAGGGGGATTCGAACCGTGTCTTGGCTGGGAAATAAGTGTGAAAAAAAAGAAAATAAGAAATGAGAGGGGTGGGATTCGAACCCACACCCTCTCGGTTAGAAACCAAAGAAAAGGAAAAAAATAAAGAAAAAAAATATGAGAGGCGTGGGAATCGAACCCACGACCTCTATGCGGATGAGGGAGATAAAAATAAAAATGAAATGAGGCTGTGGGGATTCGACCCCACAACCTCATAGTCAACTCAATCAGTCAACTCTTAAAAGGGAGAATAAAATAAAGAGGTTGTGGGGGTTCGAACCCACAACCTCTCGGCCTTAAGCGAATGGAAGGGAAAGGAAAATAAAGGAAAATTTTAGTGTGGCTGAGGGGACTCGACCTCGGGTCCCAAAGTCTCCCATAGGCCGAAACAAATAAAAGAAAAACGAAAATGGGGTTGTGGGGGCTTGAACCCACAACCCATCGGCCAATGCAAGGAAAATTTTAAATAGACAAGTAACCCTTCAATTTAAATATTGTGATTTGACTTAGAGTTAAAATGTTATGAATATTAGAATGAAATCAATTAATAATGTAAATGACATTCAATTGATTCAAGACTTGGGATTCCTTGCCCAAACTTCCGTTTGATACATAAGTCATACGTGAACAAATCATTCAAGAATAATGCCATCTACTTAGATCGAAATCAAAATCTTGGCATATATACAAGATACATAAATCTTGTACTACAAAATCTTAGGAATATATGAGTCACTTAATGAACTACGAATGAAGCCTCATGACTTGTATGTATAGACACATAAGTCTAATATACGTTCAAAAATAAGTGAACCTAAGATGTATGAAATGAAATGATGAACCCTAGAAGGGTTAAGTATGAGTGTAAATACACTAAATGGCCAAGTGCATTGGCATATGATGAGATGAACAATGAAATGATGAAATGAACATTCACATAATAAGAGGTGAGTAACTATGAAGAGCAAAGGTGCTAATGATAATGAATGTGGTGACAACATGATATGAGGCTAATGTAAATGATGAGAGTAATCTCAAATGAGCCTAAGTAAATGTTACCAACACGTACTCACCTATGAGGGTGTAAAATAATGAAGAGACAAGTCTCTATGAACACTAATGAGAGGATTGAGCTTAACACACTCAATACGAATGATGAGATGAGAAATCATCTAATGAGCTATGATGTCCTCATACTAGAAGCCAGCTTCCATGACGTATGAGATGAATGTAATGGAACTTTATACTGAGCACCGATAGACTAGCTATGAGCGGTGATGCCTTATTTCGGGAAGGGCGTAGGTTCACGTAACTCTCATGAGATGAGACTGTCCGGCTTGCTGGGTATGGGTCTTCTTATATCTCCTAGTCTTTGAACCTGTACTGCCAATATAGGGATCTGACGTGGTTAAATTCCCATGTACGCTAGCATGTTATTGGATCACTTTAGCCGGTGATTCCACCTCTTTTCGTTATGGAGGAGACACTGGCTTTCATGATGCTCACATGATCTATGTCGGTTAAAGTTAAAGTTCCCAATGAATGAATGAGGCCAGCCTCAAATGATGCACATAATGAAATGAATGAATACCAAAGGTGTTAGGATAGGATAATCAAAAGGTGAGTTAGATTCAAGTAATGACATTAGGTCATTCTTGGTCATTGCACAACGAACCTAATGAAAGTCTTAGACTACATCCTAGGTATAGCCGGTGGTTACACTGGACTATGAATGAAATGAAGTAAAGTACGTATAAATGAATGAAGCAGACTCTGTGTTTGCTAATGAAGACTCCCTAGTTGAGGTCCCATATGTTGAGCCCTCATTTTGGAAAGTCTTAATGTTAAGTCCATGATTCCATGGTCTCATGGCATATGAATGAATGATATGAAAGATGTTATGTGCTATATGCAATATGATATGTGAAATGTGTAATATGTTATGTGATGTGTGCAATATGATAAGTATGATGATGCATGTTACTCTTATGGCATGACTTTCCTAATCTGTATTTGGAAAGATCACTGACTTTCCTAATCCAAATTTGGAAAGTTCACTGACTTTCCTAATCCAAATTTGGAAAGTTCACTAACTTTCCTAATCTCAATTTGGCAAGTCCAGTGACTTGACTTCCAAAAATCATGTTGTTAGGAAAGAGCTATTCTTTCTCATGCATGTCCTTGGTGTGTGCTTGCATATACCCATACTTAGTACAAGTGTGTACTAACCCTATACAAACTCTACTATTTTAGGTGCAGGCACAGGTGGACGGTAGAGCTACAGGATCATCGCTGCAGTTATCCGGACGTCCAGCATTCATCCGGTTTTTGGTAGGTCCTCATGCTTTCGAGGATGCTACTGTTTATGTTCTAGCTTAGTTTAGGAGTTGAGCCAGTGGAGCATGTTCCACTAGCGTTTCTTTCTTATTTTATTCGGACTATGTATGGGTGCCATTTTGGCAATTATACAATTATGTTATTGAACTATTCCTTTCATTTGATTTTTTCTTAATGTTTAGATGGTTGATATTGAACAAATCATGAATGTATTAGAAATGTTTAGTAAGTAATGTTTTGAAACAAAAAGTTTCAAATTTTCCGCTAAAAATTAACCTATGTAAATCAAGAATGACATAAGTAGGCTTGTCTGCGACCTCTGAGAGGTCAATGACGCCGGTCTTGTCTGGGGTCTAGATTTCGGTCGTGACAAAGTTGGTATCAGAGCGCTAGGTTAAATTACAAAAATAATAAGTTCACATCAACCACATTGAGTAGTTTCTAAGTCGTGGTAGTGAAGTGCACCACTATCCTGAATTAGAGACTGCATGATGCGTAGGAAAGTTTCCCTTCTTCTGATCTTATCGTGCTTTTCCGAATGTCTGAATTCTTGGTGTTATGAGCGTGTCTAACATTAATACTTTTTGTTTTTCCAGAGAATGAACACTAGGAGAGGATTTGGTCAGAGGAGAGGAGGAGCAGCTGCTAGGGGTAATCAGAATCTACCCCAGGCTCCAGCTGAAGGAGTGGCCATACCAGTTAACCCAGCTGAGTTGACTGATGCTGAGGTGCGGGCATCTTTGGCCCAAATGGCACAAGCCATTACTATGCAGGCTCAGGATATGACTGCCCAGGTCAACAGACAGGATGTTCAGAGGGAGAACCCACCGGTCCGTAGCATGGCTGACAGACTGAGGGATTTCACGAGGATGAATCCTCCCATTTTCACAGGGGCTAAGACATCGGAGGATACTCAAGAGTTTGTAGATGAGGTGCATAAGATCCTGGTGGCTATGGGGGCCACTGACATTGAGAACGCTGAGCTGGCTTCCTATCAGTTCAAGGATGTAGCACAGACTTGGTGCAAGATGTGGCAAGATAGCCGTGTCTTGGTTGGAGTACCAGTCACATGGGAGCTGTTCAAGACAGTATTTTTGGAGAGATTCTTTCCCAGGGAGATGAGGGAGGCCAAGGTTGAGGAATTCATCAACCTCAAACAAGGCCCATGACAGTCAGGGAGTATTCCCTGAAGTTTGTTAAGCTGTCAAGGTATGTTGTTTTTCCCTAAGTATTTAATAGCAAGAATAAGAATAATACTGAACCTTGTTGGAATCTCCCAGGTATGCTACTTCCCTGGTTTCTAACAGCAAGGATGAGATGAGCAGGTTCCTCACAGGAATCAATGGAGACCTGGAGGAGGAGTGTCGATCTGCTATGCTCCATGACAATATTGATCTTTCCAGGTTGATGGTGCATGTCCAGCAGGTAGAGGACAGCCACAGAAAAAGAGGTGTTCGTGATGCTAGGAGGCCCAGGCCTCAAGATCAGGCAGGTCCCAGTCATGGAGGCTACAGGAATAACTTTGGTGTTCGTGAGCAGCCAAGGTTCAAAAAGGGGCAACAGAGTTCTGGGAATTCTAATCCTCAGAGGAATACTACACCTAAAGGAGGCATACCTAAGCCCAAGAAGGGAAATGGAGGTGAGATGCAGCGTACTAAGAAGAATTGTGCTAAGTGTGGCCGAGTTCACAGTGGAGAGTGCAGACAGGGCACTAATGCCTGCTTTGGTTGTGGTAAGAGTGGACACATGGTCAGAGACTGCCCACAGAACAGAGGTCAGGATGGAGGTAATATTCAGGCTAAGCCTAACCCACAAGGTGCAGCAGCAGCCGAGCCTCCTAAGAGGAACAGGTTCTATGCCCTAAAGGGCAGAGAAGAGCAGGAGAAGTCCGCTGATGTGGTCACAGGTATGCTGCAAGTGTTCTCAACTTCTGTTTATGCTTTACTTGATCCAGGGTCTACACTTTCCTTTGTAACTCCTCTGCTTGCTCTTACTTTTGAGGTATTGCCTGAAGTTCTACATGATCCTATAGTGGTTAGTACACCTTTAGGAGAGAATGTAAGAACTGATAGAGTGTACAAAGATTGCCCAATAGTTGTGAGTGGTAAAACTATGTGTGCAAACCTGATTGAGTTACCCATGCATGATTTTGATATTATTCTTCGCATGGATTGGCTTCACAGTTGCTATGCTTGCTTGGACTGTCGTAGTAGAGTGGTGAGATTTCGCTTTCCTAATGAAGAAGAGTTAGTCTGGGAGGGGTACAATTCGAGTCGTCCTAACCCCTTGATTTCTAACCTTAAGGCCAATAAAATGATGTCCAAGGGGTTATTGTGTCATCTTGTGAGTGTTAATGATTTAGATCATGACATTCCTTCCATAGACTCAGTACCTGTAGTGAATGAGTTCTTAGATGTGTTCCCTGATGATTTACCTGGAGTCCCTCCCCTTCGAGAGATTGACTTTGGTATCGATTTAGAACCCGATACTAAACCAATCTCAATTCCTCCTTACAGAATGGCTCCAGCGGAACTCAAAGAGTTGAAGCTGCAGTTAAAAGATCTCACTGACAAGGGTTTCATTCAACCGAGCATATCCCCTTGGGGCGCTCCAGTGTTGTTTGTAAAGAAGAAGGATGGAACCCTTAGAATGTGTATCGATTATCGGCAGCTCAACAAAGTCACTATAAAGAATAAGTATCCACTCCCCAGAATAGATGATTGTTTGATCAACTCCAAGGGTCTAGTTTCTTCTCTAAGATTGATCTTCGTTCAAGGTATCATCAGCTTAGGGTTAGGCATGGAGATATCCCAAAGACAGCCTTTCGTACCCGCTATGGTCACTATGAGTTTTTAGTCATGTCATTTGGTCTCACGAATGCACCTGCTGCATTTATGGACCTCATGAACAGGGTCTTCCGTGAATACCTTGACTCTTTCGTCATAGTATTCATTGATGACATTCTCATCTACTCTAAGACCAAGGAAGAGCATGAACAACATTTGAGACTAACCTTGCAGGTACTTAGATAGCATCAGTTGTATGCCAAATTCAGCAAATGTGAATTCAGGCTGAGATCTAAGATTAGTGACCTTCCGGGGGCATGTTGTGTCCAATCAGGGCGTGGAGGTGGATTCCAGGAAGACTGAGGCTGTGAAGAACTGGCCAAAATCTCTTACTCCTACTGATATCCGTAGCTTTTAGGGATTGGCTGGTTACTACCGCAGGTTTGTGGAGGGCTTTTCTTCCATTGCTGCCCCATTGACAGCTTTGACTAAGAAGAAAGCCAAGTTCGAATGGACGGATACTTGTGAGAAGAGTTTCCAGGAGCTCAAGGACAAACTCAATTCAGCCCCGGTGCTTACTTTGCCTAAGTGTGGTGAGAATTACACTGTTTATTGTGATGCATATAGGGTTGGTTTGGGTTATGTTCTTATGCAGGTTGGTAAGGTGATAGCCTATGCATCTAGACAACTCAAGGTTCATGAGAAGAATTATCCCACTCATGACCTGGAGTTGGCAGCTGTGGTATTTGCACTGAAGTTGTGGAGGCATTATCTGTATAGGGTGCATGTAGATGTGTTCACAGACCATAAAAGTCTCCAGTACGTGTTCACACAGAGGGAGTTGAATCTACGTCAGCGGAGATGGTTGGAGCTGTTGAAGGATTATGACATGAATGTGCACTATCATCCAGGTAAGGCTAATGTTGTAGCTGATGCTTTGAGCAGGATGAGCATGGGAAGTACAGCTCACGTTGAGGATGAGAAGAAGGAGCTGGTAAAAGATGTACACAGACTGGACAGACTGGGTGTGCGTTTGGTTGACTCCACTAGTGGGGATGTTTCAGTTCATCCTAGTTCTGAATCATCCTTAGTAGTTGAAGTCAAGCAGGGTCAGCATCTAGATCCCGTGTTGATGGAGCTGAAGGACTCAGTGCTGATGAAGATGAATGAGTCTTTCGCTTTGGGAGGTGATGGCATACTTAGGTATCAGGACAGGCTGTGTGTGCCTGATGTGGATGATTTGCGGACCAAGATTGTTGTAGAGGCCCATGGTTCCAGATATTCTATACATCCAGGTTCCACAAGATGTATCATGATCTCAAGCAGATTTATTGGTGGGATGGCATGAAGAAGGACATTGCAGAATATGTGGCCAAGTGTCCTAATTGTCAGCAGGTTAAGGCAGAGCATCTTAAGCCTGGTGGTCTGACGCAGATTATTGAGGTTTCGACTTGGAAATGGGAGGCCATTAATATGGACTTCGTGGTTGGGCTTCCAAGGACTAGGAGGCAGCATGACTCTATATGGGTTATTGTGGACAGATTGACTAAGTCTGCCCACTTTATCCCTGTAAAGTCTACTTACAGAGCCGAGGATTATGCGAGGCTCTATATTGATGAGATTGTGAGATGGCATGGGATTCTCTTGTCTATTATTTCAGACAGAGGAGCTCAGTTTACTTCTCATTTCTGGAGATCTTTCCAAAAGAGCTTGGGCACGCAGGTGAAGCTTAGCACTGCCTTTCACCCTCAGGCAGATGGGCAGGCAGAGCGCACCATACAGACATTGGAGGATATGTTGAGGGCGTGTGTGATTAACTTCAGAGGTAACTGGGATGACCATCTGCCTTTGATAGAGTTCTCGTATAATAATAGCTATCACTCCAGCATTGGGATGGCACCGTTTGAGGCACTGTATGGTAGAAGGTGTAGATCTCCAGTTGGGTGGTTCGAGGTTGGAGAGTCATTAATTTTGGGGTCGGAGATCATTCATGAGGCCTTAGAGAAGGTCAGAATGATTAGGGACAGGTTGACAACTGCGTACAGTCGGCAGAAGTCATATGCTGATAACAGAAAGCGACCCTTAGAGTTTGATGTTGGTGACCAGGTTTACTTAAAAATATCACCTATGAAAGGGGTGATGAGATTTGGTACGAAAGGGAAGCTGAGTCCGAGATATGTTGGGCCATATGAGATCCTACAGCGTGTGGGTGAGGTGGCCTATGAGTTGGCATTGCCTGCAGAGTTAGCTTCTGTCCATCCAGTCTTTCATGTATCTATGTTGAAGAAGTGCCAGGGTGATCCAGCATCAATCTTACCTGTTGAAGGTTTAGGGGTTGATGAAGACTTGTCTTATGAGGAGGTACCGGTTGAGATTTAGACAGACAGGTCAAGCGGCTGAGGAACAAGGAGATTGCCACAGTGAAAGTATTGTGGAGAAATCATCTTGTTGAGGGTGCTACGTGGGAAGCTGAGGCCGACATGAGGGCCCGTTACCCTCACCTGTTCAGCTCTTGAGGTTAGACTTTATACTCTTAAACCTATGCTTCCTTACCTCCCCGTACTTTGTTGCTATTGATTGACTGTGTATAGTGCTTTTATTATGACCTGACTGGCATTACAACATGAAGTAGTAGTGTCATTCGGGGACGAATGTTCCTAGGGGGGGGGGGATAATGTAACAACCCTAAAAATGAATAGAATCAAGACTTAGGTTTTTCAAGAATGCTTGCGATTAGACCAAGGTCCACACGTATTGATACACGTAGAACCAGACCTCAGAACTCTTACTACGACCAAGACAACTAACTTGGGGAGTTATTGAGCTTGGAAAGGTTGGAACCAACCATGGGAGGCTCGCGAAAACGAAGATTTAATTGAAAGAGTTTTTACCGGACTCAAAAGAAGAGATCTTAAGTTTTGAGAGTCCAAGGGTAAAATGGTCTTTTCCAAGCCAAGGGTAATATTGTAATTACCCTTAGAATTAATCAATTAATTAATTAATAAATTTATTTAAGGTATTTCGGGTGGGGCAACCCGAATTGACCCATTTCTCGCAAATGGGGTCACTCGGGTTCGAGCCCCACTAGAAGCAAGATTTAACTTGCTTTTATTTTAATTTGTTAAGTTAATTTTTAATAAATGATTAATATTAGCTGATTTAGGAAAACGAAATCAGATTTTATTAATTTTAATTAATTATTAAGTTGACTAAGTCCTACCCACAAAGTCCTATTTCTACTAGACCACTATCTCCTATCTCCCATTCTCTTTTCACGTTAGTCTCTCTCTTTCACTCTCTTTTCTTGGCTGCAAACGTGATAAAACAATCATAAAAAAAGAAAAGCCAATTAAAGGCAAAAGTTCATCAAGAACTTGAAAGATAGAAACACAAAAGAGAAAGCAATCCGGTAACGTTAAGCAAAACGTACTACACTAGTCGGGTAAGGTGTGACTTTGGGTGTGTGGACTGATTTGTGGAGAAGTTCTTGGGCAGCATTCTGGACATTTAACAAGAAATCAAAGGTATGGGTCTTCTTACTCTTGGTCCCTTTCCCAAGAGACCCCTAGGACTTAGTATATTCGGCTCAAAAACTAAGGTTGTTTCCCCGTTGCATGTCCCTGTCATTAGCTCCCAACGAATGTAGGTTGGTATGAATCCTGGTAGACTTAGGATTATGTGATGTTTGTGCTGAATGTTAATGTGTTGGATGTACGTTAATTTATGAAAAGACAAACCACGTGTGTGTTCGAATTAAGAGAAATGTATGGAATGTTGGAGTCTCGGCCTAGAGGCTTGGAGTAGTTAATGTTTTGTTTGTTGTTTTATGTACACCAATTGAAGTAAATTATGATGTTCATGTGACATGAAGTGTGGCTGAATTGAGGAGTAAACATCTTGGTTAATAATTCGTGAAAAAAATGTATTAAAGAATGCACCAAATGAACTATGTATTGCTCTATAAATTCACGAACAAGTGGAGATAAAAATGAGTAATGAAGTAGCCTTAAATTTCCAGCATTATGTTGATATATCTCTGCCAAATTAAGTTGATTAGAAGGTTAAGAAAAATAAAGAAAAATAGGTGATGTCATTGAGGGTCGAACCCGAGACCTCACCCCTTTAAAATCCCCCAAAATTAAAGAAGAAAAATTTGTATGGTGAGGGGGATTCGAACCGTGTCTTGGCTGGGAAATAAGTGTGAAAAAAAGAAAATAAGAAATGAGAGGGGTGGGATTCGAACCCACACCCTCTCGGTTAGAAACCAAAGAAAAGGAAAAAAATAAAGAAAAAAATTATGAGAGGCATGGGAATCAAACCCACGACCTCTATGCGGATGAGGGAGATAAAAATAAAAATGAAATGAGGCTGTGGGGATTCGACCCCACAACCTCACAGTCAACTCAATCAGTCAACTCTTAAAAGGGAGAATAAAATAAAGAGGTTGTGGGGGTTCGAACCCACAACCTCTCGGCCTTAAGCGAATGGAAGGGAAAGGAAAATAAAGGAGAATTTTAGTGTGGCTGAGGGGACTCGACCTCGGATCCCAAAGTCTCCCATAGGCCGAAACAAATAAAAGAAAAACGAAAATGGGGTTGTGGGGGCTTGAACCCACAACCCATCGGCCAATGCAAGGAAAATTTTAAATAGACAAGTAACCCTTAAATGTAAATATTGTGATTTGACTTAGAGTTAAAATGTTATGAATATTAGAATGAAATCAATTAATAATGTAAATGACATTCAATTGATTCAAGACTTGGGATTCCTTGCCCAAACTTCCGTTTGATACATAAGTCATACGTGAACAAATCATTCAAGAATAATGCCATCTACTTAGATTGAAATCAATATCTTGGCATATATACAAGATACATAAATCTTGTACTACAAAATCTTAGGAATGTATGAGTCACTTAATGAACTACGAATGAAGCCTCATGGCTTGTATGTATAGACACATAAGTCTAATATACGTTCAAAAATAAGTGAACCTAAGATGTATGAAATAAAATGATGAATCCTAGAAGGGTTAAGTATGAGTGTAAATACACTAAATGGCCAAGTGCATTGGCATATGATGAGATGAACAATGAAATGATGAAATGAACATTCACATAATAAGAGGTGAGTAACTATGAAGAGCAAAGGTGCTAATGATAATGAATGTGGTGACAACATGATATGAGGCTAATGTAAATGATGAGAGTAATCTCAAATGAGCCTAAGTAAATGTTACCAACACGTACTCACCTATGAGGGTGTAAGATAATGAAGAGACAAGTCTCTATGAACACTCTAATGAGAGTATTGAGCTTAACACACTCAATACGAATGATGAGATGAGAAATCATCTAATGAGCTATGATGTCCTCATACTAGAAGCCAGCTTCCATGACGTATGAGATGAATGTAATGGAACTTTATACTGAGCACCGATAGACTAGCTATGAGCGGTGATGCCTTCTTTCGGGAAGGGCGTAGGTTCACGTAACTCTCATGAGATGAGACTGTCCGGCTTGCCGGGTATGGGTCTTCTTATATCTCCTAGTCTTCGAACCTGTACTGCCAATATAGGGATCTGGCGGGGTTAAATTCCCATGTACGCTAGCATGTTATTGGATCACTTTGGCCGGTGATTCCACCTCTTTTCGGTGTGGAGAAGACACTGGATTTCATGATGCTCACATGATCTATGTCGGTTAAAGTTAAAGTTCCCAATGAATGAATGAGGCCAGCCTCAAATGATGCACATAATGAAATGAATGAATACCAAAGGTGTTAGGATAGGATAATCCAAAGGTGAGTTAGATTCAAGTAATGACATTATGTCATTCTTGGTCATTGCACAACGAACCTAATGAAAGTCTTAGACTACATCCTAGGTATAACCGGTGGTTACACTGGACTATGAACGAAATGAAGTAAAGTACGTATGAATGAATGAAGCAGCCTCTGTGTTTGCTAATTAAGACTCCCTAATTCAGGTCCCATATGTTGAGCCCTCATTTTGGAAAGTCTTAATGTTAAGTCCATGATTCCAAGGTCTCATGGCATATGAATGAATGATATGAAAGATGTTATGTGCTATATGCAATATGATATGTGATATGTGTAATATGTTATGTGATGTGTGCAATATGATAAGTATGATGATGCATGTTACTCTCATGGCATGACTTTCCTAATCCGTATTTGGAAAGATCACTGACTTTTCTAATCCAAATTTGGAAAGTTCACTGACTTTCCTAATCCAAATTTGGAAAGTTCACTAACTTTCCTAATCTCAATTTGGCAAGTCCAGTGACTTGACTTCCAAAAATCATGTTGTTAGGAAAGAGCTATTCTTTCTCATGCATGTCCTTGGTGTGCGCTTGCATATACCCATACTTAGTACAAGTGTGTACTAACCCTATACAAACTCTAATATTTTAGGTGCAGGCACAGGTTGACAGTAGAGCTACAGGATCATCGCTGCAGTTATCTGGACGTCCAGCATTCATCCGGTTTTTGGTAGGTCCTCATGCTTTCGAGGATGCTAATGTTTATGTTCTAGCTTAGTTTAGGAGTTGAGCTAGTGGAGCATGTTCCACTAGCGTTTCTTTCTTATTTTATTCGGACTATGTATGGGTGCCATTTTGGCAATTATACAATTATGTTATTGAACTATTCCTTTCATTTGATTATCTCTTAATGTTTAGATGGTTGATGTTTAACAAATTATGAATTTATTAGAAATGTTTCGTAAGTAATGTTTTGAAACAAAAAGTTTCAAATTTTCCGCTAAAAATTAACCTATGTAAAGCAAGAATGACATAAGTAGGCTTGTCTGCGACCTCTGAGAAGTCAACGACACCGGTCTCGTCTGGGGTCTAGATTTCGGTCGTGACAACAAGTTTAATCCGAAAGCAAACAACAATTTACGCTAGTTAATTGACAGATCCGAAGAACATACCTGATAACTGTAGTAGAGGAGAAAGAAGTAATGCACAGGTAGTTGATCAGCAACTCAAAAATCACGAACACCGACTACTAATACTGAAGAAACTTGGAGAATTTTGAAGAGAAATGGATTGTGGGACTATGGGGGAAGTGATGGTAATCAGAAGATAGGAGAGGGAATAGGAGTTAATGGTAAGGAAGTGGGAGGAAATATTGGGAAATGGGGAAAGAAACGGTTTATGAGGGTTAAATGAAGAGGTGGGAAGTTTAAAAGTTTAAAACTTTTAATATTCAGCCGGACGGGTCAGGTCGGGTTGCGGGTGAAAGACTCGACGATTCCCCGTTGACGGACCTTAAAGGGTGCGACGGTCCGTCGTGGGTGTCCGTCGAGGGTGCCCTAACTTGGAAAAATTTGAAAGACATACCTGGGCATGACGGATCCCAACGACAGTCCGTCAAAGGCACGACGGTCCATCAATGGTTCCATCGATGGGTGCAGTAGACCAATTTTCTGCAGATTTCTGATAATTTGATACCTGCACATTTAACACCCATTAAGCTACTCTTTTTTTGGATTTTTTGGACACTTTTCGACACGGACCCTAATCTATGCTCTAGCCAACACTACTAACGAAAAAACAAAAGAGCAGTCAGACAGAACATTACATAAATAAACGCAAGAATAATGCAACTATTTCTAGAAAGTAATGAAAGACCTATAGTTGGCTAGAGGATACATATTGGGTTGCCTCCCAATCATCGCTTGATTTAACGTCGCGGCACGATGGAAGACTCTTGATTACTCAGACTTCATCAAGATGGTATGCCTCGATCACTTCATTTGCCGATTCAATATGCCTAGATAGATTTTGATTCGCTGTCTGATCACCTTAAACCGCACACCCTCCTTGTTTTCCAACTCAACTGCACCTTGAGGGAATAGTTGGGTGATCAGGTAGGGACCAGTCTATTTGGACTTGAGTTTACCCGGAAACAAGCGCAACCTAGAATTGAATAAAAGCACCAAATCCCCAACCAAAAAATCGCGCTTCTCAATCTTTTGGTCATGGTACTTCTTCATCTTTTCTTTGTAGAGGGCTGAACTGTCATATGCCTTCAAGAGAAATTCATCAAGCTCATTCAACCCATTTAACTTCTGTTCTGCAGCCTCATTCCAATCTATTTTCAACTTCTTCATTGCCCACATGGATTTATGTTCTAATTCAACCGGTAAGTGACAAGCCTTCCCATATACAAGTTGGTATGGGGACATACCAATGGGAGTCTTGTATGCTGTTCGGTAGGCCCAAAGAGCATCATCAAGCCTCCTTGACCAATCTGTTCTACTAGCATTCACCATTTTCCACAGAATCTGTTTAATCTCCCTGTTTGACACCTCAACTTGCCCACTAGTTTGAGGATGGTACGGAGTGGCCGCATTATGGCGAACCCCATACTTTTCCAGTAATCCCTTAAATAGCTTGTTGCAAAAGTGGGATCCCCCATCACTAATAATAGCCCTTGGAGTGCCAAATCTGGAAAATATGTTCTTTTTCAAGAACGCGGTGACACTCTTCCCTTCATTATTTGCAAGTGCGATAGCCTTCACCCATTTAGACACATAGTCGACTGCCACAAGTCATCCCATGAGAACTCACAAAAGGTCCCATAAAGTCAATGCCCCAACATCAAACAATTCAATCACAAGGACGGGATTTAAAGGGAGCTCTTGCTTCCTCGAAATGCCACCGTCTCTTTGGATTCTATCACATGCCTTGGCGAACTCATGAGCATCTTGGTGGATAGTTGGCCAATAGTAGCCACATTGCAAGATTTTGTGGGCTGTCCGGATACCACTATGATGCCCACCTACAGGCGAAGAATGGCACGCCTCCAAAACACTCAATATCTCAACTTCCGGCATACAACGCCAAATAAGCCCATCGGCACAACTCCTATATAAGTATGGTTCATCCCAAAAGAACTTTTTCACATCATGCATGAACTTTTTCCTTTGATGAAAGGACAAGTCCGGTGGGACGATATCACTAGCCAGATAATTCACAAAATCTGCAAACCATGGGATCAAGTCTTGGGAGGCGGCCAATACATGCTCATCAGGGAAAGTATCATCAATTTCAGCCTTTTCACCCAACTCCCTCATTGCTTCATCTTCTAATCGGGACAGGTGATCAACAACTTGATTTTCACTCCCCTTTCTATATTTTACCTCAAAGTCAAATTCTTGCAATAGTAATACCCAACGAATCAACCTCGGTTTTGCATCCTTCTTTGCCATCAAATATCTCAAAGCAGAATGATCAGTATGCACTATAACTCTAGTGCCAAGAAATAGGAGCAAAATTTCTCGAAAGTAAAGACTACTGCAAGGAGCTCTTGCTCAGTCACTGTATAGTTCTTTCGGGCTTCATTGAGGACTTTACTAGCATAGTAAATGGGGTGAAGGACTTCTTTCTCCGTTTTATCTCCTAACTCACCACTAACCTCCACTACCTCATCATTGGCTCTTATCACTTTTTCCACACCAGACGGCATCGGTGGGTCAATGATTTGCTTACCACCTTGAGTTGTGACTGCCATACAATGTCCATCATTTTTTGGATTTTGGACAGTGTTGCTAGGAAGAGTGCCCGGTTGGCATGGGTTCACAGTCAAAGACAATTGGGCCAGTTGCAACTCAAGATGCTTGAACGAGATTGCATGTGTATCAACTTTCTGCCCAATACTCGCTAAGTCACTCCTCAACTCTTTGGTGTGCTCATCACTAGCATCGAACCTCCTCATCATTTTCTGCAACATATCCTCAACTCGCGCCATACTACCTCCACTATCCCTAGGAGTAACTTCACGATTTTGAGGTGGAACATAGGGCCCACTCCTATCATTTCTGTTCCATAGTTACCCCGGTTGAAGTTGTTGTCGCGGTTGTAATTCCCATCTCGGACATACTGACCCTCTCGATTGTAATTACCGTTGTTCCGACCTTAATTTACTTGACCTTGGCGCCAATTCTCCTGATTGGAGCCTTGGGCGTTTGGTCGGAAACCCCCCATCTGCTCATTTACCGCATAAGAGTCCTCTTCATAGTAATACTCATCAGTCGGTGGCGGTGGTTTAGACAAGTAGTTCACCGCATTTACCTTTTCTGCACCCCAGTGACATGTTTCAACACCAACCTAACTCAGTTCTCATTTGAGCCATTTCCTCACGAATCTCATCTGTGGCTGGTTGATACGCTCAAATTTACTTCTCGAAAAGAAGTATTAGCGGTCGTATCAAGTAAAGAACCCAACTATGAGGTTGAGGTCGATCTCACGAGGAAAATAATTTAGACTTAACTTTAACCTACTATTACTTTTATTTTGTCAAGTCCTTTCCGAAAACAAATAACAAAAAGGGGTTTTTGAATAACAAATGTAATTAGCTAATTCTACGTAAACAAGTGACACGTCCAAAGATTTGATTTTTATCAAGTAATGAAAGTAACTAGGGCTTAAGTGTTCCCCATAGGTTCATAACTCGGTAATTCTAGCTATAACAATCCTTCTCTAATATCTTGCATGCAAAGTGGTAAGTTATGTATCCCTAATTCCTTGGTCCGGCAACTAGGAAATTTCACTCCACACCTTGGTCCGGCTACGTGTCTATGCTTTAGTAAACCTTACCTTTACCTCATATTAAGCATCATAATCAATATTTGGCTTAGTTGTTACTTCGCACCAACCAACACTAGCTTATTAGATAGTATATACTAAATCTACGTTGATAATTCTTTTCTTATTATCTACCTCCTTGTTCTGACAAGTAGCAATAAGGCGAGTTCTAACGTTGGCCACCGTTAAAAAGACTTCTAAACGAAAGAATTATCAATACATGCAAGACATTATTTGAGAATTGTTATTTTAGCTAGGTTTTACCTTGTTATTTACCCATGGTTCCCACAACCCTAGTTATGGAGTTTAGTTACCCATGTTAATAATTACACAATTCATATTAATTAGATAAGAATTCATGCACTTACTTTGATGAGATTGAAGATAATCCATAAAATTACTTGAATTAATCAAACACTTGCAACAAACAATTCCGCAAAATAGAGTAATTTCCAAAATCCCAAAATTCAATACTTAGAACAATAAAACTAAAAAATATCCAAAAGTCTAAGCCCAAAAATGAGGTATTTTCAAGTATTTATAATACTAGAATCCTAACAAAAGAGGGAAATCTATTTAAGGAAAATCTGTCCAAAACACGCGTCTGAGTCGATGACTGGAGTGACGGACCGTCGAGGGCACGACGGGCCGTCGAGACCCTCCGTCATTCCATACTTAGAATCTTCTGAAGATGGGTACTAAGGCTACTTTCTATTGACGTTGACGGATGTGCAGGATGGTCAGTCGTGGCTATGACGGTCCGTCGAGAGCCTCCGTAGCCCCACACTTGGTCAGAATTCCCCAACTTTTTTTCTCAGCCTTCTTCTTCTTACGACGGTGGCCACCTACGGACCATCGAGGTCACGACGGACCGTCGATGGTTCCGTAGGTCGCAACTGCTGCAACTTTCAGCACAAAACTCTCACGTTCTCCTCCTGGACAGATTTCCTGAAAACAAAGAGAAAATTACATTAAAACCAATACAAAAAGGCCTTAGACACACACTAAACTTAAGGAAAAATCATTGAAAGTACCATATAGCCACGGTACATCAGCACCTTACAACCATTTATCATGAAATCACAATTTAGCAAAATTATCAAATTTCTTACAGTGAAGTATGCTTACTAAATCACTAATGCAATATTTAAGAAATTTATTATAAAGACATGACAATATTAGAGAAAAAATCATATAAAATCCTTTTACAACATAAACATAGCCTCATCAAAATATATGAACAATGCAAGAAGATCAATGAAGTTCATTTTCACTCAGACTCCTAAACGACATGCAACATGCTACTATAACATTCTAACTCTTAAGCTTGAATATAATAGAAGAGAGGAGACAACAATCCACAACCCAACTATTCATCATACTCCCCCACTTAGAAGGAATCCATCACATCTTAAGAGAGAAAACTATAACTTACCAGCATCTTCATCCGAATTTGCGTTAGCTTGGAGGCGATATAAATGATTCCTCTTTGGGAAACATCATCTGGGGTATTAGGAGGAACTTGCTTGGCCTCTCTTCCTCTAGCTGAAATAGTAGGAGAATATCTCACCTTAGGCCCATCCTTACCACAACAAAAGCAACCACTGATAGCGCCTAGGCACTTCCCAAAGTGCTTCTTCCCACAAGTAGAACAAGTTAACACCTTGAGAACCGCTACCACTATCAAGCTTGAACTTAGGATCACTAGACCCTTATTGAGTAGGAGTCCTCTTCTTAAACCTAGGTTGCTTTTTCTCATCGAATCTACCCCTCTTCAAATTCCTTGTGGTCCTACTAAATTTGGACTCTTCACTGGATTGTGCATGCACTATAAGCCTAGAAAAGCTCATGTCATTATGGACCATGATCATATGACACTCTTCTTTCACAAGGTTGGCAACACCGGTCACTAACCTACTCATCTCAACCCTTGGGTTAGACACCAAGGATGGAGCGTACCTAGACAACAAGGTAAACTTAAACCAATAATTTTCAACACTCATTTCACCTTGCCTTAGGTTTATTAAATCTTCAACCTTCACGTCACTCCTCTCACGGGGAAAGTACATTCCTAAGAAATCTCCCTTAAACTCTTCCAACTCTATGGGACCCGGCTCAACCGGCCCATTCAATACGAATATAGAAATACTTAGTCTATTACAATACTTTGAAATAAAAGAAATCTAAAGATAGTTATGCCCTCGAGTCAAGTGAGGACATACTTCAAATTGCTTGAAAGAATCCTAGTTTCCAAGATTTGCTTCAAGATACTTCTCACCTTCCACCAACTCGTTAGATATACAACATATATGTAATTATTACAATGCATGTACTAAGTATGACATAATGCATAAAATTATGAGAAACATACATTTATAAGAAACATGCTCTTTTTGATTAAAACTTCATATTAAAAATATAAGAATCACATTTAAACACCAAACATCACAATTTGAACACATTACAAATGATATGCAATTTATATCAATTTATAAAATATTACACTAAGCTTACAGTGAACTTCAGTGTAACTTCAAGTAAAACTCACACATTACAATATAGCATCAATAACACCTACAAGGCACATAAACATGAGATCCTCCTACCAAAGGTGATTCTAAGGTTCACTTGAGTGAGTTTTGAAGGGACCGCCCATACAATCCCTTCACACACACCAAAGAGATCCTTTAGATTACCTAGGATAAGATCATTCTCATTCCACCACCACAACATATACATATACATATACATATATATATACATATATATATATATATATATATATATATATATATATATATATATATATATATATGACATTCTCCCCCCAAAGGTTATCAAAAGACTTACTTATGTAATTCGAGAACAGAACACCCATACTCCCACTCCAAGATTACCTAAATAATCCTTAATACTTACTAAGTTTAGATAATGTCTACTTTATCAATTACTTTCTTATCTAGAGTCATTCTTTAGACTTCCCTAGGTAAGACATGAGGATACCATTCTTATGCCCCCCCATTAACTAGGCAACCCTTAAACTACTCCAGGTAAGTACTTATTCATTAACATGCTCTCAAACTTAAGTCATTATCTTTATTAGTTCACTTAAGAGAAATTTAAACATATAAGGACATTAAATTAATGGTCTTGGAGAAGACCTAGGTACTAACTCACTAACGCCTTCAAAGCCTAATCGTGCAATGTCTAGATAGCGTCCCATATAACCACCTAAACATCATGGAACTTATCCAACACTATTGGGTATTCAATATGATGAGAATAGAAAATAACCGACATAAAATAGGGTAGGTAAGCATGGAATCCGGAGTTAACCCTACTCCGGTAAAGGGTGTTCCACTTGCCAATGGTAGAACTAGGACACATCCCATGTCGGCACATGGTTAAGGAATATCAAGTGTTTCTTTGTTCTCTATTCACATATTTCAAATAGAGCTACTTCCCAAGCATACTCACTCGGTGCTAGCCTTTGTTCTCATAGAGTAGTTCAATAAAGAAGTATATGAAGAGGTTCCATATCGAGTTCACAATCAAATCATAACACCTTACTAAAGAGGTCCCCTAGGGTTGCCTTACAATGGTTAAGAGGATAGCTCAATTATTTTCCTAAGGATGCTTTCATGCCATTCCAGCCAATCAAACCTAAGTCCACCATTCACACAAGAAGGATACCATTACGACTTTCAACTTCAACAGATATCATAACCTTCCAACTAGGATGAGATAAAGTACCTTCTTAACAATGTTCAAGGTCACATGTCAATCACACATACAATAGTAAGAAGCTTTAGCATACTAAGTCAAGAACTCATGTTGACATTCTACAATGTATCAACTAAGGGACACAAGTCTACCAAATCAAGACACACATATACTTCACATATAGCATATCATTCTAGAAGCACATAGGCATAACCACCATCATCTATAGGTCACCCTATTCACTACTATAGTATCATTAATTTAAGTATCAAAAGTATCATACAACTTATCAAGAGACATCATATTTCAACATTAAGCAATTCATATAATGACTACACTATACTCTACTAGAGACACACATCATCAACTAGAACAACTCATGCTTTGACTTTACATAAACACATAATTCATAATGATGTTCATACTATCCACATATTCAAGTTATAACATGATAAAGCCATAATACATAGAGTAATGCCGACGACGCCATATTGATTCACAATTCATAAAGTAATGCCGACAAGTCCACATTAGTCACATGTATAACACATAAGCACCACCATCATAAGTGGACCATACAAATCATCATCACTACCTATACTACAAAATATAGAGAAAGTTATGTCAATATAGCATTGATCCAACCTCACAACTTCAATCCATAGCCAATTCATCTAACACAATATACCAACGCTCTTACCAATAGCCATAGTTTACAATTCAAGCCAATAATCACAATACATACTGAATCAAAGATAATACAACATGAATTTATATATTTATGGAAGACTACTAAGAATTCTAGCATGATTCTATCATGACCTAATAAAACTACATAAGAATTCAATAGCATTAAGACATAATCAAATCACCCAAAAAGTAGTCAAATCTATGGTTGCATGAATTTCATGGGTTCATAGAGTTTTTAGGTTAAAATCCTCAAATTAGTTCAATCAATATAAAATAATTCAAAACGTTTAATGCAATAAACCATGGCTAGATATAAAAATAGGATAAGTTCATCTTTGAAAGACTTTAGAAATGAATTTGAAGTTTGGCTCCTTGAAGAAAAGATATTCAAGGATGAAGAACCATACCTCAATTGATTCTAGACCGCGAATTTGATGGAGAAATCACAAAGAATCTTCAATCCAAGCTCTATCTTGAGTTTTGGCTCCAATGGAGTTCTAGAGAGTTCTTTAGGGCATTTGGGTTTTAATTTTTAAAAGTGAAT
Source organism: Solanum sitiens (assembly GCA_016801875.1). Taxonomy (NCBI): domain Eukaryota; kingdom Viridiplantae; phylum Streptophyta; class Magnoliopsida; order Solanales; family Solanaceae; genus Solanum; species Solanum sitiens. The sequence goes on from JABWTJ010000071.1 coordinate 2,675,061, forward strand.
TCATATAAGTGTTTAAGACTTATAAATCCACTTGAAATACCCAATATACGCTTAGGAAACCGCCCATTTAATTATTTGGACGTGGGCTGAATTTCCCAATTCACCCCTACACTTAACAGTGAACCTGCGAGTAGTTGCAGCCACAATCGACGGCTGCCCATCGATGGGGCGTTGGTCCCTTGAAGGGCCATCCTGTCTGACTGTCGATGGGTTTAGAGACTTGAATTTGGGAGATTAATCTCCTTAGGATAAGTCTTCACCTACGTCGATCAGCCAACTAGGCGTCGATGCCATATGTGGGTAAGGCTGGTTTGGAGTGCCTTGGCTTACAAGTTGGGTCCTTCCTCAAGGACCCTTGGTTGGTCCTTGGGGAATTTTTCCCGAATGTTTTCAGCTCGAATATGTTTGTAGACAAGTTTAGTATCTCTCACATCAATTTTATCCAAAATGAACACGCAAAACTCTATGAAACACACTAAGACACACAAGGTCATTTGAAGGCAAACCTTTCGAACGTCACGGATGTTCTTGGACGTTTGACCTCCAAACTTCATGAAACTTTAACCACTTCCTCCTAAACTCATTATAACCCATTTTAAGGACCTCAAAACGTCAAGACACAAGCGTTAGGCTCTAGTTTTACCTAAGTTGTTTTTGAGGTGTTACAATCTCCCCCACTTGGACAACATTTGTCCTCGAATGACACTTCCTTCTTTTAAACACTTTTAGGAGATAAGAACTCAAGACTAGCAGCACATAACCACATCACACCATACACAATCTACAATTTGGAAGCACACATATTTCATATGCTTTTAGAGACTCAAAACACAACAAGAGGATAAAAACAAATCTACGACTCATTATGAAATATGACTCACATCCTTCATTACGAATAGCAAGAAATCCATCTACATTAATTATCATGCTCATATACATAAATTATATACACATTAAAACAATTTTAAACAAAAGAACAATTAAGTCTAAAATCCAAAAATCTTACAGTGAACTTTTAAGGGAACACAGTAAATTATGCTCAAATTCCAAAAAATGCAACTTTTAAGCAATTGATGATGAAATCATGATAAAATGAAAGACAAAACGATATAAAATCAATTACAAAATAATAATAACTTCATGAAATGCACAATTCAAGGAATCAATGAAATTCAATTCCAACAAGACTCCTAAACACAATGCAACATGGAACATAATACGATGGCGTTCTAACTCTCAAGCTTGAGTTGAATAGAAGAGATGAGAAAATAATCAAAAATCTACTACTCACCATATTTCCCCACTTAGAAGGAACTCATACAAACTAAAAATAGAATCTATAACTTACCAACATCATCTTCTTCATTCGGCTTTGATCCCCTAGCCCGGAGTCATAGAAGAGATTCTTCCTTGGAACATCATCACTTGGAACACTTGAGGAACTTTCTTGCCTTCTCTTACTCCAGCCGCAATCATAGGACAATCTCTCACCTTACGTCCATCCTTACCACTACCAAAGAATTTCTCGATACCAACTAGATATTTCCCATAGTGCTTTTTCCCACAAGTAGCACAAGTAGGCTTACCACCTTAAAAACCACTACTCTTCTCAAGTTTGACTATAGGATCCCTAAGTTCATCTTGAATTGAAGTGTTCTTCTTGAACCTAGGTTGGTTTTGCTCACTTAATCCACTCCTTTTAAAGTTTGAAGAAATCCTACTAAGTTTAGACTCTTCAATAGATTGAGCATACACCATTATCCTAGAAAATTTCATATCACCATGGATCATGGCCGTACGACACTGTTCTTTCACAAGGTCAGCAACACCGGTCACAAACCTACTCATATCATCCTAGGGATAGACAAGAAAGATGGAGCATAGCTAGACAACATAGTGAACTTCAAGGAATACTCCTCAACACTCATATTGCCTTGCTTGAGATTAATGAACTACTCAACCTTCACCTCCCTCCTCTAACGGGGAAAGTACTTTCCTATTAAAGCCTTCTTAAACTCCTCCCACTCTATAGGATCCGACTCAACCAGCCTATTATCTTTCCATTGAGTGTACCAAACTTGAGCAACCTCCCTCAATTGGTACGAAGCTAACTCCTCCTTCTCCCAAGAAGTTACCTCATGACACTAAACACCTTATACATACCATTAGGAACTCTTGGGGATCTTCTCCTACCTTAGAGCCAAGAAAAATAGGAGGATTCATCCTTACAAAGTCTTTCAATCTAGAGTTCATAGTCCTCTCCACAATATTCTCTCTAGGTTTAGCACCCCTATTCATATGAGTAGTCATGGCTCGGGCTAAAGCAAGTAGAGCCTCTCTAATCTACTCATTAGTCATTTCTGGGGGAATCACCGGAACCTCATTACCTTCACCTCCAATAGGGTCTTGAACACCTTGATCACCTTGAAGAACTTGCTCAACTTACTCAACTTGTGGAGGAATTTCCTCATTCACCCTTCCATCCTTAATCATTCTAGCGGCCATCCTTATAGTATTCATCTTCCTATAAACACAAAGCAAAGCATTAAGAAAGACATCATAACTTTTACTCTATGGAACAACACAAGATTGATGAAGAAAGTGAAAATCTATCGTCCTATAGCCTCTCGCCCATAGATGTGTCGCGACTCACACCGTTGAACAAGACTCTACTAGATGTGGCTTTATTAGACTTTTTGATTCGTAATACCACTTTCATAACCTATGCTTTGATACCAAGTTTTGTTACACCCCAAGAGCACACCCTAGAAGTTATGGCACTCTTGGAGTGCGGCATGGTGTACTTAATCTCTCGGAGTTCTTATAAAAGCCCTTTGAGGTCATTCATTTTATACATGTATCAAAAATAGTGCAGAATTAAAAATTTTCACACTAATAATACCTTAGAATATCTTTCATATAAAACCATAGGAAAATACTAAGTCTCAACATAATTCAATCTTATACTCAAGAATACTTGGGACACGACCCATATAATACGAATATAGAAATACTTAGTCTATAACAATACTTTGAAATAAAAGAAATCTAAAGATAGTTTTGCCCTCGAGTCAAGTGAGGACATACTTGAACTTGCTTAAAGGAACCTTGTTTCCAAGCTTTGCTTCAAGACACTTCTCATGTAACAACCCTAAAAAAATAGATATGATAAGTAACGCTTAATGTGCCAAGAATGCCTACGATTAGACCAGGGTTCCCATAGATTGATGCGTGTAGAACCAGACCTCGGAACCCTTGGTATAGCCAAGACAACTAACTTTGGGAGTTAGTTGAGCTAGTAAAGGTTGGGACCAACCAAGTAGGGCTCTCGAATACAAAGATTTACTCGAAGAAGTTTTTACCGGACTTAAAAAGAAGGAATTTTAAGTTTTGAGGGTCTAGGGGTAAAATGGTCTTTTACCAGGCTAAGGGTAATATCATAATTACCCTAAATATATATATATATATATATATATATATTTAATTATTTAATAATATGGAGGGGCAATTTTTGGAGAGAGAGCCGAATTTGAGCTCTAGGAGTGGAGTCTTGCTCCACCCGGGTTCGAACCTAGGTGGAAGCAATGATTTAACTTAATTTTATTTAAATTGATAAATTAATTTAATTAATTAATAATTATTAGCTGATTTAAGAAAAAGGAAAATCATATTTTTATTATTAATTATTTATTAATTAACATGTCTTATTTTGACTAAGTCTCAACTAGAGTCCTAATCCTAAGGAACCTCTCTCTCTCTTTCACGTTTCATCCACTTCTCCCATTTTGTTTTCTTTTTTCACGTTTTTCTGTTAACAAAGCAGCAACAAAAAATTAGAAATAACAACAAAACACTTGAAGAACTCATAAGAATTCAAACGACAAAAACAATCCATAAAAGTAAAGCAAAACGTGACATTCTCGACGGGTAAGGTGGGAATTTCTGTGTTGGATGTTGGGTTGGTGGTGATTCTGGGCAACAACTTTGTGTGTTGAACAACACCAAGAACAGGTATGGGTTTTCTTACTCTTGGTCCCTTTGCCAAGAGACCCCTAGGATTCAGTCGATTCTAATCCGAAAACTAGGATTGTTTCCCCGTTTCATGTCCCTGTCACTAGCTCCTATTGATGGTTGTAGGTTGGTATGTCTGCTGGTAGATATTAGGCATGTAATGTGTTTTTTTGTGATGAATATGTTCATGAATGTGTATTTGTAATCGTACAAATGATAACCTATGCTTTCCGAAATATGTGTTTATGTGTGTGCAATGTGTAGTTGTGACTTTGAACACGGATTGGAGTATGAAAATGACTTGTTTTATGGTTGTATTTCACGTGCACAAACTTGTATTAATCGTGATGTTCATATGAAGTATAAAGTGGCTGATTTTAGTGAAAAACTATTTTGATTCACGAAATGCCCTAAGAATTAACTCTAAATGTTAATGAAAAGAAGCTGAAAAATGTATCTCAAATTTCCAGCACATTGTTGGTTAATTTCAGCCAAGTAAAGTTCTTTAATAAGCTATGAAAAATGAAGAAAAATAAATGAGGAGAGTGGGGATTGAACCCCCAACCTCTTGAATGGATGAGAAAGTTAGGAGAAAAATAAAGGAGAAAAATAAATGAGGAGAGTGGGGATTGAACCCCCAACCTCTTGAATGGATAAGAAAGTTAGGAGAAAAATAAAGGAGAAAAATAAATGAGGAGAGTGGGGATTGAACCCCAACCTCTTGAATGGATGAGAAAGTTAGGAGAAAAATAAAGGAGAAAATTAATGTGGAGAGTGGGGATTGAACCCCCAACCTCTTGAATGGATGAGAAAGTTAGGAGAAAAATAAAGGAGAAAAATAAATGAGGAGAGTGGGGATTGAACCCCCAACCTCTTGAATGGATGAGAAAGTTAGGAGAAAAATAAAGGAGAAAAATAAATGAGGAGAGTGGGGATTGAACCCCCAACCTCTTGAATGGATGAGAAAGTTAGGAGAAAAATAAAGGAGAAAAATAAATGAGGAGAGTGGGGATTGAACCCCCAACCTCTTGAATGGATGAGAGAGTTAGGAGAAAAATAAAGGAGAAAATAAATGTGGAGAGTGGGGATTGAACCCACAACCGCTTGGATAGGTGAGAAAGTTAAGAGATAAATTAAAATAAAAATAATGAGCTTGTGGGGGATTGAACCCACAACCTCCTTAACTTAAACGAAAAAAAGAGGAGAAAAAGAAAGGAAATATTATGGGGTTGATGGGAATCGAACTAGGGTCTCCCAAATCTGAAAAATGTAATTATCAAGTTTAAAATAAGATTAAGTGTTGTCCACAGGATTCGAAATAGTATTCCCTTGCCCAAATTCTGTATTGATACATAAGTCATACGTGAATTAAATGTTCAAGAATAATGCCACCTACTTAGATCGAATTCGAGATCTTGGCATACATACAAGATGCATAAGTCTTGTATGACATAATCTTAGGAAGATATGAATCACTTAGACGTATATGAATGAAGCCTCATGGCTTGTATGTATGGACACATAAGTCTAACATACGTTTAAAAGTAAGTGATCCTAAGATGTATGTAATGAAATGATGAAACCCTAGAAGTGTTAAGTATGAGTCTAAATACACTAAATGGCCAAGTGCATTGGCATATGATGAAATGAACAATGAAATGATGAAATGAACAATGATATGATGAAATGAACAATGATATGATGAAATGAACAATGAAATGATGAAATGAACAATGAAATGATGAAATGAACAATGATATGATGAAATGAACAATGATATGATGAAATGAACAATGAAATGACGAAATGAACAATGAAATGATGAAATGAACAATGAAACGATGAAATGAGAAATGAAATGATGACACCCTATAAGGGTTAAGTAAGGGTGTGAAACACACCAAATGGCCAAGTGCATTGGCATATGATGAAATGAACATTTACGTAATAAGAGGTGAATAAGTATGAAAAGCAAAGGTGCTAATGATGATGAATGTGGTGACAACATGATATGAGGCTAATGTAAATGATGAGAGCAATCTCAAATGAGCCTAAGTAAATGTTACCAATACGTACTCACCTATCATAGTGTAAGATAATGAAGAGACCAGTCTCTATGAACACTCTAATGAGAGTATTGATCTTAACACACTCAGTACGAATGATGAGATGAGAAATCATCTAATGAGCTATGATTTCCTCATACTAGAAGCCAGCTTCCATGACGTATGAGATGAATGTAATGGAACTTTATACTAAGCACCGATAGACTAGATATGAGCGGTGATGCCTTCTTTCGGGAAGGGCGGATGTTCACGTAACTCTCATGAGATGAGACTGTACGGCTTGCCGGGTATGGGTCTCCTTATATCTCCTAGTCTTCGAACCTATACTGCCAATATAGGGATCTGGCGGGGTTAAATTCCCATGTACGCTAGCATGTTATTGGATCACTTTGGCCGGTGATTCCACCTCTTTTCGGTGTGGGGGAGACACTGGATTTCATGATGCTCACATGATCTATGTCGGTTAAAGTTAAAGTTCCCAATGAATGAATGAGGCCAACCTCAAATGATGCACATAATGAAATGAATGATACCAAAGGTGTTAGGATAGGATAATCAAAAGGTGAGTTAGATTCAAGTAATGACATTAGGTCATTCTTGGTCATTGCACAACGAACCTAATGAAAGTCTTAAACTACATCCTAGGTATAACTGGTGGTTACACTGGACTATGAACGAAATGAAATGAAGTACGTATGAATGAATGAAGCAGACTCTGTGTTTGCTAATGAAGACTCCCTAGTTGAGGTCCCATATGTTGAGCCTTCATTTCTGGGATGTCTTAATGTCAAGTCCATGATTCCAAGGTCTCATGGCATACGAATGAATGATATGAAAGAAGTTATGTGCTACATGTAAAATGTACTGTATGCTATATGATATGTGCTATGTGTAAATGTTATGTGCTGTGTGCAAATGTGAAAAGTATGATTATGTATGTTATTCTCATGGCATAACTTTCCTATTCCAAATTTGGAAAGCTCACTGACTTTCCTAATCCAAATTTGGAAATATCATTTACTTTCCTAATCCAAATTAGGAAACTTTCCTAATCTCAATTTGGCAAGTCCACTGACTTGACTTCCAAAAATCATGTTGTTAGGAAAGAGCTATTCTTTCTCATGCATGTCCTTGGTGTGTGATTGCATATACCCATACTTAGTACAAGTGTGTACTAACCCTATACAAACTCTACTATTTTAGGTGCAGGCACAGGTGGACGGTAGAGCTACAGGATCATCGCTGCAGTTATCCGGACGTTCAGCATTCATCCGGCTTTGGTAGGTCCTCATGCTTTCGAGGATGCTACTATTTTATGTTCTAGCTTAGTTTAGGAGTTGAGCTAGTGGAGTATGTTCCACTAGCGTTTCGTTCTTATTTCTTTCAGACTATGTATTGGACCATTTTGGCAATTATACAATTATGTTTAATGAACTATTCCTTTCATTTGTTTATCTCTTAATGTTTAGATGGTTGATGTTGAACGAATTACGAATGTATTAGAAATGTTTAGTAAGTAATGTTTAGAAACAAAAAGTTTCAAATTTTCCGCTAAAATTAACCTATGTAAAGTAAGAATGACGTAAGTAGGCTTGTCTGCGACCTCTGAGAGGTCAACGACGCCGGTCTCGTCTGGGGTCTAGATTCCAGTCGTGACATCTCACCTTCCACCTACACCTTTAGATATAACAAAATGTATGAAATTAGTACAATGCATATACTAAGTATGACATAATGCATAAAATCATGAGAAATAGACATTTATAAGAAACATGCTCTTTTTGATTAAAACTTCATATTAAAAGTATAAGAATCACATTTAAACACCAAACATCACAATTTGAACACATTACAAGTCATATGCAATTTATATCAATTAATAAAATCTTACAGTGAACTTCACTGTAACTCCATGTTACGCCCTGAGCTAACCCCGTGATGCGGACACGGAAACTAGAACCACAAGTGATCCCAACTTGCTTGCATGATCAAGAGCATACTAAAGATACTAAACTGATGCGGAACCTAAATCATAATTTATAATGAAAAGATGGGGAATACCCATATGCTAAAACTGATATAATATAAAGACTGATGAGTTTAATATAATGAAGTTACTAACTCAACACTAAGATGAAACTAACTATGTCTGAAATAAACCTCTAATTGACTAGAAATACTGTGGACAAGCCCCAGCTAAATCTAGAAAAATTGAAACTAAATGACTAAAAGACTGAAATGAAACTCATGACTGTTGTCCTCGGAGAATGAGGACTCACCACTGAATCTGCTGAACTGGAGATTGGGAAATCGATCTATGCGTGATCTGGATGCTGAGAACCTGAACCTACATCACGAGAAGATGTAGCGCACATATGCGTCAGTACTTGAAAGGTACTGAGCATGTAGGATAGAATAAAGATGAAATAAAACATAATTGAACAAGCACAAAAGCAAGTATAATAAGCTGAACATGATATAGTAAATTTCTGAGCTAACTGAATGCAATGACAAATTTATAACATGCTGAAACTGAATACTGAGTATACTAATAAATGGTGAATGCAAGATAGTCTGACTGAACTGTGGGAGCTACTAATAATCGATAATAAAACCACATGAGCTAAATGTGGAGTCCGATGTATACGCCCCATCGAGAGGACGCAATATACCCTGCTAGAGGTATAAAGGCATGCTGGCATGATCACTAAACTGATTCCCACATAGGGGACTTACAACCTACTTGGCTAGTAGTTCTGGGACTAATTGGGTACGCTGAACCCTTGTCCAACCCGGTATTATGCTACTCCCATTAATTTATGTAGGTAACTGATTAAGTCTCAATTTTCTGTAAATACTGGATAGCTTAAAACTGAACATGCAAACTGAGAATGCAACATTTAAACTGATAATGATGCATTAAAAACTGAGGCATGTATAACTGAATAACTGTAATATCAAACCTAGCATGTGTAATTCAAGAACTAAATAAATACAAAGCTAGGGTTCAAAAATTCGTACGATAATCCGAGTAATAACTTTAAAATTTGATTCGGAACATATATTTAATAAATTCATGAACTTCTTAAAAACCTAGGCTTAATCATGATAAGAGAATCAAGAATTTGACTGAAAACTAGGGACCCAATGGGCAAAAGGAACCCACTAGTGAAATCCCACATACATGGTGATGAAATTCACGGAAAAACACTTAGGTTTCGGGGCTGGAACTGCTGGAAACTTGTTGCGTTCTTGAACTAGCATTCTTGAGCTTTTTCTCCTCTCTTGCTTCTAGTTTTATAACTTTTGATTTGTGATTTTGACTTAGGTAAGTTCTAGTTATTTTTCTAGGCTTAAACTGACTAAAATCTGATGATTTAGGGTCAAAACGACATATCTTAGGGTTTAAACAAAGTGGGAAAAGACCAAAAGACCCCTGAGTTAGTTTCTGTCGGACCAAACGACAACCAGGATTGACGGTCCATCGTTTGATTGACCGTCCGTTGTTGGTTCCGTAGGTTGGGCCTGTTTGACAGGTCTTTGCTAAAACATGCATAACTTTTTACCCGGAGGTCTGATTTTAGAGCGGTGGATATGGAAAGCTCATTCAATTATCTACCTGTGGGTAGGTTATGGGACACCTAATTCATTTTGTGCTAAGAGTTATGACCATTTGAAGTTGACCTAACTGCAATTTCCCCTTAACTGTCTGCTAGTTCTCACCTACGGTCAGACCTACGGACCGTGGGTCCACGTATAGATCATGCTATTCATCTGTGGCTCTTATCAGAGAGTAGGTGAATGGGGTGTCGATCAACGGCCACAGACTACGGACCGTAGGTCCGTTGGTCGATCATGACTTAACCAAACTTTCCTAGGCTGAGATTTTGGGGTTTTTTGACCCCATTGACGGATGTGCAGGACGGACCGTGGGTCAGTCTACGATCCGTCGATGGCCCCGATGGTTGCACATGTAGATTTTTCTGTAAAGCTGGTTTTGGTCTGTTTTGGATACAGGGTGTTACACTCCAAGTAAAACTCACACATTACAATATAGCATCAATAACACCTACAAGACACATAATCATGAGATCCTCCTACTAAAGGTGATTCTAAGGTTCACTTGATGAGTTATGAAGTGACCGCCCATACAATCTCTTCACACACACCTAAGAGATCCTTTAGACTACCTAGGATAATATCATTTTCATTTCACCACCATAACACACACACACACACACACACACTCAAACACACACACACACACACACACACACACACACATATATATATATATATATATATATATATATATATATATATATGACATTCTCCCCCCAAAGGTTATGAAAAGACTTAAGTAATTCAAGAAGAGAACACCCATACCCCCTCTATAAGATTACCTAAATAATCCTTAAGACTTCCTAAGTTTAGATCATGTGTACTTTATCAATTACTTTCCCATCTAGAGTCATTCTTAAGACTTACCTAGGTAAGACATGAGGAGACCATTCTTATGCTCCCCCTTCACACATTAACAAGGCAACCCTTAAACTACTCTAGGTAAGTACTTATTCATTAACATGCTTTCCAACTTAAGTCATTATCTTTATTAGTTAACTTAAGAGACATTTCAACATTTAAAGACCTAGGGAGTCACTCACTAACGCCTTCAAAGCCAAATTTTGCAATGTCTAGATATCTTCCCATACCACCACTTAAGCTTCATAAAACTTCTCCAACACTAGTGGTTATCCTATATGATGAGAATAGGCAATAACCGACATAGACCATGGTATCTAAGCATGGAATCATAGTCAACCCTACTCTGATAAATGGTGTTCTACTTGCCAATGGTAGAACTAGGACACATCCCATGTAGGCACATGGATAAGGAATTTCGAGGGAGTTTATTTGTTCTCTATTCTCATATTTCAAATAGAGCTACTTTCCAAGCATACTCACTCGTTGCTAGCCGTTGTTCTCACAGAGTAGTTCCTAAAGAAGTATATGAAGAGGTTCTATATCGAGTTCACAACCAAATCATAACACCTTACCAAAGAGGTCCCCTAGGTTTGCCTTACAATGGTTCAGCGGATAACTCTATGATTTTTCTAAGCATGATTTCATGCCGTTCTATCCAATCAACCCTAAGTCCACCATTCACACAAGAGGAATACCATTATGAATTTCAACTTCAAGGATATCATAACCTTCCAACTAGGTTAAAGGTTCAACATAAAGGACCTTATTAACAATGTTCAAGGTCACATGTCAATCACACATACAAGACTTAGAAGATTTAGCATACTAAGTCAAGAGCTCATGTTCACATTCGACATGCATCAAGTAAGGGACACAAGTCTACCAAATCAAGACACACACATAATTCACATAAAGAATATCATTTTAGAAGCACATAGGCATAACCAACATCATCTATAGGTCACCCTATTAACTACTATAATATTATCAATTTAAGTATCACAAGTATCATATAATCTATCAGGAAACATCATACTTGAATATCAAGTAATTCATATAATGACTACAGTATAGTCTACTACAGACACACATTATCAACTAGAAGAACTAATGCTTTGTCTCCACATAAACACCTAAGTCATCCTGACATTCATAATATCCACATATTCAAGTTACAACATGATAAAGCCATAATACATAAAGTAATTCCGACGAGGCCACATTGATTCACAATTCATAAAGTAATGCCGACAAGGCCACATTAGTCACAAGTATAGCACATAAGCACCGCTACCATAAATGGACAATACCAAACATAATTACTATCTAAGGCCTATACTAAACAATATAGAGAAATTTAGGTCAACAAACCATTGATTCAACCTCACAACTTCAATCCATAGCCAATTTATCGAACACAATATACCAATGCTCTTACCAATAGCCATAATTTACAATTCAACCCAATAATTACAATTCATAATGAATAAAAGATAATAAAACATAAATTTATAGATTTATGGAATCCTACTAACATTTCTTTCATGATTCTATCATAATTCAATAGCAATAATCAAACTACATAAGAATTCAATAGCATTAAGACATAATCAAATCACCCACAAAGTAGTCAAATATAGGGTTGCATGAACTGCATGGGTTCATATAGTTTTTAGGATAAAATCCTCAAATTAACATCAATACAATCAATATACAATGATTCAAAATGTTTTGTGCAAGAACCCATGACTAGATATCAAAATAGGATAAGTTCATATTTGAAAGACTTTAGAAATCAATTTGAAGTTTGGCTCCTTGAAGAAAATAGATTCAAGGATGAAGAACCTTATCTAAATTGATTATAGACCGTGAATTTGATGAAGAATTGATGGAGAAGTCACCAAGAATCTTCAATCCAAGCTCTATCTTGAGTTTGGCTCCAATGGAGTTCTAGAGAGTTCTTTAGGGAATTAGGGGTCTTGATTTTTAAAAGTGAATTCATCTAAGTGTTTAAGACTTATAAATCCACTTTAAATACCCAAAACACCCTTAGGAAACCTCCCATTTAATTATTGGGACGTGGTGTGAATTTCCCAATTCACCCCTACACTTAACAGTGAACCTACAAGCAGTTGCAACCACCATCGACGGTTGCCCATCGAAGGGGCGTTGGTATCTTGACGGGCCATGATGTATGAACTTCAATGGGTTCATAGACTTGACTTTGGGAGCTTAATATCCCTAGGCTAAGTCTCACATACGCCTCCCACCTACGGGGCGTCGATCAACATACTGGGCATCGATGCCATCCGTAGGTGAGGCTGGTTTAGACAGCCTTGGCTTAAAAGTTGGGTCCTTCCTCAAGGACCCTTGGTTTGCCGTTTCCAACCCTAATATGTTTGTGTAGGAGTTTAGGACCTCTCACATAAATTTCATCCAAAATTAACACGCAAAACTCGATGAAACACACTAAGACACACAAGGTCATTTCAAGGCAAACCTTTCGAACGTCATGGACGTTTGACTTCCAAACTTCATGAAACTTTAACCACTTCCTCCTAAAATCATTATAACCCATTTTAAGGACTTCAAAATAATGAGAAATAAGTGTTAGACTCTAGTTCACCAAAGTTGTTTAGAGGTGTTACAATCTCCCCCACTTGGACAACATTTGTCCTCGAATGACACTTGCTTCTTTTAAACACTTTTTGGAGATAAGAGCTCAAGAATATCATAACATAACCATACCACACCATAAACAATATATAATTTGGAAGAACACCAATTTCACATACTTTTAGAGACTCAAAACATAACAAGTGGATAGAAACAAATCTACTACTCATTATGCAATAAGACTCACATCCTTCATTCCAAATAGCAAGAATTCCTTCTACATTCATTATCATGCTCATATACATTAATTATATACACATTACAACAATTTTAAAGAAAAGAATAATTTAGTGAAAATTCCAAAAATCTTATAGTGAACTTCTAAGGGAACATAGTGAATTATGCTCAAATTCCCAAAAATGCAACTTTTAAGTAATTGATGATGAAAGCATGATAAAATGAAAGACAACACAATATAAACTAAATTACAAAATAATCATAACTTCATGAAATGCACAAGGCAAGGAATCAATGAAATTTAATTCCAACAAGACTCCTAAACATAATGTAACATGCAACATGCTAACATTCTAACTCTGAAGCTTGAGTTGAATAGAAGAGATGAGACAACAATCAAAACTCTACTACTCACCATACTCCCCCACTTTGAAGGAACTCATAACAACTAAGAATAGAAGCTATAACTTACCAACATCATGTTCTTCATCCGGCTTTGGTCCCCTAGCCCGGAGTCCATAGAAGCGATTCTTCCTTGGAACATCATCACCCGGAACAGTTGGAGGAACTTGCTTGCCTTCTCTGCGTCTAGCGCAATCATAGGACAATCTCTCACCTTACGTCCATCCTTACCACAACCAAAGAGATTCCCGGTACCAACTAGACATTTCCCATAGTACTTTTTCCCACAAGTAGCACAAGTAGGCTTACCACCTTGAGAACCACTACCCTTCTCAAGTTTGACCTTAAGATACCTAGGGTCATCTTGAATTAAAGCCTCCTTCTTGAACCTAGGTTGGTTTTGCTCACTCAATCCACTCCTCTTCAAGTTTCTAGAAATCCTACTAAGCTTAGACTCTTCAATGGATTGAGCATACACCATTAGCCTAGAAAAGTTCATATCACCATAGAGCGTGGCCGTACGACACTCTTCCTTCACAAGGTCGGTAACATCGGTCACAAACCTACACATCTCATCCCTAGGGTTAGACACCAAGGATGGAGCATAGCTAGACAACATAGTGAACTTCAAGGAATATTCCTCAACACTCATATTGCCTGGCTTGAGATTAATGAACTCCTCAACCTTCATCTCCCTCCTCTCACGGGGAAAATAATTTCCTAAGTAAGCCTCCTTAAACTCCACCCACTCTATAGGACCCGACTCAACCATCCTATTATCATTCCATTGAGTGTAACACACTTGAGCAACCTCCCTCAATTGCTACGAATCTAACTCCTCCTTCTCCCTAGAAATTACCCCCATGACACGCAACACCTTATATACACCATCTAGGAGCTCTTGGGGATCCTCTTCTACCTTATAGCCAAGAAATATAGGAGGATTCAACCTCACAAAGTCTCTCAATCTTGAGGTCACATTGCTCTCCACAACATTCACTCTAGGTTCAACAGCCCTATTCACATGAGTAGTCATGCCTGGAGCTAAAGCAAGTAGAGCCTCTCTAATCTCCCCATTAGTCATTTCCGGGAAAATCACCGGAACCTCATTACCTTCACCTCCAATAGGGTCTTGAATACCTTGAGCACCTTGAAGAACTTGCTCAACTTACTCAACTTGAGGAGGAATTTCCTTATTCACCCTTCCCACGTCAATCCTTCTAGAGGCCGTCCTTCTAGTATTCATCTTCCTATAAACACAAAGATAAGCATTTAGAAATACACTCATAACTTCTAATCTATGGCATGACACAATATTGATGAAGAAAGTGAAAATCTATCGTCCTATAGCCTCTCGCCCATAGATGTATCGTGACTCCCACCAATGTACAAGACTCTACTAGATGTGACTGTATGAGACTTTTTGACTTTCTAAGACCGCTTTCATAACCTATGCTCTGATACCAAGTTTTGTCACACCCCAATAGCACACCCTAGAAGTTATATCATTCTCGGAGCACGACATGGTGTACTTGAGCTCTTGGAGGTCGTGTACAAGCCCTTAAAATCATTTATTGTATACATGTATGAAAATTAGTGCGGAATTAAAACTTTTCGCACGAATAATATCTCATAATATATTTCATATAAAACCATAGAAAAATACTAAGTCTCAACATTTGCCAATCTTAGACTCAAGAATACTTGGGACACGACCCATACAATACAAATATAGAAATACTTAGTCTATAACAGTACATTCAAATAAAAGAAATCTAAAGTTATGACCTCGAGTCACTTGAGGACATACTTCAACTTGCTTGAAAGAATCCTAGTTTCCAAGCTTTGCTTCAAGACACTTCTCACCTTCCACCCACACCTTTAGATAAAACAAAATATATGGAATTAGTACAATGTATGTACTGAGTAGGATATAATGCATAAAATATGAGAAACAAACATTTATAAGAAACATGCTATTTTTGATTAAAACTTCATATTAAAAGTATAATAATCACATTTAAACACTAAACATCACAATTTGAACACATTACAAGTCATATGCAATTTACATCAATAGCTTACAGTGAACTTCACTGCAACTTCAAGTAAAACTCACACATTACAATATAACATCAATAACACCTACAAGACACATAAGCATGAGATCCTCCGACCAAAGGTGATTTTAAGGTTCACTTGAGTGAGTTATGAAGCGATCGCCTATACAATTTCTTCACACACACTTAAGAGATCCTTTAGACTAGCTAGGATAAGATCATTCTTATGCCCCCCCTCACACATTAAGTAGGCAACTCTTAAACCACTCTAGGTTAGTACTTATTCATTAACATGCTCTCCAACATAAGTCATTATCTTTATTAGTTCACTTAAGAGACATTTTAACATATAAGGACATTAAATTAATGGTCTTGAAGAAGACCTAGGGACTCACTCACTAACGCCTTCAAAGCATAATCGTGCAATGTGTAGATAGCATCCCATACAACCACTTAAACATCATAGAACTTCTCCAACACTATTGGGTATCCCATATGATCAGAATAGACAATAACCAACATAGACCATGGAAGATAAGCATGGAATCCTGAGTCAACCCTACTCTGATAAAGGGTGTTCTACTTCCCAATGGTAGAACAAGGAGACATCCCATGTAGGCACATGCTTAAGGAATATCGAGGGTTTCTTTGTAATCTATTCACACATTTCAAATAGAGCTACTTCCCAAGCATACTCACTCGGTGCTAGCCTTTGTTCTCAAAGAGTAATTTAATAAAGTATGAAGAGGTTCCATATCATGTTCACAACCAAATCATAAGACCTTACCAAAGAGGTACCCTAGGGTTGCCTTACAATGGTTAAGAGGATAGCTCAATGATTTGATGATTTCATGCCATTCCAGCAAATCAACCCTAAGTCCACCATTCACACAAGAAGGACACCATTACGACTTTCAACTTCAAGGATATCATAACCCTCCAACTAGGTTGAATGTTCCACATAAAGGACCTTCTTAACAATTTTCAAGGTCACATGTCAATCACACATACAAGACTAAGAAGCTTTAGCATACTAAGTCAAGAACTCATGTTCACATTTGACATGTATCAAGTAAGGAACAAGTCTACCAAAGCAAGACACACGCATACTTCACATATAACATATCATTCTAGAAGAACATAGGCATAACAAATATCATCTATAGGTCACCCTATTAACTACTATAATATCATAAATTTAAGTATCACAAGTATCATACAATCTATCAGGAAACATCATACTTCAACATCAAGTAGTTAATATAATGACTACACTATAGTCTACAAGAGACTCGCTTCATCAACTAGAAGAACTAATGCTTTGACTTCACATAAATACATAAGTCATCATGAGATTCATACTATCCACATATTCAAGTTATAACATGATAAAGCCATAATACATATAGTAACGCCGACGAGCCCACATTGATTCACAATTCATAAAGTAATGCCGACAAGGCCTATACTACAAAAAATATTACTATCTAAGGCTATATGACACAATATAGGGAAATTTAGGTCAACATACCACTGATCCAACCTCACAACTTCAATCCATAGCCATTTAATCCAACACAATATACCAAGGCTCTTACCAATAGCCATAGTTTACAATTCAACCCAATAATAACATTACATAACGAATCAAAGATAATAAAACATGAATTTATAATTTTAGGGCATCCTGCTAACTATTCTAGCATAATTCTATTATAATTCAATACCCTAATTAAACTACATAAGAATTCAACAGCATTAATACATAATCAAATCACCCACAAAGTATTCAAATCTAGGGTTGCATGAACTGTATGGGTTCATAGAGTTTTTGGGTTAAAATCCTCAAATTAACATCAATTCAATTAATATACAATGATTCAACCATGGTTAGATATCAAAACAGGATAAGTTAATCTTTGAAAGACTTTAGAAATCAATTTGAAATTTGGCTCCTTGAAGAATAGAGATTCAAGGATGAAGAACCATACCTCCATTTATTCTAGACCACGAATTTGATGTAGAATTGATGGAGAAATCACCAAGAATCTTCAATCCGAGCTCTATATTTTTTGGCTCCAATGGAGTTCTAGAGAGTCATTTAGAAAATTTGGGCTTTGATTTTGAAAAGTGAATTCATCTAACTGTTTAAGACTTATAAACCGACTTGACATACAAAAAAAACACCCTTTGGAAACTTCCCGTTTAATTAATTGGACGTGGGGTGAATTTGCCAATTTAACCCTACACTTAACAGTGAACCTGCGAGCAGTTGCAGCCACCATCGATGGGGCGTTGGTCCCCTGACGGGACATCTTGTCTGACCGTTGATGGGTTCATAGACTTGACTTTGGGAGATTAAGCTTCATAGGGTAATACTCACTACCACTACCACCTATAGTGCCTCGATCAGCCTACTGGGTGTCGATGCCATCCGTAGGTGAGGTTGGTTTGGTTAACCTTGGCTCACAAGTTGGGTCCTTCCTCAAGGACCCTTAGTTTGTCCATGGGGAATTTTGCCCGGATGTTCCAACCTGAATATGTTCGTATACGAGTTAGGACCTCTCACATTAATTTCAACCAAAACTAAAATGCATAACTCGATGAAACAAACTAAGGCAGACAAGGTTGTTTCAAGGCAAACCTTTCAAACGTCATGGACATTCTTGGACGTTTGACCTCCAAACTTCATGAAACTTTAACCAGGGCCTCCTAACCTCATTATAACCCATTTAAGGACTTCAAAACATCAAAACACAAGCTTTAGGCTCTAGTTTCACCTAAGTCATTTTAGAGGTGTTACAAATACACACCTAAGTGATCCTCAATATTACCCATTATAGGCTTACTTCGTTTGGGTAACAAGTCCACATTCTATAACTAGACACTAGAAAAACATGCTTGCATTTAAGGACTTCACATAATTTCCCTTCTCCTAGGCAACCCCCAAGTTACACATAGTGCAATGTGAGAGTAGCATCCCATACTACTCCTCCCACCAAGTGCTCCTTGAAGATTCCCTTAGATTATACGCACCACATTCATCATTCATGACTTCATCATACAAGACATAACCTTCACATGATTTCTTAACATTACACACTTAGTCACATAACTTCATCTATATCACATAATGAACCATTCATACATTACATATAAAGACACACCAAGACTCCCATTTCAAGTGCCTACTCGTGCAATGGATAGATAGCGTCCCATACCACCACCTACCCTAAATATTACACTCTTTAGGAGACTTAGTTCATCACATTCTCTTGTGGGGGATAGATTTAACCGACACAGACCATGAGAGCTAGAAATGGAATCCCAATATTATCCCCTACCGGATAAAGGATCTGCACTTAACTGAGGTAGGGTCGCTCTTGAGCCTTTACATGGATTTTACATTAGCTACTCCTATACGACGGCATAGCTAAGTGATAACAAGGTTTCTTCTAAGTAACACATTCTCTACTAACGAGGAGTACTCATCTTAAGAGGTACATTGAGTACAACATCTCAACTCACGAAGTGTAGCAACCCCTTCTTCAAATCCTCTCGATGCAAAGATAACTCTCCCACGGAGTCTTAAACATTAATTAACTTATAGGTTAATGATAGCTAATTAGCACCACATCTCAACTCATGAAGGGTACTTATCCATAGAGGTTACTTTTTGAACACCACATCTCAACTCATGAAGGGTGTTCAACCTCCAACCTATCTTAGAAAGCTCTTGGGAATAGTGAGGTTGCTACTAAACACTTCATCTCAACTCACGAACAGTGTCCACCCCAAAACTCCACTGCCTCTTACTATAGGAATAGTAGGTATGGTCTAGACACTTCATCTCTACTCACGAAGTGTATCGACCCTAAAACTCCCCATTCATATTCATTAACTTCATTAATTCATTCAAAGGGTGTGTGTGTGAGTACATATGAGCACACCTTTCACATAATCACCATTTTATAACATTGACTTCTAAAATGCTCATACACTACACCATTTTAGGTCTACGGCCACACTAAATCTGAGCAACGCTTGAAAAGTGTTGCCTAAAATATTTTTGGGAACACTTTTAAAATGTAGCCTAAATTTTTAACTTTTGGGAACGATAATATTGGCAACACTTGTAAAATGTACTCTTTAATGGTATTTATTACACTTTATAAGCGTTGTCATAATATGAAATAAATGACAACAATTATTTATATCTATGACCACACTTTTAAAGTGTCCTATTTTTATAATAGTAAAAACAACACATTATAAGTGTGGCCTAAAATTTTCACTAAAATATTATATTCCCTCCAATATTTTTAACTCTCCCTCCCATATTTATTGGCTAAAAAAATAATTAATAACTCTCTTTCTCTGGAGAACGCTCATAAAGTGTTGCCAAGTATCTATTTCCCTCAATTTCTAGAAAAGTAAAACCTAAATTTCATTGTCTAAAGTATTTTTCTCCATCGCTTCAGCTAAGTCAATTCCTAAGTTCTCATCTCTTCAGTGATTACACGATTCATGAACTAGAAATTTCGTTCATGCTAACCAATGTCTGTTTGTTTGGTTGAAAAATGTGTTGGGTTTTTTATTTTTCAAGGGGAATTGAAAGGAAACAAAGTTTCTTCCCGCCATATAAGGAAGAGGTGGTGTGTGGGTTATCGTCAGAAGTGGTGGTGTGTGGATTATCGGCATGAGCGGAGATTTCGTTGAGAAGTGGGTCATCCATTACTAGTTTTCTTCGGAGAAAGAATATCTCGCTTCATCAACTAAGTTTCAGGTAGGGTTTCGGTTTTCTCGCAAGTATGAGAAATTCTTGATTTTTTTGTAGGTTCACATCCTCCTGTGATAGTGTATGTGTGTGTGAAAGAGGAATTGTTCTCAGTGTGAATTTCTGTGGAGAATTTGAACATCGAGTTAAATATCTTTCAATTTTTTTGATATATTTTTATAAAATTATATATGATTTTTTAAGTAATTCCTACTTCGACTTGTTTCCAGTTTTGTAAAATTGAAGTTCAAATTATTAATCAATATTATCAATTCTTGTTCTAGTTGTTTGTATGTATTATAATTGAATCAAAACATCAAATGTCTATCGCTTCTGCCTAATGCATTTGCCCTGTAAATTCCTTTTGTACTGACCCTACATCAACCAGTTTAGAGATTCAAAGTGTTCATTTGGCTGATTTGTAATTGAAATGAATATAATTTACGGATCAAGTATCTTCTACGCCAAGGCTTGAATTGCTTTGAGCAAGAGCTTTGTGAAGCTTGTTTCTTGCTATGACAAAAAAATGGGCTACAGGTAAATCCTTCTCTTTAAATTTAGAGTTATTGTAGACCCATCTTTTAGCATTTTCCTTTACAAGAACTGTGTTATACAACACTTAAAGTGTTTGTGGTCTCCTGCTAATGTTTTTACTAGCTGTGATTACAGCACACGAGTGGTGGACCTGGTTAAGCACATCGCATCGGTCCACTAAAGTGGCAGTTCCGAGTATGACAATGTGTTACTAAGCATATATATAGAAGAGGAAAAAAGTAGTTTAGAATAAAGTAAAATGAGAAGTTGTACAAACAGTTTGAAGGTGGCTGTCTGTTTACTATTGTATTTTCGTTTGGGGTCTCTTGTTGTTATAAAGGACTTGTAAGGCGTCGTTTGGAGCCTTCAAAAAGGCAATTATAAAGTGGTACGACGGGGTTACAGCGTGGTTCTTGATGAAAGTGATATTGAAAAAAATAGAATATAATTAAAGTTTTTGCCTTCACTTTCTGTTTTACTACCTACGAATTTACAATGGGAGGAATGATTCCACCTTACAAAGGAAAAGAGCAAGAAAACAAAGTGCTCATGTTGAAAGAAATTAGGGAGGGAGATCTGATGATTCTTTTAAATGAACTTTGCTAGTTGTTATAGGTTTTTTGTGACTTTGTCTTTCGATGGTTTGATTGTTTCTTCTTTTTCATGGTTTAGGAGTAATTATTATTGTTTGTTTGAAATGAGAGAAGAACAGTCAGAAAATTGAATCGTGTTTATGGTTAGGAATCTTTTGATACACCTATGCAATCATATCTATAGACATGTTGGCTACTCCAGTGAACTGAAAATCATTTTCTTATTACTGCTCATTTATGTCGTTAGTGATGATTTCACTTGGTATATTGTTAGCGAGTTTCTTGATTATAGTAGGTTAATTCTTTTAGTATTTTAAGGAATTCAACAATTTCTCATGTTGCTTAAAGTTGCGGTATAATTCAGTTTATTGTGCTTTTGAGATGGACTTCTTGTGAATGTCGTAATGCAATCTGAAAATAAAAAATAATCTTGCAACTGAATATTTTTTTTAATTCCCTTTGAAGATTGATTTAGTTGAGAAGTTGTTGCTCTAAAAATATATTTTTTTGCTGCTCTAACTGATTATTTATTTGAAAAGTTTAGATTGTTTGTTCTATTTGAAGTGAATCAGGTTGTGGAAACAAATGGTTTTACTGAGACTTCGTAGAAAGGTTTCTAAGTCCAGTTTTTTTGTGTGCTCCTTGAATCTATGTAAATGTTTCTTCTCCTGTAACTTATATATTTTGATCATAATTGTAAGTTGTTTGCTAGATAAATGACATTATTCAAGCTACCATAAACTAAAAGTTTAAGATAAAGCTACTAAGTCGATTTCAACCATTGCCAAGAGGTTTCCACTAAAACTCAATTGCATCAGGATCTCGACAGCAAGTATTTATAGCTATGGAATAACCTGAATAAGAAGCATCTCTAATTACAGGAAGTTCATTTTCCAATGACTTGAAAGCAATGCCCCTTCCTCTATTTGAATCAGTTCTCACTGGCACTTGTCCTAACATTTTTGAAGTGTTATTTTTTTTCCAGGTAAAACTTCAGCTGTTTTGAAGATGTCTCGAGTGAGTAAAACTCACTATTCACGAAATCAATGTGGTGACTGGCATCTTAGGACCGGATCATCCCTCAACATGTTCGGGACCACCTCCCACTTGTTCATACGCTCATCGAAGAATTCTCCACATGTAATCTCTTCGTTGCCATTCTCTCCTCCCCGGATCACGTAGAATTTCTTGTCCATCTAACATCGTGAACAAAGCTTCCTCTTCCTCTTTGTGGGTTCTTCTGTTTACACCTAAAGCTTGAGATAGTAAATACATATAATGCAGAATGTTATCAGCTAGCAGGTATGAGTAATCTATTTTTCAGTTACACTTTCTAGTGTTTATTGTGTTGGTAGGCTGTTGGATGTTATGCTAGGTAAGAGATAAGAGGAAAATCAATGTTATCAGATAGTGGACTTATTTGTTTCCTGTTATTATCAGGTAGTGGACATTTTAGGTAGAACTGTGAGCTCTCTGTAGTATTTCTGGTACAATTATCAAACTACTTGGTATTGTCAAGTTGGTTCTATGTTGTTATTGATATTAAGCTGGAAAGATGTATTGGTTATCATTGTTTCTTGTAGGCCTCTCTTATTGTTGTTGATGGTTGAATGTCCTTTGATTATGATAAAGTATTTTTGCATTTCAGAACCTTTTTGGCTTATCTATATCTGAAGGTTACATTGCTACTTACTCGGAGACGAAAAAGGTATCATTTACCATCAAGTGAACCTATAGCCTTATTGGAAGTATCCAATTGCCTGAAACACTGAATTGGCTTTTTTGTCTGTGATAGCAGCCTTGCTTATAACTTTTTTAATCTTTACTACAACCTCAGTGTGACATAATCTTTCCATGTTGCATCCTCTACTGACATCTGATCCCATTGAACAAGTATATGTGGAATGTTTCTGTTTCCTCTCTTGATCATTCTTATTTCTAGAATCTCTTTAGGCTGCACATAATTTGGAGAAGATACATTTACTGTTAAATGATGATTAAAGTGGGTAGGTACTGCATAACACGACTTCAGTTGTGACATATGAAAAGTGTGGTGGACAGCCATATGAGGAGGAAGTGATAACTTATAGGCAACAGGTCAAACGTTCTGCAGAATTTGACCATAATACATAGCTGACAATTTAGAAACAATCTGGTTGGGGATGGTGAGCTATCTATATGGTTGAATCTTCAGATACATCTATTCTCCTTCTTCAAAGTGTCTATCAGTCCTCTGTAAATTAACCATAGATAATATTATCTGTTGATCTCTAGAGATGTGAAATTTGAGTAATTCAATCTTGAATCATCTTACAACATTCTCTGTCAATAGAGGATACAACATGGGAAGATTATGTCACACTGAGGCTTTAAACTAGAAGGTGTGTCGTTCACATTCTAAGATGACATGGAAATACTCTTTAAATGTTTTTGATTATTTGGTTGTTTTGTATGTCGTTTTTGTTATTTATCGTCACTCGTCTGTGAAATTGATAGAGGTAGGACAAGTTATAAAGTTGTTTGTGGGCATGTTCTTTACGTGGTGTGCCGTTCACATGCTAAGATGGTTTAGGTAGCCAAACTGAAGCTAAAATCCAAATGGTTGTATTTTGAGGAACTGAATATCTTAAAAGTTGATAAAGACTTCTGTATGACAATTATTGTTAAATCTTTTTTCTCCTGGAATTGATTTCTTTTTTACTAATGAGTGGATATTATTAGTTTTCATACTCTCCAGACCACAAAGGACCTTTTGAATGGTAATGTTGGAATCTGGAAATCTGGAAAAGTTGGAATCGGAAAATCTGAAAATTTGAAATTTGAAATTTGGAATCTGGAAATCTGGAATCTGGAAATCTTTAATTTGGAATCTGGAAATCTGGAATCTGGAATCTAGAAATCTGAAATCTGGAAATTTGGAAATATTGAATTTGGAAATCAATCAGGTTTTGAAATAAAGATGAATATTGAGGATGTATAGTTGTTGTTTTATTAAGGTTCCATGCTTATCTTTAACATCTAGGATTCATATTATAGTTAAACGTCTACTTTTGATGTCTTTTTCAAATCAAATCAACTAGCAGCTGACTCATCTTTAACATCTATTTTTGTTGCAATTTGATTTGTCGTAAATTCTAAATGTGTAGGGAAACGGAGGTGATCAAATTTGAAGGGTCGCTACAAGTAAATTTTATCTCATTGAAGTGGGCTATGAAGAGATTTTGAACTATTGTAATATTACTTTTTGAACAATTATGCGCGTATTTTGAATATTGTTGTATAGGTATGTGTAAGTACACAAGACGTACAATATTTTGAGGTTTATTGCAAATCTATGTATTTGAATTAATTATGAGCCAATTTAATGCGTGAGGTTATTTATTGTAAAATAATATTGGTGGTTTTTAATTAGAAATTGTGGCATATATTTTATAGCCAAAATGATATGACCACACTTAAAAGTGTAGCCTTAGGACTGTAAATTGTGGTAATCACATGGGCAAGGACTACACTTCAAAGTATTATCATACATTAGATAGAAAAGGCAACACTTTAAATTTGTTGTCATACATTAGATAGAAAAGGCCACACTTACGAATTGTGGCCAATAAGAAAGCTAAGGCAACACTTAAAAGTGTAGTTGTATGAGATATAAATGTTGCTATTGAGGTATATAAAAGCGTGGCCATTTTACCTTTTAGGCTACGCTTGTAAGCGTAGCTGATAAGGCAACACTTGAAAAGTGTTGCCTAAAATCTAAGGTAACGCTTCATTTGGGCACCCCTGGAAAAGTGTTGCCTAAAGTCCAAAAGTGTAGCCTTTTATCTAAGGCCACACTTTTTGCTAGTTTAGGCTACACTTTACTAGGGTGGCCGGAGCCCTAAAATGGTGTAGTGATAACTTCATTCATCATTTTTCATACACTAGTATTCTTCACATATACACATACTTCAATTAACATAATCTCTACAATACATACTATTCAAGCTTCATAAAGAATATCAACATGAACATCCTCATTTTCACGTTACTTCACATACCAAGACTTCAAAGCCATACTTACAATACACACATTCATACATATAACCATATATTTCACATAAACAACCCCACAAAAGGTGGACCATACCACTCAAGATCATTTCATCATAAGAACTAAACAATATAACTAACTTATTATCCATCCAAGCTTTCACCACCTATTCTAAATTTCTCCAATAATTCATCATAAAATAGCCCTTAAGGCTGTATCTAATCACAATATAATCATAAAGAAAACCATAGTTCTAACATTATGTAATCATGCTCATTAAACCCATTTCATAAGCTAAAAGTTGGAAATATGCACAAGCATGGGTTAATTGGGGTTTTGACATTAAAATCATCAACTCATACTAATATTAACATATTTGAAGTATTAAAACATTTTCATGTTAAGACCCATGATTAAATTCAAAGATAGAAGAAATTAGAGTTTGAAAACCCTTTCAAAATCTCTTTGAAGTGACTCCTTGAATTAAACAAAGTTCAAGGATGAACTACCATACCTCAATATGAAGAAACCCATGTATTTGGTGAAGAAACTTGAAGAACTTGGTCTTCTTCCTTTGAGCTTGAAGCTTCTTCAATGGAGGATTTTTGGAGAATGGTTTTGGAGAGCTTTTGATTTGAACTACAGGGTTTGATTTGGTGGGGGAAATGGGGTTTAAAGTGACCTAAAACCATCCACAAATAATCCCCAATGTTCCCAAAAGAGCCCTACACCAATTGGACCCTTTTCCAAAGTCTAACTTGAATTAAAAACAATGCCACCAAATCAAGAAAGTTGCTGCGCGTCGCGGAGGCAGCTTCTAATTTTTCCTCTCAACATTTTTGAGGCAGTGAATCTCATGCCACTCGCGTAACACACAAGAAGCTTCAGCTCCAGGAGCGCGACGCGAGGTAGCCTGCATATGTTGGCCCTGCACGCTGCCTTTGGCAGCTTCCTTGTCCAACGTTTGGGTCGTCCTAGATGAGATGTACTCCAACATTTTGACCCTTGGTATGTCCCTAAAGGTACTAGGGTCATACCCACTGGTTTTAGACACCAAAAAACACCTAAGAATATGCACAACAAACAAGGACCCACTAGCACTCACACAAGGCTAGTTTACGAACGTCTTGGTCGTTCCTTGATCTTTGACTTCCAAACTTCACCAACTGACTTCTAATGCTAAAATACATCATTTTAACTCATTATTAACTTATGTAACACATATGAATCTTTAATTTGACCTATTTCATTTTAATGGTCGTAAAAGTCTCCCCCACTTGGAAAACATTCGTCCTAGAATGACACTAAACACTTCCAAGGACTTCAAGGACACAACTAGCAGCTCACAACACATATAATCAAGGACATAAAAGTCATAGTCAATGCACCAAAATTACAAGGAACACCGACTTCATATCATTAAGCATTTTAAGCAACATAAGCAGATTTGGAACAAATTCCACAATTCAAAGCACACACTTACTTCATCATTTCCATTTCATTTATGGAGGAACTAACTTCTCCAACCTTAGACATGCTCATCACATAATCATTAATCTCAACATGAAATAACTTTCAAATCACACATGGACACATAAACATAACAACTCTTGAAGCAATTAAGCAAATATCATTAGTTATACATTGACATAAGAAATATGGATTAACTACCAATTTATTCATGAAACTATGATATAATCAAGAGCATGCAAAAAATAATATAATCAATGATACTCATAACATAAGGAGACATGCAACTCATACTCATATGCAAGACTCCAAAACATAACCAAACTATTAAGGATTTTTGTCTCAAGCTTGAGTAATAATAAAAAGAAAAGATAAGGATATCAACTACCTTAATACTCGACTTACTCTCCCCAACTTAGGGTAAACCTATCTAAAACAAATCAAAACTACCATAAGGAACTTATGACTTGCCAAGGCCTTTATTTTGGAATATCTCTTTAGCTCATTCTCATCAATTCTAGCTAAAACCCTTACCAAGCATCATCAAGGTCTCATACTTCAAAAATCCCACTATACCTCTCATAAGGTGGAAACTCATACAAACCTTTACTTATGAACATCAATGCTAACCATCAACCTCACTAGTCAAGCATAACACCCTCATCATAGGATTCAATCTTAGACACACTCTCTTAAACATCACCTCATTAAACTCTTAGGCATCACATAACTCAAAATCATGGAATAAACTCCCTCTTTCCCTTTCCACCCATTAAGGTAGATTCATTTCCGAACAAAAAACCTTCCTATATAGATTCCACCATTTACTAGTATAACCTCACAAAAGCGGCAACCCTCAACTCTTACAAGATTATCACATTCCTTCAACACTCCTCAAATTTACACCTTAATTTCTACTACCATTGCTCACAACTTACAAGATAACTCATTGTCCCCAAAGGGCTTCATTCAACCATTTTAACTCTCATCATGCTAGAACTATAGCACATTATGATTTGCAATCATAATACCTTTAATTCATAGATCACACATAGCCATATATGGCATTACACCACAATCTTCCAAATTTACCTTTACTACTACTCATCAAGTCACAAAACCACATAAGCATAAAAAGTCACATTTTTCTCCCTCTTTCCATTTAATATCACCCCGTCCAAGCAATCAAACTAGAAGATTACCGGACAAGGGAAACAAGAGAGAGATCATATGGACTTACGCTCTATGGCACGACATGAGAGTAACGAAAAAAAGTGAAACTTCTATCGCCTTATAGTCTCCCTATCATGGATGTGTCGCGACTCACATCGATGAACAAGACTCTACTAGATGTGGCTTGTGAGACTTTGGAACCTAAACTATTTCCAAAAACCTTATGCTGTGATACCAAGTTTGTTACGACCCAAAAGTACACCCTAGAACAAGGCAGAACTCTAGAGTCGTCACAAGGCGTAATTAACCCTTCGAGGTCTTTTACAAGCCTCTTAATGATCGTTCATTACATAAGATATGAAAAGTAGTGTTGAATTAAAACTTTTCACAAGAATAATAATAATAAAATATTTTATAAATAGTAAGATCAAGTCTCGTCGTCACAAGCCAACTTAAAGACACAACTTAAATATCTTAGGATCACGACCCTTTACATTGAAAGGAAATAAATAATAAGTCTTATACAAGTCTTAATGAAAACTAGAGAAACATAGACTATGTCCTCGAATATATGAGGACATACTGAGTCTTGACAGAGTAAATTTCCCAAGCTTTCCTTCTAAACTTCCACTTGCTTCCAACCTATACTTATAGAGTATAGAAAAGTATGGGGTTAGTACAAACATTCTTCTAAGAATGACATTATGGAAAAACATGCAAAAGAGGACATTCTAGTTGAAATAGGCTTTCATGCTAATTAAGTAAAATCTTCATTAATATAAAAGTAAAATAACATGTAAATCATCATTTAGCACATAGAGTAGAACTTCCATAATTTTAACACAAAGATGCACATTACAGTGAACTCAAGAAGCCCTTACAGTGACTCATTTTCCTTGAACTTATAGTGAACTCATTTCTTTTGATGTTTCCCTAACCAAGGTTATCCTAAGACTCACTAAGGTAATACATGAAGTAACCACCCGTACAATCACTTCAATACAAACCTAACACATTATAGGCTTACTTCGTTTGGGTAACAAGTCCACATTCTATAACTAGACATTAGAGAAACATGCTTGAATTAAAGGACTTTACATACATTCCCTTCTCCAAGGCAACCCCCAAGTTACACAATGCAATGTGAGAGTATCATCCCATACTACTACTCCCACCAAGTGCTCCTTGAAGATACCCTTACATTAGGCACACCACATTCATCATTCATAACTTCATCATACAAGACATAACCCTAACATGCTTTCTTAATATTAGACACTAAGTTACATAGCTTCATCTACATCACATAATGACCCATTCATACATTACATATAAAGACACACAAAGACTCCCATTTCAAGTGCCTACTCATGCAATGGATAGATAACATCCCATACAACCAACTACCCTAAGTTGTACACTCTTTAGGAGACTTAGTTCATTACATTCTTTTGTGGGGGATAGCTTTAACCGACACAGACCACGAGAGCTAGACATGGAATCCCGGTATTATCCCCTACCGGATGAGGTATCCCCACTTGCCTAAGGTAGGGTCCTTCTTGAGCCTTTACATGGATTTTCCATTAACTACTCCTATGCGTGCGCATAGTTAAGGGATAATGAGACTGATTCTAAGTAACTCATTATCTACTAACGAGGAGTACTCATATCAAGAGGTATATTAGGTACAACATCTCAACTCAAGAAGTGTAGCAACCCCTTCTTTAAATCCACTCGGTGCTAAACCTGACTCCCACATAGAGTCTTAAACATTAATTAACTTATAGGTTAAGGGATAGATAATTAGCATCACATCTCAACTCATGATGGGTAGTTATCCCTAGAGGTTACTTTTTGAACACCACATCTCAACTCACGAAGGGTGTTCAACCTCCAACCTATCTTAGAAAGTTCTTGGCAATAGTGAGGTTGCTACTAAACACTTCATCTCAACTCACGAAGAGTGTCCACCCCAAAACTCCACTGCCTCTTACTATAGGAATAGTAGGTATGGTCTAGACACTTTATCGCTACTCACGAAGAGTGTCAACCCTAAAAATCCCCATTCACATTCATCAACTTCATTCATTCATTCAAAGGGTGTGTGTGAGTACATGTGAGCACACCTTTTACATAATTACCATTTTCATAAAATTGATTTCTAACATGCTTACAACTTCATTCATCATGTTTCACACACTAGCATGCTTCACATATACAAATACTTCATTTAACATAATCTCTACAATACATACAATTCAGGCTACATAGAGCACATCGACATGAACATCCTAATTTTCACTTTACTTCACCTACCAAGCCTTCAAAGAAATTCCCACAATACACACATTCATACAAGTAACCATATATTTCACACCAAAGGTGGACCATACCACTTAAGAGCATTTCATCATAAGAACTAAACAATATAACCAACTTACAACCCATCCAAGATTTCACTACGTATTCTCGATTTCTCCAATAATTAATCAGCAAATAGCCTTTAAGGCAGTAACTAAAGACAATATAATCATAAAGAAAACCATAGTTGTCATATTATCTAATAAGTCTCATTAAACCCATTTCATCAGGTAAAAGTTGGAAATATGCATAAGCATGGGTTCATTGGGATTTTGACATTAAATCATCAACTAATACTAAAAACAACATATTTGAACCATTAAAACGCTTCCATGTTAAGACCCGTGCTTAGAGTAAAAGATAGAAGAAGTTAGAGTTTGAAAACCCTTTTGAAATATCTTTGGAGAGACTCCTTGAATGAAATAATGTTCAAGGATGGACTACTATATCTCACTATGAAGAAACCCACAAATTTGGTGAAGAAACATGAAGAACTTGGTCTTCTTCCTTGGAGCTTGAAGCTTCTTCAATGGAGGATTTTTGGAGAAGGGTTTTGGAGATCTTTTGATTTGAACTAGAGGGTTTGATTTGGTGGGGGGAATGGGTTTAAAGTGACCTAAACCCGTCCACCAAAGTTCCCAAAAGAAACCTTCACCAATTGGACCCTTTTCCAAAGTCTAATTTGACTTAAAATGACGCGACAAAATCTGCGAAGTGGCTGTGCGTCACGGAGGCAACTTCTGATTTTAGCTCTCAACATTTTTGAGGTAGTGAACCTCGTGCCACTCGCGTGATGCACAGGCTGCTTCCGTGCCAGGCGCGCGACGTGAGGTGGGCTCCATTTGTTTGCCCTACACGCTGCCTTTGGCAGCCTCCTTGTCCAACTTTTGGGTCGTCCTTAGGGACCCTTAGGTTGGTCCCCGCGGAGTCGTGTTTTAACGTTTTGACCCTTTATATGTCCCTCAAGGTACTAGGGTCATCCCCACTGGTTTTAGACACCAAAAAACACCTAAAAACATGCACATTAAACAAGGACACACTACACTATAAGAAAACTGTGAATTACATATGGATTTTCCTAGAGATTAGTATGAAAATTTGTAGAAAAATAAGTTCCCTATGGATTTTCATACAGATCCCCAGAAAAATCCCCATGTAATTTACATTTTTCTTATAGTGGTAGCACTCACACAAGGATAGTTTCGAAAAGTCTTTTTCGTTTAGTGATGTTTGACTTTCAAACTTCACAAACTGACTTCTAGTGCTAACCTACATCATTTTAACTTATTATTAACTTATGGAACACATGCGAAGCTCTAGTTTTACCTATTTTATTTTGAGGTTCATAACATTACCACATTTGAAGTGTGATCTGTCCATCCTTCGAAGAAGATGACTCTTTGGGACAACATTCAAATCTTAAGGCGTCTGGGGAGACACAATTCATTAAACTTACCTACGATTCAAAAAGTTGATGCTCTAATTCCAACTCGTGGCTTGCCTAACAATGTATTGCTGCAGTGTTTTTACCAATGTTTTGATTTGGTAAACACTTCTGACCAACATTCTCTAGGAGGTTTTGTGTAGCAACCTTATGTGATAGCAGCTCAGCTCTTGGATGGCATGACCACATACAATCGGGCTTGGTAAACCAGCGAAGATCGGGTCTCCTCTTTCATGTTTAAATTTAGGAAGGAGCAGATTGAGAAAGACCAAGAAAGAGACCAAAACATGGCCAAGATCATGACATAACTTGACATTTTATCCAAATATGTTATGGGAGATGGTGCTCAAAGTGTCAATGTTGTGTGTGTCAGGTATGTTAATCCTGATAAGGTCAAGTTTGAGGCTTTGTACAACAAAGTGGTGCATTTCCTAGAAAACAAAGGTGGTGGTTATCGTCCAAACTAATCGAGGCATGGTCTTAAATAAGGTTGGAACAAAGATGAAGTTTAGAATGATCTTTATAGACATGGAGATGGAAATGCCAATCGGAAGGATGGGGAGATGAATGGGAATGTGCCTCCCCACTAGCATCAAAAGCCAAATATTATTAAAGTCTCTTGTCAGAGGATATGCATTATCGTATCCTGAACAAGGTTAAGGGGTCGGACAAGATATTAAAAGAAATCAAATAAGATATGTCGACCCTTAGATAGATGGTTACCTCCCATTCCGTCTCCATCAATGAGTTGGATACCCAAATGGGTCATATTTCGTATAATTTGAAAATGAGACAACAAGGGGGTTGCCTAGTAATACTATGGGTAACCCAAAGAATAAGGTTTGCGCCTGGAATTGCATTGTTCCATGACATCAACGAAGGCACTTTTTGGGAGGTAACCCAAGGTTTTATTCACTTTATTTTTTATTTGAAATAATGGTATGTTGATTGTGCAGGTCAAAGTGTGAAATTTGTTTGAGAAGTGCAGGTTGGCGAGCTAAAAGTCTAGTCGGCGACTCACCATAAAAGGTTGTCCAGCCCGAATTTAACCGTCGTTGGACTCAATACATTTTTAAAGTGAAGTTTGTAAAACTGAGAGAGCATAAAAGGAAATTGGCAAATATCTTACTAGGTAGGCGTTATGACATTGTCCGCCGTTTGGACCCCCAATATCCTTGAAGGTCCTGTAAAACTTAGTGAGGTAAGTGCCCACTCAGTGTGTCACCAAGTGGGTCAGAGAGATAGACTTATGTCGCAGAATGATTAAACTTTAAAACTCTTTCATTTTCCCTCAGTTTTTAACTTCCTACACTCACACCCGTACAATATTTTCCACATTTTCGTGGTTTTATCATAAATTTGGCCGTTGTATTTATGTTTGGAGTCGTATACTATTGTCGTCTAGCATTTCAACTTATCTAATCGGCATCTAAGGTTGGTTTTCCGAACCCCGAGTTCATTTTTAGCAATTTGTACTCTGATGCAATGATTTTCATCTTATAAATGTATGTTGGGCCTCTCTATCATAATTGTATATGTGTGTGCTTGTTTTAATTTGAATATCTTGCACATGATGCCTTCATTGTCAAATTCCCAAGTTTTTCATGCTTTAAAATTGGCTAAAATTTTTAGGTTGTTCTTGCATATTGTTTGGTCTCATAGGGTGAAGTCTACTTAACTCGCATTTGTGCAAAATTCCATAATTTACCCAATGATTGATCGATTGACATAATTCCTAAGGGAAAAAGTCATCAAATGAATTTTTTTTGCCAAACCGGAAGAATTCTAAGTATCCTTGGGCACGTATGTAGTGGGTCCTAGTTTAATTAAATAAGTGTTTGTTTTGATTTTTTTTCCAGGGGATGTGGGGTTGAATTTGGGAAATTTGGTTTAAAGTAGGCATGTTGGGTCATTTGGTGAGCTGGGTATAGCTCGCCGAATAACTTGGCGATTTCTTGAATAACCCCTTATCGCCTTTAATTTATTGGTTAATATTGATAGTCATCAGCGACTCTCCGAAAGTCCATCTTGATAGCCCTTTGTTTGCACCCATGAACTTTAAAAGCACTGTAACGTTTGGCAGGCTAATCCTTGTTGGCCAAATGTTTTAAGTAATTTCTCGAAAGGCCCTTCCTTCGCTGAAATTGTTTTTTTCTGAGTATCTTTTAAGTTAATCCATTCGGAGAGCCCGATTTGTCTCGTTAAAGAGATTAGGCGACTCGCCGAGTGGTTCAACGAGTCTGTCTACAACTACTCTTTTTGATTTTGCTTGAATTGTTTATAACTCATTTTGATGCTTTTGCAGATATGGCAAGGATTAACCTTGACATGTCGCCCTGTAAAAACGTATGGGGTATTACTATAAATGAAGGAGGAGTCAACCTCCTAAAAAGGGAATACAAGAGCCTCTAAAGAGAGGCAAAGGCAAAGGAAAATGGATTGTATCTGAGGCTCGGTAGCACAACACCAATAGTGTGGGATCAAATCCCGCATTCTCTGAGCTGGAGGATGATCGTTTCTAACAGCTTCGACCGGCTAGGATATGTACTAGATCTCACTTTGAATCAGCTAGAGTCCCTTCTGTTTCCAACCTAGCAGATTCAATTCCCTATTCAGCACCTCCCGTAGCTCCAGTGCCACAAGTTGTCCCTCCTCCTAGGCTACTTAATAGACTAAAAGCTGATGGATTGTGAACTATCCCTGAGGATAAATTTTTAGCTACAGAGGGACTTTAGGCCAAATATTGTGGGTTAGGGACACACTTCATTACAACAGATTTGAAGAGTTCACCAAGCCCCTAGGCCCCTACATTCCTACATGGAACCGAGAATTCTACTCTCAATATGGTGAGTTGGTTCCTAAAAGCAAGAAAAAGGCCATTGAGTCTAGACCGGTTAAGTTGGTCATGGTACAGGGAAAGGAAGTTGAGCACAATATAGAGTACATTACTACAATACTTGGCAGGGGTCTAGGCGCTACATAGGTATATAAGGTCTTGACTACTTACCACGACCCACCGATGTCCCCTAGACGTAACACAACATATTTGACTCCAAAGGGGTTACATACAAGCTTTTAGCATAATTATACACATGAAGCTATAGAGATAATGAGATAAATTTTTTTTACAATTGAAGTCAAACTTCTTTTTATAAACGAAAATAGGAAACTAGACTTGTCTCAGTCAGCATCTTGTACAAAAAATGATTACAAATAGGGGCATAAGCCCTTTATATCAAAATAATCTCAACATAGGAAGTACATCAAAATTATGAAAAAGACAACTTCTTGTCCTCGAACTTGAGTACTCACCACGCCTAGGGAATAGTCTACCTAAACTTCACTTGTAAAGAAGAAGTTCATATCAACGTTCGAAACCTACACTTATACTAAAAATAGATTAAATGGATTAGCACATAATGTTTTAAGTATGGAAGCATGCATAAAATCCTTGAAATATGATTAAAAAAAGACATTTTAGTGAAAATCATGACTTTATAAAGTTTGGAAAACCATTTATGAATTTAAAGGTAAAATACAAGTCATAACATCATCATTACATAAATCCACATAGCATAGTAGAACCATCACCTTATCAAGCCTAGGGTATACTTGTGCGATGTATTGTTGGAATCCCATAATACCAACTATACTAACACTTATCATCTTTAGAACTTTATCATAATTAATAGTCATAAGTAGAGAGCTAGTCACGTACATTACTTGAACATAAGGAGAAGTCATGCATTAAAAACAATCCATTAAAAATACATGCATACATTCATGTCTTACCATAACATAATGAACCAACCCATATTCCCTTTCAAATTCAAATTGTGCATGTAAAAGTGAAGTCCCATATACCCGCTCCTACTAGGTAAAACTAATTAAGAAATTACAATTTTTATTCATATCACATATATTATTGTATCATATAGGAAGCTTAGCATTAAGCGACATAGATAATGTGATCTTCATGGAATCAGGTGTTTATAACCCCACACTAAAAGATGGTGTCCTACTTGCCTAAGGTAGAACTAAATGCATAGTTATAATGTTGATCCACTAGCTAAAACCTATGTGGGCACATAGTTATGAGATAAAAAATATTGTTTCTAAAAACATGACCTATTGTATTAATGGGAGGAGATTCTATCTCATGATATCATATGTAGAAGACCCGCCGCTATTGTATTGAAAGGAAGACCTGTAGCACATTCTCCATATCCGCTCGGTGCTAAGAATTATTTCCCAATTCATACATAGATAGTTGTGAATTGCATTTACATGTGTGAAGGAAAGACTTTGCCCGTCATTCAGTACAACTCATAGATAGATCATAGATTCAATAAAGTAAGAACTAACTTCAACTTTAGAATCAACATATACATGTGAGTAATCATTTCACATTCCATTCATAGTGTTTTCATGAGAATATACTTCCAATGAAGATAATATCATTAGCATCAACCTAGACAATTCATACAATATCATGTGTAAGGTAAGGGATACTAATCATTCAACATACCACAATTTACAAAATAGTCATAGGATCTACACTTTCTAAGTGAGTCAAAAGTTCATCCATAATTTTCATCACTATGTACAAATCCTAGAAATTTACCCCTTCATGGGTCATGAATCATGTCTCACAATTAAAGATAGAATTACTACACTAGGTATGAATAAAATATGAGTATTAACTAAGTTATCATAGACAAAACTCATTGTATTAATCTTGCATGTATACACCCATCACAATTGATGAAATTGGGGTCATGGGGGAGTACATGCGTATATGGAGAATTTTACAAGAAAATTCACCATTAAACTACAAATGATACATAAATAAGATAATTAACTCATAGAAAATCGTTTTAGTAAGAACCCATGGTTGAAATGAAAACTCTAGTTTCTTGAAGTATCAACAAATTCAAAATTAAAGAGTTGAACGGCTCCATGGAGAAAAGTATTCCATGGATCAAGACTTCCATACCTTAATTAAAATATTACCCACGAATCGGAGTAAAGAAGATTGGTTCTTTACCCCTAGCCTTCAAGTTCTTGTTGTTCTTCAATGGTGGAAATATTTTGTTGTTGTTAATGAATGGCTTGTATTGGGTGAATCGACTTAAAATATACTTATAGTTTACCCCTAAAAGTACCCAAAACGACCCCACTTTTATTGGACTTAAAAAGGAGAGACTCAAATGTCCCTCATTTAAAGACCACATCCAGTTGTCACATGCACCTTCACATGTCATGATGAGGACCACGATACATGGTCCTCCTCATTATGGTTGGGGCAGTAGCTCCTTAAAAGTATCAAAAGGATTACACGCCAAAGGCATCACCATGAGAGGATCCATGGGTCGTTGTCAAGACCACAAGTTGTGGTGACTCCTGTGGTACTTGATGAAGTAGCCTCACAACTTGGGGTCTTTATCTCACTTGCCAAAGGAGACTTCACGAGCACCTCCCACGTCATGACCAAAAACCGTTGAAATGGCCGTGGAAGTGGAGTTAGTAGCTAGGGAAATTGGTGGCCATTTTTCATGGACAAGGCAAGACAAAGAGCTGACTTCATGAGACGTGGTGAGGACCATGACTTGAGGTCCCACTAATGATGGTGGGGAAACATATACAAGTTAGGGGAAAGCCTTGTCCTTCGTCCTTGGCATGTCCCCGTTCCCTTGCACTTTCCCCTTTTTCCTCAACACATGTAGATGTTAAGACCCGAAAGTACCCCCTAGAAGTAACGCGGCATACTTAACCTCTCAGCGGTCTTGTACAAGCCTCTTAGCATTTATTCATCACATAAATATGAAAAGTAGTGCGGAATTTAAAACTTTACACAATAAAGTCAATAAGGAAACTCTTTTATAAAACATAAGAAGACTAAGTCTAATCATAAGCCATCTTAGACACATGTCAATATCATAGGGTCACGGTCCTTTTATTAATAGAATACTTATATCTAATACAAAGTCTTTAATAAAGATAACTAGAACCGAAGTCCATGTCCTAGGTCATACGAGGACATAACAATCTTAAGAGAAATCTACTTCCTAAGCTTCAAATTCTAACAATCCTCACGTGCCACCACCTACACTTGTAGAAATTGAGAAACATATGTAATGAGCACAACTAAGGCACTAAGTATTGTGAATATGCAAGAAAATCATGCAAAAGAGGACATTTACTTAAAGATATGATTTTGATGTTATTTTGATAAAAACCTTCAAGATAAGAGTTTAAGAGACATAATACATGTCAAAAATCACATATAAGACATATTTAATTAGCATCACCACATAGGACTTAATTCCATATTCATCGAGTAAGCCTTTTAATCATTTAGAGTCTCCACCTAAGGTTATTCTAAGTCCCACCTAAGTAAGACATGAAGAGACCGCCCATATACCCTTTTAAAGCACATCTAAGTGATTTTCAAAGCTACCTTAGATAAGAACCTCTCTATTGAACATACTTTTACTAAGTAAGCATTATTCATTTAACCGATTTAAGGCCACTAGAAAAGTAGGGGATTTCACATAATGTTCTTGGAAAACCTAGGGAAATGACTTTAGTATCATCAGAGCCTACTCGTGCCATGTGTAGATAGCGTCCCATTACACTACCTACACAATGTAGAACCTATCCAATAACTAGAGTGCACATCCAACATGATGAGAATAAGCATTAACCAACATAGACCACACTAACAAGGTATGGAATCCTGTGTCATAAGACCCCACACCGTGGAAGGATTTTTTCTTGCCAAGGCTAGAACTAGGACACGTACCATGTAGGCACATGGCTTAGGGGATTATAAAAGGTTTCTTTATACTCTAGCCTCACACTAAACTAGAGCTACTCCCTTAAGCATATCCACTTGGTGCTTTGCTTTAGTTCTTATAGAGTAAGTTCAATCACATAAGTTTATTAGAGAAGGTACCATCACTAAGCCCTACCAAATCATAATACCATTTCCAAGGATGGGTCCACTAGGGCTAACAACCAAGGACTATTTGGATAGCTCTCATGACTTCCTTAAAGATAGTTTCATGCCATTCCAGACAACCTACCTAAGTCAATCATTCCACTCAAGAAGGAGGCTCCATTTAGGTCTACTACTTCAAGGCTTTTTTATTAACCTTGTTTTCATATTCAAGGTTTCACATTCTTAACCTTCTTTAAATATTCAAGGTTTTCATATTAGTATTTCATAGAAGGGTCCCTAGTATAGGTATACCGATCCTAGAATTTAATTCAAACAATCATTCAATAAAATTAAATTACCAAGTAGGGACAACTAAGTCTACCAACATAAGATACAACATCATTCTATAAAGACTCTTTTTAGTCCTTCATTATCATATATCAACAATTTGAGAGGAAGTACTTTCAATCATATCCTTATAGCACCCATACAAGATCTTATAGACATTACAGGATCACCTTCACCTTATATATTCACTCATACCATATCATGATAATACTACAATTCACATAATAATGCCGACAAGGCCATGTTCAGAACATTTATAACAATTAAAAAACCCTACCGTAAGTGGACCATATAAATCAATAGAAATTAGATATAAATTCAAAATTAAATAAGGAAATTAGGTAAACTCACCACCTTCAAATAGCCAAAATCACCATTCCTTAGCTTTTCCAAATAATTCACACAGCAAGAGATCTTACCAATGACAATGTCCATAAAACTAGGCAAACAATTCGTCCATATCAATGATTCAACGAAACCCAATATAAGTATCAATACTATAAGGCAAATGATGAACAATTACAACAATGATAAAAATATAATTCAATAGCCCACAACAATCTAAACATGAACTCAACCTAATTAGATCATAATCAATAACCTCACTTTAGAGCCAAATTAGTAATTCAAGGAATACACGTGTTCATGGAATTTTTTATTATAAAATTATCAATTAACATTAAATACTTCATAATTCATCAGTTTACACCTTTTTATGCAAGAACCCGTGCTTAGAATTCGAATAGGGGTTTATGTTTTTTTTTAGATCTATTGAAAAGCCTTTGGAATTAGCTCCTAAAATGAGAGAAGAGTCTAGTGTAATACCTCTAAAATGACTTAGGTGAAACTAGAGACTAACATGTTTTTCATCAGGGTCTAAGGTCCTAGAATGGTTTATAATGTGGTAATGAGGAAGTGTCTAAAGATAAAGGTGAATTGGAAGTCAAACGTCTAGGGACGACCAAGACGTTCGACGACTAGTCACCTATAAGCCTTATGTGTATTTATGTGCTTATGTGTGTGATCCATGAGATTATAAAGTCCTTATATGAGTTATAATAGTGTGTATAGGCAGTGTGTTAAGTTTCATGAAGTTAGGAGGTCAAACGTCCAAGAACGTCATTGACGTTGGAAAGGTTTGCTTTGAAACGATCTTGTGTGTGTCATTGTATGTTTCGTCAAGTTTTATGTGTTCGTTTTTGATAAAATTGATAAGAGAGGTCCTAAACTCATATGAAAGCATATATAGAGGTGGAAACGTCCAGGCAAAAGTCCCCAAGGACCAACCGAGGGTCCTTGCGGAAGGACCCTTCATTTGAGCCAAAGGCTCTCTAGACCAGCCCCATATGACTGAGGCAATCGACGGCTAGTAGGGTGGTCGACGCCACGTCGATGGAGGCGTAGGTCAAGACTTAGCCTAGGGAGCTTCAGATCCCAAAGACATGTTTGTGAACCAAACTACGGCAAGCCAGGATGGCCTGTCGATGGACCAATGAGCGGTCGATGGGCAGGAGTCGATGGTGTCTGCGACCTGCGCGAGTTCATTGTTAAGTGAAGGGGTAAATTAATAAATTCACCCCACGTCCAAATAATTTTTTGGGCGGTTTCCTAAGGGTATTCTAGGTATTTTAAGAGTGTTTATAAGTCCTAAACACCTAGATTAATTCATTATTTTAAAATCAAAACCCAAATTCTCTAAGAAATTCTCTAGGACTCAATTGGAGCCAAAACTCAAGATAGAGCTTGGATTGAAGATTGGTTGGTGTTCTTCATCAACTTCGTGGTCTAGAATCAATTAAGGTATGATTATTCATCAGCCAAACTTCAAAGTGATTTCTATAGTCTTCAAATATGAACTTGTCCAATTTTTATATCTATTGATGGGTTAATTGTCACATCTAGAGAGTACACCCAGATGCAACCGGCGTCGTCATCCTCTCAGAGGACTCAAACAATCCTCTTAGCGTCGTCATAACATGTCATCAGTAAAAATTTGCGGAAAATTAAAAACTTTTACATACTTATGTGAAGTGTAGTTAGACTTCATACTTAAGATTCATAACAGCATACGATATTCAAAAACTTTGTCTCACATGTATAAAATTATCTAAAGAGTGCAAATCTGGATTAGCCAATAAATAATTAATATGCCATATAGGCCTTAATACAAAAGATTCGAAAGAACATAAATGGAAATAGAATATTCTTAACAACTACTAAAGTCTTCACAAGCTAGAATATAAAAGATAGCATCCCCGAACATGAGGACCTACCAACACTTGGAGAAAGAGTTCCAAGATTCTTCAATCGGCCTTCTTAATCTTCAATGGCCGGACCCTACGTTTGTAGTAATATAAAGTAATGGGGTTAGTACGCCACATGTACAAAGTATGGGTATATGCACATAACATTTAAGGACATGCACAAAAAAGGAGAATTTATCATCTCTTTGGAAAAGCATGCTAAGTCATGAGAATGTCTTCAATGCACATAACATAGAACATATACAAGTTAATAATTTCCATCAACATAACATATGATCATAATCAAAGACATATTATCATTAAGTCATGTTAACATATCATATTCAATAGATCATATAAAAATAACATACAAAACACTTACCAATGATCACATCCCTAACCTACAAGTGCAATGATCATGTGAAGCCCCATAACCCCACACAACCAAGTAGATAAGATAGGAGACCATAAGTAAAGCTTTGCTTCATATAACCTATAACATGGTAGTCATCATCTCATATAGCAATATAGACCAATAACATGTTCATCAAGATAACCAACATTATTTAAGAGTAACAACATGTATCATAATCATCATATCTTTCATGTTAGCATATTACATATAGAACAATCTCGTAGGACTTCCCTTAGAGTTAACTTGTGCAATGTCTAGGTAGAGTCCCATACCCCTACCTATACTAAATAGATTCTTCAAGTTACCCTAGTCAACATTATATACGCCTTAACCGACATAGACCATGTGAGCTAAACATGGAATCCGGTGTCATAAAATACCACACCGAAAGAAGGTGGTCTACCGGCCAAAGTAGAACCAAACATCACATAGCTTTCTAGGTGGATCCACTAGCTAGTATCCTATGGTGGCAACATAGTTCATGAACTAGGAGATGTATTAGAGACCTATAGTTCCACAATACATGGCAGCCTCTATCTCATGAGATTCATTGTGAACCTACCTTCCGACTAGGGAAGGGACACCTCTCATAGCTAGTTCATCGGTGCTTAGCTTAAGTCCCTTTCTTGAATAACCTTTAAGTTGTCTTTTATCAAAAACTTATCATAGGTCATAGGAGATTAACTCCTTATATAAACATGATCATGAGCTCTTTAGGAATAGATGAGAATTTCCTTTTATCGTAACCCTTAGTGTGTGAGATTTACATAGCATAATCATCTTTTGTAAAACATACAAGAGAATATGATAACTTACATTATCTTATTCTTATCATGATCTCACAAGTAACATGTTCATAGCCCAACATATACACATAGAAACGTCATTCATACTCCCATAACATAGCATCAAGATTTATAGGCCAACATAAACATTTTAGAGTAATCACGACTTTAGAAGACTTTCCTCTCGCTTCCAAGTTTCTTATTCAAGAATTTACGTTCAACTTACAACATTCATAACCATAACATAGTGAAATACTCAATACGATAATCAAAAACAACTCTTCAAATCATATACAAGATCAATGCATATGTAAGATAGGGGAAAAAGTCATTTAAGAGTTCATTCTAGTCTTAGTTCCAATCTCAATGTTTTCATATTATCATGTAGTAGGTATAAACCAATCCGAAACTATCAAATTGATAAAAAAACATGCTGCACATGAAAACCTATCATTACAAGTCAAACACTCAACAATACATGCATAATTAACCATAGAAAACAATTACTTTTCATCGAGAATCATAAATCTAGAGTTAGGAAGAAAATCCATTTTGTAGAGCAAAAACCCTAGAGTTGAGTTTCTTGAAAATTTATCTTCAAAAGGACCTCTTGGGGAAAGAAATCCCAATAGTGAAAAACCCATACCTTATAGATGAATAATCCACGAAAATTGGATGAAAATCTTGAAGTCTTCGTCTTCTTCCTTAAGCTCTTCTTGTTATTTAATGGGGTTTGGAAAAGAGAGCGTTCTTGAGAGAGATGAGAGAAACTTGTTTGATCTGATTCAGAATGTGTAAAAGTTGTCTAAAACTGGTCTAATATCCATATATAGTCATCCTATGAATTACCCAAAAGACCCTCCACTTAAATGGGTCTTTTTATGAAGTAAAATTATCAAAAAATACGACTTTAACGATTCTGGGAAGTGGCTGCATGACGCGGGGCCAAATCCCGTCATTTTTCTGAAATTTTGGGTTGAGGCAGTGAGGTGCGTGTCAGACTCGCGACGCGCGGCTACCCCTCACATTTTTATGCAGCACACCTCGTGAGGAATGCACGTCTTGACCTTTTCTTCCAATTCTTCATGTTCGCAGGCTGCCATGCAGCCTGTCCACCCATGTTTGGGTCCTCCCCAAGGACCCTTCGGGTGGTCCTTGGGGTGTCGTTACTGGACGTTTGGACCCTTTATACTAAATACTAACTATCTAAGGTTTCTTTACAAGTTTTGGTCTTCATTTGACACTTCAAAACTTTCACCCAACATAGGCACGTCAACTAGATCAAATTAGCTAGTTTCCGGACGTCAAGGTGTTTCTTTGTCGTTTTGGATCTAACCTTTTCTAATTGTGTTTGTTACATTAATATAGTTCTGGAAACATCATTTCAAACATTATTTAATATATTAATCTCTAGTCTAAGTCATGGCATTTCCGGAGTGTTATATTATCCCCCTCTTAGAAACATTCGTCCCCGAATGACACTAAATTCTTGTGGAGGTAGGAATAGACTCAATATTAGCAGCCCAACCAACAATAACATAAAATCATAATGAGTC
This sequence comes from Solanum sitiens, assembly GCA_016801875.1. NCBI lineage: Eukaryota > Viridiplantae > Streptophyta > Magnoliopsida > Solanales > Solanaceae > Solanum > Solanum sitiens. Next base: position 2,719,613 of record JABWTJ010000071.1, read on the forward strand.
GCAGCTAATGGGAGTACTTTACACCTCCTTTCAACACATACCATAACATTATACATAGCACTCAATTCATGATGCACACATAAGAGAGCTTAACATTTCATAACACACAGTGAGGAATTTCCTTCTCAACATTAACATGAGCTCAAAATGAATTAAGGAGTTACCATGCTATCATTCTTCTCAAGACAACAACAACAAAAAAAAAATCTCAAAAGGACACATGCATACATATTTTCATATAAGAACAAGAATAGAGTATGAAAGTTTTCTCTTAACTCGATTTTTTATGGCTTTTACCATAATATGCACCTATTTAGAAAACAAGTAAATTTCATGATTATTCATTAATTTCTTTACTAAGACGAATGTCAAACCTCAAGGAGTAAAAATATGAGGGTAGCGGGACTTCAAGTCAGCTTCAGCCTCCCATGTTGCACCCTCAACAAGATGGTTCCTCCATAGAACTTTTATAGAGGGAACCTCCTTGTTCCTCATCTTCTTTACTTGACGATCTAGGATCTCAACCGGAATCTCTTCATAAGAGAGGTTCTCATCCACCCCTAAACCTTCAATAGGCAAAATAGATACCGGGTCACATATGCATTTCTTTAGCATAGAAACATGAAACACCGGATGAACTGAAGCTAGTTCACTAGGTAGTTTCAACTCATAGGCAACCTTCCCAATTCTTTGTAAAACCTCATAGGGACCAACATACCGGGACTTAACTTCACTTTCGTACCAAACCTTATCACACCCTTCATAGACTAAGTTTTCAAATAGACATGATCACCTATTTCAAACTCAAGGTCTCTTTTTCTATTGTCGACATAAGACTTTTGCCGACTACAGCCTGTCTTCAATCTATCTCTTATGATTCAAACCTTCTCTACAGCCTCATAGATAATCTATAGACCAGGAGTGAGCACTCACCAACCTCAAACCATCCAACTGGAGACCTACATCCTCTACCATAAAGAGCTTCAAAAGGTGCCACGGAGATGCTCGAATGATAGCTATTGTTGTAAGAGAACTCAATCAAAGGTAGATGATCATCCCAACTTCCCTTGAAATCAATGACATAGGATTTTAACATGTCTTCAAGGGTCTGAATGGTACGTTCCTCTTGACCATCCATCTGAGGATGAAAGGCGGTACTAAGTTTCACTTGAGTACCTAAACCCTTTTAAAAATCCTTCCAAAAATGAGAAGTAAATTGGGCGCCTCTATCCGAAATGATGGACGAATGAATACTATGAAGTCTTACAATCTTATTAATGTAGGTACTTGCATAATCTTCAGTCGTGTAAGTAGAGTTAACATGAATAAAATAGGTAGATTTGGTCAAGTTATCCACAATAACCCATATCGAATCATTTTGCTTCCTGGTTCGGGGCAACCCAACAACAAAATCCATATTGATAGCTTCCCACTTCCAAGTACGAACATCCATGATTTGGGTTAAACCACCCGGTTTGAGATGCTCATCTTTAAATTGTTCGCGATTAGGACACCTTGCAACAAACTCCGCTAAGTCCCTCTTTAAACCATCCTAATAGTAAATCTCTCTAAAATCATGATACATTTAGGTGGCACTTGGATGTATAGAATAGCGAGAACTATGGGCTTCTTCGAGAATTCGATTTCTCAAATGCTCAACATCTAGTACACATAATCTCCTTTGGTACTTAAGAACACCATCCCCTCTTGCGAGAATGACTCATTGAGCTACTAAGTACATATTTCTTCAACTCCATCAATAGTGGATGAAGATGCTGCTTAGATTTCACCTCCACCACTAATGACAAGTCGAAGTTATCATGGACCATGAAACCACCATTTGGAGAATCTTCTAACCACACACCTAATCGAGCCTACCTATGAACATCTTTCACAAGTTCTTTCTTCTCTTCTTCTAAATGAGACACATTACCCATAGTCATACGACTCTAAGCATCCGCAACCACATGGGCCTTGCCAGGGTGGTAAAAGACACTCACGTCATAATCCTTCAACAATTCTAACCATCTTCTCTGTCGGAGATTTAAATCCTTTTATGTAAACACATATTGAATACTTTTATGGTCAGTAAACACATCAACATACACACCATACAAGTAATGTCTCCATATTTTCAAGGCAAAAACTACAGCAGCTAACTCAAGATCATGAGTTGGGTAATTCTTCTTATGAACTTTGAGTTGCCTAGAAGCATAAGCTATCACCATATCATGCTGCATGAGAACACATCGTAAGCCCACTCGGGAAGCATCACAATACACTACAAAGCCTTCATTGCCCACCGGTAAGGTCAACATCGGAGCGGAGGTAAGCTTATCTTTCAATTCTTGAAAACCTTATTCACAAGCTTCTGACCACTTAAACTTCACCTTATTTTGGGTCAAAGCTGTCAAAGGAGAAGCAATGGACGAAAATCCATCAAAAAACCTTCTATAATACCCGGCTAGACCCATGAAACTCCTTTTGTCAGTGGGAGTCAAAGGTCTAGGTGAATTTCTGACCATTTCTGTCTTCTTCCGATCAACCTCGACACCATCACCAAAGGTAATATGGCCAAGAAAAGCAACTGACCTTAACCAAAATTGACACTTGCTAAATTTTGCATAATGTTGGTGTTCTTTGAGGACTTGCAAGGCCAACATCAACTGACTCTCATACTCATCTTCATTCTTGGATTATATCAAATCTATCATCAATGAACACAATCACAAATGAGTCGAGGTAATCTCGGAACACTCTATTCATTAGGTCTATGAACACCGCTGGGGCATTCGTTAACCCAAAAGACATAACTAGAAATTTGTAGTGACTATATCTAGTTCCGAAAGTTGTTTTGGAACATCTTCACCTCTCACACCAAGTTGGTGATATCCCGACCTTAAGTCAATCTTGGAAAAGTAACTACACCTTAGAGTTGATCAAATAGACCATCAATCCTAGGGATAGGATACTTGTTCTTTATGGTGACCTTATTGAGTTGGCGATAATCAATGTACATTCTAAGGGACCCATCCTTCTTCTTAGCAAACAAAACCGAAGCACCCCATGGAGAAATACTAGGTTGAATGAAACCCTTGTCTAGTAAATCTTTGAGTTGGAGCTTCAACTCTTACAAATCATCTGGAGCCATCCTATATGGAGGAATTGAAATGGGATTCGTATCCGGTAATAAGTGAATGCCAAAGTCAATTTCCTGTTCTGGAGGAACTCCTGGAAGGTCATTAGGAAAAACCTCAAGGAATTCTCTCACTACAGGGACTGACTCAATAGAAGGAGTTTCACATTCTAGGTCCTTGACCCTCACTACATGGTATAAACAACCCTTGGCTATCATCTTACAAGCTTTCATACAAGAAATAATTTGACACCTTAGCATAGAATTTCCCCCCTTCCATTCTAGAATAAAATCATTAGGGAATTGAAACTTCACTACCCTTGTTCTACAATCTATGAAAGCAAAACATGCATGAAGCTAATCCATACCCAAGATGATTTCAAAATAAAAAATGTCAAGTTCTACCAAATCAACAAGAGTAACTATATTGGGCAGCATTACATGACACTTCCTATAGACTCTTTTTGCAACAATAGAGTCACCTATTGGGGGATAAACCAAAAAGGGTTCAATCAAAACATCGGAAAGTACATCTAACTTCATAGCTACCAAAGGTGTAACAAAAGAAAGAGTAGCACCTGGATCAAGCAATTCATAGACATTAATAGAGAAAATTTGTAACATGCCCGTCACAATGTCGGGAGAGTTCTCTTATTCACCCCTAGCTTTGAGTGCATAGAAACAGTTCCTCTTTGGAGCTTCAGAATTAGGAACACTTGGTTGAGCATGGCCATTCACCATGACTTGGCTTCTCCCATTAGGACACTCTTTCACCATATGGCCACCCTTGCCACAACCATAGCAACTATTAGTCCCAAAAAGGCATTTACCCATATGTTTCTTACCATACTTACCAACAGTTGGTCTCTCTTTTGGTGGATCAACATTTCTCCCCTTTTGAGGTTTAGGATTAGAACCTCTATCATTTCGATTCTTGGAGAAATTAGAAGGAACCTGATTTGAAATCCTCTTCTTGAACTTAGGCTTGTCTTGCACATCAAGCCTATTCTTAGAGGAACTACTTTACAAAAACCTTGCCTTGTTAGATTCTCTGTTCCTCTTCCTTAGACGACTATCCTCTACCTATTGAGCATGAACCATCAACCAAGAAAGATCCATATTGTCATGAATCATGGCTGCACGACTTTCTTCTTCAAGCTCTTCGGATACACCCGTTACGAAACGGCTCATCTCATCCCTATCATTCGAAACCAAAGAGGAAGCATATTTGGACAGCTAAATAAATTTCAATGAGTATTCGTTGACACTCATACCTCCTCGACAAAGGTTAATAAAGTCCTCTACCTTAGATTTCCTTTGCTCTCTTGGGAAGAATATGTCAAGAAATGCCTTTTTGAAGATCTCCCAAGTCACCGGACCACTTCCCAAAGCCCTATTATCCTTCCACTGATTGTACCATGTATGAGCCACGTTCTTAAATTGATAAGTAGCAAGTTCGGCCTTCTCAGTAGTACTCACCCCCATATCAAACAAAATCATGTAGACCTCATCAGGGAAGTCTTGGGGGTCTTCATAAACCTTAGATCCAAAAAATATAGGAGGATTCATCCTCGTAAAATCTCTCAAATGGCTAGCCATAGTTGTAGCATATTGGTTCTCTCGAGGAATGACCTCTATGTTAGCTTGTGCTGTAATGGACTGAGCTTGGGTGGTTATGGCTTGAGCCATTTGAAGTAGGGCAACCCTCATCTCACCATCCGTCATTGTCGGAGGATTGACCAGAACTTGTTCGTTTGCAACAGCTTGCACTTGAGGAGAATTTTGATTTCATTGCGGAGTAGCTCCCGCATTCACAATCTCATCTCCTACTCTTATCGCGGCTGTCCTTTTTGTGTTCATCGCTTAAAACCACAAGAAAGCGATTAGACGCTAAAAGACATATAATGTCAAAACTCTAGAGGCACGACATAGGAGTATCAAGAAAAGAGAAGTTTCTTAGTCATCACATACCCTCTCATCCATAATTTTGGCACGCTTCACAACTATGAACAAGATACTATTTAACGTGGTTTAGTGAGACATTAATCCTAAGGATAGTTAACGTGATGCTCTGATACCAAGCTTGTCACACCCGAAAAGTACACCCGTCATCCTCTCAGAGGACTCAAACAAGCCTCTTAGCGTTCGTCATATCATGTCATCGGTTAAAATTTGCGGAAAATAAAAAACATTTACATACTTATGTGAAGTGTACTTAGACTTCATACATAAGATTTATAATAGCATACGATATTCTAAAACTTTGTCTCATATGTATAAAACCATCTAAAGAGTGAAAATCTGGACTTAGCCAATAAATAGTCAATATGCCATATAGGCCTTAATACAAAACAATCCAAAGAACATAAATGGAAATAGAATATTCTTAATAACTACTAATGTCTTCAGAAGCTAGAATATAAAAGATAGCATCCCCGAACATGAGGACGTACCAACACTTGGAGAAAGAGTTCCAAGCTTCTTCAATCGACCTTCTTATTCTACAATGGCCGGACCCTACATTATTAGTAATATAAAGTAATGGGGTTAGTACGCTACATGTACTAAGTATGGGTATATGCACATATAATTTAAGGACATGAATGAAAGAGGATCATTTATCATCTCTTTTGAAAAGCATGGTAAGTCATGAGAATGTCTTAAATGCACATACCATAGAACATGTACAAGTTAAGAAATTCCATCAACATAACATATGAATATAATCAAAGACATATTATCATAAAGTCATGTTAACATTTCATATTCAATAGATCTTATAAACATAACATACAAAACACTTACCAATGATTCCATCCCCAACCTATAAGTGCAATGATCATGTGAGGCTCCATAACCCACACAACCAAGTAGATAATATAGGAGACCATAAGTAAAGCTTTGCTTCATATAACCTATAACATGGTAATCATCATCTCATATAGCAATGTAGACCTATAACATGTTCATCAACATAACCAACATTATATAAGAGTAACAACATATATTATAACCATCATACCTTTCATGTTAGCATAGTACATATAGAACAATCTCCTAGGACTTTCCTTAGAGCCAACTTGTGCAATGTCTAGCTAGAGTCTCATACCCCTACCCCTACTAAGTACACTCCTCAAGTAACCCTAGTCAACGTTCATTTACTTGTCTTTATTTTTACATGAGGAAACATACGCCTTAACCGACATAGACTATGTGAGCTAAACATAGAATTCGGTGTCATAAAACCCCACACCGAAAGAAGATAGTACCGGCCAAAGTAGAACCAAACATCACATAGATTTCTAGGTGGATTCTCGAGCTAGTATCCTATGGTGGCAACATAGTTCAAAAACTAGGATATGTATTAGAGACCCATAGTTCCACATTACATGGCAGCCTCTATCTCATGAGATTCATTGTGAACCTACCTTCTAACTAGGGAAGGGACACCTCTCATATCTAGTTCATCGATGCTTAGCTTAAGTCCCTTTCTTGAATAACCTTTAAGTTGTCTTTTATCAAAAACTTATCATAGGTCATAGGAGATTATCTCCTTCTATAAACATTATCATGAGCTCTTTAGGATTAGGTGAGAATTTCCTTTCATCGTAACCCTTCGTGTGTGAGATTTACATAGCATAATAATCTTGTGTAAAGCATACAAGAGAATATCATAACCTGCATTATCTTATTCTAATCATGATCTCACAAGTAACATGTTCATATCCCAACATACACACATAGAAACATCATTCATATTCCCATAACATAGCATCATAATTTATAGGCTAACATAAATGTTGTAGAGTAATCACGACTTTAGAAGACTTTTCTCTCGCTTCCAAGTTCCTTATTCAAGAATTTGCGTTCAACTTAAAACATTCATAACCATAATATAATGAAATACTCAATAGCATAATCAAGAACAACTCTTCAAATCATACAAGATCAACACATAATGTAGGATAGGGGAAAGAGTCATTCAAGAGTTCATTCTAGTCTTAGTTCCAACCTCAATGTTTTCATATTATCAAGTAGTAGGTATAACCCATTCGGAACTATCAAATTGATAATAAAGATGCTTCACACAAAAATATATCATTACAAGTCAAAAACTCAATAATACATGCATAATTAACCATAGAAAACAATTACTTTTCATCGAGAATCATAAATCTAGAGTTAGGAAGAAAATCCATTTTGTAGAGTAAAAACCCTAGAGTTGAGTTTCTTGAAAATTTATCTTCGAAAGGACCTCTTGGGGAAAGAAATCCCAATAGTGAAAAACACATACCTTATAGATGAATAATCCATGAAAATTGGATGAAAATCTTGAAGTTGTTCTTCAATGGGGTTTGGAAAATAGAGCATTCTTAAGAGAGATGAGAGAAAACTTGTTTGATCTAATTTGGAACGTGTAAAAGTTGTCTAAAACTGACCTAATATACATATATAGTATTCCTATGAATTACCCAAAAGACTCTCCACTTAAATGGGTCTTTTAATGATGTTAAATTACAAAAAAATATGACTTTAACGATTCTGGGAAGTGGTTGCGCGTCGCGCGGTCAAATCCCGTCATTTTTCTTAAATTTTGGGTTGAGGCAGTGCGTGTCAGCCTTGCGTCGCGAGGCTTCCCCTCACATTTTGAGGCAGAACACCTCGTGAGGAACGCGCGTCGCGACCTGTTCCTCGAATTCTGCATGTTCGCAGGCTGCCAGGCAGCCTGCCCACCCATATTTGGGTCCTCCCCAAGGGCCTTTCAGGTGGTCCTTGGGTTTTCGTTACCAGATGTTTGGACCCTTTTTACTACATAATATATATCCAAGGTCTCCTTACAAGTTTTGGACTTCATTTGACAGTTCAAAACCTTCACCCAACATAGGGACGTCAACTTGTTCAAATCAGCTAGTTTCCGGACGTCAAGGTATTTTTTTGTCATTTTGGCTCTAAACTTTTCTATATGAGTTTATTACATTAATATATGTCTAGAAATATCATTTCAAACATTATTTAATAGATTAAGCTCTAGTCTAAGTCATAACATTTCCGGAGTGTTACATTCTTGCATAATACGTTTTGAATCATTATATATTGATTAAATTGATGTTAATTAGATGATATTAACCTAATTAATCTATGAAACCATGTTATTCATGAACCCTAGTTTTGGACTACTTTGTGGATGACTGGATTATGTCTCAATGCTTATGAATTCTAGTGTAGTTTCCTTTGGGCTATTGAATCATGTAAGAATTGTATTGGATTGATGTATAGGTTGTATTATATTGATAAATATATATTGAATTGATTTAAATTCATTGAGCACTATGGATTTTGTATTGAATTGATGATCATGACCATGGATAAGGGCCTTTTAGTATTGTATTGGACGATTTAGCTATAGATTGAATTTTTGAGATTGGATTGGTGGGACGCTGCCCTAATTCTCTTTATCTTAAGTAATGTAGGTCTTTAATTATGTTGTGATTGGTATGGTCAACTTAGGGTGAAGGTGCTATGTTCTTTACTTGTTAATGATATGGCCTCGTCAGCGTTACTTAATGTATTATGATGATCATGGCGTTGTCGGTACTATTTGATATATTATGATGGTTCGTATAGTTGATTTATATGAAGTATGATCATATCCATCCATTTGTGATTAAGGTGAAAGTATGTGTTCTTTTATTGACATTAGATGATAATGTTAGACTATGACTATGTTAAATGTAGTATAAAGGGTCCAAACGTCCAATAACGACTCCTAAAGGACCACCCGAAGGGTCCTTGAGAAGAACCCTAACGTGGGCAGGCAGGCTTCCAAAGCAGCCTACGAGCAGAAGGAATCGAGGGGCTGCTGCGCGTCGCACAACCCGCACAAGGTAGGGAAAAATTTTAATCGCGACGCGCGCACTCCACGAGGCGCACTGCCTTTACCCAGATTTAAAAAATAAAATTTGAAATTAGCCCCGCGACGCGCACCCACTTCCCAGATTCGTTGAAATCGTATTTTAAACATTTTGACTTCTCAAATAGACCCATTTAAGTGGGGTTCTTTTGGGTAATTTAGGTTGTGATTATATATAACTAAGGGTCAATTTTAAGTTATTTTTCCCTCACACCAAATTCAACAATACCCAAAAGCTCTCATCTCTCTATACTTTCTCTCTCCCTATATCCTCCATTGAAGAAGCAAGAAAGCTTGAAGAAGAAGACCAATTTCTCAAGGATTTCACTTCAATTTCGTGAATTAATCTTTAATAAGGTATGCGTTCTTTTTTCTTGGGATTCCTTTCCCCAAGAGGTCCTTTCAAAGTTGATTTCTAAATCACCCAATTCCAAGGGATTTTCTATTATAATGAGTTTTCTTCCAAACTTGAAATTGATGATTGATTATGATTAATGGTGATTGTGTATGACTAATTAAGTGTAGATTGTTGAGTAATTGATGTTAATTAGGGGAATTTCGTGTAGATCATGTCCTTCCCCAAAATTCCCCAAGTCTTGGATATTCTTATAAATTGATAGGAATTGAAGAATGTACTGATTATTAGGTTTGTTTTATCTATTCTAATACGTTCATCGACTGCCTAGGGCAATGTATTGTTGGAATTGGCTCTATTTCTTGAAAAAATTCATGATGAACCTTTCCCCCCTAATCCTAGGTTGTGAATTGTAGTTAATTGGGATAGTCATGATGCTATTGACCAAGTTATTGTATTAGTTACTATTGAATGATATTATTAAACCTATTTTTGGGTTTAATTGGATGGTTGATGGTAAAACTTTGATGATGGCTTATGAAGGAGATGGGGTAAATCTTGTGATTTCAATCCTTTACTTCATATATGATTACTTGTGAGTAAGTGATGAAGCTGTATTGAAGTATACCTTCTGTTAAGATTGATAGGATTGGTATGATGTTGAATTGGAATGTCTTGAATTATGGTTCGTGCGTTGTTGGATAAGATGTAAATGTTATAAGGATGGTGATTACATTCCAATGTGCATTATTATGATGTGACTATGTAAATGTTCTAACCCCACATATATGAATTGTAATGAAAGGACAATACTCATGCAAGTGTTATTGAGCTATGAATTTGAGTATATAAGGGATAGACCCTATGACAATACATTAAACTATGATGATTAATAAAGGCATTAAAGACATTTCAATATAGACTCTAGCTCTGCACCGAGTGAGCTAGAGTGAGGAGTGTCCCTTCCCACGTAGGGAACGTAGGATCTCTAATGTATTCATGAGATTGGAGACTATAATGCGTAAAGCATAAAGAGGGTCTCAACTACATCTCCTAGTTCTTGAACTATGTTGCCCCCATAGAAATACTAGCTAGTGGATCCAAATAGATGCTATGTTCCTATTTTGGTACTACCTTGGCAAGTCATATATATATATAAAATATAAGTCATAATACATATTTAGACTCTAAGTCTATTTGCCATCTTAGACTCAATAACTTTAGAGTACATTAAGGACAAGGCCCTTAAGACATAATACAAAGCTATACATTACTAAATAGACTTTACAATAAGTACACATTAGGACATCCTTGGACTTAAGGATTCCTTTGTTTGAGCTTGGGAAATCACCTATCAAGCTCCTTAATCATAGATCTCCTTTAAGCATTCCATTACCTACACTTTGTGTACAAAGTAGAGAATAATGGAATTAATACAAGATTGCACTAAGTATGACAACCATGCAAAAACATGCATTTAAAAGGGACATTTTGCTTTAAAATCATACATAATGCTTTTTGAGTAAATATTTATAAAACCTTTAAGCAATAGAATTTACATCATTTTCATACTTCATAGGAACACAATCAAAGGCCGAACATCATAGAAAAGCACATATAGAATTTAAGTACAATTTGAGGTCACATTATAGTAAGCTATTTCTTCTTAATTGTGAACTCTTTCTTTTAACTCATTAGTCTCCCAAATAATCCTTTAGGGATACTTGGTGCAATGTATCACCTTAAGACCACAAGAGAACACCATACATATCATCTACACAAGATAACACATACCATCATAGAAGTATATTACAACATAGACATAGATAAACCAAGACTATAAAGATATTACCATAAACTCCTATTTAATATGTACATACACTTCTTTTACTTCACATTGATTCTTATAAAACCTAACTCATGTCCCCAATCTAGATCTACTAGTGCAATGCACATGTAAGGCCCCATAACCTCACACATGCTTAGTAAACCTATCATGAGATCACAAGCCTTTACATCCAAATCATATATCCACATGTATAGAGGAGACAACTTCATTTATGTCAAGTAAGACCTTTACCATATAGTCAACAAGATTAACATCATGTATAAAGACTCATATCATGCATACCTTCAAAACAAGTAGGAAAATACTACAATGTCATACATAAAGGACATATACTTAGTAACATATATTAGAACACCTTCCTAAGACTTCCCTCAAGAGTCACTTGTGCAATGCATAGGTGAAGTCCCACACCCCCACCTACACTAAGTAACTACCCTTAGGTTATCCTAGTTAGGGTTCTTCCATTGTTCATTTTACTTTAGGGAAACCATAGCCTTAACCGACATAGACCATGGGTGCAAATCATGGAATCCGGTGTCATCAAGCCCCACACCGAAAAAGGATGGTCTACCGGCCAAAGTAGAACCCATCATGACATAAATTTCAAGGTGGATCCACTAGCTAGTATCCTATGGTGGCAATATAGTTTATGGAACTTGGGGGAATCATGGAAAATCACTCTAACACCCATTTGGGCCATGAGTCTATGCACCCCATGAGAGTTATAGTGACCTACCTTCCTACCATAGGAAGGGACACCCACTCATATTCAAGTTCACTCGGTGCTAAGCTAAGTTCCCTTTATTGAAAACCTTTATTATATTATTACTTTATAAAATATAAGCTTAGGAGATTCATCCCCTCATATTCTTAGCTCATAGGTCATAAATCGCTCATCAACCCAAATCATGTGAGAAAGCCCTTTCACATGGACATAGCATATGTATTAGCACTATATAGTTAAGATCACACTTGAGTACACCTTTCAAGGCTCCATTGTCAACTAGATCATTATTCATGTGTGTGAGTGTATACATATATGTGAGAAAACCTTTCACATAACACATTAAGCCACACATGTTCATACATACATATTCTAACATATAGAAACCAAACTAGAAGTATCCTATCAAGGCACACTTGTGCAATGCATAGGCAAAGTCCCATTCCCTTGACCATACTAGTTCACCTATCAAGTCATCCTAGTAAGGACCTATACTACTTGTATCATACATGTAAATGAGAGTGTGTGTACATTGGTCAACATGATCACATAATGGCTATCAATAACTTCTTGAGGCATCCACCCTCTTAGACCACATTACACTACCAATCACATAGTACACAACACATAATAGCATAGGACGCAAGACAATATATACATTATAATCAAGACTCCTAATTTTAGCTATTTACAGTTTCATATAAGGTGTACATGGGTAGGGGCTATTAAACATTTTAACACCTCAATGGCAGCACCTATACAATACCCTAACATGAATATACACATGCTCATACACAGACACACAACCTAGATCACACTAGAATAGGAAGATAGGCACAATTACTCATAAGGTGATCATCTAAATCACTAATTCATATATTCATCAATATACCTTCAAGGCCATGGTCAACACATATATATAGTAACAATAAGGTAAACCCCTCCACTATAAGTGGACCATACCACGTAATGCCATACAAGGCTTCATCAACAATACTATAAAGAAATAGAGAAGTAGAAGAGTAGAGGAGATAAGCATTCTAACCAATTTCTCATCCTTTGATCATCATTGATCAATAAACCTTATTCATCAATAATTCACATATATGGCAGTAGCTAAATGTACTTTAAACATATAAGACATCATATACAAGTCGCTACAAGATTATACTCTAACATAATACAACATATCAAGACACTAGGAAAGTAGAATCACATAGATCATTAGCTAACTTCACTTGCATTTATTTTAGATCATATTTCATACATATTATAAGTCTAAGTAAGTAGCTAAACATACACCTAATCATATTGAAATCATACTTACATCTCACCCTAGAATGAAGATCACAAAATGACTAGATTATAGTGAATATGCTACATTAGATCAACATGAAATATAGAAGAATACAGGCCAACCCAACCTTGAACCACATGAATCACATCTATATAATTCCACAATAATATCTTAGCAAAACAGTAGGTACAATCATCCCCACACCATTGAATTTCGCATTAGATCATTTAGGGACCAACGTTACAGTGAATTCAAATAAAACTTAAGCTAACATGTTCAAATCTTCCTTCCTTGATCCACATGGATCCATCACATATAATTCAACAACAATTAACGTAAATTAAAGTAGATATAGGTGATTCAACATAAGAACAACACAATTCAATCGATACCAATCCAAGATCACAAAGCCCATGCAAGAGCTAAACCAATTTTGGAAGGAACATGGGTTCATCATTCAATTGGAGTGAAATCACGTTAAAATCACTGTATTAACTTCAATTCATCATGATTTAATCATTAAAAACGTTTTGAGAAAGAACCCATGGCTAGATTGGAAGATTGGAAACTTGATCATAAGATTTCTTTGAAAAACATTGAGAAAAACTCTTCAAGTGAAAGGTTACTTGAAGATGAACGATTGCCATACCTTTTATTAGTTGAAAACCTCTTAAAATTGATGATTCATCCATGGAAAACCCAGCTTGAATCTGTTCTTGAGCTTCACCAACAATGGTGGTTTTTGAGAGAACATTTTTGGAGGGAAGAGGTTGAATCGTGTGAGGGGATTTGGGAATGGGTGTTTCACGTTTTTGATGACTTATATACACCCAAAATTACTTAATTAGACCTATAATAATTAGTTTCGGACTTGGGGTGAATTTCCCATTCACCCCTTTAATTAACTGAACGCAGGCTGCACATTACAGTGCACCATCCACGGATGCACCTACGGGGCGTCGTCCTTGCAACGGACCGTTCCTAGGGCTCCGTCGTTGGGTAATTAGCCAAATAGTGGATATGTACCTGACCAAGGCAAGTCCCCATCGATGATACCTGCTCGACGGGCCGTTGGTGGACCAACAATCCGTCGTTGGGTCCGTCAATGGACACTGCCCAGGCAGTGTCTTAGGCAGCTTTGGGTCCTCTTTGGGGCCACTTGTGGGGCCCTTTAGAACTCGTACCCAGGCGTTTCCAATGTGATTACACACCTTAACATGTAATAGACCTTAAACATAAATTTCATCCAAAACAAACACCTACAAGACGTCCAAACAGCCTTGGCCCCAACATGACACACGATGAACGTCTTAAGGGCTATCTTTCGAACGCCTTGGACGTTCTTGGGCGTTTGACCTCCAAACTTCACGAAACTTCATATAATAACATTAAACATCATTTTAAACCATTTTAAGACTTATTATACTCAGTTCATACAGATTTAGGCATGCATGCATACATGAGACACATAAGCGACTAGTCGTCGAACGTCTTGGATGTCCCTTGACGTTCGACTTCCAAATCACTTCAAACTTTTAACACTGCCTATATATAATATATTAAGACATTGTAGAACCTTATAACATCATGAAACACCCATATACACACAAAACCATATATTAGGCATCTAGGTGACTTAGTCGTCGAACTTCTTAGTCGTCCCTTGACGTTCGACTTCCAATACCTCTAAGATTTTAGCTACTGCCTATATACCATATTTTAAGCATATTTAGGACATTAGAACTTTAAGAAATACATGTTAGACTCTAGACACCTCATCTGATTTTCGGGGTCTTACAATATCCCCCACTTGGAAACATTCGTCCTCGAATGACACTTAGGGCTCTTTAATCACAACAAGGACCTCAATGCATATAAGAGTAGTTCATAAAATTTATAATACCATCAAATCATTTTTGCACTCAATGCACATAAGCAAGTAAAACCATCACTCACTTACTCTTTAATGCATCAAACACAGAGGTCCTTTCCATGTGCATAGGAGAACATCATTCTCCTAATCATAACATGGTCATTACATCTGAATTCATTACAGGAAAATCTTAAAAAGCTACTCATAGGAAGATCATAACATATACTCAAAGTTACTCAAGCACTCATACTTCAATGCACATAAACTTGGGTTAGTTAAATCACAAAGATCTTCATTAGTTAGGCCTAGTACCATGAAGGTCATACTCAACTATACCATGCTTAGTAGTGTACATGGAGGAATGTATTGCTCCTCAACACACTTACATGTATCATGAGTTCACACCTTAGCAAAGTACAAGGTCACATTCTTTTAAAATAAGGAATCTCAACTTTCAAACCAAGACATGCATATATTTTTCTTCCTAGTGAAGTCTAAATGACAAATCACACCAAGTACATCACAACAAAATAGGAAGCCATTCCACAAATTTCATTTCTTAACATAATACTCACCCTTATAGTAAGCCTCATTTTAGAAAAATAACACAAATTATAGGAACACACAAGGACACTTAGCTAAACATGCTTTCACCTTTCAAGAATGAGCCTACAATGTTGCATTCCAAATCATAAAGTCACTTAATTTTCAAGAGAGTCAACATATTTCATTGTAAAAGAGACTCAACTTCCATTACAAGCCTAAACAATTTACCTCACAAGTGACTATTACCATGCTCCTTATCTTACCTCATGAAGTCAAATTTACAATTAGCACATTAAAATGCAAGTCAACATGAGAAAACATGGATTTTATCAAAAATTTCCTTTCATTCTCTTTGGAAAATTCACCATGTCTCCAAGATGATGTCAATCAATTCATACCAATTATATAAAGGTCATGCAATTCACACTTTAGGCAAGACTATATTCATGAACAAGCTTACTAAGAATTCAAGTAAGAATAGAAGGACCAGGTAGACAATTTCTACAACCTTACTACTCAATCACCATCCCCCACTTAGGGTAAACCCAATTAAGAGCAACTTAATCCCACCTCAAGAGGATCTTAATTACCCAACCTTCATTTTCATCACTTAAAGTGATTACTACTTTAGAGGGAATTTACATTAATTCAATTTAGCAACACTAAGGTATTCTAAACCTCATCATTTTAGGCAAATCATCCTCAACCATCAATTTTGATCATACTATTCAATTCACATAGGTCTTCCTACAATGCAATAGACACTAAGGTCATACATCTTTTGAGGAAAACAACAAGGAGGTTCATAACACAACAAGAAGTTTACAAATAACTCCACGACTCATCATGTCATAAGATTCTCATTCTTCAATCTAAATAGCAAATTTCCTTTTCACACTCATTATTATGTTCATATGCCTCAATTCCATTCACATTTTAACAACATAAAATTAAATGACAATTTAGTTGATTCTCCAAAGACGTTATAGTAAGTTGCCTAGTCTTTATAGTGAGCATGCTTCCAAATATTAAAAAATGCAACATTTAGACAATTGAGAAGACAAGCATGGCAATATAAGATACAAAGCTTTACCAACTCATCTTTCATAAGCATGCATACTATCATTACAACTAGGATCAAGTCTCTACAAGGGACTCCAATTTACACTAGCAACTTATCAAGTACCTCTTATATACAAAAGGAGACAATGAACACTTTTAATCACATATTCCTCGGTTAGCAAGCTTCCATAGGTAGTTATAAAACATTCCAAGTTCAATTCCTAGTATTTGGCTACCATCATGCATAACCATATAGGAATACAACAATCCAAGAGAATTCATTTTAACCACCATTACTTCTAGCATGCTTTAACTATATCATGACATACATTATTCAACATAACTTGCTATTTCATGTAGATTTCATATATTGCCATAATTTGCATCACATCATCAAATAAGATATATTTCATACATAGTAAGGTAAGATAACCAATCATAATCCCCATAAAGTTAACATGTGCAATGATCGAGTAAAACCCCATAAACCTATTAAATCAAGTAACCCAACAGGAACTACAATTAGCACAATACTTCACTCATCCATAACCTTCATGCATGCATAACTCCATATCTTTAGCAAACTAGGCTATTTATGCACAGAGATCATCACACAAGGACATTTACATTTATCATCATACACATACATAACATTAACCTCCTAAGGTCTCCATCAAGGTAAACTAGTGCAAGACATAGGTAGAGTCCCATACCCCTACCTAAGTCTCGTCAACCCTTCAAGTCGCCTTAGTTAGTTTATACATCATCAAATAAGGACAAGTGTCACTTTCACACATACTCATTAAACCATAAAACAAAGATAAGCATCTCAACTCATCTTTTCTCCCTCAAGCATGGAGCAATCTCATCCAAGCAATCAAACCTAAAGGACCACCGGACAAGAACACATAAGAGAGGGATCTTATAGAGTTAAGTTCTATGGCACGATATTAGAATGATGAAGAAGGGAAACTCTATCGTCCTATAGACTCTCATACCATTTGATGTGTCGCGACTCACCACCAATGATACAAGACTCTACTATATGTGGCAATATGAGACTTTTAGAACGTAAGACCACTTTATAAACCTCATGCTCTGATACCACATTTGTCACATTCGGGGAGCACCCCCTAGAAGCAACACGGCGTACTCGACCTCTCGGAGGTCTTATACAAGACCATAGTTATCATTCATCCTATTGACATAGTAAATTTAGCGGAAAATTTAAAACTTTTCATAGCACATCATATGCTAGAAACATCACGTCATATATATATAAAATATAAGTCATAATACATATTTAGACTCTAAGTCTCTTTTCCATCTTAGACTCAATAACTTTAGAGTACATTAAGGAAAGGCCCTTAAGACATAATACAAAGCTATACATTACTAAATAGACTTTACAATAAGTACACATTACGACATCCTTGGACTTAAGGATTCCTTTCTTTGAGCTTGGGAAATCACCTATCAAGCTCCTCAATCATAGACCTCCTTTAAGCATTCCATTACCTACACTTTGTGTAAAAAGTAGAGAAGAATGGAATTAATACAAGAATGCACTAAGTATGACAACCATGCAAAAACATGCATTTAAAAGGGACATTTTGCTTTAAAATCATACATCATGCTTTTTTAGTAAATATTTATAAAACCTTTAAGCAATAGCATTTACATCATTTTCATACTTCATAGGAACACAATCAAAGGCCAAACATCATAGAAAAGCACATATAGAATTTAAGTACAATTTGAACACCATACATATCATCTACACAAGATAACACATACCATCATAGAAGTACATTACAACATAGACATAGATAAACCAAGACTATAAAGATATTACCATAAACTCCTATTCAATATGTACATACACTTCATTTACATCACATTGATTCTTATAAAACCTAACTCATGTCCCCAATCTAGATCTACTAGTGCAATGCACATGTAAGGCCCCATAACCTCACACATGCTTAGTAAACCTATCATGAGATCACAAGCCTTTACATCCAAATCATATATCCACATGTATGGAGGAGACAACTTCATTTATGTCAAGTAAGACCTTTACCATATAGTCAACAAGATTAACATCATGTATAAAGACTCATATCATGCATACCTTCAAAACAAGTAGGAAAATACTACAATGTCATACATAAAGGACATATACTTAGTAACATATATTAGAACACCTTCCTAAGACTTCCCTCAAGAGTCACTTGTGCAATGCATAGGTGAAGTCCCACACCCCCACCTACACTAAGTAACTACCCTTAGGTTATCCTAGTTAGGGTTCTTCCATTGTTCATTTTACTTTAGGGAAACCATAGCCTTAACCGACATAGACCATGGGTGCAAATCATGGAATCCGGTGTCATCAAGCCCCACACCTAAAAAGGATGGTCTACCGGCCAAAGTAGAACCCATCATGACATAGCTTTCTAGGTGGATCCACTAGCTAGTATCCTATGGTGGCAACATAGTTTATGGAACTTGGGGGAACCATGGAAAATCACTCTAACACCCATTTGGGCCATGAGTCTATGCACCCCATGAGAGTTATAGTAACCTACCTTCCTACCATAGGAAGGGACACCCACTCATATTCAAGTTCACTCGGTGCTAAGCTAAGTTCCCTTTATTGAAAACCTTCATTATATTATTACTTTACAAAATATAAGCTTAGGAGATTCATCCCCTCATATGCTTAGCTCATAGGTCCTAAATCGCTCATCAACCCAAATCATGTGAGAAAGCCCTTTCACATGGACATAGCATATGTATTAGCACTATCTAGTTAAGATTACACTTGAGTACACCTTTCAAGGCTCCATTGTCAACTAGATCATTATTCATGTGTGTGAGTTTATACATATATATGAGCAAACCTTTCACATAACACATTAAGCGACATATGTTCATACATACATATTCTTACATATAGAAACCAGACTAGATGTATCCTATCAAGGCACACTTGGGCAATGCATAGTCAAAGTCCCATTCCCTTGCCCATACTAGTTCACCTATCAAGTCATCCTAGTAAGGAATACATAACATACTTCACATACATATACTTTACATGCATAGTAGTAGACACTAGTGAATATGAGAACTACCTTTCATTTAGACACAAGGACCTATACTACTTGTAGCATGCATGTAAGTGAGAGTGTGTGTACATTGGTCAACATGATCACATAATAGCTATCAATAACTTCTTGAGGCATCCACTCTCTTAGACCACATTACACTACCAATCACATAGTACACAACACATAATAGCATAGGAGGCAAGACAATATATACATTATAATCAAGACTCCTAATTTTAGCTATTTACACTTTCATATGAGGGGTACATGGGTAAGGGATATTAAACATTTTAACACCTCAATGGCAGCACCTATAAAATACCCTAACATGAATATACACATGCTCATACACAGCCACACAACCTAGATCACAATAGAATAGGAAGATAGGCACAATTACTCATAAGGTGATCATCTAAATCACTAATTCATATATTCATCAATTTACCTTCAAGGCCATGGTCAACACATATATATAGTAACAATAAGGTAAACAGCGGCACTATAAGTGGACCATACCACACAATGCCATACAAGGCTTCATCAACAATACTATAAAGAAATAGAGAAGTAGAAGAGTAGAGGAGATAAGCATTCTTACCAATTTCTCATCCTTTGATCATCATTGATCAATAAACCTTATTCATCAATAATTCACATATATGGCAGTAGCTAAATGTACTTTAAACATATAAGAAATCATGTACAAGTCGCTACAAGATTATACTATAACATAATACAACATATCAACAC
Organism: Solanum sitiens; assembly: GCA_016801875.1. NCBI lineage: Eukaryota > Viridiplantae > Streptophyta > Magnoliopsida > Solanales > Solanaceae > Solanum > Solanum sitiens. The sequence continues at coordinate 2,740,229 of JABWTJ010000071.1, forward strand.
ACTAGGAAAGTAGATCATTAGCTAACTTCACTTGCATTGATTTTATATCATATTTCATACATATTATAAGTCTAAGTAAGTATCTAAACATACACCTAATCATATTGAAATCATACTTACATCTCACCCTAGAATGAAGATCACAAAATGACTAGATTATAGTGAATATGCTACATTAGATCAACATGAAATATAGAAGAATACAGGCCAACCCAACCTTGAACCACATGAATCACATCTATATAATTCCACAATAATATCTTAGCAAAACAGTAGGTACAATCATCCCCACACCATTGAATTTCGCATTAGATCATTTAGGAACCAACGTTGAATTCAAATAAAACTTAAGCTAACATGTTCAAATCTTCCTTCCTTGATCCACATGGATCCATCACATATAATTCAACAACAATTAACGTAAATTATAGTAGATATAGGTGATTCAACGTAAGACCAACACAATTCAATCGATACCAATCCAAGATCACAAAGCCCATGCAAGAGCTAAACCAATTTTGGAAGGAACATGGGTTCATCATGAAATTGGAGTCAAATCATGTTCAAATCATTGTATTAACTTCAATTCATCATGATTTAATCATTAAAAACGTTTTGAGAAAGAACCCATGGCTAGATTGGAAGATTGGAAACTTGATCATAAGATTTCTTTGAAAAACATTGAGAAGAACTCTTCAAGTGAAAGGTTACTTGAAGATGAACGATTGCCATACCTTTTATTAGTTGAAAACCTCTTAAAATTGATGATTCATCCATGGAAAACCCAGCTTGAATCTGTTCATGAGCTTCACCAACAATGGTAGTTTTTGAGAGAACATTTTTGGAGGGAAGAGGTTGAATCGTGTGAGGGGATTTGGGAATGGGTGTTTCACGTTTTTGATGACTTATATACACCCAAAATTACTTAATTAGTCCCATAATAATTAGGTTCAGACGTGGGGTTAATTTCCCATTCACCCCTTTAATTAACTGAACGTAGGCTGCACATTACAGTGCACCATCCACGGATGCACCTACGGGGCGTCGTCCTTGCAACGTACCATTCCTAGGGCTCCGTCGTTGGGTACTTAGCCAAATATTGGATTTGTACTTGCCCAAGGCAAGTCCCCATAGACGAGACCTTCTCTACGGGCCGTTGGTGGACTAACAATCCGTCGTTGGGTCCGTCAATGGACACTGCCCAGGCAGTGTCTTAGGCAGCTTTGGGTCCTTCTTTTGGGGCCTCTTGTGGGGCCCTTTAGAACTCGTACCCGGGCGTTTCCAATGTGATTACACACCTTATCATGTTATAGACCTTAAACATAAATTTCATCCAAAATGAACACCTACAAGACGTCCAAACAGCCTTGGCCCCAACACCCATTTGGGCCATGAGGCTATCCACCCCATGAGAATTATAGTGACCTACCTTCCTACCATAGGAAGGGACTCCCACTCATGTTCAAGTTCACTAGGTGCTAAGCTAAGTTCCCTTTATTAAAAACCTTCATTACATTGTTACTTTATAAAATATAAGCTTAGGAAATTCATCCCCTCATATGCTTAGCTCATATGTCAAAGATTATTGCTCATCAATCCAAATCATGTGAGAAAGCCCTTTCACATGGACATAGCATATGTATTAGCATTATCTAGTTAAGATTACACTTGAGTACACCTTTCAAGGCTCCATTGTCAACTAGATCATTATTCATGTGTGTGAGTGTATACATATATGTTAGCAAACCTTTCACATAACACATTAAGCCACACATGTTCATACATACATATTCTTACATATATAAACCAAACTAGAAGTATCCTACCAAGGTACACTTGTACAATGCATAGGCAAAGTCCCATTCCCTTGCCCATACTAGTTCACCTATCAAGTCATCCTAGTAAGGAATACATAACATACTTCACATACTTATACTTTACATGCATAGTAGTAGACACTAGTGAATATGAGAACTACCTTTCATTTAGACACAAGGACCTATACTACTTGTAGCATGCATGTAAGTGAGAGTGTGTGTACATTGGTCAACATGATCACATAATGGCTATCAATAACTTCTTGAGGCAGCCACCCTATTAGACCACATTACACTACCAAGCACATAGTACAAAACACATAATAGCATAGGAGGCAAGACAATATATACATTATAATCAAGACTCCTAATTTTAGCTATTTACACTTTCATATAAGGGGTACATGGGTAGGGGTTATTAACCATTTCAACACCTCAATGTAAGCACCTATACAATACCCTAACATGAATATACACATGCTCATACACAGCCACACAACCTAGATCACACTAGAATAGGAAGATAAGCACAATTACTCATAAGGTGATCATCTAAATCACTATTTCATATATTCATCAATTTACCTTAAAGGCCATGGTCAACACATATATATAGTAAAAATAATGTAAAAACCGCCACCATAAGTGGACCATACCACACAATGCCATACAAGGCTTCATCAACAATACTATAAAGAAATAGAGAAGTAGAAGAGTAGAGGAGATAAGCATTCTTACCAATTTCTCATCCTTTCATCATCATTGATCAATAAACCTTATTCATCAATAATTCACATATATGGAAGTAGGTAAATGTACTTTAAACATATAAGAAATCATGTACAAGTCGCTACAAGATTATACTATAACATAATACAACATATCAACACACTAGGAAAGTAGAATAACATAGATCATTAGCTAACTTCACTTGCATTTATTTTAGATCATATTTCATACATATTATAAGTCTAAGTCAGTAGCTTAACGTACACGTAATCATATTGAAATCATACTTACATCTCACCCTAGAATGAAGATCACAAAATGATTACATTATAGTGAATATGCTACATTGGATAACCATGAAAGATAGAAGAATACAGGACAACCCAAACTTGAACCACATGAATCACATCTATATAATTCCACAATAATATCTTAGCAAAACAGTAGGTACAATCATTCCCACACCATTGAATTTCGCATTAGATCATTTAGGGACCAACGTTACAGTGAATTCAAATAAAACTAAAGCTACCATGTTCAAATCTTCCTTCCTTGATCCACATGGATCCATCACATATAATTCAACAACAATTAACATAAATTACAGTAGATATAGGTGATTCAACGTAAGAACAACATAAATCAATCGATACCAATCCAAGATCACAAAGCCCATGCAAGAGCTAAACCAATTTTGGAAGGAACATGGGTTGATCATGAAATTGGAGTGAAATCACGTTCAAATCACTGTATTAACTTCAACTCATCATGATTTAATCATTAAAAACGTTTTGAGAAAGAACCCATGGCTAGATTGGAAGATTGGAAACTTGATCATAAGATTTCTTTGAAAAACATTGAGAAAAACTCTTCAAGTGAAAGGTTACTTGAAGACGAAGGATGGACATAAATTTTATTAGTTGAAAACATCTTAAACATTATGATTCATCAATGGAAAACACATCTTGAATCTGTTCTTGAGCTTCACCAACAATGGTGGTTTTTGAGAGAACATTTTTGGAGGGAAGAGGTTGAATCGTGTGAGGGGATTTTGGAATGGGTGTTTACGTTTTTTATCACTTATATACACCCAAATTTACTTAATTAGACCCATAATAATCATGTTGGGACGTGGGGTGAATTTCCCATTCACCCCTTTAATTAACAGGACGCAGTCCGCACATTATAGTGCATCATCCACGGATGCACCTACGGGGCGTCGTCCTTGCAACAGACCGTTCCTAGGGCTCCATCGTTGGGTACTTAGCCAAATATTGGCTTGATACCTTCCCAAGTAAATTCCCCATCTATGAGACCTGCTCGACGGGCCGTTGGTGGACCAACGATCCATCGTTGGGTCCGTCAATGGACACTGCCCAGGCAGTGTCTTACGCAGCTTTGGGTCCTTCTTTTGGGGCCTCTTGTGGGGCCCTTTAGAACTCATACCCGGGCGTTTACAACGTGATTCACACCTTAATATGTTATAGACCTTCAACCTAAATTTCATCCAAAACAAACACCTACAAGACGTCCAAACAGCCTTGGCCCCAACATGACACACGATGAACGTCTTGAGGGCTATCTTTCGAACGCCTTGGACGTTCTTGGGCGTTTCACCTCCAAACTTCACAAAACTTCATATAATAACATTAAATATAATTTTAAACCATTTTAAGACTTATAAGACTCAGTTCATACAGATTTAGGCATGCATGCATACATGAGACACATAAGCGACTGGTCGTCGAACGTCTTGGATGTCCCTTGATGTTCGACTTCCAAATCACTTCAAACTTTTAGCACTGCCTATATATCATATATTAAGACATTTTAGAATCTTATAACATCATGAAACACCCACAAACACATAAAACCATATATTAGGCATCTAGGTGACTTAGTCGTCGAATGTCTTAGTCGTCCCTTGACGTTCGACTTCCAATACCTCTAATATTTTAGATACTGCCTATATACCATATTTTAAGCATATTTAGGACATTAGAACTTTAATAAAGACATTTTAGTCTCTAGAAACCATATCTCATTTTCGGGGTCTTACATTATGAGCTCTTATGTATGTTTATTGATATTATAACTTGATGATAGAGTTTTCTTGATTATGTGCTCAATTATGTGGATATACATTTTTAATTGACTAGACTTGGTATTGTTTGTCTTGTTATGTACATAGTATTGAATTAAGGAATATGTGCTTATTGATTGGTATTGGTTATTGAATGTGCATAATGAGTTTTAAAAGTAAAGTAGCATGCTTTACTAAAATATCCCTTTTTAGCATGATTTCTATGTTGTGTGTGTATATGTGCCCATACTTAGTACAAGTGATGCGCTAACCCCATTTCTCCCTTTGTCCGAAATATTTTAGGTTCCGGTTGTTGAAGGGTCCGTGACAACTTTTGAAGAAAGAATTGGATCCTCATTCTCCAAGTTGCGTAGGTCATCACTAATTCGAGGACAATGCCACTTTCTAGCATTGGATGTTGATTAGTCTTAAAGACAATTTGTTCATTTTCTTTCATTTGAGTACTATGATTTTATAACCTATATGTGGCTTTTATTGTATTGATGTATGGGCTATGCCCAATTGTTGTACTCTTATTTAGATGGTTATGAGATGAGACGTCCGTTTTTAGATTATGTTATATCTTATATATGCATATGTGCAATAAAAGTAGAAGACTATGTAATCTACTTATACGAAAGGTCTATGTATACTCGATATGAATATATTATGTGTATGCGAGAGGTCTATGTAAACCTCATGATAGATATAGAAGAAATGTTTTAAATTTTACGCATTCTTAACCTATGAATGTAATGATGTAAGCTAAGAGGCTAGTCTTAGTCCTCTTCGAGGACGACGACACTGGTTACATCTTGGGGGTGTTCCCCAGATGTAACTAACTTGGTATCAAAGCATGAAGTTGAACATCTTTAGATTTGATGTCTCACTTAACCATGTCTATGTAGATTCTTCTTCTTAATTGTGAAGCACGCCACACTTATGAATAGGAAACTATATGATGCTTAGGAAATTCTCCTTTTCTTGGAAATTCAATATCGTGCCTCGAGAATCTTGACTCTAGGTGACCTTAGCATCTAATCCTTTTATTGTGATTATAGGTTATGAATACTCGAAGAACAGCCGCTCAAAGACTATATGAAGAGATTTCCAACGCGGGAGTTCCTCGTAGTGGCAATCAAGTCCCTCCTCTTGAAGAAGCTGCTAATAATGATCAAGCTCCGGTATATCCTTCACCTTTCACGGATGGGGATATAAGGTCTGCTTTTCTCCAAATGTCCCAAGCCATTACTACACAAGCACAAGCCATCACTACTCAAGCACAAGCCATGAAGACCCAAGCTAATCGGGAGGTGGTACACCAAAGAAACCAACATGTTATCACTATGGCCTCCCATTTTAGGGATTTCAAAAGGATGAATCCACCGACTTTCTATGGGTCCAAAGTTGAGGAAGACACCCAAAATTTCATTGATGAAACCTATAAGATTCTCTATGCTATGCAGTTGACTACTAGTGGGAAGGTCGTGTTAGACACTTACCAACTCAAAGATGTGGCCCAAACTCGGTACGTCCAATGGAGAAGCAATAGGCCTTTAAGGGGTGGACCGGTGACATGTGAGATTTTCAATAAGGCTTTTCATGACAGGTTCTTTCCTCGGGATAAGAGGGAAGAAAAAGTGGAAGATTTCATCAACTTTCGTCAAGGAGTTATGAATGTGTTTGACTACTTTTTCAAATTTACTAAATTGTCAAAGTATGCCCCTTCTTTGGTTTCCGACCCTAGGGATGAAATGAGCCGCTTTGTGATGGGGTTGTCGGATGACTTCAAGGAAGAATGTCGTTTGGCTATGCTACATGATAATATGAACATTTCTTGTCTCATGGTTAATGCTCAACAAGTGGTGGAGACAAGGGTTAAGAGCAAGAGTAGGGATGCCAAGAGGGCAAGGTCTTATGATGGTGGTTCTTCAAAGTGTAGGCTTGATACCCAAGACAAGCCTAGGTTCAAGAAAAGGTTTTTTAGTCAAGTTCCTTCCAAATTTTCAAGGCTCGTGATGATAGGGTATCTAACCCTATGTCTCAAAAGAGAAGAGGTACTAGATCACCAACAAGTAGTTAACTTGTAAAAAGTGTGGAAAGAAGCATTATGGAGATTGGCTTGTTAGGACGGACAATTACTTTGGGTGTGGCAAGAGTGGCAACAAGGTTAGGGATTGACCTAATGTGAAGTGGCAAGGAAAAGGTAGCGGGCAAGATCAAGCTAGTGGTTCTAATTTGGATCCTCCAGAGAAGAATCACTATTATACACTTCGCTCTATGTGTGAACAAGAGAGTTCTTCCGATGTGGTGACCAGTATGTTACAAGTATTCTCTCTTGATGTATAGGCTTTACTATATTTGGGTGCTAAATTATCTTTTGTTACTCCATTTATAGATAGAAAATTTGATATTTTGCCCGATATTCTAACTGAACCTTTCATGGTAACTACACCGGTAGGTGAGTCGGTGGTTGCAAAAAGGTAGATAGAAATTGTCCTATAATGTTGCCCAATAGAGTTACTTATGTGGAATTAGTAGTACTTGATATGGTCGATTTTGATGCCATTTTCGGGATGGATTGGTTGCATGATTGTTTTGTTTCCATTGATTGTAGAACTAGAATTGTCAAGTTCAATTTTCCAAATGAACCCGTCTTAGAGTGGAAGGGGGAAAATTCTATTCCTAGAGGTCGTATAATTTTTTGTCTAAAGGCTTGTAAAATGATATCTAAAGGGTGTTTATACCACATAGTGAGAGGCAAATATTTAGACTCCGAATTCCTCCCATTGAGTCGGTCCACGTAGTGAGGGTATTCCTAGAGGTCATTCCTAATGATCTTCCCAGAATCCCTCCAAAACGGGAAATTGATTTGGTATTGACTTGCTACCGGATACCAAACCCATTTCAATTCCTCCTTATTGGATGGCTGCGGCCGAATTGAAAGAGTTGAAAGATCAACTCAAAGACTTACTAGATAAAGTCTTCATTAGACCTAGTATTTCTCCATGGGGTGCTCCTGTTTTGTTCGTGAAGAAAAAGGATGGGTTCCTTAGAATGTTGATTGATTATCACCAACACAATAAAGTCACTATCAAGAACAAGTATCCTATCCCTCGGATTGATGACTTGTTTGATCAACTCCAAGGGGCAAGCTATTTTCTAAGATTGACTAGAGGTCGGGGTATCACCAACTAAGGGTGAGAGGTGAGGATATACCAAAAATGACATGTTGGACTAGATATGGTGACAATGAGTTTCTAGTAATGTCATTTGCTCCCACTAATTCCCGATGGCGTTTATGGACCTTATGAATACGGTGTTTCAAAGTTACCTAGATTCATTTTTCATTGTCTTCATTGACGACATCTTAATAAATTCGAAAAATGAGGCTGAACATATGGATGACTTGAGGGTGGTGTTACAAGTGCTTAAGGAGAACCAACTATTTTCCAAGTATAGCAAATGTGAGTTTTAGTTGAGGTCGGTGGCGTTTCTTGCTCATATCATCTCTAGTGAGGGAGTTGAGATTGATCCAAGGAAAACCAAGGCTGTGAAAAATTGTCTTAGGCCATTGACTCCAACCGACATTAGGAGTGTCTTTTGTCTATAGGGTTATTATAGGAGGTATGTGGATGGTTTTGCGTCAATTTCATCTCCCTTAACTATTTTCACCCAAAAGAGTATGAAATTTGAGTGGTTGGAGGCATGTGAGAGAAGCTTCCAAATCTTGAAAGATAGGCTTACTTCCGCTTCGGTGTTAACTTTACCGGAGGGTACCAAGGGCTTCATTGTATATTATGATGTATCCCTAGTGGGCTTGGGGTGTGTGCTTATGCAACATGGGAAAGTAATAGTTTATGCTTCTAGACAACTTAAGATGCATGAGAAGAATTACCTAACTCATGATCTTGAGTTAGCGGCCATGGTGTTTGCTTTGAAAATATGGAGGCATTACTTGTATGGTGTTCATGTTGATGTGTATACCGACCACAAGAGTCTTCAATATGTGTTTACTCAATAGGAGTTAAATCTCCGACAAAGAAGGTGGTTAGAATTATTGAAGGATTACAACATGTGTGTTCTCTACCATCCCTGCAAGGACAATATGGTTGCGGATTCCCTAAGTCGTATGACCATGGGTAGTGTGTATCATGTAGAAGAATCTAAGAAAGACCTAGTAATAGATGTTCATAGGTTGGCTAGACTGGATGTTAGATTGGAAGATTCTCCAAATAGTGGTTTTATGGTCCATCATAACTCCAAATCATCTTTGGTGATTTAGGTGAGGTCTAAGGAACACTTTGATCAACCATTGATGTGGTTAAAAAAGTCGGTTATTTGTAAGCTAAATGAGTCATTCTCATTAGGGGGGATGGTGTATTGAGGTGTCAAGGAAGGTTTTGTGTTCCCAATGTAGATGGTTTGAGGAGCTGGATTTATGAGGAAGCTCATGGTCCCGTTACTACATTAATCCGGTCTTTACAAAGATGTACCATGATCTTAGAAGTGTTTTACCTGGAAGTCTTAAAGAATGACATAGCAGAATTTGTTGCAAAGTGTCCAAATTGCCAACAAGTGAAAGCTGAACACCAAAAGTCCGGTGGTTTGCTTCAAGAAATCCAAGTTCCTACTTGGAAGTGGGAAGAAATTGATATGGATTTTGTGGTAGGTTTACCTCGGACACAAAAGCAATATGACTCCATATGGGTGGTTGTGGATAGGTCGACCAAATCCGCTCATTTTATTCCCGTCAAGTCTACTTACTCGACGGAGGATTATGCATGGATCTTCATAGATGAGATTGTCTGTCTCCATGGTATTCCGTTATCCATCATATCGGATGGCGGTGAATAATTCACATCTAGGTTTTGGAGGTCATTCCAAAAAAGGTTGGGTAAAAAGGTGAAGTTAAGCACCGTTTTCATACTCAAACGGATGGTCAAGCGGAGTGTACTATTAAAACCCTTGAGGATATGCTTAGAGCTTGTATAATTGATTTCAAAGGGAAATTGGGATAAATAGTTGCCTTTGGTTGAGTCTGCTTACAACAATAGTTACCATTCATGTATATCTATGGATCCTTATGAAGCCTTGTACGGTAGGAGATGTAGATCTCCAATTGGATGGTTTGAAGTGGACGAGTCTTCACTTTTGAGTCCCGATTTGATCTATAAGACTTTGGAGAAGGTTCATATTATAAGGAATCGCTTCAAAACAGACTATAGCCGGCAAAATTCTTATGCCGACCATAGAAGAAGAGAATTAGAATTTGAAAAAGGTGATAAAGTGTATTTAAATATTTCACCGATGAAAGGGGTGGCGAGATTTTGCAAGAAAGGTAAGTTGAGTCCTTCTTATATGGGTCCCAATGAAATTTTGCAAAATATTGGTAAGGTTGCATATGAGTTGAGGTTACCTAGTGAGTTAGTTTTGATTCATCTGATGTTCCATGTTCCATGCTTAAGAAGTATATCGGTGATCCCGAGTCCATTCTTCCTATTAAAGGTCTAGGTCTTCAAGAGAACCTCTCCTATGAGGAGGTTCCGGTGGAAATCCTTGATATACAAGTGAAAACATTCAGGATCAAATAGGTGGCCTCCGTAAAAGTCCTATGGAGGAACCACCTAGTTGAGGGAGCAACATGGGAGGCTGAGGCCGACATGAAGTCCCGTTATCCTCATCTCTTTGTTGATTAAGGCTAGTAGTTCCAATTAATAATAAAAAATAATGAATAAATTGAATTTGGCTTGTTTTGCAAAAATGTGCATAAAGGGTTGTGTCAACATGAGTTTTCATGAAAGATGTTTTTTTGTGTTAATTATACGAAATATATGCTTTTGCCATCTTAAGATTTTTGGTCCTTTGATGTTGTCTTGAGATGAATAACATAGTAACTCTTTTGTGCCATTTGAGCTTATGATTGGTGTTGAGAAGGTATTTCCTCAATATGTGGTATGAAAGTTGAGCTCTTATGTGAAATAACTTGTGATTTGAATTGCTATGTGTAAATGCCATGATTATGTGTTGAATGGAGTAGTGAACGACTCCTATGAGATGTGCTCATGATGATTTTATATTGTTGTTGGTTGGGCTGCTAGTATTGAGTCTATCCTTTCCCTTCAAAAGGTTTTAGTGTCATTCGGGGAAGAATGTTCCTAAGGGGGGATAATCTAATACTCCAAAAGTCCATGACCTAAGCTAGAGCCTCGCAAGATGAAATAAAATTTAAAACACTGTTTCTAAGCCTAAAATATTGTATATAAACCTTTGATCAAGTTTTAGAGCCAAGGTATCAAAAAATGCCCATGACGTTCGGAAACTAGCTAAATCGAACTAGTTGACGTCTCTATGCTTGGTGAAGTTTTGGGAGGTTCATATGAAGTCCAAAACATGTTAAAAGACTTTTAATAAATAGAATGTAGTATAAAGGGTCCAAACATCCAGTAACGATTCCCCAAGGACCACCCGAAGGGTCGTTGAGGAGGACCCTAGCGTGGGCAGGCAGGCTGCCAAAGAAGCCTGCACGCATAGGAATCAAGGGGCTACTGCGCGTCGCATAGCCCACACGAGGTAGGAAAAAAATGCCTCGCAACGCGTGCACTCCACGAGGCTCATTGCCTCAAACCATATTTCAAAAATAAAATCTTAAATTTAGCCCCGTGGTGCACTCCCACTTCCCAAATTCATTGAAATCGTATTTTAAGCATTTTGACTTCTCAAAAAGACACACTTAAGTGAGGGGTCTTTCGGGAAATTTAGGAGGTGATTATATATAGCCTATGGGTCAGTTTTAAGTCATTTTTCACTAACGTAAATCAAATTCCCAAACCAAAACCCAAAAGATCTCATCTCTCTCTACTTTCTCTCTACCTAAATCCTCCATTTAAGAAGCAAGAAAGCTTGAAGAAGAAGAAGACCAATTTCTCTAGGATTTCACTTCAAATTCATGGATTGATCTTCATTAAGGTATGGGTTCTTCACTCTTGGGATTCCTTTCCCCAAGAGGTCCTTTCAAAGTTGATTTCTAAATCACCCAATTCCAAGGGTTTTTCTATTCTAATGGGTTTTCTTCTAAACTTGAAATTGATGATTGATTATGATTAATTGTGATTGACTATGACGAATTAAGTGTATATTGTTGAGTAATTGGTGTTAATTAGGGGAATTTCATGTAGATCATGTCCTTTCTCCAAATACCCCAACTCTTGGATCTTGCTTATAAATTGATAGAAATTGAAGAATGTATTAATTGTTAGGTTTGTTTTATCTATTCTACTACATTCATCGACTGACTAAGGCAATGTATTGTTGGTATTGGCCCTATTTCCTGAAGAATTCATAATGAACCATTTCCCCCTAATCCTAGATTATGATTTGAAGTTAATTTGGATAGTGATGATTCTATTGACGTAGTTATTGTATTAATTACTATTGAATGATATTATTACACCTATTGTTGTGTTGAATTGGATGGTTGATGGTAAAACCTGGATGATGGCTTGTGAAGGAGATAGGGTAAGTCTTGTGATCTCAATCCTTTACTTCAATTATGATTACTTGTGATTAAGTGATGAAGTTGTATTGAAGTATACCTTATGTTAAGATTGATAGGGTTGGTATGATGTTGTATGGGAATGTCTTATATTATGGTTCATGAGTGGTAGATTAATATGTAAATGATATAAGGATGGTGATAATTTACCAATGTGCCTTATTATGATGTGATGATGTAAATGTGCTAACCCCGCATGTCTGAATTGTAATGCAAGGACAATACTCACGCAATTCTTATTGAGCTATGATGATGATTATATAAGGGATAGACCCTATGACCTACATATAGAGGCATTAAAGACATTTCAAAAGGGACTCTAGCTTATAACCAAGTGAACTACAGTGAGAAGTGTCCCATCACACATAGGCAAGGTAGGATCACTAATGTACACACGATATTGTAGACTATAATGTGTGTATCATAAAGAGGGTACCAACTACATCTCCTAGTTCTTGAACTATGTTGCCCCCATAGGAATACTAGCTAGTTGATTCACATAGATTCTATGTTCATGTTTTTGTACTACCTTTGCAAGCAGTCCGCCTTCTTCCAGTATATGGTTCCCTCACACCGGATTCCACATTAGCTCATGTGGTCTATGTCAGTTAAGACAAGATGTTCTCAAAAGGTAAAATTAAGTAATGAAGTGAACTCTAACTAGGATGACCTAAGGGGTTTAACTTAGTCTAGGTAGGGGTATGGGACTCTACCTACACATTGCACTAGTTGGCCTTGATTGATGTCTTAGAAAGATGATCTGATGTATGCATATGCTTATAAATGTAAATGATATGTATATAATGATCTTACATGTTAATCACACTATATGATGTTGGTTTCATTTATCAACATGTGTTTGGTATTTATTGCTAAAGTATGATGTTATGTACTCTTAATGATATGCTATTGGAAGTTGGGCATTGTTTATGGTTCTTGTTAGGTTTACTTGATTGAGTAAGGTTATGGGGCTTTACTCAGTCATTGCACTAGACGACTTAATTAGGGTTGATGAGTAATAGTCTTGCTTTGGTTATGATGTTATTAACTCTTATGTATGTTTGTTGATATTATAACTTGATGATCGAGTTGTCTTAATTATGTGCTCAATTATGTGGATTTGCATGTTGACTTGACTAGACTTGGTAATGTTGGTCTTGTGATGTACATGGTCTTGACTTAAGAAATATGTGTTTATTGATATGTATTGGTTATTTAATGTCCATAATGGGTTTTCAAAGTAAATTAGCATGCTTTAATGAAATGTCCCTTTTTAGCATGATTTCTATGTTGTGTGTGCATATGTGCCCATACTTAGTACAAGTGATGTGCTAACCCCATTCTCCCTTTATCCCAAACATTTTAGGTTCCGGTCGGTGAAGGCTCCGTGATGACTTTTGAAGGAAGAGTTGGATGCTCATTTTTTTAGTTGGGTAGGTCTTCAGTACTTCGAGGACAATGTCACTTTCTAGCATTGGATGTCGATTAGTCTTAAAGACAATTTGTTCATTCTCTTTGATTTCAGTACTATGATTGTATAGCCTATATGTGGCTTTTATTGTATTGATGTATGGGCTATGCCCAATTGTTATACTCTTGTTTAGTTGGTTATGAGATGATAAGTCCGTTTTAGGACTATGTTATATCTTATATATGCAAATGTGCAATAAAATTAGAAGATTATGTAATCTTCTTATACAAAGGGTCTATGTATACTCGATATGAATATATTATGTGTATGCGGGAGGTCTATGAAATCCTCTGATAGATATAGAAGAAGAGTTTTAAATTTTCTGCATTTTTAACATATACATGTAATGATGTAAGCTAAGAGGCTAGTCTTAGTCCTCTTCGAGGATGACAACGCTAGTTACATCTAGGGGGTGTTCCCGAGATGTGACACATTCATTCTCGAATGACAGTAAAATACTTTAAACATTTTCAAGGTTTAGAGACTCAAGACTAGAAACTCATGACCATACTATATCTTACACAATACACATAGCTAGGAGGAAGACTGAATTCCACATAATTAAGAGACTCAAAACACAACAAAAGAGTAGGAACAACATCTACAACTTATCATGCAATAAGAATCTAAATTTATCATTTCACATAGGAGGAACTTTATTCCCCACATATCATTAATATCACTACATTTTTTCTAAGCATATTATGCCAAATTCTCATAAAATTACAATTATGCAACATTCGAAAGAGTGACCTTTTAAATATGCTCATAAGTATACTCATACAACACTTAGGAAATTCACTTTGGATGCACATCAACATGAGAGAAAAAATCATTTAAGCTCATTTTACCATATAACATAAACTCATGAAAAGATGCCAAGGTTGTAAGGGAACCCATGAAACTCATTTTTGAGAAAGAATCCAAATTCATGCACATGCTACTAGAAAGTTCTAAATATCAAGCTTGAATAAAACAGAAGAGAAGAGACAAGATCCATCAACCCTACTATTCACCATACTCCCCCACTTGGGAAAAATCCATCTAGTCTATCATGAACCACACAATAGACTCTTATAACTAAGGTAAGAAATTAAAACTTACCGGCACCTTCATCCGCACTTGCTTCCTTCTTTTCTTAAACAGCAAAGAAGCAAGTCTTCTTTTGATCACCCACATCGGGGCCATTATAAGGGGTTTTGCTGACATCTGTTCCTTTAGTAGAAATAGAAGGACAATCCCTCACCTTGTGATCATTCATTCCACAACCATAAGACCCACTAGTACCGGCTATACACTTTCCAAAATGCTTTTTTCCACAAGTAGATCAAGTAGGCTTAAAAATTTGGGAACGACCACCCTTTCATTGTTAGCTTTAGGAGCACTAGGGACATATTTCATTGGAGCACTCTTCTTTAACATAGGTTTTATTGTGCCCATCGGTTCTTTCTATTTAAACACCTCTACCCATCATTTCAAGCATAGACTCTTCAATGGATTGTCGAACGATATTCTTACTTCACAAGATTAGAAACACCGGTCAAGAACCTACTCATCTTATCTCTAGGGTTAGACACCAAAGATGGAACATACATAGACAACAGGGTAAATTTAAAAGAATATCCCTCCACACTTATATTACCTTGCCCAAGGTTTATAAACTCTTCAACTGTAACTTATCTTCTCTCACGGGGAAAGTACTTTCCTAAGAATACTTCAATAAACTCTTCCCATTCTATGAGAACCAATTGAACCGGCCTACTATCTTTCCATTTTGTGTACCACACATGAGCAACCTCCCTCAATTGGTATGAAGCCAACTCCACTTTCTCCTTAGACGTCACCCCCATAGCACTCAACACCTTATAATCAACATCTAGAAAATCTTAGGGATCCTCTCTCACCTTATAGCCTAGAAAAGATGGATGAATCATCCTCACAAAGTCCCTCTAGAGATCATGCTACTCTCAAGAGTATTCACCTTAGGCCCCAAATCCCTATTTGCTTAGGCCGTCATGGCTCGGGCTAGGGCAAGAAGAGCTCCTCTAAACTCTTCATTAGTCATGTCCGGGGAAAACACCTGAACCTCATTTACTTGATTAGCTATAGGGACTTGTTCACCTTGGGGAACTTTACCACCTTGGGGAGGAACTACCTAATTCACTACTTTCTCATCCACTCTTCTTGCGGACTTCTTTCTTTTTTCAAATCCTATAAACACAAGAGAAGATGTTAGGAAAAGACACTTATAATATCAGCTCTATGGCACGGAACAATAGTAACGAGGAAAGTTAAGCTTGTATCATTTTATGGCCTCTCTCTCATAGATGTGTTGTGACTCACATCGATGAACAAGACACTAATAAACATGGCTTTATGAGAGTTTGAATCCTAAAGACTAATTCATAACCTTATGCCTAGATACTAAGTTTGTTACAAGTGGGAAGTACCCCCTAGAAGTAACACGACGTACTTCACCTCTCAGAGGTCTTGTACAAGCCTCTTAGCATTCATTCATCACATATATATGAAAAGTAGTGCGGATTTTAAAACTTTTCACAATAAAGTCAATAAGGAAACTCTTTTATAAAACATAATAAAACAAAGTCTCATCATAAGCCATGTTACACACATGTCAGTATCATAAGGTCACAACCTTTTCATTAATAGAAAACTTATATCTAATAAAGAGTCTTTAATAAAAGGTAACTAGAACTAATGTCCATGTCCTCGATCATATGAGGATATAACAATCTTGAGAGAATTTTACTTCTCAAGATTCAACTTCTATGAATCCTCACTTTTTACCAGCTACACTTGTAGACATAGAGAAACAAATCGAATTAACACAACTAATGCACTAAACTAATGCACTAAGTATGGTCAACATGCAAGAGAATCATGCAAAAGATGATATTTTCTTAAATATACAATTTTCATGCTATTTTGATAAAACAACTTTATAATAAGAGTTTAAGAGACATAATACAAGTGAACAATAACATATAAGACATATTCAATTTGCATCACCACATAGGACTTAATTCCATATTTAAAAAGTAAATCATTTAGACTCTCCACCTAAGGTTACTCTATGACCCACCTTAATAAGACATGAATAGGCCGCCGCCCGTACACCCTCTTCAAGTACACCTAGGTGAACCTCAAAGCTAGACTAGATAAAAACCTTTGCATTGAACATACTTTTACTAAGTAAGCATTATTCATTTAAGCCATTTAGGAGACTACTAGACAAGTAGCAGATTTCACATAATGGTCTTGGACGACCTAGGGAACTCACTTTAGTTTCATCAAATCTTACTCGTGCCATGTGTAGATCGCGTCCCATTCCACTACCTACACATTGTAAAACCTATCTATTAACTAGAGTGTGCATCCCACATGATGAGAATAGGCATTAGCAGACATAGACAACACTAGGTAGGTATGTAATCCGGTGTCATATGACCTCACACAGTGCAAGGTGTTCTACTTGCCAAGGATAGATCTAGGACACATCCCATGTAAGCACATGATTTAGGGGATATCAAAAAGTTTCTTTTTACTCTAGCCTCATACTCAACTAGAGCTACTCCCTTAAGCATTTCCACTCGGTGCTTTGCCTTAGTTCTTATAGAGTAAGTTCATTCACATAAGTGTATTATAGAAGGTACCATTACTAAGCGCTACCAACTCATAATACCATTTCCAAGTTTGGGTCCACTAGGGATGCCAACCAAGGTCCATTTGGATAGCTATTACGACTTCCTTAAAGATTGTTTCATGCGGTTCTGGCTAACCTACCTCTAAGTCCATCATTCCACTAAAGAAGGAGGTACCATTTAGGTCTACTACTTCAAGGCTTCTTTGATGACCTTCTTTTCATATTCAATGTTTCACATTCTTAACCTTCTTTTAGTATTCAAGCTTTTCGCATTGGTCTTTCATAGAAGAGTACCTACTCTAGGTCTACTGATCCTATAAATTCATTCATATACTAATTCAATACAATTGAAGTACCAAGTAGGGACAACAAAGTCTACCAACACAAGATGCAACATAATTCTATAACGACTCTTCTTTGTACTTCATCATGATATATCAACAACTAGAGAGGAAGTACTTTCAATAATATCATTATCGCACCCATACAAGATCATATAGACACCAAATGAGAACCTTCACCTTATATATTCAGTCATACAATATCATGATAATACCACAATTCGTATAAAAATGTCGACAAGACCATGTTTATAACATTTATAACAATTAAACACCAACAAAAGTGGACTATACGAATCAAGAGCAATTATATATCATTTCTACATTAAATAAGAGAATTAGGTAAACTCATCACCTTCCAATATCAAAAATCACCATTCCTTAGCCTTTCCAACAAATTCACACAACAACGAATATTCCCAATGACAATGTCCATAATACTAGGTCAACAATTCATCCATATCAATGATAAAACAAAGTCCAATATAGATATCGTTAATATAAGAAAAACAATGAAAAATTCCAACAATAATCAACATATAATTCAATAGCCCACAACAATCTAAACATGAATTCAACGTAATTAGATCATAATCAATACCGCCACTTAGAGACAAAATTAGGAATTCAAGAAATACATGCATTCATGGAATTTATCATAAAACCATAAATTAACATTGAATACTTCATAAATCATCAATTTAAACCTTTTTATGTAAGAACCCATGCTTAAAATTCAAAATACGGTTTTATGGTTTTTTTGAGATCTTCTGAAAATCCTTTGGAATAGGCTCCTTGATTGAGAGAAGAGTCAAGGATGTAATAAACATACCTTATTAGTATAAATCCCATAACATTTGCAGAGGAATCACTTAAGTCTTCAATCCTAGCTTCAACATGGCTTCAAGCACCCATGAAGTCTAGAAAGAACTTTATTTGGAAAAGGGGTTCTGATTTGAAAAGAGAAGTCTAATTATAGGTCTATGTGTTTAAAATAACTTAAAATACATTAAAACACCTAAAATAACCGTCTATATATCACTTAATCATAACGTGGGGTTAATTTATCAATTCACCCCTAGGATGGCCAAAACCCTGCAGAAAAATGCAAACCAAACCACGACCCCCTATTGATGGACCGTAAATGGGTTGACGATGCGTGCTGATCGTCTGTCATTATTCACTAAGACTCCTAAAAGTGGGGCAGAATCTCCTACAACTTAGTGTGGAGCTGCGCCCCCTTTTGATGTGGCGTCAATGGGTCTAAGGGGCATCAAATGGGGTCGTCCATTGGACTGATTTGGCAGCTTCTTGACAAACGTTTGGGTCCTCCTCAAGAACCCTTAAGGTGGTCCTTGGGGAGTCGTACTCAAATGTTTCAAACCTAAACATGACATTCTAGATGCTAGGGTCTCTTCAACTCATATTTGACTCCAAATTACACATTAAAATACATAAAACATGCAAAGACAAACTAGCACACACAAGAGTAGTTTCCGAACGTCTTGGTCGTTCTTTGATGTTTGTCTTCCAACCTTTTTCAGCCAAATATTACAAGTTCTGTCAAACCTTATAAAAAAATAATTAACTCTTAAAACTTATGTGAGGCTCTATTTTATCCTAGTTCGTGTTGAGGGGTGCAACATTCTCCCCCACTTAGAATACATTCGTCCTCAAATGACACTAAAATACTTTGCACATTTTCAAGTTTTAGAGACTCAAGATTAGATGCTCAGGAACATAAAACATTATAAACAATACAAATAGATAGGAGGAAGATCAATTCGACATAATCAAGATACTCAAAACACAACAAGAGAGTAGGAACAACATCTACAACTTATCATGCAATAAGAGTCTATATTTCTCATTTCACTTTAGTAACACATATAATCTTTAGAAACTGCTCATAATCAATAGTCAGAAGTGGAGAGATAATCATGTACATTATTTAATGATAAGGAAATTCATGCAATGCAATTAATCCATTCAACATACATGCATACATTCATGTCTTACCATAGCATAATGAACATACCCATAATCCCTTTCAAAGTCCACTTATGCAGTGTAAAAGTGAAGTATCATACTACCACTCCTACTAAGTAAAGTTCATCAAGAATCATAATTTTAGTTCATATCATATTCATTAACTTACATAGCCCATGTGAGCTACATGGACTCCGGTGTCATGTAACCCCAAACTGAAAGAAAGTGTCCTACTAACCTAGTTAGAACTAAATGTATACTTATAAGGTGGATCCACTATATAAGACCTATGTCGGCACATAGTTATGGGATAACGATATATCTTTAAGAAACCCGGCCTATTGTAATGACGGTAGGAGTTTCCATCTCATGATATCATATGTAGAAGACCCAGCCTATTGTATAGACGCGAAGGCCTCTACCTAATTTTCTCTATAATTTCGGTGTTTAGCATTATTTCCAAGATTATATTTAGTTATTTGTAAATTGAATTTACATGTGTGAAGGAAATACATTGCCCTTCATTCAATATAACTCATGACATAACTCATAGATTCAATAAAGTGAGAACTAACTTCAAGCTTTAGAATGATATACATGTGAGTAATCCTTTCACATTACATTCTTAGTGTTTTTATGAGAATATAATTTCAATCAACACAACCTCATTAGTATCATACTAGACAATTCATAAATGATAATGTGTAGAGGTAATGAAGACTAATCTTTCTACTATTCTACAATTTATACAATATTTATTGGATCTTCTATAATTCCACAATTTATACAATAGTTATTGGATTTTCACTTTCTAAGTAAGTCATAAGGTCATACATAACTTTCATCAACGTGTACAAACCTTAGAAATTTGCCCCTTCAAGGGTCATGATCATGTCTCATAATTAAACCACGAATCACTACACATGCAACACTCCGAAAGTCCATGACTTAGTCTAGAGACTCACATGTATTAATAGGACTTGAAACACATTTTATAGGCCGAATATAATGTACTTAAATCAATTCGGAAGTTTTAGAGTCAAAACGTCAAGCAACGTCCATGACGTTCGGAGACTAGTGAAATTGAGGTTAGTGTTCCTTTGCATGTTTCATGGGGTTTTAAGAGCCGGAATTTAATGAAGTTTGGCAGAAAAGTGTTCAGCAAGTATTAATGTGTGTTTAGGGTTGAAACATCCGGGTAAGATTCCCCAAGGATCACTCATTCAATTTGACCCAAAAAGTTGTTTTTGACAGTGGCCATCCACGAGCAAAACAACGAGATGTCGATGGATTAGTGGTTCAAAACTTAGCCATTTTCCAAAAGCCTCAAAATCCTAGTCTCGGAACTCATCGACGCCTTGCCAGTACTGTGGCATCGATGGACCTACGGTTCGTAGGTCGGGGAGTCGTCGATTGGGTCTGTCTTTCACTACCAAATTTTTAAGTTAGGGAATTAATTAGTTAGTTAGTTAGGTGTTTAATTAGGGGTTAAGGGGTGGTTAATTAATTTAGTTACGTGGTTGTATAACACTTAACCCTCATTAAATTAACCTTACACTCTTCAATTCCCAAACTCAAATTCCACCACCTTCTCTCTTATTTCTCTCTCATTCCCAAAGACTCCATAGAACACCAAACTTCAAGGTGCATTAGGGATGCAAGAATTCAACTTTTATCCATCAAAAAATAATAATTAACAAGGTATGAAAGATCTTCACTCTTGGGAACACATTGCCCAAGAGGTTCTTTCAAATATGATTTCCAAAATCTGCTAAAAAATGGGTTTTCTTCCTATTTCGTAATTTGTCTTTCAAATTGATTTCTTATGATGTTGTACTGATTATTATTGATAGGTTATGATTGATTAATTGTTAAATTGTAGTAGTTATTGGTCCTTGACCTACTTCTCATGATAAACTATAGTTTATGCCATTTTCTCTAACCCTAGTTATTAATTAGACTTATAGATGACTTTGGTTGATGGAATTCACTATGCTATTTTGTAATTCACTATATTATGATGATTTTAATGTGGATTTTTGGGTAATTATGATGGATTGATGGTAATATCTTGAAGAAGGGCTTAAGAAGAATATGTGGTAAAACATTGTGATCTTTATCCTTTACTTTAATAATGATAGTTTGTAATTGATGATGGTGTGTAATTAAAGTATTATATGTGATTAGATTGATATTAAGATGTTGTGATTATCATATTGCCTTGATATGCATAGGACGGTTGAGAGGCTTTGATAGGGATATGATCATGCAATTTTGAGTTTGAACTACTTGTGTGCCTTATTATGAATGGATTATGATGACTTCACAAATGTTACTGTAGATGAAAGGTTGTTCTCATTATATATTGTAAGACCCCCAAAATGAGTTAGGGTGTCTAGAGCCTCACATGGTCCTATAAGATTTTTGACATGTTAATTAAGTGTGTCAAAGTATACATGAGTGATTTGAAGTCATTTGGAAGTCAAACGTCACGGGATGACCAAGACGCTCTACAACTAGTCACTAAGTGGCCTTAAATGTTTTCATGTGCTTATATATGTATCATTGGCTTATGAAGTCCTTATATGATTAATATTGATGGTTATAGTCAGTATTTTGGGTTTCATGAAGTTCAGAGGTCAAACGTCCAAGAAGGTCCAAGACGTTCGAAAGTTAGCCCTTGAGGCTTGCATGTGTGTATCTTGAGTGTGCCTAGAATGTTTGGACATGTTGTGAGTATTTGATTTGGGTGAAACTGATGTGGAAGGTCCTTGACATGTTAAGGCATATATTAAATTGTAAACGTCCGGGTAAAACTCTCCATGGGCCACGTAAAAGTGCCTCTAGGAGGACCAAACGGCTGTCGCGCAGTGTCAATCGACGCCCCGTGTCTCAATGAAAGCCCCGTCCATGGGGGCAGTCGCTCAACACTTAGAAGTGTGAGCAAATCCCTCCATGAAGGATTTCAGTCGCAAACGATAGAGAAGCATGATGGCTCGTCGACCAGACGATGCCTCGTCTAGTGCTGACCGTCGATGTTGTCTGCAACTGCCAAGCACGCACTGTTTCATTAAAGGAGTGAATGGAAATTCACCCTTCGTGCTAAACCGACCCTAGTTGGTGTATTTAGTTATTTAAGGGTGTATTTTGCTGATAAAAAATGTGACTAGCCTATTCCCAATCCTTAATTAAAAAATTTGACTTACCTCTCCCAAAATATTTTCTCTAGAAACCTCCAATGGAGGTGAAGCTCAAGAACATATTAGAGCTTGGATTCCAATGGGTTCTACATCAATTTTCAGTGGTTTTCTTCTATAATGAGGTATGATGATCCTTCATATCTAGATAATCTTTCACCTAGAGAGTTCCTTCAATGCTTTCGAAAGAGAATTCATGATCAAACTACATCTTCTTCAATCTAGCCATGGGTTCTTTCTTAAAGCGTTTTCTAGGGCTTAATCATGATGAATTGATCATAATGTACTGAATCTAGATTTAATTTCAATCTAATTGCATGATGAACCTTCTCTTCAACTCTCAAATTAGCCTATGTATGGGCATTGTGATCGTGAGTTTGTATTGATTGAATTATGATTCTAGCATGTTTAATTTCTTATATATAATATTTATATTGTATATATATGGTGAATTGTTTATGACTGATCCATGTGGATCAATGCTTAATGGTTTGAATAAGACTAGCCTATGTTCTTCTACATGCTCATTATAATCTCGATTTTTCGCAAATGCGATAGGATTTTTTTTAGGTTATGGTCTCTTTAACTAATGCCTTATATGAATGTTATTGATGAATTGTGGATATGAATCCTTGATAATCAAAGAAAAGGATTGTTGGTAAGGATTGATTTTCATTCTTTTAGCGTATAGATTGATAATGCTATATACATGATGTTGATCTCAATTTTAGGGTAGATAAAGCATGATTTAGACTTGATTATTATGTCTTTAGATACTTCCCTAGGTTGATATTATTGATCAAATATGATAGATTATGCATGGGAAATTGGTTAATGGTCTATGTCTTTCTACTTTCTAGTGTATTGGTGATGTAGTATAGATGTTTGTAGCATGATCTTATAGTGCTCTATGTATGATTTCCTTTATGTGAATCTCTATTTAGCTACTGTCCAATATTTCTATTGATCAATGATGATCAAAGGTTAAAGGATTGGTAAGAATTGCTCTACTTCTCTACTTCTCTACTTCTCAATAGTATTGTTGATAGAATTGGCCTTGTATGGCATGGTGTTGTATGGTCCACTTATGCTGGCGGCGTGTCACGACCGGAATCTAGACCCCAGATGAGACCGGCGTCGTTGACCTCTCAGAGGTTGCAGACAATCCTACTTACGTCATTCTTACTTTATCTAGGTTAATTTTAGCGGAAATTTGAACTTTTTGTTTTCTTATTTCATGCTAAACATTTTAAACTTAACATCATGGGCGTTCACAAATCAACCATCGAATATAGAGATAATCAAATGAAAGAAACAGTGCAATACTGTAATAAATGTATAATTGCCAAAATGGCACCAATACAGTGTCTGAAATAAAAAAGGAAAGAAACACTAGTGGTACATGCTCCACTAGCTAAAGCCTATATCTAAGCTAGATAGTAACGGTAGACATCCTCGAAAGCATGAGGGCCTACCAAGTCCGGATGAAAGCTCCACGTCAGTATAGCTGCAATATCAACCTGTACGCTCTAGCGTCCACCTGTGCCTGCACCTAAAATTATAGATTTGTATAGGGTTAGTACACACTTGTAATAAGTATGGGTATATGCAAGCACACACCAAGGACATGCATGAGAAAGGATAGCTCTTTCCTAACAATATGATTATGGAAAGTCAAGTCAGTGGACTTGCCAAATTGGGATTAGGAAGTTAGTGAACTTTCCAAATTCGGATTAGGAAAGTCATGCCATGAGAGTAACATGCATCATCATACTTATCATTTGAACACAGCACATAACATCTTACACATAGCGCATCTCAAATAGCATACAGTACATAACATCTTTTATAACATTCATTCATATGCCATGAGACCTTGGAATCATGAACTTGATTTTAAGACTTTCCAAAATGAGGGCTCAACATATTGGACCTCAACTAGGGAGTCTTTATTAGCAAACACAGAGTCTGCTTCATTCATTCATACATACTTCATTTCATTTCGTTCATAGGCCAGGGTGAACACCAGCTATACCTAGATGTAGTTTAAGACTTTCATCGGGTTTGTTGTGCAATGATCAAGAATAACCTAGTTTCATTACTTGAGTCTAGCTCAACTCTTTATTATCCTATCCTAACACCTTTGGTATCATTCATTTCATTATGTACTTCATTTGAGGCTCGCCTCATTCATTCATTGGGAACTTTAACTTTAACCGACATAGATCATGTGAGCATCATGAAATCCAGTGTCTCCCCCACACCAAAAAAGACATGGAATCACCGGCCAAAGTAACCCAAAACATGCTAGCTTACATGGGAATTTAACCCCGCCAGATCCCTATATTGGCAGTATAGGTTCAAAGACTAGGAGATATAAGGAGACCCATACCCGGCAAGCTGGACAGTCTCATCTCATGAGAGTTACGTGAACCTCCGCCCTTCCCGAAAGAAGGCATCACTGCTCATAGCTAGTCTATCGGTGCTCAGTACAAAGTTCCATTACATTCAACTCATACGTCATGGAAGTTGTCTTCTAGTATGACGACATCATAGCTCAGTAGATGATTTCTCATCTCATCATTAGTATTAAGTGTGTTAATCTCAATACTTTCATTAGAGTGTTCCTAGAGACTGGTCTCTTCATTATCTTACACTCTCACAGGTGAGTACGTTTTGGTAACATTTACTTAGGCTCATTTGAGATTGCTCTCATCCTTTGCATTAGCCTCATATCATGTTGTCACCAAATTCATTATCATTAGCACATTTTCTCTTCATAATTACTCACCCCTTATTACGTGAATGTTCATTTCATCATATGCCAATGCACTTGGCCATTTAGTGTGTTTTACACCCTTACTTAACCCTTCTAGGGTTTCATCATTTCATTGTTCATTTCATCATTTCATTACATACATCTTAGGTTCACTTACTTTTAAACGTATGTTAGACTTATGGGTATATACATACAAGCCATGTGGCTTCATTCATAGTTCGTTAAGTGAATCATACATTCCTAAGATTATGTAGTACAAGACTTATGTATCTTGTATATGTGCCACGATCTTGATTTCAATCTAAGTACGTGGCATTATTCTCGAACATTTAATTCACGTATGACTTATGTATCAATACGGAAAATTAGGCAAAGGAACCCAAGTTCGAATAACTTGGACAATATTTACATTTTTCATTGATTTTATTTTTAGTTTTCATGATATTGGGACTCTAGATCGAGCCCCAACATCAACATTCTATCATTAATTTTCTCCTGGGTTTTCCTCTTAATTTGGCCGAAGGGTTGTGGGTTCGAACCCCCACAACCCCTTTTTATTTTTTCTTAAAATCTTCTTGTCCCATTTTGCCTAAACCAAGAGGTTGTGGGATGAAACCCCCACAGCCTCTTTTATTAATTCTTAATTTTCGCTGGGAATTGGGAGGTTGTGGCTTCGAACCCCCACAGCCTCCTTGTTTTTACTTTTAATTTCGCTAGAGGCTGTGAGGTAGTGGGTTTGAACCCCCACAACCTCCTATTTTATTTTTAATTAAAATCCACTAGGCTAGGCGTTTTGGCAGTGAGGTTGTGGGATCGAGCCCCCACAACCTCACTTTATTTTTCTTAATTATTTTGCCTTCTCCTTTCCAGCCTTGAGGTCGTGGGTTCGATTCCCACGCCTCAAGTTTTCCTTTCTTTAATTTTTCTACTCTCATTCGCAGCATGGAGGTCGTGGGTTTGATTCCCATGCCTCCCATTTATTTATTTAATTCTTTTTCTCTTCTTCCTCGACCAGTAGGCCCGATTTCGATTCCCCCAGCCCCTTTTTTCTTTTCCTTTTTCGCGAATTACAATTGCCACTAGGGTGAGGTCACTGGTTCGAATCCTAGTGATCTCATCCCTTTAACTTTTACTTAAATTTCAAGATTTTGTTCATCAATATTTTACCTAAATTAAACTTAAAAGATGCTGGAAATTCTAGCCATTATTCAGCTCATATTCATTGACATTTTTGCTTGATTCATAGGGTACGTTTATAGACCCTTTAAACACATTTTTAGGTGCATATTTCATAGGTTCAATTGGCTACAAGATTGTCACTCAATCAGCCACATTTCCTTTAATGAACATCACGATTTTCATGGATTTATGCACCAAAAATAACAACCACAACATTATCAAATTTGAGCATCAAAGCAGAGACCCTTGTCACGATCACATACTTGCACACACTGACACATAATTTCGAACACACAGTGATTGTTATTTTCATGATTTCACGTACATAAACATATTCACATTCAGCACAAAAACATCACACGTACCAAAATCTACCAGCAAACATACCCAACCTATGAATCATTGGGAGCTAGTGACAGGGATATGCAACGGGGAAACAACCCTAGTTTTCGGACTGAATAACTGAGCCTTAAGGGGTCTCTTGGGAAAGGGACCAAGAGAGAAGAAACCCATACCTTATTTGATTGCTCAAATGTTGAAGTTGCTGCCCAAACCTTTCTCCAAAACCACGTCCAACTCACCGAATGTTTCACCACCGACTCGACGAAAATCTCCCCTTGCCTTAATGTTTTTGATTAGCTTGTTTTCTTAGAATTTTTCGTGAGTTCTTCAAGTGTGAAGAAATTTTGTTATATTTTCTGTTCTTCAACGTTATTTGGCAGAGAGAAAACAAGAGAGTTTGAACGTCAGAATGTGATAGACGTGAGAGAGTGAAACGTGTGAAGTGGTTTAGGCTTAGATAATGACTTAGTCAATTTAGGACTCTCCTTAGTACTTAAAATCTGATTTAATTAATTATACGTGAAATGACCATTTTGCCCTTACAAAAAATCAGATTTTAAACAATAATTAAATCACCAATTTGTTGCTTCCATTGGGGCTCAAACTCGGGTGACACTGTTTTGCGAAAATGGGTCATTTCGGGTCGACCCAACCCGAATTGGTTCTTTAATTAAATTAATTAATTAATTAATTAATTCCTTAGTGTAATTACGATATTATCCTTGGCCTAGAAAAGACCATTTTACCCCTGGATACTCAAAACTTAAGATTTCCTCTTTTCAAGTCCGGTAAAGACTCCTTCGATTAAATCTTCGTTTTCGAGAGCCCTACATGGTTGGTTCCAACCTTTCCAAGCTAAAATAACTCCCCAAGTTAGTTTTCTTGGACGTAGTAAGGGTTCTGAGGTCTGGTTATACGCGCATCAATCCGTGTGAACCTTGATCTAATTGCAAGCATTCTTGACACCTTAAGCATTTCTTATCTTATTCATTTTAAGGGTTGTTACACGGAGTTTACTTTATTGCCAATATATATGTGATCTGATCATGTCCTTAAAGGCAATTGTAATATGAATATATGGTGGTGATAATCACCCAATGTCAAGTCTATGCCTAGTCTCCTATTCTAGTTGTGATCTAGGTTGTATGACTATTGTATAAGCATGTGTATAACTATGTTAGGAATAGGTTTAGATGATTCCATATATGAAATGTGATGGTTAATGTTCCCTTACCTATGTACCCCTATGTGAATGTATGAATAGCTTAGGTTAGGAGTCTTAAGGGGCCGTTTGGTTAATGTATAAGAGATATCTTATTCATGTATAAAATTTTGAATTCGCTTTACTATTTTTGGTAGAAGTTTTGTATTAGGTATAAAAGTCAACATAATTTATACCATGTTTGGTTGCACTTTTGTAGTCCTACATAATTAATATCAACATAACTTATGAGGGAATCTATGTATAAAGTTATGCAGGGTAGAAGGTGAAATAAATTATGTGGGTATTAGTTATACAGGTATTAAAGTGATAAATTACATATTTACCCAATTAATTTATTTTATTGTTTAATTGGAAACTTTATTGTTTTCCTATCGATAGGTTTGTTGTTTTTATTTCTCTTTTATATTTCAATCACTTTTATTTCTTTTAATTTATTTTACTTTTTAATTGGAAACTTTATTTATTCCTATCAACATGTGTTTTTTTATTTCTTATTATATATGGATTATTTTTATTTATTTTTATATACTTATGATTTTGATTGATCAATGCAAATATAAATAGTTTTTTAATATTAGAAATTGATTGCATATTCTTTAATGGTACATATGCTTATCACAATATTAGCATTATATATTATTCAATATATTTCACATTTTATTAGCATGTATTATTATTTTGTAAATAAGATATATTAATAATTTACATCAAGTTTAATATTTAATAGTCAATAATTCATGTATTGTAATCTCTACGTAACTAATTGATATCTACATAACTAATATTCACAAAATTAAACTCAACATATCTAAACTTGCATAACTAAACCCTGCATAACAAATACCCGCATAACTAAACCCTTCATAGCTAATATCTGCATAATTAAACCCTGCATAACTAATACCTGCATAACTAAACCCTTTATACCTAATAGCTGCATAACTCTTACTAGTAACCAAACAACCCCTAAGTGTAACATGAAGTTAGCTAGTGTCCTATGCTAAATTGTGTTGTGTGGTCTATGCTCTAAGGTGCATTGTGGTCATAAGAGGGTGGCTGCCTCAAGATGTTGTTGATAAACATTATGTGATCATGTTGTCCAATGTACACATATTTATACATTATGAATGCTTACAAGGTAGTATAGGTCAGGGTGTCTAAGAAAGGTATTATCATATGCACTTATGTCTACTACTATGCATGTATGATATATGCAGATGAAGCATGTTATGTAATCCCTTAAATAGGATGACTTGATAGGTGTACTAGTATGGGCAACGGTATGGGACCTTGTGTATTCATTGCACATGTGTGCCTTGATAGGATAGTTCGTAGGTTTGGTTTTCTATGTTTATGAATATGAATGCATGGTTATGTAATGAATGTGCATAATGTCTTAATTTGTTTATATGAAAGGATTTCTCATAAATACACTTATGCATTAATGAATGAACATTTGAGGCCTTAATGTTCTATTTGAAAGGTTTTCTGACATATAAGTATACACATAACACACGAATGAGAATCTAGTCAATGGAGGGGCCTTGAAAGGTGTGTCAAATGTACCCTAAACTAGCTAGGTGCTTGAATATGCTATGTCCATGTGAAAGGGTTTCTCACATGATTTAGGTTGATGAACTCTCATCTATGACCTATGAACTAAGCATATGAGGAGTTCACTCTGCTTAAGCCTATGTTTTTTGAAACTAATGCTAATAAAGGCTTTTTAATAAAAGGGAACTTAGCTTGGCACCGAGAGAACTTGAAGTTGAGGGGTGTCTCTTCCCAATTTAAGAAGGTAGGTCACCATAGTCCTCATGAGGTGGTTAGCATCTTAGCCCAAAAGGCATTGAGTGATGTTTTCATAGTGTATAACTACAATGCCCCATTTGGCATAAAGAGGTTTCCACATGTACCTCCAAGTTCCATAAAATATGCTTGACACATATGATTAAGCATGTGATTTCACTTAGTATGCTAGCATGTGTTAATGTTCTACTTTGTCTTAGTATAGCACCTTTCCTTGGTGTAAGGCTCTGCAACACCAAATTCCATGTTGCACACATGGTCTTAGTGTCGGTTAAGCCTATGGTTTCCCTAAAGTAAAATGTACAATGGAAATAAATGACTAGGACCCTAACTAGGATAACCTAAGGGTGTTGCTTAGTGTAGGTGGGGGTATGGTACTTCATCTATGCATCGCACAAGTTGGGCTTGAGGGAAGTCCTAGGAAGGTGTTCTAATGTGTGTGACTATATATATGCTTCTTATGCATGACATTGTAGCGTTGTCTAGTTGTTGTGATTAAATGCATGGTATGAGTCCGTATGATGTGGTCTTGTACTTATGTGTATAATGTTGGTCTTATTGACTATATGATTGAAGGTCCTACTTGATATAAATGTAATTGAATATAGTATTATATTTGGGGTGTGAAGTACATGTTATGATGCTCACGGTCTTATGACCGGTTTACTAAGTATGTGTGAGGTTATGGGGCTTCACATGTACATTGCACTAGTAGACTTAGATTAGGATTGTAAGTAAGGTCTTATGTTAAGTATAATGTGAGGTATGTGCCTTGTTATACGAAATGGTCCTATTGTTATATGTGTTGGGTTGAAAGGTTGTATGTGTGGTTTACTTGTGGTCATTAGGTTATGCTTGAGTATGGAGAGTGTTATGGGACAATATCTATGCATTTCACCAAGTGTCACTAGAAGGTCACTTAGGAAAGTTAAGGAGTTAGAGTATGAAGAAGTTTACTGTAAATAGAAAAGAGTTCACTGTAAAGAAGAAAAATGCTTACTGTAATGTGACTCTAAAATTCCTTAAATGCATTGTATGATTTTAAATGATGTATGCTCATTGAATATGACTATATGAAGTATGTGAATTGTATAAATTCTATTGGATCAAAGTTTTATGAAGATTTCTCAAAAACGCATGAAGCATTGTTTCAAGAAAAATATACCTTTAAATTGCAAGTTTTTGCATGATAACCGTACTTAGTGCATTCATGTACTAACTCCATTCTTTTCTACCTTTTTCCACAAAGTGTAGGTTATTGATGCTTAAAGGATGTCTTTAATGGGGAGGAGCTTGATATGTGATTCCCTAGCTCAAGGAAAGGAATCCTTATGTCCAAGGATTTCCTAAGTCTTACTTTACTGTAAAAACCTTATATAATATACTTATGAATTATGTTCTAAAGGTCGTGTCCCTAATGTACTCTAATGATGTTGAGTCTAGCATGGCAAAAAAAGAGACTAGAGTGTCACATCCGGGTTTACCCCCTTGACGTAACCGGCGTCGTCGTCCTCTTAGAGGACTAAGACTAGCCTCTTAGCCTTACATCACTGCATTCATCGACTAAAAATATGAAAATATTAAAACTTTTTAACTATATCTAATTGGAGGTTTACATAAACCTCTACATACACATAATCATATTCATATCGAGTATACATAGACTCGTTCGTATAAGAAGATTACATAGTCTTCTAGTTTTATTTCATACACATATAGAGAATAGAATTAGAGTCATAAAATCCGTCTCATCTCATAAACCATCTAGTAAAGAAATCTCAACATGGGCATAGCCCTACTTCAATAAAAGTAAGCCACATATAGGCATTATACAACTTTGTCTCAAATGAATCATAATAGCTAAGTAAATCCATAGGTAGAATATCGGCATCATCCTCGGGGAAATGAGGACCTACCACTTGGATGATAAGAGTATCCAAGTCTTCTTCCAAATCTCCTCAAACCGAACCTCAACAACCGGAACGTAAAATGTTTGGGAAAGAGGGAGAAAATGGGATTAGTAGGCCACATGTACTAAGTATGAGACCATATGCACAAATATCAACAAAGTATGCTAAAAGGGACTTTTGATGAAATCATGTTACTTAAACCAAAGCTTTAAACATACTAAAATAGTTAATGATATCATATGCCTAACAACATGATTTAAATCCATACTCCCCTATAACTCTATCATCAAATAATAACATCACCAACATGAAATAGAGTAATCACATAAATAGCAAAGTAAGACAACAAATCATAATTCCCCATAGAGTCAGCAAGTGCAATGACCAAGTAAAGCCCCATAACCCTAATAAATCAAGTAACCCAACAAGAATTATAATTTGTGTCATACTTCACCCATATAACCTTCATTTACTCATAAATTCATATCTTTAGCAATTAACACCATTTACATGTTCATAAGCATCCAAATTATCATATAGGAGTACTTACATTTATCATCATTCATATACATAATTTTAACTTCCTAAAGCTCCCCTCAAGGCAAACTAGTGCAAGGCATAGGTAGAGTCCCATACCTCTACCTAGGCTAAGTCAAACCATCACAAGTCACTTTAATTAGTCTATACTTCATTATTCCTTTATAGTTTAGGGAACTCTTGACTTAACCGACATAGACCACATGAGCTAAATGTCGAATCCGGTGTCATGAAACTTTACACCGATGGAAGGTGGTCTACCGGCCAAAGTAGAACCTAATACAACATAGCTATCTAGGTGGATCCACTAGCTAGTACCCTATGGTGGCAACATAGTTTATGGAACTAAGAGATAACTATTCCCTCTACATACCTTTTGGTAATTGGGGCCTCACCTCATGGGAATCATTGGGTGAGTATCCCTCAAAAGGCGAGTTAACACATCATATAGAACTATAGAGTAACACTCCCTCTATGGAGAGCCATCGCCTCCCATTGTCAAGTTCTCTCGGGGCTAAGCTAAGTCCCTTTATTGAAATGTCTTTAAACTTTGTTTAACATTTTAAATTAGTTTAGGTCATAGGGTCTAGCCCTTGTATAATCATCATCATAGCTCAATGAGAATTGCATGAGTAATAGTCCTTTCATCACAATTCATATAAGTGAGGTTGACACCTTACATATCACATCATAGTAGGGCGCATAATTACACATTAACATACTAATAACATGTACACCCTAAGCAACGTCACAACAAAATCATAAGACATCTCAATTTAATCATCATACGACCCTATCATGCTAAGCAAGGTGTATTTCATCACAACATCATGACTTGACCATAATTAGCTACAATTAAAGTAAGAAGTAGGATAGTCAAGGCTTAGCAGCACTCCTCCATAGTTTCTCATAGAGGGTCTTACCATCAACCCATAACTCAACCCAATTTGGATCATCACACAAATATAATACAATAAACGACATGATCATGAAGTTAGAAGAATCACTATACCTCAATTCAATACTAAGTCAAAACTTGAAAACGTGATATTTAAGTCTACCTCCTTAATCTAGTTCAATATTCAAGAACCAACATAAGAGACTACAATTCATCACATGATGTTTAGAATTTGTGTAATAGCAGCAACTAATGTGATTTTTATCAATAATAACATCAATTGAATCAAACCCAACACTATCTATATCAAGATCAAACCTAGGGTTAAGGGTTTAGGATCATGCTTCCCCAATTTAATCAAACCATCCCACATTACTATAATCAAGTTATTATACATGATAATCTATCCATAATTTCCTAAATAAATCATAAACAACTCAATTCATAACATTAAATCCGTAATTGAATGAAACCCATAAGAAATATCAACTTTTGGAAACTATTTTTGAAGGAACCCTTTGAGGAAAGGATCTCAAAGGTGAATAGAACCCATACCTTGTTGTTTCCTTAAGAATTTGAAGAAGAATCCACCCTTTCTAGACCCAAATTGACCTCCCAAGCTAATCAATGGAGTCTTCCAATTTTAGAGAGAGAAAGAAGAGAGAAGGAAGAGAGTTTATTTTGAGGGTTGTCTTTAGTCTAATGAGGGTTGGGGAATTTATATAAGGGGTTAAATTAGTCAATTAGAATTCCTAAACCCCCAAATAACCACCAAAACTTTTAATTAATTAAATGAGATCGTTTTAAAATTTGGAAGAAAATTGGGCACTTACAGACGAGACCTCGACGACGGTCCGTCTGTGAGTCGACGCCTCATCGCCCCCCTCCGTCGCATGGAACAGTAGCTGCACAGGTAAGGGTCTTCTTGAAATTTTCTAAGTGTGGGACGACGGTGGCCTCGATGCCCCGTCGAGCCACCTACGCCCTGTCAACCCCTTCGTCGCCTGCACACTGCCAGGCAGTGTTGCATCCTTAATTTCAAGTGTCCTCCTCAAGGGCCCTTAGGTTGGTCCTTGGGGAGTCGTACCCGGACGTTTTGACTATGAAACATCTCTAACACGCGTTACACATAGTTTTACCTAATGTTGATCCATTCCAACTCCTAAAAGCTAGTCAAATGGCTAAGACATCCTAGCACTATTGTGAACCAAATTTCCGAACGTCATGGACGTTCTTGGTTATTTTGATTCCTAAACACTTTAACTAGTCTATATACACCTAAATCGACTTAGAACAGTATTTAAACTTCATGAAACCTTGATTAGGCTTTTCAACATGTATTGACATTTCAAAATGTTATATTATCCCCCCCCCCCCTTAGGAACATTCGTCCTCGAATGTCATTAAACACTCTTTTAAAGGAAGGGATAGTCTCAAGACTAAAAGCTCAACCAATTATCAATATCAAATTAACATGAATCAAATAATTCCAACAAGGCAACTTCACAACTCAATTTACCACTCATAGGCTCAAACATTTCATCAGGAGGTACCTCCTTCTCATAATACACATGAGCTCAACGTTCATTGCATAAGTCAATTAGCACCAAGTTCATTTCATTAATATGCTACATATGATTTCCACAAATACTCACATATGAAAATGCATGACTTAACTCAAATAAGCAAAAGCAAAGAAAATTCAAGTTTTCAAAGCCAACTTACACTGACATCTCTGTATCCTCACTGTGAAGTTTTCAAAAATTGGATTTTTGCAAAACTTCACCTAAAAATCAAGAAACCAACTTTTCTAGACATAATTATAGTATTAGAAAGAATGAATAACCTTAATCATCAAAAAGATGAGGATAAAGGGTCTTCATGTCGGCCTCGGCCTCCCATGTTGCACCCTTAACTAGGTGGTTCTTCCATAACACCTTTACGGAAACCACCTCTTTGTTCCTCAACCTCTTCACTTGTCTATAAAGGATTTGAACCTGAACCTCCTCATAAGAGAGGTTATCCTTGACTCCAAGTCCCTCTATAGGAACAATAGATTCGGGATCACCGACACACTTCTTCAACATAGAAACATGGAAAACCGGATGAACCGAAGCTAAATCATTAGGGAGTTTGAAGTGATAGGCAACCTTACCAACCCTATCCAAAATCTCATAAGGGCCCACATAACGAGGACTCAACTTCCCCTTCTTGCCAAATCTAACCACCCCCTTCATAGGTGAAATTTTTAAGTACACTTTATCACCTTCTTCAAACTCTAAATCCCTTCTCCTATTATCGGCATGGGAATTTTTGGCGACTATAAGCTGTTTGCAACCAATTTCTTATGATGAGCACATTCTCCAAAAGTCCTATAAATCAAATCGGGACCAAGAATTGAAGGCTCACCAACTTCAAACCACCCTATGGGAGACCTACACCTCCTACCATATAAGACTTCATAGGGAGCCATAGAGATGGATGAATGGAAGTTATTATTGTAAGCAAACTCCAACAAAGGCAAGTGCTTATCCCAATTACCTTTGAAATCAATAATGCACGATCTGATCATATCCTCAAGGGTTTGAATAGTGCATTCCGCTTGACCATCCGTTTGAGGACGAAAAGCGCTACTGAATTTCACCTTAGTACCCAAACCTTCTTTAAAAGACCTCCAAAATCTAGATGTGAATTGTGCATCCCGATCCGAAATGATGGATAACGGAATACTATGGAGACACACAATCCTATCTATGAAGATCTTTTCATAATCCTCTACCGAAAAGTTGATTTGATGCGAATAATGTGAGCAGACTTAGTCAATCTATCAACAATCACCCATATAGAATCATGTGACTTTTGAGTCCGAGGCAACCCTACCACAAAGTCTATATTAATGTCTTCCCACTTCCAAGTAGGAATTTGGATCTCTTGTAGAAAGCCACCCGGCTTTTGATGTTTCGCCTTCACTTGTTGACAATTCGGACACTTAGCAACAAATTCCGCGATGTACTTCTTCAAATCATCCCACCAATATATCTCTCGAAGGCCATGGTACATCTTAGTCGAACCCGGATGAATGGAGTAGTGGGATCCATGGGCTTCATCAATGATCCGATCCCTCAACCCATAAACATTGGGAACACATAATCTCTCTTGGTACCTCAACACACCATCCCCCCCTAAGGAGAAAGACTCATTCAACTTTCCAAGAACCAATTCTTTCAACTCCATCAATAGTTGATTAAGGTGTTGTTTGGACTTCACCTCAATCACCAACGATGACTCAGAGCTAAGATGAACCGTAGTACAACCATTAGGAGAACTCTCCAATCGCACCCCCAATCTAGCACACCTATGAACATCTTTCACTAGGTTTCTCTTGGCTTAATCTATATGTGATACACTACCCATATTCATACGGCTTAGTGCATCCGCCACCACATTGGACTTGCCGGGATGATATAAGACACACATATCATAATCTTTCAACAATTCTAACCATCTTCTTTGCCGGAGATTCAACGCCTTTTGGGTAAATACATATTGGAGACTCTTATGATCGGTGAATACATCAACATGAACACCATACAAGTAATACCTCAATATTTTCAAAGCAAACACCAGGGCCGCTAACTCAAGGTCATGAGTGGGATAATTTCTCTCATACACCTTAAGTTGCCTCGAAGCATAGGCAATAACCTTCCCGTTTTGCATAAGCACACACACCAAACCTACGCGAGATGCATCACAATACACAACAAACCCCTTCGAACCTTCCGGTAGAGTTAACACCGGAGCTGAAGTAAGCCTATCTTTCAATAATTGGAAGCTCTTCTCACAAGCCTCCGACCACTCAAACTTTTTACACTTTTGAGTCAAAGTGGTCAAAGGAGATGCAATGGATGAAAAGCCCTCCACAAATCTTTGGTAGTAACCCGCTAGACCCAAGAAACTCCTAATGTCAGTCAGAGTCAAAGGTCTAGGCCAATTTCTCACAGCATCTGTCTTCCTTGGGTCTACCTCAACTCCCTCACTAGAGAGAAACGCCACTGATTTCAACCAAAACTCACATTTACTATATTTGGCAAATAATTGATGCTCTTTAAGGGTTTGCAATACCACCCTCAAATGACCCATGTGATCAACCTCATTCATCGAATACACCAAGATATCATAAATAAACACAATAACGAATGAATCAAGGTAGCTCCGAAACACCCTATTCATTAGATCCATAAATGCTGTCAAAGCATTAGTAAGGCCGAAGGACATAACCAACCCATACCGAGTCCAAAAGGCCGTCCTTGGAGTATATTCATTTCTCACCCTAAGTTGGTGATACCCCGATCTCAAATCTATCTTTGAAAAGTAGCTTGCCCCTTGGAGTTGATCAAATAAATCATCAATCCGAGGAAGAGGATACTTGTTCTTGATAGTAACCTTGTTGAGTTGACGGTAGTCAATACACATTCTCAAAGACCCATCCTTCTTTTTAACAAATAATACCGGAGCACCCCATGGAGAAATAATAGGCCTTATAAAGCCTTTGTCAAGCAAATCCTTGAGTTGAACCTTCAACTCCTTCAACTCGGCCAGAGCCATACGATATGGGGGAATAGAAATGGGATTTATTTTTGGTAGCAAATCGATACCAATATCAATTTCCCGCCGTGAGGAATATCAGGAAGGTCATTAGGGAAGACCTTCGGAAATTCACTCACCACGGGGACCGACTCAATCGGAGGAACTTCGAAATCCAAATATTGGACCCTCACAATGTGATATAGACAACCCTTAGAGATTATTTTACAGGCTTTTAGACAAGATATGAAGCGACCTCAAGGAATAGAATTCCCACCCTTCCACTCAATAATAGATTCATTTGGGAAACTAAACCTCACAACTCTAGTCCTATAGTCAATAGAAGCGAAACTTGCATGCAACAAACCCATACCCAAAATGACATCAAAATTAAGTATATTTAGTTCAACTAGATCCACATTAGAAACTCTATTGGGAAAAGAAATAGGACAATATCGATAGACTCTTTTAGCAACTACCGATTCTACCACCGAAGTAGACACTATAAAAGGCTCATGCAAAATATCGGGTAAAATATCAAACTTTTTAGCTACTAAAGGTGTAACAAAGGACAAAGTAGCACCCGAATCAAGTAAAGCATACACATCAATAGAAAAGATTTGTAACATACCGGTCACCACATCGGGAGAGGCTTCTTGGTCATCCCTAGTACGAAGAGCATAGAAGCGTTTCCTCTTTGGAGCATCACTAGAACCACTTGGTTTTCCCCTCTTCTCTTGACCCTTAGCATTAGGACAATATCTTACTTTGTGACCTTCTTTGCCACAACCAAAGCAAATCCCCGTTCCTACAAAACATTCACCAATATGACCTTTTCTACACTTAGCACACATAAGCTTTTCATTAAATGAATTTCCACCCTTCCCCTATTGACCTTTCGGTCTAGGGGCCTTCTCATCCCTAGCCTTGGAAAATTTTGATGGAACTTGATTTGAGAATCCCTTCTTGAATTTAGGCTTGTCTTGAATCCCAAGCATATCTCTTCTAGCTCCACCTTCAAAAGACCTTACCCTTTTTGAATCCTTATCCTTTCTTTTTGCTCTTGCCTCTTCAACCCTCCTAGCATGCACCATAAGTAGGCCAATATTCATATTATCAAATAGCATGGCCGAATTGCATTCTTCTTGCAAGTCATCCGATACACCCATCACAAAGCGACTCATCTCATTTCTAGGATCAGAGACCAAGAAGGAGCATATTTTGCCAATTGAATGAACTTTAAAGAGTAAGCATGAACACTCATACCTCCTTGATGGAGGTTGATGAATTCCACCACCTTAGCTTCTTTCATCTCCCTTGGGAAGAACCGATCAAGGAATGCCTTCTTGAAGATCTCCCAAGTCACTGTCCCACTTCGAAGTGGTCTATTATCCCTCCATTGCACATACCAAGTTTGGGTCACATCTTTGAGTTGGTATAAGGCCAACTCGACATTATCATTTGTAGACAACCTCATGGCACATAGTATCTTGCAAACCTCATCAATAAATTCTTGAGGTCTTCATAAACTTTGGACCCATAGAAGATAGGAGGATTCATCCGAGTGAAGTCCCTAAGTCAAGAAGCCATAGTTTGCTCATGAACCCTAGGTGCAACATCCCGATTGGATTGGGAAGTCATAGCTTGGGCTTGAACCGTTGCGTCTTTAGCTTGAGTAGTCATGGCTTGAGCCATTTGAGCAAGAATAGCCCTCATCTGAGCCTCGGTCATAGGAGGATCAGCCGGAGCTTGATCATCAACAACAACCTCTTCAAGAGGAGGAACTTGAGCACCATGGGGAGGATCTCCTATATTAGCAATGTCCTCCTGCTTGAGTCTCCTAGCCGCATTCCTCCGAGTATTTATCTCCTATAACCAAAATACAAGGTTTATCCAAAATCATATAAGAAGTACACTCCAAAGGCACAATACTAGATTTCCAAAAATGAGAGTGATTCTTAAGCATCTAATAAGTTCCTATTCATAAGTGTGGCGCGCTTCACAATTATGAATACAAACCTACATAGACGTGGTTGAGAGAGACGTCAATATCAAGGATATTCAACCTTATACTCTGATACCAAGTTTGTCACATTCGGGTTTACCCCGTAAACGTAACCAACGTCGTCGTCCTCTTAAAGGACTAAGACTACCTTCTTAGCCTTACATCATTGCATTCATCGATTAAAAATATGAAAGAATTACAACTTCTTAACTATATCTAATTGGAGGTTTACATGGACCTCTACATACACATAATCATATTCATATCTAGTATACATAGACTCGTTCGTATAAGAAGATTACATAGTCTTCTACTTTTATTTCATACACATATAGAGAATAAAATAAGAGTCATAAAATCCGTCTCATTTCACAAACCATCTAGTAAAGAAATCTCAACATGGGCATAACTCTACTTCAATAAAAGTAAGGCAGATTTAGGCATTATACAACTTTGTCTCAAATGAATCATAATAGCTAAGTAAATCCATAGGTAGAATATCGGCATCATCCTCGGGGAAATGAGGACCTACCACTTGGATGATAAGAGTATCCAAGTTTTCTTCCAAATCTCCTCAAACCAAACCTCAACGATCGGAACATAACATGTTTGGGGAAGAGGGAGAAAATGGGGTTAGTACGCCACATGTACTAAGTATGAGACCATATGCACAAATGTCAACAAAGTATGCTAAACGGGACTTTTGGTGAAATCATCTTACTTAAACCAAAGCTTAAAACATACTAAACAAGTTAAGGATATCATATGCATAACAACATGATTGAAATCCATACTCCCCTATAACTCTATCATCAAATAATAGCATCACCAACATGAAATAGAGTAATCACATAAATAGCTAAGTAAGACAACAAATGATAATTCCCTATAGAGTCAACAAGTGTAATGACCAAGTAAAGCCCCATAACCCTACTAAATCAATTAACCCAATAAGAATTATAATTAGTGTCATACTTCACCCATATAACCTTCATTTACTCATAAATTCATCTCTTTAGCAATTAACACCATTTACATGTTCATAAGCATCCAAATTATCACATAGGAGTACTTACATTTATCATCATTCATATACATAATATTAACTTCCTAAAGCTCCCATCCAGGCAAACTAGTGCAAGGCATAGGTAGAGTCCCATACCTCTACCTAGGCTAAGTCAAACCATCTCAAGTCACTTTAGTTAGTCTATACTTCATTATTTTAGTTTAGGGAACTCTTGCCTTAACGAACATAGACCACATGAGCTAAGTGTGGAATACGATGTCATGAAACCTTACACGGATGGAAGGTGGTTTACCGGCCAAAGTAGAACCTAATGCAACAAAGCTATATAGGTGGATCCCCTAGCTAGTACCCTATGGTGGAAACATATATTATGGAACCAAGATATAGGTATTCCCTCTACATACCTTTTGGTAATTGGGGCCTCACCTCATAGGAATCATTGGGTGAGTATCCCTCAAAAGGGGAGTCAACACCTCATATAGAACTATGGAGTAACACTCCCTCATGGAGAGCCATCACCTCCCATTGTCAAGTTCTCTCGATGCTAAGAGAATTCCCTTTATTGAAATGTCTTTGAACTTTGTTTAACATTTTAACTTAGTTTAGGTCACAGCGTCTAGCCCTTGTATAATCATCATCATAGATCAATGAGAATTGCATGAGTAATAGTCCTTTCATCACAATTCATATAAGTGAGGTTGACACCTTACATATCACATCATAGTAGGGCGCATAATTACACATTAACATACTCATAACATGTACACCGTAAGCAAACTCACAACCAAATCATAAGACATCTCAATTTAATCATCATACCACCTATCATGCTAAGCAAGGTGTATTTCATCACAATGTCATGACTTGACCATAATTAGCTACAATTAAAGTAAGAAATAGGATAGTCAAGGCTTACCAACACTCCTCCATAGTTTATCATAGAGGGTCTTACCATCAACCCATAACTCAACCCAATTTGGGTCATCACACAAATATAATACAATAAACGACATGATCATGAAGTTAGAAGAATCACTATACCTCAATTCAATACTAAGTCAAAACTTGAAAATATGATATTTAAGTCTACCTCCTTAATCTAGTTCAATACTCAAGAACCAACATAAGAGATACAATTCATGACATGATGTTCAAATTAGTGTAATAGCAGTAACTAAGGTGATTTTTATCAATAATAACATCAATTGAATCAAACCCAACACAATCTATATCAAGATCAAACCTAGGGTTAAGGGTTTAGGATCATGCTTCCTCGATTTAATCAAACTATCCCAAATTACTATAATCAAGTTACTATACATGTTAATCTATCCATTATATCCTAGAGAAATCATAAACAACTCAATTCATAACATTATATCCGTAATTGAATGAAACCCATAAGAAAAATCAACTTTTGGAAACTATTTTTGAAGGAACCCTTTGAGGAAAGGATCTCAAAGATTAATAGAACCCATACCTTGTTGTTTCCTTAAGAATTTGAAGAAGAATCCATCCTTTTTAGCCCCTAATTCACCTCCCAAGCTAATAAATGGAGTCTTCCAATTTTAGAGAGAGAAAGAAGAGAGAAGGAAGAGAGTTTATTTTGATGGTTGTCTTTAGTCTAATGAGGGTTGGGGTATTTATATAAGGGGTTAAATTAGTTAATTAGACTTCCTAATCCCTCAACTAACCACCAAAACTTTTAATTAATTAAATTGGATCATTTTAAAATTTGGCAGAAAATTGGGCACTCAAAGATGAGACCTCGACGAGGGTCCGTCTGTGAGTCGACGCCTCATCGCCCCCCTCCGTCACATGGAACAGTAGCTGAAAAGGTAATGGTCTTCTTGAAATTTTCTAAGTGTGGGATGACGGTGGCCTCGACGCCCCGTCAACCCCTCCATCGCCTGCACACTGCCAGGCAGTGTTGCATCCTTAATTTCAAAGGTCCTCCTCAAGGGACCTTTGGTTGGTCCTTGGGGAGTCGTACCCGGACATTTTGACTATGAAACATCTCTAACACTCGTTACACATAGTTTTACCTAATTTTGATGCATTACAACTCCTAAAAGCTAGTCAAATGGCTAAGACATCCTAGTACTA
This sequence comes from Solanum sitiens, assembly GCA_016801875.1. NCBI lineage: Eukaryota > Viridiplantae > Streptophyta > Magnoliopsida > Solanales > Solanaceae > Solanum > Solanum sitiens. The sequence goes on from JABWTJ010000071.1 coordinate 2,783,476, forward strand.
TTGTGAACCAACTTTCCGAACGTCATGGACGTTCTTAGTTATTTTGATTACTAAACACTTTAACCAGTCTATATACACGTAAATAGACTTAGAACAATATTTAAACTTCATGAAACCTAGATTAGTCTTTTCAACGTGTATTGACATTTTGAAATGTTACATAGAGTCTTTAGCTATGTATTATGATATTTTTTATATAATGACAGTGATGTTCTAGCATATGATGTTCTAAGAAAGTTTTAAATTTTCTGCTAAATATACCTATGACAATGCGATGAATGATAACTATGGACTTGTATAAGACCTTCAAGAGGTCAAGTACACCATGTTACTTCTAGGGGTGTTCCCCGATCGTAACATATGCCTAATGAGATAATGACATGACTATACAAGGGGTTGGTCCCTATGACCTATACTATGGTTGACATAAAGGCATAATAAAAAAGACTCTAGCTTAGCACCGAGTGAACTAGTAGTGAGATGTGTCCTTTCCCAAGTGGGAAGTTAGGTTCACTATGTACTCGTGAGATAGAGATTACAATGCTAATAATATAAAGAGGGTCTCTACTATGTCTCCTAGTTCTTGAACTATGCTGCCCCTATAGGAATACTAGCTAGTGGATCAACGTAGAATGCTATGTACATGTTTTTGTTCTACCTTGGCAAGTAGGCCACCTTCTTTCGATGTAGGGTTTCATCACACCGGATTCCACATTTAGCTCATATGGTCTATGTTTGTTAAGGAAATTGGTCCCAAAAGTAAAATGAATGACTAAATGTAAATAAACATGGAAATTGATTAGGATGACTTAAGGGGTCTACTTAGGATAGGTAGGGGTATGGGACTCTACCTAGATATAGCACAAGTTAACTCTAAAAGGAGTCCTAAGAGATTGTCTTATGCATTACGATGTTATGTAATATGAAATCTTGATTTTATATGATATTACTCTTATATGATCTTGGCGATATTGGTGAACATGTTGTTGGTCTAAATTTCTATGTTTAGTGGTGACTACCTATAATGATATGTGTTGTGTAGCAAAGTGTTTCTTATGATCTCCCATCTTGTTTAATTGATTATGTTGTGTTATGGGGCTTCACATGAGTATTGCACTTGTAGGCTTGGGATGGGATTGTTGGTAAGGGTTTTGTATGCTATGTTGTTCTGGGCTATTGAATATGAAATTTTGGTATGGCTTTGTATTTATGTTGTCTTTAGTTATGAACATGTTTCATGCTATTGTGATCCTTATATGGTATATGCTCTCTTGTATTTGCGTTAAAGGCTTTCTAAATGACTTAACATGTTTTATAAAAGCAATGGTCCCTTTCATGCATGTTTCAAATGTTTTATGTGTATTGTTTCCATGCGTAGTAAAAGTGGTGTACTAACCCATATTTCATAAGTTTTCTAAGAATATATATGTTCCAGTCGTTGAAGTTTAGAAGACCACTTCTCAAGAAGACTTGGACACTTTCCTCCAAGTTGTTGGTAGGTCCTCATGTTCGGGGACGATACATTTTTCACTATTCTAGCGATGTTGTTGTTATATCTGTGATACTCTTTTCTTTCTTTTATCTTTTCACACTATTGGTGTAAGCGTATAATGGCATTTTGTGTTGTATTGGTTGTGTCCAAGAATTTTACTTTTTAGATGGTTTAATGTGAGACACGGTTATTACACTATTTCTTATGTTTCTTTTATGTCTTTTAAGTGAGAAGCTTATGCAAGCTTCACTATGTAAATTTTTTAACATTTCTGTGTTTTTTACCTATTAAATGTAATGACAAATGCTAAGGGCTAGTCTAAGTCCTCTTCGAGGATGAAGACGCTGGTTACGTATATAGGGTCATACTCGCGCCTGACAATACTAGGCATGAACAAATGAAGATTATTTAACTAAATTATCATAGTAATAGTTAATAGTATTCATCTTGCATTAATACACCCATCTCAGTTCATGATATTGGCATAATTGGGAGTACATGGGTTCAAGGGAAAATTTACAATAAAAATCACCATTAAACGAGAAATCATCCATAATATAAGACAATTAACTCATAGAAAATCATATTTGGAAGAACCCGTGGTTGGAATTAAAACACTAGTTTCTTGAAGAATCTACAAATTCAAAATTAAAGAGTTGAAGGGCTCCTTGAAAAAAAGGATTCCATGGATGAACACTCCCATACTTTGCTTGAAGTTTTTGACCTATGACATGTAATGACGAATGCTAAGGGCTAGTCTATGTCCTCTTCAAGGATGATAATGTCGGTTACGTCTAGGGTGTGCTCCACGGGCATGAAAAACTTGGTAACAGAGAATGAGGTTAAGTAGACCTAGGGTTGACGTCTCACTAAACCTCATCTATATAGATTTTTATTCATAATTGTGAAGCGCACCACACTCATAAATGAGAGACTATGTGATGCTCAGGAAATTCTCACCTTCGTGGTATTCTTGTGTCGTGCCTCTAGAGTATTAACTCTATGTATCCTTTTCACTTCACCCTCTTATTGTGGTTATAAGTAGTAATACAAGAAGGGAAATTGCAAGAAGAGTTGAGAAAGAAATTGCTAAGGCGGGATTTCCTCTGCATGACAACCAAGCTCCTCCGCAAGGCAATCACGTTCCTCCAATAAAGCAAGTTCCTATAGGTAATCAAGTTCCGGTCAGTCCCCCACCTATTACGGAAGGAGAGATAAGGTTGCCTTTTATAAATTTGGCCTAAGCTATGACTTCTCAAGCTAATTTCGTAACTACTTGTAAGACCCCTAAAATGAATTCGGATGTATAGAGCCTCACAAGTGCCTATAAGTTTCTTAACATGTTAATTAAGTATTTTCAATTATGGATTAATGATTTGAAGTCATTTGAAAGACAAATATCAAGGGACGACCATGACGTTCGACGATTAGTAAACAAAAGGCCTTAGATATTTTTATGTGCTTATATGTGTTTCATTGGCTAATGAAGTCCTTATGTGAGTTATAATGATGTTTATAGGCAGTATGCTAAGTTTCATGAAGTTTAGAGGTTAAACGTCCAAGAACGTCAAAGACGTTCAAAAGTTAGCCCTTGAGACGTGCATGTGTCTCTTGAGTGTGCCAAGCATGTTTGGATGTGTTACAAATGTTCTTTTTATGAACCTGATGTTGAAGGTCCTTGACTTGTTAAGGTTTAAATTTACGTTGGAAACGTCCGGGTAAGACTCCCCAAGGGCCCCGCAAATGGCCCTCAAGGAGGACCCAAAGTCTTCCAAGACATTGCCTTGGAAGTGTGTACCAACGACCCTTAATCGACGGCCATTAGGTTCACCTATTCCCCGTCGATTGTGAGGCGTCGATTGGGAATCATCCTAATGAAATCCCAAGGTAGTTGTCAAGCCCCAGACCCAAACGACGGCCTGCAGTACGGTCCGTCGATGGACCTACTGTGCGTCGATGGGTCCGTTGACGCAGGATGCAAAAACTGCCATGCACGCTTGTTTCATTTAAGGTGGGAAAGGAAAATTCATCCCATGAGCTAACATGACCCTAGTTGGTTTATTTGGTTATTTTTGGGTTTATTAAGTGGGTTAGAAATGTCACAACCCCATTCCCAATCCATGAATAAAAATTAGACTTCCTCCTCCCAAAATATCCTCTCTAGAAACCTCCATTGAAGATGAAGCTCAAGAACAACTTGGAGCTTGGATTACCATGGGTTCATCATCAATTTACAGTGTTTTGCTTCTATAATTAGGTATGGTGATCCTTCATGTCTAGTTAATCTTCCATCTAGAGAGTTCTTGTCAAAGTTTTCAAAGAGAAAATATGATCAAACCTCTCTTTCTTCAATCTAGCCGTTGGTTCTTTCTCAAAACTTTTTTAAGGATTCCTCATGATGAATTGATGTTAATATGTTTATTTTAATGTGATTTCAATCCAATTACATGACGAACCCATGCTCTCTTCAAACTCTCGTTTTAGCCATGTATGGGCTTTGTGATTTTGGTCTTATGTAAATCAAATTGTGTTTCAATGATGTTAATATGCTTATATCTACTGCCTAGTATATGTATTGATGGTGAATTTTTGATGAGTGGTCCATGAGGATGAAGGTTTGAAGGTTTGAATAAGACTAGTCTATATTGTAGTATCTTGTAATCTTGATGCTAGAATGATTTTTATGTGATTCAATGGTGAATTTTCTTAGATCCTGCCCCACATGTATATATTTATTGAATTATAAATATTGGTGAAGTCAAGGGAGATTAATAAATGATCTATATTACTCTACTTTCTATCAATTTATGAATGTAGTGCATTCAGTGTAATCTCGTCTATATAGTGCATGAATGTAGGATTTCGTTTATGTAAAGATACTCGTAGCTACTGCCTTACATTGATATTATTTATGAATTATATTTATAAATCATGGATGATCAAACCATTGGAGTCTTGGTAAGGATGATCTACATTCCTTCAATTACATGGATTGATGATGTACTGTAATTGATATGATCTTGACCTAGTTATGGTTAATGCATGATTTCGATTATGTTAGTGTACATTAGCTACTGCCGTAGATATGAATTTTTGAAAAAATATGGCTATTGATCAATGAGGATCAAACGTTGATGAATTGGTAAAAATGACTCTTCTTCTCTACTTTTCTATAGAAACTGTTAGTTGATGAAGCCTTGTATGGCATTGTGTGGTATGATTCACTTATGGGTACGGTGTTTACTTTATTGCCAATATATATGTGATGTGATCATGGCCTTAAAGGCAATTGTGATATGAATGTGTGGTGGTTATGATCACCCAATGTGAAGCCTATACCTAGTGTCCTATTGTAGTTGTGATATAGGCTGTATAAATATTGTATAAGCATGTGTATAATAAATTTATGGTTGGTTTAGGTGCTGCCATTGATAAGTTTTAATGGTTAATAATCCCATACCTATGTACCCCTATTTGAATGTGTGAATAGCTAAGGTGAGGAGTCTTGAAAGTAATGTGATGTTGTCTTGTCTCCTATGCTATTATATATTGTATGGTCTATGCTTGAAGGTGCATTGTGGTCCTCAGAGGTTGGCTGCCTCAATATGTTGTTGATAGCAATTATGTGATCATGTTAACCAATGTAAACACACTTACACATTATGCATGCGTACAAGTAGTATAAGTTCATGGTGTCTAATGAAAGGATATTTTTATATGCGCTCATGTCTACAACTATGCATGTAAGATATATGGCTATAAAGCAGATTATGTGATATATCATTTACTAGGATGACTTGATAGGCGTACTAGTATAAGAAAGGGTATGGGACATTGTCTATGCATTGCACATGTGTGCCTTGATTGGATAGTTCCTGTCACATCCGGGTTTACCCCCTAGACGTAACCGGCGTCGTCGTCCTTTTTGAGGACTAAGACAAGCCTCTTAGCCTCGTCATAGCATTCATCGATTAAAAAAATGAAGGAATTTAAAACTTTTTTTTTCTTCTATCTATAACTACTCGGAGGTTTACATAGACCTCTACATACACATAGTCATATTTATATCAAGTATACATAGACTTGTTCATATACGAAGATTACATAGTCTTCTACTTTTATTTCACATATTTATAAATAGAGAAGTAATAGTCATAAAAGTCGTCTCATCTCATAAACCATCTATCAAAGACAATAAATCTTGGGCATAGCCCTACATCATTACAAGAAGCCAAATATAGGCCATATACAACATCGTCTCAAACGAGTAAATGAGTCAAAGCAGAATTATAGTAACTAAGTAACATAGGAGTAAGATGTCAGCAACGCCCTCGGGAGAATGAGGACTTACCACTTGGATGGTTAGAGATCCAAGTCTTCCTTTCCAGCAATTTGGAGCAAGATCAACGACCCGAACCTAAAATGTTTAGAAAAAGGGAAAGAAATGGGGTTAGTACTCCACATGTACTAAGTATGGAACCACATATACAATTACCAATCAAATATACATAGAAAAGGACATTTAATAAAAATCATTATAAAACATGTATACGAGTGAAGCATAGTAAAACAAGACATACTAAATATACCCTTCATAAAGTCACAAGTGCAATGATCAAGTAAATTCTTTTACTTAATCAAGTAACCTATGAACACTACAATTAGCAATCAACCTTATCTAACATACTCTCCAATTTCATGAAAACGTTCTTCTTTAATCAAAAGCAACAACCTTATACTCATAAGCATGTTATTCAATGCACAAAGTCATTTACATTACATCACTACTTTACATACATAATATTGACCTCTCAAATCTCCCATCAAGGCCAACTAGTGCAAGGCTTAAATAGAGTCCCATACCCCTACCTAAGCTATAGCCAAACCCTTTCAAGTTACTTCGATTAGTCTATATCTTATTCATTCATTTTAGTTTAGGGAAACCTTACCTTAACCGACATAGACCACATGAGCAAATGTGGAATCCGGTGTCATGAAACCTTACACCGATGGAAGGTGGTCTACCGGTCAAAGTAGAACCTAACGTAAACGTAGCTATCTAGGTGGATCCACTTGCTAGTATCCTATGGTGGCAACATAGTTCAAGAACTAAGAGGTAGATATCCCTATTCATACCATTAGGTAAAGTGGGCCGCTCCTCATGGGAATCCTTTAAATGACATGTCCCATAAACAAGGGAGTTAACATCACATGGGCAACTTTAGGATGATTCTTTCCTTCTATGGACAAGTCATCACCTCCCACTGTCAAGTTCGCTCGGTGCTAAGCTTAGTCCCCATTTAGAGAAGTCTTTAATACTTTATTAATCTTTTCAATTAGTTTAGATAGTAGGATCAAACCCTTGTATATTCATCATCATAACTCAATAAGAATTGTATGAGAAATAATCATTTCATTAACAATTCATATAGGTGAAGTTAGCCCTTACACATCTCATCACAATAGGGCACATCTTTACATAACAACTTCCCTATATCGTGTACTCCTAGGCAACCTCACAACCAACCTAAGCATTTCAATTCAATCATCATACCAACCTAATAACTTAAACAAGGTATACTTCAACACAACCTTATCACTTGATGACAAATAATTCACAATTTGAATTAAGGATTAGGATAATCAAGACTTACCAATACTTCTTTATAGTTCAATAATAAGGGCCTTACCATCAACCCATAGACCAACCCAATTTGGGTCATCATACAAATGTAATTCAATAGTCAACATAAGAACTAATTTAAGAGAAAGCATTATACCACAAGGCAATACTAAATCAAAGCTTGGTAACATGATATCAAAGTCTATCTTCTTACCCTATATTCAATACTCAAGAAATAGGCATGAAGAACTTCCATTCATTACAATATACTCATGATCAATACAATAACAACCATTAAATATGATTTAAACAATAATTAGATCAATTACATCAATCCACCCAAATTCATATCAATCCCAATACCTAGGGTTAAGGGTTAGGGTCATCTCCCACAATCTAGACCAAACTACATCAATTCATCATAATCAAGCCACAATACATGATAATATATTCATTATAACCCAAAGAATACATAAACAACTCAATTCAAAACAACAAACTCGAAATTGGATGAAACCCATATGAAACTCAACTTTTGGAAAATCTTTGAAGGAGCCCTTTGAGGAAAGAAGTCTCAAAGGTGAATTAGATCCCATACCTTAAGGTTTGATGACGTTTTGATGGTAAATTTCTTGCTAAATCAGCCCCCAATGATCTCCCCAAGTTGTTGTCCAATGGAGTCTTCTAATAGAGAGAGAAAGTATAGAGAAGGAAGAGAGTTTTGTTTGGAGAATTGTGATTAGGTTAATGAAGGTTGGGTATTTATAGTGGGGTCTTAAGTCACTTAATTAGTCTTCCCTTAACCCCCTAATTACCCCTAAGACACTTAATAAAATAATTAACTAAAACTTAAATCCCTGAAAACATTACAGGCCCTCCCCGCCGACTCCCCGCCGACGAGCCGTCGTGGGCGTGACGGACAGGCCCCCCTCCGTCCTGCACGTCCGTCGCGTTGGTCAGAGACTGTGCAGGCGGAGGATTTCTTCCCAGCAGCTAAGGCTGGCACGACGGTGGCCTCGACGCCCCGTCGCGCCTGTGACGCCACGTCATGACGTCCGTCGTGGCCTACTGTCTCAAGGGTCCTCCTCGAGGGCCCTTAGTCGATCCTCGGGGAGTCGTGCCCTGACTTTTCCAACATGAAACCATCCCACACTATGCGTTACACCTATTGTTACAAACTTTTACTAAATTCCAACTCTTTAACTTGGTTAAACTAAAAGGACACTCTAGCCCTCTTATGAACCAATTTACCGGATATTATGAACGTTTTGGTTCCAAAACACTTCAACGACTCCATCTATGCCTAATTTGGCCAGGATCAATGGTTTAGACCTCAAGGAGCCTGTTTAAGTCCTACCACATGACTTTGGGATTTCGAAATGTTACATTATCCCGCCCCTTAGAAACATTCGTCCCCGAATGACACTAAACACTCTTTAAATGAGGGAAAAGACTCAAGACTAGCAGCTCATCAATTTTACAATATCAAATTTGCATGAATCACATTATTTTAATAAAACACTTCAAAATATCAATTTATCATAGATTAGCTCAAGGTTTCCTAATGAGATGCTTTCTACTCACAACATACATGAGCTCAATCATTTGGTATACAAGTCGATTAGCACAAGGTTCATTTTATCAATATGCTTAATATAACATCTACAAGGATTCACTATATCACAATACACGACTTGACTCAAATATGCAAGAAGCAAAACAAATTTCAAATTTATTTAGGGTCACCTTACAGTGACTTCAATTGTGAAGTCTCAAAAACTAAGATTTTTGAAGAAATTCACCAAAACATCAAGGATTCACAATATCTAGGATAATTATATCAATTGAAAGAATAACTAACCTTAATCATCAAAAAGATGAGGATAGCGGGTTTTCATGTCGGCCTCGGCCTCCCATGATGCACCCTCAACTAGGTGGTTCTTCCATAACACTTTTACGGAAAACACCTCCTTGTTCCTCAGCCTTTTCACTTGCCTATCAAGGATTTGGATAGGAACCTCCTCATAATAGATGTTATCCTTGACTCCAAGACCTTTAATAGGGAGAATAGTCTCGGAATCCTCGAGACATGGAAAACCGGATGCAACGAAGCTAAATCGTTAGGTAGTTTCAAGAGATAGGCAACTTTACCAACCCTTTCCAAAATCTCATAAGGACCCACATAACGAGGGCTCAACTTCCCTTACTTGCCAAATCTTACCACCCCTTTCATAGGTGAGATTTTTAAATACACCTTGTCACCCTTTTCAAACTCCAAATCTCTTCTCCTATTATCTGCATAGGACTTTTGTCGACTATAGGTTGTTTGTAACCTATTTCTAATGATATGCACATTCTCCAATGTCTTATAAATCAAGTCGGGACCAAAGATCGATGGTTCACCAACTTCAAACCATCCTATAGGAGACCTACACCTCCTACCATACAAGGCTTCATAAGGAGCCATGGAGATGGACGAATGAAAACTATTATTGTATGCAAACTCCACCAACGGTAAATACACAAAGTCTATTATATTTATATCATCAGAGAGAAAGACTAATCTTAATTATCAAAAAGATGAGGATAACGGGTTTTCATGTCGGCCTCCGCCTCCCATGTTGCACCCTCAACTAGGTGGTTCTTCCATAACACTTTTACGGAAACCACCACCTTGTTCCTCAACCTTTTCACTTGCCTATCAAGGATTTGAACCGGAACCTCCTCATAAGAGAGGTTATCCTTGACTCCAAGACCTTCAATAGGTATAATAGACTCGGGATCCCCGACACACTTTTTCAACATAGAGATATGGAAAACCGAATGAACCGAAGCTAAATCGTTAGGTAGTTGTAAGCGATAGGCAACTTTACCAACTTTTTCCAAAACCTCACAGGGACCCACATATCGAGGGATCAACTTCCCTTTCTTGCCAAATCTTACTACACCCTTCATAGGTGAAATCTTCAAATACACCTTGTCACCCTCTTCAAACTCCAAATCCCTTTTCTATTGTCGGCATAGGAATTTGTCGACTATAGGCTGTTTGCAACCTATTTCTTATGATATGCACATTCTCCAATGTGTTATAAATCAAGTTGGTACCAAAGATCGATGATTCACCAACTTCAAACCATCCTATAGGAGACCTACACCTCCTACCATACAAGGCTTCATAGGGAGCCATAGAGATGGACGAATGAAAACTATTATTATACGCAAACTCCACCAACGGTAAATGTTTATTCCAACTTCCTTTAAAATCAATAATGCAAGCTCTAAGCATATCCTCAAGAGTTTGAATTATTCGTTCCGCTTGACCATCTGTTTGAGGATGAAAGGCGGTACTTAATTTCACCTTAGTACCCAAACCTTTTCGGAAAGACTTCCAAAACCTAGAAGTGAATTGTGCACCTCGATCCAAAATGATGGATAACGGAATACCATGACGACACACAATCTCATCTATGAAGATCTTTGCATAATCCTCCGTCGAATACGTAGATTTGACGGGAATAAAATAAGCGGACTTAGTCAATCTATCAACAATCACCCATATAGAATCATATGACTTTTGAGTCCGAGGCAATCCTACCACAAAGTCCATATTAATGTCTTCCCACTTCCAAGTACGAATTTGGATCTCTTGTAGTAAGCCACCCAGCTTTTGATGTTCCGCCTTCACTTGTTGGCAATTTGGACACTTAGCAACAAATTCCGCTATGTCCTTCTTCAAACCTTCCCACCAATATATTTCTCGAAGGTCATGATACATCTTAGTAGAACCCGGATGGATGGAATAGTGGGATCCATGGGCTTCATCAAGGATCCCATCCCTCAATCCATCGACATCAGGAACACATAACCTCCCTTGGTACCTCAACACACCATCTCCTCCTAAGGAGAAAGACTCATTCATCTTACCAAGAACAGATTCCTTCAACTCCATCAATAGTTGATCAAGGTGTTGTTTGGACTTTACCTCAACCACCAATGATGATTCAGAGCTATGATGAATCGTGGTACCTCCATTTAGAGAACTCTCCAACCGCACCCCTAATCTAGACAAATCATGAACATCCTTCACTAGATCTTTCTTGTCTCTTTCTACATGAGACACACTACCCATAGTCATACGTCTTAAAGCATCCGCCACCACATTGGCCTTGCCGGGATGATATAAGACACTCATATCATAATCTTTCAACAATTCCAACCACTTTCTTTGTCGGAGATTCAACTCTTTTTGAGTAAACATATATTGAAAACTCTTATGATCGGTGAAAACATCTACATGAACACCATACAAGTAATGTCTCCATATTTTCAAAGCGAACACCACGGCCGCTAACTCAAGGTCATGGGTAGGGTAATTATTCTCATGCACCTTATGTTGTCGTGAAGCATAGGCAATCACCTTCCCATTTTACATAAGCACACACCCCAAACCTATGCGGTATGCATCACAATAAACCACGAACCCTGTAGAACCTTTCGGTAAGGTCAACCCCGGAGCGAAAGTAAGCCTGTCTTTCAATAATTGGAAACTCTTCTCGCAGGCCTCCGACCACTCAAACTTTTTACCCTTTTGAGTTAATGAAGTCAATGGAGATGCAATGGATGAAAAACCTTCTACAAATCTTCTATAATAGCCAGCTAGACCTAAGAAACTCCTAATGTCAGTTGGGGTCAAGGGTCTAGGCTAGTTTCTTACCGCATCAGTTTTCCTTGGGTCAACCTCAACTCCCTCACTAGAGATAATGTGCCTAAGAAACGCCACCGACCTCAGCCAAAACTCACACTTGCTATACTTGGCAAACAATTTATGCTCTTTAAGGGTTTGCAATACCACCCTTAGATAACCCATGTGATCAACCTCATTTTTCAAATACACCAAGATATCATCGATAAATACAATAACGAATGCATCAAGGTAACTTCAAAACACTCTATTCATTAGGTCCACAAACGCCACCGGAGCATTTGTGAGACCAAAGGACATAACCACGAACTCATAATGCCCATACCTAGTACGAAAGGCCATCTTTGGAATATCTTCATTTCTCACCCTAAGCTGGTGATACCCTGACCTCAAGTCAATTTTGGAGAAGTAACTTGCTCCTTGGAGTTGATCAAATAAATCATCAATCCGAGGAAGAGGATACTTGTTCTTGACAGTAACCTTGTTGAGTTGGCGGTAGTCAATACACATTCTCAAGGACCCATCCTTCTTTTTCACGAACAAAACCGGAGCACCCCACGGAGAAATGCTAGGCCTTATAAATCCCTTGTCTAGCAAATCTTTAAGTTGTGTCTTCAACTCCTTCAACTCGGCAGGAGCCATTCTAAAAGGAGGAATAGAGATAGGGTTTGTTTCCGCTAGCAATTCAATACCGAAATTGATTTCTCGTTCGTGAGGAATGCCGGGAAGGTCATCAGGAAAGACCTCCGTATATTCACTCACCACGGGGACCGACTCAATAGGAGGAATTTTGGAATCAACTTCTTGGACTCTCACAATATGATAAAGACATCCCTTTGAGATCATCTTACTCGCTTTTAGACATGATATGAATCGACCTCTAGGAAGAGAATTCCCACCCTTCCACTCAAAAACGGGTTTATTTGGGAAACTAAACCTCACAACTCTCGTACTACAATCAATAGAAGCAAAGCTAGCATGCAAGAAGTCCATACCCAAAATGACATCAAAATCATACATGTCTAGTTCAACTAAATCTACAAGATACACTCTATGGGGCATAGATATAGGACAATTTCGGTAGACTCTTCTTGCCACCACTGACTCACCCACCGGTGTAGACACCAAAATAGGTTCATGCAAAATATCGGGTAAAGTAACGAACTTTTTAGCTACTAAGGGAGTAACGAAAGACAAAGTAGCACCCGGATCAAGCAAAGCATACACATCAATAGCAAAGATTTGTAACATACCGTTCACCACATTAGGAGAGGCCTCTTGATCATCTCTCGAACGAAGAGCAAAAAAGCGGTTCTTTTTCGGAGCCTCACTTGCTTGTTTTTGCACATTCTTTTCTCGGTTCCTTATGTTAGGGCAGTCCCTAGCCTTGTGATCACTCTTTCCATAACTAAAGCAATTCCCCGTTCCGATCAAGCATTCACCATAATGTTCCTTTCCACACTTAGCACAAGTAGGGTTCTCATTAGATGAGTTTCAACATTTTCCCTTTGCAACTTTTGGTCTAGGGGTTTTAGAATCCCTAGTCTTGGAAAATTTGGATGGAACTTGATTTGATAACCTCTTCTTGAATCTAGGCTTGTCTTGAATTCCAAACCTATCTTTAGTAGTTCCATTCTCAAAAGACCTTGCCCTTCTTGAATCCTTATCCTTATCCTTTCTTTTTGCTCTAGCCTACTCAACCCTTTTTGCATGCACCATAAGACGACCAATATTCATGTTATCATGAAGCATAGCCGATTGACATTCTTCTTGCAAATCATCCGACACACCTGTCACGAATCGACTCATCTCGTCTCTGGGATCGGAGACCAAGGAAGGAGCATATTTAGCCAATTGGATGAACTTCAAAGAGTACTCATGAACACTCTTTTCTCCTTGGCGGGGATTGATGAACTCCACCACCTTAGTTTCTCTCATCTCTCTAAGGAAGAACCGATCAAGAAAAGCCCTTTTGAACAACTCCCAAGTCACTGGCCCACTTTGAAGTGGCCTATTATCTTTCCATTGCACATGCCATGTCTGAGCCACATCCTTGAGTTGGTATGAGGCCAACTCGGCATTCTCATTAGAAGACAACCCCATAGCACACAAAATCTTATAAACTTCATCAATGAATTCTTGAGGGTCTTCATCAACCTTAGGCCCATAGAAAATAGGAGGATTCATTCGGGTGAAGTCCCTAAGTCGGGAAGCCATAGTTTGCTCATGAACTCTAGGTGCCAAATCCCTATTAGCTTGGGCAGTCATGGCTTGGGCTTGCACCGTTGAGGATTGAGCTTGAGTAGTCATGGCTTGAGCTATTTGAGCAAGAATAGCCCTCATCTGAGCCTCTGCCATAGGTGGAGGATCATCGAGAACCTGATCATCAACAACAATCTCTTCAAGAGGAGGAACTGGATCACCACGGGGAGGGATTCCCGCAGCAGCAATGTCCTCCTCAAGTCATCTGGCTGCATTCCTTCTAGTATTCATCTCCTATAACCAAAACACAAGGTTTAGGCAAATACATATACGATGTACATTCTAGAGGCACGATATGGATTTCCAACAATGAGAGTGATTCCTAAGCATCAAATAAGTTCCTATTCATAAGTGTGATGCGCTTCACAATTATGAATACAAACCTATATAACGTGGTTAAGAGAGACGTTATTATCAAGGATATTCAACCTCATGCTCTGATACCAAGTTTGTCACATCCGGGTTTACCCCCTAGACGTAACCGGCGTCGTCGTCCTCTTTGAGGACTAAGACAAGCCTCTTAGCCTCGTCATAGCATTCATCAATTAAAAAAATGAAGGAATTTAAAACTTTTTTTTTCTTCTATCTATAACTACTCGGAGGTTTACATAGACCTCTACATACACATAGTCATATTTATATCAAGTATACATAGACTTGTTCATATACGAAGATTACATAGTCTTCTACTTTTATTTCACATATTTATAATTAGAGAAGTAATAGTCATAAAAGTCGTCTCATATCATAAACCATCTATCAAAGACAATAAATCTTGGGCATAGCCCTACATCAATACAAGAAGCCACATATAGGCCATATACAACATCGTCTCAAACGAGTAAATGAGTCAAAACAGAATTATATTAACTAAGTAACATAGGAGTAAGATATCGGCAACGCCCTCGGGAGAATGAGGACCTACCACTTGGATGGTTAGAGATCAAAGTCTTCCTTTCCAGCAATTCGGAGCAAGATCAACGACCCGAACCTAAAATGTTTGGGAAAAGGGAAAGAAATGGGGTTAGTACTCCACATGTACTAAGTATGGAACCACATATGCAATTACCAATCAAATATACGTAGAAAATGACATTTAATAAAAATCATTATAAAACATGTATACGAGTGAAGCATAGTAAAACAAGACATACTAAATATACCCTTCATAAAGTCACAAGTGCAATGATCAAGTAAATTCTCTTACTTAATCAAGTAACCTATGAAGACTACAATGAGCAATCAACCTTACCTAACATACTCTCCCATTTCATTAAAACGTTCTTCTTTAATCAAAAGCAACAACCTTATACTCATAAGCATGTTATTCAATGCACAAAGTCATTTACATTACATCACTACTTTACATACATAATATTGACCTCTCAAAGCTCCCATCAAGGCCAACTAGTGCAAGGCTTAAGTAGAGTCCCATACCCCTACCTAAGCTATAGCCAAACCCTTTCAAGTTACTTCGATTAGTCTATATCTTATTCATTCATTTTAGTTTAGGGAAACCTTGCCTTAACCGACATAGACCACATGAGAAAATGTGGAATCCAGTGTCATAAAACCTTACACCGATGGAAGGTGGTCTACCGAACAAAGTAGAACCTAACGTAAACGTAGCTATCTAGGTGGTTCCACTAGCTAGTATCCTATGGTGGCAACATAGTTCAAGAACTAAGAGGTAGATATCCCTATTCATACCATTAGGTAAAGTGGGCCGCTCCTCATGGGAATCCCTTAAATGACATGTCCCATAAACAAGGGAGTTAACATCACATGGGCAACTTTAGGATGATTCTTTCCTTCTATGGACAAGTCATCACCTCCCATTGTCACGTTCGCTCGGTGCTAAGCTAAGTCCCCATTTAGAGAAGTTTTTAATACTTTATTAATCTTCTCAATTAGTTTAGATAGTAGGGTGAAACCCTTGTATATTCATCATCATAGCTCAATAAGAATTGTATGATAAATAATCCTTTCATTAACAATTCATATAAGTGAAGTTAGACCTTACACATCTCATCACAATAGGGCACATCTTTACATAACTACTTCCCTATATCATGTACTCCTAGGCAACCTCACAACCAACCTAAGCATTTGTAAGACCTTGAAAATAGCTTAGGCGTTCTAGAGCCTAACATGTTGGTATTAGTGTTATAAGGTCCTAAATATGTTTAATATGTGGTTTAGAGGCAGTTGCTAAAATATTAGAGGTGTTGGAAGTCAAACATCAAGGGACGACTAAGACGTTTGACGACTAAGTCACCTAATTGTCTCTTATGTGGTTATATGTGTTTATGTGTGTTTCATGGTGTTTTAAGGTTATTAATAGAGTTATTATATCATTTATAGGCATTGGTTAAAGTTTCGTGAAGTTTGGAGGTCAAACGACCAAGAACGTCCAAGGCATTCGAAAGATGTGCCTTGAGTCGACCTTGTACGTCTAGGCAAGTTTCGTTGAGTTTTACGTGTTCGTTTTGGATTAAATTCATGTGAGAGGTGTTAAACTAATAGATGATCATATTTGGGTTGGAATAATCCGGGAAATTATCCCCAAGGACCATCAAAGGGTCCTTGAGGAAAGGACCCAAAATCTGATGGCAGGCTGTCCCAGGCAGCCTTGGCGACGGAGCTATCAACGGCCAGTCATGGCTGTGACGCCCCGTCACAAGGGTTTAGTCGTGGGGGCCTTGTCCGAGGGTGTAGGGGGAACCCTTGTCAAGCCACAGGATCTTGGAACGGATGGCCATGATGGGCCGTTGCACCCATGACGCCCCGTCACAAGGCAGGTGTCGCAGCCAAGTCCCTGTGCGCAGATTTTCTGCCAAGTCAGGGGTGAATTGGTAAATTCACCCCACTTCCAAATAATAGTTTAGGCGGTTGTTTAGGGGTCTTATGTGTATTTTAATTAACTATTTCAGTGGTTAAGACCCTAGAGACTTCATTATTCTTCTAAAATCAAAACCCAAAGTCTCTTAGAAATCCCAAAACCTCCATTGAAGACTCCATTGAAGAAGCAGCTTGGTGAGGGGTTCTTGAGTGGATATTCTTCATCAAAGTGAAGTATTATAATCTTTGATGTATGGCTTTTGATCCTTGAAACTTATTTCATCAACGAGCCCAATCCTCAAAGTGTTTTACAAAGTTTTCTAAAGTGAATTATCCAATTTCGGGATTCTACCATGGGTTCTTGCATAAATGATTTCTAAACATTGAATTATCATCTAATTGATATTGTATTGATGATTTCAACATAAATTACCTATGAACCAATGTAAATTGATGAACCCTAGTTTTGACTACTTTTTGGGTTACTTGATATTAAGCTTATATTGATGAATTGTTGTGTAGTTTCTCACGGGCTTTCTAATGATATAAGAATTGTGTTCAATTGATATATAATTGATCTTAGATTGTTAAACCTAGATTTAATTGATGTAGATTCATTGAGTTTTATGGTTATTGCTTTGAATTATAGTTCATGGCCATGGGTAAGGGCCTTGTGATGTTGAATTGGTTGATTTGGCATTGAATTGAGATGTGGATATGGGGATCAAGGTATGCTGCCCAGTTTTCCTTAATTTGATATTAATTATACTTTGATATTATTGTGATTGGTATGGTCCACTTATGGTGGCGGTGTTATGTGTTTAATTTGCAATTGATGTGGCCTTGTCGCCGTTACTTTATGCAATATTATGAGCATGGCATTATTGGCAATTACTTGAAGTTATGTGTCTATTTGTGTAGTTGATGATGTGAGTATGTCATTACATATCTACATGTGAAGTTATATAGTCATGTATGTATTCTTCTAGTTATGTTGCCTTAAGTGATCATGTTAGACTTTGACTTGACATTATGAGTATAGTGTTAGGGTTATATCTTGGTTATTCGTACTTGACTTTATGAGTCTATGTGGAGTATATTAATGATATTATGATGATATATAGGATGACTTGAATATGTTAGGTTGTTTTAGAAGTGTTTCTAGAATGGCTTGTATTATGTGTTAAAAGTGAAGTATGTGATGTCTTGTCTTGGTTGACTTGTATCTCTTGATGTCTATATGGTTATGAGTATGTGATGTCTTGATATAGGGTGTTATAACTCTTAGTCTTGAATAATAAATATAAGTGAGGCCTTAATGATAAGAAGGTCAAACTATGTGGAACCTTGAACTTAGTGGCGAGGTTATGAATTGTGAAGTAGTTAGCCTTAATGGTATCCTTCATGTGATGAGTGATGTACTTAAGGTTGATTGGCTGGAACGGCATCATATCATACCTTAGGGAAATCGCTATGAGCTTCTTGTCGCCAAAGTGAGTTATGCCCTAGTTGACTTGGCTTTGGTAGGGTGAATGTAAAGGGGGTCATGAACTAGATAAGGGACCTATTTATATGAACCTTAATGTGAATTAATCTATGAGAACAAAGGCTAGCACCGAGTGAGTATGAGTAGGAGGGAAGTGGATTCAATTAAAGAAGAGATTGAATGCTTCGTACACCCTTCATATTCCTTAACCATGTGCCTACATGGGATGTGTCCATGTTCTACCATTGGCAAGTAGAACAACCTCATCGATGTAGGATAGAACTTCCGATTCCATGTCTTGCTATCATGGTCTATATCGGTTATTGCCTATTCTCATCATGTGGAATACCTATTAGCATTAGATAAGTTTATGAGGTTTAGGTGGTGGTATGGGACGCTATCTAGACATTGCACAATAAACTTTGAAAGTGTTATGTGGAGTTCCTAGGTCTTGTCCAAGACCATTATGTGAGTGTCTTATGTGATGCATTATGTGAATGTCTTATGTGATGCTTTATGTGATTGTCTTATGTGATGATTTATGTGAGTGTCTTATGTGATGTATGAGTCTTAATGAACTAATGAACTAATGATCTATGTTAGTAACTATGTAAATGATTGAGTACCTAATCTAAAGTGACTTAAGTATTCCTTAGCTAAAGTGTGAGGAGGACATGAAAGGATGGTCTCTTCATGTCTTATCTTTGGAAGTCTTGAGGATGACCCTAGTTAGGGAAGTTGGTTAATCTTGTTGACATGATCTAAACCTTAGGAAGTCTTAAGGACTATTTAGGTAATCTTGAAGAGGTTATTGCACTATGGACTTTATCTTCTTGATTTACTTAAGTAGGTCTTTTGATAGGCTTTGGAAGGAGAATGTCTTATCATTTAAGTGTTGGTGTGTTTAGTGAGATGATTCTATTTGAGGTAGTCTATAGGATCTCTTGTGTGTGTGATAGATATTGTATGGGCGGTCGCTCCACACTCACTCAAGTGAGACTTAGAATAACCTTTGGTGGAAGAATCTTACATAGATGTTTATGATTGTTTTCTAAGTATGTATGTGACTCATCGTAGGTAATCTTAAGGGTCGTTTAGGCACATCTAGAGAGGGTGTATGTGCGGTCTCTCTTTATGTGACTTAAGTGAATCTTAGGATGACTTTAAGTGAGGAAATTATATGCTAGGAGATGTTAAAAGGAAGGTTTGGACTTCACCGTAACAGTGAAGGGACTTCACTGTAAAGTGAGCTTTTAAATGCTATCTTTGGTTAATTGTTATCTTATGTGTTTCTTAATTGATAAATGATATTCTTATGTTTAATCTATGATTTCTAAATGAAAAGATGCATATTTCCAATAAAGCCCGTTTTCATGATTTTATGCATATAGCCATACTTAGTACATGTGGTTGTACTAATTTCATGCTTTATTTTCTATCTATAGTCCTTGGTAGGTAA
The DNA here is from genome assembly GCA_016801875.1 of Solanum sitiens. NCBI lineage: Eukaryota > Viridiplantae > Streptophyta > Magnoliopsida > Solanales > Solanaceae > Solanum > Solanum sitiens. The sequence goes on from JABWTJ010000071.1 coordinate 2,803,341, forward strand.
GGAGCTTTGGAGAAGAAGTCTTGGGCTTAGAAGGATCGTCCGAGAAGAAGAGTTGAAGTATGTCCTCATTTGTTTCGAGGGCATATATTTCATTTTATGTTTCTTTTATGAAGTATTGTAATAAGACTATGTTAGTTCTATTTTCGTATTAAAGTACTCTTGTGTCTTAAGATGATGAGATTGAGACTTGGCATTTCTATTACTTTTATATGAAAGAGGTTTTTAAGACTATATTATGTTTTTGTGAATTCCGCACTACTTTTCACTATGTATATGCGATGAATGATATGAATGAGGCTTGTCTTAGAACTCTGAGAGTTCAACGACACCGGTCGCAATCCATGATTGCACCCTATCTTCTAGGGTATGGTCTCGGGTATACAAAGTTGGTATCAGAGCATAGGTTAGTGAAAGTAGTTTTAGGTATCAAAAAGTCTCATCAAGTCATGTCTAGTAGAGTCTTGACCATCGGTGTGAGTCGCGACACATCTATGGGAGAGATGCTATAGGACGATAGAGTTTCCCTTCTTTTCTACTCCTATATCGTGCGGTAGAGTAATGTTATGATTATCCTTCTTATGAGTTTCCTTGTGTTTGCTAGGAGATGAATACTAGAAGGATGGCTGCTAGAAGGTTGGAAGAGGAGAGGGTGAATGATGAGGTTCCTCAAGTTGAGCAAGTTGAGCAAGGTGCTCAAGGTGTCCAAGGTGCTCAAGGTGCTCAAGGTAAGCAAGGTGCTCAAGGTAAGCAAGGTGATCATGTTCCTAATGTGGATGGAGGTGATGAGGTACCGGAGTTGTCTAATAGGGTGATTGGAGAGGCTTTGATGGCTTTAGCTCAAGCCATAACTACTCAAATCAATTTGAGTATGGTGCCTAGGGTTATGGAGAGCACTATGACTTCTAGGTTGAGAGACTTTGTGAGGATGAATCCTCCTATCTTTCTTGACTCTAAGGTGAATGAGGATCCCCAAGAATTTCTTGATGGTGTGTACGAAGTTTTGAGTGCTATGGTGGTTACATCTACGGAGAAGGCGGAGTTGGCTTCTTATCAATTGAGAGATGTTTCTCAAATTTGGTATACTCAATGGAAGGACAATAGGCCGGAATATTCGGGTCCTATTGAGTGGGAAGAGTTTAAGGGAGCTTTTCTTGGCAAGTACTTTCCCCGAGAGAGAAAAGAAGTCAAGGTGGAGTAGTTTATTAATCTCAAGCAAGGCAATATGAGTGTTGAGGAGTACTCTTTGTAATTCTCGACATTGTCTAGGTATGCTTCTTCTCTTGTGTCCAATCCAAGAGATGAAATGAGTCGCTTTTGTACCGGAGTAGTCGACTTGGTGAATGATTAATGCCGTACCGCTATGCTTTATGATAATATGACCCTATCTAGACTCATGGTGTATGCACAATCTATTGAGGAGTCTAAACTTAGAAGAATGGCTAGAAGTTTGAAAAGGGGTGTTGCTAGTGATCAAGTGCAACCTAGGTTCAAGAAAAGTGTTCAATCTCAAGATGGACCTAGTGTTCCTAAGAAGAAGTTTGAGAAAGGAGGTGGTTCTAAGAATAGCAAGCCTACTTGTGCAAATTGTGGCAAGAGTCACTATGGTGAGTGTCTATTGGGTACCGGTAGTTGCTTTGGTTGTGGAAAGGATGGGCACAAAGTTAGAGATTGTCCAAACATTGCTTCTAGGAAGGAGGGCAAGAGGGTTGTGACAAAGTAAGTTTATCACATCCGGGTTTACCCCCTAGACGTAACCGGCGTCGTTGTCCTCTTTGAGGACTAAGACAAGCCTCTTAGCCTCGTCATAGCATTCATTGATTAAAAATGTGAAGGAATTTAAAACTTTTTATCTATAACTACTCGGAGGTTTACATAGACCTCTACATACACATAATCGTATTTATATCAAGTATACATAGACTTGTTCATATACGAAGATTACATAGTCTTCTACTTTTATTTCACCCATTTATATAGTAAAGAATAATAGTCATAAAAGCCGTCTCATCTCATAAACCATCTACAAAAGACAATAAATCTTGGGCATAGCCCTACATCAATACAAGAAGCCACATATAGGCTATAGACAACATCGTCTCAAACGAGTAATAGAGTCAATACAGAATTATAGTAACTAAGTAACATAGGAGTAAGATGTCGACAACGCCCTCAGGAGAATGAGGACCTACCACTTGGATGGTAAGAGATCCAAGTCTTCCTTTTAAGCAATTCGGAGAAAGTTCAACGACCCGAACCTAAAATGTTTGGGAAAAAGGGAAAGAAATGGGGTTAGTACTCCACATGTACTAAGTATGGAACCATATATACACTTACCAATCAAATATACTTAGAAAAGGACATTTAAGAAAAATCATTATAAAACATATATACGAGTGAAGCATAGCAAAGCAAAGCATACTAACTATACCCTTCATAAAGTCACAAGTGCAATGATCAAGTAAATTCCCATAACTCTTACTTAATCAAGTAACCTATCAAGACTACAATTAGCAATTATCCTTACCTAGCATACTCTCCCATTTCATGAAAACATTCTTCTTCAACCAAAAGCAACAACCTTATACTCATAAGCATGTTATTCAATTTACAAAGTCATTTACATTATATCACTACCTTACATACATAATATTGACCTCTCAAAGCTCCTATCAAGGCAAACTAGTGCAAGACTTAAGTAGAGTCCCATACCCCTACCTAAGCTATAGCCAAAACCCTTCAAGTTACTTCGATTGATCTATATCTTATTTATTCATTTTAGTTTAGGGAAACCTTGCCTTAACCGACATAGACCACATGAGCAAATGTGGAATCCGGTGTCATGAACCCTTACACCGATGGAAGGTGGTCTACCGGCCAAGGTAGAAGCTAACGTAAACGTAGCCATCTAGGTGGATCCACTAGCTAGTATACTATGGTGGCAACATAGTTGATGGAGCTTGGGGAAAAGAACCATGGAAATATCGACCCTACACCCTATTTGGGTCATGAGGCTACCACCCCTTGAGGACCATAGTGAACCCTACCTTTCCTCATATAAGAAAGTGTCACTCCCTCACATACAAGCTCACTCGGTGCTAAGCTAGGTCCCTTTATTGAAAAGCCTTTACTCTTATCATAATCATAAATATACATACCTATATATATATATCATAGCTCAATAAGAATTGTATGAGAAATAATCCTTTCATTAACAATTCATATAGGTGAAGTTAGCCCTTACACATCTTATCACAATAAGGCACATCTTTACATAACAACTTCCCTTTATAATGTACTCCTAGGCAGCCTCACAACCAACCTAAACATTTCAATTCTATCATCATACCAACCTATCACCTTAAACGAGGTATACTTCAATACAACATTATCACTTGATGACAACTAATCACAATTTGAAGTAAGGATTAGGATATTCAAGACTTACCAATACTTCTCCATAGTTCACCAATAAGGGCCTTACCATCAACCCATAGATCAACCCCAATTTGGGTCATCATACCAATGTAATTCAATAATCAACATAAGAACTAATTTAAGAGAAGCACTATACCACAATGCAATACTAAATCAAAGCTTGGTAGCATGATATCAAAGTCTATCATCTTACCCTAGATTCAATACTCAAGAAATAGGCATGAAGAACTTCCATTCATTACAATATACTTATGATCAATGCAATAACAACCATTACATATGATTTAAACAATAATTAGATCAATTACATCAATCCAACTCAAATTCATATCAATCCCAATACCTAGGGTTAAGGGTTAGGGTCATCTCCCACAATGTAGACCAAACTACATCAATTCATCATAATGAAGTTACAATACATGATAATATATTCATTATAACCCAAAAAATACATAAACAACTCAATTCATATAATCAAATTCGAAATTGGATGAAACCCATACGAAACTCAACTTTTAGAAAATCTTTGAAGGAGCCCTTTGAGGGAAGAATCTCAGAGGTTAATTAGATCTCATACCTTAAGGTTTGATGATGTTTTAATGGTGAATTTCGTGCTAAATCATCCCCCAATGATCTCCCCAAGTTGTTCTCCAATGGAGTCTTCCAATAGAGAGAGATAGTAGAGAGAAGGAAGAGAGTTTTGTTTTGAGAATAATCATTAGGCTAAAGAGGGTTGGGGTATTTATAGTGGGGGCTTAAGTCACTTAATTAGTCTTCCCTTAATCTCCTAATTACCCCTAAGATAACTTAAAAAAATAATTGAACTAAAGGCTGATTTCTGAAACATTACAGGCCATCCACGACGACTCCCTGTCGATGGGCCGTCGTGGGCGTGACGGATTGGCCTCCCTCCGTCCTGCACGTCCGTCACATTGGTCAGAGACTGTGCAGGCGAGGGTTTTTTCCCAGAAACTAAGGGTGGCATGACAGCGGCCTCGACGCCCTGTCGTGCCCATGACGCCCCGTCATGGGATCCGTCGTGGCACACTGTCTTAAGGGTCCTCCTCGAGGGTCCTTGGTAGTCCTCGGGGAGTTGTATCCTGACTTTTCCAACATGAAACCATCCCAAACTATGTGTTACACATATTGTTACCAACCTTTACTAAATTCCGACTCTTTACTTGGTTAAACTTAAAAGGACACTCTAGCCCTCTTATGAACCAACTTATCGGACTTTATGAACGTTTTGGTTCCAAAACACTTCAATGACTCCATATACGCCTAATTTGGCTAGGAACAATGGGTTAGACCATTAGTAGCCTGTTTAAGTATTAACACATGACTTTGGGATTTTGCAATGTTACATTATCCCCCCCTTAAGAACATTCGTCCCCGAATGACACTAAACACTCTTTAAACGAGGGAATAGACTCAAACTAGCAGCTCAACCAATTCACAATATTCAATCAGCATGAATCATATCATTTCAATAAAACACTTCAACACATCACTTTATCATACATAAGCTCAAAGTTTCCTCATGAGATACTTTCTACTCACAACACACATAAGCTCAATCATTTGATATACAAGTCACTAAGCACAAAGTTCATCTTATCAATATGCTTAATATAATATCCACGAGGATTCACTATATCACAATACACAACTTGACCCAAATATGCAAAAAACAAGATAATTCAATTTAATTAAGGTCACCCTTCAGTGACTTCATTGTGAAGTCTCAAAAACTAGGATTTTTGAAGAAACTTCACCAAAACATCAAAAATACACAAAGTCTATTATATTTATATCATTAGAGAGAAAGACTAATCTTAATCATCAAAAAGATGAGGATAACGGGTTTTCATGTCGGCCTCCGCCTCCCATGTTGCACCCTCAACTAGGTGGTTCTTCCATAACACTTTTACGAAAACCACCACCTTGTTCCTCAACCTTTTCACTTGCCTATCAAGGATTTGAACCGGAACCTCCTCATAAGAGAGGTTATCCTTGACTCCAAGACCTTCAATAGGGATAATTGACTCGGGATCCCCGACACACTTTTTCAACATAGAGATATGGAAAACCGAATGAACCGAAGCTAAATCATTAGGTAGTTGTAAGCGATAGGCAACTTTACAAACTTTTTCCAAAACCTCACAGGGACCCACATATCGAGGGATCAACTTCTCTTTCTTGCCAAATCTTACTACTCCCTTCATAGGTGAAATCTTCAAATACACCTTGTCACCCTCTTCAAACTCCAAATCCCTTTTCTATTGTCGGCATAGGACTTTGTCGACTATAGGCTGTTTGCAACCTATTTCTTATGATATGCACATTCTCCAATGTCCTATAAATCAAGTCGGGACCAAAGATCGATGATTCACCAACTTCAAACCATCCTATAGGAGACCTACACCTCCTACCATACAAGGCTTCATAGGGAGCCATGGAGATGGACGAATGAAAACTATTATTATAAGCAAACTCCACCAACGGCAAATGCTTATCCCAACTTCCTTTAAAATCAATAATGCAAGCTCTAAGCATATCCTCAAGGGTTTGAATTGTGCGTTCCGCTTGACCATCCGTTTGAGGATGAAAGGCGGTACTCAGTTTCACCTTAGTACCCAAACCTTTTTGAAAAGACTTCCAAAACCTATAAGTGAATTGTGCACCCCGATCCAAAATGATGGATAAAGGGATACCATGGCGACACACAATCTCATCTATGAAGATCTTCGCATAATCCTCTGCCGAATACGTAGATTTGACGGGAATAAAATGAGCGGACTTAGTCAATCTATCAACAGTCACCCATATAGAATTATATGACTTTTGAGTCTGAGGTAATCCTACCACAAACTCCATATTAATGTCTTCCCACTTCCAAGTAGGAATTTGTATCTCTTGTAGTAAGCCACCCGGCTTTTGATGTTCCGCCTTCACTTGTTGGCAATTTGGACACTTAGCAACAAATTCCGCTATGTCCTTCTTCAAACCTTCCCACCAATATATTTCTCGAAGGTCATGATACATCCTTGAGGATATGCTTAGAGCTTGCATTATTGATTTTAAAGGAAGTTGGGATAAGCATTTGCCGTTGGTGGAGTTTGCGTATAATAATAGTTTTCATTCGTCCATCTCCATGGCTCCCTATGAAGCCTTGTATGGTAGGAGGTGTAGGTCTCCTATAGGATGGTTTGAAGTTGGTGAGTCATCGATCTTTGGTCCCGACTTGATTTATAAGACATTGGAGAATGTGCATATCATATGAAATAGGTTGCAAACAGCCTATAGTCGACAAAAGTCCTATGCCAACAAGAGCCGACGCCTCCTTTTCTGCCTTTCTATCTATACTTCCCATCCGGAGGAGCAAGTTATGGAACAATTGAGCTTATTGCTGGGCTGGTTATTCAGAGCCAGCAATTGGCTGTCGAGAAGAAGGGATTTGGAGTTTGAAGAGGGTGACAAGGTGTATTTGAAGATTTCACCTATGAAGGGAGTAGTAAGATTTGGAAAGAAAGGGAAGTTGAGTCCTCGTTATGTGGGTCCCTATTAGGTTTTGGAAAAAGTTGGTAAAGTTGCCTATCGCTTACAACTACCTAACGATTTAGCTTCGGTTCATCCGGTTTTCCATGTCTCTATGTTGAAAAAGTGTGTCGGGGATCCCAAGTCGATTCTCCCTATTGAAGGTCCTAGAGTCAAGGATAACCTCTCTTATGAGGAGGTTCCGGTTCAAATCCTTGATAGGCAAGTGAAAAGGTTGAGGAACAAGGAGGTGGTTTCCGTAAAAGTGTTATGGAAGAACCACCTAGTTGAGGGTGCAACATGGGAGGCGGAGGCAGACATGAAAACCCGTTATCCTCATCTTTTTGATGATTAAGGTTAGTCTTTCTCTCTAATGATATAAATATAATAGACTTTGTGTATTTTTGATGTTTTGGTGAAGTTTCTTCAAAAATCCTAGTTATTGAGACTTCACAATGAAGTCACTGAAGGGTGACCTTAATTAAATTGAATTTTCTTGTTTCTTGCATATTTGGGTCAAGTTGTGTATTGTGATATAGTAAATCCTCGTGGATATTATATTAAGCATATTGATAAGATGAACTTTGTGCTAAGTGACTTGTATATCAAATGATTGAGCTTATGTGTGTTGTGAGTAGAAAGTATCTCATGAGGAAACTTTGAGCCTATGTATGATAAACTGATGTGTTGAAGTGTCTTATTGAAATGATATGATTCATGCTGATTGAATATTGTGAATTGGTTGAGCTGCTAGTCTTGAGTCTATTACCTCGTTTAAAGAGTGTTTAGTGTCATTCGGGGACGAATGTTCCTAAGGGGGGGATAATGTAACATTTAGAAATCCCAAAGTCATGTGTTAATACTTAAACAGGCTCCTTAAGGTCTAACCCATTGTTCCTAGCCAAATTAGGCGTATATGGAGTCATTGAAGTGTTTTGGAACCAAAACGTTCATAAAGTCCGGTAAGTTGGTTCATAAGAGGGCTAGAGTGTCCTTTTAAGTTTAACCAAGTAAAGAGTCAGAATTTAGTAAAGTTTGGTAACAATAGGTGTAACACATAGTTCGGGATGGTTTAATGTTGGAAAATTCAGGGTACGACTCCCCGAGGACTACCAAGGACCCTCGAGGAGGACCCTTGAGACAGTGTACCACGACGGATCCCATGAAGGGGCGTCATGGGCACGATGGAGCGTCGAGGCCACCTTCGTGCCAGCCTTAGTTTCTGGGAAGAAACCCTCGCCTGCACAGTCTCTGACCAATGTGACGGACGTGCAGGACGGAGGGAGGCCAATCCGTCACGCCCACGACGGCCCATCGACGGGGAGTCGTCGTGGATGGCCTGTAATGTTTCAGAAATCAACCTTTAGTTCAATAATTTTTTTTAGTTGTCTTAGGGGTAATTAGGGGATTAAGGGAAGACTAATTAAGTAACTTAAGCCCCCACTATAAATATCCCAACCCTCTTTAGCCTAATGATTATTCTCAAAACCAAACTCTCTTCCTTCTCTCTACTTTCTCTCTCTATAGGAAGACTCCATTGGAGAACAACTTGGGGAGATCATTGGGGGATGATTTAGCACGAAATTCAACATCAAAACATCATCAAACCTTAAGGTATGTGATCTAATTCACCTTTGAGATTCTTCCCTCAAAGGGCTCCTTCAAAGATTTTCTAAAAGTTGAGTTTCGTATGGGTTTCATCCAATTTCGAATTTGATTATATGAATTGAGTTGTTTATGTATTCTTTGGGTTATAATGAATAGATTATCATGTATTGTAACCTTAACCCTAGGTATTGGGATTGATATAAATTTGAGTTGGATTGATGTAATTGATTTAATTATCGTTTAAATCATATGTAATGGTTGTTATTGGATTGATAATAAGTATATTGTAATGAATGTAAGTTCTTCATGCCTATTTCTTGAGTATTGAATCTAGGGTAAGAAGATAGACTTTGATATCATGCTACCAAACTTTGATTTAGTATTGCATTGTGGTATAGTGCTTCTCTTAAAATAGTTCTTATGTTGATTATTGAATTACATTGGTATGATGACCCAAATTGGGGTTGATCTATGGGTTGATGGTAAGGCCCTTATTGGTGAACTATGGAGAAGTATTGGTAAGTCTTGAATATCCTAATCCTTACTTCAAATTGTGATTAGTTGTCATCAAGTGATAGTGTTGTATTGAAGTATACCTCATTTAAGGTGATAGGTTGGTATGATGATAGAATTGAAATGTATAGGTTGGTTGTGAGGCTGCCTAGGAGTACATGATATAGGGAAGTTGTTATGTAAAGATGTGCCCTATTGTGATGAGATGTGTAAGGGCTAACTTCACCTATATGAATTGTTAATGAAAGGATTATTTCTCATACAATTCTTATTGAGCTATGATATATATATATATAGGTATGTATATTTATGATTATGATAAGAGTTAAGGCTTTTCAATAAAGGGACCTAACTTAGCACCGAGTGAGCTTGTATGTGAGGGAGTGACACTTTCTTATAAAAGGAAAGGTAGGGTTCACTACGGTCCTCACTGGGTGGATGGCCTCATGACCCAAATAGGGTGTTGGGTCGATATGTCCATGGTTCTTTTCCCCAAGCTCCATCAACTATGTTGCCACCATAGGATACTAGCTAGTGGATCCACCTAGATGGCTACGTTTACGTTAGGTTCTACCTTGGCCGGTAGACCACCTTCCATCGGTGTAAGGGTTCATGACACCGGATTCCACATTTGCTCATGTGGTCTATGTCGGTTAAGGCAAGGTTTCCCTAAACTAAAATGAATAAATAAGATATAGATCAATCGAAGTAACTTCAAGGGTTTTGGCTATAACTTAGGTAGGGGTATGGGACTCTACTTAAGTCTTGCACTATTTTGGCTTGATAGGAGCTTTGAGAGGTCAATATTATGTATGTAAAGTAGTGATATAATGTAAATGACTTTGTACATTGAATAACATGCTTATGAGTATAAGGTTGTTGCTTTTGGTTGAAGAAGAATGTTTTCTTGAAATGGGAGAGTATGCTAGGTAAGGATAATTGCTAATTGTAGTCTTGATAGGTTACATGATTAAGTAAGAGTTATGGGAATTTACTTGATCATTGCACTTGTGAGTTTATGAAGGGTATAGTTAGTATGCTTTGCTTTGCTATGCTTCACTCGTATACATGTTTTATAATGATTTTTCTTAAATGTCCTTTTCTACGTATATTTGATTAGTAAGTGTATATATGGTTCCATACTTAGTACATGTGGAGTACTAACCCCATTTCTTTCCCTTTTTCCCAAACATTTTAGGTTCGGGTCGTTGAACTTGCTCCGAATTGTTGGAAAGGAAGACTTGGATCTCTTACCATCCAAGTGGTAGGTCCTCATTCTCCTAAGGGCGTTGCCGATATCTTACTCCTATGTTACTTAGTTACTATAATTCTGTATTGACTCTATTACTCGTTTGAGACGATGTTGTCTATAGCCTATATGTGGCTTCTTGTATTGATGTAGGGCTATGCCCAAGATTTATTGTCTTTGATAGATGGTTTATGAGATGAGACGGCTTTTATGACTATTATTCTTTACTATATAAATGGGTGAAATAAAAGTAGAAGACTATGTAATCTTCGTATATGAACAAGTCTATGTATACTTGATATAAATACGATTATGTGTATGTAGAGGTCTATGTAAACCTCCGAGTAGTTATAGATAAAAAGTTTTAAATTCCTTCACATTTTTAATCGATGAATGCTATGACGAGGCTAAGAGGCTTGTCTTAGTCCTCAAAGAGGACAACGACACCGGTTATGTCTAGGGGGTAAACCCGGATGTGACAAACGAGGCTAGTGTTCCAAAGGATGATGCTCCAACTAAGAGGCATTTCTATGCACTCCCTACTAGAATTGAGAAGTCGGGTGATGGTGATGATGATGTTGGTAAGTTCTTGTTTCTATTTTTGATAGTATGAGTTCCTTCTAAGTGGGGGAGTATGGTTTGTAGATGGGATAGAAGTTCTTGAATTGTTGCATGTGCATGGTGTTTAGGAGTTTGGTTGAAATTGAATTTCATTTACTTCTTGCATTGTGTGTTTTATGAAACTTTGAGCATGTTGTATGATGTGTTTACATGATGTTATCTTGCATTCTAGCATGTCTATATAAAGAATTGCCTAAAAATTACATTTTTGCAAAATTTGCAAATATTCACTGTAGCTTGAAACTGCTCACTGTATTTTTTTTGTAAAAATGACTATTTGATTCTTTGATCTAAAATTCTTGTTATGTGGTTAGAACTGATGTATATGAGTATGATGTTGAATATAAAATGAGTTTTTGCTATTTGGATTGAAGCATGTGAGTTTTGTAGCATAACGAGTTATAGAATTGTCTTCTAGTTTCTTGTTGTGTTGTGAATCTCTTGATTTTGTGAAATTGATGGTTTCTTCTAGATATGTGTTGTATGTATTGGTTATGTGCTGCTAGTTGAATCTCTAATCTTGGAAGTGTTCGGAGAGTGGCAAGTGTCATTCGAGGACGAATGTTGTCCAAGTGAGGGAGATTGTAAGACCTTGAAAATAGCTTAGGTGTTCTAGAGCCTAACATGTTGGTCTTAGCGTTATATTGTCCTAAATATGTTTAATATGTGGTTTAGAGGCAGTAGCTAAAATATTAGAGGTGTTGGAAGTCAAACGTCAAGGGACGACTAAGACGTTTGACGACTAAGTCACCTAATTGTCTCTTATGTGTTTCTATGTGTTTATGTGTGTTTAATGGTGTTTTAAGGTTCTTAATAGAGTTATTATATCATGTATAGTCAGTGGTTAAAGTTTCGTGAAGTTTGGAGGTCAAATGACCAAGAACGTCCAAGGCATTCGAAAGATGTGCCTTGAGTCGACCTTGTACGTCTAGGCGAGTTTCGTTGAGTTTTACGTGTTCGTTTTGGATGAAATTCATGTGAGACGTGTTAAACTCATAGATGATCATATTTGGGTTAGGAACATCCTGGTAATTATCCCCAAGGACCATCAAAGGGTCCTTGAGGAAAGGACCCAAAATCTGATGGCAGGCTGTCCCAGGCAGCCTTGGCGACGGAGCTGTCAACGGCCAGTCATGGCTGTGACGCCCCGTCACAAGGGTTTAGTCGTGGGGGCCTTGTCCAAGGGTGTAGGGGGAACCCTTGTAAAGCCACAGGATCTTGGAACGGATGGACATGACAGGCCGTTGCACCCGTGATGCCCCGTCACAAGCCAGGCGTCGCAGCCAAGTCCCTGTGCGCAGATTTTCTGACAAGTCAGGGGTGAATTGGTAAATTCACCCCACTTCCAAATAAGAGTTTAGGCGGTTGTTTAGGGTTCTTATGTGTATTTTAATTAACTATTTAAGTGGTTAAGACCCTAGAGACTTCATTATTCTTCTAAAATCAAAACCCAAAGTCTCTTAGAAATCCCAAAACCTCCATTGAAGAGGCAGCTTGGTGAGGGGTTCTTGAGTGGAAATTCTTCATCGAAGTGAAGTATTATCATCTTTGAGGTATGGCTTTTGATCCTTGAAACTTATTTCATCAAGGAGCCCAATCCTCGAAGTGTTTTACAAAGTTTTCTAAAGTGAATTGTCCAATTTCGGGATTCTACCATGGGTTCTTGCATAAATGATTTCTAAATATTGAATTATGATCTAATTGATATTGTATTGATAATTTTAACATAAATTACCTATGAACCCATGTGAATTGATGAACCCTAGTTTTGACTACTTTTTGGGTTACTTGATATTAAGCTTATATTGATGAATTGTTGTGTAGTTTCTTATGGGCTTTCTAATGATATAAGAATTATGTTCAGTTGATATATAATTGATCTTAGATTGTTAAACCTAGATTTAATTGATGTAGATTCATTGAGTTTTATGGTTATTGCTTTGAATTATTGTTCATGGCCATGGGTAAGGGCCTTGTGATGTTGAATTGGTTGATTTGGCATTGAATTGAGATGTGGATATGGGGATCAAGGTATGCTGACCAGTTTTCCTTAATTTGATATTAATTATACTTTGATATTATTGTGATTGGTATGGTCCACTTATGGTGGCGGTGTTATGTGTTTATTTGCAATTGATGTGGCCTTATCGGCGTTACTTTATGCAATATTATGAGCATGGCCTTATTGGCAATTACTTGAAGTTATGTGGCTATTTGTGTAGTTGATGATGTGAGTATGTCATTACCTCTCTACATGTGAAGTTATATAGTCATGTATGTATTCTTCTAGTTATGTTGCCTTAAGTGATCATGTTAGACTTTGACTTGACATTATGAGTATAGTGTTAGGGTTAAGTCTTGGTTATTCCTACTTGACTTTATGAGTCTATGTGGAGTATATTAATGATATTATGATGATATATAGGATGACTTGAATATGTTAGGTTGTTTTAGAAGTGTTTCTAGAATGGCTTGTATTATGTGTTAAAAGTGAAGTATGTGATGTCTTGTCTTGGTTGACTTCTATCTCTTACTTGATGTATATATGGTTATGAGTATGTGATGTCTTGATATAGGGTGTTATAACTCTTAGTCTTGAATAATAAATATAAGTGAGGCCTTAATGATAAGAAGGTCAAACTATGTGGAACCTTGAACTTAGTGGCGAGGTTATGAATTGTGAAGTAGTTAGCCGTAATGGTATCCTTCATGTGATGAGTGATGTACTTAAGGTTGATTGGCTGGAACGGCATCATATCATACCTTAGGGAAATCACTATGAGCTTCTTGTCGCCAAAGTGAGTTATGCCCTAGTGGACTTGGCTTTGGTAGGGTGAATGTAAAGGGGGTCATGAACTAGATAAGGGACCTATTTATATGAACCTTAATGTGAATTAATCTATGAGAACAAAGGCTAGCACCGAGTGAGTATGAGTAAGAGGGAAGTGGATTCAATTAAAGAAGAGATTGAATGCTTCGTACACCCTTCATATTCCTTAACCATGTGCCTACATGGGATGTGTCCATGTTCTACCATTGGCAAGTAGAACAACCTCATCAAAGTAGGATAGAACTTCGGATTCCATGTCTTGCTATCATGGTCTATATCGGTTATTGCCTATTCTAATCATGTGGAATACCTATTAGCATTAGATAAGTTTATGAGGTTTAGGTGGTGGTATGGGACGCTATCTAGACATTGCACAATAAACTTTGAAAGTGTTATGTGGAGTTCCTAGGTCTTGTCCAAGACCATTATGTGAGTGTCTTATGTGATGCATTATGTGAATGTCTTATGTGATGCTTTATGTGAGTGTCTTATGTGATGATTTATGTGAGTGTCTTATGTGATGTATGAGTCTTAATGAACTAATGAACTAATGATCTATGTTAGTAACTATGTAAATGATTGAGTACCTAATCTAAAGTGACTTAAGTATTCCTTAGCTAAAGTGTGAGGAGGACATGAAAGGATGGTCTCTTCATGTCTTATCTTTGGAAGTCTTGAGGATGACCCTAGTTAGGGAAGTTGGTTAATCTTGTTGACATGATCTAAACCTTAGGAAGTCTTAAGGACTATTTAGGTAATCTTGAAGAGGTTATTGCACTATGGACTTTATCTTCTTGATTTACTTAAGTAGGTCTTTTGATAGGCTTTGGAAGGAGAATGTCTTATCATTTAAGTGTTGGTGTGTTTAGTGAGAATGATTCTATTTGAGGTAGTCTATAGGATCTCTTGTGTGTGTGATAGAGATTGTATGGGCGGTCGCTCCACACTCACTCAAGTGAGACTTAGAATCACCTTTGGTAGAAGAATCTTACATAGATGTTTATGATTGTTTTCTAAGTATGTATGTGACTCATCGTAGGTAATCTTAAGGGTCGTTTAGGCACATCTAGAGAGGGTGTATGGGCGGTCTCTCTTTGTATGACTTAAGTGAATCTTAGGATGACTTTAAGTGAGGAAATTACATGCTAGGAGATGTAAAAAGGAAGGTTTCGACTTCACTGTAACAGTGAAGGGACTTCACTGTACAGTGAAGTGAACACACTCTAAAGTGAGCTTTTAAATGCTATCTTTGGTTAATTGTTATTTTATGTGTTTCTTAATTGATAAATGATATTCTTATGTTTAATTTATGATTTCTAAATGAAAAGATGCATATTTCCAATAAAGTCCGTTTTCATGATTTTATGCATATAGCCATACTTAGTACATGTGGTTGTACTAATTCCATGCTTTATTTTCTATCTATAGTCCTTGGTAGGTAAGGAGCTTTGGAGAAGAAGTCTTGGGCTTAGAAGGATCGTCCGGGAAGAAGAGTTGAAGTATGTCCTCATTTGTTTCGAGGCATATATGTCATTTTACGTTTCTTTTATGAAGTATTGTAATAAGACTATGTTAGTTCTATTTTCGTATTAAAGTACTCTTGTGTCTTAAGATGATGAGATTGAGACTTAGCATTTCTATTACTTTTATATGAAAGAGGTTTTTAAGACTATATTATGTTTTTGTGAAAAGTTTTAATTCCGCACTACTTTTCACTATGTATATGCGATGAATGATATGAATGAGGCTTGTGTTAGAACTCTGAGAGTTCGACGACGCCGGTCGCAATCCAAGATTGCACCCTATCTTCTAGGGTATGGTCTCGGGTTGTGACAACATTTCAATTCCATCATCATACCAACCTATTACCTTAAACAAGGTATACTTCAACACAACCTTATCACTTGATGACGAATAATTCACAATTTGAAGTAAGGATTAGGATAATCAAGACTTACCTATACTTCTCCATAGTTCAATAATAAGGGCCTTACCATCAACCCATAGACCAACCCAATTTGGGTCATCATACAAATGTAATTCAATAGTCAACATAAGAACTAATTTAAGAGAAAGCATTATACCACAAGGCAATACTAAATCAAAGCTTGGTAACATGATATCAAAGTCTATCTTCTTACCCTATATTAAATACTCAAGAAATAGGAATGAAGAACTTCCATTCATTACAATATAATCATGATCAATACAATAACAACCATTAAAGATGATTTAAACAATAATTAGATCAATTACATCAATCCAACCCAAATTCATATCAATCCCAATACCTAGGGTTAAGGGTTAGGGTCATCTCCCACAATCTAGACCAAACTACATCAATTCATCATAATCAAGCCACAATACATGATAATCTATTCATTATAACCCAAAGAATACATAAATAACTCAATTCATAACAACAAACTCGAAATTGGATGAAACCCATATGAAACTCAACTTTTGGAAAATATTTGGACCCCTTTGAAGAAAGAAGTCTCAAAGGTGAATTAGATCACATACCTTAAAGTTTGATGATGTTTTGATGGTAAATATCGTGCTAAATCAGCCCCCAATGATCTCCCCAAGTTGTTCTCCAATGGAGTGTTCTAATAGAGAGCGAAAGTAGAAAGAAGGAAGAGAGTTTTGTTTGGAGAATTGTGATTAGGTTAATGAAGGTTGGGTATTTATAGTTGGATCTTAAGTCACTTAATTAGTCTTCCCTTAACCCCCTAATTACCCCTAAGACACTTAATAAAATAATTAACTAAAACTTAAATCCTTGAAAACACTACAGGCCCTCCACGACGACTCCCCGCCGATGAGCCGTCGTGGGCGTGACGGATAGGCCCCCCTCCGTCCGTCGCGTTGGTCAGAGACTGTGCAGGCGGAGTCTTTCTTCCCAGCATCTAAGGCTGGCACGACGGTGGCCTCGACGCCCCATCGCGCCTGTGACGCCACGTCATGGCGTCCATCGTGGCCTACTATCTCAAGGGTCCTCCTCGAGGGACCTTAGTCGATCCTCGGGGAGTCTTACCCTGACTTTTCCAACATGAAACCATCCCACACTATGTGTTACACCTATTGTTACAAACTTTTACTAAATTCCGACTCTTTAACTTGGTTAAACTAAAAGGACACTCTAGCCCTCTTATGAACCAATTTAACGGATATTATGAACGTTTTGGTTCCAAAACACTTCAACAACTCCATCTACGCCTAATTTGGCCAGGATCAATGGTTTAGACCTCAAGCAGCCTGTTTAAGTCCTACCACATGACTTTGGGATTTCGAAATGTTACAGTTCCTCTGTTTGGTTTTCTATGTACATGAATATAAATGCATGATTATGTTTTGAATGTGCATATTATCTTAATGTGTTTATACGAAAGGAGTTCTCATAAATACACTTAAGCATTAATGTATGAATATGTGTGGCCTTAATGTGTTATGTGAAAGATTTGGTCACATATAAGTATACACTCACATGTATGATGATCTAGTCAATGGTAGGGCCTTGAAAGGTGTGCTCAAGTGTACCCTAAACTAGATGGGCACTTGAATATGCCATGTCTATGCGAGAGTGTTTCTCAGATGATTTAGTATGATCATCTATGACCTAAGAGCTAAGCATATGAGGAGTTAACTCTCCTAAAGCCTATGTTTTTATAAAGTAATGTTAATAAAGGCTTTTTAATAAAAGCGAACTTAGCTTAGCACCAAGAGAACTTGATGTTGAGGGGTGTCCCTTCCCATTGTAGGAAGGTAGGTCACCATAGTCCTCACGAGGTGGTTGGCCTCATAGAACAAAGGTCATAGACTGATATTTCGATAAGTGGTTAACTACAATGCCCCATTTGGCATAAAGAGGTTTCCACATGTACCTCCAGGTTTCATAAACTATGATTTCCATATAGGATCTAGCAAGTGATTTCACTTAGTATGCTAGCATGTGTAAATGTTCTACTTTGGCTAAGTAGAGTACCTTCCCTTGGTGTAGGTCTCTACAACACCAAATTCCATGTAGCACCCATGGTCTTAGTGTCGGTTCAGGATATAGTTTCCCTAAAGTAAAATGGAGAATGGATGTAAATGACTAAAACCCTAACTAGGTTAATCTAAAGGTAGTTGCTTAGTGTAGGTGGGGGTATAGGACTTCACCTATGCTTTGCACAGGTACCTCTTGAATGGAGTTATTGGAAGGTGTTCTAATGCATATGACTATGTTTATCTTCCTTATGCATGACATTGTAGTATTCTCTACTTTTTGTGATGAAATTCAAGGTATGAGTCTATATGATGTGGTATTATCTTTATGTGCATAATGTTGATCTTATTGACTATATGGTTGAAGGTCATTCTTTTTATGCATGTAGCTGACTATACTGTTTTGTTTGATGTGTGAAGTACATGTTATGATGCTTATGGTCTTATGATAGGTTTACTAAGTATGTGTGAGCTTTTGGGGCTTCACATGTACATTGCATTAGTAAACTTAGATTACGATTTTGAGTAAAGTCTTATGTTAAGTCTACTATGAGGTTTGTGCCTTGTTATATAAAATGGTCCTATTGTTATATGTGTTGAGTTGAAAGGTTGTATGTGTGGTTTCCTTGTAGCCTTAAGGTGATTCTCGAGTGTGGATAGTGTTATGGGACATTATATATACATTGCACCAAGTGTTACCAGAGGGTACTTGAGAAATTCAAGAAGCTAGAATAAGAAGAATATTCATTGTAAAGAGAAAGGGGAAGCTTACTGTAAATAGAAAAGAGTTCACTTTAAAGAAGAAAAATGCTTACTGTCATGTGACTCTAAAGTGCCTTAAATGCATTGTATGATTTTATATGATGTTTGATCATTGAATATGACTATATGAAGTATGTGAATTATATAAATGCTATTGTATCAAAGTTTTATGAAGATTTCTCCAAAAGACATGCAACATGGTTTCAAGTAAGATGTTTGTTTTAAATGCATGTTTTTGCATGGTTGTCTTACTTAGTGCATTGTTTTACTAACTCCATTCTTCTCTACCTTTTTACACAAAGTGTAGGTTATGAATGCTTAAAGGGTGTCTTTAATGGTGAGGAGCTTGATATGTGATTCTCAAGCTCAAGGAAAGAAATCCTTAAGTCCAAGGATTTCCTAAGTCTTACTTGACTGTAAAGTAATGTATAAGTATACTTATGAATTATGTTTTAAGGGTCGTGTCCCTAATGTACTCTAATAATGTTGAGTCTAGGATGTCAAAAAGAGATTAGAGTCTTTAACTATGTATTTTAATATTTCTTATATGATGAAAGTGATGTTCTAGCGCATGGTGTGCTAAGAAAGTTTTAAATTTCTGCTAAATTTACCTATGACAATGCGATTAATGATAAATATGGGCTTATATAAGGCCTGCAAGAGGTCAAGTACGCCATGTTACTTCTAGGGGTTGCTTTCTGGTCGTGACAAACGTGGTATCAAAGCCAGGTTTATCTTGTTTTAGGTTCCAAAAGTCTCATATTGCCACGTCTAGTAGAGTCTCGATCATCGGTGGTGCTCACGACACCTCTATGAGCGAGAGGCTATAGGACGATAAAGTTTCCCTTCTTGATCATTCTCATGTCGTGCTATAAAACTTAACTCTATAAGATCTCTCTATATGTTTTCTTGGCCGGTAGTCTTTAGATCTTATTGTTTAGTTGAGATGGTATATCTATGCTTGAGGTAGAAATTTTGATGATTATCTTGGTTTTATGATTTGAGGAGTATGTCTAAAGGTAAATTTTTGCATGCTTTGATGATGTGATGCCAATTATAGCTATGTATGTGAAATATGAGAAATAAGAAGTTATGTTGATATGATGTCCTTTGTGGCTATATATATATATATATATATGTATATATATATATATATATATATATATATATATATATATATATACACATATATATGTGATCTATATGAAATGGCTTGTTATATTGAGAAATGTATGTAATGATATGGTTAAATCATGTTAAAAGTTGTTATGGTTAAGTTGAGTCTCTTTTGGAATGGTATCTTTCTATATGACTTTCCATGGTGATAGTCTTATGATATATTTTAGACTTGACATGCTTTGAAGAATGTAGTAATTAGCTAAGTATGCATGTTTCCTAAGTATATGTCTTTCCTTAGTTGGATTGGAGTTCTTTGTATAAAATTGATCTTAGAAGTAAGGGTAGCATGCTTGTCTTGGTAAGGTCATGATGTGGGTTTGATTGACCTAGAAGTTACCTTACTGTAATGTTCATAGAAAAGAAAGAAGCCTTATGTCTAAGTCTCCTCTATTATTTTCCCATAATGTTGTATGACCCTTGGTGTCTATGGTATAGTTAAAACCTTAAGTGGTTGGATAGTATGACCTAACTTGATGATTGGGGATAATTTGTATACATGATAAGGTTTAGAATGTCTTTGGTGTTCCTATGTTGAGTTACTGTAAGTCCTTTCCGGTTGGTAATAACTTTTAAATGATGAAATGGAAGGTTGTGAAGCCAAGATCCTCTTGAGGTTGGGTTAATTTGCTCTTAATTGCGTTACCCTAAGTGGGGGATGGTGATGTGATTATTAAGGTTGTTGATATTTCTATCTTGTCCTCCTATTCTTACTTGAGCTTGAAATTGAAGAGTTCTTACAAGCTTGTTCATGAGAGGAGTCTTGCATTAAAGTATGGATTGCATGTTCTCCATATGTTTTGTATGTGTTTTTTGACACTATGTTATACATATTTTGACGATTCTGAATTGCATGATAATGGATTTTTCATCAAATTATGGTTTTTCATGTTGATTTTGCATCTTTTTATGGTAGTTTTGCATTTAAGTTCACGATATAATGTAAGAAACATGGCTATATTCACTTTTGATATGTAAGGTTTAGCCTTATAATGAGAAATTTGAGTCTCCTTGAAATGAAAATAATGAGTCTCTTGAAAACACTGTGACGTGTATGGATTGGAAAGCATGATTGTAGGCTCATGTTTGAAAAGTGAAGGCATGTTTAACTATTGTCCTTGTATGTGCCTATAAATTGTAAGACTTTCCCTAAATGATGCATGTTTAGGAAAGCTAATGTTATGCTAGACATTGAAATTATGTGAAATAACTTCCTATTGTTGTGATGTATGTGGTGTGAATTACCATTTTGACTACATTAGGAATAAAATTATGAGCATACTTTGGGGAAAAGTTGAGAAATTCTCATTTTTACAGTGAATTGACCTTTCTGCATTGCTTGCCTATGAACTCATGAGACATGTAAGTTTGTTGAGGAGAAGGATATTCCTCCATGGACACAACTAAGCATGGTATGGTTGAGTATGGCCCTAATGGCAGAATGTCTAATTAAGAACGACCCTTGTGGATTTACTTAACTCAAGTCTAAGTGAATTGAAGTAGGAGTGCTTATTAGTTTCTTGAGTGTTGTTGAATCTGCCTAAGTGTGAATTAAAGATGGTTGCATAATGAGCTCTTAATGAATTAAAATGTTAAGGCCATGTTATGATTACAAGAAGGATGTTCCTCCTATGAACATGACAATAGCCTATGAGTTTTGATGCATTGAAGAGTGAGTGAATAAAAGTTTTGTTTTCTTCTGTTGCATTGGATGCTAAATGGTTTTAATTTGTGTTTCTTGTATGTTTGGTTCATTGACTTATATATGATGATGTTATGAATGTTGTGAGCTGCTAAATGATTCATTGACTTATATATGATGATGTTATGAATGTTGTGAGCTGCTCAATGATTCATTGAAGTCCTTGTTGTGATTCAAGTGTTCTAAGTCTCATTCGAGGATGAATGTTCCCAAGTGGGGGATATTGTAAAACCCCTAAAATTAATTAGGGTGTCTAGAGCCTCACATGTTCCTATAAGTTTGTTAAGATGTTAATTAAGTGTTTAAAAGTATGCATTAGTGATTTGAAGTCATTTGGAAGTCAATCGTCAAGATACAACATAGTTGTTCGACGACTAGTTACCAAAAGGCCTTATATGTTTTTATGAGCTTATATGTGTGTCATTTGATTATGAAGTACTTATGTGATTAATAATGATGTTTATAGGCAGTATGTTAAGTTTCATGAAGTTTAGAGGTTAAACATCCCAAACGTTCTCAAGTTAGCCCTTGAGACGTGCATGTGTGTCTTGAGTTTGCCAAGCATGTTTGTGTTACGAATGTTTGTTTTGGGTGAAAATGATGTGGAAGGTCCTTGACTTTTTATGTTTAATTTTACGTTGGAAATTTCCAGGTACGACTCCCCAAAGGCCCTGCAAAAGGCCCTCAAGGAGGACCCAAAGTCTTCCAAGACACTGCCTTGGCAGTGTCTACCGACGACCCTCAATCAACGGCCAGTAGGTTCACCTACGCCCCTTCTATCGTGAGGCGTCCATTGGGACTTCTCCTGGTGAAGTCTCACGGTAGTTGCCAAGCCCCTGAACCAAATGACGGCCTGCAGTATGGTCCGTCATGGACCTACTAGGCGTCGATGGGTCCGTCGATGTAGCCTGCAACAACTGCCATGCACGCTGCTTTAATTAAATGGGTGAATGGGAAATTCAACCCACGTGCTAAACTGTCCCTATTTGATTTATTTGGTTATTTTTGGGTCTATTAAGTTGTTTAAAAACGTGACAACCCCATTCCCAATCCATGAATTCAAATTAGACTTCCCTCTCCCAAAATATCCTCTCTAGAAACCTCCATTGTAGATGAAGCTCAAGAACAACTTGGAGCTTGAATTTTCAGGGGGTTCTTCATCAATTATCAGTGGTTTTATTCTATAATGAGGTACGGTTATCCTTCATCTCTAGTTTATCTTCAATGTAGAGAGTTCTTGTCAATGATTTCAAAAAGAAAATATGATCAAACTTCTTCTTCTTCAATCTAGCGATGGGTTCTTTCTCAAAACGTTTGTAAAGGCTTCCTCATGAAGACTTTATGTTAATATGTTGATTGTAATGTGAATTTCAATCCAATTGCATGATGAAAACATGCTCTCTTCAAATACTCATTTTAGCCATGTATGGGCTTTGTCATTTTGATCTTATATAAATCGAATTGGGTTTCACTGATGTTAATATCCTTATATCTACTGCGTAGTATGTGTATTGATGGTGATTTTTTATGAGTGATCCATGAGGATGAAGGTTTGAAGGTTTGAATAAGACTAGTCTATAATGTAGTATCTTGTGATCTTGATGCTAGAATGATTGTTATGTGATTCAATTATGGTGAATTGTCTTAGCTACTTCCCTACATGTATATTTTTGATGAATTATAATTATTGGTGAAAGCAAGGGAAATTGATAAATGATCTATATTACTATAATTTCTATCAATTGATGAATGTACTGCATTCAATGTAATCTCATCTATGTAGTGCATGTATATAGGATTTCTTTTATGGAATGATACTTGTAGCTACTGCCTTACATTGATAAAATTGATGAATTATATGTATAAATCATGGATGATCAAAGTATGGGAGGTTTGGTGAGGATGATCTACATTCCTTCAATTCCATAGATTGATGATGTATTTTAATTGATATGATCTTGATCTTGTTATGGCTAATGCATGCTTTCGGTTATGATAGTGTACCTTTAGCTATTGGCCTTGATATGTGTTTGACGAAATATGGGTATTTATCAATGAAGATCGAAGGTTGATTAATTGGTAAGAATGACTCTTCTTCTCTACGTTTCTACAGAATTGTTAATTGATGAAGCCTCGTATGACATTATGTGGTATGGTCCACTTATGGTGGGGGTGTTTATTTTATTTACAATATATATGTGATGTTATCATGGACTTAAAGGCAATTGTCATATGATTGTGTGGTGGTGATGATCACTCAATGTGAAGCCTATGCATATTCTCATATTCTAGTTGTGATCTGGGTTGTATGAATATTGTATAAGCATGTGTATAACTATGTTAGGGTTGGTTAAGGTGATGCCATTGATGAGTTATATTGGTTAATAATCCCTTACCTATGTACCCCTTTTTGAATGTGTGAGTAGCTAAGGTGAGGAGTCTTGAATGTAATGTGATGTTGTCTTGTCTCCTTTGCTATTATGTGTTGTATGGTCTATGCTTGAAGGTGAATTGTGGTCCTAAGAGGGTGGCTACCTCAATATGTTATTGATAGAAATAATTTGATCATGTCGTACAATATAAACATACTTACACATTATGTATGCTTACAAGTAGTATAGGTTCATGGTGTCTAATGAAAGGGTATTCTCATATGCAATTATGTCTACTACTATGCATGTAAGGTACATGTCTATGAAGCATGTTATATGATGTATCATTCACTAGGATGAACTTATAGGTGAACTAGTATGGGAAAGGGTATGGGACCTTGTCTATGCATTGCACATGTGTGCCTTGATAGGATAGTTCCTATGTTTGGTTTTCTATGTAAATGAATATGAGTGCATGGTTATGTTATGAATGTGCATAGTGTCTTAATGTGTTTATATGAAAGTATTAATATAAATATAATTATGCATTAATGTATGAACATGTGTGGCCTTAATGTGTTATTTGAAAGATTTGCTCACATATAAGTATACACACACACATGTATGATGATCTAGTCAATGGAGGGGCCTTGAAAGGTGTGTGCAAGTGTATACTAAACTATATAGGTGCTTGAATATGCCATTTCCATATGAAAGGGTTTCTCACATGATTTAGGTTGATGAACTATCATCTATGATCTATGAGCTAAGCATATGATGAGTTAACTCTCCTGAAGCCTATATTTTTAAAAAGTTATGTTAATAAAGACTTTTTAATTAAAGGGAACTTAGTTTAGCACCGAGAGAACTTGAAGTTGAGGGGTATCCTTTCCCATTGTAGGAAGGTATGTCACCATAGTCCTCATGAGGTGGTTAACCTCATAGCCCAAAGGGCACAGAGTTATATTTCCATAAGTTGATAACTACAATGCCCCATTTGGAATAAAGAGGTTTTCCAGATGTACATCCAAGTTCCATAAACTATGTTTGCCACAGAGGATCTAAAAAGTGATTTCACTTAGTATGCAAGCATTTGTTAATGTTCTACTTTGGATAAGTAGAGCACCTTCTCTTGGTGTAAGGCTCTATAACACCAAATTCCATGTAGCATCCATGGTCTTAGTGTTGATTCAGGCTATATTTCCCTAAAGTAAAATGGACAAACTTAAAGGTAGTTTCATAGTGTAGGTTGGGATATGATACTTCACCTATGCATTGCACAAGTAGCTCTTGAAGGAGTTCAAGGAAGTTGTTCTAATGTATATGACTATGTTTATGTTCCTTATGCATGACATTGTAGTATTTTCTACTTGTTGTGATGAAACACAGTGTATGAGTCTATATGATGTGATATTATCTTTATATGCATAATGTTGGTTTTATGACTATATGATTGAAGGTCCTACTTGATATGCATGTAGCTGACTATAGTATTATGTTTGATGTTTGAAGTACATGTTATGATACTTATGGTCTTAGGATAGGCATACTAAGTATGAGTGAGGTTATGAGGCTTCACATGTACATTGCACTAGTAGACTTAGATTAGGATTGTGAGTAAAGTCTTATGTTAAGTTTAATGTGAGGTATGTGCCTTGTTATATGAAATGGTCCTATTGTTATATGTGTTCAGTTGAAAGGTTGTATGTGTGGTTTCCTTTTTGCCTTAAGGTGATGCTTGAGTGTGGATAGTGTTATGGGACATTATCAATACATTGCACTAAGTGTTACTAGAGGGTACTTGGGGAAGTCAAGAATCTATAACAAGGAGAATGTTCATTGTAATAAGAAAAGGGAAGCTTAGTGTGAATAGAAAAGAGTTCACTGTAAAGAAGAAAACTCCTTACTGCAATGTGACTCTAAAGTGCCTTAAATGGATTGTATGAAATTATATGATGTGTGATCATTGAATATTGCTATATGAAGTATGTGTATTGTATAAATGATATTGTATCAATGTTTTATGAAGATTTCTCAAAAAGGAATGAAGCATGGTTTCAAGTAAAATGTCCCTTTTAAATGCATGTTTTTACATAGTTGCCATACTTAGTGCATTCTTGTACTAACTCCATTCTTCTCTACCTTTTTACACAAAGTGTAGGTTATGGATGCTTAAAGGATGACTTTAATGGTGAGGAGCTTGATATGTGATTCCCAAGCTTGAGGAAAGGAATCATTATGTCCAAGGATTTCCTAAGTCTTACTTTGCTCTAAAGTTATGTATAAGTATACTTATGAATTATGTTGTAAGGGTCGTGTCCCTAATGTACTCTAATGATGGTGAGTCTAGGATGACAAAAAGAGACTAGAGTCTTTAACTATGTATTATGATATTTCTTATATAATGAAAGTGATGTTCTAGCATATGGTGTTCTAAGAAAATTTTAAATTTTCCACCAAATTTACCTATGACAATACGATGAATGATAACTATGGGCTTGTATACGACCTCCAAGAGGTCAAGTAAACCATGTTACTTCTAGGAGGTGCTCACCCGTCGTGGCACTACTCAAGTCCATGCTTTGAGCACACAAGTAAATCAGGAAGTTGGACCCTGTATGCCCCAACATGCTAGCATTATGGCTTCTCGTTTGAGAGACTTTAATAGGATGAACCGTTCTACGTTCTTCCGGTCAAAAGTTGGTTAAGACCCCCAAGAGTTTCTTGATGAGGTCTACAAAATCTTGTTTGCTATGGGTTGGAATTCGATTAAAAAGGTTGAGTTGACCGCCTATCAACTCAAAGATGTGGCACAAACTTGGTATACTCAACGGAAGGATAATAGGGTTCAAAGAGGTGGTTCCATGACTTGGGAGATCTTTAAGAGGACTTTCCTTAATATGTTCTTTCCTATAGAGAAGAAGGAAGCTAAGGTGGAAGAATTCATCAACCTTCGTTAAGGAGGTATGAGTGTGCTAGACTACTCTTTGCAATTCACTATATAGTATTAGTATTCCATTTCCTTGGCGAATAACCCAAGGGATGAGATGAGTCACTTTGTGACGGGAGACTCCGAAGACTTAGTACATGAATGTCGTGCGGCTATGCTTCTTGACAACATGAATATTTCATGTTAAATGGTTCATGCTCAACAAGTGGAAGAGATTAGACTAAGGATGAAGAATAGAGAGGCCAAGAGGGAAAAGTCATATGAGGGTGGTTGTTCTAAGGAAAGGTTGGAAATTTACAACAAGCCTAGGTTCAAAAAGAGGTTCTTCAACCAAGTTACTTCCAAATTTCCCAAGGCTCGTGATGATAGGGTGTTTAACCCTAAGTATCAAAAGGGAAGAGGTACTAATTCACCAAGCAAGAAGTCTACTAGTGGAAAGTGTGTGGAAAGTGTAGTAAGAAGCATATGGGTGAATGTCTAGTTGGGACGGATAATTTCTTTGGGCAAGTTAAAGCAAGTGGTTCTAATGCGGATGTTCTAAGGAAGAATTGTTTTTACGCTCTCCGCTCTAGTGATGAACAAAAGAATTCTCCCAATTTGGTGACCAATATGTTACAAGTCTTCTATATTTATGTTTATGCTTTAGTTTATCCTGGTGCTGGCTTGTCATTTGTTACTTCTTTGGCAACTAGAAATTTTAATGTATAGCCCGATATCTTAACTTTCTACCCACTGGGAGATTCGGTAGTTGCAAAAAGAGTATATATAAATTGTCCTATAATGTTGCAATAGAGTTACTCATTTGAACTACTAGAACTTAATATAGTTGATTATGATTTCATTTTTGGAATGGATTGGTTCCATGCTTGTTTTGCGTCTATAGATTGTAGAACAAGGTTTGTCAAGTTCAGTTTTCCTAATGAACCCGTCTTAGAGTGGAAGGGAGGAAATTCTATTCCTAGAGTTCATATTATTTCTTATCTAAAAGCTTGTAAGATGATCTCTAAAGGTTGTTTATACTATATAATAAGAGTCAAATATTTAGACTCTGAAACTCCTCCTATTGAGTCGGTTCCCGTAGTGAAGAAATTTCTGGAGGTATTTCTGGATGACTTGCCCGAAATTTCTGCTGAGCAGGAAACTGATTTTGGTATTGATACGAATCCCATTTCAATTCCTCCTTATCGGATTTCTCCCGCCGAATTGAAAGTGTTGAAGGCTCAACTCCAAGACTTACTAGACAAAGGCTTTATTTGACATAGTGTTCCTCCATGGGTTGCTCCGGTGTTGTTTGTGATAAACAAGGATGGGTTACTTCGGATGTGCATTGATTAGCGTCAACTCAATAAGGTCAACATAAAGAACAAATATCCTCTCCCAAGGATCAATGATTTGTTTGATCAACTCCAACGTTTGAGTTACTTTTCTAAGATTGATTGAGGTAGGGATATCATCAACTTAGGGTGAGAGGTGAAGATATTTCCATGATCTTGAGTTAGCAATTGTGGTGTTTGCCTTGAAAATATGAAGGTATTATCTCTATGGTGTTCATATGGATGTATAAATCGACCATAAGAGTCTACAATACGTGTTTACTCAAAAGAAGTTGAATCTCCGACAAAGAAGAATGTTTAAACTATTGAAGTCTTATGACATGAATGTTCACTACTGCTCTGTCAAGGCCAATGTGGTTGCGGATGCTCTAAGTCGTATGACCAAGGGTAGTGTGTCTCATGTGGAAGAATCCAAAAGATATGTAAGGTATCTCCAAATGAATTAAGGTTCTTAGAGCCTAACATATTCCTAAACGGTTTAAAATATGTTAAATAAGTGTTATAAAGTATGTACACTTGATTTAAAGTGGTTTGGAGGTCAAACGTCCAAGTAGTTCAAAAGTTAGCCTTGAAACGTGCTAGTCTGTGTATTGGTGTGCCTTGCTATGTTTATGTGTTTTTTTGGTGTTAAAATTGATTGTATAGGACCCTAACATGTATATGACTCACCAAGGACCGCCCTTGAGGTCCTTGAGGAGGACACATCCTTTAGCCAACAAGCTGCCCAAAGCCACCCACGTTTTGTTCATGGATAAAATATGTCTACGTCGCGGACTACGGTCTCCTTAGGCAAGAAGTTTGCTCCGCGTCACTAACACAACACAGACTCTACTGCCCCAAAATCTATTTCCAAAAATCATGTGGGAACAGCTCTGCGACACCGACTTGTTCCCCGATGAAGATTTTGAAATGAAAGTTAAGTTTGACATGTCTAAAAGTCCTATTAAGTGTGGGGTATTTTGGGCAATTAGTAAGAGGTTATAAACAGTTTCTAGGACTTCTTTAACCCTTTCCCAAGCCAAAACCGCAACACCCAATAAGAAATCAAAATCCCAAAATCTCTCTTCTCTTCCAAATTCTCTCAAACCTCCATTAGAGGGAAAACTCAAGCTTCAAGAAAGGGGCTGGATTTTCATGGTTTCTTCTCCAATTTTTCATGGGTCTTAAATTAATAAGGTGCGGTGATCCTTCATCCTTAGTTATCCATTTATATAAGGAATTCCTTCAAAGGTTTTCAAAGAAGATTTCATGATCAAAATTGCTATTCTTCAATCTAGCCATGGGTTCTTTCTCAAATGGATTTCAAAAACATGTTTATGGTAAATTGATGATTATCTACAGTTTAAAGATAAATTTCAATCCAATTTCATAATGAATCCATGATCCTCCCAAATTTTCAAATAATTATATAATGTGGGTCTTTTTATCTTGATTAGATGATGATCGAATTATGCTTAGATTGTAATGAATTGCCTAGTTCTATATTCCTTTATGTAAATTGATGGTGAATTATATGTAATTGATCAGAGAGGATCAAGGTTTGAAGATTTAGTAAGGATGACCTATGTTCCTCCACCTTCTATAAATTGATGATGTAGTGTACATAATGTGATATTGATTCTAGGATTGTTGAAGCAAGATTTCGTCTAAGTTAGCGTACTTTTAGATACTGCCCTATATACAAATTGTTGATGAATATTAATTAGTATTGATCAATGATGATCAATGCTTGGATAAATATTCTCTATACTTTTCTATACATTGATATTTAAATTGGCCTCGTATGGAATTGATTGGTATGGCCCACTTATGGTGGAGACTTTTACCTTCTTGTCTATATTCTATGTTGTGATCATGGCCTTGAAGGCAATGGATGTGAAGTGAGTCGATATTATGATTATCATGTTATGAAGGTCTTGTGTAGCCTTTTATCCTAATGCCATGTTCTAGGTATATTGATAATGATTTCTATATGTGAATGAAGATGTTAGGGTTAGGGGTCAATACATTCGAACTTTTTGAAGTCTATTGATGATTGGATATTCTTGTGTAGCACGACCCCTACTTATGAACCCCTATATGAATGTGTGGTCTTAAGCATGATTATGAGTGTAATACCTCGAAAATGAATTAGGTGAATCTAGAGCCTAACATGGTTTTCATGATGGTCTCTGGTCCTAAAATGTTCTATAATGTTGTATTGAGGTAGTGTCTAGAGTTTTAGGTTATTTGGAAGTGAAACGTCAAGGGATGACTAAAACGTTCGACGACTAAGTGACCTATGTGCCTCATATGTGGTTATATGTTTATATGTGTGTTTCATGAGTTAATGAGGTCTATATATGAGTTATTATAGTGTTTATAGACAGTCTTTCAAGTTTCGTGATGTTTGGAGGTCGAATGTCCAATAATGTCCATGACGTTTGAAAGGTTTTCCTTGAAACAATCTTGTGTGTCTTGGTATGTTTCGTTGAGTTTTACGTGTTTATTTTGGATGAAATTCATGTGAGAGGTCCTAAAATCATATACAAACATATTCGGGTTGGAAACGTCCGGGTGAAAGTCCCCAAGGAACAACGAAGGGTCCTTGAGGAAGGACCCTTTCTTTGAGCCAAGAATGTCCAAGACAGCCCCAAACGACGGAGGCAGTAGACGGCTCGTGGTACATTCGACGCCCTATATATAGGTGGAAACTTAGGCGTGGGAGGAGATCATCCAAATACAAGCCTCATTCCCAAACCATGGACAAACAGGACGGGCCGTCGATGGCCATTCATGGGTTGAGGTTGTTTCTGCGTAGCTTCACTTTAATGTTAGGGGT
Organism: Solanum sitiens; assembly: GCA_016801875.1. Classification (NCBI taxonomy): domain Eukaryota; kingdom Viridiplantae; phylum Streptophyta; class Magnoliopsida; order Solanales; family Solanaceae; genus Solanum; species Solanum sitiens. Next base: position 2,834,238 of record JABWTJ010000071.1, read on the forward strand.
GAAGTTGTAAATTCACCCCGCGTCCACATAATAGTTTGGGTGGTTACTAAAGGGTATTTTGGATATTTTAAACATTTTTATAAGCCTTTAACACTTAGAAGAATTCATTCATCAAAATCAAAACCCAAATTCCCTTAGAAATTCTCTAGAACTCCATTAGAGACAAGACTCAAGGAAGGGCTTGGATTGGAGAATTTAGTGAGGATTCTTCATCAAATTGGATGATAAGAACTATTGAGGTATGTTTTTTGATCCTTGAAACTTTATTTATCAAGGAGCCCAACTTCAAAGAATTATCTAAAAGTTTCAAAGATGAATTGTCCAATTTCATGATCTATCAGTGAGTTCTTGCATAAAAGGTTTTAAAGCATTGTATATTGATTGATTTGTTATTAATTAGATGTTTTTAACTCAATTAACTTATGAACCCATGTAATTGATGCACCCTAGTTGTTGACTACTTTATGGGTTAAGTGATATTGACTTAATGCTTATGAATTCTAGTGTAATTTTCTATGGGCTATTGAATGATGTAATAATTGTACTGAAGTGATATCTAGGTTGTCATAGATTAATAAATATATATTGAATTGACCTAGTTTCAGTGGATATCATAGTTTATGTATTGAATTATTGATTATGGCCATGGGTAAGGGCCTTATGGTATTGAATTGGATGATTTAGCTATTGATTGAGGTAGTGAGGATGGATTGGTGGTACGCTTCCCTAATTATCTTTATTTAATTTTAATTCGACTTCAATTATGTCGTGATTGGTATGGTCCACTCATGGTGGTGGTGCTATGTGTTTTACCTGCAATTGATGTGGCAATGTCGGCGTTACTTTATGTATTACGATGATAATGTCCTTGTCAGCACTACTGAAAGTATTATGATGATTATGTAGTTGATTTATGTGAAGTAAGTGCATATCTATCTAGATGTGATTAAGTTAAGGTATGTGTTCTTCTATTGATGTTGTTAGGTGATCATGTTAGACTATGACTATGTCTTAGTATGTGTTGTCTTAGAGTTGATGCATGATTATTCCTAAATTGACTATATGAGTCTATGATCGTTACATTGATTATGTTATAGTAATGTAAAGGATGACATAAATATGATAAGGGTCATTCCTAAGCTCTTCAAATAATGATATGTTATATCTAATAAAGTAAAGAATCTTGTTTCTTGTTTTGGTAGACTTGTGTCCCTTACTTGATACATGTACGAATGATATGTAAAAATATGAGATATCTTGAATAGGTAGGATTAATGCACCCTTGTCATGTATGAATGAATTATATGTGAGACCTTAAATGATGTTAAGGAGGTCATGTACGTGGAACCTTAAACCTAGTGGTAAGTTATGTTATGAACATTGAAGTCGAGAGCCTTAATAGTATACTTCATGTAAAGGATGATGGACTTAGGGTTTATTGGCTGGAACGAAATCATATCATATGTAGGAAAGTCAAGATGAGCTATCTATGTCGCCATTTTAAGGTAGCCCTAGCGGACCTCTTTGGTAGGGTGAATGTGATTGGGTTATGAACTAGATATGGAACCCCTTTATATCAAACATTAATGTAAATTACTCTACGAGAACAAAGACTAGCACCGAATGATTATGTTATGGTAAGTAGCTCTACTTGAGACAGAGACTAGAGTACAATGTAGCTCTACTTGAGATTGAGAAAAGAGTGCATTAAGCCCTTTATATTCCAAAACCATGTGCCTACATGAGATGTGTCCTAGTTCTACCCTTGGCAAGTAGAACACCCTCATCGGAGTAGGTTAGAACTCTGGATTTTATGTCTAGCTATCATGGTATATGTCAGTTATTGCCTATTTTCATCACGTGGGAAACCTACTAGCATTAGAAAAGTTCTATGAAGTTTAGGTTGTGGTATGAGACACTATCTAGACATTGCACAATAGGCTTTGAAGATGTTAGTGAGAGTCCCAAGGTCTTTTCCAAGACAATTACTTGAATGTCCTTATGCGATGAATGAGTCTTAAATGAAATAATGAATGTAATGACTTAGGTTAAGAAAGCATGATAAATGAATAAGTACTTATCTAAAGTAGTTAAGGGTTGTTTAGTTAAGGTGTGAAGGGGGCATAAGAATGGTCACTTCGTATCTTACCTAGATAAGTCTGAAGAATGACTCTAGTTAGGGAAGATGGTTAATTATGTGGACATGACCTAAGCCTTACGTAGTCTTAAGGATTATTTAGGTAATCTTGAAGAGGTCAACCATGGACGTTATATTGTTGATTTACTTAAGTAAGTCTTTTGATAGCCTTTGGAAGGAGAATGTGATATTATCTATGTGTTGATGTACTAAGTTAGAATGATTCTATCTTAGGTAGTTTATAGGATCTCTTAAGTGTGTATGTAAGGGATGGTATGGCGGTCGCTTTACAACTCACTAAAGTGAGACTTAGAATCACCTTTGGTAGAAGGATCTCATGTTCATGTGTACGATGCCATTGTAAGTGTGTGTTGATCTCATTATAGGTGGTCTTAAATATCATTTAGGTGTGCCTATAGAGGTTGAATGGGCGGTCTCTCTTTATCTTACTTAAGTGAGTTTTAGGATAGCTTTTAGTGAGGGGATTACATGCTAGGAAGTGTCTAAAGTGAAGATAAGACACTTCACTGTTATAGTGAAGGGACTTCACTATAATAGTGAATTCGTAAAGTGACCTTAAAAATGTACTAAATTGCTTATATGTTATCTTATGTGTTTCTAAGGTGTTAAATGTTATTCATCTGATTATAATACAATGTTTTAATGAAAAAGATGCATATTTCTAATAAATGTCCATTTTCATGATTTTATGCATTATGCTATACTTAGTACATGTGTTTGTACTAATTCCATACTTTTATCTATCTCTAAAGTGATTCATACGTGAAGGTTATTTTGGAGATCTAAGCTTAGATTAGAAGATCATTGAAGCAAGTGGAAGTATGTCCTCATTTGACTCGAGGGCATATATATCTTTTATCTCCTTTATCGAAGTACTGTAATCGACTAAGTATTTTCTATATTCGTATTGTATGGGCCGTGTCCCAACGTATTCTTGTGTCTAATATTTGATGAAACGACACTTAGTTTTTCCTATGAGTTTTATTTGAAAGAGTTTTCAAAGACTTATAGAATGTTTGTGAAAAGTTTTAATTCCGCACTACTTTTCATATGTTTATATGCAATGAACGATACACAGGCTTGTACAAGACCTCCAAGAGGTCAAGTACGCCGGTTGCACTCCGAGAGTGCCATATCTTTTTGGGTTTGGTATCAGGATGTGACAAGCTTGGTACCAGGGCATAGGTTATAAAAGTTGTCTTAGGAATCAAAAAGTCTCATCAAGTCACGTCTAGTAGAGTCTTGACCATCGGTGTGAGTCGCGACACATCTATGGGCGAGAGGCTATAGGACGATAGAGTTTCCTTTCTTTTCTACTCCTATGTCGTGTCATAGTGTAAAAGTTATGAGTACTCTTTTCCTATGGTTTTCCTTGTGTTTCTACGATGAATAATACGAGGAGGACATCCGCGAGGAGAGTTGAGGAGAATGATATGAATGAGGAGATTCCTCCTCAAGTTGAACAAGTTGATCAATTTCCTCAAGTTTCTCAAGGTCTCAAGGTGATTAAGTCCCAATTGGAGGTCAAGGTAATGAGGTTCCGTGGTTCCCCCGGAAATGACTAATGGGAAAATTAGTGTCACGACCGAAATCTAGACTCCAGACAAGACCGGCGTCGTTCACCTCTCAGAGGTCGCAGACAAGCCTACTTACGTCATTCTTACTTTACATAGGTTAATTTTTAGCGGAAAATTTGAAACTTTTTGTTTCGAAACATTCTTACTAAACATTTCTAATACATTCGTAATTTGTTCAACATCAACCATCTAAACATCAAGAGATAATCAATTGAAAGGAAATAGTTCATTAAACATAATTATATATTTGCCAAAATGGCACCAATACATAGTCTGAATAAAATAAGAAAGAAACGCTAGTGGAACATGCTCCACTAGCTCAACTCCTAAACTAAGCTAGAACATAAACAGTAGCATCCTCGAAAGCATGAGGACCTACCAAAACCGGATGAATGCTGGACGTTCGGATAACTGCAGCGATAATCCTGTAGCTCTACCTTCCACCTGTGCCTGCACCCAAAATAGTAGAGTTTGTATAGGGTTAGTACACACTTGTACTAAGTATGGGTATATGCAAGCACACACCAACGACATGCATGAGAAAGAATAGCTCTTTCCTAACAACATGATTTTTGGAAGTCAAGTCACTGGACTTGCCAAATTGAGATTAGGAAAGTTTCCAAATTTGGATTAGGAAAGTAAATGATCTTTCCAAATTTGGATTAGGAAAGTCAGCGAGCTTTCCAAATTTGGAATAGGAAAGTTATGCCATCAGAATAACATACATCATCATACTTTTCACATTTGCACACAGCACATATCATTTACACATAGCACTCATCATAGAGCATACAGTACATTTCACATGTAGCACATAACTTCTTTCATATCATTCATTCATATGCCATGAGACCTTGGAATCATGGACTTGACACTAAGACTTTCCAAAATGAGGGCTCAACATATGGGACCTCAACTAGGGAGTCTTCATTAGCAAACACAGAGTCTGCTTCGTTCATTCATACGTACTCTATTTCATTTCATTCATAGACCAGTGTAAACACCAGTTATACCTAGGATGTAGTTTAAGACTTTCATTAGGTTCGTTGTGCAATGACCAAGAATTACCTAATGTCATTACTTGAATCTAACTCACCTTTTGATTATCCTATCCTAACACCTTTGGTATCATTCATTTCATTATGTGCATCATTTGAGGCTGGCCTCATTCATTCATTGGGAACTTTAACTTTAACCGACATAGATCATGTGAGAATCATGAAATCCAGTGTCTCCCCCACACCGAAAAGAGGTGGAATCACCGGCCAAAGTGACCCAAAAACATGCTAGCGTACATGGGAATTTAACCCCGCCAGATCCCTATATTGGCAGTATAGGTTCGAAGACTAGGAGATATCAGGATACCCATACCCGGCAAGCCGGACAGTCTCATCCCATGAGAGTTACGTGAACCTCCGCCCTTCCCGAAAGAAGGCATCACCGCTCATAGCTAGTCTATCGGTGCTCAGTATAAAGTTCCATTACATTCATCTCATACATCATGGAAGTTGGCTTCTAGTATGAGGACATCATAGCTCATTAGATGATTTACCATCTCATCATTCGTATTGAGTGTGTTAAGCTCAATACTCTCATTAGAGTGTTCATAGAGACTGGTCTATTCATTATCTTACACTCTCATAGGTGAGTACGTATTGGTAACATTTACTTAGGCTCATTTGAGATTGCTCTCATCATTTACATTAGCCTCATATCATGTTGTCACCACATTCATCATCATTAGCATCTTTGCTTTTCATAGTTATTCACCTCTTATTACGTAAATGTTCATTTCATCATATGCCAATGCACTTGGCCATTTGGTGTATTTCACACCCTTACTTAACCCTTCTAGGATTTCATTATTTCATTGTTCATCTCATCATATGCCAATGCACTTGGCCATTTAGTGTATTTACACTCATACTTAACCCTTCTAGGGTTCATCATTTCATTTCATACATCTTAGGTTCACTTACTTTTAAACGTATGTTAGACTTATGAGTCTATACACACAAGCCATGAGACTTCATTCATAATTCGTTAAGTGATTCATACATTCCTAAGATTATATAGTACAAGACTTATGTATCTTGTACATACGCCAAGATCTTGATTTCGATCTAAGTAGATGGCATTATTCTTGGATGATTTGTTCACGTATGACTTATGTATCAAACGGAAGTTTGGGCAAGGAAACCCAAGTCTTGAATCAATTGGATATCATTTATATTTTTAATTGATTTTATTCTAATATTCATAACATTTAACCCTAAGTTAAATCACAATATTAACATTGAAGGATTAATTTTCTACTTAACCTTTTCTTGAATTTGGCCGATGGGTTGTGGGTTCGAGCCCCCACAACCCCATTTTCATTTTTCATTAACATGATATTCTCCCATTTTTTCTTAAACCAAGAGGTTGTGGGATCAAACCCCCACAGCCTCTTTTATTTTACTCTTAATTTCGCCCAAGTAGGGAGGTTGTGGGTTCGAACCCCCACAGCCTCCTTACTTTTAATTAATTTTCGCTAAGGGGCTGTGAGGTGGTGGGTTCGAACCCCCACAGCCCCATATATATATTTTTAATATTTTTCTCCAAGTTTAGAGCATGGACAGTGAGGTCGTGGGATCGAACCCCCACTGCCTCACCTATTTTTTTTAAACTTATTTTCGCCTCCCTTATTCCAGCCTTGAGGTCGTGGGTTCGATTCCCACGCCTCACATCTTTTATTTTTCTTATTTCTCCCTCTTCTTTGCTGCCCATAAGTCATGGGTTCGATTCCCCCCATTCCCATTCTTTTCTTTTCTTTTTTTTTTAATTTTTTTTTATTTTTCATTTCATGGGCAACAGCTAAGGGGTTCGAATCCCCTTAGCCCAACACATTCTTTTGTTAACAATTCTCAACCTCTTGGTCATGTGAGGTCTTGGGTTCGATTCCCCTTGACCTCACCTATTTTAATCCCTTTTTAAAATCCTCCCAAAGACTCCAGGACTGCCCGAAATTAACATCAAAAATCTGGAAATTTTAATTACCTTTTTACAATCTATTTTTCTCCACTTTTTAACGTTGAAACTTTATGCATTTGGAGTAGTGTTTAGTGAATACTTTAGGTGCGTTTTCATGGACATATTTGGCCAAGAATTTATCATTTAATTCAGCCACATTACACTTAATTGAACATCATCATTTACATAAGTTTATACACTTAAAATGACAACAAAAACCATATCAAACTTGAAGCTATAATTCAAAGCTCATTTACAGTAAGTTTACAGTAACTTTTTCACATACACACACATATTTTCGGCAACAAGGCTTGTAATTCATATGATTACAAATACATGTTCATGAACATATTCATCACGAAAACACATTGCAACACCTAATTTCTACCAGCAAACATACCAACCTATGATTTGATGGGAGCTAATGACAGGGACATGCAACGGGGAACAACCCTAGTTTTCGGATTGAATATTCTGAATCCTAAGGTTCTCTTGGGAAAGGGACCAAGAGTAAGAAGACCCATACCTTTATTTTTCTTGTTCAACCACGAAATTGCTTCCCAAAATCCTCTCCAAAATCAGTCCAAGTTCAACACTTCAAGACCAATCAAAGGAAGACTCCTCCCCTTTGCTTAAAGTGATGGATTTACGTTGTTTTTCTTAGATTTTTGGTGTGAGTTCTTCAAGTGTGAAGAACTTCAATATTTTTCTGTTTTTGAACTTGTTTTGGCAGAGAGAAAACGTGAGAGAGAGAGATAGTGAGAGAGAGTGGCTTAAGATTAGGAGTTTTAGTTTGGGAATTAGTCAAACTAGGACTCTTTGTTAAACCTTTAAAAACAAATCTGATTTTTCTTTTTCTTAAATCAGCTAATATTTATTAATTAATTAAATTAATTTATCCATTTAAATAAAAACAAGTTAAATCATTGCTTCCACCTAGGTTCGAACCCGGGTTTAGCAAGACTTCACTTCAAGATCTCAATTTCGGCTCTCTCTCCCCAAATTGCCCCTCCACTTTATTAATTAAATAATTACATATGTATTTAGGGTAATTAAGATATTACCCTTAACCTGGCAAAAGACCATTTTACCCCTAGACTCTCAAAACTTAAGCTTTCCTCTCTTTAAATTCGGTAAAGACTCATTCGAGTATATCTTCGTATTCGAGAGCCCTACATGGTTGGTCCCAGCCTTTCCAAGCTCAATTAACTCCCCAAGTTAGTTGGCTTGGTTGTAGCAAGGGTTCCGAGGTCTGGTTCTACGCGCATGAATCCGTGAACCCTAGTCTAATCATAGGCATTCTTGACACACTAAGCATTTCTTATCTTATCCATTTTCAGGGTTGTTACAATTAGAGAGGCTTTGCTTACTTTACCCCGATCTTTGACTACCCATGTGAATATGGGTCTTACACCTAGAATTAATGTTGTGGAGAGAACAATGACATCTAGATTGAGAGACTTTGTGAGGATGAATCCTTCTATCTTTCTTGACTTTAAGGTGAGAGAGGATCCCCAAGAGCTTATTGATGAGGTTTATAAGATAGTGCATAATACGGGGGTGATTTCTAGGGAGGAAGCGGAGTTGGCTTCATGTCCATTGAATGTTTTTGCTCAAATGTGGTAAACACAATAAAAAGGCAATAGACCAGTTGAGTCAGGCTTTTTTGAGTGGGAAGAATTTAAGGAAGCTTTTCTTGGAAAGTACTTTCCCCGTGAGAGGAGGGAGGATAAGATAGAGGAGTTTACCAATCTCAAGCACGGCAATACGAGTATTGAGGAATACTCTTTGAAGTTCTCTATGTTGTCTAAATATGCTCTATCCCTTGCGTCTAACACTAGGGATCAGATGAGTAGGTTTGTGACGGGTCTCGCCGATCTAGTTAGGGAAGAATGTCGTACGACCATGCTACATGATGATATGACCTTAGCCAGACTCATGGTGTATGCTCATTCAATTGAGGAGTCTAAACATGGAAGGATTGCTAGAAACTTGAAAAGGAGTGGTTCAAGTGACCAAGATCAGCCTAGGTTCAAAAAGAGGGCTCAAACTCAAGAAGAACCTAGGAGTGCTAAGGTGAAATTTGAGAGAGGAGGTGGTTCTCAAAATGAAAAGCCTACATGTGCTTCTTGTTGAAAAAGGCACTATGGGATGTGTCTAGCTAGTACTAGTGGTTTCTTTGGCTGTGGGAAGGATGATCATAAGGTGAGAGATTGTCCTACCATTGCGGCTAGAGAAAGATAGGGTAAGCAAGTTGCCCCAAATGTTCCAAAGGATGATGCTCCAAATAAGAGGTGTTTCTATGCACTATGGACTAGAGGAGCAATGTCGGATGATGATGAGGGTGGTAAGTCCTGTATTTCTCTTTACTGTTATGAGTTCCTTCTTAGTTGGGGAGTATGGTGTGTAAAGGAGTTTTGATTGATTGTCTCATCTCTTCTATTCAATTCAAGCTCGAGAGTAGAAACTCATAGAGGTATGTTGCATGCACATTGCGTTTAGAGGTCTTGCTGTAATTGAATTTCATTGATTCCATGCATTGAACATTTTATGAAGTTATGATTATGTTGTAAGATGTGTTTATGTGGTTATACATTGCATATTAGCATGTTTGTATCATGAATTGCCTAAAAGTTGCATTTTTGAAAAATGTTGAAAAATTCATTGTAAATCTGCCAGGGATATCTGCTTACTGTAACAATTTTGGGAAATTGACTAATTCATTCTTTGGTCGAAAATTGTTCTTAGCTTGTTAGAACTGATGTACATGAGCATGATATTGAATATAAAATGTGTTTTTTTTCTATTTGGAATGAGGGATGTTAGTTTTTTGGCATACCGAGTTTTAGAATTTATTCTAGTTTCTTGTTCTGTTGTGATTGTCTTGATTATGTGAAATTGATTTTTTCCTATATGTTTGTATTGCATAAGGTTTTATATGATGTGGTCATGAGTTGTTAACTGAATCTATATTCTTTGAACTGTTCGAAGAGTGACAAGTGTCATTCGAGGACGAATGTTGTCCAAGTGGGGGAGATTGTAATACCTCAAAAATGACTTAGGTGAAGCTACAGATCAACATGGTTTTCATGATGGTCTAAGGTCCTAAAATGTTCTATAATATGGTATTGAGGCAGTGTCTAGAGTTTTAGGTGATTTGGACGTGAAACGTCAAGGGACGACTAAGACGTTCGATGACTAAGTCAACTATGTGCCTCATATGTGGTTATATGCTTATATGTGGGGTTAATGAGTTTATGAGGTCCTTATATGAGTTATTATAGTGTTTATAAGCAGTGTGTCAAGTTTCATGAAGTTTGGAGGTCAAACGTCCAAGAACGTCCATGGCGTTCAAAACGTTTGCCTTGAAACTACCTTGTATGTCTTGGCATGTTTCGTTGAGTTTTATGTGTTTATTTTGGATAAAATTCATGTGAGAGGTTGTAAACTCATATACAAAGATATTCGGGTTGGAAACGTCTGGGTTAAAGTCCCCAAGGACAAACCAAGGGTCCTTGAGGAATGACCCTTTCTTTGAGCAGAGACTGTCCAAGACAACCCCAAACGACGGAGGCAGTAGACGGCTTTTGGGACAGTCGACGCCCCTTCAATGGGTGTCATTGGTGGAAACTTATGCTTGGGAGGAGATAAGACAAAGACCAACCTCAGCCCCAAACCACGAACTAACAGGACGGTCCGTTGGTTGGGAAACGGGCCGTCGATGGCCAGTTGTGTGTTGAAGCTATTTTTGCGCAGCTTCACTGTAATGTTAGGGGTGAAATTGTAAATTCACCCCATGTCCAAATAAGAGTTTTGGAGGTTACTAAAGGGTCTTTTGGGTATTTTAAAAATGTTTATAAGTCTTTAACACTTGGAAGAATTCATTCTTCAAAATCAAAACCCAAATTCCCTTAGAAATTCTCTAGAACCTCATTGAAGCATAAAATCAAAGAAGGGCTTGGATTGGAGAATTGAGTGGAGATTCTTCATCAAATTTGAGGATTAAATTTATTGAGGTATGATTTTTAATCCTTTAAACTCTATTCATCAAGGATCCCTACTTTCAATGAGTTTTCTAAAAGTTTTCGAAGATGAATTGTCCAATTTCATGATCTATCCATGGGTTTTTGCATTAAAGGTTTTAGAGGATTATATATTGAATGAATAGTTATTAATTAGTTAATTTTAACTCAATTAACCTATGAATCGATATAATTGATGAACCCTAGTTTTTTACTACTTTATGGGTTAAGTGATTTTGACTTAATGCTTATGAATTCTAGTGTAGTTTTCTATGGGCTATTGAATGATGTAATAATTGTATTGAATTGATATCTAGGTTGTCTTAGATTTATAATCTACATTGAATTTACCTAGTTTCATTGAATATCATAGTTTATGTATTGAATTACTGATTATGGCCATGGGTAAGGGCCTTATGGTATTGAATTGGATGATTTATCTATGGATTGAAGTGGTGGGAATGGATTGGTAATACGTTACCCTAATTCTCTTTATTTAATGTTAATTAGACTTCAATTATTTCGTGATTTTTATGGTTCATTTATGGTGGCGGTGCTATGTGCTTTACTTGCTATTGATGTGGCCTTGTCGGCGTCACTTTATGTATTATGATAATCATGGCTCTGTCGGCCCTACTTAATGTATTATGATATTTTGTGTAGTTGATTTATGTGAATTATTATCATATCTATCTACATGTGATTAAGTGAATGTATGTGTTCTTCTATTTAGGTTGTAAGGTGATCATGTTAGACTATGACTATGCCTTAGTATGTGTAGTCTTAGAGTTCATGCATGATTATTCCTAAATTGACTATATGTGTCTATGATGGTTATATTAATGATGTTATAGTAATGAACATGATGACATAAATATGATAAGGGTCATTCTTAAGTGCTTCAAAGAATGATATGTTATATGTGATAACATAAAGAAAGTTGTGTCTTGTATTGGTAGACTTGTGTCCCTAACCTGATACATGCATGAATGATATGTGGACATGAGATATCTTGACTAGGTAGGCTTAGTGCACCCTTGCCATGTATGAATGAATGATATGTAAGACCTTAAATGATATTAAGGAGGTCATGTACGTGGAACCTTAAACCTAGTGGTAAGGTTATGTTATGAACTATGAAGTCCAGAGCCGTAATGGTATCCTTCATGTAAAGGATGATGGACTTAGGGTTGATTGGCTTGAAAGACATTATATCATCCTTAGGAAAGTCATGATGAGCTATCTATGTCACCATTGTAAGGTATCCTAGTGGACCTCTTTGATAAGGTGAATGTGATTGTGATATGAACTAGATACGGAACCCCATTATATGAACCTTTTTAATGTAAATTACTCTATGAGAAAAAAGGCTAGCACCGAGTGATTATATTATGGGAAGTAGCTCTACTTGAGACGGAGACAAGAGTACAATATAGCTCTACTTGAGATTGAGACTAGTGTGCATGAAATCCCTTCATATTCCTTAACCATGTGCCTACATGGGACGTGTCCTAGTTCTACCCTTCGCAAGTAGAACACCCTCATCGGAGTAGGTTAGAACTACGGATTCCACGTCTAGCTATCATGGTCTATGTTGATTATTGCCTATTCTCATCATGTGGGATACCTACTAGTGTTAGAGAAGTCCTATGAAGTTTAGGTGGTAGTATGGGACACTATCTAGACATTGCACAATAGGCTTTGAAGATGTTAGTGAGAGTCCCTAGGTCTTTTCCAAGACCATTACTTGAATTTCCTTATGTGATGAATGAGTCTTAAATGAACTAATGAATGTAATTACTTAGGTTAAGAAAGCATGTTAAATGAATAAGTACTTGTCTATAGTAGTTAAGGGTTATCTAGTTAACGTGTGAAAGGAGTATAGGAATGGTCACTTCGTATCTTACCTAGATAATTCTTAAGAATGACTCTAGTTAGGGAAGATGGTTGATTATATGGACATGATCTAAGCCTTAGGTAGTCCTAAGGATTATTTAGGTAATCTTGAAGAGGTCAATCATGGATGTTATCTTCTTGATTTACTTAAGTAAGTCTTTTGATAGCCTTTGGAAGGAGAATGAAATATTATCTATGTCTTGATGTATTCATTGAGAATGATTCTATCGAAGGTAGTCTATAGGATCTCTTAAGTGTGTGTAACGGATTGTTTGGGCGGTCGTTTCACAACTTACTCAAGTGAGGCTTAGAATCACCGTTGGTAGAAGGACCTCATGTTCATGTGTACGATCTCATTGTAAGTGTGTGTTGATCTAATTTTAGGTTGTCTTAAGGATCATTTAGGTGTGCCGAGAGAGGTTGTATGGGCGGTCTCTCTTTTTCTTACATAAGTGAGTCTTAGGATAGATTTTAGTGAAGGGATTACATGCCACTGAATTGTTTAACTGTAAAATGACCTTAAATGTACTAAGTTTCTTAAATGTTATCGTATGTGTTTGTAAGGTGTTAAAAGTTATACTTATGATTATGATTTAATTTTTTAATAAAAAAGATGCATATTTCTAATAAATGTCCATTTTCATGATATTATGCATTATGTCCTACTTAGACATGTGTTTGTACTAATTCCATGCTTTTATCTATCTCTAAAGTGATTCATTGGTGAAGGTGCTTTTGGAGAGCTAAACTTGGATTAGAAGATTGTTTAAGCATGTTGAAGTACATATATGTGTTTTATGTCCGTTATCGAAGTATTGTAATAGACTAAGTATTTTCTATATTCGTATTGTATGGGTCATGTCCAAAAGTATTCTTGTGTATAAGATTTGATGAAATGAGACTTAGTATTTCCTATGAGTTTTATATGAAAGAATTTTTAAAGACTTATAGGGTGTTTGTGAAAAGTTTTAATTCTGCACTACTTTTCATATATTTATATGCGATGAATGATACGAAAGGTCTTATACAAGACCCTCGAGAGTTCAAGTATGCCGGTTTCACTCCGAGAGTGCCATATCTTCTAGGGTGTGGTATCGGGATGTGATAAGGATTCTAGATTCAATGATGATGATGTCTTGTCTCCTGTGTTATAATGTTTTTCTGTGTGGTCTATAGTTTCTATTACTCTATATATGAGTGGTCTATGGTTTATGGGACTTGAATGTGTATTGTGACCTTTGTATGGTGGATGCCTCTATGTTAGGATTGTTTCCATTATGTGATCATGATATCAAATGTACACACACGCGTTATGCATATTTATGAGTAGGATAGATTCATGGTGTCTAATGAAAGGATAATTCTCATATACACTAATGTCTACTACTGTGCATGTAAAGTATATGTCCATGAAACATGAAATATATCTTAACTAGGATGACTTGATAGGTGTATTTGTAGCATTCCATTAAATGTACTCGTCTAGTGAAGAGACTATTTAGTTTTAAGAACAGGTATTGGGGGTACATATGCATCCCAATGCCCAATATTGAGTAATATTGGGCATATTAGAGAATATTGGCTTAAGGGTATTAGCCAATTTCTATGTAATAAGATATACTTTGATGTTCAAATTCTCCAATAAAACTTGTTTAGAAATTGTACTTGCAATGAAGACCCTAACTAAATTGTTTGACTTCATATGACACACATTAGTTACGAGGCATCCAAGTGTCAAGCCTAGGTACAACAGAACATGATCATTTAAAATGATCATGTAGAATAAGCAGTGCCCAAGGATATAGTGAGGATCCTTGGTACAACAAAAAAAATGAGCAGCAACACATGTGCAACACATGTGCAAGAGACCAAGCGACCATGCACCAACCGAATTCGGTTAGGGTTGTTAGGGCAGGCGCACATGTGGGGGTCAAGCCATGTGGGGATGAGCTTCCTAATAAACTCTAGGATCTAACTAACTTACCTAACTAGATAACTAACCTAGGACTAACCGAAATAAACTAACTAGTGCATCCAGTAACCTAAGACCTAATCGGGTGACACTAGCATAGTAACTAATTCAAGAAACATCCTAGTACCTAACCTAGGATGGTCCAAAGAGGTTGGTTATGCTCCTAGTGACTTAGGGGTACTTTATTAATTACCTTAGGTCACTTAATTAATTAATTTAGCAAATTAACTAATTAATTAAAAATCAAAGTCAAGGCCGAGACCCTTAGAAAAATTTCAGATTTGGCTAAGTCAAATGCTTTCCTATTTTTAGTCAATTTAGGAGGGGCGTTTTGGTAATTAGATAATAGATTTATTTAATTAACTTAATTAGCCTAAGTTGAATTATTTGATATCAGTTCCTAAGACTTAGACTCATGCTCAAACACTAGAAAACTCACGACTGGAAACAGAAAGCAAAACGCAAGGAAAACAAAAATCTCTTTGGCGATTTCAATGCTATTCTTCAAGATTTTTCTTGCAAAGTTCAAGGTGATCTTCATAGATTCAATTCTACAGTAAGGTATGAGTTTTATCTCTTCGATTCCTTTCCCCAATAGGCTTTTCAAACGTTTTGAACTGAAGAAATTGAAACTAGGGTTTTTCCCAATGAAACAAATGTTACTCTCCCTAGTTTATCCTTATTTCCGATACTAGTGAATGTATAATGTAAATCTCGAGCATGTTGTTTGTATGTGGTACTAACTGATCATTATGTGTAGGTTTCTTGGTTTGATAATGTCGAATGAGACCTATAGGTTAGATCCATATGATTAGGGTATTATTTACATAAGATAAAGAATGTTGTAATGCCTAATTGTGTTTGAGAAGATGAAATTTGTTATGAGTCATTTATGAAGTTTAGTTTACTGTTAAAAGTTGACTTGCTTAAAATGATGAGATTGATATAGTATATACATGAAGTAAGTGAATTGGCTAATGATATTCTCATGACCAGTGCTTAGTGAAAGTTTGGTTTATTCCAATAAATTGGCTTACAATGTTATTTCCAAAATATGATATAGAATTGGCTTATGACTAAGTTATACTAAATTAAGCATGACCAATGTAACTCAATGAAACTCATAACATAGGGTGTGCAAATAATTGGGACAAGTCCCAACATACCCTATCTACACGAACTTGTCAACATAATAGCATTTTGAATAAGTCCGTAGAACTTCCATAAAGAATGGTACAAGACTATCTATTAATGTTGAACAAGATAAGGTGAGTAATGAAATAACTAAAAGTTATGAGTTAAGAAATTGACCTAATATAGAGTGTTAAAGGAAGTGAGACAAGTCTCACTTACACTTAAACGATTATGTCAAAGATACTCACAAAATAGGGTGTTAAAATTCGTGAGACAAGTCTAACTCACACCATAATGATAATGTAAGACTTATGTTAACATTCATAAAGTAAATAAAGGGGTGACAAGTCATCCATTGAGCTTTGTTAAAGATGCTCACATAAGAGGGTGTTAAAAATCGTGAGACAAGTCTCATTAACATCATGATGATAATGTAAGGTTTAAGTTCACATTCATCAAGTAAACAAAGGGATGACAAGTCATCCATTGAGTTAAGCATACCTCATATTAGAAGCAAGCTTCCATAATGTATGAGTCAACTCTAAAAGTTATAAAGTATATGAAACTGAGCAAAGCACCGATAGTCTAGAAATGAGCTTGTGCAAGCACATATAAGCCTCATTAGATGAGGCTACCACCAAGGTGGATAAGTAGTCTCCGAAATCTCCTAGTCTTCCAACTATGTTGCGAGCATAGGAACTAGCAAGTGGATTCCACCTAAGAGAGATTGGTAGTATTTTGTTTCACTTTGGCCGGTGATACCACCCCTTTCAGTGTGGGGCAGACAATGGATTTTATGTTTAGCTCACATGATCTATGTCGGTTAGATGCTCAAGAAAGTATTCGGTTTCACTTTAGCTGTGAACCACCTCTTTTCAGTGTGGGGAAGACACTAAACTTGGTTTCACTTTAGCCGGTGAACCACCCCTTTTCAGTGTGGGGGCAGACACTGTATTTCATGTTAACTCGCATGATCTAGGTTCACTTTGACCGGTGAACCACCTCTTTTCAGTGTGGGGAAGACACTGAATTTCATGTTAGCTTACATGATCTTAATGCTAAAGATTTCTTTAAGAAAGTAAGAAAGAAAGAAGAAGAAATGTAAGTTCAAAGTGAACTAAGACAGCAAGAGCTTAAGTATATCAAATCATCAGTGGTTGATAAGAATGAAGTTTCAACAAGTTATTGTCTTATTCCAATAAAGATATATGCTCCAGTATCTTCACATTATGCAAATGATCAAATAATGGGCATAGCCAAATAAAGATTGGCTTTTAATGACTTCTTATATTATGCAAATGATCAAATACTGGGCATAGCCAATAAAGATTGGCTTATAAGAGCAAAAACTTAATAACTCATCAATTGAAGTATGAATATATGCCCCAACATCTCATAATACGAAAATGATCAAATAAGTGGCCTATCTAATAAAGATTGACTTATAAAGATTTCATGCCCAATTTAACAAGAACGGAATGAATAACTTGTGAGTAAGGTAGTCAAATCATTTCCTTAGTCTTTTGGATTACTTACTTGATTCATTATAGGTATGAGACTACAATGAATAATTGCACTCGTAAGTAAAACATAGGATCAAAGGAGATCATTGAACTACACAACAAGAAGAAGAAAAAGACTGAAAAATAAACTAAGGCAAGGGAAAGACAGCTCTCGGCCTAAGAGAGAGCAAATTTATAAATTTTTGTTCGAGTTGTTCTAAAATTATGTACATGATTCCAAGGTCTTATGTTCATATAGAAAATGAGTTGTGTGCTTTGAATGCATTAAAATATGACATATTCATTGCATAAATCACAACTAACAAATTAGGAAAGTATAGTGACTTCACTTTCCAGAAATGACATGTTGTTATTGGAAGAGCTTTTCTTGATCATGCATAGTCCTTATTTGTTTATGTGCATACACCCATACTTAGTAAAAGTGTGTACTAACCCCTATACTATTACTATTTTTATAGGTACAGGTTCTTGAAGAAGATTGAAGTTACGTTGAAGCGGTCCGGACTACTATCTCCAAACCTTTGGTAGGTCCTCTTGGGTTCGAGGATGCTACATTTATTATTCTAGCTTTAGTACATTAGACATAGCTAGTGGATGTTTTCCCTAGAGTTTCCTTTGAAACAGTTGTTCTAAGCTTTTGTATTAAGCTCATTTGGCAAACTATTATTATATTATGGATTCTTTCATTTCAATTGGTTAATCTAATATAGATGGTTTCTTAGTTTGAGCTATGTAGTATATCACTCTTATGCGTTATTTATATGAAGTATAAGTATACTTCATTAAGTTTTAAAAAGTTTTAAATTTTTCCGCAAATTTTACTGTATGATTGTGATGAAAGCTAAGAAGAGGCTTGTCTGTGACCTCTGAGAGGTTAACGACGCCTGTCTCATCTGGGGTCTAGATTCTTGGTGTGACAAACTTGGTATCATAGCATGAGTTTAAATTACCTAGGAACTAAGGCTCAAAACAACCACGTTGCTTAGCTGATGTGTAGAGTTTTGACATTTTGTGTCATTCTAGCATATAAATTCCTTCTTGTGTGTGCGTGAACACAAGAAGAAACGCAGGCAGGAGAGTTGGAGAAGTAACCATTGGGGGAAACCAAGCTTCTTCTCAAGCCCCAGCTGCTGGAGTGTGTGGTAGGTGTGGACGTTCGCAGGGAGGTGAGTGCATTGTAGTTTCAAATTCCTGCTATGGGTGCTAATGATGAGGATAAGGCTGAGTTGGCTACATACCAGCTCAAGGATGTGGTTTAGGTATGGTTTCGCTCAATAAATGATATGCTAACCATAGACTGTCGAAATAGGGTAGTAAGGTTTCAGTTTCCTTATGAGTTAGAGCTGGAATGAGAAGGGCGTAGTTCAAATCCAACAGTCCAAATAATCTCCCATCTTAAAGCCAATAAGAGGTTATCTAAGGGGTATTTGTACCATTTAGTCCGAGTCAATGACTTAGAGAATGAAGTTCCTTCCGTATACTCTGTGTCCATAGTGAATGAGTTTCAAGATGTCTTTCTGGAGAATTTACCAGGAATCCCTCCTGAACGTGAAATTGACTTTAGTGTTGACTTAGATCCCAACACCAAACCAATTTCCATTCCTCCCTATAGAATGGCTCCAGCTGAACTCAAAGAGTTGAAGTTTCGGTTAAAAGATCTACTTGATAAGGGCTTCATCCAGCTGAGCATATCCCCATGGGGTGCTCCAGTGTTGTTCGTTAAGAAAAAGGATGGAACTCTTAGAATGTGTATCGATTATCGGCAACTCAACAAAGCCACTATAAAGAACAATACGCTTTTCCCAAAATTGATGATCTATTTGATCAGCTCCAAGGTTCAAGTTTCTTTTCTAAATGAGATCTCCGGATAGGGTATCACCAGCTTAGAGTTAGACAAGAGGACATTCCTAAGACTGCCTTCCGTACTAGGTATGGTCATTATGAGTTTCTTGTTATGTCATTTGGTCTCACTAATGTACCAGTCGCATTTATGGATCTTATGAATAGGGTTTTTCGTGAATACCTTGATTTTTTTGTCATCGTATTCATAGATGACATCCTCATATACTCTAAGACCAGAGAAGAGCATGAACAACATTTGAGAATGACATTGCAAGTACTCAAGGAACATCAGCTCTATGCAAAATTCTGCAAATGTGAGTTTTGGCTGAGATCAGTGACCTTCCTTGGTCATGTTGTGGTCGACCAGGGTGTAGAGGTTGATCCGAAGAAGATTGAGTTAGTAAAGAATTGGCCGAGACCCCTCACTCCTACAGACATCCGGAGTTTCTGTGGTTTGGCTAATTACTATCGCACGTTTGTTCAGGTTTTTTCCACTATTGCTGCTCCATTGACATTTTTAACAAAGAAGAAGGCAAAGTTTGAGTGGTCTGAAACTTGTGAAAAGTGCTTTTAAGAGCTCAAAGACCGACTCACTTCAGCCCTAGTTCTCATATTGCCGAGGAGTGGTGAAGGGTATGTGGTGTACTATGATGCTTCCCAAGTAGGTTTGAGATGGGTGGCAAGGTGATTGCATATGCAACGAGACAGTTGAAAGTCCACGAAAAGAATTACCCTACCCATGATCTTGAGTTAGCTGCTGTGGTATTTGCATTAAAACTTTGGAGACATTACTTATATGGTGTACATGTTGATTAATTTACATACCATAAAAGTCTTCAGTATGTTTTTACATAGAGAGAATTGAATATTCGTCAGAGAAGATGCCTAGAGCTGCTCAAGGATTATGACATGAATGTCCACTATCACCGATGTACTGGCCGATGCTTTGAGCTGATTGAGCATGGGCAGTGTATCTCATATTGATGATGATAAGAAGGAGCTTGTTAAAGAGGTACACCAATTGGCTAGGTTAGCTGTACGGCTAGTAGATACATCAAGTGGGGGTGTTTCAGTTCATTCCAGTTCTGAATCCTCATTTGTTGTAGATGTCAAAGCTAAGCAGCATCTCGACCCAGTACTCATGGAGTTTAAAGAATCAGTGTTGTGTAAGCTGAATGAATCCTTTTCCCTAGGAGGGGATGGTGTGCTTAGATAATAGATCAGATTATGTGTGACCAATATTGATGATTTAAGGCCTAAATTATTGCTGAGGCTCATGGCTCCAGATATTCTATTCATCCAGGCTCTACCAAGATGTATCATGATCTCAAGGAGATCTATTCGTGGGAAGGTATGAATCGACATATCTCTAAGTTTGTGGAGAAGTGTCCCAATTGCCAACAGGTTAAGGTCGAACAACTTAAGCCTTGAGGTCTTACCCAGTCGATTGAGATCCCAACATGGAAGTGGGAGGCTATTACTATGGATTTTGTGGTTGTTCTGCCCAGGACCAGGAGACTACATGATTCCATTTGGGTCATTGTTGACAGGATGACTAAGTCTGCACACTTCATACCTGTGAAGTCTACTTATAGGGCCGAAAATTATGCCAAGCTGTATATTGATGAGATAGTGAGGTGGCATGGGATCTCTTTATCTATCATTTCGGATAGGGAAGCCCAGTTCACTTCTCACTTTTGGAGATCTTTCCATAAGAGCTTGGGTACACAGGTGAAGCTCAGTACTACTTTTAATCCACAAACGGATGGACAAGCAGAGCGTACCATTCAGACCTTTGAAGCCATGCTGAGAGCATGTGTCATTGACTTCAAGGGGAGTTGGGATGATCACTTGCCACTGATTGAGTTCTCTTATAATAATAGCTACAATTAAAGTATTGGGATGACACCTTTTGAAGTACTATATGGCAGGAGATGTAGGTCTCCAGTTGGGTGGTATGATGTAGGAGAGTCTTCCATCCGTGGCCCTGATATCATACATTAGGCTGTTGAAAAGGTGAGAATGATCAGAGATAGATTGGCTACTGCTTACATTCGTCAAAAGTCCTATGTTGATAACAGAAAGAGAGATATTGAATTTGAGGTGGGTGATCAAGTCTACCTGAAGATATCACCCATAAAAGGAGTGATGAGGTTTGGTAAGAAAGGGAAGTTGAATCCGAGGTATATAGGTTCTTATGAGCTCCTACAGCGAGTAGGGAATGTTGACTATGAGCTGAAGTTACCAAATGACTTGTCTTATGTTCATCCAGTATTTCATGTTTCGATGCTTAAAAAGTTTGTTGGTGATCCAGCATCCATTCTACCTGTTGAAGGGCTAGGTGTCGATGAGAACCTTTCTTATGAAGAGGTTCCAGTTGAAATTTTAGATCGCCAAGTGAAGCGGCTAAGGAACAAGGAGGTTGCCACCGTAAAGGTGTTATGGAAGAACCACCTTGTTGAGGGAGCAACATGGGAGGCCAAGGACGACATGAGATCCCGTTACCCTCACTTGTTCAGTTCTTGAGGTTAGATATACTCTTCCTAAGTCTTATTTTGTTTATGAAACTCTAAATTTTAGTGCATTAGTCGGTTTTGGTGTTTTAAGTCCGTAACTATGTGTTTTATACTTGCCCTATATAAGTTAATATAAAGTCATGTTTGCATTCATGTTGTTATTTTTATATAGAGTTGACATGATTTTTGTGTTGCATGAGTTGTGGTGTGCATTGAGTTAAAGTAAGATTGAGAAGGAAGTTCCTCAATCTTAGATATGAATCTTTAGATAAGCTTTGAGTTTTGTGCATTATCCAGAGTAAGTTGTGAATCAGATATTCACAATGATAAAGTTAAAAGTATGTTGATGTGTTTTCGAAAATACCCTCTCTGTTTCAAAATGACCTGTAGTGTCATTCGGCGACGATTGTTCCTAAGGGGGGGGGGGATAATGTAATATTCTTGAAAATGTACTCGTCTAGTGAAGAGCATATTAAGTTTTAAAAATAGGTATTGGGGGTACATAGGCATCCAAATGCCCAATATTGAGTAATATTGGGCATATTAGAGAATATTGGCTTAAGGGTGTTAGCAAATTTCTATGTATTAAGATATACTTTGATGTTCAAATGTTCCAATCCACGCTTGTTTAGAAATTGTACCTGCAATGAAGACCCTAAGCTAAATTTTTTGACTTTATATTACACACATTAGGTACGAGGCATCCAAGTGTCAAGCCTTGGTACCATAACACAGGATCTTTTAAAATGATCATGTAGTGTAAGCAGTGCCCAAGGATATAGTAAGGATCATTGGGACAACAAAAACAAATGAGAAGCAACACATGTACAAGACCATGTGCAACACATGTGCAAGCACATGTGAAAGAGACAAAGCGACCAAGCCCCAATCGAATTCGGTTAGGGTGGTTAGGGGCAGGCGCACATGTGGAGGTCAAGTCATGTGGGGCTGAGCTTCCTAACCAATTTTAGGGTCTACCTAACTTACGTAACTGGCTAACTAACCTAGGACTAACCGAAATAAACTAACTAGTGCACCCAACAACCTAAGACCTAACCGGGTGACACTAGCCTAGTAACTAATTCAAGAAACATCTTAGTACCTAACCTAGGATGGTCCAAAGGGGTTGGTTATGGTCCTAGTGACTTAGGGGTACTTTAGTAATTACCTTAGGTCACTTAATTAATTAATTTAGCAACTTAATTAATTCATTAAAAATCAAAGTCAAGGCCGAGACCCTTAGAAAAATTTCAGACTTGGCTAAGTCAAATGCTTTCCTAATTTTAGTCAATTTAGGAGGGGCGTTTTGGTAATTAGTAATTGATTTATTTAATTAAAATAATTAGCCTAAGTTGAATTAGTCAATATCAGTTCCTAAGACTTAGACTCATGCTCAAACACTAGAAAACTCACGAGTAGATCCAGTAAGAAAAATGCAAGAAAAACAAAAATCTCTTAGGCTATTTCAATGATATTCTTCAAGATTTTTCGTGCAAAGTTCAATGTGATCTTCGTAGATTCAATTATACAGTAAGGTATGGGTTTTGTCTCTTGGATTCCTTTTCCCAAGAGGGTATTCAAACGTTTTGAACTCAACAAATCGAAACTAGGGTTTTTCCCAATGAAACGAATGTTACTCTCCCTAGTTTATCCTTATTTCAGATTCTAGTGAATGTATAATGTAAATCTCGAGCATGTTGTTGGTATGTTGTGCTAACTGATCATTATGTGTAGGTTTTTTTGTTTGATAATGTCAAATGAGACCTATAGGTTAGATCCATATGATTAGGGTATTATTTACATGAGATAAAGAATGTTGTAATGCCTTATTGTGTTCGAGAAGATGAAATTTGTTATGGGTCGTTAGTTTACTGTTAAAAGCTGACTTTCTTAAAATGAAGAGATTACTAGAGTATATACATGAAGCATGTGAATTGGCTAATGATATTCTCATGACCAGTGTTTAGTGAAAGTTTGGTTTATGCTAGTAAACTGTCTTACAATGTTATTTCCAAAATATGATATAGAATTGGCTAATAACTAAGTTATACTAAATTAAGCATGACCAATGTAACTTAATGAAACTCATAACATAGGGTGTTCCAATAATGGGGACAAGTCCCAACATACCCTATCCACACGAACTTGTCAACATAATAGCATTTTGAATAAGTCCGTAGAACTTTCATAAAGAATGGTACAAGACTATCAATTAATGTTGAACAAGATAAGGTGAGTAATGAAATGACTAAAAGTTAAGAGTTATGAAATTGACCTAATATAGAGTGTTAAAGGAAGTGAGACAAGTCTCACTTACACTTAAACGATTATGTAAAAGATAGTCACATAAGAGGGTGTTATAATTCGTGAGACAATTCTCAATCACACCATTAAGATAATGTAAGACTTAAGTTCACATTCATCAAGTAAAGAAATGGGTTACAAGTCATCCATTGATCTATGTTAAAGATACTCACATAAGAGGGTGGTAAAAGTCGTGGACAAATCTCATTAACACCATGATGATAGTGTAAGGTTTTCGTTCACATTCATCAAATAAAGAAAGGGATGACAAGTCATCCATTGGGTTAAGCATACCTCATATTAGAAGCAAGATTCCATAATGTATGAGTCAACTCTAAAAGTTATAAAGTATAAGCAATTGAGCAAAGCACCGATAGACTAGCAATGAGCTTGTGCAAGCACATGTAAGCCTCATGAGATGAGGCTACCACCAAGGTAGATAAGTAGTCTCCGAAATCTCCTAGTCTTCGAACTATGTTGCTAGCATAGGAACTAGCCAGTGGATTCAACCAAAGAGAGCTATGTAGTATTCGGTTTCACTTTGGCCGGTGATACCACCCCTTTTCAGTGTAGGGTAGACACTGGACATCATGTTTAGCTCACGTGATCTTTGTCGGTTAAATGCTCAATAAAGTATTCTGTTTCACTTTAGCCGTGAACCACCTTTTTTTCAGTGTGGGGAAGACAGTGGACTTGGTTTCACTTTAGCCGGTGAACCACCCCTTTTCAGTGTGGAACAGACACTGCATTTCATGTTAACTTGCATGATCTAGGTTCACTTTGAACGGTGAACCACCTCTTTTCGGTGTGGGGAAGATACTGGATTTCATGTTAGCTCACATGATCTTAATGCTAATGATTTCTTTAAGAAAGTGAGAAAGAAAGAACAAGAAATATAAGTTCAAAGTGAACTAAGAAAGCAAGAGCTTAAGTATATCAAATCATCAGTAATTGATGAGAATGAAGTTTTAACAAGTTATTGGCTTATGCCAATAAAGATATATGCTCCCGTATCTTCACATTATGCAAATGATCAAATAATGGGCATATCTAAATATATATTGGCTTATAATGACTTCTTATATTATGCAAATGAGCTTCATAATATCAAAATGATCAAACAAGTGGCCTAGCCAATAATGATTGGCTTATAAAGATTTCATGCCCAATTTAACAAGAATGGAAAGAATAACTTGTGAGTAAGGTAGTCAAATCATTTCCCTTAGTCTTTTGGATTACTTAGTGGATTCATTGTAGGTATGAGACTATAATTACTCATTGCACTCGTAAATAAAACATAGGATCTAAGGAGATCATTGAACTACACAACAACAAGAAGAAAAAGACATAAAAATAAACTAAGGCATGGGAAAGAGATCTCTCGGCCTAAGAGGGAGAAAATTTATGAATTTTCGTTTGAGTTGGTTTAAAATTATGTTCATGATTCCAAGGTCTTATGTTCATATACAAAATGAGTTGTGTTCTTTAAATGCATTAAAATATGACATATTCATCGCATAAATCACAAATAACGAATTAGGAAAGTATAGTGACTTCACTTTCTATAAATGACATGTTGCTATAGGAAGAGCATTCCTTGATCATGCATAGTCCTTATGTGTTTATGTGCATACATCCATACTTAGTACAAGTGTGTACTAACCCCTATACTATTACTATTTTTATAGGTGCAGGTTCTTGAAGAAGATTGAAGATACGTTGAAGCAGTTCGGACTAGTATCTCCAGACCTTTGGTAGGTCCTCTTGAGTTCGAGAATGCTAAGTTTATTATTCTAGCTTTAGTACATTAGACATAGCTAGTGTATATTGTCCCTAGCATTTCCTTTCAAACAGTTGCTCTAAGCTTTTGTATTGAGGTCGTTTGGCAAACTATTATTATATTATGGATTCATTCATTTCAATTGTTTAATATAATTTAGATGGTTGTTTAGTTTGAGCTATGTAGTATATCACTCTTATGCATTAATTATATTAAGTCTAAGTATACTTCATTAAGTTTTAAAAAGTTTTAAATTTTCCGCAAATTTAACTGTATGATTATGATGAAAGCTAAGAAGAGGCTTGTCTGCGACCTCAGAGAGGTTAACGACGCCGGTCTCATCTGGGGTCTAGATTCGTGTGTGACAGTATTAGTGTATTCAATGTTATTGGACTTTTCCTATATATTGTACATGTATATCTTGATAGGATAGTTCATAGTGTAATTACTCTATGCACATGAATATGAATGCATGATTAAGCTGTTAACATGAAAGTATGTGTTATGATGAAGTATGCATACGTTTATTATAAATATTTGTTTATGTGAAAGGTCTTCTCACATACATGTACACATACACACACATAAAAGCATGTCCATGATGAATGTATCATGATCTAGTAAAGAGAGGGTCTCTTGAAAGGGGTTCTCAATTGTATCTTAAACTAGATGGTGCTTGAATATGCTATGTCCATGTGAAAGGTCTTCTTACAAGATTTAGGTTGATCAAAGGACATTATCATCTATGACCTATGAGCTAAGAATATGAGGTGTTAATTCTCCTAAAGCCTATGTTTTGTAAAGTAATAATAATAAAGGCTTTTCAATAAAGGGAACTTAGCTTAGCACTGAGCGAACATAGATGAAAGGTGCCCCTTCACAATGTGGGAAGGCTTGTTCAACATAGTCCTCACGAGGTGGATAGCTACAATGCCTCAATAAGCATAAATATGGTTTCCATATATGCCTCCAAGTTCCATAAACTATGTTTTCCCCATAGGATCTAGCAAGTGATATCACCTAATATACTAGCATGATGTGAATGTTCTACTTTTGCAAGCTAGAGCACCTCCTTTTGGTGTGAGGTTCCACCACCGGATTCCATGTTTAGCACTCATAATCTTAGTGTCGCTTAAGGCTATAGTTTTCCTAAAGTAAAATAGGCAATCGAAGTAATCTAATAGACCCTAACTATGATAACCTTAGGGAAGTTGCTTAGTGTAGGTGAGGGTATGTGACTTTACCTATGCATTGAACGAGTAGGGAGTTCTAGGAAGGTGTTCTATATGTATATGACTATGTATATGTCTTATATACTTGATATTATGGTATTGACCTACTTGTATTATAGTATGCATAGTATAAGTTCTATGGTGTTCATATGATGTGGTCTCACTTTATATGGATAATGTTGGAGCTTGTTGACTATATGATGAAGGTCTTTCTTGGTATGCATGTAGTTGACTATAGTTGTCATGATTATGGATGAAGTAAATGATGATACTTGTGGTCTCTTTATTAGTTTACTAAGTATGTGTGAGGTTATGGGATTTCAGATGTACATTGCACTAGTAGGCTTCAATTAGGATTATGAGCAAGGTCTTGTGATGTATATATGAAATCAAGTCCAAGTATGCTATTGTTGACTATTGCCTATTATGATGTTATTGGTAGTGTTGACTTGCATATGGTCTTGAAGTGAGTCATATATATGGTTCATGGAACATGTTGGTCCTATGTGAAGTAGGTGTCTTAGGATATGCTAGGTTCTTATGTATGGTCTATGTTTAAGTAAATGAAGGTTATGTGAATGTTTACCTTGTTGACCTTAAGGTGATGCTTGAGTGTGGATGGTGGAATGGGACACTATTCATACATTGCAACAAGTTTTACTTGGGGGTTAAAGACTTAAGGTAAAAGATAAGATAATGTTATGAAATGCTAAATGAGCTTAAATGAATAATGTGGCTTTATGTCATGTTATGAATAGTTTCCATGCTTATGTGAAGTATATGAGCTATGTTGTGCTTATAATATCAAAGTTTTTATGAAGTTTTACTAAAATGCATGATCCATGGTTTTCTAAGAGAAATGTCCTTTTTAAATGCATGTTTTTGTGTGGTTGTCATACTTAGTGCATTCTTGTACTAACACTATTCTTCTTTATATTTTTACACAAAGTGTAGGTTATGGATTTTTAAAGGATGTATCTATGGTGAAGGTCTAGATATGTGTTTTCCAAGCTCAAGGAATGGGATCCTTATATTTCAAGGATTTCCTATATTATATTTCATTCAAAGTATATGTAATAGCTTAGTTATTTGTAATATTGTTAAGGGTCGGAACCCTATTCTATTACATTGATATTGAGTCTATGATGGCAAAAAAGATTTAGAGTATAATTATGTATTATTACTTATTTTATATATATATATATATATATATATATATATATATATATATATATAAAGTGATGATTCTAGCATATGATGTGTTATGAAAGTTTTAATTTTTTCGCTAAATTTACTATGACAATGCGATGAATAGTTACTATGGGCTTGTATAAGACCTCCGAGAGGTCAAGTAGGCCATGTTACTTCAAGGAGGTGCTCCCGGTCGTGAAAAGAGACCTAGTGAAAGATGTTCATAGGTTTGCTTGATTGGGTGTTCAGTTGGAAGATTCCCTTAATGGTGATTTTATAGTCCATCATAACTCTGAATCATCTTTAATGGTTAAGGTAATGTCCAAGAAACACCTTGATCCTCTATTGACGGAGTTGAAGAAATGGATTCTTGGTAAGTTTAATAAGTCATTCTCCCAATGGGGGGATGGGGTGCTTAGGTAATAAGGTAGGTTGTGTGTACCATATGCTGATGATTTGAGAAATTGGATTCTTGAAGAAGCACATGGGTCTCGATATTCTATTCATCTGGTTCCACGAAAATGTATCGTAATATTCAAGATGTTTATTGGTGGGATGGTTTGAAGAGGGACATAGCGGAATTTGTTGCTAGGTGGCTAAATTTCAAACAAGTTAAGACCGAACATCAAAAGTCAGGTGTCTTACTTCAAGAAACGCAAGTTCCCGATTGGAAGTGGGAAGACATTAATATGGACTTCATAGTGGGTTTCCCTCTGACAGGAAGGCAAAATGAAAAAATATGGGTGGTTGTGGATAGGTTGACAAAATCCACTCACTTTATTCCCGTTAAGTCTACTTTTTCAGCTTAGGATTATGCAAGAATATACATTGATGAAATAGTGAGTCTTCATGGTATCCCTTTGTCCATCATATCAGATAGAGATGCACAATTCACTTCTTGTTTTTGGAGGTCTTTCCGAAAGGGGTCAGGTAGTCAAGTGAAACTTAGCACCGCTTTTCATCCCCAAACTGATGGCCAAAAAGAACATACTATTCAAACCATAGAACATATGTTAAGTTCTTGTATAATAGATTTTAAGGGAAGTTCGGACGATTACTTTACATTGATTGAATTCTTTTTTAATAATAACTACCATTCGACTATTATCGTGGATCCTTTTGAAACACTCTATGGTAGGAGATGTAGGTCTCCGGTTGGGTGGTTTTAGGTTGGTGGTATTCATTCTTTTGTCCCTACCTAATCTATGAAGCTTTGGAAAAAGTTCATACGATAAGGAATAGATTTAAAACGGCATATAGTCGGCAAAAGTCTTATGCAGACAGTAGGAGAAGATACCTTGAATTTGAAGTAAGTGATAAAGTGTACTTGAAAATTTCACCTATAAAAGGGGTGATGAGATTTGGCAAGAAGGGGAAACTTAGTTCCAGGTATGTGGGTCCCTACGATATATTGCAATGGGTTGGCAAGGTCGCGTATGAGCTGAAATTACCTAGTGAACTAGCTTCAGTTCATCTGGTGTTTCACGTTTCTATACTTAAGAAGTTTATTTGTGACCCCGAGTCCATTCTTTCTATTGAAGGTCTAGGTGTGGATGACTACATTTCCTATGAAGAGGTTACAATGGAAATCCTTGATCGTCAAGTAAAGAAGTTCAGGAACAAAGAGGTGGCCTCCGTAAAAGTTCTATGAAGAAACCACCTACTTGAGGGAGCAACATGGGAGGCCGAAGCCGACATGAGATCCCGCAATCCTCATATTTTTCCTAATTAAGGTTACTAATTACTATTAATGATTAAATTAATGAATAAATATGAATTTGGCTTATTCACTAAGTATGTACAAATTTTTGGTAAAACGCTTATGTCAAAATGAGTTTTCATGAAAAAGGCTTTTTGTGTTAGCTTTTACTTATATGAAATTTGAATATATGTTTTCTTCTTGAGATTCTGTTCTTTTGTTGTTGTCTTGAGAAGAAGGATAGCATGGTAACTCTTTGATATATTTTGAGCACATGTTGACATTTGGAAGGTAGTTCCTCATTATGTGTTATGAAATATTGAGCTATTATATGTTGTGCATTAGGAATTGAGTTGCTATTTGTTGGAAGAAGTTGTGTATTACTCCTATGAGCTGTGACTCATGGTGATTTTATGTTGTTGTTGGTTGTGCTTCTAGTATCGAGTCTATCCTTTCCCTTCAAAAGATTTTAGTGTCATTCGGGGACGAATGTTCCTAAGGGTGGATAATGTAACACTATGAAAGTCCATGACATAGTCTAGAGCTTCATATGTGTAGCTAAGACTTGAAATAGTTTTTATAGGCCTAAAATTATGTATTTAAATTAACTAGGAAGTTTTAGAGTCAAAACGTCAACAAACGTCCATGACGTACGGAGATTAGTGAAATTGAGGTTAGTGTGCCTTGGCATGTTTCATGGGGTTTTAGGAGTCAGAATTTAATGAAAATTGGTAGAAAGGTATTAAACAATTATTAGAATGTGTTTAGGGTCGAAAAGTCTGGGTATGAACCCCCAAGGATCACTCAAAGGGTCCTTGGAGAGGACCCTTCAATTAGACCCAAAAAGTTGTTTTTGACAGTGGCCATCCACGAGCCAAACGATGAGCTGTCATTTGGTCGAATAGACTTCGATGGCTTCCTGGTTCAACACTTGCCATTTTTTCAAAAGCCTCAAAATCCATGTCTCTGAGCTCATCGACGCCTTTTGTCACGACCGGAATCTAGACCCCAGACGATACCAGCGTCGTTGACCTCTCAGAGGTCGCAGACAAGCCTACATACATCTTGTTACTTCATCTAGGTTAATTTAACGGGAAATTTGAACTTTTTGTTTTCTTATTTCATGCTAACATTTTAAACTTAACATCATGGGCGTTCACAAATCAACCATCTAATATAGAGATAATCAAATGAAAGAACAGTTCATAATTGCATTAAACGTATTTTCGCCAAAACGGCACCAATATAAAGTCTGAATTGAAAGTGGAAAGAAACACTAGTGGAACATTCACCACTAGCTAAAGCATACATCTAAGATAGATAATAACAGTAGACATCCTCGAAAGCATGAGGGCCTACCAAGTCCGGTGAAAGCTCTACGTTCGGATAGCTGCAACGTCAACTTGTAAGCTCTAGCGTCCACCTGTACCTGCACCTAAAAATATAGAGTTGTATGGGATTAGTACACACTTGTACTAAGTATGGGTATATGCAAGCACACAACAAGGACATGCATGAGGAAGAATAGCTCTTTCCTAACAACATGATTATGGAAAGTCAAGTCAGTGTACTTGCCAAATTGGGATTAGGAAAGTTAGTGAACTTTCAAAATTTGGATTAGGAAAGTCAGTGAGCTTTCAAAATTTGGATTAGGAACGTCAGTGATCTTATCAAATTTGGATTGGGAAAGTCATGCAATGAGAGTAACATGCATCATCATACTTATCATATTGCACACAGCACATAACATCTTACACATAGCACATATCATATAGCATATAACACATAACGTCTTTTATAACATTCACTCATATGCCATGAGATCTTGGAATCATGGACTTGACATTAAGACTTTCCAAAATGAGGGCTAAACATATGGGACCTCAACTAGGGAGTCTTCATTAGCAAACACAGAGTCTACTTCATTCATTCATACGTGCTTCATTTCATTTCGTTCATAGGCTAGTGTAAACACAAGCTATACCTAGGATGTAGTTTAAGACTTTCATCGGGCTTGCTGTGCAATGATCAAGAATAACCTAGTGTCATTATTTGAGTCTAGCTCACCTCTTGATTATCCTATCCTAACACCTTTGGTATCATTCATTTCATTGTGTGCATCAATTGAGGCTGGCCTCATTCATTCATTGGGAACTTTAACTTTAACCGACATAGATCATGTGAGCATCCTGAAATCCAGTGTCTCCTCCACACCAAAAAGAGGTGGAATCACCGGCCAAAGTGACCGAAAACATGCTAGCGTACATGGGAATTTAACCCCGCCAGATCCCAAAATTGGCAGTATAGGTTCTAAGCCTAGGAGATATAAGGAGACCCATTAACTTACACTCTCATAGGTGAGTACGTATTGGTAACATTTACTTAGGCTCATTTGAGATTGCTCTCATCATTTACATTAGCCTCATATCATGTTGTCACCACATTCACTATCATTAACACCTTTTCTCTTCATAATTACTCACCCCATTTTACGTGAATGTTCATTTCATCATATGCCAATACACTTGGCCATTTGTGTGTTTCACACTCTTACTTAACCCTTCTAGGGTTTCATCATTTCATTACATAATAATGATTTCATCGTATGCCAATGCACTTGGCCATGTAGTGTGTTTTACACTCGTACTTAAACCTTCTAGGGTTACTTCATTTCATTACATACATCTAAGGTTCACTTATTGTTAAACGTAAGCTAGACTTATGGGTCTATACGTACAAGCCATAAGGCTTCATTCATAGTTCGTTAAGTGACTCATATCTTCCTAAGATTATGTAGTACAAGACTTATGCATCTTGTATGTATGCCAAGATCTCGATTTCGATCTAAGTAGGTTGTATTATTCTTGAACATTTAATTCACGTATGACTTATGTATCAATACGGAAATTTGGCCAAGGGAACCCAAGTTCGAATCCCTTGGACAACACTTACATTTTTCGTTGATTTTTATTTTTAGTCCTCATGACATTGGGACCCTAGATCGATCCCCAACATCAACATTTCTGTTTAGTTCCTTTTCTTTAGAAACTCTCTCCCTTGGCCGAGGGGTTGTGGGTTCGAACCCCCACAACCCCCTTTTATTTTTCCTATTTATTTTCCTTATCTATTTCGCATTAACCATGAGGTTGTGGGATCAAACCCCCACAGCCTCTCCTTATTTTTCTTTTATTCGTTTGGGACTGAGAGGTTGTGGGTTCGAACCCCCACAACCTCCTTATTTTAATTTCATTTAAATGTTGACTACCTCTGCGTTGGCGGTGAGGTTGTGGGATCGAGCCCCCATAGCCTCACTTTATTTTCTTTTTATTTCTCCCTTTCTCCTTTACTCGCCTTCACAGCCTTGAGGTCGTGAGTTTGATTCCCACACCTCAAATTTCCTTTCTTTTATTTTTCTTTCACTTCATTCGTTGCCTGGAGGTCGTGGGTTTGATTCCCACGCCTCCCATTTTATTTTATTAATTTTCGCACTCTACTTTTTCAGCCAGCGTACCCCATTTCGATTCCCCCTAATCCCATTTCTTTTCTTGCGATTTCAAGGCAGTACATGGGTGAGGTCACAGGTTCGAATCCTGGTGCCTCATCCCTTTATTCTCAAATAAATTTCCACATTTATTCCTCTACATTTACCTAAACTAAGCTTGTAAGTTGGCTGGAAATTTAGTCATTTGTTTAGCTTATTTTCACCAACATTTTCACTTGAAATCTTAGGGAAATTCATAGATCTTTTAACACTTTTTAGGGTGCATTTTCATAGGTTCGTTTAGTCAAAATATTGATACTCAAATCAGCCACACTTCCATTTTAATGAACATCACGATTTACATAGGTTTATGCACGTAAAATGACAACCAAAACATTATCAATTTGAAGCCTTAAGCCGAGGACTCCACTTACAGTAACATTTTTGCACACGCACACACTTGCACAAAATTTCGAATACATGGTTGTCTTTCATACGATTTCAAGTACACAAACATAATCATATTCATCACGAAAACATAACATACACCTAAATATACCAGAAATCATACCCAACCTACGATTCATTGGGAGCTAGTGACAGGAGCATTCAAAAGGGGAAACAATCTTAGTTTTCGAATGAATAATATGAACCTTAAGGGTCTCTTGGGAAAGGGACCAAGAGAGAAGAAAACCCATACCTTTTTGACGTTAAACCCTTGACTTACTGCCCAAAAACTTCACCCAAGAACACGTCTAAGCCTCCTCAATGTCAACTCCACTCGAATGACAACCTCCCTTAGCCTAGTGTGCGATTAACGTTTGTTTTCTTGTGATTTCGTGTGAGTTCTTCAAGTGTGAAGAACTTGGTTTATTTTTCTGCTTTTGTATCTTATTTTGGCAGAGAATTTTTGTGTGAAAGAGGAAGAGAGATTGAGCGTGAGAATGGAGAGATAAACGTGAGAGAGAGTTGGAGTTATAGGAGGCTTAGGAGTCTAGTTTTAGCACATAGTCATTAGGGTTTTGTTTATTTAATAAAAATCTGATTTTTATTTGATTTTAAATCAGCTAATGAATAATAATTATTAATTAATTACATTAATTCAATAGCTTCAATAAAAATCACATTAATTCATTGCTTCCACCTAGGTTCGAACCCGGGTGGAGCAAGACTTCACTTCAAGAGCTCAATTTCGGCCCTCTCTCCCCAAATTGCCCCTCCACCTTATTAATTAAATAATTAATTACATATTTAGGGTAATTACGATACTACCCTTAGCCAGGAAAAAGACCATTTTACCCCTAGACCCTTCAAACCTAAGATTTCCTCTTTTTAAGTACGGTAAAGACTCCTTCGAGTAAATCTTCGTATTCGAGAGCCCTACATGGTTGGACCCAAACATTCCCAGCTCAACTAACTCCCCAAGTTAGTTGGATTGGTTGTAGCAAGGGTTCCGAGGTCTGGTTCTACGCGCATCAATCCGTGTGAACCCTGGTCTAATCATAGGCATTCTTGACACACTAAGCATTTCTTATCTTATCCACTTTTAGGGTTGTTACATTATCCCCCCTTAGGAACATTCATCCCTGAATGACACTACTACTATCTAGAGTAATGCCAGTCAGATCATAACATAATCATTATGCATAGTCAAGCAATAGTAACAAAATAGAGAGATAAGGAAACATAGACTTAAGAGTCGGGAGTCTAACCTCAAGAGCTGAAAAGATGAGGGTAGCGGGATATCATGTCGGACTCAGCCTCCCATGTAGCACCCTCAACAAGATGATTTCTCCACAATACCTTCACTGTGGCAATCTCCTTGTTCCTCAACCACTTGATCTGTCTGTCTAAGATATCAACAGGTACCTCCTCATAGGACAAGTCTTCATCGACCCCCAAACCTTCCACAGGTAGAATCGATGCTGGATCACCTAGGCACTTCTTTAACATGGATACATTAAAGACTGGATGGACAGAAGCTAGCTCCGTAGGCAATGCCAACTCATAGTCCACCTCACCCACACGCTATAGGATCTTGTATGGCCCAGCATACCTCGGACTCAACTTCCCCTTCCTGCCAAACCTCATCACCCCCTTCATAGGTGATATCTTCAGATAGACCTGGTCACCAACATCAAACTCTAAGGGCCATTTTCTGTTATCTGCATATGACTTCTGCCGACTGTAAGTAGTAGCCAACCTATCCCTAATCACTCTGACCTTCTCTAAGGCCTCATGAATGATCTCTGGACCCAAAATGAATGACTCTACAACCTCGAACCACCCAACTGGAGATCTACACCTCCTACCATACAGTGCCTCAAACGGTGCCATCTCAATACTGGAGTGATAGCTATTATTATACGAGAACTCTATCAAAGGCAGATGGTCATCCCAGCTACCCCTGAAGTCAATCAAACACACTCTCAACATGTCCTCCAATGTCTGAATGGTGCGCTCTTCCTGCCCATCAGTCTGAGGATGAAAGGCAGTACTAAGCTTTACCTGCGTGCCCAAGGTCTCCTGGAAAGATCTCCAGAAATGTAAAGTAAACTGAGCTCCTCTATCTGAAATGATAGACAAAAGAATCCCATGCCATCTCACAATCTCATCAATGTAGAGTCTCACATAATCCTCGGCTCTGTAAGTAGACTTCACGGGGATAAAGTTGGCAGACTTAGTCATCCTGTCCACAATAACCCATATAGAGTCATGCTGTCTCCTAGTCCTCGAAAGACCAACCACGAATTCCATATTAATGGCCTCCCACTTCCAAGTCAGAACCTCAAAAATCTGAGTAAGACTGCCAGGCTTAAGATGCTCTGCCTTAACCTGCTGACAATTAGGACACTTGCACACTTATTCTGCTATGTCCTTCTTCATGCCATCCCACCAATAAATCTGCTTAAGATCATGATACATCTTGGTGGAACCTGGATGTATGGAATATCTGGAACCATGAGCCTCTACAACAATCCTGGTCCGCAAATTATCCACAGCTGGTACGCACAGCCTATCCTGATACCTAAGTATGCCATCACCTCCTAAAGCGAAAGACTCATTCATCTTTATCAACACTGAGTCCTTCAGCTCCATCCACACAGGATCTAGATGCTGACCCCGCTTGACTTCAACTACCAAGGATGATTCAGAACTAGGATGAACTGAAACACCCTCACTAGTAGAGTCAACCAATCGCACACCCAGTCTGGCCAGTCTGTGAACATCCTTTGCCAAGTCCTTCTCCTCATCCTCAATGTGGGCTGTACTTCCCAATCTCATCCTGCTCAAAGCATCAGCTACAACATTAGCCTTACCTGGATGGTAGTGAACATTCATGTCATAGTTCTTCAACAGCTCCAACCATCTCCGCTGACGTAGATTCAACTCCCTCTGTGTGAACACGTACTGGAGACTCTTGTGGTCTGTGAACACATCCACATGCACTCCATACAAGTAGTGCCTCCACAGCTTAAGTGCAAACACCACAGCTGCCAACTCCAGGTCATGAGTGGGATAATTCTTCTCATGAACCTTGAGCTGTCTGGATGCATAGCCTATCACCTTACCAACCTGCATAAGAACACAACCCAAACCAACCCTAGATGCATCACAGTAAACAGTGTAATTCTCACCACACTTAGGCAAAGTAAGCACCGGGGCTGAAGTGAGTCTGTCCTTGAGCTCCTAGAAATTCTTCTCACAAGTATCCGTCCATTCAAACTTGGCTTTCTTCTTAGTCAAAGCTGTCAGTGGGGCAGCAATGGAAGAAAAGCCCTCCACGAACCTGCAGTAGTAAACAGCTAATCCCAGAAAGCTATGGATGTCAGTGGGAGTAAGCGGCTTTGGCAAGTTTTTCACAGCCTCAGTCTTCCTGGGATCCACCTCCACGCCCTGATCGGACACAACATGACCCAGGAAGGTCACTAATCTAAGCCAAAATTCACACTTGCTAAATTTGGCATACAGTTGATGTTGTCTAAGTCCCTGCAAGGTTAGTCTCAAATATTGTTCATGCTCTTCCTTGGTCCTAGAGTAGATGAGGATGTCATTAATGAATACTATGATGAAAGAATCAAGGTATTCACGAAAGACTCGGTTCAAGAGGTCCATATATATAGCAGGTGCATTCGTAAGACCAAATGACATAACTAAGAACTCATAATGACCATAATGGGTACGAAAGGCTGTGTTTGGGATATCTCCATCCCTAACCCTAAGCTGATGATACCCTGAGCGAAGATCAATCTTAGAGAAGAAACTAGACCCTTTGAGCTGATCGAACAAATCATCTATTCTGGGGAGTGGATACTTATTCTTTATAGTGACTTTGTAGAGTTGTCGATAATCGATACACATTCTAAGGGTTCCATCCTTATTTTTCACAAACAACACTGGAGCGCCCTAAGGGGATATGCTCAGCTGAATGAAACCCTTATCAGTGAGATCTTTTAACTGCAGCTTCAACTCTTTGAGTTCCGCTAGAGCCATTCTGTAATGAGGAATTGAAATTGGTTTAGTATCGGGTTCTAAGTCGATACCAAAGTCAATCGCTCGAGGGGGAGGGACTCCAGGCAAATCATCAGGAAATACATCTAGGAACTCATTCACTACAGGCACTGAGTCTATGGAAAGAATGTCATGATCTAAATCATTAACACTCACAAGATGACACAATAACCCCTTGGACATCATTTTATTGGCCTTAAGGTTCTAAATCAAGGGATTAGGACGACTCGAGTTGTACCCCTCCCAGATCTCGCTCCTCTTCATTAGGGAAACGAAATCTAACCACTCTACTACGATAATCCAAACAAGCATAACAACTGTGAAGCCAGTCCATTGCAAGAATAACATCAAAATCATGCATGGGGAACTCAACCAAGTCTGCACACATAGTCTTACCACTCACAACTATTTGGCAATCCTTGTATACTCTATCGGTTCTTACATTTTC
Source organism: Solanum sitiens (assembly GCA_016801875.1). Classification (NCBI taxonomy): domain Eukaryota; kingdom Viridiplantae; phylum Streptophyta; class Magnoliopsida; order Solanales; family Solanaceae; genus Solanum; species Solanum sitiens. The sequence goes on from JABWTJ010000071.1 coordinate 2,872,537, forward strand.
TCCTAAAGGTGTACTAACCACTATAGGATCATGCAGAACTTCAGGCAATATCTCAAAAGTGAGAGCAAGCAAAGGAGTTACAAAGGAAAGCGTAGACCCTGGATCAAGTAAAGCATAAGCAGAAGTTGAGAATACTTGCAGCATACCTGTGACCACATCAGCGGACTTCTCCTGCTCCTCCCTGCCCTTCAGGGCATAGAACCTATTCTTCTTAGGAGGCTCGGCTACTGCTGCACCCTGTGGATTAGTCCTAGGCTAAGCATTACTTCCAGCCTGACCTCTGTTCTGTGGGCAGTCTCTAACCATGTGCCTACTCTTACCACAACCGAAGCAGGCATTAGTGCCCTATCTGCACTCTCCACTGTGATCACGGCCACACTTAGCACAGTTCTTTTTGGGACGCTGCATCTCACCTCCATTGCCCTTCTTGGGCTCAGGTCTGCCTACTCTAGGTGCTGTACTCCTCTGAGAATTAGAGTTCCCAGAAGTCTATTGCCCCTTCTTGAACCTGGGCTGCTCACAGACGCCAAAATTGTTTCTGTGGCCTCCATGGCTGTGACCTGCCTGATCTTGAGGCTTAGGTCTCCTAGCATCACAAATGCCCCTCTTTTTGTGGCTGTCCTCTACCTGCTGGACATGCACCATCAACCTTGAGAGGTCCATATTATCATGGATCATCGCAGACCGACACTCCTCCTCCAAATCTCTATTGATTCCTATGAGGAACCTGCTCATCTCATCCATGCTGTTAGATACAAGGGAAGTAGCATACCTGGATAATTTAACAAACTTCAGTACTCATCTCATCCTTTATGTTAGATACTAAGAAAAGTAGCATACCTGGATAGTTTAACAAACTTCAGGGAATACTCCCTGACTGTCATTGATCCCTGCTTAAGGTTGATAAACTCCTCAACCTTTGCCTCCCTCATCTCCCTGGAAAGAATCTCTCCCGGAAGGCTGTCTTAAATAGCTCCCAAGTGAACGGAATTCCGCCCAAATCTCGGCTATCCTGCCACATCTTGCACCAAGTCTGTGCAACATCCTTGAGCTGATAGGATGCCATCTCAGCCTTCTCAATATCTATGGCCCCCATAGCCACCAAAATCTTATGCACCTCATCCACAAACTCCTGGGCTCCTCTGAAGTCTTAGACCCTGTGAAAATAGGAGGATTCATCCTCGTGAAGTCTCTCAGCGTGTCAGCCACTCTACGAACCGGTGGATTCTCCATCTGAACATCCTGTCGGTTGACCTGGGCAGTCATAGCCTGGGTCTGCACAGTGATCGCCTGTGCCATCTGGGCCAGAGATGCCCGTACCTCCGCATCAGTCAACCTAACTAGGTTAACTGGCATAGCCACTTCTTCAGCTGGAGCCTGGGGTGGAACCTGATTCCACCAGCAGCTGCACCTCCTCTCCTCTGACCAGTGGTTCTCCTAGTATTCATTCTCTGAAAACAACAAAGATTGATGTTAGACACGCTCATAACACCAAGAAATTAGACATTAGGAAAAGCACGATAAGATCAGAAAATGGGAAATTTTCCTACGCATCATGCAATCTCTAATTCAGGATAGTGGTGCACCTCACTACCATGACTTAGAAACTACTCAATATGGTTGATGTGAACTTATTATTTTCGAAGTTTAATCTAGTGCTCTAATACCAACTTTTTCACGAACGGAATCTAGACCCTAAACGAGACCGGTGTCGTTGACCTCTCAGAGGTCGCAGACAAGCCTACATACGTCATTCTTACTTCATCTAGATTAATTTTAGCGGGAAATTTGAACTTTTTGTTTTCTTATTTCATGCTAAACATTTTAAACTTATCATCATGTGTGTTCACAAATCAACAATCTAATATAGATATAATCAAATGAAAGAAACAGTTCATAATTGCATTAAACGTATTTTCACCAAAACGGCACCAATACAAAGTCTGAAATGAAAGTGGAAAGAAAGTCTAGTGGAACATGCTCCACTAGCTAAAGCCTACATCTAAGCTAGATAATAACGGTAGACATCCTCGAAATCATGAGGTCCTACCAAGTCCGGATGAAATCTCTACGTCCGGACAGCTGCAACGTCAACCTGTAAGCTCTAGCGTCCACCTGTGCCTACACCTAAAAATATAGAGTTGTATGGGATTAGTACACACTTGTACTAAGTATGGGTATATGCAAGCACACACCATTCCTTTCTTTTATATTTCTTTCACTTCATTCGCTGCCCGGAGGTCGTGGGTTTGATTCCCATGCCTCCCATTTTATTTTATTAATGTTTGCACTCTACTTTTTCAGCCAGCGTACCCCATTTCGATTCCCCCTAATCCCATTTATTTTCTTGCGATTTCAATGCAGTACACGGGTGAGGTCACAGGTTCGAATCCTGTTGGCCTCATCCCTTTATTCTCAAATAAATTTCCAGATTTATTCCTCTACATTTAGCCTAAACTAAGCTTGTAAGTTGGCTGGAAATTTAGTCATTTTTTTAGCTTATTTTCACCAACATTTTCACTTGAAATCTTAGGGAAATTCATAGATCTTTAAACTCTTTTTGGGGTGCATTTTCATAGGTTCGTTTAGCCAAAATATTGATACTCAAATCAGTCACACTTCCATTTTAATGAACATCACGATTTACATAGGTTTATGCACGTAAAATGACAACCAAAACATTATCAATTTGAAGCCTTAAGCCGAGGACTCCACTTACAGTAACATTTTTGCACACGCACACACTTGCACAAAATTTCGAATACATGGTTGTCTTTCATACGATTTCAAGTACACAAACATAATCATATTCATCACGAAAACATAACATACACCTAAATATACCAGAAATCATACCCAACCTACGATTCATTTGGAGCTAGTGACAGGAGCATTCAAAAGGGGAAACAATCTTAGTTTTCGAATGAATAATATGAACCTTAAGGGTCTCTTGGGAAAGGGACCAAGAGAGAAGAAAACCCATACCTTTTTGACGTTAAACCCTTGACTTGCTGCCCAAAAACTTCACCCAAAAACACGTCTAAGCCTCCTCAATGTCAACTCCACTCGAATGACAACCTCCCTTAGCCTAGTGTGCGATTAACGTTTGTTTTCTTGTGATTTCGTGTGAGTTCTTCAAGTGTGAAGAACTTCGTTTATTTTTATGCTTTTGTATCTTATTTTGGCAGAGAATTTTGGTGTGAAAGAGAAAGAGAGATTGAGCATGATAATGGACAGATAAACGTGAGAGAGAGTTGGAGTTATAGGAGGCTTAGGAGTCTAGTTTTAGGACTTAGTCAATAGGGGTTTGCTTATTGAATAAAAATCTGATTTTTATTTTACTTTAAATCAGCTAATGAATAATATTTATTAATTAATTACATTAATTCAATAGCTTAAATAAAAATCACATTAATTCATTGCTTCCACCTAGGTTCGAACCCGGGTAGAGCAAGACTTCACTTCAAGATCTCAATTTCGGCCCTCTCTCCCAAAATTGCCACTCCACCTTATTAATTAAAAAATTAGTTACATATTTAGGGTAATTACGATACTATCCTTATCCAGAAAAAAGACCATTTTACTCCTAGACCCTTCAAACCTAAGATTTCCTCTTTTTAAGTTCGGTAAAGACTCCTTCGAGTAAATCTTCGTATTCGAGAGCCCTACATGGTTGGACCCAACCTTTCCAAGCTCAACTAACTCCCCAAGTTAGTTGGCTTGGCTGTAGCAAGGGTTCCGAGGTCTGGTTCTACGCACATCAATCCGTGTGAACCCTGGTCTAATCATAGGCATTCTTGACACATTAAGCATTTCTTATCTTATCCATTTTCCAGTACGGTGGCATCGATGGACCTACAGTCCGTAGGCTGGGGAGTCGTCGATTGGGGCTGTCTTTCACTGCCAAGGTTTTAAGTTAGGTAATTAATTAGTTATGTTAGTGGTTAAGGGGTGGTTAATTAAGTTAGTTAAGGGGTTGTATAACACTTATCCCTGATTAAACAAACGTAACACACTTCAATTCCAAAACTCAAATTCCTCCACCTTCTCTCTTCTTTCTCTCTCTTTCCCAAAGACTGCATAGAAGACCAAGATTCAAGTTGCAGTAGGGCTGCAAGAATTCAACTTTTCTCCTTCAAAAACTAATAATTAACAAGGTATGAAACCTCTTCACTCTTTGGAACCCTTTCTCGAAGAGGTTCTTTCAAATATTATTTCGATGTTTTTCCAAAAATGGGTTTTCTTCCAATTTCGTATTTTTTTTAAAATTGATTTCTTATGATGTTGTACTGATTATTATTGATAGCTTATGTTTTATTAATGGTCCAATTGTAGTAGTTCTTGGTCCTTGACCTAGTTCTAATCATAGACTATAGATTATGCCCTTTCCCTAACCCTAGTTATTAATTAGAATTAAAGATGATTAGGGTTGATACTTGACTATGGTATTGTGTAATTCACTATATTATGATGATGTAAATGTGGATTGTTGGGTAATTATGATGGATTGATGGTAATATCTTGAAGAAGGGCTTATGAAGAATATGTGGTAAGACTTTGTGATCTTGATCCTTTACTTCAATAATGATGGATTGTACTTGAGAATGGTGTATAATTGTAGTATTATATGTGATTATATTGAGATTAACATGATGTGATTATTATAATCCCTTGATATGCATAGGATGGTTATGAGGCCTTGATAGGGATATGATCATACAAATTTGAGTGTAAACTACTTTTGTGCCATATTATGATTTGAATATGATGACTTCACAAATGTTGGTGTAGATGAAAAGTTGTTCTCATTTTAAACCTAATGAGATAATGACATGACTATACGAGGGGGTGGTCCCTGTGACCTATAATATGGTTGACATAAAGGCATAATAAAAGGGACTCTAGCTTAAAACCGAGTGAACTAGTAGTGAGATGTGTCCTTTTCCAAGTGGAGTTAGGTTCATTAGGTTCTCATAAGATAAGGATTACAATAATAATAGCATAAATATAGTCTCTACTACGTCTTCTAGTTTGTGAACAATGTTGCCCCTATAGGTACTAGCTAGTGGATCGACCTAGAATGTTATGTTCATGTTTTAGTTCTACCTTGACAAGTAGGCAAACTTCTTTCGGTGTAGGTTTTTATGACACCGTATTCTATATTTAGCTCATGTGGTATATTTTAGTTAAAGAAATTCTTCACAAAAGTAAAATGTAAATTAAGATGGACATTGATTAGGATGACTGGAGGAGTTTACTTAAGATAGCTAGGGGTATGAGACTGTACCTAGACATTGCACACGTTAACTCTAAAAGGAGTCCTAGGAGATGGTCTTATGAATTATAGTGTTATGTAATACGAAATGTTGATTTTATATGATGTTGGCCATATTGATTAACATGTTGTTGGTCTAAATTGCTATGTGTAGTGGTACTACCTATAATTATAGGTTTTTTGTAGCAAAGCATTTCTTATGATCTCCCATCTTGTTTACTTTATTATGTTGGGTTGTGGGGCTTCACATGAGCATTGCACTTTTAGGCGTGGGATGAGATTCTTGCTAAGGGTTTTGTATGCTATGTTGTTATAGGTTATTGAATATGCAATGTTGGTATGACTTTGTATTGATGTTGTCTTTAGTTAAGAACACTTTTTATGCTATTGTAATCTTTATATGGTATAGCTCTCTTGTATGTGCATTAAAGGCTTTCTAAATGACTTGGCATGTTTTCTAAAATCAATGGTCCCTTTCATGCATGTTTCAAATGTTTTATGTGAATTTTTTTCCTACTTAGTACAAGTGGTGTACTAACCCATATTTCTTAAGTTTTCTACAAATATGTAGGTTCTAACTGTTGAAGTTTAGAATGACACTTTTCAAAAAACTTGGACACTTACCTCCAAATTGTTGGTAGGTCTCATATTCGGGGATGATACCTTTTTCACTATTCTAGAGATGTTGGTGTTATGTCTAAGATTATCTTTTATTTCCTTTATCGTTTGAGACTATTGATGTAAGCCTATAATGGCATTTCGAGTTGTATTGGTTGTGTCCAAGAATTGTACTCATTTAGACGGTTTAATGTGAGACCAGGTTGTAGACTATTTCCTATGTTTCCTTATGTCTTTTAAGTTAGAAGCTTATGCAAGCTTTACTATGTAAATGTTTTAAATTTTCTGTGTTTTTGACCTATGAAATGTAATGAAGAATGCTAAGGGTTAGTCTAAGTCCTCTTTGAGGACGACGACGGTGGTTACGTCTAGGGGGTAATCCCAGGCGTGACAATAGTAGGCATGAATAAATGAATTTTTTTAAACTAAATTATCATAGTAACAATTAATAGTATTCATCTTACATTAATACGCCCATCTCAATTCATGATATTGTGGTCATGTGGAGTACATGGGTTCAATGGGAAGTTTTACAATAAAATCTTCATTAAACGAGAAATTATCCATAATATAAGACAATTAACTCATAGAAAATAGTTTTAGGAAGAACCCACTATTAGAATGGAAACCCTAGTTTCTTGAAGAATCTACAAATTCAAAATTAAAGAGTTGAAGGACTCCATGGAGAAAATATTCCATGGATCAACACACCCATACTTTATTTGAAGTTTTTCCGATGAACTGGAGTTGATAATTTTGGATCTTCAACCCTAGTCTACAAGTCCTCCTCATGATGGTTGGGGAAGTATCTCTTTAAAAGTAACATAAGGTTAACACGCCAAAAGAAATCACCGTGAGGGTCGCCACGATCCGTGGTCAAGACCACGAGCTGTGGTGCCTCCCGTGGTCCTTGAGGCAGTAGCCTCAAAACTTTTGGCCTTTATCTCACTTGCCTAAGGCAACTCCACAAGAACCTCCCATGGGTAGGTGATGACCACGGACCATTGTGATGTCCGTGGAAGTTGAGGCAGTAGCTAGGGAAATTGGTGGCCATTTTTTCATTGCCAATGCTAGACCACAAGCTGCCTTCACGAGCCGTGGTGAAGAGCACGACTCGTGGTCCCACTTGTAAAGGTTGGGCAGTAGCTAAAAGACAGGGGCAAGCCTTGGTCTATGGCATTTGCTTGGTCCCTTTTCCTTGCACTTGACTCTTTGGTCTTGACACTCATACTAGTCATTTTAAGGTGTTTATCCTCACGTGTAGGCTCTAGTGTAGCCTATAATATTCCGGTGTTTTACACTACTACTTAATATTTGTATGACTTGAAGAGCTATCTTGTTACAGTGTATTTCCGATACTACTCCTTGGTGGATCGAGGCACGGGTCCCTATAGAGAAGAGGGATTTGAGTATTGATGATTGATTCTAGTTTGGATTCATTACAGAACCATCACGCCATCCCTGAATGAGTCCATTGTAGCTACCCCTAAGATGGACTACCTTGGATCAATCATTTACTGAAGGATCATCAACATGGGACTTCTTATTGTGAAAGATATGGCCATGAGGTCCAACCAGAGGCACACTTTCCTACCATTCCTGGTGTTGATCACGTATTTGTGTCGGCATGCTTGAGTTTCCTTGAATGATACGAGATATATTGAGGTCAGTCCCTCCTTGTCCAAATATATAAGGCTTATAGAGGCCAAATACACACGAGAGCAATTGAAAAAAGGAGATAAGCTTCGGTAGATACATCCTCGGAGGTTGACATTGATTCGATACCTTCAGAGGAATCTTTGCCTACTTCGGCCTCTAGGCTTTTAGGTACATTTGCTAATAGCTCTTATTCACACGCTCCATGTTCTTCTACATCAGCCCAGCCCACCAAGATCACTTAGGCCATGTTTTTGAAGATGGGATACTTAGCCCAATATGTTGATTTGCCGAGAATTACTGAGGCTACTATTTTAGCTGCACTGACCAACCTATAGACTTATTGATGATTTAGATGTGAGAGTCACGGCTTGTGGGAGTAGACAGGGGGAGTCTTATGAGGTTACGGTTTTTAAAGTCGAGGTTGCAGATTTTAGGAAGGAAGTGGACTACTTGAAGTCCACTAACTTCACTTCCCTATTTGAGGCAGCTGATGATGTTGGTGCACTAGAGACTTTTGAGATTTCTCTTACCTCCACTAGAGATGCACATAGGGATGGGACAACACCTGATGAGTCGGAGGAAGAGACCAATGATGAGCAAATAGAGGTAAGATAAGAGAACTTTTAGAAAGACATTCCAGACCTAGAGGAGATCATTGTACAGTCGCTGATCAAGACATTGAAGATAGAAATGTTCATGGTAGCTCCTAGTGGGTTCGGTACTATTGATGATACTCCGGGCAATGATGACCCAACATATAGAGAGACTATTGAGACACATAAAGAAATTTTTTAGGCATGAATTTTGGATATTTTCTTGCATGTGAGGACAAATAGCTTTTGTTTTGTAGTGTGGTGGGGCCCACCTTTTGTGATTATTTTGTTGGCTATATATTGGGTTTTTGAGCAACAAATTGTGCTTATAACTATATTTTTATTGGGGATTATTGATCTTGTGACTCGTTGTTTTTACTGTAAATGATTTTTTGATCCTTCGAAAAAATTGTGTGCCACAACTTGTGCGTGCTTAAATGTGGTTGTTCCTCACAAATTTGAGTATTGGTGTTGATCAATAACTATGACTTAAATATTGGTAATAATTGAACAAAAATGAATGTGAGGCTACGATAAGGCCAAATGAAGTTGAATAGGAAATATGTGAACCTTTTGCATCTTGTTGTGACTAGCCAATTATCGAATTGATTCTCTTGTTATGAACATTTCACACTAGTAACACAAGACAATTTGTGACAATGCCTTGTATGATGAGCTTAATGTGAACATTGTGTGATGGCACATACAATTATCCCCATTTTTATAATTTACGAAGTTATTCAATCTCTTGAAATGGTCATAGGAAACTAGGAAGAGTGTGAATCAATTTGACATTATACCTCTTTTGAGGCCAACCTTGTTAGTGTGTGATCCTTGCTTGAACAACCTTTTAGCCATACCCTTTTCTTGTAAGAAACTTGATGCCAATTTAGACCTTTCTTTATCCATAATCCATAATCCTCATGATTTGTTGTTAGTTTGAATGACAAACTTAGGCCAAAAGCCTAAGTTAGGAGTGTGGTGAAAATAAAATGTAAATGATGAAGTTAAAAGAAGTCCCCTTTATAAATGGTGTTGGGAAAGATGGAACCCCTCCATTTAGAAAAAAGAAGAGACAAAGAAAATATAAATGAAACAAAAAAAGATTAATATAAAGAATTTTGGAATAAAGTTGTGGAAGTGCAAAAGTAAATGGGGTGTTCGGTATTCCTTGGAAAGTGATTATGGAAAATGAATAATGGGGTGACTTTTGAGAATGATGAAGGAATGGGAAGAAAGTGTTGTTCACACCGCATTACATGAAGAGAGCAGCCAGACCCTAAATGAGCATACCTTATACTCAGCCCCATTACAAGCCTTGAAAAGAACTTTTTGATCTTGAGTTAGCTAAAAACAAATGTTTATTGGAATATAAGGGCAAACCTATGGGTTGAGTCATATATGTGTTTATCTTTGTGAGTGTGAGTGTTGATCGTGATTTCAAAACTATTAAACTAATAGGGAATCATTCTTAGTGTGAGGACATTTCAGAACCTCTTTTAGCTTGAACTTGCATTTGAACCAAGTATGGTAAACTTGAAAATCTTTGATAATGGTGAGTCACAACTTGAGTCTTTGAGTGCAGAAATTAATCCTTACAGGAGTAAGTTGAGTCTTTTTCTGTGCATTCATGATTTAGAATTGTGTAGAACTTTTTGAGATATCCATTTTGAATTGATGAACTTGAGTTTTATTGGACGACAAGAAAAAAAGTTAAGTTGGGCGTGTTGATGAGTCCATAATTTGGACTCATTTAGGGCTTTATTTGAATAGTTATAGTGCTCTCGAATGCTTATTTTGTCCCAAATAACTGATGTTAAACCATTACTTTCAAGGTATTTGGATTTAGGAACAAAGCATGGACATTAATACACAAAAAGGAACAAGGCAACTCAAAGAACAAAGAAAAGAAGGCTTCGTGATCACCTAATCCATTGGGTGAGTCACCGAGTTGATATTATCTTGCCTAAAGTTCTAGTATGCCAAGCTCTAAAGGAAAAAATCAATTTGGCGAGAGAAAGGAGCGATCAGCGTGTCGCTAAAGGGTTCCTCTATGCAGTGGTTGGATCTCCCAAAGTTACAAAATTTGAGGATGCTGAAGGATAAAACTAGAAGATAGTGGAACTGAAATGTGATGACCCTCAAAATTAAATAGGAGAAATTAGATCTTCGCATATGTTTCATTCATTAATAAAATTTTAACATCATGCGTTTTAGAAATATGTTTTAAAGAGTTTGGAAGTCGAACGCCAATGAACGACCAAGACGTTTGGAAACTAGTCTTGTGTGTGCTAGTATGCCTTTGCATGCTTTATGTGTTTTTATGTGTCTAGGAGTATAAAATGAGTTGAGGAGGACCCAAACGTTTGCCGTGAAGCTGCAAAAAAATAGCCCATTCACAACCCCCAAACGACGCCTTGTAGACCAAACGATACCCTGTCAAAAGAGGGTGTGGATCCACACTTAATTGTAAGAGCTTTGCCCTCATTTTGGAGAATCTATGATCCAAACAAAGACCATCTAGATGGTCCGTCATTGAAACGACGCCCCGTCAATCGGAGCCATTGTTTGGCACCTATAACTTTCTGCACGGTTTCCGCCAACCTAGGGGTGAATTTGTAAATTCACCCCATGTCCTAATTAAATCATGGACCGTTATCTTAGGTTTTTTAAAGTATTTTAAGTTAGTTTAAAAGCCTAAACCTAATATTATACTTCACTTTTCAAAATCATAACCCATCTCCCAAGTAAAGTTCTCTCAAGACTTCATGAAAGCTTCAAGTCAAGTTGAAGCTAGGATAAAATAATTCCATTTATTCCTTCATAAAATTTCGTGGGATTTTTACTAATAAGGTATGTTAATTCATCTTCGATTCTTATCTCATTCAAGGAGCCAATCCAAAGACTATTCAAAAGACTTCAAAATCCTAAAAGTTCATATTTTGAATTCTAAGAATGGGTCCTTGCATTAATAAGTTTTAATTGATTAATTATGATTTTTTCAATGTTAATTGATGAAATTTATGATGAAAAACACCATGAACCCATGATCATCCTAATTCTCTAATTTTGGCTTATCATGTGGGTTTTATGAATGTGATTGAATCTTGTTGTAAAAATGTTTATACTATGTTGTATTGTGGTTATCAACTACAAATTATGCCTAATTTTGATCAATTTTTGTATAATTTAGAAAAGGTGATCAAGGCTTGGATGCAGAGTAAGTTGACATAAATTTTGTAGCTGTTATTTAATTGATCTTGTGTGGTATGGTCAACTTATGGTGGTGTTTACCTGATGTTTAAGAATGTATATGTGAATTGTCATTATGGCCTTTAGGGCATTGAATGAGAAGTAAAGTGATATTATAACGTATATGTATACAGATGTCTTATGAAGTTATTGATGTGTGTCTTGAACATAGTATGACTAATTGAAGTATATTGTGAATGTGAAGTATGATTGTATGTTGATTATGACGAATGTGGTATAACTATGTTTAGAAGTCAATGTCATGAATGATGGTGGTCATGTGAAAGGTTTTCTCACATATACTAACACACACAATGAAAAAATTAATGAATGAATCTAATGAATATGTAATGAATGAGAGTCTATTCAAAGGTTTTCTAAATAGAACTCTAATGAATGAAAAAGGGGGATTGTAGGGTGGACACTCTTTGTGAGTTAAGATGTACTGTCTAGTCGCAAGCTTACTATTCCTAATAGCTTTCCAATGAATGAATGATAGGTTGGAGGTTGGATACTCTTCGTGAGTGGAGATGTAGTATCCAAAAGTATCCTCTTTGAGATGAGTACTCTCCGTGAGTTGAGATGTAGTAAGCAATATCTTAACTTATAGCTAATGAATGTAATAAATGTCTAAAACTCCGTGTGGATTTATGCGTAGCACCGAGAAGATTTGACAAATGAGTCGATACTCTTCGTGAGTGGAGATGAGTATCAAAATGTACCTCTTGAGAGAGTACTCTTTGTGATTTGAGATGTATTACTTAGAAGCAATCTTCTTATCCCTTAACTATGCACCCACATAGAACTAGCTATTGGTGTTCCATGTAAATGCTAAAAGAATGAACCTGCCATAGTCAAGTTGGGATCCCTCATACGTGAGGGGTTAATACAAGGATTCCATGTCAAGCTCTTATGGTCTATGTCGGTTAAAGATAGCCACCACAAATGAATAATTAACTAGGTCTTCCTTATTGTGTACTACATAGGGGAGGTGATGTAATGAGACTCCGTCTATACATTACAAAAGTAGACATGTGGAGGGAGTCTTGGTGTGTCCTTGTAATGTTAATGAATGCATGGGTTACTGTATGGGTTATTGAAGCACGTTGATCTTATGTCTAATGTTGATGAAGGATATGAAAATGATTGAATGTGATGTGCCTAGTCTAGGGTTATTCCCAAGGAGCACTATGTGAGAATACTAGAATGGGATGCTACTTTCACATTGCATGTAACGACCCACAAGTACACCCTAGAAGTTAGAGTACTTTTGAATTGCCACACGACGTACTTGACCTCATCGGAGTTCTTGTACAAGCCCTTAGACACCATTCATTGCATAACATATATGAAAAGTAGTGCGGAATTAATTTTTGTCACAAACATCACTTTCGAATCTCTTTTATAGAACACATAGGAAATGTTAAGTCTCATAGTTGCCATCTTAGACATACTAATATCTTTGGTCACAACCCATACAACATAAATATATAGAATATCTAAGTCTATTACAATATCTTCGAATAAGAAACTAAACATAGTTATGTCCTCAATACAATTGAAGACATAACACAACTTGCATGAAATGAATTCTAGCTTGTATCCAAGCTTCACTTCAAAGACATCTCTCAAATGTCATCTACACCATTAAATATAAGACAATATATGGAATGAGTACATTATAATGCACTTAGTATGGTGTAATGTAATAAAATCATGCTAAAAGGACATTTATGTAAAACATGTTCCATTATACTCTTTTGAGGAAAACTTCAAACATAAGTGTAAGAACCACATTCATCATAACTTCACATATAAGTCATATCCCAAGTAATCCACATAATAACATTATTAACACTTCTAGACATATAAGCATATAACACGACTACCAAAGGTTACTCTAGCATTCACTTGAGTAAAACATGAAGAAACCTCCCATACACTCTCTTCAAGTCTGTTAAGCAATCCTCAAAGCTACTCTAGATAGGATACTTTTCTTTCACCTACATTAAGTCAAGTAATAATCATTTATTAGGTCAATTAAAATTCATTTAAGCATTTTAGAAGGCTTCACATAATGGTCTTAGAAAGACCTACGGAACCAACACCCTCGCACCTTCAAAGCCTGCTCGTTCTATGTCTAGATAACGTCTCATTCCACTAGTTAAAGGTTTTAGAACTTATCCAACACTAGAATGTATCCAACATGATGAGAATAGGCAATAACCAACATAGACCATACTAGCTAGGCATGGAATCCAGAGTTTACCCTACTACGATGGAGGGTGTTCTACTTGCCAATGATAGCATTAGGATACATCCCATGTAGGAACATGGTTATGGAGTATCAAGGGTTTCTTTGTACTCCAGTCTCAACTTAACTAGAGTCACTCTCCAAGCATATTCAGTCAGTGCTAGCCTTTGTTCTTATAGAGTAATTCAATCAAAAGGGCATATGAAGAGGTACCATATAGTAGTAATAACCAAATAATAATACACCTTACCAAAGATAGTCCGCTAGGGCTGTCACACAACTGTCGTAGAGATGGTCTTATGTCGTTCCATCCAATGTACCCCTAAGTTCATATTCACAATGGAAGGATACCATTACGACTTTTAACTTCAAGGATATCATAACCTCCTTTCCAATTTGAAGGTTCCAAGTAAATGACCCTATTAATTTGTTCAAGTTCATATTTCAATCATACAAGCACAAACATGACTAAGGTTCTTTAGCCTACTAAGTCAAGAGTTCATATTCACATCCTTCATGTATAAAGGAAAAGGAACATGGGTCTACCAAAAAAGACACACTCATCATCATCTTATCACATACACAATATCTTTCAAGTAGCACATAGGGACAACTAAGTGAACTATAAGTCACCCTATTCACTCCTTGTCAACAATAAAACATTTCATCATAAGACTCATATAGTCAATTAGGAAGATTCACACTCCAACATCAAGTAAACAACACTAGGACACCATCATAGTCTACCAAAGACACATATCCTCAACTAGAAGAACCCATACTTTTGTCTTCGCATATATACATAAGTTATATAGATATTCACAATGATCACATATACAAGTTATAACATGATAGTATCATAATTCAGAAAGTAATGCCGACGAGGCCACATTTTTCACAATTATATCACATATACACTGCCACCATAAGTGGACCACACAAAACATCACAATTCAAGTCCTATACTACACAATATAGAGGGAATTAGGTCAACATACCATCATATCATCAAGAACACTTTCAATCCATAGCTATTCCAACCAAATCATTTCACAAAGGCTCTTACCAATACTCATACTCATCAATTCAACCCAATAATCAAACTATACAATGTATCAATGTAGTACAATACAAGAATTACCAACTTGAGGCAGCCTATATACAATCTTAATATGATCTTTACATAATTCTATAGCCCAAGGTAATCTACACAACAATTCAATAAGATTAAGCCTTAATCAAATCACCCACATTCGAGAAGAAATAAAGAAATCATGATTTGAATGGGTTCATAGAGGCTTTAAATTAGAATCATCAAATTAACATCAATTCAATCATAAATCATTGATTCAAAACGTTTTATGCAAGAACCTATGACTATAATTCAATTTAGAAGTTCATGTTTGAGAAAGTCTTGGAAAAGCCTTTTGAAGTTTGTCTCATTGAAGAAAGAGAGTTCAAGGATGAACAACCATACCTTGATGATAGCAATACACGAAAATGGTGAAGATTTGATGCAGAAATCAAGCTTTAAGCCCCAATCTCCCTTCAAGCTTCAATGGAGTACTTGACACTTCTTCCTTGGGGTTGGTTTTGATTTTGAAATTGAACTTATTTTAAGGTTCAAAAATTATAATCCCACTTAAAATAACAAAAATACCCTTAGGTAAACTCCCATAGTATTTTTAGTACACCAGGTGAAGCCAATGGCTTGGTCGAGACACATGCATAACATCTGCAGGTGTCAATCGACGGACCAGTGTACGAGGCATATACCCATCGACGCGCCATACAGGCAATCTTTGATTAGGTCAGAGACTCTTCAACAAGGGCCTTAGCTCCCACACTAATTATGGGGCTATTTTGGCAGTCTTGACCCAAAAGTTGGGTCCTACTCAAGGACACTTTGGTTGGTCCTTGGGAGTTATGTGCAGACGTTTCCAACCCAAACACATACTTATAGATGTTAGGAACCCCTCACATCAATTTGACCCAAAACAAAAACGCAAAACATACAAAGGCACGTCACAACACACAAGCACGTCTCAAGGGTATCTTTCGAATGTATTGGACGTTTGACCTCCAAACTCATCCATACTCTACACACACTCTCTAAATGCTATATTAACAATTTTAGGACTTTAAAACCTCATGATACACATGTTGGGCTCTAGTTTCACCTATTTCATTTTTAGGGACGTTACATTGCACTAGTGTAACTTGGAGTTGTCTTAGAGGATGGTCTTTGTATGAATTTATTAAATGCATGAATGTTTACTCTAGAAATAAATGATGTTTTGTTGAGTTGTGATTAAAAAAGAAGTATACTTAGCTTTGGTAGTCTTAAGGATCACATAGGTGTGTATTGAAGAGGTTGTATGGACGGTCTCTTCATGTCTTACCTAGGTGGATCATAAGATTAACTTTAGATAGTGGGTCTAAATGAATAATGTGTTACCTAATGAACATGGCTGTGTTGAGAATTATGGAAGTATTACCTTGGAATTTGATGATGTCTTTTATGATGTCTTGTACACTTGATTTATGAGGTTTTATTAAAATAGCATGCAAAGCATATTTCAACTAAAATGTCCTATTTAAAGCATGTTTTTGCATATTTCCATACTTAGTGCATTATTTGTACTAACTCTATATTCTTTTCTATTCCTACAAGTATAGGTGGAAGGAAGTGAAGGTATCTTAGAGTTGAAGCTTGAGAAGTAGATTGTTCTCTCAAGTCTCTTGGTACGTCCACATATGTTTGAGGAAGTGGATGATAGGTTTAGTTTTCTTTATATTAAAGACTTTGTATTAGACACGAGTTTATTTTCTATGTAAGGGTTGTGGCCCTATTATAATAAGATGTGTCTAAGATGGCTTGTGATGATGAGACATAGTTTCTTACGTTTTATGAAAGAGTTTTCCTTGTTATTGTGAAAAGTTTTAATTCCGCACTACTTTTCATAACTATGTTATGAATGAAAGCTATGAGGCTTATATAAGTCCTACGAGAGGTCAAGTATGTCATGTGACGCCTACTGGTTACTCTAGGGTCGTTACATGGAACTGATCAAAGGGCGGATGGCCGAGCTGACAAGAGATCCCAACTTACTACGCCGAATGGTCCTTCAAAATATATTTTTTGTGACAATCAATATATTTCAAACATTATGTTTAGCATCTAGGATCTATATATTTTGATTATTGTGAAGTATCTAAGTTTGAGTATTTGAGATTCTAGAATCGAGAGACAACGTTTCCCTAGCTTTGAAGAATTGAAGTTTACCATTATTGGAATATTGGAAGTGGGTATTTGAGATTCTTCAATTTTGACCTTTATTAAGATGAAATTAATGTTACCTAGTTAATGGAAACACAATTTAGTAACGGTTTCTATCTTTTTATGATGTTTGACTAAAACCCCAACTCTTGGAGTGTGATTATGTGACTATGAGTTGATTTAGCTTGTGGGCATTGCTAATTTTTAGTTTAAGTGTTGTTTAAAAGTTATTTCTATCAGTAATTGTGGTTCAATTTTAAAAGTTGTAGTTTCAAATTAAACTCTATATTCATGTTTTTGGCTTGCTTGAGAGAGAGGTTTTGAAACTAAGATTACTGATTTGATGATTTTTTTTTAGCTTGAGAGAGTGAATCATAAACCATTTTCCACACATATAGGTAGAGAGAGTGAATAGACTAAAGCGTAGCCTACTCTTATTTGAATTCTTGTTGGTGTTCGAGAGAAACAAGCTTATTTTCGGGTAAATTGTTCTAGAGAAAGTTTATCTCCATCAAAGTCAATCTTATTCACTACTTTATATATATTTGCTAAGAGTTGCAATTACTCACTTGCTTAGATTAGACTATAATCTAATCACATCCCAAGAACCCACATCTATATTGTAATTTTCGTGTTATTTGTTGTTGTTGTAGTTGATAGTTAAATCCAAAACACCTTACTTGACATCTATGTAACCCCTTAATATGAATCATGTTTTTATTCACAAATGTCTATTCCTATTATTGACTTGAAAATATTCGTAGTGTTGTATTGAATCTTAAACATGTACCACTCCCTACGGGATTTGACCCCAACTCTTTTAGTTGGGTTATATGCTGACTAACAATTGTTGACTCTTACATCTGGATTAAGTGTCTAAGATAGAGTTATTCAATCCTGCTTATTAAAAATTGTAAGGTGATTTCCTATGCTTCAAGGCCATTAAAATTTCATTAGAAAAATTATCCTACCCATGACCTTGAGTTAATAGCGGTTGTTTTTGCCTAAAACATATATATTCATTATCTATATGTGGTGCTTGTTGATATATTTACCGATCTAAAGATCTTACAATATGTGTTCAGTAAACATGATTTGAATCTTCGTAAAAGGAGGTAATTAGAATTATTGAAGGACTGTGACATGAGTGTCCTTTATGACCCCGACAAAGAAAATTTGTTGTGGATGATCTTAGTAGGTTGTTAATGAATAGTGTGGCACATGTAGAGGATGAAAAGAAAGAATTGGTTCGTGGTGTGCATATGTATGCCCAATGAGGTGTTCAAGTAGTGGATTCCACCAAGGGAGGTGTCATGGTCCATACCTTTCCTTTCTTGAATTCCATAATTGTAATGGTTACTAAATCTTCCTTTGTGATGGATATAAAGTCTAAACAAGATCTTGATTCTACATTAGTTGATTTGAAATCGCCAGTACTCAAGAAGTCCGCTGAGGCTTTCTCCAAAAGGGGATATGGGATGACTAGGTACCAATGTAAGTTATGTGTTCCAGATGTTGATAGTTTGAGAGATTAAATTCTACAAAAAGCCCACATGTCTCATTATTCTATTAATATGGATGCACAAAGTTGTACCGTGATTTACGTGAAGTCTATTGGTTTAAAATAACGAAGAATTATATTTTGGCATTTGTGGCAAAATTTTCAAATTTTCTTTAGTTAAGCTAGAGAATCAATGGTCATGAAGTTAAGGCCATGATATAGATATCCCCAATTTGAAGTGGGAAGATATTAAAATTTATTTTGTTGTGGAATTGCATTGCACCCGAAGGCAACATGATTCTATTTGGGTCATTATAGATCAGATAACAAAATTTTCCATCTTTGTTCCCATCAAGGTTTCTTTTTCCGTGGAAGACAATGCCAAGTCATATATAAGACACTTAGTGAAGTTTCGTAGGATTTCTTTATCTATTATTTCAGATTGGGAAACTCAATTTACTTCACATTTTTGGAATTCATTCCAAAATTGTCTTGTCAATAATGTTAAGATGATCTTGACTTTTTATCTCCAAACCGATGGGAAGGAGGAGCGTACCGTCTAAACATTATAAGAAATGTTAAAGGCATGTTGCATGCTTAAAGGGTAATTCGTATTATGACTTGTCATTAATAAAGTTTTCCTACAGTATCACGATGGTTCTCTTTAAAGCTTTGTATGGTAGGAAATGTCGGTAAAATTGCTCTAATTGGTCCAGCACTAGTTTATGAGGCCATTAAGAAAGTCTGACTCATTAGAGAGGTTGAGGATGACCCTAAGTCGGAAATAGTATTATCCCGATGTTAGTAGAGGAGATCTTGAATTTGAGGATAAATATTGGGTATATCAAAAAAATTCACCAATGAAATATATGATGAGATTTGTCAAGAAGGGACAACTTAGTCCCCCATATGTGGGCCCACATTAAATTTGATACGTGTTGGGAAAGTTTCCTATGAGTTAGATATGCTTAATGAGATTTCTATCATGCATCCTCTGTTTCTTATTTCGATTCTCAAGAAGTGTATAGGAGATCTTACATCCATTATTTCCTCAGAAGATTTTGGAGTTGATGAAAGTCTCTCATATGAAGAGGTTCCGATAAAAATTCTAGACCAGCAAGTCAAGAGATTGAGAAACAAGGAAATAGTTTCCGTAAAAGTTATATGGAGAAACCATTTCGTTGAAGGTGCTACTTGGGAGGCACATGACGATATGAAATCCCGATATCCTCACCATTTTCCGTCTACTCCTACTCAATGTTGAGCAAAATTGTTCCTCCTTAATTTTAGTGTTTTGGAGTCATGTGTGTTATATGTGTTTCCCATGATTTCCTTATGATATGGATGTTCTTGATAAAATTCATTTTTAATACGAAAATGAGTTTTCCTGTGTGATGTGTTCCTCATGTTGTTGTGTCTTTAGTATGAGTTGCACATTTGACTTCATGAGATGAGTTGAGGAACATGCTTATGTATGCTTTTGAGAGTAATTGCACATTGTCTCTATGATGTTGTGCTGAGCATTCTTTTAGTTGGAAAAGGTAGTTTCTCCTATAGATATGAGAAATGTTGAGCTTTATGCATAATGGGTTGTTAGGGGTAGTATGTACTTCCTTGTGATGCATTGATTATGGTTTAGATAGAGTTGAACTTTTCTCCTATGAATTGTGCACTTTTTTATGATGCATTCATGAAAGGCTGCTAGTCTTGAGTCTTTACTTACGTAAGGTATCTAGGTCATCCTGAGAGGAAATTTTTCCCCGAGGGGGAAATACGGTAACACTCCGAATTCTAGTAGGTGAGACTAAGACTAAGTGTGAGGGGATTATCAAGACATAGAAAACGACAAGGGAAAAAACTAACTTGTGAAGCTTGAAGGAGAAAAATGTTTTTCCCTTGGTCCACTCAATGAGGGGCAGTGACATTGCCAAAGTGACTTGGTGATTAGACAAGAGGGCCACCATCGCCTAGTGGGCAGCACCACCTTGTCCCAGACACTAGAAAATCGGGTGAGCCATATCGGGGCTTGCCTGTTGGGTTGGTGCATCGCCAAAGGATCTCCCCCATCGCCAATTTGGCTGGCTACTTGGGGTGAGATTCTGGACATTTAGGCGGATCAAGGGTCCACTTGTGGAGTTTTCGAGTGATCTTGGCCAGCCTTAGCGTGGAGCAGCCATGACAGTAAGTAGGCTTTTTAATGGAATTTCTTATTTGTCGTGATTCAAAACAAAGTTGTTCTATTCCTTAACTGGAAAAGTATATAAGCTTTTTAGACATACAATCTCCCCAAATGAAGTTACACTCCCTATAATCTAAAAGAAAACCAAAAACTTCATTATCTCCAAAAGAAATTCACCCTCTAGGACTTCAAGGAAGAAGAAGAGGAAAGATGAAGCGAGAGCTTGAAGAAACAAGGCTTTTTCACGCAATTTCATTAGAGAATCACAACTGAGGTATGATAGCTCTTCATCCATGGATAGAATATATCCATGGATTCCCTCAAAACTGAATTAAAAAGACTAGTTATTTCCCCAAAAGTTAGGGTTTGACTTCAGTATCATGTGTTCTTGTAAAATATGTTTTTAATGATTGATTTATGATGATTATTATTTAACGGATGAATTATTGTTGATTTATGATAAATCCCCCAAGAACTCATGAAACCCCAATATTTCTCAATTATGCACTTGTGATGTGGGTTTGTTGATTATAGAAGAATGATATGAGATTATTCAAGTAATGGTTCGCTTATTTGAAATTGTGATTATATCCCTGACAAATGTAGAAATTCTACATTTTTTGATACGACGTGATTCATGCACCTTGAAGGGTAAAATATGTGGATTATGCATTATTATGAGAATGATGAATATGATCAAAGAACACTTCAAGGGTAAAGTGATTATGATTATGATCTAATTGTTTTGTTGGTGAAAGACTATCGACATATACACCCTTATGCATGAATATTAATGAGGTGTCCATGATCAGGATAATTATATGTGTTGATTGAAAGGCTATTCTCATGAACACATAATGAACATGATATGAATGGTTTCTCACGGTATGATTATTCTAAGGTTGGAAGGTTATTCTCACTTATTGAATGTATGAGTTATCTTATGAATTATGTTTGATTGACTGTTAAGGAATTCTTCTATAAATAATAACTTAAGACTTAATATGAGATTAATGGGAATTAGGCTTAGAAATGAGTGAATATGAATATAAGGTGGAAGCTTTTACGTAAGATGGGTCCATATTTTCAATGGGTACCTTCTACGCCAGTTGAGTTTGAGTTCACAAAACATGTATATCATGAGGAGGAAACCATTACCACAGTCAAGTCCATGTTTTTAGTAGCAATCTTCTTATCCCATAAATATGTGGCCCTATTGGTCTTTAGCTAGTGTATCCACCTAAATGCTAATAAACCACGATCTTACCTTAAGCAAGTATGACAATCCTTTGGGTGTAGGTAACACCGGATTCCATGTTAAGCTTTCATGGTCTATTTCGTTTAAGGCTTATTCCCACCATTGTAAAATATGAACAAGAACATGAATTATGAACTATGGTTACTCAAGAGTCCTTTCTTAGCATGAGTGAGATTATGGTATCTTATCCATGCATTGCACAAGTATGCTTTGATGGTATTAATGGTATGTTTCTACTATTATATGGTATATGTGTTAGAAATGCTTATGACTTGTGTTTTTACACTAATCCTCGTGATGATCCTTAAACTTGGGAAAGTGCATGCTATTCAACTAAAATTTCCTTTTAAGCATGTTTTCATGAATTTGTACATGACTATAATACTTAGTGCATTTTTTCAATAACCCATATTTTCCTATAGTTTCCCCAAGTGTAAGGTCCGATTCTCATGGTGGTCCCCATTGTGGCTAGAGTTTAATTTGTTCAATTGTTCTTTTTTGGGGTGAGTCCTCATGATTTAATGAAGGATGGTGTCTTCATACTTTTTTTTCATTGTATTAGACCTTTGGATTAAGTTGTAAGGGTTGTGACCCTATTTTTATTCATGTGTTGTAATATGTTTATAATTGAGATAACTCTATCCTTCCACTTTCCATATAAAAATTTTGCTCTTGAAATGTGTTTTACTTTTATTGTTCTATGCATGTGCTATGATATTCTATGGGTCTTACATGAGCCTTTAGGGGTTCTATGTGTCATGTTACATCTAGGGGGTACCCATAGGTCATCATATTTACTTATGTTATGATATGCTAAATGGCTTACACGGTGCCTTTCGGGGTTCTATGCACCTTGTTACGTCTAGGGTGTACGCTTGGGTCGTTACAAACTTGGTAATTAAAGCACAAGGTTTAGAATAATTCTAGGATGATGTCTGATATGCCACTTTTATTACAATCTTGTTCATGAGTGTGAAGTGTGCCACATTTAGGAATGAGAGGCTATAAGATGTTTATAAAATTACTCTTATTTCATTACTTATAAGTCATTACTTAGATTTTAGATCTATAAAGTTCCTCTCCTAATCCTTCTCTTGTTTCTTCCAGAAATAAATACACAAAGGGATTATGCTAGAAGGGTGGAAGAGAAGAGTGTGAATCAAGGAGTCCCCCTTCAAGATAATCCAGCTCCGATTTATCCCTTGGTTGAGAATGTTACTTATGGGAAGTTTAGGTCAGCTATCCATATGTTGGCTCAAGTCATGACGGCTCAAATCAACAGTTATGTTGTATCTCTGGTAAATGTAAATTCGGCTGCTTCATGGGAGGGATTTTGCTAGAATGAACGCTCACGAATTAAATGGATCCAAAGTGGAAGAGATTTATAAAATACTTTACATTATAAGGGTGACTTTAGAAGAAAAAGCGAAGTTAGTCACTAACCGATTGAAGAGTGTTGCTCAAGTATGGTATTGTCAATGTAAGAAAAATAAGGATGTAAGAGCGGGTCCAGTAAGATAGGAATTGTTCAAATCGGCATTTCTTGGTAGTTGTTTTCCCTGATATGGGAGAAAAGCCAAGGTGGAGGAATTCATTAACTTTCGCCATGGAATTATGAGCGGCAAAGATTATTCCCTGAAATTGTCTCAATTGTCCAAGTATGCTCTAACTTTGGTGTAGGATTAAAAGGATCATATGAGTACGTTTTTGACAAGTGTGTCCGACTTGGTTGATGAAGTATTCTCTATGGCGATGCTCTAGCATGATTTGATATCTAAGGCTTGTTGTGTACGGTAATTAAATTGAGTCAAAACACAAGAAGAAGAATGAAGAGGTGAAGAGTGCTAAAACCGGTGATGGGAACTTCTACATTTGTAGGCCTGATGGACAAGGTTAACCAAGGTTTAGACAAAGGTTCTCCAAATAAGGTCATGCAGTTCTCTAAGGGTCAACAATGAAATAGTTTCCAACCCTAAACTTCATAGAGGAAATAGTGGTGGTTCTTATGTTTCTATGACCAATTGTGCAAAATGTGGTAAAAAGCATGATAGTAAGTGATCAACGTGATCAAAGACACTTCATCCAGTACTAAGTGTCGACAATTGTTAGTCAGTATATAACCCAATCAAAGGTTGAGATCGTTCCCACAGGGAGTGGTATTGAGAATATTTCAGCCACGCATAAATCAATTATGTAGGTCATAGTTACATGAAATTATCGAATAAAAATATAGTAAATTAGAGGGGTTGTCAAAAGTGTCAATTAACAATGTGGGGTGGATTTGAAATCAAGTTTACAACTAAAAACAGTAAAAACAAGAGAGACTAATGTGGAAAAGATTGTTGGGGTGTAACCTGAGTGTGAGATAAAGGACATCGTAAGGTAATCACTATTGATAGTACATCACTGAATATATGTAACTAGTCTAGACTTTAGTGAGGTATATTCTCTCCCGAGCAACTTACCCTAAATCAACTCGGTTTCTCTTGAACATCGAGTTGTAACCTTTAAGCACAACCTCCGCCTTAGGCCAATCACTCTCTCAAGTTGAATGTGTTGGAAAGGTACTAGGATTCACTCATTCGAGCTGAACCCATGACGATCCAATAACCACGGGCTATCGATTTAGTAGTCTTAGTTATAAAACCTCTCTCTTGTGCAAGACAAAAACACTAAGGTGAAATCGTATTTGAAACTACAACCATATTTAGAAAAAACACAACTACTAAATGAAATCACATTTACACAACAAATATACTAAGAATAAGCAACATCCAACAATAAATCTAACTAATATACACAAAATCACACCCCAAGAATTGCGGTTTTAGCTACACATGGAAAAAATGATGAAAATGATACCAAATTAGTATAAAACAATTGAGTACGACTTTTATTCACTTAAATCAATTCTAGCATAAAGAATTCCCAACACCTACTTTGAACTTATTCAAGGTGAGATTCTTCAAGTCCCCAAGGTTCAAGAGCAAAGTTTCCCAACAACTCTCAAAAACTCCAAATAGAAGGCAAGATTGAAAGTTACTATTCTAAACTAAAAACTTAGATACTAAGCAAACAATATTAATATGTATTTATAGTTTACAAATATTTTTGTTGCGTAGGACCACTTGGCGCAGTTAGTGGGGATCACCAATCAACTAGACAATCCACCCTTTGGTATATGTCTCACCGTCTTGCGTTGGCCTACAATATATTCGCTTTTTAAAAAAATCATTAGGGGACATAATAGCTTTTCGCAGAACTTCTCGGCAACAAACGTCGACTGCTCCTCTTTACCACTGATATGATCCTTTCTTTCAAGGCTCATGTCAAATGAATAAAACACGAGGTTGAGACCTTTTGGTGACACGCCGAACAGGTTCGATGATACTCATTTTCATGACCGTGGAGCACCCCCTAGACGTAACCGGCGTTGGCGTCCTCACAGAGGACTAAGACTAGCCTCTTAGCATTCGTCATTACATATTATAGGCTAAAAATATGGGCAAATTAAAACATTTCATATGCATATATATAGTGAGGTTTACACAGACCTCTCACATAATACTTTGGGAGTTTACAAAGACTCCTCACATAGGAAGCTTACATAAGCTTCTACTTTTAGATAACATAAGTGATACATAAGAATTAGTCTAATACTTCATATCATATTGAACCATCTAGGCGAATACAAACCTTGGACATAGCCAATACAAAGTCAACATGCTTTTATAGGCTTACATCTATATCCAAATGAAAGAGGAATGAAGATAAATGTCTTTAGACTATAGTAACATCAAGCAGCTAGACTGTGGCATCACCCTCGGAATGGAGAGGACCCAACTTGGAGAAAAGAGACTCCAAGTCTTCTTCAGTTGGCCTTTTAGAAACTCAACGGCCGGAACCTACATAATTGTAGAAACATAGAAATATGTATTTGTACACCACTTGTACTAAGTATGGAAACATATGCACATATAATGTTTGAAATCATGCTTAAAGCGAAATTTTTTCTATACCATGCCAAGTTACTTTGAATAGCCTTATGCACAACCAAGAACACATATAAGTCAACAATCATATATTACTTATAACAAGACCATATTCAACACAAGACCGACATAATCAAATAGATCAAGTCAACATGTGTAGTAGCATATTAGAACTCATAACCAAAGAACCTCAAACATTATGTTATAACAACAAAGCATGTGCAAGAGTTCATAACATTCAACATATGCAAGAACCTTACTCATAATACATTACTAAGCCTACAAGTGCAATGCCCAAGTGAAGCCCCATAACCCTAGTTAAAAAAGTAAACCAAACAAAGGATCACAAATAATGTTTAACTTCATATAACATAGCATTAAGAGTAGTCATCATCATATTCAACAATATAGACCTACAACATGTTCATAAGTGAAACCAACATCATATAGTATATATCATCAATATGTAAAGTCAACATATGCATATCATTTACTTTATAAGAGCATAAGAACATCATCCTAGGACTTCCCTCAAGGCCAACTAGTGCAATGTATAGGTAGAATCCCATACCCCTGCCTAGACTAAGTCAAATCCCTTAAGTACTCCAAGTTAGAGTTCACTTTATTACTTAATTTTACTTTCGGGGACACTTGCCTTAACCGACTTAGACCACATGAGCTAAATATAGAATCCGGTGTCACGAAACCCTACACCGAAAGAAGGTGGACTACTTGTCAAGGTAGTACCAAAACGTGAACATAAAATCTAGGTGGATCTACTAGCTAATATTCATATGGAGGAAACATAGTTCAAGAACTACGAGACATGCTTGAGACCCTCTTTATGCGATTGGGATTGTAATCTCTATCTCATGAGTACAATACTGAACCTACCTTCCCTACTTGGGAAGGGACACTCCTCACTATTAGTTTACTCGGTGCTAAGCTAGAGTCCCTTTTTGACATGTCTTTAATTAATCATCATAACTTTTTATAGGTCATAGAGGACTAACCTCTTGTATATAATCATTGTTAGATCATTAGGAATTTCATGAGAATATCCTTTAAATACAACTTTTACATGTGAGATTAACACATTATCATCATCATGTCATAGTCAAGCACATAAGTAATTCATAAGCAACCTTATATCATTACATCATAATCATAATCTCACAATCCATATATTCAAGACATTTCAATTACATTAATCATACCATCACCTATATAATCAAATCACAATCAACACTTCAGTTGAACATCATCATTATGTATAAGTCATCACAATTGAAGTAAGGAGTCAAGATCATAGGTCTTACCAACTCACCTTCACAACCCTTCTTCCATGGTCTTAATATCAACAAACCATATTCATCCACGAATATGCCTAATAACATCACATAATACTAATTAACACAAGAACTAAGTCAATTGCATCTACACTAATCAAATCAACATCAATTCATAATCGAGGGTTAGGAAAATAGGGTCATTTTGTGACCTCTTCCATAAAACTAGGTCTAATATTAAAAAGTATGCTAATTCACCTATAATTCATCATAATAAAACCGTAATACTCAAAAGGAACCCAGAATAATACAATTTCAAATATCAATTTCGGATTAGAAAGAAACCCATCTTTTCTCAACTTTTGGAAATCAATTTTGAAGAACCCTTTAGGGAAAGGAGTCCTAAAGGTGAAGAGTTCTCATACCTTGTTAATCCTTTAAGATTGATGGAGAGAAAGTGAAGCTCTTTCAGCCTTAAGTCATTTGACCTTGGTCTTCTATTGAGTCTTCTTTGCGGAGAGAGAAAGTAGAGAGAAGGAAGAGAGATTTGAGTTAGGGAATTGTGGGTGTTGGGTTAGGTTAATGAAAATTAGGTCCTTATACATTTCCGTAATTAACATAACTAGACCTCCCTTAACCCCTAATTAGACCGCTAACTAATTAACTAATTAAATAAACCCACTTAAAATTCGACAGCATAACATAGGCCTGACCTACGGGACCCCGACCTACGGTTCGTAGGTCAGTCGACGCCCAATATACCCTCCGTGCTGCACATCCGTCGATAGTGCCAAAGACCTGAATTTTGGACACTTTTGGAAATGAATAAGGTTGGGGATACGGAGCCATCGATGCCCCGTCAACTACACCACGGCTCGTCATTTGGCGACCATGTATGCTACTGTCTTTTGACAGCTTTTTGGTCATTTGGAAGGGTCCTCTCCAAGGACCCTTAGGGTGGTTTTTTCGGATTTGTACCCAGACGTTTCGACCTCAAACATTCTAATACATGTTTGACACCTTTCCACCAAATTTCATCGAATTCTGACTCTTAAAACACCGTGAAACAGGCCAAGGCACACTGCACCTTTTTCGCTAGTCTCCGTATGTCATGGACGTTTCTTGTCGTTTTGACTCTAAAAATTCCTAAATGGTTAATATACATTATTTATGATCTTAAAACAGTGTTACTAAGCTTAGACCAACATGTGAGGGTCTAGTTTAGGTCATGGACTTTCATATTGTTACATTATCCCCCATAGGAATATTCGTCTCCGAATGACACTAAAATCTTTTGTAGGGAAAGGATAGACTCAACACTAGCAGCCCAACCAACAACATACATAATTAAAATGACTTACAACTCAAATCAACATGACATTCACACATAGCAACTCAAATCACAATTTACCACATTTAAGAGCTCAATATCAAAATATGAGGAATTTCCTTCTCAATATCAACATGAGCTTCACATGATCATCAATTCACTTATGCCAAAACCTTTTACAACACATCAACATGTTCATTACTATTTCATGAAGGCAACAATACATCAAATAAAAAAATAAGTGCAAATCAAGCAAAACATCATTTTTCCATGAAAACTCATTTTAGCTTAAACCCTTTACCATAACTATGTATATTTAGCAAAACAAGTCAAATTTAAGTTTATTTATTATATTTATTATTCATTAGAATGACTAACCTTATGTTAGACCTCGAAAATGACTTAGGTGAACTAGAGCATAACATGTTGGTAATGATGGTCTAAGGTCCTAAATAGGTATATAATATGGTATTGAGGAAGTTTCTATGAGTTTAGGTGCATTGGAAGTCAAACAGCATGGGACGACTAAGACGTTCAATGATTAAGTCACCCATGTGTCTTATATGTGGTTCTATGTGTTTATGGGTGATTCATGAGGTTGTAAGGTCCTTAAATAAGCTATTATGATGTATATAGTAAGTGTGTAAAGTTTTGTGAAGTTTGGAGGTCAAATGTCCAAGAACGTTCATGACGTTTGAAAGGTTTGCATTGAAATGACTATGTGTGTCTAAGCATGTTCCATCGAGTTTTACGTGTTCGTTTTGGGTGGAATTCATGTGAGAGGTGCTAAACTAATATACAGTCATGTTTTGGGTTGTAAACATCTGGGAAAACATCCCCAAGGACCATCCAAGGGTCCTTGAGAAAGGACCCAAAAGTTTGTGCCAAGGCTGCCCAAGCCAGCCCAAACCACGGTGGCAGTCGATGCCCAGTGGGGCAACCGACACCCCGTTGGCTGGGTCTCGTCATTGGGTACTTAGACTGGGAAGGTGAGGGACAAAATACAGGCTTCAGTCTCAGGCCACGGACTAACAGGACGGTCCGTTGGTCAAGGGATGGCCCGTCGATGGCCCTTCCGTCTTTGAAGTGTGTTCTGCGCAGGTTCACTGCCAAGTTGAGGGGTGAACTTGTAAATTAACCTCACTTTCAAATAAGCGTATTGTCTGTTCTTTAGGGGTATTTTGGGTATTTTAAACATGTATATAAGTGTTTAACACTTGGAAGATTTCATTCTTCCAAATCAAAACCCCAAATTCCTTAGAAATTCCCTAAGACTCCATTGAAGTCCAAAGTCAAAGAAGAGCTTGGTGTGACGAATTGAGTGGAGATTCTTCATCAAAGTGAAGAATTATATTCATCAGGGTATGGATATTGATCCTTGAAACTCTTTTCATCAAGGAGCCCAACTCTCAAGATGTTTTCTAATGTTTTCAAAGTTGAATGGTCCAATTTCATGATTCTATCGTGGGTTATTGTTTAATTTTTTTTAAACGTTTATTATGGATTAAATTGTTATTTTATTGATTATTTTAAACCAAATTACCTATGAATCCATTAATTAGATGAACCCTAGTTTTTGACTAAGTTATGGGTTACTTGATATGACCTAATGTTGATGAATTATGGTGTAGATTTCTATAGGCTGTCTAATGATGTAATAATTGTAGTAAATTGATATATATGTTGTATTGGATTGATTAATATGTAGTAATTTGACCTAGTTTCATGAATATTATTATATTTATTTTGAATTGTTTGTTATGGCCATGGGTAAGGGCCTTGTGATATCGATGTGGTGATTTGACATTTGGATTGAGGTGTTGAGGATGAGGTGATGGTAGGCTTCCCTATTTCCTTTATTTTGATGTTAATTACACTTCAATTATGTTGTGATTGGTATGGACCACTTATGGTGGCGGTTTTATGTGATTTACTTGCAATTGATGTGGCCTTGTCGGCGTTACTTTATGTATTATGATGATCTTGGTCTTGTCGGCAACTACTTGAAGTAATGTTTCTAATTGTGTAGTTTGAATATGTGAAGCATGAAAATATCCATCGACATGTGAAGTCATATATGTATTCTTCTATTTCATGTCATCTTAGGTGATCATGTTAGACTATGACTTTGACCTTGTGTGTATAGTCTTACGGTTGAGTACTGGTTATTCCTAATTGACTATATCAGTCTATGTTGGTCACATTGATTATGGTATGATAGTGGATAGGATGACTTGAAAATTATATGGTTATGTTTATGTGTTTCTAGAATGACATGCATTATGAGTTAAAGTTAAGTATGTGGTGTCTTGTCTTGGTTGACTTGTGTCCCTTACTTGATGTATATATGAATATGAATATGTGATGCCTTGACTTAGGATGTTAATGCTATTAGTCTTGTATGTATGAATGACATGAGACCTTAAATCATGTTTAGAGTGTCTTTTATGTGAAAACCTTGACCTAGTGGTAAGGTTATGAATGTTGAAGTGGAAAGTTGTAATGGTATCCATCAAGGTAAAGGAATGATGGACTTAAGGTTGATTGGCTGGAACAAAATCATATCAAACCTTAGGAAATTCATCATGAGATTCTTGTCTCCATTTTAACGTAACCCTAGAAAACCTCTTTTGTAGGGTAAATGTAATTGGGTTATGAACTTGATATGGAGCCCCTTTATATGAACCTTAATGTGAATTACTCTATGAGAACGAAGGCTAGCACCGCGTGAGTATGGTAAGGGAAGTAGTTTTAGTCAAAGAATGAGACTAGAATATAAAGCATGCCCTTCATATTCCTTAACCATGTGCCTTCATGGGATGTGTCTAAGTTCTACCATTGGAAATTAGAACAACCTCATCGGAGTAGGATCACACTCTGGATTCCATGTCTTACTATCATGGTCTATGTCAGTTATTGCCTATTCTCATCATGTGGGATACTTACTAGAATTAGAGAATTTATATGAAGTTTAGGTGGTGGTACGTGACGCTATCTAGACATTGCACAATAGGCTTTGTAGGTGTTAGTTAGAGTCCCTAGGTCTTGACCAAGAACATTTGTTGAATGTCCTTTATGTGATATGTGAGTCTCTTAATGAACTAATGAACTAATGACCTATGTTATGAAATATGTAAATGAATGAGTACCTAATCTGAAGTGACTTAAGGATTCCTTAGCAAAAGTGTGAAGAGGGCATATGGGATGATCTCTTCATATCTTATCTTTGGAAGTCTTGAGAATCACTCTAGTTAGGGAAAGGGTTGATTATGTGGACATGATCTAAGCCTTAGGTAGTCTTAAGGATTACTTAGGTAATCTTGAAGAGGTAAATCATGGACGTTATGTTCTTGATTTACTTAAGTAGGTCTTTTGATAGCCTTTGGAATATGAATGTCATATTATCTAAGTGTTGATGCTTTGATGTCTTGTAAGTGTTTATGTGACTCATTATGAGTAGTCTTGAGGGTCATTTAGGCATGCCTAGAGAAGTTGTATGGGCGGTCTCTCTTTGTGTTGCTTGAGTGAATCTTAGGTAAGCTTTAAGTGGGATATTACATACTAGAAGATGTATATGTTGGAGATAAGCAACTTCACTGTACAGTGAATGAATTCACTGTAACAGTGAGTTGAGGTTACTGTAGAGTAACTTCAAAAATTACGATATTTGGTTTATTGTTATCTTATGTGTTTCTAAGTTGATAAATGTTGTTCTTGTGATTGTAATATGATCTTCAAAATGAAAAGATGCATATTTCCAATAAATGTCCGTTTTCATGATTTTTATGCATTATGCCATAGTACATGTGGTTGTACTAATCCATAGTTTTATCTATCTCTATAGTTGTTTGTAGGTGAGCAGCATTTGGTAAGTGAAGCTTGGATCATAGCATCGTTTAAGAGAAGTAGAAGTATGTCCTCATTTGATTCGAGGGCATAGATGTCTTCTATATTTACATTTGAAGTATTGTAATGGACTAAGTATTTCTATATTTTGAAGTATAGGCCGTGTCCCAAGTATTCTCGAGTCTTAAGTTTTATGAGATTGAGACTTAGTATTTCGTATGACTTTATAAGAAAGAGTTTTTAAAGACTATGATATGTTTTGTGAAAAGTTTTAATTCCGCACTACTTTTCATTATGTATATGCGATGAATGATATGTAAGGAATTGTACAAGACCTTCGAGAGGTCAAGTACGGTGGTTGCAATCCGATGTTGCCCCTAACTTCTAGGGTGTGTTTTCCGGATGTGACACCTTAATTAGCAAAAATATGAAGATAACGGGACTTCATGTCGGACTCGGCCTCCTATGTTGCCCCTTCAACTGGGTTGTTTCTCCATAACACCTTTATGGATGCCACCTCATTGTTCTTCAACTTCTTAACTTGCCTATCAAGGATCTCCACAAGAACCTATTCATTAGGAAGGTACTTATCCACACCAAGCCTTTCAATGGGAAGTATGGACACGGGATCACCAATGCACTTCTTAAGCATTGAGACATGGAATTCCGAATGAACCGAAGATAGTTCACTAGGTAATTTCAACTCATATGCAACCTTTTCGACCCTTTGTAAAACCTCATAGGGACCCACATACCGGGGAATTAACTTCCCTTTTTCTCCAAACCTCATCACACCTTTCCTAGGTGAAATCTTCAAATACACCTTATCACCTACGCCAAATTCTAGATCTCTTCTCCTATTGTCTGCGTAGGACTTTTGATGACTATAGTCTGTTTTCAAACTATCTCTTATCACAAGAACTTTCTCCAAAGCTTCATAGACTATTTCGGGACAAAAGAGTGAAGAATCTCCAACCTCAAACAACCTAACTGGAGATCTACATCTCCTACCATATAGTGCTTCAAATGGAGTCGTTGACATACTCTAATGATAGCTATTATAATATGAGAACACAATCAAAGGAAAGTGATCGTCCCAATTCACCTTGAAGTCTATTACACAAGCTCTTAATATATCCTCAAGGGTTTTAATAGTGCGCTCTGCTTGACCATCCGTTTGGGGATGAAAAGCGGTGCTAAGCTTTACTTGTGTACCCAACCCTTTTTGGAAAGACCTCCAAACACGAGAAATAAATTGAGCGCCTCTAATCGATATGATGGACAAAAGAATACCATGAAGACTCACAATCTCGTTAATGTAGATCCTTGCATAATCTTCCGCCGTATAAGTAGAATTAACTGGGATAAAGTGAACGAACTTTGTCAATCTTTCCACTATCACCCAGATTGAGTCATTTGCCTCCTAGTCTGAGGCAACCCAACTACAAAGTCCATGTTAATTTCTTTCCACTTCCAAATAGGAACACCCATTTCTTGGATTAGTCCACTAGGCTTTTAATGCTCGTCTTTCACTTGATGGCAATTTGGACACTTTGATACAAACTGCGCTATTTCTCTTTTTAGACCATCCCACCAATACACCTATCTAAGATAACGATACATTTTGGTGAAACCCGAATAGATAGAGTATCAGGAACCATGAGCTTCCTCTAACACCCTATTCCTCAAATCATCAACATCCGGTACACATAATCTGTTTTGGTACCTTAGCACATCATCTCCCCCTTGGGAGAATGACTCATTCAACTTGCTAAGTACTGATTTCTTCAACTCTATCAATAGTGGATCAAGATGGTTTTTGGACTTCACCTCAACTACTAAGGATGACTCGGAGTTATTGTACACCACAAAACAACCATTTGGGGAAAATTCCAACCGAACACCCAATCTAGCCAACCTATGAACATCCTTCACAAGTTCTTTCTTCCCTTCTTCTATATGAGACAAACTACCCATGATTATTCGACTCAAAGCATCCGCAACCATATTGGCCTTGCTGGGGTGGTAGAGAACACTCATGTCATAATCTTTCAACAATTCCAACCATCTTCTTTGTAGGAGATTCAACTCCTTTGGAGTAACTACATATTGAAGACTCTTATGGTCGGTATACACATCCACTTGAACACCATACAAGTTATGCCTCCATATTTTCAAAGAAAATAGTACGGCCGCTAACTCAAGATCATGAGTTGGATAATTCTTCTCATCCACCTTAAGTTGTCTAGAGGCATAAGCTAACCTTCCCATGTTGCATAAGAACACACCCCAAACCCACTCGGGATGCATCACAATATACCACAAAACCCTTGGTACCCTACGGTAAAGTCAATACCGGAGTGGAGATAAGTCTATTTTTCAAAATATTGAAGCTTCTTTCACATGCCTCCGACCACTCAATTTTCACACTCTTTTGGGTGAAGGTAGTAAAAGGATAAGCAATGGATGCAAAACCATCCGCAAACCTCCTATAGTACCCAGCTAAACCCAAGAATCTCCTTCTGTTTGTTGGAGTCAATGGTCTAGGCCAATTCTTAACCGCCTCGGTTTTCTTTGCATCAACCTCTATACCCTCACTTGAGATAATATGACCAAGAAATGCCACCGATCTCAACCAAAATTCACACTTGTTATACTTGGAAAATAGTTGGTGTTCCTTAAAAACTTGTAACACCACTCTCAAATGACCCTTGTGTTCACCCTCATTCTTAGAATATACTAAGCTATCGTCAATGAAGACAATGACAAATAAATTTAGGTAATTTTGAAACACCTTATTCATTAGGTCCATATAAGCTGCCGGGGCATTAGTTAGACCAAAGGTCATTACTAGGAACACATAGTGACCATACCTAGTTCAAAATACTATTTTAGGTACATCCTCACCTCTTAGCCTAAGTTAGTGAAACCCCGAACTCAAGTCAATCATAGAAAAGTAGATTGCCCCTTGGATTTGATCAAACAATTTGTCATTTCTCCTCCTTTCATCATTTTCTTTTGTGTTCATAAGGAATCCCTTTATTCACTTTGAATGGATTGTTCTGAAATACCCCATTTTCTTTTTGTATTTTCGTCACTTTATTCCACAAACTTCTCTTTTTTGTTCTTTTCTTATTTTTTTCTATTTTTCTCTTTTTTTTTGTATGAAATGGTTCAATTTTTTTCAATACCATAGGTTATGGGGAATTTTCTGGCACTCTTTGACTTGCCTTCTCTTTTCAACACAACCTTACCTTAGGCTTTTGGCCTAAGTTGGCTATTCAATTAACCACAAATCAAGATGTTTATGGGTAGAGGATTAGGAGAGTCATGTTTTCATCATGTTTCATCCAAGGAAAGGTAAGGCTCAAGGGGTGTTAAAAAGAGGTTCGCACACTCACAAAGTAGGACACAAAAGAGGTATATATCAATGGTGTTTAAGATCATATCATGAGTTCACATCACCTAAGCAACTGGATTAACAAGACAAATTTTAGGTGTCATCATGCATGGTTCAAATTAAGCCCATCACACAAGGCATCGACACCAATGTCAAACAAGTCTCCACACTTTTACATGTATGCAATTGAGAGAAGCTAAATTTGATAATTGTCTAATCACAACGAGATGCAAAAGTTCATATATTGTCTATGCAAATTTATTTTGCCTCTTTTTATCCGCACATTAATGTTTTTTCAATTTCAAGTACTATCTAATTCATCGGTATTGATCAAATAGAGACTCAAATAATTTACCTAAAAATATCCACATTCAAAGTACATTCAAGAGGTGGGGTAAAGAAGAAATTGTTTTCAAACGGGGTTTAATTATTTTAAATTTAAGACAAAAGGATACAATATTTATCTTAAACATCCACAAGGAAAAGTATAAAACACAATTTTGAATAGAACAACCGAAATAAACAAAACACGAGTTAGAAATAACAATTAAAAGGTGAGCCTCACCCCACCACAA
Organism: Solanum sitiens; assembly: GCA_016801875.1. Taxonomy (NCBI): domain Eukaryota; kingdom Viridiplantae; phylum Streptophyta; class Magnoliopsida; order Solanales; family Solanaceae; genus Solanum; species Solanum sitiens. The sequence goes on from JABWTJ010000071.1 coordinate 2,908,838, forward strand.
ATAAAAAATATTTGTTCTTAAATGCAAATGACAAATAAAAATAAGAAAATAGAGGGAGCTAATAAAAAGATCACAGTTATGCAGTCTCGCAATCTTTTGAGGCCTTAATGATGATACCAGAACCTGGACTTAGGCCTTAGTGCTCGGAGTTTTGTCAGACATGTCAACACTATTGGGTAGACAAAAGGTATACCTGTCATGGATGCCTGTATCGCAACATCTATAATGATATCCTCGGTCACTGCAATATCTCAAAGGTCTCCCTCAGTCTCCCTAAGGTCAGGCAGATCTCTGTAGATGCTTTCCTTCTGCATCTCTATCTGCTCCTCCTTGCTTTAAGCATCTTACCCATCAATTCCAGCCTCCTCCCTCTTTGTGTTTCTGGTGGTATTCGAACATTTTTAAGTCTTAGGGGCAACTAGATAATTTGCCGCATAATCAATGAAGTGAAGTTGCTAGACTTCAAATAGTTTACATCCTTCCTCAGGTCATCTACCTTGGCTTACAAAGCCAAAATCTCAGAGCTCTCCCACTGCCTACTCTCATAGCATGTGACTCTAATGGTCAAATCATCAATCGAAACCCAAAGAGGAGTAAATGCAGCTAATATAGCAGCCTTAATCATGCATGGAATGGACCTCTCCAATTGAGCCGCCCTCACATAAGTTGAATAGGCTAGATTTCCCATTTTTAGGATCATCGCATGAGTAATATTTTCTGGCAGGGATGAGGTGGAGGCGCACGATATCTTTGAAGAGGTAGAGGTGGCAAAAGTACCTGACGACCCATGGGTAAGGGTGGAAGATGATGCCTCTGCAGGTAATGAGTCAACATCAACCTCCTGAGAAATAATTGGTGAAGCTTCTCTCCTCCTATCATCTTCCTCTCATATCTATTGATTCTTATCATGAAAAACGATACTACTTTGTTTCAAGTGTCTAATGTAACAACCCTAAAAATGAATAGGATCAAAACTTAGGTTTTTTCAAGAATACTTGCGATTAGACCAAGGTCCACACGTATTGATACGCGTAGAACCAGACCTCAGAACCCTTACTACGACTAAGCCAACTAACTTGGGGACTTAATTGAGCTTGGAAAGGTTGGAACTAACCATGTGAGGCTCGCGAAAACGAAGATTTAATCGAAAGAGTATTTACCGGACTCAAAAGAAGAAATCTTAAGTTTTGAGAGTCCAAGGGTAAAATGGTCTTTTCCAAGCCAAGGGTAATATTGTAATTACCCTGAGGAATTAATTAATTAATTAATTAATTAATTAATTTAAGGTATTTCGGGTGGGGCAACCCGAATTGACCCATTTTCGCAAATAGGGTCACTCGGGTTCGAGCCCCAGTAGAAGCAAGATTTGACTTGCTTTTATTTTAATTTATTAGCTTAATTTTTAATAAATAATTAATATTAACTGATTTAGAAAAAAAGAAATCAGAGTTTTATTAATTTTAATTAATTATTTAAGTTGACTAAGTCCTACCAACTAGTCCTACTTCTACTAGACCACTATCTCCCATCCCCCACTCTCTTTTCACGTTAATCTCTCTCTCTTTCACTCTCTTTTTCTGGCTGCAAAACGTGATAAAACAATCAGAAAAGAAGAACCAAGTAAATGCAAAAGTTCATCAAGAACTTGAAAGCTAGAAACACAAAAGAGAAAGCAATTCGGTAACGTTAAGCAAAACGTACTACACTAGTCGAGTAAGGTGTGACTTTGGGTGTGTGGACTGATTTGTGGAGAAGTTATTGGGCAGCATTTTGGACATTTAACAAGAAAACAAAGGTATGGGTCTTCTTACTCTTGGTCCCTCTCCCAAGAGACCTCTAGGACTCAGAGTATTCGGCTCAAAACTAAGGTTATTTTCCCCGTTGCATGTCCCTGTCATTAGCTCCCAACGAATTTGTAGGTTGGTATGAATGCTGGTAGACTTAGGATTATGTGATGTTTGTGATGAATGTTAATGTGTTAGATGTACATTAATTTATGAAAAGACAAACCATGTGTGTGTTCGAAATTAAGAAAAATGTATGTCATGTCTTGAGGCTTGGCCTAGAGGCTTGAATTTGTTAATGTTATGATTGTTGTTTTATGTACACCAATTGAAGTAAATTGTGATATTCATGTGACATGAAGTGTGGCTGAATTGAGGAGTAAACATCTTGGTTAAGAATTCGTGAAAAAAAATGTATTAAAGAACGTACCAAATGAACTATGTATTGCTCTATAAATTCACGAACAAATAGAGATAAAAATGAGTAAAGAAGTTACCTTAAATTTCCAGCATTATGTTTACATATTTCTGCCAAATTAAGTTGTTTAGAATGTTAAGAAAAATAAAGAAAAATAGGTGAGGTCATTGAGGGTCAAACCCGAGACCTCACCCCTTCAAAATCCAAAAAAAAAAAATTAAAGAAGAAAAAAATTATATGGTGAGGGGGATTCGAACCGTGTCATGGCTGGGAAAATAACTGTGAAAAAAAGTAAGAAATGAGAGGGGTGGGATTCGAACCCACACCCTCTCGGTTAGAACCCAAAGAAAAGGAAAAATAAAAATATGAGAGGCGTGGGAATCGAACCCACGACCTCTATGCGGATGGGGGGAGATAAAAATAAAAATGAAATGAGGCTGTGGGGATTCGACCCCACAACCTCACAGTCAACTCTAAAAAGGGAGAATAAAATAAAGAGGTTGTGGGGGTTCGAACCCACAACCTCCAGGCCTTAAGCGAATGGAAAGGAAAGGAAATAAAGGAGAATTTAGTGTGGCTGAGGGGACTCGACCTTGGGTCCCAATGTCTCACATGAACCGAAACAAATAAAAGAAAAACAAAAATAGGGTTGTGGGGGCTTAAACCCACAACCCATCGGCCAATGCAAGAAAAAATTTTAAATAGAAAAGTAACCCTTCAATGTAAATATTGTGATTTGACTTAGAGTTAAAATGTTATGAATATTAGAAAGAAATCAATTAATAATGTAAATGACATTCAATTGATTAAAGACTTGGGTTTCCTTGCCCAAACTTCCGTATTGATACATAAGTCATACGTGAACAAACGTCCAAGAATAATGCCACCCACTTAGATCAAATTCAAGATCTTTGCATAAATACAAGATACATATGTCTTGTACTACATAATCTTTGGAATGTAAGAATCACTTAACGAACTATGAATGAAGCCTCATGGCTTGTGCGTATAGACTCATAAGCCTAACATACGTTCAAAAGTAAGTGAACCTAAGATGTATAAAATGAAATGATGAACCCTAGAGGGGTTAAGTAAGGGTGTGAGACACACCAAATGGCCAAGTACATTGGCATATGACGAAATGAACACTCACGTAATAAGAGGTGAATAACTAAGAAAAACAAAGATGCAAATGATGATGAATGTGGTGACAACATGATATGAGGCTAATGTAAATGAGGAGAGTAATCTCAAATGAGCCTAAGTAAATGTTACCAACATGTATTCACCTATGAGAGTGTAAGATAATGAAGAGACCAGTCTCTATGAACACTCTAATGAGAGTATTGAGCTTAACACACTAAATACTAATGATGAGATGAGAAATCATCTAATGAGCTATGATGTCCTCATACTAGAAGCCAGCTTCCATGACGTATGAGATGAATGAAATGGAACTTTATGCTGAGCACCGATAGACTAGCTATGAGCGGTGATGCCTTCTTTCGGGAAGGGCGGAGGTTCACGTAACTCTCATGTGATGAGACTGTCCGGCTTGCCGGGTATGGGTTTCCTTATATCTCCTAGTTTTCGAACCTATACTGCCAATATAGGGATCTGGCGGGGTTAAATTCCCATGTACGCTAGCATGTTATTGGATAACTTTGGCCGGTGATTCCACCTCATTTTGGTGTGGGGGAGACACTGGATTTCATGATGCTCACATGATCTATGTCGGTTAAAGTTAAAGTTCCCAATGAATATATGAGGCCAGCCTCAAATGATGCACATAATGAAATGAATGAATACCAAAGGTATTAGGATAGGATAATGAAAAGGTGAGTTAGATTCAAGTAATGACATTAGGTCATTCTTGGTCATTGCACAATGAACCTAATGAAAGTCTTAAACTACATCCTAGGTATAACCGGTGGTTACACTGGACTATGAATGAATTGAAATAAAGTACGTATGAATGAATGAAGCAGACTCTGTGTTTGATAACGAAGACTCCCTAGTTGAGGTCCCATATTTTGAGCCCTCATTTCTGGGATGTCTTAATGTCAAGTCCATGATTCCAAAGTCTCATGGCATATGAATGAATGATATGAACGAAGTTATGTGCTACATGCAAAATGTACTGTATGCTATATGATGTGTGCTATGTGTAAATGTTATGTGTGGTGTGCAAATGTGAAAAGTATGATGATGTATGTTATTCTCATGGCATAAATTTCCTATTCCAATCTGGAAAGCTCACTGACTTTCCTAATCCAAATTTGGAAAGATCATTTACTTTCCTAATCCAAATTAGGAAACTTTCCAAATCTCAATTTGGCAAGTCCACTAACTTGACTTCCAAAAATCATGTTGTTAGGAAAGAGCTATTCTTTCTCATGCATGTCCTTGGTGTGTGCTTGCATATACCCATACTTAGTACAAGTGTGTACTAACCCTATACAAACTCTACTATTTTTAGGTGCAGGCACAGGTGGACGATAGAGCTACAGGATCATCGCTGCAGTTATCTGGACGTCCAGCATTCATCCGGTTTTGGGAGGTCCTCATGCTTTCGAGGATGGTATTGTTTTATGTTCTAGCTTAGTTTAGGAGTTGAGCTAGTGGAGCATGTTCAACTAGCGTTTCTTTCTTATTTTATTCAAACTATGTATTGGTGCCATTTTGGCAATTATACAATTATGTTTATTGGACTATGCCTTTCATTTGATTATCTCTTAATGATTAGATGGTTGATGTTGAACAAATTACGAACGTATTAGAAATGTTTAGTAAGCAATGTTTAGAAACAAAAAGTTTCAAATTTTCCGCTAAAAATTAACCTATGTAAAGTAAGAATGACGTAAGTAGGCTTGTCTGCGACCTCTGAGAGGTCAACGACGCCGGTCTCGTCTGCGGTCTAGATTCCAGTAGTGACAAAGTTGGTATCAGAGCACTAGGTTAAATTACGAAAATAATAAGTTCACATCAACCACATTGAGTAGTTTCTAAGTCATGGTAGTGAAGTGCACCACTATCCTGAAATAGAGACTGCATGATGCGTAGGAAAATTTCCCTTCTTTTGATCTTATCGTACTTTTCTGAATGTCTAAATTCTTGGTATTACGAGCGTGTCTAACATCACTCCTTTTTGTTTTTCCAGAGAATGAACACTAGGAGAGGATTTGGTCAGAGGAGAGGAGGAGCAGCTGCTAGGGGTAATCAGGATCTACCCCAGGCTCCAGCTGAAGGAGTGGCCATACCAGTTAACCCAGCTGGGTTGACTAATGCTGAGGTGAGGGCATCCTTGGCCCAAATGGCACAGGCCATTATTATGCAGGCCCAGGCTATGACTGCCCAGGTCAACAGACAGGATGTTCAGAGGGAGAACCCATCGGTCCATACCATGGCTGACAGACTGAGGGATTTCACGAGGATGAATCCTCCTATTTTCACAGGGGTTAAGACATCGAAGGATCCTCAAGAGTTTGTAGATGAGGTGCATAAGATCCTGGTGGCTATGTGGGCCACTGATATTGAGAAGGCTGAGCTAGCTTCCTATTAGCTCAAGGATGTTGCACAGACAAGGTGCAAGATGTGGCAGGATAGCCGTGTCTTAGTTGTTGTACTAATCACATGGGAGCTGTTCAAGACAGCATTTCTGGAGAGATTCTTTCCCAGGGAGATGAGGGAGGCCAAGGTTGAGGAATTCATCAACCTCAAACAAGGCTCCATGACAGTCAGGGAGTATTCCCTGAAGTTTGTTAAGTTGTCAAGGTATGCTACTTCCCTGGTTTCTAACAGCAGGGATGAGATGAGAAGGTTCCTCACAGGAATCAATGGAGACCTGGAGGAGGAGTGTCGATCTGCTATGCTCCATGATAATATGGATCTTTCCAGGTTGATGGTACCTGTCTAGCAGGTAGAGGACAGCCGCAGAAAAAGAGATGTTCATGATGCTAGGAGGACCAGGCCTCAAGATCAGGCAGGACCCAGTCATGGAGTCCACAGGAATAATGTTGGCGTCTGTGAGCAGCCAAGGTTCAAAAAGGGGCAACAGAGTTCTGGGAATTCTAATCCTCAGAGGAGTGCTACACCTAAAGGAGGCAGACCTGAGCCCAAGAAGGGAAATGGAGGTGATATGCAGCGTACTAAGAAGAATTGTGCTAAGTGTGGCCGAGCTCACAGTGGAGAGTGCAGACAGGGCACTAATGCCTGCTTCGGTTGTGGTAAGAGTGGACACATGGTCAGAGACTATCCACAGAACAGAGGTCAGGCTGGAGGTAATACTCAGCCTAGGCCTAATCCACAGGGTGCAGCAGCAGCCGAGCCTCCTAAGAGGAACAGGTTCTATGCCCTGAAGGGTAGAGAAGAGCAGGAGAAGTCCACTGATGTGGTCACAGGTATGCTGCAAGTTTTCTCAACTTCTGTTTATGCTTTACTTGATCCAGGGTCTACACTTTCCTTTGTAAGTCCTCTGCTTACTCTTACTTTTGAGGTATTTCCTGAAGTTCTACATGATCCTATAGTGGTTAGTACACCTTTAGGAGAGAATGTAAGAACTGATAGAGTATACAAAGATTGCCCAATAGTTGTGAGTGGTAAAACTATGTGTGCAAACCTGGTTGAGTTACCCATGCATGATTTTGATGTTATTCTTGGCATGGATTGGCTTCACAGTTGTTATGCTTGCTTGGACTGTCGTAGTAGAGTAGTGAGATTTCGCTTTCCTAATAAAGAAGAGTTAGTCTGGGAGGGGTACAATTCGAGTCGTCCTAACCCCTTAATTTCTAACCTTAAGGCCAATAAAATGATGTCCAAGGGGTTATTGTGTCATCTTATGAGTGTTAATGATTTAGATCATGACATTCCTCCAATAGACTCAGTACCTGTAGTGAATGAGTTCTTAGATGTGTTACCTGATGATTTACCTGGAGTCCCTCCCCTTCGAGAGATTGACTTTGGTATCGATTTAGAACCCGATACTAAACCAATCTCAATTCCTCCTTATAGAATGGCTCCAGCGGAACTCAAAGAGTTGAAGCTGCAGTTAAAAGATCTCACTGACAAGGGTTTCATTCAACCGAGCATATCCCCTTGACGCGCTCCAGTGTTGTTTGTAAAGAAGAAGGATGGAACCCTTAGAATGTTTATCGATTATCGGCAGCTCAACAAAGTCACTATAAAGAATAAATATCCACTCCCCAGAATAGATGATCTGTTTGATCAACTCCAAGGGTCTAGTTTCTTCTCTAAGATTGATCTTCGTTCAGGGTATCACCAGCTTAGGGTTAGGGATGGAGATATCCCAAAGACAGCCTTTCGTACCCGCTATGGTCACTATGAGTTTTTATTCATGTCATTTGGTCTCACGAATGCACCTGCTTCATTTATGGACCTCATGAACAGGGTCTTCCATGAATACCTTGACTCTTTCGTCATAGTATTCATTGATGACATTCTCATCTACTCTAAGACCAAGGAAGAGCATGAAGAGCATTTGAGACTAACCTTGCAGGTACTCAGACAGCATCAGTTGTATGCCAAATTCAGCAAATGTGAATTCTCGCTAAGATCAGTGACCTTCCTGGGTCATGTTGTGTCCGATCAGGGCGTGGAGGTGGATCCCAGGAAGATTTAGGCTGTGAAGAACTGGCCAAAACCTCTTACTCCTACTGACATCCGTAGCTTTTTGGGATTGGCTGGTTACTATCGCAGGTTTGTGGAGGGCTTTTCTTCTATTGCTGCCCCATTGACAGCTTTAACTAAGAAGAAAGCCAAGTTCGTATGGACGGAGACTTGTGAGAAGAGTTTCTAGGAGCTCAAGGACAGACTCACTTCAGCTCCGGTGCTTACTTTGCCTAAGTGTGGTGAGAACTACACTGTTTATTGTGATGCATCTAGGGTTGGTTTGGGTTGTGTTCTTATGCAGGTTTGTAAGGTGATAGCCTATGCGTCTAGACAACTCAAGGTTCATGAGAAGAATTATCCCACTCATGACCTAGAGCTGGCAGCTGTGGTATTTGCACTGAAGCTGTGGAGGCATTATCTGTATGGAGTGCATGTAGATGTGTTCATAGACCATAAAAGTCTCCAGTACGTGTTCACGCAGAGGGAGTTGAATCTACGTCAGCGGAGATGGTTGGAGCTGTTGAAGGATTATGACATGAATGTGCACTATCATCCAGGTAAGGCTAATGTTATAGCTGATGCTTTGAGCAGGATGAGCATGGGAAGTACAGCTCACGTTGAGGATGAGAAGAGGGAGCTGGTAAAAGATGTACACAGACTGGCCATACTGGGTGTGCGTTTTGTTGACTCCACTAGTGGGGATATTTCAGTTCATCCTAGATCTGAATCATCCTTGGTAGTTGAAGTCAATCAGGGTCAGCATTTAGATCCCGTGTTGATGGAGCTGAAGGACTCAGTGCTGATGAAGATGAATGAGTCTTTCGCTTTGGGAGGTGATAGCATACTTAGGTATCAGGACAGGCTGTGTGTGCCAGAAGTGGATGATTTGCGGACCAGGATTGTTGCAGAGGCCCATGGTTCCAGATATTCTATACATCCAGGTTCCACCAAGATATATCATGATCTCAAGCAGATTTATTAGTGGGATGGCATGAAGAAGGACATTGCAGAATATGTGGCCAAGTGTCCTAATTGTCAGCAGGTTAAGGCAGAGCATCTTAAGCCTGGTGGTCTGACTCAGATTATTGAGGTTCCGACATGGAAATGGGAGGCCATTAATATGGACTTCGTGGTGGGGCTTCCGAGGACTAGGAGGCAGCATGACTCTATATGGGTTATTGTGGACAGATTGACTAAGTCTGCCCACTTTATCCCTGTGAAGTCTACTTACAGAGCCAAGGATTATGCGAGACTCTATGTTGATGAGATTGTGAGATGGCATGGGATTCCCTTGTCTATTATTTCAGACAGAGGAGCTCAGTTTACTTCTCATTTCTGGAGATCTTTCCAAAAGAGCTTGGGCACGCAGGTGAAGCTTAGCACTGCCTTTCACCCTCAGACAGATGGGCAGGCAGAGCGCACCATACAGACATTGGAGGATATGTTGAGGGCGTGTGTGATTGACTTTAGAGGTAACTGGGATGACCATCTGCCTTTGATAGAGTTCTCGTATAATAATAGCTATCACTCCAGCATTGAGATGGCACCGTTTGAGGCACTGTATGGTAGGAGGTGTAGATCTCCAGTTGGGTGGTTCGAGGTTTGAGAGTCATCCATTTTGGGGCCGGAGATCATTCATGAGGCCTTAGAGAAGGTCAGAATGATTAGGGACAGGTTGACTACTGCGTACAGTCGGCAGAAGTCATATGCTGATAACAGAAAGCGGCCCTTAGAGTTTGATGTTGGTGACCAGGTTTACTTAAAAATATCACCTATGAAAGGGGTGATGAGATTTGGTAGGAAAGGGAAGATGAGTTCGAGATATGTTGGGCCATATGAGATCCTACAGCGTATGGGTGAGGTGGCCTATGAGTTGGCATTGCCCGCAGAGTTAGCTTCTGTCCATCTAGTCTTTCATGTATCTATGTTGAAGAAGTGCCTAGGTGATCCAGCATCAATCTTACCTGTTGAAGGTTTGGGGGTTGATGAAGACTTGTCTTATGAGGAGGTACCGGTTGAGATCTTAGACAGACAGGTCAAGCGGCTGAGGAACAAGGAGATTGCCACAGTGAAAGTATTATGGAAAAATCATCTTGTTGAGGGTGCTACGTGGGAAGCTGAGGCCCACATGAGGGACCGCTACCCTCACCTGTTCAGCTCTTGAGGTTAGACTTTATACTCTTAAACCTATGTTTCCTTACCTCCCCGTATTTTGTTGCTATTGATTGACTGTGTATAGTACTTTTATTATGATCTGACTGGCATTACAACATGAAGTAGTAGTGTCATTCGGGGATGAATGCTCCTAAGGGGGGGATAATGTAACAACCCTAAAAATGAATAGAATCAAAACTTAGGTTTTTTCAAGAATGCTTGCTATTAGACCAAGGTCCACACGTATTGATACACATAGAACCAGACCTCAGAACCCTTACTACGACCAAGCCAACTAACTTGGGGAGTTAATTGAGCTTGGAAAGGTTGGAACTAACCATGTGAGGCTTGCGAAAACGAATATTTAATCGAAAGAGTGTTTACCGGACTCAAAAGAAGAAATCTTAAGTTTTGAGAGTCCAAGGGTAAAATGGTCTTTTACAAGACAAGGGTAATATTGTAATTACCCTGAGGAATTAATTAATTAAATAATTAATTAATTTATTTAAGGTATTTCGGGTGGGGCAACCCGAATTGACCCATTTTCGCAAATAGGGTCACTCGGGTTCGAGCCCCACTAGAAGCAAGATTTGACTTGCTTTTATTTTAATTTGTTAGCTTAATTTTTAATAAATAATTAATATTAACTGATTTAGAAAAAAAGAAATCAGAGTTTTATTAATTTTAATTAATTATTTAAGTTGACTAAGTCCTACCAACTAGTCCTACTTCTACTAGACCACTATCTCCCATTCCCCACTCTCTTTTCACGTTAATATCTCTCTCTTTCACTCTCTTTTTCTGGCTGCAAAACGTGATAAAACAATCAGAAAAGAAGAACCAAGTAAATGCAAAAGTTCATCAAGAACTTGAAAGCTAGAAACACAAAAGAGAAAGCAATTCGGTAACGTTAAGCAAAACGTACTACACTAGTCGAGTAAGGTGTGATTTTGGGTGTGTGGACTGATTTGTGGAGAAGTTCTCGGGCATCATTCTGGACATTTAACAAGAAAACAAAGGTATGAGTCTTCATACTCTTGGTCCCTTTCCCAAGAGACCCCTAGGACTCAGAGTATTCGGCTCAAAACTAAGGTTGTTTTCCCCGTTGCATGTCCTTGTCATTAGCTCCCAACGAATTTGTAGGTTGGTATGAATGCTGGTAGACTTAGGATTATGTGATGTTTGTGATGAATGTTAATGTGTTAGATGTACATTAATTTATGAAAAGACAAACCATGTGTGTGTTCGAAATTAAGAAAAATGTATGTCATGTCTTGAGTCTCGGCCTAGAGGCTTGAATTTGTTAATGTTATGATTGTTGTTTTATGTATACCAATTGAAGTAATTTGTGATATTCATGTGACATGAAGTGTGGCTGAATTGATGAGTAAACATCTTGGTTAAGAATTCGTGAAAAAAATGTATTAAAAAACGTACCAAATGAACTATGTATTGCTCTATAAATTCACGAACAAATAGAGATAAAAATGAGTAAAGAAGTCACCTTAAATTTCCAGCATTATGTTTACATATCTCTGCCAAATTAAGTTGTTTAGAATGTTAAGAAAAATAAAGAAAAATAGGTGAGGTCATTGAGGGTCGAACCCGAGACCTCACCCCTTTAAAATCCCCAAAAAAAAATTAAAGAAGAAAAAAATTATATGGTGAGAGGGATTCGAACCGTGTCATGGCTGGGAAAATAAGTGTGAAAAAAAGTAAGAAATGAGAGGGTGGGATTCGAACCCACACCCTCTCGGTTAGAACACAAAGAAAAGGAAAAATAAAAATATGAGAGGTGTGGGAATCGAACCCACGACCTCTATGCGGATGGGGGGAGATAAAAATAAAAATGAAATGAGGCTGTGGGGATTCGACCCCACAACCTCACAGTCAACTCAAACAGTCAACTCTAAAAAGGGAGAATAAAATAAAGAGGTTGTGGGGGTTCGAACCCACAACCTCTCGGCCTTAAGCGAATGGAAGAGAAAGGAAATAAAGGAGAATTTAGTGTGGCTGAGGGGACTTGACCTTGGGTCCCAATGTCTCACATGAACTGAAACAAATAAAAGAAAAATGAAAATGGGGTTGTGGGGGCTTGAACCCACAACCCATCGGCCAATGCAAGAAAATATTTTAAATAGAAAAGTAAACCTTCAATGTAAATATTGTGATTTGACTTAGAGTTAAAATGTTATGAATATTAGAATGAAATCAATTAATAATGTAAATGACATTTAATTGATTAAAGACTTGGGTTTCCTTGCCCAAACTTCCGTATTGATACATAAGTCATACGTGAACAAACGTCGAAGAATAATGCCACCCACTTACATCAAATTCAAGATCTTGGCATAAATACAAGATACATACGTCTTGTACTAAATAATCTTAGGAATGTAAGAATCACTTAACGAACTATGAATGAAGCCTCTTGGCTTGTGTGTATAGACTCATAAGCCTAACATACGTTCAAAAGTAAGTGAACCTAAGATGTATAAAATGAAATGATGAACCCTAGAGGGGTTAAGTAAGGGTGTGAGACACACCAAATGACCAAGTACATTGGCATATGACAAAATGAACACTCACGTAATAAGAGGTGAATAACTGAGAGAAACAAAGATGCAAATGATGATGAATGTGGTGACAACATGATATGAGGCTAATGTAAATGAGGAGAGTAATCTCAAATGAGCCTAAGTAAATGTTACCAACATGTATTCACCTATGAGAGTGTAAGATAATGAAGAGACCAGTCTCTATGAACACTCTAATTGAGAGTATTGAGCTTAACACACTTAATACTAATGATGAGATGAGAAATCATCTAATGAGCTATGATGTCCTCATACTAGAATTCAGCTTCCATGACGTATGAGATGAATGAAATGGAACTTTATACTGAGCACCGATAGACTAGCTATGAGCGGTGATGCCTTCTTTCGGGAAGGGCGGAGGTTCACTAACTCTCATGAGATAAGACTGTCCGGCTTGCCAGGTTTGGGTTTCCTTATATCTCCTAGTCTTCGAACCTATACTCCCAATATAGGGATCTGGCAGGGTTAAATTCCCATGTACGCTAGCATGTTATTGGATAACTTTGGCCGGTGATTCCACCTCTTTTCGGTGTGGGAGAGACACTAGATTTCATGATGCTCACATGATCTATGTCGGTTAAAGTTAAAGTTCCCAATGAATGAGTGAGGCCAGCCTCAAATAATGCACATAATGAAATGAATGAATACCAAAGGTGTTAGGATAGGATAATCAAAAGGTTAGTTAGATTCAAGTAATGACATTAGGTCATTCTTGGTCATTGCACAATGAACCTAATGAAAGTCTTAAACTACATCCTAGGTATAACCGGTGGTTACACTGGACTATGAATGAATTGAAATGAAGTACGTATGAATGAATGAAGCAGACTCTGTGTTTGCTAACGAAGACTCCCTAGTTGAGGTCCCATATGTTGAGCCCTCATTCCTGGGATGTCTTAACGTCAAGTCCATGATTCCAAAGCCTCATGGCATATGAATGAATGATATGAACGAAGTTATGTGATACATGCAAAATATATTGTATGCTATATGATGTGTGCTATGTGTAACTGTTATGTGTGGTGTGCAAATTTGAAAAGTATGATGATGTATGTTATTCTCATGGCATAACTTTCCTATTCCAATCTGGAAAGCTCACTGACTTTCCTCATCTAAATTTGGAAAGATCATTTACTTTCCTAATCCAAATGAGGAAACTTTCCAAATCTCAATTTGGCAAGTCCACTAACTTGACTTCCAAAAATCATGTTGTTAGGAAAGAGCTATTCTTTCTCATGCATGTCCTTGGTGTGTGCTTGCATATACCCATACTTAGTACAAGTGTGTACTAACCCTATACAAACTCTACTATTTTTAAGTGCAGGTGCAGGTGCAGGTGAACGATAGAGCTACAGGATCATCACTGCAGTTATCCGGACGTCCAGCATTCATCCGGTTTTGGTAGGTCCTCATGCTTTCGAGGATGCTACTGTTTTATGTTCTAGCTTAGTTTAGGAGTTGAGCTAGTAGAGCATGTTCCACTAGCGTTTCTTTCTTATTTTATTCAGACTATGTATTGGTGCCATTTTGGCAATTATACAATTATGTTTATTGGACTATTCCTTTCATTTGATTATCTCTTAATGATTAGATGGTTGATGTTGAACAAATTACGAACGTATTAGAAATGTTTAGTAAGCAATGTTTAGAAACAAAAAGTTTCAAATTTTCCGCTAAAAATTAACCTATGTAAAGTAAGAATGACGTAAGTAGGCTTGTATGCGACCTCTGAGAGGTCAACGATGCCGATCTCGTTTGGGGTCTAGATTCCAGTCGTGACATCTAAGGTCGTCGATAATAAAGTAACCCAACCAAGGATTAGTGTAGTGTCCCAACGGAGGGTTTTTGAGAATATGTTGTCCATTAGAATTTCATTCTAGTTAGTACTAGCGAAAGAAATTAACGGTTAAAAACATTATTAATTAGAGGGGTGACACAAAAGTTTCAAATATCAATGGGGGGTTTAGTCAAAAGTATAGTAAAAATAACGAACAAAAATAATTAGAATCTAATCAATGAGAGGGGGAATTCTTGAAATATGACTACAATACAGATTAATATACATTATTGGGTTCATGCTTTCGATAGAAAATCTGCCAAAAAATAGTGACTAGGCTAAGCTAATATGGATATAAGTTCTCTCTCGAGCAACTTAACCCCTTTCAAATTGGTTCCTCTCGGACACCCATTTCTGCATGAAGACCATCATACGCCTTACCCCACTCACTCTCTTGAGTTGAGTGTTAGTATATGGGACCAGGGCTCACCCTCTCAAGTTGAACCTCATGTCGACCCACTCCTTAGGGCATCAATCTAACGTTCTTGGTTTCACGACCTCTCTCTCTAGCAAGCTAAGAACATATGGGTTAACATGTATTTGAAACTACAAATCAATAAGATTACACCATAACCACTAGACAAAATCCCTATTAAGTTACATTTGACCTACAAACAAACAAGACCAAACAAAAATATTAACCCATATTTTCTAAATCACACACCAAGAATTGGGGGTTTTAGCCACACATCAAGAAATAGAATCTATACATTCAATCGTGATAAAATCAAATGGGTATGAGAAGTGAAGTCTTAATTTGTGATAAGATGGAGAATTTTGGACATTGACTTCCAATTCGGGGAAGATGAAACTCTTGCTTCTTCAAGACTTCAAAAACTCTTACAAAACTAGAGAGTAAAATATTAAAATTACTTAGAAAATATGATATTGTTTGTAGCTAATTCGGAATCCTAAGAAAAATAGTCCCACCATGCAAAACTAATGTTTTTCTAGTATTTATAGCTTTCATTTTTGTGTTGCAGCGGATCATTAGGTGATTTTAGTGGGATCGTCGATTGACTAAGCAATTCTCCCATTATTGTAGTTCACAACATTCTGGTACTGCATTCAGCATTGTCGTGTTTTGGTTCATTGGGCGATGAGATACTTCTTTGCAGAACTACTCTACGATGCACCGACTGCTCCTCTCTTCCACTGATTTGACCCTATTTTCCAAGGCTCAACACACTCGAACAAAAGGCAGCATCCATGCCTATCAACGAGCCGCTAAGTGGACTTGACGATACTCAAGCTTTAATTCTTCACTTTACTTAGCCTTTTTGCTCCTTTTTGCGACATAGTGTCCATGCTTTCCTTAAATCCTCAAATAACTGAAACTTAAGAGTATTCATTAGATATTGAGATAAAATAAGTGTTTGAGGACACTGTTTCTATTTTAATGCAACCCTAAATGAGTCTAATATGTTGACTCATCAACAACTCTCACTTAAAATTTTGCTTGTCCACAAGTAAAACTAAAGATCAGCATTTCAAAAATGATGTCTAAAATAGTGCTATGCAAGACTCAGTCATGAATGCACCCAAATGGACTTAAACTACTTATACAAGGATCAGTTGTGTACTAAATAATTCAAGTTGTGACACACCATTATCAAAGATTCTCGAGCATCCATTACATTTTTCAAATGCAATTTCAAGCTCAAGCATAATCTTTCAAAGTCCCTCACTTAAAGGATGATTCAATTTTTACACACAAGTGTAATCAATTTTAAGTTCAAGAATCTGATATAACGCCGACTCACAAAAAGAGGAATACAATGCATGCTTTCACCCATAGGTTTGCCCTTATTTTCTAGTCAACATTTATTTCCATTGTCTCAAGATCAAAATGATCTTTCAAAGGCTTGTAATGGGGTTGAATGCAAAGGTATGGTCATTTAGGTTATTGACATATAGTCCTCATGAAATGTGATGCTCATAAAACATCCCATTTTTCTTCCTTCCTCATTTTTGTTAGTGCTCATAAGTCATCCAATAATTAACTTCCATGGGTAGCGTGAAAACCCTAGTACTTTTGGACTATTCCACAACTTTTATTTTACATTTATTTTCTTTTTCTTTTCTTTTTCTTGTTTTTATATATGAAGGGTCTCCATCTTTTCGCAACAACATCAGTTAAGGGAGACTTTCCTTGCACTTCTTTTGACTTTTACTTTTTCTTTTCACAAAACCCCAACTTTGGCTTTTGGCCTAAGTTGTCTTTCAGTCAAATCAATCATTCAAGAGGAAAATGAGAGATGCATCAAGAAAGGTACAGTCTTCACACAATTTCTTCTATAGAAGATTAAGGCTCAAATCTTGTTCAAGAGAGGTTCACATACTCACAAGGGAGGTCACATAATAGGCATATGTCAAATTGGCTCACACTCTATAAAATTGCGTAAGATCATATCAAGAGAGTGAATTACACAATTCACTAGACTAACAGGGCAAATTTTAGGTTTATTCAGGCATTATTCAATGTAAGCTTATCACACAAGGAATTAATACATACGTCAAACAAGACTTAGCACTTACGCTAGTGTGCAATGGTCATTACAAGAAAATCAATTTGACAACTAGCTAATCATAATGAGATGCAGAGAGTTCACATATTGTCTATGTAACATCATTTGCCTCGTTATACCACATATTGATGTTTATTCGATTGAAATCACTTCTCAAGTCATCAATATTGATCAAAACCGAGACTATAATTTGTATGAAAACAACCAGTTTCAGCACAAATGGTGGAAATTATTTATGAAAAATATGAATTGTTTTTGGAAAGGTGTCAAAATCACAAGTTAAAATCAACAAGAATCCATAAGTTTAAACATTCTCACAAATAGTATAAAACACAATTCAAAACAGAAAACCCAAATATATACACAAAACAATATTCAGAGAGCGCACAAAAGGTGATCCTCATCCCACCACAAATAAAAGTATTTACTCTCAAATATATAACAATAATCCAGAGGATTAATTAAAGAAATACAGAGATATAGCTAGAGAATAATCTTGGATAAGCAATTGCTTCGAGTTGGAGTCCTTCAACATATATAGCTTTAAGAAAAAGGTAAGGTGGGGAATTTAGGTGAACTGTCGAGTAATTCAGCAAGCTGAATACAACTTCTTTCAGCAAATGAATGCGCTTATCTTCAACCCACGTTCTCAAAGATTCATCAGCCACCTTTTAGTGTGTTGGCTTGTGGCTTGTCCAGTTCATTCCCATTTGGCGACAACATTTTGACTTTTGAGTAATTTAGCGGATTGATCAACAAATTCTACTTCGCCAATTTTTACAAAACTTCTAAACAAATCTGGATCTTTAAACAACAGTAACTATCGGGGTTGCCGGTCTCCTAGGCGAATCTCCAAAACTTTCCTGAGCTCGCTGATTTTTATATACTCCAGGTTTAGAGGGTACCTTGAGTCAAATGGCGGAATAGAATTGATCATCGTCATCTTTGGTGACTCACAGATTGGGCATGTTGCTCCCCATTATGCACTTTTTAAGCGCCTACCACACTTTAATATATAAAACTAACACACTATTTTCTTACCGATATAAAAATGAAAGATAGCAAGTGGTTTTGGATTGCCTCCCAAACGTCTCTTGAGTTAACTTCGCGACACGATGCAAGTCAACAATTATTCTTCATCCTCGGAAAAAACCATGGTTTAGTTAGGTGAACCCTCGGTAATGGTTGGTGACGACATAATATCAAATCACCAATTTGATTATCTTGGTGATTAATGATTATAGCGTTTGAGGTTGTTGTTCCAAACATTTCTATGTTTTGTTTCATCTTATTTAACATTTGATCTTCGGCCTCAACTATCTGCTGAATGATTGAGAGCACTTCATCGTTATGCTCACACCCATGCTTCTTCTAATTTCTACAGTTTTGAAAAATGAAACGATTGACCTTTTGTTGGCTTGTGCATCAAACTCCTCAACTCGCTTTGATAGAATGTCTGCTTGGGCAACGAGTGAGTCCCGCTCGTGTTATTCTTATTTCCTTCATTGGTTCTAGCCATGTCATCAAGGGTTTAGGCCACCATTTTGTAGGGAAGGAGTAGCCTATCGCTTGGGCAGTGTTGACTAATGATATTTCTATTTTTGGTACTACGACCTCTGAAGAAGCATTCTAGGAAAACTTTTTTGATGATCCCATAAGATGGGCATGGTGCTAATACCGTTTGAAATTTCGACCACATTTCCTGGATGTTTTCATTTCCCACATGTTGAAAGGTTAGGAGGTTGTCTCTCAAGTTTAATAGTTTCAATAGGTGACGATCTGTATGATGCTCCTCATGTTTACCTTCTTGTTCCTACACTTAAATAATTGATACAAAACTAAAATTTAAGTGAGTCAAAATAACACTAATTAAGAACAAAAACTCTATGTAACTATCTTTTTACTTAACACCACTCCCCCGCAGCGGCACTATTTGATGTTTATCGTGACCAACGAAAGAAGAAAAATAGTGACTAGGCTACGCTTTATATGGAAATATGTTCTCTCTCGAGAAACTTACCCCTTTTAAAATGAGTTACTCTCGGACACCCATTTGATGCATGAAGATCACCCTACTCCTTACTGAACTCACTTTCTCGAGCGGAGTGTTAGGATATGGGACTATGACTCACCCTTTCGATTTGAACCTCATGTCGCCAACTCCCTAAGCTATCAATTAGCGCCACTTGTTTTGCGACCTCTTCCTCGAGCAAGACGAAACCACATGGTTGAACTTGTATTTGCAACTACAAATCCATTAGATTAAACCAGAACCACTAGATGGAATCACCAATAGACTACATTTAATCTATCAATAGGCAAGACCTAACAACAATAGTAACCCATATTTGCTAAATCACACCCCAAGAATTGGGGTTTTTAGCCACACATCAAGAAATAGAAATTATACATTCAATGATGATGAAATCAAATGGGAATGAGAAATAATGTCTTCATTTGAGCATAGAATGAAGAAAAAAGGAGACCCACTTCTGATTTGGGGAAGAAAAAATCGTTGCTTCTTCATGTCTTAGAAAGCACTTACAAAACTTGAGAGTAAAATATTAAAAGTACTAAGAAAATGTGATGTTTTTGTAGCTAAGTCAAAATCCTAAGTAAAATTATCCAACCCCAATAAAACTAAAATTCTACTAGTACTTATAACTTTGAGATTTGTGTTGCAACTAATCATTCAATGAATTTAGTGGGAATCGTCGATTGACTTGGCGATTCACCCATTTGTGTAGTTCACCGCCTTCTGGTACAACCTTCAACATGATCGTTCTGTGGTTTATTGGGAGTTGAGATACTGCTTCGTGGAGCTAATCGGCGTTGCGCCGACTTCTCCTCTCTTCCGTCGATTTGACCCTTTCCTTCAAGGCTTAGCACACTGGAACAAAAGGTGGCATCCATTCCTATTGACAGTGCTCAAGCTTTAATTTCTTCACTTTTCTCAAGCTTTTTTCTCGTTTTTCTAACATAGTGTCCATGCTTTCTTTAAATCATCAAATACAAAAAACATAAGAGTTTTCATTACATCTTGAGATAAAATAAGCATTTGAGGACACTATTTCTATTCAAAGACAGCCCTAATTTAGTCCAATATTTGGACTCATCATGTCCTCAGCCTCAATACGACGGATGTCCGTCGAAAAAAACTAGGTAACCTTCATATCTCCCACAACATCCCAAGGTACTTGAGCATGCCGGTGCAACAAAGTGATCAGGATTAGGAATGGTAGAGAAGTCTTCTTCTACTTGGATCTCATACCCATCTCTTGTTAAATTATTAGTCCTAGGTAGATGCACCTCCTAGATATGATAGAACCAAGGCAAGTTGCTTTAGGATGGCGCAAAATAGACACATTGTAGGATGTAATTATGGTGTTCATGATAAAACCAAGCCAGAACTTTGAAGCAATACTAAAGTCCCTCTTCTCAATAAGGCCCCCTACCTCGATCCACCTCCTGATGGTATCAAAATAAGAGGGTCCAACCAATCCTACAACTCATCCAAAGATTGAGCAATGGGCAGTCCTCATAAGGAAGTGAAGAGTGCGCTAGTCAATCAAGTATAGTGTTAATATATTCACTGTTGCACCCAACTCCCCTGCCTCAGACTATGAACGAATTCACTGGACTAAACTAGCTCGCCTTCTTCTTGCTCTTTGGCAGCAACTCCCCATAAACAGTATAGAATTTTTGAGCCCATGTAGGAATGTAAGGGCCTCGGGGCATGGTGAATTGCTCAAACTCATGATAGCGGAGTGTCTCACTCATTTTTGAGAACTTCCCGTCTAGGCTTTCTGTTGAAAGTAGTTTTTCCTCAAGGATGGTACATAAGGCATCACCTTTTATTATTTTAAGAAGCATTAGAGGAGGAATGATAGGAGGCATTGGGGTCACCAGAGGTTCCAGAACTGGCACTAGGTTTCTTATCGGAGGAATGAAATCTAAGGGAACTGTGGTGGACATGGTTTGAGATCTATCCCGGATCTCATCCCTTCAAGAAATTATTGGTTGCTCGTATTCAGGTTTAGAAAACTTATTCCGGCAGCATCTATCTCTAAGATGTGTGCTTTTTTCATTTGCCTTTTTATCCTGGTTGGAGTTCTTGCTTTCTCTTCTTGAAAAGACCTAGACTCCTTCGTTCATAGTGATGCCTCGTGCTTTCTTATAAGGTGGCCGATGTAGATTTTTTTGCACCATATCTACAAAAATTAAGAGAAAGTTAAGGATAATTGTATAAAGGCATTGAGATATTAAATGTAGAAGGGCTCGCCGATATAGTTAGCAAGTCACTATATCTCTTTTTGTGAGCTAATTCAGGTTCGCGGAAAGGATTGGTTGAACTATGATAGAAATTTAGGAAAAGTGAATGTCCATTTGGCAGATCTTCTACTCCTTTCGGCGAGCGAGACAATTTCGTCGAAGGTTAAGTGCAAAATTATTTCAGGCGTGCAGACGGTCAGATAGACTTTCGGCGAGTCGCCGAGTGCCTCTGCCAACACTAGGTTTGTTGTTGAAAATTACAGAATCAACAATTTATTTAGCATGAAAATAAAGCAAAGTGGGGATGAAAGGCGAACCGCCAAATGGATTGGCGAGCTTGACCAAGCTCGCCAAATGACCCAACGTGCCTATTTTTAACCAAACTTCCCAAATTGGACCCCAAAATCTCCAAAAGTAATATCAAACAATACATAAATAATATTAGCACAATACCCATAACACCTAATATCCACTACGGTCTGTAGATGGACCTACGGACCGTAAGTGAAAATTAGCAGTCAGTTAAGGGGAAAATATTGTTGGGTCAACTTCAAATGGTCGTAACTCTTAGCGTAAAATGAATTAGGTGCCCATGAGCTATCAAAAGATAGATAACTGAATTAGCTTTCCATATCCATAAAGTTTGCTACAATCCAACCTCCGAGTAAAAAGTTATGGTTGTTTAGGCATGTAGAGCAGAACCAACCTACAGACCCAAATGACGGACCGTCGATTGAACGACGGCCCGTCAGTCCATGTATTCATTTGGTCCGACAACAATTAATTCAGGGGTCTTTTGGTCTTTTCCCACTTTGTTAAAACCCTAAGATACATTGCTTTGACCCTAAATCCTCATATTTTAGTCAGTTTAAGCCTAGAAACATAAATAAACTTACTTAAGTCAAATCATTAATCAAAAACATAAAATATTAGAAGCAAGAAATGAGAAAAAGGTCAAGAACCCTATTTCAAGAATAAAACACGGTTCCATCAGTTCCAGCCCTAAAATCTTACTATTTCTTCGTGGATTTCATCACCATATATGTGGATTTCACTAGTGGGTTCCTTTCACCTATTGGGTCCCTCGTTTTCCATCAGATTCTTGATTCCCATATAATGATAAGACCTAGGCTTTCTAGAATTTCATGAATTTATTAGTTATATGTTCCAAATCAGATCATGCTTTTACTTAGATTATTGCATGAATTTCAGAACCTTAGCTATGTTTTTCTTTAGTTCTTGAATTACTCATGCTAGGTCAGCTATTTCAGTTACTTCAGATATACATGCCTCAGTTATAAATGCATAATTACCAGATTAATTGTTGCATTCTCAGTTTTCATGTTTAGTTTTGAGATATCCAGTATTAACATAAAATAAGTAATAATGTCTTAATCACTTAATTCATTGGGAGGAGTATAATACCGAGTTGGACTAGGGTTCACCGTACCCAATTAGTCCTAGAACTACTAGCCAAGTAGTTGTAAGTCCCCTCTGTGGGCAATAAGTTTAGTCATCACGCCAACATGCCATTATACCTCTGGCAGGGTATATTGGGTCCTCTCGATGGGACGTATACATCGGACTCCACATTTAGCTTATTTTTTTTTTGTTATGTAGCACCCACAGTTTAGTCAGACTCCATTGCATTGACTATATTTACAGATCAGTTATCATTCAGTCTCAACATGTTATAAATTTTGTCATTGCATCGAGTTAGCTCAGAATTTAGTATATCATGTTCAGATTATTATATTTTCTTTTGTGCTTGTTCAATTATGTTTTATATCAATATTACTCTATCCTACATGCTCAGTACCTTCAAGTACTCACGCATACGTGCGCTACATCTTCTCGTAATATAGGTTCAGGTTCTCAGCATCCAAATCACACATAGATCTATGTCTGATATCCAGTTCATCAGAATCACTGGTGAGTCCTCATTCTTTGAGGACAACAATTATGAGTTTCATTTTAGTATTTTAGTCTTTAGTTTAAGTTTTTGCTAGATTTAGTTGGGGCTTGTCCCAATATTTCGGTTAGTTAAAGGCTTATTTCACACATAGTTAGTTTCAACTTATCAATGAGTTAATAACTTATTTGTATTAAACTTATTAGTATTCATATATCTTAGTTTTAGCATATGGTTATCCCCCATATTTTCATTTTAAATTATGATTTAGCTTCCACATCAGTTTATTATCTTTGGTATGCTAATGATCATGCCAGCAGGGTTAGCTTGGGATCACTTGTGGTCCTAGGTCCCGTGTCCGCATCTCGGGTGTAGCTCGGGATGTGACAAAACTTTGTATCCCAGTACTAGGTTTAAGTGTCCTAGAATATATGTAAAGCCTAACTAAGTAAAGTCCTTTTCATGGGTGTGAGGTACATCGCATCTAATGAGACGGAGGCTACAAAAGTGTTTTAGGAAAAACTTCACTTTATTGTTACTCATATCGTATGTAAGGTATGATCTAATTCAATTCTAATGCAAAGAATGCAAACACAGCTCCTCCAGTTCCAGATGAGGAAGTCTCCAATGATGAGTTTTGGAATGCTATACAGATGTTGGATCAGAGTATGACAAACCAGAACAATCAAGTTCATGCTCTTGTGAATGCATATGGTGGATCAGCAGCAACAAGGGTCTGTAACTTTGTTAGGATGAATCTGTCTAAGTTCTTAGGATCAGAAACTTATGAGGATCCTCATAATTTCTTAGATGAGATCAAGAAGATCTTTGAGATGATGTAGGTCACAGGGAATGACCGGGTTAAGTTGGCATCATACCAGTTGAAGGATGTGGCTCATATTTGGAATACTCAGTGGAAGGAAAATAGGGGCACATATGCATCTATTATTACTTGGGATTGTTTTAGCGAGACCTTTCTATACAAATTTTTCTCAATGGAATTAACAGTAGAAAAGGCTCAGGAATTCATGAACTTGAGGCATGTTAACATGAAATTCCAAGAGTATGTTCTCAAGTTTAACCAACTCTCCAGGTATGATCCTCACATGATTGCTTACTTCAAGACTCAAATGAATAAGTTCTTGTATGGAGCGTCAAATTTGGTGAAAACTGAGTGCAGAAAAGCTATGTTACTAGGAGATGTGAACATCTCTAGGCTTATGACTGATGCTCAACAGGTTGAGGGTGATAAGCTTAGAGAACAGGCTAATGAGAATAAGAAGGCTAGAATTGGGAACTATGACTATTCTCAGCAGAAATCGGGTGGTGGAAATCGCTCGCAGAGTCAGCGAAAGTTTTCAGCTCCAGCCCCTTCATCAGCTAGTGTTCCATCCTCCAAGAATAGGTATGACCAGAAAGTTAGAGCACCAGGCTCTAAGTCTTAGGGAAGTGTTTCAGGCACCAAGACTTACCCCACTTGCCCTAAGTGTAGTAAGAACCATCAGGGCGAGTGCCTCGCAGGAAAGGAAGGATGTTTTGGGTGCGGTCAGTCTGGTCACAGATTGAGGGATTGTCCTTCTCGGCAGTGTCAATGAGGCGATAATGGTAGAGCTTAGTCTACAACTTCATCAGCACCAGCAAGTCGCCCGACTCAGAAGGGTAACACATCTGGTACATGTGGCGGTCAGTTCCAGATCAGGTTGTATGCTCTTCAGGCTCGCCAGGATCAGGAAGGTTCTACTGATGTAGTCATTGGTACGTTACGAGTCTTTGACCTTGAGGTTTATGCATTGTTAGATCCAGGGGCTACTCTTTCCTTTGAAACTCTTTACATAGCAGTCCAATTCAGTGTTAGTCTAGAAACTCTCTCAGAACCTTTCTCAGTCTCTAATCCAGTCGGTTACCCAGTTTTAGTTAGACGGGTATACATAAATTGCCCTATCACAGTCTCTCAGAAAGTCACTTTAGCAAATCTTGTAGAGTTAGTAATGGTAGACTATGATGTCATTCTAGGCATGGATTGGTTACATTCCTGTTATGCCTCAGTCGATTGTTGAACTAGGATTGTTCGTTTTCAGTTTCAAATTGAACTAATCTTAGAGTGGAAGGTTGGTATCTTAGCACTTATGGGTTAATTCATTTTTTACATTAAGGCTAGAAAGATGGTCTCTAAGGGTTATATCTATCATATAGCTGGATTAGGGATTCTAACTCAAAAACCCAAACTCTTGAGTCTTTTCCAGTAGTCAGTGAGTTTCCAGAAGTTTTTCTGGAAGATCTTCCCGGAGTTCCACCTAATAGGGAAATCAACTTTGGAATTGATCTCCTTCGAGATACCCAGCCTATTTATATTCCTCCTTACATAATGGCTCCAGCAGAGTTTAAGGAATTGAAAGAGCAGTTGAAAGACCTCCTAGATAAGGCTTCATCAAACCTAGTATTTCACCATGGGGTGCACCAGTGTTTTTCGTAAAGAAGAAAGATGGTTATCTCAGAATGTGCATTGACTAGATAGATTTGAACAAGGTCACGATCAAGAATAAGTATCACATCCCCAGGATTGATGACTTTTTTTACCAACTTCAGGGTTCTAGTCACTTCTCAAAGATAGACCTCAGATCGGGTTATCATCAGCTTAGAGTCGTTGATAGTGACATTCCGAAAACAGCCTTTAGAACTTGGTATGATCATTATGAATTTGTAGTGATGTCGTTCGGACTAACTAATGCTCCTGCAATTTTCATGGATTTGATGAACAGAGTGTTCAAGCAGTACTTGGACTTGTTCGCTATTGTCTTTATTGATGATATCCTTATTTACTCTAGGAAAGAGGAAGAATATACGATTCATTTGAGAACTATTCTACAGACTCTCAAAGATAGACAGTTATTCCCTAAGTTTATCAAATGTGAGTAATGGTTGCAATCCATTGCTTTCCTTGGTCACATTGTATCTAGCGAAGGGATCCGAGTGGATTCACAAAATATAGAACCACTAAAGCAATGGCCCAGACCTACCTCTGCTATAGATATCAGAAGTTTCTTAGGCCTTACAACTTATTACAGAAGGTTCGTGGAAGGATTCTCATCCATAGCCTTACAATTAACTAGGTTAACACAGAAGATGGTCAAGTTTCAATGGTTAGATGATTGTGAGAAAAGCTTTGCAGAATTAAAAATTAGATAGTCAAGTTTCAATGGTCAGATGATTGTGAGAAAAGCTTTGCAGAATTAAAAATTAGATTTACTACAGCTCATGCCTGACTCTACTAGAGGGTTCAGATGGTTATGTTATCTATTGTGATGCAACCAGAGCTGGCCTACGTTGTGTGTTGATGCAGCGAGATAAGGTTATAGCTTATGCCTCTAGACAACTTAAGGTTCATGAGAAGAACTATCCAACCCATGAACTCGAGCTAGCAGTGGTGTTTTCACTCAAGATATGGAGACACTACTTGTATGGTGTTCATTTAGATGTGTTCACTAACCATAAGAGCCTTCAGTATGTGTTAACCCAGAAAAAGTTGAATCTTCGCTAGAAGAGATGGCTTAAGTTCCTTAAGGATTATGAAATGAGTGGGCATTACCATCCTGGTAAGGCAAATGTAGTAGCAGATTCTCTATGGGTAGTATAGCCCATGTTGAGGAAGAAAGGAAGGAGATAGTGAAGGATGTTCACAGGTTGATCTCTTGGGAGTTCGCCTAATGAGCATATCAGACCGTGGTGTAAGAGTTTAGAATGGGGCAAAATTTTCTTTGGTAATGGAGGTTAAGGAAAAGCAAGACTGTGATCCGATCTTGCTTGAACTTAAAGGTGCAGTCCATAATCAGAGAGTGGAGGTTTTATCCAAAAAGGGAGATGGTGTACTTCGCTACCAGGGTATATTTTGTATTCCTGATATGGGCGAGTTAAGACAACATATTCTTGCAGATGCCCATAACTCCAGATATTTTATTCATCCATTTGCCACTAAGATGTACAACTATCTGCTGGAAGTCTATTGGTGGAATGACATGAATAGGGATATAGCAGATTTTGTGAGTAGGTGACCCAATTGGCAGCAAGTCAAGGTTTAACATCAGAAACTAGAGGGTATGACTCAAGATATTGACATTCCTACTTGGAAGTGGTAAGTGATCAAAATGGATTTCATCACAGGGTTACCTCGTACTCGCAGATAGCATGACTCCATTTCGGTGATAGTTGATAGGATGACTAAGTCTTCTCGCTTTTTAGCGGTCAAAACTACAAATTTAGCAGAGGATTATGCCAAGATTTACAATAATTAAATTTTTAGATTACATGGGGTTCCTTTTTCTATCATCTCATATAGAGGTCATCAGTTTACCTATCATTTCTCGAAGTCATTTCAGTAGGGTCTTGGTAATCAAGTTAACCTTAGCACAACATTTCATCCACAGACGCATAGATAGGCAGAGCATTCCATTCATACCCTATATGATATATTGAGAGCTTGTGTGATCGATTTCAAGGGTAGTTGGGATGATCACCTTCCTCTGTGTAACAACCTTAAAATGAAAAAGATAAATGCTTAAGATTTCAAGAATGCTTGAGATTAGACCAAGGTTCACACTAATTGATACGCGTAGAACCAGACCTCAGAACCCTTACTACGGCTAAGCCAACTAACTTGGGGAGTTAGTTGAGCTTGGAAAGGTTGGAACCAACCAAGTAAGGCTCTCAAAAACAAATATTTAATCGAAGGAGTCTTTACCAGACTTAAAAAAGAAGAAATCTTAAGTTTTGAGGGTTTAGGGGTAAAATTGTCTTTTACCAGGCTAAGGGTAATATCGTAATTATCCTAAATATATATTTAATTAATTATTTAATAAGATGGAGGGGCAATTTGGGGAGAGAGAGCCGAAATTGATCTCTTGAAGTGGAGTCTTGCTCCACCCGGGTTCGAACCTAGGTGGAAGCAATGATTTAAATTATTTTTATTTAAATTGAAAAATTAATGTACTTTTGGTGGCCACAGAAACAATTTTGGCGTCCGTGAGCAGCCCAGGTTTAAGAAGGGACTCTCCCACCAAGGGGAGTCAAGTTCATCCAAGAGTCACTATGATAGGGATTCCGAGTCCAGAGTTAAGAGAAACAATGGAGTAGATACACCTCAGGAGAAGCCACCTTGCAGGAAGTGTGGCAAACTGCATGGAGGAGAGTGTATGATAGGCTCTAACTCTTGTTACAGTTGTGGAAAACCAGGTCACATGGTGAATGATTGTCCGAATAGGAGAAGTCAAGAACAAGGGAAGGAGAGAGTTCAGCCTAATGGTCCAAATGAAGAGGCTCCAAGGAGGCAACGATTCTTCGCACTCAAGTCTAGGGGTGCAGGGGAAGGCACTTCTGATGAAGCCTCGGGTGCGTAGCCTTAATTAGTCTTTCATATATTTGACTGTGTATTATGTTTATGCACTAATATGAGGTTAATATATTTGAGTCATTATGTTGGTTGCTGATTTGTATGACTTATATGTTGACTTATATGGTATGCATTGATGAGACTAGTTTAGGGAAGAATTCCTTAGTCTATTAATGTGAAGCTACTAGTAGGTTTCAAGGATGTGCACCATCATGTTAATATGTGAATCAGATATTCACCAATGGGAGTATTGAATTATCTATGTATGCATACGTTCTATAGATGACTTACTTATTGTTAGTAAAGAGTAGTGTCACTCGGGGACGAATGTTCCTAAGGGGGGGATAATGTAACAACCCTAAAAATGAATAAGATAAATGCTTAAGGTGTCAAGAATGCTTGCGATTAGACCAAGGTTCACACGAATTGATACGCGTAGAACCATACCTCAGAACCCTTACTACGGCCAAGCCAACTAACTTAGGGAGTTAGTTGAGCTTGCAAAGGTTGGAACCAACCAAGTAAGGCTCTCGAAAACGAAGATTTAATCGAAGGAGTCCTTACTGGACTTAAAAAAAAAAGAAATCTTAAGTTTTGAGGGTTTAGGGGTAAAATGGTCTTTTACCAGGCTAAGGGTTATATCGTAATTATCCTAAATATATAATTAATTAATTATTTAATAAGATGGAGGGGCAATTTGGGAAGAGAGAGCCAAAATTGAGCTCTTGAAGTGGAGTCTTGCTCCACCCGGGTTTGAACCTAGGTGGAAGCAATGATTTAAATTATTTTTATTTAAATTGATAAATTAATGTAATTAATTTATATTTATTAATAATTAGCTGATTTAAAATAAAAGGAAAAATAAGATTTTTAATTTATTAAGGAGAGTCCTAAATTGACTAAGTCATTATCTAAGCCTAAACAACTTCACACGTTTCACTCTCTCACAATCTCTCTCACGTTTCATCACCTCTCTCACGTTTGTTTCTGCCAAAACAACTTCAAGAACTGAAATAATATTAATAGTTCTTCACACTTGAATAACTCACATGAAATTTTAAGAAAAACAAAGTAACCAAAAACGTTAAGGCAAAGTAAAGATTCCGTCGAGTTGGTTGTGAAACTTAAGGAGGCTTGGACTGATTTTTGGAGAGGATTTTGGGCAGCAACTTCACGTTTGAACAAGAAAATTAAGGTATGGGTTTATTCTCTCTTGGTCTCTTTCCCAAGAGTCCCCTTACGATTCAAGATATTCACTCCGAAACTAGGATTGTTCCCCTTTTGCATGTCCTTGTCACTAGCTCCCAATGATTCGTAGGTTGGGTTTGTTTGCTGGTAGATTTAGGTATGTGTGATGTTTTTATGTTGAATGTGAATATATTTATGTACGTGAAATCACGAGAATGACAAGCAATGTGTGATCGAAAGAGATGATGTGTGTGTGCACGTTGGCAGTGAACTTTTGCAATGAACTACTCACTGTTAGAAGTATGAATTAACATGTTCATTCTTTGTATTTTATCTGTAAAATGTGTACACAATGTGATGTTCATTGTAATGAAATATGGTTGATTGAATAATAATCTTTTAGCCAAATAAATCTATGAAAGATGCACCTAAAAATGTGTTTAAATGATTTATGAATGCACCCTATGAATCATGTGAAAACGTTGATGAAAATGAGTTGAAAAATGACCAAAATTTCCAGCAACTATGCAATATTATTTTAGATTAAATCTTAACAAAGAAATCTGGAAATTTGCATGAATTTTAAAGGGGTGAGGCCACCAGGATTCGAACCTGTGACCTCACCCGTTTGGCTACTGAATTTCGCGAAAAAGAAATGAAATGCGGGGCTGGGGGGACTCGAACTAGGGCAACAGGTGGGGGAAAGGAGAGGGAAATAAATCAAACAAATAAATGGGAGGCGTGGGATTCGAACCCACGACCTCCAGGTAGCGAGTAAAGGAGGAGAAAATAAAGAAAAGAAAATGTGAGGTGTGGGAATCGAACCCACGACCTCAAGGATGGAAAAGGAGAAGGCAAAGTTAATTAAGAAAACAAAGTGAGGCTGTGGGGGTTCAATCCCACAACCTCACTGCCAAGGCACCTAGTTAAGGAATATTTAAATAAAAATAAAGATTGGAGGCTATGGGGGTTCGAACCCACCACCTCACAGCCTCAGCGAAATTAAAGTCTAAATAAGGAGGCTGTGGGGGTTCGAACCCACAACCTCCCTATCCCAGCGAAACAAATAACAAAAGTAAAAGAGACTGTGGGGGTTTGATCCTACAACCTCTTGGTTTGTGGGAAAAGAGGCAAAAAGATGTTAATGAAAAATAAAAAGGGGTTGTGGGGGTTCGAACCCACAACCCTTCGGCCAACCTAAGAGAAAAAGTAAGTAGAAAATTAATGATACGATGTTAATGTTAGGATTTAATCTAGAGTTCTAATGTTATGAATATTAAAAATAAAATCAATGAAAAATGTGAATGATAGGCAAGTGATTCAAACTTGGGTTTCCTTGCCCAAACTTCTGTATTGATACATAAGTCATACGTGAATAAAATATCCAAGAATAATGCCACATATTTAGATCGAAATCAAGATCTTGGCATACATACAAGATGCATAAGTCTTGTATCACATAATCTTAGAAAAAAATGAATCACTTAGACGAAATATGAATGAATCCTCATGGCTTGTATGTATAGACACATGAGTCTAACATACGTTCAAAAGTAAGTGAACCTAAGATGTATGTAATGAAATGATGAACCCTAGAAGGGTTAAGTATGAGTGTAAGATACACTAAATGGCCAAGTGCATTGGCATATGATGAGATGAATAATGAAATGAGGAAACGAACAATGAAATGATGAAACCCTAGAAGGGTTAAGTAAGGGTGTGAAACACACTAAATAGCCAAGTGCATTGGCATATGATGAAATGAACATTCACATAATAAGAGGTGATTAACTATGAAAAGCAAAGGTGCTAATAGTAATGAATGTGGTGACAACATGATATGCTGCTAATGTAAATGATGAGAGCAATCTCAAATGAGCCTAAGTAAATGTTACCAATACGTACTCACCTATGAGAGTGTAAGTTAATGAAGAGACCAGTCTCTATGAACACTCTAATGAAGGTATTGAGCTTAACACACTTTATACTAATGATGAGATGAGAAATCATCTAATGAGCTATGATGTCCTCATACTAGAAGCCAGCTTCCATGACATATGATATGAATGAAATGGAACTTTATACTGAGCACCGATAGGCTAGCTATGAGCGGTAATGCCTTCTTTTGGGAAGGGCAGAGGTTCACGTAACTCTCATTAGATGAGACTGTCCGGCTTGCCGGGTATGGGTCTCCTTATATCTCATAGTCTTCGAACCTATACAGCCAATATAGGGATCTGGCGGGGTTAAGTTCCCATGTACGCTAGCTTGTTTTGGGTCACTTTGGCCGGTGATTCCACCTCTTTTCGGTGTGGGGGAGACACTGGATTTCATGATGCTCACATGATCTTTGTCGGTTATAGTTAAAGTTCCCAATGAATGAATGAGGCCAGCCTCAAATGATGCACATAATGAAATGAATGATACCAAAGGCGTTAGGATAGGATAATCAAAAGGTGAGTTAGATTCAAGTAATGACATTAGGTCATTCTTGGTCATTGCACAACGAACCTAATGAAAGTCTTAAGCTATATCCTAGGTATAGCTGGTGGTTACACATGCTTATGAATGAAATGAAATGGAGTACGTATTAATGAACAAAGCAGACTCTGTGTTTGCTAATGAAGACTCCCTAGTTGAGGTCCCAACAGTTGAGCCCTCATTTATGGGATGTCTTAATGTTAAGTCCATGATTCCAAGGTCTCATGGCATATGAATGAATGATATTAAGAAGTTATGTGCTACATGCAAAAATGTGCTATATGCTATATGATATGTGCTATGTGTAAATGTTATGTGTTGTGTGCAATGTGAAAAGTATAATGATGTATGTTATTCTCATGGCATAACATTCCTATTCAAAATCTGGAAAGCTCACTGACTTTCCTAATACAAATCTGTAAAGCTCATTGACTTTCCTAATCGAAATTTGGAAACTTTCCTAATCTCAATTTGGCAAGTCCATTGATTTGACTTTCCAAAATCATGTTGTTAGGGAAGAGCTATTCTTTCTCATGCATGTCCTTGGTGTGTGCTTGCATATACCCATACTTAGTACAAGTGTGTACTAACCCTATACAACTATACTATTTTAGGTGCAGGCACAGGTGGACGATAGAACTACAGGATCATTGTTGCAGTTATCCGGACGTCCAGCATTCATCCGGAGTTGGTAGGTCCTCATGCTTTCGAGGATGCTACTATTTTATATTGTAGCTTAGTTTTAGAGTTGAGCTAGTGGAGCATGTTCCACTAGCATTTCTATCCTGTTTTTATTCAGACTATGTATTGGTGCCATTTTGGCAATTATACACTTAATAAGAATTGAATTATTTTTTTCATTTGCCTATCTCTTAATGTTAGATGGTTGATGGTGAACAATAACGTATTAATGAGAATATTTTGTAAGTATGTTAAGAAACAAAAAGTTTCAAATTTTCTGCTAAAATTAACCTAAGTGAAGTAAGAATAACGTAAGTAGGCTACTCTGCGACCTCTGAGAGGTCAACGACGCCGGTCTCGTCTGGGGTCTAGATTCCAGTTGTGACAAAGTTGGTATCAGAGCACTAGGTTAAATTCTGATAATAATGAGTTCACATCAACCACATTGAGTAGTTTCTAAGTCATGGTAGTGAAGTGCATCACTATCCTGGATTAGAGAATGCATGATGCGTAGGAAAACTTCCCTTTTTTTGATCTTATCGTGCTTTTCCTAATGGCTGATGTCTTGGTGTTATGAACGTGCCTAACATCAATTTTTGTGGTTTTCAGAGAATGAATACTAGGAGGACCATTGGTCAGAGGAGAGGAGGTGCAGCGGCTGGGGACAATCAGGTTCTACCCCAGGCTCCAGCTGAAGGAGTGGCTATGCCACTTAATCCAGCTGGGTTGACTGATGCTGAGGTGAGGGCATCTTTGGCCCAGATGGAATAGGCTATTACTATGCAGGCCCAGGCTATGACTTCCCAGGTCAACTAGCAGGATGTTCAGAAGGAGAACCCACCGGTTCGTAGCATGGCTGACAGACTGAGAGACTTCACGAGGATGAAACTTTTATTTTCACAGGGTCTAAGACTTCAGAGGACCCCCAGGAGTTTGTGGATGAGGTGCATAAGATTCTGGCGGCTATGGGGGCCACAGATACTGAGAAGGCTGAGCTGGCTTCCTATCAGCTCAAGGATGTTGCACAGACTTGGTGCAAGATGTGGCAGGATAGCCGAGCTTTGGGCGAAGTTCCAGTCACTTGGAAGCTGTTTAAGACAGCCTTTGTGGAGAGATTCTTTCCCAGAAGGGAAGCCAAGGTTGAGGAGTTCATCAATCTTAAGCAGGGATCTATGACAGTCAGGGAGTATTCCCTGAAGTTTGTGAAATTATCCAGGTATGCCACTTCTCTTGTGTCTAACAGCAGAGACGAGATGAGTAGGTTTTTGATAGGGATTGCTGAGGATCTCGAGGAGGAGTGTAGAGCAGCTATGCTACATGACAGCATGGACCTTTCCAGGCTTAGGGTCCATGTCCAGCAAGTGTAGGACAGCCGCAGAAAGAGGGGTATTCGTGATGCTAGGAGGCCTAAGCCTCAAGATCAGGCAGGTCCCAGCCATGGAGGCCACAGAAACAATTTTGGCGTCCGTGAGCAGCCCAGGTTTAAGAAGGGACTCTCCCACCAAAGGGAGTCATGTTCATCCAAGAGTCACTATGATAGGGATTCCGAGTCCAGAGTTAAGAGAAACAATAGAGTAGATACACCTCAAGAGAGGCCACCTTGCAGGAAGTGTGGCAAACTGCATGGAGGAGAATGTATGATGGGCTCTAACGCTTGTTACAGTAGTGGAAAACCAGGTCACATGGTGAAGGATTGTCCGAAGAGGAGAAGTCAAGAACAAGGGAATGAGAGAGTTCAGCCTAATGGTCCAAATGAAGAGGCTTCAAGGAGGCAACGATTCTTCGCACTCAAGTCTAGGAGTGCAGGGGAAGGCACTTGTAATGAAGCCTCGGGTTCGTAGCCTTAATTAGTCTTTCATATATTTGAATGTATATGGTGTTTATGCACTAATATGAGGTTAATATGTTTGAGTCATCATGTTGGTTGTCGATTTGTATGACTTATATGTTGAATTATATGGTATGCTTTGATGAGACTAGTTTGGGGAAGAATTCCTTAGTCTATTAATGTGAAGCTACTAGTAGGATCAAGGATGTGCACCATCATGTTAATATGTGAATCAGATATTCACCAATGGGAGTATTGAATTAGCTATGTATGCGTACGTTCTATGGATGACTTACTTATTGTTAGTAAAGAGTAGTGTCATTCGGGGACGAATGTTCCTAAGGGGGGGATAATATAACAACCCTAAAAATGAATAAGATAAATGCTTAAGGTGTCAAGAATGCTTGCGATTAGACCAAGGTTTACACGAATTGATACGCGTAGAACCAGACCTCAGAACCCTTACTACGGCCAAGCCAACTAACTTAGGGAATTAGTTGAGCTTGTAAAGGTAGGAACCAACCAAGTAAGGCTCTCAAAAATGAAGATTTAATCGAAGGAGTCTTTACCGAACTTAAAAAAAAGAAATCTTAAGTTTTGAGGGTTTAGGGGTAAAATGGTCTTTTACCAGGCTAAGGGTAATATTGTAATTACCCTAAATATATAATTAATTAATTATTTAATAAGATGGAGGGGCAATTTGGGGAGAGAGAGCCGAAATTGAGCTCTTGAAGTGGAGTCTTGCTCCACCCGGGTTCGAACCTAGGTGGAAGCAATGATTTAAATTGTTTTTATATAAATTGATAAATTAATGTAATTAATTTAGATTTATTAATTATTAGCTGATTTAAAATAAAAGGAAAAATCAGATTTTTAATTTATTAAGGAGAGTCCTAAATTGACTAAGTCGTTATCTAAGCCTAAACAACTTCACACGTTTCACTCTCTCACAATCTCTCTCATGTTTTTTTCTGCCAAAACAACTTCAAGAACTGAAATAATATTAATAGTTCTTCATACTTTAATAACTCACATGAAATTTTAAGAAAAACAAAGTAACCAAAAATGTTACGGCAAAGAGAAGATTCCGTCGAGTTGGTGGTGAAACTTAAGGAGGCTTGGACTGATTTTTGGAGAGGATTTTGGGCAGCAACTTCACGTTTGAACAAGAAAATTAAGGTATGGGTTTCTTATCTCTTGGTCCCTTTCCCAAGAGGCCCCTTACGATTTAAGATATTCACTCCAAAACTAGGATTGTTCCCCCTTTGCATGTCCTTGTCACTAGCTCCCAATGATTCTTAGGTTGGGTTTGTTTGCTGGTAGATTTAGGTATGTGTGATGTTTTTATGTTGAATTTGAATATGTTTATGTACGTAAAATCACGAGAATGACAAGCAGTGTGTGATCGAAAGAGATGATGTGTGTGTGCACGTTGGCAGTGAACTACTCACTGTTAGAATTATGAATTAACATGTTCATTCTTTGTAATTTATGTGTAAAATGTGTACACAATGTGATGTTCATTGTAATGAAATATGGTTGATTGAATAACAATCTTTTAGCCAAATAAATCTATGAAAGATGCGCCTAAAAATGTGTTAAAATGATTTATGAATGCACCCTATGAATCATGTGAAAACATTGATGAAAATGAGTTGAAAAATGACCAAAATTTCCAGCAACTATGCAATATTAATTCATATTAAAGCTTAACAAAGAAATCTGGAAATTTGCATAAATTTTAAAGGGGTGAGGCCACCAGGATTCGAACATGTGACCTCATCTGTTTGGCTAATGAATTTCGCAAAAAAGAAATGAAAAGCGGGGCTGGGGGGACTCGAACTCGGGCTACTGGTGGGGGAAAGGAGAGGAAAAAAATCAAACAAATAAATGGGAGGCGTGGGATTCGAACCCACGACCTCCAGGTAGCGAGTGAAGGAGGAGAAAATAAAGAAAAGATAATGTGAGGCGTGGGAATCAAACCCAGGACCTCAAGGCTGGAAAAGGAGAAGGCAAAGTTAATTAAGAAAACAAAGTGAGGCTGTGGGGGTTCGATCCCACTACCTCACTGCCAAGGCGCCTATTTATGGAATATTTAAATAAAAATAAAGATAGGAGGTTGTGGGGGTTCGAACCCACCACCTCACAGCCTAAGCGAAATTAAAGTCTAAATAAGGAGGCTGTGGGGGTTCGAACCCACAACCTCCCTATCCCAGCGAAATAAATAACAAAAGTAAAAGAGGTTGTGGGGGTTTGATCCCACAACCTCTTCGTTTGGGGGAAAAGAGGCAAAAAGATTTTAATGAAAAATAAAAAGGGGTTGTGGGGGTTCGAACCCACAACCCTTCGGCCAACCTAAGAGAAAAAGTAAATAGAAAATTAATGATACGATGTTAATGTTAGGATTTAATCTAGAGTTCTAATGTTATGAATATTAAAAATAAAATCAATGAAAAATGTGAATGATAACCAAGTGATTCAAACTTGGGTTTCCTTGCCCAAACTTCTGTATTGATACATAAGTCATACGTGAACAAAATATCCAAGAATAATGCCACATATTTAGATCGAAATCAAGATCTTGGCATACATACAAGATGCATAAGTCTTGTATCACATAATCTTAGAAAGAAATGAATCACTTAGACAAAATAAGAATGAAGCGTCATGTCTTGTATGTATAGACACATGAGTCTAACATACGTTCAAAAGTAAGTGAACCTAAGATGTATGTAATGAAATGATGAACCCTAGAAGGGTTAAGTATGAGTGTAAGATACACTAAATGGCCAAGTGCATTGGCATATGATGAGATGAATAATGAAATGAGGAAACGAACAATGAAATGATGAAACCCTAGAAGGGTTAAGTAAGGGTGTGAAACACACTAAATGGCCAAGTGCATTTGCCTATGATGAAATGAACATTCACGTAATAAGAGGTGAGTAACTATGAAAAGCAAAGGTGCTAATGATAATGAATGTGGTGACAACATGATATGAGGCAAATGTAAATGATGAGAGCAATCTCAAATGAGCCTAAGTAAATGTTACCAATACGTACTCACCTATAAGAGTGTAAGTTAATGAAGAGACCAGTCTCTATGAACACTCTAATGAAGGTATTGAGCTTAACACACTTAATACTAATGATGAGATGAGAAATCATCTAATGAGCTATGATGTCCTCATACTAGAAGCCAGCTTCCATGACGTATGAGATGAATGAAATGGAACTTTATATTGAGCACCGATAGTCTAGCTATGAGCGGTGATGCCTTCTTTCGAGAAGGGCAGAGGTTCACGTAACTCTCCTGAGATAAGACTGTCCGGATTGCCGGGTATGGGTCTCCTTAGATCTCCTAGGCTTCGAACCTATACAGCCAATATAGGAATCTGGCGGGTTTAAATTCCCATGTACGCTAGCATGTTTTGGGTCACTTTGGCCGGTGATTCCACCTCTTTTTGGTGTGGGGGAGACACTGGATTTAATGATGCTCACATGATCTATGTCGGTTAAAGTTAAAGTTCCCAATGAATGAATGAGGCCAGCCTCAAATGACGCACATAATGAAATGAATGATACCAAAGGTGTTAGGATAGGATAATCAAAAGGTGAGTTAGATTCAAGTAATGACATTAGGTCATTCTTGGTCATTGCACAACGAACCTAATGAAAGTCTTAAAATACATCCTAGGTATAGCTGGTGGTTACACTGGCCTATGAATGAAATGAAATGGAGTACGTATGAATGAACGAAGGAGACTCTGTATTTGCTAATGAAGACTCCCTAGTTGAGGTCCCATCTGTTGAGCCCTCATTTATGGGATGTCTTAATGTTAAGTCCATGATTCCAAGGTCTTATGGCATATGAATGAATGATATTAAGAAGTTATGTGCTACATGCAAAAATGTGCTATATGCTATATGATATGTGCTATGTGTAAATGTTATGTGTTGTGTGCAATGTGAAAAGTATGATGATGTATGTTATTCTCATGGCATAACTTTCCTATTCCAAATCTGGAAAGCTCACTGACTTTCCTAATCCAAATTTGGAAAGCTCATTGACTTTCCTAATCCAAATTCGGAAACTTTCCTAATCTCAATTTGGCAAGTCCACTGATTTGACTTCCAAAAATCATGTTGTTAGGGAAGAGCTATTATTTATCATGCATGTCCTTGGTGTGTGCTTGCATATACCCATACTTAGTAAAAGTGTGTACTAACCCTATACAACTATACTATTTTAGGTGCAGGCATAGATGGACGATAGATCTATAGGATCATTGTTGCAGTAATTCGGACGTCCAGCATTCATCCGGAGTTGGTAGGTCCTTATGCTTTCGAGGATGCTACTGTTTTATATTCTAGTTTAGTTTTAGAGTAGAGCTAGTGGAGCATGTTCCACTAGCGTTTCTTTCCTGTTTTTATTCAGCCTATGTATTGGTGCCATTTTGGCAATTATACACTAAATAAGAATTGAACTATTTCTTTCAGTTGCTTATCTCTTAATATTAGATTGTTGATGGTGAACAATTACGTATTAATGAGAATGTTTTTATAAGTATGTTAAGAAATAAAAAGTTTCAAATTTTCCACTAAAATTAACCTAAGTCAAGTAAAAATAACATAAGTAGGCTTGTCTGCAACCTCTGAGAGGTCAACGACGCCGGTCTTGTCTGGGGTCTAGATTCCAGTTGTGAAACTCTGATTGAGTTTTCCTACAACAATAACTAGCATTCTAGTATTAACATGGCCCCTTATGAGGCTTTGTTTGGACGTAGATGTAGATTTCCTGTTGGTTGGTTTGATGTAGGTGAAGCAGCTTTGATAGGAACATATTCCGTCCTTTATGCTATGGAGAAAGTGTAACTCGTTAGAGATAGAATTAAGACGGCCCAAAGTCGTCAGAAATCTTATGCAGATGTAAGGAGAATGAAACTAGAGTTCCAAGTTGATGATTGAGTTTTCCTGAAAGTGTAACCTGTGAAAGGGGAGATGAGATTTGGCAAGAAAAGAAAGTTGAGTCCTAGATATGTAGGCCCTTACAAGATCTTCAAAAGGATTGTCAAGGTGGCATATGAGTTAGAGTTACCAGCTGACTTAACATTAGTGCATCCGGTCTTCCATATCTCGCTCTTGAAGAAGTTTGTGGGTGATACAGCTTCGGTAGTGCCATTGGAGAGTGTGGCGGTGAAATATAGTCTTTTTTATGAGGATGTACCAGTTGAGATTCTTATCAGGTCATACCTACGGACCGTAGGTATGACCGTAGGTGAAAATGAGCAGACAGTTAAGGGGAAAATGTTATTGGGTCAACTTCAAATGGTCATAACTCGAAGCAAAAAATGAATTAGGTGTCCCATGACCTATCAAAAGATAGATAATTGAATTAGTTTTACATAGACACAGAGTTTTCTAAAAT
Source organism: Solanum sitiens (assembly GCA_016801875.1). Classification (NCBI taxonomy): domain Eukaryota; kingdom Viridiplantae; phylum Streptophyta; class Magnoliopsida; order Solanales; family Solanaceae; genus Solanum; species Solanum sitiens. The sequence continues at coordinate 2,948,957 of JABWTJ010000071.1, forward strand.
CAAACCTCCGAGTAAAAACTTATGCCTGTTTTAGTAAAGGCTTGTCGAACATATCCAACCTATGGACCAAAACGACGGACCGTCGATTGAACGATGGACCGTCTGTCCAGGTCATCGTTTGGTCCAACAGCAATTAACTCAAGGGTCTTTTAATCTTTTCCCACTTCGTTTAAACCCTATGATACGTCATTTTGACCCTAAATCATCAGATTTTAGTAAGTTTAAGCCTAGAAACATAAATAATACTTACATAAGTCAAATCATTAATCAAAAACATAGAATATTAGAAGTATTAAAGGAGAAAAAAGTCAAGAACCCTAGTTCAAGAATGCAACAAGTTTCCATCATTTCTAACCCCAAAATCTAAATTTCTCCGTGGATTTCATCCCTAGGTATGTGGAATTTCACTAGTAGGTTCCTTTTACCTATTGGGTCCCTAGTTTTCAGTCAAATTCTTGATTCCCATATCATGATTAGACCTAGGGTTTCTAGAACTTCAACAGAATTTCATAAATTTATTAGTTATATGTTCCAAATAAGATTATCAAGTTACTACTCAGATTATTGCATGAATTTAAGAACCCTAGCTATGATTTCTTTAGTTTTTGAATTACTAATGCTAGGTCAGATATTTCAGTTACTTCAAATATAAATTCCTCAATTATAAATGCATAATTACCAGATTAATTATTGCATTCTCACTTTGCATGTTCAGTATTGAGCTATCCAATATTTACAGAAATTCAGTAGTAATGTCTTAATCACTTAATTCATTTGGAGTAGTATAATACCGTGTTGGACTAGGGTTCACCGTACCTAATTAGTCCTACAACTACTATCCAAGTACGTTGTAAGTCCCATGTGTGGATCAGTTTAGTGATCACGCCAGCATGCCTTTATACCTCAGGCAGGGTGTCACATCCGACTTTACCTCCCGCAGACGTAACCGGCGTCGTCGTCCTCTTTGAGGACAGGACTAGCCTCTTAGTCTTACATCATCACATTCATCGATAGAAAATACGGAAGAATTAAAACTTTTTTATTAACATTCACTTGGAGACTTACATAGACCTTTACATACACATAATATATAATCGTATCGAGTATACAAAGACCCTTCGTATAGGAAAATTACATAGCGTTCTACTCTTATTGCACATTCACATATAAAAGATAGAATAAAGTCTCAATGATTGTCACATCTGATACCATCTAATCGATTATGACAATATGGGCATAGCCCTACATCAAAAGTAAAGAAGCCACATATTGGCTTATACAAATCGCACACAATGGAAATGGAATGAACACAAAAGAGTCTTAAATTCATAACAAAGAAACTTCATAGGCAAGATATTGGCATCGCCCTCGGAAAGTGAGGACCTACCCACTTGGATGAAAGGAGATATCCATGCCTTCAACAATGTCACCTTCCAAACCCTTCAAGATTTTCGAAGGCAATGTTACAGTACTTCACTGTAAAGTTCTCAAAAAAAGGTATCTCTTGCAAAAATTTCCAAAAGTCAAGAAACCTCAATTCCTAGTCATATTAATATAATTAAAAAGAATAACTAACCTTAATTCTCCAAAAGATGAGCATAACGAGACTTTATTTGGCCTCGGCCTCCCATGTTGCACCCTCAACTAGGTGATTTTTCCGTAACACTTTAACGGAAACCACCTCTTTATTCCTTAACTTCTTGACTTGACTATCAAGAACTTGAACCGGAACTTCCTCATAAGAGAGGTTATCTTTCACACCAATACCCTCAATAAGAAGAATGGACTCGGGATCACCAATACACTTTTTCAACATAGAAACATGGAACACCGAATGAACCAAAGCTAATTCATTAGGAAGTTCCAATTCATAGGCCACCTTACCAACCCTTTGCAAAACTTCATAGTGCCCCACATAACTAGGACTCAATTTCCCCTTCTTGCAAAATCTAACCACCCCTTTCATGGGTGAAATCTTCAAATACACTTGTCACCCTTTTCAAACTTCAAATCTCTCCTCCTATGATCGGCATAAGACTTTTGCCGACTATAGGCCGTTTGCAACCGGTTCCTTATGATGTGAACCTTCTCCAAGGTCTTATAAATTAAATCGAGACGAAGAAGCAAAGGCTCACCCACTTTGAACGAACCTATAGGAGACCTACATCTCCTACCATATAAGGCTTCGTAAGGAGCCATGGAGATAGATGAATGAAAGCTATTATTATAAGCAAACTCCACCAAAGAAAAATGCTTATCCCAAATCCCTTTATAATCAATGATGTAATCTCTAAGCATATCCTCAAGGGTTTGAATAGTGTGTTCCGGTTGACCATACGTTTGGGGATGAAAAGTGGTACTCAACTTCACCTTAGTACCCAACCCTCTTTGGAAAGACCTCCAAAACCTAGATGTGAATTGTACATCCCAATCCGATATGATGGATAACGTAATACCATGACAACTCACAATCACATTTATGAACACTTTGCATTGTACTCCGCTGAATAAGTGGACTTGATGGGAATGAAATGAGTGGACTTAGTCAACCTATCAACAATCACCCATATCGAATCATATGACTTTTGAGTCTGAGGCAATCCTACTACAAAGTCCATATTAATTTCCTCCCATTTCCAAGTAGGAATTTGGATCTCTTGTAGTAAGCCACCCGACTTTTGATGTTCGGCCTTTACTTGTTGGCCATTTGGACACCTAGCAACAAACTCCGCTATGAACTTCTTCAAATCTTCCCAACAATAAATCTCCCTTAGGTCATGGTACATCTTAGTCGAAACCGGATGAATGGAGTAGTGGGAACCATTGGCTTCTTCAATGATCCGATCCCTCAACCCATATACATCGAGAACACACAATCTCCCTTGGTACCTCAACACACCATCCCCCCAAGGAGAATGACTCATTCAACTTGCCTAGAACCGATTCTTTCAACTTCATTAATGGTTGATCAAGGTGTTGTTTGGACTTCACCTCAACAACCAAAGATTACTCGGAGTTATTATGAACCGTAGCACCACCATTTGGAGAACTTTCCAATCGCACACCCAACTTAGCCAACCTATGAACATCTTTCACTAGGTGTCTCTTGGCTTCATCTATGTGTGACATACTACCCATAGTCAAATGACTTAGAGCATCCGCAAACACATTGGCCTTGACGGGGTGATATAGGACACTCATATCGTAATCTTTCAACAATTCTAACCACCTTCTTTGCTGGAGATTCAACTCCTTTTGAGTAAACACATATTGGAGACTCTTGTGGTCGGTAAAAACATCAACATGAACCCCATACAAGTAATGCCTCCAAATTTTCAAAGAAAACACCACGGCTGCTAACTAAAGGTCATGAGTGGGATAGTTCCTCTCATGTAGCTTAAGTTGCCTAGAAGAATAGGCAATCACCTTCACATTTTGCATAAGCACACACCCCAAACCCACACAGGTTGCATCACAATACACAACAATCCCCTTTGACCCTTCCGGTAAAGTCAACACCGGAGCGGAAGTAAGTCTATCCTTCAACAATTGGAAGCTTTTCTCACACTCCTTCGACCACTCAAACTTCTTACTCTTTTGAGTCAACGTAGTCAAAGGAGATGCAATGGATGCAAAGCCATCCACAAACCTCCGATAGTAACCCGCTAGACTCTAGAAACTTCTAATGTCGGTCGGAGTCAATTGTCTACGCCAATTCTTCACCGCAACCGTCTTCCTTGGGTCTACCTCAACTCCCTCACTGGAGATGATGTGCCAAAGAAATGCCACCGACCTCAACCAAAACTCACATTTACTATATTTGGCAAATAATTGGTGTTCTTTAAGGGTTTGCAATACCACCCTCAATTGACCCATGTGATCTCACTCATTCTTCGAATATACCAAGATGTCATCAATAAACACAATAACAAATGAATCTAGGTAATTCGGAACACCCTATTCATTAGGTCCATAAACGCCGCCGGAGAATTAGTGAGACCAAAAGACATTACCAAGAATTCTTAGTGCCCATACCTATTCCGAAAGGGCGTGATTGGGAAATCCTCACCTCTTACCCTTAGTTGGTTATACCCCGACCTCAAATCTATTTTTGAAAAGTAGCTCGCCCCTTGGAGTTGATCAAACAAATCCGAGGAAGAGGATACTTATTCTTAATAGTAACCTTGTTGAGTTGGCGGTAGTCTATATATATACTCAAGGACCTATCTTTCTTTTGGACAAATAACACCGGAGTACCCCATGGATATATACTAGGCCTTATAAAGCCTTTGTCAAGCAAATCCTTGAGTTGAGCCTTCAACTCCTTCAATTCGGTTGGAGCTATCTGATATGGAGGAATTGAAATGGGATTCATATACGGTAGCTAATCGATACCAAAATCAATTTCCCGTTCTTGAGGAATACTGCGAAGGTCATTAGGAAAGACTTCCAAAAATCTTGGACTACGGGGACCGACTCAATCGAAGGAATTTTGCAATTCAAATCTTGGACTCTTACTATGTGATAAAGACAACCCTTTGAGATTATTTTACATGCTTTTTAGACAAGATATGATGCGACCTCTAGGAATAGAATTCCCACCCTTCCACTCAACAACGGGTTCATTTGGGAAATTAAACCTCACAACTCTTGTCCTACAATCAATAGTAGCGAAACTAGCATGTAACCAATCCATACCCAAAATGATATCAAAATCAAGCATATCTAGTTCAACTATATCCACATTAGAAACTATATTGGGCAATGTAATAGGACAATTTCTATTAACTCTTTTTGCAACAACCGTCTCACCCACATAAGTAGACACAAGAAAAGGCTCATGTAAAATATCGGGTAAAGTATCAAACTTTTAAGCTACTAGAGGTGTAACAAATGACAAAGTAGAACCCGGATCAAGTAAAGCATACACATCAATAGTAAAGATTTTTAACATACCGGTCACCACATCGGGAGAGGTCTCTTGCTCACCCCTAGAACGAAGAGCATAGAAGAGGTTCTTCTTTGGAGCATCACTAGAACCACGTGGCTGTCCACTCTTCTCTTGCCCCTTAGCATTAGGACAATCTTTCACTTTGTGGCCATTCTTGCCACAACCGAAGCAAATCCCCATTCCTACCAAGCATTCACCAAGATAACCCTTTCCAAACTTGTCACATGTAGGCTTCTGATTAGATGAACTCCCAATCTTTCCTTTTTGGACTTTCGGCCTAGGAACCTTTTTATCTCTAGCCTTAGGAAATATTGATGGAACTTGATTTGAGAACCTCTTCTTGAATCTAGGCGTGTCTTGAATTTCAAGCCTATTCTTTGTAGCTCCACCTTCAAAGGACCTTGCCCTTTTTGAATCCCTATCCTTCCTCTTAGATCTAGCCTCCTCCACCCTCCTAGCATGCACCATAAGATGGGAAATATTCATATTATCATGAAGCATCGCCGAATGACATTGTTCTTGCAAGTCATCTGATACACGCGTCACGAAGCGACTCATCTCGTCTCTAGGATCGGAGACCAAGGAAGGAGCATATTTGGCCAATTGAATGAACTTCAAAGAGTAATTATGAACACTCATATCTCCTTGGCGGAGGTTAATGAATTCCACCACCTTAGCTTCTCTCATCTCTCTAGGGAAAAATCGGTCAAAAAATGCCTTCTTGAAGATCTCCCAAGTCACCGGCCCACCTTGAAGAGGCCTATTATCCCTCAATTGCACATACCAAGTTTGAAACACATCCTAGAGTTGGTATGTGGTCAACTCGGCCTTCCCACTTGTAGACACCCCCATAGCATATAGTATCTTATAGGCCTCATCAATAAATTCTTGGGGGTCTTCATCAACCTTAGACCCATAGAAGATAGGAGGATTCATCCGAGTGAAGTCCCTAAGTCAGGAATCCATAGTAGAAACTTGTTGATGAACCCTAGGTGAAACCTCCTGATTGGCTTGGGCCTTCATAGCTTGGGATTGAACAGTTGCGGCTTGGGCCAATTGGACAAGGGCACCCCGTATGTCTTCATCTGACAAAGGTGGAGGGTTTGCCGGGGCATGATCATCAACAACATTCTCCTTAAGAGGAGGAACTTTATCACCTCGGGGAGGAGCTCCCGCATTAGTAATCTCCTTCTCAAGCCTCCTAGCCGCATTCCTCCGAGTATTCATTTCCTATAACCAAAATACAAGGTTTAAGTGAAATCATATAATAAATACACTCTAGAGGCACAATAGTGGATTTCCAAAATGAGAGTGATTCCTAAGCATCAAATAGGTTCCTGTCCATAAGTGTGGCGCGCTTCACATTTATGAAAACCTACATAGACGTGGTAGAGAGATACATCAAAATCAAAGATATTCAACTACATGCTCTGGTACCAAGTTTGTCACATCCGAATTTACCCCCAGACGTAACCGGCGTTGTCGTCCTCTTTGCGGACTAGGACTAGCCTCTTAGTCATACATCATTACATTCATCGATCGAAAATACGGAATAATTAAAACTTTATATTAACATTCACTTGGAGGTTTACAGAGACCTCTACATAAACATAATATATAATCGTATCGAGTATACATAGACCCTTCGTATCGGAAGGTTACATAGCCTTCTACTCTTATTGCATATTCACATATAAAAGATAGAATAAAGTCTGAATGATTGTCTCATCTCATACCATCAAATTTATTATCACAACATCGGCATAGCCACACATCAATAGTAAAGAAGCCACATATAGGCTTATACAAATCGCACACAATGGAAATGGAATGAACATAAAGGAGTCTTAAACTCATAACAATGAAACTTCAATGTAAAGGAGATATCCAAGCTTTCAACAATGTCGCCTTCCAAACCCTTCAACGACCGGAACCTAAAATGTTGGGGAAAAGGAAGAAGATGGGTTAGTACTCCACATGTACTAAGTATGAGACCATATGCACATATACCACTAAAGCATGTCAAAAAGGACATTTAGTTAAGGCATACCATTTTACCTCTTTAAAGACTTATGCATAATTAACAAACTACACCAATCATTTAGACATGATCAACAAATCAAGTAAGCCAAATGCATATCAACATACTTGAACCCATAATCTCATATAACTCTATCGCCAAGTAATATCATCACAAGCATGAATAAGAGTTCAACATATAAATAGCAAAGTAAGGCAACTAAACATAAATCCTCATAGAGTCAACAAGTGCAATGACCAAGCAAAGCCCCATAACCTTACTTAATCAAGTAACCCAACAAGAACTATAAATAGTATCATACTTCACATAGTATAACCTTCAAATACTCTTAGGTTAATACCCTATCAATAAAGACCAATTGCATGTTCATAATCATCATAATCATCATATAAAGTCATTTAAATTTATCATCATCTATATACATAATATTAACTTCCTAAAGCTTCCATCAAGGCAAACTAGTGCAAGGCATAGGTAGAGTCCCATACCCCTACCTAAGCTAAGTCAAACCCCTCAAGATACTTTAGTTAGCTTATATTTCATTACTTTATTTTCTTTTTAGCTTAGGGAACACTTGCCTCAACCGACATAGACCACATGAGATAAATGTTGAATCCGTTGTCATAAGACCTTACACTGATGGATGGTGGTCTACCGGAAAAGGTAAAACCTAATATAACATAGCTTTCTAGGTGGATCCACTAGCTAGTATCCTATAGTGGCAACATAGTTTAAGGAACTAGGATATAGGTATTCCCTCTACGTGCATACCATTTGGTAATTGGGGCCTCACCTCATGGGAATCATTAGATGAGTATCCCTAAAAGGGGAGTCAACATCACATATAGAACTATAGGGTAACACTTCCTCTACGGAAAGCCATGACCTCCATTGTCAAGTTCACTCGGTGCTAAGCTAAGTCCCTTTATTGAAATGCCTTTAACTCTTCCTTAACAATCATAGCATAGTTTAGGTCATAGGGTCTAGCCCTTGTATAATCATCATCATCGTAGCTCAATAAGAATTGCATGAGTAATATTCCTTTCATCACAATTCATATAAGTGAGGTTAACACTTTACATATCACATCATAATAGGGCACATTAATACACATCACCATCCTTATAACATGTACACCCTAAGCAACCTCACAACAAAAGTTAAGACATTTCAATTAATTTATCATACCATCCTATCAATCCTAGATAATGCATACTCCAACACAACATTATGACTTAACCACAATTAACCACAAGTTGAAGTAAGAAATATGAATTTCAAGACTTACCAAGCCTCCTCCATAGTTCATCATAAGGGCCTTACCATGAACCCATAACTCAACCCAACTAGGGGAGTAACATCATCACACAATGATAACCAATAAGATAACAAGGCCAATAGCATCTCCATAAAACAATTCAACACTAGATTATAGTTTAAGACAAAATACATAAGCCAACGTCATAATATGCTTCATGCCCAAAACCAAATCTCAAGTATTTGCATAATAGGACTATAATTCATCTTAATTTATTCATAACAGCACTATAGTAAAGTAATCTAATCAATTGAAAGATCACAATGCAGTATAGGTCAAGATTACAACCTAGGGTTAGGGGTTGAGGATAATATTCTTCAATTTATACCAAAACATTAACAAGTATTACAATTAATTAAATATACATGTCACTCTACTCAATACAACCTAAAGAATCCATTAACAACTCGATTCATAACATCAATTTCGTAATTGGATGAAACCCATAAGAAACTCAAGTTTTGAAACCTATTTTGAAAGAACCCTTTGAGGAAAGAATCTCAAAGGTGAATTAGATCACATACCTTAACGTTTGGTAACAATATGGTGATGAGTTCACCCTTTTTACAGCCCCCAAACCCTTCTCCTTGCTAGTCTTCAATGGTGAGTTCACGTAGAGAGAGAAAGAAGAGAGAAGGAAGAGAGTTTGATTTTTAGAGTCTAATTAATTTAATTGGGAGTTGGGGCTTTTGTATGGGTGTTATGTTAGTTAATTAGTAACCCCTTAATCCCTAAATAACCTCTAATCACTTAATTAATCCAAAGACTTGTCATTAAAAATTTTACACAAACTTAACCCCCTCACAGACCAGACCCCGTCGATGGGCCGTCTGTGAGTCGACGGATTGGTCCCCCTCCGTGTTGCACATCCGTCATTGAGTACAGAGACTGTGCAGACTAAGGTCTTAACCTACTTGTCTAAGTATGGGACGACGGTGGCATCGATGCCCCGTCAGTCAACCCACGAACTGTCGATGGTTCCGTCAATGCACACTGTCCAGACACTGTTGCTCCAAACGCAAGGGTCCTCCTCAAGGGCCCTTGGTTGGTCCTTGGGGAGTCGTACTCGTACATTTAGACCATGAAACAATTAAAACACCTCTTAACTACCTTTTTACCAATTTCTATACATTTCCAACACATAAAAACTTGTCAAATAGGCTAAGGCGCGCTAGTACCTCTTTGAACTAACTTCCGGATGTCATGGACGTTCTTGAACGTTTTGGCTCTTAAAATTTCTAAATGACCTAAATTCATTAAAATGAACTTAAAAACAGTACTTAGACCTTATTATCTCTATGTTAGGCTTTACGACACATCTTGAAATTTCAAAATGTTACATAGGGTATATTGGGTCCTCTCGATGTGGCATATACATCAGACTCCACATTTAGCTCATTTGGTTTTATTGTCGGTTATTAGTAGCTCCCACAGTTCAGTCAGACTCTATTACATTTACCTTATTTACAGATCAGTTATCATTCAGTCTCAGGAAGTTATAAATTTGGTCATTGCATCCAGTTAGAACAGAATTTAGTATATCATGTTTAGATTATTATATTTTCTCTTGTGCTTGTTCAGTTATGTTTTATTTCAGTTTTACTCTATCCTACACGCTCAGTACCTTTAAGTACTGACGCATACGTGTGCTACATCTTCTCGTGATGTAGGTTTAGGTTCTCATCATCCATATCACACTTAGATCATTTCCGATCTCCAGTTCAGTAGAATCAGTGGTGAGTCCTCATTCTTCGAGGAGAACAATTATGAGTTTCATTTTAGTATTTTAGTCTTTAGTTTGAGTTCTTGCTAGACTTAGCTGGGGCTTGTCCAAGTATTTCTAGTCAGTTAGAGGCTTATTTAGGACATAGTTAGTTTCAGCTTATCAGTGAGTTAATAATTTCTTTGTATTAAACTCATTAGTATTCATATATCTCAGTTTTAGCATATGGGTATCCCCCATATTTTCATTTTAAATTATGATTTATCTTCCGCATTAGTTTATTATCTTTAGTATGATCATGATCATTCCAGCAGGGTTAGCTTGGGATAACTTGTGGTCTAGGTCCAGTGTCCGTGTCTCAGGGGTAGCTCGTGACGTGACAGATGGAGCATACCTAGAAAACATAGCGAACTTCAAGGAATACTCCTCAACACTCATTTTGCCTTGCTTGAGATTAATGAACTCTTCTACCTTCACCTCCCTCCTCTCACGGGGATACTTTCCCAAGAAAGCCTCCTTAAAATCTTTCCACTCTATAGGAAATGACTTAACCAACATATTATCTTTCCATTGATTGTACCACACTTGAGAAACCTCCCTCTATTGATACGAAGATAACTCCGCCTTCTTCATAGAAGTCACCCCCATGACACTCAACACCTTTTACGCACCATCTAGAAACTCTTAAGGATCCACTCCCACCTTAGAGCCAAGAAAGATAGGAGGATTCATCCTCACAAAATCTCTCAATCTATATGTCATAGTGTTCTCCACAACATTCATTCTAGGTTCAGTACCCCTCTTCACATGGGTAGTCAAGGCTCGAGTTAAAGTAAGTAAAGCTCTCTAATCTCCCCATTAGTCATGTCGTGGGGAAGCACCGGAACATCATTACCTCCACCCACAATAGGGTATTGTTCACCTTGAGCACTTTGAAGAACTTGATCAACTTGCTCAATTTGAGGAGGAATCTCCTCATTCACCCTTCCCTCTTCCAACATTGTAGTGATCATCCTTGCAATATTCATCTTCCTATCAACAAAAGGAAAAGAATTTATAAAGACACTCATAACTTTTACTATACGGCACGACATAAGTGTAGAGGAAGAAGGGAAACTCTATCGTACTATAGTCTTTCGCCCATATATGTGTCGCGACTCACACATATGGTGAAGACTCTACTAGACGTGACTTGATAAGATTTTTTTTTATTCCTAAGACCACTTTCATAACCGATACTCTCATACCACGTTTGTAACTACCTGCACCGATACCCTAGAAGTTAGGATATTCTATGGTCGAGGAATGTCGTACTTGACCTCTGGGAGGTCTTGTACAATCCCATTCGTATCATTTATCACATATATGTATACGAAAAGTAGTGCAGGATTAAAAACTTTTCACAACATTCGAATAGTCTTTCAAAATATCTTTCATATAAAAATCATTGGAAATACTAAGTCTCATATAATCAAATCTTAGACACAAGAATACTTGGGTCACAGACCATACATCAAAATATAGTACTATTAAGTCTATTACAATGCTTCGAAATAAGAAATGAAAAGACATTTATGTCCTCAAGTCAAATGAGGACACACATAAAACTTTCTTGAAAGATCCTATGATCCAAGCTTCGCTCCAAAAATGCCCTTCACCTATGAATCACTTTAGAGATAGATAAAAGTATGGAATTCGTACAAACACATATACTATGTATGGAATAATGTATAAAATCATGGAAACGGACATTTATTGGAAATATTCATTTTTTGAGTAAAACCTCATAGTATAAGCATAAGAACTACATTTAAAACCTTATAAACATATAAGGTATCACATAAACGTTTTACCACATTTTAAGAAATGTTACAGTAAACTAAGCCAAGTTACAGTGACATTACAGTGAACTAACAGTGAGTTCACTGTATGTCTTCCCAAAATACACATATTGCAATATAGCATTAAAATACATCCAACAAAACATAAATATGAGATCATCCTACCAAAGTTTATTTTAAGGTTCACTTGAGTAAGTTAATAAGCCAACGCCCATACAATCCCTTCACATACAATTAAGAGATCCTTTAGAGTATCTAGGATAAGATCATTCACTCTTTATACCCCAACATACATATAATATGACATTTTCCTCACAAAGGTTGTCAAAAGACTTACTTAAGTAATTCAAGAAGAGAACGCCCATACACCCTTTCCAAGATTACCTAAATAATCCTTAAGGCTTTCTAAGTTTAGATCATGTCTAATTTACCAATCTACTTTCCCTATCTAGAGTCATTCTTTAGACTTACCTAAGGTAAGATATGAAGTGGCATTTCCTATTACCCCTTCACACCTTAACTACACAACCCTTAAAGTACTCTAGTTAAGTACTTATTCATTTAACATGCTTTCTAACTTAACTCGTTATATTTATTAGTTAAATTAAGAAACATTCAACATATAAGGACGTTGAAGTAAAGGTCTTGAAGAAGACCTAGGGACATTCACTATATAGGGACACACTCACTCACTAACATCTTCAAAGCCTATTGTGCAATGTCTAGATAGCGTTCCATATCACCACCTAAACTTCATAGAACTTCTCCAACACTAGTGGGTATCACATATGATGAGAATAGGAAATAACCGAGATATACCATGGTAGCAAGGCATGGAATCCAGAGTTGTAAGCTACTCCGATGGAGGGTGTTCTACTTGTCAATGGAAGAACTTGGAGGAATATGAAGGGTTTCTTTGTACTCTAGCGTCATTCTTAACAAGAGCTACTTTCCAAACCACACTCACTTGGTGCTAGACTTTGTTCTCATAGACTAATTCATATAAAGGATCACATGAAGAGGTTCCATATTAAGTTCATAACCCAATCACATCAACCTTAGAAAAGAGGTCCCCTAGGGTTACCTTACAATGGTTCAGTGGATAGCTCAATGATTTTTCTAAGGTTGATTTCATATCTTTCCAGCAAACAAACCTTAAGTCCACCATTCACACAAGAAGGATACCATTACGACTTTCGACTTCAAGGATATCATAACCTTACAACTAGGTTGAAAGTTCCACATAAATGACCTTCTTAGCAATGTTCAAGGTCACATGTCATTCATACATACAAGACTAAGAGGCTTTAGAATCCTAAGTCAAGAAGTCATATTCTCATTATACATGTATCAAGTAAGGGACACAAGTCTACCAAAACAAGACACACACAAACTTCACATATAGCGTATCATTCTAGAAGTTCATAGGCATAACCAACATCATCTATAGGTCAGCCTATACACTACTATAATATCATCAATCTAACCATCATAAGACTCACAAAACCAAGTAGGAAGAATCATGCATCAACTCTAATACTACACACATAGGGACATAGTCATAGTCTAACATGATCACCTAATGTCAATGGAAGAACACACACTTTAACATTACTCACAAGTAGATATATATGATAATACTGTACATAAATCAACCAGACAAATCATCATAATACATCAAGTAGTGCCGACAAGGCCATGCTTATCATACTTCGTAAAGCAATGCCGACGAGGCCACATAATTCACCAGTAAAGCACATAGTACCACCACCATAATTGGAACATACAAATCACAACATAATTCAAGACCTAATTTACATAAAATAAAGAGAATTAGAGCAGCGTACCACCAATCCATGTTGATCACTTCAATTCATAGCTAAATCATCCAATACAATACCAAAAGGAACTTACCCATGGCCATTATCATCAATTCAATACAAAAATCATAATACTCAATAAATATAAATCAATTCAATATAGATTTATCAATGTAAGACAGTATATACATCAATCCAATATAATTCTTGTATCACTCAATAGCCCAAAGAAAACTACACTAGAATTCATAAACATTATAACATAATCAAGTCACCCACAAAGTAGTCAAAAACTAGGGTTCTTGAATTACATTGGTTCATAGATTAATTATATTAAAATCATATAATTAGAATCAATTCAATCAATATAAAATGATTCAAAACTTTTTATGCAAGAACCCACGGATATATATTAAAATTTGACAAGTTCAGCTTTGATTGACTTTAGAAATCACTTTGAAGTTTGGCTCCTTTAAGAAAAGAGTTTCAAGGATGAAGAACCATACCTTTATTGATCCTAGACCAAGAATTTATGAAGAATGGATGAAGAATCACCAAACAATCTTCAATCCAAGCTCTATCTTGAGTTTTGGCTCCAATGGAGTTCTAGAGAATTTCTTAGAGAATTTGGGTTTTGATTTAGAATAATGAATTCATCTAGATGTTTAGGACTTATAAAACCTCTTAAAATACCTATAATACCCTTAGGAAAAATCCTAAACAATTATTAGGACGTGGGGTGAATTGGTAAATTCACCCCTTCACTTAACAGTGAACTGCGCAGGTTGCAGACCCAACCCACGACTGCCCATTGACAGGGCATCAGCTAGACGACAGACTGTCCTAGCTGGCCGTCATTTGGTTCACAGGCTGGCCTTTGGGAGCTTAAGATCCCTAGCTAAGTATTGACCCACTCCCTCCATCGATGGGGCGTCGACCAACCTACTATCCATCGATTGCCTCAATTTTTTGGGTTGGTCAAGACAAACTTAGGCTCTATGATGGGTCCTTCCTCAAGGATCCTTGGTTGGTCCTTGGGGATTTTTCCCCCGACGTTTTCAACTCAAATATGTTCGCATACGAGTTTAGGAACTCTCATATAAACTTAATACAAAACTAACACATAAACTCGACGAAACATAGTAAGACACACAAGGTTATTCAAGGAAAATCATTTGAACGTCATGGACGTTCTTGGACATTTGACCTCCAAACTTCATGAAACTTAACATGCTGCCTATAAACGCTATAATTAATCATATAAGGACCCCATATTCTTATGACTTACAACAAATATAATAACAATAAGCAACACTCAACAATAGATTTAACTAATATTCAAAAAATCACACCCCATGAATTAAGGTTTTATCTAGATATAGAAAAAAGTAAGAAAATGATACAAAATCGATATAACATCAGCTAGGTATGATTTTTATTCTCTTAAATAGAGTCTAGGATAAAGAATTTCCATCACCCACTTTGAATTTTTTCAAGGTTAGAATATTCAAGTCTTCAAGGTTCAAGAGCAATGTTTCCCAAAATATCTCAAAAAGTCAAAATAGAAGACACGTCTGATAATTATTATTCAAAAATACAAAATTTAATACTAAGTTAAAAATATTAACAAGTATTTATAGTTTTCAAAAATGTTTTCTGCGGAGGACCACTTGGCGTAGTTAGTCGCGACCACTGCTCAACTTGGTGATCCGCCCTGTGGTATATTCCTCCCCATCTTCCGTTTGGCCTACAACATTTTTCAAATTTTGGATCATTGGGTGATATCATATTACTTCTCAGAACTGCTCGGAGACACGCCGATTGCTCTTGTTCACCGCAGATTTGATCATTTCCTTCAAGTTTCACCTCAGTAGAATAAAAGGTAAGGTTAAGACCTTTTGTAGCTCGTTGTTTTCATTAGGTAGCACGGTCATCCTACCCTTTTTAGGCAAGAACTGAACATGGTACACTAAACTTATGTCCACAATAGGATAGATGACCCCAACATCCAACCACTTGATTATCTCTTCTTTTTTTTTTACTACTTCTTGCATAGGATGATTCAACCTTCTTTGGAACTCAATACTAGCTTTGTGATCTAGCATGACTTGCATTTTATGGGAACAAATACCAAGAGTGATCCCAATAATATCCGCAATAGTCCATTCAATAGCTCGCGTGAACCTATTCAACAGCGCCACTAAGCACTCTACTTGTTGCCTATTTAAATTTGCTGCAATAATCACGATCAAAGTGTCATCTCTAAGAAGAAACACATACCTCAAATGCGGTGGTAGAGTCTTAAGATATAATTTTTGTGCCTCCACAATTGATGGTCTCACATGTGGGGACTCGCGGTGCTTCATGTCCAACCGAACATGTTCGGGTTTGATCGATATTCGTTTCTTTCAAGTTACATCATTAAATCATTATACTATTTAATACCATCACTGTTAAAAATCATGATGATAGCTGCTAGTTCCTCTACACCTAGTCGCTCTTCAATTTGCACTTTTGATACACTCTCAACTCTGTAGGTTATAGAAGATATTGTTTGGAGCTCACCGCTCTACTTCATGGACCTACAAATATTGAAAGTTTATTCTTCATTGTTCAACCTAAACTTCATATGCCCTTTTTTCATATCAACTAATACACGCTAAGTTAAAAGGAATGGTCTCCCTAAAATACTGGGAAACTCAAAATTAACTTCACAGTCAAGAATCACAAAGTCGGTCGGAAAGATGAAAGACTCCACTTTCACAAGTACATCATGGAGTACACCTATGGGCCTCTACACAGTTCGATCATCTATTAATAACCGCATCGTGGTAGGCTTTGGGTCCCCCAAGACTAACTTATTATAAATGGATAGTGGCATGAGATTTATGCTCGTACGAAGATCACACAGTGCATTCGCAAAGTGTAGCAACCCGATCGTACATTGAATAGTGAAAGCGTTGGATCCTCATTCTTCTATACGAGAGACGTTGTAGCAATATCTCTACAGTGCTGCATTCTGTCATCATCTTCAAAACTACCCGACCTCTTCTTTGTCACCATATCCTTCATAAACATAGCATATCCAAGAATTTGATCTAAAGCTTCTATCAACGGAACATTGATGAAAAGATGCTTCAACATAGTGATAAACCGGGATATTTACAATCTACCATTTTCTTCATCAATCTCTATGAAATAGTGATGGCGGTTGAGTTATGAGGACCATTTATATGATAGCCCTGCTTCTTTTGTTGTTGCATCACCCAACTCTCCACTAGCTTCGGCTAAATCATCATTGTTTCTCATATCACCTTCTACTACAAACGGAATAGGTGGATTAATATTTTGCTTATCCCCTCGAGTAGTGACTGCCATGCAATGCCCATCATTTTTTGGGTTCTTGATAGTGTTGCTTGGAATAGTGTTAGGTTGGCATGGGTTCGATATAGTAGACAACTTAATTATTTGTAGCTCAAGATACTTTATCGATACCATACGTGCATCAACCTTTTGTCCAATGCAAGACAGGTAGCTTCTCATCTCCTTGACATTCTCATCAGTTAATCAAACCTCATCATCATATTGTGTAGCATATCCTCAAAACACACCATATTACCTCCACCTTCCCTAGGGAAATATTCCCGATTTTGAAGAGGAACATATGGCCCAACCCAATTGCTCATGTTACCATAGTAGTTCCACATTAAGTTGTTATCGCGATTGTAATTCCCATCTCGCATATATTGAACCTCTTGGTTGTAGTTACCATATTTTCGACCTTGGTTTCCTTGACCCTGACACCAATTATCCATATTGGAACCTTAGGCATTTGGTAAAAAAACCTACCTGATCATTAACTGCATATGCATCTTCTATCGGTGGTGAAGTTCTAGTAAAATAGTTCACTACACTTACCTGCTATCCGCCCTAACTTACATACTTCAAGAACAACCCCAACTCGGTCTTCGTCTCCGCCATCTCTTTAGGAATCTCATTTGCGGCAGATTGTTTGTAGCTTAAACAATGAAGGTGTTTTTCCTATTGTCCGACTTTCTAGTGCTCCAAGCTTTGTTTTTGTGAGATATATTCCCCATTTTCCCAGTTATCTTTGCCATGATCATTGGACATACGACCCTTCTACAATAGTATCAAGCACTACCTTACCATTGTCATCCAATCTCCAGTAGAAGTACTCTTTTAACGACTCACCATCAATACGGTGGTTTGAAATGCTTCGCATGAAGGCAATGAATCTATCCCAAAGGCTATTGATAGACTCTCCAAGTTGAGCAAGAAAATTATTGAGCTTGTCCTTTTTATTAAACTTCTTGAACACAAGAAAGCATTTTGCCAAGAAAGCATATGTCAACTGATCCCATGTATAAAAATATTTTTAAGGGAGCTCATTGAACAGTACCACAACATCTCTAGTTAATGATAGCGGGAATACTCTCAGCCCAATAACATTCTTATGCCAATTTGGTCGACCTATGCAACTCTTGCAGACAAAGTTCAGTTTAGCGATGTGAGCGTTTGGATCATCCACTTGTATTTAAACTTAATCTAAATATAAAAATTCCCGGCAGCAGCGCCAAAATTTTATACGCTCAAATTACACCTCTATCTACAAGAATAAGTGATCGTTATCAAGTAAATAACCCAACTAGTAGGTTGGGGTTGATCCCACGAGAAATATAAATTAGACTTATCTTTAACCAACAATTGTATCATTTTTGTTAAGGTACTATTTCCGAAACAATTAAGTAGGGGAGGGGTTGTGAAAAAGATTCATGTAATGGTATGATTAGCAAGTGAACAAGAGTAAACTTTGGTTGCTATCAAGATGAGAAAGTAACTAGGGTGTGTGCGTTCCCCAAAGTTCATAACGCAACATTCCTAGTAGTAACAATTCTTTCATAGTGTATTACATGCAAAGTGATAAGTTACGTATCTCTAAATCCTTGGTCCGACATCTACGGAATTTCACCCAGCACCTTGGTCCGACTACATGTGTAAACTTACTAACCCTTACCATTACCTCATATAAGACATCACATCGATGTATGTATTAGTTTTCACCCTCGCACTAATCGACACTAACCTATTAGATAGTATCACACTAAGTCTATGTTGATAATTCTTTTCTTATTAACTACCTCCTTGGTCCCTCAAATAGCAACATGGCTATTTCTAATGCGTTCACTCGTTAAAACGACTTCTAAACGAAGAAATTATCAATGCATGCAAAAATACTATTCAAGAATTGCAAAATTACTAGTCATACTTTGTTAATTCCTCATGTTTCCCACAACCTTAGTTGTGGATTTAGTTACCCATATTAGTAAGAACACAATTCATATTGATAGATGAAGAAATCATGAACTTAAGACTGAGAATAATAAACCAAGAAATTGAACTTGAATTGCAAACCAAAACATTCTAAACCAAGTCCGGAAATCAATTATTTGCCAAAGTCGCGAAAACTAATATCCAAAATGTAAACTAGAACAATGGTAGTTGTAGCTAACCCCAAAAATGAGGTTTAATGCCTTATTTATAGAAAACAAAATCCTAATTAAAAAGGAATTCAAATAAGGAAAGTTTGTTCAGGCACACGACTTCAATCTACGAGACCACTAACGGGTTATCGATCGGTCGACGTTCCGTGCTTTGCTTCCGTCAACTAGGATTGAGAAAAATATTTTAGCCTTTTGATTGCATCTTATCTGAATCAAACGACAGACCAATATCATGGTTCGTTGATTCTCCTCCATAACTCCACTCTTAGAATCTTCAAATATCAGGTATTGGAACCCTCGCAGTCTCATACTACGAATCACCAGTATGGTCCATCGATCGACGGACTGTCAATGCTAGCCGTAGTTCCACACATGGTCACAATTCCCATATTTCCTCTAATTCCTGTGCTTCTCATCTATGATCATCATATATGGGGTATAAATGGATCGAAGGTCAGTCGATTGCCTCTGTAGGTCCTTTTTCTGCACTTTCTCAGTTGTCTTCTTCGTTTTATGCTTGAAGATATTTCCTGCAAAACAAGACACAAAACTAGTTAAAACCATTACAAAAAGTCTCTAGACACACACAAACTTTAAGTGAAATGCATTATATATATAACGTGACCTCACGGTAGGCAATCCTTATGTATTCATTTCTTTGTGTTTTCATCTGCCTTTATTTCTTGTTTGCTTTATTGTGTCCATGAATTGTCTCCAAGACTATATTATTTTTAGAGACAAAATATACATTTGAGGAAACTAAGTCTATCAAAATATTGCCCTAAATGAGTCCAAATTGTGGACTAATTAGTAAGTGTCTAGTTGGCACCAATAGGTGTTTTAGTTGTGGAAATATTGGCCAAAAGATGAAGATATTCCTATGCTCAAGGGTAATAAAAGGGAAGATATACAAGCTCCTCTAAGAAGTTCAGACTCCAACGCCCAAAAGCAAAAACACTTATATACTCTCGAATCCTAAGGTGACGAAGAGAGTATCATGGTTGTGGTGACCGTTATGTTAAATTTCTATTCTATTGATATATATTCCTTATTAGATACCGGTGATACTTTTTCCGTTATGACACCTTATGTGGCCATTTAATTTGAAATACTCTCAGAAGTGTTAGTAGAACCTTTGTCGGTCTCTACCCTAATTGGTGACTCGGTCGTGGCTAAGGGGGTTTATAGAAGTTGTCCAATTTACTTGTTACATAGAGTTACTCTTGTTTATTTGGCGGAGTAATATAAGTCATACTTTGATTGTACTTTGGGTATGGATTGGTTGCATGCATTTTATTCCGCTATCGATTGTAGGGCTCGAGTGGTTGAGTTAAAATTTCTAAATGATCCTCCCTTAGAATAGAATGGGGTAAATTCCATGCCTATAGTCCTATTTATATCTAGCTTTAAGGCTAAGAAGATTATCTCGAAAAGGTGTATTTTCTATCTTTTTAAGGTGAAGGATGTTGAATATTAAACCCCTTCTCTAGAGTTAGTTGTTGTATTTAATAAGTACTCAAATGTTTTCCACATGAATTGCCCGATATTTCCCCTGAGCAGGAAATAGATTTTGCCATTGAATTTGTTTCAGATACGCAACCTATAACCATTCCTCCATATACAATGGCTCTGGCAGAGTTAAAGAAGTAGAAAGCGAAAGTAAAGGTTTTCCTAAACAAGGATTTTCTTCTGGTTCTTGTGTTGTTTTTTTAGAAAGAAAGATGGTTCTCTTATAATGTGTATTGATTGTCATCCATTGAATAAAGTGACAATCAAGGATAAATTTCCCCTTCCAATGATAGATGACTTGTCCCACAAACTTCAAGGGGCTAGCTATTTCTTTGACATTCATTTTCTTTCGGGTTGTCATTATATGGGGGTGGAGGGGTTGATATTCCTAAGATGGATTTCCGTACAATATATTGTCACTATGGTTTCTAGTAATGTCCTTTGATTTAACTACTGCTTCGGCAACGTTCATGGACTTGATGAATAGAGAGTTTCGCCAGTATGCTAACATATTTGTGATCATTTTTATCGATCATATTTTGATCTATTCAAGGAGTGAGGATGAGCATGTTGACGATATAACGGTTGTATCTCATGTTCTTAAGGACCATCACCTTTGTGCAAAGTTTAGCAAGTGCGAGTTTTGGTTAAAGTCTATCGTATATTTTCGTAATATTGTATCATGTGAGGGTATTGAGGTAGATCCTAAGAATACATATGTGTTTAAAAGTTTGCCTAGACCTCCATACCCTTCTGAAATTAGAAGTTTTTGGGTTTGGCTAGTTACAATAGGAGGTTTGTTGAGAAGTTTCCTCCTTTGCTTTTCCCTTGACAGCTTTGACTCAAAAGAAGCCTAAGTTTTTATGGTCAGAAGCTTGTGAGAAAGTTTCGATGAGTTTAAAGATAGACTTACTTCCGCTCTGGTGCTGACCTTAACAAAAGGTACATATGGTTTTGTGATGTATTGTGAAGCTTCTAGAGTTTGGTTGGAACATGTGATTATGGAAAATGACAAGGTGACTTCCTAAACCTCAAGGAATCTTTTAGTACATGAGAAATAGTATCCTTACCATTACATTGAGCTATATCCGGTTGTTTAAATCTTGAAAATTTGAGGCATTATCTATATGGGGTTCATTTTGATTTATTTACCAATCACAAGAGCTTATAGTATGTGTTTAGTCAAAAGGACATGAATCTTCGCCAAAAGTGGTTGTTAGAATTATTGAACGACTATGATATGAGTGTCTTTTATCATCCTGGCAAATCTAATGTAGTAGTGGTGTCACATCCGGGTTTACCCCCTAGACATAACCGGCGTCATCGTCCTCTTTGAGAACTTGGACTAGCCTCTTAGTCTGACATCTTCACATTCATCGATTGAAAATACGAAAGAATTAAAACTTTTTGTTAACATGTACTTGGAGGTTTACATAGACCTGTACAAACACGTAATATGTATTCGTATCGAGTATACATAGACCCTTCGTATAGGAAGGTTACATAGCATTCTACTTTTATTGCACATTCACATATAAAAGATAAAATAAAGTCTCAATGATTGTCTCATCTCATACCATCTAAAGGATCATAGAAATTTGGGCATAGCCCTACATCAATGTAAAGAAGCCACATATAGGCTTATACAAATCGTACATCAAACGAAAGTAGAATGAACATAAGAGTCTTAGAAAATAAAGCAACTCCATAGCTAGATATCGACATCGCCTTAGAAAAGTTAGGACCTACCCCTTGGATGATAGAGAATATCCAAGTCTCCTTCAAGTCATATCAAAAGAGCCCTCAACGACCGTAACCTAAAATGTTTGGGAAAAAGGGAGAAAATGGGGTTAGTACACCACATTTACTAAGTATGAGACCATATGCACATATAACATCAAAACATGCTAAAAAGGGACATTTAGTTAAAACATGCCGTTTTACCTCTTTAGGGACTTATGCCCAATTAACAAACTATACCAATCATTTAGACATGTTCAACAAGCCAAATAAGTCATATGCGTGTCAACATACTTAAACCCATAATCTCATATAACTCTACCACCGAGTAATGACATCACAAACATGAATAAGAGTTCATCCTATAAGTAGTAAAGTAAGACAACTACTCATAATTCCTCACAAAGTCAACAAGTGCAATGATCAAGTAAATCCCCATAACCTTACATAATCAAGTAACCCAAAAAGAACCATAAATAGTACCTCACTTCACATAACATGGTCTTCAAATAAACATAAGTTCCTACTTTAATAATAAAGACCAATTGCATGTTTATAAGCATCATAATCATCATACAAAGTCATTTACATTTATCATCATTTATATAAATAATATTAACTTCCTAAAGCTTCTATTAAGGCAAACTAGTGCAAGGTACAGGTAGAGTCCCATACTCCTACCTAAGCTAAGTCAAACCCCTCAAGTCACTTTAGTTAGTTTATACTTCATTACTTCATTTTAGTTTAGGGAACACTTGGATTAACCTACATAGACCACATGAGATAAATGTTGAATCCGGTGTCATAAGACCTTACACCAAAGGAAGGTGATCTACCGGCCAAGGTAACACCTAATATAAACATAGCTTTCTAGGTGGACCCACTAGCTAGTATCCTATGGTGGTAACATAGTTTATGGAACTTGGGGATGTCTTGGAAACATCAACTCTACAGCCTATGTTGGGTCATGAGGCTATCACCCCGTGACGACCGTAGTGAACCCTACCTTCTCTACTTGGGAAAGTTTCACTCCCTCACATGCAAGATCACTCGGTGCTAAGCTAGGTCCCTATATTGAAATGTCTTTGAGTATTCATTAACAATCATGACTTAGTTTAGGTCATAGGGTCTAGCCCTTGTGTAAGCATCATCATCATAGCTCAACAAGAATTGCATGAGTAATAGTCCTTTCATCACAATTCATATAAGTGAGGTTAACACATTACATATCACATCATAATAGGCCACATTGATACACATCACCATCCTTATAACATGTAGCTTATAACATGTACACCTTAAGAAACCTCACAACCAAAGTTAAGACATTTCAATTCAATCATCATACCATCCTATCAATCCTAGATAAGGCATACTCCAACACAACCTCATACTTAATCACAATTAACCACAAGTTGAAGTAAGGAATAGGAATTACAAGACTTACCAAGCCTCCTCCATAGTTCATCATAAGGGCCTTACCATCAACCCACAACTCAACCCTATTAGGTCATCACATCAATATAATTCAATAACCAACATGATAATAAAGGTAGAAGAGTCACTGCACCATAATTCAATACTAAACCAAAGCTTTGAGACAAGATACTTAGGTCAATCTTATTAACCTAGATCACTACTCAAGAACTAACATGAAATACTACAATTCATCACAACTTGTTTATGATCAGTGTAATAACATCATCTAAAATTGATTTAACCAATAGTCAAGTTAATTGAATCAATCCTAACATAGTTCACATCAAGATCAAACCTGGGGTTAAGGGTTGAGGATCATATTCTTCAATTTGAATCAAACCATTACAATTAATCAAAATCAAGTTAAATTACATGTTATTCTATCCATTATACCCTAAATAAAACATAAACAACTCAGTTCAAAACATCAATTTCGTAACTAGATGAAACCCATAAGAAAACCTAACTTTTGAAATCTATTTTGAAGGGACCCTTTAAGGAAAGAGTCTCAAAGGTGAATTATATCACATACCTTAATGTTTGATGAAACTTTGATGGTGAATTCGTCCTTTTCCGTCCCCCAAACCCTTATCCTTGCTAGTCTTCAATGGTGAGTTCAAGTAGAGAGAGAAAGAAGAGAGAAGGAAAAGAGTTTGTGTTTTGGAGTTCTAATTAGTTTAATTGGGGTTGGGGCTTTTATATGGGAGTTAAATTAGTTATTAGTATCCCCTTAATCCCTAACTAACCCCTAAATCACTAAATTAATTAAATGAATTAATATTAAAACGTGCAGGAAAATCACCTTTCACAGACAGAACCCCGTCGACGGACCGTCTGTGAACCTACAGACCCTCACACCTCCGTCCTGCACTCCGTCAATGAGTTCAGAGGCTGTACAGGCGGAGGCCTTCCTCAAATTGGCTAAGTATTGGACGACGGTGGCATCGACGCCTCGTCAGTCCACACACAGACAATAGGTTGTCTCGTCAATGCACACTGCCTAGGCAGTGTTGCTTCAAACGCAAGGGTCCTACTCAAGGGCCCTTGGTTGGTCCTTGGGGAGTCGTACCCTGACGTTTCAACCATGAAAAAACTCAAACACCTATTAGCTAGTTTTTCACCATTTTTCATACATTTCCGACTCCTACAAACTAGTCAAATAGGCTAAGACACACTAGTACCCTTTTGAACTAACTTCTGGACGTCATGGACGTTCTTGAACGTTTTGGTTTTCTAACTTCCTAAATGACTTATAGTCATCAAAATGGTCTTAAAAATTGTACATAGACCTCATGAAATCTATGTTAGGCTTTACAACACGTCTTGAAATTTCAAAATGTTACAAGTGGATGCTCTTAGTGGATTATCTATGGGAAGTGTGGATCATGTAGATGATGAAAAGAAAGAGGTTGATTGTGATGTGCATAGGCTGTCTCAACTAGGTGTTCAACTATTGAATTGCACCAAGGGATGGGTCATGGTACATAATGGTTCTAAATCTTTGTTCGTAATGGATGTATAGTCTAAACAATGGACTGATCTTATGTTTATTTAGTTTAAAGATTTGGTGCTCAAAATGTCCGTTGAGGCTTTCTCTCAAGGGGGAGATGGGGTGCTTAGATACCAAGGTTGGTTATGTGTTCCGGATGTTGATATTCCAAGGGGGAAAATTCTATAGTAAGATCATAAATCTTGGTATTCTATTTATTCAAGAACCATCAAGTTGTACAGTGATCAGCGGGAAGTCTATTGGTAGAACAATATGAATAAAGATACTGTAGGATTTATAGCCAAATGTTTGAATTGTCAATAGGTTAGGGTTAAGCATCAAATCTCGAGAAGCCTATCCCAAATTATACCAATTCCCACTTGGAAGTGGGAAAAGTTGAATACGGATTTCACGGTCTTCCTCTCACCCAAAGGCAACATGATTCTATATGTGTCATTATAGATAGGATGACGAAATCAGCCAACTTTATACGTGTCCATTATTTCGGATCGGGGTCCTCAATTTACTTCTCACTTTTGGAAGTCCTTCAAAAAAGGGCTTGGTACCAAGGTTAAGCTTAGCACAACCTTTCATCCACAATTTTATGAACAAGCGTAGTGTACCATCTAAACATTAGAGGATATATTAAGGGAATATGTTATAGACTTAAAGCGTAATTTGGATGACCACTTCTCATTAATAGAGTTTTCTTACAATAATAGTTATCAAGTATGTATGACTCTTTTTAAAGCCTTGTATGGTAGGAGATGTAGGTATCTTTTTTTTGTTTGTTTGAGGTAGGAGAAATTACTTTGACAGGTATCGAGCTATTTATGAATTCATTGATAAAGTTGGACTTGCTTGAGAAAGGTTGAGTACGACCCAAAGTTGTAAAAAGTCTTATGTCGTTGTGTGAAGAAGAGATCTAAAATTTGAATCTAATGATTGAGTTTTATTGAAAATCTCACTCATGAAAAGTGTGATGATATTTCACAAGAAGGGAAAAATTACTCCCCGATATGTAGGCACATACCAAATTTTAAAGTGCATTAGGAAAGTTTTCTATGAGTTAGATTTTCCAAATGAGTTGGCTATCAAATCATCCGTGCTTCATTTATCCATGCTTATGAAGTGTATTAGAGATCCTACATCAATTATTTACTTAGAACGTTCAAGAGTTCATGAATGTCTCTCATATGAAGAGGTTCCATTAGAGATCCTATATCGGTAGGCTAAAAGGTTGAGAAATAAGAAAATAGCTTACGTGAAGGTTTTATGGAGAAATCATCAAGTTGATGGTGCTACCTTGGAGGCCTACGCCGATATAAAGTCCCTCTACCTTCATATTTTTCCTTCTACTTCTATTCAAGCTTGAGGTAAGTAGTTTCTCTAGAATATTAGTGTTTTTGAGTCATGTGAGCATACGTGTTTTTCCATGATTTCCATATGTTATGCATGTTCATGATGAAATTCATGTTTAGTAAGAAAATTAGTTTCATGATTGATGTGCTCCTCGTATTGTTGTGCATTTTGTATGGGTTTTATATTTAACTTCATGAGAAGAGTTGATGAAAATTCTTTAGTATGCTTTTGAGAGTAATTACATATTTTCTCCATAGTATTCTTTTCAGTAAGCATTTAGTTAGAGAAGGTAGTTCCTTCGATACATATGAGAAAATTGAGTTTCATGCAGAATGGGTTGTTAGATGTAGTTCCGAATTCCTTGTTTTGCATTTATTATGTTTGAGGTGGAGTTGAAGTTTCCTCCTTTGAATTGTGCATTATTTTTACGTTTCATATATGATAGGGTGCTAGTCTTGAGTCTTTACTTCCGCAAGGTGTATAGATCGTAATTCGAGGATGAATGTTCTCAAGGGGGAGACAACGTAATGTTCCAAAAACTAATTGACAGAATTAGAGCCTAAGGTAAGTGTTAGAGTTGAAAAAAACTCCTAGTACTGAATGTATATGATTTTGGCTTAAAACGTCAAGGTATGACCCTCCAAGGACCAACCATGAGTTCGTGAGGAGGGACCTTCAAAAAAGTAACAATATTTTGCCTGGGTAGTCCACCCACGAGGGGGATTCACGACCATTAGGTGGACCCACACTCGTGGATGAAGGCCGTTGGTCAAGGCCCCAAGAACCATACCCCTGTCACATCCAGGTTTACACCCTATATGTAACCGGCGTCGTCGTCCTCTATGAGGACTAAGACTAGCCTCTTAGCTTACATCATCACATTCATAAGTCGAATTTAGCAGAAATTTTAGAACGTTTTTTTACTTATACTTGGAGGGTTACATAGACCTCTACATACACATAATATATATATCGAGTATACATAAACCCTTCGTATAGGAAGGTTACGTAGCCTTCTACTTTTATTGCACACATATATTAAGATAGAACATAGTCTTAAAGATTTTCTCATCTCATATCATCTAAACGATCATAGAAATTTGGGAATAGACATACATCAATATAAATAAGCAACATATAGGCTTATACAAATCGTACTCAAATGAAAATAGAGTGAACATAAACGTCTTAGAAAACAAAGCAACTCCATAAGCTAGACATTAGCATTGCCCTCGGAAAGTGAGGACCTACTCACTTGGATGGTAGAGAATATCCAAGTCTTCTTCAAGTCATCTCGAATGAGCCTTCAACGACCGAAACCTAAAATGTTGTGGAAAAAGGAAGAAATAGGGTTAGTACGCCACTTGTACTAAGTATGAGACCACATGCACACATTCTTGAAAATATGCTAAGATAAACGGGACATTTCATAAAGTATGCATTTTTCATTTAAAAACCCTTATGCACATTAAATAAGACCATATCAATCAACTTTGTGTATATATTAAGTTATAGGCATGTTCATCACAATACTACAACATCCAGTCTAGTCAAATTAACTATCCATATCATATAAGTAGATAAGTACTCAAGTAACTCTACATTCAATGTCATATTAACAATAAGCAAGAATAAAAGTATATTTCATTATAACAAAGCAAGACAATTACCCATGAACCCCCAAGTCAACAAGTGCAATGACCAAGCAAAGCCCCATAACCTTACTCAATCAAGTAACCCAACAAGAATCATGACTAAAACCCTACTTTACATAACATGACATTTTGATATACATTTCATCTTACTTTAACAATATCCATAAAATATCAACAATATAGTATCAACAATATGAAATTTCATTATGTACATATCATATATCATTATGAGCGTAAACATACATAAGAACTTCCTGCTAAGACTCCCCTCAAGGCTAACTAGTGCAATGCTTAGATAGAGTCCCATACCCCTACCAAGACTAAGCTACACCCCTTAGGTTATCCTAGTTAGAGTTCAATCCTTTAATTCATTTTACCTTTTGGGGAACATCTTGCTCTAACCTACATAGACCATATGAGCTAGTGTGGAATCCGGTGTTGTAAAACCTTACACCGATGGAAGGTTGTCTACCGGCCAAAATAAAACTAAACATAAACGTAGATTTTAAGGTGGATCCACTAGCTAGTCTTCCTATTGGGGCAACATAGTTCAAGAACTAGGAGATATTTATAATCCCTCCACATACCATTTGGTAATTGGGGCCTTCTCTCATGGAAATCCATTGGATGAGTATCCCTCTTTGGGGAGTTAACACCACGTTTAGAACTACAGGGTGAATCTTCCTCTATGGGAAGTCATCACCTCCCATTGTCAAGTTCACTCGGTGCTAAACTAAGTCCCTTTATTGAAATGTCTTTAACCTTTGAATTATCAATCATAGCTTCGTTTAGGTCATAAGGTCTACCCCTTGTATAATGATCAACATCGATAGCTCAGCAAGAATTGCATGAGTATAAGTCCTTTCATTACAATTCATATAAGTGAGGTTAGCACATTATTTCATATCATAAAAAGGCACACTGATAATCATCACCATACTCATAACATATACACCTTAATCAACCTCACAACATAGTCAAGACATTTCAATCCAACATCGTACCACCCTATCATTCATAATACAAGGCTTACTCCAATATAACATCATGGCTTAATCACAATTAACCACAATTTGAAGTAAAGGATACAGATCATAAGACTTACCAAGTCTCCTTCATAGTTCATCATCAAGGTCTTACCATAAACCCTCAATTCAATCCAATTTAGGTGTACAACATCATAATTCCATCATAAACATGATAACAAGGCTAGAAGAATCACTACATCACAATTCAATACTAGATCATAGCTTAAGATATGACACTTAGGTTAATTCACTTTCTAACCTAGATCATCATCTCAAGAACTAGCATGAAAGACTACAATTCACTCTAACTTGTTTGTTATTAATGTAACAACATACATTAACAGCAATTCAACCAATAACCAAGTCAATTGAACCAATCTCAACTTAATTCATGTCAATTTCAAACCAAGGGTTAAGGGTTAAGGATCATCATCTACAAACTATACCACATCATCAAGATATACCATAATTAAGTTACAATACATGTTAATATATTCATATTATCCAATAGAAAACATAAACAAATCAATTCATGACCTTATTTTCGAGATTGAGAAGAACCCACATGAAAACCCAACATTTGAAAATACTTTTAAGGAACCCTTTGAGGAAAGAGGTCTCAAAGGTGAATTATATCCCATACCTCAACGTTTGATGAAGATTTGAAGGTGAATTCGTCCCCTTTATAGCTCTTAAATTCCTCCCCTAGCTAGTCTTCAATGGTGTCTTCCAATAGAGAGAGAAAGAAGAGAGAAGGAAAAGGATTTGTTTTAAGAGTTGTGTTTAGTCTAATGAGGGTTGGGGCCTTTATATGGGGGGAGGGGGTTAATTAACTTAATTAGACTCTATTAAACCTATAATTAACCACCTAACCCCCGAACTAATTAAATGAATCTAACTTAAAACGTGCAGAGAATTTGACTCTCATAGACGGAACCCCGATCGACGGTCCGTCTGTGAGCCGACGGGCACTATGCCTTCCGTGCTGCACATCCGTCATCTCGATCAAAGACTGTGCAAATGAGGGCCTTTAACAAAATGCCTAAGTGTTGTTTGACGGTTAGAATCGACGCCCCGTCGATCCATACACGATCCGTCATTTAGGTTTCGTTGGTGCACACTGCCCAGGCAGTGTTGCCTCCTACGTGCTAGGGTTCTACTTAAGGGACCTTGGTTGGTCCTTGGGGAGTCGTAGAAGGATGTTTTAACCATGAATCAACTTTAACACATGTTATACACCCTTCCAACAAATTTCATGGATATCCGACTCCTAAAATCTAGTCAAATAGGCTAAGGCATGCTAGTACCTCCGTGAGCTAGTTTTCCGAATGTCATGGACGTTCTTGGACGTTTTGGTTTCTAAACATCCTAAATAACATATATTCGTTATAATAGTCCTTAAAACAGTGTCTAGACCTCAAGACACCTATGTTAGGCTTTAGGAAATGTCTTCGATTTTTGAAATGTTACATTATCCCCCCTTAGGAACATTCATCCCCGAATGACACTAAAAATCTTTAAAAGGAAGGAATAGACTCAATACTAGAAGCCCAACCAACAACAATACATAACAACCTCAATCATATTACTTACACAAGGCATTTCAAAACTTCAATTACCACACATAAGGAACAACATTACATTATGAGGAATATCCTTTTCACAACAACTACATGATCTCAATATACTTTACATGAGTCAATTATGCCAATGTTCAACTTATCAACATGATACAATCATTTCATAAAGACTCATCATATCAGAATGCACAAGATAACTCAAACAAACGAAAGAGCAAAATTTCAAGTTCAAATTCTTACTTCACTTTAATCAGTATAAAGCAAAAATCAAAAATGCACATTTTGCAACACTTCACTAAAAATCAAAACAACTTCAATTTTTTGGTCATTATATTCATTATTAGTAAGAACTACTAACCTTAGTTATCAAATAGATGAGGGTACCAGGACTTCATGTCGGCCTCAACCTCCCATGTTGCACCCTCAACTAGGTGATTCTTCCATAACACATTTACGGAAATCACCTATTTATTTCTTATCTTCTTGACTTGCCTATGAATAATTTGAATCGGAACTTCCTCATAAGAGAGGTTATCCTTTACACCAAGACCCTCAATACACTATTTACGCATGTAAACATGGAAAATTGGATGAACCAAAGCCAATTCACTAGGAAGTTTCAATTCATAGGCAACTTTACCAACCCTTTACAAGATTTCATAGGAACCCACATAACGAGGACTCAACTTCCCTTTCTTGCAAAATCTAACCACCCCTTTCATAGGTGAAATCTTCAAATAAACCTTATCACCTTCTTCAAACTGCAAATCCCTTTTCCTATGATCGGCATAAGACTATTGCCGACTATGGACCGTTTGCAATCGGTTCCTTATGATATGAACTTTCTCGAAAGTATTATAAATCAAATCGGGGCAAAGAAGCGAAGGCTCTCCCACTTCAAACCATCCAATAGGAGACCTACATCTCCTACCATACAAGGCTTCATAGGGAGCCATGGAAATGGATGATTGAAAACTTTAATTATAAGCAAACTCCACCAAAGTCAAATGTTTATCCCAATTTCCCTTGAAATCAATAATACATGCCCTAAGCATATCCTCAAGGGTTTGAACAGTACATTCCGCTTGACCATCCGTTTGGGGATGAAAAGTGGTACTCAACTTCACCTTAGTACCCAACCCTTTTTGGAATGACCTCCAAAAC
Source organism: Solanum sitiens (assembly GCA_016801875.1). Classification (NCBI taxonomy): domain Eukaryota; kingdom Viridiplantae; phylum Streptophyta; class Magnoliopsida; order Solanales; family Solanaceae; genus Solanum; species Solanum sitiens. The sequence goes on from JABWTJ010000071.1 coordinate 2,981,179, forward strand.
CTACATGTGAATTGTGCACCCCGATCTGATCTGATGGATAACGGAATACAATAGCGACACACAATATCATCTATGAATATCCTAGAATAATCTTCCGCGAAATAAGTAGACTTCACGGGAATAAAGTGCGTGGACTTGGTCAGTCTATCCACAACAACCCATATAAAGTCATATTTCTTTTGAGTCCGAGGTAAACCCACTACAAAATCCATATTGGTGTCTTCCCACTTCCAAGTAGGAACATGGTATTCTTGTAGTAAGACGCCCGGCTTTTGGTGTTCGGCTTTTACTTGTTGGCAATTCAGACAATTAGCTACAAATTCTGCTAAGTCCTTCTTCATACCTTCCCACCAATATACTTTCCTAAGGTCATGGTCCATTTTCGTTGAACCCAGATGAATAGAGTAACGGGACCCATGGGCTTTCTCAAGGATCCGGTCCCTCAATCCATCTACATTAGTAACACACAATCTTCATTGGTACCTCAACACACCATCCCCACCTAAGGAGAATGACTCATTTAACTTACCGAGAACCAATTCTTTCAACTCCATCAATGGTTGATGAAGGTGTTGTTTGGACTTCACCTCAACTATCAATGTTGACTCAGAGTTATGATGGACTTTGAATCCGCCATTTGGAGAATCTTTAAACCTCACACCCAACCTAGACAACCTATGTACATCCTTCACTAGGTCTTTCTTGGCTTCATCTATGTGAGATACACTACGCATCGTCATACAACTTAGAGCATCCGCAACCACGTTGGCATTGCCGGGGTGATAGAGGATACTCATGTCGTAATCTTTCAACAATTCTAACCACCTTTTTTTTTTGGAGATTCAACTCCTTTTGGGTAAACACATACTGGAGACTTTTATGGTCGATATAGACATCAACATGGACACCATACAAGTAATGCCTCCATATTTTTAAAGTAAACACCACGGCCGCTAACACAAGGTCATGAGTTGGATAGTTTCTTCCATGCACCTTAAGTTGCCTAGAAGCATAGGCTATTACCTTCCCATGTTGCATAATCACACACCCGAACCCACTCAGGATGCGTTATAATACACAACAAAACCCTTTGTACCCTCCGATAAGGTCAACACTGGAGCGAAAGTAAGCCTATCTTTCAACATTTGAAAACTTCTCTCACATGCCTCCGACCAATTAAATTTCTTACACTTTTGGGTCAAACTAGTCAAAGGAGATGCAATACACGCAAACCCTCCATAAACCGCCGATAATATCCCGCTAAACCCAAGAAAGTCCTAATATTTGTTGGATTCAAAGGTCTAGGCCAATTTTTCACCGACTCTGTTTTCTTGGATCTACCTCAACTCCCTCACTAGAGATGATATGACCGAGAAACGTCACCGACCTCAACCAAAACTCACATTTGCTATACTTGGCAAACAATTGATGTTCTTTATGTACTTGCAACACTACCCTCAAATGGTTCATGTGCTCACCCTTATTTTTTGAATATATCAAGACGTCGCCAATGAAGACAATGACAAATAAATCTAGGTAATGTCGAAACACCTATTCATTAGGTCCATAAACGCTGCCGGAGCATTATTGAGACCAAAGGACATTGCTAAGAATTCATAGTCCGGAATGCCGTCTTTGGTATATCCTCACCTCTCACCCTCAGTTGGTGATACCCCGACCTCAAGTCAATCGTAGAAAAGTAACTTGCCCCTTGGGGTTGATCAAACAAGTCATCAATTCGAGGGAAAGGGTACTTATTCTTGATTGTGACTTTATTGAGTTGGCTTTAATCAATACACATTCTTAAAGACTCATCCTTCTTCTTCACAAATAAAATCGGAGCACCCCGTGGAGAAATACTAGGTCTTATGAATCCTTTGTCTAGTAAATCTTTGAGTTGTGCCTTGAACTCTTTTATTTCGGCCGGAGCCATCCGATAAGGAGGAATTTAAATGGGATTTGTATCCGGTAGCAAATCAATGCCAAAATTAATTTCTCGTTCGGGAGGAATACCCGTAAGGTCATTAGGAAAATACTTCGAAAATTCACTAACTACGGGAACAGACTCAATGGGACAAATTTCGGAGTCTAGATCTTGGACTCTTACAATATGGTGTAGACAACCTTTTAAGATCATTTTGCATGTTTTTAGACAAGAGATGATACGGCCTCTAGGAATAGAGTTTCCCCCCTTCCACTCTACAACGGGTTCACTTGGAAAGTTAAATTTCACCACCCTTGTCCTACAATCAATAGAAGCAAAGCAAGCATGCAACCTATCCATACCCAATATAACATTAAAATCAAACATATTGAGTTCTACTAGTTCAACATAAGAAACTCTATTGGTTCAACATAAAAGGTTCATGCAAAATATCGGGTAAAATGTCAAACTTTTTGGCTACTAGAGGAGTAACAAAGTATAAAGTAGCACCTGGATCAAGTAAGGCATATAAATCAATATAGAAGACTTTAAACATACTGGTCATGACGTCAGGAGAAGTCTCTTGCTCACCCCTAGAGCGGAGAGCATAGAAGCGGTTATTCGTTGGAGCCTCATTTTAACCACTTGATTGAGATTGACCACCCTTTTATTGACCCTTTATATTAGGGAAATCCCTAACCTTGTGGCCACTCTTTCCATAACCAAAACAATTGCCCGTTCCAACCAAACATTCACCGAAATGACCCTTTCCGCACTTGGCACATGTAGGCTTCTCATGTGGTAAGTTTCCACTCCTTCCCTTTTGAGCTCTTGGTTTATTTACCTTATCATCAGGAGACTTAGGGAACTATGATGGAACTTGATTAGAAACCCGCTTCTCAAATCTAGGTTTGTCTTGTATCTCAAGCCTGAACCTCCCTCAAACGACCTTGGCCTCTTGGCATCTCTACTCTTACTCTTATCCCTTGCCTCTTCTACATGCTTGGCATGCACCATAAGATGAGAAATTTTCATTTTATCATGTAGCATATCCGAATGACACTCCTCTTGCAAATCATTTGACACTCCCATCACAAAGCGGCTCATTTTAACTCTAGGATCGGAAACCAAAGAAGGAGCATATTTCGATAATTTTGTGAATATGCATTAATGACTTGTATTGGTTCTTATATGTGCATAAGGCTTTACAAATGTAAAATAGCATACTTTCATGAAATTTTCCTTTCTAGCATGATTTTATGATGTGTGTGCATATGGTCTCATAATTAGTACAAGTGGTGCACTAACCCCATTTTCTCCCTCTTCCCCAACATTTTAGGTTTCGGTCATTGAAGGGATTTTGAGACAACTTTAAAGGAAGACTTTGAATTCTCACTCATCCAACTTGGGTATATCCTCACTTTCCGAGGTCAATGCCACTATCAAGCTTTTGATGTTGTTCTAGCTATAAGATTCTAGTTCTTTCCTTTTCATTTGAGTACTAAAAATTGTTTAGCCTATATGTGGATTTATTACATTGATATATGGGATACTCCCAATTGATATACTCTTGGTTTAGATTGTTATGACATGATACATCCGTTTAAGACAATGTTAAGTATCTTATATATCTATGTGCAATAAAAGTAGCAGACAATGTAATCTTCTTATACGAAGGGTCATGTATATTCGATATGAATATATTATGTTTATGTGAGAGGTCTATGTAAACCTCAATGTAGATTTAAAAAAGTTTTTAATTTTCCGCATTTTGACCTATGAATGTAATGATGTAAGCTAAGAGGCTAGTCTTAGTCCTCAAAGAGGACAACGATGTCGGTTATATCTAGGGGGTGCTCCCCGGATGTGACATTAATATCCTAATCCCATTAACTATGTGGCCCCATAGGTATTTAGCTAGTGGATCCACTTAATCTAATAGTATGGTTCTACTTTAGGCAAGTAGGAAAACCCCTTATGGTTGTGGGGTAGACACTACATTCCATGGTAAGCTCATATGGTCTATGTCGGTTAACGCTTATTCCCTATTATTATAGTATGAACAAGAAGATAAGTTATGAACTATAGATACTCAAGAAGATTTACTTAGTATGGGTGGGATTATGGTATCTTATCTGTGCTTTTAGGGTATGTCTGATATATTCATGTTATGATACGAAGAATTATAAGTTTATTATGCTTATGACTTATGCTTTTGTATTATCTTCAAGTGATAATTTAACTTAAAAAATTGCATGCATTAAACTAAAATGTACCTTTTAGCATGCATTTAAGGTTTTATGCATGGCTATCATACTAGGTGCATTTTTGTACTAACCCTTAATTTTCTACATTTTTTCACAACAATAGGTTCCTGTGTTTGAGGTGATCTTCTTTGTATTCCAAGTTTGGATTCGACTATTCTCCTTGCTTGTGGTGATTCCTCATGGTTCTTTGATGGATGATATCTTTGTAGTTCCCTTTTCATTGTATTTGACGTTCGAATTATGTTGTATGGGTTGTGACCCTATTTCATTCCACTATCATAATAAATAGATATATTGACACGAGTCTAGACTTCCACTTTCCTTTATGAAAACTTTGGACATGAAAATTTGTTTTACTATTTATTTTTCTTTACTTATGTTATGATATGCTAAGTTTCTTACATGGTGCCTTATGGGGTTCTATTTGTCTTGACATATCTAGGGGGTACCATTGGGTCATGAAAATTTATCTTGGTCATGCTATCAAGGAGTTGAGACGCTACTTCTGTCACGACCTGGGAGCACCCCCTAGACGTAACCAGCATCATCGTCCTCGAAGAGGACTTATGCTAGCCCTTAGCATACATCATGATATATTATTGGTAGAGAAAAATGCGGAAAAGTAAACCTTTAAATAGTGAAGTATACTTAGACCTCTCATATATCATATAGGGAGTTTACACAGCCTCCTCGTTTATGAAGTTTACATAGACTTCTCATTTCCCATAGGCAATTCAAATAAGAGTCTAATATATTGTCCCACATATAAACCATCTAAAGAGTATTACAAAGTTGGGCATAATTCCATACACAAGTACAATATGCCATTATAGGCTTACAACAATAGTCTCAAGAATTAAGGAAATAAGTAATTGACTTTATACGTAACAATCCTACTAAGCTAGATAGGTGGTACCATCCTCGAATTATTGAGGACTCACCAACAACTTGGGGAAAAGTCCAAGTCTTCTTGCATATGGCCTCTAAGTACTTCAACTGCCCGAAACTTCATATCTGTAGAAAGATAAAGAATGTATGTTAGTATAACTAATTGTACTAAATATGGACATACACATAAAACATTTGAAGACATGCCTGAAAGGGACCATTTCTTAATAAACATGCTAAGTCACTTGAAAAGCTTTATGCACACACAACAGAGCATATACAAGTCAAGGATCACAACAACATAAGACATGTTCATAATCAAGGATGGCATCATCATAAAGTCATATCAACCTTTCATGTTCAGTAGTTCATATCAGCAACATACAAGAACCTTACCGACAATCCCATCCCAAGCCTACAAGTACAATGCGCATGTGAAGCCCCATAACCACACATAATCAAGTAAACAAGAAAAGGAACCATAAAGCATGCCTTGCTTCATATACATAATATCATGGGTAGTCATCAACATATAGAAACTTAGACTAATCTCATGTTCATTAATATAACTTACATCATATAACAATAACATTATATAGGACCGACATACATACATTTTGATGATATCATAAGTCCATAAGAACATAAGAACAACCTCCTAGGACTTCCTTCAAGGCCAACTTGTGCAATGCATAGATAGAGTCCCAATCCCCTACCTACACCAAGTAGAACCCCATAAGTCACCCTAAGGCTGGGCAACGGAATGGGATATACCAGTATCGGTCCGTGACCGTTTCGCTTTGTCCCAGTTCAGTTGCCTACGGGACGGAACGGATATCCTGAATCGAGACACGGAACGGAACATACAGAGGTTTGGTATCGGTGTACAGGTGCCGGTTTATCCCGGTTCATTCCAGTTCCGGTCCGATTTTGGTGCGGTTCCGATTAATTAATATTTATTAATAAATTTATATTATACATTTATAAATTATAATTTATATTATATATTAAATAATAAATACTACCCAAGTAACCCAACTACCCCCTATTAGTATTACATTAGTATTACATTTGACACTTAGTTGAATCAGAACCCTTCCTAGAAAGTGGTTGCGTAAACTATGCACTCTACTAATAATTGTAAATTGAAATAGTAATTTGTAATATAAATTTGAATAAATTAAATCGATATTTTTTAATTTGTGTAATTGTTTTATCCTTATTTTTATTTAATATTTTAAAATTACAAATTTAATTTATTTAAATTACAAGTTATAAATATAACTTATAAATTATAACATATTCATAAATAATAAGTAATAACTTATAAACTTCAAAAGATTTAAATCTTGAACACTTTTAGACTTAAATTGCAAACTTAATAAGTTAAAAAATTTAAAAAATATCTTTAAAATAAACTCAAGTAAAAAATTACATTATAAATTTAAAACTATTACTTTAAACTTAGAAAAATAAAAAAAAATATTCATATTTTGCAATTCAAAAAAATTATTTTTCGAATAACTAGATGTGTCATCACGTTCCACTCCGGTCCATTTCAGTTTCATCCCCATATATAATGGGACGGGACGGAACCAAGTATTCGTCCCAGTGATTCTGATCTGGTTCATCCCGGTATCGATAATTCTCTCGGTGCTAAGGTAAAGTCCCTTTTTGAAATGCCTTTAAGTCAATCTCAATCATCAATCTTAATATAGGACATAGGAGACTAACCCCTTGTATAATCATGTCATTGATCATTAGGTATAGCATGAGAACTTCCTTTTATCACAAACCATCATTAGTGATATCAATACATCATAATGATATCATATAAGGCACACAAGAGAATCATCTTCACCCTTGTATCATCATACCCTAACCATGATCTCATATTCAACATAGTCATAACATGCCATCATAATTATCATATCATCATCTTCCTATTCCATTCGCATAATGATACTCCAATTGAATATTATCATCAAGAATAGACCAACATAATTGAAGTACAGAACTAATAATCATAGTAGTCTTACTAAATAGATTCGAAAGCTTCCATCAAGATCTGACCCTCAATTCATCACAATTATCCAATAATCCAATCATCATCATCATAATATAGTGAATTAAACAATAACACAATCAATTGCAACAACCCTAATCATCTACAAGTCCAATTCAAAACTAGGGTTATGGAAAAGGATTCATTCATGAATTAGATCAAATCCAAACAATACATGAAAATAGGAAGTCCATGAATGTAATAGCATAGTTAACACAAGTCTAACAATCAATACATTCATTACTTCCAGTCAATTCATAAGCAAGATCCACGATTTGGGGAAATTGGGGAAAGGACACGGATCACACAAAATTCCAATTATTCAACATCAATTACTCAAAAATATACACTTAATTATTATTAGGTAATCACAATTCATCATAATCAATCATCAATTTTGAATTTAGAAGAAAACCCATTTGTAGGGAAAAACCCCTTGGCATTGGGTGATTTAGAAATCAATTTTGGAGGGAACTCTTGGGGAAAGGAATCCCAAGTGTGAAGAATCCATACCTTAGTGAATACCATATCCACGATTTTGAGATGAAAAGTTGATAAATTGGTCTTCTTCTCCAAGCTTCCAATGCTCTTGAATGGTGGTTGAGTAGAGAGAGAATTTAGAGAGAAGAAAGAGTAGCTTTGGGTTTCAATTAGGGAATTAATTTGGGTGAGTAATAATCAATTTAAACTGACCTAAAATCAATATATATTCATCCCCCTAAATTACCTAAAAGACCCCTCACTTAATTGGGTCTTTTTGTGAAGTCAAATTGACTTAAAAACGATTCAAACAAATCTGAGAAGTTGTCGCGCGTCGCGGGGTCACTTCCAAATCTTTTTTCTGAAATCTGGTTTGAGTCAGAGAGCCTCCTGAAGACCCTGCATCACGAATCAGTTTTTTCCTACCATGTGCTTGTTGCGGGATGCGTGATGGCCCTCATATCTTGGTTGTGTGCTGGCTGCTTTTGCAGCCTTCTCGCCAATGTTTGGGTCTTCCTCAAGGACCCTTCGGTTAGTCCTTGGGGAGTCGTGACTGGATATATTAACTCTATAAACATTAGTTTACCTATTTAAGGTCTTTTTTACATGTTTTAGACTTCATATGACACTCCCAAACCTTCACGAAACTCAAGGAAGTCTACTAGTTCAATTTCGCTAGTTTCCGGACGTCAAGATATTTCTTTGACGTTTTGGCTCTAAACTTTCCTAACTGATTTTATTACATTAGCATAGGCCTTGAAAAATAATTTTAACCATTATTTAATAGGTGATGCTCTAGTCTAAGTCATTGAACTTTCGGAGTGTTACATTATCCCCCCCCCCCCGCACTTAGGAGCACTCGTCCCCGAATGACACTTTAACCTTTTTATAGGGAAACAAGAGCCTCAATATTAGCAGCCCAATCAAACAACATGCATATATTCATGAGTCACAGCTCATAGGAGTATTTTACGACTCCCTTCATCACATAAACATGTCATTACATATAGCAACTCAATTCACAATTACCACATATAAGAGCTCAACATTTCACATCAGATAATGAGGAACTACCTTCTCAATATCAACAAGAACTAAACATGAACACAAAAAGTAACCATGAAAGTTCTTCATCTCAAGACAACTTCAAACACTACAATCTCAAGAAGGCAAATACATAACTTATAAAAGTGCAACTAGAACATAAAAGCATTTTTCAGGAAAACTCACTTCAGCATGCAACCTTACCAAGTTATACACATATTTAGAAAACAAGTCAAATTCACCTTATTCATAACTTTCATTTTTTAAGAGGAACTACTAACCTCAAAAAGGAAAAAGTGGGTCTTCATGTCGGCCTCGGCCTGCCATGTTGCACCCTAAACTAAGTGGTTTCTCGATAAAACTTTTACGGAGGCCACCTCTTTGTTCCTTAACTTTTTGACTTGACGATCTAAGATTTCAATCGGAACCTCTTCATAAGAAAGGTCCTCATTCACCCCTAACCCTTCAATAGGGAGAATAAGTACCGAATCACCTAAACATTTCTTGAGCATGGAGACATGAAATACCGGATGAAGCGAAGCTAGTTCACTAGGTAGTTTTAACTCATAAGCAACCTTTCCGACCCATTGCAATACCTCATAAGGACCCATATACCGGGACATAGTTTCCCTTTCTTACAAAATCTCATCACCCCTTCATGGGTGAAATCTTCAAAAATACCCAATCACCTATTTTAAATTCAATGTGTCTTCTTCTATTGTCGGCATAAGATTTTTGCCGACTACAGACTATTTTGAACCTATCGCTTATCATTCGAACTTTATATATTGCCTCATAGACTATCTCATGACGAATGAGTGAAAACTCACAAACCATAAACCACCCAACCAGAATCTACATCTCCTACCATAGAGTGCTTCAAATGGTGCCATACAAATACTCGAATGGTAGCTATTATTATATGTGAACTCAATCAAAGGCAAGTGATCGTCCCAATTACCCTTGAAATCGATAACACAAGATCTTAACATATATTCTAGGGTTTGAATGGTACGTTCTGCTTGCCCACCTGTTTGGGGATGAAAAGTGGTACTAAATTTCACTTGAGTACCTAAACCCTTTTGCAAAGACCTCCAAAAACGAGAAGTGAATTGAGCCCCTCTATCTGAGATGATGGACAAAGGGATCCTATGTAGGCTCATATTCTCATTACTGTATATTCTAGCATACTTTTCCGCCAAATAAGTACACTTAACGGGGATAAAGTGGGAAGATTTTGTCAACTTATACACAATAACCGATATTGAGTCATTTTGCCTCCGGGTTTGACGCAACCCAACAACAAACTCCATATTAATGTCTTCCCACTTCCAACTAGGGACATCCATTACTTGAGTCAAACCAGCCGGCTTTTAATGCTCGTCCTTAACTTGATGATAATTAGGGAACCTAGCCACAAACCCCTCTATGTCCCTTTTCAAACCATCCCACCAATAAAACTATCTAAGATCACGATACATTTTAAAGGCACCCGAATAAATAGAATATCGAGAACGATGAGGTTCTTCAAAAATTTGATTCCTCAAATCATCAATATCCGGTACACAGAATCTATCATGGTACTTAAGTACCCCCAGCCCCCCTTGGGAGAATGACTCATTTAGATTTCGAAGCACCGACTCCTTCAATTCCATCAATAGAGGATCAAGATGTTGCTTAGACTTCACCTCAACAACTGAAGATGATTTCAAGTTATGTTGAACAATAGAACCTCCATTTGGAGAATCTTCCAAGCGAACACCCAACCAAGCCAATCTATGAACCTCTTTAACTAACTGTTTCTTATCATCGGGAATATGTGCTATACTACCCATTGTCATTCTACTAAAGGCATCCTAAACCACATTTGTTTTGCTGACGTGGTAAAGGACACTCATGTCATAATCGTTCAAAAGTTCCAACTACCTTATTTGTCGGAGATTCAACTCCTTTTGAGTGAAGACATATTGAAAACTCTTGTAATCGTTCAATACGTCCACATGTACCCCATAGAGATAATGCCTACGAATCATCAAGGCAAACACCAAGGCCGCTAATTCAAGTTCATGAGTTGGATACTTTTTCTCATGCACCTTGAGTTGTCTAGAGGCATAAGCTATAACCTTACCATGTTTCATAAGGACACAAACCAAACCTACTCGAGAAGCGTCACAATACATTACAAATCATTTGGAACCCTCAAGTAAAGTCAACACGGAGCGGTGGTAAGGTTATCTTTCAATTCTTGGAAGCCCCTTTGACAAGCCTCTGGCCACTCAAACTTAATCTTCTATTGAGTTAAGGTTGTCAAAGGAAAAGCAATGGACACAAACGTATCAACGAACCTTATATAGTTCCCATGTAGATCCAAGAAAATTCTGATGTCAGTGGGAGTTAGAGGTCTAGGCCAATTTCTAATCGCTTGTATTTTCCTTGGATCGACCTCTATACCCTCACTTGAGATGACATGGCCAAGAATTGCAACTGATCTCAACCAAAATTCACATTTACTATACTTTGCAAAGAGTTCATATTCCTTGAGGACTTGAAATAACACCCTCAAATGGCCCATATGCTCACTCTTACAATACACCAAGATATCATTAATGAATATAATTACAAAAGCATCATGGTAATCCCAGAAAACTCTATTTATTAGGTCCATAAAAGTCGCCACAACATTAGTTAACCCAAAATATATAACTCGTAACTCATAATTACCATACCTACTTCCGAAAGCCATTTTAGGAATATCTTCACCTCTCACCCTAAGTTGGTGGTAACCTGACCGCAAACCAATATATGAAAAGTAACTCGCACCTTGGAATTGATCAAACAAGTCATCAATCCTTGGGAGAAGATACTCATTCTTTTTTGTGACCCTATTCAATTGTCGATAGTCGATGCACATCCTAAGGGAGCCATCCTTCTTTTTCACAAACAACAACAGAGCACCCCATGGAGAAATACTAGGTAGTATTAAACCCTTGTCTAGTAAATCTTTGAGTTGATCCTTCAACTCTTTCAATGCGTCTGGAGCCATTCGATAAAGAGGAATTGAAATGGATTTCGATTCTGGTATTAATTCTATACAAAAAACTATCTCCCATTCGGGAGGAATTTTGGGCAAGTCATCAGGAAAGACTTTCAGATATTTCCTCACTATGGGGACCGACTCAAGGAGGAATCTCAGATTCAAGATCTTTTACCCTCACGACATGGTAAAGAAACCCCTTAGAGATCATCTTACAATCTTTAAGACACGAAATGATTCGACCTCTAGGGATTGAGTTTCCCCCTTTCCACTCTAAAATGGGATCATTTGGAAAATTGAACTTGACTACCCTTGTTCTAAAATCTATGGAAGCAAAACAAACATGCAACCAATCCATTTCAAAAATGACATGAAAATCAAAATGTCAAGTTCGACCAAATCAAAAAGAGTAACTCTATTGGACATCATTATAGGAAAATTCTTATATACCATTTTTGCAACTACCGAATCATCCATTGGGGTAGACACCATAAAAGATTCATTTGGATCATCGGGCAACATATAAAACTTTCTAGTTACCAAAGGAGTAAGAAATCACAAGGTAACATAGGGATAAAGTAAAGCATATACATTAATAGAGAATACTTGTAACGTACCGGTTACTACATCGGGAGAACCCTCTTGTTCACACCTAGAGAGCGGAGAGCATAAAAGTGATTCTTATCTTGACACCTTATATTAGAACAATCTCTCACCTTATGGCCACTCTTGCAACACCCAAAGAAATTATCCATCGCAACTAGACATTCACCCATATATTTCATACCACACTTTCCACAAGTAGGTTTCTCACTTAGTGAATTTCCACCTCTACCCTTTTGGGACTTAGGGTTAGACACCCTATTGTTATGAGCCTTGGGGAATTTAGAAGGAACTTGGTTTGACAACCTCTTTTTTGAACTTAGGCTTGTATTGAATTTCCAACCTACCCTTTGAACAACCTCCTTCATAGGACCTTTACCTGTTAGCATCCCTATTCTTCCTCATTAGTCTAGTCTCTTCAACTTGTTAAGCATGCAACATTAAGATAGAGATATCCATGTTGTCATGAAGCATCGCCGCACGACATTCTTTTATTATATCTTCGAACATTCCCGTCAAAAAGCGACTCATCTCATCCCTTGGATTAGACACAAAGGAAGGAGCATACTTACACAATTTGGTGAACTTCAATGAGTACTCTAGAACACTCATACCTCTTTGATGAAGGTTGATAAACTCTTCCACATTAGCCTCCCTTTTCTCTCTTGGAAAGAAACTATCAAGAAAGGTTCTCTTAAAGATCTCCCAAGTCATGGGACCACCTCTTAACACCCTATTGTCTCTCGATTGGGTATACAAAGTATGTGCCACATCTTTGAGTTGATAAGCGGAAAAGCCGGCCTTCTCAATTGAGGTCACTCCTATAGAAAACAAAATCTTTGGGGTTTTCACCAACGTTTGAACCAAAGAACATATGAGGATTCATCCTAGTGAAATCTTTAAAACAAGAAGCCATAGTGCTAGCATGTTGGTGCACACAGAGTCTAACTTCCTAGTTCATATTTGCCTTCATAGCTTGGACTTGAATGATTACGTCATGATCTTGAGAAGTCATAGCTTAGGCCAAATTTAGAAAAGTGGACTTTATCTCTCCATCCATATTAGCTTGAGGATTGACCGGAGTTTGGTCACCCAAAAGAACTTGCTCTAGTGGAAGAGCTTGATTGCCTTGTGGAGGAACTTGGTTGTCTTGGGGAAAGCTCTTGCATTAGCGATCTCTTCATCAACTCTTATTGTGGATACCCTTCTAGTAGTCATAGACTATAACCAAAACAAAAGGGTTAGATGAAAAGGACACATAGAGTTAAACTCTTGAGGCACGACAGAGGATTTCCAAGAAGATGAGAATTTTCTAAGGAACACATAGCCTCTCATTCATAAGTGTGGCGCTCTACACAATAATGAATAAGACTCTATATAGACCTGGTTTAGTGAGACATCAATCCTAAGGTTACTCAACCTCATGATGTGATACCAAGATTATCACAACTAGGGAGCAACCCCAAGACATAACCGGCGTCATCGTCCTCGAAGAGGACTTAGATTAGTCCTTAGAATACATCATGGCATATCATTGGTAGAGAAAATGTGGAATATTATAAATTTTACATTGTGAAGTATACTTAGACCTCCCACACATCATATAGGGAGTTTACATAGACTCCTCGCTTATGAAGTTAACAAGACTTCTCTTTTAGCATAGGCAATTTATATAAGAGTCTAATATCTTGTGTCACATATTAACCATCGAAAGAGTATTACAAAGTTGTGCATAATCCCATACATAAGTACAATATGCTATTATACGCTTACAAAAATAGTCTCAAGTTTTAAGGAAAGAAACAATCGTCTTTACACATAACAATCCTACTAAGCTAGATAGGTGGAACCATCCTCGAATTATTGAGGACTCACCAACAACTTGAGGAAAATTCTAAGTGTTCTTCTTGCAAATAGCCTCTAAGCACTTTAACGGCCCAAACCTACATATATGAAGAAAGATAAAGAATATGGATTAGTACAACTACTTGTACTTAGTATGGACATATGCTCATAAAAATTTGAAGACATCCATGAAAGGGACTATTTCTTTAGAAACATGCTAATTAAATTGAAAACCTTTATGCATGTACAATAGATCATATACAAGTCAAGGATCAAAACAACATAAGACATGTTCATAATCAATGATAACATCATCATAAAGTCATATCAACCTTTCATGTTCAGAAGTTCATATCGTCAATATACAAGAACCTTACCAATAATCCCATCCCAAGCCTACAAGTGCAATGCTCATGTAAAGCCCCATAACCCCACATAATCAAGTAAACAAGAAAAGGAACCATAAGTAATGCCTTGCTTCATATACATAACATCATGAGTAGTCATTAGCATATATAGCAACTAAGACCATTATCATGTTCATCAATGAAACCAACATCATATAAAAACAACATTATATAGGACCAACATATATACATTTCATGATATCATAAGTACATAAGAACATAAGAACAACCTCCTAGGAATTCCTTCAAGGCCAACTTGTGCAATGCATAGATAGAGTCCCATACCCGTACCTTCAACAAGTAGAACCCCTTAAGTCACCCTAGTTAGTGTTCATCTTCATTACTTCATTCATTCATTTTACTTTTGGAAAAAATCATCTTAACCGACAATAGACCATGTGAGATAAACATGGAATCCGGTGTCATGAAATCCTACACCAAAAGAAGGTTCTTTACTTGCCAAGGTAGAACCAAAACATGAACAGAACATTCTAGGTAGATCCACTAGCTAGTATTCCTATGGGGTCAACATAGTTAAAGAACGAAGAGATATGCTAGAAACCCTCTTTTTTACAAATTTCATTGTAGTCTTTATCTCATGAGAACAATTGTGAACCTCCCTTCCCACATTTGGAAGGGGCACATCTCATATCTAGTTCGCTTGGTGCTAAGCTAAAGTCCGTTTTTGAAATGCCTTTCAGTCAATCTTAATCATCAATCTAAATATAGGCCATAGGAGACTAACCCCTTGTATAATAATGTCATTATATCATTAGGTATAGGATGAGAACTTCCTTTCATCACAAACAATCATTAGCGAGATCAACACATCATAACCATATCATATAATGCACACAAGAGAATCATCCTCACCCTTGTATCATCATACCCTTACCATGATCTCACATTAAACATAGTCATAACATGCCATCATAAGCATCATATCTTCATCTTCCTATTCTATACACATAATCATACTCCAATTGAATATCATCATCAAGAATATACCAACATAATTGAAGTATAAAACTTATAATCATAGAAGTCTTACCAAATAGCCTCCAAAGCCTCCATCAAGATCTTACCCTCAGTTCATCACAATTATCCAATAATCCTATAATCGTCATCATAATATTGTGACTTAAACAATAACTTAATCAATTCCAACAGCCCTAATCATCTACAAGTCCAATTCATAGATAAGGTCAGGGAAAAGGTTCATTCACGAAGTAGATCCAATCCCAACAATACATGACAATAGGCACTCTATGAATGTAATAGCATAGCTAACACAAGTCTAACAATCAGTACATTCATTACTTCCAATCATTTCATAACCAAGATCCATGATTTGGAGAAATTGGGGAAAGGACATGGATCACACAAAATTCCAATTTTTCAACATGAATTACTCAACAATATACACTTAATTAGTCATAGGTAATCACAATTCTTCATAATCAATTGTCAATTTTGAATTTAGAAGAAAACACATTCATAGAGAAAAACCCTTGGAATTGGGTGATTTAGAAATCAACTTTGAAGGGACCTCTTGGGTAAAGAAATCCCAAGAGTGAAGAATACATACCTTAGTGAATATCTTATCCGTGAATTTGACAAGAAAATTTTAGAACTTGGTCTTCAAGCTTCCAATGCTCTTCAATGGTGGTTGAGTGGAGAGAGAATTTAGAGAGAAGGGAGAGTGATTTTGGGTTTCTATTGGGGAATTGATTTGGGTTAGCAATAATGACTTAAAAGTTACCTAAAACCAATATATAGTCATCCACTAAATTACCCAGAAGACTCCTTACTTAATTAGTTCTTTTTGTGAAGGCAAATTGACTTAAAAACGAGACGAACGAATCTAGAAGTGGTTGCGCATCGAGGGGTCACTTCCAAATCTTTTTTTTCAAAAATCATGTTTGAAACAGAGAGCCTCGTGAAGTCCCCACATCACGATGCACATTTTGCCTACCAAGTATTGGCTGCGCAACGGGTGATGGCCCACATATCTTGGTTGCGCGCATGCTGCTCTGGCAGCCTTCTCGCCACCGTTTGGGTCTTCCTCAATGACCCTTCGGCTGGTCCTTGGAGAGTCGTGACTAGACTTTTTGATCCATTAAAAATTATTATATTGTATTTTTACAAGTTTTAGACTTCATATGATACTCCCAAACCTTCACAAAACTCAAGGACGTCCACTAATTCAATTTTGCTAGTTTCCATACGTCAAGGTCTTTCTTTGACATTTTGGCTCTAAGCTTTTCAAACTAAGTTTATTACATTAGTATAGGTTTGGAAACATCATTTTAGCTATTATTTAATAGGTGAGGCTCTAGTCTAATTCATGGAACTTCCGGAGTGTTACAACTTCATAGGTTTGTTGTATTACCTAGTGGGAACAAGTTGATCAGCAACTCCACTGAATCAAGACTCCTATAGAAGTACTGTAGCAGCACATCATTTGGAAGTCCATGAATTGGTTATTTACGCTCATATCTTCCTATGTTCAGCACAAACAACAAAATTACGAGACAAGTTAAGTCGATTAAATTATAACACAAAAAAAACACAATTCAACTTCAATAATAGAATTTCAAACAACACCACTCCCCGGCAGAGGTGCCATTTTGATACATTAATGTTATCATGCACTCCTCATCCAATTGTAGGTGTAAATGGTCCTTAGTCAGTATAAACCCAAAAAAATGTTTGGGTCGACCCTACAGAGAATTGTATGTGTGTGAAATTCATTTACAAAGTACAAACGTGGTCTAATCAATTATAAGAATTAAATTATCGAATACATAAATAAATCTAAAAGAGTGACACCAAATATCAAATGGGGGGATTTGATTTTGCAATGAATAGCTGAAACAACGACGAAAACATGGGAAAATAATAATATAGATAGGAATATCTCGGGCTGTGGTCGATTATAAGTTAATTATGTTATATGTGTAACTGAAATTTAATAATGAGTTTCTGAAACAATATGGGTAGGATGGAGTTTAAGAACAACAATTTTCTCTCGAACAACAATTACGGTTATGGTGATTTATTTCGAACATAAACCAGCTTCAAAAGATAATCAGCCCGTAACATTACTGCACTCACTCTCTCGAGCTAGATGGGTAGAATTGGATTAAAGATTCATACTCTCGAGCTGAATCCATATTGACCCAATAGCCACATATCATTAATCAAGAGCTTTGGTTCAAAAACCTCTTTCTCAAGCAAGTTAATAAGCTAAATTAGAAATGCACTTTAAACTTTGATTCATAGATTAAAACCAAGCTAATGATTAAACCCACATTAAAGCAACAACTTCATTATCAAACAACAATACCCATAAGATAATTCAACAAAAAAACACATGATCACACCCAAAGAATTGGGGCATTATCTACACATTATAAAAATAGGGAAACGGTTACAAAATACATTAGCCATCAGCTCGATAATATTTTCCAAGCCTCTACATTTCTTTCCAATAATTCAATTCTAAGACACTCTTTCCGAATCATAAATATTCTATAATTAAAACTCAAAAAGTAAGAGAAGACTCTGATTCTAGATTGGGAACTATAATATTCGGGAGAGAACTACTACAAATTACATTTAAAATCCAATTTATATTTTCCTAAATTTTTTCTTTAAAGTCTATTCGTCGAATAAAGTTGTGCCTCACTGAATGTAACAGAGATCCGCAATTTTCCTCTTCCATCGCCATTTTTCATTGGCCTTCACCATCTCAAGTCCGGTAACTCTAGGCTAGCCAATTTGTTGTCTCAAAGTCGATCAATGATCTATCAACTACCCCATTTCTGTCGCCAACTTTGTTCTTCCATAGATTTGGCATGCTCGAACTTTAGGCGAGTTAAAGATCCATTAGGCGGTGCGCCAAGTGGTCTAGGCGATCTCCAAGATTTCTTTTTCTTCACTTTTTTTACCTCTTTCGATCTTTTTTTGTCCAATTATTCCCTTGCCTTGCTCTTTAGTCTTCATAGTTGTAAATCAACACTTAAACATCATTTTAGAGCATAAAATAGGAATTTGAGTACACTATAACAATTAGAACAAAGCCCTAAATGAGTCCAAATCTAGGACTCATCAACATCCCTAACTTAAACTCTTGGTTGTACTCAAGTAAAACTCAAGATTAGCATTACAATAAAGATTACTCAAATAGTGATGCATAAGACTGGACAAGAATGCTATAAACGTTGAAACTACTCATACAATGCTCAATTGTGCACTCAAAGATTCAAACTATCACTCACCATTATCAAGGATACTTAAGTTCATAATACTTTCTCTAAATGCAAGTTCAAGATCAACAAAGGTAATCAAATGCTCTCATAACAAAGATGATTCCATATTCACACAAAATTCTTTGGCAATGTAAAGTTTCAGAATCACATAAAACTTTCACACTCACAAGGATGAAAATATTCATGAATTCTCTTTGTCTCATACTTATTTTCCAAATCAACATTTGTTTCAGCTCACTCAATATCACAAATTTTGTTTCAAGGCTTGTTACGGGGATGAGTGCAAAGGTATGGTCATTTAGGTTTTGTGGTTTCTACCTTCATCAAGTACGCCCTACACATCACTATTTATCCTTCTCTTTGACATTCAAATAGGGTTAAACTGCAACGCATTATTCAACTAGACATGAATGACCAGATACCCATTTTTTACTATGTTCACACATTCTATTTCCCAATTTTCTTTGTTTTTATTTTCTCATTTCCTGTCTTTTTCCGTTCTTACTTCTTTTTCATTCCTTTTTTTTTTCCTATAATCTTTTTTACATAGAGGGTTCCATCTTTCTCAAAAAAAAATCATAAATAAGGGTGAATTTTTTACACTTCTTGACTTTCCTTCTATTTCGCCACGCCCCCAACTTAGGCTTTTAGCTTAAGTTGTCTTTTCAAACATACCAATACTTCATCAAAGTTATAAGTGATGTGATAAAGAAGTCAAAGTTTGTTTAGGTTTCTTCCAAGAAAAGGATAGGCTCAAAAGGTGCCAATATAGGATCACACATCTCATAAGGCTGGCCACAAAGAGATATATCGTCAAATTTGGCTCATTCTTAAAAATCTTGCCTAAGATCATTTCAATTGCTTAAATCGCTCAATTAGCCGGACGAACGGGGGAAATTCTAGGTGCCATCATGCAGAATGTTCAAGGTAAGCTCACCACCTAATGCATTGATACAAATATAAAAAAAAACTACCCATTTTCCAGATAGAGAGCAATGCTCATCACAAGAGAATCATTCAAAAATTGGCTAGTCATAATAAGATGCTAAAAGTTCACATATTGCCTATGTAACTTAGTTTGTCTCATCGTAGATGCACATTCATTTTGTTCAATTAGGAGCACTATTCAAATCATTGGTATTGACCACAATCGATACTCAAGTTTGCATAAGAACAACCACAATAACACATAAACGTTGGTAAGATTTTAAAATTAGTTCAAAACCAGTTTTCACATAAAATCAATGGGCGGAATACTAAGGGCATCCACAACAAAATTCAATCAACCAATATATATATATATATATATATATATATATATATATATATATATATATATATATATATATATATATAAAACCAAATAAGCCAAATATTCACAAAAAAATGAAAATAAAACTAATATGCACAAAATAGTCAGAAGAGGTTGTATGAAGATTCCTCACTCCACCCAACAAAATAAGCAGGTATCTTCAATTTCAACTAGAACAGCATGATAGTCAATAAAACAACAAAGAGGAGAAAAAATTCATCCTTCCATACTAAGCCTCGGGTGAAGATTGCATCTTAGTCACTCCATCTTTCTAGGCATGAGTTCTTTGTATCTCACTAAGCGTGGCTACATTAGAGACCATAATGGATAAATCCCTCAAAGATCATTTCCTACCTATATCAAACATGGAACCATCTAAGTTTGATAGGTCCTCATACACACCCTCATCATGCTCACCAAGATGCTCCTTATTTATCTCGGCCTCAGACTCAACAACAGCCATATCTTCCCTAATCTCATCTCTGGTGGTAGCCGGAGGTATCTCAGAACAGGCTACAACATCTACACTTGGGTCATCTGGGATCTTCACTCTCTCAAATAATGAGATAAAATCTGTGGACTTTAAATGGTCCACATTCTTCCTCATCGTAGCAACATCGTCCTTGAAGGTCGTCAAATCCTCAGTAGCACCATGTTCTCTCTCACAAACATCTACTCTCGCTTTGAGTTTATCAATGTATGCCCCAAGAGGTCTCATTGTAGAAGTGATAAATCTCTCAATCATCGAAGAAACCTCGACCTCTAGCAAGGACTCAGGCTTATCAGCTAAATCAACTAAGTGCCCCATATGAAAATTATGGCCCTAATGATCAAAGGCCAGGTTGCAGAAGTACCAGAAGAATATCTAGGGTGTGGGGAGTAGAAAAAGAACTAGGAGTGTTGTTAAAAGTGGAGCTAGAAGTACTTGAAGGCCTAATGGGAGGAGTAGGTAGGACTGCCTCTTTAGGTAGTATATAATTATCAACCTCTTGGATGTGTCCACCAAATCTTCTCTCCTCCTATCAGTCTCGTCCTGTCTCTACTCGGACTTTATATGTAGAATAAAGGTAGAGGAGGTGGGTGTGATCTAAAAATATATATTCTCATCTGAAGGAATACCAGCCCAACGACATAATTATGTGATCACTATTGAGAATGGAAGAGATGTTTGGCGCTGCTTGGCCTTCTTGGCCATCTCTTATTCCGTAAAACCTCATAAATTAGTAGGCTTAACTAGAACTTGACGTTAGGTTTTTGAGTTGCAAATGTACCTCCCCATACCTTAAAACTTATTCTTTAGTGTTAGAACAATGAGGCCCTAACCCCAAGGACCAACCAAGGGTCCTTCAGAAGAACCCTTGCGAAATGCCTAGACAGCGACAAACGAGGGAGGGACTTATGCCTCGTTGGTCCATCCACGACACTAGGTGGTCATCCATGGATCAAGACCCAAGGACCAAGTCCTATAACCAAACCGCAATTCACCGGCATGGGTCATTGGTCCAACCGTGGTTTGTTGATGGTTGTCGTGTGTGATGGCTGTAAACTGCCTTTTGCAGTTAAGTAAAGGGGTGTTTTGGGGTTTTCCATTTTAAGTTAGTATTAAGTGACGTATTTTTATACTAAATTAGACTGATTATATTAGGATTTAAACCCCCATATATTAGTTATCTTCCTCATTATTTCACAATCACAAATCAAAACCAACATTTCCTAAAATCCTCTCTCTGGAAACCCAAGAAGAAAGCTAAAACTATGGTTGGAAGAAGGAACTTTTTTACTCAATTTATTTAGAGAATTCAATCTAAGGTATGTTAATCTTTTATCCATGGATAGTCTTCACCAATAGAGTCCCACCAAACTCAATTTCAAATTAGTAAGTCCCACTAAAAGCTAGGGTTTTATTCCAAGTCTTGAGTTCCTTTTCAAAAATAATTGTATTGATTTAATTTCTTTATAATAAGATTGAATTAATGATTTGTTATGCTTTTATGATGAAATCTCCCAAGAATACATAAAATCTCCATATTTCCAATTTTTGAGTTAGTGGTATGGGTGAATCTATGAAAGAATGATATTATGAGATTTGTCTTGTAGCAATTGACCTATTTGGATTATGTTACTATCCATGTCTAATTTAGTAATTCTAGATATGTGCATTGATATGAACTTTGACCTTTGTAAAGTCAAGATATGATATGATGCATGAATTATGAAGGTTAGGTTTATGCTTTAAAAACACTTTGGGAGTGAAGTGTGCATGATTATGATGTTGTTGTTGTGTTAATTGAAAGGTTATTATTATGAACACATATATAAACATCATGTGAAATGTTTTCTCATTATATGATGATTCCACAGTTGAAAGGTTTCTCACTTATTCAATCTATGACCTATAGTATGAATAATGTTGAATTGAGTGTCAAGGCATTCTTTCGTGAATATGAACTTAAGTCAAAACTTAATATGTACACCGTGGGAATTATTCTTAGAACGAGTGGATAATGATTATAATATTGAAGCTCCCCCGTTAGAATTGGCGGGTTCTAGAAAGTATCTCTTGAAACTAAAGCTCCCCGCTATAAAGGATGGGTTTCTAGTAACAATCTCCCTTATCCCATAAACTATGTGCCCCCATAGGTCTTTATCTAGTGGATACACCTAAAATCAAATATGTGATAGTCTTACCATAGGGAGTAAGACACCTCTTTTCATTGTGGGTAACACCGGATTCCATGTTAAGTTCACATCGTCTATGTTGGCTAAGGCTCATTCCACTATGAACAAGAAAATGATTTTTGATTTATGGTTACTCAAGAAGTTTTAGTTATCATGGTTAGAATTATGGGATCTTATTCATGCATTGAACAACTAGACTTTTAGGGTACCTATGGTATGTTTCACTTATGATATGATGATCTAGATAATGAATATGCTTATGACTTAAGTTTCCTTTATAAGCTTAAAAGTGATGCTTTTACTTAGTAAATTGCATGCATACAACAAAAATGTCCCTTTTTGAAAGTTTTCAAGGATTTTATGCATGACTATCATACTTAGTGCATTTTTATAGTAACCCATATTTCCCTACATTTTCCCGAAGTGTACGGTCCGACTCAAAAGGTGGTCCCAATTGTGGCTAGATCTTGGAATCGTTCAATCTCTTTGCTTGTTTGGTGAGTCCTCGTGATTGCAGGACAGATACTATGATTGTATTTTCATTCTTGTATTTTCGCTTTCGGATTATGTTTTTAGGATTGTGACCCTATTATTTATTCAAGTATTGTAATAAATGGCTAATTGAAACAACTCTAGACTTCTACTTTCCTTTATTAAAATATGTGGACTTGAATTGTGTTTTTACTTTATATTGTTCTAATGTTTAATGTTTTTATTTGGTAAGTGGCTTACATGGAGCCTCTTGGAGTTCTATGTGCCTTGTAACGTCTAGGGGGTACCATTGGGTCATGACAAATTTGGTGATAAGAGAAAAAGGTTTAGAATGATTCTAAGATGATATCTCATAAACCACATGTAGCAATAGTCTTGTTCATTACTCTTAAGTTCTGCCTTAGATTTAACTCGATAATGGTCCTCTCCTAATCGTTCTCTAGTGTCTTCAAGAAATGAATATAGAACGTTATAATGATGGAAGGGTGGAAGAGGAGAATGTGAATTAAAGAGCTCATCTTAAAGCTCCGATCAATCCTTCGGCTATGTCGGATGTGGAGATTGGTCATTTTTCAAAATATTCTCCAAATTCCCCCCTGAGTTTCATGGCTCCAAAGTGGGAGACAATCCTCAATAATTGGTAGAAGAAGTTTATAAAGTACTTAATATCATAGGGGTGATTTTGGTTGAGAAAGTGGAGATATCGGCTTATCTATTTAAATTGTTGCCCAAGTATGGTATACTCAATGAAATAACGGTAGGCTGGTAGGAGCGAGTCGCACAGAGTGGGAAACACTAAAATTGGCTTTTCTTGATTGGTTGTTTCCTCTACAGATGAGGGAATAAAAGGTGGAAGAGTTAATTCACCTTCACCAAGGAGGTATGAGTGTTCAATATTATTATCTAAAGTTTACTCAATTGTCCAAGTATGTTCCATCCTTTATGGCGAATTCACGAGATTTGATTAATAGGTATCTGACGGTTGTGTATTGATTGGTAAGAAAAGAATGTCGTTCAACAACGTTGTTTCTTGATATGGATATCTCGCGTTTTATGGTTCATTCTCGACAAATGGATATGAGAAACTCCAAAACAACATTAGGGAAGTTAAAAGAGCAAAAACCGATAATGGGGACTTCTCCAAGGCTAATCCTAATGGACAAGGTTGACAAAAGTTTTAACAAAGGTTTTCCAACCAAAGTTCCTCTACTACTCCTCCAAGGGTCAATAAGGATAGGGTTTCTATCCCTAAACCTCAAGGAGGTAATGGTGGTGAATCTTATATGAATAGGCCCGATTGTGAAAAATGTAGAAAACACGAGGGGAAATGCCTAGACTGAACGGGTGTATGTTTTGGATAAGGTAAGATTGGTCATCAAGTAAGGAATTGACCAACACTTTTGGCAAAGGGGAAATAAGTCAACCAAGCTACTCCAAGTGATTCAAACTGCAATGTTCAAAAGCAAAATTGTTTTATGCTTTTTGATCCCAAGATGACAAAGAGATCTCCAAGGATGTAGTGACCGGTATGTTAAAAGTCTTTTCTTTTTATATTTACGCCTTTTGATATCCTGATTCTACTTGGTTCGTTGAGACATATTTTGTGACCATGAAGTTTAAAATACTCCCTGAAGTGTTAGTAGAACCTTTTTCGGTTTCTACCCTGGTTGGTGATTCTGTGGTGGGTAAAAACTTTTATAGAAGTTCTCCCATTTCTTTGTCTCATAAATTCATTTTGGTGGATTTAGTGGGGTAAGACATGTTAGATTTTTATGTGATTTTGGTTATGGATTTGTTGCATGCATTTTATGCCTCTATCGGTTGTAGGACTCCGGTAGTTAGATTCTAATTTCCAAATAAGCCTATCCTAGAGTGGAAGGGGAGAAATTTTATTCCTAGAGGTTAGTTTGTATCTTACCCTAAAGCTAGGAAGATGATCTCCAAATGGTGTACTTACCATCTTTTTAGGAGGGAGGATGTTGTATCTAAAATACCTTGCTAGAGTCGGTTACAGTAGTGAATGAGTTTCCAAAAGTCTTTCCCTCCTCCTGAGAGGGAGATAGATCTTGGTATTAAACTTTTACCCCATACGCAACCTATAGCCATTCCTCCTTAGAAAATGGCTTCGACAAAGTTAAATGAGTCGAAAGAACAACTCAACTATTTGCTAGATAAGGTCTTCATCCAACTGAGTATCTCTAATATTGTACATTGATTATTGTCACTTGTATTATACATTGATTATCGTCAATTTAACAAAGTGACCATTAAGAACAAGTGTCCCCTTCCGTGAATCAATGACTTATTTGACCAAGTTCAAGGGGCTAGTTATTTATCTAAGATTGATCTTATTTCGGTTTACCGAAAATTGAGGGTGAGAGGGGTTGATGTTCCCAAGATGACTTTTCAAACAAGATATGGTTACTACGAATTTTTTGTAATGTCCTTTGGTTTCACTAAAGCTCCAGTGGCGTTCATGGACATAATGAATAGAGTATTCAGACAATATGTTGACATGTTTGTGATCGTTTTTTA
The DNA here is from genome assembly GCA_016801875.1 of Solanum sitiens. Taxonomy (NCBI): domain Eukaryota; kingdom Viridiplantae; phylum Streptophyta; class Magnoliopsida; order Solanales; family Solanaceae; genus Solanum; species Solanum sitiens. The sequence goes on from JABWTJ010000071.1 coordinate 3,007,028, forward strand.
TCTTCTATATTTTGATATATTCAATAAGTGAGGATTAACATGTGGTCCATTGGAGAAATATATTGCAAGATCTACAGAACTAACAACTTTTCACAAAGTTTAGCAAATGCGCATTTTGGTTGAGGTCCGTGGCTTTCCTTGGTCATATTTCTCAAGCAAGGGTATTGAGATAAATCCTAAAAAGATGGTACAGTGAAAGTTGGCCTAAACCTCTAACTCCTTTCTAAATTACAAGCTTTTAGGGTTTGGCCGGTTACAATAGGAGTTTATTGAGAGGTTTTCTCCTTTGCTTCTTCGTTGACGACTTTGACTCAAATGAAAGCTAAATTATAGTACTCGGAGGCTTGTGAGAAGTTTCCAAGAGTTGAAAGATAGACTTACTTCCGCTATGATGTTGACCTTACTAGAGGGTACAAATGATTTTGCGGTGAATTATGATGCCTCTAGAGTTAGGTTGGGATGTGTTCTTATGCAAAATGGTAAGGTGCTTTCCAATGCTTAAAAGAAACTTAAAGTCCCTCAGAGGATTTATTCGACCCATTGCCTTAAGCATATGGACGAATTCTTTATATGGGGTGCATGTTGATGCTTTCACTTATCACAAGAGTGTTCAATATGTATTTAGTCAAACGACTTGAATCTTTGACAAATAAGGTGGTTAAAACTCTTTATGGATTATGGTATAAGTGTCCTTTACCAACCTAGCAAAGCTAATGTGGTAACGGGTGCACTTAGTAGACTATATATGGATAGTGTGGCTCATGTAGAAGATGAAAAAAAATTAGTTCATGATGTGCATAGGCTGGATCGACTAGGTGTTAAAATAGCCTATTCCACAAAGGGTTGTTTCATGGTCCATAAGGGTTTCGAATCTTCTTTTTTGATGGTTGTGAAGTCTAAGCATGACCTTGATCGTATACTTGTTGAGTTGAAAGAGTCGGTACTCAAAAATTCCATTGAGGCTTTCTCCTAAGGGGGAGATTGGGTACTTAGGTACCAAGGTCGGTTATGTGTTTTGCGTGTAAATGGTTTGAGGGAACAATTCTAAAGGAAGCTCATAATTATCGATATTCTACTTATCGGGTAGCCACCTAGACGTAACGTGATCTACATAGTCTATTGGTGAAACAGCATGACGAATGATATTGCGGGATTTGTAGACAAATGTCTGAATTGTCTACAAGTTAAGGTTGACCATCAAAGGTCTGGAGGCTCATTGCAAGATATACCAATTCCAACTTGGAATTGGGAAGCGGTGAATATGTATTTTACTGTGTCTTTTCCTCGTACCCGAAGGCAACATTAATCTATTTATGTCATTACAGTCTGGATGACAAAATCTGCCCACTTTATTCTCGTCAAGGTTTCTCCTTTGGCGGAAGAATATGATAGGTTATATATAAATGAGATAGTGAAGTTGAATGGGGTTCCTTAATCTATTATTTTGGATCGTGGTACTCAATTTACTTCAAACTTTTGGAAGTTGTTCCAAAAAGGGTCTGGTACTAAGGTTAAGCTTTACAAGACTTTTCATCCCCAAACTGTTTGTCAAGTGGAACGTACCATCAAAACATTAGAAGACATGATGAGGGCATGTATTATCAGCTTCAAGTCTAATTAGGATGACCACCTGACGTTAATAGAGTTTGACTACAATAATAGTTATCACTCAAGTATTGGTATTGCTCCTTTTGAAGCTTTTTATTGTAGGAGATCTTTGGTTGGTTGGTTTGAGGTAGGTCAATTTGCTCTTATTAGTCTCGAATTGGTTTATGAAGCTATTAATAAGGTCCAACTCATTAGAGAGAGCTTGAGAATGGCCCAAATTCGTCAAAAGTATTATGCCGATGTTAGAAGAAGGGATCTTGAATTTGAAGTTAATGATTCTTTCTATTTCAAAATCACACCTATGAAAGGTGAGATGAGGTTTTGAATGAAGGGGAAACTTAGTCCTCGGTATGTGGACCATATAAGATTTTAAAGTGTATTAAGAAGGTTTTTTCTTAGTTAGATTTTCCAAATGAGTTGGCTCTGGTTCATCCGATATTTCATGTTTGCATACTTAAGAAATCTATTGGAGACCCGACATACATTATCCTTTTAGAAGGTTTTGGAGTTAATAAGATTCTCTCATATGAATAAGTTCATGTACATATATTAGACAGGCATAAAGGTTCTGCGGAGAAATCACTTAGTTGAGGGTGCTACTTGAGAGGATAAGGCCAAAATGAAATCCTAATATCCTTGTATCTTTTCTACTACTCCTATTCAAGCTTGAGCTAAGTAGTTCCTCGTGATTTTTATTGTCTTGGGATTAATGTGAGTATATGTGTTTTCCATGGTTTCCTTATGTTATGTATGTCTTTGATAAAATTTATATTTGGTAGGAAATGAGTTTTCATGATTTATGTGTTCCTCATGATTGTTATGCTTTTTAGTTTCAGTCTCATATTGGACTTCATGAGATGAGTTGATGAACATGATTTATTATTATATGAAGAAATTTCATATCAAGTCCATGATATTTTGTTGAGCATAATTTTATTTGGATATTGAATATGTAAATTGTTGAATTTTCGTGCATAATGGGTTGATAGATAATGTTCATACTTCCATATATTGCATTAACTATGTTTGAGATGGAGATGAAGTTTTCTCCTTTGAAATATGCATTATTTTGATGTTTCATACATGATGGGCTGCTAGTCTTGAGTCTTTAATTCTGTAAGGTGTCTAGATCATCATTGGTGGAGGAATATTCCAAAGGGGTAGTCAATGTAATACGTTATAAATCAGAAGGCATATCTAGAGATTGAAGTTAGGTTTTAGAGTCGTAAACATACCTCCCCCTACCTCAAAATGTATGTTTTCATGTTAGAATATTGAGGCCCTAAGAGGAGAACCCTTGGAAAATATCTAGACAGCGATCCAAAAGGGAGGACTTATACCCCGTAGGTCCATCCATGCCCCATGGGTGGAGAACCATGGATCAATACCCAGAACAAACTACCAAACCCCACACCATTGTTCACCAGCACAGGTTGTGGGTCCAACCATGGTGCGCCGATTTTTTTCGTGGATGAGAGCTGGAAACTTCCTTCTCCAATTAGGTGAAGGGGTGTTTTTGGGTTTTCCATTTTAATTTAGTATTAAGTGATGTCGTATTACACTATATTATAATAAGTATATGAGGATTTAAAACCCCAAATTTTAATTGTATTCCTCATTATTTTACAATCAAAACAAACTCTTCCCAAAATCCTCTCTCTAAAACACCGAGGAAAAAGAAGAAGAAAGTTGAAGCTAGGGTTCGAAAAAGAGGGTGTTTCACTCAATTACTTTGGAGAATCAAAGATACGGTATGGTAGTCCTTCATCCATGGATTCCTTCCAAACTCAATTTCAAATTAGTAATTTACCCTAAAAGCTAAGGTTTTACTTAAAGTCATGGATTCCTTTTCAAAAATGATTCTATCGATTTGATTACTTTATAATAAGATTGAATTGATGTTTTTTATTGTTTTATGATGAAATCTCCCAAGAATACATGTAATCCCCATATTCCCAATTTATGACTTTGTGGTGTGGGTGAATTGTAGAAAGAAGGATATTATGAAATTTTTCTTCTAGTAATTGAGCTATTGAATTATGTTAATATCTATGTCTAATGTAGCAATTCTAGATGTGTGGATTAAGATGAGCTTTGACCTTTGAAAAGGCAAGATATTATATAATGCATGAATTATGAAGGTTATGTATATGTTTTAAGAACACTTTGAGAGTGAAGTGTACATGATTATGATGATATTGTTGTCTTGATTGAAAGGCTTTTCTCATGAACACCTGACTTGAATGTTTTTCTTACTATATGATTATTCCATGGTTGAAACTCTATTCTCGCCTAATGAATCTATGAGCTATAGTAAGAATTGTGTTGAATTTAATGTCAAGGCATTCTTTAATGAATATTAACTTTAGTCAAACCATAACATTTACACCTTTAAAATTATGCTTAGTAGAGAGTTAATAATTTATATGATATCGAAGCTCCCTCAGTAAGAAGGGAAGGTTTCTAGAAAGTATCTATGTTACGCCCCGAGCCTACACCAGAACGTAACATAGCATACAAGACTCCAAAAAGTCTCATGCAAGCCTCATAGCATGACATTAAATAAGATAATAAAAATAGTGCAGAATTTAAAACTCTTTTGATCCATACAATAGAAAACATCATTTAAAATAACGGAAGTCTACTTGTCTCAAATGGAAATCTAAAAATATCTTAAATCAAAAGTAGGGTCATGTCCCTTACAATAGAAAGTCTAAAAAGTATGTAATAGTCATGAAACATCGATAAAGCATTTGTCCTCACATCCATGAGGGCATACCATAAGCCTTGGAAGAACTCAATACAAGACCTTTAAACTAGAAAGAATCAAGTCGGAACCTAGAATTTGTAGAAATAGGTAGAAATATGGGTTAGCATACAAAAATGTACTAAGTATTATAGCAATGCAAAAACTAGGCTTAAAGAGGAAATTTTGGTTGAAGACCACGCTATGTGCAAACTTTGAGAAATATCATGAACTTTAATATAAAAGGCATTACATACAAACATAATCAACATATAAGCCGTTATAATACATTAATTAGTACCTTCACCTTAAGCAACCCTAAGTATACTTGTGCAATGTAAGAATAGCATCACATACTACTATTCCTACTATGTACCACCTTGAGGTAACCATAAATGAACTTACCATTTTTCGTTAATCACATTTATTCAGTACTCATGCATAAAGAACACATAGATCTCATAAATCATGACAAGGAAAGTAACTCATAATAACATTTCTAAAACACACTTGCATCATTACATTAAGAATTTAGGTCAAAATTCTTATTATCTTCCTTATGAGCACATTCATTCATTCGACACTAAGACATTGTTAGAAACACACCATAGCCACTCTTAAAGTCTACTTTTTCAATGCACGGATGGCATCCCATACTACCACCCACACTAAGTAGTGCATTCTTAAGAAGACATAGTTCATTAACAGTCATTGTGGGAGTAAGCATTGACCGACATAGACTATGTGAGCAAATCATGGATTCCTACTTGCCTAAGGTAGGACCGTTAAAATTCTTTGGTGGATCCAATAGCTAATAACCTATGTGTGAAATAGTTATGGGATGCGGAGATTGTTACTAGATACCCCTTCTCAACTCATGCATGAGTGCCTATCGCATTAAATATCCATTCAGTGCTTATAATAATTCCCCACCGAAGTACTTAACGTTCATTACCTTAGTTTATTATAACGGGACAAGAGATTATTACTCGATATCCCACCTCAACTGACGGATGAACATCCATCTCAACCCAACATTCATTAATTAGATAGCTTATAGATTCAAAGGTGAGAATAACCTTTCAACTAAGAATCCTCATTTTGTGAGAAAGACCTTTCACAACATGTTTTTATCATTCATGAATGTACAATTGAGAATAGCCTTTGAATCAATACTCCATCATTAATATAATCAAAGAAACTTCATTCATTCTTCACTCATGAGTGTGTGTATGTGAGAATATCCTTCAACAATAGCACCATTGCATTAGAATTTTGATCACATTACTTTCATTGAAATCACAAAGTACAAACAAAAGCACCATGATCATACATAAATCCTTCATAATTTACCTTCAAAGTCTATGAATCATAATTCACCAACATACTTAGAATACTACAATTAGGAATAGATTATAATGTAATTTAACTAATTAGACTATTACGAGAACAATTGCATACATTCATCTTATTATTATTCACATTCATCATATAGTCTTAAATTAGGGTTCTGGGGAAATAATGTATTCATGCAGAATTTTTATTATAAAAACACAATTAATAAGTAATTAAACCATAATATAAACCAGTTGAATCATTGAAAACATTTTGAGAAAGAATCCATGACGTAGAATGAAAACCCTTAGTTTTGGAGAAATTCAAACTTTGAAATTGAAGATTTGAGGACTTCATGGATGGAAATTTAACCTAATTAAATATTCCTCACTAAATTGAATAGAAAATATGAAATCTTGAGCTCCATATCTTGACCTCTTCTTCTCCAATTTAGGCTTTTAAAGAGAGGATTATTTGGAGAGAAGAGTTGCTTATGATTTGGGTTTGGGAATTATGATTTGTAAAGGGGAGTTTAATATCTTAAAAAGCCTTAAATAAATTTCATTAATCAAAATAATCCACCCTTAACTAAACTAACCACCTTAGCAATTTACTACTTTGCCCCCAACTGGACAGAGCCTAGGCAGACTGCCAGGGTGACCTACGCCCCTTGACCTATGGACCGTAGGTTCATTATTTCCCCGTCCTACAGGTCCGTAGGTGGGGTATGCAACTTTTCATGTTGGGTCCTGACCCCCGGTCTCCATCTACGGGGAGTGGGTCCACCTATTGGTTGTAGGTTCCATTTGTAGGTGGCCCTAAAATGGCAGCTACGACAATTTTGGGGAGTGTTGGGCGCTAAGCTTTAGGGTCCTTCTCAAAGGCCCTTGGTTGGTCCGTGGAGGTCGTACCTTTACTTTAAACCCCTCAACAAAAGCTCGAGAACTCATTTACAAACATAAAATCCCACTTCAAACTCAATCACACACTCATTAGGATCTCGTTTAACCTACTAGTTTTCTGGGTCGTAACAATCTCCTAAGATTGAAGCTCCCCCACTAAAAAGAGAGAGTTTCTAGTAACAATCTCCCTTATCCCATAAGCAATGTGCGCCCATAGGTGTTTAGCTAGTGGATCCACCTAAAAGCTAATATGTGATAGTCTTACCTTAGGTTAGTAGGACACCCATTCTCGGTGTGGGTAATATTGAATTTCATGTTCAACTCACTGGTCTATGTATGCTAAGACTCATGCCCACTAAAAGAAATAAGATAATTTATGAACTATGGTTACTCAAAAACTTTACTTACCATGTTTAGGATTATGGAATAGAATTCATGCATTGCACAAGCAGAGTTTGAGGGTACTTATGGTATGTTTCACTTATGATATGATGATCTATGTAATGAATATGCTTATGACTTGTGTTTCCTCTTTATTCTTCAAAGTGACGTTTTAACTTAGTAAATTGCATGCATCCAACTAAAATGTCCCTTTTTGCATGTTATCAAGTTTTTAAGCAAGAATATTATACTTAGTGTATTTTTGTACTAACCCATATTTTTCTACATTTTTCTTAAGTGCAGGGTTCGGTTCTCAAGGTGGTCCCCATGGAATTAATCATTCTCCTTATTTTTTTGGTGAGTCCTCATGATTCAAGTACATATACTATCATTGTAGTTTCATTCTTGTATTTTACTCTAAGATTATGTTTCTTTGGGGTTTGACCCTATTTTTTATTCAATTATTGTAACAGATGGCTATTTGAGACAAGTCTAGACTCTGCTTTCAAATATAAAAATATTTGGACTTGTAATGCATTCTTACTCTATTATCATTTTAATGCTTTAGGTTATGATATGCTAAGTGGCTTACATAGAGCCTTTCGGGTTCAATATGTCTTGTTATGTCTAGGGGGTACCCTTGGGTCGTGAAATGTTTGATGAATAACCCCATATTTAGCTTCAACCTGGCTATAATAGATCAAAGGCAGGATGGTCTTTGGTAGGAGAGAATGGACTCATTTTGCGATGGCATGATTGTGTTGCTAATGAACCCAAACCAGTATCTAGCAGTTACATTTAACCTCTTTTCTCTATAGGCTCTCTGCCCTTAATCCACCTCGAAGTGGTGTCAGAAATAAGAGGGGCTAGCCAATCGTTCAGCTCATCTAGAGTATTTTTAATTATCATACTCTACTACTCATTCACAAAATTAGTATCCGTGTCAAACACAATGCTGATAGCATCATTAATGCATCTAACAAACCTCTCTCGGACAATCACGAAGTTCACCCGATTGAAGGAACTAGCCTTGCTAAGGATCCAGATCATTGTAGGCAGCATAGAACTCTCTTTGCATAAAAAAGGTCAGGAAGAAAGCTAGAATGTTCTTAATAATTGTAAGACAGTAATCCTTCAATCTAAGATTCCTCGGTCCTAGGTTCCTCGTAGCACATTAGGAAGAATGGAATCGAAGCTCTATATCCTTGAAGACATGGACCAATGTAGGAATGTATAGGGACCTGCTGAAGACATCAAATATATGGATCTTGAGAGTGTCATGTCTTTCCAACACACTATCTATAGACAATTTGTTTTCCTCCAAAAATGGTCCTCAATCCCTAGGCATTTAATCGGTTGAGTGACGGGGGAGGAAGACCTCTAACTAGTGGTGATGGAACCACCGTCTGTAACACTCCGAATGTTCCATGACTTAGCTAGATCCTGACTTGATGAAATAAGCCTTAAAATTGTGTTTCTAAGCTTAAACAAACATAATAAACTCAATAAGGAAGTGACAGAGTCAAAATTACAAAGCAAGACCTTGACGTCCGGAAACTAGCGAAATTGTACTAATAGATGTACTTAATTTGTGTTAAGGTATGGGAGTTTCATATGAAGTCTAAAACTTGTAAAAAGACTTTAAGTGGGTAAAATAATGTTGATAGGGTCCAAACATCAAGTAACGAATCCCCAAGGACCACCCAAAGGGTCCTTGAGGAGGACCCAAACATTGGAATGAAGGCTACCAAAGCAGCATGCGAACAACCAATATTTGAGGCCTATTGTGTGTCGATCCCTCAATACTTGGTAGGAAAAATATTCCTCGGGATGCGTGGCCTTCACGAGGCTCAATACCTCAAATCAGATTTCAGAAAAAAGATTTGGACGTGCCCCCAGATTCTATCGCGTCGTATTATAGTCAATTTGACTTCACAAAAGGACCCAATTAAGTGAAGGACTTTTGAATAATTTAGGGGATGAATATATATTGGTTTTAGGTTAGTTTTAAGTCATTATTACTCACCCAAATCAATTTCCCAAATGAAACCCCAAAATCACTCTCCCTTCTCTCTAAAGTCTCTCTCTACTCAACCTCCATTGAAGATAATTGGAAGCTTGGAGAAGCACACCAAGTTCTCAACTTTTCTTCTCAAATTCGTTGATAAGTTCTTCACTAAGGTATGGATTCTTAACTCTTGGATTCCTTTCCCCAAGAGGTCCATTCAAAGTTTATTTCTAAATCCCCTAATTCAAGGTTTTTTATCTACATGTGGGTTTTCTTCCAAATTTGAAATTGATGATTGATTATAACGAATTGTGATTACCTATGACTAATTAAGTGTATATTGTTGAGTAATTGATGTTGAATAATCGGAATTTTTTGTGATCCAAGTCGTTTCCCCAAATTCCCCAAATCTTAGATCTTGCTGATGAATCAATTTGAAGTAATGAGTGTATTGAATGTTAGAATTGTGTTAACTATGTTATTTTACTCATGGACTGCCTATTGTCATGTATTTTTGGGATTATATCTACTTCATGGATGAACCCTTTTCCCTAACCCTATCTATGAATTGGACTTGTAAATGATTAGGGTTGTTCGAATTAATTATGTTATTGTTTAATTCACTATATTATGATGATGGTGATTGGATTATTTGATAATTGTAATGAATTGACGGTAAGATCTTGAAGGAGGTTCTTGGAAGATATTGGTAAGATCTTTGAGATTATAATTTCTCTACTTCAATTATGTTGGTCTATTCTTGATGATGATATTCAATTGCAGTATGATTGTGTGAATAGAATGGGAAGATGATGATATGCTGATTATGATGGCATGTTATGAATATGTTGAATATAATATTATGGTAAGGGTATGATGATGCAATGCTGATGATGATTCTCTTGTGTACCTATTATTATGACTATGATGTGTTGATCTCACTAAATGATCGGTTGTGATGAAAGGAAGTTCTCATTCCAAACCTAAAGATTTGTTATCATGTTTACACAAGGGGATAGTCTCCTATTGACTATATTGAGAATTGATGATTAAGAATGAATTGAAGGAATTTAAAAAAGGGACTTTAGCTTTGCACCAAACTAACTAGATATGAAATGTGTCCCTTCATAAGTGGGAAGGTAGGTGGGAAGGTAGGTTCACTGTTGATCTCATGAGATGGAAACTACACCAGAATTGTGCATAAAAAGGGTTTCTAGCAAATCTCCTTGTTCCTTAACTATTTTTCCCCCATAGGAATACTAGCTATTGGATCCACCTAGAATACTATCTTCATATTTTGGTTCTACCTTGGCAAGTAGATCACCTTCTTCGGTGTAGGGTTTCATGACACCGAATTCCATGTTTAGCTCATATGATCAATTGTCATATAAGGCGATTGTTTCCAAAAGTAAATGAATTAATGAAAGTAAGAAAGATGGACACTAACTAGGGTAACTTAAAGGGTACCACTTAGTATGGGTAAGGGTATGGGACCTTACCTATGTATTGCACAAGTTGGCTTTGAGGGAAGTCCTAGGAGGTTATTCTTATGTACTTATGATATCATGAAATGTACATATGTTGGTTCTATATGATGTTGTTCTTATATGATGTTGGTTTCACTGATGAACATGATATTGGTCTAAATTGCTATATATATTGATTACTCGTGATCTCTTTTCATGTTTACTTGGTTATGTGGGTTATGGGGCTTCACATGAGAAATATACTTGTAGGCTTGTGATGGGATTGCTGGTAAGGGTCTTGTATGCCTTGATGATGATATCCTAAAATGACTTTATGATGGTGTTGTTCTTGTGTATGGATATGAATATGTCTTATGTGGTTTTGATCATTGGCTTGTATATGCTCTCTTATGTGTGTGCATAATGACTTTCCAAATGACTTAGCATGTTTTAAAGAAATGTTCCCTTTTGTGCATGTCTTCAAATGTTTTATGTGCTTATGTTTCCATACATAGTACAAGTTGTTGTACTAACCCATATTCTTTATCTTTCAACAGATATGTAGGTTCGGGCCGTTGAGGTGATTAGAGGCTATTTGCAAGAAGACTTGGACTTTCCCCAAGTTGTTGGTGAGTCCTCAATGTTGGACGATGAGGCCACTTTTATGTCTTAGTAGTATTGCTTATGTCTAAAGACACTTGTTATTTCTTCACTTTTGACACTATTGTTGTAAGCCTATATGTGGCCTAGTGTACTAGCGTAGGGGTTATGCCCATACTTTATAATTCTTCTTTAGATGGGTATACATGAGATGAAGTATTAGACTACTTAAATAAATCGACTATGCAAAATGAGAAGTCTATGTAACCTTCATAAGCGAGGAGTCTATGTAAACTCCATATATGATAAGCGAGAAGTCTAATTATACTTCACTACGTATTTAGATTCTTGTGTTCGGAAATATCGTGTTCCTATAATATTATTTCTTCGATTTTATGGCAATGAGATTTCTGTATAATGAAATTAGTGTATGTGTTTTATTCCTTAATTTTAGGTATTGCAAACTTAAAAGAACATATATTTCTTCCATGGTGATAAACTCTTTTCAGTTGGAAACCCCGAAAGTCATGGAATTGTTAATTCTTTCAATAACTAACCCATTTGAGATTTTTTTTAAATCTTTAGAATGGAAGTTTGAATTGTTTTAACTCTCTATGTGACATGTGCACTTTTTCACATTTGATTAAGTTAATGTCGATTTATTACTATATACTAAATTTAAAAAAAATAATCCCGGAGCATGAGTCCTTCTTAATGATATATGTTATCCCTGACTGTCTAAGCTAAAGTTTCAATGTGTCCTTCTTATGATTTTTTTATAATATATATGATTACTATATTTTATGAATATTCAGAAAAATCATCTCAAAAGAATTTTATATTTTAAATATTTTATTACGTGGGTTATGATTTTGAATTAATGAGTTTCATGAAATTCAAAAATACTTACAAGATATTTTTAAAGTAATTGTCATTTTAAATAATAACTATGTATATTTTTATTATCATGTTATTTTATAAATATTTGAAAATCATCACAAAATTTTACGTTTTAATTAAATACTTTATTGATTCACTTTAGTTTAAGTTATAGTTCTAGTTTCGAGCTAATTAATTTATAATTAAATTAATTATTGTATTTCATTAAAATTAAGAAGCTAATTATTTAATTAATTTATATTAACTCATTTTGTTTAAATTTTTACCGAATTCTCAATTTAATTGTATTCGGCTATAATTGAAATTCATTTGATATTATTAATGTAAATTTTCAGTCAATTGTTTACCCCATCCTTTAAGAACAATTTTGGGCCACTTTCTACAGGACCAATTCCGATTTCATCCAACAAATTCCCAAGATTATCCCAACAACAATACAACATACATACGAACATTGTCAAGCCCACCAATGAATACCCAGCGTACAATAGCCATACCCGATGACCCTTACCATGTCTTCTTTGCCCCGAAATCCAGTTAGAAGTCACATCCAACAATACCCTTGTACGCCCTCTTCTTCTTTTTCCTCAAAATCGACTGACTCCAGCTCCAAACGTGTTAACGGTACTGACCCGTCCAATCGCCGCTCCCTTTTCCCTCTTTCGCGAAAGTAGCATATTTTTCCCATCTTTCACTATTGGTCTTATAAAGACAAAAAGAAATTCAAATTTCAACGGATTCACCCTATATCATTCCCTATAAATACGCCTCTACACTCAGTGATGAGGGGGACAACTTTTGAATTTGGATTCCTAACACAAGTCTTTTTTAGTTTAGTTTTGAAGCAATAGTCATTTTTTACTTTAAAAGAAAAATATTTCAACCGATTCTCTAATCCTGGTTCTCAGAAAGTCTTTATTCGTAGCTGGTCTTGGAACTTATTGGCTGGCTATTGGTATTTGATTCTTATGGGTAAAGAATCACGGTCAAAAGCTCGTCGTCCCCAGTTCGTTGTTCCGAGAAAGGTAAACACAATTCCTCTCTTATCTTTCAAGTTGTTCTTATCTTTCAAGATATTCTGTTTTGTTTAATTTTGTGTATGTATTTAGATTCTTGTGTTCGGAAATCTGGTGTTTGTATAATATTATTTCTCCGATTTTATAGCAATGAGCTTTCCGCATAATGAAACTAGAGTATATGTGTTTATTCCTTAATTTTGGGCCACTTTATATAGGCCCAATTTCGATTTCATACTACAAATTCCCAACATAATCCCAACAACAATACAATGTACATACAAGCATTCTCAAGCCCACCAAACAATACCCAGCGTACAACAGCCATACCCGACGACCCCTACCATGTCTTCTTCGCCCCAAAATCCAACAAGAAGTAACATCCAACATTACCCCTCTACGCCCTCATCTTCTTTTTCTCAAAATCAGTTGACTCAAGCTCCAAACGTGCCAACAGTACTAACCCGTCCAATCGTCGCTCCCTTTTCCCTCTTTCACGAAAGTAACAGATTTTTTCCATCTTTCACTATTGGTCTTGTAAAAGAGGAAAATAAATTCAAATTTTCCAACGGATTCCCCCTAAATATTTCCCTATAAATACCCCTCTAAACTCAGTGATGAGGGGAACATGTTTTGAATTTGAATTCCTTACACAATGCTTTTTTTTTAGTTTAGTTTTGAAGCAATAGTTGTTTTACACTTTAAAAACAATATTTCAACTGATTCTCTAATCCTAGGTTCGGAGAAAGTCTCTTTTTGTAGCTGGTCTTGGAGCTTATTGGCTTGCTATTAGTATTTGATTCTTGTGGGTGAAGAATCACTGTCCAAAGCTCGTTGTCCCCGGTTTGTTGTTCCCACAAAGGTACACTCAATTCCTCTATTATCTTTCAAGATGTTCTGCTTTATTTAATTTTGTATATGTATTTAGATTCTTGTGTTCAAAAATATCGTTTTTGTGTAATATTATTTCTCCGATTTTATGGCAATGATCTTTCCGTATAATGAATTTAGAGTATGTGTGTTTGTTCCTTAATTTTAGGTATTGCAAACTTAAAAGAACATATATTTCTTCCATGGTGATAAACTCTTTTCAGTTGGAAACCCCGAAAGGCATGGAATTGCTAATTCTTTCAATAGCTGACCCATTTGAGATTTTTATTAATTTTTAGAATGGAAGTTTGAATTGTTTTAACTCTCTATGTGACTTGTGCACTTCTCCACATTTGTTTAAGTTTATGTCGATTTACTACTATTTACTAAATTTTAAAAAAATAATCTCGGAGCATGAGTCCTTCTTAATGATATATGCTATCCCTGACTGTGTAAGCTAAAGGTTCAAATGTGTCTTGATATTACTGTACCAACTAATGTCTTTTGAATCTCATAGTGATGTCTCTCTCATGTAGGATAATTCTTCTCTAATTTTGTATCTTGTTTTCTCACTCTAGAATGATATTACCATAGCTAGAATGCTTTAGAATGATAGCTTCGCTTTTGTTCAAAATTACAAAGTCACGTTCTCTGTAAAGTTCCATTTTTAAGTCTTGTTTTTTTTTATCAAGCATGTTGCAATGAGTTTCTCTTTACTGCATTTTCAGCTTCTATCCTCGTCTGTTCGGTTTATTCTCTCATTGGATCAGTTGTAATTCGACATTATCTTTAAAAACGTTTATGTGGGCTGCTGTTGTTAATTTTTGCTATGACGTGAAGTTACTCCAGCGATATTAAGTTATAGAGGATAATATTTTGCTCTTATTCGTACTCAGTCAAAGTCTCTTTGTTTCTTTGGCGTGATTCTGTATGTCGCGATTTGTGATATCTAGTTCGATACCAACAATACAGAAATCTTTCATTTCATGTTTTAATTTAGATTTCCTCGTATATTATGGTGTAAGAAAGTTTCTATTTATATAGATGCTTACTAATTTATTTGTTGCTTAATAGTTGTCGTAACTCGTATATGACAATAGTATTTCTTTAGCTTTTGTGAATCAATTTGATAATTGATAGATAGTATTCTCCTTGCTCCATTCCTTGCTAATAAGTCACTAATGTTAATGTGCTTTTCCAAATTTTCATTACTTGTTAGACTCTTGTTTAATTATTGGTGCCTAAGTCAAGATTTCAAACCTTGTTAAATTTTATGTCTTCTTCAAAAAATGGAATCATGAGCGCGTTTGCTGATATATATTCCAGTAGGTATAATGCCTTTAAATTTAGTGATTCAGCAAATCATTAAGGTTGAGTGGATATATGCTATTTTATATAGTTTTTCGTATGTTGCTTTTGGTTGGTTTATTTTTTTACTCATGCGCTCATGATTTATACACTGTTCTCTACCAATTGAACATCCTTTTTTTAATGAAATTTTGAGATACTATTTAATTAATTACTCTTTTCTTTGTATGCATGATACTTGAGTCCATTCATGGACTCTCCTCATTGCATTATGTCGGGCTACTCAGCTCAACCTCCTACTTGAGCGGCCTTCATCTTTGTTCAAATTTTGGAAGTTGAAATGCAGGTGTTCGAAAGCAAGCAATGCATAAAAAGAGCTAATATGCGCTCCAATATGCACCAGTATACAATTTGTGTATACAAAATGGGAATTGGTTAAAGCCAAAATCAATTGCAGCAAATTCGGCCCAAGAAAGGCTCAAATTCAATTTTTCCTTTGCTTTTAAATTATTGAATTGTGATTATTTATTCTTTATTAACTCTAAATTTAGAATTATTAATTAACTTAATTAGATTTCCCAAAACATACGTTATTTGCTTTACCTTGACTCTTTTCAATACATACTCTTTTGTGTCGATTTATTTTATCAAGCAAATAGTTGGTCGAATTTTATCACTTTAAGTAAGTGGAATCTTTTGTTTTAAAAAAAGGGGGAAATGTTTTTTTGGTACTTCTTCACTTAATCATATTTTATTCATTTTAAAAGTTGTTTTAAGTTAGAGAACTTTCTCAAATAAAATAATCAAAACGTTTTCTTTTCCTTACTTTTAGTCATTTTCTCAAAATCCTAACCCAATTTACTTTCCAACCAATTTAAAATGGTTTAAGTTCACATTATTGCTTTCTAAAATGGGTCGAATAAATTCCAAAAAAAAATCTAATTTTGTTAAAACCCTAGTTGATCAAGTTGTTTTAATTGAGGTCGCATTTTCTAGTTCTATTAAAAATTGAATATTTCAATTATGGTCCCATTTTCTAGTTTATTAAAATTGAATATTTTAGCTTAAACTATCATCGTTTAAACTATTGTTTCAAGTTAATATTATAAATTTAGTCATCTTTTCTAAAATAGAGACAAAAAATATCTAACCTAAGTCATAGGATAACCGTGTGTTAGCGGATGCTTCAAATGCCTTAAAAACCTTCTTGAACCATAAATAATAACCTCTTACCTATTTTCTCTAAATTTTTAAAGGTTTATCTATTAAAATCTTTTTGAATTAAGTTTTCTTAATTTCTTTAAAAATTAAGTGACGACTCTTTTTCTAAGTATTTTTCTCAATTGGTTTATACTTAGGATATTTAAAAAGTGATTTTTCTAAAGATAGTAAAATTACGACGTAACTGAAATGACGACTCTGCTGGAAATTTAATATGTTCTAACCATAACAGACTCAGGTTAATTAATAAATTTTAGCATATGTACTTGCTTGCTTTATTTAACGGGTCTAATGCTTTATTTTTCTTGCTCATGTGATATAAACTGTCTATTTTGTTTATCTAAACGGTTTATTTGTTACCGCTTTATATAAATTGTTTATTTGATTACTGTTTTATAAACTGTCATTCTATTCATATTTATCCACTTCTTGGAAATTCAAACTATCATATGTACACACCTGGTGTGCTTTGCGCACCCGCAAACTTCTTTTCAAAATTCTAAAAATTAGGAGAGTTGGCATATGCGTGGGGCGGGGTGTTCGGATCTTTTTCCGTGAGAACGCATAGCCTCCTCACTCGAGAACCTTGTTTCTAGAAAGCCAAATATTAGAAAACATAAGATAGAGCTAAATCACCCCTCAATTTAAGTCATTTATGCATATTCCTTGGTGGATCGATCCTGGGTATCGATTCGACATTTATAAAGTCCACCCTTACGTCGATGGGTTTCACGACCCAACGACCAATGCTCATGTTTTGTGCAACGTGATAATGATAGATTCATCCAAGCCTAAATTTGACATAGTGAGTTTGAAAATTATATGTTCATTTTATTTTTGATTTGTAGGATGGATTCAGTCCCCCAAGTGTCTAAAATTAGGATGGTCGAGGGTTTCCATAGAAATTGAAGACCTGGTGGAAACATTTTACTCCAAGTAAAAAGCTAGCAATTGCAAGAAGGTTGGGGTGCCTCTCTATGCTATTCAAGGTTAACCCAGACAAACATGTGATTAGAGTGTTGATTCAATTTTGGGATCCAGACCGTGTTGTGTTGAAGTTCAAAGACTTTGAACTAGCATCTACATTGGAAGAAATCTACTATTTCACCTTTTTGAAGTATCGAGGAAAAGGTCAAATTATTCCTCACAGTCAATCAGAGAAGAAATTTTTTCAATACTTAGGATTGAAAAATTAAAAGAAACTTCCATGCTTCGAACATAATTGGGTTTCTCAGGATTACTTATATGAAAGGTATGGATGCTCGAATAGTTACAAAGTGTTAAGTAAGGAACTCTCTTGCACTCTTGTTCATTTTCAAACCAGACGTCCTATCGCATTTGTTGTGGCTATACTAGGGACTTTAGTGTTTTCACGAGAATATGGTCATATTAGTACCTGCATATGTTATGTGGATCGTGTACTTTTTGAAGTTAATGGAGAAGAGCTCACTCTAGTTCGCTTGATTTGAGTAGAAATATTTTGAGCTCTTGGAAAATGTAAAATAGGGGGAAAAAACTTCTTTGAAGGTTGCAATCTTCTTTTACAAATGTGGGCAATGGAACATTTTCACCAGCGTAAAAATATGGATGACATATGCTTTAGTAACGTAAATCATATTGATAGTTTTTAGGACAAGACAAAAAGGTTTGTATCTCATGTTGGTACTGATGACTGGTATGGATATCTGGCCTCCCGCACCAGTAACCAAATTCAGTGGAAGTATCCATTACTCT
This sequence comes from Solanum sitiens, assembly GCA_016801875.1. Classification (NCBI taxonomy): domain Eukaryota; kingdom Viridiplantae; phylum Streptophyta; class Magnoliopsida; order Solanales; family Solanaceae; genus Solanum; species Solanum sitiens. The sequence goes on from JABWTJ010000071.1 coordinate 3,025,123, forward strand.
CACATTACCCGTCGTATATCCGATGCCAGAGGTTCTACTAAATTGAGCTTATTGGGTTGAAAGATCTCCAGCCATATGCTCCGGTGCGCATACTTCAACAGTTTGATCAAGCACAAGTAGTCCCTCTTCGAGAAAACATGAGGGTTTCTGAAATTTCATTCGGACCAAACTTCAAAGTCCCTAGAGCTAGAGAGATACTTTATGCATGGAACAATATTCTCACTATGGATATAGAAAATGGTCCTGAAAGAGAAATTCCTGAATATCAGGTGTGGCATCGAGAAGATCGCAATAGCAAGAGTCCAAAAGGTGAACAAGGGTTTGAGGATATTACGACGACGATCTGGATAAGGCATTCTAACTCAAAACCAAAGCACTCACTCCTCAAATGTGGGCTCAAATGGAAACTATAATGCAATATTCGGATAATGTGGGAGTAGGGCCTAGCAACGTAGGAGCATCATCGTCACAACCTCCGCAGCGTGATTGATGACAACATTTAGGCCGACTCATAGATTTATCTCTATTCGTGTCATTTTTATGTATTTTTATTTTATTGTACCATTTTATTGGTATTTAATGGATATTTGATCTTTTTTTCGGACTCGAGTTGTCACAAATTAATGTCTTAGATCAATCTATCACGATCACACCATGTTTGACGTTTAGGCCTACCATTGGCATAAAAAGGTCACAAATCTAGGACGTGATATAAATTGTTTGTGTGATGTTTGATATAATTGCTATGTGTTGTGATGTGTCATTTTGTCTAAAGCAGAATAAATCCATTATTGTTTTTGGAGCACTCTAAGCATATATTAAAATTCACAACAACAAAGCCTGTCTAAATTATTCTTGAAGTGTCGTTCAAGTTTCTGAGAAATATATTAATCCTTTACTCCAAAAAACTCCCAATTTTTTTTCATCTGTCACAGGAAGGTCGATTTTCTAGAATCTCTGGAAAAAAAGTCAGCACACCAATCCTACATATTGCTTTGGTTAGTGACAGAGAAACTAAAGAGTCAATGTTCAAAAAATTTATCAAGACTAAAGAGAGGATAGCCGCAGCCAAAAGAAGACTTGCAATACTAGAACAAACTGAATGAACGCTACGAGAGAGAATTATGTATTGAGGTTGACATGGAAAAAAACATCAAGGAAAAAAAAGATTGTAAAAATCGATCAACAAATAATTAATATCACTAAAGCGAATGGAAGGATCCCCAAAATTGAACGTGACATTAAGAAGACAAATTCTGGGAATGCTTCTTCCATGAGGGAAAAGGGAAAACAAAAGAAGGTGCAGATGATGAGAGCATTGGATCGTCACCCTACAGTCGAAAAGGGAAGAACGGAGTTTGGGGTAGATTCAGGTTCGTGTAACGTATCTCTCATGTTTTTCATTTTGTTTTTAAGTTTATTTTTACTCAAGAACTACTTGAGACTTGATCCCATAGGGGGTACGTAGGAAGCTCTTTTCGAGCCTAGTCTCTCTATCAATTTCAGGAAGGGTATGTTTAAGTTATCTTATGTAATTCGAACTACGTCGGGCCTTATTTCCTTGGTGGATACCTTGGATACCTACTTAGGCTCGGTCCCTGTCTTTTCATTTTTTATTCTCCCTTATTAGTGAAAGATCCTAAAAAGTTTCACCTACAAAGCATATGAGTGGAAAACATTAGCAGTGTTCGATGCTAGTCGACCTTCCCTATTCAATCACAAAAAGATTTCTTTCCATTCGAGTCCTCTCGTTCACCCTAAATATTTCCGTGGATTAATATTCTTGAAGCGAAGAGACACTTGCTTGTTTATATTAATGTCAACCTATTTGCATATCTCGTTAAAAACAAAAACTAACATATATGTCTTTTGAGTTGTTCTTCTCTACATGTAATTAATATGTGTTGAAATCAATCTGCATGACCATCCCTGCTTTACAAGATCTAAAGAAATCATACCATCCTTCCCTGATCATTATTTTGATAAAGGCAAAAGAAAAATGACTGGTAATTCTGAAGAAACACGAATAATTTATGTGACCATCAGAAATGCTCAACTCACTGATCAGAGTGAGTTGATCTCTTAGTTAATGCGGCGTATTGCAGACATGCAGGAAGAGGTTCAACAAACAAAAGATCGGACAAACTGGCCATTGCTTCAAATGAACCACCCCTCGAAACTAGAAGACCTCCTCCTCTTTTTCCATCACTAAGTTCTACTTTACCCAACTAGTTCCCTACCCATACCACAACTTCCGTTCTTAACCCTCCTACCATCGACGTAATTGTCTCCAACGCTCCTTACGCCAGCACTTCCTACCAAACGCCACCACCGCCACCAAATACGTAACATTAGTCATTCCCAAAACTTCATGCCAACCTATCAAATCCCACCTCTAATATCCAATCAACATATTTTTTATTGAGCTTGCACACCCTTCCGTAACATTCCAAACTCCACTAGCCAATACAATTCCTAAGCCATGCCCTAGCTTTCCCGTTCAATCAGAGCTTGATCACTATGAAGAAATGGAGAAGGAATGGAGGATGAGAGAAGAAAAACGTGAACAAGAAATGAATGTTATGAAAGATTCCATCTCTGAGGCGGTAAAAAGTGTACAATCTTCGAGGAAGATAACAGGACTTGAGTATGAGGACCTTTGTATGCACCCTGACTTGGAAATACCCGAAGGCTACAAAATTCAAAAAAATTTGAAACCTTCAACGGTATTGGCAATCCCATGGCTCACCTACGAGCTTATTGCGACAAACTCATAGGTATTGGAAAAATGATGCATTAATTATGAGGGTTTTTAGTCAAAGCCTCAGTGGGGAGGCGTTAGAATGGTTCACATCTCAAGAACTCTGTCACTAGTCTACGTGGGGGGCTCTTGACAAAAAAAATTTGAAAAGATTCCAGTGTAACGTCGAAGCTGTCCCTGACCGATATTATCTGGAAAAAATCAAGCAAAGGACCATGGAGCACTATCGTGAATATGCGTGTCGCTGGAGGAAAGAAGCTACAAAGGTACAACCTGTTACGACTGAAAGTGAAATACCTCTGCTTTTACTCGACCTCAAGATCCTGAGTATTACGAAAGGATGTTGCCTATGATGGGACAAAAGTTTTCGAAGCTAGTAAGAATGGGAGAAGCCATAGATAATGGCCTCAAGTCTAGAAAGGTTACAAGTCTCACTGCTTCGCAGGCCGCCAACAAATTCTCACCATTCATGGCCACAGGATTCGCTAGGAAAAAGAAAGAGGATGTATTTGTTGTATCGTTTAGCTTGAGGCTAAGCCACAAAAGTATTTTGGGTCTGGTTCTGGCATTGGAAACTCCAACCTATTTTCCACCACAAACAAATACCCACCACCTCCACAAGCTCCAAGCCCAATCTACTATGCACAACATAACTACCAACCATCCCCACCTATCTACCAAAATCAGCCACCAATCTACCAAAATACACTACCAAATCACCAAGACAATGCACCAACCTACCAAATCCCTGACAAAACAACCCAAATGTCAACAATCTACCCTGCCCTAACCTTGAAAGAAAGCCTCCCAGAGTGTTCACCCCTTTGGCAGAAACACGTACCCAACTCTTTGAGTGTCTAAAAGCGGCAGTATTAATCCAACATGTAGACGCAAGGACAATTATCCCACAACAAAGTTCTTTCGAGCGGATCAACAATGTGCTTACCATTCTGGAGGGTCTCGACATGACACTGAAGGATGTATCAATTTAAAACATCAGATTCAAGATTTGATCGATAACCGTGTTATCACTCTTCAAGCCCTGCCCCAAATGTGAACCTTAACCCATTGACGAATCATGGGGGAGCGACCATCAACCTGATTGAAAGAGACGAAGATTGGCTCGCTAATGGTAGCCTCATTGACCATAAGGCCCGTCTAGAGTTTGTTGTAATAAGTGCACCGCATTAGGCATTTGCTTTGGAAAAGTAATGAAACTATGAGCATCCTTAAGAAAAGTTTGTTATCCAGGCGGCTACAGCTCAAGGGATGACATGTTCTGGAAGATTCTATGTTCCAGAAGAGTTAGCTCAAGAAACAGGAAGAAAGAAGAACCAAAAAAGGCCTATCACAGTGGGTGAGGCTGAATAGTTTTGGCAAAGAATGTAACCTAAGGAGTATTCCATTGTCAAGAATTTGGAGAAAACTCCCGCTCAAATTTCTTTTTGGGCTCTATTAATGAGCTTTGAGTACAATCAAAAAGCATTGTTGATGGTAGTTGATGAAGTATATGTACCGACGGGAACAAGTGGTGAGAGTTTGGCCATTATGGTTAGTCATGTCATTGGGAGTGACCAAATCTCTTTTTGAGAAGAGGATATACCAATTGAAGGAATGATGCACAATCGTGCCTTGTATATCACTGTCAAATACAGTTTATAGCTCGAGTATTGATTGATAATGGTTCAGGACTCAATATTTTCCCTTACTCAGCTAAATTATGATGTTGGAAAAATCCGTCAAAGTCGCATGAATGTAAGGGTGTTTGATAGTTTGCAAAGAGAGACCATGGGGTAAGTAGACTTGTGTATCGAAATGGGGCCTATAGAATTTGTCACTAGTTCCAACTGATGGGTATATTCATAAGCTATATTATGTTGCTAGGAAGACCATGGGTACATGCTGTCAGTGCAATACAATCTACATTGCATCAACTTTTGAAATTCATCTGCGAGGATCATGAAATCGTCATCCATGGTGAAGGGAGTAATCGTAGTTTCCCTGGTTTATCCATTCCAGTTATTGAATATTTTTCTCAAAGTACTGACTTTCACATGGTGGAGATAATTAATGTTGCTTTTGAAGATACGACACCATAAGTACCAATGTCGGCATTGAATATAATGCTTACCACGACTATGCGAAGAAGATGTTTTGAACTTGGGTGTGGGTTAGGCAAGAATTTGGATGGCATATCGGAACCTCTTCCCATCCCACTTCAAAATTTCCGCTTTGGCGTCGGTTATACCCCAACAGAGGAGGAATTATACGAAGCAGAAGCAAGGAAGAAGCATGGCCATGATATACAAAGCCTATTCCAGAATTGTACCAGTCATTTATTACTAAAGCTTTAGAGTCTGATATTGATGGTCTAGTGGAAGGGATGGGAAGATTTTTTGATGAAGAAGATTGTGTTGTGCTATTGGAATAATGCACCACAACAACCACCATCCGAGATTCCAAACCTGAAGAGATGCTACAGAATTGGATGGCCACTCAACCTATGATTCATCGAATAACTTGGTAGAAAAAGACAAGATTTGAAGTTTTACATTTGAAAATCGGTGTTGTTCGGACGAGGCCCGAAACCACCCTTAATGTCACTTTATTTTGATCGTAATGTTTATAAAGGAAATAACTCACGTTGACATGATCCATGACTAAAGTTTGTACGCCTTTTAAAAAATTCCAATGAAAGCCTCGTTTATTTTAAATTGATTATTCTGTCTTTGTGAATTACTCTCCAGCATATAAATTTAAACTCTTCTATCCAAAATGGTTGATTTATTGTTATTTTCAATTAATTTAAACTTGCCAATGTCATGACATGTCACGAACACGGTGAACCAAGTAAGGTCAATGAAGATGAATGTGAAGAATATGATGAGGAAATTATGATGTTTGAACACCTTACCGAGGACTTAAGGAAACTTAAAGACGATAAAAAGCCCAACTGGATGAGACAGAGAGAGTAAACTTGGGAAATAACGAGTCAGTTAGAGAAACCCAAGTTAGTGTCCACTTGGCAACAACAGAAAGAGAAAAATTTGTCGAGTTTCTCAAACAATACATCGATGTGTTTGCCTAGTCTTATGATGATATGACATGGCTAAGCACTGATATTATTTCCCATAAGCTACCTATCAATTCAGAGTATCGTTCAGTAAAGTATAAAACAAGAAAGTTCAAGCCTGATTTAAGTTTGAGGATAAAAGAAGAGGTCACGAAGCAGATCGAATCAAAGGTCGTCGAAGTGACCAATTATGCCACTTAGGTTGATAACATTGTTCCAGTGGCGAGGAAATATGCAAAAATCAGGATATGTGTGGATTATCGGGATCTCAACAAAGCGAGTCCAAAAGATAATTTCCCCTTGCCGAATATCCACATACTCATCGACAATTGTGCTAAGTATGAGCTACAATCTTTTGTGGGTTGATTTGCGGGATACCACCAAATTCTAATGGATGAAAAAGATACAGAAAAACAACATTCATCACACCTTGGGGATTCTACCATTATCGAATGATGTTGTTCAGACTCAAGAATGTTAGAGCCACTTACATGAGAGCTAAGTCCACCGTTTTCCATGATATTATCCACAAAGAAATTGAGGTTTATGTGGACGATGTCATCATAACATACAGCAAGAGTTCAGATCATCTGACACATATAGAAAAGTTCTTTGACCGGTTACGTAGGTATCATTTGAAGTTGAACCCAGCCAAATATGCATTTGGAGTACCTACAAGAAAGTTACTCGAATTCATAGTTAGTAGAAGAGGTATCGAGCTTGATCTTTTGTAATCAAGGAAATTCAAGACTTGCCTCCTCCAAAGACTAAGAAGGAAGTAATGAGTTTTCTAGGGAAACTGAATTATATCAGTCGACTCATAGCTCAATGATATGTGAGCCCATATTCATGTTTCTATGAAAAGATTCACCAACCAAATGGACCAAAGAATGTTAGAAGGCTTTTGACAAAATTAAGAGTTACCTTTCAAATCCACCAGTATTGTGCCAGCACGTGTAGGCAGTCCTTTCCTATTGTACTTATCCGTCTCTGAGAACGCATTTTGGTTGTGTGTTGGGACAACATGATGAAACCGGAAGAAAGGAGAGAGTTTTATACTATTTGAGCAAGAATTTCACATCCTATGAGGCTCATTACACCTTCTTAGAGAGAACTTTTTTTGCTTTGACTTGGGTGGCTCAGAAATTGCGACATTATCTGTAGCCTTATACAACATATCTCATTTCGAGAATGGACCTCTAAAATACATATTTCAGAAAGCAATGCCCACAGGAAAGCTAGCAAAGTGGCAAATGTTGTTGAGTGAGTTTGACACTGTGTACATGACTCACAAAGCAATAAAGGGTCAAGCCTTGGCAGATCACCTTACTGAAAAACCAATAGATGAAGGATATGAGCCACTCAGAACATATTTCCCTGATGAAGATGTATTGTTTGTAGGGGAATATATATCAGATCATATCGTGGATAGAGAATGTTCTTTGATGGAGCAGTGAACTCTAGAGTATCAGGAATTGGAGCAGTGTTGTTATCTTAATCGGGGCAACATTTTCCAGCAACAGAAAAGCTTAGATTTTGATGCACTAATAAAATGGCTGATTACGACGCTTGTGTTCTTGGCATCTTAATAGCTCTTCCCATGAATGTTCAAAAATTACTGATAGTTAGTGACTCGTACTTGTTGATTCATCAAGTTCAAGGAGAATGGGCCATGAAGAATCCAAAATCTTACATTACGTACAACTGGTACAGAGGTTATGTAAAATATTTAGGAAGACCGAGTTCAGACATACCCAAGAATACAGAAACAGTTTGTTGATGCCCTTGCAACCATATCATCCATGATAGACCACCCAGAAAAGAGTTACATTGACCCACTTGAGATAGGTTTAAAAGGACAACCAGCACATTGTTTACATGTGGAAGCGGAACCGGATGGATATCCATGGTATATCGATGTGAAAAGGTACTTAGATATTAGAAAATACCCCGAAAAAGCAACAAGTATCCAAAAGAAAACAATTCGAAGAATGGCAAACAACTACTTTTTGAATAGGGAGGTTCTTTATGGGAGGACTCCCGATCTAGGATTACTCCGATGTGTGGATGCTGCAGAAGCCACAAAATTGGCTGAAGAAGTGAATTTTGGTGTGTGTGGGACGCACATGAATGGGTTTACATTGGTTAAGAAAATCTTAAGGGCGGGATATTTTTGGATGACGATGGAAAATGATTGTGGTCAATTTGTCCAAAGATTTCATAAATTTTTGGTACATGGAGATCTGATAAAAGCACCTCCCCACGAGCTCAATACGATGAATTCCCCTTGGCCATTTGCAGCCTAAGGCAGGGATCTTATTGGACCAATCTAGCTTGTTGCCTCCAATGTTCATAGGTTCATTTTGGTCGCCATTAATTACTTCACATAGTGGGTCGAAGTTACATCCTATAAAATTGTGATGAAGAAAGTTGTAGCCGATTTTGTTCGTAACGATTTGATATGTCATTTTGGAGTTCTTAAGTCTATCATCTCAGAAATGGTACAGATCTGAACAATCACTTGATGAAAGAGATATGTGAACAATTCAAAATTACCCACCTTAATTCAACTGCATATCGTCCTCAGATGAATGGAGCTGCGGAAGCTACTAATAAGACCATTAAGAGGATATTGAGAAATATGATTGACAACTAAAAATGTTGGCATGAAAATTTTCCTTATACGTTGTTAGGTTATCGCACCACAATTCGTACCTCAACTGGATCAACTCTGTATCTATTAGTATACGGAACAGAAGCTGATACCAACTGAAGTTGAGATACCATCTTTGAGGATTATTAAGGAAGTTGGATTTAGCGATGTTGAATTGGTTCATGATCGATATGAGCAGTTAACACTGATTGATGAGAAAAGAATTAGTGTTGTTTGTCATGGTCAGTTGTATCAACAGATAATGACTCGTGCTATCAGCAAGAAAGTAAGAGTTTGAATAATTGGGGTTGGAAAATTGGTGTTGAAGAGCATTTTCCCTCATCAAGAGGAATATAAAGAGAACTTCGCACCTAACTGGCAAGAATCATATGTTGTCCACAAAGTATTATCAAGATGAGCTTTAGTCCTAGCAGAGATGGATGTTCGGGTGTGGTACAAAGCTATCAATTCAGATGCCGTCAAAAGATACTACATTTTATGGATGATATTTCTTTCCTTTATTTCCTTGTAATTGCAGTTTGCTTGTAATCATTGTCGCCTTATGTTTTGAAACATTTCCTTTACTTGAACTACGTTTGACCTGAATTCTCAAGAATGAGATACGTACGCGGCCTATGTCGGCCTCGGTCATTTTATTATCAAAATTTTCCATTTCTGTCAATCCTAAAGAGGGGAACTACGTTTGACATGATTCCTACCTCAATGGGATACGTAGAGGCCACAAGGGTTTGGTCATATTCCCAATAAGATTTCCATTTCATAATGGAAATTGGGACAGAACTCTCAAAAATTCTACAAAAAGAGTTATTTCCTACATACATGGGTCAAATATCATGTCAAAATGTGCAATTAGGGTATAATTTTGAGAAAATATCAAAAATTAGCATGATATCATGACTTCCGTGATCACCATTAGATTTGTTTTTGAAACGTCTAACTGGATAGAATTTTTGAGGAATGCCTCAAAAATTCCATCAAGGGTACTTAGAACGTCACATTCAACTTCAAGAACCTCAACGTGACATATTCTTGAAGAGTTCTAAAGTTTCCAGCAAGCTACCTATCATGAAACAATCTGAGACAAAGGGTTTTGTTCGTGTCATGCATGTCGTGACAGTTAATTTCAGAGATTTTCTTTAAAACTATTTTTCAAAAACTTCATACCTAGCAAGTGTTTTAATTTAAATATCATTGTCTTTTATGTACGTCGATTTGTAGGATCAACCAAATTCCCAAAGATAGCAAGATAAGGAGCAAAACGACTTGAAGATATCAACGTACATCAGTGTTTAAAAATTAACATTTTTTTGTGGATACAGGGTATAATAAGACCATCAAATATGCTATATTTATCAACCTACTATTTCAAGAGAGCCAATCAACAAATATCTGATAGTGAGTGAAACATCTCTGCTTGACCAAAGAGTACGACATTCATAGTCAAATTCATCATCTATAACCGCCAAAAGGGCCATTGCATATTTAAGATGCCGAGAGGGCCATTATATTTCAAACGCCAAGAGGGACATTTCATATTCAAGATACCGAGAGGGCCATCATATTCAATTTCAAGAGGGCCATTATATTGAAATTTCCGAGAGGGACATCACATTCAAAAAGTTGAGAGGGCCATTTCATTTTCAAGATGCCGAAGGGCCATCATATTTCAAACCACCAAGAGGGCCATCATATTCAAACGCCAAGAGGGACATTGAATATCCAAGATGTAGAGAGATCCATCATATTCAATTACCATGAGGACCATTATATTGAAATTTCTGAGAGGGACATCACATTCAAATCGCAGAGAGGGCCATCGCATATTTAAGATGTCGAGAGGGCCATTGCATATTTAAGATGTCGAGATGGCCATCATATAAACGCCAAAAGGGCCATTGCATATTCAATATGCCAAGAGTGCCATCATATTCAATTGAAAAGAGGTCCATTATATATAAATTTCCGAGAGGGACATCACTTTCAAACCATCGAGAGGGCCATTGTATATTCAAGATGTCGAGAGGACCATCATATTTCAAACCGCCAAGAGGGCCATCATATTCAAAAGCCAAGAGGTTCATTCATGTGAAAATGCCAAGATGGCCATTATATTCAAAAGCCAAGAGGGTCGAGAGGGCCATTCATATTTAAATTGCCGAGAGGGTCATTCATATTCAATTGCCGAGAAGGCCACTCATATTCAAACTGCCGAGATGGTCATTCATATTCAAACTGCCAAGAGGGTCATTGCAAATAAAAACGCCGAGAGTGACATCACATATACAACCGCGAGAAGGCCATTGCATACTTATACCACCAAGAGAACCATCAACATATCACATGAGTCTATTTTAGTAAATAGATATCAAAAGAAGAGTACAATGAAGAATTCAATTAAAAATATGAGATATGAACTTTATTTGCTTTACGTCAAACTGAAAGAAGTCGTCGCTAAATATTCAACGAGAGCAATTAGGGGTGAAAATGGTAAAATACACTCCCTCTCCATTTGAATTATAAACGCTAATGAGTTTTATCTCAGTTTTTTTAGAGCATCCAAGAGGATGAATTCTCAAACTAAACCACTGGTGCGGACTACATCAAAAAGAATGCGGCACAACGTGGAACTTTTTCTTAGCAGCGAACTAGGACGTAGTTCGAAGAGGGGTGTCAAACTCTTAGGAAACGAGTTGAGGAGCGACTTCCACCACAATCAAACCACACCCCTATCAAAAGGTATTTTGGTTTTTCTTTTGGTTTATACAGTACAATTTTGCATGCGGAAAACTTTTCATTCTCACCGGAGACAACTTTCCAATTTGAGTGACCATGCACAAAGAGTTTTGGAAATTATGTCTGTGTAAGTTCTTGCTCGTGGATATGAAGAGCTCCACATTCACGGTGAAGAGGTTGCAAGACACTTTCCCATAACTCGAGTAATTTGTCGCTCTTCCAAAGCGAAAGGTTATCTTGCATAAGAGATTTCCTTTTCAACCGATCAAGTCGAACTACAAACAACCTGATTCCTAAAGTTTAAGGATATGTAGGCAGGCTCAATGTTGAAAACTCGACTGTATTGCGATAACTTCTCTCGAATCTTATTCTTGAGCATTCTAATTTTTTACAATTCGATATTAGGATAGCTTTTGTATTCTTTCAGAATTGTGTGTCAAATCAAGCGTATTGAAAAGACAACTGACCTAAATTCTCATATAGCCTGAGATATGTAGAAAATCCGATTTTGGGGTTCGGCCATAACTCCTAAAGTCCGTGCCAGAATCCCTTTTAAAAAAATGAGGATGTGGTCTATCAAAATTGGATTCGTCAATTTCATTTGCCTCAAATTTCTTTCATCAATCCAAGTCAAACAAGGGACAATTGTTGACACCCAATTTTGACCCTCCACAATATAAATTAATCATCGGGCTTCTTCAATTTCAAACTATTTTAAATAATTTAATTAGTAAAATTTCAAAAAACAATGTATAGTTTGCAAGTTATTTTAAAATAATTTGTCATTTTATGATTTTTTTTAATAATATATAATCTATGTAATTATATATATAATACTCCCTCCGTTTAAAAAAGAATGACCCTATTTCCTTTTTAGTTTGTTTCAAAAAGAATGACCCTTTTCCTTTTTTGGCAACACTTTAACTTTAACTTTCCACGTGACATATTTAAGAACACAAGATTAAAGGGCATTTTGGTACATTTGACATAACTTTAATTTAGAACCACAAGATTAAAAAAACTTTTTTTTTCTTAAACTTCGTTCCAAGTCAAACTAGCTCATCCTTTTTGAAACGGAGGGAGTAGTCTATTTTATGAATATTAAAAAAAATCATCCCACAAAGATTTTATATTTTAAATATTTTATTAAGTGGGTTATGATTTTGAATTGATGAGTTTCATGAATTCAAATACTTACATGTTATTTTTAAAGTAATTTTGTCATTTTAAATAATAAGTATGTATACTTTTATTATCATGTTATTTTATAAATATTTGAAAATCATCTTAGTTCACTTTAGTTTAAGTTATAGTTATAGTTTTGAGTTAATTAGTTTATAATTAAATTAATTATTTTATATCGTTACAATTACGAAGCTCATTCTTGAATTAATTTATATTAACTCATTTTGTTTAAATTTTAACCGAATTCTCAATTTAACTCTATTCAGATAGTTGAAATCCATTTGACTATTATTTAATATCAATTTTCAGTCAATTGTTTACCCATACTTTAAGAACAATTTTGGGCCATTTTCTACAGGCCCAATTTTGATTTCATACAACAAATTCCCAACATTATCCCAACAACAATACAATGTACATACGAGCATTCGCAAGACCACCAAAGAAACCCAGAAATTCAGGATATACAAATGCAATACCCGACCCAACTCCATTAACATTACTCTTCCTCTTTCTTCTTCACCAACAGGAACCAAATTACGAATACCTAGAGTACAACAACCATACCCGAAGACACCATACCATGTCTTCTTCGCCTCAAAATCCAGCGAGAAGTCACATCCAACAGTACCCCTATACGCCCTCTTCTTCTTTTTCCTCAAAATCGGCTAACTCCAGCTCCAAAAATGCCAATGGTACTGACCCGTCCAATCGCCGCTCCCTTTTCCCTCTTTTGCGAAAGTAGCACATTTTTTCCATCTTTCACTACAGGTCTTGGAAAAGAGTGAAAGAAGTTCAAATTTCAACGAATTTCCCCTAAATCATTCCCTATAAATACCCCTCTACACTCAGTGATGAGGGGGACAACTCTTGAATTTAGATTCCTAACACAATTTTTTGTTAGTTTAGTTTTGAAGCAATAGTCATTTTATACTTTAAAAAAAATATTTCAAGTGATTCTCTAATCCCAGGTTCCGAGAAAGTCTCTGTTCATAGCAGGTCTTGGAACTTATTGGCTTGCTATTAGTATTTGATTCTTGTGGGTGAAGAATCATTGTCAAAAGCTCATCGTCCCCAGTTTGCTGTTCCGAGAAAGGTAAACTCAATTCCTCTCTAATCTTTCAAGTTGTTCTTATCTTTCAAGATATTCTGTTTTGTTTAATTTTGTATATGTATTCAGATTCTTGTGTTCAGAAATCTCATGTTTGTATAATATTATTTCTCCGATTTTATAGCAATGAGCTTTCCGTATAATGAAATTAGAGTATGTGTGTTTATTCCATAATTTAGGTATTGCAAACTTAAAAGAACATATATTTCTTCCATGCTGATAAACTCTTTTCAGTTGGAAACCCTGAAAAGCATGGAATTTATTAATTCTTTCAATAGCTAACCCATTTGAGATTTTTTTTAATCTTTAGAATGGAAGTTTGAATTGTTTTAACTCTCTATGTGACTTGTGCACTTCTTCACATTTGTTCAAGTTAATGTCGATTTATTACTATTTACTAAATTTTTAAAAAATAATCTCGGATCATGAGTCCATCTTAATAATATATGCTATCCGTGACTGTCTAAGCTAATGGTTCAATGTGTCTTGGGCGGGTTGGGTCAAATATGGGCGGGTTGAAAATGGGTAATCATTCAACGCGTCCATATTTGATATGGGTTGGGTAAATACTTGTTTACCCATATTTTACCCATATTTCATGAATAAATAGTTCTTTACTTAAAAATTCAATATGGAGAAAATATTTTAGTCTTTTTTTTTAGATGAAATCTGTTGAAAATGATTCGTTTAGTTTTATTTTATTATAAAAGTAAAAAAAAATTAAAAAATTCGGGATGGGGTGGGGTGGGGTGGGGGTGTCGAGGGTAGGGTGAAAAAAAATTTGAAGTTAAAAATATTGTTTAAACAAACTTAATATTTTTGAAGGGTGGGGGTTGGTTGGGGTAGGGGGTTGGGGTGGGGGGACGATGGCTGGAGCGGGGTGGGTCCAGGGTAGGGTGAAAAAATAAATATTTGAAGTTGAAATTATAAAACAAACTTATTTTATTTTGGGTGGGGGTGGGGGTGGGGGACGATGGTAGGGATGAAAAAATGAAATTTGAAGTTGAAAACATTTTTTTAAAAAATAAACTTAAATTTTTATTTTCTTGGGGTGGGTGGGGGGTGAGGGGGTTGGTGTGGGGGTCGGTTGGGGAGGGGGGTCGAGGGTAGGGGTGAAAAAATGAAATTTTGAAGTTCAAAATATTTTTAAAAAATAAATTTTCATTTATTTTTTTTGGAAGCGTGGGGTGGAGGTCGAGAGTTGAAATATTAATAGGGACCATATATGAAAGTTTTGAAAAATCGCTTCTAAAACTTGGTAACAGAAGGTGTTTTGAAAATTTGAAGAAAACTTGCAATACTCATATTTGACCCGTAATTTACCCATAATATACCCATATTTTAATAGGTAAAATATGGGTATAATCCCAAATATTACTCATATTTAAAATCACTCTTTCAACTCATATTTGGGCGGGTAATTGAAAAATGGGCTTAAATTGCCAGCACTAGTCTTGATAAAACTGTACCAACTAATGGCTTTTGAATCTCATAATGATGTCTCTCTCATGTAGGATAATTCTTCTATAATTTTGTATCTTGTTTTTTCACTCAAGAATGATATTACTATAGCTAGAATGCTTTAGAATGATAGCTTCGCTTTTGTTCAAAGTTACAAAGTCACGTTCTCTGTAAAGATCCATTTTTTAATTCTTGTTTTCTAATCAAGCATGTTGCAATCAGCTTCTCTTTACTGCATTTTCAGCATCTATCCTCGTCTGTTCGGTTTATCCTCTTATTGGATCAGTCGGAATTCTTTATTATGTTTAAAACTGTTTATGTGGGCTGCTGTTGTTAATTCTTGCTATGACGTGAAGTTAGACCAGCGATATTAAGTTATAGAGGATAATGTTTTGCTCATGATTTTGTACTCAGTCAAAGTCTCTTTGTTTAGTTCGGGTGATTCTCTATGTAGCGATTTATGATATCTAGTTCGATACCAACAACACATAAATCTATCATTTCATGTTTTAATTAAGATTTTCCCGTCTAATATGGTGTAAGAAAGGTTCTATTTATAAAGATACTTACAAATATATTTGTTGCTTAATAGTTGTCGTAACATATACATGACAATAGTATTTCTTTAGCTTTCGTGAATCTGTTTTATAATTGATAGATACTATTCTACTTTCTCCATTCCTTGCTAATAAGTCACTAATGTTAATGTGCATTTCCAAATTTGCATTACTTGTTAGACTCTTGTTTAATTATTGGTGCCTAAGTCAAGATTTCAACCCTTGTTAAGTTTTATGTCTTCTTCGAAAAATGGAATCATGAGTGCATTTGCTAATATATACTCCAGTAGGTGTATGCCTTTAAATTTAGTGATTGAGCAAATAATTAAGGTTGAGTTGATATATGTTATTTTATATTGTTTTCCGTATGTTGCTTTTGGTTGTTTTTTATTTACTCATGTGCTCATGATTTATACATTTTTCTCTACTGATTGAACATCCCTTTTTAATGCAATTTTTAGATATTATTAATTCATTACTCTTTTCTTTATATGCATGATACTTGAGTCCATTCATGGACTCTCCTCCTTGCATTATGTCGGGCTAATCAGCCCAACCTCCTACTTGAGTCGCCTTCATCCTTGTTCAGATATTGGAAGTTGAAATACAGGTTTTCGGAAGCAAGCAATGCATTAAAGGAGCTGATATGGAATCTTTTGTTTTTTTTTTAAAAAAAAAGGGAAAATGTTCTTTGGTACTTCTTCTTTTAATCATATTTTATTCATTTTAAAAGTTGTTTAAGTTAGAGAATTTTCTCAAATAAAATAATTAAAATGTTTTCTTTTACTTGCTTTTAGTCATTTTCTCAAAATCTTAACCCCATTTACTTTCCAATCCATTTAAAATGGTTTAAGTTCACTAATAAAATGGTTTAAGTTCACATTATTATTTTCTAAAATGGTTTTAATAAATTCCAAAAGAGTCTAATTGTGTTAAAATCCTAGTTGACCAAGTTGTTTCAATAAAGGTCTCATTTTCTAGTTCTATTAAAAATTGAATATTTCAATTATGGTCCCATTTTCTAGTTTTATTAAAATTGAATATTTTAGTTTAAATTGTCATCGTATAAACTATTGTTTCAACTTAATAATATAAATTTAGTCATTTTTTCTAAAAAGAGACCAAAAATATTTAATTTAAGTCATAGGATAACCGCGTGTTAACTGGTGCTTCAAATGCCTTAAAAACCTTCTTGAAGCGTAAATAAGAACCTCTTACCTATTTTCTCTAAATTTTTAAAGGTTTATCTGTTAAAATCTTTTAAAATTAAGTTTTTTTAATTTCTTTAAAAAATTAAGTGGCGGCTCTTTTTCAAAGTATTTTTCTAAATTGTTGTATACTTATGACATTTCAAAAGTGATTTTTCTAAAGATAGTAAAATTACGGCGTAACAGAGATCAAGAAGTCCTTTCGGCGAGTCTCCACGTGAAATTGGCGAGCTCATACATCTCGCCGAAACTTACAAAACTCATCTCAACAATTTAATGAAATTAAAGGCGACCTGAGGGGGACTTGGCGAACCATTGAACCACTGGGCGAGCCCGACATGGCTTATAAAATGGCACTTCGTGCCATATTTCAACCCCATATTTCAAAATAAAGCTACAACCCCCAAATTTAAAATTAAACACTAACACTAATCAATTCAATCGAGACCCATACTACACATGACCTCGATGTACTTAGATTTCGCTCGATTTGGCCAAGATTAGCCATTTGACATCTTTTTCCCTTAAGAATGAAGTCAAACGCTCTATCATTGGGAAAACTAAGTTATTTTGCACAACCCTGAGTTAATTAGACTTCACCTCACTAGAGACAATACAATTGCACCATAACACAACGATTTGGACCCTATTTAATCATGCCGGGAATCAATAAATAAAATGCAATTAGGCACTAAATGAATTCATTACAGGAAATTTAACAATTCAACAACGACTATAATAAACTACCCAATGAAAATCAATGACAAATTACCGGTTGCATCGATTTTAACCACACATTAAAAGTACGGGGTTCGAGAAAACAACCTTCATGCCTCATTTTTTTATTTTTTAAAGCTAAGAACCAAAGTTCTACAATCCGGTCAAACTGTTTAGAAGATACAAGAGTAAAAACAAGGTAAACATGAAATATCTAAAGTAGGAATCTAGAGTACGGGGGTTAAAATGGGAGAAGATGAAGGATTATGAAATTTGAAACTGTTTGGCCTTTAAAGCATTTTCAGTTCGCGCTCCTTTTTGTGGAGTAAGTCGCTCTTGCCAAACCACTCGGCGTTGCGCAGAGTTGTATTTTCCCTCGCTGAGTTTTAAATGACTCCCAAAACATTGGAGGTTCAGATAGCGGAGAAAGTTGGTCTCACCGACCTGTTTGGTGAGTCCCCGATTAAGCATGTAGCCCTCCAAGTTTAGTTATTTCCCCTTCAAGCTTAATAGTTCCAACGGCGGCCCAAGTCGGGCTCGCAAACCGACTTGGCGTGTTTTTGAATGGACTTTGGCTCACCAAACCACCCATTAGCACCCGTTAATTCAAATATAAAACAAAAGAATCAAAAAATTGGGTTGCCTCCCAAGAAACACATTATCTAACGTCGTGGCACGACGGACATACCAATTCATGCTTCGTTTTGGGGGTTGGAAGTTGTGTCACTGTGCAACCTCTTTTTTTTCTTTTATTCAATTAAGTCAAGATTTTACCCATTTGCATTTTCTGCTGCTTAATAGATACTGAGTGAGAAGTCATGTCTGATTTAGAGTTGAGACATCCTTTTTCATGTCTTTCAACACCTTGTCTGACCTTTCACACTTTTTTGAGACTGCGTGAGAGAGTATCTTATTTATGACCACCTTCTGATTCCTTGGGATTTTGACACTAATGGGAAGGGATGCACCTGTCCTTGTCCCCATCTCTCTCCTTCCAAGTGGCGTTGCAATCGTGCCAATCTTTGTCACAGTCTGTCTAGCCCTCACATCTTTTCCAACCTTTATTTCTACCCGACCTTGGGTAGTTTTTGCGAAATCCTCGTCCTTGATTTTTAAAGAAAATAACTTTCTCACTGTATAACGCTTCAAAATGTTCTTCATCGGGGTTTACTCAACTAACACCCACCTCATTAACACTCTTTGGGACACTATACATGACATTTTTATCAAATATGTTCAACTAGGTCATCATTTTGTCCATGTTTTGGTCTCTCTAGATCCTTTTTGATACTCTCTTTTGTCATCATAAAAGTAAGAGGAGACTTTTGGTCCTTTCGAGTGTACCATGCTCTATTTATCTTGGTAATCCAATAAAGAAGTTGAGACGCTACTTCAGAGAGTTATTTCACTATCCTATTGGGAACAACTAAACAAATCAAGACTTCTATAGAAGTATTATAGCAGCACATCATTTGGAAGTCCGTGGGTTGGGCATTGCAGTACCATCTTCTTAAATCTCAACCATGTCTTGTTGATCTGTTGACCTTCCAAGTGTTTGAAACCTTAGGTTCAGATAACCATTTGGTAGCTTCACCTATCAAACGTAATGGGAACAACCTAAGACAAATTGATTCTTGTGATATGTTCTTAAATGAGAACGGACAACAAATGTCCACGAAGTTATGAATATGCTAATGGGGATCCTCATGAGCCAGCCTTTTGTATAATCCTTTCAATTGTAGGAGTTGAAGCATTGTGCTGGTGATGTGGAAAACAATATTTCCTTCCATTGAAGGTAGACAAATTGCACCATTAACACCCACTTGAATTGGGTCATTACATCATTGAAATTTCCAATATCATCTTGGTGGACTATTTGGCTACCATTATTCTCGTTTATGCTCATCTCTTTCTTTTTTCAACTCAAACAACAAAAACACAAAAAAAATTAAGTCGCTTCAACTATAACACAAAAAGAACACAATTCAACTTTAATAATAGAATTTCAAACAGCACACCTCCCTGATAACGGTGCCATTTTCATAAAATAATGTTCTCAATCACACCTCATCAAATTCTAGGTGTAAACGATCATTAGTCAGTATAAAATCAAATGAAGAGTTGGTCGAACCCACAGGGAGCGGTAGGGAGTGATACGTGTCTGAAATTGAGTTACAAAGTGCTAAAGTGGTCTAATAAGTTATAGGAATAAAAATTATCGAAAACATACAAATAAAACTGAAAGAGTGACATCGAATATCATATGAGGGGTTTGGATTTTTCAATGAACAGCTCAAAGAATAACAAAAATAGGGGAAAATAACAATACAAATAGGAATTCTCAGAATGTGATCAATTATAAGCTAATTAAGGTATATGGGTAATTAAAATTTAACAATGAGTTGTTGAAACATTGTGGGTAGGCTGGAATTTAAGTGTAATATTTTTTGTCTCGTTCAACTATTACAGATGAGGTGATTTATTTTGAACATCAACAAGATTAATAAGATAATCAACACACAATGCTAATGCATCCAATCTCTCGATCTAGATGGGTGGGATTGGATTCAAGATTCATTCTCTCGAGATGAACCGATATTGACGCAATACCAACAAATAATTGAACACAAGCATTGGTTCCAAAACCCCTTTCACAAGCAAGCTAAGAACTCAAAATTAGAATATCATTTTGCAACTACAATTCATATACTAAAACTCAGATAATGATTAAATCCATATTAAAATAGGAATTTCATTATCAAACAACAATACCCATAATATAATTAGACAAATAAATACATGATCACACCTCAAGAATTGGGGTTTTAGCTACACATCTAATAATAGAGAAACGATTTCCAAATGCATTAGCCATCAATTTAATAACAGTTCCAAGACTCTACAATGATTTCCAAGGATTAAATTCAAAGACACACTTTCAAAATCCTCAATATTCTACAATTAGAACTCCGAAACTAAGAGAAAACTCTAAGTCTAGAATGGAAATTGTAATGTCGTGGAGAGAAATCCTCAAAATTACATTTAAAATCCAATTTATAGTTTTGAAATATTTAGCCTAAAAGTCCACTTAGCCGATTAAGTTATGCCTCGCTGAGTGGATCGGTGATCCGCTATTTTCCCTCTTCATCGCCATTTTTATTGGCCTTCAGCATCTTAGGTTCTGTAACTTTAGGCAATAAAATTTATCGTCACTGAACTGATCGGCAATCTACAAACTGCCCATTTTTGTTGTTAACTTAGTTCTTCCCCAGGGCTGACATGCTGGAACTTTGGGCGAGCTAAAGAGCCACTCGTCCATGAGCTGAGTGGTCTTGGCGATCTCCAGGATTGATTTTTATTCACTTCTTCATCTCTTTAGTTCATTTTTGTTCACTTATGCCCTTGACTTGATCTTTAGCCTTTATAGTTATAAGTCAACACTTTAACGTCTTTTTAGAGAATAAAAGAGGCATTTGATGACAATAAAATTATCAAAACAAATCCTAAATGAGTCTAAATCTAGGACTCGTGTGTGATTTTGTGCTGGCTGAGAGCGTTAACAGAAAATGACTCATCCTCTTTTCCCATAGAGTTACTCTTGTTGATTTGGTAGAGCTTGACATTCTAGATTTTTATATCATACTTGGAAGGGATTGGTTGTACTCTTCTTCTACTTCTATTGATTGTAGAACTCTAGTAGTGAAGCTTCAGTTCGTGAATGAGACTGTCTTAGAGTAGAAGAGGGGAAAGTCTATGCCAAAAGGTCGATTTATTTATTATAGTAAGGCTTTATAAGGATTGGTTGTACCATTTGGTTAGGGTGAGGGATATTGATTCTGATACCCATAGTGTTGATTTTGTTCCCATTGTTAATGAGTATCCGAAAGTGTTCCCTGATATTTTACTTGGTATTCCTCCCCCTAAGGGAAATAAACCTTGGTTATTGACCTCCTCCCAAATATGCAACCTATTTTTGTATTCCTCCATATGGAATGACTCCGGTAGAACTTAAGGAGTTAAAGGACAACTGAAGTACTTATTGGATAAAGGTTTCATCCGGTAGTATCTCTTCACGGGGTGCTCCATTTTTTTTTGTTTAGCAAAAATATGGTTCACTCAGAATGTGTATTGATTATCGACAGTTGAATAAAGTGACCATTAAAAATAAATATCATCTTCCAAGTATAGATGATTTGTTTGATCAACTCCAAGGTGCAAGTTATTTGTCCAGAATTTACCTTAGGTCGGGTTATCACCAATCAAGGGTGAAATATGAAGATATTCTAAAAAGGCCTTTAGAACTCGATATGGTCATTATGAGTGTTTGGTGATGTCATTCGCCTTGACCAATGCTCCGGCGATATTCATGGACTTGATGTATGGGGTGTTTAGACAATACCTCAACATGTTTATGATTGTGTTCATTGATTATATATTGATCTACTCGATGAGTGGGAATGAACATATTGAGCATTTCAGTCTTGTGTTGCACATCCCTGAGGAACAAAAGCTCTTTGCAAAGTTTAGAAAGTGTGAGTTTTTGCTAAAGTCCATTACTTTCCTTTTTTATATAGTGTCAAGTAGCGGTATTTCGGTAGATCCTCAAAAGACGGATGCGGTCAATAGTTGGGCTAGACCTTTATCACCTTCGGTCATTAGAAGTTTCATGGGTTTGTCCACGTATTACATATGATTCGTTGATGGGTTTTCTTTTATTTCCTCTCCATTGAAAACTTTGACTCAAAAGAAGTCTAAGTTTGTATGGTCCGAATTATGTGAGAAACTTTCCAAGAATTCATAGTATAGACTTACTTTTGCTTAGTTTTGACTTTACCAAAAGGGACAGATGGGCTTGTGGTATATTATAATGCCTCAAGAATTTTATAGGGAAGTGTGCTTGTGCACCCCGAAAGGTTATTGCCTATGCTTCAAGGCAAAATAAGATCCATGAGATGAATCATCCAACCCACGATCTTCAATTAGCGATGGTGGTTTTTGCTGTAAATATATGGAGGCACTATTTGTATAGTGTCCATGTAGATTTGTTTGCTGATCACAAAAGCTTGCAATATGTGTTTAATCACAAAGATCTGAATCTATTCAAAAGAAGGTGGCTTGACTTATTGAAAGATTATGATATGAGTGTTCTCTATCACCCCGGAAAGGCAATTGTAGTAGATGATACTCTTAGTAGGTTTTCTATGGGTAGTGTTTCTCACATTGATGATGATAATAAAGAATTTGTATGAGATTTACATAGATTGACCCGTTTGGGTGTTCAACTAGCGAATTCCACCAAAGGTTGTTGTATTATTCATAATGGTTCCGAATCATTGTAACACTACGGAAGTTCCATGACTTAGACTAGAGCCTCACCTATTATATAATGGCTAAAATGATGTTTCCAGATCTATTATAAAGTAATAAACTCAATTAGTAAAGGTTAGAGCCAAAACGTCAAAGAAAGACCTTGACGTTCGGAAACTAGCGAAATTGAACTTGAAGATGTCCCTATTTTTGGTGAAAGTTTGGGAGTGTCATATGAATTCTAAAACTTGTAAAAAGATATTAAATAGGTAAAATAGTGTATATAGGGAACAAACTTCCAGTAAGTACTCCCCAAGGACTACCCAAAGGGTCCTTGAGGAGGACCCAAACATTGGCAAGAATGCTGCCAAAGCAGCCTTCGACAACTAAGATAGGAAGGCAGCCACGCGTCGCGCCCTCAGCACTTAAGAGGCAATAATTGCATCAAAGCGTGGGGCCTTCACGAGGCTCACTACCTCAACCCGTATTTCAGAAAAAAGATTTGAAATTGCCCCGGCGACTCGTATGCACTCTGCATATTCGTCCGTGTCATTTTTAAGTCAATTTGACTTCACAAAAAGACCTAATTAAGTGAGGGGTCTTTCGGTAAATTTAGGGGGTTACTATATATTGATTTAGGGTCAATTTTAAGTCATTATTACCCACCCAAATCAATTCCCCAAATCACTCTCACTTCTCTCTAAATTCTCTCTCTACTCAATCACCATTGAAGAGCATTGGAAGCTTGGAGAAGAAGACCATGCTCTCAATATTTCTTCTAAAATTTAGTGGATTAAGTCTTCATAAGGTATGGGTTATTCACTCTTGGGATTCCTTTCCACAAGAGGTCCTTCCAAAGTTGATTCTTGAATCGCCCAATTCCAAGTTTTTTTCTCTACAAATGGGTTTTCTTCCAAACTTAAAATTGATGATTAATTATGACGAATTGTTATTAACTATGTCTAATTAAGTGTATATTGATGAGTAATTGATGTTTAATTGTTGGAATTTCGTTTGGTCCATGTCATTTCCCTAATTTCCCCATATGTTGGATCTTGCTTATGAATTGATAGAAAGTGATGAATGTATTGATTGTTAGACTTGTGTTAACTATTCTATTCAATTCATGGACTTCCTATTGTCATGTTTTGTTGGGATTGGATATAATTCTTAAATAATTTATGAATGAACCCTTTTCCCTAACCCTAGCTATGAGTTGGACTTGTAGATGAATAGGGTTGATGTCATTGATTATGTTATTGTTTAATTCACTATATTATGATGTTGGTAATGTGGATTATTAGATAATTTTGATGGATTTATGGTAAGATATTGAAGAGGGCGTATAAAGGCTATGTGGTAAGACTTTGTGATCTTAATCCTTTACTTCAATGATGATGGATTATACTTGATAATGATGTGCAATTGAAGTATTATATGTTATTAGATTGAGAGTAGGATGATATGCTGATTATTATGCCTTAGCAAGAATAGGATGGTTGTGAGATCATTATAGGGGTATGATCATGCAAGTGTGAATGTGAATCACTTGTGTGCCTTATTATGATTTGACTATGATGTAATGACCTCATTAATAATGGTATTAATGAAATGTAGTTATCATCCTATACCTAATGAGCTAATGACATGATTATACAAGGGATTAGTCCCTATGACTTATACTATGATTGACTTAAAGGCATGTCAAAAAGAGACTCTATCTTAGCACTGAGTGAACTAGTTGTGAGATGTGTCCCTTCCCAAGTGGGAAGGTAGGTTCATTATTTTATCATGAGATAGAGATTACAATGCTAATAGCATAAAGAGGGTCTCTAATATGTCTCCTAGTTCTTGAACTATGTTGCCCCCATAGGAATACTAGCTAGTGGATCCACCTAGAGTGTTATGTACATGTTTGGTTCTACCTTGATAAGTAGATCACCTTCTTTTGGTGTAGGGTTTCATAACAGTGAATTCTACATTTAGATCATGTGGTCTATGTCGGTTAAGGCGATTGTTCCGTAAAGTAAAATGAATGACTAAATGTTACAAAAATGGACATTGACTAGGGTGACTTAAGGGGTCTACTTAGTATAGGTAGGGATATGGGACTCTACCTAGACATTACACAATTTGGCTCTAAGAGGAGTCCTAGGAGGTTGTCTCATGTATTATGATATCATGAAATATGTAATGTTGACTTTATATGATGATACTCTTAGATGATGTTGGTTATATCGAATGTACATGATATTGGTCTAAATTGCTATATGTGGTGAAGACTACCTATGATGATATGGGATATGAAGCAAAGCATTATTGATGAACTCTTATCTTGTTTTTCTTGATTAAGTGGCCTTATGGGGCTTCACATGTGTCACGACTGGAATCTAGACCCTAGATGACACCGGCGTCGTTGACCTCTCAAAGGTAGCAGACAAAGCCTACATACGTCATTGTTACTTCATCTAGGTTAATTTTAGCGGAAAATTTGAACTTTTTGTTACTTAACATTCATGTAAGACATTCTACTTAAACTCATAAACGTTCACAATCAACCATCTAATATTAAGATCATCAAATGAAAGAAATAGTTCAATACTACATTAAGTGTATACTTGCCAAAATGGCACCAATACAATGTCTGAAATAAGATGAGAAAGAAACGCTAATGGAACATACTCCACTAACTCAAACCTATATCTAAGCTAGAAAATAATGGGCAAGCGTCATCGAAGCATGAGGGCCTACCAAATCCGGATGAATGCTCCACGTCCGGATAGCTACAACGTCGTACTGTAAGCTCTAGCGTCCACCTATGCCTGCACCTAAAAGTAGATATTGTATGGGATTAGTACACACTTGTACCAAGTATGGGTATATTCAAGCACACACCAAGGACATGCATGAGTAAGAATAGCTCTTTCCTAACAATATAATTTATGGAAAGTCAAGTCAGTGGACTTGCCGAATTTGGATTAGAAAAGTCAATGGACTTGCCAAATTTGGATTAGGAAAGTCAGTGGACTTGCCAAATTTGGATTAGGAAAGTCATGTCATGAGAGTAACATACATCATCATACTTATCATTTTGCAAACAGCACATATCATATCACGTAGTTCACATCATTCTTTCATATGCCATGAGACCTTGAATCATGGACTTGACATTAGGACTTCCCAAAATGAGGGTTCAACATATGGGACCTCAACTAGGGAGACTTCTTTAGCAAACACAGAGTCTGCTTCATTCATTCATACATATTTCATTTTCATTCATTCATATACTAGTGCAATCACTAGTCATACCTAGGATGTAGTTTAAGACTCTCATCGGGTTTGCTGTGCAATGACCAAGAATAGCCTAGTGTCATTACTTAAGTCTAGCTCACCTCTTGATTATCCTATCCTAACACCTTTGGTATCGTTCATTTCATTATGTGCATCATTTGAGGATGGCCTCATTCTTTCTTTGGGAACTTTTACCTTAACCAACATAGATCATGTGAGCATCATAAAATCCAGTGTGTAATCCCCACACCGAAAAGAGGTGAAATCACAGGCCAAAGTGAACCAAAACATGCTAGCGTATATAGGGAGTTGAACACTGCTAGATCCCTATATTGTCAGTATAGGTTCAAAGATTAGGAGATATAAGGAGACCCATACCCGGCATGCCAGAAAGTCTCATTTCACGAGAGTTACGTGAACCTCCGCCCTTCTCGAAGGAAGGCATCACCGCTCATAGCTAGCCTATCGGTGCTCAGTATAAAGTTCCATTACATTCAAATCATACATCATGGAAGCTGGCTTCTAGCATGAGGACATTATAGCTCATTAGATGATTTCTCATCTCATCATTAGTATTAAGTATGCATTAACTTCAATACTTTCATTAGAGTGTTCATAGAGACTGGTCTCTTCATTAACTTTATACTCTCATAGGTGAGTACGTTTTGGTAACATTTACTTAGGCTCATTTGAGATTGCCCTCATCTTTCACATTAGCCTCTTATCATATTGTCACCTCATTCATTAACTTTAACACATTTGCTTTTCATAATTACTCACCCCTTCATGTGAATATTCATTTCATCATATGCCAATGCACTTGTCCATTTAGTGTGTTTCACACTCTTACTTAACCCTTCTAGGGTTACATCATTTCATCACATACATCTTAGGCTCACTTACTTTTAAACGTATGCTAGACTTATGAGTCCACACATACAAGCCATGAGACTTCATTCATAGTTTGTCTAAGTGATTCATGTTTACCCAAGATTATGTGGTACAAGACTTATGCATCTTGTAGCTATGCAAAGATATTGATTTCGATCTTTAGAGGCAGCATTCATTAAATATTTACTTACGTATTACTTATGTGTCAATACGGAATTGGGCAAGGGAACCTGATTTCGAATCTCTTGGATAACACTTAATCTTATTTTAAACTTGATAATTGCATTTTTCAGATTTGGGGGACCCTAGTTCGATCCCCATCAGCCCCATAATATTTCCTTTTTTTTTCTCCTCTATTTTTCGTCCAAGGCAAGGAGGTTGTGGGATCAATCCCCCACAAGCTCATTCTTTTTCTCTTAATTTATCTTTTAACTTTCTCACCTATCCAAGAGGTTGTGGGTTCAAACCCCATTCAGCTCATTTTATATTTCTCCTTTATTTTCCTCATAACTCTCTCATCTATTCAAGAGGTTGTGGGTTCAATCCCCACTCTCCACATTTATTTTTCTCCTTTATTTTACTCCTAATTCTCTCATCCATTCAAAAGGTTGGGGGTTCAATCCCCACTCTCCACATTTATTTTTCCTTTTATTTTTTTTCATGAAATTTTTATATAATTTACATTTGGTGAGGTCTTGGATTCAATTCCCAATGACCTCACAATTTTTAAAAAATGTTTAAAAATTAGTCATTTTGGCCGAGACTACAAATTTCCAACAAGTCTCTTCCAATCCATTTTTCTCTCATTCTTTTGTTGATTTTTTTGTAGCATTTTGAGTGACCTTCAGTCAGCCACCTTAACCTTTTATGAACATCACATTTTTAGCATTTTTACACACGCAAAACACAACATTTAACATACAAATTTCAGGCAGCAAACATAGTCAAATTTTCAGCACACACATGCTCAAAACAGTCCACTTAATGCACTTTTCCGGAATATATTTTTCATCTTTTACATGATTTCTTACCACACATTCAACACATAATCACAACCAGACCTAACATTATCTACCAGAAGACATACCAACGCATGCTTTGAATCGTTCAAAGGAGCTAATGACAGGGGCATGCAACGAGGACAACCTTAGTCTTTAAATCGTGATTTAAACTGAACATGAAGGGTCTCTTGGGAAAGGGACCAAGAGAGAATAAAACCCATACCTTAATGTCATTCAAAACTTGTTTAAATGCTGCCAATTTACCATGAAACCAAGCCTCACCACCGAAACATCAAGCACAATCCCGTCAAAAACTTCTTATTGATTTTCGTTTTTAGCTTAGTTTTTCGTTTGAGTTTTTGTGCGTAAGTTCTTCAAGAGTGAAGAACTATTATTTTCTGTTATTTTAATGATAAAAAACGTGAGAATGAGAGTGAGAGACGTGAGAATGAGAGGATTAGGATTATGATTAGGATTAGAAGAGTTAGGTGGAGACTAAGTCAAATCAGGACTCCTCATTATTTATTAATTTTATTATTTTTTTTAATTATAAATCTGATTTTTCCCTTACTTAAATCAGATTTTTAAATATTAATTAATTAAATTAATTCACCAAATAAAATAAATCAAGTTAAATCATTGCTCCCACTTAGGTTCGAACCCGGGTGGAGCAAGATTTCACTCAAAGGGCCAATTTCGGCCCTTTCTCCCCAAAATGCCCCTCCACCATATAAATTAAATAATTAATTAAATATTTAGGATAATTACGATACTACCCTTAGCCTGGAAAAAGATCATTTTACCCCTAGACCTTCCAAACTTAAGATTTCCCTTTTTTAAGTCCGGTAAAGACTCATCCGGGTAAATCTTCAAATTCGGGTGCCCTACATGGCTGGACCCAACCTTTCCTAGCTCAACTAACTCACCAAGTTAGTTGGCTTGGCTGTTGCAGAGGTTCAGAGGTCTGGTTTACGCGCATCAATCCGTGTGAACCCGATCTAATCGTAGGCATTCTAGACACATTAAGCATTACTTAGCATATCCATTTTTAGGGTTGTTACAAGATGATCATTACACTTGTAGGCTTGGGATGGGATTGTTGGTAAGGGTTTTGTATGCTATGTTTGTATGAGATATTGAATATAAAATGTTGACATGGCTTTTGTTGATGTTGTATTTGGTTATGAACATGTCTTATGTTATTGTGATCCTTATCTTGTATATGGTCTCTTGTATGTGCATTAAAGGTTTTCTAAATAACTTAGCATGTTTTCTAAAGAATTGGTCCTATTCATGCATGTCTTCAAATGTTTTATGCATATATCCATACTTAGTACAAGTGGTTGTACTAACCCATATTTTTATGTTTTCTATAAATACGTAGGTTCCGGCCATTGAAGTTCTAAGAGGTCGATTGAAGACTTAGACTTTTCCCCAAGTTATTGGTAGGTCCTCTTGTTCGGGGATGTTACCATTTCTCTATTCTAGATATGAAGTTGTATTGGCTAAAGATGTTATTTCATTCCTTTATCGTTTGAGACTATTGATGTAAGCCTATGACAGCATATTGACTTTGTAATGGCTATGTCAAATTTTGTACTCCTTTTAGATGGTTTAATGTGAGACAATGATATTAGACTATTTCCTAATGTAGAAGTTTTATATTTTTCCGTGTTTTTGGCCTATGACATGTAATGATGAATGCTAAGGGCTAGTCTAATCCCTCTTTGAGGAAGACGACGCTGGTTACATATAGGGGGTGCTCCCCGGTCGTGACAAACTTGGTATCAGAGTATGAGGTTAAATAACCTTAGGGTTGATGTTTCATTAAACCACGTCTATGTAGGGTCTTATTTATAATTGTGAAGCGCGACACACTTATGAATGAGAGACTATGTAATGCTTAGGAAATTATCATCTTATTGGAAACCTTATATCGTGCCTCAGTAGTCATGACTCTATGTGTCCTTTTCATCTAATCCTTTTACTGTGATTATAGGCTATGACTACTAAAAGGGCAGCCGCAAGAAGAGTTGAGGAAGAAATTGCTAATGTGGGAGCTCCTCCCCAAGACAACCAAGCTCCTCCGCAAGGCAATCAAGTTCCTCCACTAGAGCAAGTTCCTATGGGTGATCAAGCTCCGGCCAATCCTCCGGCTATGACTGATGGAGAGATAAGGTCGTCTTTTCTCAATTTGTCCCAAGATATGACTTCTCAAGCTCATGGGGTAACTACTCAAGTCCAAGCTATGACGAAACAAGTTGATCGGGAAGTAGGACCCCGTGTGAACCAACATGATAGCCCTATGGCTTCTCGTTAAATAGACTTTACTAGGATAAACTCTCCTGTGTTCTTTGGGACAAAGGTTGGTGAAGACCCCCAAGACTTACTTGCTGAGTTCTACAAGATCTTGTTTACTATGGGGGTGACTTCAAAAGAAAAGGTCGAGTTTGTCACTTATCAACTCAAAGATGTGGCACAAACTTGGTATACTCAATTGAGGGACAATAGGGTTCTAAGAGGTGGTCCTGTGACTTGGGAGATCTTCAAGAGGGATTTCGTTGATAGGTTATTTCCTAGAGAGAAGAGGGAAGCTAAGGTGGAAGAGCTTATCAACCTTTATCAAGGAGGTATGAGTGTGCTAGAGTACTTGTTGAAGTTCACCAAATTGTCTAAATATTCTCCATCCTTGCTGTCTAACCCAAGGGATGAGATGAGTCGCTTTGTGATGGGATTCTCCAAAGACATGGTAGAAGAATGTCGTGCGGATATGCTTCATGACAACATTGATTTTTTCCGCTTAATGGTTCATGATCAACAAGTGGAAGAGACTAGACTAAGGAGGATAAATAGAGATGCTAAGAAGGAAAAGCCATATGAAGGTGGTTCTTCTAACGGAAGTATGAAATTCAAGACAAGCCTATGTTCAAAAAGATGTTCTCCAACAAAGTCCCTTTTAAGTTTCCCAAGGCTCGTGATGATAAGGTGTCTAACCCTAAGTCCTAAAAGGGAAGAGGTTCTAATTCACCAAGCAAGAATCCTACTTGTGGAAAGTATGGTAAGAAGCATGTGGGTGAATAATTGCTCTAGGTGTGGCAAGAGTAGCCATAAGGTTAGGGATTGACCGAATGTGATGGGTCAAGAGAAGGGGAGTATCCAAGATCAATCAAGAGGTCCTAGTTCCGATGCTCCAAAGAGGAACCACTTTTATGCTTTCCACTCTAGTGGTGAACAAGAGAGTTCTCCCGATATGGTGACCGATATGTTATGAGTCTTCTCTATAAATGTTTAAGCTTTACTTGATCACGGTTATACCTTGTCATATTCTACTCCTTTGGTAGCTAGAAAGTTTGATGTATTGCTCGATATCTTAAATGAACCTTTTATGGTGTCTACTGATGTACCGTGGTTTCACGGTACTTTTAATGCTTTTTTCTTAAGTTTAGTGTGTGTCTGAAGCCTTTTTGTATTGATTTTTATGTAGGTTTTTCTTTATTTGCAGGAAATCTGTCCAAAGATGAACGCGGGAGTTTTTGAGCAAGAAATGCAGAAGAGACCACCTACGGAGCTTATGACGGTCCGTTGAGGCTGTGACGGTCCGTAGGAGGCATCGTAGTGAAGAGAGAAGCTGCTGAAGGAAGATGGGGAAGTCTGACCAAGTGTGGGACTACGGAAGTTCATGACGGACCGTCATAGCCATGAAAGTCCGTCCTACTTGTTCGTCGTGATGATCAGAGAGTAGTCCCAGTATCCAATTCCAAGAAGTTAAGTATTATGGAACGGAGCCCCTCGACGGACCGTCGTGCTTGAAACGGTCCATCATACCTGTCCGTCGAGGGTAATGAAGAAAGCAGCAGAAGAATTCGTGAAGTGTGGGACGACGGAGGCCATGACAGTCCATCGTGCCCACGACGGTCCGTCACGAGGTCCGTCGACTCAGACGCGTTTGGATAGATTTTCATTAATTAGAATCCTTCTTTTATTAGGTTTTGTTTTTATTATAAATAGTTCGAAAAACCTCATTTTTGGGGTTAGACTTTTGGATAATTTTAGTTCTCTTGTTCAAGTATTGAAGAATTAATTTCAGTAATTGATACACTTTTTCTGGAATTGATTGTTGGTGTTTTTGTTGATTAATCAAGTGAATTTCTGGATTTTATTCTTTCTCATAAAAGTAAGTGCATGAATTCTTACATTAAAAATATGAATAGTGTGATTATGACTATGGGTAGCTAAACTCCATAACTAGGGTTGTGGGAACCATGGGTGAATAATAAGGTAAAATCTAACTAAAATAACAATTCTAGAATAGTGTCTTGCATGTATTGATAATTCTTTCGTGTAGAAGTCTTTTTAACGGATGGCCAATGTTAGAACTCGCCTTAATGCTACTTGCCAGACCAAGAAGGTAGATAATACGAAAAGAATTATCAACATAGATTTAGTGTATACTATCTAATAGGGTAGTGTCGGTTGGTACGAGGTAATAACTTAGTCAAATATCGAATACAATGCTTAATATGAGGTAAAGATAAGGGTTAGTATAGCAACACACGTAGCCGGACCAAGGTGCGGAGTGAAATTTTCTAGATGCCGGACCAAGGATCTAGAGATACATAACTTATCACTTTACATGCAAGATACTAGGAAAGAATTGTTATAGTTAGAATTATCAAGTTAGGAACCTGTGGGGAACACTTAAGCCCTAGTTACTTTTATTAATTGATTAAACTTCAAGATTTGAATCTGTTAGTTGTCTACTTTAATTTAGTTAATCATTTTCATTAATTTTAAAAAAAAACTTTTGTCTTTTGTTTTCCAGGGAAATAGTTGACTAAATAGTAATAATAATAGAATAAAGTTAAGTCTGAACTATTTTCCTCGTGGGATCGATCCCAACCTCATTAGTTGGGTTCTTTACTTGATACGACCGCTTTACTTCTTATTTGAGAAGTAAGTTTGAGCATATCAAATTTTGGCGCCGCTGCCGGAGAAAGTGGCTTTGAGATTAACTTAAAACTTATTACTAAAGTTTAGTCATTATTTTCCTAATTTTACTTTATTTGATGTTTTTGTCTCTTGCAGAACTAACTTCCTTGTATGCCAAATATGCGAAGAGGAAGAGAACCTTTGTTTCCCTATGACCACGAATTAAAGCGTACATTACGAAATATGAATCGAAATTTGGGTATTAATGATGATGATCCAACCCAGAACATCCCTGCTCCAGTTGATGCTCGTGGTCGATTATTACCCAAAAATAGTGGTGAAGATGAACAAAGGGGACAAAACCCCGCTCCACGCCCTCAAGAGTATTATAGGGGTTATGATAACATTGCAAACTCTGACGGGCCACTTATCTTGAGTCCTCTACCACACGGCCACACTTTTGTGGTAACCAGTAGTCTAATTCAAATGCTCACTGCCAGAGGTTTGTTTTCAGGGCTACCTTCTGAAGATCCACATACCCACATCGCTAAGGTAAGGGCAGTGTGCAAAAGTTGTGTAGGGAGGCCCGATTTGAACATGGATGTAATAGGGCTAAGAGTATTTTCTCTTTCACTGACGGGAGAGGCTACTATATGGTTTACTGAGCTCCCTTATAACTCAATTTTCACTTGGAATCAACTGAGGGATGCTTTCTTAGTACGTTACTATCCGGTCTCTAAGAAACTAAACCACAAAGACAGAGTGAACAACTTTGTGGCACTACCGGGAGAGTCAGTTAGCAGATCTTGGGATAGGTTCACTTCATTCTTGAGAAGTGTCCCCAATCACCGCATCGATGATGAGTTACTAAAAGAATACTTCTATCGGGAATAGGATGATAATAATAAAGTGGTATTGGATACTATAGCGGGTGGTTCTTATGGGGAGTGTCCTTATGCTGAGATTGCTGAAAAGTTAGAGAAAATCTCACAAAATAATAAAGCTTGGAGTACTAGGAAGTCAGATACTGGAAGAAACACCTTCACAGTACAATCCACACACAACCCAGACACAGACGAGATTCGTGAAGAAATGGCTCAAATGAGAACGGAGCTTGGGTTGGTATTAAAACATGTCACTGGCGGTGCAGAAAAGATAAATGCAGTGAACTACTTGTCTAAACCACCACCACCAAATGATGAATATTATTATGAGGAGGACACCTATGCAGTGAATGAGAATACGGGGGGTTTTCGGCCGAACGCCCAAGGCTCCAATCAGGAAAATTGGCGCCAAGGTCAAGGAAACCAAGGTCAGAACTACGGTAATTATAACTGTGAGGGTAATTATGTCCGAGATGGAAATTACAACCGCGACAACAACTTCAATAGGGGTAACTATTGTAACAGAAATGATAGGAGTGGGCCCTATGTTCCTCCTCAAAATCGTGAAATTGCTCCTAGGGATGGTGGAGGTAGTATGGCGCGAGTTGAGGATATGTTGCACAAAATGATCAGGAGGTTCGATGCTAGTGATGAGCACACTAAAGAGTTAAGGAGTGATTTAGCGGGTATTGGGCAGAAAGTCGATACACATGCAATATCGATTAAGCAGCTTGAGTTGCAAATGGCCCAATTATCTGCGATGGTGAACACACGGCAACCGGGCACTCTCCCTAGCAACACTGTCCAAAATCTAAAAAATGATGGACATTGTATAGCAATCACTACTCGGGGTGGTAAGCAAACTATTGACCCACCTATACCATCTGATGCAGAAAAGGTGATAAGAGATAATGATAAAGTGGTGGAGCTTAGTGGTGAGTTAGAAGATAAAATGGGAAAAGATGCTGAAGTGCCCAAAAAGGTGACTCCCATGCCTAGACCCCCCCCCCTTCCCTCAAAGATTAGTGAAAAAGACCGAGGATGGTAAATATCAGCGTTTTATAACGATGTTGAAGCAGCTTTCCATCAATGTCCCTTTGGTAGAAGCTCTGGATCAAATGCCCGATTATGCCAAGTTTATGAAAGATCTGGTTACGAAGAAAAGATCGATCACTTTTGAGGATGATGATAGAATGCAGCATTGTAGTGCTATTGCTACAAGGTGTCTAGTGCAAAAGAAGGAAGATCCGGGTGCTTTCACTATTCCTTGTACGATCGGGTTATTACATTTTGCGAAAGCATTATGTGATCTTGGGGCAAGCATAAATCTTATGCCCCTCTCGATTTACAAGAAGTTGAGTTTGGGTAACCCAAAGCCCACTGCGATGCGGCTACTGATGGCTGATCGAACAGTAAAAAGGCCTATTGGGATACTCCACGATGTGCTAGTAAAAGTGGAGTCATTCATATTTCCAGCCGATTTTGTTATTCTTGATTGTGAAGTCGATTTTGAGGTGCCTATTATTCTTGGGAGGCCATTCCTTGCTACGGGTAGAGCCTTAGTTGATATGGAAAAGGGGCAGATGAAATTTCGGTTGAACAATGAAGAAGTGACCTTCAACATTTGTAGGTCCATGAGGCAGAGTGGTGAGCTCCAATCGGTATCTGCTATATCCTACAAAGTTGATAAGTCATCCGAGACACAAATAGAAGAACGTCTAGGTGTAGAAGCACTAGCGGCAGTGATAATGAATTTTGATAGCGATTGCATTGAAGAGTATGGGTCATTAGTCGCGGTTCTCGATCGTGGTGATGTTCGATTTAAACCGAAGAAATATGAGTTAGATATGAAGAATCGCGAGTCTCCACTTGCGAAACCATCTATAGAGGAGGCTCCAAAGTTAGAACTAAAAGCTCTCCCACCTCATCTAAGGTATGAATTCTTAGGAAATGGTGACACTTTGCCGGCAATCATTGCATCAGACCTGAATGAACAACAAATTGAGAGTTTGGTGAAAGTGCTAAAAAAGTTCAAAAGAGCTATTGGGTGGACTATTGCGGACATTATTGGGATCCCTCCTTGTATTTGTTCTCATAAAATCCAACTCATGCCCGACCATAAGCCAAGTATTGAGCACCAGAGACGCTTAAATCCACCTATGCAAGAGGTCGTGAAGAAGGAAATCATTAAGTGGTTAGATGCCGGAGTAATATATCCGATCGCCGATAGTAGTTGGGTATGCCCTGTTTAGTGTGTACCTAAGAAAGGGGGAATGACTGTGGTCCCCAATGAAAAAAATGAACTTGTTCTAATGAGACCGGTGACTGGATGGAGGGTGTGTATGGATTACCGGAAATTAAATGCATGGACCGAAAAAGACCATTTTCCTATGCCCTTCATGGATCAGATGTTGGATAGACTTGCCGGAAAAGGGTGGTACTGTTTTCTTGATGGTTATTCGGGGTATAATCATATTTCTGTTGCACCGAAAGATCAAGAGAAAACCACCTTCACTTGCCCATATGGGATCTTTGCTTTCAAGAGAATGTCGTTTGGGTTATGCAATGCACCTGCCACATTTCAGAGATGGATGATGTCGATATTCTCCGATATGGTGGAGGACACTATTGAGGTGTTTATGGATGATTTT
Organism: Solanum sitiens; assembly: GCA_016801875.1. Taxonomy (NCBI): domain Eukaryota; kingdom Viridiplantae; phylum Streptophyta; class Magnoliopsida; order Solanales; family Solanaceae; genus Solanum; species Solanum sitiens. Next base: position 3,061,557 of record JABWTJ010000071.1, read on the forward strand.
TCTGTGGTTGGTGACTCCTTTGAGCGGTGTTTGAGTCATTTATCTGAGGTTCTTAAGAGGTGTGAAGACTGCAATCTAGTATTAAATTGGGAAAAATACCACTTCATGGTGAAAGAAGGTATTGTTTTAGGTCATCGCATTTCAGAGAAGGGTATAGAGGTTGATCGAGCTAAAGTCAAGGTAATAGAGAAACGTCCCCCACCTATCTCTGTATAAGGTGTGAGAAGCTTTCTTGGGCATGCAGGTTTTTACCAGAGGTTCATCAAAGATTTTTCAAAAATTGTGCATCCGTTGTGCAAATTGCTGGAGAAAGAGTGTAAATTTTATTTTGATGAATCCTGTCTTAAAGCATTCGGCGAGTTAAAAGAGAAGTTGGTGTCTGCACCTATCATTATTTCTCCGGATTGGAGCAGTCCATTTGAGGTGATGTGCGATGCTAGTGGGGTTGCTCTAGGTGTGGTATTGGGACAAAGAAGGGACAAAATCCTTCATCCCATTTACTATGCTAGTAAAGCCCTAAATGAAGCCCAAAAGAACTACACAGTGACTGAGCAAGAGCTCCTTGCAGTAGTCTTTGCTTTTGAAAAATTTCGATCCTATTTGCTAGGTACTAGAGTTATAGTGCATACTGACCATTCAGTGTTGAGATATTTGATGGCAAAGAAGGATGCGAAATCGAGGTTGATTCGTTGGGTTTTACTACTGCAAGAATTTGACTTTGAGGTGAGGGATAGAAAAGGGACCGAAAATTAAGTTGCTGATCACTTGTCCCGTTTAAAAGATGAAGCTATGAGAGAGTTAGGGTATAATACTGATATTGATGATACTTTCCCCGATGAGCATGTATTGGCTGCCTTACAAGACTAGATTCCATGGTTCACAGATTTTGCGAACTATCTGGCTAGCGATATTGTTCCATCGGACTTGTCCTTTCATCAAAGGAAAAAGTTCATGTACGATGTGAAGAAGTTCTTTTGGGATGAACCATACTTATACAGGAGATGTGCTGATGGGCTTATTCGGCGTTGTATGCCAGAAGTTGAGATGTTGAGTGTTTTAGAGGCATGCCATTCCTCACCCGTTGGTGGACATCATAGTGGTATACGGACCGCTCATAAGATCTTACAATGTGGTTACTATTGGCCAACTATTCATCAAGATACTCATGAGTTCGCCAAAGCACGTGATAGATGCCAAAGAGATGGCAGCATTTCAAGAAAGCAAGAGCTCCCTCTAAACCCCATTCTTGTGATTGAATTATTTGATGTTTGGGGTATTGACTTTATGGGTCCTTTTGTGAGTTCTCATGGAATGAAGTATATTTTTAGTAGCGGTTGATTATATATCTAAATGGGTGGAAGCTATCGCCCTCGCAAACAATGAAGGGAAGAGTGTCACTGCATTGTTGAAAAAGAATATATTCTCTCGATTTGGTACCCCAAGGGCAATTATAAGTGATGGGGGATCCCACTTTTGCAACAAATTGTTTAAGGGATTATTGGAGAAATATGGGGTTCGCCATAATGTGGCCACTCCTTACCATCCTCAAACTAGTGGGCAAGTTGAGGTGTCAAATAGGGAGATCAAACAGATTTTGTCAAAAACAGTGAACGCTAGTAGAACGGACTGGTCAAGGAGGCTTGACGATGCTCTTTGGGCCTACCGGACAGCATATAAGACTCCCATAGGTATGTCCCCATACCAACTTGTATATGGGAAAGCTTGTCACCTACCGGTTGAATTAGAGCACAAAGCCATGTGGGCTATGAAGAAGTTGAAAATGGATTGGAATGAAGCTGTAGAACAGAGGTTAAATAGGTTGAATGAACTCGATGAATTTCGCCTAAAAGCTTATGAAAGTTCAGCCCTCTACAAAGAAAAGATGAAGAAATACCATGACCAGAAGATTGAGAAACGCGATTTTCTAGTTGGGGATTTGGTGCTTTTATTAAATTCTAGGTTGCGTTTGTTTCCGGGCAAGCTCAAGTCCAAATGGACTAGCCCTTACTTGATCACCCAACTATTCCCTCACGGAGCAGTAAAGTTGGAAAACAAGGAGGGTGTGCGGTTTAAGGTGAACGGACAACGAATAAAAATCTATTTGGGACATGCTGAATCGGCGAATGAAGTGATCGAAGCATACCATCTTGATGAAGTCTGAGTAATCGAGTATCCTCCGTCGTGCCGCGACGTTAAATCAAGCGCTGGTTGGGAGGCAACCCAATATGTATCCTCTAAGCCAACTATAGTTTTTTTTTCTAGTAATAGTCGCATTTTCTTTGTTTTTCGTTTTGTTAGAAGTGTTGGCTAGAGCGTAGTTTAGGGTCCGTGTCCACTAAGTCTCCAGTCAAACACATAGAGAATAGCTTAATGGGTGTTAACTTTGCAGGTAGCACATCACCAGAAAAATCTGCAGAAATTGGTCTGAAATACTCAATGACGGATCCATCGACGGACCGTCACGCTTGCAACGGACCGTCACAGGAATCCGTCGTGCCAGGTAAGTTTGTATATTTTTATTTAAAATTAGGGCACCCGCGACGGAACCCACGATGGACTGTCACACGTGTGATGGACCGTCGTCGGGGACTCATCGCGTCATTAACCAGCAACCCAACCCGACCCGGCTGGGGAATTTTAAAAGTTTTAAACCTTTTAAACTCCCCACCCCTTCACTTAAATCATTTCTTTCCCTCTTTCTCCCATTTCCTCCCTTTTCAACTTCCTTCCACTCTCATCCTCTTCCATATCAACTGATCCACCATCACTTCCCCATATTACCACACTCTCATCATCCCCTTCCCACAATCTCCTATTTGCTGGTCGGAGTCTTATGCTGTGTTTCTGATCTATCTAGCTGTGTGCCTCACCTGTTTCCTTCTTCTCCACTTCTCAAGGTCTCAGGTATGTGTTTCTGATCTCTACCCATTTACACTACATTATTGTTTTTAATTACTAGTGGCCTGTTTCTTTTTGTTGGGGTTTTGATTTTTGACTCCTTGTTGAATTCTAAATACCTTATGACATGCTTTAAAGACCCACACTGATAAATAAAATTGATGTGGGTAGTGGGTTAACCGAATCAAAGCAGGGGTATATGTTTTTTTTGAAAACTTGTCTGACCTAGGTTGATAGTCCCCCGAATTGACATGTTAAAACTTGAGAAAATAGTGCTTTAGCATTGCTAGTTTCCTGGGTATTTGGGTTAGAAATATGTGGGTTACTATCAAGCCTTTAGTTTGGACTCACAGGAACTGATTGTGGCATCCTCAGTTCTGTCACTAAATGACAGAACGAGAGCCCGTCGACGGACCGTCGTACCCACTACGGACCATCGTAGGGTCCGTCAAACACCCCACTATTTGTTTTCCCTAAGTTTCCACTGACGGACCTATACGACGGACTGTCGTACCCACGACGGTCCGTCCTGCACAACCGTCATGGTTGTTAGAGACCCCAGTCCTAAGGGTCTCTAACTTTTTCTAAGTGTCCAATTATGGACCTACGACGGACCATTGTACCCACGATGGTCCATCCTGCACAACCGTCATGACGGTCAGAGATCCCTCTCCTAAGGGTCTCCAACTTTTTCTAAGTGTCCACTGACGGACCTATACGATGGACCGTCGTACCCACGATGGTCCGTCCTGCACAACCATCATGGTTGTCAGAGAGCCCAGTCCTAAGAATCTCCAACTTTTTTTAAGTGTCCAATTACAGACCTATACGACGGACCGTCGTACCCACGACGGTCCGTCCTGCACAACCGTCATGATGATCAGAGACCCCACTCCTAAGGGTCTCCATACCTTTACCAAGTGTCCCATGACGGACCTCCACGACGGCCCGTCACAGCCACGACTGTCCGTCCTGCTTATCCGTCATGACTTTCAGAGACTTTCCTTCAGAGGTCTCCAAATAAATAATGTTAAGTAATTCATGACGGACCCCCATAACGGTCCGTCATACTCACGACGGACCATCAACTGGTCCGTCGTATTTCACTGCTAGTTCAGAGATGTCATTACAGCTTTGATCTAATGTGTATTTTGTTTCGTTTTTGCTTGTCTTGTTTGCTCCTTCTAGTACTAATAATGATTATTTACAGGTACTATCTCTCATGGCACCGAAACAAGATCGAGTTTATGCATGTGGGCGTTCAAAGTCCGTTGCCCCGTCTGCCCGACTGGCTATAGGCTCTGATGATGACCATGATCCCGAGGCACTGCCACTCCAGCACGAACTGGACGTGCAACCAGAGCCACGCCCAAGAAGGTGGAATCCGGCGTAGTCACTACCTCCCAGTCTGATGAGGAGCGCACACTGACCGGCACACCTTCTGGGTCAGCTGCACAAGACGAAGGAGCATCTGGCTCCTTAGGATTTTCTTGGTCGGAGGAAGCCTCGAGGTCCGCAGAAGCCTTTGCACCCGCCACAGCTACACAGTCTGCCTCGTCTGAAGAGGCTGACAGTACTGATTCCACTCCAGGCTCACCAACTGGAGTTCCCGCCCCGGTTGCCGACCAGCCCAAACGGTGGTGTGTCGACGAGCAATACCAAGTGTATTCAGACGCCAAGCTGCTAAATGATAAGGGCGTCATGACACAGACCCTTACACTGGAGAGGCGGGTTCTTACGGGAAGTCTCCCCACCATGCCGGATATCCACACTCTCTTCACCAGACACCGGCTAGAGTCGACGGCTCGTTCTTTGGGCCGATACTGTGAGAAGTTGGTCCGAGAGTTTTACGCCTCTTATGTGGCTACTCTCCGATCACAGATCGATAGGTGGGCTGCCCCCGCCAAATAGGCCCCACTTGATCACGTCAGAGTCCGCGGCATACAGGTCGACATTTTCCTGCCAGCCATCCGCCGGTATCTGTACAGCGAGGATGTTGATGCCACCAGGACCCCTCTCACCGTCGAGTTCGACTACTGGTGGCAAATTGTTAAAGAGGGCCGGTTCTTGTGTGAGCCATCGCTGAGAGAGACCACCAAGATGTGGATGGCCCAGCACTTATCTATTGATGGAGAGGCTGCGGACTGGGTAATGGAGCCAAAGGAAGCCATCAGAAAGGATAACTTGACCTTCACGGCTAAGTTTCTATGGTTGATTATCCGCCACTGCCTCTCCCCCACTGCTGCAGATAATATAGTTACATGGTATCGCGCAGTTCTGATGGCAGCAATGATGGCAGGGTTTGAGGTTGACTTTGCTTGGCTTCTTCAAGCGGTCATGCACGAGAGGGCTTTCAAGGTCACTACTACTTACCGTTTTCCGTGCATGGTGTTTTCCTTATGCAGGTCCGCAGGTGTGCCCATCTGGCACATTGATCAGCTCAAGACCCCGCAGGGCAATGTTGATATCGTCCTCATCAGGGATGAGGCCAATGAGTTGGCTCCACGCAGAGGGCCCCGCCCGGAGGTGCCTCCAATTGGTGAGAACCTGGCAGATACTGTAGCGCATACTCAAGCGGCTACCCAGGCTGCTTCTGCACCCACTGACACTACCCTTGTCGAGTCTATCCCGGGTAGTAGCACTGCCCCGAGCTCCTCTCGCTCAGCCCCTTCCACCGCTCTGGTCCTACTTGCTATGGTCCAAAAACTAGAGGCTCATATGGCCACACTTCTGCATGACATCCAGCCTTGGATGCAGAGGTTTATTTCTAAGGCGGAGAAGCGCATGGAGCGTAATATGGAACAGCACACAGAGTGAAAGATCTCGGAGGTTCATCAGCGCTTAGACGCTTTTGAGTTGCGGGTGCTAGCCCGGTCAGCCCCTCCGGTGGACGTGTCGACCCTTCAGGCTGCGGTTGAGAGTTTGCGAGCGGATTTTGATACGATCCTAGAGGCTAGGGTGCCTGAGTCTGAGGCCCCTTCTGCAGAGCCTGCTGAGGACACAATGATGGCTGCTTTATTCGCCACTTCTGATATTCCACCACCTCCCCCACGAGAGCATGCCAAGAGGCGCAGGGGTCGAGAGGAGGATGAGGCTAGGCGAGGAAGAAAGAGCGCCGTGAGATGGAGGCTGCGAGAAGAGTCTCGATTGCTAATGAGGAGGCCCGTACATTGAGGGCTGTAGAGTTAGCTGCCGGGGCGTCTAGCTCCAGAGTTGTGGAGACAGTGAGAGGCACTACTGATAGTGCTGTTGCTACTGAGGACACCACTGAGGGTGTCCAGACTACGGAGGGAGTGGGTTCCGGGGAACAGAACCCACCAGCTTGCTGATCGCCGGCGCTTTGCGCCTCAGGTTTGCTTCACCTACCATTCACGTATTTTAGTTTTTTTTTTATGCATTGGGGACAATTGCATATCTTTTTTGTTGGGGGTGGGGTAAATGGAAAGTGAATGTCCTGAAGTTCGAGTAGCCCAATTCACGATCCTCTCTTGGGGTTTTCTTTCCTGTGTTCTTTTTCCCCAAGAGATTGATTACTTTTATTGTTGAACCGGCATGTTTATATCTTGTGTACATAGTATAACTCTGAAGCATGATGGCTAAAACTGAAATGATATCCCGATGTAATGAATATGATGCAATGACTAGGCATAGTAATTTATAAATGTGTGTCTCTAAGAATGACATAGAGATACGCTACTACATGACCCTAAATCTAAGACTCGAACTAGGTGTCTGATAATCCGGTAGTGTAAAGAGATGTCAATTGAGTGTGAGGAGAATTCGAATGATCCACCATTGATACTGAGCTAGAACTTGCCTGGTTAGTCTTGCTGAAAGTAAGCCGAAATAAACAATTAGTAAAGGATCATAGGCCCTTGTTCGAAATATTCAATCTTGAGCCTAAAAATAACAGAAAACCAAATGAAGTTAATCCCTTTTTGATCAAAATGAATTGAGCTTAAAATAGATCTTTCTTTTTCACCCCAAATGATCTTCTTTGGGAACAATGTGTTGGCCCTGGTCCCTCCTTGGACATGTGAACCTCAGTTTTTGCCAAAAGCATAAGTTGAGGGTGGCTAATACAGAAAGCAACCTTGTTTTGGCCCTGACCCAACCATGGGTATTGTGAACCTTGACTCATGGCAAAATCATGAGTTGAGGGTAGCTGTTATAAGGAAAACCCCGGAAAGTGGGGTTGAAAGAATAAAGAGGAAGAAAGAACAAAACAGAAGTTACTATAAAAAAAAATTAAAAAATATATAATATAAAAAAAAGAAAAAAAAAGTATACATATGAAACAAAATAAACACAAGAAAAGAGAAAAGTCACTTACACATAAGTATAAGAAAGGGAAAACAGCAAGGTGAAAAGAAAATTGGGAAATAGGGCGAAATAAAATGATAAAAAGGTGGTACGCTTAGCCGATATGTCAAGGAGGGCAACAAGTCACTAAAGTATACCTAAATATACCCTACCTGACCCTGAGCCTATGCTAAAAGCTAAGAAAGTCCTATCGTGATCCTAAGAGTTGTATGGCGAACTTAAAGTAGTGAAAATAAGGGCAAGCTTATGGCAATATGTATAAATGAGTTGTGAATTTGTTCTGAGAGCGAGTGTTGAAAAGTAATCCTTATACTCAAACTGAAATCATTGTGTGAAAAATGAGGATATTATTTTGAAGAGAGGACACTAGTTGCAATACCAGAAATATTAGCACCTCGGTGAGAAATTAAAGAGGATAGGTGTCATTGCGTAGTGAGTCTGTATCATGGTCTGATTCCACATAATTCAAGCATAATAGTGATAACATGCATGAACATAATGAGAATGATCGGGATTGATAGCCAAATGATTGCGAAAGCTAAAATGTGGATACTCTTGTACAAAGATTTTGTAGTGAGTCAGAGTGCGTCGGTTGAGGACAAACAACGAATTTAAGTTGAGGGTGTTGATGTACCGTGGTTTCACGATAATTTTAATGCTTTTTTCTTAAGTTTAGTGTGTGTCTAAAGCCTTTTTGTATTGATTTTTATGTAGGTTTCTCTTTATTTGCAGGAAATCTGTCCAAAGATGAACGCGGGAGTTTTTGAGCAAGAAATGCAGAAGAGACCACCTACGGAGCTTATGATGGTCCGTCGAGGCTGTGACGGTCCGTAGGTGGCATCGTAGTGAAGAGAGAAGCTGCTGAAGGAAGATGGGGAAGTCTGACCAAGTGTGGGACTACGGAAGTTCATGACAGACCGTCATACCCATGACGGTCCTTCCTGCTTGTTCCTCGTGATGATCAGAGAGTAGTCCAGTACCCAATTCCAAAAAGTTAAGTATTATGGAACGGAGCCCCTCGACAAACCGTCGTGCTTGAAATGGTCCGTCATACCTGTCCGTCGAGGGTAATGAAGAAAGCAGAAGAAGAATTTGTGAAGTATGGGACGACGGAGGCCATGACGGTCCGTCACGAGGTCCGTCGACTGAGACGCGTTTGGACAGATTTTCATTAATTAGAATCCTTCTTTTATTAGGTTTTGTTTTTATTATAAATAGTTCGAAAAACCTCGTTTTTGGGGTTAGACTTTTGGATAATTTTAGTTCTCTTGTTCAAGTATTGAAGAATTAATTTCAGTAATTGATACACTTTTTTTGGAATTGATTGTTGGTGTTTTTGTTGATTAATCAAGTGAATTTCTGGATTTTATTCTTTCTCATAAAAGTAAGTGCATGAATTCTTACATTAAAAATATGAATAGTGTGAGTATGACTATGGGTAGCTAAACTCCATAACTAGGGTTGTGGGAACCATGGGTGAATAATAAGGTAAAATCTAACTAAATAAACAATTCTAGAATAGTGTCTTGCATGTATTGATAATTCTTTCGTGTAGAAGTCTTTTCAACGGATGGCCAACGTTAGAACTCGCCTTAATGCTACTTGCCGGACCAAGGAGGTAGATATCAACATAGATTTAGTGTATACTATCTAATAGGGTAGTGTCGGTTGGTACGAGGTAATAACTTAGTAAAATATCGAATACAATGCTTAATATGAGGTAAAGATAAGGGTTAGTATAGCAACACACGAAGCCGGACCAAGGTGCGGAGTGAAATTTTCTAGATGCCGGACCAAGGATCTAGAGATACATAACTTATCACTTTACATGCAAGATACTAGGAAAGAATTGTTATAGTTAGAATTATCAAGTTAGGAACCTGTGGGGAACACTTAAGCCCTAGTTACTTTTATTAATTGATTAAACTTCAAGATTTGAATCTGTTAGTTGTCTACTTTAATTTAGTTAATCATTTTCATTAATTTAAAAAAAAAACTTTTTGTCTTTTGTTTTCCAGGGAAATAGTTGACTAAATAGTAGTAATAATAGAATAAAGTTAAATCTGAACTATTTTCCTCGTGGGATCGATCCCAACCTCATTAGTTGGGTTCTTTACTTTATACGACCGCTTTACTTCTTATTTGAGAAGTAAGTTTGATCGTATCATCTACCCCGGTGGGTGATTCGGTAGTTGTTGTCCTATAATTTTGTCCAATAGAGTTACTCATGTTAAATTGGTAGAACTTGATATGGTTGATTTCGATGTCATTTTGGGAATGGATTGGTTGCATTCTTGTTCTGCTTCCATAGATTGTAGAACAGGGATAGTCAAGTTCAATTTTCCTAATGAACCTGTCTTAGAGTGGAAGGGGGGAAATTCAACTCCTAGAGTTCGTATCATTTATTGTATAAAATCTTGTAGGATGATCTCTAAAGGGTTTCTATACCATATAGTAAGGGTCAAAGATCTAGAGTGCGAAGATCCTCCTATTGAGTCGGTCCCCATAGTGAGGGAATTTTCGCAAGTCTTTTTGGATGACTTACCCGAAATTCCTCCAAAATGGGAATTGAATTCGCTATTGACTTATTATCGGATACAAAAACCATTTCAATTTCTCCTTATCGGATGGCTCCGGTCAAATTGAAAGAGTTGAAGGTTCAACTCAAAGATTTACTAGACAAAGGTTTATTCAACCTAGTATTTCACTATGGGGTGCTCCGATTTTGTTTGTGAAAAAGAAGGATGGTTCCCTTAGGATGTGCATTGATTACCGTCAACTCAATAAGGTCACCATAAAGAACAAGTACCCTCTCCCTAGGATTGATGATTTATTTGATCAACTCCAAGGTGCAAGTTACTTTTTGAAGATTAATTTGAGGTCGGGATATCACCATCTTAGGGTGAGAGGTGAATATATTCCCAAATCGGATTTTTGTACTAGATATGGTCATTATGAGTTTCCAGTTATGTCTTTTGGGTTAACTAATGCTCCGGCGGCTTTTACGGACCTAATGAATAGAGTATTCCGGAATTACCTTGATGTTTTTGGAATTGTCTTCATTGATGACATCTTGGTATATTCTAAGTGTGAGGATGAGCATATGGGCCATTTGAGGGTTGTATTGTAAGTCCTCGAGGAACATCAACTTTTTGCAAAGTATAGCAAGTGTGAATTTTTGTTAAGATCGGTTGCATTTCTTGGTCATATCATCTCAATTGAGGGTGTAGAGGTCGATCCGAGAAAGACAAAAGCGGTTCATAATTGTCCTAGACCTTTGGCTCTAACCGATATAAGAAGTTTCTTGGGTCTATCCGGGTACTATAGAAGGTTTGTCGATGGGTTTGCATCTATTGCATATGCTTTGACAACATTAACTCAAAAGAATGTTAATCTTGACTAGTCAGATGCTTGTGAAAGAAGCTTTTAATTATTGAAAGATAAGCTAACCTTCGCTCTGGTGTTGACCTTACCGGAGGGTACCAAGGGTTTTGTGGTGTATTGTGATGCTTCCCAAGATGATTTGGGATGTGTCCTAGGAAACTCAAGGTGCATGAGAAGAACTACCCAATTCATGACCTTGAATTAGTGGTCGTGGTGTTTGACTTGAAAATATGGAGGCATTATCTCTATGGGGTACATGTGGATGTAATCACCGACCACAAAAGTCATCAATATATCTTTACTCAAAAGGAGTTGAATCTCCGACAAAGGAGGTGGTTGGAACTCTTGAAGGATTATGACATGAGTATCATTTACCACCCCGGCAAAGCAAATGTTGTTGTGTATGCCTTGAGTAGATTGTATATGGGTAGCTAGCACATGTTCTCAATGATAAGAAAGAGCAGGCAAAAAAGGTTCATAGATTGGCTCGGTTGGGTGTTTGGTTGGAAGATTCTCCAAGTGAGGGTTTGGGATTCCTTTCCTCAAAGGGTTCCTCCAAATTAATTTCAAAAAGATGAGTTTCAAGTGGGTTTTCTTCTATTACGAATTTGATCTTCTAAATTGTATTGTTTATGGTTTCTTTTGAATATTATACTTAGATTATGATGTATAATGATTCAATTATGCTAGTTCTTGATGAGTTAACCTAGTTTGGCAAATTAGATCATGAAATTGACCCAAGTCCCTAACCCTAGGTTATGAACTAGTGATGAATTGATGTGTAGTGATTCAATTGACTTCATTATTGTGTTAATTACTATTGTGTGATGATATTACAATCCTTATTGGGTTGAATTGGATGGTTGATGGTAAAACCTTGGATGATGGCTTGTGAAGGAGATTGGAGTAAGTTTTGTGATCTTAATCCTTTACTCTAATTATGATTACTTGTGTTTAGTAATGAAGTTATATTGAAGTATACATTATGATGAGATTGATTAGGTTTGGTATGATGTTGAATTGAAATATCTTGATTTATGGCTTGTGAGTTGTTGGCTAAGATGTAATGATATAAGTTGGTGATAAATTTCCTATGTGCCTTATTATGATATGATTATGTAAATGCGCTAACCTCACATGTGTGAATTGTATTGAAAGGACATACTCATGAAATTCATATTGAGCTATGAGTATAACTATATAAGGGGTAGACCCCTATGACCTAAACTCAGTTATGATTATTAATGAAAGACATTTCAAAATGGACTCTAGCTTAACAGCGAGTGAACTAGAAGTAAGGAGTGTCCCTTCCCACATAGGGAAGGTAGCATCACTAATGTACTAATGAGATTGGAGACTATAATGTATGTAGCATAAAGAAGAGAGGGTTCTAACTACATCTCGTAGTTATTGAACTATGTTGCCCCCATAGGAATACTAGCTAGTGGATCCACATAGATGCTATGTTCATGTTTTGGTACTACCTTGGCAAGTAGTCCACCTTATTTTGGTAAAGGGTACAATTACACCGGATTCCACATTAACTCATGTGGTCTATGTTGGTTAAGGAAAGATATTCCCAAAGGTAAAACGAAGTAATAAAGTGAACTCTAACTAGGATGACCTAAGGGGTTTGGCTTAATCTAGGTAGGGGTATGGGACTCTACCTATACATTGCACTAGTTATCCTTGAGGGAAGTCTTAGAACGATGTTCTTATGTGCTTTTATGCTTATAAACGTAAGTGATATGTATATGTTGATCTTACATGTTGATGACACTATGTGATATTCGTTTCACTTCTGAACATGTGGTTGGTCTCTATTGCTAAAGTATGATGATGTTTACTCTTAATGATATAGTATGTCAAGTGGGCATTGCTTATACCTCTTATTGGGTTTACTTGAGTGAGTGAGGTTATGGGGCCTTACTAAGTCATTGCACTAGCGGACTTAATGGGGGTTCATGAGTTATGGTCTTGCTTAGGTTATGATGTCATAAACTATTATACATGCTTGTTGATATTATAACTTAATGATAGAGTTGTCTTGATTATGTGCTCAATTATGTTGATATGCATGTTGACTTGACTAGACTTGGTATTGTTGGTCTTGTGTTATACATGGTCTTGACTTAAGGAATATGTTCTTATTGTTTGGTATTGGTTCTTGAATGTGCATAATGTGTTTTCAAAGTAAATTAGAACACTTTAATGAAATTTCCCTTTTTAGCATGATTTCTATGGTGTATATGCATATGATTCCATACTTACTACAAGTGATGTGCTAACTCGATTTCTCCCTTTTTCCCCAACATTTTAGGTTTCGGTCGTTGAAGGCTCGTGACCACTTTGAAGGAAGGCTTGGATCATTTCTCCAAGTGTGGGTATGTACTCAAGTCCAAGGATGATGCCTCGTTATTACTCTAGCTATGGTTCTTTGTTATTGTCTAAAGACAATCATTTCATTCATGTTGTCGCAAAATATTATTGTAAGCCCTAAGTGGCATTTCTACATTGTGTAAGGGCTTATGCCAATTTTTATTTGACTCCTTTAGATGGTTAATATAAGACATCCCTTTCAAGAATATATATATATATATATATATATATATATATATATATATATATATATGTGTGTGTGTGTGTGTGTGTGTGTGTGTGTGTGCGCGCGCCATAAAAGTAGAAGACTATGTAATCTTCTTATAAGAAGGGCCTATGTATACTCGATATGAATATATTATGTGTAAGCGAGAGGTCTAAGTAAACCTCATGAAGTAGTGTATTTGAAAACTTTTAAATTGTCCGCATTTTTAACCTATGAATGTAATGATGAATGCCAAGAGGCTATTCCTAGTCCTCTTCAAGGATGACGACGACGGTTGCGTCTAGGGGGTACTTCCCTGATGTGACAGCTCATGCGTTTGTGGCACTAGGTCTTGGGATTAGGTCTTGTGTTACTTTCTCTTCTAGGGTTATTTTTGGGCTCTTTGTATATTTTGTTTGTACTTACAGATCCATACTATGGCCCATTTCTATATTTTGTTTTATTTACGCTAATGCTTAGTTATTAGTATTTAAACTCTCATATCTTCCATAATTCTTTCTAGGTTTTGGCTTTCCAACTTGATGTTTAGGGTAGGAGCTATCATGGCCTAATTTTTAGGTCGTGGCAGTTAATCTTTCATTCTTTTACATGTAATTTCTATGTTGCCTCTGATATGTTTTTTTCCACACTATAGCACACTACTCCTAGTTCGGGGCTATAGGTTTTGCCTACCTGTATGTGGATTGTAGTAGATACTATCATGACCTATGAAATTAGGACGTGATTGTAGTACCTTTAGGTTAAGGCTATGATCCTCAAGTTACTTTTTTGGTTGTCGATTCTTTGTAAATTCCACCTTTTATGAGATATCGTATGATGTTATTGTTGTCTCATGTATTCAAATTAACAAACCAGAAATAATTAAAGATGAAGAGAAAAACACAAAGAACTATCCGAGTCCACAAAACCTACAGTGTGTCCTTAAGAAACTTAATCTCCTCAAGCACCCGAGGTTGCAGATTAATTTCTCCCAAGATATAATGGATTAACCATTAAAGAAGTAGTGGCACCTCAAACTTCAATAATTTCAATGAACTCCAAATGATAGCAACGAATCACCACAGACACTATCAATCGATTTTGTTTTGTAAGAAATTTATCCAAATGAAGGAAAGAATTCAATGTAAAAAAATGAGAGAAAACGTCTATTTATATCCAACAAAAGATAAAGGTCACAACACTTTGGAAAAAAGACAATCTTTCAGAAAGGTCACAACACTTTGGAAAAGGCATAACCTTTCAAACACTCACAACCCTTTAGAAAGAACACAACATTTCATAAATGTCACAATCCTTCTTCATAATCACAGCCCTTTAAAGGAATCACAACCCTTCATTTCCTGTTCACACCTTTAAAACCCAAAAATCCCAACATGAATGGGGAATTGCTATTGTAAAACATATGCACGAAAAACTGTATGATTCGTAAGTAAGGATTGATTGTATTTCCATAAGTGGGTTTCCCTATGAACTTTCCATAGTGAACATATATCGAATTTTCTTTTTCAATTGGTAGATTTGGTATCTTTGTACCATCGAGTTTTCTTGTATACCTAGACAACATAAGTCACACAATCAACCATTGAACTATTTTTGGTTCTCATCGTTTGGTTCGTTTCAATGATCAACATGTTTCGGTTTATAAGTGTGTAGAGAACTAGTCTTACCGTATTCTCTTAAAGAGGCTTAGACTTAACAATTATATAGGTGATTTATAAATGTGTCATCCGTAGATACATCATTTTACATGTCCTTTATCAAACTTCTAAACCATTAAAAAGTCCTAATGTCTTTATCCTTGTTACTGAAGATTGTCTTATCTTGATAATGGAACATTAAAAATATTTTGACAATGTTCAATTGTCATCAAATGACTTTGTTTGATCACCTAGAACCTAGATTTTGGGATCTCAAGTCTTCTAGGTAGAGTTACCGCCACAATGACTTGTCATTGGCCATAGTCTCATTCCATTTGATGATCTATCAACTCCTTCTCTAGTTAGGTCTTTTATAAGTGGATCTGACACATTATCCTTTTGACTTTGCATTTTCCAAATGTGATAATTTTTGTGGATTTATCACAATTGAAATCTAAATGCTTGAACTTGTCAAATACATTTTCAATCACATCAATAACATCAATGTCTTTCATATCGAAGTTATTTTCTAGCATATCCTTAGTAACATTTATATAAGAAATATCTCTTTTGATTATCAACATATCAGCAACATAACAATGACCTTATGATTTGGAATGTCTTTAATATAAACACATTTATCACATTGATTAATCTTGAATTCATTGGCCAACATAGTTTGGTCAAACTTCGCATGTCATTATTTGGGAGTTTTTTTTTGTCCACAAAGTTATGTAACAAGTTTACAAACTTTGTTTTCTTTACCAGGAGTCACAAAGCCCTCAGATTTTTCAAATTTCGTCCTCAAATTATCCAATTTTTTTATTAAAAAAATGTTTTTACATCCTTTTCGACAAATTTGAAGGTCATATACCGCAACTAGAGCAATTAACATCTAAATTTATATAATCCTAGTAAGTGAATATTATGTGTCAAAATAATCAAGGATTTCTTATTTTCTAAAGCCTTACTTCGTATTTGTCAATAGTTTCATCAAGTTTCTTTTCCTTTTGTAGATCCACTTTGAACCCAAAGGTTTATTTTGTGGAGGAAGATCAACCAATTCTCAAGTACAGTTGCTCAAGATTTAATATATCTTACTATTGACAGACTCTCATAGAAAAGAATGAGTCCGCGGAGGGCATAGCTTCTTCGAATTTATGTGACTCTTTTTCAAGAAGAAATGTTACAAAATCAAACTCGAAGGAGTTAATTTTTCCACTGACATTTACAATGCCTCTGAATCTCTTTATTAAGTACATTCTCCTTTGGTTTGTTACAAGGTTGTTTAGACCCTTCTCTTAACTGTCCGACAGTTCTGACATATGAACCATAAATTGACATGTTTTACTATTTAATTTGTAGCATATCCAATGAGCATATAATCCATAGTCTTCTGTTCTATTTTGACCCGTTTGAGGATAGTTCTCTCATTTCCATTTCTCATATGGAATAGACTGTATTGGAATTTGTTAGATCGCTATCTTTCAAGAGTTATTGTTTGTATATACTTTAAGGGGCAACAAGCAATTCTCTATAAAGATACAACAAAGCCTAAACAAACAATACTTTTTGTTGCTTCCTTTCTTAGAAAACAAAAAAAAATAATTATTTATTTGTTACTCTCTTTACTAAAAAACAAAACTTTTTGTTTTTATCTCTTTCTCTTTAATGATATTACCCCCCACAAATTTTGTTGTAAACATGAACTTATAAATAGGACATTCGACATTTCATTCAAATGTTTGTTTTTTCCTGTCAACAATTTCATTAGATTAAGATGAGAATGTGCAGTAATTTTATGGGAGATTCCATTTTCCAAATATATTTCTGCAAAGGAAGATTCATTTTCTCCACATCTACCACTTCTAATCATGACAAACTTTTATCCAAGAGATTTTCAACTTCAGTTTTATATTGCCTATATGTTTGTATTATTTCATCCTTACCTTTCAACAAATAAACATCAATATCTAGTTCAATTGTCAATAAAATTTATGAAACACATTTTCCCACCATGAGATGGTGTTGACTTCATATCACAAATATCAGTGTAAATCAATTCTAAGGTATTAAAATTCATTTCAACAACACATACTTGATATTTTGATTTATTGCATAGAAGTTAGGCAAAACTTCTAAGTTGTAATTGACGTGTCCCAAGCATTTATGTCACAAACTACCAAGAACATATATAAATACTAAGTTTCAAAATACCTTCTGTGAGGTAACCTTTTCCAACACAAATTTTGTTCTTTACTTTTTATAACTTTGTCAAATGCAAGGTTTTGTAATTGTCATGTCTCAAGCATTTATGTCACAAAAAAATTGATTCAAGCAAGTAAGACCAAATAGAAATACGAAGTTTGAAAAGACTTTCTGTGAGGTAACCTTTTCCCGCACATATTTTGTTCTTTACTTTTTATAACTTTCTCAAATACAGACATTGTTTTAGATTCAATACTTTGTCATATGTCCTTTTCATAAAGACCTTTCCATAATATTCAATTTGTTATAGAATTACCCATGACCTTAGCCTCATCGGTCCAATAAGGGCAATATGACACAAATGTTTGTTTTATAACACAAACATAAAAGATCACTTTTTGCCAATGTTAATGTCGTTACAAAAAATTATTTTAATAGCAATATCTTTTCATGAAAAATCACAATATTTTAAGTGAAACGTTTTCATCAAAGAATAACGAGTAATATAATTTTGTGGTTTTATGCTAGTCATATCATATACTAGTAAAGAGAGACTCAACAACCACAATATCAAATATACTCCAAGAATTTTATGCGTCTAACATAATACAAGTATATCATTAAATTTTATATCTTGTACTTTCAAGTTTAAATTAGATTGTAAGTCTAATTTTGTCTTTATCACAAGTAAAGAACCCCCACATTTTAAATATGTTCTCAAAAATATTTAAGGCACTAAAAACATATTAATAGTAATAAGGATATATTGTGAGATCATCACATAATGACCATCTATCCTAACATTTATGATATAAATCTCATAAATTATAAAGGATAGAAAAAAACAATCAAGGGAGATAAAGATATAACCTGATTTTTGCTCCCATTGAATCATATTCTGTTTGTCAACAATGATTCCATGAAATTTACTTTTCTTACTAATTTTTTTTCCTTTTCTTCAGTTTCCATCATATTCTTATTTTCCTCAAGAAAACATTTAATTTCAACAAGAAATTAAACTCATGTTCAACTATTGTTAGGAGACAACATTTGCTCATTTACTTCTTCAAATAGTTATATATAACTAAGAATATAGGGGGGAAATTAAAGTGTTCATCTTAGATTTATGCACAAAATAACTTTTTTTCATTGAATAGAAAACGGAAGGGTGCGATTCTTGAATTTACTTGGGAAGAAAATAAAAACAATCTTATCCATAAAAGGAAAACTGACTACAAAAATATACTCAAACATATTAAAATAGTACTAATTCATGTCAAATCTCTTTTATCATATCATATAATAATTCTCTTTTCTTCAATCTCTTTAATTCCCAAAACAAACACAGAAAATTAAAGTAATTTCCTTACCACAAAAAATACCATCAATATTCACATTTCTTAAACTTGTTGTCTCCTGTATTGAAATTAGCAAAGAAGAAATAATAAAAGATGAAGAGAAAAACACAAAGAACTATCTGAGTCCACATAACCCACTATGTCCTTAAGAAATTTAATCCCCTCAAGTACTCAAAATTGCAGATTAATTTCTCCCAAGATATAACATATTAGCCATTAAAGAAGTAGAAGTACCCCAAAATTCTATAATTTCAGCAAACTCAAAATGACAGCAACAAATCATACACACAGAAATGATCGATCAATTTTGTTTTGTAGGAAATGTATGCAAAAGAAGAAGAGAATTCAATACAGAAAAATGAGAGAAAACCTCTCTATTTTGGAAAGAAGACAACCTTTCAGGAAAAAACATCTTTCAGAAAGGTGACAACACTTTGGAAAAGGCACAACCTTTCAAACGGTCAGAACACTTTAGAAAGGACACAACCTTTTATAAAGGTCACAACCCTTTAGAAAGGACACAACCTTTCATAAACATCAAAACCCTTCGGCATAATCACAACCCTTCATTTCTTGTTCATGCCTTTAAAACCCAACAGTTATTTTGCATTTGTTGGTAGATTGATTGTCCTTGGGCCATGGTCGAGGACTAGCTAGACATCAGGTTAGTTTTCTATGCTCTAAAAGCAGGGTAGCATGGTAATGTATATTTGGTAGTTTAGATGCTATATTTTTATGTTAGTAATGGCATGCATTGCATTAATACTTGTCTTTACTTGTTTTTTGGTACACTACGAGTAGATGCATTGATTTTTGCAACTATTTTTGAGAAAGTTGATATATAGTTTTCTCCTTAAAAATAGGTTTTACGGGACTCTTAAAATCATTACCCTTTCATAAATTAACTTTTTTTCCTAAAGTAAATAAGGCATTGAGGATATGCTCTCGTTTTACTTGATCGATAGGGAATGCCTCCAAACCTTGTTATCTACTGATTTGTTATGTATATATATGGTCTTCTATTTGGTTCATGGTTTCTCTTGTCTATATGGTTCACCTGGGGAGAGATTTAGCTTCAATAAATAGTAAACGGTCTTATCAATACATAAATGTATGACTCTGCAAGAATTTCAATTGCGCTTGTATTCATTATCGTAGGATTTGAGTTCCAGATTTCCCTACCCCCTTGTCATTAGTGGACTCCTTATTTATACAAAGGAGTGTCCTTCGTTTGAGAAACTCCTACCTCTCTATGTATCTCTGAAATATTTGGAATTTTCAAAACACCATGGACATGTAGAAGAGAAATGTTATCCCAACTTTAACTAAGGCAGAACTTACTTGTTCAAAAAACAATTATGGTGAAGAAGGGTAAGGGATGACGAATCTCTTTATGATAAGAAGATCTATGTTTCAATACTTAATTCTCGATGTAGATTCTATATAGTTTTTCTCATCCTTCAGACACTATGAGTGTAATAAGAGCATCTGTTGACAAAAGGAATCACCCTAAGATAATCATGTTATGGCTATTGAGAAATGGATGAAATCAGATTATTCTATTTCTCAATCTTTCTGACTTGCTCCTACGAAACCAAAGTCGAAAAGATTTCAAAATCACTCATTGACAACCACTAATGAAGGATTCCTCAAAAAGTTAGAGATTAGTAATCCTTCTTAGAAATTGAATGGATTCGGTCTTATACATAACGAAGAAGGTAATCAAAAAAGAAAGAGAATGGGTTTTTCTTTCTATTATCACTTAGGATTTGTGTGAGATGAAAGTCTCATGCACACTTTTGACTCTGACTCTTCCACTTTAGTCATTCCATTTCTTTATGTTACTTCGAAAGTAGCTTCTTCAGCTTTAGCCACTCGAATTTTGTGATATTCCTTTTTATTTCTCATCTATTGAATGTCTTCTTATTCTGGAAATCCTAGTTATTCTTAGCATGATATTGGGAAATCTCATTACTATTACACAAAAAGAATGAAAGGTATGCTTGCATATTCTTCGATAGGCAAAATTAGATATGTAATTATTGGAATAATTGTTGGTGACTTAAATGGTACATATGCAAGCATAATAACTTATATGATGTTCTATATCTCCATGAATCTAGGAACTTTTACTTGCATTGTATTATTTTGTCTACGTACAGGAATTGATAATATTTGGGATTACGCAGGATTATACACAAAATATCCTTTTTGGCTCTTTTTTTATCCCTATGTCTCTTATCTCTAAGAGGTTTTCCTCCACTAACAGGTTATTTTGGAGAACTCTATTTATTCTTACGTAGATGGAGGGAAGGCCTATATTTCTTGGTTTTAATAGGAATTCTTACAAGAGTTGTTTCTATCTACAATTATTTAGAAATAATCAAATTGTTAATGACTGGACGAAACAAAGAAATAACCCCTCATGTGCGAAATTATGGAAGATCCCCTTTAATTGAGTATGATTGTATGTGTTTGTATGTGTGATAGCATATACAATACAACAAATGTCAATGAGCTGTATTATTGCAATTGTTCAGGATAGCCTTTTTTAGCTTCTAAGGTCTATTTCTTTGTTGAATATCCCTATTACTAACTAGAATCAAAGAATTAGTAGATCTGTTCCGCCAAAAATGGGAATGGACTAGGGTTTCAAACTTATAATCTAATGATTGAGTCAATTCTATGATTACAAGTTCATTCCATACTAGAACGTGCAAGAATAGGGTTATATACATCCTCATAATGTGAAGGGTCCATTCGGCCTATCTATATAGATACTATGTTTACATATAAATCCATATATTGTTACATTCAATTCCGGATTAAGAATATGCATAATTGGAGCCATTTGTTTACATATTTCTATTGGTAACCTATTCACCTCTTTGAGTAAATCGAGAAATAAGTTTGACTGTTCATATTTTTATATATATTAGGCACATTCTCCAGATAATTCAAATCGAAGCAATTGGATGTCTAAGGCATATATGACAGGATCGATCAATAGATCAACCTTTGTCTTATATTCCATTCATCACACTATATAAATATCATATTCATGGAAAACAATTCACTTTCAAGGTGATCTGGTGGTTAAATGGTAGCCAAGCGAGACACAAAATCTAATGCTAAAGAGTGTGGAGGTTCAAGTGCTCTTCAAGAAAAAATGTTGATATGCCCATAGAATAAGGATTTTCAAAACGAAAGCTCGGATCAAATCAGTATATCAATACCGATTCAATCCGAGGTCTTGGAATTGGAAGAAATTCGATAGCTAATCGCGAAATCTTGGTGATATTCTCTATCTAATAAATGGGGAGTCCTCTTTAAAATTGTCGGCCCGTAACCTAGAAGATAAAGTACATTACATAGTCTAGGGATTGGCAACTTACCCATTCAGTGACTTAGGCACTGATGTATCACATCCGGGTTTACCCCCTAGACGTAACCGGCGTCGTCGTCCTCTTTGAGGACTAAGACTAGCCTCTTAACCTTACATCATTGCATTTATCAATTAAAAATATAGAAGAATTTAAAACGTTTCAACTATATCTAATCGGAGGTTTACATAGACCTCTACATACACATAATCATATTAATATCGAGTATACATAGACTCGATCGTATAAGAAGATTACATAGTCTTCTACTTTTATTTCATACACATATATAAGATAGAAGTAGAGTCATAAAATCCGTCTCATCTCACAAACCATCTAGTAAAGACAATCTCAACATGGGCATGGCCCTACATCAATAAAAGTAAGCCACATATAGGTTTTATACAACTTTGTCTCAAATAAAAGATAGAGTCTACATGAGAGTCATAATATCTAAGTAAATCTATAGGTAGAATATCGGCATCATCCTCAGGAAAATGAGGACCTACCACTTGGATGATAAGAATATCCAAGTCTTCTTCTCAATTGCCTCAACCCAAACTTCAACGACTAGAACCTAAAATGTTTGGGGAAAAGGGAAGAAAATGGGGTTAGTACTCCACATGTACTAAGTATGAGACCATATGTACATATAACACCAAAACATGTCAAAGGGACATTTAATTAAATCATGCCTTTTTACCTCTTTAAAGACTTATGCACAATCAATAGTTTAAGCGAGCAAAATGCATATCAACATATACGAACCCATAATCTCATATACTCTATCGTCAAGTAATAGCATCACAAACACGAATAAGAGTTATCACATACATAGCAAAGTAGGACAACAAATCATGAATTCCAATAGAACCAACAAGTGTAATGACCAAGTAAAGCCCCATAACCCTACTTAATCAAGTAACCCAACAAGAATTATAATTAGTACCACACTTCACACAATATAACCTTCATTTATTCATGAATTCATATCTTTAGAAATTAACGCCATTTGCATGTTCATAAGCATCCAAATTATCATATAAAAGTACTTACATCTATTATCTTTCATATACATAATATTAACTTTCCAAAGCTCCCATCAAGTCAAACTAGTGCAAGGCATAGGTAGAGTCCCATACCCCTACCTAGGCTACGTCAAACCTCTCAAGTCACTTTAGTTAGTCTATACTTCATTCTTCCTTTTTAGTTTAGGGAAAATTTGCCTTAACTGACATAAACCACATGAGCTAAATGTGGAATCCGGTGTCATGAAACCTTACACCGATGGAAGGTGGTCTACCGGCCAAAGTAGAACCTAATACAAACATAGCTATCTAGGTGGATCCACTAGCTAGTATCCTATGGTGGCAACATAGTTTAAGAACTATGAGGCAGGTATACCTCTTCATACCATGTGGTAATTGGGTCTCTTTTCATGGGAATCCCTCGGATGACATATCCCAAAACAAGGGAAGTTAACATCACACGGGCAACTCTAGAGTGAACCTTTCCTCTCCATGAAAAGTCATCACCTCCCATTGTCAAGTTCACTCGGTGCTAAGCTAATTCCCTTTCATTGAAATGTCTTTTAAATCTTATTACAATCAAAGGCTGAGTTTAGGTCATAGGGTCTAACCCTTATATATATTCATCATCATAGCTCAATAAGAAGTGCATGAGAAATAGTTCTTTCATCACAACTCATATAAGTGAGGTTAACACATTGCATATCACATCATAATAGGGTGCATAATTACACATTAACATTCTTATAACATGTAGACCCTAAACAACCTCACAATTAAAACATAAGACATCTCAATTTAATCATCATACCATCCTATCACCCTAAGAAAGGTATACTTCATCACAACATCATAACTTGAGCACAATTAGCTATAATGGAAGTAAGAAATAGGGTAGTCAAGACTTACCAACACTCCTCCTTAGTTCATCATAAAGGGCCTTACCATCAACCCATGACTCAACCCAATTTGGGTCATCACATCAACATAACACAATAACCAATATGATGATGAAGTTAGGAGAATCACTATACCATAATTTAACACTAAATCAAAGCTTGAAAACATGATATCTAAGTCTATCTTCGTAACCTAGGTCAATACTCAAGAACTAGCATGAAAGACTACAATTCATCACAATAGGTTTATGATCAGTGTAATAACAACAACTAAAGATGATTTTACCAATAATAAAACCAATTGAATCAAACCCAACACAATTCATATCAAGATCAAACCTAGGGTTAAGGGTTTAGGATCATGCTTCTCAATTTAGATCAAACCATCCCAAATTACTATAATCAAGTTAATATACATATTAATCTATCCATTATATCCTAAAGAAATCTTAAACAACTCAATTCATAACATTAAATTCGTAATTCAATGAAACCCATAAGAAAACTCAACTTTTGAAAAACCTTTTGAAGGAACCCTTTGAGGAAACAAGTCTCAAAGGTGAATTAGATCCCATACCTTAAGATTTGATGACAATTTGAAGATGAATCCACCCTTTTTCAGCCCCCAATTCACCTCCCAAGCTAAGCTTCTATGGAGTCTTCCAATTAGAGAGAGAAAGAAGAGAGAATGAAGAGAGTTTATTTTGAGAGTTGTTTTTAAGTTAATGAGGGTTATTGGTATTTATAGTAGGACTAAATCAACTTAATTAGCCCCCCCTTAATCCCCAACTAACCCCTAAACCTCCTAATTAATTAAATGAATTTAATTAAAACGTGCAGGAAACTTGCAGACCCTACCGACGAGACCTCAATCGACGAATCGTTGGTCCCTCGATGGCAGGTCTGCCTCCGTGCTGCACATCCGTAAACTCAATTAGAGACTTGTGCAGGCAAAGGTTTTCTCCATTTGTCTAAGTGTGGGACGATGGTGGCATCGACGCCCCGTCGATCCACACACGGACGTCAACAGTCTCGTCGACTAAACATTGTCAACAGTGTTGTCCCTAAACTTCATGGCCCTCCTCAAGGGCCCTTTGATTGGTCCTTGGGGAGTCGTACTCGAACGTTTTGACTACTAAACACCCTTAACCTATGTCACACATATTATAGACAAGTTCCGTATAATTTCCGACTCCTATAACTTAGTCAAATCACTAAGACACACTAGCATTCTTGTGAACCAATTTTCCGGACGTCATGGATGTTCTTGAATGTCTTGGTTCTTAAACACCTTGCATGACCTAAATTTATTTAAATTGGCTTAGAAAAAGTGTTTAAACCTTGTTACACAATTGTTAAGCCTCACAACACGTCTAGAATTTTCGAAGTGTTACATTATCCCCCCCTTAGGAACATTCGTCCCCGAATGACACAAAAATTCTTTTCATTAGAAGGGATAGACTCAAGACTAGCAGCTCACCAATCCACAATATCAAATCAACACGAATTATATCATTTCAATAAGGCAATCTCAAAGCTCTAATTACCATACATAAGCTCAAACATTTCATCATAAGGTATCTCCTTCTCACAACACATATGAGCTCAACCTACATTAAATGAGTCAATTAGCATAAAGTTCACCTTGTCAATATTCTACGTAGGATTTCCATAAGACTCACCAAAAAAATGCACAACTTACTCAAACAAGAAAATCAAAATTTCAAGTTCTTAAGGGCATAAACTACAGTGATTTCACTGTAATTTCACTGTGAAGTTTCCAAAAATGAATTTTTTGTAAAACTTCACTCAAAAATGAAGAAACCACAATTTCTAGTCATAATTATATCACTAAAAAGAATGACTAACCTTAATCATCGAAAAGGTGAGGATAACGGGTCTTCATGGGCCTCGGCCTCCCATGTTACACCCTCAACTAGGTGGTTTTTCCATAACACTTTCACGGAACACCTCTTTGTTCCTCAATCTCTTCACTTTCCTATCAAGGATTTGAACCGGAACCTCCTCATAAGAAAGGTTATCCTTGACTCTAAGGCCCTCAATAGGGAGAATAGACTCGGGATCACCGACACACTTCTTCAACATAGAAACATGGAAAACCGGATGAACCGAAGCTAAGTCATTAGGGAGTTTCAAGTGGTAGGCAACCTTACCAACCCTTTGCAAAATCTCATAAGGACCCACATAAAGAGGCTCAATTTTCCCTTCTTGCCAAATTTAACCACCCCCTTCATAGGTGAAATTTTCAAGTACACCTTATCACCTTCTTCAAACTCCAAATCCCTTCTCCTATTGTCGGCATAGGACTTTTGTCGACTATAGGCGGTTTGCAACCGATTCCTTATGATGTGCACATTCTCCAAAGTCCTATAAATCAAATCGGGGCCAAGAATCAAAGGCTCACCAACTTCAAACCACCCTATAGGAGACCTGCACCTCCTACCATACAAGTCTTCATAGGGATCCATGGAGATATATGAATGAAAACTATTGTTATAGGCAAATTCCACCAAAGACAAGTGCTTATCCCAATTCCCTTTAAATCAATAATGCAAGCTCTAAGCATATCCTCAAGGGTTTGAATAGTGCATTCCGCTTGACCATCCGTTTGAGGATGAAAAGCGGTACTCAATTTCACCTTAGTACCCAAACCTTCGTGAAAGGACCTCCAAAATCTAGATGTGAATTGTGCACCCCGATCCGAAATGATGGATAACAGAATACCATGGCGACACACAATCTCATCTATAAAGATCCTTGCATAGTCCTCTGCCGAATAAGTGGATTTGACGGGAATAAAATGGGCGGACTTAGTCAATTTATCAACAATCACCCATATAGAATCACAAGACTTTTGAGTCCGGGGCAACCCTACTACAAAGTCCATATTAATATCCTCCCATTTCCAAGTAAGAATTTGGATCTCTTGTAGTAAGCCACCCGGCTTTCGATGTTCCACCTTTACTTGTTGGCAATTTGGA
The DNA here is from genome assembly GCA_016801875.1 of Solanum sitiens. Classification (NCBI taxonomy): domain Eukaryota; kingdom Viridiplantae; phylum Streptophyta; class Magnoliopsida; order Solanales; family Solanaceae; genus Solanum; species Solanum sitiens. The sequence continues at coordinate 3,088,282 of JABWTJ010000071.1, forward strand.
CACTTAGCAACATATTCCGCTATGCCCTTCTTCAAACGTTCCCAACAATATATCTCCCGAAGGTCATGGTACATCTTAGTCGAACCCGGATGAATGGAGTAGCGGGATCCATGGGCTTCTTGAAGGATCTGATCCCTCAAACCATCTACATCGGGAACACATAATCTCCCATGGTACCTCAACATACCATCCCCCCCTAAGGAGAATGATTCATTCAACTTGCCAAGAACTGATTCCCTCAACTCCATCAATAGTTGATCAAGGTGTTGTTTGGACTTCACCTCAACCACCAATGATGACTCAGAGCTATGATGAACCATAGCACCACCATTAGGAGAACTCTCCAATCGCACCCACAATCTAGCCAACCTATGAATATCTTTCACTAGGTCTCTCTTGGCTTCATCTATGTGAGATACACTACCCATAGTCATACGACTTAGGACATCCGCCACCACATTAGCTTTGCTGGGATGATATAAGACACTCATATCATAATCTTTCAAAAATTCTAGCCACCTTCTTTGCTGGAGATTCAACTCCTTTTGAGTATACACATAGTGGAGACTCTTATGATCGGTGAAGACGTCAACATGAACACCATACAAGTAATGCCTCCATATTTTCAAAGCAAACACCACGGCCGCTAACTCAAGGTCATGAGTGGGATAATTTCTCTCATGCACCTTAAGTTGCCTCGAAGCATAGGCAATAACCTTCCCATTTTGCCTAAGCACATACCCCAAACCTATGCAAGATGCATCACAATACACCACAAACCCCTTCAAACCTTCCGGTAAAGTTAACACCGGAGCGGAAGTGAGCCTATCTTTCAATAATTGGAACTCTTCTCACAAGCCTCCGACCACTCAAATTTCTTACACTTTTGAGTCAATGTAGTCAAAGGAGATGCAATGGATGCAAATCCATCCAGAAATCTTTGATAATAGCCTGCTAGACCCAAGAAACTCCTAATGTCTGTCGTAGTCAATGGTCTAGGCCAACTTTTCACCGCATTTGTCTTCCTTGGGTCTACCTCAACTCCCTCACTAGAGATGATGTACCCAAGAAATGCAACCGATCTCAACCAAAACTCACATTTACTATATTTGGCAAACAATTGATGTTCTTTAAGGGTTTGCAATACCACCCTCAAATGACCCATGTGATCACCCTCGTTCTTCGAATATACCAAGATATCATCAATAAACACAATAACGAATGAATCAAGGTAACTCTGAAACACCCTATTCATAAGGTCCATAAACGCCACTGGATCATTAGTGAGATCGAAAGACATAACCAAGAATTCATAGTGCCCATACCGAGTCCGAAAGGCCGTCTTTGGAATATCTTCGTCTCTCACCCTAAGTTGGTGATACCCCGACCTCAAATCTATCTTTGAAAAGTAATTCGCCCCTTGGAGTTGATCGAACAAATCGTCAATCCGAGGGAGAGGATACTTATTATTGATAGTAACCTTGTTGAATTGGCGGTAGTCAATACACATCCTCAAAGACCCACCTTTCTTTTTGACAAACAATACCGGAGCACCCCATGGAGATATAGTAGGCCTTATAAAGCCTTTGTCAAGCAAATCCTTGAGTTGAGCCTTCAACTCCTTCAATTAGGCCGGAGCCATCCTATATGGAGGAATTGAAATGGGATTCGTTTTCGATAGCAAATTGATACCAAAATCAATTTTCCGTTCGGGAGGAACACCGGGAAGGTCATTAGGAAAGACCTCTGGAATTTACTCACCACGGGGACCGACTCAATAGGAGGAATTTCGGAATCCAAATCTTGGACTCTTACAATGTGATAAAGATAACCCTTTGAGATCATTTTACATGCTTTTAGACAAGATATGATGCGACCTCTAGGAATACAATTCCCACCCTTCCACTCAATAACGGGTTCATTTGGGAAACTAAACCTCACAACTCTAGTCCTACTATCAATAGAAGCAAAACTAGCATGTAACCAATCCATACCCAAAATGACATCAAAGTCAAGCATATCTAGTTCAACTAGATCCACATTAGAAACTCTATTGCGCAAAGTGATAGGACAATTTCGATAGACTCTTTTTGCTACAATTGACTCACCCACCGGAGTAGACACCATAAAAGGTTCATGCAAAACATCGGGTAATATATCAAACTTTTTAGCTACTAAGGGAGTAACAAAAGACATAGTAGCACCCGGATCAAGCAAAGTATACACATCAAAAGAAAATTTGTAACATACCAGTCACCACATCAGGAGAGGCCTCTTTGTCACTCCTAGAATGAAGAGCATAAAGGCGCTTCTTATTTGGTGCCTCACTTGCTCCACTTGCTTGGTTTTGGTCATTTTTGTCTCGGTTTTTTATGTTAGGGCAGTCCCTAACATTGTGACCACCCTTCCCGCAACTAAAGTAATTCCCCGTTCTAATCAAGCATTCGACATAATGTTGTTTTCCACATTTTGTGCACCTAGGCTTCTCATTAGATGAACCTCTACTCTTTCCCTTTGGAACTCTCGGCCTAGGGACCCTCTCATCCCTAGTCTTGGGAAATTTGGATGGAACTTTATTTGAGAACCTCTTCTTGAATTTAGGCTTGTCTTGAATCCCAAGCCTATCTTTCGTAGCTCCACCCTTAAAAGACCTTGCCCTTTTTGAATCCCTATCCTTCTTTTTAGCTCTAGCCTCCTCAACTCTCCTAGCATGCACCATAAGACGGGCAATATTCATATTATCATGGAGCATAGCCGAATGACATTCTTCTTGCAAGTCATCCGATACACCCGTCATGAAGCGACTCATATCATCTCTAGGATCGCAGACCAAAGAAGGAGCATATTTGGCCAATTGAATAAACTTCAAAGAGTAATCATGAACACTCATACCTCCTTGGCGGAGGTTGATGAATTCTACCACCTTAGCTTCTCTCATCTCTCTTGGGAAGAACCGATCAAGGAATGCCCTTTTGAAGATTTCCCAAGTCACCGGCCCACCTCGAAGTGGCCTATTATCCCTCTATTGTGTATACCAAGTTTGAGCCACATCCTTGAGTTGGTATGAGGCCAACTCGGCATTATCATTTGTAGACAACCTCATGGCACATAGTATCTTGTAAACCTTATCAATGAATTCTTGCGGGTCTTCATCAACCTTAGACCCATAGAAGATAGGAGGATTCATTCGAGTGAAGTCCCTAAGTCGGGAAGCCATAATTTGTTCATGAACCCGAGGTGAAACATCCCGATAGGCTTGGGCAGTCATAGCTCGGGCTTGAACCATTGCTGCTTGGGCTTGAGTAGTCATGGATTGGGCCATTTGAGCAAGAATATCCCTCATCTAAGCCTCTGTCATAGGAGGATTACCCGGAGCTTGGTCATCAACAACAACCTCTTCAAGAGTAAGAACTTGAGCACCACGGGGAGGAGCTCCCGCATTAGCAATCTCCTCCTCCTAAAGTCTCCTAGTCGCATTCCTCCGAGTATTCATTCCCTATAACAAAATACAAGGATTAGGTGAAATCATATAAGAAGTACACTCTAGAGGCCCGCTAATGGATTTCCAGAAATGAGAGTGATTCCTAAGCATCCAATAAGTTCTCATTCATAAGTGTGGCACGCTTAACAATTATGAATACAAACCTACGTAGACATGGTTGAGAAAGACATCAATATCAAGGATATTCAACCTCATGCTCTGATACCAAGTTTGTCACATCCGGGTTTACCCCCTAGACATAACCGGCGGTGTCGTACTTTTTGAGGACTAAGACTAGCCTCTTAGCCTTACATTATTGCATTCATCGATTAAAAATACGAAAGAATTTAAAACTTTTCAACTATATCTAATCGGAGATTTACATAGACCTCTACATACACATAATCATATTAATATCGAGTATACATAGACTCGTTTGTATAAGAAGATTACATAGTCTTGTACTTTTATTTCATACACATATATAAGATAGAAGTAGAGTCATAAAATCCGTCTCATCTCATAAACCATCTAGTAAAGACAATCTCAACATGGGCATGGCCCTACATCAATAAAAGTAAGCCACATATAGGCTTTATACAACTTTGTCTCAAATAAAAGATAGAGTCAACACGAGAGTCATAATATCTAAGTAAATCCATAGGTAGAATATCGGCATCATCCTCGGGAAAATGAGGACCTACCACTTGGATGATAAGAATATCCAAGTCTTCTTCTCAATCGCCTCAACCCAAACTTCAACGATCGGAACCTAAAATATTTGGGAAAAAGGGAAGAAAATGGGGTTAGTACTCTACATGTACTAAGTATGAGACCATATGCACATATAACACCAAAACATGTCAAAAGGGACATTTAATTAAATCATGTCTTTTTACCTCTTTAAAGACTTATGCACAATCAATAGTTTAAGGGATCCAAATGCATATCAACATATACGAACCCATAATCTCATTTACTCTATCATCAAGTAATAGCATCACAAACACGAATAAGAGTTATCAAATACATAGCAAAGTAGGACAACAAATCATGAATTCCCATAGATCCAACAAGTGGAATGACCAAGTAAAGCCCCTTACCCTTACTTAATCAAGTAATCCAACAAGAATTATAATTAGTACCACACTTCACACAATATAACCTTCATTTATTCATGAATTCATATCTTTAGAAATTAACACCATTTGCATGTTCATAAGCATCCAAATTATCATATAAAAGTACTTACATCTATTATCTTTCATATACATAATATTAACTTCCCAAAGCTTCCATCAAGGCAAACTAGTGCAAGGCATAGGTAGAGTCCCATACCCCTACCTAGGCTACGTCAAACCTCTCAAGTCACTTTAGTTAGTCTATACTTCATTCTTCCTTTTTAGTTTAGGGAACATTTGCCTTAACCGACATAGACTACATGAGCTAAATGTGGAATCCGGTGTCATGAAACCTTACACCGATGGAAGGTGGTCTACCGGCCAAAGTAGAACCTAATACAAACATAGCTATCTAGGCGGATCCACTAGTTAGTATCCTATTGTGGCAACATAGTTCAAGAATTATGAGGCAGGTATCCCTCTTCATACCATGTGGTAATTGGGTCTCTCCTCATGGGAATCCCTTGGATGACATATCCCAAAACAAGGGAAGTTAACATCACACGGGCAACTCTAGAGTGAACCTTTCCTCTCCATGAAAAGTCATCACCTCCCATTGTCAAGTTCACTCGGTGCTAAGCTAATTCCCTTTCATTGAAATGTCTTTTAAATCTTATTACAATCAAAGGCTTAGTTTAGGTCATAGGGTCTAACCCTTATATATATTCATCATCATAGCTCAATAAGAAGTGCATGAGAAATAGTCCTTTCATCACAACTCATATAAGTGAGGTTAACACATTGCATATCACATCATAATAGGGTGCATAATTACACATTAACATTCTTATAACATGTAGACCCTAAACAACCTCACAATTAAAACATAAGACATCTCAATTTAATCATCATACCATCCTATCACCCTAAGAAAGGTATACTTCATCACAACATCATAACTTGAGCACAATTAGCTATAATGGAAGTAAGAAATAGGGTAGTCAAGACTTACCAACACTCCTCCTTAGTTCATCATAAAGGGCCTTACCATCAACCCATGACTCAACCCAATTTGGGTCATCACATCAACATAACACAATAACCAATATGATGATGAAGTTAGGAGAATCACTATACCATAATTCAACACTAAATCAAAGCTTGAAAACATGATATCTAAGTCTATCTTCGTAACCTAGGTCAATACTCAAGAACTAGCATGAAAGACTACAATTCATCACAATAGGTTTATGATCAGTGTAATAACAACAATTAAAGATGATTTTACCAATAATAAAACCAATTGAATCAAACCCAACACAATTCATATCAAGATCAAACCTAGGGTTAAGGGTTTAGGATCATGCTTCTCAATTTAGATCAAACCATCCCAAATTACTATAATCAAGTTAATATACATATTAATCTATCCATTATATCCTAAAGAAATCTTAAACAACTCAATTCATAACATTAAATTCGTAATTCAATGAAACCCATAAGAAAACTCAACTTTTGAAAAACCTTTTGAAGGAACCCTTTGAGGAAACAAGTCTCAAAGGTGAATTAGATCCCATACCTTAAGATTTGATGACAATTTGAAGATGAATCCACCCTTTTTCATCCCCCATTTCAACTCCCAATCTAAGCTTCTATGGAGTCTTCCAATTAGAGAGAGAAAGAAGAGAGAAGGAAGAAAGTTTGTTTTGAGAGTTGTTTTTAAGTTATTGAGGGTTATGGGTATTTATAGTAGGACTAAATCAACTTAATTAGCCCCCCCTTAATCCCCAACTAACCCCTAAACCGCCTAATTAATTAAATGAATTTAATTAAAACATGCAGGAAACTTGTAGACCCTATCGACGAGACCTCGATCGACGGATCGTTGGTCCCTCGACGGCAGGTCTGCCTCCGTGCTGCACATCCGTAAACTCGATCAGAGACTTGTGCAGCTGGAGGTTTTGTCCATTTGTCTAGGTGTGGGACGATGGTGGCATCGATGCCCCATCGATCCACACAAGGACCGTCGACAGTCTCGTCGACTGAACACTGTTGAAATAGTCTTGTCCCTAAACTTCATGGCCCTCTTCAAGAGCCCTTTGGTTGGTCCTTGGGGAGTCGTACTCAAACGTTTTGACTACTAAACACCCTTAACTTATGTCACACATATTATAGCCAAGTTCCGTATAATTTCCGACTCCTAAAACTTAGTCAAATCACTAAGACACACTAGCATTCTTGTGAACCAATTTTCCGGACGTCATGGACGTTCTTGAATGTCTTTGTTCTTAAACACCTTGCATGACCTAAATTCATTTAAATTGTCTTAGAAAAAGTGTTTAAACCTTGTTACACAATTGTTAAGCCTCACAACACGTCTAGAATTTTTGAAGTGTTACATGATGTTCCCAAAATGGGGACTATCGGGTAAATTCAATATAGTAGATCCATGTTGGCATTCCAGCCTTCCTTCTCCCTTCAGGGCCTATCCGAAAGAGAATCCTGTACTTCTTGTTCGTGAATATATCAGTTGGTTGTTTTTTGTTCAATAATTCTTGTTTAGGCAATTCATACCATCAATACATAGTGTTTTGATCTAAGATTTCAATTCTGACGTGTTTCAGCAGTACCATATTCTTCCATGGAGCTATGTTCCAAAATATGTAAGAAACAAGGATCTACACGACTCTATCACCCAGTCAATTATGTTCCACTCAATCCCTCTTTTATGGCCACATATATTTCCGGCTAAGGAATGGGAAATCTTTCTCCTGTTACATGAATCCAATTTTCATTTCATCCGGGAAAAGTCATCTTTTCCTCGACAATGTCTTTGGCATTTGGTCTAATATCGTTCCATTAGATAGGAGCAAATTTGATAAATACTGATAACTCTCAGATAGATTATTAACACAGAAAGATCCATTAGATAGTGAACTATTGGTTCTAAGCCATCTCTATCGATTAATGAACAATTTGAAGTGCTTTTCCTATGTATTCTTGATAAACCGGTGTTTATATATCGATGTACGATGATATGTTTTGGAAGTAAGAATCCCCTTTGACATCTCTTCATCTGCAAATAATTAATGATGTCAAAACACACAGCAATGGGATGATATTTGAATAGGAAAAAGAGTGGATATGCATAGTTCCAAATTAATTGTCTTATTTGAAAAAGGTCTTTAGATCTATCTCGTGTCTGGTAATGCATGGTTCTACTCTACCAGAACCCCAAATCATTCTATTGAAGCTTATCATGTTTATTATCACTGATCTTCTTGCCCCAAAATGACCAAGACCTATAGGGAAATAACAATTCATTAGGCCTTTCAATACAATCAAATAGAAAGACCCAAGGGCGCCATATTCTAAGAGCAAAAACTATGTGATTGAATAAATCCTCTTGCGGGTCAAGGGCTCTTTCTCCATCCCATTCTTCAAACTGTGATTCATATTTTTCTAAGAGAAATATTTGATCAAGGATAGACCAAGATCACTTTTGTATCATATCTATGGGATTCCTCGGTTTTAGCCAAAGAGGCAATGTCACTCGATTATGATCAAACTGACTACAATCTTGTTTTGTCTGTGAAGATCCAACCATAATTACCTCTACTTATAATAAGCCATGAGTTAGATCAAAATCATTCTCAACGAGTCTATAAGAGGTTATCCCAATTTTTTATCGGGTACGGATAAAGACCAAATATTTTGAGCGGCCGATCCGACAGAACAACTCAGAAGATAAAGAAGTATCGTTAATCATTTCATACTCGTTCCAAGATCAAAGTACCATTTGTATAAATAAGAATCACATTCCTTACATGTTTTCTTATTCATATAGATAGATATAGGATCTATGGGGCAATTACTTCAAAGTACATTTTGTGCCATAGCCCTTCCTGTCTGATAGAAAAAGGATCACATGATCCGTGAACCAAAGTTACTTGGGATCGCAAATCCCAATTTTATCTATGAAGACTAGATCTAATTGTATTAGTGTCTATAATTGATTTCTAATGTGTAATACTTATCGATAGGACCTCATTGGTAAGTTCTAAAAGATCTAATGCATTGGACCCGTGGTTACAGACCTGAATCCGTTAGTATGGAACCTTTGGTTTTCCAAGTGAAATCCCATAGCATATGAAAGAGTGAAAAAGTGCTCTTGTTGTTGTGGAATAAGATGCCTTAGTATCCTAATGCACGTATTTAATTTATTCAGAGCTATTAGAGCGGGATCTACTTTTTGGAAAATATGAGTCGAAACAATAACAAAAATATTTCTAGTAGAACATCTTTCACAATACCAGAAGAGATGGTTCACTAATATACAGAGTGATAAGTCATTTGAATCATTCACATCAAGATCATGAATATTTGGAATCGACATTATGAAATGATACATTGCTTTTGCTAATTCTAATTGAGGGTGATATGAAATCGGTCTATTTCTAACATCATATCCACTGTTATCCCATTCATGCTAATTAGCAATACAAGATCTGTATCAAGGTCACGATCGATGTCATCACTAGCATCAAGATTATCACTATCATAAATATGATCACTCTCACGAATATCGATATCATAAAGAAGAAAACCTTTAGACTTGTTATCCAGGAACTTGTTCAAAAATATTGTAATGAAAGGAACATAGGAGTTTGCCGCTAGGTATTTGACCAAATAGGATCATTGAGTTCCTATATATCTATCAATAATATACCCCTAGAAGGGGGATAAGGCTAAGCGGAGAGAAAAGGGTTTTCCATTAGATGGGAAATGAAAACTATTTTTCCACACGAAATTTGTGAATATGTGATTGTTTGATAATGAGCAAGGAAGTGATTGTGACTGTCAACTAAATATTGTAAGTAAATTGCTCCTGGTTGTTCAATCATTTGATAAATAGAGTAATTCTTTGATAAATGAACATTATGATTCAGACTCAATAAAATTTAATCAATCCTATTTTTGCCGTTAAGGTGGGTGTAAATGTAGGATACATATCCAGAAGTTTTTGCAACTCAATCACATATGATGGAATCATCAAAGATTTTACCTCTTCGAACCCTTATTGTAACACACTAGATGCCTGAGAAACAAAGAGATGATGTGTACAAACAAAATATACTGCCACAAGAAGAAGGAAATGGATTGAATAGAGGAACTCCCAAGCATTTATGATCTCAGATGTGTTGATATCAATAGTGACTTATTATTTTTATGAATCATTTTGTAGCACAGAAGAATATTATATAAAGACTTACTCGAGATCTCACATATCATATTCCATTGTGGAAGACACAATTTGTTCTTAAGAAATCGCCATAATAAACCTAATCTATGCATAATATGAGAAAAATGGATATAGATTTTTGATTGCCACTTAGTGTTGACAATAGGTCTTAAAAAGTATCTAAAATATCAAATTTATATATTTGTACCCATTAGAATTAAGGAACCGACCATGCGAAATCTGTTTGTAATATATTCCAGTTTGAGAGAGTTGAAAAGCACTATCTCGTTTAAAGGTTCTATACATTTTTCCTTTCTCAATGCATTTCTTTAGACACAGACTCCAGTTTTTCCTCTTTTAGGATAATAAATCTTTCTCAGAATATGGAGTGTGAATCAAACCCGTGTTTGAATTGAAATTGAGATATTGATGCAAGTTCTTCCCTTCTAAATCGGATAGATTCATATCTGAAGGAGGTTGACAGTAAGTTCTTTCAAAAATGACTATTTGCCCCTCCATTAGAGGTATTCCATAAATGTCTGGGATCGAGTCAATAACTCTACGAACGAATGGATAGGATTGACTTATAAAATGGAAAGATTTAAGTTATACGTTTCGTCACCACTTTATGGAAAATAGTTAGGTATGAATATGGTAGATACATGTGACTCGATTGGTGAAATAGAATCCCTCCCCAAAAAAAGCATATTTTTTACAAACGCCCAAAGAAAATATTTTTGTTGCAAATGAACAAGATATTGAGAAATTATATATCCATAAAATCTAAATTATTGATACGGGCCTTTTCAACAAAAAAGGGGAATCTCGTGTTTCAATAGAAGCACAAGTGATGTGTATTATTCAAGAATCGAAGTTGATTTGCTTTATAAAAAAACATATCAACGAACTTCTATGAAATGGCTTCATGTGATTCAGCCAATTATCTTTATCGTGGAATATCACTGAGAAATAGGAATTCGGATAATTAAAGGATTTCCTCCGACTATTTCTAGTATGCAATGAGTCAATCATCCACTTTGGTAACTTATTGAACAAAAATGGTGATATTTTTCCTTCATTGATCAAGAATTTTGATTTCGGGAAGTATCATGATCGTCCAATAAGAAGGGTTTCAATTTTTTCAAATGAACAATTTGAAAATGTAGAGTTGATCATTTGGACATTTCAATTCTTCATAGATGTAGATGTAGGAACTATGAATAAGGATATTTAAGAAACTCACACATAAAAAAATAAAGTGAGTTCGGCAAAAATAAAAGAAACTTGCAACAAAAAAAAGAAGTGACTTGGACAAAACGAAATGATGTAACTTAGACAAAAGGAACCATCGATAACCTCAGACCAATCAATCAAATGTGTATTAATATGTAACTGATTGAACACTACTTCAAAACGGATATATATAGCAAGTACCATGACAGAGCTGATCTGTTACTATAACAAATCGGTAATGGAAGCCCAGTATCAATACCAGACACTATATACAGACTTCTCAAGTCCCATATGTCTATCTATGTCCATGTCACCCACTGAACAGGAAGAAAGGTATGCATGTGGGGCCTTCATAGAATGCAAATAGATAGGAAGTAGGTGTATATACTTGGTTGTGTGTCATCTGGTACTATTAGCACCTTTGGTTTCTACTGCATAACTCCAATACATATGCATCACATATCACCACTATAATTGTTTGTTTTTTACACCCATCGGTTTTATGGGGGGGATAGGTTAGGATTATGTTTATTCTTATGTACCTTCCAAGCTTATGGGGAGGTGGTTGGCTTATTGTTTGTTTATAATAATGAATCTTGTGTTGGTTGATAGATAGTTGAGAGGATTAGATGTTATTGGGCCTTTGACTATTGTAATGTGTAGTAGTGGTTAGTGTTAGTATATCTTTAGTTTGTTTATTTTCGTAGAATGATATTAGTGCAATCATGTCATGCCCCAAGCTAGAGGATACGTGACTAGCACTCGACACCCTATGCAATCGAGTTAGCCAGTGAAACATAACAATTGACTCGACTGAGGGCCTAGATAGTCGGGCAGCAGAACATCTAAAATATAAATCTTGGACCATTAAGGTAATAACCTAAATAACAACTCATATATACAAAGGTTGACAAGAGAAAATAATAAACTACTAGTTGGCCATGAGGCCTCATCTAAGGACACACACACGTACAAACAGATTTATACATGCCAAGACTATGTGGCTAGAAACTGGAATGGAGAAAGAAACCCAGAATACTATGTCCATAATAGCCTCTATGAGTGACATAAGCATTGTCGGGACAAGGCCCCGACTATACCCAAACTGTATAAAAAAAAGTAAACACCTTCTTATAGCCCCAGGATAAGATGGAGCTTACCAACTCACAGAAGAACTTGAATCCTAACAAAAAGCAATGTCCCCAGGCAAAGGGATGTCAGTACAAATAAAAATGTACTAGTATGTAAAGCGGAAAATAGAGTTACAAATATTTAGAGTAAAAAGGTAATAGAGATACCACCTGAAACTAAAACTCTAGTAGCCTCATTGCCTCACATTTGGCCCCCTACTATTCATCTGACCTCTTTGTAATTAAATATGCATAATATGCTCATTTAATTGTATGTCGTGAATATATATATATATATATATATATATATATATATATATATATATATATATATATATATATATATATATAGTGTGTGTGTGTGTGTGTGTATACATATATACATACATGTATACATATATATTCTAAGACATGATGCAAAGGACAAAGAAATTTTAATATAGAAGATATTAAACTAGTGCAAAAAATAAAGGATAAAATAAAAAATATTTCTGATCTTCATATGCCTTTAGAATCAGATTATTTAATTATAGAAACAGATAGTAGTTCAGAAGAGGATGGGGAGCAGTATTAAAAGCTAGACCTCATAAATATAGTTCTAACAAAGAAGAAAGAATATGTGCATACCAAAGTGGAAAATATAAAGAAAAAGGAAATAAAGCTAGCATAGACATTGAAATCCCAGTTGTAATATATGGACTGAATAGTTTTAGAATATATATTTTAAACAAATCAGAGGTATTAGTAAGAACAGACTGTGAAGCTATAGTAAAATTCCATCAGAAAATTAATGATAAAAGTAGCAGTAGAAGACGATGGTTAAATTTTTTAGACACTCTATCTATTTATCAATCTATAGTATTTGAGCATATAAAAGGAAATGATAATCATATAGCAGACCAATTAAGTGGATTGCTAATAAAAGTTTAAATTTTACAGAACGAGACCATTATTACAAGACAAGGGCAAAGGAGTTCAACCTCCAACCCCAGATTATGCAGACTCTTACAAACAGACAATGTTGTCAAATTTATATTTTAGACCTCTAAACAGAATTGATGATGTTAAAATATAAAGACTACAGTTTGGACAATAAAATCTGATAGCATATGAACAGTCTAACTGGACTTTTAGACATTTGTCTAATTGCCAACTAGACAAACAGCAAAAATGTCTTATAGATAATATATGGATAACACGTAATAAAAAAGACTCTAAATATGTAATTGCTGTTTTAAATGCTTTAGGATAAGAAAATAAATTTAAATATTATGTGGTAATTCATGGTAAGATAAATGGTGTTTTTCAGACATGTATAGAAGTTTTAGACTCAATAAAATATTTTTAAAAACCTCTTTTTAAAGGTTTTAATAATTTTACGGAAGCTTTAGATTATGCTAGAGGGATATTAGGACCAAATTATTATATTTCTCCATCTCTCAAACAAAACCCAGACAAAACCCCACAATATAACATCCAAAAAGACACAGACAAAATTATATTTTGTGACCATTGCTCATCCATGACTGAAGCATTCAAAAGAATAAACCTAAAAAATGAAGTCTTATTACAAGAAAATGCCAAGCTCAAGGAAAAACTCCAAAAAATGAAAAGCAAAGATCAGACTACACAAGACGCACAAACTCAGACAGATATACAAGGTTTTTCATCCCCAATAAAAATGGATGAGATGGGTGTGCATTCCCCACTGAATGTTAAGAAATCCACAGTATCGGGTGAAGATACAGCTAGTCCGGTTCAAACGGTAGCCGATAAAGACTTATCAAATCCGTTTATGGCTGTCACTTTGCCAAAAAGTGAAACTGAAGGAAGTTCATCCTCTCGACGAAGATTACCACTCTCTTTTACCCAGACACTGAGACAGAAAACTAAGAAAACCCAGAAAAATAGAGACATAGAATTTCTCATTACCCAGACAATAGAGAAATTACTCAAACAAAAACAAGAACAAGATAAACATATAATTAAAGACCCAAGCCCAATTCCAAGCCCAATTTCAAGCCAAAGTCCAGGTAACTCAGAGGAATTCTTAGAGACAATGCATTTTGCCCAGAATCCAAACGAGGACGACTCTGGTATGAGTTTCTATTCTATAGCCTTGCATAATTTAGACACCTAAAGAAAATTAATAATAATAATAATAAAATATAATATATAAAGATAGTTGTTTCACAATAAAAGAGGGATGCCTCTTTAGTCAATTTGTGAGTCCCACTTTACTCACTACCACACATCTGTGGAAAAACTGTTGGGACGCATCTAGATAAACAGATAAGATAGATACCGGACCACAAGGACAATAATGCAAAAAGAAGAGCATCATTTCACGTGATGATGGGGCCCAGAAGTGTACCTAGCTGATGATAAGATTCTCTTTTCATTTTAAATTCAAAATTTGAAGTTCGAAGATCTCTATAAAAGCAGATATTATCAGTTGAGAAAAGCCAGAGAGAGACAAGAAGCAATCCCAAGAAAAAATCCACCAATACATCCCTCCTCAACAAAAGATCTTTAAAAAAAAAAAATTAGTCCTCTGTAAAAAGTTTGTACTAAGTTTGTAGAAGTTTTATTTCTTTGAAGTCTCGGGTTTCTCGAAAGGGAAACTTCACTCCGTTCTTAATAATGTAAGTTTTCATATTTAAGTTCTAGTAACTTCCCATATATGTAAATTATGTGTGTTTGAAAATTTGCTATAAATCATATTGTGATATGTAAAAACTGTCTGATAAGTTTTCTCTACCATGAATCTATGTTACTTAGCAAATGGTTAGTCTCTTAGCCTCTTAAAAGCATCGATGGATTAGCCTGTAAATTCCTAGGAACTGACAGGTCATGTTAAATGTTCTTGTGATAGAACTATGAATGACCATATCCGGGGTGTGGTTAAAGAAGACTGCAATTAGGAACAAAAGCTAAGAGAAAGAGATGAACAGCAATAATAGATTCATAGTCTAAAAAAAAAAAAAAGAATACTAGAAACTTAAGTTGATAATTACATAAAAGAACAAGGGAGTGAAGGAGTACTGAGTAGGATTTCACAACATAAATTTTTGAACAATAATTTAATCTGAACATTATAACTTTATTGAAATAACACTTATTGAAATCACACTCTAATATTTTGGTATCAGAGCAAGAGATCTAAGAACCTATTTTGGTGTATGAAAAGGCATATTTATTTTAAAATAATATCTGTAATAAACAAAAATTTACATTTTGAAAGAAAACATTTAAAATTAGTAAAATTATATAAAATCATTAGAAAATCATTTAGTTACTTTAGAATTAAGAATATCTTTAACTCATATATATAAATTTTCATTAAAAACACTACAGACAACAATTAAAAAACAATAAAGTCAAATAAATTTAGAGATATATCACGTAAATAGAGAAATTAAAGAAGTAATAGAAAGGCTAAAACTTATTAAAAATATTCCTTTTTACTATAACCCTATAGGATAATTATATATGAGAAGACCCCATAAAAATACATCAAAAGGTTAAAAGAGATTTGCTAAGTTCATATTTAGAATATACAAGACATTTGGAAGAAATAACATTAAATAACTCCAAAGAAAATAGTCAAAAAATAGATTACCTATTATTGTCGATTAAAAGATTAGAATATAAGTTATTAGGACACCTTATATCAAGAAATATCTCTATTATAAGCCACACATTTTTATGAGAAACCATCCTTTCACCAAAAGTATAAGAATAAAGTGCTGGTATCTATATAGAGAGATAAAAGAAAAACGAGAATTAGAAAAAATAGAAAAAGCTATAAAAGAATACCTAAATATATACGAAAGTCAGTTATGTATACCAAATAATTTTTATTTATAAAGATATATAAACACGGAATATATAAGTGCTTTAAAGTGGGAATTAGAAGGAATTAGAAGTACTATTCACCATTATATTGAGAGAATAAAATATCATAGAGAAGATTGTAAAATAACTATCTTAGGATAAAATAGTAACAATAGCTTTTTCAAAAAATTTAGAATATCTATATTTACAGATAAAAGAAATTTAAAAGGTTAAAAGACGATAGTATTATAAAGTGTAATTTTGAAAATTGAGAACATTGCTTGCATACTACAGAAGACGCTCAATATAACACTTTAATAGACTTAATAATAAATCTTAGCGAAAAGATAAGAAAATAATAATAAAATTATAAAATTATTAAGTGAACAAGAAGAAACTCAAAACAGACAAAAGCAAATTTTTAAAAAAATAGAAGACAATTTAGATTATCTTAAAGAACAAGGAGTTGAGTTAAATAAGAAATTAGGAGAACTAAAAAGTAAATCAAAGGAAGAAATTAATAATACATTAATTATAAGAATAAAAGAGAGAAAAACAGAATTAGCATTATTAAAAGAAATAGTTCTTTCATGATATACTTAGTAGAAACTAAGACACATAAAGAAGCTTTTACGCTAATAGAAAAACGAATAGCTCTTCCAACAGATTACAAAGATTTTCATCCGTCTTGAAAATCAGATCAGGTTATCATAAAACAAAATAATATAATAATAACACTACTTTTACAATTACATAGCAAAATAGATAAAAACTTTTTAAAAAAAAAGAGAAAGTAAAAACATAGATATAACAGGGTAGAAGAATTAATAGAAAAATTAGCTAAAATAGAGATCACCCCACAAAAAGAAAAAATAGTCAAAACACTGAAGAAATGGACATTTTTCTAGCTAGATCAAGAAATGAAGAAAGACCTAAATCCAGTTACTCCCAAAATAGTATTGGTAATAATTTTATATCAAGAATATTAAATAGAAGAACTAAAGAAGATAACAACCAACAATTAGATGAAATAATAGATGTAGATAAGGATATACAAATTTTTCAACAAAACCAATTAAGATTATTAAACCCTAAAGTCTTATATAATACAAATTACAAAATCAATTATACAGGCACTATAGAGAAGAACAATTATCAGTAATAGAAAAAAATTCAGTAGCTTTAAATCTTATAAACTCAGATTCTTTAGCAGAACTAAAAAATGTTAGAAAAGACTTAATGCATATGGGACTAATAATAATAGGTATTAAAGGATTAACTAGAAAAAATTTAGGAACAAAGACATTAATTGTAATATATGATAATAGATGGTCAGACATAAAAAAAATCAATTATAGGATTAACTGAGGTAGATATGACTAATGATGGAGGAATACTTTATATAAGCCCAGACTTTATGATGAATTCAAACGAATTTGGAAAACATATTAAAATAGGAATAAAAACTAAAGGATATGAAGAAATGGAAAATGGAAAAAAACTACTAATGTGTATAGGATTTTTAGGAAAAATGACAAACAAAAGTAATACTAAATTTAAATTACAGATAAATGGTGTAGTAGAAGTAATGGGTAATAAAGGAATAAAACTAATAAAACCTATAAAGATAGACCCTGAAGAATATGCAGGATTAGAATGGAAACTAAGTGATTTCAAAGAAAAGAAGCTATAACTCATGATAATCATCTAATGTACACAAATTCTAAAGGAGAGCCCTCGCTTAGATTTACAGATTATAACTATGAAACTCAATGAGATATAGAAGAAGAAAGCTTCATAGAAGAAATATCGTTAGAAGGAATGAACATGGAAGTAATATTAGAAGAAGAATTTGCAGTAAACTTAGCTATAGAAAAAGCAAAAGAAATAAGTTACAACAACATAAATAAATTGTTTAAGTGTAAAGGATGTAAACTAGGAGATCTCAATTTAGACAAAGTAATATCTCATTTTAAAATATGTAAATTTAGGACAGATAATAGAGGCTATAGATTAGAAAAAATATTACAAGAAAAACTAGAAAAAGCTAATAACATAATAACGGAACTACAAGAAAGTGATAGTGAGACAACTGAGTTAGAATCTATACTTAGCCAAAAAGAGTTAATGGAGTCAGCAATCTCTAGCAGCCCATTCCAAAGAACAACAGAACAAGGACATACTGCAGATAATAGTACTGGAAATATACCACGTAGAAGAGTGTATAGACAAGGTGATGTTCCCACAACAGAAGTAAAACCAATAGGAAAAAGAATGCCTATAGAAGAACCAGTAATACTACAAGAAGGAGGAAGTAAATGAAAAATTTTAAACATAGCAGCACATGATCCACAGAGATGGAATTCTGTAATAGACTTATGGAAAGGAATAGTAGTAGCAGACTTTATAAAAAACTATACTGAAACAGATGCAGAAACCATGTAAAAGTACTTAGAACATTCTTAGGAGAATCTACTAAAGCATTAAGGGAAGCCTATAAGGTAGAATTCCCACAAGAATTCCAATACTTGATATCGTTAGGACCAAATCCATATAATTTTACAAATAAGATTCATACATTAATAACAGGAGAAGACCCAAATAGTGGATTAGTAACATTACAAAGAAATGCCGTAATAAAATTAGAATAACTAAGTATAAGTAACTGGTACTATATAAAGAAATTTTTAAATGATTATTTTTACTATTGTACAATAAGTGGTAATGATTTTGACCAAGATCTAGGAAAAGAGTTATTTAATAAATTACCTGGAACTTTAGGAAGAGAAATAGAAGACAAATGAAGTAAACGAGAAGGGTATTACAAAATCCTCAGGCTAAATGGTTAATAGGACATAGAATACAACATATAATGGAAATATTACAAGAAAAGTGCACGCACTTAAAAATACAAAAACAATTTAAAAAAATGAGATGAATTTTTGTAAAAGATATAATATACACTGCTCAAAGCTATGATAAAGATCAATACAAAAGAAAAAAGTATAAAAAATATAAACCACAATATAACAAAAGATATAATAAGAAAGGATACTTTCTTAGAAAATCTTCGGCTAGAAAACCATATCTAAATAGGGATAGACATGTTAGAAAATACAGAACAGATAGAAACTATAAAAATAAGCTAGAATGTTTCACATATGGAAGTATAGAATATTTAGCAAATACTTGTCCTAAAAGGTATAATACAAAAACTAGAAATGCTCAATTAGTAGAAGAATTTAATGAAGCATTATTAAATGTAGATGAATATATGTCAGATAATGAGAGTATCTACTCTATAGTAAGTATTGATGTAGAAAAACATACTAAAGAAGAAAGCTCCTCCAATTCAGAAGGAGAAGAATTAATTAACGAAATAGGAATAGAAAACTTAAATTTAAAAGACTTATAAGTTAACTTTATGAATATAATAGAATGCGAACATAATTTTGAAAAAGACACAGGTTTAGATAGCAATTCTTGTTGTTGGTGTAAATGGTATCCTAGCAAAAATAAAAGAGCTAAATATAATAAGTGTTTTAAAGAAGGATGCATAACTTGCATAGAAAACCAACTAGGACTAATAATCCAAAAGGAAAAAGAAATATATATAAATGAACCCCTAATAAACCTTAAAGTATCAGTTTTAGAAGCAAAGGTGAAAGAATTAGAGGAAAGAATGATAAGATTAGAAAAGGGTAAACATATTGAATCAAGGATAGACAATCAAAATTAATGAACGAAGAGTTTAACACCTTAATATGTAATGAAGATAAAAAGATAAATATTGTTAAAGTATTAACAAGACTTTAGTTAGGAGAATATGAAATAGAGACTTTAGCATTAGTAGATTCAGGATGTACTAAAAGTATCCTCAATAAGAAAATTGTACCTCCAGAATTAATAAAAAACTTAAAAAAACCACTTGCAGCCATGCAAATGGACGCATACAAATACTATATAGACAAAGCACAGGTTAGTTTTTTAAACACATGTTCAGAATTTTATAAACCTACTTATAAAATGGATAAAATATGGGTAAGAGATTTGGATATAAGAGTAGATTTTGTATTAGGATTAGATTTTATACTATACAATAAAGGAGGCACTATTATAAAAAGTGATGGAATATTTTTTCTAAAGAACATCACTCATACTTCGATTTTAACTAATAAATTTAATACCAAAATAAAACACAAATTAAAAGAAAAATGTTGTGATAACTGTGAAAATAATTCAACATGTAGTAAAATAGGTTGTAATATAGTATCTGAAAATATATCAGAACTAGAAGACATAGAAGAATTAGATGAATTAGATAAAAATTAAGTCTTAATAGAAATGGCAACAGAACTATATAACTTCAAAACAGGAATTCAGAAAAATAGGACAAATAAAAAATCAACAAGACTTAGACAACATCATAAAGATCCTAGATCAAATAAAAATAATAGGTGAAAAACCTCAAAAACATTGGGAAAATAATAAAATTGTATGTAAACTATACATTATAAATCCTGAATATATAATTAAAACTGCTTCAATAGAAGCAACTAATAAAGATTTAGAAGATTTTAGTATACAAATTAAAGAATTATTAGAGTTAGGAGTAATAAGAAGATCAACCTCAAAACATAGATCAGCAGCATTTATGATAAGAAATCATAGTGAAATAGATAGAGGAAAGGCCAGAATGGTAATAAATTATAACAGATTAAACGATAACACCATAACAGACGGATATAAATTACCAGATAAAATAGAAATAATAAATAGAATACAAGGCAAAAGAATATTTAGTAAATTTGACTGTAAATCAGGATATTGGCAGATAAAAATGCACCCAGATAGTATTGAATGGACAACTTTTACATGTCCAGAAGGGCATTTTGAATGGCTAATCATGCCATTTGGTTTAAAAATTGCACCTCCAATTTTCCAAAGAAAAATGGATGAAATATTTGGAGAATATAAAAGATTTGTTTTAATATATGTAGATGATATATTAGTATTTAGTAAAGATATAAAAGAACATTTAGGACACCTACAAACGGAATTTAGGCTATTTATTAATAATGAAATAATAATTAGTAAAAAGAAAATAGAATTATGTAAAAATTACATAAATTTTATAGGAATTACATTAGGAGAAGAAAAAATTAAACTACAACCTCATATAGCCAAAAAAGCCCTAGATATGCCAGATAAATTAAACAGTTTAAAAGATCTATAAAAATTCTTAGGAATAATAAACTATGCTAGACCATTTATTAAAGATTTAGGGAAACTTGCAGGACCATTATATTCTAAGACAGAATGCAAAGGACAAAGAAATTTTAATATAGAAGATATAAAACTAGTACAAAAAATAAAGGATAAAATAAAAAATATTTCTGATCTTCATATGCCTTTAGAATAAGATTATTTAATTATAGAAACAGATGGTAGTTCAGAAGGATGGGAGCAATATTAAAAGCTAGACCTCATAAATATAGTTCTAATAAAGTAGAAATAATATGTGCATACCAAAGTGGAAAATATAAAGAAAAAGGAAATAAAGCTAGCATAGACATTGAAATCCTAGCTGTAATATATGGACTGAATAGTTTTAGAATATATATTTTAAACAAATCAGAGGTATTAGTAAGAACAGACTGTGAAGCTATAGTAAAATTCCATCAGAAAATTAATGATAAAAGTAGTAGTAGAAGACGATGGTTAAATTTTTTAGACACTATATCTATTTATCAATCTATACTATTTGAGCATATAAAAGAAAATGGTAATCATATAGCAGACCAATTAAGTAGATTGCTAATAAAAGTTTAAATTTTACAGAATGAGACCATTATTACAAGACAAGGGCAAAGGAGTTCAACCTCCAACCCCAGATTATGCAGACTCTTACAAACAGACAATGTTGTCAAATTTACATTTTAGACCTCTAAACAGAATTGATGATGTTAAAATATAAAGACTACAGTTTGGACAACAAAATCCGATAGCATATGAACAGTCTAACTGGACTTTTAGACATTTGCCTAATTGCCAACTAGACAAACAACAAAAATGTCTTATCGATAATATATGGATAGCACATAATAAAAAAGACACTAAATATGTAATTGTTGTTTTAAATGCTTTAGAATATTATTTTACTAACAAAAATAAAGAAAATAAATTTAAATATTATGTGGTAATTCATGGTAAGATAAATGGTGTTTTTCAGACATGGATAGAAGTTTTAGACTCTATAAAAGGTTTTCAAAAACCTATTTTTAAAGGTTTTAATGATTTTACGGAAGCATTAGATTATGCTAAAGGGATATTAGGACCAAATTACTATATTTCTCCATCTCTCAAACAAAACCCAAACAAAACCCCACAATATAACATCCAAAAAGACACAGACAAAATTATATTTTGTGACCATTGCTCATCCATGACTGAAGCATTCAAAAGAGTAAACCTAAAAAATGAAGTCTTATTACAAGAAAATGCCAACCTCAAGGAAAACCTCCGAAAAATGGAAAGCAAAGATTCAGACTACACAAGACGCACAAACTCAGACAGATATACAGGATTTTCCATCCCCAAAAAAAATGGAGGAGATGGGTGTGGATTCCCCACTGAATGATAAGAAATCCACTGTATAGGATGAAGATACAGCTAGTCCGGTTCAAACTGTAGCCGGTAAAGACTTATCAAATTCGTTTATGGCTGTCACTTTGTCAAAAAGTGAAACTGAAGGAAGTTCATCCTCTAGACGAAGATTATCACTCTCTTTTACCCAGACACTGAGACAGAAAACTAAGAAAACCCAGAAAAATAGAGACATAGAATTTCTCATTAGACAGTAGAAAAATTACTCAAACAAAAACAAGAACAAGATAAACATATAATTAAAGACCCAAGCCCAATACCAAGCTCAATTCCAAGCCAAAGTCCAGATAACTCAGAGGAATTCTTAGAGACAATGCAATTTGCCCAGAATCCAAACGAGGACGACTCTGGTATGAGTTTTGATTCTATAGCCTTGCATAATTTAGACACCTAAAAAAAATATATAATATATAAAGATAGCTGTTTCACAATAAAATAGGGATGCCTCTTTAGTCAATTTGTGAGTCCCACTTTACTCACTACCACACATCTGTAGAAAAACTGTTGGGACGCGTCTAGATAAGCAGATAAGATAGATACCGGACAACAAGGACAATAATGCAAAAAGAAAAGCATCATTTCACGTGACGATGGGGCCCAGAAGTGTACCCGGCTGAGATGATAAGATTCTCTTTCCATTTGAAATCTGAAGTTTAAAGTCCGAAGATCTCTATAAAAGCAGATATTATCAGTTGAGAAAAGAAAAGGCAGAGAGAGACGAGAAGCAATCCCAAGAAAAAATCCACCAATACATCCCTCCTCAACAAAAGATCTTTAAAAAAAAAAAAAATTTAGACCTCTGTAAAAAGTTTGTACTAAGTTTGTAAAAGTTTTATATCTTTGAAGTCTCGGGTTTCCCGAAAGGGAAACTTCACTCCATTCTTAATAATGTAAGTTTTCATAAATAAGTTCTAGTAACTTTTCATATATGTAAATTATGTGTGTTTAAAAATTTGCTATAAATGATATTGTGATATGTAAAAACTGTCTGATAAGTTTTCTCTACCATGAATCTATGTTACTTAGTAAATGGTTAGTCTCTTAGCCTCTTAAAAGCACCGATGAATTAGCCTGTAAATTCCTAGGAAACTGACAGGTCATGTTAAATGTTCTTGTGATAGAACTATGAATGACCATATTCGGGATGTGGTTAAAAAAGACTGCAATTAGGAACAAAAGCTAAGAGAAAGAGATGAACAGTAATAATAGATTCATAGTCTAAAAAAAAAAAGAGTACTAGAACCTTAAGTTGATAATTACATAAAAGAACAAGGGAGTGAAGGAGTACTGAGTAGGATTTCACAACATAAATTTTCTGAACAATAATTTAATCTGAACATTATAACTTCATTGAAATAACATTTATTGAAATAACACTCTAATATTTTGGTATCAAAGCAAGAGATCTAAGAACCTATTTTGGTGTATGAAAAGACATATTTATTTTAAAATAATATCTGTAATAAACAAAAATTTATATTTTGAAAGAAAACATTTAAAATTAGTAAAATTATATAAAAAATTATTAGAAAATCATTTAGTTACTTTAGAATTAAGAATATCTTTAACTCATATATATAAATTTTCATTAAAAATACTCCAGACAACAGTTAAAAAACAAAAAAGTCAAATAAGTTTGGAGATATATCACGTGAATAGAGAAAATAAAGAAGTAATAGAAAGGCTAAAACTTATTAAAAATAGTCCTTTTTACTATAACCCTATAGGATAATTATATATGAGAAGACCCCATAAAAATACATCAAAAGGTTAAAAGAGATTTGCTAAATTCATATTTAGAATATACAAGACATTTGGAAGAAATAACATTAAATAACTCCAAAGAAAATAGTCAAAAAATAGATTACCTACTATTGTCGATTAAAAGATTAGAATATAAGTTATTAGGACAACTTATATCAAGAAATATCTTTATTATAAGCCACACATTTTTATGAGAAACCATCATTTCACCAAAAGTATAAGAATAAAGTACTGGTATCTATATAGAGAGATAAAAGAAAAACGAGAATTAGAAAAAATAGAAAAAGCTATCAAAGAATACCTAAATATATACGAAAGTCTGTTATATATATCAAATAATTTTTATTTACAAAGACATATAAACACGGAATATATAAGTGCTTTAAAGTGGGAATTAGAAGGAATTAGAAGTACTATTCACCATTATATTGAGAGAAAAAAATAGCATAGAGAAGATTGTAAAATAACTACCTTAGGATAAAATAGTAACAATAGCTTCGTCAAAAAATTTAGAATATCTAGATTTACAGATAAATATAGAAAAGAAATTTAAAAGGTTAAAAGACGATAGTATTATAAAGTGTAATTTTGAAAACGAAGAACATTGCTTGCATACTACAGAAGAAGCTCAATATAACACTTTAATAGACTTAATAATAAATCTTAGCGAAAAGATAAAAGAAAATAATAATAAAATTATAAAATTATTAAGTGAACAAGAAGAAACGCAAAACAGACAAAAGCAATTTTTTAATAAAATAGAAGACAATTTAGATTATCTTAAAGAACAAGGAGTTGAGTTAAACAAGAAATTAGGAGAACTAAAAAGTAAATCAAAGGAAGAAATTAATAATATATTAATTATAAGAATACAAGAGATAAAAACATAATTAGCATTATTAAAAGAAATAGTTCTTTCATGATAGATTTAGTAAAAAATGAGACACATAAAGAAGCTCTTACGCTAATAGAAAAACGAATAGCTCTTCCAACAGATTACAAAGATTTTCATCCGTCTTCAAAATCAGATCAGGTTATCATAAAACAAAATAATATAATAATAACACTACTTTTACAATTACATAGCAAAATAGATAAAAACTTTAAAGAAAAAAGAGAAAGTAAAAACATAGATATAACAGGGGTAGAAGAATTATTAGAAAAATTAGCTAAAATAGAGATCACCCCACAAAAAGAAAAAATATTCAAAACACAGAAGAAATGGACATTTTTCCAGCTAGATCAAGAAATGAAGAAAGACCTAAACCCAGTTACTATCAAAATAGTATAGGTAATAATTTTATATCAAGAATATTAAATAGAAGAACTAAAGAAGATAACAACCAACAATTAGATGAAATAATAGATGTAGATAAGGATATACAAATTTTTCAACAAAACCAATTAAGATTATTAAACCCTAAAGTCTTATATAGTACAAATTACAAATCTCAATTATACAGGCACTATAGAGAAGAACAATTATCAGTAATAAAAAAAATTCAGAAGCTTTAAATCTTATAAACTCAGATTCTTAAGCAGAATTAAAAAATGTTAGAAAAGACTTAATGCATATGGGACTAATAATAATAGGTATTAAAGGATTAACTAGAAAAAATTTAGGAACAAAGACATTAATTGTAATATATGATAATAGATGGTCAGACATAAAAAAACCAATTATAGGATTAACTGAGGTAGATATGACTAATAATGGAGGAATATTTTATATAAGCCCAGACTTATGATGAATTCAAACGAATTTGGAAAACATATTAAAATAGAAATACAAACTAAAGGATATGAAGAAATACAAAATAGAAAAAACCTACTAATGTGTATAGGATTTTTAGGAAAAATGACAAACTAAAGTAATACTAAATTTAAATTACAGATAAATGATCTAGTAGAAGTAATGGGTAATAAAGGAATAAAAGTAATAAAACCTAGAAAGATAGACCCTGAAGAATATGCAGGATTAGAATGGAAATTAAGTGATTTCAAAGAAAAAGAAGCTTTAACTCCTCATAATCATCTAATGTACACAAATTCTAAAGGAGAGCCCTCGCTTAGATTTACAGATTATAACTATGAAACACAAAGAGATATAGAAGAAAAAAGCACCATAGAAGAAATACCGTTAGAAGGAATGAACATGAAAGTAATATTAGAAGAAGAATTTGCAGTAGACTTAGCTATAGAAAAAGCAAAAGAAATAAGTTACAACAACATAAATAAATTGTTTAAGTGTAAAGAATGTAAACTAGGAGATCTCAATTTAGACAAAGTAATATCTCATTTTAAAATATGTAAATTTAGGAAAGATAATAGAGGCTATAGATTAGAAAAAATATTACAAAAAAAATTAGAAAAAAGCTAATAACATAATAACAGAACTACAAGAAAGTGATAGTAAGACAACTGAGTTAGAATCTATACTTAGCCAAAAAGAATTAATGGAGTCAGCAAGCTCTAGCAGCCCATTCCAAAGAACAACAGAACAAGGACATACTGCAGATAATAGTACTGGAAATATACCACGTAGAAGAGTGTATAGACAAGGTAATGTTCCCACAACAGAAGTAAAATCAATAGGAAAAAGAATGCCTATAGAAGAACCGATAATACTACAAGAAGGAGGAAGTAAAGGAAAATTTTTAAACATAGCAGCACATGATCCACAGAGATGGAATTCTGTAATAGACTTATGGAAAGGAATAGTAGTAGCAGACTTTATAAAAATTTATACTGAAACAGATGCAGAAACCATGTATAAGTACTTAGAAACATTCTTAGGAGAATCTACTAAAGCATTATGAGAAGCCTATAAGGTAGAATTCCCACAAGAATTACAATGCTTGATATCGTTAGGACCAAATCAATATAATTTTACAAATAAGATTCATACATTAATAACAGGAGAAGACCCAAATAGTGGATTAGTAACATTACAAAGAAATGCAGTAACAAAATTAGAACAACTAAGTATAAGTAACTGATACTATATAAAGAAATTTTTAAATGATTATTTTTACTATTGTACAGTTAATGGTGATGCTTTTGACCAAGATCTAGGAAAAAAGATATTTAATAAATTACCTGGAGCTTTAGGAAGAGAAATAGAAGACAAATGGAGTAAACGAGAAGGGGTATTACAATCCTCAGGCTAAATGGTCAATAAGACATAGAATACAACATATAATGGAAATATTACAAGAAAAGTGCACGCACTTAAAAATACAAAAACAATTAAAATAAAATGAGATGAATTTCTGTAAAGATGTAACATACACTGCTCAAAGCTATGATAAAGATCAATACAAAAGAAAAAAGTATAAAAAATATAAACCACAATATAACAAAAGATATAGTAAGAAAGGATACTTTCTTAGAAAATCTTTGGCTAGAAAACCATATCTAAATAGGGATAGACATGTTAGAAAATACAGAACATATAGAAACTACAAAAATAAGCTAGAATATTTCACATGTGAAAGTATAGAACATTTAGCAAATACTTGTCCTAAAAGGTATAATACAAAAACTAGAAATGCTCAATTAGTAGAAGAATTTAATGAAGCATTATTAAATGTAGATGAATATATGTCAGATAATGAGAGTATCAACTCTATAGTAAGTATTGATGTAGAAGAACATACTAAAGAAGATCAACCTAAAAACATAGATCAGTAGTATTTATGGTAAGAAATCATAGTGAAATAGTTAGAGGAAAGACCAGAATGGTAATTAATTATAAAAGATTAAACGATAACACCATAACAGACGGATATAAATTACCAGATAAAATAGAAATAATAAATAGAATACAAGGCAAAAGTAGTAAATTTGACTGTAAATCAGGATATTCGCAAATAAAAATGCACCCAGATAGTATTGAATGGATAGCTTTTACATGTCCAGAAGGGCATTTTGAATGGCTAGTCATGCCATTTGGTTTAAAAACTGCACCTCCAATTTTCCAAAGAAAAATGGATGAAATATTTGGAGAATATAAAAGATTTGTTTTAGTATATGTAGATGATATATTAGTATTTAGTAAAGATATAAAATAACATTTAGGACACCTACAAACGATATTTAGGCTATTTGTTAATAATGGGATAATAATTAGTAAAAAAAAATAGAATTATATAAAAACTACATAAATTTTTTGGGAATTACATTAGGAGAAGAAAAAATTAAACTACAACCTCATATAGCCAAAAAAAGCCCTAGATATGCCAGATAAATTAAACAGTTTAAAAGATCTACAAAAATTCTTAGGAATAATAAACTATGCTAGACAATTTATTAAAGATTTAGGGAAACTTGCAGGACCATTATATTATAAGACAGGATGCAAAGGACAAAGAAATTTTAATATAGAAGATATAAAACTAGTACAAAAAATAAAGGATAAAATAAAAAATATTTCTGATCTTCATATGCCTTTAGAATAAGATTATTTAATTATAGAAACAGATGGTAGTTCAGAAGGATTGGGAGCAATATTAAAAGCTAGACCTCATAAATATAGTTCTAACAAAGAAGAAATAATATGTGCATACCACAGTGGAAAATATAAAGAAAAAGGAAATAAAGCTAGCATAGACATTGAAATCCTAGCTGTAATATATGGACTGAATAGTTTTAGAATATATATTTTAAACAAATCAAAGGTATTAGTAAGAACAGACTGTGAAGCTATAGTAAAATTCCATCAGAAAATTAATGATAAAAGTAGTAGTAGAAGACGATGGTTAAATTTTTTAGATACTATATCTATTTATCAATCTATAGTATTTGAGTATATAAAAGGAAAACATAATCATATGGCAGACCAATTAAGTAGATTGCTAATAAAATTTTAAATTTTACAGAATGAGACCATTATTACAAGACAAGGGCAAAAGAGTTCAACCTACAACCCCAGATTATGTAGACTCTTACAAACAGACAATGTTGTCAAATTTACATTTTAGACCTCTAAACAGAATTGATGATGTTAAAATAGAAAGACTACAGCTTGGACAACAAAATCTGATAGCATATGAACAGTCTAACTGGACTTTTAGACATTTGCCTAATTGCCAACTAGACAAACAGCAAAAATGTCTTATAGATAATATATGGATAACACATAATAAAAAAGACACTAAATATGTAATTGTTGTTTTAAATGCTTTAGGATATTATTTACTAACAAAATAAAGAAAATAAATTTAAATATTATGTGGTAATTCATGGTAAGATAAATGGTGTTTTTCAGCCATGGATAGAAGTTTTAGACTCTATAAAAGGTTTTCAAAAATCACTTTTTAAAGGTTTTAATTATTTTACGAAAGCTTTAGATTATGCTAGAGGGATATTAGGACCAAATTACTATATTTCTCCATCTCTCAAACAAAACCCAGAAAACCCCCCAAAATATAACATCCAAAAAGACACAGACAAAATTATATTTTGTGACCATTGCTCATCCATGACTGAAGCATTCAAAAGAATAAACCTAAAAAATGAAGTCTTATTACAAGAAAATGCCAAGCTCAAGGAAAAACTCCGAAAAATGGAAAGCAAAGATCAGACTACACAAGACGCACAAACTCAGACAGATATACAGGGTTTTTCACCCCAATAAAAATGGATGAGATGGGTGTGCATTCTCTACTGAATGTTAAGAAATCTACTGTATCGGATGAAGATACAGCTAGTCCGGTTCAAACGGTAGCCGGTAAAGACTTATCAAATCCGTTTATGGCTGTCACTTTGCCAAAAAGTGAAACTGAAGGAAGTTCATCCTCTCAACGAAGATTACCACACTCTTTTACCCAGACACTGAGACAGAAAACTAAGAAAACCCAGAAAAATAGAGACATAGAATTTCTCATTATCTAGACAGTAGAAAAATTACTCAAACAAAAACAAGAACAAGATAAACATATAATTAAAGACCCAAGCCCAATTTCAAGCCAAAGTCCAGGTAACTCAGAGGAATTCTTAGAGACAATGCATTTTGCCCAGAATCCAAACGAGGACGACTCTGGTATGAGTTTCTATTCTATAGCTTGCATAATTTAGACACCTAAAGAAAATTAATAATAATAAAATATAATATATAAAGATAGCTGTTTCACAATAAAAGAGGGATGCCTCTTTAGTTAATTTGTGAGTCCCACTTTACTCACTACCACACATCTGTGGAAAAACTGTTGGGACGCGTCTAGATAAACAGATAAGATAGATACCGGACCACAAGGACAATAATGCAAAAAGAAGAGCATCATTTCACGTGATGATGGGGCCCAGAAGTGTACCCGGCTGAGATGATAAGATTCTCTTTTCATTTTAAATTCGAAGTTTGAAGTCCGAAGATCTCTATAAAAGCAGATATTATCAGTTGAGAAAAGGCAGAGAGAGACAAGAAGCAATCCCAAGAAAAAGTCCAATACATCCCTCCTCAACAAAAGATCTTTAAAATAAAAAATGAAAAAAAATTAGTCCTCTGTAAAAACTTTGTACTAAGTTTGTAGAAGTTTTATTTCTTTGAAGTCTCGGGTTTCTCGAAAGGGAAACTTCACTCCATTCTTAATAATGTAAGTTTTCATATTTAAGTTCTAGTAACTTCCCATATATGTAAATTATGTGTGTTTAAAAATTTGTTATAAATCATATTGTGATATGTAAAAACTGTCTGATAAGTTTTCTCTACAATGAATCTATGTTACTTAGTAAATGGTTAGTCTCTTAGCCTCTTAAAAGCATCGATGGATTAGCCTGTAAATTCCTAGAAAACTGACAGGTCATGTTAAATGTTCTTGTGATAGAACTATGAATGACCATATCCGGGGTGTGGTTAAAAAAGACTGCAATGAGGAACAAAAGCTAAGAGAAAAAGATGAACAGTAATATAATGCAAAAGAATACTTAAATATATACGAAAGTCAGTTATATATACCAAATAATTTTTATTTACAAAGACATATAAACACGGAATATATAAGTGCTTTAAAGTGGGAATTAGAAGGAATTAGAAGTACTATTCACCATTATATTGAGCGAATAAAATATCATAGAGAAGATTGTAATATAACTACCTTAGGATAAAATAGTAATAATAGCTTCGTCAAAAAATTTAGAATATCTAGATTTACAGATAAATATAGAAAAAAAATTAAAAGGTTAAAAGACGATAGTATTATAAAGTGTAATTTTGAAAATAGAGAACATTGCTTGCATACTACAGAAGACGCTCAATATAACACTTTAATAGACTTAATAATAAATCTTAGCGAAAAGATAAAAAAACAATTATAAAATTATTAAGTGAACAAGAAGAAACTCAAAACAGACAAAAGCAAGTTTTTAATAAAATAGAAGACAATTTATATTATCTTAAAGAACAAGGAGTTGAGTTAAATAAGAAATTAGGAGAACTAAAAATTAAATCAAAGGAAGAAATTAATAATACATTAATTATAAGAATAAAAGAGTTATATACATACATATACATATATAATATATATATATATATATATATACACACACAAACACACACACACACACATAGAATACAACATATAATGGGGATACTACAAGAAAAGTGCTCGCACTTACAAATACAAAAATAATTAAAACAATATTTCAATAAAATTTCTTTCAATAAGGTTAAACTATAAATGTTCAAATTTTTTGAAGTTCTCAAATTTTTTGAAGTTCAGTAAAAAAAATTGTTGTGAAGTCCTACTCAGTACTCCTTCACTCCCTTGTTCTTTATGTAATTATCAGCATAAGTTTCTAGTATTCTTCCCTTTTTTTATGGACTATGTTCATTCATGAATCTATTATTACGGTTCATCTCTTTCTCTCGGCTTTTGTTCTTAATTACAGTCTTCTTTAACCACACCCCGGATATGGTCATTCACAGTTCTATCACAAGAACATTCAACATTGACCTGTCAGTGTCCTAGGAATTTACAGGTTAATCTATCGATGCTTTTAAGAGGCTAAGAGACTA
The DNA here is from genome assembly GCA_016801875.1 of Solanum sitiens. NCBI lineage: Eukaryota > Viridiplantae > Streptophyta > Magnoliopsida > Solanales > Solanaceae > Solanum > Solanum sitiens. The sequence goes on from JABWTJ010000071.1 coordinate 3,120,770, forward strand.
ACCATATACTAAGTAACATAGATTCATGGTAAAGAAAACTATCAAACAGTTTTTACATATCAAAATATGATTAAGAATAAATTTCTAAACAAACATAATTTACATATATGGGAAGTTACTAGATCTTAAATATGAAAACTTACATAATTGAGAACGGAGTGAAGTTTCCCTTTCGAGAAATCCAAAAACTCACAGAAATATAGCTTCTTCAAACTTAGTACAAACTCTATTTTACAGAGGACCTTTATATATATTTTTATTTTTTTAATTTTTTTATATACTAGGGATTTTTGTTGAGGAGGGATGTATACTTTGGGTGATTTTCTCTTGGAGTCGTTCCTCTATCTTCCTCAACTAATAATGTCTGCTTTTATAGAGATCTTCGGACTTCAATCTTTGGATTCAAATGGAAAGAGAATCTTATCATCTCAGCCGGGTGCGCTTCTGGGCCCCATCGTCACGTGAAATGATGCTCCTTTTTTTGCATTATTGTACTTGTGGTCCGGTATCTGTCTTGTCTCTTTATTTTATCTAGACGCGTTCCAACAATTTTTCCACAGATGTGTGGTAGTGAGTAAAGTGGGACTCACAAATTGACTAAAGAGGCATCCCTCTTTATTACCAAACGTTTGTCTTCACAAGATACTATTATATATATATATATATATATATATATATATATATGTATATATTATATATATATATTTTTTAAGTGTCTAAATTATGCAAAGCTATAGAATCAAAACTCATCCCAGAGTCGTCATCATTGGGATTTTGGGCAAATTGCATAGTCTCTAAGAAATCTTTTGAGTTATCTGGACTACTTTTCTGGCTTGGAATTGGGCTTGGGTCTTTAATTATATATTTATCTTGTTCCTGTTTTTGTTTGAGTAATTTTTCTACCGCCTGGGTAATGAGAAATTCTATGTCTCTAGTTTTCTGAGTTGTTTTAGATTTCTGTCTCAGTGTCTGGGTGAAAGAGAGTGGTAGTCTTCGTCTATTCTAGGAAGAGGATGAACTTCCTTCATTTTCAATTTTTGGCAAAGTGACAACCATAAACGGATTTGATAACTCTTTACCGGCTACCGTTTGAACCGAACTAGCTGTATATTCATTCGATACAGTGGATTTCTAAACATTCAGTGGGGAATGCACACCCATCTCATCCATTTTTATTAGGAATGGAAATCCTGTATATCTGTTTGAGTTTGTACGTCTCGTGTAGTCTGGCCTTTGCTTTTCATTTTTCGGAGTTTTTCCCTGAGCTTGGCATTTTCTTGCATTAAAGCTTCATTTTTTAAGTTTAGTCTTTTGAGTGCTTCGGTCATAGATGAGAAATGGTCGCAGAATATTATTTTGTCTGTTTCTTTTTGAATGTTGTATTGTGGAGTTTTGTCTGAATTTTGTCTGAGGGCTGGAGAAATATAGTAATTTGGTCCTAATATCCCTCTAGCATAGTCTAACTCTAATAATTCTTTAATTTGTATACTAAAATCTTCTAAATCTTGATTAGTTGCTTCTATTGAAGCAGTTTTGATTATATATTCGGGATTTATAATGTCTAGTTTACATACAATTTTATTATTTTCCCAATATTTTAGAGGTTTTTCACCTATTATTTCAATTTGATCTAGGATTTTTATGATGTTATCTAAGTCTTGTTGGTTTTTTATTTGTCCTATTTTCTGAATTCCTGTTTTGAAGTTATATAGTTCTGTTGCCATTTCTATTAAGACATAATTTTTATCTAACTTATCTAAATTTTCTAACTCTTCTAGTTCTAATATATTTTCAGATATTATATTACGACCTATTTTACTGCATGTTGAATTATTTTCACAATTATCGCAATATTTTCTTTTAATTTGTGTCTTATTTTCAGATTTTATATCCCTCTATGTATGTATATGTATATATGTATATATATATATATATATATATATATATATATATATACATACATATATATATATATATACATACATACATATATATATATATATATATATATGTATGTATATGTATATATATGTATGTATATGTATGTATATATATATATGTATGTATATGTATGTATATATATATATGTATGTATATGTATGTATATGTATGTATATATGTATATATATGTATGTATATATGTATATATATGTATGTATATGTATGTATATGTATGTATATATGTATATATATGTATGTATATGTATATATATATATATATATTTATGTGTATGTATATATATGTATGTATATGTATGTGTGTATACATATACATACATACATATATATATATATATATATATATATATATATATATAGTTGCCAACTTGTGACCATCTGTGTCTCATACGTTTAAATATAGGCAATAGGCCCCACACCACCCGATTATAACTCGGAACTAGAATGCATAGCATGTAATGTCATGGATTTGTAATGCACTTGTGCCACCTGAATCGTGTTTCCAATCTTGGCTAGTTGATACTTCTATCCTCATAATCTCGTAATCACTTTCGTATTCACATGTAAATATCTCGTATAATTATACACTTGTAGATTAAACTAGAACACTTAAATCAAATTAAGAGAGATAACTTATACCCTGGGATGTTCATAAAGAGCTTAAAGTTCTTCACTTAGTATCTATATAGGTTCCTTAGTAGTTTGTAAAAGAAGGTATTTAAGAAAAATCTGTACTTTAGTAGTTTAAACATACAATTTGCATTTAAGAGTTTTGGAGATCGATATATCCTTTTAAGGTTTTTTTAAAAAATATAAATTAGCGAGGAAGGAAGACCAATTTCAAATTCATATTGTTCATCCCTAATCTTTTTAAGTTTCTACACCTAAAGAAGAATAACAACTTGTATACATGGGCCTATAGTCAAGAGAATCAACAAAATGACATAAAGACGTCAAATACCCTATCGAACCGAACAAGTGGAATAGAAGCATAGTGGAGTAGCAAAAATACACCAGCTGCAATATCAATGCCTTTCCAAAAGGTCTTTCTAGTAATAGAGTAGTAAAACAATATTTGACGATTAAGGATACAAAAATTTGTGCTCAAAGGAAGTACACTCCTTTACCTTAACATACCTCAATTGTTTGTCTTGTTGTATTAATATGGATTGTAGCCCTTCCTTAAAGTAGGTAGTCTACATAAAATCATGTCACACAACCATTTGAGGCAGAATATTAACAAGGGTAAAGTAGTAATTTAGAGCTCACTAGTACAGTGATTAGCTCTCCATACTATTTTTAAATTTATGCTTTGTTACCTTCACTTCTCCAAATTACAATCCCAAATTAATGACATAACATATATTCTTGCAACAACCATTAACAATTGGAGGCCTACACAATAGTTAACAACAATCAAATAGAGTATGCTTTCACAACAATAAAAACGCAGAGTATCGCCACACTCCTCTTTTCCAATCCCCAAATAACCTCAACCAAATCCTAACCACGAGTCTTCAAACCATTTAATCCATAAAAAATAATATGTAATGCAGTCCTATAATTATTCAATATAACAATAATAACATGAACACACCGCTTCCAATCATCATCCTATACGTTCGTCGAATAATTATATTTGAAGTCGTGTCTTTCTCTTCATGACTTATGAGAGGTTAAAAGTTCAAAACCTTAAATTAAACCTGATGGATCTTACCAAAATTTAAAATGTATTTTCTATAACAAACCGTCTTCTTAAACACAAGACGTTGAACCTAGAAGAAACAATTTGAAATTTGGAATGCAATACTAGAATCAACGTTACACTTATTTATCTTTCAATTAGTTACCCATCTATACTTCTTCTTCTCTTCCAGACTCATCACAACAAGAACCACACACATACAAATCATTTCCGAAAATTCTAGTAACAACAATATCAGAAAAATACTTCAGAACACCCCAAATTTACATAGCTATCAAAATACGATTTTTCCAGCCGTCTATTCGTGTTCTTGCTTATATAGCATAGCTATAACTTGGAATCACTCAAAAAGATAAAGGGTGAGAGTTATTACCTCCAAACAGAAGCAACACCACAGAAAAACTATTCTTCTTCACCATGAAGAATCCTTCAAATCACAACCAACGAGGAGGAAAGAAGTAACACAACCTCTATGAACATTCCGAGGGTGAAACCATGATGAAATCTTGTAGATTTTTACTTAGATGATAGAGGAGCCTTTAAAGAATATTTAGGACTGTTTTTCTTTATTTTGGTCAAGAAAATGAGATAAAATGGAGAGAGATCTGATCATATAAAGCTAAACCGACTAAGGGGCGGGGGACCCACCTTTACGTGCCTGCTTGCGCAGTCTCACTAAAATCTGAATATATCTCAATTCTAAAGTCGTATAGACAAATGGTTTAGTGATTTAAAAAGTAGGGGTTGTTATAAAGATTTATATATTGGGAGCAAAGCTCCGAGACATTTAAGCCAAATTTTAGAAGGCTTATCAAAGAAACTTACTCTTACCTTTGTCAACTTTTATTTCTCAACTTGCTTGACTTAAAAACTTAACTTATGATCATTGGGAGACTACATCACCTTATAAAACATCCTTATTAGCATATAAAAAAAACTCTTTATCCTATGCTCAAAGGTACCGGTTAACTTAAATCGTTCCAAACGGATGGGGTATTAGAATAGACATTCTTTAACTCAAACATGTTTGAGGATATCCTTGACTCATAACGTTTAGTCTAATTCTTTCATTTTTATCACTCCTTTGCAAACTAATTCTCCTTACGTGATACACCAAGTTTTATAAACCTCATACAGTCATGCAATATTATGCCTATTATGTGAAAGATTCACGGGGTCTCACATTCTCCCCTCCTTAAGAACATTCGTCCGTGTATGGGTTCAAACAATCTCTTGGTCGTATTATTTTCTGCTATTGTTCTATTTGCAAGGCTATATTTGATACGTCCAAAAATCTGAAATCTAGTTTTGAAAATCCACTTACAAGGTTTCGTATATCTAGCTCGGGGCAAGTCGTATAATCTGCATTTTGAGGTATTTAAAATCAAATTATGCTTGTGCACAGGAATGCTTGTCAAATATTAGAACACAACTTTGCTTAAGTTGTCAATAGTTGGGGGTACTTCTTCCTTATCTCCTCCCCGACTTCTCAAGTGATTTCCTCAACGTTGTTATTCTACCGTAACACTATCACAGAAACCACTTCTTTTGTAAAAAAAACTTTCTAATATGCCAATCAAACATAGAAACTAACACCTCAGCATAAGACAAGTCCTTAGATACATGAATATAGTCAACCCACATAATCTGTACATCATTTTCAATGAACTTCTACCACATATATACATGGAACTTTAGATGGACCACTTCATATTCAAAAGGCATATCAAGCTCGTACGCCACGCTGCCAATCCTCCGAATAATATTATATGGCCCTACATACCTTGGGATCAACTTATCTTGACTTCTCGTTCTTGAGGAATCATATGATACCCTTCATAGGCAAAACTTTCTAGAAAACACAATCTTTTACGTCAAACTCTAAGTCTCACAATAACGCATAGGAACTGAAATGGCATAACACGGCTTCCAAAAATCCATGCCCATATCGATAAAAAAGTCGAGCATCTCTCTATATCACATCTACAAATTCTAATGACCAATAATCTCTAGTGCAAAGCCTCGGTAATTCCTCTTGAGAATAAAATAAAATCAAAGCACGATTTAGATTTCATACGTACTTATAACTCAGCTCCATACACCGATCTATAAATTGAAAGAAAGGTAACCAATCCTAAATTCCCTATAGCCTCTTGATTATAAGTGTGGTGCACAACACACCCATAAATAAAAATCTACAAGACACGGCTTTTGAACTCCGAGGGACACAACCTGTTGTGATACCAAGTTTGTCACGCCCCAAACTAGAGAACGTGTGACTGGCTATGCAATCGATTTAGCCAGTGAAACATAACAATTGACTTTACTGACGGCCTAGAAATTCGGGCAGCAGATATATCTAAAATATAAATCTTGGACCATTAAGGTCATAACCTTAATAGCAACTCACATAGAAAAAGGTTGATAAGACAAAAATAATAAACAACTAGCTGGCCGAAAAGGCCGCAACGGATGACACACACACGTACAAACATATCTATACATGCCAAGTCTATGTGGCTAGAAACTGGAATGCATAAAGAAACCCAGAATATTATGTCCACAATAGCCTCTATGAGTAACATAAGCATCAGGACAAGGCCACCACTATACCCAAACTGTACAACAAAAGTAAACACCTTCTTGTAGCCCCAGGATAAGGTGGAACTTACCAACTCACAGTTGAACTTGAATCCTTTCAAGTGGGTTGATTAGAGTCCATGCTTGTACCTGCTCACACAAAACAAAAAAGCAACGTCCCATGGCAAAGTGGCGTCAGTATGAATAAAAATGTACTGGTATGTAAAGAGGAACGTAGCGTTACAAATATTTATGGTAAAAAGTTAATGGAGATACCACCTGAAACTGAAACTCTAGTAACCTCCTTGGCTCACATTTGGCCCCCTACTATTTATCTGACCTCTTTGTAATTAAATATGCATGATATGCTCATTTATTCGTATGTCGTAAATGCATATATATATATATATATATATATATATATATATATATATATATATATATATATATATATATATATATATATATATATATATATATACACATTCACGACATACGATTAAATGAGCATATCATGCATATTTACCCAACCAAATGCTAGGAATGGTGGTAACTTTTGGTAGCGAACCGACATCATGTTCGCCAACTTGTGGTTATCTGTGCCTCATACGTATAAATATAGGCAATAGGCCCCATACCTCCCGATTATAGCTCAGAATTAGAATGCATAGCATGTAATGTCATGGATTTATAATGCACTTGTGTCACCTGAATTATGTTGCCAATCTTGGCTCGTTGGTACTCTTATCCTCATAATATCGTAATCACTTTCGTATTCACAAGTAAATATCTCGTATAACCATACACTTGTAGATTAAACTAGAACACTTAAATCAAATTAAGAGAGATAACTTAAGCCCTCGAATGTTCATAAAGAGCTTAAAGTTCTTCACTTAGTGTCTATATAGGTTCCTTAGTAGTTTGTAAAAGAAAGTATTTAAGAAAAATCTGTACTTTAGTAGTTTAAACATAAAATATGCATTTAAGAGTTTTGGAGATCGATGTATTCTTTTAAAGTTTTTCCAAAATATTAATTAGCGAGGAAGGAAGACAGATATCAAATTCATATAATCTTTTTAATTTACTACACCTAAAGATTAATAAGAACTTGTATACATGGGCCTATAGTCAAGAGAATCAACAAAATGACATACAGACGCCAAATACCCTATCGAACCGAACGAGTGGAATAGAAACATAGTGGAGCAGCAAAAATACACCAGCTGCAATATCAATGCCTTTCCAAAAGGTCTTTCTAGTAATAGAGTAGTAAAACAATATTTGACGATTAAGGATTCAAAAAATTATGCTCAAAGGAAGTACACTGCTTATCCTTAACATACCTCAATTGTTGGTCTTGTTGTATTAATATGGATTGTAGCCCTTTCTTGCAGTATGTAGTCTACATAAAATCATGTCACACAACCATTACAGGCAGAATATTAACATGTAAGGGTCAAAGTAGCTATTTAGAGCTCACTAGTAGAGTGATTAGCTCGTCATACTATTTTTAAATGTATGCTTCATTACCTTCTCGTTTCCAAATTACAAACCCAAATTAATGACATATCATTCATTTTTCTAACAGCCATCAACAATTAGAGGCCTACGCAATAGTCAACAACAACCAAATAGAGTATGCCTGCACAACAATAAAAACTCGGTGTATCGCCACACTCCTCTTTTCCAACCCCAAAATAACCTCAACCAAATCCTAACCACGAGTCTTCAAACCATTTAATCCATAAAAAAATATATGTAATGCAGTCCTATAACTATTCAATATAACCATAATAAAATGAACTCACCGCTTCCAATCATCATCCTATACTTTCGTCCAATAATTACATTTGAAGTCGTGTCTCTCTCTTTATGAGCAACGAGAGGTTAAAAGGTCAAAACTTAAATTAAACATGATGGATCTTATAGAAATTTAACATGTCCTTTCTATAACAAACTGTCTTCTTAAACACAAGACGTTGAACCTAGAAGAAACAATTTGAAATTGTCAATGCAATACTAGAATCAACGTTACACTTATTTATCTTACAATTAGCTACCCATCTATACTTCTACTTCTCTTCAGACTCATCACAACAAGAACCACACACATACAAAGTATTTCCGAAAATTCTAGCAACAACAATATCAGGAAAGTACTTCAGAACAGCCCAACATCAAGTAACTATAAGAATACGATTTCTCCAGCCGTCTGTTCCTGTTCTTGCTTATATAGCGCAGCTATAACTTGGAACACTCAATAAAATGAAGGATGAGAGTTATTACCGCCAAACAGAAGCAACACCACACAAAAATCAGTCTCCTTCACCATGAAGAATCCTTCAAATCACAACCAACGAGGAGGAAAGAAGTAACACAATCTCGAACATTCCGAGTGTGAAACCATGTTGAAATCTTGTAGATTTTTACTTGGACGATAGAGGAACCTTTAAATAATATTTAGGACTGTTTTCTTCTTATTTTGGTCGGAAAAAATGAGATAAAATGAAGAGAGATCTGATCTTATAAAGCTAAACCGACTTAGGGGCGAGGGACCCACCTTCACATGTCTGCTTGCGCAGTCTTAAAAAATAAGAATATCTCTCAATTCTGAAGTCATATGGACAAATGGTTTAATGATATGGAAAGAAGACTAGCATACCTTCGATTTCATATATTGGGGTCGTTATAAAGCTTTATATATTGGGAGAAAAGCTCCGAGACATTTGAGCCAAATTTTAGAAGGTTTATCAAAGAAACTTACTCTTACCTTTGTCAACTTTTATTTCCCAACTTGCTTGACTTCAAAACTTAGCTTACGATCATTGGGCAACTACATCACCTTATAAAACATCCTTATTATTATATAAAATACTCTTTATCTTATTCTCAAAGGTACCCGTTAACTTAAACGTTCCGAACTGGAGTGTTAGAATAGACATTCTTTAACTCAAACATGTTTAAGGACATCCTTGACCCATAACGTTTATCTTGAACTTGGAGACAGTTCTTTACATATCTACTTAGTTCTCCAATTTTGAAATTAGTTGCTCGACTACTTACTCATAAATGGTGTTTTGTTTATATATATATATATATATATATATATATATATATATATATATATATATATACTATTTTTTACACGTGTGTTATACGGGATTACCAATTCAGAAGATATATGTTATGGTAAATAGTATTACTTATTTAAGCAAAAATTTGAATAATAAATGTAGCACAAAATAATATTGGAGATTCTTTTGTGAATTTTCAATGTGGATTGTCATATACATTTCTTATTCACGTGAACCTATGAAGATCGTTAATGAAAAATTTTATTAGTTAAATGCAATAATGTATATATTTATTTCAATTTGATGAGGTTCAATCATGTAATTAGTCTATCACACTAATATTACTTTGTAGATGATATTTGTTGTGTATTTCTCTTATAATCTAACCAGATGTGCTTTGCATGTGTATTTCATTGTTTAGATGTCGTATGAACATGTGAAGGGAACAACAATATTTTATTTTTTAGAACTATTTTTTTGTATATTAACTTTTATTTATAAGTTATAACATAATAGATGACATTCTTACTGTTGGATCTCATATTTGACTTTTCGATTGACTGTGTACATAAATCAAGAATAGTTATATGACTGTCCATAGTTAACAGAGAAAGGTTTCCTTGTTATTCATCGAAAAAAAGTAAAAATTAAAAATAAAGAATATATACTATTTGTGAAATCATAAATATAATCACATGTTCATCTTACACCCAACAAAGATATAATATTATACTTGTAAATGATTTTTAATTTATTCAATCAAGTATGATTCGCCAAAGGAAAAAATAACAATATCGTGTTATCACATATATATGGCGGTGTAATAATATGAAAAATTATTGGTGTTATCAATAGGTCGTGTGATTGTATCGCTTGTTTGTATATATTGATGTTATTTCTCTTTTCCTCACTGATTTTCTTTTATATTGCTCTTATTTTCTCATTGGTTGTTGTTTCTACCCAACACGCCTATTGGTTGTCATTCCGGAATATGGATTGGCTTACCTACATGTGGGTTATGGTAGTTACCATCATAACTCTAGATTTCGGATCGTGACAGAAGTCCTGGACTCCATCTGATCTCAGCAGTAGTGTTGTCAAGCTTATGTATTGCTTTTTGTATTTATATATCCTCGATGTGTTGATGTATTTAATATTGGATTAAGTTTAGTAAACTCTTATAATGGCGACACAAGATTTTTTGTTTTACTTAAACTCAACATATGTGTCGGTAATTAATTATATAAAATTTGAGTTTTAGATTTATATGTTTTATTGTCCCACATTTAATTACAATATTTATAAATTGGAAAAGGGTTAGCTTACATATGAGAAGATTAGGGTAGGTTCCATTCTGGCATTGGATATTTAACACTAACCAGCATTAAAAAAATACTTTCCACTGAAAATTATCTTTTAATAGAAATGAAAATATATGATCCTAATAAAGAAATATATTTATATAAAATAACACACACAAAAAATAGGGGAACTACATAATAAAAGAAATCTCTCAAAATATATATTGAAAACTGAAATAATATGATTAAAGCTCCGTGGTTTATGAAATATGTATTTTTTTATGTTAAACTTAAATTATTAAATTCAAATACTACTAAATTGTAGGTTATTTTATTGCCAAGAATAATGAGGTATCGTGTCAAAATAATTGTGAGAAATTTCGTTGCGCATTAATTGACCAATATATAAAACTTTCTTTTGCACATAACAAAAGCGTAATTAGCTAATAACTCAAGACAGAATATTATTATTTATCCTTTTAAACAAAATTATTATGGATTCCGAACACATCATAAAAACATCCCCAATTCAATACGTACAATTTGAACCTCCCCAAAATTAACCAAATAAATATTATCAATAATTTTTTAATCGAAGAATGCATAATGTAAGAATAAAACTTGGATACAATGAAAATAAGTTGATATAGTTTAACTAAAAAGATGAGCATAATTAAATTCAATATAACCTTTGTCCACTAATAATAGTCATACTTTTCATTTTTAGAGTCGAACAATAAAAATTTTGACCAACATTTTACGGTATATATTTTCATCATATTGATATGCAAAAAGAATAAAATGTATATTACTTTTTTTATATATTTTTTGAATATCTATTTTTTTTTGTTTAAAATATTGAAATAATGTAATAGAATTTAACTTGAAAATTTATTCATATTAACTTTCGAAAAGCGCAACATAACAAACCAAAGTGGACGGAGGAAGTAATAACAAATGTAATATTTATGGGAGATTGAAATTAATATAGTTTTGTTTCAATAAATTAAATAATAGATGGGGTTGAAATACATCTTAAGATTATGCATAACTAGTCAAGAAGATTAATTGTGCGTATAAGAAGTTATATTTATTTAAATATACAAGGTAGATCAATACTATATTACTGAGGTAGCATAGGCTTGTCCTGATTCCTAACCTCTTACTCTTGAGAAAGCATCTTTCTTAATTTTCTTGAGAAGTTATTGAAGTTTGAAAATAAATTTTTCATCATCACCGAGATAGGATTTAAGAGTCATTAAACAATCACTGATCTCATGTATTGCTTCATCAACGTTTTTTATGATATCATTGAACTTACCTTCATGGTAATTCTTATATGCAAACTTAAGAACCTTATTCACATCAAAAAACAAGTCGTACGCACAATGTGTATAATCCTCCGGAAATAAATGCATGTGAGTTATATCTTGGGCAGATCGAATAGACTCTATAATTTCATCATGGGCTAATGATATTTGAGGAATGGTAAATGTGAATGATATTAACATAACATATATGAAAAGAGAATTAGTAGTGTTAGACGATACACCATTTTGTAACCTATCCTTGTTGCTTTTCTTTTGGGTTTCTCTTTCTTATATTTGATAGATAGTTTTTTAATTTTATATGATTTTGGTATTTCACACTTTATTGCATTAATTATGATATTGTATTTATATCACCTTTACTATTGAATTAATTAATAGAGTTGTTAAATAGTATACGTTCATCTAACTGTACCACATAAAATTTTAGTGACGAAATACATCTCCTCTTGGTTACAAATTTTAATAGCTATAATTTAAGAGATTGTCCCTCTAACTTAGTGCATTTACACTTGCCTATCATGTAATTTGTTTTATTACATCTACATTTTTTATTACTTTTTTGTAACAATTTTTTGTTCATTTATTTAAGAATATAATTTTGTACCCATATGATTCACAACCCATATTAAGACCTAATATTTGTTTGACCTTACTGAATTAAATTTTTTACTATAATTGTTATTGTAAGTTGTTTCTTAAGTCATTTCTTCAAAACAGGGGATTTATGAAATTAAAGGTTGTACGGACTTACAAACACTAGTATTTATTGTCATAAGTTGTTACAACTCAAAATCTCACATCATCATGGAACTATTAGCACCCACTAATAGGTAAACCCATCACCCAGAATCAGAAGAGAGGGGCTATCAGGCGGAATAAAAATATATAGAATATAAAGAATAAGTATGCGCATATATATATATATATATATATATATATATATATACTATCTTAAAAGCATGAACTCCCTACCATGAATTTTAAATTACTATAATACCCCCAAATTAAATTACTCAATTTATTATATATTCTTCATTTAATATTATATTTATATTCATGTATATCTATATCTATGTATATCTATCTATTCTATACTACCTAAAAAGAATCAAATCCATATATGAATGTTAAATTAATATAATACCCCAACTTAAACCGCTCAATTTATTATATATTCTGTATTTAATATTGTATTTATATACACTATATCATATTAAAAGCAGAAACCTTTTCACATAGATGGTTAGTGAATTTTTCAAAAGGTTATGACTTTTTTTTATAGAGTTGTGACTTTTATTATCACTTATGATATTTTTGAACAGACGCAATTTTTTTGAAGGTTAAAAACTTATCTGAAAAGATACGATAAGCATCTTCTCGTACTTATCTTTGTTGTCTATAAATAGAGGATGTTTCTCACACTTTTAAACTACAAATTTTGTTAGTTTCTATTCTTCTACTTATAACAAGGAAGATTGTCAAAGTTATTCGATTATGCAATAAAAAAAACGTGGGGTAAAATAGATAGATCAATAAGTATTAATGTAGAAAGGAGAATGAAATAACTCAACTTCAAGTGAGAAGAGTATCGTGATAATTTGCACTCATTTTCATAGCCATAGAATATACTTTTGCAACAACTCTTACTTGACACGAAGTTTAATAATTTTCGGTTGCACAAACTACAACTTCATGTTCAAAATCTGAAAAGTATCAAACTAATTGAGAAAAGGTATTTGATCAAAAACTTTTTGAAGAATCTAAACTAAATTTAATAAGTATTCTTCAGATTTTAATTTATTTGTTGTACTTTTAATTACAATATTTTTTTGTTGGTAAAATAGATAGGTCAATAAAAATTGATGCAACAAGGATAATGAATAACTCAACTTCAAACGAGAAGAGTAGCGTGATAATTAATATGCACTAATTTTTTTAGCCATAAAATATACTTTTGCAGCAACTCTTACTTTACAAGAAGTTTATTGATTTTCGGTTGCACAAACTATAACTCCGTGTTAAGAATCTGAAAAGTCTCAAACTAATGGAGAAAAGGTATTTGATAAAAAATTTGTTTGAAGAATCAAAACTACATTTAATAAGTACTCTTTTGTTTTCAATTTATTTGTTGCACTTTTATTTTTATTCAGTTTAATATGGATTATTTTTTTTTTAGGGGTGATGACGCATCTTTAAGACCACAAATTTAATGACATTTTTATATATTCTACATATTATCCTTAAATTAAAAGTCTTCTTTATTTTTTAAAATTTCATATCGAATTAAATTAGGTTAATCTATATCTATCCTCTTTTTTTTTTATCTTCACAACCTTAAAAAAATAAACTAGTAGTTTAAATATTAAATTATTATAATACCTCCAACTTAAAACACCAAATGTAATGTATATTCTATATTTTATATTGTATTATATTTATTTATGTGTATTATACTATAGTATATTAAAGGTAGACAATTCTTCACATTGAGGGTTATGACATTTTTGAAGAGTTATAATTTTTCTGATGAGTTGTGACCTTTTTTAAGGGTTGTGACTTTTTGATAGGGTTGCAATCGAAGAATTCTAACATTTTCGGACGGTTGCAACTCCGAAGAGTTGTGACTTTTTTGAAGGATTGCAAATTTCTGAAGAGTTATGACTTTACCGATGAGTTTTGACCTTTCTATTGGATTGTGACTTCTTTTTTATAAGGCACCACAAGTTGTTTTTCTTACGCCACCCTTTGTTGGCTGTAAAAATAGGGGCTTCATCAAATTCTTACTCTACATTTTTAAAAATATATTATTATTATTATTACACTTCTTAAAACACTCATTTAGTATAGCTTGTATATTTCTATGATAATAAACAATATGCAAATACTAGTACTACACATTATTAACGATAAATGGAGGGGTTTTCTCATAATATTTAACTACGATTTTTTATGTTTTCTATTCTTCTCTTCTTAAAACCTCAAGTATTATTTACAAACATTGACAATCTCAAAGTTCATTAAAATTAGAACACTTCATAATATCAATGTTAAAGTAATCTAATACTTCAACTAAAAAGACAAATTTAGTGTATCTTCTATAAGTAAAAATACCTACAATGCAATAATAACAATGTAATGCACCATGGGTAAGGGACTAGAAAGTTTATTTAAAAGGTGTAACTAATAGATTCTAAGGGTGACTAATTTTTTATCTAGCAATATTCATATTATTAATTAAAAATAATATGATACATGATTTGATTTTTACGTGCAACACACGTGCGTCAAAACTAGAATATATATATATATATATATATATATATATATATTATTAAAAAAGAGAGGTATCATGTCCAAAAAATAATGAGAAATTTCACTGTGCGCATGAATTGACCAACATTTAACTTTCTTTTGTACGTAACAAAATTAACTTTATTTCATTAAAGGTTTTATGTGAACATTCAATCAAAATGTGTAATAAAATTGTAATTAGCTAATAAAAAAAGAAAATCATTATTTTTCCTTTTAAACAAAATTATTATGGATTCCGAACACATTATAAAAACATTCCTTAATTTACTACGTAAAATCTGAACCTCCAAATAATAAACCAAACAAATTTTATTCATAATTTTTGAATCCACGAATAACTAATGTGGGGATAAAACTTGGATATAGAAGATTAGGGTAGGTTCCATTCGGCATTGGATATTTGACACTAATAAGCATTAAAAAAAATACTTTCCAATGACAATTACTTTTTAAAAGAAATGAAAATATATGATCCTAAAAAAGAAATACATTTATATAGAATAACGCACAAAAAAAAATAGGGGAACTTTATAATAGATGAAATCTCTCAAAATCTGTATTGAAACGTGAATTAATATTATTAAAGCCCGTGATTTATAAAATATGTATTTTTTATGTTAAAATAAATTATTTAAATTCAAATACTACTAAATTGTAGGTTATTTTACAGTAAAAAATAATGAGGTATCATGTCAAAAATAATAATGAGAAATTTCACCGCGCATGAATTGACCAACATATAAAACTTTGTTTTGCATATAACAAAACTAACTTTAATTTTATTAAAGGTTTATGTGAATAGTCAAATAAAATGTGGATCAAAATCGTAATTACCTAATAACTCAAGATAAAATATCATTATTTATCCTTTTAAACAAAATTATTATGGATTCCGAACACATTATGAAAATATCACATAATTCACTATGTACAATATGAACCTCTCTAAAATAAACCAAATAAATATTATCAACAATTTGTTAATCAAAGAATGAATATTGTAGGAATAAAACTTTGATACAGTGAAAAATAAGTTTATATAGTTTAACTACAAAGAAGAGCAGAATTAAATTCAATACTATCATTGTGCACTAATAATTGTTATACTTTCAATTTTTAGAGTCGAACTATAAAACTTTTTACTAACATTTTACGATATATTTTTTTATCATGTTGATATGAAAAAAAATATAATGTATGGTATTTCGTATATTTTTTTATTATCTAATTTTTTTGTTTAAAGTATTAAAATAATATAATCTAATTTAACTTTGAAAATTAGTCAAATTAACTTTCAAAAAGCGCAACATGAAAGCGAAACATGACTAACAAAAGTGGACGGAGAGAGTAATAACAAATGTAATATTTATGGGAGATTGAAATTAATATAGTTTGCTTTTAGTAAATCAAATAATGATGGAAATACATCATAAGATTATTCATAGCTAGTCAAGAAGATTAATTGTGCCTATAAGAAGTTATATTCAAATATCCGAGGTAGATCAATACTATGTCACTGATGTAGGTAGGCTTGTTCCGATTCCTAATTTCTTAATCTTGAGAAAGCATCTTTCTTAATTTTTTTGAGAAGTTGTTGAAGTTTGAAAATATATTTTTCATCCTCACCGAGGTAGGATCTAAGAGACATTAAACAATCACTGATCTCGTGTAGTGATCCATCAACGTTTTTTATGATATCATTGAACTTACCTTCATGGTAATTCTTGTATGCAAACTCAAGATCTCTATTCACATCAAAAAACAAGTCGTACGCACATTCTCGATAATCCTCCGCAAATAATTGCATATGAGTTATATCTTGGGCAGATCGGATAGACTCAATAATATCATCATGGGCTAATGATATTTGAGGAATGAAAAATGTCAATGATATTAATATAACATATATGACAAGAGAATTAGTAGTGTTAATAAGATGAACCATTTTGTAACTTATCCGTATTGCTTTTCTTTTTTGCTTTTTCTTTCGTATATTTGATCGATAGTTTTTGATTTTATATGGTCTTGATATTTCACAATTTATTGCACTATAATTATGATATTGTATTTATATCACCTTTATTGTTGAAGTAATTAATTGAGTTGTTAAATAGTACACGTTCATCTAACCATAACAAATAAATATTTACTGGCGAAATACATCTCCTCTTGGTTACAAATTTTAATTGCAATATTTAAAGAGATTGCCCCTCTAATTAGTGCTATAACACTTGCCTATCATGTATTTTGTTTATTACATCTACCTTCATTATTATATTTTTGTAATAATTTTTTATTCCTTTATCTAAGAAATAAAATTTTGTACCCATAATTTGTCTATATCTTCGGTAGTACCTTAAAAGTATGAACTCCCTAATATGAATATTTAATTACTATAATATCACAAACTAAAAACACTCAATTTATTATATATCTATATTTAATATTATATTTATATAAACTATATCATATTAAAAGCAGACACCTTTTCACATTGATGGATAGTGACTTTTTCTAGAAGGTTGTGATTTTTTTTTTAAAGTTGTCATTTTTTCGGTGAGTTATGATATTTTTGAAAAGTTAATTTTTTCTGAAGGTTACTGACTTATATGAAAGACACTATAAACATCTTTTTATACTAACCTTTGGTGTCTATAAAAAGAGGGAATTTCTTACACATTTGAACTACAAATTTTGTTAGTTTTCTATTCTTGTACTTGTAACAAGGAAGACTGTGAGAGTTGTTTGATTTTGCAATTAAAATATTTTTTTGGGTAAATTAGATAGATCAATAAAAATTTATGCAACAAAGATAATGAAATAACTCAACTTCAAACGAGAAGAGTATAGAGATAATTAATATGCACCCATTTTCATAGCCATAAAATATATTTTTGTAGCAACTCTTACTTGACAAGAAGTTTAATAATTTTCTGTTGCACAAATTACAACTTGGTGTTTAGAATTTGAAAAAAGGTATTTGATCAAAAACTTGTTTGAAGAATCTAAATTAAATTAATAAGTATTCTTTCGTTTTTAATTTATTTATTGTACTTTTAATTACAATATTTTTGTGGGTAAAATAGATAGATCAATAAAAATGTATGCAACAAGGAGAATGAAATAACTCAACTTCAAACGAGAAGAGTATCATGATAATTAATATGCACTAATTTTCATAGCAATAAAATATGTTATTGCAACAACTATTACTTAACAAGAACTACTAATTTTTGGTTGCACAAACTACAACACCATGTTCAGAATCATAAAAGTTTTAAATCAATGGAGAAAAGGTATTTGATCAAAACCTTGTTTGAAGAATCCAAATTAAATTTGATAATTATTCTTTCATTTTCAATTTATTTGTTGTACTTTTATTTTTATTCAGTTTAATATAGAATTATTTTTTTTTAGGGTGAGGACGCATCTTTAAGACCACAAAGTTATAAGACATTTTTATATATTCTACAAATGATCCTTAATTAAAAGTCTTCTTTATTTTTTAAAATTTCATATCAAATTAAAATTAGACCTATCTATATCTATCTTTTTTAATCTTTACTACCTTAGAAGAATAAAGTAATAACTTAAACGTTAAATTATTCTAACATCCCAAACTTAAAATACCAAATGTATTATATCTTCCATATTTTATATTATTTTATATTATTTATGTGTATTATATTATATTAATGGTAGACAACTTTTCACATTGAAGGATTTGGACATTTTCAAAGAATTATAATTTTTCAGATGAGTTGTGACCTTTTTGATGGGTTGTGACTCTTCTATAGAGTAACGACTTTTCTGAAGAGTTGTAAATTTTCCGAATGTTGCAACTCTGAAGAGTTGTGACTTTTTTGAAGGGTTGCGACTTTTTTGAAGAGTTATTACTTTTGCGATGAGTTTTGATCTTCCTGAACAGTTGAAACTTCTAATAGGGTCGCCACTTCTTTTTGATAATGCACCGCTAGTTGTTTTTTGTACGCTACCCTTTGTTAGGTGTAAAAAGAGGGTTTCATCAAATTTTTAAACTACAATTAAAAAAATATAATAATAATAATAATAATAATAATAATAATAATAATAATAATAGCAATGATGATGATGATAATAATAATAATAATAATAATAATGATAATAATAATTAATTATTATTATTATTATTATTATTATTATTGTCGTCGTCGTCGTCATCATCATCATCATCATTATTATTATTATTATTCATCGCAAAACACTCAATTTCGTATATCTTCTATATTTAATTCTATGATAAGAAACAATATGCACATACTAATACTATACATTTTTAACTATAAATGGAGGGATTTCTCACAATTTTTAACTACGATTTTTTATGTTTTCTATTCTTCTCTTCTTAAAATCTAAAGTATTATTTACTAACATTGACAATCTCAAAGTTCAGTAAAATTATAACACTTCATAATATAAATGTTAAATTACTCTAATATTTTAGCTAAAAACTCAAATTTAGTAGATCTTCTATATTTTATATCAATAATTATTTATATTATATAATATTAAAAGTAAAAATACTTACAATACAATAAGAACAATGTAATCCACTACAAGGAAGGTAGTAGAAAAATTTATTTAAGAGGTGTAACTAAGAAATTTTTAGAGTGACTAATTTTTTATGTAGCAATATTCATATTATTATTTAAGAATACTGTGGTACATGATTTAATTTTCACGTGCAATGCACGTGCGTCAAAAACTAAAATATATATATATATATATATATATATATATATATATATATGCGCAAAACACGTGCACTACAGAAATAAGTTGTTTACCGACTACAACTGTCGACTACAAATATGTGATCGAAAATCTGGATAATTTTTCGACTACTGTAATCGATATTGTAAAATTTATGTTATTTTAATTATTTTTAAATTTTACCGATAATGATTTCGATTACTGAAATCATAAATTTTATGAAGTAAAATTAACAAAATAATTGATCAGTTGTCCGATTATCGTAGTCGGCAACTTGTTAAAACAATTAAAAAATATTTGTAATTGGCGACTACAATAGTCGGCCTTTTTACTATATTTATAATTAATAATTAATTTAATTTTTCAGTTACAATAAAGTAATTGTGTGTCAGTGTTACACACTAAAGGCCCCTAGTTCGATCCTAGGAAACACCATTTTATTTTGTAATTTTTTTTAGGCCCATTGGGTATTTTAATCAAAAAAAAAAAAGAAGGAGGTAAAGTAGTACCGATATTATATCAAATCTAATTTCAATTAATTTAATGTAGTTTTCACTCACTATACCGTCTCTCAAGAACTCACTGCTCTAAAAGGATTTTCACGAACAAATCGTTTCCAAAATTCTTTAAAAGAGGTAATGTAAACTCTTCTCCTCTTTAGGGTTTCAATTTGGTTGAGGTATTGTAAATTCTCCTATTCTTTAGTGTTTAATTTTGCTCGAGGAATCTTGCAAGGATTGTTTAAATTAGAAAAATGTTCAAAAATGCATTTATTAGTTGCAACATATGAAAGTTTTTCTCAATTAGGAGTTTTCTTTATTTCGTTTGTTGTTGTTTTTGTTTGCGTCATAGGCACCGCCGAAATTTTGCTTCTGCTTTCTGGTAATTCTCCATGTAAATGGAAAAATCACTTCTAATTTTATTCAGAATTTGTATAACTATACATTTAATCTATCGGTACCATTTATCGTTTTGTATTCTTTTATTTGTTTTATTTACAGTTGGATATGAAGTGAGATTAGTTGCCTAGGTTACTTAGCTTACTTTATGCTTCACACCAAGTAATAAGAACTGATCTAAAAGTATTATTTGATATGTCATATAGCTGGTAAGAGTATTACTTTGTTAAACATTAATCGATAATCTAAACTCATTGGCATTTTTGAATAGTCCAAGCATCATGTAACTATATTGAGGGATTTTGTATATATGCATACGATATGTATGTAAGGCCAAGTCCTGTTGCACTAATCTTCATGTATAGTTATTGTGTGGAATTCCTTTGCTCCAATCTTTCAAAGCTTTTGAAGCTACAATTCACAAATTAGACTCTATCTTTTATATCATAATACTATTATTTCATATCTAAAACATAGAGGACGTATGTGAATTTAGTAAGAACTCATTAGAAAACTACGAAAAGCAGCACGATATTTAGTTCGTTCAATTGGGGCAATAAGACAAATAAACTTGATTTTCATTTAGCTTATTGCTCCAGGCATTCCACAACTAAACTACTTAGTATTAGGAGCCTACAGGCACCAGCTTTTGTGCCAAAACAGGAACACTAACCAGCGATTTATCAATCTTCCTCATACTCCTTTTTTACTTAATCATATCAGTTAGGAAAATATAGATTTATAAGATAATGCTTACTAGTATATTTTTGTTAAACATTAATTGATAATCTAAGTAGTAAGGAGAATGAAATAACTCAACTTCAAACAAGAAGAGTATTGTGATAATTAGTATGCACTCATTTTCATAGGCATAAAATATACTTTTGCAACAACTCTTACTTGACAAGAAGTTTAATGATTTTCCGATGCACAAACTACAACTTCATGTTCAAAATCTTATAAGTCTCAAACTAATGGAGAAAAGTATTTGGTCAACTTGTTTAAAAAATCTAAACTAAATTTAATAAGTATTCTTTTGTTTTCAATTAATTTGTTGTACTTTGAATTACAATATTTTTTTGTGGGTAAAACTGATAGATCAATTAAAATGGATGCAACAAGGATAATGAAATAACTCAACTTCAAACGAGAAGAGTATCGTGATAATTAGTATGCGGTAATTTTCTTAGCCATAAAATATACTTTTGCAACAACTATTACTTTACAAGAAGTTTATTGATTTTCGGTCTCACAAACTAGAACTCGGTGTTCAAGTCTGCAAAGTCTCATACTAACGAAGAAAAGGTATTTGATCAAAAACTTGTTTGAAGAATCCGAACTACATTTAGGAAGTACTGTTTTGTTTTCAATTTATTTGGTGTACTTTTATTTTAATCAAGTTTAACATAGAATATTGTTTTTTGTTGGGGTGAGGGCGCATCTTTAAGACCACAACGTTAAGAGACATATTTATATATTTTACATATGATCCTTAAATTAAAAATCTTCTTTATTTTTTTAAATTTCATATCAAATTAAAATTAGACCAATCAATGTCTATCTTTTTTTTAATCTATACTACCTTAAAAGAATACACTAATAACTTAAACGTTAAATTATTATAATACCCCAACTTAAAAAATTGAATGTACTATATATTCTATATTTTATATTAATATTTTATTTATTTACGTGTATTTTATTATATTATATTATTTTAAAGATAGACAACTTTTCACATTGAAGTGTTGTGACCTTTTTGAAGAGTTATAACTTTTCTGATGAGTTTTGACCTTTTTAAAGGGTTGTGACTTTTCTACAGGGTTGCGACTTTTCCAAAGATTTGTGACATTTCCGAAAGGTTGCAACTCCGAAGAGTTGTGACATTTTTAAAGGATTGCGACTTTTCTGAAGAGTTATGACGTTCCGATGAGTTTTGACCTTTGTGATGGGTTGCAACTTCTAAAGGTTGACTTCTTTTTATAAGGCACCACAAGTTATTTTTCGTACACTATCCTTTGTTGGCCGTAAAAAAAGGGGCTTCATCAAATTTTAAAACTATATCTAATAAAAATATAATAATAATAATTATTATTATTCTTAAATCACTTAGTTTAGTATAGATAAGAAACAATATGCACATACTAATACTACAAATTTATAACTATAAATGGAGGAGTTTTCTCACAATTTTTAATTACGATTTTTTATGTTTTCTATTCTTCTCTTCTTAATGTAATGACCCGTTAGGCTATATTGAGATTTAACTTCTCTCTTTCATAAAGGACCCTTTACGTAAAATTTTAATAGAAATTTTGAATTACTCGTTCAACTACAATTATTTAATTAAAGCGTAAAGTTTAAATAATTAGTTTTAGTGATTAGTTAATAGGCCATGTCCATAATCTATTTAACATCCTATACTATTTGATCCATATTTATTTAAAAGAAATACTAGGATTTGTTATATATAATACATAATTAATTTTATTAAATAAAATAATGAAAAAGAGAAAAGGGACGGAGAAAACTTACCTATAGACGACAAAAGCAGCCGCAAAAATCTTCATCAGGTAAACCACTAATACGTCAAATTCATGTATTGGCTTATGCCGTATTTTAACTATTTTTACTAAGTTGTTGGTTGTGAAAGAAAGATGGGAAATTGAATAGGAAAAAGTCGGCAACAAAGTCAATGTTTTAATTATTTTTACTAAGTTGTTGGTTGTGAAAGAAATAAGGGAAATTGACGGCAACAAAGTCAGTGGTGTAAAGGATGAAGTTGGGTAAATAAAGGATTACATTTTAATGCCTAATCACTAGCAAATAATGATCTAATCATTGGAAAATGATGGCCTAATCATTGGATTAATTACAAAGGGTTTCACTTGTGCATAATATTCTATAGCTATGGGTATTGATACATGTTAGTTGATATATGTTTATCTTTTGTGGTTGAACTTCTATTATACAATATCATATCATGATTCAAGTTTTATATATGTATATTGAGATAAGTAATTAAATATTAAGGGTATTGTATTATATAAATACCACTAGATTTATGGTATTGGAGAATGAAAACTTAATCCTAGACTTGAAATTTTGAAGTATGAGGGTTGACATGATAATTGACATCAAACTTTAGAAACTTAATTTTAGGTTGGTGTAAGTTTTTGGGCCTAGGCCAAACCTATAGGAATGCAAGTGTTGTTAGTTTGAAATCTTATTATAGTCATTCATTTTAATATATTATTTTGATTTGGAAGCTCAACGAAAAGGGAGGAATCAAGTTTCGGAGTGATTTTTCGACTATTTGAGGCAAGTGGATTTCTAAAACCTTGTTAAGTGTATGAAATTCATGTATTTCCTTATAATATGTGTGGGAGTAATGAGAATTGGTGATGAGTTGACTTTTTCATGTTGAGTAATTTTAATGAAGAAAAAGGGTAATAGAAGGTTAATGTGATAAGTGTTGGTGTGTGATGTTTAAGAGTAATTTGAAGGCTTATTGCGTATTTGTTGATATTGTATCACGATGTATTGTTGTGAATTGTGCCTTGTTATTAAAATGGTCATCTCCCCTTTGTGTGAACATGTCATTTACATTATTTTAAGACATGGTTGTGACAAGTGTTATGTGCATTGAGAATGAATCAGAAATTAAAGAGGATGTACCATTTCGAGGGACGTATGGCGCACCGCGATGGACACTATATTTCGAGGGATGTATCGCACGCCGCGATGGATACTATATATCGAGAGACGTATCACGTGCCGCGGTGGTTACTATTATCGAGGGTCGTATTGCATTCAGCGATAGATGCTTGGATAGATATGTCCCCATGGGTCCAAGACTGAGAGACAGAGGGTGTGTATCATTAACTCATACATGCATCACTATACTTGACATTGCATTTCATTTCATTGCAATTCTTTATTATTGGTGAACTTGATCTTGTATATTGGTGATCTTGTAAGTGCCTTTCTGTGACACTTGTGACTGGTGAATATCGAGCCTGTTGTTGAAGATATGTAATTGTTAGAGTGTGATTGTTGAGCTATGTGCTTTGTAAATTGTGAACTGTTGGGTTGAGCTAATTTCATACATGTTGTAGTTGTGGTAGTTCGGTATAAGGAGTACTCATATTCTATCCCCCTAAATCGTGTTTAGAGGTTTACTTGTTGAGTACCGTGTGGTTTGGTACTAACCCCTTTCTTCTACAATTTTTTGTAGGTTATTATCCCGGACCTTTGGGATATATTATCGTCTTTTCCAACACTTCTTGGAGATTTGTGAGGTAGTTATTTTTCATCTTAGCAGACCTTCTTACTCTTGTTTATGATTTTGTTCTACTCTAGAAACAATGTCATATGAGACTTATATTGTCTTTTAATTCAATTATAATACTTTAGAGGCTTGTACACGTGACAACTAGGTTTTGGGGTATAATTTAAGTTGATAGTAAACCTTTCGCATTTTATTGTAATAGTTGAGTATTAGGCTGACTTGTCTTGGTGGGATAAAACGAGTGCCATCATGTTTCCTTTTGGGTCGGGACAAAATGATATCAGATCCCCAGGTTCATAGGTCTCACGTGTGTATAAGTAGATTCTTCAGGATCAGTTTGGAGACGTCTGTAATTATCTTCGAGAGGCTATAATGGTATTTAGGAAAAAAGTTCACTTCTTTGATCCCTATCATGCGTACTTGGTCCGGTTTGAATTCTTATCTCTTCACTCCATTCACTTTCACTTATAGTGACTACTCGTGCGTGGTTCGTTCACTTATAGTGACTACTCGTGCGTGGTTCGTCATATGAGTAGTTGGTGTGTTATGTATAGCTTAATTTTAGATTCGATATTAAGGTGAAAGTAATATACTTATGTAAATGATGTGTGGTTAGATTTAGAATGTTCAACAATTTGAAGGAGTTGTGTAAAGTTAGTAACCCTAGTAAAATGAATAGTACTTGTATGGTATATACGCTAATTAGAGTGGTTTAACAATAGAAAGAGAAATGATTAAAATAACGACTAGATAATGGGCATGTAACTTTGGAAATACAGTTAGTAAAGATTTCATAGCATGTATGGTTGTTTAGCGAAAGATGAAATTAGGTTGAACCAATTGAGGTTAGAATCTTTACTATGGTTCTATGGATTGATTATACTTTAAAGAGAGTAATGACGTCACGCCTCGAGCTATCACCGAGACGCGGACACGGGACCTAGAACCACAAGTGATCCCAAGCTAACCCTGCTAGCATGATCATGAACCTAGTAAAGATAATAAACTGACGCAGAAGGTAAATCATAATTAAAATATAAAGATAGGGAGTAACCATATACTATTACTGAGATATTTGAAACTGATGAGTTTAATACAAAGAAAATATTAACTCAATACTAAGTTGAAATTAACTATGTCTGCAAATAGACTCTAAAGGACTAGAAATGTTGGGACAGGCCCCAGCTAAGTCTAGCAAAAACTAAAACTAAAGGACTAAGGACTAAATACTGAAAAGACACTAATGACTATTGTCCTCGCAGAATCAGGACTCACCACTGATTCTGCCGAACTGGAGACGGAAACCGATCTAAGCATGATCTGGATGCTAAGAACCTAAACCTACATCACGAGAAGATGTAGCGCATGTATGCGTCAGTACTTGAAAGATACTAAGCATGTAGGATAGAGTAAAACTCAAATAAAACAACTGAACAAGCACAAAAGCAAGTATGATATTTTGGTATACGCCCCATCGAGAGGACCCAATGTACCCCGCAATAGGTATAAAGGCGTTCTGGCGTGATCACTAAACTGATGCCCACAGAGGGGACTTACAACCTACTTGGCTAGTAGTTCTAGGACTATTTGGGTATGTAAACCCGAGTCCAACTCGGTATTATTTTACTCCCAATGAATTAAGTGGTTAACTAATTATCACTAAGTTTTTGTAAGTACTGGATAGCTCAAACTGAACATGCAAACTGAGAATGCAATAATTAATATTATAATGATGCATTAATAAGTGAGACATGTATAATTGAATAACTGAAATATCTGACCTAGCATGTATAATTCAAGAACTAAAGAAATACATAGCTAGTTCTGAAATTCATGAAATAAACTAAGTAATAACATGGTAATCTGATTTAGAACATATAACTAACTAAAACATGATAATCTAATGAAGTTCTAGAAACCCTAGGTCTAATCATGATAAGGAATCAAGCATCTGACTGGTGTCTAAGGATATAATGAGTGAAAGAAACCTACTAGTGAAATCCCACATACCTGGTGATGATATCCAAGGAGAAATCTTTAGATTTTGAGGCTGGATATGATTGAACCTTGTTGCGTTCTTGAACTAGGGTTCTTGACCTTTTTCTCCTCTCTTGCTTCTAATTTTCTAG
This sequence comes from Solanum sitiens, assembly GCA_016801875.1. Lineage (NCBI taxonomy): Eukaryota > Viridiplantae > Streptophyta > Magnoliopsida > Solanales > Solanaceae > Solanum > Solanum sitiens. The sequence continues at coordinate 3,148,103 of JABWTJ010000071.1, forward strand.
GTTTTGATTAATGATTTAACTTGGATAAGTTTTAGTTATATTTCTAGGCTTAAACTGACTAAAATCTCATTATTTAGGATTTAAACTACGTATCTTAGGGGTTAAACAAACTAGGAAAAGACCAAAAGACCCCTAAAATAATTGTTGTCGGAGCAATCGACGACCTGGACTGACGGATCATCGTTCAATCGACGGTCCGTCGTTTGAGTCTGCTCGAAAAGCCTTCACTAAAATGGGCATAACTTTTTATGGTCAGACCTACGGACCGTAGATCGAACGACGGTCCGTGCTGGTCGTTCGTAGTTCATGTGAGAGGCTGGTAATAGGATTCTTGATCCACGAACCATGGTCTGATTTACAGACCGTGGTATAACCTACGGATCGTAGGTCTGTCTGTGGTTCGAGACTTAGCCAATTTTTTTCTGAGCTGTGTTTGGGATGGCTACAATGGTGAACCATGGACCCACATTATGAGTCGTAGATCAGACTATGGTCCGTAGATGGCGACCGTTGATTGCACCTGCAATTTTTCTGAATAGCTGATTTCTAGTATGCTTTGTATACGGGGTGTTACATTATCTCCCCCTTGGAAACATTCGTCCTCAAATAAAGACTAAACTAGCTGAAATAGAGGGAGGGAGTTGCAATCCCTACTACTAAACACTGAGCACTAAGTTTCTGACAGAATTGAGTTCCAAGGATATGCAAATACGCTGCAAAAATGCAAGTACAAACTGAGGGAACATGATTCTAAGGCTGAATTCAAGCATGAATGACTTAAAATTGAAGAGGAGCGATTACCTCAAGCTGGAGTGGAATTGGAAGGAAAGAGGTGAGGATACTTGGCTTTCATGGTTGCTTCTGCTTCACAAGTAGCTCCCTCTACGGACTGACTCCTCCACAGAACCTTGACTGAAGCGACTTTTTTGTTTCTCAACCTTATAACCTGACGGTCAAGAATCTCAACTAGTACATCGTCATAAGAAATACTATCTTTCACCGCCACACTCTCTAATGGCACTACTGAGGCTGGATCATTCACACACTTCTTCAAGAGCGAGATGTGGAAGAGCGAATGCACTGTTGCCAATTCTGCTGGCAACTCTAACTCATATGCCACTTTGCCAACCCTTTTCAAAATCTATTAAGGGCGTACATATCTAGGACTTAGCTTCCCTTTCTTTCCAAATCTCATCACCTCATTCATATGTGACATTTTCAAGAAAACCTAATCATCAAATTGGAACTCTAGTTCCCTTCTCCTTACATCTACATAAGATTTTTGACGATTCTGGGCTGTCTTAAGTCTATCTCTAATAAGTTGAAATTTATCTATAGCATAAAGGACTGAATCTGTCCCTATAGAAGTTGTTTCACCTACTTCAAACCAACCAACATGAGATCTACATCTATGTCAATAAGTGCCTCATAAGAGGACATCTGAATGATGGAATGGTAGCTATTATTGTAGGCGAACTCAATAAGAGGAAGGTGATCATCCCAACTACCCTTGAAACCGATCACATAAGCTCTCAACATCAGAATGGTACGCTCTTCCTGTCCATCTGTCTGCAGATGAAATGATGTGCTAAGTTTAACTTGAGTACCAAAATCCTTCTAAAATGACATCCAGAAATGAGAGGTAAACTGAGGACCTCTATTTGAGATGATAGACAAAGGAACCCCATGCAACCTCACAATTTCATTAATGTAAAGCTTGACATAGTCCTCTGCCGAATATGTAGTTTTGAACGCCAAAAAATAAGAAGACTTAGTCATCCTATCAACTATCACCCAAATGGAGTCGTGCTGTCTGCAAGTACAAGGTAACGTTGTGATGAAATCCATATTGATCACATCCCACTTCCAATTAGGAATGTCGATATATTGAGTCATACCCCCTGGAGTCTGATGTTCTACCTTGACTTGCTGGCAGTTAGGGGACTTACACACAAAATCTATTATATCCCTCTTCATGCCATTCCACCAGTAGACTTCCAGTAGATTGCAGTACATCTTAGTGGCACCTAGATGTATAGAATATCTAGAGTTATGGGCTTCTGCAAGAATATGTTGTCTCAACTCACCCACATCACGAACACACAATCTACCTTGGTAGCGAAGTACACCATCTCCCCCTTGGAGAAAATCTCCACTCTCTGATTATGGATTTCACCCTTAAGTTCAAGAAAAATTGGATTACTGTCTTGCTTTTCCTTAACCTCCACCACTAAAGAAGGTTTTTCCCCATTCTGAACTGTTATACCACTGTCTGATATGCTCATAAGGCGAACTCCCAAGCGAGCAATACTGTGAACATCCTTAACTAGTTCCTTTCTTTCTTCCTCAACATGGGCTACACTACCCATAGATAATCTACTAAGAGTATCTGCTACTACATTCGCCTTGGCAGGATGGTAATGTACACTCATATCATAATCCTTAAGGAACTCAAGCCATCTCCTTTGGCAAAGATTCAACTCTTTTCGGGTGAACACATATTGAAGGCTCTTATGGTCAGTGAACACATCTACATGAACACCATACAAGTAGTATCTCCAGATCTTGAGTGCAAACACAACTGTTGCAAGCTCGACATCATGAGTTGGATAGTTCTTCTGATGCACCTTAAGCTGTCTAGAAGCATTACCTATAACCTTATCTAGGTGAATCAATGCACAACCTTGGTTAACTCTGGATGCATCAATATAGATAACATAACCATCTGAACCCTCTAGTAGATTTAAGACAGAAGTTGTAGTCAATCTAGTTCTCAATTCTGCATAGCTTTTCTCACAATCATCTGACCATTGAAACTTGACAATCTTCTGAGTCAACCTAGTCAATGGTGAGGCCATGGATGAAAATCCTTCCATGAACCTTTTGTGATAACCCTCTAGACCTAAGAAACTTCTGATATCTATAGCAGAGGTAGGTCTAGGCCATTGTTCCACTACTTCTATCTTCTATGAATCAACTCAGATCCCCTCGCTAGATACAATGTGAACAAGGAAAGTAACAGATTGCAACCAAAACTCACATTTGCTAAACTTAGCGAATAATTGGCGATCCTTAAGAGTCTGCAGAACAACTCTCAAATGATTCACATGTTCTTCCTCATTCTTAGAGTAAATGAGGATATCATCAGTAAAGACGATAGCAAACAAGTCGAAGTACTGCTTGAACACTTTGTTAATCAAATCCATGGAAGCTGCAGGAGCATTGGTTAGTACAAACGACATAACTACAAATTCATAATGACTATACCGAGTTCTAAGGGCTGTTTTTGGAACGTCACTATCTCTGACTCTGAGCTGATGATAACCCGATCTGAGGTCTATCTTTGAGAAGTGACTAGTAGCTTGAAGTTGGTCAAACAAGCCATCAGTCCTGGGGATGAGATACTTATTCTTGATTGTGACCTTGTTCAACTGTCTATAGTCAATGCACATTCTGAGAGAACTATCTTTCTTCTTTACGAACAACACTGGTGCACCCCATGAAGACATACTAGGTCTGATGAAGCCCATATCTAAAAGGTCTTTCAATTGATCTTTCAATTCCTTAAGCTCGGCTGGAGCCATTCAATAAAGAGGAATAGAAATAGTTTGGGTATCTGGAAGGAAATTAATTCCAAAGTCATTTCTCTTCGGGAGGAACTCCGGGAAGATCTTCTGGAAACACTTCTGAAAACTCACTGACTACTTCGGCTGACTCAAGAGATGGGGTTTCAGATCTACAATCCTTAACCCGAACTTGATAATATATATAACCCTTAGAGATCATCTTTCTGTCCTTAAGGAAAGAAATGAACCGACCCATAGGATCTAAGCTACTACCCTTCCACTCTAAGATTGATTCATTTGGAAACTGAAAATTAACTATCCTAGTTCTACAATCAACTGAGGCATAACAGAAATGTAACCAATTTATGCCTAGAATGACATCGAAGTCTATAATTTCTAACTCTACAAAATCTCATGAGATGACTTTCTGAGAGACTGTGACATGGCAATTTCTATCTACCCGTCTAGCTATAACTGGGTCACCAACTGGAGTAGAGACTGAGAAAGGTTTTGATAGAGTTTCTGGACTAACACTGAATTTGACTGCTATGTAAAGAGTTACAAAAGAAAAGTATCCCATGGATTTAACAACGTATAAACATCAAGGGCAAAGACTCGTAACGTACCACTGACTACATCAGGAAAACCTTCTTGATCCTAGCGAGCCTGAAGAGCATACAACTTGTTCTGGCACTGACCGCCACCTGTACGAGATGAGTTTCCCATTTGAGTCGGGCGACTTGCTAGTGGTGGTGCTGAAGTTGTAGATTGAACTCTACCATTACTACCTCCTTGACCTTGTCTAGAAGGACAATCCCTCAACCTGTGACCACAGTGATCGCATCCAAAACATTCTTCCTTTCGTGCAAGGTACTCGCCTGGATGGATTCTACTACACTTAGGGCAAGTAGGGTAAGTCTTGGTTCCTGAAACACTTCCCTGAGACTTAGAGCCTAGTGTCCTAACCTTCTGATCATACCTGTTCTTGGAGGATGGAACACTAGTTAACGAAGGGGTTGGGGCTGAAAACTTCTGCTGACTCTGCGAGCAATTTTGACCACCCAATTTTTGCTGAGTATAGTGATAGTTCCCTGTCCTAGCCTTCTTATTTTGCTTGGCATGTTCCCTATGTTTATCACCCTCAACCTGTTGAGCATGAGTCATAAGCCTAGACATGTTCATATCTCCCAGTAACATAGCATTTCTGCACTCCATTTTCACAAAATCTGACACTCCATACAAAAAGTTATTCATGTAAGCCCTGGAGTCAGCAACCATGTAAGGAGAGTATGTGGAGAGTTGGTTAAACTTGAGCCCATACTCTTTGACCATCATGTTTCCCTGCCTTAAGTTCATAAATTTCTAAGCCTTTGCTTCTCTCAACTCTATTGGGAAAAACCTATCCAGAAAGGTCTCACTAAACCAATCCTAAGTAATAGGAGTTGCATTTGTACCCCTATTCTCCTTCCACTGAGTGTACCAGATATGAGCCACATCTTTCAGTTGGTATGATGCCAACTCAACTCGATCATTCCTAGTGACGTGCATCACCTCAAAGATCTTCTTGATCTCATTTAAGAAATTCTGGGGATCCTCATTAGTTTGCGATTCTAAGAACTTTGGCGGATTCATCCTAACAAATTCACGGACCCTTGCTGCTGCTGATCCATCATTAGCAATCGCATGAGCTTGTACCTGATTGTTCTGGTTGGCCACACTCTGAGCCAACATCTGAATTGTGTTCCTGAACGCAGCATTGGAGACTTCCTAATCTATGACTGGAGGAGCTGCATTTGCATTCCTGGCATTCACATTCCTGGCGTTAGCTCTACGAGGAGGTGTGATTTAAAACGTAAAACATCGATTAAAAATGAAATTAGATCATACCATACGTACGATAAGACTAACAAGAAAGTGAAGTTTTTTCTAAAACACTTCATAGCCTCTCTCTCATTAGATATGGTGCACTTCACACCCATAAAAGTGGGAATCTACGTAGTGCGACTTTTCATACATCCTAGGACACTTAAACCTAGTGCTCTGATAACAAGTTTTTCACGCCCCGAACTACCCCCGAGACGTGGACACGGGACCTAGGACCACAAGTGCTCCCAAGGTAACCCTGATGGGATGATCATGAACGTACTAAAGATAATAAACTGGCGTGGAAGCTAAATCATAATAAAAATGAAAAGATCGGGAGTACCCATATACTATAACTGAGATATTTGAAACAGATGAGTTTAATACAAAGAAAATATTAAGTCATTACTAAGATGAAATTAACTATGTCTGGAAATAGCCTCTAAATGACTAGAAATGCTGGGGCTAAGTCTAGCAAAAACTGAAACTAAAGGACTAAATACTGAAAAGAAACTCATGACTATTGTCCTCGGAGAATGAGGACTCACCACTGATTCTCCGGAACTGGAGATCGAGAACTTATCTAAGCGTGATCTGGATACTGAGAACCTGAACCTATATCACGAGAAGATGTAGTGCACATATGCGTTAGTACTTGAAAAGTACTGAGCATGTTAGATAGAGTAAAACTGAAATAAAACATAACTAAACAAGCACAAAAGCAAGCATAATATTTTGAACATGATATACTGAATGCTGAGCTAACTGGATGCAATGACCAAATTTGTAATATGTTGAGACTGAATAATAATTGATCTGTAACTATGGTCAGTGCAATGGAGTCTGACTTAACTGTGTGAGCTATTAATAACCGATAATAAAACCACATGAGCTAAATGTGGAGTCTGATGTATACGCGCTATCGGGAGGACCCATTATACCACGCAATAGGTATAAAGGCATGTTGGCGTGATCACTAAACTGATGCCCACACATAGGACTTACAACCTACTGGGTTAGTAGCTCTAGAACTATTTTGGTATGCTTAACCCTAGTACAACTCGGTATTATGCTACTCCCAATGAATTAAGTGGTTAACTGATTATGACTAAGTTTCTATAAATACTGGATAGCTCAAACTGAACAAGCAAACTGAGAATGCAACAATTAATCTGATAATGATGCATTAATAACTGAGACATGTATAACTAAATAACTGAAATATCTGACCTAGCATGTGTAATTCAAGAACTAAAGAAATATATAGATAGGGTTTCCTAAGTTCATGCAATAAACTGAATATAACATGGTAATCTGATTTGGAACATATAAATAACTAATTCATGATAATCTAATTAAGTTCTAGAAACCCTAGGTCTAATCATGATAAGGGAATCAAGAATCTGGCTGATATCTAAGGATCTAATGGGTAAAAGAAACCCATTAGTGAAATCTAACATACCTGGTAATGAAATCCACGGAGAAATCTTTAGATTTTGGGGATGGAAAACTGATGTAACTTTGTTGCATTCTTGAACTAGGGTTCTTGACCATTTTCTCCTCTCTTGCTTCTAATTTTCTAAGTTCTAATTAATAATTTGACTTGGGTAAGTTTTAGTTATGTTTCTAGGCTTAAACTGACTAAAATCTCATGATTTAGGATTTAAACGACGTATCTTAGGGGTTAAAAGAACTAGGAAAAGACAAAAGACCCCTGAAATAATTGTTGTCAAAGCAATCGACGACCTGGACTGACGGCTCGTTGTTCAATCGATGGTCCATTGTTTGAGTATGATCGACAGCCTTTCACTAAAATTGGCATAACTTTTTACACGAAGGTTGTGTTTTAGCAAACTTAGTGGCTATGGAAACATAATTCAATTATCTATCATAACATAGTCCATAGGACACCTAATTATTTTGTACGAAAAGTTATAATCATTTGAAGTTGACCCAATAACATTTCCCCCTTACTGACTACTTACCTTCACATACGGTTAGACCTAAGGACTTTTAATCAAATGACGGTTCATGCTGGTCGTCCGTAGTTCATGTCAGAGGCTGGGTTATAGGAGTCTTGATTCACAGACCGTGGTTTGACCTACGGACCGTAGGTCTGTCCATGGGTCGAGACATAACCGATTTTTTTCTGAGCTGTGTTTGGGAGACTATAGTGGTGAACTATTGACCCACAATACGGGCCGTAGATCAAACTACAGTCCATAGATGGCAACCGTCGATTGCACCTGCAATTTTTCTGAAAAGCTTATTTCTAGTTTATTTTTGATACGGGGTGTTACAAATGATTTGACTACTATAATAGTACTAATGCTTACTTAGTTAGATTTATGAAGTGTGTTACTTTTTTATTGGCCTGATCTAAGAAAGAATTCAAATTTCTTAGTCTAGAGACAGACCAGATATGATAATGTTTTGCAGCTATTCAAGTGGTAGAAATGTGGGGATATTTGGGTACGATCTTATCCATAAGTATGATGTGTTGTAGTGAGGTATGTTACGGACTTTCACGGTGTGGCAGTACTAGGGTTATGTGAAAACGGATACATCGATTGTCAAGTAAGAATACTAACTACTAAAGGAGTTATTAGTTGTATGACATGGTCAGATAATAAGATTCATTGTTATATTCATATTTGAGAAACCAACTAGTTTGTTACTACAGATGCTTGGGTTGAGCATTATTTTTAAGAAAGATTTTAGTGGTGGATATTTTGTAGGATCCTAGCGCATTTAGGTTGTAATGTGTATTTGGAGGATTCTAAAAGAGGGCTGATTTTATCTTAAGTTTTAAAGGGTAGATTGATACTACAATGACAAACTTATAGGGAAAGAAAGTCTTAGTGCGTATACTTTGGGTGGAGCAAAATGATGAGTTTAGTAAGAAAGTGCGTATAAAATTTGGTTAGTCCCTTGAATTTGATTGGTATACATGAGTTTAAGGTATCAGATCGAGGAAAAGATTGACTTCGTGGTGATGAAATGGCTTACTGAGCATGATGGTAATATGAGTTAGTGATGGATTGCGATTGAGATGCAATTATAGCTTACAAATTGTTGGTTAAACATATTTTGTATGGTAATAATGACTTGTAAGTATCTAAGGTTGTGATTTTCTACTATTTAGTGAGTAATGTGGTTGTATGAAAAGTTTTAGGAGATGTAGGGGCACCGCTTAAATAGAATTTAAAGAAACTATAGTCATAATGAATATAAAATAAATTTAGTGGGATGTGTAACCTTCCGAAAGAGGTGAGAGTAAAAATATTTTCTCTTACTTTAGGGGCTAAGGAGGTATCTTTAGAGGAGTTGAGAATTGGATTCAGAGATACATGATTTCATCCATTTTGCTCAGGTTATGGTAATACATAGTGTCACAAGATCATCAGATTGGTTAAAAAGAACTATTGCATAAAACTTGAGAAATAAGTGTACGGTCGTTAAGCTCGAGTATGATGATAGTTCATTTGTGGATTTGAGTTTGATAATGAGTATGGTAGAATTTTTAGCGAAAGATATGATAAGGTTGATGGAGAGGTGATCAATGATAAGCTAAGATTCGTGAGTTCATAAAAATCTTCAAGGTATGAGCTAATGTTGATAGATAAAGGGACTAGGTTACACAGTAGAATTCAAAATTCAAGTTTTTCATGGTGAAGGTTTGTGGTAGTGCGTTTTGTCAAGGTATGAATTTGGTAAGGTAAGAAAGGATCGATCACATTGAGTGTAACATTTGAAATTACTTAAAAGTTGAGTAGTACAGTTGGTTACTTTTGATTGTTACACCTAAGGGGGGTTTCACATAATGTTATAGTTTAGAGTATAAGGTAAAAATATCATGGGTTGTTGGTCAAAGGATAAGATTGGTAAGCGAGTCAACCAAAGGAACAAAAGTTTGGTGTATTGTAGAGTTTGGAAAGAATCTAAGGAAGTGAAGAAATAAGGCCTCTCATATAAACCCTTGATTTGTAGTTGAAGTATTTATTTATTTTTGCCTATGAGTTTAGATATGACCGTGAGATGTGAAATAGTACGGTACAGACTTACTAGAAATTTATCATCGATTGTTTTTGAAAAAATTGAGTTTTTGTTTGGGTGAAAAGCAATGATGTGAAGACTCTATGTGGTTATATCGAGCTAGATTGTTCAAATTATGATAGGTAGTGTATTGATAATCAATGGTGTGGACCTACAGTTCGACATGGTTAATGAGGATTTTGAGGGATTGATACTACTATTTTTATGAGACAACATAGACTGTTATAATGTGTTACATAAACATTTGATGTAGTATACTAAATTTTTGGAGTGACAAAAAAATTCTGAAGTGTTGGTATGAGGTACATGATGGTTTTGAAAATTAGTTGAAAGTTGGTATGTGAGATTGTGTGGAGTTCATGACTTTGGGAAATTTAATAGCTTTATCATGATGGAAATATACTGTAAAATTTAAATTGGTGCTATCAGCCTTGGATGGGACACGTATCTGTCATGGAATGATTAAACGTAAAGAGAGAGCACCATAGTTTGAAAATTTTGGAGGCGATAATGTGTTTTTAAGGAGACTTTGATACCAGTGACAGTTTGAGAGTAAGGTAAGGTTGGAGTAGTTATGATGTTTGTTTATATAAAGAGTATTATCTTCAATGGAGTAATGTGAGAAGTATGTGGAGTTTGATGAATAGAATAATTGTAATATTTTAATGGGGATCAGGTTGATTGTGGGTGCATAAAATTGAGAGTTGGAGTTGAACGAATGGAATTCTATTTATATGGGCACTATTAAAGGAGTATTTTGTGTTATTCAACCTTGCTTCTGTATATTCTTATGTGACGTCCTTCTTCGTATTGGACATTATGATTCACTGATTATGCTACTCGTATTTTGACATCTATGGGTGAATCCCTAGTGGTTTATCGGGTGTACCGATCTTGCAATGCCCTCTTGGTAGGATAGGATGCTTGGAAATACTTGGTCATTTCAATTATGACAAATTTAGTGTTGTTTGAGATGATTTAAGTATACTAGTGATTTTACACACACAACTTTGCTTATGAGAACTTATAAAAGAGCTACCATGAATAGTTATAGTTATACAACAGTTTTAATATTCATGTGGGGAACATTGAATTTAGTTCTACCATTTCTAAGGTCGTCTACAATCACAACTATCTATTTAAGTGCTTCAGCTGTGCTGTTAGAGTTTCTGTATGCTTGGGTATATGCTAGTTTGGTGGTTAATTAATGTTGTTCTTTGGGTTAGATAAGTTTGATTCTCTCTTGATGAGTACATGATGTCTAAAGATCATACTTTTTATACTTTAAGCTCGTGGAAACATTAGGTTGAGAGAAGGAAATCTTGATAAGATCTATGATGGATTGTGCATTATGAGCATGTGGTGGTAGGTTCGGGTTCACATCCGATTGTAATGAGTAGTGATTCAGAATGTTATCATGGTTATGTGAGAAAAGATTCGTCATGATGGTTGTGTTAAGGTTCAACGGGTTTGAGTTTAAATTGAGTTCATGAGTTAGTTTATGGCTTGATAATCACTCTTGATTTAAAAATCCTCCTAAGTTTGAACTGAAAGTTCAGTTCTTAGTAGTTGATCTGATGAAATGATTTTAAGGAGGAGATCACTTGAAGAGATGAACATCGACTCTGAATGATCGTACCTTAGACTGTTGGTAACACTGGTTATTTTTTCTTCTTCCTTATGTTCGATTACGAACATGATTTTTAGTGGTGGATAATGTAATGACCCGTTATGCTATATTGAGAACGAGTCCTCTTTTTTTCATAAAGGACCCTTTAAGTAAAATTTTAATGGGAATTTTGAATTACTTGTTCAACTAAAATTATTTAATTAGCGGGTAATTTTAAATGTTTACTTTTAGTGATTAGTTAACGGCCATGTCCATAATCTATTTAACACCCTATAATATTTGATCCATATTTATTTAAAAGAAATTACTAGGATTTTTTACTAATAATACATAATTAATTTAATTAGATAAAAGAAAGAAAAAGAGAAAAGGAACGGAGAAAACTTACATATCTTCATCAAGTAAACCATTGATACGTCTAATTCATGTATTGGGTTATGCCGTATTTTAATTATTATTACTACGTTGTTCGTTGTGAAAGAAAGTAGGGAAATTGAATAGGAAAAAAGTCGGCAAAAAGTCAGTGATGTGTAGGTTGAAGTTGGGGTAAATATTGAATTGAGTTTTAATGCCTAATCGCTGGTCAATGATGACCTAATCATTAGAAAATGATGGCCTAATAATTGGATTAATTACAAAGGGTTTCAGTTGTACATAATATTCTATAGTTACATGTCTTTATACATGTTAGTTGATATATGTTTATCTTTTGTGGTTGAACTTCTATTATACAATATCATATCATTATTTAAGTTTTATATGTAAACTGAGATAAGTAATTAAATATTAAGGGCATTGTATTATATAAATACCACTAGATTTATGGTATTGGAGAATGAAAAATTTAACCCTAGTCTTGAAATTTAAAAGTATGAGGGTTGACATGATAATTGACATCAAAATTTAAAAACATGATTTTAGGTTGTTATAAGTTTTTGGGTCTAGGCCAAACATATAGTAATGCAAGTGTTGTTAGTTTGGAATCTTATTATGGTCATACATTTTAATAGATTGTTTTGATTTGGAAGCTCAACGAATAGGGAAGGATCAAGTTTCAGAGTGATTGTTTGACTATTTGAGGCAAGTGGATTTCTAAACCCTTGTTAAGTGTATGCAATTCATGTATTTCCTTATAATATGTGTTTGGGAGTAATGAGAATTGGTGATGGGTTTACTTGTTCATGTTGAGTAATATAAATGATGAGAAAGTGTAATACAAGGTTAATGTGATAAAGTGTTGGTGTGTGATGTTTGACAATGATTTGAAGGCTTATTGCTTATTTGTTGATGTTATATCACGATCTATTGTTGTTAATTGTGCCTTGTTATAAAAATTGTCATCTCCTCGTTGGTTGTGCAAACATGTAATTTACATTATTCTGAGACATGGTTGTGACAAGTGTTATTTCATTGAGAAAGAATAAAAAATTAAAGAGGATGTACTATTTAAAGGAACGTATCGCGCCCCGCGATGGATACTATATTTCGAGGGACTTATTGCACTCCGCGATGGATACTATATGTCAAGGGATGTTTCCCGCATCGCGATAGTTACTATTATCAAGGATCGTATCACAAGGGCGATGGACGCATGGACAGATATGTCCCCCATGGGTCCCGGACTGAGAGACAGCGGGTATGTATCATTAGGTCAGACATGCATCACTATACTTGACATTGCATTTCATTGCATTGCACTTCTTTATTATTGGTGAACTTGATCTTGTATGTTGTTGATCTTGTGAGTGCCTTTTCTGTGAAACTTGTGACTGATGAGTACCGAGCATGTTGTTGAAGATATGCAATTGTTAGAGTGTGATTGTTGAGCTATGTGCTTTGTAAACTGTGAATTGTTGGGTTGAGCTGATTTCATATAGGTTGTACTTGTGGAGGCTCGGTAATAGTTGTGTTTTAGGCTGACTTGTCTTGGTGGGATAAGATGAGTGCCATCACATTCCTTTTTAGATCGTGACACTTGAAACCTCATGTATTAGTTACAAACGTTGACAATCTCAAAGTTCAGTAAAATTTAAACACTTCATAATATGAATGTGAGATTAATCTAATACTTCAACTAAAAACTCAAATATATCATATCTTATATATTTTATATCTATAATTATTTATGTTATATTATATTAAAAGTAAAAATCTCTACAATACAATAATAACAAAGTAAGACACCATGAGTAAGGGAGTACAAAGTTTATTTAAGAGGTGTAGCTAAGAGATTTTAAGAGTAACTATTTTTTTATTTTGCAATATTCATATTATTATTTAAGATTAGTGTGGTACATAATTTGATTTTCACGGGCAATGCACATGCGTTAAAACTAGAATATATATAAAAAAAAGGAGGTATCATTTAAAAAAAATAATGAGAAATTTCATTGCACATGAATTGACCAACATATAAAACTTTCATTTGCGCGTAACAAAACTAACTTTATTTCATTAAGGTTTTATGTGAGTAGTCAAATAAAAAGTGTAACAAAATCTTAATTAGCTAATAACTCAAGGCAGAAAATCATTATTTTTCCTATTAAACAAAATATTATGGATTCCGAACATATCATAAAACAATCCATCAATTCACTACGTACAATCTGAACCTCCCAAAAATAAACCAAACAAATATTATCAATAATTTGTTAATCCAAGAATGATTAATGTAGGGATAAAATTTGGATACATTGAAAATAAGTTGATATAGTTTAACTACAATGAAGAGCATAATTAAATTTAATAATAACAAATGTAATATTTATGGAAGACTAAAATTAATATAGCTTTGTTTCAGTAAATTAAATTATGTAGATCAGGTTGAAATACATCATAAAATTATGCATAGCTAGTCATGATGATTAATAATGTGTATAAGGAGTTATATTGAAATATACGAGGTAGATCAATATTATGTCAATGAGCTAGGGTAGGCTTGTCCCAATTCCTAACTTCTTAATCTTGAGAAAACAACTTTCTTAATTATCATGAGAAGTTGTTGAAGTTTGTCCAAAAATTCTTCATCCTGACCGAGGTAAGATTTAGAGAAATTAAACAATCACTGATCTCGTGTAGTGCTTCATCAACGTTCTTTATGACATCATTGAACTGACCTTCATGGTATTTCTTATATGCAAACTCAAGATCCTTATTCACATAAAAAAATAAGTACGCACATTCTCGTTAATCCTCTAAAAATAAATTTATATGAGTTATATCTTAGGCAGATCGAGTAGACACTATAATATCATCACAGGCTAATGATATTTGAGGAATGGTAAATGTGAATGATATTAACATAACATGCATGAAAAGAGAATTAGTAGTGTTAATAAGATACATCATTTTGTAACTTTTCCTTGTTGCTTTTTTTGTTGGTTTCTCTTTCTTATACTTGGTCGATAATTTTGGATTTTATATGGATTTGGTATCTCATAATTTATTTCATTAATTTTGATATTGTATTTATATCACCTTTACCTTTGAAATAATTAACTGAGTTGTTAAATAGTACGTGTTCATCTAATCATTCCACATAAGTTTTTAGTGACGAAATACATCTCTTGGTTACAAATATTAATAGCGATAATTTAAGAGATTATCCCTCTAATTTAGTGCTATTACACTTGCCTATAGTGTAATTTGTTTTTTACATCTACCTTCCTTATTACTTTTGTAGTAATTTTTATTCATTTACTTAAGAAATAGAATATTTTACCCATACGATTCACAACCCATATTAAGAACTAACAAAGAAATTTCGTTATCATGTTTGTTTGAGCTTATTAAATCAAACTGTTTTACTATAATCATTACTATAAGTTGTGTCTTAAGCTATTTCCTCGAAACATGAGATTTATGAAATTAAAGGTTGTAAGAACATACAAACACTAATATTTTGTGTCATAAGTTCTTACAATCAAAATCTCACTCATGATGGAACCTACTAGCACCAACCAGTAGGTAACCCATCACCAGGGGCGGACTTACTCTTTACCGTGGGGGTAACTTCCGAAAAAATCATATGTATATATGTATATGTATTTTGAAAAACTGGTAGAAACTAAGATATACTTAACAGTGCACCCATAAAAAACATAAAAGTGCTCTTGTTCAATTGGTAGAAGGTAGAAATACCACCCTCTAGATCAGGGTTTGAATCTCACTTAAGCCTATTTTTATTTTATGTTTAGCTTAGACCTTATATTTGAGTTATGTTTATATTGGTGCACCCAAAACCTTTAAATCCTGGGTTCGCCTCTGCCCATCACCCGCAATCAGAAGCAAGGGGCTATATCACGGGGAAGAGGAACATATATAGAATATAAGGAACAAACATATATATACTAGATGGTATTGTCCGTGCAAGCACGGACCCAACATTGGTGTGTTACTTCATGTTTTCATATACTTCTGTGTTGTAGCATATTTTCAAATGACATTTGGTGGCTGCGTAAAGTTTTATTTGCATAAATTAAGCAGAGTATAATTTTACTTTCTAAGTGATGAAATTGGCTTGAGGAGCACCAAATCAGATAAAGTGTTCCAGAAAAGATCAACACATCAAATAAGTATATTTCAAGAAATACATATCAACCGGCAATATCCTCCAAGCTTCGTAGCTTAGTCGTTATACCTTTTTAGAATCACAATTACATAAAAAACGAAGAAATCTTTTCATTAGCTAATGGAACCAATCACTTATAGAGAACCACTTGTCATACAAAATTACTTTAGTAGCAGGGATACTTTTGGCAAGCATTTGTAAGTGTTATACAACTTCAGTGTCAATATCGTATAAAAAGAAAATGTCATCACAATAAAGAGTGAAAATAAATATAATTGATCTTAACATGTATATTTTTCGCTTTTACAAAAAATAAAATTATTAATCCTTGTGACTCAGCCTTGTAATTTAGGTGGCATCACACGCATATATATATATATATATATTCAACAACCGAATCTCTCAATTAACATATGATGCTACATATATGTTCCATTATGCATACTTATCTATGTAACATTTCTTCCTTTCAAAGCCAAATCATTCGCCTACTCAAACCCACAAATAACATGACCAATATTGTTGAGTCTAAGCATGCATTTATATTGTCGCTGGCTCTCCGTGGAAAGCTAAGAATCAAAGGCATGCTTTTCAAATGATGTTTTATTGCTTATGAGAGTTGCTCCTTTTTCCAAGTTGAGAATGAAACTGCTATTTCACAAATGCAATTTGGCAGGACTGCCTTACTTGGATTCAATGAAAATGAGTAAATCTATAGGCTAGAGGCATAAAAATTGAAGGACCTATGATGAAAGAAGGGATAATTATAGTGATATACAATATATGATTGAAAAGGTTGACAAGAAATGCAAGGATTTTTCAGAATACCAATTGACCTAAAGAGAGAAGATCCTTCACGCTACGAATATTGACCTTTACATCAGACTTGAACGTAATAGAAGACCTAGACAGAACAACGTGAGATAATAATCAATTAATCACCAATACCATGAGACAAACTACATATAAGAAGTAAACAATTTAGTATCACTTCAGACCTCAGAAAGTTAATAGAACAAATTTAAGCAAAATAATCAGAATGTTTTAGAAGAATAAGCAATTGGCACCTTGCCCAAAACTGAAGCTCCAGTGTATGATGATCATCTCTTCCCGCAAATTTGAACTTGTTGCGATGTCACATGCAAAATACTTCATTTCAACAACTCAAAATTAAAAGGAGACAAGAAATTAAAATTCTAATTCTCATGAAATCCTACTATTCTACACACTAATGAAGATGGCGACATAATTACATAAAGAATCAGAAACAACAAAAATCATCAATAAAAGGAAAAAGAAACATAACCAAGACAATACCTTGTAAAAATTAACACATAGACTATCCGAAGAGGAGTATATCGAAATTGGACTTAGTCTAAGAAAACTGAATCTGATGAGAGAGACAGCGAGATTGAACTTGATAGAAATAATTAGCTCAATAGAGAACCTCCATTAAAGTCTCATTACCAACCTCTATTGAAGGAAGAAAGAACAAAGAAAATTCTTCTTTCTATCAAAGAAAAATATGAATTGCAAACAAAGAGAGAAAATTAATTTACAAGAATTGAAAAACAGAGAGGAATGCAACCAAATAGAGGCTATTAAAAAAGAAGAAGATGTTCACAACTTCTATCACCGAGAGAAGTAATTTCCAGATGCCTTGTTGTGACATGTGCGGTGCTGCTCAACTCTTAGTTAAATGACACGTTGCAATGTGATCTTATGTAAAGTCAAAAATACCCTTAAACAAATACAAAATGCCTTTAAGCATCACGTTGATGGATAGTTAATGTCAAGATTGGTCAGGATGACGAGCTTGTTGTGATACTACTTTATTTTGTTGCACGTTTTTGCATAGCTTTGTTTAATCAATTGATTCTTGATTTTATCGATACAGGGTTGGTGATGTGCTACGAGTTGGTGGCTTCAAAAAGAACGCGCCTCAATTCAACTTCATTTGTAGAAAAAACATAGTCTTGAGCATTGATTCTGACGAGACTGATAAAGTTGAGCTACAAAATGCCATGAAAAATGCCGTGAGCCACTTGATGACATTTGATGCACATGTGACAGAGTACGTTAGCTAAGCGGACAGAACAACAATTCCAGGCCACTACGTCTTATTCTGGGAAATCAGCGTGAATGGATCATCCCCTGTCCATCCATCGGTCTTTGAAGATCGTTGTCTCACAATTGAAGAGTCCTTCAACAACGTTTATCGTCAAGGCCGTGCCTCTGACAAATCTATAGGCCCTCTTGAAATCATGACTGTGGAAGTCGGGACATTTGGTAGGCTCATGGACTATGCCATAAGCTTAGGTGCTTCAATAAATCAGTACAAGACACCATTGTGTGTGAAATTTGCACCCATTATTGAACTACTGCGTTCACTGAGTCATGTCCAAATACTTTAGCCTTAAATGTCCAAAATTGACTCCTGGACACAAGCAATGGAACAACACGAACTGACTGGCTAGCTAGCTCTAGCTAATTTCTCTGCTGACAGCTTCATCATAAGTCCCAAGAAAGAACAAATTACAGTGAACACTAAAGATAGTTGAATGATCAAAGCACTTAATAATGAATTGAGTGAAGTGCTTTTGCTGCTACTTGATTCTTAATGTATCTATATAACTATTTGATTTATTATAAGTATTTGATGTTGATAGAATAAACAAATAGGTGGTTGAAGAGTATATGCCAAATACAGGTTTCTGGGATTGCTTGGCCGAAAGGTTTGGGATTCATATACCTGCCTTTACCAATTTTTTGCAGTGGGCCCCTGCGCGTACGGGCTATTGTCGTCTAGTATTTTAAGAAAATTGAGACAATCAATTTCAATTTAATTTTTTAATTCTTTAATATTATGTTATTATTTTATTTGTTATTCTATAATATAATATTTTATTCAAATATTTACCTTGTAAATCTTCATGTAATATAAAATTTTAATTATTATCAATTTATATAGTTAATATAAACTTATATTTTATTTTAAATTTTTAAATAATATAAATTGTAAATAAATATTATATATTATCCAAATTAATGCACAATTCAAATAAAAATGAAATCGTTTATGTAATAGCTGAAGTCAAATTAAAAGGAGCATCTTTGTGTAAACTATGACTATCTATCTATCTATCTATCTATCTATATATATATATATATATATATATATATATATATATATATATATATATATATATATATATATATATATTCTCTTTCTTGTATATAAGCCAACAAAACTAGGGACTATTACAGCACTAAAAAAATTGTACCAAAAGCAGTCTAACACATTTCAGCACCACCACTAAGCACTTAGCCCACCTAATTCACAACTAAACGAGACCAAAGTTACAGAATCATAAGAATTTGAGATTATAGGAAGTCAAAATTTACAGTTAATTTCATTTCACAATCAACCGAAATAACTATTTAAACAACACCCCCTTTATATGCAATTTAGTCTAAACAATGGGATTTTGAGGTGTGTTATTAGTGTGCTATTTTGAGTTTTAGTTTATAGGTTGGGGGTGTTAAGGGGATTAAGGGAGATGATGGGCGGAGAGTAGGGTATAGGGATATTGATGAGGAAGTCCATAGAGCTCTTCAGGATTCTCAAAAAGTCGAAGGTAACTTGTTCGTGATTTAATACTTGCATATCTCAACTCCAAACCCCTCACACTATTATGAGCCTTTATAATATTACTAACTAGGTGTGTCATTGTTATTGTACTGTGTTATAAGAAAGGCTGAAAATTTTCAGTTTTTTAAGCAGATAGCTGCCGAGTACACGCAGAACACAGTGTGATACTTCTTGGGAGATAAAAATGGTATTATCCGTTGATCCCTGTTTCTTATTGCTGCATGTTCTTTTTTATTCTTGCCTAATTTGTATACAATTGACGTCTGTCGTGTAGATCTGTTAAAAGCCTCTTTTTGGCCATCTCTTTCTCAATTCAACAATTCTTGAATTAGTTCTTTATGTTTTGGTATGCAATAAAACAAGTGGATGTTTTCTCTTCTATAGTACTCATGAGTTTTGAACCCGATAGTTTTACAGGAAACTAATACTTTTGATTGGATATGTGAATCGAGAAGGTCAATTTGATGTTTTAACGTCTCTATGATATGCAATCCTTTGTCTGATCATAATCATTTTTAAATAATTGTTATTCAATACCAAATACCTATTAAAGTACTGATTAATTTAAATTTATATCACATAAAATTTATTTCGATGAAAAAAAACTTGGTAAACTTTTACACCTGTTGGATTGTGTGCATGTGAGTTTTTCAAGAGAAGTTGGCTTTATTATTCAAATAGTCAAAGATTGTGTTAATTTCATCAAATTGGTGCATAGTAGTCATTTAATAGTAGCTCAAAAATTTAATGTGCTTGCTTGAATCTTAGGACCATTGCTTGTGACTTGTGTAGGTGGAAAATCAATGAGAAAAAAACAAAAAAAAGACAACTCATATGTGAGAATAATTATATTTTTAAAACTCGAACTCAAGATTTCTGATTAAAGATAAAATATTCTCACAGTTTCATAATTGCATCACTCAATTCATGTTGGTTGTACGACCACATATTAGTTGTTCATTTTCTCTTTATACACTCCTTAAAAATCATAAATAAAAAAAATAATTTTACTTATTTGTTGGTTAAGAAACCTTTTTAGAACTTTACAAACTTAGTATTTAGTTGTAAGAGTATAATATAGGGAAAAAATTGTTTATTCTATATTATTTTTAATTTGTAAATTAACAAGTAATTTTTGACAACTATTAATGACGTGGACAACTAATATGAGACGAGGAAAATACATAATCTTTTTAGTTTTATCGGATATTGTTTGATATCTAATTTTAGGTACCAATTAATTCAATTTTTGTATCGCATAACTTCTATTAAATGGGGAAATATTCTCTACTAGATGGACTTTTTTTTTAAAAAAAAATATTCGAAATGCTCATTTTACATTAGTTTACAATAAAATAGAGATTAGGAAAGATTCAACTATATATGTACTATTGATTATGATGTATTAACCGCTTAATTTTATTTTTTAGAAACATTAAGAAAAAAACGAGTGAATTCTCTAACAATTGAATATAATTTTAGCAATT
Source organism: Solanum sitiens (assembly GCA_016801875.1). Lineage (NCBI taxonomy): Eukaryota > Viridiplantae > Streptophyta > Magnoliopsida > Solanales > Solanaceae > Solanum > Solanum sitiens. The sequence continues at coordinate 3,168,927 of JABWTJ010000071.1, forward strand.
TGTCTTAAAAAGGACATTTAACTATACTTTAGTTGATCATTGATCAAAGTGTGAACTCTAATCCGTATTAAAATGTATGATTTGCATTTCCAAATTAACTCCCATAAATTCAAAAAAAAACGTTTAAAATTCTGAATCTATTTCTGAAATAAATGGAACTAAGAGGCGGACCTACCCCAAAATTAGGAGGGTTACGTACCCGAAAACCTTAAAAAAATGTATATATCTTAAACATGAGGTATATATTTTGCTATACAAGTACAACCTCATGTAGGTTTTAGACCAACTGTGTCTCCATTAATCTCAAATTTCTGAATCCGCCTCTAAATGATCCGCGTTCGATGCATGGTGTGTAAACCAATATTTTTGAATTTTTCTTGTTGTTTGACGACTTCAATGTCCACGTGAAAATTGTTAGATGAATTTGATGCCATGCATGGACTACGTTAATGTCATAGCAGCCTTTTAATTACTTTAGGTATTTTGTTTCTATAAATGACATTTTAGAGTACTACACTAAAAACTTTGTTTTGAAGTTTATAATATAAAGTAATTATTATTACGTAACTCCAAGTGACCCATTCTTGGATGAATGAATTTGTAGATGAATAATCATATATAGCGAAGTCGGATTTTTCACAAATTTTTGATGATATATATAAGTTCTCATTTCTTCACCTTACGTGACTCTGTCCCGCTCAAACGTGATTTATAGTTGATGAATAACAAATAAGAGAAAAAATAGAAAAAAATAATTAAAATCTATAATCGTGAATTTCAACTATTCATCCAAGATCGTTTGACTTTAGAATAACTTTTTTTTTATATGAATGGCATAAAACTTATTTTCTTGCCAAAAAAGGATAATTTATTTAGACAATTACTAATGATAATTATTATGTTAATACTTCCAAAAAAATTCTATAGATGATTATGAAGATCCCTTCTTCAGTAGATAAAATTAGGATAAAAAAATAAATTGTTGACTTCTAAAATATGATTGATAAGTCCAGTTGACATTGACCAACACTGCACGTTTGTCCCAAAAAAAAGACAAAAGTATTCTCATAATTTGTAGTTTTTGAAGAATCACACTTTGGGGTATAGTTGTATGGTTCTAATTTATAGCATTACTTAATTAATATATAACATGTCCAAACATGACAAGACTTTGTTACATACTCCACATATTTTAATTCCTAAGTTTTTTTAGAAGACATTGTTATATTTAATACATATATCTAGTGTAATTTACATGTATCTGAGATACATTAATTTTTTCGCTCATCTCCCTCCTATCTCACTAGCCTCTCTCCTTTGTCCCTTTCTCATTTGCCGCTCTACCTATGAATTTGTATTTCAGAATGTATTTAGTAGCAAAAATACATATATCTTAATATATCTGACTTGAATTCTGGTATGGAATTATTAATTAGTAAGACTATATGTATTTCAAACTAGAAGAAGAATGATAAGAATGTTTGTGTAATTAACTAGTTTTTCCTATATATTCAGAACAATGTCCACCAACATGGGTTGTGGTGCACTGGTAGAAGTGTTTTATCCTTAACCAGAGGTCTCGGGTTCGAGCCCTGGATATTGAGAAAATTCTTTTGGGAGAGTCACCCCCCAATGAGCCATCCAGTGCGCGATCCGCATTTAATCGAAGCTCCAATGTGGACTCCGGACACCGCGTGGGAAACCAAAAAAAAAAGAGAACAATGTCCACAAGCATAAAGGAGTAGTTTTGGATCCTTGGACTTCATTTTGAATCCTTCTTTATAGAGTAAGTACCAATTTTGAGTATATTTTGGGTTGGTTTGATGTAAGTGTTTTAAAGCCCAAAACAATAAGTCCAATGATGAAAATGCTCCATTGCAAACACCAAGCTTCAAGTGTGTTATTGTAGTGTTTGTATTGAAATTATAATTTACTTAAGTTCATAATATAGATCAATTTAAGGATCTTAATAATGTTAACTAACAAAAATGATTTAGTTGCACTAAAATCATAATCTTTTGACATTCAAATTAATCGTAAAAGGGCTTCGAATGTAATTTTGAGAAAAAAGAAAGTTTTTCCTTACGATCTATGTCGATAAATTACTATTTAATATCCACTTTTATTTAGCAACTATCTTGTTGACTTTACAAACTTAGATTCGGCTAATATTCATGTTCTCAAACTTTGAGTATATACAAATATCCATTTTAACTCGTATAAAATGAAATAAATAAACACATGCATTATCCTACATGACATAATATATATAAATCAGTTCACACGTATCTCACACGAATTGTCATCTTTTTTTTATTTTGTAAAGGTGTTATAAAAACGATTTTTTTTTTGTTATGCGTGATAATTGTTTTAAAATTTCTATACTTAAGATATAAAATATAGGTAAAAATTGGTAATTATTATTATTATTATTCTCATAATATAAGGGGTCATTCTCCAAATGAATAGAGCAAATCTTTAGGTTGTTTGAATTAAAGATTTGGTGTGATGAGTAATAATCATTTCATTAAGATAAGAGAATGACATGTTACGTTAAGTATGTTCACTACATCACCTATATAAATTATTGATTTATACTAATTGATTTTGTCTCATATCTTCTTATGATCTTAGCCAGCTATGAAAGTTATATGTATCAATGAGCTGTCTTTCTTTCTTTCGATTTTCATCTGGTGTTCAAAATTTATATTAAAATTTCATCAAAATTCAAATCGCACACAATAGGATCTATTTGAAAACACACTTTTAACATAATTTTTTTATACATAAATTTAAACTCAACACATTTAATTAAAAATAAAACAATCTCACGGATCACAACTCAAAGTTGATATATATCAATGAGTTGTCCAATGCATTAGTTTTGGAGATTGGACAGCAAGGCAAAATTTGGCACTTATCAATTATTATTGTTATTATAATAATAAAAACAAGCCTAATATGGTTAAATGCCCCTAAATTTTTGTTAGGTACTAAACCCAAGCGTCTTTGTCTCAATTTAGGTTAGCATTATTTAATTTGATAAAAAAAAATTAATTTATTTATACGATTATAAGTTATTTTATAATAAAAAAAGAAATTTTAAAACTAAATTATTTCTAATTATAAAAATATAACATTTTTTTTAAGATGTCACGTAAATTAAGATGAGTAAAAATATACTCTCTATGTCCCGATTACGCAATTCATATTTTTAATCCGCATAGAAAAATAACACATTTTTATATTTAATAACAATTTAATTTTAAAATATTCATTTTCATCCTTTATGAAATGATGTATCTATCACTTATTTTAAATTAAAAACTTCAAAAATATTTCTTAGACTTTGTATCAGATCAAACTACATCATATAAAATAAAACGAAGAGAGTCTGATTTTCTTATTTACTTGTTTTTACCGTAAAATTTTCAAAAACTCTTGACCAATCGAACATGAAAAAAAATTATTTTTCTTCATACCGAAAAAAACGTAAAAGGAGGCTCAACCCCCATCCCCACCCCCACGCCCCCACCCCCTACCCAAGAAAACAAGATCAATGGAGATCCTTAGAATAAGGGAACAAATCAAACATGTGTAATTCAACTCAAAATCCAATATTCCTTTTTAGCAGACAAGAATTGACATTTAATAAAGATCGTATCAGAATCATATCCCATTATTCAATTCCACCCATTATCTCTATCTCTCATTGAATTGGATACATTAAATATTACTACTACTACTATTGCCAATTTGTAAACGGCTGAACACGAAATTGTTGTTGACAGTAGTTTATATCATAGATGGTCAATACATATATAGGTATTATTATAGTAGTTATTGCACTGCCTATGCACATTTTGGCTATGTCTCATACTTATTTACATATTTGTTAAAAAAACGGGGAAATAGTTAGTTGTAGCAGCTGATGGTGATGCGTTGTAGTTCACAAAATATCTGCAATTACAAAGAAGAGGGGTTCAGATTATGGAGGTATAAGTTAATAACTTCAAATTTCTTGTAAAAAGATTCAAAAGAAGGTGCAAATAAAACTTTGAGAAAGTACTGTATTATTAGCAATTGTGTAAACAGTGATAAGAAAGTATAAAGCACAGTTAGATAGTGTCATATTAAATTACCATCGTGTTGGAAGCAGTTTCTTGTATTTTTGGCAGTGCATTCACCAAAACTTCATGCGATAGCAGTGCATTGACAAAAGCTGAAGTTCACGTTGATGCAAAAACTTCCTACAAAAGCATGTGTGAGAGTAGTCGTTTTAGTAGAAGGAAGAAGAAAAAAAGATGAAGAGTGAGAAGTCGAGGAAGATGAGCTTTATCTTTCAGTCCCTTTTTAAAGGGACTGCGATGGTGGTCTTTTGTTTACTGCTGGACGGTTTGATGCTTGTTTCCATCGGTTTGCGCTTTGTTGCTTCGGCTATGACCATTGGTGCTGATTGAGTGGTATTGCATTTTTCTTCATAATTGAGAAGAGTCAATTTTGCAGCTGATGTTTCGCGATTTTTGGAGAAAAGTTTTTTCATTTGAATTCTGTATGTCAGTTCTCCTAGGTGGTTGCACAACTGTTGATGAAGTTGCTGGTGGTTCTGTAAGGAAGAAATCAGTAATTAATTCTGATTGGTTTATCTGTTTTAGTGCAATATGAGAAATACCTTGGCCTGACAAATTTTGTAAATCTCTTCTGTTGGGAGTTGCAACATTTTTTCAGCCATTTTGTCAGAGACGGAAGTTGTTGCCGAACCAGTGTGGTCAGTAACTGTGATGTCAAATTGCACTCTGTGTATAGAGGAAAAGAGTGGTAGTTATTATTTTGAGAATAACATAAAAGGATAAGTGCAGATGATAATAGCTTAAAAGTGCAAGTTTTGATTATACCTTGGGATGAGCATAGTAGATCTATCACAATGTATACAGTAGAATGGCCTTGAGGTAGTACTTCTTGGGAATGGTATGTTGCAATCTCGGCATCCCATGGTGCAGAAATATTGGTCCTGATTTGTCAGCGTGAGCTGACCGTCTACGTAGAATATCTGACCCTGTCAAATTTTGTTGTTAGTAAAAGTTGTTGTGTGATTGCATATTGTATTCAGAGGTTGTTGTATACTTACTGGTGGCTGCATTTGTATATCTGCAATGGATGTCGATTCTTCTTCAAAGGGAACAAAGAGAAGGGCGACAAAGTTGACACACTGCTTATTATGTATTCCGCTTAATTTTGGGATAAAATTATCCAAGTTGATTGTGCGGAAAAGGAATCTTATAATCAAGGGTATGTTGTTGATTTTATGCACCCAACCTGTTGGATAATATGTCTGACTCGGTTTATTTAGAGTGATCATGTTGGCTGTTGCAATTTCAAGGGTAACTCTTTGTCATCTCTCTGTTTTGCTCTTGGTTTTTCAGATTTGATTTCATAGTTTTTTGTTTTTCCTCTACTATCTTTTGACGCTCAATTTTTCTCATGCATGTCTCTACATTTGCCTGTAGATTTCGCATATCTTCATATGTTTTCCCCTCGATTTTCTTTTTATGTTCAATTTTCTACCGCCTGTTTCTAGATTTGTCTGAATAAATTTATAAAGCTTTGATTTTAAATTTAGTTGTATGGCTCGATAAAGTTTGAATCAGATAAGTACCGAAAGCTGTTTTGGGGATGTACATTAACATAAATAAGGATAGAAGGTTTTACCTCTTGGTAGAGGGAGTGATCTAGCAAACAAGTAGAACGTAGATATGAGTTCAGCTTATTAATACAAGTCTACGGGAAGGATAGGCGTAAAATCAAGAAGGAAATGATTAATTTAACATTTCATAGTTAATGCAGCCTTGTGTTGCCAATTATTTAAAATTAGATCAATGACTTCTTTTGAGATTTAGAGATGAGTATCTAGAAAAATAATGAAGTTGTTGTTCTACCAATTTTAATAGTATATTTCAAATGTGTGTCTACTATCATTACATTAGCTACTTATCATTATTCCTATAGCATACTGTGATTATTCGTGCGTTGAATTTCCTTCACTTTTGTTTGTCCTGCTCTTCGGCTTTCTTTGATTGTTGTCAGTTAGCTTCTTCGTTTTACTTCTTTCACTTACATTCATGCTTCCTTAAATGAACTACTTAAACTTTAAAAGGAGCCACTCCTAGCTTAGATTACTATTCTAACTTTTGCTAAAATGAACGACTAAAATGAAATATCTGTTTTTGATATAAAAATCTACTAAATTTAAACAGAGAAAATAGCTAGAGGTTGAGGCTTACTTATCAAATAGAACAACCTTATTAATAAAAAATTAGCATCATTAGTTTAGACAACTCTAGGTATATTCCTTGAGCTTTAACTCACCTTCTTCCTCCATCTTCCTGTACTTTAATGCCCCACCAATATAACTGCACTACCTGGCTTCCACTTCCCATTTCCAATCGTTATTCTTTATACAGTTCTTGACGCGTAGATCTATTGAGATCTTCTTTTAGGACCAATATGATGATTGTGCTTTTGCAATTACCATATTTGTGTTGCATGTTTTATACTGCTTTATGTCTACGTTGAGAAGAATTCAATAACTCATACAATTTTTTTGAATTTCTAAAGAACTCTTGCAACTCTCATTATCTTCTCAAATCGCCGTCTTTCATTTTCTATGCATGTTTCGATCTTCATTTGTTACATGATTTTTTTGGGATTCTCTGCAAAACCTTTAATTTTTTCGTCGTGATTACTGATTGTATCTTCCTCTTTGGCTTTTTTCCCCAGAAGTTCTCATATCTATTTCTCAATGCTACTATTTTCAGTTGCATCAAAGTTGATGTATAATTTTTCATTTTGGGATTTTTCCCACTTACAGGAAACATCCAACTCAACCCTTAATCTGAAGGGCTGGCCAAAATTACTTGCTTCAAATTTTCCTTGAAGAATTGCCACTACTTGCTCCTTCCGCCATCATCACAGGTAAGCTCTCTCGCAATATTGATTTTTTGTGGAGGTCTTTCTCTCAAAGAACATGAAAAATGAAATATTTATTACTCTTTTGTATGTATATCTTCATTTGAGATTTTTCGCTCCTATATCCATTGTATGCATATGCAACACAAGTTTGTTGCAATTCAAGCTCTCCTCCTCCATTTCTCTAGAGATTGTTGCTATTTCCTGTTGTAGCCTAATAAAAAGTTAGGAATTATTGAGCATGTAAAACTGATTTGAGATCTTGTTTTATATATATATTTACATGAACCATGAAAAGCGTAGCTTTATTTGTGCTCTTTGGCTATGTTTTACTAACCAATGTTTCTGCTTTTGGAGGTTACAGCGTTGTATTTCTGGCATGAAATAGTGTTGATACACGCGAGCTGTCACTTGCAAGCAGTCTGAGAAATTCAATGATCCAAGAATCTTGTGTATATTTTTAATTTTCTAATTTTATTTATATTTTTCCAATTTTAAGTTGTTCCGCTTGAGATTTAACAGCTAAAATCAATTGTACTAATGTATTTGTTTTTAATTTGTTGGGCCCGTGCCTGCACGGGCATATTATGTCTAGTTATTATTATTATTATTATTATTATTATTATTATTATTATTATTATTGTTATTATTATTGTTATTGTTATTGTTATTGTTATTGTTATTGTTATTATTATTATTATTGTTATTATTATTATTGTTATTATTATTATTATTATTATTGTTATTGTTATTATTGTTATTGTTGTTATTGTTATTGTTATTGTTATTGTTATTATTGTTATTATTGTTATTGTTATTATTGTTATTGTTATTGTTATTGTTATTATTGTTATTATTGTTATTGTTATTATTGTTATTGTTATTGTTATTATTGTTATTGTTATTATTATTGTTATTGTTATTATTATTGTTATTAATATTGTTATTATTATTGTTATTATTATTATTATTATTATTATTGTTATTATTATTGTTATTATTATTGTTATTATTATTATTGTTATTATTATTATTATTATAGTTATTGTTATTATTATTGTTATTATTATTATTATTATTATTATTATAATTAATATTATTATTATTATTATTATTGTTATTATTGTTATTATTATTATTATTATTATTATTATTATTGTTATTATTATTATTATTTTTTTTGGTAACTAACTTTTTATTAATTATCGTAATTCCTTACAAAACAAGCAGCTAACACAGCATGCTTTAACCAAAATAAACATCTCAAAAAAGCACTACTCTAAGCTATATCCTCAAATCTTTCTATGCCTAATAACATTGGAAAGTCTATTGGGAAGTCTAGCTATAGTTACATAAGCTATCCTCTTAACAACTTCATCAATCAAGCTACTCTTTTCTTCAAAAATTCTCTTATTTCTTTCACTCCACAGCCCATAGACTCCTTCTGCAAGTACCCCTTTGAAAACTTGAGCTCTAACAGTCTTCCCTTTCCCATTTTTAACACACCATTGGATGAATTCTGTCCAAGACTTAGGCATGTTATTATGGACATTAATCCACCTTAATAACCTCTCCCATATTGCTTCAGCATAGTGGCATTGAATGAACAAATGTTCCATACTCTCCTCTGCTCTTTTGCACATCACACAATCTCTATCAATTGCCATTCCCCATTTGCTTAGTCTATCCACTGTTGGTAGCTTCCTGTTCATCAGTATCCACAATGTAAAACCTGCTTTTGGCCTTGCTGCATTTTTAAACATTAAACATCTCCATTCAGGTTTGATCTTCTCCCCTCTAAGATAGTCATAAATGTGCTTGATCACCCCTTTTCCTTGCCTTGGCTGACACTGATCCACTATATGTTTGGCATTCATAATTTTCCTGATCATCCAACTAGCTTGATCTCTCTTTTGCCATTCCCTTTGATCTTTTAAGTAGTAGGTATGAATCCATTTAATCCATAACTTATCCTCTTTGTTTGCCAAATCCCAACAGAGTTTAGCTACTGCTGCTTTATTCCACATTGCCATATTTATCAGCCCCATGCCACCTTCACTTTTAGGCCTGCAAACTTGATCCCATGCTATTAGAGCCTTCTTAGTGATATGTCCTGTCCCTGCCCACAAGTAACTTCTACACAGCCCCTCAATCAGCTTCATTACCTTAGCTGGAAAGATGAACAATTGTGCCCAATAGGATTGAACACCAAATAACACAGTCTGCACCAGTTGAGCTCTCCCTGCATAAGATAGTTTTCTAGCTGTCCATGAATTAACTTTTGCCATTATTCTATCAATAAGTGGCTGCCATTGCAAGACTGACATTTTTTTAGTTGATAAAGGGACTCCCAGATATTTGAATGGCAGTTCTTCCATGTTGTATCCCAGCTGCTGTACTATCTGTTGTCTCACTTCTCTTTGTACCCCTCCACAATATATTGAACTCTTGTTGAGGTTAGCCTGCAACCCTGAAGCTTGAGTAAACTGAGAGAAACATGATTGAATGGCTTTGACTGACTCCAGATCTCCTCTAGCAAACAACAACAGGTCATCTGCAAAACATAGGTGAGTAACATCAAGCTTTGAACACTTAGGATGGTACTTAAACTGTTTATCATCTCTCAATCCTTTAAGTGTCCTACTTAGATACTCCATTGCTATAGCAAATAGGAAAGGAGACATTGGATCTCCTTGTCTCAACCCTTTAGCTGCTTCAAAACTTTGTGAAACTTGTCCATTAACTACTATAGAGTAGTTCACAGTAGTGACACATTTCATTACCCATTGCACAAACATCTCAGGGAATCCTAGGGATGTGATCAGATACTTTAACAACAATTTCATCATCAAATTTCGAACAACATTCATAAAATCACACTTGCAAAGCAAGTGGAAAACCATACAACCTAAAATACTTCCCATCATGTTTGATCTTAGTATGCAAATGCAGAATCATTATATCAAAAGCCTTTTTACCCTAAGGATAGTCAATGTATCTGCTTGATTCAACTAAATCAAAATCTTTTCTATCAATTACAGTACCAGTTGGTTCTTCAGAAAAGAAGAATCAATGAATGTAGAACAATATTGCAAATTTAACAGCATCATCATCATTATCTACCCAATTTTTTTTTATCAAACTTGTCAATCAATTGACTCTTGGTGACGAGTTTTCCAACTTTAAAATACTGATGAATAATCATATTTGGTTCTTCAGTATCAAAGACAAAATCATTCTCATTATCTGAACATTTTAACCCAGTTATTAAAGCAAAGTCGCGAATGGTGAAACGCAGAGTAGTGCCGTTGACATGTATCAGGATTGCATCTTTTGAGCTACCTTCAATTTCTCGCAAAAACATGCACCTAATTAGTTGTGCCTGAACGTGACACCTACGAATGCTAGATAGTTGAGCAAAACATGTATTTCCACAGAATTGTCTGTACTGTGACTCCGTAAGCTTTGAAGATAGAACATTCATAACGTCAATATTTGTGTAACACTGCATGTGCGGAATTCTTGTTGGTTCTCTTTGACCTAAATACTTAACATCCTGAAAAAAAAATATACATTTTACTAAAAAAGATAGTGGAATTAGACACAAATATAGATAAATTATACACTTATACACACAGTTGTATAATGAGGCAGTTGTCACGACCGGAATCTAGACCCCAGACGAGACCGGCGTCGTTGACCTCTCAGAGGTCGCAGACAAGCCTACTTACGTCATTCTTACTTCATCTAGGTTAATTTTAGCGGAAAATTTGAAACTTTTTGTTTCTTAACATACTTATAAAAACATTCTCATTCATACGTAATTGTTCACCATCAACCATCTAACATTAAGAGATAAGAAACTGAAAGAAATAGTTCCATTCTTATTAAGTGTATAATTGTCAAAATGGCACCAATACATAGTCTGAATAAAAATAGGAAAGAAACGCTAGTGGAACATGCTCCACTAGCTAAACTCTAAAACTAACCTAGAATATAAAACAGAAGCATCCTCGAAAGCATGAGGACCTATCAAAACCGGATGAATGCTGGACGTCCGGATAACTGCAGCGATGATCCTGTAGCTCTATCGTCCACCTGTGCCTGCACCTAAAATAGTAGAGTTTGTATAGGGTTAGTACACACTTGTACTAAGTATGGGTATATGCAAGCACACACCAAGGACATGCATGAGAAAGAATAGCTCTTTCCTAACAACATAATTTTTGGAAAGTCAAGTCAGTGGACTTGCCAAATTAAGATTAGGAAAGTTTTCAAATTTGGATTAGGAAAGTCAGTGAGTTTTCCAAATTTGGATTAGGAAAGTCAGTGAGCTTTATAGATTTGGAATAGGAAAGTCATGCCATGAGAGTAAGATGCATCATCATACTTAACATTCTGCACACAGCACACAACAGCGTACACATAGCACATATCATAATTCATGTAACATATATAGTTGTTCACTTTCGTTCATTCATATGCCATGAGACCTTGGAATCATGGACTTAACATTAAGACTTCCCAGGAATGAGGGCTCAACAGATGGGACCTCAACTAGGGAGTCTTCATTAGCAAACATAGAGTCTGCTTCGTTCATTCATACGTACTCCATTTCATTTCATTCATAGGCCAGTGTAAACACCAGTTATACCTAGGATGTAGTTTAAGACTTTCATTAGGTTCGTTGTGCAATGACCAAGAATGACCTAATGTCATTACCTGAATCTAACTCACATTTTGATTATCCTATCCTAACATCTTTGGTATCATTCATTTCATTATGTGCATCATTTGAGGCTAGCCTCATTCATTCATTGGGAACTTTAACTTTAACCGACATAGATCATGTGAGCATCATGAAATCCAGTGTCTCCCCCACACCGAAAAGAGGTGGAATCACCGGCCAAAGTGACCCAAAACATGCTAGCGTACATGGGAATCGAACCCCGCCAGATCCCTATATTGGCAGTATAGGTTCAAAGACTAGGAGATACAAGGAGACCCATACCCTTTATGCCGGACAGTCTCATCTCATGAGAGTTACGTGAACCTCCGCCCTTCCCGAAAGAAGGCATCACCGCTCATAACTAGTCTATTGGTGCTCAGTATAAAGTTCCATTACATTCATCTCATACGTTATGGAAGCTGGCTTCTAGTATGAGGACATCATAGATCATTAGATGATTTCTCATCTCATCATTAGTATTAAGTGTGTTAAGCTCAATACTTTCATTAGAGTGTTCATAGAGACTGGTCTCTTCATTATCTTACACTCTCATAGGTGAGTACGTTTTGTAACATTTACTTAGGCTCATTTGAGATTGCTCTCATCTTTTACATTAGCCTCATATCATGTTGACACCACATTCATTAACATTAGCACATTTGCTCTTCATAATTACTTTCCCTTTTTTACGTGAATGTTCACTTCATCATATGCCAATGCACTTGGCCATTTAGTGTGTTTCACACTTTTACTTAACCCTTCTAGGGTTTCATCATTTCATTTTTCATTTCATCATTTCATTGTTCATTTCATCATTTCATTGTTCATTTCGTCATTTCATTATATCATTGTTCATTTTATCATTTCATTGTTCATTTCATCATTATATTACATACATCTTAGGATCACTTACTTTTAAACGTATGTTAGACTTATGTGTCCATACATACAAGTCATGAGGCTTCATTCATATATCTTCTAAGTGATTCATATCTTCCTAATATTATTTGATACAAGACTTATGCATCTTGTATGTATGCCAAGATCTCGATTTTGATCTGAGTAGGTGGCATTATTCTTGAACATTTAATTCACGTATGACTTATGTATCAATACGGAATTTGGGCAAGGGAACCCTATTTCAAATCCCTTGGACAACACTTAGTCTTATTTTAAACTTGATAATTGCATTTTTCAGATTTGGGAGACCCTAGTTCGATTCCCATCAACCCCATAACATTTCCTTTCTTTTTCTCATCTCTTTTTTCGTTTAAGTCAAGGAGGTTGTGGGTTCAATCCCCCACAAGCTCATTATTTTTATTTTAATTTATCTCTTAACTTTCTCACCTATCCAAGAGGTTGTGGGTTCAATCCCCACTATCCACATTTATTTTCTCCTTTATTTTTCTCCTTTATTTTTCTCCTTTATTTTTCTCCTAACTCTCTCATCCATTCAAGAGGTTGTGGGTTCAATCCCCACTCACCACATCTATTTTTCCTTACATTTTTCTCACGAAATTTTTATGAATTTTTCATTTAGTGAGGTCATGGGTTCAATCCCCAATGACCTCACATTTTTTAAAAAAAATTAAACGAAGCTCATTTTCTTAAAAATTGGCCGAGACTACAATTTCCAACAGGCTAGAAATTTAGTCTCTTCCAATCCATTTTTGTCTTAATCTTTTGTTGATTTTTTTGTAGATTTCATGTAATGATGTCTTGAATTCAATCCTAGTGATTTCACTTATTTTACATTCATTTTTCATTGCATTTTGTACCACTTTGTTTGGCCGAACCCAACCTACCAAATGCTGGAAATTTGTTCACTATTTTCAGCTTCTTTTTACCATCATTCATACGTTTATTCTTAAGGCATTTCGTGGATCATTTGGTGCATATTTAAGCGTAATCTTTTTATGATTATATTCAGCCAAGAATTACCATTACATCCAGCAATATTACACCACTTTTACACCTCATGATTTACACAAACATTCGCACATAAAATTCAACCATAAAAACATATCATTTTTCACATACTTTCGGTTGACATAACTTAATATGCTTACAATTCTAAACACATAATCATGAACACATTATCACGGAAATCATACTTCATACTTAAACTATCAGCAAACATACCCAACCTATGATTCATTGGGAGCTAGTGACAGGGACATGCAACGGGAACAATACTAGTTTTCGGATTAGAATTTACTGAATCTTAAGGGGTCTCTTGGGAAAGGGACCAAGAGAGAAGAAAACTCATACCTTATTTGATTGTTCAAACTTTGAACTTGCTGCCCAAAACTTTCTCCAAAAATCACGTTCAAATACCCTCAACTTCAACACCAATTCGACGGAATAATCCTCCCTCTTGCGTAACATTTTTGATTAGTTGTTTGTTTGTAATTTTCGTTGTGAGTTCTTCAAGTGTGAAGAACTTTGGTTTACCTACTGTTTTTGAAGTTATTTTGGCAGAGAAAAACGTGAATGAGAGAATGGAAGAGTTTGAGTGTGAGAGTTTAAAGATAGACGTGAGAGAGTGGGAGTCATATTAGGCTTAGGAGTCTAGTTTAAGACTTAGTCAAATAAGGTTTAGTTAATTAATAAAAATCTGATTTTTATTTTATTTTAAATCAGCTAATGAATAATAATTATTAATTAATTTTATTAATTTAATATCTTAAACAAAAATCACATAAATTCATTGCTTCCACCTAGGTTCGAACCCGGGTGGAGCAAGACTTAACTTCAAGAGCTCCATTTCGTCTCTCTCTCCCCAATTTGCCCCTCCACCTTATTAAATAATTAATTAAATATATATTTAGGGTAATTATGATATTACCCTTAGCCTGGTAAAAGACAATTTTACCCCTAGATCCTCAAAACTTAAGATTTCCTCTCTTTAAGTCCGGTAAAGACTCCTTCGAGTAAATCTTCGTATTCGAGAGCCCTACATGGTTGTTCCCAACCTTTCCTAGCTCAACTAACTCCCAAAGTTAGTTGGCTTGGCTGTACCAAGGGTTCCGAGGTCTGGTTCTACGCGCATCAATCCGTGTGAACCCTGGTCTAATCGTAGGCATTCTTGGCACATTAAGCATTACTTAGCATATCTATTTTTAGGGTTGTTACAGCAGTAAATTAGGCTGAATAAATTATACACTTATACAAACAATTGTATAATGAGGCAGTAAATTAGGCAAAATAAATTGTACACTTATACACACAGTTGTATAAGGAGGCAGTAATTTAGGCATTATAAATTATACACTTATACACACAGTTGTATAATGAGGCAGTAAATTAGGCTAAATAAATTATACACTTATAAAAACAATTGTATAATGAGGCAGTAAATTAGGCAGAATAAATTATACACTTATACACACAGTTGTATAAGGAGACAGTAATTTAGGCATTATAAGTTATACACTTATACACACAGTTGTATAATGAGACAGTAAATTAGGCTGAATAAATTATACACTTATAAAAATAGTTGTATAATGAGGCAGTAAATTAGGCAGAATAAATTATACACTTATACACACAGTTGTATAATGAGGCAATAAATTAGCCAGAATAAATTATACACTTATACACACAGTTGTATAAGGAGGCAGTAATTTAGGCATTATAAATTATACACTTATACACACAGTTGTATAATGAGGCAGTAAATTAGGCTGAATAAATTATACACTTATAAAAACAATTGTATAGTGAGGCAGTAAATTAGGCAAAATAAATTATACACTTATACACACAGTTGTATAAGGAGGCAGTAATTTAGGCATTATAAATTATACACACACAGTTGTATAAGGAGGCAGTAATTTAGGCATTATAAATTATACACTTATACACACAGTTGTATAATGAGGCAGTAAATTAGTCAGAATAAATTATACACTTTTAAACCAATTGTATAATGAGGCAGTAAATTAGACAGACTAAATTACACACTTATACACACAGTTGTATAATGAGGCAGTAATTTAGGCATTATAAGACATGGATAGAAAGCAGGTATTAAGATATTATACATTTATAAAAATAATAATTGTATAAGGCACAAATCAACAGAAACACAAAAACATGTACGAATATATATTATACATTTATAATTGTATAAAGACATTAATCAACATAAAAATAAAACATATGAACAATTATTATACACATACCTTATGCTCAATTGACCCAGAAGCAACGACTTCATTTTTATCATTGTGAAAGTTATGAACATCAGTTTTATGTTTTCTTTTCTTATTAGACCCAGTAACAACATCAACAGTGTTCTTCAAACCTCCATCAACAAAACTAATTGGGTCATTACTGAATTTGGATCTAATATCTTGCATGTTAGTAGATTTAGACAATGAACCTGAAATCTCCCCAAATTCCTGAGTTAGACCCAATGAAAACGATGGATTTTCAACATCAGTTTGAACATGCAATGGTATACCTCTTGTAAATCTCTTCGATGGAGATTGGGCATCCATTAATTGAACCAAAATTCTGATGCAATTAACAATTGAAGTGAAAAATTAGTTTTAAAAAATTCAAAAAAAATAAACAAAACTGATAATGTAAGTAGGTTTTAAGCGGTACCTTGAAATTTTTGAATTTTTTGGAAAATCGCTCTGATGTGCGTGCTAATCTGTCCATGCGTCCATCGCCCTTGTGATACGATCCTTGATAATAGTAACTATCGCGATGCGGGAAACATCCCTTGACATATAGTATCCATCGCGGAGTGCGATAAGTCCCTCGAAATATAGTATCCATCGCGGGGCGCGATACGTTCCTTTAAATAGTACATCCTCTTTAATTTTTTATTCTTTCTCAATGAACATAACACTTGTCACAACCATGTCTCAGAATAATGTAAATTACATGTTTGCACAACCAACGAGGAGATGACAATTTTTATAACAAGGCACAATTAACAACAATAGATCGTGATATAACATCAACAAATAAGCAATAAGCCTTCAAATCATTGTCAAACATCACACACCAACACTTTATCACATTAACCTTGTATTACACTTTCTCATCATTTATATTACTCAACATGAACAAGTAAACCCATCACCAATTCTCATTACTCCCAAACACATATTATAAGGAAATACATGAATTGCATACACTTAACAAGGGTTTAGAAATCCACTTGCCTCAAATAGTCAAACAATCACTCTGAAACTTGATCCTTCCCTATTCGTTGAGCTTCCAAATCAAAACAATCTATTAAAATGTATGACCATAATAAGATTCCAAACTAACAACACTTGCATTACTATATGTTTGGCCTAGACCCAAAAACTTATAACAACCTAAAATCATGTTTTTAAATTTTGATGTCAATTATCATGTCAACCCTCATACTTTTAAATTTCAAGACTAGGGTTAAATTTTCATTCTCCAATACCATAAATCTAGTGGTATTTATATAATACAATGCCCTTAATATTTAATTACTTATCTCAGTTTACATATATAAAACTTAAATAATGATATGATATTGTATAATAGAAGTTCAACCACAAAAGATAAACATATATCAACTAACATGTATAAAGACATGTAACTATAGAATATTATGTACAACTGAAACCCTTTGTAATTAATCCAATTATTAGGCCATCATTTTCTAATGATTAGGTCATCATTGACCAGCGATTAGGCATTAAAACTCAATTCAATATTTACCCCAACTTCAACCTACACATCACTGACTTTTTGCCGACTTTTTTCCTATTCAATTTCCCTACTTTCTTTCACAACGAACAAGCTTAGTTTAGAAATTTAGACTACATAAATTCAAGGTTAAACAAGTAAATTAACTTTATGGATGATTTAATATTAAAAATAAAAATTTAGAAGTACCTGCTTCTTTCTTCTGAGAAAAGAACTATCGAAGTTCTCATTCAATTCTCTACAGAGTTTGAAGAATTTTCTTAGAATTTATATCTTTACGTAAATTGTTTTAATGTCAGAATGTTCCTCTACTCTACTTCTTACTGTCTTCTTTCTTCTCTATTATTCTTTATCTATTTAGTTGTTTGAGTTTTATTTGTCATGAATGAATGACCCAACTTACTTGATCACTCCTACTTTTGCAGACTCTAATCAGCTGAAGTATTTTGTTATTTTTTATCATTGTTGTTGCATATCACCACAAAAATTCCAAATTGGTCTAAGATGCAAGCTTCAACAGTGGCAGATTTCGAATATATTATTATTTTTTGATTCGTTACGTAAATTTCAACTTCGACTTCATAAAATCATAGTTGATTAAATTTTCAGGTGAAATTTCTTGTTATGTTCCAACATTAGAGTCTCTACCGGTAGACACAAAGAGGTAAAGAAAAAGACCGATTTCATTTTACAGCTCTAGGATTTAACTTGATTCTACAAGTTTTATTGGAATTTATATAAAAATAAACTCAACTGTTTTGTTTATTAATGTCACACAATTTGAGAAGATTTTTTTTAAAATGTCTGGAAAATCGTCAATATCTCTAATGGTGCCTACTCCGCAAAAGCGCAAAGTTGAAGGTAGCTGAACGAGTTACTTTCTAAGCTACACTAATATAACTAGCATAAGTTTGAGAGTGTTTAATATTCGATGAACTTAAAGGTCGTTTGGTATAACGGTTAATATTTTGATATGAAATGGAAGATCATTTCATTTTACATATGCTTAGGGTTTTTAATTAGTTATGAGATTATTTATCCCATCATTTGTACTTAAATGATGGAATAAGTTATCCCATATAAAGGGTGGGTTAACTAATCCCATGAAACGACCCCTTAGTGTAGTAATTCAACGGAGGTGATTGAATTTTCCAACATTTGATATTATTGAAACACAATTTATGTTTAAAGAATATTCAGGACAATTCACTTGTTCTTACTCTCTTTTACTTTTTTTATGGTTGTGTAGCAAAGCTGGATGATTTTTAGAGCTTCAATCATATAGGTGTATAAAGAGCCCACCATATGAAATTGATATAAATTATGGGGCAACATTTTGTATGCGACATGATCTCAAACTTCTTAATGGTTAGTCTTGATAGCATAGTATTTCAAAAAAGTACAATCAGCTTATAAATTAGTACTACATATTATACATATCTAGGTTGTATAGGTGTGACGACAGATTAATCTATTTTAGGTCGATTAGGGATGAGCAGTATATGTACTTGAATAACTATAAGTGAACGCTTCTAGATGTTTCAATGCAGGCTTTGTTGCTCTTTTCAGCTATACACATTAAGGAAGTCCAGTACAACTTCAAGATTTCCATTCAAAAATTAATCTAATCTCTATACTAACACACGAACACATCAAATTTTAGGAGAAGAATTAAACACCAAAAAGTCTAGACTAAAGTCGTGTAATAGAAGAAATTGTTAAGTTGTTGTTTTAAGTGTTTATTTTCAAAGGCATAAAGAGAGAGGTGAGTGAAAAGACAATTTTTTGTTCATTGTTTTAGGATATAATTCTTGCATCCAGAGATTTTATTGAAATTTCTAGAAAAATTAACTTTGTTGCTCTGCTGGAGACGTCACAGAAATTGAGAAGGAAAAGAAATTTGATGATTTTATAATTAATGACTTCTGAAATAGTCTCTGCAATTGACATTGATCGGATTACATTAAACATTGATATTGTAGTGGCAAAATATGTGCATTAGAATTTGAAGTTTGTTGTAATCTTTCTTTTTTGACATACTTTGCTTATAAGTTCGTTGTAATCTCTGTTTGTTATTGTTGGTGTTTTTTCTTGCAAATTTTTGTACAACCAATTATTATTTTATGTTTACCTCTATTTATTGTCATATTTAAGTTTTTTCAAGATTGAATTTGAATAAGTATGATTTAAATATATTGTTTGCTGGGTCCAATTTTGATTTCAATTTTACTAATTGCAGGCGACGGACTAAGAATACCTAACATTTGTGAGTATAACTATCTTAAGATTTGATCCGTTTTGTCCTTCACCCTGTGATCATTTCTTCATCCTATATGCTTTTGTGTTTGATGCATTTTTTGCTGGTATATTTTGCCAAGCCAATTTGAAATTTTACTCACATTGTCCTACATAACTTGGACTACCAATAATGGAATCTATGTATTATAATAACTAAATCATGAGTTAGCAAAATTATCTTTCAAGCTATTTCTATCTATCGCCGACTCGTGAGCTTCTCAATTATTCATTCTGTCTCTCTCGTGCTCTTTTTCTCCCCTAGCTTTTTCTCTCTGTAATCCTTTGTTTATATAACTGTTCCCTTACTCTCTATTTCAGTTAATCCACGGTATTAAAATTGGAATTTTGAACATTATTATCAATCTCTCCAATAATATCTAATCAGATTGTTCCTAATTTCTCCTTTCGAATTGTTCTTGAACAACCTCCTCTCTTTTAACAATAAACAGGAGAATCTGTAGCACCGTTTGAGTATTTTACTTGGTGTTTTTTATTTGATGGAAAGATATGATGGTTTATTATGAATAATATTAACTGATTTAAGGAAGTAGAGAATAATGAGAAATCAGAAAGTTCATCGTCATTAGAAGAGTAAAAGCGAGCAAATGTCATGGTCCAAGCACATATTATCATCATAAAGGGGGAAAGGTAAGATAAATGGAGCCGATATGTTGCAGTTTTATATAGGAAATAAGTTTGCTTGAGGAAGACATGGTAGAACTTTCAAGCACATAGATTGACTACTAAACTCATCAGAGTAAGTATGATTCCCCATTTTCTTAAAAAACAAAAATGAAAACTATACTTTGAATTATAGAACTTTAATAAAATTTACAATTAATCTTTATTTATCCAATTCAAAGATTGATGTTGTTGTCCCAGCCTTTCTTTTAGTCTCAATCTAACCGGTTTTTTTAGTCCCAATCCCGCTACGCAAAGGGCTGACATAGAACTAAGCTTTTGTGTTGTTGGTTCTCTCCAAAGAATTGCATTTTTGTAGATAGACTTTGGTAAATGAAAAGAATTATGTTATCATTCCTTATTAAGGGCCTTCTTCTTGTCAAGTATTGTAAGTTCATAATCTGGTTGTAACATGTGATTTTTTACCTGCCTTAA
The DNA here is from genome assembly GCA_016801875.1 of Solanum sitiens. NCBI lineage: Eukaryota > Viridiplantae > Streptophyta > Magnoliopsida > Solanales > Solanaceae > Solanum > Solanum sitiens. The sequence goes on from JABWTJ010000071.1 coordinate 3,189,745, forward strand.
TTGATTTAACTGTAGTAATATTTTTGTGGAATCATTATAGGTTAAGATTAAGTAATGACATCCTAAAGTGATTTATCACATTTTAGTTGGTTCGAAGTCAAAGAAGAAGAAAAAAAAGAACTCTAAAACTGTAACACCCCGTATTCAAAACGGACCAAAAGTCAGCTTTTAAAAAATCTGCAGGTGCAATCGACAATCACTATCGACGGACCGTAGCCTGATCTACGGCCCGCACTGCATATCCGTCGTTTGTGACTGTAACTCTCCCATGACGCAGCCCAGAAAAATTAACTAACTGTCGATCCATGCACAGACTTACAGTCCGTAAGTCATACTACGGTGCGTAGTCTGTGTCCGTCGATCAACACCCCATTTATCCAGCCTTTGACATGAACCTAGATTGACTAGTATGGTCCGTAGATGGACCTTCGAATTGTAGGTGAAAATATGTCTGGGGAAATGATGTTGGGTCTACTTCAAATGATCATAACTCTTAGCATAAAATAAATTAGGTGTCCCATGACCTATGAAATGATAGAATTGAATTAGCTTTCCATAGCCATCGATTTTGCTAAAATTCAACCTCCGAGTAAAAGGTTATGCCCATTTTAGTAAAGGCATGTCGAACAGACACAACCTATGGACCCAAACGACGGACCGCTGATTGAACGACGGACCGTAGGTCTAGGTCATCGTTTGGTCCGACAATAATTAACTCAGGGGTCTTTTGGTCTTTTCCCACTTCTTTTAAACCTTAAAATACGTCATTTTGAATGTAAATCATCAGATTTAAGTCAATTTAAGCCTAGAACATAACTAAAACTTACCTAAGTCAAAATCATAAATCAAAACATAGAAATTAGAAGCAAGAAAGGAGTAAAAGGTCAAGAACCCTAGTTCAAGAATGCACCAAGGTTCCAGAAGTTCCAGCCCCAAAATCTAAATATTTCTCCGTGGATTTCATCACCAGGTATGTGGGATTTCACTAGTGGGTTCCTTTCACCCATTAGATCTGTAGTTTTCAGTCAGTTCTTGATTCTCTTGTCATTAATAAACCTAGGGTTTGTAGAATTATAGTAGATCATCATGAATTAGTTAGATATATATTCCAAATCATACTGTAAAGTTATTGTCCATTTTACCGTATGAATTTTAGAACCCTAACTAAGTATTTCTTTAGTTCTTGAATTACATATTCTAAATCAGATATTTCAGTTACGTCAGATATACATGCTTCAGTTATTAATGCATCATTATCAGATTAATTATTGCATTCTCAGTTTGCATGTTCAGTTTTGAACTATCCAGTATTTACAAAAATTCAGTCATAATGTCGTAATCACTTTATTCATTGGGAGTAGTATAATACGGAGTTGGACTAGGATACAGCATACCCAATTAGTCCCAGAACTACTAGCCAATTAGGTTGTAAGTCCCCTCTATGCGCATCAGTTTAGTGATCACGCCAGTATGCCTTTATACCTCTGGCAGGGTATATTGGGTCCTCTCGATGGGGCATATACATCTTCCTCCACATTTAGCTCATGTGGTTTTATTATCAGTTATTAGTAGCTCCCACATTTCATTCAAACTCTCTTACATTGACCATACTTACAGATCATTTAGATTTCAGTCTCAACATGTTATAAATTTGGTCATTGCATCCAATTAGCTCTGAATTCAGTATATATCATATTCCGATTATTATACTTGCTTTGTGCTTATTCAGTTATGATTTATTTCAGCTTTACTCTATCCTACATGCTCAGTACCTTCAAATACTAACGCAAACGTGCACTACATCTTTTCTTGATGTAGGTTCAGGTTCTCAGCATCCAGATCGCGCTTAGATTGATTTTACGATCTCCAGTTCAGCAGATTCAGTGGTGAGTCCTCATTCTCCGAGGACAATAGTTATGAGTTTCTTTTCAGTCTTTTAGTCATTTAGTTTCCGTTTTCGCTCAACTTAGTTGGGGCTTGTCCCATCATTTCTAGTTAGTTAGAGGCTTATTTCAGACATAGTTAGTTTCAGCTTAGTATTAAGATAATAACTCCCTTGTATTGAACTCATCAGTATTTCAAATATCACAGTTATAGAATATGGGTATTCCCCATATTTTCATTTTAAATTATGATTTAGCTTCCGCATCATTTATTTTCTTTAGTATGCTCATTATCATGCCAACAGGGTTAGCTAGGGATCACTTGTGGTCCTAGGTCCCGTGTATGCATCTCGGGGGTAGCTCGGGGTGTGACAAACTTGGTATTAGAGCACTAACCTTAAGTGTCTTAGGATGTCTGAAAATACGCACTAAGTAGAGTCTTTTTCATGGTCGTGAAGTGCACCACATCTAATGAGAAGGAGGCTATGAAGTGTTTAATGAAAAAAATCACTTTTTTGTTACTCTCATCGTGTGTAAGGTATGATCTAATTCCATTCTAACTCGACGTTTTACGTTTCAAATTATGCCTCTTCGTAGAGCTAACACCAGGAATGCGAATGCCAGTAATGCAAATGCAGCACCTCCATTCCCAGATCAGGAAGTCTTTAATACTTAATTCAGGAATGCCATTCATATGTTGGCTCAGAGTGTCGCCAACCAGAACAATTAGCGGGTTCAAGCTCCTATAAATGTAAATGGTGGATCAACAGCAGCCAGGGTCCGTGACTTTGTTAGGATGAATCCGCCTAAGTTCTTAGGATCACAGAATAGTGAGAATCCCCAAAATTTCTTAGATGAGATCACGAAGATCTTTGAGGTGAAGTAGTTCATTGGGAATGATCGGGTTGAGTTGGCATTATACTAGTTGAAAGATGTGGCTCATATCTGGTACACTCAGTGGGAGAAAAATAGAGGTACAGATGCAACTCCTATTACTTGGGAGTGCTTTAGTGAGACCTTTTTGGAAAGTTTTTTCCCAATAGAGTTGAGAGAAGCAAAGACTCAGAAATTCATGAATTTAAGGCAGGGAAACATGACGGTCCAAGAGTATGGGCGCAAGTTTAACCAACGTTCCAAGTATGCTCCTCACATAGTTTCTCACTCCAGGGCTCAAATGAATAAGTTCTTGTATGGAGTGTCAGATTTGGTGAAAACTGAGTGCAGAAATGCTATGTTACTGGGAGATATGAACATTTCTAGGCTTATGACTCATGCTAAGCAGGTTGAGGGTGATAAGCTTAGGGAACAGGCCAAGGAGAATAAGAAGTCTATGATTGGGAACTATGACTATTCCCAGCAAAAATTGGGTGGTAGAAATCGCTCGCACAGTCAACAGAAACTTTCAACCCCAACCCCTTCATCATCTAGTGTTCCATCCCCCAAGAACAGGTATGACCAGAAGGTTAAAGCACCAGGCTCTATGTCTCAGGAAAGTGTTTAAGGCACCAAGACTTACCCCACTTGCCCTAAGTCTGGTAAGAACCATCCAGGCGAGTACCTCACAGGAAAGGAAGAATGTTTTGGGTACGGTCAGTCTGGTCACAGGTTGAGGGATTGTCCTTCTAGATAGGGTCAAGGAGGTGGTAATGGTAGAGCTCAGTCTACAACTTCAACATCACCAGCAAGTCGCCCGACTCAACAGGGTAACTCATCTGGTACAGGTGGCGTTCAGTGCCAGAACAGGTTGTATGCTCTTCAAGCTCGCCAGGATCAGGAAGGTTCTACTGATGTAGTCACTGGTATGTTATGAGTCTTTGAACTTGATGTTTATGAACTGTTAGGTCCTGGAGCTACTCTTTCCTTAGTAAATCCTTACATAGCAGTCCAATTCTGTGTTAGTCCAGAAACTCTATCAGAACCTTTCTCAGTCTCTACACCAGTTGGTGACCAAGTTATATCTAGACGGGTGTACATAAATTGCCCTGTCACAGTCTCTCATAAAGTCACCTCAGCAGATCTTGTAGAGTTAGAAATGCTAGACTTTGATGTCATTCTAGGCATGGATTGGTTATATTCCTGTTATGCCTCAGTCGATTGTAGAACTAGGATTGTTCATTTTTAGTTTCCAAATGAATTAATCTTAGAGTGGAAGGGCAGTAGCTTAGCGCCTATGGGTCGATTCATTTCATACTTTAAGGCCATAAAGATGATCTCTAAGGGTTATCTATATCATTTAGTTCAGATTAAAGATTCCAGCTCTGAAACCCAAACTCTTGAGTCAGTTCCAGTAGTCAGTGAGTCTCCAAAAGTGTTTCCAGAAGATCTCCCCAGAGATCCTCCTGAAAGGGAAATCGACTTTGGAATTGATCTCCTTCCAAATACCCAGCCTATTTCTATTCCTCCTTACAGAATAGCTCCTGCAGAGCTTAAGGAATTGAAAGAGCATTTGAAAGACCTTCTAGATAAGGGCTTCATTAGACCTAGTATTTCACCATGGGTGCACCGGTGTTGTTCGTAAAGAGGAAAAATGGTTCTTTCAGAATGTGCATTGACTGTAGACAGTTTAACAAGGTCACAATCAAGAATAATTATCCCATCCCTAGGATTGATGACTTGTTTGACCAACTTCAGGGTGCTAGACATATCTCAAAAATATACATCGGGTTATCATCAGCTTAGAGTCAGAGATAGTGATATTTCGAAGACAGCCTTCAGAACTCGGTATGGTCATTATGAATTTGTAGTTATGTCATTTGGCCTAACCAATGCTCCTGCAGCTTTCATGGATTTGATAAACAGAGTGTTCAAACAGTACTTGGACTTGTTCGTTATCATTTTTATTGATGATATCCTCATTTACTCTAGGAATGAGGAAGAACATGCGAGTCATATGAGATTTGTTCTACAGACTCTTAAGGATTGCCAGTTATTCGCTAATTTTAGCAAATGTGAGTTTTGGTTGCAATCCGTTGCTTTCCTTGGTCACATTGTATCTAGCGAGGGGATCCGGGTGGACTCACAGAATATAGAAGCAGTGAAACAATGGCCCACAACTACCTCTGCTACAAATATCAGAAGTTTCTTAGGTCTAGCGGGTTATTACGGAAAGTTTGTGGAAGGATTTTTATCCATAGCCTCACCATTGACTAGGTTGACTCAGAAGATGGTCAAGTCTTAATGATCAGATGATTGTGAGAAAAGCTTTGCAGAATTGAAAACCAGATTGACTACAGCTCCGGTCTTGACTCTACTAGAGGGTTCCGATGGTTATGTGATCTAATGTGATGCATCTAGAGTTGGCCTAGGTTGTGTGTTGATGCAGCGAGATAAAGTTATAGATATGCCTCTAGATAACTTAAGGTTCATGAGAAAAACTATCCAACCCATGATCTCGAGCTTGCCGCAGTGGTGTTTGCATTTAAGATATGGAGACACTACTTGTATGGTTTTCATTGATCATAAGAGCCTTCAGTATGTGTTCACCAAGAAAGAGTTTAATCTTCTCTAGAGGAGATGGCTTGAGGTCCTTAAGAATTATGATGTGAGGGTGCATTACCATCTTGGTAAGTCGAATGTAGTAGAAGATACTCTTAGCAGATTATCTATAGGTAGTGTATCTCATGTTAGGAAGAAAAGAAGGAGCTAGTGAAGGATGTTCACAGGCTCGCTCGCTTGGGAGTTCGCCTTATGAGCATATCAAATAGTGGTGTAACAGTTCAAAATGGTGCAGCATCTTCCTTGGTAGTGGAGGTTAAGGAAAAGCAAGACAGTGATCCAATCTTGCTTGAACTTAAGCGTGCAGTCCATAATCAGAGACTGAAGGTTTTCTCCCAAGGGGGAGATGGTGTACTTTGGTACCAGGGTAGATTGTGTGTTCGTGATGTGGGAGAGTTGAGAAAGTATATTCTTTCATAAGCCTATAACTTCAAATATTCTATTCATCCAGGTTCCACTAAGATGTACCGCGATCTGCGGGAAGTCTACTGTAGAATGGCATGAAGAGGGATATAGCAGATTTTGTAAGTAAGTGCCCCAATTGCCAGCAAGTCAAGGTAGAACATCAGAAACCAGGGGGTATGACTCAAGAGATCGACATTCCTACTTGGATATGGGAAGTGATTACTATTGATTTCATCACAGGGTTACCTCGTACTCGCATACAACATGACTTCATTTGGGTGATAGTTGATAGGATGACTAAGTCTTCTCGCTTTTTGGCGGTAAAGACTACAGATTCGGCAGAGGACTATGCCAAACTATACATCAATGAAATTGTGAGGTTGCATGGGGTTCCTTTGTCTATCAACTTAGATAGAGGTCCTCAGTTTACCCCTCATTTTTGGAAGTCATTTCATAAGGGTCTTGATACTCAAGTTAACCTTAGCACAACATTTCATCCGCAAATGGATGGACAGGTAGAGTGTACCATTTAGACCCTAGAAGATATGTTGAGAGCTTATCGATTTCAAGGGTAGTTGGGATGATCACCTTCCTCTTATTGAGTTCGCCTACAACAATAACTACCATTCCAACATTCAGATAACCCCTTATGAGGCACTGTATGGGCGTAATGTAGATATCATGTTTGTTGATTTAAAGTAGGTGAAGCAGCTTTGATAAAGCCAGATTCAGTCCTTCATGCTATGGAGAAAGTGCAACTCATTAGATTTGTACTTAAGACAACCATAGTCGTCAGAAATCTTATGCATATGTAAGGAGAATGGAACTAGAGTTCCAAGTTAATGATTGGGTTTTCCTAAAGGTATCACCTATGAAAGGGGTGATGAGATATTTTAAGAAAGGGAAGCTTAGTCCTAGATATGTAGGCCCTTACAAGATCTTGAAAAGGGTTGGCAAGGTGGCATATGAGTTAGAGTTTCCAGATCCATTCTTCTACATCTCACTCTGGAAGAAGTGTGTGGGTGACCCAACCTCTATAGTGCCATTAGAGAGTGTGGCGGTGAAAGATAGTCTTTCTTATGAGGATGTACCAGTTGAGATTCTTGACTGTCAAGTTAGAAGGTTGAGAAACAAAGAATTCGCATCAGTCAAGGTTTTGTTGAGGAGTCAGTCCGTAGAGGGAGGTACTTGGGAAGCAGAAGCAACCATGAAAGCTAAGTATCCTCACCTCTTTACTTCCGATTTTACTCCAGCTTAAGGTAATAGTTCCTCTTTAGTTTTTCAGTGTGAATTCAACCTTAGAATCATGTTCCCTCAGTTTGTACTTGCATTTTCAGCGTATTTTCATGTTCTTGGAACTTAATCAAGTAAGAAATTCAGTCCTCAGTGTTTAATAGTGGGGTTTGTAGCTCTCTCCCTCTATTTCAGCTAGTTTAGTCTTCATTCGAGAAGGAATGTTCCCAAGGGAAAGATAATGTAACACCTCGTATCCAAAACAGACTAAAATTCAGCTATTCAGAAATCTACAGGTGCAATCGACGATTACTATCGACGGACCGTATCCTGATCTACGGCCCGCACTGCACATCCGTTGTTTGTGACTAAAACTGTCCCATGACGCAGCCTAGAAAAACTGACTAATTGTCAATCCACGATAGACCTACGTTCCGTAAGTCTAACTACAGTTCGTAGTCTGTGTCAATCGATCAATACCCCATTTACCTAGCCTCTACATGAACCACGATTGACCGGTATGGTCCGTAGATGGACCTACGAACCGTAGGTAAAAATTTGCAGACAGTTAGGGGGAAAATGATGTTGGGTTAACTTCAATTAATCATAACTCTTAGCAAAAAATAAATTAGGTGTTCCATAACCTATGAAATGATAGATAATTGAATTAGCTTTTCATAGCCACCGAGTTTGCTAAAATTAGACCTCCAAGTAAAAGGTTATGCCCGTTTTAGTAAAGGCATGTCGAACAGACCCAACCCACGGACCCAAACGATGGACCGTCGATTGAACGATGGCCCGTCAGTCCAAGTCGTCGTTTGGTTCGATAGCAATTAACTCAGGGCTCTTTTGGTATTTTTCAACTTCGTTTAAACCCTAAGATACGTTGTTTTGACCCTAAATCATTAGAGTTTAGTCAATTTAATCCTAGAAACATAACTAAAACTTACCTAAGTCAAAATCGTAAATAAAACTTAGAAAATTAGAAGCAAGAAAGGAGAAAACGGTCAACAACCCTAGTTCAAGAACGCAACAAGGTTCCAGCAGTTCCAGCCCCTAAATCTAAATATTTCTCCGTGGATTTCATCACCTGGTATGTGAAATTTCACTAGTGGGTTCCTTTCACTCATTAGATCCCTAGTTTTCACTCAATTTTGATTCTCTTATCATGAATAGACCTAGGATTTGTAGAATTATAGCAAATCATCATGAATTAGTTAGATATATATATATATTCCAAATCAGATTGTAAAGTTATTATTCAGTTTACCATATGAATTTCAGAACCCTAGCTATATATTCTTTAGTTCTTGAATTACACATGCTAGGTCAGATATTTCAGTTACTTCAGATATACATGCCTCAATTATTAATGCATCATTATCTCAGTTTGCATGTTCAGTTTTGAGTCAGTATTTACAGAAATTCAGTCATAACGTCTTTATCAATTTATTCATTGGGAGTAGCATAATACCGAGTTGGACTAGGGTTCAGCATACCCAATTAGTCCCAGAACTACTAGCTAAGTAGGTTGTAAGTCCCCTCTATGGGCATCAATTTAGTGATCACGCTAGCATGCCTTTATACCTCTGGTAAGGTATATTGGGTCCTCTCGATGGGGTGTATACATCGGACTCCACATTTTGCTCATGTGGTTTTATTATCAGTTATTAGTAGCTCCCACAGTTCAGTCAAACTCTCTTGGATTGACCATATTTACAGATCAGTTAGTACTCAGTCTCAACATGTTGTAAATTTGGTCATTGCATCCAATTAGCTTTGAATTCAGTATATATCATGTTCTGATTATTATACTTGCTTTTGTGCTTATTCAGTTATGTTTTATTTTAGTTTTACTCTATCCTACATGCTCAGTACCTTCAAGTACTGACGCATACGTGCACTACATCTTCTCGTGATGTAGGTTCAGGTTCTCAGCATCCAGATCGCGCTTAGATCGATTTTCGATCTCCAGTTCAACAGATTCAGTGGTGAGTCCTCATTCTCCGAGGACAATAATCATGAGTTTCTTTTCAGTCTTTTAGTCATTTAGTTTCCGTTTTTGCTAGACTTTAGTTGGGGCTTATCCCAGCATTTCTAGTTAGTTAGAGACTTATTTCAGACATAGTTAATTTCAGCTTAGTATTGAGTTAATAACTCCCTTGTATTAAACTCGTCAGTATTTCAAATATCTCACTAATAGAATATGGGTATTCCCCATCTTTTCATTTTAAATTATGATTTAGCTTCCGCATCAGTTATTTTCTTTAGTATGCTCATTATCATGCCACCAGGGTTAGCTTGGGATCACTTGTGGTCCTAGGTCCCGTGTCCACGTCTCGGAGGTAGCTCGAGGCGTGACAAGAATGTGCTACGAACTGCAAATTTATAATAACATGATGACACTAAGATTACTGCTATTGAGTTGTGAAATTTCTGGTTCAGAAATTCGGGATTAGAAAAAGTAGTGTCTTTCATATAACAACTCCATAATACTTAAATATATCTAATATTAATATTATAGACTTTATTTGCTGCATTTGCCACAAGTATACTAGAATTAATTAAAGTAACATTTCCTTCTTTCTCTGGTGACGTTGCATAGTCTGTTAATGCTATCATCCAAACGCATAATCTCCTGCAAATCTGAAGAAAGTCATCATTGGAGAACATCCCATATTAGCCAATCCTATGCTTTAAAAGTTGATGAATAGTTCTGTAGGACTTGATGCATCTTTTTTATCTCCTAAAGTAATCAAGAAGGCTCACACGTACTCTCTTAATTCGCAAAGTTAAGAGTGCAACTAGATTATTGCTATATTAGTCCCCTCCCCCCCCCCCTCCCCCCAGCTGTGATTCTGCCACCTTTACAGAGATTGCAAGTTTGCAACAAATACGTATTGGCTTTAAGAATTTTTTACTAAAATAATTTATTATTTAAATCAATTTACGACAGTAATATATTTTTTTAAAACTTTACAAAACTAGTATAAACGTTGTTGATAGTAACGTATTAGGCCATGTTTTAATTCTGCCAAGAAACGGAACAAAACTAACGGGGGACGATGTTAAAGTTGGAATACGTTACTACAAGTAACGTTTTAGAGTTTAAGTCGTAATACGTTACAGCTGGTAACGTTTTAGAATTATTATACTACAACCCTGTCGTTTTGATCCTTCTATCTTAAATCCAATTTACCCATTATCCGTACTTCCCTCACCTTATACCATAAACCCAATTTCATATTTCTTTCCCTCGCTAAGAGAGCATATGCAAGCCACTAGCTCGATTCTCGTTGTTAGTGTTGCCGGAAAAGGAGATTCACGATATTTCAGTGCCATAAGTATTTTGAGAGGTAATTTCTTTGCTTAAGGTTTATTTTTCTTTACGAAGGAATTGAATTGAATCGTAAGTAGGATTCTATCTTGTATAAATTGAAGAACCCGCCAACCAACACATGAAATTGGATTCCAAAATAAGTTATCTGGTTACTTGTTTTGTTTAGTTCGATTTAAGAATTCCTTTCATGGCCACTGAACATAGAATTGTTATTTAAAGTTGTAACAATTGTATATTGTTGAGGAATTGATAAATTGCGTAGCAGTGCATTGAAGAGAAGAGCTATAGTCATTGTTACATTGCCTTTTAGATTAGTATATGTTTGTTAGTTAGTTACATAACATAATTAGTTTGTTAGCCTAAATTGCATAGCTCATTAGTTGGTTAGCTTTGATTATTGTAATTAACACTTTAGTCATTTATATAAATAGCCTACTGAACAGATGTAAACATACAATGAAACTATCTAATAATGATCATCTATATTCTTCTCTGTAATTCCTCAAATTTGCCTCATTTCTTCAAACAAGTCTCTGCAAATTTCGATTCTTAACATATATCAAGAAAAAGATTATACTCGAGTTCTATTGTTGCTTAGTGTAGTCTAAGATGGTTTGTCTTATATCAACACGTACACTTCTAAATTAAAGAGAATGACCTTAAAACTTTTAAATGTGATTTCATAACTTTATCTCACTTTTGAAGTGTGTTGCCAAGAAAAAATTACATAATAATTCGGGCTAACATTTAAGTTTTCTTTCATGTATATTTCATAGGTATTTTTTATGGCTAATAATAGTGAATACAAGTTGGATCCCGGTCAATTAGAATTGAATGTATTAACAGGACAACTTACTCACAGATCACAAGATATATGGGAAGGAAATGTTAATATGATTCTTAATACGAGGAGAGAAGATGGAAATTTTTGGAATCTCATAGAGAAATATCCCATCCATCCACGAGTTCTTGAAGTAATTAGATTATCTGTATTATATGGTGTTTACAAATCTAATCGGCCTGCTATTGACCGTAGTTTGATCACTGCACTAATTGAGCGGTGGTATCCCGAAACTCATACTTTTCACTTTAGAACAGGCGAAGCAACAATTACCTTGCAGGACGTAGAGGTGTTGTATGGATTACCTGTGAATGGTGATCCAGTACTTGGTAATGAAATTATAAGGACCATAGGGGATTGGCAAAACATTTGTCAAAGATTATTAGGTTTTGTTCCTTCTCCTGAAGACTTCAAAACAAATTCCATCAAGGTCGCTTCATTTAATTCACACATGTTAAGCCAACCACAGTTGCCGAACATGGCAACACAAGATATGGTCAATCAGAAGACAAGATGTTACATGTTCTAGATGATTGCAGGTATGATGATTGCGGGTACATCTGGTGGTTATTTGAAGCTTATGTACCTGCCTATGCTCGAAGACATCGATAAAATTGGATCTTATAGTTGGGGGAGTGCGACCTTGGCATACTTGTATCATTTTCTTTGTAAAGCTTCACAGAGTACGCAAAATGAGATAGCCGGATTTTTGCCACTACTTCAAGTATACCTAATGATTGTACATATAATTTATTTATATTTCTTTCATTTGTCTCTGTAGTGTTATTGGAGTTTGAATTTTTTTATAGATGTAATCTTAAATCTCTTTCTCCCAGATTTTGGCGTGGGAGAGAGTCACTGTCCTCCGTCCTCAAATAGTAGCCCACAGAGATGCGAGAACTATTTCTCCTGTTGGTTTGCCTAGGGGTCCACATGCTACTAGATGATTTGCACATCTTAGTTGGACGAATACTACCAAGCATGTGTTGAAAGTTTATAGGGATGCACTTGACTCTATGATAGAAGATCAGGTACAATGCTTTTACTTATTTATAAATATTGTAAATCTAAAGACTCACTTTGCTCTTTTCCTTTTTCATGTAGTTTATTTGGGAACCGTATTCCGATGACTTAATTGAGAGTCTTCCTCTCTATTGTCATGATGGACGAGACATTTGGCGAGTTAGAGTTCCAATCTTTTGTTGGGATGTGGTCGAGGTTCATTTGCCAGATCGTGTTATGAGGCAATTTGGACTACAACAAGCTATACCAATTCCGTTTCCATTTGATTCCAATCACTTTCGCCATGATCGTCGGGGAAGACCAAATACAAATTGAGAGTTGAAACATGCACATTGGTTATCATTTTGGAACCAACGTCTCCAATATAGTTATGATGCACCGGTTAATAATGAACCACTTCGCTATGATGATCCATATTTTATTTGGTTCAGGCGCATTACTCATCTTGTTATTGGTAATCCTAATTCACGTCCTCAAAATCAACAAGGTTATGTGCCTAATTCGACGGCATATGAAACTATGGTATGCCATTTATTGATTAATGTTATTTAGTGTTGTTGCTGCCAAGTGATTTATTTGTCTTTATTGATTTTAGTGTGTCATTTATTTTGTTTAGTGTAGTTGCATCCAAGTTTTTCATTGTTCTTGGTACACTGCTAAGTGTTTAGAAAAATGATAAAAATAATATATATAGGAAAATTAAAAGAGTGAGAGTAGTGAAGTGGGGCTACTGATAAGAAGATGTAGATGTTATTTTCTTTTTTATGAATGATTGGAAATAGCCAGTTGCACAAGAAAAGCTAAACAGTAATGGTCACCCGCAAGGATGGTGGTAGAGTAGTAAGTACTTTATTAAGTAGCACTTTTATTACTAGATCTCTTTTGCAGATTTTAATTGATAGTGAATTCATTGCTTAAGTGACAGTCCGATCTAAATCATCAGTTTAATGGTGCGTCATTAAATAACTTTCACTTTAATTTATTTAGGTGCGTCATATTCGTTCGATGGTTGATGAATCTAAAACACTTGGTGATAATTCATCATATGAGGCATTATACATGTTTAGAAAAATGGTGCGAGATCAGTGTCCTGATTGTTTGAAATATGTCCATGAGGCTGACAGGGTTCATGTGTCAGCCGATTATAGAAGAGATGTGGTACAACCTGTCCAGTTACATCCCCTAGTTCGTAGGCAAGGAAAATGTGGTGTTTCTGGTAGAAGAGAACGTGTTGTTGAAAGAGGACAAACACATGTTGAAATGAATCAGGCCACACAAAATGTCCAAGAAGCCTCAGAAGATGATCAAGCAACATCCAATTATAATATTGGTTCTATTTCAGGAGGTTGCACTCATGAATTCACTTAGGCATCAAATATGACATATCAACTGTCACAAACAGATATCATGTCATACGTGACGCCACAGACTCAACAAATATCAAGTCATCCAAGTCTCTCATCACTTGAGAATGTCATTGGTAATTTTGAGAATGTCCCAAACTCTACCTCATTGCATGTGCCACTGATCATTGAGATCCGTGATTCCACTAATAATTTAGAGGACCTGAATCATGATGTGGACGATAATGATTCAAAAGGATGCAAATGAAGGCGGTGATACGACTATTCAAGATAGTGAACCATCAAGGAGGCAGAAGCGTAAAATTAAACTTAAGCCTTGTGGATGGTACTTTAACATCTTACATTTTTTATTTGGTTTAACTCTCTTTTTGAATAATAGAACATTTATATTTTCTTTATGGGTGGTCACTATGCTATCCAACATGTCAAAAAAAGAGAGCAAAGAGTAAGTAATGAGATGTTGCTGAAATCTTTTGGTGCTGCTGAAAATTGCAGCCAATACTGCTAAAAATTGGTGCCAGTATTGCTGAAAATTGGTGTTGCTGAAATTTTTTGGTGCTGCTGAAAATTGCAGCCAGTATTGCTAAAAATTGGTGCTGCTAAAAATTGGTGTCGGTACTACTGAAAATTTTTTGTGTTGCTGAAAATTGCAGCCAGTACTGCTGAAATTTTTTGTTGTTGCTGAAAATTGTAGCTAGTACTGCTGAAAATTGGTGCGGCTGAATTTTTTTGTGCTGCTGAAAATTGCCTAGTTATGCTGAAACTTTTTGTTGTTACTGAAAATTTTTGGTGTTACCGAACCTAACATTATAACACTGCACTTTTTGATATGTGTATGTATTTTTACTTTGTGAATAGATTACTTTAATTTCAAAAGTATAAAGGCTTCAAAATGGTGATGTAAGTTTACATTGCCTATTTTAAAAAGTATTGCCATTTTTTTTAACTTATGAGGGTAGGTTAGTTGAACAAATATGGGCGAAGTAATTGTTGAATGAAACATACAGAAATATAAACTTGGTCATGAAAATACAAATTGAAATGAAGCAAAACACATAATTAGAAATGTTTGAAAGTTAAAAAAAATACATAATTAGAGCTGTTTGAAAGTAAAAAAATAAATAACTAGACTACCCACTTAAATTTTATTTAGAGTTGGACATCAACGCCTGTCATGCCCGATCTGTTTACACAATCCACAAGCCTGCCCATATGTTGCAGGATCACGATCCATCTCATTATGAATTCTAGTGGTCCTTGATCGATTGGGACGTCGATAGAATTCATTACTTCTCATTATAAAGCTTGGCGATGACCAATATGCCTCGTGTCCAATCGGTGAGAATGACCCAGAATATGTTGTAACATAATTCTATATTGTGAAATGCTCGCTGACAAAATTTCTAGCTAGTATTCCCATTCTTTCAGTAACCTTCGTGACATGTGAACACGGGAAGTGCAAATTATCCCATTTTTCACAATCATATTTTTATACACTTAATGAAACACAATGAGGATTACCACCAGTACCATCATTTTGTATTGATATAACCTCATATACCCCTGTGGATATATTCCAATCATAAACAAAGTGTCTTTTGAATTTTCATAGTTTTTCTCCCACTTCTTTTTAGAACTGCTTGTCCATAATTCCTTTTGCTCAACAAGTTGGTGAGTTTTTTGACATCTACGAGTATATCGTTCAACGGTTTGCTCCAATGAAAGTCTAACCATTGCAGCGACGGGCAATCCTCGAGCTTTCTTTAGAAGTCCGTTGAAAGACTCTAAAAGATTTGTTGTCAGTACTCTCCATCTTTTTCCATTATCATGACTAACAATCCATTTGTCCAATGGATTCGCATGAGGCATTCACATGCTTCTCTATTTTCTTCTTGAATTTCTCACATCAAAGTTTCAAACTTCCTTACTTGATGAGCTGTAGCAGCCCTCCACATAAGATTACTGAGGTCCCTATTTGTAAATTGAGATTGAAAGTTACTTTTAAGATGTCTTACACAAATCGATGAAAGGCTCGAGGTTCCTACAATCGCCACAACTCCGATAAACTAGTCAAGATTCCTTTTGCCCTATTAGAGATAATAAAAATATCTTCCCTATCATTTATCACATATGCACTCAATTTCCTAAAAAATCATTTCCATGCCTCTTTCGACTCCTTGTCAACAATACCAACGCAAGAGGAGGAATGTTATCATTTCCGTCAACTCCAACAACAATTAACAATTTTATCTCATATTTACCATACATATGAGTTCCATCTACAATAGGACGATAAATTTGGAATCCATCAATGCATGGCTTGAAAGCCCAAAATACAAACTTGAAAGTTTTTACCTCCGGCGAACTCATTGACTCTTCGTGTTTCCATTCCACAACTGTTCCAGGATTAAAGTATTGAAAAGCTGCAAAAAATATAGGAAGCTCACTAAATAATTTTTGAAAATCACCATGTACCAATGTAAATGCGCGTTGACGCCCAAGCCACGCTTTTGTATATGTTACTTGATGACCAAATTTTTCATGAACCTTAGAAATGACATCCACTACCAACAATTTTGGATTTTTACTTATTTGATTTAAAAATAGAGATGCAATTAAATTGGTATCTAAGTTAGTGTGACATGTTGTAAGCCCTTCAGTCTCACATCTATGATTATTAAAATACTTTCCTATATTCCAAAGGCTACCTCCAACCTTACGACCTCGAAGAAACCATGGACAACCCAAGGAATCATAAAATATGCATCTCACAGTCCATACGCTCTTAGTTGATATTACAACCTTAAATTCTTTATTTTTGCGCAAACTCCAAATTGTCACAGCCCGTTTCAACTTAGCTTTACTACTAAAACACATATTTTTTTCTAAATCTTTTTTTTTTGCATCCTCGACCCAAACAGAACAACATTTCATTTCGAATTCACGAGTAGAGATAAACGTATCTTCCTCAGTCTCCAATGTTGTAAAGTAAGGTATATCATTATTTGGCATTTTATCAAATTGATTTTGAAAATTTACCGCACTTTCATTTTGAAGTAAATCTCCAATATCTTCATCGGATTCACTTTCAATTATTTTACTCTCTTCATCATCTTCTGAAGGTTCATCCTCCTCCGAATTTTCATCACTTCTTTGAGCATGTGCATCATTACACAAATCAAAGGTAGCTTCATCAGAAACAAATAATAATTTCATGAAATACATAAAATGAAAATAATTAATTATTCATGCTATTAAATAAAATTAGTTGAAAAGATTACTCTACCTGATTTCATATTGATTGTGGCTACTCTCAATATGTCTTTGACCACCCGAGCCTTCATCAAATGATTGATGAATACCTTGTGTTGCATTGTATGTAAAATGAGGCTGACTGAATGTGGCAAATCCATAATTTTGAGCCAATAAATTCATATGATAAACATGTTGATCATTCATTCAAAATAGATTATCTTGATTTATTGGTCTAATCTTTATATACATCTTCAAAAGATTTATATCAATCTTGTTCAAAAATTTCTGAGGAATGACAAAAAATTACCAAAGATTGGTCATTCTCAATTTTGAACTCAATAAATCTTATAATGTTACCTTGAAATGAGCATGGATATTTTCTAGAAATATCCAATTTAATATTTTCTCCATCAGTCCCCATTTTCTCATGCAATAATTTAATTAATTCAACGTAATTGGTCGAAATAGACATGCTAACAATCATTCTGGCACATTCGTTATTTCCAAATCCATTCATTTCAATGATGATTTCACCGCCCCAATACAAAGCAATCATCACGTTTTCTTCAAAATTAGTCATCAAAAAATCCTACACACAATAATAAGATGCATTATAGTTATTAAAAATATGTTATATGTACATTACAATATATTGACAAGCCATACCTATTGAAATTTTGTGCGTATTGATTCAACAATAGGGCATATAAGCAGAAGCTTTGTAGAACATTATTTGAATGTGCTAAACATTCTACACATCTATTTCTTATAATGTTCTGTGACCAACACTTTAGCAGTTTATTTTAAAGTTAAAACGTAACGTACAGTAACGTTTTGTTGGAAGATCAAATCAACAAGAAATCTTCATAGCCCTGTGACATGATTCGGTAGAATCGTTACTAATGGTAACATTTTAGTCTTAAAACGTGACTCAGAGTAATGACTTCAACGTCACATTTTGTACAAAGATTCTCAGGTGGCAGTGATTTGATTTGATATAATTGTTACTCCAAGTAACGTTTTATATGTAAAACGTGACTCCCAGTAACGTCTTCGACGTCAAATTTCGTACAAAGATTCGTAGGTGGAAGACTTGTGATTTTATTTGACAGATTCTCCACTAAGAGTAACGGTTTCCCTTTAACATTTACAAAAATTCGAAAGTGGCAGATTTGCAGAGACACGTTACTGACGGTAACGTCTTAAGCCTAAAATGTTACTGTCAGTAACGTAATGCTTCTTAAATGCTGTCTACCAAATATTTTTAGTCCGTTTATTTTTTGAAAATGAAATATAGCCTAATACGTTACTACCAACAATGTTTATACTAGTTTTGTAAAATTTTAAAATTTCATATTATTTTGGTGAATTAAATGAAATAATAGATTATTTTGGTCAACTCTTCTGGCTTTAATAAATTCACAGATCCTTTTTCCTTTTCTAATGGCCAACTATCCCAGACCATACCATGTTTGAACATTTGCTATTCATTCAGAACAAATGACCAGTCATGCATTTGTGAAACCTGGTGTTGCATACCATCTTTCTTGTTCCCGAGTCATTACAAGCCTAACTTCATCTTTTGAACTGTGAAAGGGGTTATTTTCATGATATTGACAAGCTAAGATATTGATTCTACTTGAATAGGATAAGGTGGTGTGGTATTCTCCAGGTAACAGTTTGATCCCACCCACTTTGTGTCTCTCTACTGAATGTTGATATCTTGTGTTGGTGATCAATCTGCTTTTTATCTTTGTAGAGAATTGCTCCCACTTACTTGGTAGTGGCCAAAATTGAAATTTTTTCTACTATATAGAATAGGGAATCAAGGGATGACCAATGCCAAAATGGTAATTTTACACGAACAAATGCAATATCTCCACCAACAGTCATTGAGATGCTTTATTTGCTAGAGTTTCATTTGCATCAAAAACTTATCTGGAATGCTTTGAATGTTCTAAATTTAAAGATGAGCAGTGCTCTATGAACAAGTTAAAGAGAACAGGATTGGCACCCAGTTGGATCAAGCGACTTTGGATAACCTTCTCCTCCTGTCATCAGCTGGATCAAGCGACTTTGGATAACCTTCTCCTCCCGTCATTGGTTGGATCAAGCTCGAATAAGGAAAATTACAGGCTTGATAGATTTGAGGCATGTTGTGTTCAGTTAACTCGAATGAGGAAAATTACAAGCTTGATAGATTTGAACATAACCAAAGAAGCTCCTCATCCATGTCTAAAACTTTCCAAGTGCCTTGCCCTGGTCAGGTCGCTCCCGAGTCTGCTAGGGACTCGTATGGTGCAATGTACTATGCCAAGGTTATGTATCTTGAGGTATGCCTTTTTTATTCTCCCTAAGAGGCCTTCAATTTATTACTTGTTTCTTTGCATTTTGATGCTTAATACATACACATAAATTCACTATAAGTTCATGTTCAAGAATACGGTAAAATATTTAGGCATTGTTTTAAAATTAAGCTGATTGGTTAAACATGATCATTGATGACAAATCGCAGGTCGGTTGAAGGTTATCTGAAGTCAAAAAGATGAAAGTATGTTGTGGGCTGAGCTACGAGAAGCTGTCATTGAGGCCTGTAGCCACCTTGCTCGTAATAAAAATTTCCCTTCAAAATCTACTCGACAAACTCTCATCACTTAGCAAGTGAAGCTCTAAAGCTTGCTTCAACAAACCAATCAAGTCAGCTGTATTCTCTTCTTAGTTTCGTGGAAATAGAAAATTTAGGAAACAAAGATCAGCAGATCGTGTTATGCGCAGGAAAGCTAGTCTTTCAATTGAGAATGAGAAGCTCAAAGATTACAAGGTATGCAATGGAGAGTGCTAGAATTGGAAAAAGTTTGTAGGAAAATACAAAATCAAATGGCAAAAATCTTGAAATCAAGAGTATCAAGCCATAACAATGCCAGATCATTACCTCGACTATGTTCTTGAATGATATTATGAAATCCAATCATTTTAATTTATTTTATTAATATTATTTTTTGAAATTTTGTATCAATATGAATATCAAATAAAAATATAGTCCTTTGTTTAAATAGCAAAAAGTACTACTACTATTACTACTTCTATCCTACCACTTAAACTTTTTGGAGGTGCTAATATAGTAGAGAATATAAAGTTTTGGTTGTATATAGGTTTGAAAAAGGAATTATGTACAATTGAAAAGCTTAATTATTATCTGTGGGAAAAAAAGTCTGATTATTCCATGAGATTGTCCAAAGAAAATCAGTTTCCATATCAGTCCCATAATGAAAGTTGCTACAGAGGATTTTTCTTTACCTTATATAAAATCTAACTCTCTAAGATAAATATGTCCCTTTAGTGCTGGCTTCTATTCATTAACATAAGAGTAACAAGATTACATACCAAAATTTTTATTTTTGTATCATTTGACATTGACGAATGGTGCTAAATCATGGCAGTAGTGTAACACTTTTAGTCACATTTTGTTACATCTTTCATTTTAAGGATAGTCTTAACGAGCATATTGTTGGGAAAATGCAGACAAACACAAAAATATATATGGTAAACGTAATGGAAATAAAATTGGAAAATAATGACACCAAGAATTTTACGTGGAAACTCTTCTAAATAAGGGGGGAAATCACGGGCCAAGAGGAGCAACTGATATCACTATAGTAAGGAATCTTACACTGTGTCGTCACGAATACAATACTCAAAGTGACTACTACACACTCAAAAGAAAACACACTCGTTTGGTTTTCACCTTACTAAAATATCGCTCACACTCTATTTTTCTTCACAGATTATTTTTCTTGTATAGTTTATGGAATAACTCACTTTGCTCTCAAAATGATTTTTCTCTCTAACTTGGTGTATTCAACAAATGAGCAAGAATGCTCTATTTTTAAAAGGAGAAAACCATGCCTATGTCACTAATGACATAGGTAAATATAGCAAAGTAAAAAATGGTTTCAAATCTTGCCAATTTTTCAACAACCAAATCTTTTATTTTCAACTCTAATTACTATTACTTTTTAACAATTACTTGTAGCAATTGAATAGCAAAAGTTGACCAAAAATATGGGATGGACTTCACAAATCCCCCCCCCCCCTCCAGTCCCACTCACTGAAAGGAGGTATCTTCATCTTCCTTAGAGAGAGTTCATACCCACAAGCTCTTTTCATAATTTGAACTTGTCTTTTGGTATCGTCTTGGTCAGCATATCTGCAAGATTTTTACTTGGGTGGATCTTTTTGATGTGAAATGATTCACTCTCCACTTCCTAACGAATCCAATGATATCTGATGCCGATGTGTTTTGTTCTTGCACGGTACATGGAGTTCTTACTCAAGTCTATTTCACTTTGGCTATCACAATAGACAATATACTCCATCTGATTCAAACTAAGCTCTTGAAGAAATCGGTTTAGCCATATCCTGTCTTTGCTGGCTTCAGTAGCTGCAATATACTCACCTTCAGTTGTAGATAGTGCAACACACTTTTGCAATTGTGACTGCCATGATATAGCTCCCCCTGAAAAAGTAAACAAATATCCCAGTAGTGGATTTTCTATTATCAAGGTCACCTGCCATATCTGAATCTCTATATCTTTTCAAGATTGAATTTGATGCTCCAAAACACAAGCATTCATTTGAGCTTCATCTAAGATACCTGAGTGTCCACTTCACAACTTCCCAATGCTCTTGTCCCGGATTTTCGAGAAATCTGCTCACAACACCAACTGCGTCAGCAATATCAAGTCTAGTACAAACCATTGCATACATTAGACTTACAACGACGGAGGAATATGGAACTTGGCTATGTTCTCTTTTTCCTCCCTAGCTGTAGGACACATCTGCTTGCTCAACTTCATATGATTAGCAAAACGTGTACTAACAGGCTTAGCATTCTTCATATTGAAATGCTCTAGTACGCGTTCAATGTACTTTTTCTGGGACAAATAAATCTTCCTTTCATATCTGAGATAAGTAATTCTCATGCCCAAAATTTACTTGGCATGACCCAAGTCTGTCATAGCAAAAGACTTACGCAACTCTTTCTTCAGTTCGTCAATCCTGGAAGTATTCTTGCCCACAATCAACATATCATCCACATACATCAAGAGGATGATAAAATCACTGTCAGAAATTTTTTATACAAATATGTAATGATCTGAAGAAGTCTGCTTATATCCTTGCTCCCCCATAACAGATTCAAACTTCTTGTACCACTGTCTAGGAGCTTGCTTTAGACATTATAGACTCTTTCTGAGTTTGCACTCAAAATTTTCTTTACCATCTACTGTGAAGCCCTCAGGTTGTTCCATATAAATCTCTTCTTCTAGGTCACCGTGAAGGAAGTCGTCTTCACATCCATCTGCTCAATCTCTAAATTAAGACTAGCAGCCAAACCTAGAACTGTGCGAATTGAGACATTTTCATAAACGGAGAAAATATTTCATCAAAGTCAATACCCTATCTTTGACCAAATCCCTGAACAACCAATCTAGCTTTGTACATGGGCTTCAAGTTTTGTTCTTCAACTTTAACTTTGAACACCCACTTTTTCTTCAAAGCTCTCATGCCCTTGGGCAATTTTACCAACTCATAAGTGTGGTTCTCATGCAGAGACTTCATCTCATCTTACATGGCTTCAATCCGTTTATCCTTGTGCTCATCTTCCATGGCCTCCTTATAACATTCAAGTTCTCCCCCGTCAGTGTGTAACACATACTAATCGGGTGAATAACGGGAGGAAGGAAAATGCTGTCTTGTGGACCTCCGAAGCAAAATATTTGATTCGTCCACAACTTCATAAGCAACAGGATCATCAATAACAATATCATTGTTATTATCAACATCGACATGTTGATGTGATACATGATTCTAGGCGTCACCATGATTATGAAGCCCAACAACATCATACACATTTGTGTGAGGAACGTCATCATGATGAACTATACCATCAAAACTTGAAGATTCTACCTTCTCTGCTTTGTCAATATCTTCAATTGTTTGATTCTCCATTAAAACAATATCACGGCTTCTCACAAGTCTCTTTTCAATTGGATCATATATCCTGTAACCAAATTCATCCAGGGCATATCCAATGAAGATGCATTGCCTTGTCTTGGCATCTAACTTTGACCTCTCATCTTTCGGCACATGTGCAAAAGCATTGCAATCAAATACTCTTAAATGGTCATAGGAAACATCCTTTCCATACCAAACACTATTTGGTACATCACTTTGCAAAGCAACAGCAGGAGATAGATTAATAACATGTGCAGCGGTCAATAAAGCCTCACCCCAAAATGAGTTCGGCAACCTTGCTTCGGAAAGAAAATATCTAACTCTTTTCATCAAGGTCCTGTTCATTCTCTCAGCCAAACCTTTAAGCTGAGGAGTCTTGGGAGGAGTCTTCTGGTGTCTAATACCTTGATGCTTGCAGTATTCGTCAAAATGGTCCACAATATTCACCACCATTATCAGTACGAATACATTTCAATTTCTTTCCAGTTTCTCTTTCAACTAAAGCGTGAAACTTCTTGAAGACACCTAACACTTGGTCTTTAGTCTTCAATACATAGACCCAATTTTTTTTGGAGCAATCATAAATGAAAGTGACAAAGTAGAGTGCACCACCCAATGTCTTTTCCTTCATTGGATCACATAAATAAGAGTGCATCAACTCAAGCAACTCTTTCTTTCTCGAAGAAGGGTAGGACTTAAAGGAAACTCTATTTTGTTACCAGCCAAGCAGTGCTCACACTTTTCTAATTTAACACTTTTGAAATTTGACAAAAATTTCTTCTTGGCTAGAACATTAAGTCCTTTCTCGCTGATGTGGCTAAGTCTTTTGGGCCATAACGTTGAAGAATTATCGCTCTCAACCGCATTCACCATATCAACACAAGCAGATGCCATAGTCCAATATAGACCACGATGTCTGTTACCACGAGCCAAAACCAAGGAATCCTTAATGACCTTCCATTTTCCATCACCGTTGGTACTAACATATCCTTCATCATCTAAAACACCAATATAAAATAGGTGCAGACAAACATCAGGAGCATGTTTCACATTGTTCAAAACTAGTTTAGTTCCAACACTAGTTTCCAAACAAATTGTACCAATACCAACCACCCTAGAAACAGTCTCATTACCCATACTCAAGGTTCCAAAATCACCAGGAGTATAGGAAGAGAAAAAATCCTTCCTTGATGTCACATGAGATGCGGCACCAGTGTCCACAACCCAGCTTGACTCATCACAAGAAATATTTATCATATCCTCATCAAGGATAGTAACAAGATCTTTGGTGGTAACGGTGGCTAGGCAATTTTCATTGCCATCTTCTTTAGTTTCCTTTTTTTTTGTTCTCCCTCTTCAACTTCCTGCAAAACTTCTTTGTGTGCGCTTTCATGCCACAATGATAACACTTAATATCCTTAAGTCTCCTATGGATTTGCTCCTATTTTGCTCTCTATGCTGAGAACCATGAGTTTTGTTTCTCCCCCTGGGGCCAGTTATTAGGATATCCGACGAAGAAGAACCTTGAGTTTTTCTTCTAATCTCTTCGTTCAAGACACTACTCTTGGCGGAATCCATAGAGATCACACCATCAGGAGCAGAATTCGACAATGAAGTTCTAAATGTTTCCTAAGAGTCTGGTAGGGAACCAAGTAGAAGCAAGACTTGAATTTCTTCATCAAATTTGATGCCCATAGCAGATAATTGGTTCATGATCCCCTGAAAATTATTCAGATGGTCTGTCATCGGCGAACCATCATGTACTTTAAACTCAACATCTTTTTTATTTAGAATATTTTGTTGTTACCAGCCTTCCGAGCATACAAACTTTCAAGATGCTCCTACAGGGTTCGAACATGTGTCTCTCCAGAAATATGGATCAACACATTATCATCGATCCATTGCCTAATGAATCCACAAACCTGTCTATGCAACAGATTTCACTCTTCATCTGTTTTATTATCAGGCTTTACAATGGTAAATACTAGATTGTAAAAATTCTTAACATAAAGCAGATTTTCCATTTCTCCCTTCCAAATGGCATAATTAACACCATTCAAAGTAACCATTCAACTTGTGTTAGCTTCCATCGTTTTTCCCCAAAAAATATAGTTATCACAAATCAAAGTAAATCTTTTCTGATGTGGAAGTTCAGACTGTTCTGCAACCACAGAGCGTACTCACATAAAACCTTGGCTCTGATACCAGTTTGTTGGGAAAATACGGACAAACACAACAATATATATGGTAAAAGTAATGGAAATAAAATGCGAAAATAATGACACCAAGAATTTTACGTGGAAACCCTTCTAAATAAGGGGAAAAACCACGGGCCAAGAGGAGCAACTGATATCACTTTAGTAAGGAATTTTACACTGTGTCGTCATGAATACAATACTCAAAGTGACTACTACACACTCAAACGAAACAACACTCTTTTGATTTCCACCTTACTAAAATATCGTTCACACTCTATTTTTCTTCACAGACTTATTTTCTTGTATAGTCTATGGAATACTTTACTTTGCTCTCAAATGATTTCTCTCTCTAACTTGGTGTATGCTACAAATGAGCAAGAATGCATAATTTATAAAAGGAGAAAACCATGACTATGTCAATAATGACATAGGTAAATATAGCAAAGTCAAAAATGGTTGCAAATCTTACCAATTTGCCAACCACCAAATCTTTTATTTTCAACTCTAATTACTATTCCTTTTAACAATTACTTGTAGCAATTGAATATCAAAAGTTGACCAAAAATATGGGATGGACTTCACACATATTGCCTTTTTCCTCTGTCCAATAAGTCCAATTCTTAATTACTACGGGAGTTTGATGGTGCGGGAATTGATATACTTTGCTAAAAAATTAACTGAATTTAATTATTTCTTATTTAGAGCATAAAATTTTAAAATTCAGTCTCTAAATTGATAGTATTTTATATTAGAGTGACTTTTCAAAGCATAACATTTAAAACCAAAGTTAAATGTTTGGGCCAGTGATATCACGGGCTTTATTCATCTATTTCTATTATATAGAAGAGTCATGGGAAGGAAGACCAATGACATTTTAATAATTTTATGATCACTTAAGGATAAAAAATAATTATTATATAATTAATGGTAAAAATAAAAATCTAGAAAAATCCATACATGTCTTAACTTTTGTTATGAGCCCATATGGATATTATTGTAATTTTGCTTAAATGAAGAGTTTCTATTACTTAACTTCTTACAAACAATAATAAATGCTAAATTTGAATAATTAATATTTTGTTCCTACAAATACTATAAAGTTATGTTGCGTAAACATATTTTTAATATTATGTTACATAATATGACCACTAAATTCGTATTTTGATTATTAAAATAATTTTTAAAATGATATATCAATAGTTTCTAATTAATTTGAAGAAAATATCAATTTTCGTGACTAAAAGAATAAACAGTGTTTGACTATCAAGAAATCAATAATTTGATAATGTATTCATTGAAAGATTAAAAAAATATAAAATTTTCATTTTTATATTTTCTTAATATCAAATATGATAAATTATTTAACAACAAAAATTTGACAAGGTGAACGTTTAATATTCAAATACTAATGAATATTAAAATTCAAACTAAAGAAAATGAGTAGTTAAAAAATAAAGAAGAACAACAAAAGAAATGTCAATAAAAAAAGACTTTGTTTAGAAATATAGAGGAAGAAAAAACTAAAATGAATAAATTAGAAGAAAAAAAACAACCTAAAAAAAGTATATTGGTTATTTTGGGGGTAATCTTTGGAGTTTTCTTTACGAC
The DNA here is from genome assembly GCA_016801875.1 of Solanum sitiens. NCBI lineage: Eukaryota > Viridiplantae > Streptophyta > Magnoliopsida > Solanales > Solanaceae > Solanum > Solanum sitiens. The sequence goes on from JABWTJ010000071.1 coordinate 3,216,405, forward strand.
ATGATATTAAGTGTAATATCAAAAAAATTAATTAATGTAATTTAGAATGTAACATTACGATAATTTTTATTGTATATAGAAATAAATTTTCTTTCATGATTATTTTTATTGTTGAGGAGGCAAAAATTATTTATTTAATAAATACTTTCAATATTTAGAATATAACATTACGATAATTGTATATAGAACTAAAGTTGCTTTCTTGATTGTTTTTATTGTTGTGAAGTTGTAAATCAATCTTTTAATTATTTCTATCTATTGAAGACAATAATACAAATATATCACAAAATTCACCGACAAAGTCAAATACAAACACATTGTACATAAGTTGAAGCAATAGAGATTTGAAAGACTTTAAATTGATCTTTACGAATTGATTGATCAATGATTAGTATTTTATCATATGCAAAGCTTATAGTGCAAATATAAAAAAACAAAGATAATAACATTATGAAAAATATATACCACTTGCAAATATATATGAAGACCGATGACTTTTTTCAAAGTTATCAATATTTTATATATTCCTTGAACACGAAATGTTTTAACTCTTAATCTAACACAATTCTCTATTTCCTTCCTAGGAAGAATTTTTATGAAATAAACTTTCTCAATTTAGGTTGTAAACGACACGTTTATGTCGTATGGCCATTTGAAATAGATTATAAAGTAATATGTTGAAGTTGTTTACTAAAGAAAAAAATAGTATAAAGTACATAAGTTTCATATCTTTGGAGGCTAATTACATCATATCAGAGAAGTTTTCTCAATTACAAAAATCTTGAATTTTTCAATCCTCTCGAATACATTCCTTGGTTGTCCAATACATTGCAAATGACATATTACTTCGGGGAGGGAATGTATTCGAGAGGGGATAGATATGTATCCGAGAATATATAGGGATGTATCCAGGAGATGATTAATAATCATCTTAAGTTGTGAATTTATGGATTTTTTTCAATGAAATATGTGAAATTATATTGATCCCGTATTACGGGCCCTAAAATATCTACTTTCTATTATATAGAAGAGCCATGGGTGGACGACCACTGGAAATATTGTAAATATGTTTATTTTAAAGGACATATGGTTCAAAAAAAACAACGAGTTAGCCTTTCTTTCATTCAAGATATTTTGACCTAATTACGTGGCTGCTTCAGATCCACAAATTAAAAAATTACTAAACGCCAATGACACTTAGAAAAAAAACATTATTGTGCAAGGTTAAAATAGTAATTTCATTTTATATAACCTCTAAATCTCTCACTTCCTCTTGCAACGGAGGCGGGAGCTTCCATTAATCTCTTCAATTTCCTCTCCTTCCATTCAACCAAACAAAAAGTATGTTTTTCTTTTAAATTTCTATATGTTACTTGTCCTTCAAAGCTTACAACACATCTACATTCGACGACGATTTTCTCTTTTACTCCATTTTAAAAGGGAAAGAAGATTTTGAAAAAATCAATCTGAATTCACATCAAAACTAATAAGAATTATCCAACTTTCTTTGTATCTATATATTTTTTTAATTAATTTATTTTGTTTTTTGATATAAATCAATTACTTTGTAGTTCGTTCAATGAAATGATGAATTGCCTAAATTTTTTTTATAGGTATATCATAATTATACTTAATATATAGGATGAAATGAGAAGTACAAGAGGTAAAATAAATATGTTGTTTAAGGAAAATTGTTGTTAAGAAAGTGTCAATGGAAAACAAAAATGAGAAAAGGATACATTCTTTTATAGCAGGCAACGAAATTATCTTTTAAGTATGGTCTTCACTATTGTACACAGATCTGGAACTTCTATCTTTAAGAATATGATATTCTTTTAATCCTTTTTTTGGTAAACAGAATATGAAATGTTTATTTACACCATATTTAATTTTATTATTATTGTACTTATTCCCTAATTTATCTCCACGTGGCAAAATATCAAACACAAGTGCAAAAATCTCTCTCTAGAAATTTTGTATTCATGTGTGCTTTAAATAAAAATGATAGGTACCACATGCTATCAAAGAGCTTATCTTCTGGCTTATCAAGTTGTAGGTTCTAACTTTATCTGTTGTTTGGGTTCTTTCAATTTTAGGTATGTTATTTGTAAAAAAAAATTATTTTTCTCTTCAATTTGATAAATTCTCCCTAAATTCTACGACATTCAACTTCTTTATCATTTTAAAATTCTTCTAATATATATAACAGATGAAAATTTCTTTTTATTTTGTGTATCAAATTTCGATCGTATGAATTGCTGCATTTCTTGATATAATTGATTGTTTACAAGTTATTGTTAATCTTTGACTGTACAAAAGTTATATATTTTGTTATGGAGTTTGAACTCGTTACTCGTGTATATAGAGATGAATTTGGTAGAAGGCATAGGCGAGAGTTCCTCATCGTTGAGGAGTTTTGGGAGTTGTGTAGTGCATGATATAAAAAAATGATGTGTATAACCATCTTGTAGAGATTGAAAATGCTTAGTCATTTCATTACTACCAATATAAAAATTATGGACTCAACTTTTGAATACGGTATTGTGATATAAATCCATAGAATATCAACTTTTGAATACGATATCGAGAAATAAAATCGATAGGCAAATTTTCTCTTTTTCCTCATGAGTACTCTTTTTGATGATCAATTTAACACATGGGAAAAGAAATTTCAGTCATAAAAGCAAAACTTCTCATTCTAGAAAGTAAAAGATCCTAGAAATTATTCGAATTTGGAAAGAGATCACCTACGAAAACACAAAGTGTTATTACTCATAATTTTTTTCTAGATTTATAAAAAATATCAGTTGAAATATGCCTATTTACTGTAGCTTCTCCCCAAAATTAACAGTTAATTTTTTCTTTACTTCGGAACATACTTGTAGTTATGAACTAATCAGTAGCTATCGAAGATATGATGTTCCTACTTTGTTACTGAAAGTGATATTAGTGTGTTGAACAAATCAGTTTTATAATAGATTATTTGAAGTTTTTAAATTAATCATATTAATATTTAATTGATTATAGTAGATTGTTTACTTTATTTACTTAATATTACTATTCTTTGGTCTGAAATAAGAAGTAAAGAATCGAAACACATGAAAATCAATACATTAATTACAATAGTTCAAGTAGATTAATATTTAGAAAGAGATAACAAAATTAGCCAATGTCTAATAGTAATTTTAAAAATTATGAATAAATTTTGAAACAAGATAAACATATATGGGCAAGGAAATTACTAGAGTGAATATCTCAAAAGGTCACTCAAATATATTAAATTATTTGAGAAAGTCAGTAAACTTGGTTTTATATCAATAAAGTCACTGAAGTTATGTATTTTCTTTTATAAAATCACTCAACTTAAGTTATTTTTCTATAAAATCATTACAACCAAAAGATAAAAGAGATAATTGCACAAACTATCGTTCAAGTTTAAATTTTTTATACTTAGGCCTCATTTGTTTCCATTAAGATTAAGAGGTCTGAATCTGAATACATATCTGAATATTAAGATTTGCATTAAGATTTGGTGTTTTGATCCGAATACACATCTGAATATTAAGATATGATCCCTAATCTGAACACTAAATAATTAATGTTGTTTGTTTTAATGTAGAAGTGAAATTAAACATTATATTAATAAAATTTTATAAATTTTTCATTTCCACAAAATATATAACTTTTGATTAAAAAAATATTTTAAAAGTTTTAATAATCATGATTTTGGAGCACTATTTTTTCATTCAAAAACATTGATAAACAACAATTAACCAAAAATATTGTTGCAACCAGTGTTCTTGACACATATCGATACAAGAAAATTATTAATAAAAAAAAATATTTGAAAGGATTTATGAAAACTTATCAATTGAAAAATGGTGTTTGATTGAGAAAATTGAGAAAGAAATTTTTTAGTTATGAGATAAAAAGACACATCCAAAGCAGAGAAACTATGATTTATTATTTGATAACTTATCATGAGTCTGAATGTTGTTAAGAATCTCCTACAAATTTGATTCATTCTAACCTCTTCAGACCCATTAAGAAGTTTTTTTAAAAATAAAACAAATGAACCTAATGAATTGAATCTGAATGATTCAGATTCAGACCTAAAAATCAAACGTACTTAATGGGCTGAATCTGAATGATTAAAATTCAAACCTCCATTAAGTGCAAACAAATGAGGCCTTATTTCCATTATCGTTTATAATATGTTTGTTTCTCTTATTTTGTTTAGTTTTAAATATTTTTTATTTTTAAAAATTATTTTCTTAAGCTAATTATTATTAACACAAAAATGTATGAATTTTCCTTTATCACATATTATTTAATTTAAATAGTTTTATAATATCTTTTATTCAAGTTATACAAAAAAATCTAACTTTGCAAAACAAACTCATTTTTTATTCCATATAAATAAGCACACCACCCTAATAATTTCATATTAAACACTAATATCAAATATCTTACCCAAAAATTAAAATGAAATTTTAATTTATAACAACACAAACAGAACTACTAAATGTGCTATTCAAAACTAGCTAGAATATAATATTTAGATGAAATAATTTTTTGAAAACACTTTTGCAAGGTGGGGAAATTAGAAGAACATCTCAGGTTGACTAAGGAAGAAAAAGAGGAAAGAATTTGGGGGTGCAGGGAAAAGAGGGAAGAATTTGGGGAGGGTGGGGGGATGGGTGGTGGGGTGGGGTGGGGGTAATCTCAGCCTCATCTCGTCATCCATGCATGTCCAATTCTAGTTGTTGGGGGTGGGAGGAGATGATTCGATTTTGGATTCATCGAATTTGAATTTGTTCGATTAATTTCGAAGTATTATAGTATATGTATTTTATTGTTAAAATAAAATATTAAGTGTATATATTGATGGGTATAAATTATGGTAAAATATGATGTAACCTGAGTCAAGTTGAATTAATGCTTAATGTTTGGACAATTGAGTTGATGTTATTTAAGTTAAAGACAATTACTAATAATAAAATAAAATGAAATAAGCGTAATATCAAACTACAATAGTAAGTATTACCAAACTAAATTTGATGGGTAGTTTGTGCAATTATTCTTTTAATCTTTTGGCTATAAAGATTTTCTAGAAAAATAATTTAAGTTGAGTGATTTTATGAAAGAGAATCTATAAGTTGAGTGATTTTATTGATATAAAACAAAGTTGAATGACTTTCTCAAATAATTTCACATACTTGAGTGATCTTTTGAGATATTTACTCGAAATCACTATGATATGTAATACGAAAATATCATGTTAATTTAACGTTTAATTCTAATTATATTATCCTATAAGTTATTGTGCATGAAAAAAGAGAACCAAAAAATATTGTACCATGCTAAAAGAAAATGTCATTAAGATAAATTATATATACATATACAGAACTTCATGTGATAATGAACCTACCATGTTAATTTAACGTTTAATTCTAATTATATTATCCTATAAGTTATTGTGCATGAAAAAAGAGAACCAAAAACACATTGTACCATGCTAAAAGAAATTATGTCATTAAGATAAATTGTAAATACATATGTAGAACTTCATGTGATAATGAACCTACATGTTAGTTCTAATTTTAATTTGTGAACTTCATGTGATAATGAAACATGCATGTTAGTTCTAATTTTAATTTGTTTATTTTATTTTGATTTGGTATGAAGTTTAAGAAATTAAGAAAGAGTTTCTAATCTTATAATTTTAAATTAAAAATATGTGAAATATACTAAATGTCTTTTAAGCTTGTGATCTTAAATATGTTATGCGGAGTTAGAACTAAGAAAAGAAAATGAACATTATTTTTTAACAAATTATAAAGAAAAATATGATAGATTAATTGAAATGAATAGGAAAATTTCAAGATGATAATATATAATGATCCATGATTTTTATATAAGACAATATTCAATCTAACAAACAAATTAACTTCTAATCCAAATAAATCTCTCATTATAATAAAAAATATATAAATTAAATATTAGACTTGAGTGTTCTACAACTTAAAAATTGAAGCTACCCATTGTTTTTAATGATTAATAATCGGTTATGTCGGGCCCATATCACGGGCCTTAAGAATCTAATTATTATTATAAGTGAGAAGCTCCTAGTTTCAAAGTTGGATTACCATTTTATCCTTCATTTAAATATTTTTTTTATGTAAAAAAATAACAATTATATTTATTAACTAAATACAAAACTAGAAATAAATGGGAGCAATTTTAAGGTATTCAAATGAGGACTATATTATGCAATAAATATATTTGAAGATAGAAAGTCATTCAAATTGATAAAATACCTTGAATATGTTGGTAGTGGATGTCCAAGCTTTTCAAAACTAAAGATGTAACACCCTAGAAATTATTTTGAGCTAAGACTCAAACTGTTCATCGTAGTGAATGAGATTTTAACATTGGATTAAAAATTTCTTATGTATTAAGACCAGTTCACTAGATTTAGCACCTTAAGTTCCAAAAAGAATTAAATTGGAAATAGTAAAATCTGAAATTTTGCAAGTTAAGCTATGCATGACTGTTGGATCAACCTCAAACGACCATAACTCTTAGATCAAGATGAGTTAGGTATGCTACCATATATCTTAGGAAATATCATTGAATTATCTTTCCAACTCCACCAAGTTTGCTAAGTTTCGAGTTCGGATGAGTGGGATATGACCTTTCAAAGTTAGGTTGTCCAGTTAAAGAAAGTTAGCAGAAAATAGTGAGGGGTATGGTCTTTTACTTACCCAATAAAATTAAATTTATTTTAGTAATATTTTAGAGGTATAATCCTATTAGGTTCATTTTTATAATCCCAGTTTACGCCTCGGGGTTTTAGTTGAGAGTTCAAGAAGAGAAAATAGAAAGGATCGAAGTGTTCGTCAAAATTCTTGAGAGTTGTTGCAGATCTTCGCTATTAGTTCAATCTCTAAGAGGTATGTAAGCTTTCATAGTGTTGGATTTGTTAACCCACACGCCAATCATGATAAATTTCAGCTTTAAATTCGTTCTAAAAGTTGAAGCTTTGATGTTCTCGAATTGTGTTCTTTAAATTGACCATTGTTCTTGAGTTAAGATGAGATTGATGAGTTTGTTGAGGAAATACAGTCTATTATAGAGTTGTGTTTGATTAGATCCTAGAGTACATGTATTGGGTATCTTAATCTAAAGAGGAATTTAGAAAAAGAATCAAATTTAGGTGAATTGAGGTTAGAAAATGAGGAAGAAAAAGTTGGACAAGGAACAGGTTGCAAGTCCGCGTCGCAAACGTGTTCATTAAGTGTTTAAATTTTCTCTGTCGTGGGGAGGTCGCGTACTCTATTATTTCAAAAATTATTTCAAGCAAACATTTTAAATCCTTGCTCCCTACACAATGTTTTCCAACCGTTTCTCATGTTTAACTATCTAAAAACACTCCTAAACACTCTTAGATCTGTCCTGTCATAAATCACAACCTTGAATACATAAATCAAATTCAAGGTAGAGTTGAGAGTCAAGTCTTGAGAGTTCTTTTGATCATTTTTCAAAAAACCTCTTTTAGCCTTTTTGAGGAGTCTTCTATAATTTCTAATAGCTTGTTTCAAGACTCGGCAAGTGAGTATGAGAGTGAGAAGACTGTATTCATAAGTCTACCTTGTCATCATGATATCTTTCATATAATGAACCATAACACTTGAATTCATAATTCACATTCAAGAGAGAGTTCATAGTGGAGTTGAAGAAAACCTTTAAGTTCAATTGTGAATCCTTGAAATCAACTGTCGATTGATACTAAATTTGAGGAAGTATGTAAGAGAATGAGAATAGTCGTATACAAGAATTCCTTATTGATATTTTACCCTTGAGTCGAGTCATTCATACCCAGAACTTCCTCATGAACTCCATCGGTTGAGTATCTTTGATAGGAGTAGTATCTTCAAGTTTTATGTCTTGAGTATTGAGTTCTATCTATGGTTATTGAAAACCTTGCATTGAGTCATTCACGTCCATAATTCGGCATGAACCATATTTTAAAAAGTCTTTTACAAATGTTTTAACTTTTTTTTAAGACTTGAGCTTTTAGCTAAGCAAACAGAAAAGAGTTGAGTTCAATTTTCAAAAGTTATTAGGGAATTAAGTATTCCCAAAGAAGTTTATAATTTTTTTCACATTTGAGCAAGAAAAGGGAACATCGATTTCAAGAGAGCTTTTAAGCTATGTTTTGAGGAAATTATCTCAATTCACAAATAGAAATTATTTTTAAAAAAACATATGAGCTAAGTATATTTTATTAGGGAGTAGTATTGAGCACTGATATGGAGATGCGAGTTTGTATTAACTCAAGTCTCCGTAAACCATGTAACCATCATGGGTAAAAAATGGTTATACTTTTTAGATGAATCCTTTTCACAATAGACTAGTGGATCCACTTAGTAGTTCAGGTCCTATACTCCGACAAAGTGTAGGATGACCAGGAAACATGGGCCTAATATCGTTGTACCATCACTATAGCTATTAAGTGATGTTTTTCGGTTAGAAAAACTCCCACAACAATAATTGCATGGTTCCTCAAGGGGTTCTGCTTAGTGTGAATGGGGGTATGGTATTTCATTCATGCATTGCACAAGTAGACTTTGAGAGGGAGCATTGTATGTCTTTTATGATATTATGATTATGAGTTGACATCATGTTTCAAATAATTTTCCTTTTTCTTTATATTGCACTTGTTTTAAACTACTTTATAATAAAAATGAGTTCAGTTAAGTATCAAGAGTTGAGCACCCAAAGTCGAATATCATATCTTTGAGTTGAGTATCTAATCTTTGAGTTTAGTATCTACTATATGAGTTGAGAAAGTGTTAGTAGTTTTGAGTATCCTTGAGTATTCCTTAAGTTGAGTAAGTTGAGAAGAGGCAAGTATGTTTCCTTTTTTTAAAAAAAATTAAGTTTCAAGTTTATATTTAAGCATTAAAAATCCTTTTACATGCTCGTACATTTCACGTACTGATCCATTTGGCTTGCATCCTCTCATGATGCACACACATGTTTTCAGGATCATCAACAGGGGTTTCGTTGATATCACACGAAGTTTGAGTTAGCTATGGTGAACCTCCTCGCGTCCGAAAGATTCCATTTACTTTCAGTTGTTACAAGGTCGTGGGTCTTATCCCGATTTCCATCATTGTCATTTAAAGGCTTCATAGATAGACAATAAAGTCTCAGAAGTCTTCATTTATTTTGTTAAATGTGTTAAAGACTAAAGTTGCTTATTTTATGTCTAGTTAAATATATCATTTTTATTCTAAGGTTTTAATCTGAGTTAAAGCTTTACAAAGTTGAGTTTAATGAATTTTATTTCAGTTTTATGTTTTTGCATGCTTAAGTTAGTCTTCCACTTGTAGTGAGCGAGGATGAGGGTTCGCTTAGGGACAAACAATGGTTCATGAGTGCCAACCACGTCTAGGGTGTAAACTCGAGTCATGACAAACCTTGTATCAAGCACAGAGTTCAAGTATCCTATGGTGTCTATGAAGGCGTGTCATGTAGGGTCTTATTTATGGTTGTGAGGGCCCACTTATATAAATTAGGGACTACATACATTTAAGAAAAAAAATCCCTTTTAATATTCTTAAACGTGCAATAGAGCTATGCCATAGTGATCTATTCGTACTCATTGGTTTCTCAGATTCATTCGACTACCCATCATACTACATGTGGTTGAAAAGCAGATCCAGTCCTTAATCAAGGATTAGTTCTTAGAAAAATCTTGAGGAAGTCATGAGACTCAATACGAGCTTGAGAGAAGACAAAGAGTAAGTTAAGTGTTCAGTTTTAGAGTAATGCACTCATATTCATGAAATCTATACTTGCTAGAAGATTACACAAAGCTTTAGAAAATTGATACACCCCAATTGTGCACGAAATAGTAAATTTCCCTCATCATCTTTTATTATTATCACATTTCTTGACATTATATATCTATAATTATTACAAACCTCTACAGCTTCGAACTCAAACCACCGCCTTTTTGTAACCAATTCCTTCGTGAACTTGGCATAACCCAACATCTCAACTAAGGAATATACTAGAGGAATTCTTACCTATAAGCTCTTGAACATACTAAAAATTTTGTAACTTGGAGTCAACCTTCTTTCTTTTAAACTGTTATGAAAAATAAGGAGTCACTTTCATTGGCAATTGCATCAGAGCTTGCACCTTCACATTATTAGGCAAATCAGCCACCACAACCCCCCCTCCCGCCGCCCCTCCAATTTTGTATTAGAATCACCTCGAGATTCTCATTATCATCTTCTTTCTTCTCTGCCTACATTCTGGATAAGTAATGAGCCACTTGATTTTCACAGCCCCTTATGTCTTTGACATTAAAGTGAAACTCGTGTAATAAAAACACCCATCTTATCAATCGTGGCTTCATATATTTCTTCTCTATGAAGTACTGCAATGTTGTGTGGTTAATAAGAATTGCTTCTTTAATTCCCACAAAGTATGGCCTGAACTTCTCAAAAGCAAACACTACAATGAGAAATTCGTTCTGAGTGATACTGTACTTTATTTGTGCTCCATTGAGCGCCTTGCTTGCATAGTGGATAGGCTGAAAGATTTTATTTCACTTATGCCCTACCACAACTCCTAAGGCAACACCACTTGCATCACACACCACCTCCAATGGCTCTGATGAATCTGGACCAATGATTATAGTGTATTGAGATCAATTTTTCCTTCAGACATTCAAAATCTTTGGTGTATGATTCATCTAAAATGAACGTCACCTCCTTTTCTAAAAAATTACACAAAGGATGTGCAATTCTAGAGAAGTCATTGATGAAGCGTCGATAGAATCTTGCATGACCTAGGGAACTTCAAATCCCTTTCCCAGAAATAGATTGGGGAAGCTTTTCGATCACATTAATCTTAACCTTATTTACCTCCAGACCCTTCTCGGATACCTTATGGCCTATTAATATGCCTTTCTTGACCATGAAGTGGCATTTTTCCTAGTTTAGCACAAGGTTTCCTCTTCACACCTTTGTAATGCGCTGCTAAGAGTGAAAAAACAGTCATCAAAAGTGTCACATACCATGGCGAAGCCATCCATGAACACTTCCAAAGTGTCCTCAACCATGTTCGAAAAGATGGACATCATACACCTCTAAAAAGTTGTAGGTGCATTACACAATAAAAATGGCATGCCCTTGAATGCAAGAGTACCATAAGGACATGTGAATATGGTTTCCTCCTGGTCTTCTGTAGTAACTGATATGTAATTATAACAAGAGTATTCATCTATGAAATAGTACCAACCTCTACCTACCAGCATATCATACAACAAGTCCATGAAATGTATTGGAAAATGGTCTTTCCAGGAACATTTGTTTATCTTTCCGTATTCCATGCATACACACAATTTGGTAGTTTTCCTTTGTGGAATCAAATCATTCTTTGCATTTGCTACAATTTTCATACCACCCTTCTTGGGCACATACTACGTTAGGATAACCCAATGACTATCAAAATTCGGGTACACCACCTATGTATCAGACCATTTGATAATTCATTCTTTACCACCTCTTGATTTGGTGGGTTCAGCCTCCTCTAGTGATCCATACTCGATTAAAAATCTTCCTCAAATTGAATTTTTTGAGTGCATATACATGTAGGTGTCCCAATGATATGAGCAATGGTCCAACCAATTACTTTCTTGAACTTGTTTAATACCTTTAACACTGCTTCCACTTGTTTCTTCATTATGATCTACAGATAAAATAACTAGCAAAGTGTACTGTTTGCCAAGAGATACATACCTTAAATGGCTAAATAGCTACTTCCACTCAAGCTCAAGTGGTTCCTCAATGGATGGTTTTGCTCGAGGACTTGGCCTTTTTTTAAAGTCCAAGTCTAACTTTTAGGGAGAATATGAAAGTGACACCGTGCCTTGTAGTGCATTTAGAGTCTCCACATACTCAACCCCAAAGACTTCATTAAAGTTTATCATCACAGTTGTCAGTGTCTCTACCTAAAATCTTTCCTCTATGGATGCGTCTATGTCACCCATTCAAAAACATCAAATACAGACACCACACTCATAAATTACGACTACTTCATTGACCTTCAACTTTATATTTCACCTGTTCATTATTTAATCAAAATTTCAACTCTCTTTCTACATCAACTAGAACTTTGTCAGTGGCTAGAAATGGACTTCCAAAAATAATGGGAACTTCAAAATCAACTTCGCAATCTAGAATTACAAAGTCAGCTTAGAAAATTAAACTTTCCAATTTAACAAGTACATCAATAAAACAAGTATCAACCTCTTCACCAATTTATCTGTCATTATTAACCTTATTATTGTGCGCTTTGAGAGACCCAACCCTAGTTGCTTGTATATAAGCAATGGCATCAGATTGATACTCTCCCGAGATCATATAGGGCCTTTGCAAACTCGAAAGCACTAATGGTGTATGGTACCACGAATGCACTTGGGTCCTCCTTATTTTGCTCGAAGGACCTTATAGTAATAGCAATACAGTAGTGAACATGATATTCAAAACTTGCAGCCCTCTACTTTGTGACTTAGTCGTTCATAAACGTTGGATAACCTTACATTTGCTCTAAATATTCTACAAACGGAATGTTCACTGATAGTTGTTGAAGCATGGATATAAATTTCATTAATTTTCCATATTTGGGTTTCTTTTTTAGCCTTTGAGGAATGGAGGGGGAGTTGTAGGTATTGGTATCATCCACAATTTTAGCATCAAACTTTGCTTCATCATCTCTTTCTACACTCTCTTATTGCTCAATACTTCCAGGTTTTGGTTCAGGAAGTAATTTTCCTCTTATAGTTGTGCTCACCATGCAATTCCCATCTTTCTTTGAGTTTTGAATAGTATCACTGGATAGTGACCATTCTTTCTCTGTTTAATGAGGCCGAAAGTTGCCCCAACTGTTGCTCCAACTATTAGATGGATGTTGTATATGAGTCTACCATCTGAATCATACTAGTGAAGTCTTTCCTCATCTCTTTTACACCTGCATATATAGATTCCACCTTCAAAAGAAACTTAGCTAACATATCCTCAATCATGGACCCGCTGGAACTACTACATGCTCGATCTCTATCTAGGTTACAAACATACTACTATGATCATTTTTGTATCCCTTCTTATTCTGCTGGCTTTCTTGTTCTATCTTGCGTGGTCTAACATATTCATCATATCTATGATAATTCTGACCTTGATTTCTAGAATATAGTGTTGGCTGCCTGAGTTGTAATTTTGGAAACCCCCTGGTCGATTAGATACTTGGCTTCCTCATCAAAATCAGCATCTTGCTCATCATACTTATTAGAAGCCACAAGAACATTTACCTTTTTTGGGCCTTATATAATAAGCTTTGTGAAAAATTCCATTTGCATTCTTATATGGGCCATATCATTTTCCCTTTCTTCGTTTATCATATTTTGCTGTGCTGAGAGTTCAAAAGCGAAACAAAGATCTCCTATCTCTTAATATCTTGTATGCCAAGCCCTAATATTCTTTTAGACTTCACCCAAACTTTCATAATCTCAAGGAATGGCTTCTTCATGAAGGAACCTCCACATACTTCATCAACAACAGGTTTTGTCACAAAGTTTACTAACTTGTAGAATACCTATTTCAAATGTCTTTCAGTGAGGCCATGATTTGGACACTTCTTGATCTTCTGACAAAATCTCCACCAAGTGTCATGCAATGTTTCACCTTGTTGTTTCTTATGTGCACCTATCTCATCCTTCATTTGTAGCTCTTTTAATTTAGAAAAGAACATCTCCAAGAACACTTCCTTTAGCTCTGTCTAGGTTCTAATTGAGTCGTGTAGAAACTCATTGAACCAATTTGCCATTTCCCAGTAAGAGACAAATGAAACAAGCTCAGCCTCAAAGTAGTTTGGCTGACTCCTAGAATTTCCACTTTGTTGCATATTACTAAAAGATTCATCAAATACTTGTTGTAATCATCACCAACGGCTCCTCTAAATATACCCTTAAAATTAAGCAATTCTATTTTTGGTACTTGTGATGGTGAACTTCCCTCCGGGAAGTAGTGTCGGTATGACTATGACTCCACTAGTCCTTACTCCATCTAGGTCATAATCATACTCTTCAAATATCATATGTACATGTTGTTGCGGTCGACCCCTTGGAGCTATTGGCTGGTGTGAGGAGGAGTTATCTCTTCTACTCCTTCATTCACCCTAGATGGGTCGTTAGAATTTTGCTGAGCACCTTTGACATGGGTCTCAACTACGTGTTGCAATCTTTACTCGTGGGCTTCAATATCTTGTTCATTCACCATCTTCCTAATGGTTATACTCATTTCTGGATCGTAAGGAATGAAAGGTTATAACACCCAAAAAATTGATAGGTGAAACTAGAGCTTAACATCTGAATATAAAATTGTATGCATAAACTGGAGTTATGAAATACTCCAAATATTTGGTTAAGTATAAGTTTAAGGTAGGGTTCAAGGAAGGCAAAAGGCATCACTGCCCTTAAAAGCAATCTTGAACTTTGCCTTTGGTAGTATGGAAAAAAGCCATTGTTCAAGGGAGGCTTCAAGGAAGGTTAAATCCTACACCACCCGTAGAAGCCTCCTTGAACCAATGCCTTAGCTATATAGGGCAGGAGGCAAGTTCATGTGAGGCTTCAAGGCCCGTGAAAGGCTTTTACTACCCGTAAAAGTTCCTCGTGGACTTTGCTTTAGCCAATATTGGCAAGAGGCTGGTCCACGTGAGGGTCCAAGGACCGTGGAAGACCTCGCTGCACATGATGCACCTCATGTGGGGGCTTCCTTGGTGGGCCTAGGTAGTATGCACAGTTGCAAATGAGGGTAACGAATGGTGGACAAAGACACTCCCCGTATAGACCCTTGTGGACATGCCTTAGCTTTAAAAAAAACATAAGACACAAGTCCAAGGGAGGGTCCACGGCTAGCAGACAACTCCAAAGACCTTAAAAGCTCCATTGGACTTTGCATTGGTTTTTTGGCAAGTCCATGTGGGCAAGGGGCATTTTCGTAAATATTATTTTCAAGTTAAATTTAAAAAGTTGGTTTATTTTATATTATATCTAAATTACTATATAAGTTAATTTATATTCAAATACACCCCTAACAAATCACTTCCACAAACATCCACTTCTAAGAATCAAAAGTTCCTCTTCCTCACAATAGTTCTCTCTCTAGAAACCCAAGAAGAAGAAGAGTAAAATTGAAGCTAGGAATTGAGAGTTCAAGGGATTTGGCATCAAATTCTTTTCATCAAGGTATGCTAGTTTAATATTTGGGTACATTCCACCGAAAGAGCCCCTTTCAAAACTTGGTTTTCAAACTTCAAATTGTCCCAAAACCATTCGAACACATGAATTATCTTTAAAGTTTTTTTTTTGATGATTTAATTATTTTGGGTTATGATTGAATTAATGATTTATTATTTAAATATGGTGAAATTCCCTCGAAGAACCCATGGAATCCCCTCTATTACTAAAACGGTGATGTTAATTGAATTAATTGATTTTAGAAGCATGTAAATGGGTCTTGTATGAATTAATTGAATTGTGTTATTACCCATATCTAATATAAAAATTCTAGGTGTTGCTTTGAATGTAATTCATGATTCTTAATGGGTAAATTATGAGAATTTATACTTGAATATGAGAATTATGCATGTGTTTCAAGATTTATGTTGAGAATGAAAGTTTTATTATTGTAGTGTAATTACATGATTTTAGTATGATTACACATTTATTCTTGATTAACCTAAGATTCTAGGGTGAAATTGATAGAGTATAGTGTTATATCATGAAAGAGGCGAATTGAGGGTTTAGATGTGATCCTCTAAGATAGATGAACTTTTTTATAAATTGCTTGAGATTAGAACACCTAGTATGAGTTGATTAGAATTAAAGCGTTTAGACATGAATTGATTAGACTAGGTCTTATATGACGAAATGCGGTTGAGTGGTATTTTCATTGAGTTTATATGATTTCATATGACTATAATTTATGAAGAATGATGTATGTGGTTAGACTACTTTGAGAATTAGGTAAACATGATGATCATGTAAGGCATTGATTGAGAGTAATGCTTGTAGCACGAAGATGACTCCTAGGGCTATAAGGGTAAAATCTAAAAGTTAATAAGCTAAGCATGTCAAGATTTTAAGAAAGAAGCTATTATGAATGTTGAGTTGTATATGGAATTATTGTGAAAAGACTTCACCCACATGACTTATAATCTGAGCACAAGAGTTTTTGCATGAAATGAATGAATTACTTGAGTCATGGTTTTATCTATGTTGCATGCATTGAATATTGGATGTGTTGAATTAATATGACCCTTAAATGTAATATATGAGGGGTATGTATGCTTATGGTATTATGTGCATGTTTTATGAACACTTTGAGAGTGAAGGGTGATTATAATGTTATTGTTGTGTCATTGAAAGGACAATCACACACATACACCCCATGAATGAATATGCCTATGATGTGACTAAGGTGTTGCTTGTGGTTTATGGCCCTTGAAGGGCAAAGTTATGAGGGTTTCCACATATTTATGAGAATTGTGTATAATCTTATGATTAACTTAGAAAGTGACGATCTTATGATTATTGTGTAATTGTCGTATTATTGAAATGTAATTTTCTCCATACCCTTACACTTTATTATGCATGAACTATTA
The DNA here is from genome assembly GCA_016801875.1 of Solanum sitiens. Classification (NCBI taxonomy): domain Eukaryota; kingdom Viridiplantae; phylum Streptophyta; class Magnoliopsida; order Solanales; family Solanaceae; genus Solanum; species Solanum sitiens. The sequence continues at coordinate 3,233,148 of JABWTJ010000071.1, forward strand.
TGATTATGATTATCTCGTTTTGTTGAATAAAAGGTTATTCTCATGAACACACTATGAATAGGATGTCAAACACTTACTCACATGTTAAATATTCTAAGGTTGAAAGCTCATTCTCACATGATGAATCTATGAGTTATGTCATGATGTTATATTGGATTGGGTGTTAAGCCACCCTTCCACAAACAAGACTTTAAGTCGAGACTTAATCTGAATCTGAAAGGGAATTATGCTTATCCCCATGTGGATATGAAAATGAGATTGAGGATTTTATACTATAAAGTCTAGCTTCCCAATGTAAGTGATCTAATGAGATGGAAACCTATTACGCTAGAAAGTTTGGGTTTCTAGTAGCAATCTCCTTATCCATAACTATGTGCCCACATAGGTCTTTATCTAGTGGACCCACCTAAAAACTAAATATGTTAGTTATACCTTAAGTTATACCTTAGGTATGTAGGACACCTCTTTCATTGTGGGGGTAAGACACTAGATTCAATGCAGCTCACATGGTCTATTTCAGTTAAAGATATGTTTCCCTATATGATAAGAATATGAATTATGATAATAAAATGAGTTATGTATTATGGTTCCTCAAGAGGTTCTACTTAGTATGAGTGGGGGTATGTGACTTCATTAATGCATTGCATAAGTAGGCTTTCAGAGTGGGTATGATATATTTCTTTTATTGCATAACGATTATGAGATAAGGTATGCTATATATGAATTATGAACATGAAAATGAGCTATAATTATGAATTCGTAATGAGCTTTATTTAGTGTGAGTGGGGGTATGAGACATCACTTATGCATTGAACATGTAGACTTACAAAGTTGTTATGGGGTTGTTTCCTTATGCTATGAAGATACATGAACTTATGTTTGCATGATATAATTGTTGCTATGTGTGACTTTACTTATTACAATATATGAACATGAATGTATCCTTATTTATGAGTGATTGGCTATGGATAAGGCCAAGTTATGTTATGCATGATCTTGGTGGCATAGAAGCGATACTTAGTGTAGATAGGATTATAGGATCCTATCTATGCATTAACCATGTATAGCTTAGGGTTGCTTAGGCAATAGTTCTATTATGATGATATGATCTCGGTATGTAATTATATATATGAACTATGTCTTATGATGATTGATGTATGCATTATGTTGGAGACTATGGTGGTGATTATGTTGATGTTTTTTATGCTATAATGAATTGTACATGAGTTGTGTTATGGGTTACATTCCCAAATATTACAAAGATGATGTTTAAAGATTTGAAAATAGCATGGTTTTAACTAAAATGTCCCTTTCAAGCATGTTTCAAGGATTGTTATGCATGGCTACAATACTTAATGCAATTTTTCTTCTAACCCATATTTTATACCTTTTTTGTAAGTGTAGGGTATTGTGATATCGACTTCCACCTTCGTGGCTAGGATCATAGTAGACCAAGAAGAAGAAGCTTGGTAACTCCTTATTGTACTTAGAGGGTTTTACCATTATGTCCTTTCAGTCGTTCTTTATGCTTTAGACTTTTGTAAGCGTTGCGTCCCTAAGACTGTATTCAAGTGTTTTAGATTGTTTGAGATATCGTGTTGTAGCCTCCCCCTTTTTCTTATAGTAGACGTCGATTGTAAAGAAAACTTTTAAATTTTTGCACTTTTCCTATGTTCTTATGTTATGAGGCTTGTATGAAACTTTTCAGACTCTTGTACACGTATATCATCTTGGGGTAGCCTTGGTCGTGACAAACATGGTATCAGAGCACAAGGTTTTGGGATGGTTTTAGGATGTCTCAACCTACATCTAGTAGAGTCTTGTTCATGGTGTGCAACTGTCCACATTTATGAGTAGGAGGATATTGGGTATTAGGAAATCCAACTTCTTTATTATTCAAGTCATGCCATAGAGCTTAACTCTATAAGGTCGTTCTCCTATTTCTTATCTGATGGACTTTAGGATATGACCACTTTAAGGGCTCATGCTACAAGGATCAAGGGAGAAAAAACGTTAGTACTAATGAAAATTATGGCAACGAGACTAGATGAGTCTTGGTATGATAGCTTTAGGTGATTTCATTTAGTATAGATGGGTTGCTTTATGGTTATATGTTTAGTTGGAGGATTGGATGAATGGTGGTGCTTAAGTGATGCCTAGAGATGTTGAGTGAGTTGAACCCTTTAATAGAGGATAGATGTGTAATTCTTCTTGGCTCAGAATCACCTTGTATGATGGAGGTGAAAAGTTAAGTGATTTGTTGCTCCAACCATAAAAGTTAAAAGAAATGGTGTTCAGAAAAGTCCTGTAGCTTTACTCCAAAGTTGAGATAATGTGCTTAGGTAGAAAGGTTGTTGAGTGTTGTAGATGTTCATGATTTAGATTGGCTTGAAATTCTTAGCTTAAGATGTGTAGTGAATTTGAAAAGTTTAGTCTTTTTTTGATAGGCTCATATGACACCTTGAGTGGTACTGGTAAGGTTCCTCGTGAGCTAGTGTTGCTTACTGAGAACCTCCCTAAATAAACATTACTGATTGAGATCGTAGGCCGACAAGTAAGAAATAGAAGAGTAAGAAAGTGCTTCCATGAGAATGTTGAGGTTAATACTTGGGAGTCCATGGGTCAATGAGATAAGTCCTTATATTCCCTTCTATTCCTCCTCTAGCTTAGATGATAAGTTGTCCTTGACTCGTTTCATGATTCTGGAGTCTTGGATGTTACATGTGTCCCATAATTTCCTTATCTCATAGAGTTACCCTTGTTAACCTTGGTAAGGTTTGGATGCATCGTTGTTAGACCTCTATTGTTTTTAAGAACCCGGTAAGATTATTATGACTGTTGGTCATGCTTTGAAAGAGTTCAAAAGGAGTAGTATTTGAGTTCTTAGTAGGGGCTTACTCCCAAGGGGGAGATTATATGCTTAGATATCAAGATTGATTTAGAGTCCCGATATCTTCATCCGTTTCTTCTCTTCCTATTCTAACTAGAGACCCAGAATTCCATTTTGGGCTTGTTTATGTTTTGGATTCATGTATGATTTGGAAAATTTCCATGATCTCCTAATGTAATGCATGTTCTCGAGAGAATTCTTGTTTTGTATAAAATGAGTTTTCATGATTTACATGTTTCTCATGTTGTTGTGCATTGTTAGTATGATGATGACATATTTGACTTCATGAGTTGATTTGATGAATATTCTTTGTTATGCTTTTGATAAAATGGCATTTTGACTCCATAATGTTGTGTTGACCTTCCTCTTAGATTGATAAGGTAGTTCCTTCTATTAATATGTGATTAATGATGTTTAGAAGAGTTAGTGTAGGCTTACTTCCAAGGGGGAGATTCTGTGTGTAGCTAGCAAGGTTGTTATGTGTTTATACATTTCCATGATTTCCTTATATAATGAATGTTCATGAACACTTGTGTTTTGAAACAAAAAGAGTTTATGTGAATTTTTTTTCCTAATGTTGCAACGCTTTGAGTATGAGGTGGCTGTTGCACTTCAAGGGAAGAATATATGAGCATGCTTTAGTTTGGAGTTGAGAGATTCGTCCTATAATAAAATGCGTTTTTAGAGTAAATTGCATATGAGCTCTATGAGAGTATGTTGAGAATGTTATGACTAGGAGATGGTAGTTCCTCCTTTAACATAACTAATCATGAAAATTTTATGCATATTGGGATGATAGATGTAGTTCTACTCCCTTTTTATTGCATTGATTATATTGAGATCGAGTTGAAGTTTCCTCCTTATATGGTGTATTATTTGATATTTTGTGTTTGTTGGGTTGCTAGTCTTAAGTATTTAAATTTCGTAAGGTGTCTAGATCGCAATTCGAGGATGAATGTTCTCAAGGGGGAGATATGTAACACCCATTAAATTGATATGTGAAACTAGAGCCTACCGTATGAATCTTAAAATTTTATGCATAAATTGGAGTTATGAAATATTCCAGAAATTTGGTTAAGTTTAAGGGAGGGTTCAAGGAAGGCAAAAGTCTTCACTACCCTTAGAAGCTCTCATGAGCTCTACATTAGCCGTGTGGGAAAAAGGCATTTATCAATGTAGGCTTCAAGGAATGTGAAAGCCTTCACCACCTTTAAAATCCTTCTTCAATCAATGCCTTAGTCGTATAGGCAAGGAGGTAAGTTCATGTGAGGCTTCAAGGCCCGTGAAAGGCCTCCACTACCGGTACAAGTCCTTCGTGGACTTTGCCTTAGCCAAATTTGGCAAGAGGTCAGTCCACTTGAGAGTCCAGGGAGCATGGAAGACGTCGCTGCACGTGGTGCGCCTCATTTGGGGGCTGCCTTGGTGCGCCTAGGCAGTGTGCACGCGTCCAAGTGAGGGTCCACGGAAGGTGGACAAGGCCACTGCCCTTGTAGACCCTTGTGGACATACATTAGATTTAAAAGGCTTAAGGAACAAGTCCAAGGAAGGGTCCACGGCTGGCTGACCACTCCAAGGACTTCAAAATCTCCCTTGGACTTTGCCTTATTTTCTTGGCAAGTTCGATGGTTAATGTCATCAAAGACACTTCATCCTATTCTAAGCGTCGACAATCGTTAGTCAGTATAATTATAAAGACCCTAAACGTGAACTAGGTTGAACTATAGCTTCACTTGTATTTTAAGGGCTGTTAAATAGCTAATTTATTTTATAAATGAGTTTTTAGGTCAGTCCGGTTGAGTTTGAAGTCAAACGTCAAGGATCGACTAAGAAGTTTGAAGAGTAGTCATCTATGTGCTTGTGTGTGTTCTAGTGTGCCTTTGCATGTTTCATGAGTTGTTTGGTGTCTTAAATGATTGTAGGGGACCCTAAGACTTTGATGTGTATGTTTTGGGGTTTAACGTCCTGGTACGACTCCACCAAGGACCCACGAGGGGCTTTAGAAGTGGAACCCATCTCTAGGCCAAGATGCTGCAAGAAAGTGTCAAACGACGACCACAAGGGACGACCAGTTGTTCAATCGATGGCCAGTCAACCTTGGGCATCGATTGGACCTGCAGGGCCTGCAAATGTTGGGTCTATGTCTCAAACGATCGACCCCAATGACGGGGCGTCACTCCATCTATGACTAGTAGATGGTAGGGCGTCGTTTGGGGCATGTTTTGCTGCAACAATTCGGCCAAGCTTAGGTCATATGGTAAATTCACCCCAAGTCTTTTAAAATGTATGGATGGTTATTTTATGTTTAGTTGGGTATTTTAAGAGTATTAAAGTGATTAAACCCTCTCTTAGACCCTACCACCTAGATCAAAATTCTTCCCTTCCAAAAATATCTCCAAAACCCCCATGGAAGCTCAAGGTCAAAGATGGATCTAGGCTTGCGAATTTCTATGGTTTTATTCATCAAATCTCTTTGGATTTCTTCTAATAAGGTATGTAGTTCTTTATCTAAGGCTTGATATCACCTTAGAGCCAATTTCAAAGTGATGTTCAAAGATTTCAAAGTTGATGAAAAAGTCTGATTTCTAATCTAAGTCATGGGTTCTTGCATGAAATGTTTTCAAATAATTAGATATGGTATTATTGATGTATAATTGATGTTTTCCAATGAAAATCTCCATGAACCCTTGATCTTCTCAAATCTCTAAATTTGGCTTATGAATGAGTTAATTGCTTATAATCTAATGATGACAGAATTGAGTCTAGATTATGTTGTATTGTTGATTTCTATGGTTAATTTTGCTATTATATTGTGAATTGATGGAGATGTTAAGGAATTGTGATATTTTCTATTGGAAAAAGGTAAATTAACCTAATTTCCTTAGTTAATTTAGAATTGATATAGAATTGTTATTGATTGGTATGATCCACTTATAGTGGCAGTGTTTATGTGTTGTATATGATGATGATCATGGCCTTGTCGACATTATTCTGGGAGTTGTATTAGTATCATGTTAGGGTTTTATGTAAAGGTATAATGTGAAGTTGTTTATATGAAGTAATGTGACTATATGCAAGGTGTTATGGCTTAAATAAATGTATAAAGTGAAGGATGATGTGATATATGTGTGATCTTGTATAATGTGAATGTATAAGGTCATGGTGCTCATGTGATGTCTATATGATCTTGATTGAGTTATAATGTTATGTTTTTTCTCTAATTGATGTTATATAATGATGAAGGACTAAAAAGTGTCCTAATAGAATGATGTTGTATCTTGTGATGGTAGACTTAGTTGTCCTTACTTGGTACTTGAATGATATTGGATAAATGATATGATGAATGTTCTGTGTTTATCGGTAGACTTAGGTCCCTCTTCTTGATACATGAAAGTTATATGAATATGTGATTCTTGACTTGGTAGGCTTAGGCACCCTTGTCATGTATGTGTATGAATGAATGAAAGTCTAGGATCGGTAGACCTATAGCAAGTGCCCTTTAAAGAATGACTACTATAGAACCTTGAATATGAAAAAAAGGTTAAGAATGTGAAACCTTGAATATGAATATGAGCAGAAGGTTAGTATTGAAGCCTTGATTGGTATACCGTAATGGTGTCCTTCTTGAGCAGAATTATGGACTTAGAGGTAGGTTGGCTTGAATGACTTGAAACCATCTCTAAGGAAGTCATAAGAGCTATCCTAAAAGACTTTGGTTGGCAGCCCTAGTGGACCCATCCTCGGTAGAAAAAGTATTATGAGTTGGTTGGAATTAGTAATGGTAACTTCTCTATTACACCTAGGGAGTGATTTACTCTATGAGAACAAAGGCAAAGCACCGAGTGGATATTCTAGTGGTAGTAGCTCTAATTAAGTATGAGATTAGATCACAAAGAAGACCTTGATATCCCTTAACCATGTGCCAACATGGGATGAGACCTAGTTCTACCTTTGGCAAGTAGAACACCTTTCATAGTGTGGGGTCTTATGACACCGGATTCCATACCTAGCTAGTGTGGTCTATGTCGGTTAATGACTATTCTCATCATATGGGATGTACACTCTAGTTATTGGATAGGTTCTACAAAGTGTGGGTAGTGGAATGAAATGTTTTGTACATATTGCACAAGTAGGTTTTGAAAATGCTAGGTGAGTTCCCTAGGTCTTCCAAGACCATTATGTGAAGTTCTCTAATTAATTACTTGTCAACAAATAATGTTGACTTAGTAAAGGATGTTTAATTAAAAGGTTCTTACCTAGGGTAGCACTGAGGATCACTTAAGTTTACTTGAAGAGGGTGTATGGGCGGTTTCTTCATGTCCTACTCAAGTGAGTCATAGAGTAACCTTAGGTAGAGGTTCTATATGATGTAAAGGCTTACTTGATGAACACAGAAGTAAGTGTTATGTGATGGAAAGGAACATCCTTACCTTAGGTAGTCGTGAGGATCATCTAGGTACATGTGAAGGGATTTTATGGGCGGCCGCTTCATATCTTACTTACGTGGGTCTTAGGATAACCTCTAATAGGGGATTCAAATGCTTATATGGATTCTATGTGATTATGGTCATATCTTGTGGATTATTTGGGTATTGTCTTAGATGTGATTGTTGACTTGTATTCTGTATCTTAAACTCTTATTATGAAGGTTATTATCAAAATCTCATGAAAGCATGTTTCTATACTAAATATCCTTTTTGCATGGTTTTTGCATTGCTTCCATACTTAGTGCATTAAATGTGCTAACCCCCTTTTCCCCATTTTTGACTAAAGTGTAGGGATTTTAAGTCTTCATATGCCATGGATGATGGATAAGGTTCTTAGGGTTGAAGATGAATCTTTGGTAATTCCTCATAAATTCGAGAACAACACCCATATGTTCCTTTTATGTCTTTTAGTCTTTATTTCAAGTCTTGTTTAAGCTTAGTCCCTATGATGTACTCTAAATTATTAGATCGTTTATGAAACAAAAGTTTGTAAAGTTATATGTTTTTAAAGAAGTCTTCCGCTTTCTAGTTAATGAAATTATTCTTCGTGTGTGAAGAAAGTTTTTAATTTTTACTTATTTTGAGTATGTTATGAAATGAATGATCTAAGAGGCCTTTATGAGACTTCTTGGAGTCTTGTACGCGGGAAACTTCTAGGGGTTGCTCCCGAGTCGTTACAACAATAACCTAAAAAAGGGTTGTGGTCGAGTCCCAAGGGAGAGGTTTTGAGAATAAATCATCCAAGTGCAAATTTAGTTCATGCTAGTCATAGCTACACGAAATTAATGAATAAAAACATAATAAATTTAAGGGGTGACGCAAGTGTCAATTAACAATGGGGGGTTTGTAGTCAAATTAACAACTAAAAGCAGCAAAAATAAGCGATACAAATGGGAAGAAAGGATTCTTGGGATGTGATAAAGAAGATGGGTTTAACTAAACTACTGGGTACATGCTATTGATTGAAGATGTGTTGTAAATTTGTATCTAAGCTAGACTTAGTGGGAGTAAATTCTCTCTCGAGCAACTTACCCCGAATGAAATCGATTTCTCTCGAACATTGAAATGTTGCTAATGTGCCCAACCTTCTCCTTAGACAATTCACTCTCTTGAGCTTAAAGTTTGGGAGAAGATTTAGGATTCACTCTATCGAGCTGAACCCACGACAACCTAGTAACCACCGGCTATCGATTCAGTAGTTTTGGTCTAAAGACCTCTCTTTTGAGCAAGCCCCACACATGAAAATAAAATCATATTAGAAACTACAATTTAATTAATTTCAAACACATATACTAAATTAAATCACATTTAAACATTAAATTATCTACTAAATAGCAAGACCTAGCAGTAAATTCAACCATATTTACATAATCACACCCCAAGAATTGGGTTTTTAGCTACGCATAGTAAAGAGATAGAAATTTAAACTGAAAAGTGTTTCTATCAGTTTGATACGATAAATAAATTATCTAAACGTGATTAGGATGAAGATTCTTCAAGACCCACTTCGAATTTTTTGAAATCGGGAACCTTCAACAACAAAGTTTCCCAAAAGCTCTAAAAACTCAAATTAGAAACAAAGTGTGAAAAATGAGGTTCAAAGCTAAAAAATCGATACTAATCTACAACTCTAAGCGAGTATTTACAATTTTTAATAATTTGTGTTGCGAAGGATTACTCAGAGCAGTTAATCGGGATCGCTGATCAACTCGACCATCCACCCTTTGGTATATTTCATCCCCGTCTTGCGTTGGCCTTCAACATCTTCACGTTTTGGATCATTGGGCGGTATAGTACTACTTCATAGAACTGCTCGATGACACGACGATTGCTTATTTTCGCCACCTATTTGATCCTTTCTTTTAGGGCTCAGCACACTGGAACTTTAGGCGAGGATAAGACCATTTGGCGACTCGCCAAATCAATTAGGCGATCCTCGGGCCTTCATTTCTTTGTTCTTTCAGCTTCCTTTGTTTTTTTTGCTCACTTGTGTCCATGCTTTGTCTCTAAGTCTAAATACCTGAAACTCAAGTGATTTCATCAGGTATTGAGGTTAAATGTGCATTTGAGGACACTAAACCTTTCAAAATATATCCTTAAATGAGTCCAAATCATGGACTCGTCAACACCCCCAACTTAAACTATTATTTATCCTCAAGTAAAACAAAAGTTCAACATTTCAAAAAGGATGTCTCAAATAGTGATACACAAGACTCAATCCTGAATGTACACAAAAAGACTCAACTTACTCATGGAATTGTAAATTGTGCACTCAAAAAATCAAGTTGTGACACACACTTATCAACGAATTTCAAGCTCACAATACTTGCCTCAAATTCAAGTTCAAGTTCAACAAAAGTGATCAAATGACCTCACATAAAGAATGATTCCATATTCACACACACAATGGTTCACAATTTGAAGTCCCAAAATCAATTTCAACGCTCAAACTCACAAAGATGAACTGAATGTATGAATTAACCCATAGTTGTGCCCGTATTTTCTGATAAATATTCGTTTGAGCTCAATCAAGATCAAATAGGTCTTTTCAAAGATTGTAACAGGATTGAGTGTAAAGGTATTATCATTTAGGCTCAGAACTTTTGTCCTCATGAAATGTGGTACTCACAACACTTCCTTTCTCCTTCTTTAATCAATTCCTTTTGTGCTCATAAGTCATCCCTTTTTTCACTTTCCATGGATTGTTCTCAAAACCCCATTTCTTTTGTATTTTCATAACTTTATTCCACAACTTTCTCTTTTTCATTCTTTTCTTCTCTATTTCTCTTTCTATTTTTTCTTGTATGGAGGGCTCCGTTTTTCTCAACATCATGGGTTAAAAGAGACTTTTCTTGAACTTCTTGACTTGTCTTCCCTTTTCGCCACACCCCCAACATAGGCTTTTCGCCTAAGTTTGCTATTAAATCAACCACAAATCAAGAGGATTATAGGTAGTGGAATAAGAAAGGTCATGTTTTCGTCAAGTTTCTTTCGAAAAATGGTAAGGCTCAAGGGGTGTTCTAAAGAGGGTTGCACACTCACAAGGTAAACCACAAAAGTGGTGTATGTCAAATGGGTTCAGACTATTTCAAAGGTGCCTAACATAATGTCATGATTCCACATCATTTAGTCAACCGGATCAACGGGAAAAATTCTATGAATCGTCATTCATGGTTCATGGTAAGCTCACGTCACAACCTGAGAGCACTCCCCCTAGTCGTAACTGGCGTATTCGACCTTCAAGAGGTCTTCTACAAGCCTTTAGTACTCATCATTGCATATAAGATAGAATAAAAGCGAAAATTTTAAAACTTTTTCAATTGAAGTTCAACTTCACTTCATATATCAAACATAGACACTAACTTGTCTCACATTATCATCTTCACATAAGAGTATGGAAATTTGGACTTAACCCTTATATAAAAAAACAAGTATTATAACTGGAAATACAACATAATCTTTCAATAAGGAAAGTGAAACTATATTTAGAATCAAGCATTCTGTCCTCAAACTTGAGGACTCACCAACTTTGGAATGGCAATCCAAATTTCTTTAAGAATGGACTAGAATCACCTCAATGGCCCAAAGATACACTTGTGTAGAAAAATGGAAGAAATATGGATTAGTACAAACCACATGTACTAAGTATGGAAACTTATGCAAGTAAAATATTTGAAACATGCACAAAAGGAACATTTGTTTAAAGACATGCCATATTCAATTTCAAAGCCTTTACGCATAATCTAAGAACAATAAAACAAGTACATACCACAAACAAAACATATCCAGAACCATGAGTAACATCATAATGAAGCCATAAATCAAAATTTCATGTTTGAGTTCATTTCAACAATACTTCATAAAACCTTACTCATAATCTCAAATTCAAGTCTACTTGTATAGTGTATATGTGAAGCCCCATAACCTCAAACACACCAAACTAACCATCAATACGATCACAAGCATTGACACTTACATCATACATCTTCATAACAAGTGAAACAAAAATCATTCATATCAAGTGAAATCAACATAACATCATTCATAATAAGTATATATAAAGAACCCACCCTAGAATCCCTCCTAAGACCTACTTGTGCAATATATACGTAAATTCTCATACCCTTACCTACACAAAGTAGCATCCTTAAGTATTCCTAGCTAAAGTTATCTTTTTACTTTCATTTATTCATTTTAAATTCGGGAAACTTTTCAATAACCGACATAGACCATGTGATCTACATGGAGTCCAGTGTCATCACCTCACACCGGAAGGAGGGTGTCCTACTTGCCAAGGTAAGACATTAGATTCGTAATAGCATCTAGTTTGATCCACTAGCTAAGATTCCTATGGGAGAATATAGTTAAGGAACTAGGAGGTTGTTTCTAGAAACCCTATTTATGCTAAGTAGCATTATAGTTTCCACCTCATGAGATCATATAATGTGAAGCTCCCTTCCTTTTATGAATAAACACCTCTCATTGTAATGTTCACTCGGTGCTACGCTAAATTTCCTTTTTGAAGTGTCTTTAAGTATTTCATAAACATCAATTCATAATATAGGTCTTAGAGTATTAACCCCTCATATAATATATATATAGCTCAGAGGTTTTAGGATGAAAAAGTGCTTTCATCACAAACCCAACATCATGTGAGAACACTACTTCATAACATAGTCATAGGATATGCATAGAAATTAGCTTCAATTCAACATAGCAACACACCCACCATCATCTCACAACCATCACATTCATATCATGATAATACATTAATCAATCTATCATACATACTTCGAGTAATCATCCTTACCAAAGATAGACCAATAATTCCACAATAGCATGTTCATAACCTTGAAGGTCTTACCCATGGCCTTCAGGATACCCTTCCAAGATTTCAATCCAAATTCATGATATGAATCCATCAATTAAGTTATCATCACTATACAATAGTTAATTATACAAGAACATGCTCAATTATATAACCTCTAATCATCATTAATCACAATTCAAAAGTTAGGGTTGAGAGAAGAAGAATATTCATGGGTCTTTAGAGAATTAGGTCAAAAACTAGACAATACGTAAATTAATTCATAAACATTCATATTCAATCATAAGTATTCAATTCAAGACCAAAATAAGTCAAGCTTAAAAGTGACCCACGTAATTGAGAAAAAATTAGATATTTGGAAGAAATTGAAATCAATTTTAAAAGAATCTCTTGGGTAAAGGAGTCCCACGAGTAAAGAGTTCCCATACCTTTTTAATCCTTAAGGATTATTGGATAGAAGTCTTGTTCTTGATCTTTACTAGAAGCTTTGACCTTCTTCTTCAATGGAGTGTTTGTTAGTGAGAGAATCTAGAGATAGGGGAGCATTTGGGTTTTCAATTTGGGATTTTTATGTGGGAATAGGTGTAAAATGACCTAAAGTCATTATATATTAAACCCCTAAAATACGCAAAACACCCCTCTTGAGTTACACTTAAGAAGCCCATCCAGTCTTCACGGGCACCTTCACGAGTCATGAAGGACACCACGAGTCGTGGGTGTTGCTCGTGAAGGATGAGGCAGTAGCCTCTACAAATGGTGAACTTTCCTAAAATGCCAGTCATTTTCACGACCAATTCCCCTGCCTGTGAAGTGCACCACGATTCGTTAAGTTGCTCGTGGTGTCTTGGGAAGTAGCCTGCCTACATGCCCCTTCCCTATTAAAACAAAGTCAAATCCATTCCCACCTTCATAAGTCATGGAGTGGACCACGATTCGTGGTCCACATAGTGAAGGTTGAGGCACTATCTAAGATAATTGGAGCTCTTCTCCCATGGACAAGGGAATTCCACGAGGCCCCCCACTTGCTCGTGGTCTTGATGACGAGTAGTGGTCATGCCTGTGGAGGTTGAGGTAGTAGCCTCCCTTTTTGGGCAGCCTTGGCTTGCCCCTTAAGGTTTGCACTCCTCCCTTGGACTTGACTCCTTGTACACCTAATTAGATTAATCTCTCTCTCTCTCTCTCTCTCTCTCTCTCTCTCTCTCTCTATATATATATATATATATATATATATATATATATATATATATATATATATATATATATATATATATATATATATATATATATATATATATATATATATTATCTTCCGTGGTCAAGACCTTAAACATCTCCTTTAAACCACCCTACTAGCACTAGCAACATACTATAGCTTATGTTATTAGTTTACCAAACGTCATGGTCGTTTTTAATTCCTTATTAACTAATCTTCTGAAACTAAGTTAGTTTCTTAACGTAGGACCAAAAACATAGTTTAATCCTTTTTAAGGCTTAAACTTCATTTAGAGTTCTAGCTTAAGTCATTAGATTTACGAGGCATAACAATATCCCACCGGGGAATATTTGCCCTCGAACGACACCTTAAACATCTTTTTAGAATTAAATACTCGAGACTAGGAGATCAACCAACACATGATATGTAATGATAATTCAATAAAAATGAGGAAACATCAACTCCATTCTCAATATAACAATGTATCACAATGAGGTAGGAACTACATCAACCATCAAATATGCACACATCTCATCACTTCACATCATGCAAGGAAGAATTACTTTCTCCTTCTCATATAGCTCAACATATTCAGCAAAATAGCTAATACATCATTTTATCAATTCATACTTGAGAACGTTCATTAAGATATTACATGAAGTCAAATATACTAACAACATATAAAATGCCATCAAGAATGAAGAACACATAATCCATGGAAATTCAAGACCCATGTGAAACATGAATTCTCACAAGAACATGCATACATAAAGAAAATCATGAAAAGTTCAAAAAACACGTGAATATTCATAAACCAAAACTAGGAGTAATTACTAACATCAACTTTGACTAGAAAAGGAAGAAAAAAGATAAGGATATTGGGACATCATATCGGCCTCGGCCTCCCAAGTAGGACTTTCCACAAGATGATTCTTCTGAAGAACCTTTACGAAAGCTACTTCCTTGTTCCTCAACTTCTTCACTTGCAGGTATACAATCTCGATCGGGACCTCTTCATAGGAAAAGTTAACATCAATTCCTAAGCCTTCTAGAGTAAGGATAGCCAGCGATCAACTATCCACTCTTTGAGCATTGATACATGGAACATCGGATGAAGCGGAGCCAACTCAATAGGTAATTTCAATATCTTATATGGACCCACATAAAGGGGACTAAGTTTCCCCTCTTTACCAAACCTCATCACCCCTTTCATGGGTGATATCTTCAAATAGACGAAATCACCTACAATAAATTCAAGGTACCTCTATAAATTGTCGGCATAAGATTTTTGTAGACTTTGGGATGTCTTCAACCTATCTCTTATAAGTTGAAATTTCTCCACTGCCTCGTCAACTACTTAGGTACCTATAAAAGCAAATCCACATACTTAAAACCACCCAATAAGAGATCTACATCTTCTCCATTTAAGTGCCTCAAATGGGGCCATGGTAATACTTGAATGGTAGTTATTATTGTAGGCAAATTCGATCAATGGTAGATGGTCATCCCAATTATCCATGAATTAAATGATACATTCCCCCAAGATATCTTCTAGGGTTTTGATGGTTCGTTCCGCCAACCATCCGTTTGAGGATAAAATGCGGTACTAAGTATCACCTTGGTACCAAGTCTATTTTGGAATGCCTTCCAAAAATTAGAAGTAAATTGAGTACTCCTATCCAAAATGATATACAAGGGAACTCCATGCATTCTCACAATCTCTTTAAGATACAACTTAGCACAATCTTCCACCGAATATGTAGCCTACACATGAATAAAATGGGCTGATTTTGTATTCCAATAAAAAATAACCCAAATTCAATCATGTTGCCTTTGCGTAAAAGGCAAACCCACAAAAAATCCATATTAACATCTTCCCACTTCCAGGTGGGTATAGCTATGTCTTGAGACAAACCTCCCGATCTTTGACGTTCAGCCTTGACTTGTTGACAATCCGACATATGGCCACAAACTCCGCTATGTCCTTATTCAAATCATTCCACTATTAGATCTCCCGCAAGTCGTGGTATATCTTGGTGGATCCTGGATGAATGGAATATTGCGGACCATGGGCTTCTTCAAAAATTTGTCTCCTTAAGTCATCCACATCTGGAATGCTCAACCTACCTTGATATCTAAGTACCTATCTCCCCCTTGGGAGAAAGCTTCAATGGATTTCCCAAGTATGGATTTTCCAATTCCATCGAGATGGGATCAAGTTGTTGTTTAGCTTTCACATCAATAACTAAGGAGGATTGGGAAGTATGTTAGATCATGAAATCACCCTTAAAAGAATCTACTAGTTGAACTCCCAATCGGGTCAATCTATGCACATCAAAGAATAGTTCCTTTTTGTCATCCTCTACATGAGCCACACTACGCATGGACATAGGCCTCAAAGAATCCACAACTACATTGGCTTTGTCGGGATGGTAGAGGACACTTATATCATAGTCTTTCAAAATCTCTAACTACACTTTTTGCCAGAGGTTTAAATCTTTCTTGGCTAGCACATATTAGAAACTTTTGTGATGGGTGAACACATCTACGTGCACTCCATATAGATAGTGTATCCATATTTTCAAAGCAAATGCTAGGGCTGCTAATTCAAGATCATGGGTCGGATCGTCCTTTTGATATACCTTGAGTTTTCTTGAGGCTTAAGCTATAACCTTACCATGTTTCATGAGGCATAACCTAAACCTAATCAAGAAGCATCATAATACACCACAAACCCTTCTGTACCCTATGGTAAGGTTGTAACATTCCAGAAAATGTAATTGTCTAGTGAAGAGCCTATTAGGTTTTAAGAATATGTATTGGGGTACATAGGCATCCCAATGCCCAATATTGAGTAATATTGGGCATGTTAGAGAAAATTGGCTTAAGGGTGTTAGCCAATTTCTATGTATTAACAAGTAACTTAAAATACAGTTTGGTTCAAATGCCCCAATTCAAGCTTGTTTAGGAATTGCACCTGCAATGAAGACCCTACACTAAAATGCTTAATTCCTTAACTCACACATTAGGTACGAGGCATCCAAGTGTCAAGCCTAGGTACCATATCACATGATCATTTAAAATTATCATGTACAGTAAGAAGTGCCTAAGGATATAGTGAGGATCCTTGGGACAACAAAAAAATAGAAGCAACACATGTGCAAGCACATGTGCTAACAGGCCAAGAGACAAGCCCAACCGAATACGGTTAGGGTGGTTAGACGCAGGCGCACGTGTGGGGTCAAGCCATGTGGGGCTGAGCTTCCTAACCAACGCTAGGCTCTAGCTAACTTACCTAACTAGCTAAATAACCTAGGACTAACCAAAAAAACTAACTAGTATACCTAAAATACGAAAACCTAATCGGGTGACACTAGCCTAGTAACTAACTCAAGAAACATCCTAATACCTAAACTAGGATGGTCCAAAGAGGTTGGTTATGGTCCTAGTGACATAGGGGTACTTTAGTAATTACCCTAGGTCACTTAATTAATTAAATTAGCAACTTAATTGATTAATTAAAAATCAAAGTCAAGGCCGAGACCCTTAGAAAAATTTCAGATTTGGCTAATGCAAATGCTCTCCTATTTTTAGTCAATTTAGGAGGGACGTTTTGGTAATTAGCTAATTGATTTATTTAATTAAGTTAATTAGCCTAAGTTTAATTAGTCAATATCAGTTCCTAAGACGTATAATCACGTTTAACAACTAGAAACTCACGACTCAAAATAGTGAACAAACGTAAGAAAAACAGAAAATTTCTCTCGATTCTCCTTAGGCGGTTTCAAGGCTATTCTTCAAGGTTTTTGTGCAAAGTACAAGGTGATCTTCGTAGATTCAATTCATAAGATATGAGTTTTCTCTCTTGGATTCCTTTCCTCAAGAGGTTTTTCAAACATTTTGAATTCAAGAATACCGAAACTAGGGTTGTTCTCAATAAATCGCATGTTCATCTCCCTAGTTCTCCCTATTTCCGATTCTTGTAGTACGTATAATGTTAATCTCGAGCATGATGTTGGTATGTGGTGCTAACTGATCATTATGTGTAGGTTCTGTGATTTATAATGTCGAATGAAACCTATATGTTAGATCCGTATGGTTAGGGTATTATTTACATGAGACAATAAATGTTGTAATGCCTTGTTGTGTTCGAGAAGATGAAATTATTATAAGTTGTTCATTGTATTGTTCTTATAGGCTAATCAAAGGTTAAACGTTGGTTGTTAACATGATGAGATTATTATAATGTATTCATGAAATAATTGACTTGGCTAGTGATAATATCATAGTTTGATTTATGCCAATAAATTGGCCAGCAATATTATTTCCAAAATATGATATATAATTGGCTAATGACTAGCTTATACAAAACTAAGTACTGAATCGTTATTATAAGCTAATCAAAGGTTAAAAGTTAAAAGTGTTTAGTAAAAGTTTGGCTTATGCCAATAAATTGGACTACAACATTATTTCCAAAATATGTAATAGAATTGGCCAATGACTAAGTCATACCAAATTAAGCATGGCCAATGTAAATTATGATGTTTCTTGTATGGCCAAATACATGCTCGAAGAGATGTAATTCAATGAACTCATAACCAAGGGTATGCCAATGATTAGGACAAGTCCCAACATACTCTATCTAAATGAACTTGTGAACATAATAGCACATTGAGTAAGTCCTTACAACTTTCATAAAGAATGGTACAAGGCTACCAAAGAACATTGAACAAGATAAGGTGAATAATGACATAACTAAAAGCTTATGACTTGTGAAATTGACCAAGAATGGGGTGTTAAAGAAAGTGAGACATGTCTCACTTGTACCTAACAATTATGATAAAGATACTCACAAAAGAGGGTGTTAGAAATCATGAGACAAGTCTCATTCACACCATAATGATAATGTAAGATTAATTTCACATTCATCAAGTAAAGAAAGTGATGACAAGTCATCCATTGAGCTAAGCATACCTCATATCCATAATGTATGAGTCAACTCTAAAAGTTATAATGTATCAGAAATTGAGAAAAAAAACCCGATAGACTAGCAATGAGCTTGTGGAAGCACAAGTAAGCCTCATAAGATGAGGCTACCACCAAGGTGGATAAGGGTCTCCAAAATCTCCTAGTCTTTGAAGTATGTTGCCAGCATAGGAACTAGCCAGTGGATTCCACCTAAGAGAGCTAGGTAGTATTCGGTTTCACTTTGGCCGGTGAACCACCTTTTTTCAGTGTGGGAAAGACATTAGATTTTAAGTTTAGCTCACATGATCTATGTCGGTTAAATGCTCAAGAAAGTATTCGATTTCACCCTAGCCGTGAACCACCTCTTTTCGGTGTGGGGAAGACACTGGACTTGGTTTCACTTTAGCCGGTGAACCACCTCTTTTCGGTGCGGGGAGACACTGGACTCGGTTTCACTTTTGCCGGTGAACCACCTCTTTTCGTTGTGGGGAAGACACTGGATTTCATGTTAATTCACATGATCAAGGTTCACTTTAACCGGTGAACCACCTCTTTTCGATGTGGGGAAGACACTGGATTTCATGTTAGCTCACATGATCTAAGTTAGTTAAATGCTAAAGATTTCTGTAAGAAAGTAAGAAATAAATAAAAAAGAAAATTATGTTCAAAGTGAACATGAGATCAAAGAAGAAGAAAAGTAAGTTTAAAGTGAACTAAGTAAGCAATGATCAAATAATGGTCATAGCCAATAATCCTTATATTATGCAATGATCAAATAATGGGCATAGCCAATAAACTTTATATCATGCAATGATAAAATAATTGGCATAGCCAATAATCTTTATATTATCCAAAATAATCAAATAATGGGCATAACTAATAAGGATTGGCTTATAAAGACTTCATGCTCAAAGTAAGCAAGATCATAAGTTTTAACTATATACCCCAAGATCTATATATTATGCAAATAATCAAAGTATGGGCATAGCCAATAAATATTGGCTTATTAATACATTCATGCCAAATTTAACAAGAATGAGAAATATAACTTGTGAGTAGGGTAGCCAAATCATTTCCTTAGTAGTTCGAATTACTTACTCGATTCATTGTAGGTATGGGACTACAATGAATCATTGCACTTGTAAGAAAAACATAGTGTCAAAGGAGATCATTGAACTACACAACAACAAGAAGAAAAAGACGGAAAAATAAACTAAGGTATGAGAGAAAAAGCTCTCCGCCTAAGGGAGCAAAATTATTAAGTTTTGTTTGAGTTGTTCTAAAATTATGTTCATGATTCCTAGGTCTTATGTTCATATAAAAATGAGTTGTGTGCTTTAAATGCATGAGAACATGTCATATTCATAGCATGAATCACAAATGACGAATTAGGAAAGTATAGTGACTTCACTTTCCAGAAATGACATGTTGTTATAGGAAGAGATTTCCTTGATCATGCATAGTCCTTATGTGTTTATGTACATACACCCATACTTAGTACAAGTGTGTACTAACCCCTAAACTATTAATATTTTTATAGGTGCAGGTTCTTGAGAAGATTGAAGATTCGTTGAAGCGGTTTGGATTAGCGCCTCCAGACTTTGGTAGGTCATCTTGAGTTAGAGGATGTCTGCACTTTATATTCTAGTTTAGTACATTATTCATGGCTAGTGTATGTTGTCCCTAGCGTTTCATTTCAAACATTTGTTCAAGTATTTGTATTAAGGCCGGTTTGGAAAACTATTATTAATACTGTGATTCGTTATTTCAATTGTTTTATTTGTTGATAGATGGTTGTTTAGTTTGAGCTTATTAGTATATCACTCTTATGCAATAATTATATGAAGTCTAAGTACACTTCAATAAGTATTAAAAACTTTTAAATTTTCCGCAAATGTAATTGTATGATTGTGATGAAAGCTAAGAAGAGGCTTGTCTGCGACCTCTGAGAGGTTAACAACGTCGTCTCATATGTGATCTAGATTTCAGGTGTGACAAACTTGATATCAAGCATGCGGTTAAATTACCTAGGAACTAAGGCTCAAAACAACCATGTTGCATAGTTTCTAGCTTATGGTTGTGAAGTGCAGCACAATCATGACTTAGATACTTAGTGATGTTAGGAATCTTCCCTTCTTCTACTCTTTATCGTGGCGTGTAGAGTTTTGACATTTTGTGTCATTCTAGCATCTAACTTCCTTCTTGTGTGGGCGTGAACACAAGAAGAACCGCAACAAGGAGATTTGGAGAAGCAGCTGCTGGGGGAAACCAAGCTCCTTCTCAAGCCCCAGCTGCTGGAGTGTGTGGGAAGTGTGCCCGTTTGCATGGAGGTGAGTGCATGGTTGGTTCTAATGCCTGCTATGGGTGCGGCAAGAGAGGGCATATGATTAGGGACTACCCACATGTGAAAAATCAAGCCAAGAAAGATACTCAACCTCGTCCTAATACTACTGCTGTAGCCGAGCCTCCCAAGAGGAACATGTTCTATGCTTTGAAAGGAAGAGAGGAGCAGGAGAAGTCAGCTGATGTGGTCACTGGTAACTTGCTTGTCTTTTCTTTTCCTGTGTATGCATTTTTAGATCCAGGATCTACCTTGTCTTTTGTTACTCTTTTAATAGCTAGTAAATTTGACTTGCTTCCTGAGATATTGCATGAGCCTTTTCTACTTAGTACTCCCATAGGAGACAACATTAAAGCCAAAAGAGTATATAGAGATTGCCACTGATTGAGTTCTCTTATAATAATAGCTACCATTCCAGTATTGGGATGACACCTTTTGAAGAACTGTATGGTAGGAGATGTAGGTCCCCAGTTGGGTGGTTTGAAGTAGGCGAGTCTGCCATCCTTGGCCCTGAGATCATACATGAGGCTGTGCAAAAGGTGAGAATAATCAGGGATAGATTGTCTACTGCTTACAGTTGTCAAAAATCCCATGCTGATAACAGGAAGAGAGGTCTTGAATTTGAGGTAGGTGATCAAGTTTACCTGAAGATATCACCCATGAAAGGGGTGATGAGGTTTGGTAATAAAGTGAAGTTGAGTCCGAGGTATATAGGTCCTTATGAGATCTTACAGCGAGTAGGGAATGTTACCTATGAACTGAAATTACCAAATGACTTGGCTTCTGTTCATCCAGTGTTTCATGTTTCGATGCTTAAAAAGTGTCTAGGCGATCTATCATCCATTCTGCCTGTTGAGGGGTTAGGAGTCGATGAGAACCTTTCTACCGAAGAGGTTCCAGTTAAAATTTTAGATCGCCAAGTGAAGCGGCTGAGGAACAAGGAGGTTGCCACCGTAAAAGTATTATGGAGGAACCACCTTGTTTAGGGAGAAACATGGGAGGCCGATGCCGATATGAGATCCCGTTACCCTCACTTGTTCAGTTCTTGAGGTTAGATATACTCTTCCTAAGTCTGTTTTGTTTAGAAAACTCTAAATTTTAGTGCATTAGTCGGTTTTGGTGTTTTAAGTCCATAACTATGTGTTTTATACTTGCACTATATGAGTTAATATGAGTTCATGCTTGCATTCATGTTGTTGTTTTTGCATAGCGTTGACATGATATTTGTGTTGCATGAGTTGTGATGTGCATTGAGTTTAAGTAAGATTGGTAAGGAAATTCCTCAATCTCAGATATGAAGCTTTAGATAAGCTTTGAGTGATGTGCATCATCCAGAGTAAGTTGTGAATCAGATATTCACAAAGAGTGAAGTTTCAAGTATGTGATGTGTTTTTCGAAAAATACCCTCTTTATTTCAAAATGATGCGTAGTGTCATTCGGGGACGAATGTTCCTAAGGGGGGATAATGTAACATTCCAGAAAATGTACTTGTCTGGTGAAGAGCCTATTAGATTTTAAGAATATGTATTGGGGTACATAGGCATCCCAATGCCCAATATTGAGTAATATTAGGCATGTAAGAGAAAATTAGCTTAAGGGTGTTAGCCAATTTCTATGTATTAACAAGTAACTTAAAATACAGTTTGGTTCAAATGCCCCAATTCAAGATTGTTTAGGAATTGTACCTGCAATGAAGACCCTAAACTAAAATGCTTAATTCCTTAACTCACACATTAGGTACGAGGCATCCGAGTGTCAAGCCTAGGTACCATAGCACATGATCATTTAAAATTATCATGTAGAGTAAGAAGTGCCCAAGGATGTAGTGAGGATCCTTGGGACAACAAAAAATGAGCAGCAACACATGTGCTAACCGGCCAAGAGAGAAGCCCAACCGAATTCGGTTAGGGCGGTTAGGGGCAGGCTCACGTGTGGGGTCAAGCCATATGGGGCTGAGCTTTCTAACCAACTCTAGGCTATAACTAACTTACCTAACTAGCTAACTAACCTAGGACTAACCAAAATTAACTAACTAGTGTACCCGAAATCCTAAAACCTAACCGGGTGACACTAGCCTAGTAACTAACTCAAGAAACATCCTAGTTAGGATGGTCCAAAGAGGTTGGTTATGGTCCTAGTGACTTAGGGGTACTTTAGTAATTACCCTAGGTCACTTAATTAATTAAATTAGCTACTTAATTTATTACTTAAAAATCAAAGTCATGTCCGAGACCCTTAGAAACATTTCAGATTTGGCTAAGTCAAATGGTCTCCTATTTGTAGTCAATTTAGGAGGGCGTTTTGGTAATTAGCTAATTGATTTATTTAATTAAGTTAATTAGCCTAAGTTGAATTAGTCAATATCAGTTCCTAAGACTTATACTCACGTTTAACCACTAGAAACTCACGATTGAAAACAGTGAACAAACATAACAAAAACAGAAAATTTCTCTCGATTCTCCTTAGGCGGTTTCAGGGCTATTCTTTAAGGTTTTTGTGAAAAGTACAAGGTGATCTTCGTAGATTCAATTCTACAATAAGGTATGGGTTTTCTCTCTTGGATTCCTTTCCCCAAGAGGCTTTTCAAACGTTTTGAATTCAAGAATACCGAAACTAGGTTTGATTCAAATGAATCACATGTTCATCTCCCTAGTTCTCCCTATTTCCGATTCTTGTAGTACGTATAATGTAAATCTCGAGCATGTTGTTGGTATGTGGTGCTAACTGATCATTATGTGTAGGTTTTGTGATTTATAATGTCGAATGAAACCTATATGTTAGATCTGTATGACTAGAGTATTATTCACATGAGATAATAAATGTTGTAATGGCTACTTGTGTTCGAGAAGATGAAATCATTATAAGCTGTTCATTGAATTGTTCTTATAGGCTAATCAAAGGTTAAAAGTTGTCTTGTTAACATGATGAGATTACTATAATGTATTCATGAAATAATTAACTTGGCTAGTGATAATATCATAGTTTGATTTATGCCAATAAATTGGCCAGCAATATTATTTCAAAAATATGATATATAATTGGCTAATGACTAGCTTATACCAAACTAAGTACTTAATTGTTACTATAAGATAATCAAAGGTTAAAAGTTACAAGTGTTTAGTGAAAGTTTGGCTTATGCCAATAAATTGGCCTACAACATTATTTCCAAAATATGTAATAGAATTGGTCAATGACTAAGCCATACCAAATTAAGCATGGCCAATGTAAATTATGATGTTTCTTGTAAGGCCAAATACATGCTTAAAGAGATGTAATTCATTGAAATCATAACCAAGGGTATTCCAATGATTGGGACAAGTCCCAACATACTAATGAACTTGTGAATATAATAGCACATTGAGTAAGTCCTTACAACTTTCATAAAGAATGGTACAAGGCTGCTAAAGAACATTGAACAAGATAAGGTGAGTAATGACATAAAAAAAAGCTTATGAGTTGTGAAATTGACCAAGAATGGGGTGTTAAAGGAAGTGAGACAATTCTCACTTGCACCTAAACAATTATGATAAAGATACTCACATAAGAGGTTGTTAGAAATCGTGAGACAAGTCTCATTCACACCACAATGATAATGTTAGATTAAGTTCACATTCATCAAGTAAAGAAAGGGATGACAAGTCATCCATTGAGCTTAGCATACCTCATATTAGAAGCAAGATTCTATAATGTATTAGTCAACTCTAAAAGTAATAAAGTATAAGAAATTGAGCAAAGCACCGATAGAATAGCAATGCGCTTGTGCAAGCACATGTAAGCCTCATGAGATGATAAGGTTCTCCGAAATATCATAGTCTTTGAACTATGTTGCCAGTATAGGAACTAGCCAGTGGATTCCACCTATGAGAGCTAGGTAGTATTCGGTTTCACTTTGGCCGGTGAACCACTTCTTTTCAGTGTAGGGAAGACACTGGATTTCATTTTAGCTCACATGATCTATGTCGGTTAACTGGTCAAGAAAGTATTCGATTTCACTTTAGCCGTGAACCACCTCTTTTTGGTGTGGGAACACACTGGACTTGGTTTCACTTTAGCCGGTGAACCACCTCTTTTCGGTGTGGGGGAGCCACTAGACTCAGTTTCACTTTTGCCGGTGAACCACCTCTTTTTGGTGTGGGGAAGACACTGGATTTCATGTTAATTCACATGATGTAGGTTCAATTTAACCGGTGAACCACCTCTTTTCAATGTGGGGAAGACACTAGATTTCATGTTAGCACACATGATCTAAGTCAGTTAAATGCTAAAGATTTCTTTAAGAAAGTAAGTAAGAAAGAAAGAAAATTATGTTCAAAGTGAACATGAGATCAAAGAAAAAGAAAAGTAAGTTCAAAGTTAACTAAGTAAGCAATTATCAAATAATAGGCATAGCCAATAATCCTTATATTATGCAATGATCAAATAATGGGCATAGCCAATAAACTTTATATTATGCAATGATCAAATAATGGGCATAGCCAATAATCTTTATATTATCCAAAATAATCAAATAATGGGCATAACCAATAAGGATTGGCTTATAAAGACTTCATGCCCAAAGTAAGCAAGATCATAAGTTTTATCTATATGCCCTAAGATCTATATATTATGCAAATAATCAAAGAATGGGCATAGCCAATAACGATTGGCTTATAAATACATTCATGCCCAATTTAACAAGAATGAGAAATATAACTTGTGAGTAGGGTTGCCAAATCATTTCCTTAGTCCTTCGGATTACTTACTCGATTCATTGTAGGTATGGGACTACAATGAATTATTGAACTTGTAAGTAAAACATAGGATCGAAGGAGATCATTGAAATACACAACAAGAAGAAGAAAAAGACTGAAAAATAAACTAATGCATGGGAGAAGAATCTCTCGGCCTAAGGGAGAAAATTATTAAGTTTTGTTTGAGTTGTTCTAAAATTATGTTCATGATTCCAAGGTCTTATGTTCATATAGAAAATGAGTTGTGTGCTTTAAATGCATGAAAACATGTCATATTCATAGCATGAATGACAAATGACGAATTAGGAAAGTATAGTGACTGCACTTAACAGAAACGGCATGTTGTTTTAGGAAGTGCTTTCCTTGATCATGCATAGTCCTTATGTGTTTATGTGCATACACCCATACTTAGTACAAGTTTGTACTAACCCCTATAATATTACTATTTTTATAGGTGCAGGTTCTTGAGAAGATTGAAGATTCGTTGAAGCGGTTTGGATTAGCGCCTCCAGACTTTGGTAGGTCATCTTGAGTTAGAGGTTGTCTACAATTTATACTCTAGTTTAGTACATTAGTCATAGATAGTGGATGTTGTCCCTAGCGTTTCATTTCAAACATTTGTTCAAGCATTTGTATTAAGGCCGGTTTGGCAAACTATTATTAATATTGTGATTCTTTATTTCAATTGTTTAATATATTGATAGATGGTTGTTCAGCTTGAGCTTATTAGTATATCACTCCTATGCAGTAATTCTATGAAGTCTAAGTACACTTCAATAAGTATTAAAAGCTTTAAAATTTCCGCAAATTGAAATGTATGATTGTGATGAAAGCTAAGAAGAGAAAAGTCTGCGACCTCTGAGAGGTTAACGACGCCGGTCTCATCTGGGGTCTAGATTCCGGGTGTGACAAAGGTCAACACCAGAGTAGAGGTAAGCTTATCCGTCAACTCATGGAAGGCCTTTTCACAAGCTTCCGGCCACTCGAAGTTAACTTTATTTTGGGTTACGATCGTTAATGAAGAAGCAATAGATGATAAACCATTAAAAAATCTCCTATAATACATAGATAAACCCAAAAAAACATCAAATATTGGTGGGAGTTAGGGGTCTAGGCCAATTCTTAACCGCCTTTGTTTTCTTCGGATCAACCTTTATTCCCACACTAGACACAATGTGACCAAGAAAAGCAACTAATCTTACAAAAAACTCACACTTACTATATTTAGCAAACGTTGGTGTTCCTTGAGGACTTGCAATACTATCTTCAAATGACTCATGTGTTCATCCTCACTCATAGAATATATCAAGATATCATCAATAAAGACAATCACAAATGAATCAAGATAATTCTAAAACACCCGATTCATAAGGTCCATAAAAGTCATCGGGGCATTAGTTAGACCAAAGGAAATGACGAGGACTCATACTGACCATACCTTGTTTGAAAAGCCATTTTGGATATGTCAACTCCTCTAACTCTATGTTGGTAATACCCCACTTCAAATCAATCACTGAAAAGTAACTCGCCCCTAAGAATTGGTCAAACAAGCTACCAATTCTAGGGAGAGCATACTTATTCTTTATAGTGACCTTGTTTAGTTGTCGGTAGTCAATACACATCCCAAGAGACCCATCTTTCTTCTCACAAATAATATCGGAGCGCCCTATGGAGATATGTTTGGTTGAAAAAACCCTTATCTAGCAAATACTTTAGTTGAGCTTTCAATTCATTCAACTCAGCTGGAGCCATACGGTAAGAAGGAATTTATATTGGTTGATTATCCAACAATAAATCAATGCCGAAATATATTTCCCATTTCGGAGGAATTTCAGGCATGTCATCGGTAAGACTTCCAAAAGATACTTCACTACAGGGACCGTCTCTAAAAGAAGGAGCCTCGGACCCAAAGTCCTTAACCCTCACAACATGATAGAGACATCCTTTTGAAATCATCAAACAAGCTTTTAGACATAAAACAATTTGACCTCTAGGGATTGAACTTCCCTTCTTCAATTCTAAAACATGTTCATTAGGAAATTGAAATTCGAATACTTTTGTTTTACAAGCAATAGAAGAAAAACAAGTATGTAAGCAATCCATCCCAAATATGACATCAAAGTCCAACATCTCTAGCTCTACCAAATCAACCAATGTAACTATGTTAGACAATAATATGGGACAACTCGTATAGACTCTTTTAGCAACAACAGAGTCACCTACCAGGGTAGAAACTGAAAAAGGGTCTTCTAAAACATCGGGAATACATTAAATTTCATAGCCACCAAAGGAGTTACAAAAGAAAATGTGACACCGAGACTTAGCAATGCATAAACATTAATTTAAAATACTTTTAACATACCAGTAACAACATTGGGAGAACCCTCTTTATCATCTCGAGATTTGAGAGCATAAAAGTGGTTCTTCTTAGGAGCATCGGAATTAGGACCACTTGCTTGTTCTTGTCTACTCTCTTTCCCTTGAGTCTTTGTCATGGAACAATATCTTACCATGTAACCGCTCTTTCCACAACCAAAACAAATATTTTTACCAACTAGACACTTACTCATATGTTTCTTGCCAGATTTGGCACAATTAGGTTTTTCATTTGCGAACCACCACTTTTCCCCCCTTGAGGCTTAGGGTTAGGTACCCTATCCTTGTTAGCCCCTAAAAAATTATAAGGAACTTGGTTATAGAATCTCTTTTTATAACTTTGGCTTGTCTTGGATCTCAAACTTACCCTTAAAAGTACCCCCCATCATAGGGTCTTGCCCTCTTGGCATCCCTATTTCTCTTTTTAAGCCTACTCTCCTCAACTTGTTGAGCATGCACCATCAAAGAGAAACGTCCATGTTTTCATGAAGCATTGATGCATGAAACTCTTCCACAGGATCATCAAACACACCTGTCACAAAATGACTCATTTCATCTATAGGATTAGACACCAAAGATGAAGCATATTTAGATAACTTAATGGATTTGAAAGAGTATTCCTGAACACTCATACCTCCTTGAAGAAGGTTGATGAATTCTTCCACTTTTACCTATATTTTCTCCATTGGTAAGAACCTATCAAGCAACGCCTTCTTAAAGATTTCCCAACTTATAGGACCCGCTCTCAAATCCCTATTATCTTTCCTTTGAGTGTACAATGTTTGAGCCAAATCTTTGAGTTTATATGCGGCTAAACCGTCCTTGTAATTTGAAGTTACCCCCATAGCATACAAAATCATATACACCCCATCTAGGAACTCTTGTGATATTCATTCACGTTAGACCCAAAGAACATTGGGGGATTCATCCTAGTGAAATCCCTCAACTGTGAAGCCATGGTACTAGCATTTGGATTCACACGGGGTGAAACTTCTCGATTAGCTAGTGCCTTCATGGCTTGAGATTGAGTAGTTATTACGAGAGATTGAGTAGCCATGACTCGAGTCAA
Source organism: Solanum sitiens (assembly GCA_016801875.1). Lineage (NCBI taxonomy): Eukaryota > Viridiplantae > Streptophyta > Magnoliopsida > Solanales > Solanaceae > Solanum > Solanum sitiens. The sequence continues at coordinate 3,262,047 of JABWTJ010000071.1, forward strand.
GTTTAGGAAATCCTCCTTTACCTCTCCATCTGTCATTACTGGATAATTAACCATATTTTGGCCACCTAGAGGAACTTGCTCTTGAGGAAGTGCTTGGTTGCCTTGGGGACGAACTCCCTCATTTGCAATCTCCTCATCAATCCTTCTTACGGTCTCCTATATAATATTCAGAGCCAATATCGATAAGAAAAAGGTTAGAAGTAAAGGACACAAAGAGTTAAAACACTTAGTCATGACTCACGAATAGCAAAAGAAGTGAAAATTTTCTTAGCATCACATAGCCTCCCATTAATAAGTGCAGCCCGCTTACTCTACATAGACGTGGATTGGTGAGAAATCATTCCTAGCATCATTAAACCTCATGCTCTGATACCAAGTGTGTCACGACCCTAGAGCACCCCCTAGTTCTAACTGTTGTATTTGACCTCGAAGAAGTCTTATACAAGACCTTAGCATTCCTCATTGCATAAAAGATAGAATAAAAGCGGAAAGTTTAAAAAATTTTTAGTTGAAGTTCAACTTCACTTCATATATCAAAAATAAAAATTATCTTGACTCACATTACCAGCTAGACATAAGAGTATGAAAATTGGGACTTAGCCCTTACATCAATAAAAGGTATTATAATAGGAAATACAACACAGTCTTTCAATAAGGAAAGTGAAACTAGATTTAGAATCAAGCATTCTGTCCTAACCCCTAATTCAGGTGTACTAGTGCAATGTATATGTGAAGTTGCATAACCTCACACGTACCAATCAAACAATTAAGAAGATAACAATCATTGTCACTTACTTCATAAATCATAATAAAAAGTGAAATAAACATCATTCATATCAAATGAAACCAACATAAAATCATTCATAATAAGTATACATAAAGAACCCACCCTAGAACCCCTATTAAGACCCACTTGTGCAATGTATAGGAAAACTCCCGTACCCTTACCTAATATAAGTAGCATCCCTTAAGTAGTCCTAGCTAGAGTTCATCTTTTTCGTGTCATTCATAAATTTTAACATTCGGAAACTTTTTCATAACCGATATAGACCATGTGAGCTACATGGAATCCTGTGTCATCCCCTTACCTTGGAAGGAGGGTGTCCTACTTTCCAAGGTAAGACATTACATTCGTATAGCATCTAATTGGATCCACTAGCTACGATTCCTATTGGGCACATAGCTAAGGAACTAGGCGGTTGTTTCTAGAAACCTTTTATATGCTAAGTAGAATTATAGTTTCCACCTAATGAGATCATATAGTGTGAACCTCCCTTCCTTTGTGAAGGAAAACATCTCATTGTCAAGTTTACTCTATGTTAAGCTACATTCCCTTTTGAAGTGTCTTTAAGTCTTTCTTAAACATCAATTCATAATATAAGTCTTGGGGGATAAACCCCTCATATAACATATACATAGATCATAGGTTTTTGTATGAGAATGCCCTTTCATCACAAACCCAGCATCATGTGAGAACACTATTTCATAACATAGTCATAGGATGTGCATAGAAATTACCTTCAATTCCTCATAGCAACAAATCCACCATCATCTCACAACCATCACATTCATATCATGATAATGCATTCATCAATATATCATACATACTTCAAGTCATAAACCTTACCAAAGATAGACCAACACTCCACAATAGCATGTTCATAACTTTGAAAGTCTTACTCATGGCCTTCAAGATACCTTTCCAAGATTTCATCCTAAATGAATGTATTAATCAATAAATTATGTTAAAATCACCAAAAAATAGTTAATAATACAATAACATACTCTATTACACAACCTTTAATCATCATTCATCACAATTGAAAAGTTAGGGTTGAGAGAAGTGGAATTTTCATGTGTTTTTAGAGAATTAGGTCAAAAACCTAAACAATACTTTAATTCATTCATAAATATTCATATTTAATCATTATTATTTAATTCTAGACCAAATAAGTCAAGTTTGAAAGTGACCCACGAAATTGAGAAAAATCTAGAAATTTGGTAGAACATTGAAATCAATTTTGAAGGAAACTCTCAGGGAAGGGAGTCCCAAGAGTGAAGAGTTCTCATACCTTGTAAATCCTTAAGGATTAATGGAGAAATTTATTGTTCTTGAACCCTACTTAAAGCTTTGACCTTCTTCATCAATGGAGTCTTTGTTAGTGAGAGAACTAGAAAGAGGAGAGAGCATTTGGGTTTTAAATTTTGGGATTTGTTTTGACGAGGGAATGAGTGTAAAATGTCCTAAAGTCAATATATACTACATCACTAAAATACCCAAAACATCCCTCACTTAGTTGGACTTTTAAAATAAAGGTCCTACTTGAGTTTCACTAAAGAAACCCATCCAGTCTTCCCGAGCACCTTCTCAAGTCCTAAAGGACACCACGATTCATGGTATGGCTCTTGAAGGATGAGGCAGTAGCCTCTCAAAATAGGGAACCTACCTAAAATGCCAAGTTATTTTCACAACCAAGCCCCTTACCTGTCAAGTGCACCACGAGTCATTAAGTTGCTCATGCTGTCTTAGGAAGTATCCTCCCTAAATGCCCCCTTCCCTTTTGAAACCAAGTGAACTCCTCGCCCACATTCACGAGCCGTAGAGTGGACCATGTGTCGTGGTCCCCTTTGTGAAGGTTGGGGCAGTGTCTAACACACTTGAAGCTCTTCTCCTATGTCCAAGGAAACTCCACGAGGCCCCCCACTTGCTCGTGGACTTGACCACGAGTAGTGGTCATGCCCATGGAGGTTGAGGCAGTAGCGTCCCATTTGGGGCAGCCTTGGCTTTTGCCCTTAACCTGCCCATTAAGGTTGGCACTCCTCTCTTGGACTTCACCCCTATAACACCTAATTAGATTCATATATATATATATATATATATATATATATATATATATATATATATATATATATATATATATTTATATTATCTATTCATGGTCAAGCCCTTAAACATCCTCTTTAAACAACCCTACTAGCACAAGCACCATACTAGCTTAGGTTATTAATTTACCAAATATCATTGTCGTTTTTAATTCCTTATGAACTAATCTTCTTGAACTAAGTTAGTTACCTTAAGATAGGACCAAAAACATCTTAGTAATACTTTTAAGTCATTAAACTTCATTTAGAGTTCTAGATTAAGTCATTGATATGCTCACAATACACCTCCCTAAAGAAGAATAAACGATCGTTATCAAGTAAAAACCCAACAAGTAGGTTGTGGTTGATCCCACGAGGAAAATGATTTAGACTTAACATTATCCCACGATTATCTCTTTTTAGTCAAGGTATTTTCGAAGCAATAAAGTAAAAGGGGGGGTTTGTGAAACAAATTCCTTCAATTGCGTGATTAGTAAGTGAACAAAAGAAAACTCTGGTTGTTATCAAGATGAGAGAGTAACTAGGGTGTGTGTGTTCCCCACAGGTTCATAACGCATTATTCCTACCAATAGCAATCATTTCCTAGTGTATTACATTCAAAGTAATAAGTTAGTTATCTCTAAATCTTTGGTCCGATCTAAATATTTTAACCCCGCATCTTGGCCCAGCTACGTGTGTATAATTTACTAACCCTTACCCTTACCTCATATTAGACATCATAATCAATCTATGGCTTAGTTATTAATTCTCACCAATCGACACTAGACTATTAGATAGTATCACACTAAATATATGTTGATAATTCTTTTCTTATTAACTACCTCCTTGGTCCGGCAAGTAGAAATAAGATGAGTTCTAACGCATGCAAGACTTTTAAACGAAAGAATCACAATGCATGCAAAAACACTATTCAAGAATTGCTTAGTTACTAGTAATACTTTGTTAATCACCCATGTTTCCCACAACCCTATTTGTGGGTTTAGTTACTCATGTTAGCAAGATCACAATTCATGGTTTTAGATGAAGAAATCATGAACTTACTTTGCAACAAGAATAAACCCAGAAATTGCACTTGAATTACAACCAAAAGCTTCAAAAATAAATTTGGAAATCAATTAATTTGCCAAAGTTGCAAAGAATAATTCCCAAAGAAAGAACTAGAACACAAGTAGTAGTAGCTAACCCTATATTACATGGTATAATGAGGGCACCCGGATCCTCCTTTTTCTGCACAAGAGTCCTTGTGACAATAGCACTACAATGTTGCATTGTGTCATCATCTTCAAAACTCACCGACCTCTTCTTTGTCACCATATCCTTCATAAACATAGCATATCTGGGTATTTTCTCTATAGCTTATATTAACGGAACATTGATGGACAGCTGCTTCAACATAGTGATAAATCAGCAATATTGACCATCTTCCGTTTTCTTCACTAATCTCTGTGGAAATGGTGGTGGAGGTCTAGGGATGGGGACCACTTTCTGAGATAACTCTACTTCTTTCGTTGTTGCATTACCCAACTCTCCACTAGCTTCTGCTACAACATGTTCCTTTCTTATATCACCTTCTACCCAGACGGCATAGGTGGATCAATGGTCTACTTACCTCCTCGAGTAGTGATTGCCATGCAATGACCATCATTCTTTGGGTTCTGGATAATTTTTTTTGGAAGAGTGCTAGGTTTTCGTGGGTTCACTGTAGTAGAAAATTGAGTCATCTGCAGCTCAAGATGCTTTATCGAGAACTCATGTACATCCACCTTTAGTCCAATGCCAGATAGGTCACTTCTCATCTCGTTGACATTCTCATCAGTTGCCTCAAACCTCCTCCTCATCTTCTGCATCATATCCTTAATTTGTGCCATACTACCTACACCTTCCCTAGAGGAAACTTCCCGATTTTGAGGGGGAACATATGGCCCAACCCAATCGTTCTTGTTACTATAGTTGTTCCGATTGAAGTTGTTGTCGCAATTATAGTTCCCATATCGGACATACTGCCCCTCCCTCACGGTTGTAGTTACCATAGTTCCGACCTAAATTTCCTTGACCTTGGCGCAAATTATACGGATTGTGACCTTAGGCGTTTGGTCAGAAACCCCCACATCTAACCGTTAACTACATATGCATCCTATTCATAGTAATACTCTTCTGCCGGTGGTAGGGGTTTAGTAAAATAATTTACAGCATTCACCTTCTCTGCTCCTCCACTCACATGCTTCAAGAACAACCCTAACTCAGTTCTTATCTGCGCCATCTCTTTGTGAATCTCATGTGTGGCTAGATTGTTTATAGCTTGAACAGCGAAGGTGTTTTGCCCAGTTTCTGACTTTCGAGAGCTCCAAGCTTTTTTGTTTTGAGATATCTTCTCCAACTTATCTGCAATCTCAACATATGTGCATCCCCATATGAGCTACCAACAATAGTATCAAGCACCGCTTTATTGTTGTCATCTTGACCTCTATAGAAATACTTCTTCAGTGACTCATCATCAATGTAGTGATTCGAGACACCCCTTATGAATGAAGTGAATCTGTCCTAAGAGCTACTCATAGACTCTCCAAGTAATGTCATATAGTTGTTCACCTTATCCTTGTGATTCAGATTCTTGGACACTAAATAGTACCTTGTTAAGAACACATCTCTCCGTTGACCTCAAGTATAGATTGAGTTGTAGGGAAGCTCGGTGAACCATGTAGTAGCCTCTCCTGTCGGCGATAGAGGGAACACTCGCAACCCGATGACGTCCATGTCCAAATTTGGTCTACCCACGAAACTTTTGCAAACAACCCTTAGCTTGGCTATATGATCATGTGGATCTTTCGATGGCAGTCCCGAAAATAAACCCTCGCGGTGAGCATCTACATCAGGCTACTTGTCCCACGAATGTCTGCCCCGAGGACAAGTGGTAGGACAAGAATTCCATCAGAGTCTGCAATGTTCACGTTGTCTCTATAATAATCTTGAGGTCGTGGGGCTGCTGGAGGTTTCTCTCTCAAGGAATCTCCTAAATGATTCTGAACTGGTGCTTGGTTGTTTGTACCGAGTAGTATTTGAGGCTGCAAGCCTACTCCATCACCTACATTCCCTCTCTTTGGTTACCTGCGATCCCTTTATTATCCATCCTTAGCAAAGTGCGATTCAATTCGGGATCATAAGGTGTGAGTGGTTCCCCTCAGCTCCGTGTACTTGACATACTCTAGAGCTAGCCCTGACTGAGAAAACACAAAGAAAAAGTAAAATTAGGAACTAGTTGACTAAAGTTCAATAATGTATTTAAAATTAATTTAAAAGCCAATTTTCCTAGCAGCGGCGCCAAAATTTGATACGCTCAAATTACACCTCTCTAAAGAAGCATAAGAGATCGTTATCAAGTAAAGAACCCAACTAGTACGTTGGGGTCGATCCTATGCCAAAAATGGTTTAGACTTAACTTTAACCCATGATTATCTCTTTTTAGTCAAGGTAGTTCCGAATCAACAAAGTAAAAGTGGGGGTTTGTGGAAAAAATTCCTTCAATTGCGTGATTATCAAGTGAAAAAAGAAAATTTTGGTTGCTATCAAGATGAGAGAGTAACTAGGGTGTATGTGTTCCCCACAGGTTCATAACGCACCTAGCAATAGCAATCCTTTCCTAGTGTATTACATCCAAAGTGACAAGTTATGTATCTCTAAATCCTTGGTCCGGCATCTAGAGAATTTTACCCCGCACCTTGGTCCGGCTACGTGAGTATAATTTATTAACCCTTAACCTTACCTCATATTATTCATCATAATCGATGTATGGCTTAGTTATTACTTCGCACCAATCAACACTAGCCTATTATATAGTATCACACTAAATCTATGTTGATAATTCTTTTCTTAATAACTATCTTCTTGGTCCGAAAAGTAGCAGCAAGGCAAGTTCTAACGCGTTTACTTGTTAAAAAGACTTCTAAACGATAAAATCATCAATGCATGCAAAAAAACTATTCAAGAATTGCTTAGTTACTAGTCATACTTTGTTAATTACCGATGGTTCCCAGAACCCTAGTTGTGGATTTAGTTACCCATATTAACAAGTACACAATTCATGGTTTTAGATAAAGAAATCATAAACTTACCTAGAAAGAATAATAAACCCAAAAATCTCACTTGAAATTACAAACCAAAATCTTCAAAACCAAATTCAGAAATCAATCAATTTGCTAAAGTTGCAAAGAATAATTCCCAAATCAAAAAGTAGAACAAGAGTAGTAGTAGCTAACCCCCAAAAATGAGGTTTTTATCCCTATTTATAGAAAATAAAGTCTTAAAGAAAAAGGAATTCAAATAAGGAAAATTTTGTTCAGGAACGCAACTTCAATCAATGAGACAACTCATGGGCTGTCAATCCATCGACGGTTCGTGGTTTGCTTCTGTCAGTCAGGAATTAGAAAATATTTCAACCTCCAGATTGAACCTGAATCAATTTATGTACCAACAACATGGTCCGCCGATCCATCTAAGGTCCGTCAATGTTCCTCAGTAACTCCATACTTAGAATATTCAAATATCAGGTACTGGAACACTCGCAGTCACAAACTACGATTCACCAGTACGGTTCGTCGATTGATCAACATAACTTTGATGCCAATCGTGGTTCAACACTTGGTCAGACTTCCTTGATTTTCATCCAATGGTTGAGCTGCTTCTGCACTTTTTTAGTTGAACGATGGACCGTTGATTGCCTCCGTAGGTCTTTTTCTACACTTTTTTAGTTGTCTTCTCCGCTTTCTGTCTAAACATCTTTCCTGCAAAACAAGACACAAAAATTGTTAAAACCAATACAAAAAGGCTCTAGAAACACAAAACTCGTAAGTGAAATGCATTAGAAATACCGTGAAATCATGGTACATCAGTCATTAGATTTATGGGGTGTGACATCTCATCACACAAGGAATTGACACCGAAGTTAAAAAAGACTCCACACTTTCTTTATTATATAGTGTTCATCGCAATAAACTCAATTTGATACTTGGATAATCACAATGAGTTGCAAAAACTTCACATATTGTCTGTGAAACTTCAATCGGCATCGTCGTAGCCTCATAATGTACCGTGAGTTTACAGTATTTTTAATATATTTCACTTAAGAGTTGTGTGTGTTTAGAGCCATGGTTTTTATGTTTTTTTCTTATTTTTGTAAGAAATAAATTCAGATGCGAAAAAAAGGGCATCGACGGAGGCATCCTACAGACCGTAGGTCAAGTTACGCCTTATGATTGTAGATAGGCAGGCAAGACATAGATTAAGATCAAGGAAGTCTTGACTAAGTGTGGAACCACAGTGATTACTTACAGACCGTAAAGTGATCTACGAATGTACTGCACCTGATGCTGAAAAGTCTAAGTCTGGAGTGACGGATTGGAGTTACTGACCATCGTTTGACTTACGGTCGGTACTGCTGGATGGTTAAAGTTGACAGAGATTTTGAAGGCTTTGAAGAATGAAAAATTTCCTAAGTCAAGAGCCAAAAAGGGACCTACGGACCATATATTGACTTACGGACCGTAGGTCAGTGTGGTAGATCAAAGAAGCGTCTGGGAACTTTATTTCCTTACATTCTTTTCTTTTAAGTTAGGACTTGTTTTTCTATATATATGGCATGTAAACCTCGCTTTTGAGGGTTAGACATTAGTGTTCTTGTTTAGTTATTGCTTTTGGAGATTAAATTTGCAACCTTTGGCGCGCAAGTGTTGATTTCTAAAGTACGTTTTGGATATTTTGGCTTACAATGCAAGTTAAAATTTTGGGTTTATTCTTATTATTACCTAAGTTAATGATTTTTTTATCTAAAAATTTGAATTATTTTCTTGCTAATATGGGTAACTAAATCCACAACTAGGGTTGTGGGAACCATAAACAATTAACAAAGTATGAATAGTAATAAAGAAATTCTTGAATAGTATTATTGCATGCATTGATAATTCTTTCGTCAAGAAGTCTTTTTAACGGTGGCAAACATTACAACTCACCTTGTTGATACTTGTCGGACCAAGGAGGTAGTTAATAAGAATAGAATTATCAATATTTATTTAGTGTGATACGATCTACTAGTCTAATATCGATTGGTGTGAGGTGAAAAGTAACTCATATATCAATATGATGTTTGATATGAGGTAAAGATAAGGGTTAGTAAATTATACACACGTAGTCGGACCAAGGTGCGGGGTGAAATTCTTTAGATGTCGGACAATTGATTTAAACACCTAACTTATCACTTTGCATATATTACACTAGGAAAGGGTTGCTATTACTAGGATTGTTGTGTTATGACCTTGTTGGGAATACTTATGCCCTAGTTCTTTTCTCATCTTGATAACAACTAAAATTTTGAATCTTGCTCAGTGATTACTTACATACTTTTCTGAATTTGTTTCACAAATCCCCCCCTTAATTACTCGTTTCCAAAAATACATTGGCTAAACGAATATAATTGTTAGTTATGTTTAAGTCTAAACCATTTTCCTCATCGGATCGACCCTAAACTACAAGTTGATTTCTTTACTTGATAACGATTGCTTATATTTCTTTAGGGAGGTATAATTTAAGAGTATCACTGCACATTCATGTTTGTTTGATTATGAGCACTATTCAAGTCAACGATATTGATCAAACTGAGACTCAAATTTGCCAAAGAACATCCACATTCAAATACATACACGAGGTGGAGGAAAAAATTTCAAATGGGTCAAATCATTTACAATTTAAAGCATAAGGAGCCATAAGCTCAAACATCCGCATAAAGTAGTATAAAAATAATTTTAAACATTACAACCCAATTAAATACACAAAACATTTAACAATCAATATTCACACAAACGGCAAGTGAGCCTCACCCAACCATAAATAAAAGAATTTGTCCTCAAATGCAAATGAAATAAAGCATCCAAAAAGTATATCAAAGTGTAAGACAAAGATGGAGATAAAGAGAGGATCATGTCTAAGCAGTTGCTCCATCTGTCTGGGCATCAGTGCCCGGTGCATTAGCTTGGACTTGGCCCTCGGTTCCCGAAGTTCCCTTAGAATTGCCACCTCCACTAGAGACAACACTAGGAATGACAAAATGTTTTACTACCATGGAAGAATGCACAACGACAAAAGTCATAATCTTTTTGGTCTCAGGAAGGTTCTCATTTGTAGCTTCTACAGTCTCTTTCAGCATCTCTTCATCACTCTATGCCTTAGACTCAGGATCAACTGTCTGCATCACTCTAATCTCATCTCCGGTGGTAGTATGAGGCAACTCTGGTACATCTAGGATCTCTACCGTCCCTAAGACCATGGAAATATCAGTGGATTTCAGATGATCCACATCCTCACGCAACACATCTATAACAGCTTTCAAGGCCTTAATGTTCTCAGTTTCCCCTTGGTTAAACTCGTACACCACTATCATTGCCACAAATGTGTCAATTTCTCAATGGTGTCACAACATATGTCCAGGAAGTCTAAATTATACACGGAATGTAGGCCTCGAGTCTAGCAGCCCAACAATTAGCAGTATAGGCAAGCTCTCCCATACGAAGTAATGAAACATGGGTAATGGGAGTCCTGGAAACAGCAGCAATAGTAGGTCTAGGTGGAATTGCAGCAGTCAAAGAACCTGGGCTGTCAGGAAGAGTAGTAGTAGCACTCGATGTACCTGAAGGCCCAAGGGACAGAGTATGTGAAGACGCCTCTACAGGTATTGACTCTATGTCACCCTGAGGGAAAGGATTAACAGTGGCTTCCTTCTGCTTCTTCTCTTCTTGTATTTAAGATACTCAACTTCGATCTTACGGATATAAGTGGAGGATGTGGGCATTAATTTCTCATTCTTCTTGGCATCTCTAGGTACCCGGGCCCTTCTGCACAACTCTATGATCAATACCGGAAAATGAAGGGAGGTCTGGCGTTGTTTGGCCCTCATAACTATCTCTTTCCCAATGATCATACCCAAATATATCCATTCATGTTCAATGATCGCTCTAAGACAAGCTTCTTTAGAGTGACGAAGGTTAAACTCATTATGATATGGCATTATTGTGTTGCTGATAAAGCCAACCCAATACCTCGCAGCTACATATAAGTCCTTTTTTATTATCGGGACCCCTACCTCTAACTAGTTTCGAGTGTCACCCCGTATAAGAGGAGCTAACTAGCTTTTTATGCCATCAAAATGGCTTAGCCTTCATCCTATAATGGGGAGTGTCTGCGATGTTATTCATGCAGTCCAAGACCAGATTTATAGTAGTGTTTTCACATAACACTTTCTTTCTCCGGACTATTGCATGATAAACTGGTTTGAATGTCGCAGCTTGCTTCTTTCTCTATGGAATCAAGGCACTGTAATAGGCATAAAATTCCCGAACCCAATTTTGAATATATGTTCCACGAGGCTTTGTGAAAATCTAAAAAACATGGTACTTGAGGAAACTCATGATATTTGGGTACTCATCAATCACTCTGTCCGTGGATAGACACTATTTCTCAAGAATTGTCCTTAACCCCTTAGTCTTGAATTTGTTCATTGACTTAGGATGGGGGGCCTTAACTAGTGGTGCAAGAACAACTGCATGTTTTAGAACTGGAAGAAGAGAGGTCGTTTAAGGAGTTGTGATCCTAAACGGATTGTTCATCTTTTAGAATGCAACTCTACCCTTCTTGGTGAGTCAAGCTCATCCTCATCGAAAGTTTGAGTATTAGGCTCTTGTTGTTCACTCTCACTCTCAGAAACAGTTAGGTAAGTGTTATATATTCCTTCACTATCGAAGATGACCTCTGGTGGTGTTTGTTCCATGTCTTTTCCTTTTCCTTTCCCACCAGTGGTGGAAAGTTTTTTAGCCTTTCCTTATGACACAACTAAACTTTCGTTGATTTTAAACCCTTTTACCTTATTGCGTGGTGGCTTGTTTCTTCCTGCAACTTTGGGTCTATCCTTGTCTATAATACATCTGGAAAAGTTAGAAACAATTCACTTATAATTACAGACAATCAGTGGCAGATAGACTCGATGAACCATTCGGGGAATCACCAACTATTTTACGCGAGCGGCGATTAGTCCGCCGAAAGTTACAGTGCATCAAGATTTCAAGAGTGCAGACAAAGGGTGAACTAGAATACTTTTGGCAAGTCGCCAAGTGCTTTAGGTGAGCTCAGGCTTCTCACTTTACAAAGCCTGGCTATTTATTTAGCATGAATTTAAAGGTGATATGGGGGAATTAGGCAAACTGTCAAGTGGTTTAATGAGATTGACTTAGCTCGCTAAATGACCGAACGTTCCTATTCGCAACCCATCGTCTGGAATTCAACCCTGCAACCGTCGAATATAAAATAAAACTATACACTAGTGAAGTTTTTACAAGACCCATAACAAACATTCCCTCAGGATACTCAGATTTCTCCCGATTAAGACTAAACATGCCAACACACCCCATAATTTTCAAATTTGAATCAAAATACAAGAATATGAGATTCCATCAATTAAATAAATATGGAAAGCTAATTGAGTTAAAACTAGGCAATCTAATAATTAAATCTAATCAAAAAGTCCCAGCACAATTCATCAGGATACAATCATTTGTACAAAAGTAAAAGACGATAAAATGAACATGGGGTTTGGAGGATGATTCTTTTATACAAATTAAAATAAGATTGAGATGCTAGGAAGTAATGTAATCCAAATCCAATATCATATTAATGGCTATAATGAGGTACTAATTTAAGAAATTACGGAAGTGCCAAGAAAGTGCGAGATTGTGAGAGTTGAAATTGATGGAAAGTGAAAAGTTTAAATATTAACCATTTAGCTCTTAGATAAAATACCCTAGTCCTTAATTATAAGGTGACGTTAGTCATGCTCGCCAATGTACTCGGTGATGCACCGTGTAACATTACGAAAAATTACATGTCTAGTGAAGATCCCCATAGGTCTTTAAGAATGCGTATTGGGGGTACATAGGCATCCCAATGCCCAATATTGAGAAATATTTGGCATAGTATAGAAAATTGGCTAAGGGGTGTTAGCCAATTTCTATATAATAGCCAAATAAGCAAAATATAATCCAAGATTGTTTAGAATTGTACCTGCAAAGAAGACCCTAAGCTAAAATAAATATTAATATTGATCTGCAACGCAACGCGTTAGGTACTAGGCATCCAAGCATCAAGCCTAGTACCTTAACACATAACCACTTAAAACGATCATGTAGAGTAAGCAGTGCCCAAGGACATAGCGAGGATCCTTGGGACAATAAGGAAAGATTCCAAATGAACCTTCCGAATAGTTAGTTGGGAAAATTACAAGCAACACATGTGCGATCGGCCAAGGGACCACTCTAACCGATTCGGTTAGAGCGGTTGGGGACAGGCGCACATGCGGGTCCAACCACGTGGGACAAGCCCCCTAACCAGTACTAGACCCTAACTAACTAACCTAGGATCAATAAAGAACGACAAGCCAAGGGAACCGACAACCTAGGACCTTGTCGGGTGACACCTAACTAACCTAACTAACTTAGGGACAACCTAGTACCTAACCTAGGATGGTCCAAAAGGTTGGTTATGGTCCTAACAACTTAGGGATACTTTAGTAATTACCCTAGGTTACTTAATAAATTAATTTAGCAACTTAATTAATTAATTTAAATGGACAAAACTGAAATCACAAAGCAATTTCCATATTTCGGTTAAAATGAGAAAAAGACAACCTAGTACCTAACCTAGGATAGTCCAAAAGGTTGGTTATGGTCCTAACATCTTAGGGATACTTTATAATTACCCTAGGTTACTTAATTAATTAATTTTGAAACTTAATTAATTAATTTAAATGGGCAAAACCTAAATCACAAAGCAATATCCAGATTTCGGTTAAGACAAGAAAAAGACAACCTAGTACCTAACCTAGGATTGTCCAAAGGGTTGGTTATGGTCCTAACAACTTAGGGGCACCTTAGTAATTAGCCTAGGCTACCTAATTAATTAATTTAACAACTTAATTAATTAATTTAAATGACTAAAACCGAAACCACTAAGGAAAAATCCAGATTTCGATTAAGACAAGATTCTTCTAATCCTAGTCAATCTAGGAGGGGCGTTTTTGTAATTAGCTAATTGGTCTAACTTAATTAGGTTATATAGTCCAAGTAGAATTAGTTAGCATTCAGTTCTTAAAGAGTAGTTCCACGTTATTCACTCTAAAAGAAAAAAAACGCTACAACTAAAACAAGAGAAAAACATTAGAACCCCAGACGATTTCAAGCAAGAGTTCTCCAAGGATTTCTTCGTGCAAAGTTCGTAGTGATCTTCGTAGATTTAATTCTACTGAAAGGTATGGGTTTTATCTCCTGGAATTCTTCCTCCAAGAGGCTTTTCAAACGTTTTTACTTCAAGAATATCAAATCTAGGGTTGTTCCCATTGAATCGCATGTTCATCTCCCTAGTTCTCCCGATTTCCGATTCTTGTAGTTTAGTAGTATGATTTGCAATGCATTGTTGATTTTATGTGTTGTTAAATGATATTATATGTATGTTTAAGTGATTTATACTTTGAGTGAATATACATGTTAGATCCGCATACTCAGGGTGTTATTTACATGAACATTGAATGTTATAATGCCTACTTGTATTTTCGAGAATATGAACTGTTATGAGTATTTTTTGAATTGTCTATTTGTTAATTAAAGATTAAAAGTTGACTTGTTGAACATGTTAGATTACTATATTGTATTCATGAATGATTGATTTGGCTTGTGATAATATCATAGTTTGATTTTGTGCCAACAAATTGGCTAGCACTAATAAATTCAAAAGATGCAAAGTGATACCCATCTCAATTCAATAAACTCATAACATAGGGTATACCAATCAATGGGACAAGCCCAATATACCCTATCCACATGAACTTGTGAACGCAATAACATCTTATAAAGAATCAATAACCATCATAAAGAATGATATAAGGTTAGCAAGTGACGTGAACAAGTTAAGGTGAGTAAAGAAATAACTAAAGCTTAAGTTATGAAATTGACCTAATATAAAGTATTAGAAAGAAGTGAGACGAGTCTCAAGAACACTTAATCATTATGTACAGAATACTCACATAAGAGGGTGCTAGAGTCCGTGAGACCAGTCTCACTCGCACCATGATGATAAAGTAAAGACTTAAGAGCATAATCATTAAACGAAGATAGGGATGACCAGTCATCCATAGAGTAAGTAAACCTCATTACTAGAAGCAAGCTTACATAATGTATGAGTAAACTCTAAAAGATAACAAGATAAAATCTGAGCTTAGCACTGATAGACTAGCAATGAGCTTGTGCAAGCACATGTAAGTCTGATGGGATGAGATCACCACCCCGGTGGACTAGGGTCTACGTATGTCTCCTAGTCTTAGAACTATGTTTCCAACATAGGGGCACCTAGCTATTGGACGCCACCCACTAAAGAACGCTAGCAAGTTAGGTTTCACCTTTGGCCGGTGATTCCACCTCTTTTCGGTGTGGGGGAGACACCGGATTTTATGTTTAGCTCACATGATATATGTTGGTTATAGCTCAGGACAAGTATTTGGTTCACTACATTCGTGAACCCCCCATACCGTATGGGGGAAGACATCGACACGGTTCACCTTAGCCGGTGAACCCCCTTTTTCAGTGTGGGGAAGACACAGAGCTTGGTTCACTTTAATCGGTGAACCACCCATTTTTGGTGTGTGGGAGACAATGGATTTCATGTAACTCGCATGATCTACTTCCGTTAATGCTAAGATAATTCTTTAAGAGACAAAGAAAGAATAAAGTAGCATGTTCAAAGTGAGCAATCGAGCAAAGAAGTAGAATCATAAGTTCATAGTGAACTAAGTAAGGTAAGAGCTTAAAGAACATTATCATTAGTGTTTGATAGACATAACAAGTTGGGGTAGCCAATAATGGAGCATGGATTATGTCCCAAGAACCATATATCATGTAAAACTTCAATAAATGGCATAGCCAATAAAGATTGGCTTATATATACATAATCATACCCAAGAGAAAGAAGAATGAGAAATCTAAATCGTAAGTAGGGTAGCCAAACTTACTCGATTCATTGTAGGTATGGGACTCAATGAATCATTGCACTTGTAAGTAAAACATAAGATCAAAGGATATCATTGAACTACACAATAAAAAGATAGAAGAGACTGAAAAAAATAAACTAAGTATAGAAAGGGTGACTCTCGGCCTTAGAGAAAAAATAATAAACATCATTTAAGTTGTTCTAAAATTATGTTCATAATTCCAAGGTCTTATGTTTATATAGAAAACGAGTTGTGTGCCTTAATTTCATGAGAACGTGTCATATTTACATCATAAATCAAGATTAACGATTCAAGTAAGAAGTAACGTTTTAACCATGATTGACACGTTTAGGAAGAGCTTTCCTTGTTCATGCATAGTCCCTTATGTGTTATGTGCATACACCCATACTTAGTACAAGTTTGTACTAACCCCATATCTATTTACTATTTGTATAGGCACAAGTTATCAAGAAGGTTGAAGTTCGTCGAAGCAGTTTTGAATAACGATCTCTAGGTTTTGGTAGGTCCTCTTGAGTTCAAGGATGCTACGCTTCATTATTGTAGCTTAGTACATTAGTTTTAGCTAGTGACTACTGTCCTTAGTTTCCTTTCAAGTATTTATTCAAAGCGTTGTAATAAGGCCAATTGGCAAACTATTAGTATTATTATTACTATCATTCGTTTCATTTGTGTAATCTATTGATAGATGGTTGTTGAGTTTGAGCTATTAGAATATCACTCTCATGCAGTATCATATGAAGTCTATGTACACTTCATTAAGTATTAAAAAGTTGTAAATTTTACGCAAATTTAACTATATGATTGTGATGAAAGCTAAGAAGAGGCTTGTCTGCGACCTCTGAGAGGTTAACGACGCCGGTTGCGATTCGGATTCTAGAATCCGGGTCATGACACACCGAGTAGTTTCTTACCCTGCCGAGTTTTACAGGATCTCCAGTATATGCGGACGTCAAAACAGAGGACAAGATTGGCTCGCCAACAAAATCGGTAAATCGCCAATTATTTTCTGGATGCGCCAAGTTTGAAAGACTTCTATATAATGTTTTCTTGAGCCCAACGGCGATCAGGGTTAATGAGCATTGAATGGGAGGTTTTCATCTGGTTATATATCAATACATTCTCCTTATTCTCTTCTAGTACCCTATTATGCGTATTGGCATTTCGGAGAAGGAGTGTGAGCATTGCTTCAGTTTGTCCATCCTCCTCGATTTTCCATTTTCTTTGCTCGAGAGAAATGACATGACGGTCCTTATTGTTGTACAGGACATCAAGTCCTCTAACCTTTTTGTTAACTTATCCAGCTAAGTTGAGAGGTCTACTAAGCTGAAATTCCTTTTCACCTCTTGGTCAGACTCCATCATGCGGTTAAGCTGTTGAGCTGCTAATGCATAAGGGTGTTATAACAGATAACCATGGACAATTTGGTCAGCTAATATTCTATCCTCATGACTCATACTTTTGTAAATGCATTGTAGAAGGACTATGTCGGGAATTGCATGAATTGGGCATTGAATCGAAAGTGTTTTAAATCTCAACCAAAAATCATGAAGTTTCTCCCCTTCAAAACTCCTGAAGGTTAAAATCTTATCCCGGGATATCATTACTTCAACTAAAGGAAAGTCCATCTCTTCACCTTTCTGTTTTGAACAACAACTAGAAAACAAACAAAACTAAACTAAAAGTTAAGTTAGTTCAACTATAACTATCTAGAACACAATTTTTACTTAGATAAAACTTTTCAAGTAACACCACTCTCTGATAGCGGCGCCATTTTGATTGATAACTTCATCAAAGACACTTCATCCAATTTAAGCGTCGACGATCATTATTACGTATAATAACCCAACCAAGGGTTGGGATCGCTTCCCAGGGGAGTGGTTTTGAGAATAAATTATTCAAGTGAAAATTTAGTTCATGCTAGTCGTAGCTACTAAAAATTAATGATTAAAAGGATAACAAATCAAAGGGGTGACGCAAAGGTCAATTAATAATGAAGGGTTTGTAGTCATATTAACAACTAAACAATAGCAAAAAAAAGAGATACAAATAGAGAGACAGGATTCTTTGGATGTGATCGGAATATGGGCTTAACTAAAATACCGGGTACATGCTATTGAAAGAAGATTTGCTGTAAATTTGTAACTAAGCGAGGCGTTAGTGGGGATAATTTTTTTCTCAAGCAACTTACCCTTAATTAAATCAAGTTCTCTCGAACATCGAAATGCCACTACTATGCCCAGCCTTCGCCTTAGCCAATTCACTCTCTCAAGTTGAAAGTGTGGGAGAATGTTTAGGAATCAGTCTCTCGAGTAAACCCACGGCAACACAATAACCACCGGCTATTGATTCAGTAGTTTTGGTCTAAACACCCCTCTCTCTGGCAAGCCTTAGAGACGAAGATGAAATCATATTTGCAACTATAATTTCATTAAATCCAAACACAACTACAGAATGAAATCACATTTAAACAACAAATTATCTATTAGTTATCAAGACCGAGAAGCAAATTCAAAACATATTCACAGAATCAAACCCCAAGAATTGGGATTTTAGCTAGGCATAGTAAAGAGATAGAAAATCGACACTGAAAAGTATTTTTTAAGTTGGGTACTATAAATAAATTCTTTATAAGGGATTAGGATGAAGATTCTTCAAGACCCACTACCAATTTCTTGAAATTGGAACCTTCAAGTCTTGAAGTTTCAAGAACAAAGTCTCCCAAAAGCTCTAAAAACTCAAATTAGAAACGAAGTCTCAAAAATTAGGTCAAGCTAAAAATTTGATTTTAAGCTACAACTCTCTACGGATATTTATAATTTGAAAAATTTTGTGTTGTGAAGGATCACTCGGCGTAGTTAGTCGGGATCGCCCATAAACTCGGCGATCCGCTCTTTTGTATATTTCATCGTTGTCTTGCGTTAGCCTTCAACTTATTTGTGTTTTGGATCATTAGGCGACATAGTACTGCTTCGCAAAATTTCTTGGCAACACGCCGACTGCTCCTTTTGGCTGTCGATTTGATCCTTTCCTTCAAGTCTCAGCACAGTGAAATTTTAGGCAAGGTTAAGACCATTTGGAGACTCGCAAACGAATTAGGCAATCCTCATGCCTTCATTACTTTGTTCTTTCATCTGCCTTTGTTCCTTTTTCCTTAGTTCTAGCATGCTTTGTCTCGAAGTATAAATACCTGAAAATCAAGGTATTTCATCAGTATGGAGATAAAATGTGTATTTCTGGATACTAAACCTATCAAAATATAGCCCCAAATGAGTCCAAATCGTGGACTCATCAAGTCCATCTGGGCAAGGGGCATTTTCTTAAATATTATTTTTAAGTTAAATTATAAAGTGGGTATATTTTGTATTATTTCTAAGTGAATATATAAGGTAATTATTTTGAAATACACCCATAATAAATCACTTTCACAAACACCCACTTCTATGAATCAAAAGTTCATCTTTCTAGCAATATTTCTCTCTCTAGAAACCCAAGAAGAAGAAGAAGAAGAAGAAGAAGAAGAAGAAGAGTAAGATTAAAGCTAAGGATAGAAGAATTCAAGGTATTTGACATCAAATTCTTCATGGATTCATAATCAAGGTATGGTAGTTTTCATCTTTAGATAGATTCCACGCAAAAAAAGCCCCTTAAAACATGGTTTTAAAACTTCTAATTGTCCCCATATCAAGGGTTTTTGTTCGAACACATGGGCTCTCTTTAAAGGCAATTTTTTATGATTGAATTATGTTGAGTTATGATTAAATTGATTACTTATGGTTGAATTTTGGTGAAATTCCCCCCAAGAACCCACGGAATCCCCTTTATTGCTAAAATTGTGATCTTAATTAAATTAATTGATTTTAGAAGCATGTAAATGGGTCTTGTATGAATTGATTGAATTTTGTTGTCACCCATATCTAATATAGAAATTCTAGGTGTTGGGTTGAATGTAATTCATAATTCATAAAGGGTATATTATGAGAATTTGTACATGAACATGAAATTATGCATGTTCTTCAAGATTTATGTTGGGAATTAAGATTCTATGATTATTGTGTAATGGCATGATTTAGTATGATTATACATATATTCTTTATTAACTTAAGATTCTAGGGTGAAAATGATATAGTCTAGTGTTACGTAATGAAAGAGGAAAATTGATGGATTAGATGTGATTCTCTAAGATTGATGAACTTTTTCATGAATTGCTTGAGATTAGAACGCCTAGGTAGGAATTTCATAGAACTAAAGCTTCTAGACATGAATTGATTAGTGTATGTCTTATATGATGGAACGTGGTTGAGTAGTATTGTCATTGGGTTTATATGATGTCATGTCACTATAATTGATTAAGAATGAAGTATGTGGTTTGATTACCTTGAGAATTAGGTATACATGATGATCATGTGAGGCACTTCCTCAGAGTAAGATTTGTAGCATGAAGATTACTCATAGGGATTTAATGGTGAAAGCTAAAAGTGAATAAGCTGAGGATCTAAAGACTTTAAGAAAGAAATTATTATGAATGTTGAGTTTTATATGGAATTATTGTGAAAAAACTTCACCCACATGAACTATAATATGATCACTTGAGTTTATCCATGAAATGAATGGATTACTTAAGTCATGTTTATATCTATGTTGCATGTATTGAATGCTTTATGTGTTGAATCAATATGACCCTTGAATGTAAGATATGAGGGGTATGTATGATTATGGTATTATGTGCATGTTTATGAACACTTTGAGAGTGAAGGGTCTATGATGATAATTTTGTTGTTGTGTCATTGAAAGGACAATCACACACATACACCCCATGCATGAATATGACTATTATGTGACTAAGGTGTTGCTTGTGGTTGATGGCCCTTTAAGGGAAAAGTTATGAGTGTTTGTACATCTTTATGAGAATTGTTTATAAGATTATGATTCAATTAAAAAGTGAAGATCTTATGATTATTGTGTAATTATGGTATTTTTGAAAGGTAATTCTCCTTACACTAAATAATGCATGAACTATTATGATTATGATGATCTTGTTGTGTTGAATGAAAGGATATTCTCATGAAAACATTATGAATATGATGTGAAAGGTTTACTCAATATTAATGATTCTAACGTTGAAACATAATTCTCACCTAATGAATCTATGAGTTGTGTCGTCTTAGATTGGATGTTAAGCAACCCTTCCATGAACACAAATTTAAGTAAAGACTTAATATAACTTTTAAAGGGAATTATGCTTAGCACCGAGTGAATATGAAAATGAGATGATATTAGTTATGCTACAAAGTTCAGCTTCCCAATGTCAGTGATCTCATGAGATGAAAACATTTATGCTAGAAAGTCTGGGTTTCTAGTACCAATCTCCTTATCCCATAACTACTTTCCTACATAGGTCTTTAGCTTGTGGATCCACCTAAAAGCTAAATATGATAGTTCTACCTTAGGAAAGTAGGACACCTCTTTTCAATGTGGGGGTAAGACACCAGATTCCATGCAGTTTATAAGGTCTATGTAAGTCAAGGCTATAAATCCCTATATGATAAAAATAATAATTATGATAAGAACATGAGTTATGTATTATGGTTCCTCAAGAGGTTTTACTTATTATGTGTGGGATTATGGGACTTCATTAATGCAATGCACAAGTAGGCTTTGAGAGTGGTCATGGTATGTTTCTCTTGTGACATGATGATTATCAGATAAGGTATGTTTTATATGAATTATAAACATGAAATATACTTATGACTTAGTAATGAGATTTACTTAGTGTGAGTTGGGGTATGGGACTTCACTTATGCATTGCACTAGTAAACTTATAAAGGGGTGATGTGGTGGTTTCCTTATGCTATGAAGATATATGAACTTGTGTATGCATGATATAGATGTGAGTAAATTTACGTATTACAAGATATGAACATGAATGTCTCCTTTTTTATGAGTGATTGGCAAAGGTAGGTTATGCATGATCTTGGTGACCTAGAAGTGATACTTAGTGTATAGGTTTATGGGATCCTATCTATGCGTTGCACAATTATAGCTAGGGTTGCTTATGTTATAGTTCTATTGTTATGATATGATATTGGTATGTAATTATTTGTGTAAAATATGTATCATGATGATCGGTGTATACATTATGTTTGATACTATGTTGGTGATTATGTTGATGTCCTTTATGTTATGATGAATGATATATAAGTTCTATTATGGGTTACATTCCCAACTATTTCGAAGATCATGTTTCAATATTGGAATATAGCATGGCTTCAACTAAAATGTCTATTTTAAGCATGTTCTAAAGATTCTTATGCATGGCTACCATATTTGGTGAAATTTTTGTGCTAACCAATATTTTCTTCATTTTCTAGAAGTGTAGGGTTTGGCAATATCAACTTCCACCTTCGTGTCTAGGATCATAGTAGATCAAGAAGAAGAAGCTTGGTGAGTCCTAAGAGTATTCGAGGGCTTGATCAATAGGTCCTTTAAGTATTTATTTATGTTTTAGACTTTTTTAAGGTGTATGTCCCAACGATTGTATGCAAGTGTTTTATATGCTTTGAGACATAGTGTTGTCGACTCCCTCTTGTTCTTATAAATGACTTTGATTGTAAAGAGAAATTTTAACTTTCTGCACTATTTCTCTATGTTCTTATGTTATGATATGATATGAGGCTTGTATGAGACTTTTCAGAGTTTTGTACGTCGTGTTATATATAAAGGTTAGCCTTGGGTCTTGAAACAGGTGCTCTCTAAGTTATGTGTTTGGCATGCACCACTAAATTTACCAGCAAAGGAAATAGATAAGGAACAAGAAGAAAAATTAGGAAATATAACTACAACTGATATAATTGCTAGTAAAGTATTTCTGAAATGTAATTCCCTAGCAGCAGTGCCAAAATTTGATACGTTCAAACTTACATTTCAATTAAGAAGTATAAACAGTCGATGTCAATTTATTGAACTCAACTAAGTTGAGGTGGATCCCACAGAAAATTTTCTTATAGAAATACCTTTACTAACTCTCTTACACAATTGTGGTTATTATTTCCAAAAACGTAATTACAGAAAGTAAATATGGGGTTGTTTGTTGTTTTAGTAACCAGTGTTAATTTAACTATGTAAGTAAACAAAAGTAACAATCACTTTAACTTCAAGATTGTAGTAATTGATAAATGAGATTATATTTGTTTTACCTATTACTTTAGTTTAGTATTGAATCCTATACAATAAATTATCAGTTGTTAGCATTACATGTTACTAGGAAGTTAAATGCATCAAAACAAATCTCAACCCTATCATATTGCTTTCACTCTTTTCCTCTTTGTCTTAGAGTGTTTTTATCTTACCCTTGGATGTTTGTTAGTGAAATTCTCTTCTCTCAAACTCAAATGTACACAACAAATTAATAGAATCTGATTTTACTTTTCCTAATTACCACTTTTCTCTCAAACAAATGGTAAATACGTGCAAGTTCTAATATGTGAACTTAGTAGAAAGAATTTAAAATGAATGTAAGAATCACATGCTCAACTAGCATTATGAAACACACTCAAAATGAAATAGGACGAACTAGAAACTCACATGAGTTATATGAGTTATGAGAAATAGCTTTTCATAGTTGGTTTGAAAAGTTTTGAGGTCAAATGTCAAGGGACGACCAAGACGTTAGAAAACTAGTCTTTTGTGTGCTAGTGTATTCTAGTGTGTTGTTCATTTTTGGTGTGTCTTTATGAGTCTAAAATGATGGTAAGTGACCCTAGAATATATATGGTAGTGTTTAGGGTCATAACGTATGGGTACGACTCCCCAAGAACAAACCTAAGGGTCCTTGACGAGGACTCAAACATTGGCCAAAAAGCTGCTTAGGTAGCCTTGACCTACACCCAATATTGACACCCCGTCAAGGGTGTGACACCCCGTGGAAAGGGGGGTGGCTAGAAACTTCGTCATGGGAGCCTAGACACCATTTTTCAAGTGTCTGAACCATTCCACGGAGGTTCAGCACGCCCCATCAACCCACCTACGGTCCGTAGGTGGGGGTCGTGGTTTGGTCTGCAATTTCCAGCAATGATTCGGCCAAGCTAAGGGTGGTTTGGTAAATTCCACCCTTGGATAAATAAATGGGGGGACGGTTATTTTAGGTTATTTAGAATAAATTAAGTATATTAAAATAACTAAACCCTAACTTAGACTTTAACATCAAAATCAAACCCTTCCTTCCCCAAATAGACTCTCTGAGGAACATCATTGAAGGTCTAGGTCAAATTCAAGCTAGGAGAAGGGGTTTCAAGTGATTTCTTCTTCAATTTTCGTGGGCTTCTTAATACTAAGGTATGTTAATCCTTTATCTAGACTTACATTTCACTCCAGAGTCAATTTTCAAATGGTTTTCAAGTTTCTTAAAGATGATCAAAACCCCAATTCTTCCTCAAACTCATCAGTTTTTGCATTAAATGGTTTCAAACAAATTTTTATGATTATATTATTGTTTAATTGATGGATTCAAGTTAAAAACTCTATGAACCATGATCTCTTTAATTCCTTAATTTTGGCTTACAAAGTGTGTTTGATGAATGTGATTGGACATTGTTAGAATTGTGTTTATATTATGTTGTATTATTTTTATCTATGGCTATCCATGCCTAATTATGATAAATTGTTGGAGAATTGAGAAAAAAGTGATCATGGCTTGGATGTAGGGTAGGTTGACCTGAATTTCTCTAGTAATATTGATTTTTTCTTGTGTGGTATGGTCCACTTATGGTGGAGGTGTTTAGCTATTGAATATGTATATGTATGTGTATTGTGATTATGGACTTGAAGGTATTTAAAGTTAAGTGAACTAATGTTATGGCATTTAAAGTTAAGTGAACTAATTTTATGATGCATAAGTATACAGACTTATTATGAAGTTATGTATGTGATCCTTGAAGATAGTATGATTATAAGGGTATAATGTCAATGTGAAGTATGTTTGTGTATGGATTATGTTGAATGTAGTATGATTATGTTTAAAAGAAAATGTCGTGAATGATGGTGGTTATGTGAAAGGTTTCTCACATATACACATACATGAATGAATGAATAAAGGTAACAAAAATGTAGTGAATGTGAGTCTATTGAAAGGTTTCCTCAATTGTACTCTAATGAACGAATGGGAGACTTTGAGGTGGATACTTCCCTTTGAGTAGAGGTGGAGTGTCTAGTAACATCCTCAAAATTCCTAAGAGCTTTCCAATGAATGAATGATCAGTTGGGATGAGTATTCTTCCGTGAGTAGAGGTAGAGCACTTAGTAGCAATCCATTAACCTATAGTAATGAAAGTAATGAAAGTCTAATACTCTGTGGGGGAGTAAAGCTTAGCAACGAGAGGATATGAAATGGGGTGGATACTCTGCGTGAGTACAGGGGTGGTATCTAAAAGAAAAAACTCTTGAGATGGGTATACTCTGTTAGTAGAGGTGTAATATCTGCAAGCAATCTCCCTATCCCTTAACTATGTGCCCACATAGGACTAGCTAGTGGTTCCCACAAAAAGGCTAAACGAATGACCCTACCATAGGCAAGTGGGGATCCCTCGTCTAGTTGGGTTTAATATCGAGATGCCATGTTAAGCTGTCATGGTCTATGTCGGTTAAAGCTTACCCCACAAAAGAATATAATGAACTAGGTCTTCCTAAGGGTGTACTACTTAGGGTAGGTGGTAGTATGGGAAGCCATCTATGCATTGCACAAATAGGCATATGAATGGAGTCTTGGTGTGTCCTTACAATGTTAATGAATGAATGGGTTTCTATAATATGTTAATGAAGTAAGTTCATTGTATGTCTAATGATTAATGAAGCATGTTTGTCTTATGTCTAATGTTACTTAATGTTATATGACTTGCTGAATGTGATGTGCCTAGTCTAGGGTAATTCTATAGGAGAACTAAGAGGGATTAGTAGTATGGGATACTACTTTCATATTGCACTAGTGTAACTTAGAGTTATCCTAAGGGATTGTTCTTATATGAATTCCTTAAATGCATGAATACCTCCTCTAGTATCTCTAATGATAAATGTTGACCTGTTGAGTTGTGTTGGAAAGGAAATGTCCTTATCTTTGGTAGTCTTAAGGAATACTTAGGTGTGTATTGAAGAGGTTATATGGGCGGTCTCATCATGTCTAACTTTGGATAGAGGATCTAAATGGTTAAATAGGTTACTTAATGAATGTGGTCATATTTTATTGCTAATAGAGTGTTATCTTGTATGTTGATGATTGACTTGCATGATGTCTTTTACACTTGGTTCATGAAGCTTTATCAAAATAGCACGAAAAGCATATTTCAACTAAAATGTCCTCTTTAAAGCATGTTTTTGCATGATTGCCATACTTAGTGCTTAATTGTACTAATTCCATATTTTCCTCTATTTTCTACAAAGTGTAGATGTTGGCAAGTGAGGTGATCTTTTAACGTTGAAGCTTGGGAAGTAGGAATTCTCTCGAGATTCGGTAATGTCATCATACGTCAAGGACAAGAGTCGATATTTCTAGTTTTCCTTTATTAAGACATTTGTATAAGATTTGTATATTTCCTTTCAATGTTGTCACATCCCAAAACCACACCCTAGAATTTAGGGGCAATCTCGGATTGCAACCGGCATACTTGACCTCTCAGAGGTCTCGTACAAGCCTTTACATATCATTCATCCCATAAACGTAGTGAAAAGTAGTGCGGAATTAAAACTTTTCACAAACCATATCATATTCTTTAAAAAAATCTCTTTCATATAAAGTCGTGGGAAATATTAAGTCTCAATCTCATCAAACTTAAGGCACAAGAATACTTGGGACACGGCCCATACACAATACGAATATAGAAATACTTAATCTATTACAATACTTCAAATGGAAACATAAAAGACATTTATGCCCTCGAATCAAATGAGGACATACTTCAACTTCTCTTGAACGATGCTACGGTCCAAGTCTTCACTTCCCAAATGTTCCTCACCTACAAACAACTATAGAGGTAGATAAAAGTATGGATTAGTACAACCACATGTACTAAGTATGACATAATGCATGAAAATCATGAAAACGGACTTTTATTGGAAATATGCATCTTTTCATTTAAAAATCATATTATAATCATAAGAACAACATTTAACAACTTAGAAACACATAAGATAACATTTAAACCAAATATCATAATTTTAGAGTCACTTTGTAGTGACTCCCTTCACTGTTACAGTGAAGTCCCTTCACTGTACAGTGAAGTTACTTGTCATCACCTTAGACACCTTCTAATACGTAATCATCCCACTTAAAGCTATCCTAAGACCCACGTAAGCAACACAAAGAGAGACCGCCCATACAACCTCTCTAAGCATGCCTAAATGATCCTCAAGACTACTTATAATGAGTCACATACGCATTTACAAGACATCAAAGCATCAATGTAAGATCTTCTACCAAAGGTGACTCTTAGTCTCACTTGAGTGAGTTGTGAAGCGACCGCCCATACAATCCCTTGCACACACACTCAAGAGTTCTTATAGACTACCTAGGATAGAATCATTCTCACTAAGTGTATCAACATATAAAATAATATGACATTCTCCTTCCAAAGGCTATCAAAAGACCTACTTAAGTAAATCAAGAAGATAACGTCCATGATTGACCTCTTCAAGATTACCTAACACTTTGTTTGGATTATTGTTACCCATTGTTTCATAATGTATTGTATTGTATTGTACTCTATTGTACTCTATTGTACTGTATTGTATGATAGATACAATGTTTGGCTAGATTGTATTGTTTGTTGTTGTTTAGTAACATTCTAATTATTTGGTTTGATTGTATCGTATTGTATTGTAATTTATAAATTTACTTAAATATCCTTAATTATTCTAGGGTAGAAGGTTTGACGAGGTTTAAATAATTAAGGTAAAGGGTAAAATAATATTTTGAAATATTATGTAAAGATATAATTGGAAAGAGAAATTAAGTAACAATGGGAACACACCAAATTGGTTGTTCCATAAAATAGGGGTTTCCATTGTTACGGAACAACGAAATTTAACAATACAGTACAATACATTTTAAGTAACAATCATAACAAACATTGTAGGTATAATAACGATACAATACAATACAATGGATAACAATGATCCAAACATAGTGTAAAAATCCTTAAGACTAACTAAGGCTTAGATCAAGTCCACAAAATCAACCAACTTCCCTAACTAGAGTCATCCTCAAGACTTCCAAAGATAAGACATGAAGAGATCATCCCTTATGCCCTCTTCACACTTTAGCTAAGGAATCTTAAGTCACATTAGATTAGGTACTCATTCATTTACATACTTCATAACATAATTCATTAGTTAGTTCATTAAGAGACTCGTACATCACATAAAGGACATTCAAGTAATGGTCTTGAACAAGACCTAGGAACTCAAAGTAACACCTTCAAAGCCTATTGTGCAATGTCTAGATAGCATCCCATACCACCACCTAAACCTCATAGAACTTCTGTAATGCTAATAGGTATTTTATATGATGAGAATAGGCAATAACCGACATAGACCATGATAGCAAGACATGGAATCCGGAGTTCTATCCTACTCCGATGAGGTTGTTCTACTTGCCAATGGTAGAACTTAGACACATCCCATGTTGGCACATGGTTAAGGATTATGAAGGGTATGCTTTTTAATCTAGTCTCACTCTTTAACTAGAACTACTTCCCTTACCATACTCACTCGGTGCTATCCTTCGTTCTCATAGAGTAATTTACACGTAAGGTTCACATAAAGGGTTCCATAACAAGTTCATAACCCAATCACATTTACCCTACCAAAGAAAGGTCCACTAGGGCTACCTCACAATGGCGACAATAATCTCATGATCAACTACACAAATAATCAATTACTTCAAGTAGTTCCAACAAGGCCATGATTATCATATTACTTAAAATAACGCCGACAAGGCCACATCAATTACAAGTAAAACACATAACACCGCCACCATAAGTGGAACATACCAATCACAATATAATTGAAGTCTAGTTAATCATAAAACAAAGTAATTAGGGCAGCTTACCACCACATCATCCTCAACACCTCAATCCAATGCCAAATTCTCAATTCGATAACACAAGACCCTTACCCATGGCCTTAACCAACAATTCAACATAATTGTAACAATATTCATGAGTCTAGGTTAAATTACTACATAATCATCAATTCAATAAAACCTAGATATCAATTTTCTACAATTATTACATCAATGAATAGCCCACATAAAACTACATAAGAATTCATCAACATTATATCAATATCAAGTAACCCATAACTTAGTCAAAAACTAGGGTTCATACAATTCATGGGTTCATAGGTAGTTTAGGTTAAAATCATCAATACAATAACAATTTAATCCATAATAAACGTTTAAAAACAATTGATGCAAGAACCTATGGTAGAATCATGAAATTGGACAATTCAACTTTGAAAACTTTAGAAAACATCTTGAGAATTGGGCTCCTTGATGAAGAGAGTTTCAAGGATCAACATCCATACCTTGATGAACCTAATTCTTCACTTTGATGAATAATCTTCACTCAATTCGTCACTCCAAGCCCTTCCTTGAGTTTTGACTCCAAGGGAGTTCTAGAGAGAATTCTAAGAGATTTGGGTTTTTGATTTTGAAGAATGAAGTCTTCAATGTGTTTAAGACTTATATACACATTTAAAATACCCAAAAGACCCTTAAGGAACCTCCAAACCTTCTATTTGGAAGTGGGGTGAATTTACAAGTTCACCCCTCAACTTACAGTGAACTGCACATAACACGACCCATCGATGGTTGGGCAGTCGATGGACCATTTGTCCTCAAACGGACCGTCATGTCCTTCCGTTGGTTGGATCAGAGACTCAACTAGGGTCACCTATCACCCAAGACTAAGTCCCAATTGACGAGACCCTACCAATGGGGTATCAATTGACCCACTGGGCGTCGACTGCCTCCGTGGTTTGGGCTGTCTTGGGTAGTCTTGGCACCTATTTTGGGTCCTTCCTCAAGGATCCTTGGATGGTCCTTGGGGATGTTTGACCAGACGTTTCAAACCCAAACATGACCGTATACAAGTTTAACACCTCTCACATGAATTTCATCCTAAATAAACACGTAAAACTCGACGAAACATGCTTAGACACACATATGGTCATTTCAAGACAACACTTTCGAACGTCATGGACGTTCTTGGACGTTTGACCTCCAAACTTCACGAAACTTGATAGACTGCATATATATGCTATAATAACTCATTTAAGGACCTTAAAACCCCATGAATAACACATATAACCACATATGAGGCACATAGGTGACTTAGTTGTCGAACGTCTTAGTCGTCCCTTGACGTTTTGACTTCCAATGCACCTAAACTCTTAGACACTGCCTCATTAACACATAATAGACCTATTTAGGACCTTAGAACATCAATATCAACATGTTAGGCTCTAGTTCACCTAAGTCATTTTCGAGGTCTTACAAATGTAAGGGGTCGAATCCCTATGATAATGAGATGTGTCTATGATGGCTTGTGACGAGACTTAGTTCTTCTTATGTTGTATAAAAGAGTTTCCACTTATTGACTTTATCGTGAATTTTTTTAATTCTGCACTACTTTTATACTTATGTGATGAATGAATGTTAAGCGTCTTGTATAAGACCTCTTCGAGGTCGAATACGCCGGTTACGACTAGGGGGTGCTATTGGGTCTTGACACACTAATACATTACTCGTCTTTTGAATTTCTTACTAGATTTTAGTCATGGTTCCCACAACCCTAGTTGTAGTTTAGTCGATCATGTTTTCAAGAAGACAAGAAGTATTAATTATTAAAAACATGAGATAAATAACTTACAATAAGTGCAAACCAACAAGTAATCTTGATTAACAACACTTTATCGCAATCCTGAAACCTTGATCCAAAAATATTTGACATAAACCAAGTTTTAAATATGAATGTTATAGCAACTGCCCAACGATAAAAAGTAGTGCTCAAAAATAAAAACCAAAATAACTAAAATAGTCTATAAAAACAAGTCATACTCGTAGTAAGACTGA
Source organism: Solanum sitiens (assembly GCA_016801875.1). Classification (NCBI taxonomy): domain Eukaryota; kingdom Viridiplantae; phylum Streptophyta; class Magnoliopsida; order Solanales; family Solanaceae; genus Solanum; species Solanum sitiens. The sequence goes on from JABWTJ010000071.1 coordinate 3,293,138, forward strand.
CTTATCGCAACACCTCATGACTCACTTGACTAATCATCATGTGCCAGATGGACCGTGAATCCTCTCGTTGTCCTACACATAGGTAGTGTGGATCTTTTTTATTGACGACCTTCACAAGCTACTAGACGGCTGGTCTAGAGTTAATTGAACTTGTGTTTGACTTTGAGTCTTTACAAGATTTCCAACCTCTTGTTCACGAGAAACCATATGCCTCATCAAATCAACCTCGACCTGTTTAGGGTCCTGCGGCCTTGACTAAACATATAACACCAAAAGAACTTGCATTTTCTATCTCTCACAAGCCTTCAGATGGTTCGTTAAATGGACCACAACCTTTTTTGTCTCTATGGTCTTTACTTAGAACTTGGTCACTGATGTACCGTGGTTTCACAGTACTTTCAATGCTCTTTCCTTAAGTTTAGTGTGTGTATAGGGCCTTTTTGTAGTAATTTTAATGGTTTTTTATCTGTGTTTTGCAAGAAAGTTGTCCAAAACGGAAATGTAGAAGATTGTGCAAAATATGTGACCCACGAAGCCATCGACGGACCGTAGGTGGTGACCGTCGATTGAAGGTTCGAGCATCTAAAAGCAACTCAGGGGATTCTGACCAAGTGTGGGGCTGGAAGGATCGATGGTCCGTTGACTGATCGACGGACCGTGCTGGCAAATCGTCAATGTGATCAGAGACTGCCCCAGTACCCGGTGTTGGACAAAAGCTAAGTATGGAACGACGACAAGCATCAACGGACCGTAACCGCATCGATGGACAGTGTTGTTGGTTCGTCGATTGGATCAGAGAAGGTGTAATTTTAAGGCTTGAAGAAGATGCTAAGTGTGGATCGATGGAGGCAGTTGACGTTCCGTCGTTTCATCGACAAACCGTTAGTGGAGTCGTCGATTGAAGACGCGTTTTGGGACAGACTTTCCTTATTTTGGACTCCTTTTAATTTAGGACTTTGTTATTATAAATAGGGTTAAAAACCTCAGTTTTGGGGTTAGACTTTTTATTAGTTTTCATACTCTTGATATTGGAGATTTGACTTTTGATTTTGGGAATTGTTTTTAAGTTTCTGGAATCGATTCTCAAGTGAATTTTGCGATTTCAAGTGTTATTTCTGGATTTTCTTCAAACTTTTCAAAGTAAGTACATGAATTCTTGTTTAACAAATATGAATTGTGTTCTCTAAGAACGGGTAACTAAATCCACAACTAGGGTTGTGGGAACCATGGGTGATTAACAAGCTAAAACTCGCTAAATAACAATTCTAGAATAGATTCTTGCATGTATTGATAATTCTTTCATTTAGAAGTCTTTTTAACGAGTGCACGCGTTAGAACTTGCCCTATTTCTACTTGCCGGACCAAAGGGGTAGTTAATAGGAAAAGAATTATCAACATAGATTTAGTGGACACTATCGAATAGGCTAGTTTCGATTGGTGCAAAGTAGTAACTAAGACATACATCAAATATGGTGCTTAATATGAGGTAAAAGGTAAGGGTTAGTAATTCAAGCACACGTAGCCAGACCAAGGTACAGAGTGAAATTCTCTAGTTGTCGGACCAAGGAATTAGAGATATCTAACTTATCACTTTGCATGCAAGACACTAAGAAAGAATTATTGTGGCTAGGATTACCGCGTTATGAACCTATGGGAAACACTTTTACCCTAGTTTCTCTCACCACTTGATAAACACCAAAGTTGTAATCTTGCTACTTGTTTTACTTAGAAATAATTGAACACTTTTGTTTTACAAAACCCCCCATTTTTATTAACTGTTTTCGGAAAAGACTTGACTAAATAGATGTAATCGTAGATTAAAGTTAAGTCTAAACCATTTTCCTCGTGGGATCGACCCAACCTAATAGTTGGGTTCTTTACTTGATACGACCGCTTATACTTCTTTAGGGGAGTATAATTTCAGTGTATCAAATTTTGGCGCCGCTGCCGGGGAAAGTGGCTTTTACATTAACTTTAAGAGCAATTACTGAATTTTAGTCAATAATTTCCTAATTTTACTTTTTTTTCTTTGTTTTTGTGTCTTTCAGGTCTAGCTCTAGTATATGCCAAGTACACGGAGTCGAGGAGAACCAGTGCTTCCATTTGATCCAGAACTGAACTGTACACTCCGCAAAATGAATGATCCACACAATCCTGATAATCTTGGTGATGGGATCAACCGTCAACTTCCTCCACCGGTTGATGCTCACAACCAAGTGATCGTGGAGAACCCTGGTGATGGCACTTTGAGGAGGTAACCTACCGCCCCACGCCCTCAAGAGTATTATAGGGGCAAACATCACTGATTTGGATGGGCCTCTTGTCCTACCTCCTCTACCAAAAGGTCATTCATTCATGGTCACTAGTAGCTTGATGCAGATGCTCACCGCTAGAGGTCTGTTTTCAGGGCTACCATCTGAGGACCCACATGCTCCAAACTGAGGTCAGTGTGTAAGAGTTGTGTAGGGAGGCCGCACTTGGACATGGATGTCATCGGATTAAGGGTGTTCCCTCTCTCACTGACAGGAGAGGCCGCAATTTGGCTTACTTAGTTGCCCTATAATTCGATCTCTACTTGGGAGCAGTTGAAGGATGTGTTCCTAGCACGGTACTATCCGGTGTCTAAAAAGCTCAACCACAAAGATAGAGTGAACAACTTTGTGGCATTTCTTGGGGAGTCGGTAAGTAGTTCTTGGGATAGGTTTACCTCATTTATGAGAAGTGTCCCAAACTACCGCATTGATGATGAATCGTTAAAAGAGTACTTCTATCATGGGAAAGATGATAATAATAAGGCAGTACTTCATACTATTGCGGGTGGTTCTTATGGTGAGTGCACTTATGCAGAGATCGCGGAAAAGTTGGAGAAAATGTTGCCAAAACAACAAGGCTTGGAGCACTAGGAAATCGGACATTAGGAGAAGCACCTTTGTAGTGCAGGCTACACACAACTCGGCTGCAGATAAGATTCGTGAAGAGATGGCTCAAATGAGAACTGATCTTGGGTTGGTTTGAAACATTTCGTTGGGGGTGCAGAGAAAGTGAATGCGGTGAATTATTTGTATAATCCACCACCGCCACAAGATGAATTTTACTATGAGGAAGACTCTTATGCAGTGAATGAGCAGACGGGGGGTTTCCTACCGAACGCCCAAGGCTCCAATCAGTAGAATTGGTGCCAAGGTCAAGGAAATCAAGGTCGGAACTATGGTAATTACAACCGAGAGGGTCATTATGTTTGAGATGGCAACTACAACCGCTATAACAACTTCAACTGGGGTAACAATGGTAACAGGAACGATCGGAGTGGGCCCTATGTTCCACCTCAAAATCGAGAAGTTGCTCCTAGGGATGGTGGAGGTAGTATGGCGCGAGTTGAGGACATGTTGCAAAAGTTGATGAGGAGGTTTGATGCTAGTGATGAGCACGCCAAAGAGTTGAGAGGTGATTTAGCTAATATTGGGCAAAAGGTGGATACTCATGCAATCTCAATCAAGCATCTTGAGTTGCAAATGGCCCAATTGTCTTCTATTGTGAACCCACGTCAACTGGGTACTCTTCCTAGCAATACTGTCCAAAATCCAAAAAATGATGGACATTGTATGGCAGTCACTACTCGAGGGGGTAAGCAAATCATTGATCCACCTATGCCGTCTGGCGTAGAAGATGAGATGAGAAGAGATGATGAGGTAGTGGAAGTTAGTGGTGAGTTGGTAGACAAGTCGGGGAAAGAAGCAGAGATACCCCAAAAAGTGGCACTCATTCCTAGACCACCACCACCATTCCCGCAAAGATTAGTAAAAAAGACTGAGTATAGTAAATACTGCCGTTTTATTACTATGCTGAAACAGCTTTCCATCAATGCCCCTTTGATAGAAGCTCTTGAACAAATGCCCGGTTGTGCCAAGTTTATGAAGGATATGGTCACTAAGAAGAGATCGGTTAGTTTTGAGGATCATGATCGGATGCAACATTGTAGTACTATTGCTACAAGGTCTCTTGTGCAAAAGAAAGAAGATCCGGGTGCTTTCACTATTATATGTACAATCGGGTTGTTACACTTTGCTAAAGCATTATGTGATCTTGCGGCAAGCATAAATCTCATGCCTCTCTCTATTTACAAGAAGTTGGGTTTGGGTGACCCAAAGCCCACTGCGATGCGGTTACTGATGGCCGATCGAACGGTGAAGAGGCCTATTGGGATACTCCATGATGTGTTAGTGAAGGTGGAGTCATTCAGATTTCCGGCCAATTTTGTGATTCTTGACTGTGAGGTGGACTTTGAGGTGCCTATTATCCTTGGGAGGCCGGTCCTTGATACCGGTTGCGCCTTGGTTAACATTAAAAAAAGGCAAATAAAGTTTCGGTTAAACAATGAAGAAATGAATTTCAACATTTGTAGGTCCATGAGGCACAGTGGTGAGCTTCAAACGGTATATGCTATATCCTACAGGGTTGAGAGTTCATTTGAGGTACAAATAGAATAATGCCTTGGTGTTGAGTCACTAGCGGCGGTGATCATGAATTTGAGAGTGATGGTATTGAAGAGTATAGGTCATTGGTTGTGGCACTTGATCGAGGTGATGTTCGGTTCAAACCAAAGAAGTTAGAGTTAGATATGAAGAATCGCAAGTCTCCACCCGCGAAACCATTTATTGAGGAGGCCCCAAAATTAGAGCTTAAGGCTCTACCACCTCATCTGAGGTATGTTTTCTTGGGAAAAGATGACACTTTGCCGGTAATCATTGCATCGAATTTGAATGTGGAGCAAGTGGAGTGTCTTGTAGAGGTGTTAAAGAGGTTCAAATGAGCCATTGGTTGGACTATTGCGGACATTATTGGGATTCCACCCGGTATTTGTTCATACAAAATCCAACTCATGCCCGATCATAAGCCAAGTATTGAGCATCTAAGAAGGTTAAATCCACCTATGCAAGAGGTAGTGAAGAAGGAAATTATTAAGTGGTTAGATGTTGGAGTCATATATCTGATTGCCGATAGTAGTTGGGTTTGCCCTATTTAGTGTGTGCCCAAAAAGAAAGGAATGATTGTGGTCCCTAATGAGAAGAATGACTTTGTTCCAATGAGGCCGGTGACCGAATGGAGAGTTTGTATGGATTACCGAAAGTTGAATGCATGGACTGAGAAGGACCATTTTCCGATGCCCTTCATGGATCAGATGTTGGATACGCTTGCAGGAAAGGGGTGGTATTGTTTTCTTGATGGTTATTCGGGTTACAACAAAATCTCTATTGCACCAGAGGATCAAGAGAAAACCACCTTTACTTGTCCTTATGGAACTTTCGTGTTCAAGAGGATGTCTTTTGGTTTGTGTAATGCACCGGCTATTTTTCAGAGATGCATGATGTCGATATTTTCCAATATGGTGGAGGACACTATTGAGGTGTTTATGGACGATTTTTTGGTTGTTGGCGACTTCTTTAACCGTTGCTTGAATCACTTGGTCGAAGTTCTCAAAAGGTGTGAAGATTGCAACCTTGTGCTAAATTGGGAGAAATGTCACTTTATGGTGAAAGAGGGTATTGTATTTGGCCATCGCATATCAGATAAGGGGATAGAGGTTGATCGAGCCAAAGTTGAGGTGATAGAGAGACTTCCTCCACCCATCTCTGTAAAGGGTGTGAGGAGTTTTCTTGGGCATGAGGGCTTCTACTGGAGGTTTATTAAGGATTTTCCAAAAATTGTTCATCCTCAGTGCAAGTTACTTGAGAAAGAATGTAAATTTTATTTTGATGAATCATGTCTGAAGGAGTATGGAGAGTTGAAGGAGAATTTGGTGTCTGTGCCCATTATTATTTCCCCGGATTGAAGTAAGCCATTTGAGGTGATGTGTGATGCTAGTGGGGTTGCTCTTGGTGTAGTTTTGGGTCAAAGAAGGGATAAAATCCTTCACCCCATTTATTACGCCAGTAAGGCCCTTAATGAAGCTTAAAAGAACTATAATGTGACTAAACAAGAGCTCCTTGTGGTGGTTTTTACTTTCGAAAATTTTGCTCCTATTTGCTTGGCATGAGAGTCATAGTGCATACTGATCATTCTGCTTTGAGATATTTGATGGCAAAGAAGGATGTGAAACCAAGGTTGATTAGATGGGTATTACTGTTGCAAGAGTTTGATTTTGAAGTGAAAGATAGAAAAGTGACGGAAAATCAAGTTGTCGATCACTTGTCCAGATTAGAGGATGAATCTATGCGAGAGTTGGGTGAAAAGGCTGAAATTGATGATACTTTCCCTGATGAGCATGTATTGGCCGCTTCTCATGACTTGATTCCATGGTTCGCCGATTTTGCGAATTATTTGGCTAGTGATATAGTTCCATCGTACTTGTCCTTTCATCAAAGGAAAAAGTTCATGAATGATGTGAAAAAGTTCTTTTGGGATGAGCCTTATTTATATCGGAGTTGTGCGAATTGTCTTGTTCACCGTTGTGTGCCGGAAGTTGAGATGTTAAGTGTGTTGGAGGCATGCCACTCCTCGCCTGTGGGTGGGCATCATAGTGGTATCCGGACTGCCCATAAAATTTTGCAATGTGGCTACTATTGGCCAACCATCTACCAAGATGCTCATGAGTTCGCCAAGGCATGTGATAGGTGCCAAAGAGATGGAGGTATTTCTAGAAGGTAAGAGCTCCCTTTGAATCTCATTCTTGTTACTGAGTTGTTTGATGTATGGGGCATTGACTTTATGGGCCATTTTGTGAGTTCTCATGGGATGAAGTATATTCTTATGGCGGTTGATTATGTGTCAAAATGGGAGGAAGCCATAGCACTTGCAAATAATGAAGGGAAGAGTGTCACCGCGTTCTTGAAAAAGAACATATTTTCCAGATTTGGCACCCCTAGGGCCATTATTAGTGATCGGGGATCCAACTTTTGCAACAAGTTGTTCAAAGGGTTATTGGAGAAATATGGGGTTCGCCACAATGTTGCCACTCCTTACCATCCGCACACTAGTGGGCAAGTTGAGGTGTCAAACAGAGAAATCAAGCAAATTCTGGAAAAAACGGTGAATGCTAGTAGAACGGATTGGTCAAGGAGGCTTGATGATGCTCTTTGGGCCTACAGGACAGCATACAAGACTCCCGTAGGTATGTCTCCATATCAACTTGTATATGGGAACGCTTGTCACTTTCCGGTTGAGTTAGAGCACAAGGCCATGTGGGCGATGAAGAAACTGAAGATGGATTGGAATGAAGCAACGGAACAGAGATTAAATGGGTTAAATGAGCTTGATGAGTTTCGTTTGAAGGCATATGAAAGTTCAGACCTCTACAAAGAAAAGATGAAGAAGTACCATGACCAAAAGATTGAGAAGTGTGAATTTGCGGTTGGAGACTTGGTGCTTTTGTTCAACTCTAGGTTGCGCTTGTTTCCGGGCAAACTCAAGTCCAAATGGACTGGTCCATTCTTGATCACTAAAGTGTTCCCTCATGATCTGGTTGAGTTGGAGAACAAGGAGGGTGCAAGGTTTACGGTAAATGGCAAAGAATCAAAATCTACCTCGGGCATGCGGAAAATGCGAATAAAGTGGTTGAGGCATACCATCTTGATAAAGTTTGAGTAATCAAATTTCTTGCATCATGCCGCGACGTTAAATCAAGCGCTGATTGGGAGGCAACCCAAGGTGTATACTCTAGTCAACAATAGGTTTTTCTTGTCTTTGTAGGAATAGTTGAAATTTTTTGGCTTTTACTGAATGTCATGTGTGAATTTTCTTTTATTTCTTGTAGTCTGTTGGCTAGAGAGTAGTTTAGGGTCCGTGTCTAAAAAGTGTCTAGAAAATACAAAAAAATGGCTTACTGGGTGCTCAATGTGCAGGGACCAAACCAAAGGAAATGTGCAGAAATTGGTCTGGTACACTGATCTACGGACCAATCGACGGGCCGTCGTCCGACCAACGGACCGTCGATAGTGTCCGTGGATCCAAGGTATGATTTTCAATGTTGTCTAAGTTAGGGCACAATCGACAGAGTATTCCACGAACCATCGATTGACTTACGATCTGTCGACGAGGAATCTTTAGTTCCCCAGAACCCATGACCCGACCCGACCCGACCGGCTATAAATTGAAAATACCTTTTCAGTTACCCCCACACCTTTTCAAATTCTCCCCCCAACCGTTTCCCTTCCCTTATTCCTTTATTCCCCCACTCACTCTCACATTCATTCCATCTAATTTCCTTTCTAATTTCTCATCCTCTCCAAAATCCATAAACTCCCCAAACCCTAGTCTCCCAAATTCCCCATCCATATCTTCCATTTTCCGGTCGGTGTTTGCAGGCGGGCTTGTTGTTGTTGTTGCAAAGTTCACCCTCACATTCACTCCACTACAGCGTACATGTATTCCATTATCATCCGCTCAATGAATTCTCGTTCATTTTTATGAGAAAATGAATAGATTGTATGTGGGTCTTGACTTGGGGACAACTTTACATGATTAACTTGCTAAAAATTGGGTTTCATGTCCCTTAGAATGATAGAAAGTGAATGGGTTGGGGGTGCTAACTGTCTAAATGAACTCTGAATGTTGTTTGATTTGTTATTTTTCGACTTAGGGCTTGATAGTCTCTTAGAATCTAGGATCAAAATTGGAATAATCAAAGCCCTAGGAATGACGAAGTTGTTGGTTGTTTGCTATTGAAAGTGGTGTGTCTTGATATGCTTGGAATTGTCCATTTGAGGGGTGCAAAGAATTTCTCAAATATCTGTCTCTGACCGACAGTACGAGACCCAGTCTACGAACCGTCGATGGGGTCCATCAATAGTTGCACCATGTATTTATTGAACTCTGGGACGACGGAAGTAGACTACGGTCCGTCGATTGATCGACGGGCCATTCTGCATGTCTGTCGTTTCTAACTGCAACCCTATTCTCTGAAGCTTTCTGAATTTTTCTAAGTGTCCAACGATGGAAGTGGACTATGGTCCGTCGATTCATTGACGGGCCGTTCTGCACGTCCGTCATTTCTAACTGCAACTCCTGTGGACCTCTAACTTCTGAAATATGCTAAGTGTCCACCGACGGACCCTATCAACGGACCGTCATTTCATTAGCGGACCGTCGATAGTTCTCGTCGCCCAGTTCTACAGTTTTGCACTTCTACTGTGTCTTTTGTTCCAAATTTTGTTTTGCTTCTTTTATGTGTGTAGGATGTTTGCAATAATACTAATAACTCTCTTTTGAAGGTACCAATGGACCCTAAGCCGGATATTGTCTATTACAGGGGATGGTCCAAGTTTGTCGCACCATCCCGCCGTTTGATTGGCTCGTCCGATAATGAGCGCGATCCTAAGTATGTGCCCCAAGGCACCCAGACCCCGACACCTGCCGCTCGAGCCACTCGAGGCACGCCCAAGAAGGTGGCGCCCGGCGTAGTCACTGCCTCTCAGTCTGATGAGGAGCGCACACTGACCGGCACACTGTCTAGGTCTTCCTCGGGTTCTGAAAGAGCGTCTGGCTCCGAGGAGGCTTTCGGTTCTGAGTCGTCCCACTCTACAGGGTCGAATGAGGCCGCTGCCTCAGGTTTCGGTTCACAGGGAGCCACTATTTTGGATGCACTTGCACACCATCCCTCGTCTAATGAGGCCAGAGTTCAGAGGCTGCTCCGACACCTCGACATGAGGATCCTGCACCGGTTGCTGATTAGCCTAACCGGTGGTGCATCTAGAGGCAGCACCAGATATACAGGGACGCCAAGCTGCTCAATGATAAGGGGGTCATGACTCGGACTCTGACAGTTGAGCGGCGGGTTTTTACAGGGAGTCTACATACTGTCCTTGCGATACATGACCTATTCACCCGCCACCAGCTCGAGTGGATCGCTAGGAGTGTGGGACTCTACAGTGAGGAGTTGGTGCGAGAGCTCTACACCTCTTACATAGAAACTCTCATGGGTTCTTTGGATAGGCGATCTAATCCCACCAAACAGGCACCACTTACATATGTTCGAGTTCGTGGTTGCCGAGCGGATATCTCTTTGCCTACCACTCGCCGTTTCTTGTACGGTGCAGATAACGATGCCAACAGGGGCCCCCTCACCCCTGAGATTGACTACAAGTGGAACTTGATTAAGGAGGGCCATTTCCAGCGAGACAAGGATCTGAGAGAAACCACCAATAGGTGGATTGCCCAGCACATATTCGTAGACCGTGAGGGTGCAGACTGGGCGCTGGGCCTAGAGGCTTTCTCAAGAAGGCCAACCTCACGTTTGCTGCCAAATTCATCTGGCTTTTGGTACGTCTATCCCCCTCAGCTGCTGAGAACATACTTACGTGGTATAGAGCGGTCTTGGTTGCTGCTATGGTCGCGGGGTTCGAGATTGATTTTCTGAGGCTATTGCTGGCGATCATCCATGAGAGGGATTTTAAGGCCTCGACCACTTACCCTTTACCCTGTATGATTTTTGAGTTGTGCAGGGCTGAGGCCAATAAGGCGGCACCAAATAGAGGGCCCCGAGTGGAGGTGCAGTTGTTGGGTGAGAACCTCGCAGATACGGTAGAGCAAGGCCAAGGGGATGATCATGCTTCTTAAGAGCGTACCGACACCACCCCGGTTGAGTCTGCCCCGGGCACTAGTGGGGCACCAAGTTCCTCCCGGTCTACGCCATCCGCAGCACTGGTCCCGATTGCTAGGGTCCAGAAGCTAGAGGCCCAGATGTCCACATTGTTGCACCCTATCCAGCCTTGGATGCAGAAGTCCATTGCCGAGGCTGAGGACCAGATTGAGAAGAAGATTGCCCAGCAGATGAAGAGGAGGATTCAGGCGGTCCACCAGCGCCTCAATTCTTTTGAGTTGAGAATCCTCGCACACCCATCCCCCACCATTGATTTGACGACTCTCCAAGAGGATGTGGCAAGTCTAAGGGCGGATGTTGATGCCATCTTAGACATGAGGGTGCCCGAGCCTGAGGCCGCACCTGCGGAGCTTGCTGAGGATATAGTGCTTGCTGCAGTGTTCACTACCTCTACTGCACCCCGCCCCCACCACGTGAGTGTGCCAAGAGGCACCGATCTAGAGAGAGTGATGAGGCTCGGGCTAGGAGGAAGGAGCGCACTGATATGGAGGCCGTGAAGATATATTCATTGGTCGATGAGGAGGCCCGGCAGATGAGGGCTCGTGATTTAGCTGTTGGGGCGTCTAGCTCCAGGTTTGATGATGTTGAGAGAAGCACCACTGAGGGTGTTGACATTGTTGCGGACACTACTAATTGTGTCCCTACTACTGATGGAGCGAGTTCTGGGAAACCGTACCCGCCAGCTTGTTGATCTTCGGCGCTATGCGCCTCAGGTTTGCTTCACCTACCACCTTGTTTTTTTAATATTTCTTATGCATTGGGGACAATTGCATGCTTTCCTGTTGGAGGTGGGTTAAATGGAAAGTGAGTGCTAGGGTGAAGTCTAAGTAGCACAACTCACGATCCTCTCTTGGGGGTTTTCTTGCCTGTGTTCTTTTGCCCCAAGAGACTGGTTATTTTACTGTTGAACCGGCATGTTTAGTATCTTGTACAAAGTATGAATGTGAAATCTGAAGCATGATTGATAAATATAATGATATCCCGTTCTAAAGAGAATGCTTGCATGATTAGGCATAGTGAATGTTGAATGTGTTGGCTCTAAGCATGACATAGAGATACACCATTGCATGACCCTCAATCTAACACACAAACTAGGTGTCCGAAAATCTGATAGGGTAATGAGGTGTTAAGAGAGTGTGAGGAAAGTTGATTATTCCACTGTTGGTAGCTAGCTATAACTTTCCCAGTTAGTCCTGCAAAAAGTACTCTGTGTTAGACAATTAGGAAAGGATCATAGGCCCTGGTTCAAATTAGCCACTCTTTAGCCTAAATAAAAGAAAACCAAATGAAATTGATACCTTTTTTATCCAAATATTTTGAGCTTACAATGGACCTTTCTTTTCTACCCCAACTCATCTTCCCTGGGTATAATGTGTTGGCCCTTGTCCCTCCTTGGACATGTGCATCTCAACTTAGGCCAAAAGCATAAGTTGAGGGTGGCTAATGCAGAAACCGATCTTGCCTTGTCCCTGACCCAACCTTGGGTATTGTGTACCTCGACTCATGGCAAAGCCATGAGTTGAGGGTGGCTATTATGAGTAATGTTCCGAAAAGTGGGTTTGAAAGGATTAATGTGAAAGGAAAAAGAAAATAATAGTGAAGAAGAGAAGTAACTCAATCAAAGTAGAAATCAAGTGAAGAATTTGGAAAAAAAAATAAAAATAAAAATAAAAAAAGTGTTTAAAGAAGAGTCATTTGCACAAAAGGAGAAAGAAAGGAGAAAACAAGGAAAAGAATACAAGAAAAGGAAGAGTAGGGCATAATAGATAATGAAAGAGGTAGGACGCTTAGTCGTAATGTCAAGAAGGACAAAAAGTCACTAAAATGTATCCATATGTACCATACCTGACCCTGAGCCTACGTTACAAGCCAAGAAAGTCCTATCGTGATCCTAAGAGTCTAATATGGTGAACTTAAAGTAGTGAAAATAAGGGCAAGCCTATAGAGACAAGTATCAATTAGGTGTGAAGTTGTTCTGAGGGTGAGTTTTGAATAATGATCCTTATACTCAAATTTGAAATCACTGTGTGAAAAAGGAGGATATTATTTTTGAAGTGAGGGCACTAGTTGCAATATTAGAAAGTTGGTACATTGGTGAGAGATAAAAGAGGAGAGGTGTCGGTGCGTGGTGAGTCTGTATCATAGTCTGATCCACATAATAAGTCTAGTGAGCCTAAAAGTGATATCATGCATAAAAGAAATGAAAATAGTCGGATTGATAGACATATGATTGCGAAAGCTTAAATGAGGATACTTTGTACAAAAGTGTTGTGGTGAGTCATAGTGCGTCGCTTGAGAACAAACAACGAATTTAAGTTGACGGTGTTGATGTACCGTGGTTTCACGGTACTTTCAATAATTTTTCCTTAAGTTTAGTGTGTGTCTAGGGCATTTTTGTAGTAATTTTAATGGTTTTTTATCTGTGTTTTGCAGGAAAGTTGTCCAAGACGGAAAAGTAGAAGATTGTGCAGAAGAGGTGACCCACTAAGCCATCAGTGGCCCGTCGTCTCATCGACGGACCGTAGGTCTGACCAAGTGTGGGGCTACGGAAGGATCGACGGTCCTTCGACTGATCGACGGACCATGATGGCAAGTCGTCGATGTGATCAGAGACTGCCCCAATACCCGGTGTTAGAGAAAATCTAAGTATGGAACGACGACAAGCATCGATGGACCGTAAGTGCATCGACGGACCGTGTTGTTGGTCCGTCGATTGGATCAGGGAAGGTGAAATTTGGAGACTTGAAGAAGATGCTAAGTGTGGACCGACGGAAGCAGTCGACGGTCCGTCATTTCATCGACGGACCGTCAGTGGAGTCGTCGATTGAAGACGCGTTTTGGGACGACTTTCCTTATTTTGGACTCCTTTTAATTTAGGACTTTGTTATTATAAATAGGGTTAAAAAAACTCGGTTTTGGGGTTAGACTTTTTATTATTTTTCATACTCTTGATATTGGAGATTTGACTTTGGATTTTGGGAATTAATTCAAGTTTCCGGAATCGATTCTCAAGTGAATTTTGCGATTTCAAGTGTTATTTCTGGATTTTCTTCAAACTTTTCAAAGTAAGTACATGAATTCTTGTTTAACAAATATGAATTGTGTTATTCTAAGCACGGGTAACTAAATCCACAACTAGGGTTGTGGGAACCATGGGTGATTAACAAGGTAAAACTAGCTAAATAACAATTCTAGAATAGATTCTTGCATGTGTTGATAGTTCTTTCGTTTAGTTGTCTTTGTAACGAGTGCACGCATTAGAATTTGCCGTATTTATACTTGCCGGACCAAGGGGGTAGTTAATAGGAAAAGAATTATCAACATAGATTTAGTGGACACTATCTAATAGGCTAGTTTCGATTGGTGTGAAGTAGTAACTAAGCCATACATCGAATATGACTCTTAATATGAAGTAAAAGATCAGGGTTAGTAATTCAAACACACGTAGCCGGACCAAGGTATGGAGTGAAATTCTCTAGTTGCCGGATCAAGGAATTAGAGATATCTAACTTATCACTTTGCATGCAAGCCACTGAGAAAGAATTGTTATGGCTAGGATTACCGCATTATGAACCTATGGGGAACACTTACACCCTAGTTTCTCTCACCACTTGATAAACACCAAAGTTGTAATCTTGCTACTTATTTTACTTAGAAATAATTGAACACTTTTATTTTACAAAACCCCCCATTTTTATTAATTGTTTTCGAAAAGGACTTGACTAAATAGACGTAATCGTAGATTAAAGTTAAGTCTAAACCATTTTCTTCGTGGGATCGACCCCAACCTAATAGTTGGGTTCTTTACTTGATACGACCGCTTATAGTTCTTTAGGAAAGTATAATTTGAGCGTACCAGTCACTTTCTCACCCTTCACTGCCTCATCTTCACGAGCGCCCAGGTAGCTCGTCATCATGACCACGAGCCTTTTAGGGCTCTGTAGTGTTTGCTTCAACTCAATTTCTTTTTATTTCTCTATATTCTACATCCAAGTATTTTTCCTATTCAACCATCAATAACACATCATATCCACGTAAACACGCTCAAGTTCTCTTACTAATTCTTTGTTTTTAACATCAAATGTGCCATGATTTCACGAATCATCTCCATGTTCATGATTTAGGATTCTTCTTAATTGGTTTTACTACATTTATCTTGGTCATGATTATCATATTTTCATTCATGTCCCCTTATGATCATATCTCATATTTTATTGCATCCCCTCATACTTAGTACATTTTGTGTACTAGTGCATACTTGTTCCTATATTGTTTCATTAATGTAGGGTATGACAATTTCTCTCGTACCATTCTGGCTAGTTAATCACCTTAGGACTTGAAGATAAGGAGTTGGTGAATCATCATGTTTCGAGTACGAGGACACTTTTATTGCTTTCTTTATGTTTTAGTTTTAAAACTTTGTATGTGTTGTATGAGTTACTTCCCGACTAGTTTTTGACGTCATAGATGTTTTGTTCAAAGATTATGTACTTCCACTTATGTGAAATTGTTTACTACTTTTAAGGTATATTATTTTAATCTATTAAATTGTGTATATGTGTATGTCAAGTGGTTTAAGTATTGCCTCTCGGTGTCTTATACAACATGTCACGTCTAAGGTGTACTTTTTGTTATGAGAGAGTCCCTCCTGAATGGGAAATAGATTTTCTCAACTACTCCCTGGTACAAAGCTTATATTGATACCTCTTCATTGAATGGCTACTTCACAACTAAGAGAATTGAAGGAGTGGTTAAAACATTTAATTAAGAAAGGTTTCATACGGCCTAGGTTATCACTATGAGGTGCACAATTACTATTTGTGCAAAAGAAAAATGGCTTTTTATGAATCTGTATCGACTATAGACAGTTTGATAAAGTGACGTTCAAGAATAAGTATAGCATATGATATAATATAGAGCTCGGTGCTCTTCCAAAATTGATGATTTATTTTTCCAGCTGTATGGAAGCTTGGTGCTTTTCCAAAAATCGATTTAAGGTTTGGATCCACGAGCTACAAGTTAGGGAAGTCTATGTCCATAAGACTGCTTTGAAGACCTTATATGGTAATTATGAGTTAATGTTGTTGTATTTTGGACTTAATAATGCATTAGACATTATGAAGTTGTTGAATAGGGTATTTAAGCCCTTTTATGGACGTGTTTGTTATCTTCTCCATTGACTACATCTTGAATTACTCATGATTAGATGTCGAACATGCAAATCACGTAAGAGTTGTGCTACATACTCTCGAAGAGCACAACATGTACACTAAGATTTATAAATGTAATTTTTGGCTAACCTCTAGAGATTTTCTTGGTAGTTAATTAAAGATGAAGGTATAAGGGCTGATAGCAGAAAATAGAATCTATAAAGAGTTGGCCCAAACCTCTAAATCCTATAGAGGTTTGTAGATTCTTAAGCTTAGCTGGAACTTAGCATAGATTTTTGTAAGGTTTCTCTATCATGTCAACACTATTTATGAAGTTGATACATAAAGAAGTTAAGTTTCTATAATCAATATCCAGAGAGAAAATTGTCTTAAAGTTTAGATACTATTTGATTAAAAATAAGACAGATAAAGAAAATGTACTATTTCAATTATCGTGTCACATGCCATGATAGATACTATGAATTTGAGGGACATTTTACACACTGTGATGTATAATATGATTTCGTGTGACATGTAATAAGTCATGACATATACTATGATTTTGAGAAACGTGTTACATGTCATGATAGATCATGTAAAGATATGTATAGCATGAGTCCCAACTTGATATTCAGTGAGTGTGTATCATTAGGAGAGACATGAATTACTATGAGTCTCAACTTGATATTCAGCGAGTGTGTATCATTAGGAGAAACATGGATTACTCTATATGACATTTCACTATATGGCATTTCACTTTATCCTTTTTTCCTAACCATCATGAGTGATTTGTATGGTCTTGTGCTTATTGGTTTATGAAAGATTGTGATGATATATGTATGTGTTGAGCTGCAAGTTGTGATGTTCTACTTGTTCTTTGTTATTATAGAAAATTGAGAATTGCTAGGTTGGTTTATCTGATTCTATGTAGGTTATAGTATGTGGGGCTTCGAATGGTGTGTTGGAGTACATATGTTCTATATTACTTTACTTAGGGTTAGATAGGGATTTTTTCTCAGTACCATTGTTGTTTGATACACACGCCTTTTCTTTCTATAGCTCTGTAGGTTACGAGCCCCGATCTCTTTATTATCCCCTTCTCATCTTCGTCTAAGAATTGCTTTTGGAGTTCGTGCGGTAGTTCCTTGACATCTCGGTAGACATCTCGGTAGACATGTCGGTAGACATCCCTTACGCTTTCATTATGTCCTTCTTTTATTCTAGAAACAGAAGAATTCAAACATTTATTTCTTGTGAATCTATTTAAATACTTAGAAGTTTGTACATGTGACATTGGGCTTTCTGGCTGTTTGAGTTATATTATGATCTTTCATATGCTTACATTATGTTTAGTCCTTTGTTATATTATTACTTCCGCATTTACCCTATCAAGATTTGTTTAGGTGGACATGTCTTAGGAGGATAACATGAGTGACATCAAACTCGGTTTTGGGGTCATGGCATACCCAATGATCAGTTGAACAGCAATTTCAACTCATAAATAAATAAAAATATAATAAATTACAAATGGTAAAAGATTTCAAAAAATTCAAGTTAAAGTACACGATAAAAATTCACAACAACTGACATACATAAAAAGGTCTTTAAACATGTTAATGTATTCATAAGAAGTCATTACACTAATAATGCATAGTAACCCATATTATTAATTAACATGTCTCAATACACAATATAGAGGTTGTGTCACGACCCTGACCTATCGTGAGTGGAAACCCCACTAACCCTCTAGTAAGAGAGACCACTACAAACCCAGAGACTTAACAAATGCGAAAAACTCCCTAGAACCTGAAAGTCCTTATACAAAAACTTCTAAATTCTAGAGTAAGGGGATAGAACACTAAAAGATAACATTGGCTAATGTGTAAGTGTCAAACATAAGATAATCGATTTGGAGTCCTAATATCTAGTATTTTTGTTGGGGCATTCATGGGAAGCATGCCACCATAGCACCAGAACTAGGCTTGACCATCTTAGAGCCTGGCATGGTCTACTACGAGAGCACCATGCCTGGGATTCTAGTAGTTTAGGGCCAGGGTCATTCTCCACATATGTGCTAGAGCCCAGATTTCTCTTGAAAGTTCTTTTTCGTACACTCCTTTGATTTGCTTCCACCTTCTCCCCTTGCTTCAGCTCCCATTTACTTGATTCTGGAATCAATATCCTACAATGTCCAATCACAAATTCTAGTGCAAAATTATTATCACAATCATCAAAACACAACAAAATAGACTAAAGAATACTCTTAAAACTGAAGGTATATTTAGACAAAATATAATAAATACGCCAAAGATCAAAACTATTTACCACTTTTCTATCACTTGGATAGTAACAAATAAGGACTGTTCGACACCACTTGCATCAACCAAACTTTTTTAATCATGTTTCTGTATTTCACCACTCATGCAATAACACATGTCTTTTCTTAGAACAAATATCCTCTATAAGACGCAACATAAACTCAATAATCATCTCCTTACAAATCTTTTACGCTATTGTGATCATGTATAAACCAAAAAACAACAATAATCCCATGCATATTTCATGAGTGACCCCACTATTTTGAGTATATGACTTGTCTTGTTATGTAGTTTCACAATCATTCAGCTTTAAAGGAAAAATTCTGAAAGTCTAAAAACTCACTCTCACAAAAGATGTTTTCGCATATCACAATGTGACATAGGCTTACACTTAGTGTATAGTTACATTTACAATGCATTCTCCTTATGGAATCAAAAGGACTTTCTTTTGATGTAATTTCAGCTTCAGGTCGGGGAGAGTACTTTTTGAAACATATAGTGACTCTCCTCCCTAATACTTTTGTTTCAGAACACAACACTTTACCATTTTTTCCTCTCTTAGCCTTACTTTATCTTCTATGCTCAAACCTTTATAATTCCCTCTTTATTTTTGTTTTCGCCTTGTAGTAAACAAAGCATTTGTCGCTAGCACATAACTTTTCTTATTTCAACTTATCAGTGCTTTTCTTGTGTTTTTTCATATGCAGGCAGCACTTTTCTAATTATTTCCTCGGCTCTGTTCACCAAATCTCTCATTCATTACACTCACCTTTTTCCTTTTAAGTTACTCATCTTTTTATTAAACCCCTTTTCACCAAAAATGAGTTCTAGAACATTAATATTTTGATAAAATTGATATAGGGTAGGTTCAGCACGCGACTAACAAAGAAATAGGCTACAATGTTCAATGGGCTTCACTAGGGATATCTAAAGGAGGAACAAATAAGAATTGAACGAGATATACATGGAAATGCCTAAATCTTATTCCATATGGCAACATGATACACATATAGAAACATCATAACTTCATGCCCATACACTAAAACATTGAGTGAATTCACACAAATACGCCAAATTTCTTTTTTCCTAGAGTCCAATTAAAAACCTATGTGTTTCTGAAGAAATACATCTTTAATCTACATGATTCAGCATGAACTACCAATGACTTCTGGCTAATTGCCAAATTGGGCTTCAAAGTTCCAAAGGTCGGGTTTACACGCCTAAAAATCTATGACTATTTTTCTCTTAATACGGTTGTCATCTATCAACTATCAGGACAAGTCACTACTACTACAACTAATCTACAAGGAATGAAAATATCTACCTGATTCATAGGGTATATCCTCAAGAGAAAAACAAAACCAAACCCGAGGAACCCATCGTAAAATAGAAAAGATCCATTGAAACATCAAAAACAAAAACTTCATTCCCTCACCCCCACACTTAAACATGGAACTATCACAGTGCAACAATTCAATACATAAGCTAAGACAGAAAGAAAGGAGTATTGATGCCTCTAGTCATAAATAGTATCATGTTCTCTCAGTTTTTATCAAGGGTCATATGCATCTCACACTTAAGTTCAAATCTGTTTCTATTCTTTAAATTTCTAATACTCAAACATCCTTGAATCCAAAAAAAAAACATAAAAATATGATACTAAAAGATTAAAAAAATAATAACCTACATTACAAATTGAGTTGCTTCCCAATAAGATCTTTATTTAACGTCGCGCCACTAAAAGATTAAGTTTACCAATTTTATTTCCACTTTGAACTTATTAAGTTCACCCCCGAACATTACATAAATTTTTCTTCTTCACTTTGGGGCGGTTGTATAAAGATAAAAGAAACAAGTAATAGATGTTGCATCTTGCACTTTTTGGTTGTTATGTGAGGAAAGTCATTTTTTCTAAGTGGAATAAAAACTTTCAAATGTAGAGGTAATGTTCCTTATATTAATACTCCTCCATTATTTCAGATGATTCTAATTTCATGTCATCATCCAAGAATTAGATGGAAAAGTGTTTTGATGGGGGCTCAAAGGTTTTTCACCTCCAAAGGAACATTATTTAAAATGTCCTATCTTTAGTAATCCTTCTCAACATCGACAATAAGGAATAAGGTATAGTTGAATGGTCAGACGTCCTTTTTCACTCCACTAGTTGTTCATCATCCACGACATTGGTGATTGGGCCTCAGATGCCTCAACCTTTTAGTTCAAGTGCGCCTCCAATTTATTAATATCTAAACCAAATTAATTGATCTCTGTCTAATCTTAACTCTTCCTTATGTCAGATAAGTTGTCATGTATGTAAACTTTCCACAGCTTACGCTAGATGTAACAGGGCATATATAACACTTAAATACCCTACACAAGCCACTTCTCATACATAATACAAGATAGCAGAAATAAAGATTTCAAAATTTGCATTCTCATATCAAAAGAGTTTGACAAAGTGAAAGTCTAACATAGTCTCTACAATACATCTAATACATCAAAAGAAGTGGTTGGGATGTAATATATGCACCATATACAATTATCTGACAACTGAAAAAAATAGCGTTATGGTCCTCGGAACATGTGGACTCGCCACCTCAACATCTTATAATTGTCAATGAGAGAAACTAGCCACTAGAATGTGAGATAGGAGCGTCATACCCTACATTAGTGAAATATTGTAGGCACTATTATCCAATAATTACAAGTAATGGACTAAGTATGATAGCTATGCATAAACAATATGAAATCATATTATAGGGACTTTACATGAAATGCAATGACCAAGATAAATCATAAGACAAAAGGGTTCGATTACACAATTCATAATCATGGTCAATACAAGATTAACATATTTAAAACACTGTGTGAGATACTCAGAAGTTACCTGGTGACATAGACCAAGTGAGCCAAGACATAATCTAGTTTATATCCCACCCTTAAAAGAAATTTCCTACTTGCCAATGTAAGGACCATAAACTTCTGCTTATGTGGATTTACAAGCTAATACATCATACGGTGGGAACGTAGTTAGGGACAAGGAGATTGCTATTAGAGACCCGGCCTCTACTAATGGGAAAGCCTTAATCTTAATAGTCTCTCGATGCTAAGTAAAATCTCATGGAATATTCATTAATCATATTCATTTCATAATACATATAAAGGCAGAATTAAGCTACTAATCCAAACTATAGTCATTTAGAGTATATCCTTAAATCATAATTCATCTTAGATAAGAATATCTTCAAACTTATGAATCCTATGTGGGTAATCCTTTAACAATCATGATCGTATTATTATGTAGAAAACCTTTCACAATTTCATTAATATTTTATTTAATAGCATCCCTAAGTCATAAACATCAATCTTGTAAAAACATGCACATCTTCATAAATTCATGGTTAATAGTTCATAAACTTAACCATGTTATCATTGTAAAAATTAATGGATCATTCATGGATTCATATGAATTTAACTCAAATACATGTAAACAATTCAATTCATGCATTATAAGATAGAAAATAGGCTATCACAATTAAAAACAACCCATGAAGATTGGAGAAAACCCTAATTTTGATCAACTGAATTTAACCTGGAGGATTGGGATATTTGGGAACCCAATGGAGGCAATGAATACATTGGTGAATACTAACATAACTTCATGATCCAATTCCAAAAGCTATGGTGAATTGGAGACTTGACCGTGAAACCCTAGTTTCTTCTTTATTCGCTTAAGAGAGGATTGCAAATGATAAATGTAATTAGGACTAGGAACTTATGAAAATTACTAGAATTTCACATTTTAAAACTTAAAATGAAGTGACATTGGCATTAAACACATATGAAAAGACCCGAAAACCCCTTAAAATAATTGTCGAAGCCTTTTATGTTTGGGCCTATGGTTTGTAGGACTTTCTAAGGACTGTCCTGGTCAAACACTTAAATGTTTAGATGTCTTAAGTTTTAAAAGCTTTTGATGATACATGTCTATGACCCGTAGAACTTACTGTGGTCAGTAGACCCCAACATAGAACTCAAGTCTTGGCCTTTAAATTTCAAAAAAATTGGGATCTTTATATGAAACCAATCTACGTCTCGGAAACCATTCAATGTATCATCCTAGTCAATCGTAGACTAAACTTCAGAAAGAAGATTTTACCAAATATCAACACCACTTTCATGGATGCCTTCTACTGTACGTAGAATCTTCTATGGCCCATAAATTCGACCTGTAGAATCAAACCAATATCCTAAAATTAATTTATTTTCCTTTTCTGAGATCCGAGGTGTTCCAATTTCTCCCCCATGGAAACATTCGTCCTTGTGTAGGACTCAAGCTAACATGAAAAGATTAAGAAAACAATCTACCAAACAAATATGAATGCAATCACATAAATGTACACCACCAAGGATAAAAATAGACTCCAAGCTAAAACATACTCAAAACATCATGTCATAAAATATATATGAATTCATATGTAAATATGATAATAACTAGCATACATGAATACCAAGAATTAACCATGGGGAATTGAATAGTTGATTGCTAAAAAATGTACTTTAAAATGGATGAAAAATTATGGGTTATGCATGATTAACACTGGGTTTAAGCCTAATTTGAGTGGTGCATGCTTTAATTTTGTTTTCGAGGGTTACGGGGATGAAATTCTGGAAGTTGGATCAAAAGTAGGCACGTTGTCATTTGGCGAACTGGGTCGAGCTCGCCGAAATCAGTCGGCAGTTCGCCTAAAGTACCCATCTCACCTTTAATTTAATGCTGAATATGATAAGATATTCTATAACTTTCTATGAAATCGCTGAATGCATTTGGCGTCCCACTTAAATACTTCTTGTTCGCCCTTTGTTTGCATCATTGCTTCCTCTGTGCACTGCACTTGGCAAATCGTCTAAGTGGTTACGCGCTTCGCCAAACGATTTAATGAAGTTATTCTACATTTGAACTTCCATGTTTTATTTTTGAATACTTTTTAACTTTTTCTCAAAGCTTTGCAGATATGGATAGACCAAAAGTAGCAGAAAGAGATATGTCACCTCAACAAACAAGAGTGCAAATTTTCAGGAAGAATAAAAAGGCAAAAAATCCTCCAAAGACACATAATGAGGTCAAGAAGCCCAGTGCCAACAAGAGAACAAATCCTTGAATCCCCATTATTCCCTCGTGGAGACGTGGATTCTTCACATTTATCCACTCTTTTTTGGCGGCTCATGACTTGAAAAATTTTAGAAAGTTAATGTCCACTGAATCGTTGGAAGAACCTCCATGGATGACTATCCCATTTCAGGTTGGCACATCGAGCACTGATGCCCAGACAGATGAAGTTATTGTGTAGACAGGATCCCTCTCTACCTTACTCTCTGTTTTTCTCTATAATTGACTTTTGGATTATTGTTAATTGCGTTTTAGGACATATGTCTTTTTATTTGTTGTAGGATGAGGCCCACCTTGTGTGTGACTATTATTATTTGATGTTTTTCTGATATATTTAGGTTGTTCTGTTTTAAAATTGTGTGTCATACTATTATTGCGGATGTTTGAGCTTGTGGATCCTTTGTTTTAAATTGCAAATAATTTAGCCCGTCCAAAAAAAATTCCTTCTTTTATCCACCTATTGCATGTACTTGAATGTGGTTGTTCTTAGGCAAATTTGAGTCCCTGTTTGATCAATATTGATGACTTGAATAGTGCTTGCAATCGAACAAACATGAATGTGCAGCTACAAAGACGTAAAATGATGTTGCATAAAAAATATGTGAACTATTTTCATCTCATTGTGATTAGAAAATTATCATATTGAGTTTCTTGCAATGAACATTGCACACTTGCAAAAGTATGGAGTCTTGTTTGACTTTGGTGTCAAAGTCTTGTGTGTCAAGCTTACTCTAAACCATGCATGATGACACCTAAAATTTTCCCCGTTAGTCTGGTTGACTAAGTGATATGAACTCATGATATGATCTTAGGCACCGTTGAAAGAGTGTGAACCAATTTGACATATACCTCTTTTATGGATTACCTTGTAAGTGTGCAAATCTCTTTTGAACACACCTTGAGCCTTACCTTTTTTGGGATAAAACGTGATTAAAAATGACATCTCTTAATCCTCTACCCATAATCCTCTTGATTTCTGGTTGATTGAATAGCCAACTTAGGCTGAAAGTCTAAGTTGGGGGTGTGGTGATAAGATAAGGCAAGTCAAAGAGTGAAATAATAGTCTCTATTAACCCATGGTGTTGAGAAAAATGAAACCCCTCCATACAAAAAAAAATTAAAAGAAAAATAGATGAAAATAATGAAAAAGAGAAAGTCATGGAATAAAGTTATGAAAATACAAAAACACATGGGGTTTTTCGAACAACCCATGGAAAGTGAATAAAGGGATGAATTATGAGCACAAAAAATGATGAAAGAAGGAGAAAGGAAGTGTTATGAGCACCACATTTCATAAGGACAAAATTTATTGAGCCTAAATGATCATACCTATGCACTCAGCCCACTTACAAGCCTAAAAAGACCTTTTTGATCAAGAAACACAACCGATCTCAACCAAAATTCGCACTTACTATACTTAACAAAGAGATTATGTTCCTTGAGGACTTGCAATACCACCCTCAAATGGCCCATATGATCATCCTCACTCTTAGAATATACCAAGATATCATCAATGAAGACAATCACAAAGGAATTAAGGTAATTCCAGAACACTCTATTCATAAGGTCCATAAAAGTCGTCGGGGCATTTGTTAACCCAAAAGATATAACTAGAAACTCATAATGACCATACCTAGTTCAGAAAGCCGTTTTGGGAATGTCTTCACCTCTCACCTTGAGTTGGTGATATCCCAACCTCAAATCAATTTTCGAAAGGTAGCTTTCCCCTTGGAGTTGATCAAATAAATCATCAATCCTAGGGAAAGGATACTTGTTTTCTATGCTGGCCTTATTGAGTTAACGGTAATCAATGCACGTCCTAAGGGACTCATCCTTCTTTTTCACAAACAATACCGGAGCACCCCATGGAGAAATATTAGGTTGTATGAAACCTTTTTCTAATAAGTCTTTGAGTTGAGCCTTCAACTCTTTCAATTCATCCGGATCCATCCTATAAGTAGGAATTGAAATAGGGTTCGTATCCGGCAATAAGTCAATACCAAAGTCTATTTCCCGTTCGGGAGGAATTTCGAGAAAGTCATAGGGAAAGACTTCCGAAAAGTCTTTCACTACGGGGACCGACTCTAAAGGAGGATTTTCAGAGTCTAGGTCCTTAACCCTCACAATATGGTATAGATACCCTTTAGATATCATCTTATAATATTTTATATATGAAATGATACAACATCTAGGAATTGAATGTCCCCCCTTCCACTCTAAAACGGGTTCATTTGGAAAATTGAACTTAACTACCCTTGTTCTAAAATCTATGGAAGCAAAGCAAGCATACAACCAATCCATTCCCAAGATAACATCAAAATCAACCATATGAAGTTCTATCAAGTCAACCAAAGTACTCTATTAGGCAACAGTATAGGATAATTCTTATAGACTCTTTTAGCAATAATCGAGTCACCCACCAGGGTAGTAATCGAAAATGGTTCAATTAAGATATCGGGAAATATATCAAACTTCATGGCCACTAAGGATCCCAACAGATAATGTGGAACCGGTATCAAGCAAAGCATAGACATTCACCTACATGTTTCTTACCACACTTTGTCCAAGTAGGTTGCTTACTTGGTGAATCACCACCTCTTTCTTTTTGGGACTTAGGGTTAGAAACCCTATCATCACGAGCCTTGGAGAATTTAGAAGGAACTTTGTTGGATAACCTCTTCTTGAACTTAGGTTTGTCTTGATTTTCCAACCTACCCTTAGAAGAACCACCTTCATAAAACTTTTCCCTCTTAGCATCCCTATTCTTCCTCCTAAGCCTAGTCTCCTCAACTTGTTGAGCATGCACCTTCAAATGAGAAATATCCATATTGTCATGAAGCATGGCTGCACGACATTCGTCTACTAAGTCTACGGACACTCCTGACACAAAGCGACTCATCTCATCCCTTGGGTTAGACACCAAGGAAGGGTCATACTTAGACAATTTAGTAAATTTCAAAGAGTACTTAAGTACACTCATACCTCCTTGACGAAGTTTTATGAATTCTTCCCCTTTAGCCTCTCTTTTCTCTCTTGGGAAGAACCTATCAAGAAAAGCCCTCTTAAAGATTTCCCAAGTCACGGGACCCACTCTCAAAGCCTTATTGTCTCTCCATTGAGTGTACTAAGTTTGAGCTACATCCTTGAGTTGATAAGCGGCTAGATCGGCTTTTTCAATTGAAGTCACCCCCATAGCAAACAAGATCTTGTAGACCTCATCAAGAAAGGCTTGGGGTATTAATTCACCTTATACCAAAAGAATATCGGAGGGTTCATCCTAGTGAAGTCACTCAAGCGAGAAGTCGTGGTACTAGCATTTTGGTGCACACGGGGTCCAACTTCCCAGTTTGCTTGAGTCGTCATGGCTTGAGCTTGAGTAGCTACAGCTTGAGCTTGAGTAGTCATAGCTTGATCCAAACTTAGAAAAGTCGACCTTATCTCTCTATCCGTCATAGCGGAGGAATGACCAGAGCTTGATCACCCAAAGGAACTTGTTCTTGAAGAGGGGCTTGATTGCCTTGTGGAGGAGTTTAGATGTCTTAGGAAGGAGCTCCCGCATTAGCAATCTCTTCTTCAACTCTTCTTGTGGCTGCCCTTCTAGTAGTCATAGCCTATAACCACAATGAAAGGGTTAGATGAAAAAGGACACAAAAAGTTAAGACTTTTGAGGTAAGACATAGGATTACCAAGAAGATGAGAATTTCCTAAGCATCAAATAGCTTCTCCTTCATAAGTGTGGCGCGCTTCACAATTATGAACAAGACTCTACATAGACGTGGTTTAGTGAGACATCAATCCTAAGATTACTCAACCTCATGCTCTAATACCAAGTTTGTCACGACCGGGGAGCACCCCAGCACCCCCTACACATAATTGGCGTCTTTGTCCTCGAAGAGGATTTAGACTAGCCCTTAGCATTCATCATTACATGTCATAGGTCAAAAATGCGGAAATTTAAAACTTTTACATAGGGAAGTATACTTATACTTCTCACGTATCATATATGGAGTTTACATAGACTCCTCGCTTATTAAGCTTACATAGACTTCTCATTTACGCAATATAGTCAATACATAAGATAGTCTAATCATAGTTTCACACTAAACATCTAAAGAGTATTACAAAGTGGGGCATATCCCATACACAAGTACAATATGCCAATATAGGCTTACAACAATAGTCTCAAGAAGTAAGGAAATAAACAATCGTCTTTAGACATAACTAATATAGAAAATGGCACCATTGTCGAAATGTTGAGGACTCACCAACAACTTGGGGAAAAGTCCAAGTATTCTTGCAAATGGCCTCTAAGCACCTCAATGGTCCGAACCTACATATTCGTAGAAATATAAAGAATATGGGTTAGTACAACCACATGTACTAAGTATGGATATATGCAAGTAAAACATTTGAAGACATGCACGAAAGGGACTATTTCTTTAGAAACATGCTAAGTCATTTGGAAAGTCTTTATGCACACACAGGAGCATATAAAAGCCAATGATCACACCAACATCAAGACATGTTCGTACAAGCAAGAACAACATTATCATAAGTCATGTCAATGATCCATGTTCAATAGTTTATACCATCAACATGCAAGACCCTTACCTATAACCCTATCCCAAGCCTACAAGTGCAATGCTCATGTGAAGCCCCATAACCCCAGACAATCAAGTAAATAAGGAAACAGATCATAAGTAATGTCTTTCTTTATATAACGTAATCATGCATAGTCATCATCGTGTATAGCAACTTAGACCAATATCATGTTCATCAATGTAACCAACATCATGTAGGAGCAACATCATATAGAACCAACATATATACATTTCATGATATCATAAGTGCATAATAACATAAGAACAACCTCCTAGGACTCCTGATACGCTCAAATTACACCTCCCTAAAGAAGTAAAGTGGTTGTATCAAGTAAAGAACCCACTAGTAGGTTGGGGTCGATTCCACGAGAAAAATGATTTAGACTTAACTTCAATGTAAAATTACTTCTATTTAGTCATGTTCTTTCCGAAAACAGATAATTAAAGGGGTGGTTTTGTGAAACAAAATTCTTTCGATATCTCTAAGTAAAACAAGTAACGGGAGTAAACTTTGTTTTTTATCAAGTTGTGAGAGAAACTAGGGTATAAGAGTTCACCATAGGTTCATAATGCCATATTCCTAGCTATAACAACTCTTCCCTAGTGTTTTGAATGCAAAGTGATAAGTTAGGTATCTCTAAATCCTTGGTCCGGTATTTAGATAATTTCACCCCGTACATTGGTCCGGCTACATGTGTATAAGCTACTAACTCTTACATTTACTTCATATTAAGCATCATATTCGATGTATGGCTTAGTTATTACTTCGCACCAATCGAGACTAGCCTATTAGATAGTATCCCACTAAATCTATGTTGATAGTTCTTTTCTTATTAAGTACGTCCTTGGTCTGGCAAGTAGCAAGAAAGCAAGTTCTAACCCGTGCACTCGATAAAAAGACTTCTAAGTGAAAGAATTATCAATACATGCAATAACCTATTTGAGAATTGTTATTAACCTAGGTTTACTTTGTTAATCACCCATGGTTTCCACAACCCTAGTTGTGGATTTAGTTACTCATGCATATAAGAACACAATTCATAGTTGTTAAACAATAAAACATGAACTTACTTTGACAATTTGAAAAAAATCCATAAATTCAACTTGAAATAACAAGAAATCACTTGAAAACCAAATCTGAAAATTGAATTAATGCCAAAGTTTCAAAACCCAATCTCCAAACACAAACTAAGAACAATAGTAATCGAATCCAACCCCAAAAACGAGGTGTTTACACCTTATTTATAAAAACATAGTCCTAAATTAAAAGGAATTAAAATAACGAAAGTTGTCCAAAAAATGCGGATGTAATCGACGACCCCCACAGACGGTCCGCCGATGAAACGACGGATCGTCGACTACCTCCGTCAGTCCAGACTTAGCATCTTTTTCATCCTTCAGCTGGCATCCTCTCTGAATCAATTGCGGACCAACAAAATGGTCCGTTGATGTATCTACGATTCATCGATGCCTTTCGTCGTTCCATACTTAGACTTTGTTCAACTTCGGGTACTAGGACTATCTCTGAACTTATCCACAATTCAACAGGACGGTCCGTCGATCAATCGACGGACCGTCGATCCTTCCGTATCCCTTCACTTGGTCAGATTTCCCTGAGCTTCTCCAGATGCCTAAACTATCTGTCGACAGTCATAATCTACGGTCCATCGATGGAAAGATGGACCGTCGATGGCCTTCGTGGGTCACCTCTACACTAAATCCCAGTGGCCTTCTGCGTTTTGGGTTTGGACAACTTTCCTGGAAAAAAAAGATAAAATCATGTTAAAACTACTACAAAAAACGCTCTAGACACACACAAATCTTAAGGAAAAAGCACTGAAAGTACTGCGAAACCACGGAACATCAACTCCCTTCAAGGCTAACTTGTGCAACGTATAGATAGAGTCTCATATCCCTACCTACACAAAGTAGAACCCCTTATGTCACCCTAATTAGTGTCCATCTTCATAAGTTCATTCATTCATTTTAATTTCGGGAACAATCACCTTAACTGCAATAGACCATGTGAGGTAAACATGGAATCCGGTGTCATGAAACCCTACACCGAAAGAATGTGCTTTACATGCCAAGGTAGAACCAAAACATGAACATAGCATTCTAGGTGGATCCACTAGCTAGTATTCGGATGGAGGCAACATAGTTAAGGAACTAGGAGATATACTAGAAACCCTCTTTATGCACAATTTCATTGTAGTCTCTATCTCATGAAAACCATTCTGAACCTACCTTCGCACATTGGGAAGGGACACCTCTCATATCTAGTTCGCTCGGTGCTAAGCTAAAGTACCTTTTTGAAATGCCTTTAAGTCATTTTTAATCATAAAATCTTAATCTTATTCACATAATCTTACTCCAGTTGAATATCATCATCAAGAATAAACCATCATTTTTTAAGTAGAGAATTCATAGTCACAAGAAGTCTTACCAATAACTTCCAAAACCTTCTTCAATATCATACCCTCAATTCATCACAGTTATCCAATTATCCACTCATGATAATCATAATATAGTGAATTAAACAATAACATAATCAATTCTAACAACCCTAATCATCTACAAGTCCAATTCATAACTAGGGTTAGGGAAAAGGGTTCAATCATTAATTCATCCAAAAAGTAGATTCAATCCCAACAATACATAACAATAGGCAGTTCGTGAATGAAATATCCTAGTTAACACAAGCCTAGTGATCAATACATTCATCACTTCCAATCAATTCATATGCAAGATCCAAGATTTGGGGATTGGGAAAAGGACATGGATCATAGAAAATTCCCATTAATAAACATCAATTACTCAACAATATATACTTAATTAGTCATAGGTAATCACAATTCTTCATAATCAATAATCAATTTCAAGTTTATAAGGAAACCCATTGGTAGAGAAAAACCCTTAGAATTGGGTGATTTAGAAATCAACTTTGAATGGACCTCTTGGGGAAAGGAATCCCAAAAGTGAAATAATTTGTACCTTATGAAGTCTTTAGCCACAAATTTCAGTAGAAACTTGGGAAAATTAGTCTTCTTATTCAATCTTCATGGTTTCTTCAATGGAGGTTAAGTAGAGATGTGAGAGACTTTTGGTTTAATTTAGGGATTTGATTTGAGTGAGTAAATGTGAGGTAAAACTGATTTAAAATAAATATATAAACCTCCCCTAAAATACCCCAAATACCCCTCACTTATGTTGACCTTTTAGTGAAGTCAAACTTGAATTCTAAATTTCAGATTTTCGTCGGGAAACAAGTTCGCGTCGTGGAGCTGTTTCTCCAAGATTTCCGAAACTAATTTTTGAGACAGAGGAGTCCTATACATGGTTGATGTACCGTGGTTTCACGGTACTTTTAATGCTTTTTCCTTAAGTTTAGTGTGTGTCTAAAGCCTTTTTGTATTGATTTCTTATGTAAGTTTCTCTTTATTTGCAGGAAATCTGTCCAAAGATGAACGCGGGAGTTTTGAGCAGGAAATGCAGAAGAGACCACCTACGGAGCTTATGACGGTCCGTCGAGGCTGTGACGGTCCGTAGGTAGCATCGTAGTGAGGAGAGAAGCTGCTGAAGGAAGATGTGGAAGTCTGACTAAGTGTGGCACTACGGAAGTGCATGACGGACCGTCATAGCCTCGACGGTTCATCCTTCTTGTCCGTCGTGATGATCAGAGAGTAATCCCAGTACCCAAATTCCAAGAAGTTCAAGTATTTTGGAACGGGGACCCTCGACGGACCGACGTGCTTGAAACGGTCCGTCATACTTGTCCGTCGAGGGGATGAAGAAAGCAGAAGAAGAATGTGTGAAGTATGGGACGACGGAGTCCATGACAGTCCGTCGTGTCCATGATGGTCCGTCACTAGGTCCGTCGACTCAGACGCGTTTGGACAGATTTTCAGTAATTAGAATCCTTCTTTTATTAGGTTTTGTTTTAATTATAAATAGTTTGAAAAACCTCGTCTTAGGGGTTAGACTCTTGACTATTGTTAGTTCTCTTGTTATAGTATTGAACTCTTGATTTTGGTAATTGATATACTTTTTTCGGAATTATTGGTGATTTTGTGGATTAATCAGGATAAATTCTGGAATTTATTCGTTCTCATTAAAGTAAGTACATGAATTCTTCCATTAAAGATATGAATTGTGTAATTATGACCATGGGTAACTAAACTCCATAGCTAGGGTTGTGGGAACCATGGGTGAATAACAAGGTAAAATCTAACTAAAATAATAATTCTTGAATGGTGTCTTGCATGTATTGATAATTCTTTCGTGTAGAAGTCTTTTTAATGGATGGCCAACGTTAGAACTCGCCTTAATGCTACTTGCCGGACCAAGGAGGTAGATAATAGGAAAAGAATTATCAACATAGATTTAGTGTAGACTATCTAATAGGCTAGTATTGGTTGGTACGAGGTAATAACTTAGTCAAATACCGAATACAATGCTTAATATGAGGTAAAGATAAGGGTTAGTATAGCAACACACGTAGCCGGACCAAGGTGCGGAATGAAATTTTCTAGATGCCGGACCAAGGATTTAGAGATACATAACTTATCACTTTATATGCAAGATACTAGGATAGAATTGTTATAGTTAGAGTTATCAAGTTAGGAACCTGTGGGGAACACTTAAGCCCTAGTTACTTTTATTAATTGATTAAACTCCGAGATTTGAATCTGTTAGTTGTTTACTTTAATTTAGCTAGTCATTTTCATTAATTTAGAAATAAAAAACCCCCTTTTTGTCTTTTGTTTTCTCGGAAATAGTTGGCTAAATAGTAGTAATAATAGAATAAAGTTAAGTGTGAACTATTTTCCTCATGGGATCAATCCCAACCTCATTAGTTGGGTTCTTTACTTGATACGACCGCTTTACTTCTTATTTGAGAAGTAAGTTTGAGCTTATCAAATTTTGGCGCCGCTGCCGGGGAAAGTAGTTTTTAGATTAACTTAAACTTATTACTAAAGTTTAGTCAATATTTTCCTGATTTTACTTTTTCTGTTGTTTTTGAATTTTGCAGAACTAACTTCCTTGTATGCCAAATACGTGGAGAGGAAGAGAACCCTTGTTTCCTTACGACCAAGAATTAGAGCGTACACTACGCAATATGA
Organism: Solanum sitiens; assembly: GCA_016801875.1. NCBI lineage: Eukaryota > Viridiplantae > Streptophyta > Magnoliopsida > Solanales > Solanaceae > Solanum > Solanum sitiens. The sequence goes on from JABWTJ010000071.1 coordinate 3,326,094, forward strand.
ATCGAAACTTGGGTATTAACGATGATGATCCAAACCAGAACATCCCAGCTCCAGTTGATGCTCATGGTCGATTATTACCTGATAATCCTGGTCAAGATGCACAAAGGGGACAAAATCCCGCTCCACGTCCTCAAGAATACTACAGAGGATATGATAATATTGCAGACTCTGATGGGCCACTTGTCTTGCCCCCTCTACCAGAAGGCCACACCTTTCTGGTAACTAGTAGTCTAATGCAAATGCTCACTGCTAGAGGTTTATTTTCAGGGCTACCATCTGAGGACCCACATGCCCATATAGCTAAGGTGAGGGCAGTGTGTAAAATCTGTGTAGGGAGGCCTGATTTGAATTTGGATGTAATAGGGTTAAGAGTATTTCCTCTCTCACTGACGGGAGAGGCTGCTATTTGGTTCACTGAGCTCCCCTATAACTCAATTTTCACTTGGAACCAACTAAGGGACGTTTTCTTAGCACGTTACTACCCGGTCTCCAAGAAACTAAATCACAAAGACAGAGTGAACAACTTTGTGGCACTACCAGGAGAGTCAGTTAGTAGTTCTTGGGATAGGTTCACTTCATTTTTGAGAAGTGTCCCCAATCACCGCATTGATGATGATTCACTGAAAGAATACTTCTATCAGGGACAGGATGATAATAATAAAGAGGTATTGGACACCATAGCGGGTGGTTCTTATGGAGAGTGTCCTAATGCCTAGATTGCTGAAAAGTTAGAGAAAATCTCCCGGAATAATAAAGATTGGAGTACTAGGAAGTCAGATACTGGAAGAAATACCTTTGCAGTGAAATCCACACATAACCCAGCCACAGATGAGATTCGTGAAGAGATGGCTCAGATGAGAACTGAGCTTGGGTTGTTATTAAAACATGTCACTGGGGGTGCAGAAAAGATAAATGCAGTGAACTACTTGTCTAAACCACCACCACCAAATGATGAATATTATTATGAGGAGGACACTTATGCGGTGAATGAGCAGACGGGGGGTTTCCGGCCGAATGCCCAAGGCTCCAATCAGGAAAATTGGCGCCAAGGTCAAGGAAACCAAGGTCGGAACTATGGTAATTATAACCGTGAGGGTAATTATGTCCGAGATGGAAATTACAACCACGACAACAACTTCAACAGGGGTAACTATGGTAACAGAAATGATAGGAGTGGGCCCTATGTTCCTCCTCAAAATCGTGAAGTTGCTCCTAGGGATGGTGGAGGTAGTATGGCGCGAGTTGAGGATATGTTGCACAAAATGATGAGGAGGTTCGATGCTAGTGATGAGCACACTAAAGAGTTAAGGAGTGATTTAGCGGGTATTGGGCAGAAAGTCAATACACATGCAATATCGATTAAGCAACTTGAGTTGCAAATGGCCCAATTATCTGCGACGGTGAATACATGGCAACCGGGCACTCTACCTAGCAACACTGTCCAAAATCCAAAAAATGATGGACACTGTATGGCAATCACTACTCGGGGTGGTAAGCAAACCATTGACCCACCTATGCCGTTTGATGCAGAAAAGGTGATAAGAGATAATGATAAAGTGGAGGAACTTAGTGGTGAGTTAGAAGATAAAATGGGAAAAGATGCTGAAGTGCCCAAAAAGGTGACTCTCATGCCTAGACCACCACCCCCCTTAACTCAAAGATTAGTGAAAAAGACCGAGGATGGTAAATATCGGCATTTAATAACGATGTTGAAGCAGCTTTCCATCAATGTCCCTTTGGTAGAAGCTCTAGAACAAATGCCCGATTATGCCAAGTTTATGAAAGATCTGGTTACGAAGAAAAGATCGGTCACTTTTGAGGATGATGATAGAATGCAGCATTGTAGTGCTATTGCTACAAGATCTCTAGTGCAAAAGAAGGAAGATCCGGGTGCTTTCACTATTCCTTGTACAATCAGGTTATTACAATTTGCGAAAGCATTATGTGATCTTGGGGCAAGCATAAATCTTATGCCCCTCTCGATTTACAAGAAGTTGGGTTTGGGTAACCCAATGCTCACTGCGATGCGGCTACTGATGGTCGATCGAACAGTAAAAAGGCCTATTGGGATACTCCACGATGTGCTAGTAAAAGTGGAGTCATTCATATTTCCGGCCGATTTGTTATTCTTGATTGTGAAGTCGATTTTGAGGTGTCTATTATTTTTGGGAGGCCATTCCTTGCTACGGGTAGAGCCTTAGTTGATATGGAAAAGGGGCAGATGAAATTTCGATTGAACAATGAAGAAGTGACCTTCAACATTTGTAGGTCCATGAGGTGGAGTGGTGAGCTCCAATCGGTATCTGCTATATCCTACAAAGTTGATAAGTCATCCGAGACACAAATAGAAGAACGTCTAGGTATAGAAGCACTAGCGGCAGTAATAATGAATTTTGATAACGATTGCATTGAAGAGTATGGGTCATTAGTCGCGGCTCTTGATCGTGGTGATGTTTGGTTTAAACCGAAGAAATATGAGTTAGATATGAAGAATCGCAAGTCTCCACCCGCGAAACCATCTATAGAGAAGGCTCCAAAGTTAGAACTAAAAGCTCTCCCACCTCATCTCAGGTACGAATTCTTAGGAAATGGTGACACTTTGCCGGTAATCATTGCATCAGACCCGAATGAACAACAAATTGAGAGTTTGGTGAAAGTGCTAAAAAGGTTCAAAAGATCTATTGGGTGGACTATTGCGGACATTATTGGGATCTCTCCTGGTATTTGTTCTCACAAAATCCAACTCATGCCCGACCACAAGCCAAGTATTGAGCATCAAAGACGCTTAAATCCACCTATGCAAGAGGTCGTGAAGAAGGAAATCATTAAGTGGTTGGATGCTGGAGTAATATATCCGATCGCCGATAGTAGTTGGGTATGCCCTGTTTAGTGTGTACCTAAGAAAGGGGGAATGACTGTGGTCCCCAATGAAAAAAATAAACTTGTTCCAATTAGACCGGTGACTGGATGGAGGGTGTGTATGGATTATCGAAAATTAAACGCATGGACCAAAAACGACCATTTTCCTATGCCCTTCATGGATCAGATGTTGGATAGACTTGCCAGAAAAGGGTGGTACTGTTTTCTTGATGGTTATTCGAGGTATAATCAGATTTCTATATCACCGGAAGATCAAGATAAAACCACCTTCACTTGCCCATATGGGACCTTTGCTTTCAAGAGAATGCCATTTGGGTTGTGCAATGCACCTGCCACATTTCAGAGATGTATGATGTCGATATTCTCCGATATGGTGGAGGACACTATTGAGGTGTTTATGGATGATTTTTCAGTGGTTGGTGACTCCTTTGAGCGGTGTTTGAGTCATTTATCTGAGGTTCTTAAGAGGTGTGAAGACTGCAATCTAGTATTAAATTGGGAAAATGCCACTTCATGGTGAAAGAAAGTATTGTTTTGGGCCATCGCATTTCAGAGAAGGGTATAGAGGTTGATCGAGCTAAAGTCGAGGTAATAGAGAAACTTCCCCCACCTATCTCTGTAAAAGGTGTGAGAAGCTTTCTTGGGCATGCAGATTTTTATCGGAGATTCATCAAAGAGTTTTCAAAAATTGCGCATCCGTTGTGCAAATTGCTGGAAAAAGAGTGTAAATTTTATTTTGATGAATCCTGTCTTAAAGCATTCAACGAGTTAAAAGAGAAGTTGGTGTCTGCACCTATCATTATTTCTCCGGATTGGAGCAGTCCATTTGAGGTGATGTGCGATGCTAGTGGGGTTGCTCTAGGTGTGGTATTGGGACAAAGAAGGGACAAAATCCTTCATCCCATTTACTATGCTAGTAAAGCCCTCAATGAAGCCCAGAAGAACTACACAGTGACTGAGCAAGAGCTCCTTGCAGTAGTCTTTGCTTTTGAAAAATTTCGATCCTATGTGCTAGGTACTAGAGTTATAGTGCATACTGACCATTCAGCATTGAGATATTTGATGGCAAAGAAGGATGCGAAACCGAGGTTGATTCGTTGGGTTTTACTACTGCAAGAATTTGACTTTGAGGTGAGGGATAGAAAAGGGACCGAAAATCAAGTTGCTAATCACTTGTCCCGTTTAGAAGATGAAGCTATGAGAGAGTTAGGGGATAAGACTGATATTGATGATACTTTCCCCGATGAGCATGTATTGGCTGCCTCACAAGACTTGATTCCATGGTTCGCAGATTTTGCGAACTATCTGGCTAGCGATATTGTTCCATCGGATTTGTCCTTTCATCAAAGGAAAAAGTTTATGTACGATGTGAAGAAGTTCTTTTGGGATGAACCATACTTATATAGGAGCTGTCCCGATGGACTTATTCGGCGTTGTGTGCCAGAAGTTGAGATATTGAGTGTTTTAAAGGCTTGCCATTCCTCACCCGTTGGTGGACATCATAGTAGTATCCGGACCGCTCATAAGATCTTACAATGTGGTTACTATTGGCCAACTATTCATCAAGATGCTCATGAGTTCGCCAAAGCATGTGATAGATGCCAAAGGGATGGCGGCATATCAAGAAAGCAAGAGCTCCCTCTAAACCTCATTCTTGTAATTGAATTATTTGATGTTTGGGGTATTGACTTTATGGGTCCTTTTGTGAGTTCTCATGGAATGAAGTATATTTTAGTAGCGATTGATTATGTATCTAAATGGGTGGAAACTATCGCCCTCGCAAACAATGAAGGGAAGAGTGTCACTGCATTCTTGAAAAGGAATATATTCTCTCGATTTGGTACCCCAAGGGCAATTATTAGTGATGGGGGATCCCACTTTTGCAACAAATTATTTAAGCGATTATTGGAGAAATACGGGGTTCGCCATAATGTGGCCACTCTTTACCATCCTCAAACTAGTGGGCAAGTTGAGGTGTCAAATAGGGAGATCAAACAGATTTTGCCAAAAACAGTGAACGCTAGTAGAACGGATTGGTCAAGGAGGCTCGATGATGCTCTTTGGGCATACCGGACAGCGTACAAGACTCCCATTGGTATGTCCCCGTACCAACTTGTATATGGGAAAGCTTGTCATCTTCCGGTTGAATTAGAGCATAAAGCCATGTGGGCTATGAAGAAGTTGAAAATGGATTGGAATAAAGCTGTAGAACAGAGGTTAAATGGGTTGAATGAACTCGATGAATTTCGCCTAAAAGCTTATGAATGTTCAGCCCTCTACAAAGAAAAGATGAAGAAATACCATGACAAGAAAATTGAGAAACGTGATTTTATAGTTGGAGATTTGGTGCTTTTATTCAATTCTAGGTTGCGTTTGTTTCTGGGCAAGCTCAAGTCCAAATGGACTGGCCCTTACTTGATCACCCAACTATTCCCTCACGGAGCAGTTGAGTTGGAAAACAAGGAGGGTGTGTGGTTTAAGGTGAACGGACAACGAATAAAAATCTATTTGGGGCATGCTGAATCGGCAAATGAAGTGATCGAGGCATATCATCTTGATGAAGTCTGAGTAATCGAGTATCCTCCGTCGTGCCGCGACGTTAAATCAAGCACTGGTTGGGAGGCAACCCAATATGTATCCTCTAGTAATAGTCGCATTTTCTTTGTTGTTGTTTTTTTTTGTTTTGTTAGAAGTGTTGGCTAGAGCGTAGTTTAGGGTCCGTATCCACCAATTCTCCAGTCAAACACATAGAAAATAGCTTAATGGGTATTAACTTTGCAAGTAGCACATCACCAGAAAAATCTGCAGAAATTGGTCTGAAACACTCAATGACGGATCCATTGACGGACCGTCACGCTTGCAACGGATCGTCACAAGAATCCGTCGTGCCGGGTAAGTTTGTCTATTTTTTAAAAAATTAGGGCACCCGCGACGGAACCCACGACGGACCGTCACACATGTGATGGACCGTCGTCGGGGACTTGTCGCTTCATTATCCAGCGACCCGACCTGACCTGGGTGGGGAATTTTAAAAGTTTTAAACCTTTTTAAACTCCCCACCCCTTCATTTCAACCGTTTCTTTCCCTCTTTCTCCCATTTCCTCCCTTTTCAACTTCCTTACATTCTCATCCTCTTCCCTATCAACTGATCCACATCACTTCCCCAAAATCCCACATTCTCATTTTCCCCCTCCCCAAATCTCCTTTCTGCTGGTCGGAGTCTGCTGCTCTTCATAGCAGAGTTCCTCACTTGCTTGTTTTCTCCTCTTCTCAGGTATGTGTTTCTGACCTCTACCCATTTACACTACATTATTGTTTTTAATTTACTATATGCCTATTTCTTTTTGGTGGGTCTTTGATCTTTGATCCAATCTTGTCTGACCTAGGTTTTTAGTCCCACAAATTGCCTTGTTAAAACTCAAGAAATTGGTGCTTTAGCATTGTAAGTTTGCTAGGTAGTTAGGTTACAAAGATGTAGGTTAATATCGAGTCTTTTGTTTGAATCACATGAGATGAGTATGGCATCCCCAGTTCTATCTCTGACTGACAGAACGAGACCCCGATGACGGACCATCGAAACCACGACGGACCATCATAGGGTCCGTCCCAACACCCCATGATATTTTTTATCTAAGTGTCCATAAACGGATATATGCGACGGACCATCATGACCACGACGGTCCGTCCTGCACAACCTTCATGGTTGTCAGAGACCCCAGTTCTAAGGGTCTCAAAATTTTTCAAAGTGTCCACCAACGGACATATGCGACGGACCGTCGTACCTACGACGGTCCATCCTGTACAACCGTCATGGTTGTCAGAGATCCCTCTCTTAAGGGTCTCAAAATTTGTCTAAGTGTCCACCAACGGACATATGCGATGGACCATCGTACCTACGACGGTCCGTCCTGCACAACCGTCATGGTTGTCAGAGATCCCTCTCCTAAGGGTCTCAAAATTTGTCTAAGTGTCCACTGACGGACATATACGACGGACCGTCGTACCTACGACGGTCCATCCTGCACAACCGTCATGACGGTCAGAGGTCCCTCTTCTAAGGGTCTCCATACTTTTTCTAAGTGGCCCACGACGGATATCGACGACGGACCGTCATGATCACGATGGTCCGTCCTGCTTATCCGTCATAACTGTCAGAGACTTTCCTTCTGAGGGTATCCAAATAAACATTGTTCAAGTAAGACATGACGGACCCCATGACGGTCCGTCATACTCACGACGGGCTGTCACCTGGTCCGTCTTGTTTAACTACTACTACAGAGCTGTCATTACAGCTTTCATCTTATGTGTCTTTTGTTTCCTTTTTGCTTGTCTTGTTTAGCCCTTCTAGCAATAATAATGATTCTTTACAGGTACTACCTCTCATAGCACCAAAACAAGATCGCGTTTACGCACGTGGGCGTTCTAAGTCTGTCGCCCCGTCTGCCCGCATGGTTATAGGCTCTGATGATAAGCATGATCTTGAGTACGTGCCCCCAGGCACTGCCACTCCAGCCCATGCTGCACGTGCTACCATAGCCACGCCCAAGAAGGTGGCATCCGGCGTAGTCACTGCCTCCCAGTCTGATGAGGAGCGCACACTGACCGGCACACCTTCTGGGTCAGCTGCACAAGATGAAGGAGCGTCTGGCTCCTTAGGAGTTTCTTGGTCGGAGGAAGCCTCCGGGTCCGCAGAAGCCTCTGCACACGCCACAGCTGCACAGTCTACCTCGGCGGATGAGGCTGACAGTACTGATTCCACTCCAGGCTCACCGACTGGAGTTCCTGCCCCGGTTGCCGACCAGCCCAACCGGTGGTGTGTCGACGGGCAATACCAAGTGTATTCAGACGCCAAGCTGCTAAATGATAAGGGCTTCATGACACGGACCATTACACTGGAGAGGCGGGTCCTTACGGGTAGTCTTCCCACCATGCCGGATATCCACACTCTCTTCACCAGACACCTACTAGAGTGGATGGCTCGTGCTTTGGGCCGGTACAGTGAGGAGTTGGTCCGAGAGTTTTACGCCTCCTATGTGGCTACTCTCCGATCACATATCGATAGTCGGGCTGCCCCCGCCAAACAGGCCCCACTTGATCATGTCAGAGTCCGTGGCATACAGGTCGATATCTCCCTACCAGCCATCCGCCGGTATCTGTACGGCGAAGATGTTGACGCCACCAGGACCCCTCTCACCGCCGAGTTCGACTACCGGTGGCAAATTGTTAAAGAGGGCCGGTTCTTGCATGAGCCATCGCTGAGAGAGACCATCAAGAGGTGGATGGCCCAGCACTTATCCATTGATGGAGAGGCTGCTGACTGGGTAATGGAGCCGAATGGAGCCATCAGGAAGGCTAACTTGACCTTCACGGCCAAGTTTCTATGGTTGATTGTCCGCCACTGCCTCTCCCCCACTACTGCAGATAATATAGTTACATGGGATCGCGCAGTTCTGATAGCAGCGTTGATGGCAGGGTTTGAGGTTGACTTCGCTTGGCTTCTACAGGCGGTCATGCACGAGAGGGCCTTCAAGGTCACCACTACTTACCCTTTTCCGTGCATGGTTTTCTCTTTATGCAAGTCCGCAGGTGTGCCCATCTGGCACATTGATCAACTCAAGACCCCGCAGGGCAATGTTTACATCGGCCTCATTAGGGATGAGGCCAATGAGTTGGTTCCACGCAGAGGGCCCCACCCGAAGGTGGCCCCACTTGGTGAGAACCTGGCAGATACTATAGAGCATGCTCAAGCGGCTTCCCAGGCTGCTTCTACACCTACTGACACTACCCCGTCGAGTCTATTCAGGGTAGTAATACTGCCCCGAGCTCCTCTCGCTCGGCTCCTTCCGCCACTCTGGTCCCAATTGCTAGGGTTCAGAAACTCGAGTCGCAGATGGCCACACTTCTGCATCACATCCATCCTTGGATGCAGAGGTCTATTGCTGAGGCAGAGGAGCGCATGGAGCGCAAGATGGCACAGCACACAGAGAGAAAGATTGCAGAGGTTCATCAGCGCTTAGACGCTTTTGAGTTGCGGGTGCTAGCCCGACCAGTACCTCCGGTGGACATGTCGACCCTTCAGGCTGCGGTTGAGAGTTTGCGGGCTGATCTTGATATGATCTTAGAGGCTAGGGTGCCTGAGTCTGAGGCCCCTTCTGCAGAGCCTGCTGAGGACACAGTTATGGCTGCTCTATTTGCCACTTCTGATGTTCCACCACCTCCCCCACGAGAGTATGACAAGAGGCGCAGGGGTCGAGAGGAGGATGAGGCTAGAGCAAGGAAGAAGGAGCGCCGTGAGATGGAGGCTGCGAGGAGAGCCTCGATTGCTGACGAGGAGGCCCGTACATTGAGGGCTGTAGAGTTAGCTGTCGGGGCGTCTAGCTCCAGAGTTGTGGATACAGTGAGAGGCACTACTAATAGTGTTGTTGCTGCTGAGGACACTACTGAGGGTGTCCAGACTACGGAGGGAGTGGGTTCCGGGGAACCGGACCCACCAGCTTGTTGATCGCCGGCGCTTTGCGCATCAGGTTTACTTCACCGACCATTCACGTACTTTAGTTTTTTTTATGCATTGGGCATAATTGCATATCTTTTTTGTTGGGGGTGGGGTAAATGGAAAGTGAATGTTAGGGTGAAGTCTGAGTAGCCCAATTCACGATCCTCTCTTGGGTTTTTCTTGCCTGTGTTCTTTTTCCCCAAGAGACTGATTACTTTTATTGTTGAACCGGCATATTTATATCTTGTGTACATAGTATAACTCTGAAGCATGATGGATAAAACTGAAATGATATCCCGATGTAATGAATATGATGCAATGACTAGGCATAGCAATTGATAAATGTGTGGCCCTAAGCATGACATAGAGATACACTACTGCATGACCCTGAATCTAAGACTCGAACTAGGTGTCTGATAATCTGGTAGTGTAACGAGATGTCAAGTGAGTGTGAGGAAAATTTGAATGATCCACCATTGATACTGAGCTAGAACTTGCCTGGTTAGTCTTGTTGAAGGTAAGCCGAAATAAACAATTAGGAAATGATCATAGGCCCTTGTTCGAAATAGTCAATCTTGAGCCTTAAAATAACAGAAAACCAAATGAAGTTAATCCCTTTTTGATCCAAATGAATTGAGCTTAAAATAGATCTTTCTTTTTCACCCCAAATGATCTTCTCTGGGAACAATGTGTTGGCCCTGGTCCCTCCTTGGACATGTGCACCTCAGTTTATGCCAAAAGCATAAGTTGAGGGTGGCTAATGCAGAAAGCAACCTTGTTTTGGCCCTGACCCAACCATGGGTATTGTGAACCTTGACTCATGGCAAAATCATGAGTTGAGGGTGGCTGTTATAAGGAAAACCCCGGAAAGTGGAGTTGAAAGAATGAAGAGGAAGAAAGAACAAAACAGAAGTGACTAAAAAAAAATATATATGAATAAAGCATACATATGAAGCAAAATAAACACAAGAAAAAGAGAAAAGTTACTTACACATAAGGATAAGAAAGGGAAAGCAGCAAGGTAAAAAGAAAAGTGAGAAATAGGGCGAAATAAAATGATAAAAAGGTGGTACGCTTAGCCGATATGTCAAGGAGGGCAACAAGTCACTAAAGTATACCTAAATATACCCTACCTAACCCTGAGCCTATGTTACAAGCTAAGAAAGTCCTGTTGTGATCCTAAGAGTTGTATGGCAAACTTAAAGCAGTGAAAATAAGGGCAAGCTTATGGCAATATGTATAAATGAGTTGTGAATTTGTTCTGAGAGTGAGTGTTGAACAGTAATCCTTATACTCAAACTGAAATCATTGTGTGAAAAATGAGGATGCGTTTTGAAGAGAGGACACTAGTTGCAATACCAAAAATATTAGCACCTCGGTGAGAAATTAAAGAGGATAGGTGTCAGTGCGTAGTGAGTCTGTGTCATGGTCTAGTTCCACATGATTCAAGCCTAATAGTGATAACATGCATGAACGTAATGAGAATGATCGGGATTGATAGCCAAATGATTGCGAAAGCTAAAATATGGATACTCTTGTACAAAGATTTTGTAGTGAGTCATAGTGCGTCACTTGAGGACAAACAACGAATTTAAGTTGAGGGTGTTGATGTACCGTGGTTTCATGGTATTTTTAATGCTTTTTCCTTAAGTTTAGTGTGGGTCTAAAGCCTTTTTGTATTGATTTTTTATGTAAGTTTCTCTTTATTTGCAGGAAATCTGTCCAAAGATGAAAGCGGGAGTTTTGAGCAAGAAATGCAGAAGAGACCACCTACGGAGCTTATGACGGTCCGTCGAGGCTGTGACGGTCCGTAGGTGGCATCGTAGTTAGGAGAGAAGCTGCTGAAGGAAGATGGGGAAGTCTGACCAAGTGTGGGACTACGGAAGTGCATGACGGACCGTCATAGCCTCGACGGTTCGTCCTGCTTGTCCATCGTGATGATCAGAGAGTAGTCCAGTACCCAAAATCCAAGAAGTTTAAGTATTTTGGAACGGAGACCCTCGACGGACCGTCGTGCTTGAAACGGTCCGTCATACTTGTCCGTCGAGGGGATGAAGAAAGCAGCAGAAGAATGTGTGAAGAATGGGACGACGGAGTCTATGATGGTCCGTCGTGTCCATGACGCTCCGTCACTAGGTCCGTCGACTCAGACGCGTTTGGACAGATTTTCAGTAATTAGAATCCTTCTTTTATTAGGTTTTGTTTTTATTATAAATAGTTTGAAAAACCTCGTTTTAGGGGTTAGACTCTTGACTATTGTTAGTTCTCTTGTTATAGTATTGAACTCTTGATTTTGGTAATTGATATACTTTTTCCGGAATTGATTATTGGTGATTTTGTGGATTAATCAAGATAAATTTTGGAATTTATTCGTTCTCATTAAAGTAAGTGCATGAATTCTTCCATTAAAGATATGAATTGTGTAATTATGACCATGGGTAACTAAACTCCATAGCTAGGGTTGTGGGAACCATGGGTGAATAACAAGGTAAAATCAAACTAAAATAACAATTCTTGAATGGTGTCTTGCATGTATTGATAATTCTTTCGTGTAGAAGTATTTTTAACGGATGGCCAACGTTAGAACTCGCCTTAATGCTACTTGCCGGATCAAGGAGGTAGATAATAGGAAAAGTATTATCAACATAAATTTAGTGTAGACTATCTAATAGGCTAGTATTGATTGGTACGAGGTAATAACTTAGTCAAATACCGAATACAATGCTTAATATGAGGTAAAGATAAGGGTTAGTATAGCAACACACGTAGCCGGACCAAGGTGCGGAGTGAAATTTTCTAGATGCCGGACCAAGGATTTAGAGATACATAACTTATCACTTTATATGCAAGATACTAGGATAGAATTGTTATAGTTAGAGTTATCAAGTTACGAACCTGTGGGGGACACTTAAGCCCTAGTTACTTTTATTAATTGGTTAAACTCCGAGATTTGAATCTGTTAGTTGTTTACTTTAATTTAGCTAGTCATTTTCATTAATTTAGAAATAAAACCCCCCCTTTTGTCTTTTGTTTTCTCGAAAAATAGTTGGCTAAATAGTAGTAATAATAGAATAAAGTTAAGTCTGAACTATTTTCCTCGTGGGATCGATCCCAACCTCATAAGTTGGGTTCTTTACTTGATACGACCGCTTTACTTCTTATTTGAGAAGTAAGTCTGAGCTTATCAATGGTCCACGACGCGGACCATGATTTTGGTTCTTGGTGAACCATGTCCGCGATGCAGACTGGTTTCTTGCTAGGCCAATTAGTTGCAGCCTTGGGCAGCTTGTTTGGCCAAGGGTGGGGTCCTTCAAGGATCCCTAGGGTGGTCCTTAGGGTTTAGTACCTGGACGTTTTGACCCTATACACATTATTTTACCTATTTAAAGTATTTTTACAAGTTTTAGACTTCATACAATACTCCCAAACATTCAAAAAACCTAAGGACGTTAACTAGTTCAATTGCACTAGTTTCTGGACGTCATGGTCGTCCCTTGGGCTCTAATACTCCTAAGTTAATATTATTACATTAGTATAGGTGTGGAAACTTCATTTTAACCATTATTTAATAGGTGAGGCTCTAGTCTAAGTCATGGAACTTCCTGAGTGTGTTACATCATTGATGAATTGTATAAGGTCTTAACGATCATTGGAGTGACGCCGATGGAGAAGGCGAATTTTGCACTTATCACATGTTTGGTTCAACCAATAGAAGGGAGAGAGGGTAGTTGATGTGGGTCCTCTTGATTGGAGAAGTTTAAGGTTGTTTTCCTTAATAGGTTCTTTCCTCTTGAGATGAGAGAGGCAAAGGTACTTGAGTTCATGAACCTTTTTCAAGTAAACATGAGTGTGAAGGAGTATGCTTTGAAATTAAAGCAATTGTCTAAATATACTCGAATTGTGGCTGCCGATCCTAGGTTATGATGAGTAAGTTTGTTTAGGGAGTGTTCGAGATGGTAACTGAAGAATGTCTTAATGCCATGTCCATCAATGACATCCATATTTGTCGTGTAATGGTGCATACTCAACAAATAGAAGAAAAGAAACTAAAGGAGATATTTAAGGAGACAAAGAAGGCAAGGGCCAATAATGGTAACCTATCACGTTCGAGTTCTGAGAGACATGGTCGTTCTAAGTTTCGACAAAGGTTTTCTGTTCAAGATTTCTCTAATGCTCTGGCTCCTAAATTAAACAAGGATAGTGTGTCTAACCCTTAGCCTAAATGAGGTAATGGTATTAGATCTTCATTCTCTACTTGTGTTAAATGTGGAAGGAAGCATGAGGGTAAATTTCTAGTTGTGTCTAATGCATGTTTTGGTTGTGGCAAGACGGATTATAAGATAAGAGATTGTCTCTCAGTTGCTAACAATGTACGATATTCTATGCACTTCAAACTCCTGAGAGTCAGGTTTAAAATCATATATATGCACTTTAAACTCATTATGAGCAAAAGGGTTCTCCCAATGTGGTTAGAGTTATGTTGAAAGTATTTTATCTTGATGTTTATGACATATTTGATCCTTGTGCTACGTTGTCTCTTGTGATTCCATATGTGTCTATGAGGTTTGACATCTCTTTCGATGTGTTCTCAGATCTTTTTTTGGTCTCTACATAGAATTGTGAATCTATTGTGGCTAGGGGAGACTATAGAAATTGTCTTGTATCTTTTTTCCATAGAGTCAGTTATGTTGATCTTGTAGAGCTTGATATGTTGTATATCGATATTATTCTCGGAATTGATTGGTTTCATTCTCGTTTTATAGATTGTAGTTACCGAGTGTTCAAGTTTTAGTTTCCAAATGAGCCTATCCTAGAGTGGAAAGGGGGAGATTATATGCCTAAGGATCAACTTTTTCTTATCTTAAAGCTAGAAAATGATTTCTAAGGCTGCTCATATCGTCTTGTTCGGGTTAGGGATATGGATTTTGAAACCCCTGCTCTTGAATCGGTCCCCCTTGTTAATGAGTTTCTATAAGTGTTTCCCTATGATTTACCCGGTGTTCATCCCGAAAAGGAACTAGAATTTTGTATTGACCTCCTTCCAAATATGCAACCTATCTCTATTCCTCCTTATCGTAAGGCCCCGACAGAAGTTAAGGAATTAAAGGAGTAGTTGAAAGATTTGTTGGATAAGGGCTTCATCGGACAAAGGATTTCATAATGGGGTGGTTCAGGTTTGTTTGTTCGAAAGAAATATGGTTCATTTCGTATGTATATTGACTACCGACAATTGAACAAGGTTACCATCAAGAACAAATATTCGCAACCAAGGATAAATGATTTGTTTGATCAACTACAAGGAGTGAGTTACTTCAATAAGATTGACCTTCGGTCGGCTATCACCAATTGAGGGTAAAGGAATTTGACATTCCAAAGATAGTTTTTTGCACTCGATATGTTCGTTATGAGTTTTTGGTAATGTTATTTGGTTTGACCAATGCTCCGGACATATTTATGGACTTGATGAATAGGGCGTTTAATCAATACCTTTATATGTTTGTGATTGAGTTTATCGATGATATCTTGATTTACTCAAGGAGTGAGGATGGGCATACCGATCATCTGAGGATTGTGTTGAAATTTCTCAAGGACCAACAAATCTTTGCAAAATTTAGCAAATGTGAGTTTTGGTTAAGATCTGTGACTTTTCTTTGTCAAATTGTTTTCAGTAAGGGTATTGAGGTTGATCCCAAAAATACATATGCAGTTAATAGTTGCCATAGACCTCTGTCCCTTTCAGATATTTGATGTTTGTTGGGTTTGGATGACTATTATAGAAGGTTTTCTTCAATTGCCACTTTATTCATGGCATTGAACTAAAAGAAGGTTAATTTTATATGGTCTAAAGCATGTGAGAAGAGTTTTCAAGAATCGAAAGATAGACTTACCTTTGCAAGTGTTGACTTTACCGAAAGGATCCAATAGATTTGTGTTTTATTGTGATGCTTCAAGAGTTGTGATAGAGTGTGTTGTTATCAAAAATGAAAAAACTATTGCTTATACTTAACGACAACTTAAAATACTTGAAATTTAACGATCCTACCCATGATGTATAATTGGAAGCAATTTTTTTTGCCGTAAATATTTGAAGGCATTACCTACATGGTGTTCATGTTGATGTCTTTATTGACCACAAAAGTATGCAATATGTGTTTAAGCAGAAAGATCTAAATCTTCGCCAATGGAGGTAACTTGAGTTACTAAAGGATTATGACATGAGTGTCCTCAATCACCCCGGCAATGTGAATGTGGTGGTGGATGCTCATAGTCGGTTATGCATGGTAGTGTTGCTCATATTAAGGATGGTAAAAAAGAGTTGGTTTTAGGTTTTCATATATTGGCCCGATTGGGTGTTGATTTCACCAAGGGCGGTATTATGATCCATAATGTTTTAGAATCATATTTTGTGTCAGGTGTGAAATCTAAGAAAAGTATTGATCCGAATTTTGTTGAATTGAAGGAAGTGGTGCTTAAAACGTTTGTTGAGGCTTTCTCCAAAGGGGGAGATGGTGTGCTTCGAAATCAAGGTTGTTTATTCTTTCCAAATCTAGATTACATGAGAGAGGAGATCTTATTAGAAGCTCATAGTTCTCTATATACCATTCATTCGTGAGCCACCAAGATGTACCTTGAATTGCGGGAGGTCTATTGGTGGAATGGGATGAAGAAGGATATTGCAGAATTTGTTTTTAAGTGCCCTAATTGTCAACAAGTGAAACTTGAGCATCAAATTCCAGGAGGTTTATCCCAAGATTAATTGAAAATCTCACCCATTAAGGGTGTGCTGAGGTTCGGAAAGAAATGGAAGCTTAGTCCCCATTATGTACGCTCGTATCAGATTTTGAAGTATTTCGATGAAGTTTCTTATGAGGTTTATTTGCCTAATGATTGGCCTCAGTACATCGGTTTTCCATGTCTTCTAGTTGAAAAAATGTGTTAGAGATCCGATATTCATACTTTCCTTGAAAGGTTTAGAAATTTAGGAGAATATTTCTTATGAAGAAGTTCTGATATTTTGGACCAAGAAGCTAAGAAGTAAGAAAGCTACTTCTGTGAAGGTACTTTGAAGGAATCAATTAGTTGAGGGTACAACTTGGGAGGCTGAGACCGATATTAAGTCTTGTTATCGTCATCTCTTTCCCACCAACCCCACTCTATCTTGAGGTATTAAGTTCCTCATGGTTCATCCTTAAGTCATAGTCATTCCCATGGATTTTTATGCATGCATGCTCCCGAAAAAATTGATTTGATCAAAGATATGATTTAGCTTGATTGATTTCTTCAAGATTCTGATTTGCATGCATGTCTTATGAAATCATGATTTAAATATGTTTTAGCTTGGAGTCGAGGTTCCTACATGGATATGTGTATTTTGATGAAGTTGCATTTATGTTGAGTTGTTAGTTTCTCTGCTACTCTGTAGACACGTAACGTTTTACTAAAATTATAAAATTTTACACCGTTTTAGAGCTTAAATATTTTAACAATGTAAATTAAATATTTTGACTTTCATATTATTTTAGTAAGTTTATTTTATAAAATTTGAAAATAACAAAAAATATATGTTTTGTTTTAATTTAAATTTTTAATAAATATACTAGTTTTTCCAAATTATATTCTTTAGATTAGCTATTTGATTTTTCATATATTTTATTAATTCAAAATAATTAATTATTATTATTATTTATATTTATATACTTAAGCTAAAAAATAATAACTTAACAAACTCATTTGCCCACTACCCTCAATCCCATTTACCCACTCACCCAACTTCCCTTCACATTTTCTACAACCTACAAAAATCTGCACACCCGCACACGCATATAGGATATATCATACACACGCCCACAAAGAAGATGGAAGGAAAAACACGTACAGAAGAAAGAAGAAAAAAAGCAGCAACACACAAAGACACAAAAAATCTCACACTTTTCATATATGCACAGACACACACGGCATATAGCAAAAAAAGAAAAAGATAAATCAGCAACCAAAAATCACCCCACTTTATATTTCTTTCACTCACAAACAAAAGTGAGGTCGAGGTTCACTTTCATGGTTTCGAGTTTGTGTTTTCTTATTAGGATTGTTTCCTTTTCGTGAATAGAATTCTCGCAAGAGGTACCATTTAATTTTTATTGTATAATTTGATTTTCATGATTATATATGCTTGATTTCAATGTTATGAAGTTGCTCGAATTTTATGTGTGTTTAATCTCATTGTTCTTCCATTTTGTATAATATGCTACTATCAATTAAGTGTCTTTTATATTAAACTAAATGTTTGAAAAAATTATTGTAATAGTTTGTTTAGTCAAATTTATCTAGAATTAAAAAGTGTTTATTTTAGAAAAATTAAGAGATGAAGAGTCACATTTTTTATGTCTTTTATCATGATACTAAAAAACATAAATGCATCTATATTGAATTTGAATATGAAATAATTTTCTATTTGTTTAAGATTTTAGATTTTTATTATGTAAATAATGTTTATAAATATAAATAGTAGAGGTAGTTTATATCACTAATAATACACTTAAACTTTCTAGTAATAGGTAAATTATTAAAAAATATGACCCATTTCAAAAGTTGATTTCAATTAAGAATGTGGTTACACATCTTTTTTGAAACATTAAAATAAATTCAAGGATGTGGTAACGCACCTTGGCCAAATTCGAGGATGCGGTTACGCACCTTGGCATAATTATTTTAATAATTAAACTTTTCTTAATTTGAATCAAGAGGTGTAAATAAGAATTATTAGGTGTGAGGTACTCGAAAGGAAAGACAGTTATGTCTCTAAATGTCAAGACCAAGAATGCGATTACGCATCTAGGTTCAGACTAATAAGAATTGAACAATAAGCAATAAGTAAATCATAGCATGTAGACACAATATGTCCCAATAATAATAAATAATTAAAGTATAAGTCAATAAAAGTGACTGTGCCAGAACCACAGGACTCGAGGAATGCCTAATACCTTCTCCTCGGTCAACATAATTCTTTACCCGAATTTTTCGTTCGCAAAACAAACAAAGAGTCATTTTCTTTTAATTAGGGATTCAACAAAAAGATGACATGGAACACCATAACTCAATTCCAAGTGGCGAGTCTAAAAAAAAGATAATAATCTTTTAATCAATATCATCACTTAAATTGGAAAAATCCTCACCATCATGTGCGAAAAAGGGGTGTGACATCTCTAGCGACTCCGCAGGGGAATAACCAAAATTCGAATTTTGTTTTATTCACTTTTACTTGATTTTATTATTTTTATTTTATTGATTATATTATTTTTGATGGCCTAATATGTTATTTGTTGCTCATTTATTGCTTTTATTTCACTAATTTTTTTCTCTCACGCACACCTTATGAGTCTTTGACTACACTTATACACGTTAACAGGAATGTTGTTATGCATCCTATTTTCCTTGAGACAAAGTTGGAGTGTCTTGACACCCAGTGAAGGATTTACTAGTAGCACATGTTAGGTAGGGTTGGACCAGGAATAAAGTTGAAATAGCGCTGCTACCGATACGTTGCCCCTTCCTGACAATAGTTGTCCACTTGAATAAGTCAGTCTAGACACATATATCCTTTAGGTCATGGTTACCACTAGTAGGCTCCACTCATTTGCACAACTTGTACTTGACTTAGTGAGTCTCGAAACAAGAGTTGGGTCAGTCATGGACAAGTATCACTTTCTTACTTGACCAACCTTTAAATCATTTTATGTGCTACATGAAAATGCATTTATTTATAAAGTCTTTATAAGTTGACTCATTGTAGTGTGATTAAAAGTTATCTTTTGATTTTATTTTTTTTAAAAAGCACAAAAGTATTTTTTCTCGTTTAGAGGTTATTATGCATTTCTTAAAAAATAAAAAAAAATTGTCACAACTTAATAAAAGAACAAATTTTATTTAGGTTTCTTTTGTATAGTTAAAAAAATCAAAATATGTTGCTTTCATCATACTTATAAAAAGAATGTATTTGTTAAGTCAAAATAAAAATCAATTGTTCAATCTGAACGAACTACGAACACCTGTTTTTCACTTCGAAGAGATAAGTAGGCAGCCTTTCTCGGGTTTGGTGGTCCTTATTCAAAAATTTCAAAAATATAATTGTAAATCTTTATTTAAATATTCAAAAAAAAATAACAAAAATTTGTTTATCCACTATAAAAAAAAGGATTTTCCTTAAAAAAAAAAACATTTTTACTCATATTTTGAACTACATTCTGAACTAAGTTTGACTTGATTCTTGTTTGAAAAGATACGTAGGCAAACTTGTTGTGAGGGTCAGTCCAACCAAGAAAAGGTAAAGAAATTCCTCATCATAAAAACTGGGGTCAAAAAAGGATTTTTTTTTAGAAAAATATTGACTTGGTTGGTATAAACATACTTAGAAATGTGCATAAAAATAATAAAGTGCTAAATTATTTGACAAAACAGACAAACTTTGTTATGACGTATAAACTTCTTTTGGTATCTTTTGATATATTTATGCAATACTTGAGAAACTGTTTTGGTTAAAGTTAAGGTTAAAACAAATTCAACCTCATTATTTCCTGTGCATTGTGTGATGGACTTTAGATATAAAATCCAATGGAATGACTTTTGATCTAGAACTTGGCCTAAATATTGGTCGAAACAAAATTGTGAGCAACATCTAACTTGGGAAATCATTATAGGCTTTCTTTGATCCGATTGTGTTTTTCACACCTACCAAATGACATGTTATCCATAGGACTCCCATTTTAACCTGAAACATTTTTATTTGAATAACTACAATTTCACATATTCGTTTCTAGTGCGTAAATGCACTATTTCTGGATCGCACCTCCATGTGCGACCTATCAATTAGATACACAACGCCAAAAAACCTAAGTTGGGTACCAAAGTGAAAAGACCAAATATGTGTAAATTCAAGCAAAATGACAAACAAAATCTAGGAGAGAAAATGAGAAGGAAAAAAAAGAAAAATGGATGGGGAAAAGATCTCAAGAAAACAAAGGTCAAATACGAAAAAGAAAAAAAATATATTGAAAGTTGTGGAAATTTTAAGGAGGAAATAGTCACTTTATCCCAAATGAAAATCCTACTTTTCTCTAAGCCTACATTACAAGCAATAACAAGTCTTATTTAATCTCAATTTTTTGTGTTCTCACAAGAATGAATACTTACATAAGGGCAAAGCATATGGTATCTCAATTCATGCATTGAATATCTTTATGAGTGTGAGTGACTTCGATCTAAAATGTCCTAAGATTAGAACACTTCTATTGTGTGAAGTAAAACTTTATTTGTTGCGAAGGCACTTGAAACTTGAGGATATGAATAATTTTATCCCTTAACTTAGGCAAAACGAACTCATCAGGTAAATACTTAAGTATATTTGAGATACCATTTTAAATTATAGGGATTACTCAAAGTAGACCTCCACTTTGTCAGAAAGTAGTTGAAGGTAACTCATATACATCATACTAATTGTTGGTTCCAACTAAAGTCAAAATATTATCGGCCATGAACTAATACATTTCTCAGAAAATGTCTTTTATAGGAAAAATCAAGAAAAAATAATTTTTAAATTTTTATGAACTACGTTCGACCTGATTCTTACTTTGACAAAATACGTAGGTAAGCTTAGTTTGAGGTTCGGTCACACCTTGAAAAGTCTAGAAGATCCTAATAACAAAAACTGGAGAAAATAATAATAATAATAATAATAATAATAATAATAATAATAATAATAATAATAACAAATAATAATAATAATAATAATAATCTTATTATTATTATTATTATTATTATTATTATTTATTTATTTTATTTTTTTTTATAAAAAATGAGTCGATTCTAAAAGTTGTACGTCTTAACCCTATACCACAATATCTTTGAGCTTTTATGTCGATCATTTTTTTTGTAACCCTATTCAAAGCCATATTACCGTCCAAATAAAGACCTTTTGATTAATTTTAATGACAAGTCAAACAAGCTTTTAGTGTGATTATATAAGGAAAAATGTCATGTCACTCGCATACGGAGTGAAAAATTAGAGAATCTCATCGATGAAAATCTTTGAAAGCCTATAGGAGATTATTTGAGTTGAGAAAAGTAAAAATGGGAATCTTATTTGTGAAAACCCTCAGGGCACCGTAAGACGATAGTGAGTTAGAGATAATAAAACGAGAGAGTCTTGTCTGTGAAAACCTTTCGAGGCACCACAAGTCAAGTGTTACTCATAAATATAGTACAAAAGTTCAATTATAGAAGTCTGACTTCAAAGTTGAATGTCTGACAAAGATGAAGTTTTGATTGATTGGACAGACTAGGCCATTTAATCCAAAATGCATGTCATGCTCATTACAATTGACCATCACTATCAACGGAGTCCATTTATTTTTATTTTTTTCTCTCAAAAGGGTCAAATATTATTTCTTTCTTATTTTGTGTCACTCAACTCGATCTTGAGTTAGTCTTCATTAAGCAAGCGAAAAATTATTCCCAAATTGCTACAATCTCTTTAATTACACAAAGCAAAGTTTGTTGAACACATAAATCGTGATATGATTTAAGAAGTAATGATATACATAGTAACTTGTCAACAATTGACAATTTTTGAGAATACAAGATTCAATTGTTATTGGAGGGTAAAACAATATAAAAAATCTGAAGATGTTTTCAAAATTGTCAAGGTAGGCTGACTAGTAAACGGAAACAGTCTGCCTAAACTGATATGATTCAACATTGCAATACCAGGAACAATCATCTTCAAAGCAGCCAAGGCCACAAATCAACCACCAATTTAAAACTGACAAATTATTTTCTTGAAATAACAAGTTTTCTTATTGAAATAAACATTGTTTCGTATGTTCAAAATAGATAACAGAGTTACAATAAAAACCTATTACTAATTTTATTTTTCTACTTGCACAAATAATTATTATTTTTTCTCCTAGGATAAACACTTCTTAGTCTAAGATTGATTTTTTTATTTTCTCATAGGATAAACATTTCTTAGTCTGAGATTGATTATTTAATTTCTTCTATGATAAATACTTCCTAGTAAGAGACGTAATATTTTATTTTTCTCCTAGGATAAACACTTCCTAGTCTGAGACGTTATTTTTTATTTTCTCCTAGGATAAACACTTTCTAGTTTGAGATGTAATTTTTTGTTTTTCTCCTAGGATAAATAATTCCTAGTCTGAGATGTTATTCTTTATCTTCTCCAAAAATAAACACTTCTTAGTCTGATACCCTTATTTTTCATTTTTCTCATGCGATAAACACTTTCTAATTTGAAAACTTGTTTTTTTTTAATTTTTTCATAGGATAAACACCAGACCGTTATTTTTTATTTTCTCCTAGGATAAATACTTTCTAGTTTGAGATTGTTATTTTTATTTTCTCCTAGGATAAACACTTTCTAGTCTGAGATCGTTATTATTATTTTCTCCTATGATAAACAATTCCTAGTGTGAGACCGTTTTTTTCATTTTCTCCTAAGATAAACACTTTCTAGTTCAAGACCCATTATTTTAATTTTTCTCCTAGGATAAACACTTCCTAGTGTGAGACGTTATTTTTAATTTTCTCCTAGGATAAACACTTTCTTGTCTGAGACCGTTATTTTTCATTTTCTCCTAGGATATACACTTCTTAGTCTGAAAGTTTATTTTTTTTTCTCCTAGGATAAACACTTCCTAGTCTGAGACTTTTTTATTATTATTATTTTCTCCTAGGATAAATATTTCCTAGTCTAAGATCGTTACTTTTATTTTTTCTTAGGATAAATATTTCCTAATTTGAGACTATTACTTTCATTTTCTTCTAGGATAAACACTTCCTAGTCTGAGAAATAAACACTTCCTAGTTTGAGATTATTATTTTGTTATTCTTCAAGGATAAACTCTTCCTAGTCTGAGACCGTTATTTTTATTTTCTCCTAGGATAAACACTTCCTTGTCTAAGAGGTTATTTTTTTTATTTTCTCCTAGCATAACACTTCCTACTCTGAAACTGTTATTTTCATTTTCTTCTATGATAAACATTTTCTAGTCTAAGACTTTATTTATTTTTCTCCTAGGGTAAACACTTCCTGGTCTAAGATTATTATTTTATTTTTCTCTTAGGATAAACACCTTCTAGTCTGGGACTGTTATTTTTATTTCTCCTAGAATAAATATTTTTCGTCTGAGATTTTTATTTTTATTTTCTAGTAGGATTAACACTAGTCTGAGACGTTATTTTTTATTTTTTCCTAGGATAAACACTTCCTAGTCTGAGACATTATTTTCTATTTTCTCATAGGATAAACACTTCCTAGTTTGAGACCGTTATTTTTATTTCTCCTAGGATAAATACTTCCTTGTCTGAGTTTACATTTTATTTACATTTGCTAATAACTCACAAAAATTTTCCAGTGAAAATTGGTGCTAATTCTTTTGTGTATTTCTTGTGCTTGTGATGGTTTTCGGGGTTTTTTAAGCGAAACATGAATTTGAATTCAAGAAAAAAGTTTCAATTCTTTTCATAATAATCAATCCCATGATAGCCAGAATCACCTTCTTTAATGCATGTAGCAGTCTGACTTCCTCACGTCTTTTCCTATTAAGTTTCTCATCAAGAAAACATGCAGTCAATCAAGAGCATTTTCAACTTGTCCTTTTGAAGAGTGTCAAAAACTCACTCTAAAGGGAAAGTTAAGCATCGAATTCAATTCAAGATCAAGATACTCACCCAAAAATCAAGGTGATATCTGAAAGCCAAGACTCAAGTGAAGACACAAGAGAAGCTACATAGATAGGAGCCTGTACTTTATTTTTCTTTTGACTACTAGCTTTCATTTTTTTTATGTAAGGATAGGAGCTGCGACGTGGAGCCTCGATGGAGCCTCACTTAACTTCCAACTCATCACTTCATCTCCTTGAACAACCTGTGACCGATTCCCTTATAACCTGAGATATGTAGGATGTCCAGAACCAAGACTCGCCACACAAATTTTGTCTTTCAAATAGGAGTTCGGTCTAAAGTTATCACTTTATCTATTTCTTTTTTTAAAACTTTTTCGTGTTTTCAGTCAAAGAGGGGCAAACTGTAGACACGTAATTTTTAACCGAAACTCAAATTTTACATTATTTTTAGAGCTTACATTTTTTTGACTTTTATCTTATTTTTAAAAAAAAAAAGATTTAAAAACAACAAAAATATAATCACTTTTTAAGGTAAGTTTTATTTTTAATTGTTTAAAAAAACTGAGAAGTTACAAAAATTATATATATTCTCTTAATTTAAATTTAATAAATAAACTAGTGCTTCTTAATTATATATTTCATTATCTATTTAACTTTTCTCATATTTATATTAACATAAATAATTGATTAATATTTTTAATATTATTATATTTTATATTTATATATGTACCTACCCATTTAACCCCACTACTCTACCCGTACACCACTATTACCCACTTGCACACCGCCCACTTCCCCATTTTCCAAAACAACACACGACACACATATACTACTATATTAACAATTTTACACTACTAAAAAAAAAAAAAAAAAATACACAGACACACGGACGCTGGAAAAAAAAGAAGAAGAAAAAATCAACAAAACAAGGCAACAACAAATAAGAAAACACAAAAATCTCACAACCCCCTCACATGTTTTATATATTATATTTTTTTACTCACAAACAAAAGTGAGGTTTAGATTCACTTTCGCGGTTTCAAGTTCATGGTTTTTTATTAGATTTGTTTCCTTTACGTGAATTGAATTTTTCGCAAGAGATACCATTTAATTTTATTGTATAATTTGATATTCATAATTATATAATACTTGATTTCAATGTTATGAAGTTTCTCGAATTTTATGTGTGTTTAATCTCATTGCTCTTCAATTTTGTATAATATGTTACTATCATTTAAGTGTTTTTATATTCAACTAAATGCGTGAAAAAATTATTGTAATAGTTTGTTTAGTCAAATTTATCTAGAATTAAAAAATTGTTGATTTTAGAAAAATTAAGAGATGAAGAGTTACATTTTTTATGTTTTTTATCATAACTTATTAAAATACTAAATTTATGAATACATCCATATCACATTTGAATATGAAAAAAAATTATTTGTTTAAGATTTTAGATTTTTATTATGTAAATAATGTTTATAAATATAAATAGCAGATGTATTTTATATCACTAACAATACACATAAACTTTCTAGTAATAGGTAAAATATTAAAATATATTACCCATTTCAAAAGTTGATTTCAATTGAGAATGTGATTACACATCTTTTTTGTAACATTAAAATAAATCAAGGATGTGGTTATGCACTTTGGACAAACTCGAAGATGCAGTTACGCACCTTGGCTAAATTATTTTAATAACTAAACTTTCCTTAATTTAAATCAAGAGGTGTAAATAGGAATTATTAGGTGTGAGGTACTCCAAAAGAAAGACAGTTATGCCTTTAAATGTCAAGACCAAGAATGTGATACGCATCTAGGTTCAGACTTATAAGAATTCGACAATAAAAAATAAGTAAATCATAGCATAAAGACACAATATGTACCAATAATAATAAATAATTAAAGTATAAGTCAATAAAAGTGATCGTGCCAGAACCACGGGATTCGAAGGACGCCTAATACCTTCCCCTCGTCAACAGAATTCCTTACCTGAATTTATCGTTCGCAGACCAAACAAAGAGTCATTTCCTCTTTATTAGGGATTAAACAAAAAGGTGACTTGGAACATCATAACTCAATTTCAAGTGGCGACTCTAGAAAAAAAAATCCCTTAATCAATACCGTCACTTAAATTGGAAAAACCCTCACCGTCGTGCAGAAAAAAGGGGTGTGACATACTCTATTCGTGCTAGTTTGAGTTCCATTCAGGGATGGATTTTTCCAAGAGGGAGATATTGTAACACCTCAGACTGTAAAAATGGCTAAAAAGGACAAACAGACAAGGGTACGAACCCAAAATGAACCATAGACCCATCACGAAACCTTAAGCGGGCCATTTAGGGGTCTACGACATGTCTTGGTCATTTTGAAGAACTATCCAAGGCTGCCTAGGCAAGGGGTAACCTTCACGACACGTTAGAACTCATTTAGGGGTCCACGACCCGCGTTAGGTGTCGTGATGGACCATCCAAGGCATCCTAGATATGGGTAACTTATATAAGACCCTAGAAGATCCGTTGTGACTTGGACGACCTGTTAAGGGGTCTGTACAAGTCACCTATCGATGTTTGAGTCATCTTTCCAATGCCACAAGTTTTGCCTTATTTCAAGTTTGGAGTAAATATTTATGCTCATTTTAGTAATGTCTTTTGGGGAAGGTGAAGTGTTTCACAGACCGTATGATACTAAATGGTCCGTGTAGCCCCTTTTTTAAGACCACACATAAGTTTTTAAGTTAGGGTCATTTTAGTCTTCCCCAATGTATTTGCTACCTAAACTACACCGTTTTAAACATATTTCAAGACCTATATGACTGAATTAAATCCTAAAACTAACAAATTCAATTGAGTCTCTAAAATTCCCTAAACTTGACCTAATTCATCCCTCTAAATTTCTCTCTCTAAACCTTAAAGAAGAAGTCTACGGTTTCAAGGTCATTCATCATTGATTGTGGGCTTTTTACATCGAGGTATGATAGTATTAACCTATGGAAGTCTTTCCTCTATAGGTTTTCTAAATTATCCAATTTTACAAGTTAGAATTCTTTAATTGAAGTTAAAAAATTTCTTCCATATCAGGGGTTTATCTCAGTCATGATCCAATTGATTGTTTTATGTCTTTTTATAAATGAATTGAAGTAATCATATGTTTTTTAATTTGAACTCCTATGAACCTATGTGTAATCCATGATTTCTTGACTATGATCATAGGATCGGGCTTTTAAACTAAGAAAGATGAATTTATGAAGATATGCAATTTTCTTTATGAAATTTATATAAATGATTTAAGGTTTCTTTGAGAATGAAGCATTGATGTTGTTGTTGTGAAAGGATTTCTCACATACTACTCAAAACATGAATGTGAAAGAATTTTCCCACATGAAGGATTCATACTGTTGAAAGGTTTTCTCAACTAAACTTAATCAATAATTAGGAGTTATTCTAACTCTAGCTTGGATTGACTACATACATTATGTGACCCCATGGATGATAAGACAAGCAACGACTATCCATGTCCCAACTCTAGCTTGGATTGACTACATGATGTAACCTCATGGATGATAAGACAAGCGACGACTATCCATGTCCCAAATTGATAAAATAAGTTAAGATTAACGACTAAGTTGGAGGATTTATGCTTAGGACTGAGTGAACAAGTGACAATTACCCATGTCTCATAACTATGTTCCACCATAGAATTGTCTTAGATAGACATTGGCTAGTGTATCCACTTTAGCTCAAGATTTATGGTCCTTACCTTGGCAACTAGGACACCCCTTTTCGGTGTGGGGCATACACTAGATTCCATGTTATAGCTTACATTGTCTATGTCGGCTAAATCTGAATCTCCCACAATGATGAATTAAGGTTACATCCTAAGAGTCTCTCAAATTTGTTTCGAAGATGTCTAGCTTGCATTGATCATGGTTATGACTTATCTTTTAGCTTGCATTGATCATGGTTATGACTTATCTTTTCTAACATGTTGATTCATGATTTATCTTGGTCATTGTATGTTATATAAAGTCCTTTTAGCATGATTTTATAACACTTATGTATGGTAATTATACTTGGTACATTCGTGTACTAATGCATACTTGTGCCTACATTGCTTTACCTAATGTAGGATCTGACGCTTCTACATGTACACTCGTGGTTAGTGATCTCGTATAGACATTGAAGATTATTGACCTCATGATCTGAGAGTCAAGATTCTTTTATTTCTTCCATATCTTTTCATTTTGGATGTTGTATATGATGTATCAGTTACATCACAATCACCTCTTTGATATAATAGATGGCTTTGAGACTTATGTTAGACTTCTACTACTTTTGTCAAACTCTTTTCAAATATAAAATGCTATCTTTTGAAATTTTTAATTTTATTATTTTGTATGATGTATGCTAAAAGACTTGTGTAGGGCCTCTTGGGATCCAATACGCCATGTCATGTCACGTCTAGGGTGTACTTTGGGTCATGAGATAACCACCAACTAATATTTGTCAACTAACTAATCATAATTACTAAATAGTCTAAAATATCCATTTAGAATCTATTGAAAAAGTTTTTTTCTGAAATAAGAAGCTCTAGTAATCAATACGACCAAAAAATTTGTTACATCAAATACAAATTTAGCCATCGTTCATCCTTGAACGACTAAAAATAGTGAGGGCAAGAAAGGGTACTTGAATCGACCAGGTCTGGTGTCACGACCCAAAATGGACGTGATGGAACTCATCTTATCCCACCAAGACAAGTCAGCCTAAAACTTAACAATTACAATAACATGCGGAAAATTCACAATCAACTTAAAAATACCCCCAAAACCTGATTGTCACGTGTACAAGCCTCTAATGTAAATACTAGAATAAAATAAAATACGCAAGTCTCAAATGACGTTGTCTTTCAAGTCAAACAAAATCATAAACAGGAGTATGAAGGTTTGCTGAGATGAGAAACAGTTACCTTACAAATCTCCGAGAAGCCTCGAAATAGAAGAATATATATCACAAAGTCCTGGGCCAGTAACCTACAAAAAATTGTAGTAGGAAGGGATGAGTACCAAACCACACGGTACTCAACAAGCAAACCTCTAAACACAAGTTAAGGGAACAGAATACGGATACTCTTTACACCTCATCCGAACCTTTACAACTACAACATGCGTAACACCAACCCAACCTAACAACTCACAGTTTACATAGCACACATAGCTCAACAACAAGACTTAAACAAATTACATATCCTCAACAACAACACTTTAATAAATTACATATCCTCAACAACACTTTAACAAATTATATATCCTCAACAACAAACTCAGTATTCATTAATCACGAGTTCCACAAAAAGACACTCACAAGATCCATAACACACAAGATCAAGTTCACCCATGATAAAGATGTGCAATGTAATGAAATGCAATGTCAAGTATAGTGATGCATGTCTAACCTAACGATACACACCCGTTGTCTCTCAGTCCGGGACTCATGGAGAACATATTTGTCCATGCATTCATCGTGGCGTGCGATACGACCCTCGATGTATAGTAATTGTCGCGGTGCGTGATACGTCCCTCGAAATTGAACTTCCAACTCAAACCAATTTATTCAAATAAATGACCACGATAAGATTTCGAAACTAAAAACATTAACATTACTATGTGTTTAGCATTGACCCAAAAAAATTCACTAGAATTTATAATCAAGTTCGTAAATCTTGATGTGAATTCACATTTCGACTATCATATTTTTCAAGTTTCAAGTCTAGGGTTAAATCATAATTTCTCCAAACACTACCACCTTAATAGTTTTTATATAAAATAATAAACTTTATATTTAAATACTTATTTTAATATGTCAAAACTTGAATCATCATACGATAACTATAAGAAAATTCAAGATTAGTTCCAAGTTACATATCCAGTAACTTCAACTACAAAATAACGCAGAAGACTAACTTTAATTTTATAGAATATCCTTCAATAGCATACATTAGTTTTCTACCAATTATATAATGATAGGATTATAACTCATTTGAAAAGGAAAAACAAAGAAATAGTACGCAAAAGAAAATATTAACCCTAAAATCTACCTAATTCAAAAACATTACAATTATTATTATATGTATAAATATGTGTGCAATTAATGTCAACAATTGAAAGATGCATTTAATGCTGCTATAAATTTGTAAGTTTAAATTGAAGTTACCTTTAAGAAGAAAAATAGTTCGTCTTTTCTGTGTTCACGCCGCATCCGAACGGTGAGTTCTTGACCTAGTTTTCCTTTTCTTTTTCTATTAAAACTTAATTATGTACTAAAAGTAACAAATCTTAGCACTTGTTTTAATATATGGGTAAATTGATTATAAATTTGACCATTAACTATCAATTAAATTAAAATAAATTATTTAATAAATATATGTCAATTAAGTAACTATAGTTATTCAATAGTTCAAAATTTTCAACCAACTTCACCGACCAATCATAATTGACTCGAAACAACTATTGGAAGGAGGAAAATGATAATTTTATAAAAGTTTTCAAAAATGACTTTGCGGGTCATTATATCTGGATATCGTTTTTGCATATCATCCTCAGCCTCCCAAGTGGATTATATATTTTATACTCCCACAATGTGGATGAGATGTTGTATCATCACGAGGCTTATAGTGATGATTGTCGGTTAGAGAAACTCTTCAATAAAGTAAAGTGTATATATATATATATACTATTATTGTATCCAAATAGAAAGAGTTTAAATGATTTTCATCATTTTTGATACTATACTTCAGTTGAGTTACTTATACTCTTTAAACTCAGTTATTTGTTTATTCAACCCTATTACATATCGTACATTCAATGTACTGATGTCATACAACCTGCATCGTTTTGTTATGCAGATTCAGGTACTTAGAATCATTAATAGGCATTTCATTGAGTTCACTTTATCCCCTTGTCATCTTGTAGGTGAGGCTGTTTTGCTTATGGAGGTCTCCAGACTTATGATTTGTTACTAGTATCATGTTGACGTGTTGTGTGTCTTTTCCCCACCTATATTTAGATAGTAGAGATTTCCTAGATAGAAAGTTTTGGATAGTCTTTAAGTATTTAATTTTAGATGTTTTATATAAAACTTTATGTTTCATACTCAATATTTTCAGATAATTTTGAGATTCAGTAAACTCTTTCAAATAATTCTTCATTTTTTATGCTTGTGTATGCTTGAGTTAGTCTTCTTCTTAGTAGTCAAACAAGAGTTCGCTTGTGACCAACAATATTTTTAAGTGTCGATCACGCCTAGAGTGTAGACTTGGGGCATGACATCATATGTCTCCTTATCTGTTGATACTGATATAACCTTTCACATGTCTTCTATTGAGAGACTTGGTTATTCCTCATTGGCAGAATACTTAAGATCTACCAAGTCAAGAAAATTATCATTAGCATCAGAGATGAAAAATGTTTCTCCTAAATTTGACATTCTGAAGTTCATTAAGACTCATATGGCTCATAGTTAAAATTCATATAGTCACAGGGTCAATTTACAGGATTTGAGGAACCGAAATAGTAGAAGCATCATTTGTTTATCCATTGAGATGAAAATGAATATTGCTGCAATTCTATCAGCGAAATATGAAAAAATGTAAAAATCAAAGAAAAGAAAATTAAGATATAAAGCAACCAAAAGGTATATTAATTAAGACCTAAAGTCTACATGAAGCATCTATATCTTACAATAACCTCGAAAAAAATCAATTCATCTCGCAATCAATGTTTCCAAACAAATTTTTAACCAAACGTGTACCAAGCTCACAGGCACTCTTTCTTAAGTTCTTTTTTGTTTTCATCATTCTCTCTCTCTCTCTCTGTTAAATTTGACAAGATTCAAAAATGAATTAATGAGAAGATATAGTAGTTAGGAGGATAATTCTTCATTGGTAGAAAAGTCAAAGATAGCACCTTTTGTAGGAGAAACTTAGGTGAACAATAAATTGGTTTCACAAGGTAAATCTTGATATTTTGACATATTGTGATGTCATGGATGACATCAATAGGAAGAATTCACTCCTGTAAATAGGTAGCTCCTAATTCATTTGTAACACACCTCTCAATTGCCTTCTCATCTCCTAAGGCATTTGTTCTTCTTTCTCTCTTGTAGTATTTCATTTGTACTCTTTTGGAGTGAAATAAATATTGGTTGGTTGTGTCCGAGGAATAGGCAAAAGAAAATAAAAGTTTGCCGAACCTCGTTAATTTCTGGTGTTTCTTTTATTGTTGTCTCATTTACTATTTATTAGCTACCTTCAGATATAGCAGTTGTGATTCCATCACTCTCTATATATTCGGCTTTCGCAACAATTGGTATCAGAGCCAAGGTATTATCTGAGTATGCTCTGTGATTGCAGCATAGTCTGAACTTCCACATCAAAAAAAGATTTGCTTTGGTTCTTGCATTGTTAGATAGTAAATAGTATTTGTAGTAAAATGGGAGACAAGAAAAATGATGAGTCCACATCAAGTGTCAATAATACGTCATCATTGGCATCTTCGCTTATGACAAGAATTGTGTCAAATGCGAAATTTGCAGTTGAAATTTTTGACGGGTCAGGACATTTCGGAATGTGGCAAGGCGAGGTCCTTGATGTTCTTTTTCAACAAGGGCTAGATATTGCCATTGAATAAAAGAAACCAGACGGTGTAGGAGAAGAAGATTGGAAGATTATCAACTGTGTTGCTTGCGGTACCATTCGATCTTACCTTGCAAGAGAACAAAAGTATCCATACACGAAGGAAACATCTGCAAATAAATTATGGAATTCATTGGAGGAGAAACTCTTGAAGAAAAACAGTTAAAATAAACTTTACATGAAAAGAAGACTGTTACGCTTCACTTATATTCCTGGTAGCACAATGAATAATCATATCACCAGCTTTAATAAGTTGGCGACAGATTTGCGGAATATGGACGTGACTTTTACGGATGGAGATATGGCCTTAATGTTGTTAAGTTCACTTCCCGATGAGTTTGAGCATCTTGAAACGACTCTACTGCATGGGAATGATGAAGTATCTCTCAAAGAAGTTTGTTCTGCCTTATACAGTTATGAACAAAGAAAGAGAGAAAAACAAAAAGGCGGAGAAGCAGAAGCACTGGTTGCGAGAGGTCGTTCTCAAAATCATATGAGAACAAAGAAAAGGATATCCAAGTCAAGATCGAGACTCAGCAAAGATGAATGTGCCTTTTGCCGAGAAAAACGACATTGGAAGAAAGACTGTCCAAAGTTGAATAGCAAAGCCAAACCAAATAATGGGAAGGCTGTCATGGATTCAAATGTAGCTGATTGTGATGACTCCGATTACTCACTAGTTACAACAGATCCATCCAAATCATCTGATGTATGGTTGATGGACTCAGCTTGTAGTTATCATATGTGTCCCAATCGGGACTGGTTTATTGATTTACAAGAAGGAGAATGTGGAGTTATTCACACTGCAAACAATAATTCTCTTACCGCATATGGTGTTGGTTCAATCCGATTAAGGAACCATGATGGATTAAGTAGAACATTAACAGATGTTCGATATGTACCAAATTTAAAGAAAAATCTCATTTCTGTAGGAGCCCCAGAATCAAAGGGGTTCAAAGTCTTTGCAGATAATGGCGTGATGAGAATATGCTCTGGTGCAGTGGTGGTAATGAAGACAATTCGAAGAAATAATAACATGTACCACTATCAAGGTAGTACAGTTATTGGAACAGCGGCAACAACATCCAATGACGAGAAGGAGGCAGAAATGACCAAGCTGTGGCATATGCGCTTGGGACATGCTGGAGGGAAATCCTTGAAAACTTTATCGGATCAAGGATTGCTAAAAGGAGTAAAAACTTGCAACTTGGAGTTTTGTGAGCATTGTATCAAGGGAAAGCAAACAAGGGTTAAATTTGGAACAGCTATCCATAATACTAAAGGTATTTTGGATTATGTTCATTCGGATGTTTGGGGTGCTTCCAAAACACCTTCATTAGGTGGGAAACACTATTTTGTAACATTTGTTGATGACTTTTCTCGAAGATTGTGGGTGTATACGATGAAAACAAAAGATGAAGTATTGGGAATTTTTCTCAAATAGAAGGCGATGATAGAAACTCAAAGTGGCAGAAAGATCAAGTGTCTTCGCACAGACAATGATGGCGAATACAAAAATGATCTTTTTCAAAAATTTTGTGAGGAAAATGGCATCGTCAGACATTTCACTGTCAAAAATACACCACAACAGAATCGAGTGGCAGAACGCATGAACCGAACTTTGCTGGAGAAAGTTCGGTGTATGTTGTCCAATGCTGGCTTGGGCAAAGAATTTTGGGCTGAGGCAATAACATATGCGTGCCACCTCATTAATCGTCTACCATCTGTTGCTATTGGTGGGAAGACACCATTTGAAAAATGGTATCTTAAACCTGCTGAAGATTATGGTTCTTTATATGTATTTGGCTCAATTGCATATTATCATGTAAGAGAGTCAAAATTGGACCCAAGAGCAAAGAAAGTTTTATTTATGGGAATTACTTTTGGAGTCAAAGGATACCGTTTATGGTGTCCAGAGACAAGAAAAGTTATTTTCAGCAGGAATGTTACCTTTGATGAATCTGCCTTGACAAATAAGGTAACACTTGAATGAAGCCAAACAAATTGATGGTGCTTCAAAGCAGGTGGAGTTTGAGGGAAAGATAATTTTTCCAACACAGGGATCATACGAGGAAACAACAGAAGATTTTCCTCTTGAAGGAGAGCCAGTCGAAGAGGAGGTTTCATCTCAAGAACCTCAACCACAACTTGAATCAATAGCAATGAGCAAGCCAAAGAGGACAATAAGAAAACCTGCTCGACTCACAGATATGGTGGCTTGTGCTAACTCAATTGCAGCCGTTGACATTCCTACCACTTATAAAGACGCAGTCCAAAGTTCACAAGAAGATAAGTGGAGGAATGCCATGGATGAAGAAATGCAATCCCTTCATCAGAATCATACATGGAGATTGGCCAATCTCCCAGAGGGCAAGAAAGCAATTGGGTGCAAATGGGTATTTGCAAAGAAAGAGGAATTTCCTAACCAAGAAGATGTTCACTACAAAGCAAGATTGGTGGCCAAAGGATATTCTCAAAAGGAGGGAATTGATTATAATGAGGTATTTTCTCCAGTTGTGAAACACTCCTCCATTAGAGTTTTGTTGGCTTTGGTAGCACAGTTGAATTTGGAACTAGTTCAGTTGGATGTAAAAATTGCTTTTTTACATGGAGACTTGGAAGAGGAAATCTATATGACTCAGCCAGAAGGATTCAAAGTTGATGGAAAAGAAAATATGGTGTGCAAACTTGAAAAATCGTTGTATGGATTGAAACAATCTTCTAGACAATGGTACAAACGATTTGACAAGTTTATGTTGCAGCAAAGGTACATAAGAAGCAAATACGATCATTGTATGTATTTGCGCAAGCTTGAAGATAATTCCTTTATATATCTTCTCCTATATGTTGATGATATGTTGATAGCTTCTAAAAGTCAAGAGGAAATTGAGAAGCTAAAGATTCAACTAAGAAAGGAGTTTGAGATGAAGGATTTGGGTGAGGCAAAGAAGATTCTTGGCATGGAGATAAAAAGAGATAGACATTCAAAGAAACTCTATTTATCTCAGAAAGAATATTTGAAGAGAGTACTAAACCGATTTGGTATGAATGAAAAAACAAAGTCGGTTAGCACTCCACTTGCTCTTCATTTTAAGCTTAGTGATGCTATGTCACCTAAGAATGAAGCTGAACGAGAATATATGTCAAGAGTACCATACGCGAATGCTATTGGTAGCTTGATGTATGCAATGGTTTGCACAAGGCCAGATATTTCACACGCTGTTGGAGTTGTAAGCAGGTACATGCACAATCCTGGAAAGGATCATTGGCAGGCTGTAAAATGAATTCTACGATATATTCATAATACTGTAGATGTTGATTTGGTTTTCGAGCAGAAAGATAGTCAATATCTTGTTGGATATTGTGACTCAGATTATGCAGGTGATTTGGACAAACGAAGATCAACTACTGGTTATGTTTTCACTATTGCAAATGCACCAGTTAGTTGGAAGTCTACTTTGCAGTCAACAGTTGCTTTGTCTACCACGGAGGCAGAGTACATGGCAATTACAGAGGCTGCGAAGGAAGCAATTTGGCTTCAAGGATTGCTTAGAGAGCTTGGTATTGGACAAGAAGGAATCACAATATTTTGTGATAGTCAGAGTGTTATTCAATTAGAAAAGAACCAAGTTTATCATGCAAGGACGAAGCACATTGACGTCCGATATCATTTCATACGAGAGATCATAGAAGATGGTGGAGTCATAATGCAGAAAATTCATACTACGGATAATCCTGCCGATATGTTGACAAAAGTGGTGACTACGGTCAAGTTTCAACATTGTTTGAACTTGATTAACATTGTTGAACATTGAAGATTGAGGTTGAAGACACAATCAAAATTGTTGTTGAGAGAAAGTTGAAAATGGAGAATCTTGCCAAGGTGGAGATTTGTTAAATTTGACAAGATTCAAAAATGGATTAATGAGAAGATATAGTAGTTAGGAGTAATTCTTCATTGGTAGAAAAGTCAAAGATAGCACCTTTTGTAGGTGAAATTTAGGTGAACAATAAATTGGTTTCACAAGGTAAATCTTGACATTTTGACATATTGTGATGTCATGGATGACATCAAAAGGAAGAATTCACTCCTATAAATAGGTAGCTCCTAATTCATTTGTAACACACCTCTCAATTGCCTTCTCATCTCCTAAGGCATTTGTTCTTCTTTCTCTCTTGTAGTATTTCACTTGTACTCTTTTGGAGTGAAATAAATATTGGTTGGTTGTGTCCGAGAAATAGGCAAAAGAAAACAAAAGTTTGCCGAACCTCGTTAATTTCTGGTGTTCCTTTTATTGTTGTCTCATTTACTATTTATTAGCTACCTTCAGATATAGCAGTTGTGATTCCATCACTCTCTATATATTCGGCTTCCGCAACACTCTCTCTCTCTCTCTCTCTCTCTCTCTATCTATCTATCTATCTATCTATCTATCTATCTATATATATATATATATATATATATATATATATATATATATATATATATATATATATATATATATATATATATATATATATATATATATATATATATTAATTTATATTGCTCATATTTCATTTCCTTCTTATTCATAGCATTTTCCATGATATTTTTTGTATTATCTTTTTTATTTATTTGTTATATGTTTATTTTTTCATTAGCATAATTATTTTAGTACTCTAATTTTCAAATTGAAGGAAAATTATTTTTTTCGTTAGCATAACTTTTTTAGTATTCTAATTTTCAAATTGAAGGAAAATTTATCTATCATATAAGGTTATAGATTTACATTTTTCTAAGATCACGGTTATGTACTTTATGTTCAGATTTAACATATGAGTATTACATTAAATTTCTTTTTGAATTAAGAACTTATGTTATGTTTTCAATTACATTTATTTTAATAGTATTGACTTGCTGCTTAACAAGTCAATTATTTTTTAGTTAGATTTGATAAATTCTCTTTTTGTCAAATATTTTCATAATGACATTATATTTACAATATAATCTTTTTGTAAACATGTATGTATGATGTTCAAAAAAAATATTTTAATTTAGTTTTTATTATTAATTTAATTAATATATACTTATTTGAAAAACATATATTAAATATTTTTTTTATAAATTAATTAAGAACCTATGTTTGATGAATAATATATTTTTAAAAGATGATATATATCTTCGTTATTTAATTCAATATCATTTATAAAGTCTCTTATATGTTTAATATAAATTTTTAATTTTAGATAATTAACTTCCACTCTTAAAGTTTAATATAATCTTCTGATTGATATTGTGCAACCAATTGTACATATGTAATTACATTGTGTATGTTTTGGGTCATGGGTCGCCCATGTGGACCGATTTGATTCGACCTAAATCTGTTTTAATGTCTTATCCAATTAATTAATTAGGATAAATCCTTTAAAGGATAAGACTGAACAGTTACAATGTAATTGTTCAACTCCTCTTTAAAAGACTCCTAGTGGGAGCAGTTTCTATGAGATAAGAGGCGTGAGACGTGAGAAGTAAAAACATTAAATGTGAAAAGAGAGAGGAAAACCTGTGAAACAGAAAATCAAAAATCAACCGTTCAGTCTAAAAATAAAAGTGTTGAGTTTCTCATGCAGATTCAACAACACACAAAAACAGACTTCTAGTTTGTGAACAAAATCTTTGTTTCCTAGTGATTCAAAGATGGACTTGAGCACCAACCTGTCAAAGAAGCAGATCGACGACTTTCGCTGTGAATTACAAGGTACACATCTTGTTGTTGATTCCTCTTAAATATTCCTTCAGTGGCATCAAATCCATTGTTATTAATCTCATTGTGCGTTGCTTTCTTGACTATTCACTTTGTATGTATTTAAGAAAATAAATTAAGTATATTTCTTAAAAATCAATGAATAAAAAGAAGAAGAAAAAATATGAAAAATAGGATTCAGAATCCTATTTGATTGTGAATCATGAAAGAGATAGGATTACTTGTCCTACTATGAAAATAACTCTACAATTATTTTTTTTAAAAAAATTGTTTCTGTTTAATAGCAATTTGAAAATTGGTTGGAAAAATAGTTTTGGTCAAAACTTATTTGATCATAATCTGGTTGTGCATTTCTTTCCGAAAAATATTATAATAAAAAAAGGAATTAAAATGAGTTAGATACAAACTGTTGAAAAATTGGTTGTTTTTTTGACAATTTTTCAAAAAACTGCATCTGTTTGGAGCAATTTGGAAATTTGTTGTGCAGTTTTTGGGTAGAAATTTAATTTTTTTCATGATCTGCTAGTCTTAAGTTTTTTGAAAATATATTATAATAGAGAAAAAGACTTAAAACGAGTAAAATATGAATCTTTTAAGTTGGGCTGGAAAAAATACGTTTGTTTTATAAATTCTTTTTGGATTGAGATTAGAGTCCTATCAGGATCATTTTTATATGTTTCCTCTTTAGGATTTTGTTGGTCTTGTGTATTCGTTTAGTCCTAATGTTCCTT
This sequence comes from Solanum sitiens, assembly GCA_016801875.1. Taxonomy (NCBI): domain Eukaryota; kingdom Viridiplantae; phylum Streptophyta; class Magnoliopsida; order Solanales; family Solanaceae; genus Solanum; species Solanum sitiens. Next base: position 3,365,335 of record JABWTJ010000071.1, read on the forward strand.
AAACAATTGCTTGCATTTTATGAGAAATTTGTGACATATGTTGTCACATTAAATGGAGTAATCGTATTTCTTTTTGTTCCAATTTCAGATGTGGCTGAAAAGGAACATGCTCAAATTACTCCAAGTGAGAGTTCTCAAAGTAGATAAAAAGGACAAGATTGAAGAGCAACCCTCTGTAATATGTGTTTTCGAGGGCGAGAAGTCGTACAGATTGGTGTCCCAAAAGAGACACAAAAAATGTTAAGGAATGAAAGGACCATTCGAAGAAAAAGGTAAAAAGATCTAAGAGAGTTTAAGTCTTTGAACATTCGAAGAAAAAGAGAAAAAGATCAAGTTAAAGTCTTTGAAGATGGATCCCCTTGGTTGTTTAATAGGATTTCCTCCAAACTTTTGTCAAAAAAATTGAAAAGCTTAATGAAAGTGAAATTCAAGTTTAGAAGGGTATGGTGTTTTGTATCATTCCTTGTCAAAATACTGGAATAATGAACTAAATCAAGTTAGAATTGAAATTGGGGATAATGAAGAATTATCGAAATACTATGTAAAAATAGGAGTTAAGTGGGTAAAACTTCACCCACGGTGTATCCATATACTCCCTTTTTTATCAGAATTATTATTATTATTATTATTATTATTATTATTATAATTTTTTTATTAAACTTTGAAGTGAACATATTTAATTGTGCTTTAATATGAAATTTTGAGTTTTATTCTCTTTTATTTGGATGAGTGAACGATTATTTTATTGCACAATACTATATGGTGTTTAATAGTTAGACATGCAAATATGTGAGATTACAGTCTAAAATGAATTAGCATACACGTTAAGAAGTTAATTTTAAATATTGGCTAAATATTTAATTAGTAAACGATGAATGAATGTTTAAGAGTCTGTTTGATTTTACATTTAAATATCAAACCTTTATGAGAATTGTTGCTTGAATGTGTATGTCACATGCATAATTATTAAAATTCTTGACTTATTATATGTCAATAACAGACATGGCATGCTAGAATAGGTCACATAGGGCAATATTGAATGAAAAAGTTGGCAAAAGAAGGGTATTTAGATTCTTTCACTAAAATAGAAATGTCAACTTATGAAAATTGTCTTGCTGAAAAGATTACGTAACCAATTTGACAGGCTAAGAGAGTTGAATTTCCACTTCAATTAATATTTGTGGTCCAATGAATGTGAAGGCAAGGTATGGTGCATCATACTTCATTATAGCACTTGAGTGCTTTAAAAGATATATGAATAAAGTTGAACCTCTGTATTAAATTTAGAAGATTAGATAATGTTGTCAAACATACTTGATAATTCAATGAATCAAGAAATGAATCCTGGTCCAAGTGGGAGTTATGAATCCCAAAATCCTATAGAGTAATTTGAACTTCAAATCTGTAAGAGTACAAGAAAAGGTGTACCTAAACAATCTTATGAAATTGAGGATTATGTTTTCTTGGTATCTCCTACGGAATTGGATGAACATAATTATGTAGCAGAGGCTTTATCAAGTCCTAACAGGGATGAATGGTTATAAACAGTGAAAGAAGAATTAGAACCTATGAAAACAAACAAAGTCTGGAATCTAGTTGACCTTCCTAACGAACGTTAAGCTATTGGGAATAAATGAATTCTTAAAGTTAAACGTAAATCGGATGGGTCAATAGAAAGACATGTCTAAAGTTCCTTATTCTAGTGTTGTCGGGAGTTCGATGTATGTTATGATGTGTTCTCGTCCAGACATTTGTTATGTCGTGAGTGTAGTTATAAGATATCAATTCTATATTAGAAAAGATCACCGGAAAGCAATAGAGAAAATATTCTGATATCTGAAGAGAACTGCACATCATATATTGTGTTATAGTGGATCTAATTTATTCATTAATGGTTATACGATTACTGATTGGGCTGGTGACCGGGATGATAGAAAATCAACATCCATTATTCCTATCTTACTAAATGGTGGTACTATTTCATGGAAAAGTAAGAAGCAAACTTGCACAGCTCTTTAAACCATAAAATCTGAATTTGTGGCATGTGTTTGTGCATTACAAAAAGTTATTTGGTCATAGAGATTCTTTGAACATTTGAATATTACAAATAATTTTGAGGTAAAATACATAAAAACCCTCCTGAACTTGGCACGAAAACTCGCTTTAGTACTTAAACTACACGGGTGTTTATATACCCCCCTTAACATGTTTGATGTGAATTATTTTTATCCTTCCGAGCTCCAACCCAGTTGAAGGCTGGGCATTGTTACACACACGCGTTTTTAGTGGTCCACGTCGCCTAAGGATTTAAAAAATATCTTACCCGTTCCCAAAATACAACCCAACCCACTTATAAACAAATATTCCTAAATCTTTAAGATTCGTTCCCAAATACAACCCAACCCACTTATAAACAAATATCCCCAAATCCCCTAAGCCCACGATTCTTATTCTTTCTCTTCTCTCAAACCTAGAAGATCGAATCTGGAGATTTCTCTTCCATTAGCGTAACAAGAATCTGGAAAAAAACCAGATAATAAGAAAAAGGGACGAGATAAAAATCAAAATAATAGATAAAGAAGAATAGGTTTGAAGCTTACATTTTGAAGAACAATTATTCCTTAAAAGATTCAACTTTTAGGTTTGAAGAGCTAAGATTTGAGGGGGGAAAAAAGCATGAATTAGGTCACCATTTTTAGATGATTGGGTTGGTGAGGAGAAGAGGAAATTAGGGTTCTACAAAAGAGAAGGTTTACATTCAAATATGTAATGGGTCGAATATTATCGTTGGAGGGTCAAATTTTATTTTTAAGAAATGCTAAAAGATGAATTACGCGCCCTACAAAGCTGTATCAACACGCGCAGAAGGATGGAGCTCTGAAGGTTGAAAATAATTCACATCAAACATGTTAAGGGGGGTATATAAACACCCGTGTAGTTTAAGTACTAAAGCAAGTTTTCGTGCCAAGTTCAGGGGGAATTTGATGTATTTTCTCTAATTTTGAGGGTCCAATAATTCTACATTATGATAGTCAAGTCACTATCGTGTACATAAAGGATCCTAAGTATCACAGAAGAACCAATCTCATTGACATCAAGTATAACGTTGTGAGAGACATAGTGGCAAGTGAAGAAATAACTTTACAATATATTCACACACGTGAAATAATAGTTGATTTTTTTTTTGGAAGGTCATCTGTAGACTTGTTTGAAAAACATATTAAGGCTCTAGGTTTACGTAAAGTATGATGATATTTGAGTATTGTAAACTCACTTGATAGTTATGATATTCTCTTTTATATAAAACTATTGAATTTATGTTCAAATGTAGTATGCATGTGATAATATGTAAGATATATAACGTGTCAAACAAGTCACGAGATTGGCTCTCTCACACGAGCAATCGCCTCTTACGTCGAGAAACGTGAAGAGATGAATTTCACCACCATTTTATGACTTGTTTATGATCCAGACAAAAGTTTCTCCAAGAAATAAGCATAAAGATCACTGAAGAGAGAAACTAGGGTTAAACATTTGGAGATGTTTAGACCAAGGTCTGTACGATGTTGAATAATCAATAGAATGAGACACATACACCAATTTAAGGTGTAAACATCGTAGTACGTGTATTATACTACGTGTGTCTAGCAATAATTGGGTTAATGAAAGAATATTTCCTGTTTCTTCATTGTGTGAGATCTAGAAAAGTTAAATCAACTTTTCAATGAACTACCCTTTTTACCTTTTGGTGTTTCTTGAAGTTTCGATCAGTGTTGCTACTTTAACATATTACTAATAGCCATGAGTGATTCGGCAATGCAGTACATGTCTGGGAAAACAGTTGATATGGAACAAGTATACTCGAGTAGAAAGGGAATATGATTGAATAAACAATTCAACTTGTATACATAGTTGACTATCACACAAGTGTAATTTTGTGTATAAAGTTAAACATAAACTCGAGTTCACCTCTTTAAGAGGTTGAGGGATCGAATAAGTAACTATGGAAGTAGTGAATGACGTTTGGGGTATTGTGAGTAATAGTGTTCTTTAATAGTTGTGAATTATTTCCACGTGTGATTGAATTCATATACAGGGCTTGAAAAACATTAAAGATAAGCTCTTCATGCTCACAGGTCGCACGAACTATTTGTCTTGTGAATTGTGAGTCTGATTGATATAATTTTTGACTTATGTCTTGTCCACCATGTGCGAAGTGGGAGATGTAAGTTTTGGGTCATGGGTCGCCCATGTGGATCGACCCGACCTAATATGTTTTAATGTCTTATCCAATTCATTAATTAATTAGGATAAATCCTTTAAAGGATAAGACTGAACAGTTACAATGTAATTGTTCAACTCCTCTTTAAAAGACTCCTAGTGGGAGCAATTTCTATGAGATAAGAGACGTGAGACGTGATAAGTAAAAACATTAAACGTGAAAAGAGAGAGGAAAACCTGTGAAACAGAAAATCAAAAACCAAACATTCAGTCTATAAACAAAAGTGTTGAGTTTCTCATGCAGATTCATCAACACACAAAAACAGACTTCTAGTTTGTGAACAAAATCTTTGTTTTCTAGTGATTCAAAGATGGACTTGAGCACCAACCTGTCAAAGAAGCAGATCGACGACTTCCGCTGTGAATTACAAGGTACACATCTTGTTGTTGTTTCCTCTTAATACTCCTTCAATTTTTGGAAAACTGTCAAAAAATAACCGATTTTTCAACAATTTGTATCTAACTCATTTTAATTTCGTTTCTTTATTATAATATTTTTTTCAGAAATATATGCACAACCAGTTTATGATCAAATAAGTTTTGACCGAAAATATCTTCCAACCAATTTTCAAATTGCTATTAAACAGAAGCAATTTTTTAAAAAAAAAAAATTGCAAAGTTATTTTCATAGTAGGACAAGTAATCCTATCTCTTTCATGACTCACAATCAAATTGGATTCTAAATCCTATTTTCCATATTATTAATCCAAAATTAAACGTCAGATAAAAATTTAACTTTTTCTAAAAATTTTCTTGTTCTTTCTATTCACTGATTTTTAAAAGAAATATATCACTTTATTTTCTTAAATACATACAAAGTGAATAGCCAAGAAAGCAACACACAATGAGATATAATTACATTGTAGCAAACAAAAGTACTAGACTGATAATTACTTAACCTACAATTACACCAATTCCAATTACCTGATGACTTTTCAACAGACCCTTAGTAAATTTAATAGACTAAGAAGTTATCTAGTATGAGATATAACGTACAATAATTTCAGGGATAGAATGCAAGATTATTTTATCCTGCATTTAATGGGAAATATTAGACATTCTTGTGATTATATATCTCACCCTTTATATATTAATGATGGAATAAATTATTTCGTATATATGATAGAATAATTATCTCAAAATAACTTATATCAAGATAATTAATTCCAAAATTAACTTGTTACCAACAAAACGACCTAAGTTACAAGTCAAAAGCTGAATTAATTAATGGGGTACTATGAATGGAGCAGACAACAAATGGGAAGTTGCAATAATAAAAACTTTTTATGCAAGTAACATTTTAAAAAAAATTGCCTAAAAATATGTCACCTTATGATTAGAAATAATCAAACTTTAAAGTTCTCTTTTTATCCGGAAGGAAATACTTCATTTGTTCATATTTTCTTGTCACTTATTTTTAAAATAGATTTTTATTTTTACTTGTCTCTTTTTGACATATCAAGAAGAGATAATAATTTGTATCCATGTGTTAGTGTCATCATTAAATACTTATTTTCTAAATCATTTTTCAAGACATTATATAATAAGGACAGTTTTGTAAAATACTTATATCAATACTAATTTCTTAATGAGTGTGTCAAGTAAAAATATGACAAATAAAATTGAACAAAAGAAGTAATTTACGACCAGGGGCGGACCTAGAGTATGCCGAGGGAGTTCATCCGAACCTCATGGGTGAACCCGCTCGGCAAAAAAATTATGTTATATATTTAAGGTATTTTAAAGAAATTTTATTTTTATATATTGATTTTGAACCTCATGAATATAATATTAGAGATTAATTTAATGGTTCAAACCATTACTCTTTTTTTTCAAACTCCCTTAATAAAAATTCTAGATCCGCTAGTATTTACGGCCACACAATTATTTAAAAAATATTTTACACTACAAGCTATAAAAATTACATTAAATGAGATGGAGAGGAATAGTTAATGAATTAAATGGTAGCAATAGATTCTCCAGCAAATAGTGTTGTCCTTTTCTGTACACATTCATAGTTAGTGTGAGGTCCACAAACAATTTAACAAGTCCAAGTCCAAGGTGTGAAGTGTGAACATAGAATATTGGGACTTGGGACAAAGTGTGTAGTGTGAACACATGACATTATTCCTTCTTCCATTCTTACTCTGTCCAAACCTAACCACCCTTCTAAGTTATAACTATAGTTTAGTTTAGAAAAAATTGTCTGATAAACCTTTGTACTTGTATGTATTTTTATTGTGAACACTTTTACTTGTTTCTTTGTTATCTAAACCTATGAACTTATTGAAACACAATATTTTAAATAATATTTCTGACTTGGCATCTTATGTGGCATTTAATACAAAAGTGCGTGTATAACAAACTTATTAGGAGCGTGAGACCCTTGAAAAAAGGTCTAAAAGCCATATTAAGGCTTTTATATAGCCATCATCTTCCTAGTTGGATCTAACACCATTGTTGGATAAAATTGAAATTTTCTTGACCTTCTCTTTTTTCCCCTAAACTTCTTCTCTATTGTTTATTGTCATTATATTACTCTCTTTATTATGAAACATACCATGGAAGGCAAACACTGCTCCCGAACATCTTCCATTAACATTAAGCATAAAACAAAGCAAATTTTCAAGAAAATCAATGTAATTGACTGAAGCCCAAAATCAACAAAGACACAGATATAAGATAAAATTCATATTAAATAACAAATAGATTCAAAAGTAAATTGAAAAATCTACCTAGATAAGTTTAAAATCAAACAGAAACAACGAAAAAAAACTCAAATAATTTTTGAGATTGACCCCTGTTTCAGATCCAACCAAACTTATGGTCTTCCTCTCGTCCTCTTCACCTTCTCCGACCAAAACACCTTCATTCCCACCGCCTCCAACAAGTTTCAACCAACAACTATAAGCGAGAGCCAACAACAACAAAAATACCAAATCAATACTCCACCAATAAGTCTCGACTTTTGTAAAGCTGCCAGCCTCGAGCTCCGGCAAAATTGTGACTAGAAACAATCTAACCCCCACTCTTTCTTAGGCCACCGGTCACCATCAAAATTTTAATCCGATAAAAATCAAAATCAACTCCAAACTCGACGAGATTGTGAACTATCAAAAGTCATTGCCAACATTTTTTATTTTAATGGAAAGAGTAGAATTAAGAAGCAGGAAAAATGAGAAAGGAAGATTAGAAGAAGGGCTGAAGTGAAATTGTGGGGATGGAGTCTGTTAAAGTAAAATGAAATAAAAATTGTAAATAGAAGTGTTGGTACATTAATCTAATATAATAAAAGGAAAAATGATGTGGAGTGATTATATATATATATGTGTCATTTTATAATTATATGTGTCATTTTATAATTATTTTTTAAAATTATGTGTCAGGCGTTTATAATACACACACCATTGAGTAGTAAAAAATGTATTTAAAATATTGTATTTTGATGAATTTAGGGGTTCAAATGATAAGTTTATCAAACTCTTGTGTTTGAGTGCCAGTGTAAGGAGTACATACACATGGTCAATGTTCCTATCATACTATAAAATTTACTGATCAGTAATTTCCCCATTTAAAAAAAAATGGCACACTCTTTTTCTTTTAGTTTACTTTTGGAAAGAATGATAATTTTTTTTTTAGCTATACTATACTTTAATTTTTTATATGACATATTTAAAACTATAAAATTAAATAACATGTTAATATATTTAATATAACTTTGATTTAGAATAATAGAGTAAAAACATTTCTTTACTTTCTTAAATTTTGTGTCAATCAAATTATGTTATTTTTTTCTTAAACGGAGGGATCATATACCTTTTCTAATTTTCTCAAATGGAGCTATTTCTTTTTTATTTTTTCTAACTTCTCACCACATTTGAAATTCTAGTCTCAAGCCAAAACAGTTATATTTATAAAATAAATACTACTCTCCCCCCCCCCCCCCCCCCTTATTTTTTATACGTGATCCTTTTTCTTTAAATAGTTAGTATATAATATTTGTTATTTCATAAAATCAATGCATAAATTATCATATTGTTCCTTTTTTATCCTTGTGAGTTATTAGCTTCGAAAATATATTTTTGACCAACTTAGAAAAGTTAAGTAAATGATTTATGTCCATTGGTTAAATTAATTAATCAAAATAAATTAATTCATATTTATTGAAAACTTGAGTTTCAAAAAATTAAATAAAGATAGAAGGATAAAATAACATCATTTCGTAATGCAAGTGCAAAATAAAAATATCACATATAAAGGAATTAATTCAATAAATATTTTATCTAATTTACACAATAGAAAACATCTATCATTGGTGTAACAAATCTAATGTTATACTATTCGATTTATTTGAATACAATACTTTTGACATGAAAACATTAATTTATATGTATAAATTATGGAATTTATATATTTGTATATTACATAAAAAATTATAATTCATAATAATTAACAATTCAAAATAATTAAAAGATATGTGAATAATTTACGGTTAAAGATAGATTTGTTTAAATCTTGAAATTCAAAACGTGTTACATAAATTAAGACAGAAGAACCATAATTTTAAAATATAATAGATCGAATACTAAAACCTTAATTTTTTAGGTAATAACATTTTAATTTTGAATCTATCTGTACTCTACCATGAATTTTAGTACTCCCATCAAGCAAAACTTCATTTATAAGATCCAAACCTTAATTATATTTCATTTTTAAAGATTTTAACTTTTTAAGCATTCAATTAGCCTCTCAAGTCAAACCTTAAAGAGAAAAGTTTGGACGAGGAAAAGGAATATCTTGACAAGTTCAATTGTTTTGATATATATATATTATGATTCAAAATCTAATATTAGATGTTGAAACGTTTCCATCTATCACTTAATTAATTGTAGTTATAGTCAAGTACAAATCTATGTAATAATCCACCTACTCTACTTTACTTATAGTAGTTACCTAATAATTTTTTAAATTTTTTTCCCCGGTTTTAGAGGATGTAATCCATTTATTTTATAAACATTAAAAACTGTTTTTTGATTATAGAGATTGATGATGATCATGTGTACATATTCAACAAACACTAATTTGTCTTATTTATGGTTTTACATAATTACTTGAAATTTGTTTGAGACAAGAAAGGTCATTTTCGTCATTTGAATGAAAAACTTTTGTCTATCTGTAATCCCCAAGAGATAAGGACTACTACCACTTGCAGTTATGATTAAAATTAAATAAATAAATAAACCAATTGCACTTAATTAAGTATTAACAGAAATTAACATTTAATCTTGCCAGGTGGCACGTGGATGACGATACTAGGGTGACAACATTGAGAAACGTCATCAGTTAACGTCTATAAGTATGTTGACGCTCTTTGTAGCGCGTTCGAAACCAATGTAATCACATTCATTCTTTTTAATTTCTTGGAAACTAAATATATCGATTAACTAATTTTTGGATTTTTCAAATAATTCTTTTTTCCTTAAAATTACAGTTTTTCAATGAAAGATTCATCAAAGAGAAGGGTAATATGCATTACCACGTGACCAACATCTATTGATCTTAATACTTTAGAGTTCGAGCAAAACTTTCATATTAATTAAAATTTAAAATTTTAAATCAATCTGGTAATTTATGAATAATCTATTTTCTTTATTTATAAAAAATTATTATAATTTTAAGCAATATAGTAAAATTACTTTTATACTCTTAAACTTCAAGTATCAATTATTCATCAAGTTGCTAACGATTCTAAACGAGGAGCGAAACCATCTTAAACGAAGAATTGTTCGATGTATATCTTTTACCTGAAAATTATGTGATGTACAAATAAAGATTAAATATTAATTATTATGAGATATTTAACTTTACACATATTTAACATAATTTCAAAAAAAGAATTATATATTTTTATCAAATTTCCGGCTCTAGCATTGTGTGAACTCAACATCCATAACATCATTGAAGCCCCCCAATAAAGCTTCACACGACTCTCATACCCATTTATACACGTGTACTTGATCTCATACTATAAATTTAACTTTGCCATTTCTTTTAATATATATATTTAAGCACATCAAAATTGTTCATGAACCTTACCGATAATTGTCATTATCACTTGAGAGGAAATCAAAAGATTCGACTAGTGCGCGTGGGGGTCATTTTTTCCACAAGCTAAGGTAAAGAGGAATTTTCCTTGTAAGCTTCCATTAATTTACTAAGAATTCACCACTTCCAACTTTCCATCCATATATATATATATCCCCTCATTTTTCTTCTTGTTGCTAAACAATTATCAAAATACACATATGGATAACTCATCGACTGATCTAAATAGAGCAATAGAAGGTTTAATTCGTGGTCGAGAATTTACTCGACGACTAAAAGAGATTATTAAAATACCTGGTGGTGAAGTTGAAAACATTATGGCTGAGGATTTAGTTGCCAAAATTATGGATTCATTTTCTGAGACTCTCTCCGTTATAAACAATTCTGATGTCGTCGTCGCTACGGCAGTTGAGGTCAAGTCGCCGGAAGATTATTCTAGTGGAAGTTGCAAGAGTTCAGATCGAAGAGGATGCTACAAGAGAAGGTGATTCATTAATTTCATTACTTACTAATTTTTCATGGAGGGTATTTTAGTCTTTTTCACGTTCATGGTCACAAGTTTTGATTGCTAATTGGTTGGTTCTCTTTTAGTTACTTAATTATTGTCAAGTTTGGTTGGTCGTTGATTGGTTATTGACATTTTTGTCCTTCCACAAATGGTTGAAGTACTTTTTTGTTGGTTGGTCCCTACAAAGAATTGGTGATAATTAGATTGATTAAGATTTGTTCATATTGAATTCATGATGAGGGCCTTGGGGTTATCTATTTCTTATATAGTTAGTGGTACTACTCATTAAATTACAATAATGATAGAGCTCTCTAGGGCGTGTTAAGTACCATTGCGCTTGGTTGGGCTCTCTAGGGCGTGTAAAGTACCATTGCGCTTGATTGGAGTTATTAGGCAGACCTAAGATTATATTTATCTCATTATTTTTTCGTTAGTGATGAAATAAGTACATGGTGAAATAACTTATCCAAAGATAACTTTCTCGAGATAAATAATTTTAGAATAATTTATTTCCAACCAAACGATCTCTAAAATAATTAACTTGTGTTATTTTAGAGACAATTTTCTGATAAATGTTTTGGAAAATATACAGGAAAACTTCAGAATCAAACATAAAGGAATCCTCAGATTTGGTGGATGATGGTCATGCTTGGAGAAAATATGGACAAAAACAGATCCTTAATTCCACTTATCCAAGGTTTGAAATTTTTAATAATTATAGAGTAGATGTGATAGATATACAGTTAATCCATATATTTTATATTTGTTTTTATCTATTTATAATAATAATAATAAAATGAATATGTATGCAGGCACTACTTTAGGTGCACACATAAATATGATCAGAAATGTCAAGCAAGCAAACAAGTACAAAAAATCCAAGACAATCCACAAAGATTTAGAACAACATACTATGGACATCACACTTGCAAAGCTTTTCCTAGAGTTTCACAAATAATATTAGATTCTCCAATGGATGGAAATTCTAATTATATTAGTTTTGATCAAAATCATACATTTCCATCAATAAAACAGGAAACAAAAGAGGAAGTAGTTTTCAGATTCTATCCTAAAATTGAAGATCAAATTCAATCATCAAGCTCTGATTATTTTCTTCCCAATGATAATGATCATGATCATCTCACTCCAGCAACATTTGAAGCCTCAGGCCGCAGCGGTATGACTTCGCCCGATGTTATGTCATCTGGGGTTTACTCTTCTTGTACTACTACTAGCAACAATGATAATCTTGAGATAGATATAGATTTTGAGGAGGGTCTTTGGAATTTTGATCAAGTGTAGGTGTAGGTAGCTTGATAGAGATGGTGTACAAATTTTGTATTATCTTGACTTGGAGTTTGCATTAAAGCATTATTAGGTTTGGTATCAAAGTATAAATTTGACTTCCACATTTTATTATTAGGCAATGATGGTAGCCTACTGTTGTTGTCTTTAGTTTTTTCCCTATAAAGTTTAAATTAAATAGGTATATGTTAAAAAGTCATCGCAAAACTAATTAATATTTAAGCTATTTCAAAAAAGAATCTAGATAAATTGGGAGGAAAGCTTTAGAATGAAAATTCTAGAAGTGTAGTTCAAGATAAGGCAAAGAAGAAAATGAAGTAGTTGAGAAATAACTCACTAGAGATCCTTCTATTATTTATGTATAAATAGAGGTGGTTTATTTGAGATGTATGTATACTCAAATATTAAGTGTGTGCTCAAAAGAAGAGAGGTGCTAAAACAAACAACATGTGAATGATCGAGTGAGAAATAAGAAAGAGCAACAAAGAGAGTTGCTAGAGTGAGTGCAGTAAAAATTGAGTGTAAAATTGTATGACCAAAATTGGTTAAATTTAAGTTGTGAATAATTAATTGTGCCCAATAATATCCGGCAAGTGCTATCAAAGGCTAGTAACTCAAGAAACGTAGCAATTCCAAGAGAGATCCTACAAGCTACGTCTAAAGGCACTAATCAATGGTGGATTTTGCAAGAAACCACTGATCGTGGAGCACAAGAATGAATATTATTTGGGAAAAGGATCAAAAATACCTTTGAACTATTTGAAAAGGTTTAAAATTATCTTTCGTTCATCTATTGGGCTAAAAATACCCCTGTATCTACCTTTTTTGTTTATCTCTACCCTTAAAACTAACAACCATTTTTTTAAAAATATTATTATTATTATTATTATTTGTTACATGTCATTTTCTTATTGGATAAATTAAATCTCAACCCATTTAATTTTCTTTTACCCAAACATTATAGTGAATATGACCCAAACCCAAATAGAAGACCCATTAAAAATTAAATTAATTGAATATTTCTCCCCTAACCCCAAACATCTTTCTTCTTCCCTCTTTTCTTATTCAAAATTTTCAAAACAATATTCAATCAAATGATATAATTCGTAAATTTCAGCTGCAAATATGAGTCTAAATATATTATGAGATAATATCATCAGCCCATGTAACCTCAATGTCGTCATTTTTGAAATCAATTTACTACCAAAGGAGGACAAATCAGAATTTTCAGCTTCTATTGTTATTCGGCGGAATACCAAGTTACTCAGGTGATAGTTAAAAAGATGTGTCGATTCAGGTGGCAAGAATTAATGATCTCCTCATTTGAAAGATTTACCCATCTAACTTTTGTGATTTTCTGCTTGTGATCAACAGATTTGACGATTCTCAACCTTCAGATTTAGCTTAAAGCTGCAATACTAACTTGAAGTTGAAAGCAATATTGATTTTGGCGGTCTTCTTTCCGTCGCCTAAAAAAACTACACCAAAATCTACCAAAATTGCACCTAAACTATAACAAAACAGAAGCAAACCTGCACCTATATTTTACCAAAAACTAAATCAAAACTATATAAAAAAAAAAAACAGAGGCAAAAAGGCAATAAAAATGCACTATAATGAGATTAAAAACTGGACCAAAATTTGATGATAAACATCATAAAAGCTGGTCCAAAAACGAAAATAGAAATGGTTCTAATTTGCTTTATTAAAAATGGAATACATTACAATGAAAATTTACGAATTATATCATTTGATTGAATATTATTTTAAAAATTTTGAATAAGAAAAGAGGGAAGAAGAAAGATGTTTGGGTTAGGGGAGAAAGATATAATCAATTTAATTTTTAATGGGTCTTCTAATTGGGTTTGAATTATATTCACTATAATGGGTAATGGGTGGGTAGGAGAAAATTAAATGGGTTGAGTTCATTTATCCAATAAGAAAATGACATGTAACAAATAATAATAATAATAATATTTTAAAAAAGTGGCTGTTAGTTTTAAGGGTAGAGATGGACCAAAAAGGTAGATAGAGGAGTATTTTTAGCCCAATAAATGGATGAGGGGTAATTTTAGACCTTTTCAAATAGTTTAAGGGTATTTTTGACCCTTTTCCCATATTATTTTCTCAATAATGAATATTATCATTGATGGATCAAACACTATACAACCAACATATGTCGAAGCAGCAAGAAGGTGAATGTCATAGTTGGAAAGGCCTCCATGTATATCACACCCATACACACAAGTGTACCGTGTACGTGATCACACAAATTAAGGTGATAGTAAGTAATCGGATAGACCAATCACACAAGGACTTAGTTGTTAAGAAAACTATTGATTTGACTATTATAATTAAGTCAACAAGTTTTGTCCAATTCAAGAAAGTTTGGTTCGTTGTTTACACGTTTACACTACTAATTATGACTAAAAGAAGACAAGTATATGCAACATCCCACAAATTTCAAATCTAAGGTCCAAATCACTCTTCATTTACGTATAAGGTGTTAAGTTACATTCTTTATTTTGGGAATAAATTTGGATATGAACTAAGGTAACAAGAATCCCTGACACAAAGTTGAGTTGAAAGCTTCCTTACCAATTAAGTTTTGACATAAGATTGGGCTTAGGTCAACTTCAAATGATCTTATATCACAACACAAAATGAATTAGTGATCCATTACTTATCAAATTGAAAGTATTTGAGTCATCTTTCTAGCGCCACTAACTTTGCTTTATTTTGAGTTCGGAGCAAAAAATTATGACCATTTTACCAAGACTACTACAACAGAGTTTCCTAAGTTTGTTCCTATGAATCCCTTTACGGAACATAGCAGTTTCTATCACTCGTACTTCTAACTTGTGGAAAAACATCAAAAAATTGAAGTTTTGAGCACCAATTCCTACAGACCTATGTACGAATAGTAGAACCATCTACAGGCCGTAGTTTGGACTCGTAGAATAAATTTTTGAGCCATAAAATTCAATATGAATTCCATAGATTGAATCTACGGTCTGTAGTTTGGACCCACAGAATAAACTTTTGAGCCTTAAAATTCAATAAATTTGATCTATGGTCCGAAGAAGTATCTATGGGTGTAGTGAGGTTTAAGATTTAATATGATTTCCTTGGATGAGATCTACGGTCTGTAGGTCAAACCACGAATCATAGATGGCCCCGTTGAAGGTTTTTAACAACTTTTAAAGAGAGTAGCTCAGTATTTTCCCACTCTTCTAAGCCTAAACCCCAACATTCTTACATCTAAATAAGTTTCTAATAGTATTAATCAATTATACTTTGGGTCGTGATAATGGAACATGTCCAGATAACCTCTGTTGAAAAAATGATCAGTTCCAGTTCCAAGTTTTCTACTGGCCCGATTCATGATTTGTTGTCTTAGCCCTCTTATTGCAAAAATCCTCCGCGTCCTTCAACTTATCCTTATCTAATTGTTACACATGAATTATAAGTCTAGCTATGCCCATGTTCCCTATCAACTTAATTTTTTACCTTCCATGATCAATATATGAGATAGCCCAGACACAAACAAATTGATCTTGCTCCTCATATCAGCCACCATCTCCAGAGCATAGCAGGAAAGCTGAGTAAACTGGAGGCTATATTCTTGCACACTTATACTCCACTCTTACATATTGAGGAACTCCTTCACTTTTTTTCCCCTTGGTTCTTGGGGAAAGAAACACCCCCAAGAACGCATTTTCAAATACTGTCCAGCCTAAGGGTGGTGCATCTTCTCCCCTAGTTTTCTTCCACTCATCGTACCAAATCCTCGAAACACCCTTAAGATAATAAGAAGCTATCTCCACATACTCTACATCAACAACATTTATAACCTAAAATACGTCTTCTGAAACTCTTCCACAAAGTTTTCTGGATCTTTACTGACCTTTGACCTAGTGAACTCTAGAGGATTCAGTATTAGAAACTCTTGGAATCTGGACATATCATTCACATCTTGATGGTAAACTCCTTGGCGACCAACTTGTTTTGTCATCACTTGAGTCAACATTTGAACCACGTTCCTAAACTTACTATTTGTGACGTCACCATAAGAAGGTTGCACTACTTGTGCATTCGGGCCTTCTGGTCCATGTTGAGCTGGTGGTTCCTAAAGATTTCACACTGTTCCTAGTGTAACGCCCTCTAGCATTTCTTTGTGGAGGCATAATCTAAAAATATTCCCGTAAGGACGAATTAGAAGAAATTCTTTCAAAGTTAGACTCTATAACACAAACATGAGTAGGAGGAAAAGACATAATTCCTAATATCGTGTAGCTTCCTTATTATAGATGTGACATGCTTCACACTAATAATAAGAACTCTCCTAGACATGGCTCCATAGACACCCTAAGACACTTGAACACCAAGTTTGTCACATCCGAGCCTACAACCTGGATGTGGCTGGACCTCGAGAATCATTGTTTATTCTCAAGGGAACCTTTGGCTTAGATGCCTACTTATATAAAGACTAACTCAAGTATATTTAAGCTTTAAAATGGAATTTAAATTCAAAAGTCTCAACACTTCTCAAAACTCAAACTATCTCAAAGTACTATACTCAAAATTATCTAAAAATACTCTGTAACAATAATAGTTTGCCAAAATAGTTTTTAGGAACTATTTAAAAGAAATTCAACACTAACTATCTATGAAGCCTCTATATCCAACATGAATGTCGAGGCAAAACCTACGACACCTTAAACTACTAAATTGAAAGACAAAAATGGAGTTCTCTTGAATGTAAGGAAGGTTTACCAAAGCTAGCAAGAAGTGTAAAGTGATCTCAACAGAGTGCTTGATGATCCTGAACACTTATATATGAATCATGAAAAGATGTAGGTCGAATGACATCAGTACATTGAATGTACGAGTATGTAATATAGATGAGAAAAATAAATAACTGAACCGAAGAAGCTAAAGCAAGATACTCAAATGAATGTGAAATATATTTAGAGATAAAATTATTTAAAAGTTATAAAAAAATAAATATGATAAATTAATGAATAGTGTATATATAACTATGGTAATGAAATACTCTTTCTTTACTTTATTTGAGAGATTCTCTAAATGACAATCATTACTATGAATTTCATGATGATATAATGTCTCGCCCGCATTGCCAAAACCGTGATATACCTTGTCGTGAATCCATATAATAGGTCTTCTCAAAGGTCGTGAGGAGTCACCCAAAATGTTGTACGATCCTATCCCACACTTCTTATAACTCAATGATGAATGTAAAGATACTCTATAGTTGATAAAAGTTCTCAAAATGACCTCTTTAAGAGGCAATTGCTTTGTAGTCAATCTTTCTGAAAACTCTTTACTTTTCTCAAAATAATACTATTTCTCTATGTAAAATGATACATTCGGGAATCATATAGTTTTGTTAAACTCTTCTCATAATTAGACTTAAACTTTACTCTTGAACTCACTTTTAACTTTAGAAAATTTATTTATGACGAAAAGATGTTTGTTCAAAAGAAACTCAATCAAACATAGAGATTAAGGTTCATGTGGAATACAAACATGAATATAAACTCAAGTACATCAATGTATAATATATAACAACTCATGATCTGGGATTTAGATCTCAAATCAATAATATAACTCATCTGAAGAATTCTCGTAAATAAGGTTGTAACCTAGATTAATCTTTTACTGACTGAATTTAGGTGTAGGGCATGAGGTCGAACTCAGTCCATCACTATGATTAGCCTTACATATATTTGGAAGAATAAAGTTCTTGGCGAAGCTATAAGAACGCTTGAAAACGACCCAAAATATAATTTTAGCGTAACATGGCATATAGAACCCCGAAAGGACCCACACAAATCACTTATAATATATTATACAAGATGATAGAAATAAAGATTTCAAAAGAAATTGTCATATATATAACAAAAGAGTTTGACAAAGCGGAAGTATAATATAGTATCAACAAGTTATGTATCACATCAAGAGGAAGTTCTTGGGACGTAACCATACACCACATACAATATTCAAAGGAAATCTATAAAAGTGTCTTAATTAGTCCTCGGAACATGATGACTCTTTGAATCCACGAGTAAGGACAACTAGCCACAAGTATGCGAGGTAGGAGCATCAGACCCTACATTAGTGAAGCAATGTAGGCACAAGTAACATTAGTACAAGAAATGTACTAAGTATGATAACTATGCATAAACAATATGAAATCATGTTAAAAAGGACTTTTCATGACATGCAATGACCAAGATAAACCATAATATAAAAGGGTCAGAAAACACATGTCATAATCATGGTTAATACAAGCTTATAATATTTAAAAAACTTTTTGAGATACTTTAAAAGAAACCTCAGTTCATCATTTGTGGGATGTTCATCATTAAATGAAATAGACTATTTGAGCTAGAACATGAAATCTAATGGACTGCTCCTACACCAAATGAGAGTGTCCTACTTGATAAGGTAAGAACCATGTGTCTGAGCTAAGGTGGATCCACTAGCTAATATCTATATGAGACAAAATCCTATACTGGCACATAGTTTTGTGACTTAGATATTGCTACTAAAGGTCTACAGACGCTAAAAGAAAATCTTCATCCCAAAAGCCCGCTCGGTGCTAAGTAAAATCCCATGTAATAATCATTAATCATATTCATACTATCATCCACGAAAAAATACAATTAAGCTACTAGTCCAAGCTAGAAACATCATAGAATAACTCCTTAAACTATGTGTGAAAAAACATTTCACCATTCGTGATCTTTTGAAAATAGCTTTATGAGACCCATAATCATTAACTTCATACTAAAAGTTCCATACTACTAATGATATTAGTCTTAGAAACTTGATCCATGATCGTTGATGACATACCGGGATATTATACTAATCAAGACCTAATATAGGAAAATAATCAAAAGGATTGATAGCAAATCTAGATGTCATTCAGGTTATGTGACCAAGCTTCATAGAACATATAGTTAGTTTCATCTATAAGCTTACTTTAGTCATACACATTGCTTTCATAAAACATGCATAATTTTCATAAATCATAGTTCATAAGCTTCATGATATGTTCATACTCAAAAATCATGGATCATACATGAAGTCATATGCATTCAACTCAAAATTATGTAAATGTTTTAATTCATGCATAATAATATAGAATACAATCAATCGAATTTGAATTGAGAAGAACCCATAAAATTGAATAATATCCTAACTTTGAATTGAGTATTGAACTTGAATAATTGGAAGATATTAGGATCTCTATGGAGGAAAATACTCCATAGTTATGTATTAACATACCTTAGTGATCAAGGCACAATAGCTATGGTGAATTGAAAATCTTCAAAGTGAAACCCTAGCTTCTTATTCCTTAGATTTAGAGAGAAATATGGGGATGAACTTGGAGGGAAATTTATGACTTAGGAGAATGATTTTGAACGAGTAGTTTTAGGACATAAATATCTTATATAGGGCTTATAATAGGGGTTAAAAGGACATATCTTAGGTATCAAACACACAGGGAAAGACTAAAATAGGTTTGACTTAAAAAGATGATGGATGACTTATATGAATGCCTTCATGGACCGTTTAAATATCCACAGTCCATGAAGGGAACCGTACAAATGACCTTCAATCTTGGTTGCCTTTAACGACCAACCCTCTCTTCTAAACGGGTCATGGACCCTTTCACAAGTCATTTAGACTTCGGTGGAGGCTTCATGGTTGGTTTTAGCCCCATGGACCTACCCGTTAACCCACTTTAACCTTTTTTAAAGTGTGAGGTGTTACAATATCTCCCTCTTAGAAATATTCGTCCTTAACATAAATCCAGCTAACATGAAGAGAGTAGGAGAGAAACTATCAACCAGATGAATGCAAATTCATCAAAATGTGCATAACCAAGAATACAATCAACTCCAAGCTGAAACATACTTTAAAATTTCCTTTTATAAACATAGATGCAAATAATACACAAAGTCATATCAACATAAAAGAACCAATTAAGCTAAATCATATAAAAAGAAAAATCAATTTTTCATGAGAGTGAATGCATGAGAAAATGTTAGAATGACTTAGTGTGCACAAATCCTAAAGAGAGAGCACGAGGGGGGATATTGACTCAAGATAGACCCAAAGATAGCAAAAAAAGATAGTATTACTAAGACATCATATTGTCTCTGGACTTTCACATACCAAACTATACCAAGGAACCCTTCCAATAACTTAAATAGTTCTACAACCATGTAGCACACTATCCACCCCTTGGAAGTAAACCTCTCTAGTTTTTTTTAATCCATGTCCCTTAACCCAAGCATAATACCACCCCTTAACAACCATGGAACCACCGATACAAGTAAGAACTTAAAGAAATTTCCACAAAGATTTTAAGCTCGACTTAAAAAAAAAAAACCCATACATGTAGTATTACCATAGAAAACGAAACACTCAAAAATCAATCAATGCATAACCACAAGCTAAAAGACCATAACTTACCAATCATCACATCTGGGGAACCCTCGTACTCTTATCGAGTCTAAAGGGCATATAACCTATTTTGCTTCGAAGCACTCATATTGTAACCACGAGGTTGAACGTGCCTACCATACCTTCCATTAGTAGTAAGCAATGGGAAATATCTTATCTTTTGACCACTCTTTCCACACCCAAAGCATGCATTTGAACCAGCTAAACACTCATCCCTACGATTTATTCCACACCTCCTTTACTCAGACACCATTTGTTCACTAGAATCATTACCTCCATTGGACCTTGAATGTGAGAAATAACCATCACCCATGCTTTACCTCTTTGAATCCCTAGTCTTATCCTTAAGTTTTTATTCTTTAATTCGTTTGGGATGAACCATCGGGGATACATCCATATCCTTAACAAACATTGTGGTTAAGCATTATTTGACCACCAAGTCGGAATCACCACGAACAAACTTACTCATACTTGCCCTTGGATCGGTAACCATAGTTGGAGCATATTTGAAAAATTGTATAAATTTCATAACATACTCTTTCACACTCATATATCCTTGAATAAGGTTGATGAAATCAAGAACATTTTCCTCCCTCATCTCAAGAGGAAATAACCTATCAAAGAAAAGCAACCTTAAATTTATCCCAATTAAGAGACATGCATCGATTGCTCTGTCTTCTTTCATTGGTTAAACCAAACTTGAGCAAAACCTTTGAGTGGGTAAGTGGTCAATTTTGCATTTTCTACTGAAATGATACCCATAATATCTACAATCTTATGAACCTTGTCGATGAACTCTTGAGGATCTTCCTCAACCTAAGAACCATGGAATTCCGAAGGATTCATCCTAGTAAAGTCCCTCACCTTTGTTTTCGCTGTCATGACCGGGGTCTAGACCCTAGTCGAAATCGGCGTCGTTGACCTCTCAGAGGTCGCAGACAAGCCTATTTACGTCGTCATTACATTCGTTAGGTTAATTTTAGCGGAAAATTTAAAACTTTTTGTTTTGTTTGAAGTGTACATAGACTTCATAGTTATAACATGCATACGCGTATAAAGAAGTTCATTGCTCATGTGTATCAACCATCTAATAAAGAATCATTCAATCTTGAAATAAATAGTCTCATAGCATAAGTAACAATTGCCAAAATGACACCATTACATAAGTCTGAACAAAATAGGAAAGAAATACTAGTGGAACATACTCCACTAGCCTAAACCTATTACTAAGCTAGAAACATAACGGCAGGCATCCTCGAATGCATGAGGACCTACCAAGTCCGGATGAAAAGCTCTGATGTCCAAACAACTGCAATGAATGTCTTCAACGCCCTCCTGAACCTGCACCTAAAATAGTATAATGTATGGGGTTAGTACACACTCGTACTAAGTATGGGTGTATGCAAGTACACACCAAGGACATGCATGATTAAGAATATCTCTCTCCTAACGATATGAATTATGGAAAGCCAAGTCAGTTGGACTTGCCAAATCAGATTAGGAAAGTCATGCTATGAGAGTAACATGCATCATCATTCTTTTCATATTGCACCCAGCACATAACATATTTCATATAGCACATACATATATCACATATCATTCGTTTATATACCATGAAACCTTGGAATCACGGATTTAACATTAGGACTTCCCAAATGAGGGCTCAACATATGGGACCTCAACTTGGGAGCCTTCTTTAGCAAACACAGAGTCTGCTTCTTTCATTCATACGTACGTCACATTATTCATTTGATTCATTCGTAGGCTGATGTAAACACCAGCTATACCTAGGATGAATTTCAAGACTCTCATCGGGATCATGAAGTGCAATGACCAAGAATGACCTAATGTCATTACTTGAATCTGGTTTCACCTCCTGATTGTCTTGCACATACCTCTTCAGTATCATTCATTTTATTATCTTTCATACTTTGAGGAACTTCAACTTTAATCGACATAGATCATGTGAGCATCATGAAATCCGGTGTCTTTCCCACACCAAAAAGAGGTGGAGTCACTGGCCAAGGTGAAACCAAAACATCCCTAGCTCGCTTAGGTGGAAAACCACTGGCTAGTTCCCTATGTTGGCAGCATAGTTCAAAGACTAGGACATTAGGGAGACTTATACCCACCTTGGTGGACAGTCTCATCTCATGAGAATTACGTGAACCTACGCCCTTCCCGAAAGAAGGCATCATTACTCATAGCTAGCCTATCGGTGCTCCTCTTAAACTTCCTATTACATTCAACTCATACATCATCAAAGCTTGTTTCTAGCATGAGGTAGTCATAGCTCATTAGATCATTTCTCATCTCTTCTTTACGTATTAAGTGTGAATTGTCCTTACACTTACATATAGAGTGTGATTGAAACTTGTCTCTTAATATTCAACACTCTCTTAGGTGAGTACTTTTGGTGACCTTATATAGGCGTAGGTACAACTTGTCTCACTTGCACTAGCCTCATATTGTGGTGCCACCCTGTTATTTCTTAACATCTTTTCATTTCATCTTTACTCACCTTTCATTATTTGTTCATCGTATAACATACATATGCTCTCTTGGAATTTACATTGATGGACATTGATTCTAGGCGTAGATACAACTTGTCTCACTTGTACTAGCCTATCCTCATGTAGCCACTCTTTCTTTGCTTATTCGTCGTTTAGCATAAATATACTCTCTTAGAAATCTCATTTAGTGACATTGATTTTTAGGCGTAGATGCAACTTGTCTCACTTGCACTAGCCTGTAGTCATGTTGTCACTCTTTTCTTTGCTTATTCATCGTATAGCATAAATATACTCTCTTAGAAATTTCATTTAGTGACATTGATTTTTAGACGTAGATGCAGCTTGTCTCACTTGCACTAGCCTATAGTCATGTAGTCACTCTTTTCTTTACATATTAACTATGAATTCATTCTTAACACTTTCTTTTGGAATATGCTTGAGATTTGAATCTACATCATTCTACACTCCCATAGGTGAGTACGTTTGGTAACATTTACTTAGGCTCATTTGAGATTGATCTCGTCTTTCATATTAGCCTCTTATCGTGTTGTCACCACATTCATTAACTTTAGCATATTAGCTCTTCATAATTACTCTCCCCATTATGTGAATATTCATTTCGTAATATGCCAATGCACTTGGCCTTTTAGTGTGTTTCACACTCTTACTTAACCCTCCTGGGGTCACATTATTTCATCACATACATCTTAGGTTCACTTATTTATAAATGTGCGCTGGACTTATGAACCCATACGTACAAGCCATGAGGCTTCGTTCATATTTGTCTAAGTGACTCATATTTACTCAAGATTATGTGGTACAAGACTTATGCATCTTGTAAGTATGCCAAGGTCTCGAGTTCGATCCCTATGGGCAGCATTCATTAAATATTTACTCACGTAAGACTTATGTATCAATATGGAGTTGGGCAAGGGAACCCGATTTCAAATCCCTTGAGCAACACTTAGTCTTGTACTAATTTTTGATTTAAAATTTTTGCTTGGGGACCCGAGGTCGAGCCCCAAAGCCCACACTTCTTTTTTTTTTCTTTCTTTTCTTTCCCTTTTCGTTTGAGGCCAAGAGGTTGTGGGATCGATCCCCCACAACCTCATTTTATTTTTCTTTAATCTTTCTCCTAACTTTCTCACCTATCCGAGAGGTTGTGGGTTCGATCCCCACACACCTCATTTTATTTTTCTTTCATTTTCTCCTTTCTCCCTCACTTATCCGAGAGGTTGTGGGTTCGATCCCCACACCCCTCATTTATTTTTCTTTCATTTTTCTCCTAACTCTTCACTTGAGCCTTACCCCATTTCGAATCCCCCTTACCTCATTTTTATTATCGAATTTTTAATAGCTTGCATATGGTGAGGTCTTGGGTTCAATCTCTAATGACCTCACATCTTAAAAGAAAATTTAAAAATTAAACTCCTCAACACTGCCCATGCCGAGACCAATTTCCAGATTTATGGAAATTTGGTCATCTTTTCAATCCACTTTTTTTCAACATTTATACGTTAGATTTTTATGGAAAATTCGTTAGTCATTTCGTACATTATTATGTGAATTATTTCCAAGTAATTTTATACAAAAACACAAGGACTTAACATGCCATTTCCATGCTCCAAAACATGCCCAAGAACACGGCTACACCCACATTGCACACATTTTCATCATCACATAAATCCGAACATACATACATGAACATAATCATCACGAAAACACGTTACATCCCTAAATTCTACCAGCAAACATACCCAACCTACAACAATCGATGGGAGCTAGTGACAGGGACATGCAAAGGGGAACATTCCTAGTTTTTGGATTAGAATTCGACTGAAACTTAGGGGTCTCTTGGGAAAGGACCAAGAGGAAGAAAACCCATACCTTTTTTCTTCGTTTAACACCTTCCAAAACTAATCCAATGCTGCCAACTTCCCACGAAACCAAAGCTTCACCACAAAAACTTCGAGCTCAACCCGTCGAGAATTTTGCTTTTGCTTTTCGTTTTTAGCTTAGTTTTTCTTTTGAGTTTTAGTGTACAAGTTCTTCAAGGGTGATGAACTTTTGACTTATTTTTGTTCTGTTTACTGATGATGAAAACGTGAGAAAGAGAGTGGATAGGCGTGAGAAAGAGAGTGGAGAGAGATGAGAGTAAGTGTAAGAGTAGGAGTTTTGGTTGAAGACTTAGTCAAACTAGGACTCCTTGCCATTTATTATTAAAAATCTGATTTTTTTAAAGGCTTAGGTGAAATGACTAATCATTTCCTTACTTAAATCAGATAATTAATATAAACTAATTAGATTTAACATTGCTTCCACCCAGGATCGAACCCGGGTGAAGCTTAACTCGCGAAAGGAGTCAAATTTGGGTCAACCCTACCCGAATTGTCCATTAATCACATTAATTAATTAATTAATTAAATCTCTAGGGTAATTACGATACTACCCTTAGTCTGAAAAATACCATTTTACCCCTAGACCCTCCTTTCAAGTCTGGTTAAGACTCATCCGGGAGAATCTTAATATTCGGGTACCCTACATGGCTGGACCCAACCTTGTCTAGCTCAACTAACTCACCAAGTTGGTTGGCTTGGCTGGTGCATAGGTTCAGAGGTCTGGTTCCACGCGCATCAATCCGTTTGAACCCGGTCTAATCTAGGCATTCTAGGTACGTTAGGCATTACTTAGCATAGTCATTTTCCGGTTGTTACATTCGCCATAACCACCTCTAGGTTCATGGGATCCACAACCTCCCACTTTACTTGAGTCGTCATATCTTGGGCCTATTTGTGAAATAAGACTCAAAACTCATCAATAGTCACTTGCTCAACCAAAGGGTCAGCTGAAACTTGAGAAGCTTCTTGTTTTACATTCTCCGCATTCCCTCCAACATATGGTCTTTAAGGAGCCATATCTTGAAAATTATTGAATAAGGATTAGGGGAGAAACATATAGAGTTAAACTATATCTCACGAATTTAGAATAATGAAAGAAGTGGAGTTTCCTAAACATCTTATAGCCTCCTAATCATAAATGTGGCGCGCTTCACACTCATGAACAAGACTCTACTTGACGTGACTTGTGAGACATCCTAAGACCTTTCTAAATCTTGTGCTATGAATATCCAGTTTTTCATGACCCAAAGTATACTTTAGACGTATGATGTCATACAAAACCCCAAGAAACCTCACACATGCCACTTAGAATACATCATACAAGATTATAGAAATAAATATTTTAAAAGAAACGATCTTATATCATAAAAGAGTTTGACAAAGAGGTAGTCTAACATAGTCTCAGTAAGATGTCTATTATATCAATAAGAAGTTGTTGGTACGTAACCCTAAACAACATACAATGTCTGAAAACTAAAATTAAAGAAAAGTTATAAACATGTCTTGGTATTTGGAACATGTTGACTCACAAATCTTCAAGTTCCAGTTAGATAAACTAGCCACAAATATTTGAGGTAGGAGTGTTAGATCCTAAATTAGTGAACTAATATAGTAAATGTATTAATTAGAACATGGAAGGCACTAAGTATGATAACAATGCATAAACGATATGAAAACAAGCTGAAGCGGACCTTTCATGACATGCAATGCCCAAGCTAAACCATAATATAAAAGGGTTAGAAAACACGAGTCATAATCATGGTCAATGCCAGCTTATCATATTTAAAAAACTTTGAGAGATACTTTAAAAGTGACCTTAGTTCATTATTGTGGGATGTTTCACCTTTAATTGACATAAATCATGTGAGCTATAATATAAAATGAAGTTCACTACTCCTATACCAAGAAGAGAGTGTCATACTTTCCAAGGTAAGGACCATGAGTTTAAGATAAGGTGGATCCACTAGCTAATGTCTATCTGAGACAAAATTCTGAATTCTGTTGTGGCATATAGTTTTATGACTTACGGATTACTGCCATAGGTCCACAAACGCTAAGCAAAACCTTCATTCCAAAAGCCCACTTGGTGCACAATAAAATCCCATGAAATAGTCATTAATCAATTATCATCCATGGAAAAGTATAATTAAGTTGCTAATCCAAGCTAGAAGCATCATAGTGTAGCTCCGTAAATTATGTGTGAGAAAACCTTTCACCCTTCATGATCTTTTTATAATAGCTTCAAAAGACCCATAATCATTAACTTCATACTTAAAGTGTCATACTACTAATGACATTAGTTTTAGAACTTGATCTACGATTATTGATGGAATATCCGGATACCATACTAATCAAGATCTAATATAAGAAAGCCATCAAAATCATTCATGAGTGTTTATGAATTTAACTCAACATTATTTAAATACTTCAATCCATGCATAAGAAGATAGAATCAATAAATTGGATCATAATTGAGAAGAACCCATGAATTGAATAAAATCCCTAACTTTGAATTGAGAATTGAACTTAAAAGATGGAAATATTGGGAACCCTATGAAGGAAAAGACACCTTAGACACATATTAACATACCTTAGTGATAAAGGACCAATCGCTATAGTGAATTGAATATCTTTAAAGTAAAACCCTATCTTCTTCTTCCTTAACTTTAGAGAGAACTTTGGGGATGAAATTGGAGGGAAATCTATGATTTAGGAGAATCATTTAGAATGGGTAGTTTTAGGAATAAAATTACTTATGTAGAGATTAGAATAATGGTTAGTGTTACATACCTTAGGTATTAAACACACAAGTAAAGACTTAAATACCCTTGACTTAAAAAGTTGATGAGTGAATTATATGGACGCCTTCACAGATAGCTTAACCCTCCACCGTCCGTGAAGAAAACCATAAAGATGACATTCATTCTTGTTTGCCTTTAACGACCAACCCCTCTCCCCAAAATGGGTTGTGGACCCTTTCACAAGCCGTTTTGGCTTGCTTAGAGGGTTCATCATTGTTTAAGCCTATGGTCCTGCCTGTTAACACACTTTAGCCTTTTTCAATGTCTGAGGGATTACACCCATCATCAGCTAGTTCACCAGTACCAGGGAAATAAGAATTTATAGAATTCCAAAGCTCAGGGTACTCAATCCCAAGGTAATGGCATAAAGATCTTCTTGGACCCCCTCTTGTGCTAAGTATGAAAAAACCACCCAGGAGAATGTCGAGATAGCTCAAATGGTTGCTTTAAGTGTGGTCAAATGAGTTATTTAAGAGAGGCCGACCAAAGGGGGGCAAGGTAATTGGCGAAATAAGGCTTAGTATTCTTCAGCGATTCTAGCATACTGCGCTACTCCAACAAAACTACTTAATAATAGGTGGAGGTTTAAACTATTTGTATGTGATGGCTTGTCAAGAAATCACCGATGTTGTCACTAGTATGCTCAAAATCTTTTCTCTTAATGTGTATGCCTTGATCTAGGTATGAGTTTATCCTTCATTATTCCTTATCTATCCATTAGGTTCGCAACTTGCCCCAAACAACTTCTTGAACTTTTCAGCATTTCTACACCTGTTGGTGAGTCTACTCAAGCAAAAAAAATCTATATAAATTGTACCATATAAATATATCATAAAGACACCATGGCTAATTTATTTAAATTAGACATGATGGATTTTGATGTCATTTTGGACTAACTTTTATGCTTGTTATGCCTTAGTCCATTATAGAACTCGAGTAGTTAAATTTCAGTTCCCTTAGGAGCTAGTTTTTTAAAGTGGAAGAGTAATTCAACAGTGACTAGGGGTCATGTAATCTCATACCTTAAGGCTACAAAGTTAATATGTAGGGGGTGCATCTATCACTTAGTTCAATTTAATGACTCTAGTATTGAGATACTACCTCTTCAGTCAGTCCCAATTTTGAATGAGTTCCTAGAGGTCTTTTGAGACGATATCCTTCCAGATACTAAACCCATATCTATTCCACCATATATAATTTCTCTACCTGAGCTAAAATATCTAAAGATCAATTGAGAGATCTTCTTGATAAGTGTTTCATCTAACCAAGTGTCTCACCTTGGGGCGCCACAATTTTATTCGTGAGAAGGAAAGTTGGTTCTCTTAGGATGTGTATTAATTACAGTCAGTTGAAAAAAGTCATTATAAAGAATAAGTATTCCCTTCCTAGAATTGATAACCTTTTCGACCAACTTTAAGGTACCACTTGATTCCCTAAGGTATACTTGAAATATGGTTATACTCTGTTGAAAGAGAGAGAAAGTACATATTGAAGACAACATTTCCGACACGTTATGGTCATTATGAGTTTCTTATTATGTCCTTTGGTTTCACTAATGCTCTATAAAATTCATGGATCTCATAAACAAAGTATTTAATTAGTATCCGGATATGTGTTTTTATCATATTCATCGACAACATCCTTATTTACTCGAGGAATGAAGAGGATTATACCAGTCATCTCAGGGTAGTCCTCCAAACTCTCAAAGATCAAAAGTTATATGCCATGTTTTCAAAGTGTGAGTTATGGATTGAATCTCTGGTGTTCTTAGGCCACATTGTGTATGGTGAATGAATTTTAGTCGACACTCAGAAGATTGAAGCGATGC
The DNA here is from genome assembly GCA_016801875.1 of Solanum sitiens. Lineage (NCBI taxonomy): Eukaryota > Viridiplantae > Streptophyta > Magnoliopsida > Solanales > Solanaceae > Solanum > Solanum sitiens. The sequence goes on from JABWTJ010000071.1 coordinate 3,395,073, forward strand.
AGAGTTGGCCTAGACCCACATCCTCAATTGGTGTAATGAGTTTCTAGGTTACTATATAAGGTTCATCGAGGATTTTCCATTTATTTCATCCCCGTTAACTAAGTTAAATTAGAAGACAACTAAGTTTCAATGTTTTGAAGCTTCTGAGAAAAGATTTCAAGAATTAAAAACTCAGTTAACTACTGATCTAGTGACTCTACTAAGGAGGGTTTTGTCATATATTAGGATGCATCTAGTGTGGGTCTTGGTTATGTGTTGATGTAGAATGATAAGTTATAGCCTATGCCTTTAGGTTACTTAAGATTCATAAGATGAACTACCCGACTCATGATCTTGATGTGGTAGCAATACTTTTAGCTCTAAAAATATGGCTTCACTATCTCTATGGAGTTCATGTGGATATTTTCACCAACCACAAGATTCTCTAGTATGCTTTCGATCTGAAGGTTCTTAATCTCAAACAAAAAGATGTGGTTAGATTTACTCAATAATTATGATATGAGTATCCTACTGTAACAATCCAGAAAATGTACTTGTCTAGTGAAGAGTCTATTAGGTTTTAAGAATATGTATTGGGGTACATAGGCATCGCAATGCCCAATACTGAGTAATATTGGGCATGTTAGAGAATATTGGCTTAAGGGTATTAGCCAATTTCTATGTATTAATAAGTAACTTAAAATACACTTTGATGTTCAAATGCTCCAATCCAAGCTTCTTTAGAAATTGTACCTGCAATGAAGACCCTAAGCTAAATTTTTTAATTTTCTTAGCTTACACACATTAGATACGAGGCATCTAGGTGTCAAGCCTAGGTACCATATCACATGATCATTTAAAATGATCTTGTAGATTAAGCAGTGCCCAAGGACATAGTGAGGATCCTTGGGACAAGAAGTGAACTTTCCAAGTGCAACTACAGAGTGCACGGTTAGAAAAGTGCAAGGCAACACATGTGCAAGCACATGTGCTACCGGCCGAGAGACCAAGCGATCAAGCCCAACCGATTCGGTTAGGGTGGTAAGGGGGACGGCACGCGTCGGGTCAAGCCACGTGGGGCCGAGCTTCCTAACTAATCCTTGGCTCTAACTAACTTACCTAACTAGCTAACTAACCTAGGACTAACTAAAATGAACTAACTAGTGTGCTCGAAATCATAAGACCTAACCGGGTGACACTAGCCGAGTAGCTAACTAAAGAAACATCCTAGTACCTAACCTAGGATGGTCCAAAGGGGTTGGTTATGGTCCTAGTGACTTAGGGGTACTTTAGTAATTACCCTAGGTCACTTAATTAATTAAATTAGCAACTTAATTAATTAATTTAAATTCATGGTCAAACCCGAGACCCTTAGGAAATTTTCAAAATTTGGCTAAGTCAAATGTTCTCCTATTTTTAGTCAATTTAGGAGGGGCATTTTGGTAATTAGCTAATGGATTTATTTAATCAAGTTAATTAGCCTAAGTTAAATTAGTCAATATTCAGTTCCTAAGACTTAGACTCACGTTTATCCAATAGAAACTCACGACTGAAAAACAGTGAACAAATGTAAGAAAAATAGAAAAATACTCTCGGTTCTCCTTAGGCGATTTCAAGGCAATTCTTCAAGATTTTTGTGCAAAGTACAGGGTGATCTTCGTAGATTCAATTCTACAGTAAGGTATGGGTTTCTCTCTTGGATTTCTTTCCCCAGGAGGCTTTTCAAACGTTTTGAATTCAAGAAAACCGAAACTAGGGTTGTTCCCAACGAAATTGTCGAATGTTCATCTCCCTAGTTCTCCCTATTTCCGATTATAGTAGTATGTATAATGCAAATCTCGAGCATGTTGGTGGTATGTGGTGCTAACTGATCATTATGTGTAGGTTTTTGTGATTTGATAATGTCGAATGAGACCTATCGGTTAGATCTGTATGATTAGAGTATCATTTACATGAGATAAGAAATGTTGTAATGCCTAATTGTGTTCGAGAAGATGAAATTGTTATAAGTCATTTATGAAATTTAGTTTACTGTTGAAAGGAATGAAGGTTTTGATTACTGTGTGTGTTTACAGTAGATATGTTTGTAAGTGTTTGGAATGCAATGTTTCCAAGAAGAAATAAGAATGAGAATCAGATCTAGTTAATGAATCTTCAATGCCAAATCAACTTTATAGCTTAGCCAAACTAAGAACTTAATTGTTCTTATAAGCTAATCAAATGTTAAAAGTTGGCTTGCTTAAAATGATGAGATTAATATAGTATATACATGAAGTTAATTGACTTGGCTAGTGATAATATCATGACAGGTGTTTAGTGAAAGTTTGGTTTATGCTAATAAATTGGCCAACAATATTATTTCCAAAATATGTAATAGAATTGGCCAATGACTAAGTCATACCAATCTTATACGGCCAATGTAGATTATGATGTTTCTTGTAAGGCCAAATACATGTTAAAGATTGACGTGAAAAGATGTAACTCAATGAACTCATAACCTAGGGTATGCCAATGATTGGGACAAGTCCCAACATACCCTATCTAAATGAACTTGTGAACATAGTAGCACATTGAATTAGTCCTTATAACTTTCATAAAGAATGGTACAAGACTACCAAATAACATTGAACAAGATAAGGTGAGTAATGAAATAACTAAAAGCTTATGAGTTATGAAATTGACCTAGAATGGGGGCTTAAAGGAAGTGAGACAAGTCTCACTTGCACCTAAACAATTATGTTAAAGATACTCACATAATGATAATGTAAGGTTTAAGTTCACATTCATCAAGTATAGAAAGGGATGACAAGTCATCCATTGAGCTAATCATACCTCATACTAGAAGAAAGCTTCCATATTGTATGAGTCAACTCTAAAAGTTATAAAGTATAATAAATTAAGCTAAGCACCGATAAACTATTAATGAGCTTGTGCAAACACATGTAAGCCTCATGAGATGAGACTACCACCAAGGTCAATAAGGGTCTCCAAATTCTCCTAGTCTTTGAACTATGTCACCAGCATAAGTTACTAGCTAGTGGATCCACCTAAGAATGCTAGGAAGTATTCGGTTTCACTTTGGCCGATGAACCACCTTTTTTCAGTGTGGGAAAGACACTGGATTTCATGTTAGCTCACATGATCTATGTCAGTTAAATGCTAAAAATTTCTTTAAGAAAGTACGAAAGAAAGAAAGAAAGAACTAGGAAGATGAGGGGTGTTCGGATAGGATGACCAAAGGGTAAGGTTAGACTAAGTAATGATGTAAGTCATTCTTAGTCATTGCACAGAAAGATCCCAATGGAAGTCTTAAAAGAATATCCTAAGTCGACCTAGCATGTTCAAAGTGAACATCAGATCAAAGAAGAAGAAATGTAAGTTCAAAGTGAACTAAGTAAGCAAAAACATAAGTATATCAAATCATCAGCGTTTGATAAGAATGAAGTTTTAATAGTTATTGGCTTATGCAAATAAAGGGAGCAAAACATAATGACTCATCAATTGGAGTATGAATATATGCCCCAGCATCTTTATATTATGCAAATGATCAAAGAATGGGCATTGCCACAAATATTGGCTTATAAGGACTTCATGCCCAATTTAAGAATAATGGAAAGAACAACTTGTAAGTAGGGTAGTCAAATAATTTCCTTAGTCTTTTGGATTAATTACTTGATTTATTCTAGAATTGGGACTACAATGAATCATTGCACTCGTAAGTAAAACATAGGATCAAAGGAGATCATTGAACTACACAACAAAAAGAAGAAAAGATTGAAAAATAAACTAAGTTTGGGAGAGGGAGCTCTCGGCCTAAGGGGAGCAAAAATATTAAATTTTGCTTGAGTTGTTCTAAAATTATGTTCATGATTCCAAGGTCTTATGTTCATATAGAAAATGAGTTATGTGCTTTAAATGCATGAAAATATGTCATATTCATAGCATGATTCATAAATAACGAATTAGGAACGTCAAATGACTTCACTTTCCAAAAATGGCATGTTGCTATAGGAAGAGCTTTCCTTGATCATGCATAGTCATTATGTGTTTATGTGCATACACCCATACTTAGTACAAGTATGTACTAACCCATATACAATTACTATTTTTATAGATGCAGGTCCTTGAAGAAGATTGAAGATCAGTTGAAGTTGTTTGGACTAGTACCTCCAGACTTTGGTAGGTCCTCTTGAGTTCGTGGATGCCTACGCTTTATTTTCTAGCTTTAGTAGATTAAACATAGCTAGTGGATGTTGTCCCTACCGTTTCCTTTCAAACATTTGTTCAAGCTTCTGTATTAAGGCTGGTTTGGCAACTATTAATGATATTATGAATTCTTCATTTCAATTGTTGAATCTGTTAAAATATGGTTGTTTATTTTGAGATGTTAGTATATCACTCTTAAGCAAGAATTATATGAAGTCTAAGTACACTTCAGTAAATTTAAAAAGCTTTAAATTTTCCGCTAAATTTAACTGTATGATTGTGATGAAAGCTAAGAAGAGGCTTGTCTGCGACTTCTGAGAGGTTAACGATGCTGGTCTCATCTAGGGTCTAGGACCCGGGTGTGACACCTATATCGCATAAGTAAGGCTAATGTTGTTTTTGATGCCTTGAGTAGGTTTTCCATGGGGGAGAACTGCTCATGCCGAGGAAGGAGATATAAATTTTACTAAGAAAGTTCACAGACTAGTATGTGTTGAAATCTATTTGTTAGATTCTAGTGAAGGTTGAGTTGTTGTGATAAATAAGTTTGAATCATCATTAGTATCAGAAGTGAAGTTTAAGCAAGAGAAAGACCCTATCTTACCTGAAATAAAGGCAAATGTTCATATGTGATGTCTTTTGGACAATGTGGAGATGGTGTGTTGAGATACTAAGGTATATTGTTTATTCTGGATGAGCTCCAAGAGAGGATTATGGTAGAAGCTCAGAGTTCTAGATATTTGATCCATATGGGTTCCATAAAGATGTACCATGACTTGAGAGATGTCTACTGGTGGAATGGTACAAAGAGGTGTATTGCAGATTTTGTTGCTAAGTATCCAAATTACCAGCTAGTCAAGACTCAATAATAAAGGACATATGGTGTGATTAAGATCATAGCTCTTCTGAAATGTAAGTGGGAGATGAGTAATAAGTACTTTATTATAGGCTTGTCGCGATCTCACATGTAAAATGATTCAATTTTGTTAATTGTAGATCGAATGAATAAATCAACCTATTTCTTGCCGGTAAAGACTACAAATTTAGCAAAAAATTATGCCAGATTATAAGTTATGATATAGTCCAACTTTATGGATTCCTTTGGTCCATCATTTTTCATATGGGAGTGCGCAATTCACCACTTAACTTTGGAACTCGTTAAGAAAGGTTTGGGTTCAAAGGTAAACCTTAATATTGCTTTACATCCTCAGATGGATGGTCAAACAAAGTGCACAATTCAGACCCTAGAGGATATGTTTAGAGCACATGTCATGAATTTCAAAGGTAATTAGGATGATCACTTGCCTCACATGTAGTTTCTTACGATAACAATTATCTCTTCATCCAGATGGCTAATTATGAGGATCCTTATGGGTGAAGATGTAAATTCCTATTGGCTGGTGTGAGAATGGTGAAGCTGAATTGATAGGTCCATACTTGGTTCCTAAAGCCATGGATAAGGTGAAGACTATTCAATAAAGTTTGAAAACATTTCATAGTCGTTAGAGATCCTATACATATATTAGAAGAAAAGATTTGGAGTTTGAAGTTAGTGATTGGTCTATTTGAAGGTTTCACCCGTGAAGGATTTTATGAGGTTTGGTAAGAAAGGGAAATTCAATCCCTGATATGTTGGTCCTTATAGAATATCAATGAGGATTGGTAATGTAGGTTATGAATTCGATCTACCACCAGAGTTAAAAGATTGTCCATCTGGTTTTCCATATCTCCATGCTAAAGAAATGCTTGAGTGATCCCTCTCTTGTTGTTCCTATAGAAAGTATTAGTGTGAAAATTGTCTATGCTATGAAGAAGTTCCGATTCAGATCCTTAATTATCAAATTTTCAAGTTGAGAACTAAAGAGGTGGATTCAGTCAAAGTGTTGTAGAGGAATCAGTTTGTTGAAGAGGCTACATTGAAAGCTGAAGAGAATATGAAAGCTAGATATTCTCATCTCTTTTCCTCTGATTCAATTCAAGTCCAACGTATTAATTCATCCTAAAGTACTCATTAAATCTAGTCACTCCTATTGTGTTTTGAGTTCATGAGTTTTCATATGTATTTTAAATTATATTGGGTTGCTAAATATTTCCTTACCTCCTTCCATGATCAGTTAAACTATAATTTGAGGAAGAATGATTCCTAGGGGAAGATTTTGTAACACCCTACAAATTTCTAAGCGAAGGTGTGAACCATTCTTCATTTGTATGTAAGATTGTATTGGGTGATTTTTAAATTGTTCTGAGGTATTAAGTTCAATTATTTTGTGTAGGAATGGATTCTTATATAATTTTATGTCATAAGAATCCCCTAGCACAAAGTTGAGTTGAAAACTTCCTTATCGATTAAGTTTTGACATAAGATTCTACTTAGGTCAACTTCAAACAATCATATCTCAGCACACAATGTATGATTTGGCTCATGACCTATAAATTAGAGGTATACGAGTCTTCTTTCCAAAACCACTAAATTTGGTCATTTGAAATTTGAGTAAGAGGTTATGACTATTTTATGAGATATTGCCACAACAGAGTTTCTTGAGTCAATTCCTACAAATCCCTTCTACATGTCATACTTCGAACTAGTGGAAAAACATTAGAAAGTCAAATTTTGAGGTCCCATCTTTGGGTCATAGAAACTTCTACATTCTATAGTTTGGATCCGTATAATGAACTTTTCAGCCTTGAAGTTAAATATAAATCTACGAATGGATCTACAATCCATAGAAATTTATAAGGGTCGTAGTTTCTACATGAATAATGATCTTTTGAGCCTTAAAATTCAATATAAGTTCTGTAGATTGGACCTATGGTTCGTAGGAACTTCTACGGTTATAGTTTTGACTTGTTTACTGAAATATCGAGGCTTAAAATTCAATATGATTCAACAGTTGGGACCTATGATCTGTAGATTAAACCTATGTTTAGATGGTCGCGTGGAATGTTTTTCTACGAGGGGTAGTGCAGTCTTATTATAACCCTTCTAAGCCTAAACCCCAATGTTTATACACCTAAATAAGGTTTCAAATAGTATTAATCGACCTATTACTCTCATTAACATTTCAAAGTCTTATTGAAAGGATCCAAGAGGTAAAAGCTAAGGTTATACCCTTAATTTCGAGAATTCTTGAGATGGGTTATATTATTGATTTTTAGATCTAAATTCTTGATGTATAGTTGTTATATATTATAAATTGATGTCCTTGAGTTGTAGCTTATGTTTATATTCCACACGAGCCCAAATATTTTAGTTTTGATTGAGAGTCATTTGAACAAGAATCCTTTTGTCCTAATTTAATTTTGATAAGTTAAAAGTGAGTTCAAAAGTAGCCTTATTTTGAGAAGTGTTTAAGAGATCTATATGATTTCCAACTGTATAATTTTTACATAGAGAAATAGTATTATTTTGAGAAAAGTAAAGAGTTTCCAGAATGATTGAGTACATAGTAGTTACCTTTTAAAGAGGTCCTTTTGAGAACTTATCTAGATAACATGGGATAGGATCGTACTAACATTCGGGCGACTCCTCATTGCCTATAAGAAGACTTATTATATGGATCCATGAGTTTAGTATGTTTTATACAGTGGAAAGGTATACGATAATTCTATCATTGTGGCTGAGATGTTGTATCATCACGAATTCCATGTCGATTATTATCGGTCATAGAACCTTCCAGATAGAGTAAAAAGTATTTTGGTTTCACATTTATATATGTACAGTTCATGGAGTTATCATATTTATTTGTAAATCTTTTGAATGATTTTATGTCTACCTATACTTTACATTCAGTTGAATATCTTGCTTTAGCTTCTTCGGTTCGATCATTTATTTTCCTCAACTATATTACTTAATCACACATTCAATGTACTGATGTCATGATGCAGATAAAAGTGTTCAGGATAATCAACAGGCTCTCTGTGGAGATCACTTTGCACTTTTTTCTATCTTTGGTGAGCCTTTCTTGCATTCCAGAGGACTCCACTTTTGTCCTTCAATTTAGTAGTTTGAGGTGTAATGAGTCTTGTTACGACATCCATGTTGAACTATAGAGGCTTTATAAATAGTAAGTTTTGAGTTTGTTTCAATATTCCACTTGAACTATTTTCGCAAACTATTGTTGTTTTTGGAGTATTTTCATACAATTTTTAGTATACTATTTTGAGATAGTTTGAGTTTCACAAGTTTTGGGACTTTGAAATTTAAATTATGTTTTAAAGCTTAAATATTCTTGAGTTAGTTTTTTTCTAAGTAGTCATCCTGGCGAAAAGTTCACTTTGGAATCAACAATGATTTTCGAGTTTCAATCACGTCCTGGGTGTAGGGACATGCCAAAAAATATGAGTAATGACGTAAGAGTTGTTCACATAAAAATTAAAGCTTAGGTTTGTGACACTTGCATAGTTCCATTATACATAGTTACCAGTGTCAAGCTAATATAAGATATTTATGGAATCGGTCATTCATAGGGTTCATATTATGATCATGATCTCTTGAGATTCTAACCGTCTACCTAGAACTACATCATTGAACAAGGATGATCATAACTAATCTCAATGCTATTTATATCTTTTCCTTTATCTTATCCAAGTATCACGAAACTAGGTATATCGTAGCTGCAAATTTATCCGTAAACACTTCTTACTCCTCTTAACCCATATTTCATTCCTAGTTTTGCTCTCTTGCAATCTATAAAGAATTATTTGATTATCTTATGGGTCATGAGTCCATAAAATAGTAAGCATAAGATCAAGAGATCAAAACATGAATGATAGAATCCATATCAATAAATAATTATAATTACCATACTATGGTTATAACCCTAAATAGAGGGCTATTGGCCACTCACAATCCTACTAGACAAGCTAGAATTCATTTATAGACAAGAAATAAAGTTAAGTAAAGACTTAAAGAAGTATCTCTAAAAGAATTGTGCTCTTGCTTTGTGTACTCTCTTCTCTTTACTACTAAAATGAATAGGTATGAGTATTTATAACATTAAAAATACATAGGAGGAACCACCAACTCGAACTAGAAAATGACAATAATTTGGCTAAGTCTGTCTTCTTCATGTAATGTGATATAATATGATTTGCCTTGACCTTGGTGCTATGAGGTGCACTGAGTCTCATTGAAATTTGTTTCAACAGACTGTAAACTTCAACATAGATTATTTTTATCTTGTTTCATCTCGTACTTTGTGTGGTGAACTTCTAGGGCTCACCTTGAACTGGACCTTGAGAGTTTCCTCCATTTTTCTCCATACTTAGTTGACTTCTTGATTTTTAACATACTACGCAGAAAAGATACTTTCCTTTGCTCCATAACATATAAATGAGTAAAAGTACAAAGAATTTAGCTAAATTATCTAATAATAGTAAAAATACGATGTTTCTTAGCTAAAAGAAGTATAAATACACCTATTATCATAGACTCTCACTATAACTATTGAAGTTGTGTTCTTGCATCGAATAAAGAACACTAGGATGCCCATAGAAGCCTGAGATATGCCATAATATAAATGAATAATCTAGAATTACAATGAATTGCAAATGAACATTTGTAATCTCATAATGAAACATAAAAATTAATCAATACTTCTTAAAGGTAAAAGTTTATGTGATGAAATTTGAATATCAGGTCAAAGAATGCAATTACCAAGACAAAAATGACAAGAGTTATTGTTCATGGTCTTAGATCAGAGTGTAAAGGCATAGTCACAACTACACATAGGTAGGACCCAAAACAAATTTTTTTATTTGAGTTGAAAATTTTGTTTACAAACAACGAAGTAATTGTCAAGTCTTCCTAAAAAAGATGAATATAACATACTCCTTAAGAAAAAGCTACCAAAGGGGATAAAAACCCTGAGGGAATTGATGTGGCACCTTTGAATGCCACTATTGAGGCCTTAGCAGCAAGGACTGCACTTTGTGAAAGGGACTAACGAGGAGGTCACGACCTTTAAAGTGGAAATTGTTAAGCTGCTAAATGAGGTAAGTTATTTAAAGTCTATAAATATGTCCAGAGTCTTCGGGGAACTCCCAGACGTGCCCGAAATACCAAAACTTACCACTCGATAGGGCGATAGAGCCTCACAAGAAGTCGAACTAGAATCAGAGGCAGAAACTGATGAAGAATTATATGAAAATACTGAGGAAGGTGTCGAAAGAGATCGGGAAGAGGCTGAGGCAATCATGATGGATGCGGCTTTGCAAGCTTCTCGGGCACTCGCATCCCCCGCTGGATCTACTGGCTTTGGTCCTTCTGGTGACCCCCAAGCATCGAGGATGACGCATTATTTATCTATACCTAATCCTTTCTCTTACATTGATTGCACCTTTTGGATATTTTTTTTAATTGCATTTGAGGACAAACACATTTTTTTTGTGGTGGGGGTGAGGCCCACACCTTTTTTGTTGATATTCTTGTGGTTTGGTGTATATACAATTGGGTTGTTTGTTTTAATTGTGTTTTAAAACTGCTTTACGATTATTTGAGCTTATGGATCCTTTATAATTTTTAATTGATGGTTTGACCCTTCTGAAAAATGTTCATTTTTCAAAAACATTTACCACCACCTGTGTTGAAAGTGGTTGTTTTTGTACAAATTTAAATATCGGTTTCGATCAATACCAATGACTTGAATAGTGCTCTCAATAGAACAAACATGAATGTATGACTACAATGAGACAAAATAAAGTTACATAGGCAATATGTGAACTCTTTGCATCTCGTTATGATTAGCATGTATCAAATTGATTTCTCTTATGATGATCATTGGACACTAGCGAAAGCGTGTAGTCTTGTTTGGCTTTAGTATTGATGCCTTGTGTGATGAGCATACTTTGAACCATGCATGTATAAACCAAGATTTTCTTAGTTAGTCTGATTGCTTTAGAAAGGTGTCCTCTTGAAATGATCTTAGCCAATTTTGAAGAGTGTGAGACAAATTTTACATATACCTCTTTTGTGACCTATCTGTGAGCGTGTGAAAATATTTTGAACACCCTTTGAGACTTATCCTTCTTTGGAAGAAAACTTGATTAAACCTATACCTTTACTCTATCCACTACCAATAATACTCATGACTTGTGATTAAGTGAATAGCTAACTTAATCCAAAATCTTAAGTTGGGGGTGTGGTGAAAAGGAAAAGAAGAAGTCAATAAGTGCAAGAAAAGTCTCCTCAAATCTTGGTGTTGCGAAGAAAATGGAAACCCTCTATATAAAAAAAAACAGAAGAAAAAGAAAAAAAGAAAAGAAAAAGTATGAAAAAGAAAGATTATAGAATAAAGGTCCAAAAGAAATGTGGGTTTCCAAACATACATTGAGTGAAATAATAGGATGACTTAGAAGCATTAAAATAAAATTGGTAAAAAAAGGTGGAGGGAAGGAAGTGTTTGTGAGCTCCCCAGTTCATGAGGATTTTTAATAACTAAGATTAAATGACCATATATTTGCACTCTGACCCATTACAAGCCTTATAAACACCTTTTTGATCTTGAGTAAGCCGACCCAAAGTTGATTGGAAAATAAGGGCAAATCTATGGGTAAAAACATGCATTGTGTTCCTCTTTTTGAGTAAGTGTTGCATCTGATTTTTGTTATTAAAATAATTAACTTCTATGTGTGAATATGAAATCATTCTCTGTGTGAGTGCATTCTAATATTGTTGTTGAACTTGAATTTTCATTAGTAGTAAGTAGTGTGAGCATGATAATCTTTGGTAATGTTGTGTCATAACTTGAATCTTTGAGTATACAATTGATTTTTTCATGAGTAGTTTGAGAATTATTATGTATGTTCATATTGAGTTTTGTGTAGCACTATTTTAGACATTCTATTTGAACTTTTGAACTTGAGTTTAACTTGAAATCAAACAAAAGTTTAAGTTGGGGGTGTTGATGAGTCCACCAATTGGACTCATTAGGGATTTATTTTGATAGAAATAGTGTCCTCAAATGCTTATTTTGTCTCGATGAAAACACTTAAGTTTCAATACTTGAAGTTTTAGTTGAAGCATGGACACTTACGAGCAAAAAGGAACAAAAAAGTTAAAAAGAACATAGAAGCTGAAGACTGAGCTTCGCCAATCACACTTGGTGAATCACCGAATGGAAGCACTCCACCCTTTGTTCTAGTACACGAAGCCCTTCAAAAAGTGATGAAAGGAGAAGTTGGCATATCGCCGATCAGTTTCGCGAAGCAGAGATATAACGCTCAATGATTCAAGACACAAACATACTGAATACAAAGCACACAAGGCGATGAACCAGAAGGAGGAAAAATCGCCGAGTCATTCGATAATCGCGACTAACCTCGCCAAATGGTCCACCACAACAATTAATCTGAAAGCTGTAAATACTAGTTGTAGGTGTCATTTTAAGAGTCCGAACATTATTATTAATTTTTCACTTTTTTGAACTTAGTTTTTGTATTTTCTCTCAAGTTTGGAGAGGGTTTTGTGGGAGACTTGAAGAAAGAAGGGTTTCATCTTCCCCAATTTGGAAGTGGGTCTTCTCTATTATTCTTCCTTTGCTCATATTAAGGTTTAATTTTTTATACCCATCTTAATTCATTATTATTTTAGGTGTAATTTATTATTTCTTGATGTGTGGTTAAAAATCCCCATTCTTGGGGTGTGATTTAGCAAATATGAGTTGATATTCTTGTTGGGTCTTGCTTACTGATAGGTTATATGTATTTTGATAGTGATTTCACCTATTGATTGTAGTTTAACTTAATGAGTTTGTAGTTGTAAATACAAAAATCATCCATGTATTTTTGGCTTGCCCGAGATGGAGGTCGCGAAACAAATACCAATAGACTGATGTCCTTAGGAGTTGGTCAACATGAGGTTCAGCCCGAGGGTGAGACCTAGTCCCATATCCTAACACTCAACTCGAGAGAGAGTGAGTAGTGTAAGGCCTAGGCTGGTATTCATGAGGATAATGGGTTTTCCAGAGGAACACATTTGAAATGGGATAAGTTGCTCGAGAGGGAAATTATTTTCATCTAAAGCTTAACCTAGTCACCATTATCTTGCAAATTTTCTATCTAAAGCATGTACCCAACTACCTATCTCAACTTGTATTGTGATCACACCCCAAGAACTTCTCCCCATACTTTATTTTCTTGTTATTTTTGTTTTATTTACTATACTTGTGACAAAACCTCCTTTCAATATTTGACACTTTGGTGTCACACCTTTGATTTACAATGTTTTTATTTGTTAATTTCTTTAGTTATGACTAATTAAAAATTCTAATTGACTACATCTTCTCAAAACCGCTCCATTGGGACACGACCCCATCCTTGATTGGGTTACTATACTATCGACGATTGTAGACACTCATAGCATAGGTTAGGGTCTTTGGTTACGATAAGCATCAATGATACAAAAGTATATCAAAACTTGAATGTTACAAGTTCAATAATCATGAACGAAAAGAGACTAGAGTAATAAATTGTAATAAATCGGAAAGTCATTTTTGAAATCTTTATAAAATTACCATTTTACTCCTATTTTAATTTCTCCGAGAAATTTATAATCAGTTGGTGAAGTTGGTTTGAGAATTTAAACTATTTGATAACTACGATTGTTTAATTAATGGGTAGATATAAAAAGTTGTTGTTGAATGGATCAATTCCTAATTTATTTAATAACTTATACTACTTGACCCTTATATTAAAACAAATTAGTAGGATTTAGTAATTTTAGATCATAATTTCAAGGAAATATTAAAGCAAGAAAATTAGTTGTCTTGCTATCAAAAGAGCACAACAAGTATGAATGAATTCAATAATTCAATATATATATATATATATATATATTTCATTTAGTTTATGGACAAAGGTTAGGGGAAAATTACGTCATAATAATTGGCCAAGTGATTGGGAAATAATGATTGCATAAAGATGTGTAATCATTGGATATATTTAGAATGATAAATGTTTATGGTTTTTATATTTTTATGCTAATTTTAGAAGGTTTTGCATTTGTATTTATTTTACTTTCGTGGTTTTTGTAGGCAATGTTTAGCTTCAATTTCAATTTTCTCTTATGACTATTTAATTATGTTTTAAGTTTTGTATGTTAGTATATGGAATCAAATATAGGAGTATTATATTATATGAATGCCACTGATTATGATATGGGAGGAATTAAGGCTTAATCCTAAACTTTAAATTTTGAAAACATGAGAATTGACATGTTAATTGGTATCAAGAGTAGGAGCTTGATTATAAATTTGGGTGATAGTTATTGGATTTAGCTAGACGTAGAGTAATATGGATGTTGTTATTTTCAAAATCTTATTGCTATTACTTATGTGAATAGATTTCATTTATTTTGGAACTCCAATGAGAAGGGGAAGACTCAATTGCCGAAGTAATTGCTCAATATTTGAGGCAAGTGGATTTCTAAACCCTTGTGAAGTATATAAAATCGTGTATTTCTTTGTGATATGTGTTGGTGAGTAATGAGACTTGGTGATGGGTTGACTTGTCCATATTGAATAATTTTAATGATGAAAAAGGGATAGTAAAAGACAATGTGATTAATTGTTGGTGTATAATATGTTAAGAACAATTTGTAAGTCTTACTGACTCATGATTGATGTTGTATCACAATTTTGCTGTTGTTAATTGTCCATTATTATGAAAACGGTCATCTTCTCATTATTTACGTAAACATGTCATTTCTATTGATTCTTAGACATGGTTATGATAAGTGTTATGTGAATTGAGGAAGAATATGAAATTAAAAATGATGTACCATTTTAAGGGATGTATTGTGTGTAGTACTATTATCGAGGGACGTGTCGCATGCCGCGAAAGATACTATTATCCAGGGATGTATTGCACTCCAGGACATATATTATTATTGAGGGAATTAGTGACGCACACCGCAAAAAATTTTATTATCGAGGCTCGTGTCGCACGCCGCGATGGATGCATGAACAGATGTGTCCCCCTTGAGTCTCAAATTGAGAGATAGTGCGTGTGTATCGGTAGGTTAGAAATGCATCATTATACTTGAGATTGCATTTCATTGAATTGCACATCTTTTCTATTGGTGAACTCTGTGAACACCTAATTTTTTACCAAAACATAAATATTTTACATAAATAATTTTTTTTTGTAATAATAAATTGTAAATTAATACAAATTATAAGATCAGTTATAGTTTAATAATAATTTAATAAAAAAATCATAAATAGAAGTTGGGAATTTAAGTTATTTGTTAAATTCTATCTAGTCCAAAAATAGAAAAAATATAGAAAAATAAAAGAAAAGAGGAGTCCTAAATAAATTCAAATTTGTTTTACCTTATCCTAATTACTCCAACTTCCTAACTTATTTTCCTAAAAATCCTCCTCCCATCTAATTTTTTTTATTTTTTATTCTATTTTTTCCCCTTTGCACGATTTTTTTCAAGTTTTTTTTTTAACACTACACGTTTCTTTCATATTTACTTATTTTGTTGATTTCTTATTATTTATTTATTTATTTTATTTTTTCTTTCTTTATCTCAACCTTAATCTTCTCAACCAAATTTTAAATTAAATCACAATCCCACTCCACTACGTTCCTTTAAATTAGCATCAGACTCTCACCCAAAAATAATATAAAAAGACACGTTCAGTTGAAAAGAGAGAAAGAACACAGAAATTGAGATTGATAGACACAGAAAAAAAAAACAAGAGCAAACACAAAGAGAAGAAAAGTGAGTTATTTCTTTTGAGAATTAGGTTAGAGTTAAAGCTTTGATCGTGATTCCAAATTCGTGGATAACAGCTCGCTTTTGTGGTATCAATTTTCGCAACGAGGTAACTATAAATTCTCGCGTGAGTTAAATAATATTATTTGTATAAAAATTTGATTCCAATAGTATGAAATTCTTCAAATCGCATGTATTATATTGATTATTGTTACGTTATTATTATTATGTTTTTAGATACATTTTGTAACTTATATCTCTTCATGGTATTGAATTGTTAAATTTGAATACATTCGTATATCTTTCCGTCTAGTTTTTCACTTTATAAGATTTTGTTGTATTTATTGTAGACTTTTTAGATTAGGATATAAACTAAAATTTAATTGATTACCGATTTAGAAATTTATGTTTAATATGTTTTAGTCTTTTTAATACATTATTTGGATTAAAAATTGTCTTTAGAATAATATAAGATGGTTATCTAATTTGAATTATTAAAGTTTATTATTAAGAGAATATATGAATATTATTTAGAGTTATGATTAAAAAAAATAATGAAGAAGAGCGATTAAAAAAAATAATGAGAAAACATTAAAAAATAATAATAAAACAACAACAACAACAATATGTACAGAAAAAGAAAATGAACGATGATAAAAAATGATTTTTTTAAAAAAAAGAAACAACAAAGTGTAACAAAAAAAAATGTAATAAAACAGAATGTTAAAACAATAAATATTTAAAAGAGAAAATAAAATAAAATAAAGAAAAGATAAAAGATAAAATAAACAGAATGTTTGTTCATTTAAAAATATATATATATATATATTTAAAATGACTAAAAACGTAAAAAAATAAAAATAAAAAATAAAAAAAATATACAAAAAAAAAGATGTGCAAAAAGAAAAGAAGAAAGTGAAGAAAAAAAACGTGAAAAAAATTTGAAATAAAAGGATTTTTAAAAAATATATATATATAAAAAATTATTAGAAGAGAGAAGTAGAATGAAAAAAATTATAAAAATATAAAATTATTAAACAAAAGATAAAAAATAAAATAAAAAAGAATAAAATAAAGAACGTACAAAAAGGGAAATAACAAAAATTATTTTAAAAAATAAATAAATATAATAATAAATAAGAAGAAACAGATAAATTTGTACATAATAATAAAATAAGAATAAAATAATAAAAAGTAGCAGAACGTTAATAAAAAATATATATATTAAAAAGAAGATAAAAAAAACGTAAAGAAAATATATATATAACATTAAAAAATATATACAAAAAATGTAAAATTAATAAATAAAATAAATAATAAATAAATAAATAAATATGAGTGTTTCAGATTTTGTATTAATGAACACACACCAAAAATTATAAAATAATTTTCAATAGATTTAAAAATAATTAAGAGAACTTTTAAAAGGTTTAAAATAAATGAGAGAATAAAGTAAAAACAATTTATTATTAAGTTAAATAATATAATTTCAAAATTAAGTCAAGTCATACCAAAGTTAATAAAGTGACCGTGCTAGAACCACGGGACTCGAGGGGTGCCTAACACCTTCCCCTCGGTCAACAGAATTCCTTACCCGAATTTCTAATTCGCAGACCAATAAAAAATATAGAGTCAAATTTCCTTTTGATTAGGGATTTAAATAAGGTGGCTCGGAACACCAAAACTCAATTTCAAGTGGCGACTCTGAATAATAATTATCCCTTTTCAAAATGTCACTTTAATTGAAAAAACTTTTTTTTCTTTCGAAATAAATAAAATAAATATTGAGGAGAAAAAAGGGGGCGTGACAGATGGCGACTCTGCTGTGGAATAACCAGAATTCGAGCTTATTAATATTGACTTATGTATGACTTATATATATATATATATATATATATATATATATATATATATTTGAATATTGTATTTATAGTCTTAATGTGTTGATTGTCTACTTATTTAGTGTTTGATATTATTTGAACTGCAAATAAACTGTCTTTTCTCACGCACTATTCTGAGTCTTCTATAATAATAATAATATGGAAATTGCGACTGCGCACCCCGCTTCTATCAAGATAGCCAGCGGATCTTCGGTCCATGGTGAAGGATTTTTAGTCACATATGTATAGGATGGGGAGCACCCATGCACAAAGCCGGAAAGCGCTGCTACCGGTACGTTGCTACTCCCTGACTCGAGTTGTCCGCTCGTTTTACACCAGTCTAAATATTTTTCTCCACAAGTTTAAGCTTGATAGAACTGAAATCACATATGGTTGTTCCTAGTAGACTTCATTATTTGAATCATTTACATATGATTTAAAGAAAGACTCTACATATGATTGGATCTATCTAGGATAGATGACTCAATTTACCTTTTTAAATTAAAATTAGAACAAAAAAAATTGTTTTACAATGTAAAGTTTACAGAAAGAAATTTTAAAAATTTTCTTATATCACTTTAAAGGAAGAAAAAAATTGCATTTGTCAACAAATTTCTAAAAAAAAATTATTTAAGTGATCAATCTGGACGAACTAAGCACACCTGATTCTCACTTTGATGAGATACGTAGGCAACCTTCCTTGGGTTCGGTGATCCTTATTTAAAAATTAAAAATTCAAAAAAAATATATTAATATTTATTTAAAATTAAAAATGAAACAATATGTGTATCCATTAAAAAGAGAATTTGTCCTTAAGAAAACAAAAATATTTTTATTCATATTTTGAACTACGTTTGACCTGATTCTTGTTTTGACAAAATATGTAGGCAACCTAATTGTGAGGTTCGGTCCAATCGAAAAAAATCCAAATCCTCGTCACATAACTGGGGCAAAAAAAATAGATTTTTTTTTTACTTGATTGGTAACAACATGCTTAGAATTATGCATAAGAAAATATAATAAAGTGTTAAACTATTTGACAAGACAGATCAACTTTGTTGTGACCTATAGACTTCTATTGACATCTCTCAATATATTTATGTAATACTTGAGAAATTATCTTGTTTAAAGTTATGGATAAAATAAATTTGACCTCATTGTTTCAAATGCATTGTGTGGTGAACTTTAGATGTAAAATTCAAAGACATGATTTTGTTGATCTAGAACTTGGCTCGAATGTTGATTGAGACAAAATTTTGAGCAATATTTAACTTGAGAAGGGATTATAGACTTTCTTTGAAGTGATTGTGCCTTTCAAGCCTACCAAATGACATGTATAGAACTCTCATTTCGAGTCTGAAAGCTTTTTATTTGAATAACCATATCTTAGCATATACCTTTTGAGTGTATAAATGCACTAATCCTTTATCTCACCTCCTTGAGTGCACTATGAAATAGGTACATAACACCAAAGACCTAAGTTGGATAACAAAGTGAAAAAGACCAAATATGTCAGAAAAAGGATAGACTGAGAAAATGAAAAAATCTCCAACATAAAGGAGAGAAAATAAAAAAAAATAGAAAAAAAAAGAGAGAAAGACCTTACAAGAAAACAAAGGTCAAATGCAAAAAATGAAAAAAAAATATTGAAAGCATTGTGCAAATTTTAAGGAGGAAATAGTCACTTTATCTCGAATAAATATCCTACCTTTTCCTAAGACTACATTAATGCAAAAATAAAAAAAAAATATATTGAAAGTATTGTCAAATTTTAAAGAGGAAATAGTCACTTTATCTCGAATAAATATCATACCTTTAACTAAGACTACATTACAAGCCAATAACAAGTCCTATTTGATTTCATTTTTTATGTTCTCACATATTGGATGCTTACATGAGGGCCAAGCATATGGTATCTCAATCTCATGCATTGAATATCTTTCTGAGTGTGAATGACTTTCAAAAAATGTCCTACGATCTAAATTATTATATTGTGCGAAGTAGGACTTTCATATGTTGAGAGTGCATTTGAAACATGAGGATACGAATAATTTTATTCTTTAATTTTGGCAAGATAAATTGATCTTGTAATTACTTAAGCATATTTGAGATACAATTTGAAACTCTATAAATTACTCAAAGTTGACCTCAAATTTGTTTGAAAGTAGTTGAATGTGGTCCATATGCATAATACTAATTGTTGGTACCAACTAAAGTCAAGGCATTATCAAACATGAACTGATTCTTTTTTCAATTTTTTCATTATATTTCTACAAATAAATCAAGAGAAAGAAAAATATTTTTTTATCATTGAACTACGTTTGACCTTATTCCTAAAAGGATACGTAGGCAGCCCTTCATTGGGGTTCGGTCTAATTACTCAATAAAAGATAATCATGTTCTTCAATTCACCAAAGGTTGAGACATGATATAGCAAATATGGGAGAAAAAAAAAATGAGAGAGTCTTATGAGTGAAAACCCTTATGGCCACTATAAGACGATGGTTAGTTGAGTGACAAAGATTAGAATGTCTTATAGGTGAAAAATCACGAAAGGCGCTACTGATCAAATGATGACATTCTGTCTTGACATGAGCGCAATCATGATAAAAAGTCAAGGTTAGACTAAAAGGTGCAACATTGTTTCCCGAGATTCAGACAACTCAAAAAGATCAAACGTTCAGTCCAAATGCATGTCATGTTTTATTAAAGTCGTCACGTACTTTCAGATAAGATTCTTTTCACTTTTTTAGACATTCTCTTATTTATTTACTACTTCTAAAGATATAATTTTTCCTTCATAACCCTTTCATTGGTGTTATTTGTGCTTGTGTTCGTTATTCTTTGAGTTTTTCTCAGCATCAACTCATGTCAACTGAGAAAATAAAATTAAAACCGCAAAATTAACTACGGTATTTCCAATTGAATGTTGGGGACATGCACCATATTGGCTAGGGCTGTGAACCTATCGAAAAAATAAATATCATAAATCGATACCGAGTGAAAAGTTGATAAAGCAAGAGAGACGCTTGGGAACGAATGAACCACACAACATGCACAAAACGGTAATGAGTCAGAATGTTCATGAGAAGTGTTTCAAATAAAGATAAGGATTGTCTTTAAAGCATCTTCAAGATATTCGCACAATCATCAATGGAATAAATCTCCCAAGGGGGTGGATCCAAAAGTCAAGCTTCACAAGATACTTGAAGTCACAAACCAACCACCATTTAGAAGAATTAACAATACATTATTTGTCTTGAAACAGGTATAAAGAAGAATCATGTAAGTAGGTCGTGAGAGACAAACACCACGATTGTAAGTTCTTGAATCCTTACTTCTCATAAAATATGCACAATAAAATAATAATAACAATAAAAATGATTTTTTTCTCTCTTAATAGAATCTGGGGCATTTTATTTTATTTTTAGTTTGTTCAATATACAAATAAAAATAAAATAAAATAATTTTACATAATAATGATAATAATGATAATAATAATATAAGTGAAAAGAAAATGTATATATATATATATATATATATATATATATATATATATACATATAAATCATGTCTTCATAGGGCACAATAACCCCTATTCTATTTGTCATGTTTTCATAGGGCACAATAACCCCTATCTTAATTTTTATGTCTTCACAGGGCACAATAACTCATATAGGGCAAAATAACCCCTATTCTATTTTTCATGCTTTCACAGGGCACAATAACCCCTGGATTGCATATAGGGCACAATAACCCCTATCTTATTTTTTATGTCTTCACAGGGCACAATAACCCCTGGTTGCATATAGGGCACAATAACCCCTATTCTATTTTTCATGTTTTCACAAGGCACAATAACCCCTGGTTGCAGTTTGGGTACAATAACCCCTATCTTATTTTTTTTTATGTCTTCACAGGGCACAATAAACCCTGGTTGCATATAGGGCACAAAAACTCCTATTTTGTTTTTCATGTCTTTCACAGGGCACAATAACCCCTGATTGCATATAGGGCACAATAACCCCTATCTTATTTTTGTTATGTTTTCACAGGGCACAATAATCACTGGTTGCATATAGGGCACAATAACCCCTATTTTATGTTTCATGTCTTTCACAGGGCACAATAACCCCTGGTTGCATATAGGGCCCAATAATTCCTATTTTATTTTTCTTGTCTTCACAGGGCAAAATAACCCCTGGTTGCATATAGGGCACAATAACCCCTATTCTTATTTTTATGTTATCCCAGGGCACAATAACCCTTGGTTGCAATTTGGGTACAAAACTCTCTTTTGTCTTATTTTTACATTTTGTAATGGCTACAAAAACATTGTTTTTACTGTTAGTATAGACTTTTATAGCTTTCATCAATAACTCACAAAATTTTCTAGTGCAAACTGGGCAGAAAATTTTGTTTCATTTTTTTTTTATGGTGTGCAGGTTTCTACACAGTACACAAATTTTCAGTTCAAGAATAAAAGAATTTATCCTTTCAAGAAAACAAGTTTTCAAGAATATCATGCGGAAGAACGTCAATGGCTGAAGTCAAGTCATGAAGTTTCAAATCTTAAACTCAGATGTCCAGATCAAAGTTCGGAATCGATGAACCTACCAAAGAGGGTGAAGCGATAATCGAGAATTCAAATTGAAAACTCAGCACTATTGGAGTAGATAGGATTTCATATCTTTCCTTCTACTTTTTTTTTTATGTAATAGCTGGAGGTACGAACCGGAATCTCGATAAAACCTCACTCGACTACCTAACTCATTGGAACTACGCCTGACTCCTTATGATCAACTTAGGATAGGTAGTTTTTCAAAAGTTAGGACACAGTCAAACCTCTTCTCTTTTATTTATTTTTCACATTTTTTGGCATAAATGTTTCAGTCAAAAATTAGTCACATTGTTCACGTCTTTGCATGAAAACTCTTCATGTTTCCAAGCATAGAGGGGCATACTGTGAACACCTAATTTTTTACCAAAACATAAATATTTTACATAAATATTTTTTTTATAATAATAAATTATAAATTAATACAAATTATAAGATCAGTTATAGTTTAATAATAATTTATTAAAAAAATAATAAATAGAAGTTGGGAATTTAAGTTATTTGTTAAATTCTATCTAGTTCAAAAAAAGAAAAAATATAGAAAAATAAAAGAAAAGAGGAGTCCTAAATAAATTCAAATTTGTTTTACCTTATCCTAATTACTCCAAACTTTCTAACTTATTTTCCTAAAATCCTCCTCCCATCTAATTTTTTTTATTTTTTATTCTATTTTTTTCCCCTTTGCACGATTTTTTTCAAGTTTTTTTACCACTACACGTTTCTTTCATATTTATTTATTTTATTTTTTCTTTCTTTATCTCAACCTTAATCTTCTCAACCAAATTTCAAATTAAATCACAATCCCACTCCACTACGTTCCTTTTAATTAGCACCAGACTCTCACCCAAAAATAATATAAAAAGACACGTTCAGTTGAAAAGAGCGAGAGAGAACACGGAAACTGAGATTGATAGACACAGAAAAAAAAACAAGAGCAAACACAAAGAGAAGAAAAGTGAGTTATTTCTTTTGAGAATTAGCTTAGAGTTAGAGCTTTGATCGTGATTCCAAATTCGTGGATAACAACTTACTTTTGTGGTATCAATTTTCGCAGCGAGCTAACTATAAATTCTCGCGTGATTTAAATAATATTACTTGTATGAAAATTTGATTCCAATAGTATGAAATTCTTCAAATCGCATATATTATATTACGTTATTATTATTATGTTTTTAGATACATTTTGTAACTTATATCTCTTCATGATATTGAATTGTTAAATTTGAATACATTCATATATCTTTCCGTCTAGTTTTTTACTTTATAAGATTTTATTGTATTTATTATAGACTTTTTAGATTAGGATATAAACTAAAATTTAATTGATTACCGATTTAAGAAATTTATGTTTAATATGTTTTAGTCTTTTTAATACATTATTTGGATTAAAAATTGTCTTTAGAATAACATAATATGGTGATCTAATTCGAATTATTAAAGTTTATTATTAAGAGAATATATGAATATTATTTAGAGTTATGATTAAAAAAAATAATGAAGAAGAGCTATTAAAAAAAATAATGAGAAAACATTAAAAAATAATAATAAAAAAAAAAACAATATGTACAGAAAAAGAAAAAGAACGATGATAAAAAAATGATTTAAAAAATAAGAAACAACAAAGTGTAACAAAAAAAAAAATTAATAAAAACAGAATGTTAAAACAACAAATATTTAAAAGAGAAAATAAAATAAAATAAAGAAAAGATAAAAAGATAAAATAAACAGAATGTTTGTTCATTCCAAAAAAGAAATAATATATATATATATATATATATATATATATATATATATATATATATATAATGACTAAAAACGTAAAAAAATAAAAAAGAAAAAATAAAAGAAAATATACAAAAAAAGATGTGCAAAAAGAAAAGAAGAAAGTGAAGAAAAAAAACGTGAAAAATTGAAATAAAAATTGAAATAAAAGGGTTTTTTTAAAAACGATATATAAAAAAAAATATTAGAAGAGAGAAGTAGAATGAAAAAAAATTATAAAAATATAAAATTATTAAACAAAAGGTAAAAAATAAAATAAAAAAGAATAAAAATAAAGAACGTACAAAAAGGGAAAATAACAAAAATTATTTGAAAAAATAAATAAATAAAATAATAAATAAGAAGAAACAGACAAATTTGTACATAATAATAAAATAAGAATAAAATAATAAAAAGTAACAGAACGTTAATAAAAAAATATATATTAAAAAAAAAGATAAAATAAACGTAAAGAAAATATATATATATAACATTAAAAAATATATACACAAATGTAAAATAAATAAATAAAATAAATAATAAAAAAATAAATATGAGTGTTTCAGATTTTGAATTAATGAACACACACCGAAAATAATAAAATAATTTTCAATAGATTTAAAAATAAATAAGACAACTTTTAAAAAGTTTAAAATAAATGAGAGAATAAAGTAAAAACAATTTATTATTAAGTTAAATAATATAATATCCAAAATTAAGTCAAGTCATACCAAAGTTAATAAAGCGACCGTGCTAGAACCACGGGACTCGAGGGGTGCCTAACACCTTCCCCTCGGTCAACAGAATTTCTTACCCGGATTTCTAATTCGCAGACCAATAAAAAATATAGAGTCAAATTTTCTTTTGATTAGAAATTTAAATAAGGTGACTTGAAACACCAAAACTCAATTTCAAGTGGCGACTCTGAATAATAATTATCCCTTTTCAAAATGTCACTTTAATTGGGAAAACTTTTTTTTCTTTCGAAATAAATAAAATAAAATAATGAGGAGAAAAAAGGGGGCGTGACAAACTTGATCTTGTGTGTTGTTGATAATATTGAGTTTGTTGTTCAGGATATGTAATTCTTAGAGTGTTGTTGTTGAGATTTAAGGTATGTAGATTTGTGAACTATTAGGTTGGACTGGTTTGATACAAGTTGTAGTTGTGGAGGTTCGGTTAGGGTGGTAAGGGGTAACTGTATTCTATTCCTTTAGCTTTTATATAGATGTTTTCTTGGTGAGAATCGTGTGGTTTGGTACTCACCCCTTTCTTCTACATTTTTGTAGGTTACGAGCCCGTATCTTTGTGATACTTTCTATTTTCTTCTTTTTCGAGGCTTTTTATGGAGATTCGTAAGGTATTTGTTTCTCATCTCAGTTGACTTTCTTACTCCTATTTATGATTTGTTTCTATTCTAGAAACAACATCATTTGAGACTTGCATTTTCTTTTAATTTTGTTAAAACACATTAGATGCTTGTACACATATGAGACTTGCATTTTCTTTTAGTTTTGTTAAAACACGTTAGATGCTTGTACACGTGAAAACCATGTTTTGAGATATATTTAAGTTGATTATGAATATCCGCATTATAATAAATTATTAGACTTCTATTTATCGTTCATTTTCGCACATTATTGTAATGGTTGAGTTTTAAGCCAAGTTGTCTTGGTGGGATAAGACATGCGTCATCAGATTCATTTTTTGGTCGTGACTAAAATGGTATCAGATCCCTGCGTTCGTAGGTCTCACGTGTATACAAGTCGAGTCTGAGTAGAGTTTTAAGGATCGTACAGACACATCTTTACTTATCTTCGAGAGTCTATAATGACTTTTAGGAAAAATCTTCACCTTTTTGAATCTTTATCGTGTGTTCTTGGTCCGACCTGATTTCTATCGCTTCATTCCACTCTCTCTATATCATAGTAATGACTTATGCATGGTTCTTCATGTGAGTGGTTTGTGTGTCATGCATGTTAGGTTTGGTACTAAGGTGAAAGTGATAGAATTTTGAGAAAGATGCATAGTAAGATTAAGAATGTTCAACAATTTGAAGGGATTGAGTATTTGGGGTATACAATATTTAAAGTGGTTTAACAACTGCAAGTGGAATAATTAAAGGTGTGGCTACATATTGGACATGTAACTTTGGAAACTATAATTAATAAAGTTATCATAACCTAAATGGTTGTATAGTGAATGATGAGAAAAGTGTTGTACCAATTGAGGTTAGAATTTCTACTACGATTTTATATATTAAGTGTACATTAAAAAGGGCCATGATACAACTAATAGAATGATATCGATGCTTACTAAGTTAAAGTTATGGAGTGTGTAACTTCTAGTATTGGCCTAATCTACAAAAGAATGCATATCGCTTTAGGTTAGATACCAAACAGATTTGATAATGTTTTTCAACTACTCAATGGATATAAATGTGTGGGATATTTGGGTACGCTCTTTTCAGTAGTTATGAGATATTCTAATGGTGGATCTAACAAACTTTTACGATATGATACTAGTAGTATATGAAAATGGATATGTCGTTTGTCAAGTGAGAGTACTAACTACTTTAGGAGTTATAGTTCTATCACATGCTCATATAATTGGACTTGATGTTGCATTTATGTTTGAGAAACCAACTAGTTTGTTACCACGGATGCTTGAGATAAGCATTATTTATAAGGAAGATTTTAGTGTATCTTTGGTACGGTATTAATGTGTTTAGATTGTAAAGTGTATCTTGTCGATTTTTCATGAGTTTTGATTTCATTGTAAGCTCCATGGAAGTGGATCGATATTAGGATGACAAGCTTATGGGTAAAGAAAGTACCACCGAGTATACTTGTGTGAAGGTAACTGAGAATTTTATTAAGAAAGTGCATATAAATTGAATGAGTCCCTTGGATGGTTGACATAGCTGGGTTTGGGATGTCATCTTGATGGAGAGGTTGAATTCGTGGTGATGGCAAGGTATAACTAAGCATGATGGTAATAAGGGTTTATGATGAATTGTTATTGAAATGCAACTATATGATAATGGTTGTAGGTTAATTAAATTTTCGTATTGTAATGACGACTTGTGAGTATCTCAGGTTGTGTTTTACTACTATTTGGTGAGTAAAATGGTCGAGGAAAATTTGTAGGAGGTGCCGGGACACCGCTCGAATAGAATTGAAATGAGTTAGAGTCATAAATAGAAAGAACTAGTGAAAAGTAGCTTAGCCTTCGAAAGAAGGCAAGAACAATTATATTTACTTTAATTGCAAGAGTCAAAGATGTATCTTCACAAGTTGAGAATTGGATTCAGAAAAATGGGATTTTGCTAATGGTAATAGTGTCACGTGTTCATCAAATTGGTTAAAAATTGTTTTAGATCTGAAAAAAAGTCTACATACAGGTTTCTTATGATTTCGAGGTGGTTGTCAGGTATGATTTAAATTCTAACGATAAATACAATAAGATTAATGGAGAGATGATCAATCTAAGGTATGCGATTTCATAAAGTCATCGAGATATGAGCTAATATTGATAGATAAGAAAATCAGGTTACATGAATGAAATCAAAATTCAAGCTTTTTCATTGTAAGCCTACGTTCGTGGTATTATGTTTTGTCAAAGTATAGATTGGTAAGATAAGAAACAAACGATCACAACAAATATTGACTAACATGGTTTGGATTGTAGATTTTGTTACTTTTGATTGTTAAAGGATCTAAGTAAGTGTTTTACTTAAAAGGGATGGTTTAGAGTACAAGATAAAATGTCATGGGTTGTATGAAAAGATTGGTAAGTGAGTCAGTGAAAGAAAAAGAGTCTAGTGTGTTGAAGAGTTCAAGGTACTTGTAATTTATTTCATGGGAAGAATTTACGAAAGGTGAAGGAACAAGACCTCTATATAGACCCATAATTCGAAGTTGAATATTGTATGGATTTTTGCTTATGAGTTTAGATATAATAGTGAGATGTGGACTGGTTCAGTACTGACTAATTTGGGGTTCATGATAGATTTTTATGAAGATTGAGTTTTAATTTGTGTGACAAACGGAGGTGCGCATGATATTTTGGATAGGTGCTTATGAATGGACTACAAGATGCACCTACAATTATGAATGATTATTGATGAGACTACATAGACTGATATGATGTGTTATATAAACATTTGATGTTGAATGGGGTTATGATCTTATAATATATTCAATTATTGGAGTGACCAAAGATTTCTCTGAGTTTTAGAATGAGTTATATGACGGTTTAAAATGGAAGTTGAAATATGGTACGG
Source organism: Solanum sitiens (assembly GCA_016801875.1). Classification (NCBI taxonomy): domain Eukaryota; kingdom Viridiplantae; phylum Streptophyta; class Magnoliopsida; order Solanales; family Solanaceae; genus Solanum; species Solanum sitiens. Next base: position 3,423,524 of record JABWTJ010000071.1, read on the forward strand.
TATGTTAAAATTTGTGTGGAGTTGACTTTGGGTGAGATTTAATAGATTTATCTTGATGGAAAAGTTATTATCAAATTTGAATTTAGTGCTATCAGCCTTAGGTTAGACCCGTATCTGTCATGAAATGCTCACATGGAAAGAGAGGGAGCCATAGTTTGGAATTTCTAGAGGCAATAATGTATTTTCTAGGAAGACTATAATACTAGTAACTATTTGAGAGTAAGGTAGATGGACGAAGTAGTTATGATGTTTTTTTTAATGTTGAGAGAGTGAGATTCAATTGAATAGCGTGTAGAGTATGTAGGGTATAATAAATTGAGTATGGATACAATCTTAATGCAGACCAAAACGATGGATTATGCGTAGCTAACAATCAATGAGATGGAGTCAACTGAATGGAAATATTTTATGTGAACTCTTTGGAGGGAGCCTTGAGTGTATTTAACACTAGTTCCGTAAATTCTTATATGACCACCTATTTTTTCCTAGACAAAATTCAGAGTGTGATTCACTGTTGTTTTAACTTCTATGGGCGGATTCCTAGTGGTGGATCTTGATATACCAATCCTGCGATGTCCTCTTGGTAGGGTAGGATGATTCGATAGAATTGGTCATTTCCTATATGAAAAATTTATTGTTGCCTTGGAGAAGTTAATATTTTCTAGTAGCTCTATACATACTACCTTGCTTATGAGAAATTATAGAAGAGATACCATGAATAATTATACTTGTACGAGAGTCATAATATTCATCTTGTTGCTCCGCAATATACACAAAAATGTACGTGGTCACCCAAGTAATATAGATTCCTAATAAAATGAGTTTTCGTTCCCAAGGGACTGCTGATCAATGTTTTGACACTAAATTCTACAAACAAAACGAAAGAAACTGCTTTCTGAAATGGTGATGATTATTAACTACTACTACGAATTATGCAATAAATAAAACTAATTGAACGACTTTGAGATGATGTTTCAAGCAAGTAAAAGATAATTCCAGGGAGGCAGCATGCAATGAATATCATGTATTATATTCTTGGCTTAAAACTAATTTTAGTGGTCAAGTTACTATTTACAGGGTTAATTGTATGATTCGGGTCTCTATACCACTAGTCGCCTACTACGGCCAGTTGTCTAACTAATCATTAAGCAGTGATAAACAAGCCTAACTGGTGAGCATTAGTATTGCATCCTATTTTGTAACCAAGCAAGTTGTTCGTCAGGGTGTTACTTTTAAACACAAATCACCTCAACTTAATGAATGATCGAGCTCTCTATATTCTCTGTTCTATATAACCCCTCCTCTCTCGATTTTAAGATTAGATAATATATTTATCTCTATATGGTCAGTCAAGAAATATTAAAACAAGAATATAAAAGTAAATCATAATGACAACCAAGAATTAATTCAAGAACCATAAATAATCAACAATCGATTCTTAGCTACAACCCTAGAACAAGGGCATTTAGGCACTCATACTACTAGAAAACCACAAAATTTCATGTGATTTCTGAAAAATTAAAGAGTTAGAATATCGAAACCTATTACAAACGAAGAAACCATCTCTTTAACACCAAAATAATGTTGAATCCCTACAAACTAGCTCTAATGGTCTAGTTATAATAGTTGGGAATAATAAAGTCGAAGTCTTCCACAACTAGGATTCCTATTTAATGATGTTTTTGCTGAAAATGTTAGAATAGGGGTGGGACATTGTGCCTCCCATTGCCCCGTCCTAGGTTTCTGAATTGTTGATGTTGGTGCGCCGTGCCTAGCAGTGCGCCAGGTAGACACATCTGAACTTTGGACCTTGGCGCATCACGCCTAAGAGTGAACCCAGCCTCGTCCTCTGAATTTTTACTTGCAGCGCGTTGCCTCTTTCAGAGAGCCAGGCCAGGGTCTCTGAAGTTTTTTCCTTGGTGTGCCACGCCTCTCAAATCCCCATGCCTTGGTGCTTCAATACTTAGTTTATTCTCCGCACTTCCTTACATCTCTTATATTCAATTTGACTCCAATCTACTTGATAATTCCTGAAACATCTAAGCACTATATTAGTGCACAATCATCGTAAGTTACATAAAATCAAGCTAATAGACCCAATATTATTCTTGAATTCAATTAATTCATGGAAAACTATTGACAATCTAGGCATATAAATACGCCTAAGATCACCACCCCATACTTAAAACTTTGTTTGTCCTCAAACAATCTTTTGACTATCAACTCTTTTTCATATCCCTTGGACTTATCAATCCACCTTAAAATTAAACAAATTTTTTTAATCATGATCTTATAGTTCACTATGGATGCAACCTTTCAAAACATTTACACTAAGTTACAATACATATGCTCAAAGAATGACTCTTTTACTATTATTTCGGGCTAATGCAAACTCATTCAAACTTACAAATTACATAATCCGAACATATGCTATGAATGCCCTCACTTATTTATATTTAGTATAGCCTTTCACTCAAGCAATTATTAACAACGAGGACTATTTTTCAAACAATCAACTCACTCTCGCAAATGAAGTTCTTACTTCTGTCAACATGCCATAAGCTTGACCATAATGTTGTCTCACTTTCACATTGTATTTCTCAGGGAATCAAGAGGAATTCTATTTGATTGTAATATCGGCTTAATGTAAGGAAGGGAATATATAAGACTCATTTTAGTGACTACACCTCCCTAATTCATATGTCATTGCTTTTCCAACAGACCTCCTACTTAGATTTTCTTTCTTCTTAGCACACACTTCATGAATATTTACCCCTTTTTGTTGCTCCATCTTTGCCCTTTATTTTCTCTCTTTTTTATTATCACATGTTTTTGTACTAGCTACCCTTACTCTATATTTTAAGGTCCGAGTTAGATACAAAATATCCTTGATAAGACCAGCGCCAATTTTTAGAGCGTATTTCTGAAATAGTCACCCTCAACTGAGTTGAGGTGCACGTTGTCACTAAGGACCAGGGCAACAAAAGATTTTCACTTATTCTTTTAATTCTCCACACAACTTAGCATTTCCACCTTGCTCACATCGACTAACACTTTCAATCCTTTTTCTTAACATAGTGCATTAAGGATCTCAATGGGATCGAAACACTTTGGTATCAAGCAAAAGGGTTTCGGCTAATTCATGTGGCTCAACACAGAAACATGGCTAAAGGCTCAATGGGGCTTCACTAGGGGTGATTTCAATGGTACGCATACAATAAGAATCAAGAATTGTCGTTTTCAAAGAAACGTCTCAATAACATTTCCTAAATCATACAAAAATACTAAATTAACATACACAAGGCAAGCGCTAAATATCAATTGAAGCAAGAAACAAACAACACTCACCACACATGACATCATGACACATATAAGGACATATCAACTAGCATGCTCATACAACTCACATTACATTATTACTACACAATTAAGCCCTTTATAATTTTTAAAATTTAAATTCGCAATTAAGAACACATTCTTGTTTCAATGTTATCATTCTTTTGCATTTTTCTAATTATGACTACCCATGGCGTCTGGATAAATTTTCTGGACATAGTTTCAAAAGACCAAGGTTGGTTTATCAATTCTAATCCTCTATGTGACTAATTTTCTCTTAAGATGGTTGTCATCCATCCATCATCAGGAACTGCCACTCCTACAATGACTCTAAAACTCAATAAAGCATTAAAAGTAGTCCTAGTGGGTTCAAGGGGATTGTCCTCATTAAAGTACTAAAAACAAACGCTGAGGAACCCAAAATAATTTTTAAAAAAAAATTAAGGCATAAAACTTAGAACTAAAACTAGAATCAATAAAACATTAACATATATATACAAAAGACATATTACCCACCCCACACTTTAAAATAAGCACATTCCTCATTGCACAAATAAAACAAAGCATAGAAATAGGAATACTCCCTCGGGCCTATAGGCCTCATCGTCACCACCATCAAAAACCATTAAGGCATTCTCCTCCTCATCTAGAACATCAGCATCATCCTCCGCATCCAACTCCTCATCCATCGTGGCCTTATTGTCATCTAGAGGCTCAAGAAAGGCGGGACCAGTCCTGCATTGAAAAGCTTCACTCTCCGTCAATGGGCCTTATTAGTGAACGAATGTCCTCCTATTCTAAACTGCAATTCCGCCATGCCGAACATACTAGCCATAACACTATCATCTTGTTCTTGCCGCTTTTAGGCTGGCAATACAGGTCCATGGGACGTGTCCAATGCCTTTGTCTAAGTCACATCAACTATCTTGCTCGTTAAGTAGGGGTGGAATGCAATAATCAGGTCCACCACTTCTTCCTCATTTCCCTCAACCCTTAGAAAATGAGTTATCAGTCGTTGTAACAAAACCTCCAACTCTTTCTAAACTTCATCATATTTTATCTCAGAATTGCCCTAAAATTAATAGCCATACCCTTCATGAACATATATACTAGAACCACCCTATCCCGCATCACATCTCTAAGATAGGGGGCAGAAACACACTACAAACAATTATCAACCTTACCCGAGCTACCTGATTAAAATTAGCAAAATGGAGGATAGAATGTCTCCCGGTATCCTTGCTTCTCTACCACCTAGCAGTCGATTACACGCCACACAATGTATGGAGGATATCTCTATAAGGTTTTTTGTGCAACCTATTAAAATCATTGACATCACAGTTCAGGGTGCTTGAAAACTCATTCAGTATTCTAGCACAAAATTTCACGTTGGCACAGTTTTATATTTAGTTTTGGTGGGCCAATTGGCAAAGTATTCTCGAATAATTGATAAGATACAATCCCCCGGATTTTCAAAGATAAACCTCAGCCCCAAAGCATTTACAATATTGTAAATGACGGGAAATTGTGATTGTAAGTGTACTTCATTCACATATTCATCTCCATATAGTTGTGTTTTTTGGCACTCAAACCACTCCGAGATATATCTTTCTACGCCATCTTCCCAAATTTTCGAACTCATTCCCGGCCACTAGAAAACCCGGATGCTTCTCCCTTACACTTTTACTCTTGGGTGCCATTGGTACCTAGTTAGAAGAAGAAAATGAAAAAAAATAAGAAATAATAAAAGAAAAATAGTGGGGCGGCAGCTGTAGATAGTAGAGGAAGAAAAAAAAAAAAGAAAAAAAATTAGAGTGAGAGAGATAGTTGGGGAAAAGTGTGAAGTGAATTGTGGAAAGTGGGAATTGATAGAAGAGTGAATGGAGGAAAAAGAGGAGGAGTTGAGAGAATTTTAGGGGGTTTGGTCGGTTGGTTGAGAGATAAGAGGGATGAATTTAGGATTTGGGGGTTGAAAAGAGAGGTGGGTCAGATTGTACCATGTCAAAACCCGATTTTTGAAAAAAACAGGGTGGGTGCGCGGTGAAGGGCGATGCACCAGAATAGCCGCCCAAAAAAATTCCTGAAATTCCATGCCATTCCATGCCAGGCGCAGCGCGCATACGAGGGCCTCTAGCTTCGGGTATTGTCTTGTTGAGGTGTGTTAGGGGCGCTCTAAAGTTCAGGGTCAGGTGGCGCGCCTGCCAATGCGCCTAGATCCATATATATATATATATATATATATATATATATATATATATATATATATATATATATATATATATATATATATATATTTAATTTTTCACTATTACAAACTAAGTTACAAAGAATGAAAAATACTATCTAGCCAAAACTAATAAATAAAAACACTTCCTAGATTCTAAGAATTGAAACTACGCGAAGACAAAGAAATCAAAATTAAAGAAAATAAACTACTTATCTATTGCACATTGTTCATAGGTTTCCTCCCATGTAGCACTTGATTCAACGTCGCGGCACGATCCAACTTGGATCATTCATCATTTAGCTAAAGAGATTTCATTTCACGATTCATATCTTTCCCAAAGTAAAGCTTAACTCTTTTCCCCTTGACCAAGAACGTTGGGCCATGTTCACCTTTAAGTTCCACTGTACCATGTTGTTTCATCCTTACCACTTCGAAGGGACCACTCCATTTAGACCTTAGTTTTCCGGGGAATAACCATAATCTAGAGTCAAACAGTAGTACCTTTTATCCTAGAGTGGAAGTACGACGAACTATAAGCTTGTCATGCCACTTTTTTGTCTTTTCTTTATAGAGGTTAGCGTTCTAATACGCATGGAGCATGAACACCTCAAGTTCATGTAGATGATTCACTCTCTTACTACCAGCTAAATCGGGGTCCAAATTCTACCTCATTGTCGCCCAATAAGCTTGGTTTTCTAATTCTGATGGAAGATAACATGATTTACCGAACACTATAGAGGGAAGTGCCTATAGGTGTCTTATAAGTAGTCTTATACGCCCCCAACACATCATATAACTTCTTAGACCAATCCATCACTCTGCGCATTCACCATTTTTGCAAAATTTGCGTCACCTCATTATTTGAAACTTTCACTTGGCCAGTCATTTGAGGATGGCAAGCTATAGCAACCTTATGACGAATACATATTTAGCAAGAAGATTTCTCACTAAATAGTTAATGAAATGCTTACCACCATCATTTATGATTTCCCTTGGAGTGCAAAGCGATTGAAAATATGTTTCATCATGAACTAGATCACAACCTTGGAATCATTCGAAGGAAGAGAAACTGCCTCAATATATTTACTCACATAATCAACAACGACAAGGATATAATGGTTTCCACTAGATGGCGGGAGGGATCCATAAATTCATTATCCCACACATAAAATAAATTCCACCTCCAATATGTTACTTAGCTGCATCTCCTGCCTTCTTGAAATCGTACCCAACCTTTGACATTTATCAGAACCCTTCACAAAAGCAATAAAATCTGTAAATAACAAAGGAAAAAAGAAACTAGATTGTAGTACCTTATGTGTAACGATCGGGGAGCACCCCCTAGACGTTAGCTACGTCTTAGTCCTCGAAGAGGACTTATTAGCCCTTACATAACATGTATCATAGAATAATAATGAGGAATAATCTAAAACTTTTACTTTAGAAGTTCACTTCGCTTCATATATGAAAATATAATCTAAACTTGTAACTTCACACCATCTAATCATAGGAATATAGAAATTTGGGACTTAGCCCTTACATAACAAAGAATCTAGAATTAGGAAATACAATAATATCTCCAACATATGCAAAGAACTAAATCTAGATCATAAGGGTCTTATCCTCGGACATGAGGACTCACCAACTTGGAGAAGCAAGTTCAAAGTATCCTTGAAAAGCGACCTTGATTCCTCAATGACCCGAACCTACATTGTTTGGAAAAAAGGGAATAAAATATGGGTTAGTACATCACATGTACTAAGTATGACTCCTATGCATAAAAATAATCAATGCATGTATAAAAGGACATTCTAGTCAAAACATGCTTTTTACTAAGTAAATGCAATATACACATAAAGTAAGCATCATAAGCTAACCAACATGATATCAACCCAACATGTAGACAACCCAAGCAATATTGTACAATACAAAAAATAGAACCCCATAACCCTATTCAAAGATAAGTATCACATTAATCAACCTAAGTCATGCATACATTCTTAATCTCATATTTCATCACAAATTGCTATATTCATAAAAATCATACATAGCTTAACGTGCATGAGTCATAATCAACATAATCATAAAGGAATACTACTAGAACCATCCATTAGGATCCCACAAGTGCAATATGTAAGAGAAGTCACATACCCTCACACTATATAGAAACCCCTTCAAGAAAAGCCCTAATGAGAGTTCATACATTTACCTTGTCCATTTACTTTTACATTAGGGAAAGAGTTTACAATAACTGACATTAGACCATGTGAGCTACATGAAATCTTGTGTTCTACTCCCACTCCTAAAACAGAGGGTTAACACTTACCTAAGGTGTAACCTTTCGTACATAGCTATCTAGGTGGATCCACTAAGCTAGAGCCCTATGTGGTCACATAGTTAAGGGTCAAGGAGATTGTTACTAGAAACACTGACTTGCTAAATGTGGGGGTTTGCATCTCATAAGACAACACATACATTGGGAATACGAACCTACTTAACGTGAGGAAACCCATGTGGGGAGCTGGATTTACTAAACGTGAGAACCCCATATCATTTACATTCCCTTTTGGTGCTAAGCATCTTCTCACTTTAGTAATCATCTTTAGTAATCAATTTGGTTCACATTAGCCTCTATTAGAACCTTATGTAAACATCTCATCACAATAGCTCATAGGTGATCATAAGTGAGAACAACCCTTTCACTTTAGAAACAGTAGCAAGTGAGTAAACCTTTCGCTTTAACAATTCATTATAATCATGAGAACTACCTTTCAATCATATAACCAACCTAACATAACATTCATTCATACTTCATAGCTAACTCAAGATCATAGTGTTAAGGATGAGGGAACATTGTCATCAACACCACAACAACACATTAGCTATAACATCATTAATATCCAAGTAATTCATTTAACATAATTGAGTTCAAGAAAAAACCAACATCCATACCTTCCTGCCCTTTCATGGGACTTCATACTTCAATCACCCAAGAATGCAAAATCAATAGATAAAACAAGGTAATTCAAGAAGCAATTACATAATTAACATCAATATAGTCAAATAACATATTCATCATCTTCACAATTCACTATATCAATTTAAGGTTTTCATAAAATTGGAGAAGAACATGGGTCCATAGGAATCTTGAGTGAATAATAATAATTAACCATCAATATATACTTAAATAATATTAATTTACCATAATTCATCATAATTGATTCTTAATTTTGTTTTTCAAAGAATACCCGTGTGTAGAAAAAACCCCTAGTTATGGGGAAGTTTGAAAACACCTTCGGAGGGAACTATTGGGGAAAGGAATCCCAAAAGTGAAATAAATCATACCTTAACAAATACTTTAGCCACCAAATTTAGTAGAAGACTTGAGAATTTGGTCTTCTTATTCAAGCTTCAAAGCTTCAAAGCTTCAAAGCTTCTTCAGTGGAGGTTGAGTAGAGAGAGAATTTAGAGAGAAGTGGGAGTGATTTGGATTTCAATTTGGTGTTTTGATTTGGGTGGGTAAATGTGGTGTAGAACTTGTTTAAAATCAATAATTAACTCTTCCCTAAAATAACCAAAGGATCCATCACTTAATTTGACTTTTTAGTGAAGTCAAACTTGACTTCAAATTTTAGAATTTTTATCGTGAAAGAAGTCCGCATCGCGGACCAAATATTTTTGTCCTTGGTGAACCAAGTCCGCGACGCAGACTAGTTTATACTAAGTGCAATGGCCTGCTGCCTAGGCAGCTTGTTGTCCAATAGTTAGGTTCCCCTCAAGGACCCCTAGGGTGGTCCTTGGGGGTCGAACATGTACGTTTTGACCCTATATACATTATTTTATCTATTTAAAGTGTTTTTTTATAAGTTTTAGACTTCATAAGACACTCCCAAACCTTCACAAGACCTAAGGATATTTACTAGTTCAATTTCACTAGTTTCTGGACGTCATGGTCTTCACTTGACATTGAGGCTCTAATACTTCTAAATCAAGTTTATTACGTTAGTCTAGGTCTCAAAACATAAAGTTAAAAATTATTCAATAGGTGAGGCTCTATTCTAGGTCATTGAATTTCCGGGGTGTTACAATATCCCTCCCTCCCCCTCTAGAAACATTCTTCCTCGAATGACACCTTAAACCTCTTATAGGGACAAAAAAGAGACTCAATACTAGCAGTCCAACAACAACAAAATCATAATGAATCACAACTCATAGGAGGAATTCTCAACTCCTTTCAACACAATATCATAGCATAATAACATAGGAACTTAATCCACAATTCATTACATATAAAAGCTCCCCATTTCATATCTCATAAGGAGGAACTACATTCTCCATTTACATATGAGCTCAATATGACCATTAAAAAGTTGACATGCAATTTCCTTCTCAAAACTACACTAAGCATGCTCAATACAACTCACATTAAGACAATATAGCACACTACATATAAGTGCAAGTTACCCATGAGATATATTTCATGCAAACTCAATTTTAAACATTAATTTCTACAAGGATATACAAGGAATTCATGTCATGGTTACAAACACATATGACTCCCAATTTATATTAGATTAGGAGGAACTACTAACCTCAACCTTAGCAGGAGTAAGAGGAAAGAGATGAGGATAGTGGGACTTCATGTCGGCCTCGGCCTCCCATGTTTCACCCTTAACTAGATGGTTTCTCCATAGGACTTTTACGGAGGCAACCTCTTTATTCCTCAATTTCATGACTTGACGATCTAAGATCTCAACAAGAACCTCTTCATAAGAAAGGTTCTCAATCACCCCTAAACCTTCTACCGAGAGAATAGACACCGGGTCACCTATACATTTCTTCAACACAGTAACATGGAACACCAGGTAAACCGGGGCCAATTCATTTGGTAATTTCAACTTATAGGCAACTTTTTTGACTCGCTTCAAAATTTTATTAGGGACCACATACCGGGAACTAAGTTTCCCCTTCTTACTAGACCTCATCATCCCATTCATAAGTGAGATCTTCAAGTAGACCCAATCATCTAATTCGAACTTAAGGTCCCTTCTTCTATTTTCGGCATAAGACTTTTGCTGACTATAGGTTGTTCTTAACCTATCTCTTATAATTCAAACTTTTCCTGTGGCCTCATAGACTACCTCTGGACCATGAAGTGCAAATTCACCAAACTCAAACTACCCAATCGGAGACCGACACCTCCTACCATAAAGTGCTTCAAATGGTACCATAGAAATACTCGAATGGTAGCTATTGTTGTTGGAGAATTCTATCAAAGGTAGGTGGTCATCCCAATTACCTTTGAAGTCAATGACACATGCTCTCAACATGTCTTCTAGGGTTTGGATGGTGCGTTCTGCTTGACCACCCGTTTGGGGTGAAATGCGCTACTAAGTTTCACTTGAGTACCAAGCCCACTCTAGAAAGACCTCCAAAAGTGAGAAAGGAATTGGTCACCTCTATCCGAAATGATCGATGAAGGGGCCCCATGAAACCTTACGATCTCCTTAATGTACATTCTAGCATACTCTTCCACCGAATAAGAGACTTTGACGGGAAAGAAGTGGGCTGATTTTGTCAACCTATCCACGATAACCCATGTGGAGTCATGTTGCCTACGGGTCCGAGGCGAACCTACCACTAAGTCCATGTTGACATCTTCCCATTTCCAAGTAGGGATATCAACATCTTGAGTTAAAACTCCCGGTCCTTGATGCTCGGCCTTGAATTGTTAGGCAATTTGAGAATCTAGCCACAGAATTTTCTCTGTCCTTTTTCATTCCTTCCACCAAAAAATCTCGCGTAAGTCACGGTACATTTTGGTGGGCCCTGGATGGATAGAATATCGATACCCATGGGCCTACTTTAAGATTATTTTCCTTAGGCCACCCACATCCGGTACAGATAACCTTTCTTGGTGCCTAAGCACCCCATCTTCTCCATGAGAGAAAATTTCTATAGATTTGTTGAGAACCGACTCTTTTAATTCCATCAAGATAGGGTCAAGGTGTTGTTTAGACTTCACATTAACCACAACGGATGACTCGAAATTATGATGGATCATGATACCTCCTTTTGAAGAATCTTCTAGTTGAACACCCAACCGGGATAGCCTATGCACATCACGGGTTAACTCCCTTGTTTCTTCTTCAACATGCGACACACTACCCATAGATACACGACTCAAGGCATCCGCAACCACATTGGATTTCACGGGGTGGTATAAGACGTTCGCATCATAATCTTTTAAGAGCTCTAACCACCTTCTTTGGCGTAAATTCAAATCTCTTTGATTGAACACATATTGGAGACTCTTCTGATCGGTGAACAAATCAACATGTACCCCATAGAGATAGTTTCTCCAAATCTTCAAAGCAAACACTACGGCCGCTAGTTCAAGGTCATGAGTTGGGTAATTCTTCTCATGAACCTTGAGTTATCTAGAGGCATATGCTATTACCTTACCATGTTGAATGAGGACACAATCCAAACCTATTCGAGAAGCATCACAATAAACCACAAACCCTTCGGTACCCTCTGGTAAGGTTAACACCGGAGCGGAAGTGAGTATATCTTTCAATAATTGGAAGCTCTTTTCACATGATTCCAACCATTTGAAATTGGACTTCTTTTAGATCAAGGTCGTCAATGGAGATGCGATAGATGAAAATCCATTTATAAACCTCCTATAGTATCCGGCTAAACCCAAAAAGCTTCGGATGTCAGTAGTACTCAAATGTCTAGGCCAACTTTTGACCGCATCCGTCTTTCTCGGATCGACCTCCACATCTTTACTAGAGACTATGTGACCAAGAAACGCAACCAACCTCAACAAAAATTCACATTTACTATATTTGGGAAAGAGTTAGTTGTCCGTGAGGACTTGCAATATGATCATTCTCACTCTTAGAGTATACCAAGAAGTCATCAATGAAGACAGTCATAAACAAATAAAGATAACTTCTGATAATTCAATTCATGAGGTCAATGAAAGTTGCTGGTGCATTTGTAAGACTAAAAGACATCACTAAAAATTCAAATGACCATATCTAGTGTGGAAAGCCGTCTTTGAAATATCTACACCCCTCACCCTAAGGTGGTGATAACCCGACCGCAAGTCAATTTTTGAAAAGTAAATGGCTCCATAGAGTTGATCAAACAAATCATCAATCCAAAGGAGTCGATTCTTATTCTTTTTAGTGACCTTGTTCAATTGTCGGTGTCAATACAAATACAAAGAGACCCCTCTTTCTTTTAAACAAATAACACCGGAGCACCCCATGGATATATGCTTGGTTGAATAAAACCCGTATCTAGCAAATCCTTGAGTTGAGCCTTTAATTCCTTCAACTCAGCCTGGGCCATTCAGTAAAGATAGATTGAGATGGTTTTTGTATCTCGCAATAAGTCAATACCAAAATCTATTTTCCGTTCGGGAGGAATTCCAGGTAAGTCATCGGGAAAGACTTTCGGAAAATCCTTCACCACGGGATAGACTCTAATGGAGGAGCCTTGGACTCAAAATCCTTGACTCTCACAATATGATAGAGACATACCTTAGCAATCAACTTACAAGCTTTAAGACATGAAATGATTCGACTTTTTGGAGCTATGTTTCTCCCTTGCCATTCCAAAATTGGTTTGTGAGGAAATTGAAACTTTACTACCCGAGTTCTACAATACAGGGAATTAAAACAAGCATGTATCCAATCCATCCCCAAAATAACATCAAATTCCAACATTTCAAGTTCTACCAAATCAACCAATGTGACTCTATTGGGCAATGAAATGGGACAACCCCTATAGACTCTTTTAGCAACTACGGAATCACCCAATGGGGTAAAAATAAAAAAGGGGTCATCTAAGACATCGGGAAACAGATCAAATTTCATAGAAACTAAAGGAATTACAAAACACAAAGTGGCACAAGGATCCAACAATGCATAAACATTAATTGAAAATACTTGTAACATACCGGTAACATCATTCGGAGAGCTCTTTTGATCACCTTGGGATTGGAGGGCATAGAAGTGATTCTTCTTAGGAGCATTAGGATTGGGAGCACTTGCTTGTGCTTGAGTATATTCCCTTCTTTGAGCCTTTATCATAAGGCAGTCCCTCTTTATGTGGACACTCTTACCACAACCATAGCAATTATTAGTGCCAACTAGACACTTGTCTTCATGTTTCTACCACACTTAGCACAAATAGGCTTCTCAACATAAGGACCGGTACCTTTTCCCTCTTCAGACTTGGGGATAACCACTTTTCCTTTGTTGACCCTTGGAGTGTTAGGAGGACCTTGGTTGGAACATTTCTTGAACCTTGGCTTATCTTGAACCTCAAGTCTATTCTTGAAGAGTTCCCATCTTCGGCCCTTGTCCTCTTCAATTCCCTACCAACTTGTTTAATCTTTTGCTCATCAATTTGTTTGGCATGAACCATGAGACGAGAAATGTCCATGCTAGGAATAAATATAGCCGACCTACATTCATTAACCACAAGGTCGGATATCCCCATAAAAAAAGTGTTCATCTTAGCCCTAGAATCCGCCACCATAGTAGGAGCATGTTTGGATAATTGAGTGAACTTGAGGCTATACTCCTTCACACCCATACCCCCTTGAAACAGATTGATGATTTTTTGCATTTTCCTCTCCCTTAATTCAAAGTGAAAGAACCTATAAAGGAAACTCGTCTTGAAGGAAGCCCACATAACTGGACCTTCCCTAACGGGCATCTCCTCTTTCCACTGTTCATACCAAACTTGAGTCATATCTTTGAGTTGAAAGGCGGCTAGATCCGCCTTTTCTTGAGAAGACACACTCGTAGACTCTAAAACCTTGAACCCTTCAACGATGAAACCTTGCGGGTCCTCCTCCACTTTGGAGCCAAAAGAAGTAGGGAGATTCATCCTCGTGAAATCCCTAATCCTAGAAGTGGTAGTTCTAGGATTAGGGTTCACTTGCACTCTAGTATGCATAGCAACTTGAGTGGCTAACACTTGAGTCAAGATATGAATAGCCGCCCTTATCTTAAAATTAGACATAGCCCCTTGTTCAATATAAACTTGAGGGTTTTGATGAGCTTTAGGGGGAACCGCCTCATTCACATTCTCCTCTTCAGCTTTTCGATATTTGTTCCTTCTTGTATTCATTGCCTATAAGCAAAAGAAAAGGATTAGAATAAAAGGACTAAACAGAGTTAAGACTCCTAGGCACGACTAAGGAATAAAAAAATAGTGAGATTTCCTAAGCATCTCATAGCCTCTCATTCATAAGTGTGGAATGCTTCACACCCATGAACAAGACTCTACTTGACGTGGTATGTCGTGACATCAATCCTACATTATTCCCAACCTGGCTCTAATACCAAGTTTGTAACGACCGGGGAGCACCCCCTAGACATTATCGGCGTCTTCTTCCTCGAAGAGGACTTAGACAAGCCCATATCATTCGTCATAGCATGTATCATAGAATAAAAATGCGGAAAAAATTAAAACTTTTACTTTGGAAGTTCTCTTCGCTTGATATATGAAAATAGAATCTAAACTTGTCACTTCAACGCCATCTAATCATAGGAATATAGAAATTTGGGACTTAGCCCTTACATCAACAAAAAGTCTAGAATTAGTAAATATAATAATGTCTCCAACATAAGCAAAGAACTAAAAGATAGATCATAAAGGTCTTATCCTCAAACATGAGGACACACCAACTTGGAGAAGCAAGTTTCAAAGAATCGTTGAAAAGCGACATTGATTCCGCAATGGTCCAAACCTACATTGTTTGGGAAAAAGGAAAGAAGATATGGGTTAGTACATCACACATACTAAATATGGCTCTTATGCATAAAAATCATCAATGCATGCATAAAAGGACATTTTAGTCAAAACATACTTTTTACCAAGTAAATGCAATATACACATAAAGTAAGCATCATTAGCTAACCCAACATGTAGACAAATCAAGCAATACTTGTGCAATGCAAAGAATAGAACCCCATAACCCTATTCAAAGATAAGTATCACATTAAGCAATCTACTTCATACATACATTCTTAATCTCATATTTCATCATAAAATGTTATATTCATAAATATCATACATAGCTTAATGTACATGAGTCATAACCAACATAATCATTGAAGAACGCTACTAGAACCATACCTTAGGATCCCACAAGTGCAATGTGTAAGAGAAGTCACATACCCTCCCTCACACTATGTAGAAAACCCCTCAAGAAAACCCCTAATGAAAGTTCATACATTTACCTTGTCCACTTACTTTTACATTAAGGAAAGAGGTAGCAATAACCGATGTTAGACAATGTGAGCTACATGGAATCCGGTGTTCTACTCCCACATCAAAAAGAGAGGGTTAACACTTGTCTAAGGTGTAACCTTTCGTACATAACTATCTAGGTGGATCCACTAAGTTACAGTCCTATGTGTGCACATAGTTAAGGGTCAAGGAGATTGTTACTAGAAACCCTAACTTGCTAAACGTGGGGGTTTCCATCTCATAAGACAACACATACATTGGGAATCCGTACTTGCTAAATGTAAGGATACCCATGTGGGGGGCGGGACTTACTATACGTGAGACCCCCATCTCATTTACATGCCCTTTCGGTGCTAAGCATCTATTCCATTAGTAATTATCTTTAGTCATCAATTAGGTTCACATTATCCTCTGCTATACCTTTTTGTAAACATCTCATCATAATAGGTCATAGGTGATCATAAGTGAGAACAATCCTTTCACTTTAGAAACACTAGCAAGTGAGTAAACCATTCACTTTAACAATTCATTATAATCATGAGAACTACCTTTCAATCATATAACCAACCTAACATAACATTCATTCATTCTTCATAGCTAACTCAAGAGTATAGGGTTAAGGATGAGGGAACCTTGTCATCAACACCACAACAACACATTAGCTACAACATCATTACTATCCAAGTCATTCATCTAACATAATTGAGTTCAAAAAAAACAAAATTCATACCTTCTTGCCCTTTCATTGGACTTCATACTTCAATCACCCAAGAATGCATAATCAATGGGTAATTCAAGAAGCAATTACATATTAACATCAATGTAGTCAAATAACATATTCATCATCTTCACAATTCACCATATTAATTCAAGGTTTTCATGAAATAGGGGAACAACATGGGTCCATGGGAATCCTGAGTGAATAAAAATAATTAACCATCAATATATACTTAAACAACATTAATTTACCATAATTCATCATAAATGAATCTTAATTTCGTTTTTCAAAGAAGACCCACGTGTAGAGAAAAACACTAGTTTTGGGGAAGCTTGAAAACACCTTTGGAGGGACCTCTTGGGAAAATGCATCCCAAGAGTGAAAGAAATCATACCTTAACTAAGACTTTAGCCACCAATTTGAGTAGAAAACTTGGGAATTTGGTCTTCTTCTTCAAGCTTCAAAGCTTCTTCAATGGAGGTTGAGTAGAGAGAGAATTTAGAGAAAAGTTGGAGTGATTTGGATTTCAATATAGGTGGGTAAATGTGGTGTAGAACTTATTTAAAGTCAATATATAACCCTCCCTTGAAATATCCAAAAGACCCCTCACTTAATTTGACTTTTAGTGAAGTCAAACTTGACTTCAAAATTTAGAATTTTCGTCGGGAAACAAGTCTGCGTCGCGGAGCTATTCCCACAAGATTTCCGAAATTAAATTTTGAGACAGTAGAGTTGCGACGTGTCTGTGATGCGGACCAAGATTTTTTGGTCCTTGGTGAACTAAGTACACGACGCAGACTGGTTTCTCCTTTGTGGAATGGCATGCTGTCTTAGGCAGCTTGGTTGCCAATAGTTGGGTCCCCCTCAAGGACCCCTAGGGTGGTCCTTGGGGGGTCGTATATTTAAATTTTGACCCTATATACATTATTTTACTGATTTAAAATATTTTTACAAGTTTTAGACTTCATACGACACTCTCAAGCCTTCACAAGACCTAAGGACGTTTACTAGTTCAATTTCACTAGTTTCCGGACGTCATGGTCGTCCCTTGACGTTTAGGCTCTAATACTTCTAAATCATGTTTATTACATTAGTCTAGGTCTAGAAACATCATTTTAAACATTATTCAATAGGTGAGGCTATAGTCTAGGTCATTGAATTTTTGGGGTATTACATTATGCGTCGTGCGCTCTCATCCATAATGTCCTCCATATGGGCTAGCATGAAAACTTTGAAGCACATTTTGAACCTTATATTTCGTAATGCATCTTATAACCACCCGATCAACACCTTTCTTGAACTAGAACGGTTTATCCCAGATATAGAACTTCGCATCATGATTGAGCTTTTTCTTTTGTAGGGTGGTTGCACCCGGAGGGTAATCTCTACTTACTGTCAAAGTCAAATTTTACATCCTTGTCCAAAAGAATACACATAGGTCTAGCAATCTTGGAGAAATCCTTGATGATTCTTCGATAAAAACCTGCATGACCAAGGAAACTTTGTACGCCTTTACATAAATGGGAAGGGGATTGAAATAAAGAATACACATAGGTCTAGAAATCTTGGAGAAATCATTGATGAATCTTTGGTAAAAACCTGCATGACCAAGGAAACTTTGCACCCCTTTTAGATAAATAGGAGGAGAAATTTTTCAATACCTTCTACCTTGGCTTTATCAACCTCTAAACCCGACTTAGACACCTTATGTCCCAACACTATCCCCTCTCTAACCAATAAATAACACTTTTCCTAGTTAATTAGCACTAAGTTAGCATCCTCACACCTAGAAAGTACCTTATCAAGATTCCATAGACATACCTCAAAAGAATTCCTGAAGATGGACAAATCATCCATGAACAACTCTACAAAGTCTTCAACCATATCGTGAAAAATGGCTATAATACATCTTTAAAAAGTCGCTGGTGCATTGCAATGTTTGATGTCTTATGTTTGAATGCATAGGTACAATAAGGACTAGTGAATGTAGTCTTTTCCTGATCCTCGGGTGAATTTAAGATCTAGTTGTATCATGAATACCCATCTAAGAAACAATAGTACTCATGCCTTGCTACGTGCTCAAGCATCTAATCAATGAAGAGAATCGAGTAGTGATCTTTCATGTGGGCATCATTTAGTTTCTAGTAATCAATACAAATTCTCCATCTGGTCAATGTTCTAGTTAGAATCAACTTATTATTTTTGTTCCTTACCACTATCATATCTCTTTTCTTGGAACACACTAAACATGACTTACCCACTTACTATTTAAAATCGGGTACACAATTCTAGCATCTAGCCACTTTATTACTTCATTTCTCACGACTTCTTTCATCAAAGGATTTAGCCTACGTTGATGTTGTGCAGTTGATTTGTGATAATCTTCCATGTAGATTTTTTGCATACATAACGTTGGACTAATCCCATGAATATCAGCCATCTTCCATCTAATAGCTTTCATTCTTTGCTTCAAATTCCTCTATGCCGCATCAACCTGTATTTCAAAATACTTTGCATAAAGTAGAACAAACAAAGTTTTGTTAGTAACCAAATGCGCATACCTTAGATGAGCAAGCAGAGTTTTAAGTTCCAACTTAGGAGCTTCTTTGATTGAGGGTTAGGGTGGAGGCCCTAACTCACGATCCAATGGTTCCACTCTACGCTTGTTACTATCCACGAGTGTTATATTCAAACATATCTCTATCTCTTGAGCCTCAATATCCCCATCTCCTTTCCGAGCCAGACTTGAGAGTCAAATGTTTGCAATAAACAAGCTAAGATCAAGTAATTATAACCTGAATATTTTAATTGTAGATTTAAGAAAATCGAATATAAATTAATTTCTAAGTCCATGACAACGGTTCCAAAATTTTGTTTCTCCACAATATACACGCAAGTGTACGTGGTAGCTCAAGTAACATAGATTCTTAAAGAAATGAGTTTTCGTTCCCATGGGACTTATGATCAATTTTTATTTGATACTCAATTCTACAAATAAAATGAAAGCTACTATTTCCAAAATTAGTGATGATTATTAACTACGACTATGAATTATGCAATAAATAAAGGTAACTAATTGTGAACGACTTAGAAATGATGTTTCAAGAAAGTAAAAGAAACTCCTAAGGCTGCAACATGGAATTAATCTCATGTATCATATTTTTGACTTAGAACTAATTTTAGTTGTCAAGTTACTAGTGTATAGGGTTAATTGTATGAATTGGGTCTCTAGACCTCTAGTCGCCTACTCTAGTTAGATGCCTAACTACATCGTTGAGTAGAGATAAACAGGCCTAACTGGCAAGCATTTATATTTGATAATGTTTCGTAACCACGCAAGTTGTTCATCCGGGCATCACTCCTAAACAGAAATCACCTCAACTTAATGGATGATTGAGCTCTCTATATTCTCTGGTCTATTTAACCCCTTCTCTCTCGATTTTGATATTAGACAATATATTTATCTCTAGATGGCCGGTAAAAAAATACTAAAACAAGAATATAAAAGTAACTTATAATGATAACCAAGAATTGATTGAAGAACCTTAAATGATCAACAATTGATTCGTAGCTACAACCCCAAGACAAGGGCGTTTAGCCACTCATACTATTAGAAAGCCACAAAATACAATTGTGCATGCAATGTCTTATTAATAGAAGAGTTAGAAGATTGAATCCTATAAACGATGAAATTTGCTCTTGCACATCAAAATAATGTTGAAACCCTACAAATTACCCCTAAGGGTCTATTTATAATAATTGGGGACAATAGAGTCGAAGTCTACTACAACTAGGATTCCTATTTAATGATATTTTTGTTGAAAACATTGAAATAGGGGTGGGGCATCGTGCCTCCCATTGCCCCAAGCCTTGGCCTTTGAATTGTTGATTTTGGCACGCTGCGCCTAGTAGTGTGCCAGGTAGACACCTCTGATATTTGGGTTTTGGCGTGTCGTGCCTAGAAGTGTACCCAACCTCGTCCTCTGAATTATTGCTTGTGGCGCATTGCCTCTCTCTGAGCGCCAGGCCAAGGTATCCGATGTTTTGGCCTTAGCGCGCCGCGCCTCTCAAAACCCCATATTTGGTGCTTCCATACTCAGTTCATTCTTCACACTTCCTTGCATCTCTTTTCTTCAATTTGACTCCAATCTCCTTGATAATTCCTGAAACATCTAATCACGTGTATTAGTGCATAATAATTTCAATTACACAAAAATAATCTAATAGACTCAATATTATTCATTAATTCAATCAATTCATGGGCAACTATTGACAACTTAGGCACATAAATATTCCTAAGATGACATATCATCATCGAGGTCACATTCCGTCTAGGCGTGAGTGAATGTGGGGACTATTTGGTCTGGTTTTACTTTTTTAAGGTTTGTCTAAAGTCAGCTTTCTAATGTATCATCCTGATAGTGTTGTTGGAGGTTTTGTACACTTGAATATATTAATTCATAGGTGGTTATTTGGTCATTTCCTTCTTTGGGTTAGATACGTTTGATTCTATCTTGATGATTACCCGATAAATAAATATCAAATTATTATAAGTTAAGATCGTAAAAGATTTTGTTGTGAAAAGGGAATCATGATAAGGTTTGTGATGGTTTATTCATTATTATTGTGTGGTAATTTGTTAAAGTTCACTACTGATTGTAGCCGATATCGATTCAGAATGTTATCTGGTTATGTGGAAAAAAAAGAATCTGTTATGATGGTTGTGTTATGGTCCAGTGGGATTCAATTTAGATTGGGTTCATGAATTAGTTTGTGGCTTGATAATAACTCTTGATTGGAGATCTTCCAAAATTTTGATTCTAACGTTTAACTCTTAGTAGTTGATCTTGATGGAATGGTCTTAAGGAGGAAGTCACTTGTAGAGAAGAACACCAACTCTCGAAGAGCATTCCTCTGTGTTTTGGTAACATCGATTATTCTTTCTTCTTCTTCTTCATTATGTTTGAGTACGTACATGATTTTAAGGTGTGGATAATGTAATGACCCAAAAATTATTTTTGAAAAATTTATAATATTATCATTTTACCCCTCATGATAGTTTTTCTAGTAATTTATAATTAGTCAATGAAGTAGGTTTGAGAATTTAAACTATTCGATAACTACGGTTATTCAATTAATGGGTATATACTAAAAGTTGGTGTTTAATGGATCAATACCTAATTTATTAAATACCCTATACTACTTGATCCACATGTGAAAATAAATTAATAGGGTTTAACAATTTTATATCATAACTTTAAGGAAAAATAAAAGCAAGAAAAATTGGTGGCCTCGCTACCAAAGGAAATGACTCCTAACACTGCAGGTATGAATGAATTCAAGAGTTCTCAAATTAATAAGCTAAATCAATGATTTAAAATCATTGTTTTAGCTTATGGACAAAGGTTAGTGGAAAACTACATCATAATAATTGATCAAGTGATTTGGGAACTAATGATTACATAAAGATGAGTAATCATTGAATGTATTTAGAATGATGAATGTTTATGGTTTTCAACTTTTTATGCTATTGTTCGGAGGTTTTGCATTTGTGTTAATTTTACTTTCGTGGTTTTGTAGGTGATGTTTAGCTTCAGTTTCAATTTTCTTTTATGACTATTAAATTATGTTTTAAGTTTGGTATTGTAGTATATTACCATCAAATATAGGAGTATTATATTATATGAATACCGCTGAATTATGATATTGGAGCAATTAAGATGTAACCCTAGACTTGAAATTCAGAAAATATGAGAATTGACATGTTAATTGGTATCAAGATTAGGAGCTTGATTATAAATTTGAGTGATAGTTATTAAGTCAAGGCTAGACATATAGTAATATGAGTATTATTAGTTTCAAAATCTTATTAAGATTACTTATGTGAATAGACTGAATTTATTTGGAAGCTCAATGAGAAGGGGAATACTCAAGTCCCGAAGTTATTTCTGGATTATGAGATAAATAGATTTTTAAGCCCTCGTTAAGTGTATAGAATCGTTTATTTCCTTCTGGTATGTGTTGGGGAGTAATGAGACTTGGTGAAGGGTTGACTTTTCCATATTGAATTATTCTAATAATGAAAATGGGTAACAAAAGACAATGTGATTAATTATTGGTGTGTGCTTTGTTGAGGATGGTTTGAAAGGCTTATTGACTCATTGTTGATATTGTATCACGACTGTGTTGTTGTGAATTATGCATTATTATAAAAATGGTCATTTACTCATTATTTATGTGAACATGTCATTTGCATAGATTCTGAGACATGGTTGTGATAAGTGTTATGTGAATTGAGGAAGAATAATAAATTAAAAAGGATGTACCACTTTGAGGGACGTGTTGTACGCTACGACAAATACTATTATTGAGAGACGTATTGCACATCGTGATGGGTACTATTATCGAGGGACGTATCACAAACAACTAAGAATAGTATTATCGAGGAACGTGTCGTACACTGTGACGGATGCATGGACATATATGTCCCCCATGATTCCCCGACTGAAAGACAGAGGGTGTGTATCGTTAGATCAGACATGCATCACTATACTTGACATTGCATTGCACATTTTTATTATTGGTGAACTTGATCTTGTGTGTTATTGATCTTGTGAGTGTATTTTTGTGGAACTTGTGATTGATGAATATTGAGTTTGTTATTGAGGATATGTAATTATTAGAGTGTTGTTGAGTTGTGAGTTATGTAGATTGTGAACTGTTAGGTTGGACTGGTTTTATGTAGGTTGTAGTCCTGGAGGTTCGATTAGGGGGTAAGTAGTATTCGTATTCTATTCCTGTATCTGGTGTTTAAAATTTTACGTGTTGAGTACCGTTTGGTTTGGTACTCATCCCTTGCTTCTACATTTTTTAAGTTATGATCCCAAATTTTGTGATATTTTCTATTGTCTTCTCTTTTTAGGCTTCATATGGAGATTTGTGAGGTAGTTTTTTCTCATCTCAGCTAACCTTCTTACTCCTAGTTTTGATCTTGTTCTATTCTAGAGACAACACCATTTGAGACTTAATTTTCTGTTAAGTTTGTTAAAACACATTAGAGGCTTGTGTTTAGAAGTTTATATTAAAGTATTGGACTTTTGTTTAGAGTTTATTTTCGCATTTTATCATAATGGTTGAGTTTTAGGCTGACTTGTCTTAATGGAATAAAATGAGTGTCGTCACATCTATTCTTGAGTTGTTGCAAAAATGGTTTTATCAGAGCCCCCGGATTCATATGTCTCACATGTATACAAGTCGAGTCTAAGTAGAGTCTCGAGGACCGATACTATAATGAAGTTTAGAAAAAAAACTTCAGATTTCTTAATCTCTATCATGCGTCTTGGTCCGACTTGATTATTATCGCTTCATTCCACTCTCTCTATTATAGTGATGACTCATGTGTGGTTCTTCATGTGAGTCATTTGTGTGACATGTATATTTTGGATGTTAGACCTGATACTAAGGTGGAAGTGATAGACTTTTGAGTAGGATGTATAGTCAGAGTAATATCTATGATATTTCAAAGAAGAATTTAGAATATTCAATATTACTTATAGCTAGAGAATTGGGAGGGGGGGAGGGGGGGGGGGAGGATTTCACAATGATAATTTTAGATGTGTAGTTCTAAATGAAGGATGAAAAGAAAATTATAGAACTTCTAGAATAAAGTAGTTGAGAAATAACTCATTAGATTCTTTTATCACCATCTATAAATAATAGTGATTTATTTTAAATGTATATGCACTCAAATTAAATAAAGAGTTTTGTGCTAAAAAATGTGAACGATTAAACAAACAACATGTAAGCAATTGAGTGAAAAGTAAGAAAATAACAATTCTACTATATACAAGAGCCAAGTTGAGGACGATCGAGGGTAATTTTTATCAAATATCTCTTTCTATGTTACAAAATCAAAAATCAAAAAGTGATCATAAATTTATAATGACAAAACAACCAAGCACATTTACCTAAATGTCATGTGTATTCTAATGATGTAAAATCTAACATAGACCCCACATTTTCAATCACATTTTTCTTAAATATTCTAGATATAGAGTAATAATTAGTCCATTTTAATGGAATAATAATCTGTATAATTTTTTTTATTTTTTTTTAGTTTGTAATTTTCATTAAAATCTATTAGCACAACTTACTATTAATTTTCATAGGTCGAAAGATAATTATAAAGTATAATTTGTTAAGATCTACAAAAGCGATTCAAGTAATTTTTTTTATTAAGATATTATATTTTATGGGTTTGTTTGGTATGAAGTAAAATGTTTTTCATGGAAAATGTTTTTCTAGAAAATGTTTTCCTGGAAAACAAGTACATTTTAGACTTATTTTCTCATGTTTGGTTGGTGAGTAGAAAATATTTTTTGAAAATCATTTTTAGTGTTTAATTTATGAATGAAAAATGTTTTTGAGAGACATCTTTTATTTTTATTAGAGTAGAAAATAATTATGAAGTTGACAATATTTTTAAAAACAATTTTTTTAGGTTGGGGGTGCGGGGGGGGGGGAGGGGGAGGAGTGAAAAAATAAAAATTTAAAGTTGATAATATTTTTAAAAAACAAAATTAATTTTTTTGGGGGGTTGAGGGTTGTTGGGGGGGGCTGGTAGGGGGGTAGGGGGCTAGCGTGGGGAGTGAGGTGTAGGAGTTTAAAAATAAAAATTTGAAGTTGGAAATATTTTTAAAAAGCAAAATTAATTTTTTTGGGAGGGGGTGGAGTTGGGTGGGTAGGTGGGGGGGTCAAGGATCGGGTGAAAAAATAAAATTTTGAAATTGAAAATATTTTTTTAAAATTGATGTTTTTCGGAAAAAAAATATAATTTGATATTGAAGGAGAGTTTTAGAAAATGTTTTCCTTAATTTTTGAAGGGAAGTCATTTTTCTTAAATTTGAGGAAAATGAGTTGATTTGGAAAACATTTTCCAAAACTTTTATCCCAACCAAACATGAGAAAATTGGAAAACATTTTCCAGTCATACCAAACACACTCTATATGCTTGATTGACGTGATATATTATTCAAAGTAATACTCCTTTGTATTATAAAAGTAAAGATCTTATTATCAAGTCAAATATTAATACTTATAACCATTTTTTGATAAACTGTCATATTTATAAAAAAAATTAGTAAAATAAATTACATATTACAATAAGTAAATAAATTTGTAGTCTAAAATTTCTTTGATCTAATATCTATATGACATTAACTTATTTAAAATATAGTTTGTACTCTAATAATTATTAATAAATTATGTTATTTATTGTTTATGTTGTTTCACAATGACGGTTAACATATGATGTGTGTGTTATTTATGTAAATTTATATTTATATTCAAATATTTATCACCAGTTAATGTCATTTAATTAAAATGGGTTATATATAGTAATAATCTTAACAACTTAACCAAATTACTATAATTTCTATCACGTAAATATTTTGTAATGCCTTTTTATTTTCTTTTTTTAAAGGTAATACATTGTTTAGCATGTTTGTAAATTCCCTTGAAGCTCTCTTTGTCTTTGTTGTTAAATGTTCTATCAATTTTGTACTATATAAGATGAAGTGAAGCAGTCTTCTTTCTACCCATCTTTTGTTATTTCCTCAGTTCTAATTTGTATGAAACCATTTAATCTGACATACAGTTTATATATATATATATATATATATATATATATATATTTGAAAATTTGTAGTCTAAAATATTCTTTGACCATTTGTATGATTAAAACACATTTCTTGGCAGTAAAGAGAGTATTATAAAGTTCAATTGTTTTCTATTATAAAAAGGCAATTGAATCTGAGAGACTATGTTAGACAAAATAATATGATCAGTTTAAACTTTTATCAAAAAGGTGATAAGGATTGTTCTACCTCTAATCCTTGTTAATACATTAAATTCTTCTACATAATATAAGCTTTTTAACACATTAAATTGTCACAACCCAACCCATCGAACGGTGCGTGTACCTACATACTATCTATCACCTAAGTATGAGAACCCTCTTATCACAATAGTTATAACATGCGAAAATTAAATAAAATGGAAATAAATATACTAACGGAATTTTATAAATAAGAACTTTTAACATAATTTCAGTTAAGACTTGTAAAGTAATTTTACCCCCAAGAATCTAGTCTAAACAGGTACAAGACCTACTAAGAGTACAAACTGAACATAATAAATAAAATACACAACTCCCACCATGCGGAAGGAAAAATATAACTGCTGGAGAATTTCTTTTTCTTCAACCAGTGAAACATCACTAACATGCATTCAAACTATGCCAAAAAGGCATAAAAGTTAATAGTATTAGTACAAAATCACACGTACAGATAGGCATTATCGGTCAACCCGATGCCCGTCACATAACATAAGAAAATCAACTAATAAAAGTATACAATAAACCACTCGCTTTTCCACCTTTACCCTCGCTTGAATACTTCGGAATTACACTAATACCCTTACTACCAACAACCTTATTAATTGACCTACTTAGTAGGTTCTTGATCATAGCCTAACCATTCTAGCTCATAGAAGAGTCCAGCAATAGAACTACAAGTACTCCGACTAGCCACTCACGACATATCCTTACTTTCTGTTCATATTACCCAACCCTTGCCACATGATACATTATATCAAGCTTTCTACCAACCACAAATCATTTTTTCACCAAGGTCAGATTCACCTAAGTGTTCACTAACGTACACTACCTCCATTTCTCACCCTTGCAACATACGGACAACTCTTGTCTCTCAATATTAACATTCTTGAACTCTTGGGCCTTCAAGTTTCATTCAATAACGAGATACTAATGATTTAAATCAACATAGTAGAACAAACATAAATATGTCATCATAATCAATTACAATTGTGGGAAAACAACATCAAGTATCACATACGAACAACGCATAACTTCATCATTACAATATATACAATTATGTCAGGTCATTGGTCCTCCCAAGGGACCCCAACCCAAACTGTTATTATAACGGAACGTGGTACCCGATCCTATGATTATGACGGAACGTGGCAACTAATCCCATGATTATGTCGAACGTGGAAAATAATCTTATGATTATGTCAAAACGTGGAAACCGATCTCATGATTATACCAAAATGTGGCAACCGATTAAAGTTAGTGTTTCAGAACACAAAACCAGATCCATTCAATAAGTCACAATCACAAGTATATTCTCAAAATCATACAATCAATTCATGATTCATGGCATACCGCATTCAATTATATTTATATACAATTAGTATGATCCATAACACAGTATTTGCATACATACATGCATTATAACGAAGGAAGAATGAATGTTTATCACACAGATGAAATCACAATGATCATTTATTAAGTATTCATCAACATATATCATTATGAAAATAACTCGACCATACTTAGTGCTAGTTCTTCATCTAAGGTTTCTTCTTCCTATGATTTTAATCATCTTTTGTTTGGTGCACGAAGGCCTTTATATAAAAACTACCATTGATTTACATTATATTACGCATTAAGCATGAATTTATAACTAATCAATTAGCAAAACCTAGACTACATGGGCGCGAAGCAGCTGCACGGAGTTGTGGCTTTGATTCTTGTTTTTCTAACTTTGTAACAATGATCATGATTGGAAATCCGCCATCCCTGCGCTTCTTATTCTAGAAATACCATTCTCCTTCCTTCCCAAGCTTAGAGCAGCTTTTTAAGGGTTAGGGTGGCTTACATATAACTCAGGTATTTTAGGAAGAAGAAGAAAATAAGAGTTCACGTTATTTATATTCTATCTTGCCTATCCCGCTCCGGTGCCAGCTTACCCCAGCGTGGCGCTGCCCTAGCGGTATCTGGACAGTGGGCCAGTAATTTCTCAAATTTTTGTTTTTCCTAAAGTGATAATGCACAAGTACCCCCTCAACCTATGTTCGAAATCTAAGAGACACACTTATACTATACTAAGGTCCTATTACCCCCCCCCCCTGAACTTATTTTATTAATAATTTTTTACCCCTTTTCTACCTACGTGGCACTATCTTGTGGGCCCAATGCTGGTTGAATTTGTTTTCAAGCTAGTGCCACATAGGCCAAAAATGGGTAAAAAATTACTTATAAAATAAGTTCAAGGGGGTAATAGGACCTTAGTATAGTATAAGTGTGTCTCTGAGATTTCGGACATAGGTTGAGGGGTACTTGTACATTTTCCCTTTCCTAAATAATGAAGGTTCGGGTCATTACAATAAATATCAATTTATCTCTCGTTCGACCCCGAATGACTAGTACATGTATCGTCACATGCCCAATTTTGGTTTACTTCTAAACTAAATAATTGGATCATTCGACAACGGATGATGACTCTTTCAATCAAAAAACAAAAGTTATTATACTCAAAGAGGTAGGTTAGGTATTTAAGACAAATACGAAGAAGCGGACGTGTTTAATTTACACAGCCTGACCCCATCAGGGTGGCAGCCTCCAGCTGAGGCGGGGCCGCTGTGGCGAGGGATCTATCGGAAAACAATATAGATGGAAATGGGGAATGGTTTCCTCATTTCTCCCTTTCCTTACTCAATTGTCCCAATAGTCCTCTCAATCACTCATTCCGAACGTTGAAAACAAGGTAAAATTCATGCTTTTTACTCTCTTTACATTATTACTTACTTAACTACCTATGCAGGACGATAAATTATTTATTTAGAAACAGTTTTTTGGTAGTTATTCAAAAAGTTGAACATAGGTTTCTAGTTTGATAGAAAAACATAGCATGGTCACTCCCCTTACGTCCACGACGTCTCCACAACATCATAGGAAAAAAATTTCATAAATATACGCTTAAATCAGTGCCAAAATGGTTGGGAGAAGTTGAAATCCTTTTCATTTAAAACTCAAATTTGAGGTGTACTTGTGGTTTATTTTTTCTAAATAATAGCATATTTAGATTATAGAATAGTTAATATAGTCTGATCTACTAATATTCTATCGAAAACGGGGATTTTTTACCGAAGAGGCACCATGATTGCGCTTGCTGGTCGTCCCAGATGAAGACTGCTCTGGCGACCTTCATCCTGATGTGGCGGCCTCCATCATCCCGTTCTAGTGGGATTTGGGCTGCTATGGTGGGATATGCCACACTAGTGGCCTGCATCCCTTTAAGATGGAAAATTTCTCTCTTCCCCTTTTCAACCTTAAACTGTTTATTTCTATAGTGTTCTACATTCTTATTAACTTTTGTAGGATTCTCTAAATAGAGGGTCTTAACGAGTAAAATTTGTCCTTCGTTTGGTTTCTCGATGCTTCTAGTCGAGAGAGATTTCATGAATTTCGAATCACAAGTTCTGTTGGGAGAGGGGCTTCGTCTTACTCACACTGGAGGAGAAATAGCCTGTATTTTATGCTCGTCTGATGGAGTTCGGGTGGGCTCCATTGATCGAGGCTCCCCCTACCGCGCGTGCTGACTGGGTGAGAAAGTTGTACGCTATCCTTCCCACCGTCCGTTGGGACGAACCTTACCCCATTATCTGCATCTGGGGAGTCGACATCCCCTTGAACGTTACTGCTATAAATGAGGTACTAGAGTTGCCCAAGGTCAGACAATCGCACAGACGTGACATTTTCTCAAGCCTTGGTGGTGGCGTGCGCAGTGTAGGGCATCGAGCTGAATGTGGGGGCGCAGATCATCTCAGAGTAGAAGATGTTATATAAGGGTAACAAGAAGGCTTTCTTCCTACCCGGACTTATCACTACGTTGTGCAAAAAATGCAGGGGTGCCCTTCTTATATACTGATGAGATACTCCATATGGATCCCCCTTTCACCCTCTTTTGATTAGACAAGGCTCTACTTCTTGGAAGAAAAAGAGGAGAACGAGCAGGTCCAGACGGCTGCGGAGTCTGACGACTAGGTAGGCAACGACACTCGTCCCACTAGTTCCCAGCTTCCACTCTCAGTTGCACAGGTAGCCAAGGACTTTGCAGTTGTCTGGAGGAGAATGGGGAACCCTATTTCTGACACCACTTCGATTCCCCAACAGTACCCTAGAACTTGAGATGCTTCGTCGCGGGTTCGCCAGAAGAGAAGGAAGGGTCTGGCCGGGACTGTTTGCTCGTTCGAATATAGAAGGCAGTGAAAATTATGTACACTTACTTCGCCCCCGGATAGAATAAGGGTGATTTCCATCAATTCTCTTGTGTGGAGTATGCCATGATAGGCTAGCGCCCCGGAGGATCTAGACTCTGATGATCATACCGCCCAGTCCCAGGGTTCTTGATTGTTTCTTCGCCCCTTTTTGGGCTTGTAATTTAGAACAAAAATTTACCTTTATCTTTCGTTCTTTCTTATGTTTTTGTAGCACTTGGATCCTGGGTTTTCTGATGTTTTCGCAATAACTAGTTAATTATTGAGTTTTATAACACATATTGAATTGCAGGGGTTAGTGCGGATACCATTAGGGGTTTATTTGGGTAACTTGGGAAAGCATGGGAGGCAGGCTAAGGTTTTGCCTCGCCCTGTACCGCTCTGGTGGTCTCGCCCTAAAGGCTCAAACAGAACTAGAATCCAGACAAGATTTTTCTGGGGGTTTTCTCTTTTCTAAACATCCCTTAGATTCCCCGGCTATAACTACGCATTTGAGATGATCAATTCCCTTAGCTAAGATAATTGTTGCCTACCCGAGTCAATACAAATGCTCCAAAGTCCCTTTATGTTACTTCAACTCTACAACATCCTCGTCCCCAAGATACACCTAGACATTCACATGATTATAAGTTGGTTGCGACGCACGTCTAGATTCCATTTTATAAAAAAAAACTTGTAAATTATCTAGACCCTCGCACCAATTTAGTTTTGAATTTCTCCTCACAAAGAGTTTCACGATACTCAAGAATTACAACTCGCATAACTTAAAAGATTAAGTCAACATATTACACATAACAAGGTTAAGACACATATTTACCGTGCATCCAATCACATCATCACATTCCAGCAAAACAACTTTCACATTCACATTTAATTCTGAAACACGAAGAACGCATTCACAGTTTCAAGTTGTACTCACATACAAATCCAAGTTCTTAATTAGTTACTTTGCTCCGATTACCACTACTGATCATCCATGGATTTACACCGCCCCTAGGGCCAGATACCAGTTGGAGCCTTCTCAGTTTTAATTTTCTTTGCTTGTGTACCTTCGGTCGTGGCTACGGATTCCGGTTCACTTCATTGAGATATCAATTAGAATCGGGAGATACCAATTAAATCCAACTCATACCACAAGCGACACTCGCACGAAGGAGAGAAAAGATGAGACAGCATCCTAGATTGCTTCTTATACTCTTGAATATTAGATGTGGACGTGAACACACCAATCCGCAGGAGTCTAGTTCACATTTTTCTCTTGTACTGGGAGATCGCTAACCAGGGCTCTGATATCAATTTTTCACAATCCGACCCACCGGACCGTGCGGACACCTACATACTACTACCTAAGTAGGAGAACCCTCTTATACCAATAGTTACAACATGCAAAAATTAAATAAAAGGGAAATAAATATACTAAGAATTTTTATAAATAAGAACTTTTAACACAATTTTGGTTAAGACTTGTAAATTAACTTTGCCCCCAAGGATCTATTCTAAATAATTACAAGATCTACTAAGAGCATAAACTGGAGATATTAAATAAAAGACAGAGCTCCAACCAAGCGGAAGGAAAAATAAAAGTTGCTAGAGAATTTCGTCGTCTCACCTAATGAAACATCACCAACATGTATCCAAACTATGCCCAAAAGGAATAGCAAGAGTAGTATCAGTACAAAACCACACATACTGATAGGCATCATCGGGTCCACCCGACTCCTACCACATAACATAAAAAAATCAACTAACCAGAGTATGCAATAAATCAGTCGCTTCTCCACCTTTACCCTCGCTTGAATACTTTGAAATTACACACCCTTACTATAAGTCGCCTTCTCAGTCGACCTACGTACTAGGGTCTTGATCATAGCCTTATCATTCTAGCTCATAAAAGAGTTCACAAAATACAACTACAAGCACTCCGACTAGCCACTCATGACATACCCTTACTTAATCTTTATATTACCCAGCCATTGCCAGATGATACATTATATCAAGATTTCTAACTACCTACCACGAATCTCTTTTTCCAAGGTGAAATTTACCTAAGTATTCATATCACGTATACTACCTTCACTCTTCATCCTTTCAACATACGATCAACCCTTGTCTCTCAACATTAACACTCTTGAACTCTTGGCCCTTCCAGTTAATTCAACAACGATATACATAACGGGTTACATAAACATAGTAGAACAAACATAAATAGGTGATCATTTACAATTCTGGGAAAACAATATCAAATATCATTTACGAACAACACACAACTTCACCATTACATGATATACAATTATGTCAAGTCATTGGTCCTCTAAAGGAACCCGAGACAAAACTATTAGCACACCAGAATGTGGTACCCAATCCAATAATTATGCCGGAATATGGAAACCGATCCCATGATTATGTCAGAACATGGCAATCGATCTCATGATTATGCTGGAACGTGGAAATCGATCCCATGGTTATGACAGAATGTGACAATCGGTCCAAGTTAGTGTGTCGGAACGCAACAACTAACCCATTCAATAAGTCATAGTCACAATCACAAGTATATTCTCAAAATCATACAATTAAGTTATGATTCATGGCATACCACATTCAATTACGTTCATATACAATTAGTGTGATCCATAACATAATATTTGGACACATACATGCATTATAACGAAGCAAGAATAAACATATATCACCCACGTGAAATCACAACCATCAGTTACGAAGTATTCATCAACATATCACTAAGAAAATAACTCGACCATACTTAGGGCTTCTTCTTCCTATGATTTTAATCATCTTTTGTTCGATGTGTGAAGGCCTACAAATAAATTCTACCATTGATTTATATTATATTACACAGTGAGAACAAATTTATAACTACACAATTAATAAAACCTAGCATATCCTGGCGTCAAGAAGCTGCACAGAGTTTTGGCTTCGATTATTGTTTTTCTAACTTCGTGACGGTGATCTTGACTGGAAATTTGTCATCCCCTGCGATCCATATGCTAGAAATCTCCTTCTCCTTCATTCCAAAGCTTAGAGCAGCTTTTCGGGGGTTTTTTAGGGTGGTTTACATCTAAATTAGATATATTAGAAAGAAGAAGAAAATAAGATTTCGTGTTATTTACATTCTGTCTCGCTTATACCGCTCTGGCGCCAACTTACCCCGCCGCCCTAGTGGCATCTGGCCCGCCCTAGCAGGACAGTGGCCTAATAATTTTCCAAATTTTTGTTTTTCCTAAATAACGACAATTCAAATCGTTACATAAACTCTTCTACATAATAAAAACTTGCTAATAT
Organism: Solanum sitiens; assembly: GCA_016801875.1. Classification (NCBI taxonomy): domain Eukaryota; kingdom Viridiplantae; phylum Streptophyta; class Magnoliopsida; order Solanales; family Solanaceae; genus Solanum; species Solanum sitiens. The sequence continues at coordinate 3,457,528 of JABWTJ010000071.1, forward strand.
AAATAATACTTATTATTTCTATTTATATTATAGTAGAATTTTCAAATACAATATGACGAAATACCAATATTATTAGTTATTTGATATGATGTATATTTTATATATAATATTAAAATGAGTATGCCAGATATATTTTAAATTTAATTATGAAAACTTCAAAAATTTACAAGTTCTATTTTGATTTTGTAGAAATAGATAATAAATTTATTATAAAGTGAAATCCATTTTATGTCGTGTAACAAAATATTCATAAATAATTTTTAAAAAATAATTCAATAAAAATATAATATAATTAATATTATAATATTGAGTCCATTAACGAGCCTTTAAGTATCTAACAATAACAACCGCCCCAAAATATTTATCAAAGATAATAGATAATTAAAGCCAATATACGGACCCAATATAATTACTTACAAATTTAATATCAATTTTTCATAGAGAAATTTTAAGTGTTTACTATTATTTTTATTTGTTTAAAGAATAAATTTGTTAACAAAAATGTTAAATCAAATTTGATGAATATTATTTTCCCCAATGAAACTTTTAGCATAAATATATAACATAATAATGTAGATTAATTCTAAAACAAATTTCAGGTATATTCGGTATTAATTATGGAAATATATGTTATTTTGGAAATACTCGTGATTGAAAATTAATTTTATTTTTACTACTGATATAAATTTATATATTTTAAAAATAAGTTATTTGTTATATTAAATTGTTGTATGTTATTTTCTTAAATGCCTATATTATTAATTTACTATTCACAAGTAGAAATTAGAATATGAAGTGCATTCTAATAATCTCATTATTACATGAAGTTCAACGTGTAAGTTATCTTAAATAATTAGTAATGAGTATGACACAGTAATACTATCTTCTTTATGATATAGAGTTAATATTTTTTTCTAAAATTCATATCAATTTATATTTTCTTCGTCTTAATTAATGAATCTTACTTTTTAAATTTTTTATATATATTTAAAAATTATGTAAAATATGCATAAATCACAATAGTTAGAATTTTACAATATTTAGATGATATAAAAAAAATTAGGTTGACTCTCAAAATTCTACCACCGGCATATAAACTAAGACCCACAAAATGACAATACATTATTTGAAATAATGTAAAATTTTGGTTGAGTCTAAAATTTTTATTAATTTCTCATAAATTAGGACAGAGAAAGCAATACAAAATATTTGAAACTGACATACTAAATTACTATAAATTATAATAATCAATAACTTAAATATTTAAGAGACGTATGATAATTTGGATTGACTTTCAAAATTCGATCATTGCCACATAAATAGGATAGATGAAGTAACATTTATTATTTGAAACTAACATAAATAATATCGTCAATTATAATAGTTAACAACTTAAAACTTAAAAGATATATAATACATGAATACTTAAACAACTTTTATTTTTTATAACAATTAAAAATTGATTGACTTTCATATATATATATATATATATATATATATATGAAATTAATTCTTTTTGGTAAATATGATGAATATACATTATGTGTGAATTTGAGAAGGAATAACAAAATATAAACAATTAAGTAGATTAGATGTTACACTACTTCAAGAAAAAAAAAAGTGCGCTCTATATGGTTTTTTGAAAGTTATTAACTTATAAGTATATTAAAAGAGAAAAGAAATAAAGTTAACATTAAAGTTGTCTCAAATTTTTAAAAACATATCTTAATTTTATAATTGTGTTATTATTCCACTAAACAATTTTAAATAGATATAATTATATCATTTTTATCTACCTAATGCACTCTCTCAAAGAGAGTGAGGAACCTATAATAAATAATATAATTTTATTTTTTATAAATACTTTATTATAAAATATATATTTTTATTTTTCTTGTTATTTTAACTTTTTTTTTCTTTTTATTTTTTCTCTCTTTTTTCTTTCTTTCTTTCTTTCTTCTTCACAAATTCAGTCTCATCTCCATTAATTAAAGTTTCTTACTTTCAATGTCATCATTTTTACCACAGCTTCACCTTTTTTTTTATTACTGTTAATTTTATTCTCTTTAATTTTAAAATTTTTATCTAAATATTTCTTAAATTTTGAATAATTTGATAAACCCATTAAATTTCAAGATGATTAGAAAGTATAATATAGTTTTTTTTTATCCGATTTCAATTAAATTCTTTCAATTTTTAGAAATTAACTGATTCTTTTAAAATTATCAATTCTAATTTTAAATTTATATGAAAATAAATAGTTTATGATACCTTCTAAATTTTTTTAGAAAAATAATTAATTTTTTTATTAATAATTCAATAAAGTCTAAAAAAATAATATGAATTCTATAAAGAATTTGAATAGAAGAAGAGAAAAAAATAAAAATAAATGAAAATAGAGCTCAATTTGACATGGGATGTAAGATTACTGTGATATGGGGTGTAGGATTCTTTAAAGAATTTGAAAAGAAGAAGAAAAAAGAAAATAAAGAAAATTACTGTGATAACTTTGAAGGCAATAGAGGACCCTACATTTACAGAAATCCATGTGATTCCTTTTACCCTTCCAATGTGTAGATAGCCACGTGACTTCAAGGAAATGCTAAAATTTGAAAAGTTTTTCTGGAATTTCAGTACTTTTTATGAGAAGTACAATTGCTATTTAGCCATAAATTTTGCTTATTTATGAATTTATTCTTAATCGTCCTCTTTTTCGTCTTTTTGTATAATACTTTCTGTGTCCTTATTTAGTTATTCATTTTAGAAATGGTATACATATTAATACACCAATTATTATTATTAGATTAATTATAATCTTACCGTTAATTTAAAAGATTATGTAACTCCTCAAGTATAATAAATATATTTTTTTGTTCCAAAAAGCGTACATTATAACTTAATAGTACTAGAAATTTTTTAGAATTAAATAAGGCAACATTAGGAAAAGAATTATTATCCTTTCTTGATTTGTTAAAAGGAAAATTGCACTGTTAGACAAATTTATACTAGTTAATTAGTTATTATAGCTAGAGTTTACTTTTATTACCAGTTGCCACTAAATTTTTGTTATAATTACATTGTTTACCTTTTCGATTTATATAAGCGTGTGTAGCTATCCCTTTTCCATTTAATGATTCCTTTTCTTTCTCATAATCTTTTATCTTATTTTCTCCTTAAACCCCTCAACACAAATTGATTTCAAAGTTTAAAAAAATCAATTTTTCCTTGTTAAATCACGCTTTCTGATTTTCAGGACAATATGCAGTTAAGTTTCTTCCTTTTTTGTGATTTCATTCTTGTCCTTATGGGAGGCGGCGGTATCGGAACCGGCATTATCGGACCGGTAAGTTCCGAAACCGGTACGGAATCGGTATTGCGCGAAGCGGTACCGTTCCGAAACCGGGACCGGATCGGACCCGTAAACCGGTAAAATTTACAGGTTCCGTCCCGGTCCGGAAGGGAACCGATAGTGTACCGGACCGGTAAATCGGGACGGACCGGTATTTAATTTTTAAAAAAAAAATAAATTATTTAAACATTGATTTAATTTTATTTAATTGATTATAATTTAATTATAATACTTAAAAAAAAATCAAAAAAAATCAAACTTTAAAATTATTAAATTTAAAATTTTCAAACTTTAATGTTATAAAATTTAAATTTCAAACTTTAAAAGTTTTTAACTTAAAATTTTTCAACTTTAAAGTTTATAAAATTTAAATTTCAAACTTTAAAAGTTTGAAATTTTTAAATTTAAACTTTAAAGTTTATAAAATTTAAATTTCAAACTTTAAAAATTTTAAATTTCAACTTTAAAGTTATAAAATATTAAAATTTAAATTTCAAATTTTTAAAGTTGAAACTTTAAATTTCAAACTTTAAAAGTTTGAAACTTTAAAGTTTGTAAAATTTAAATTTCAAACTTTAAAGCTTAAAAGTTTGAAAATTTTAAATTTAAACTTTAAAGTTATAAAATTTTAATTTCAAACTTTTAAAGTTTGAAAGTTTTAAATTCAAACTTTTAAAGTTAGAAATTTTTAAATTCAAACTTTTAAAGTTTGAAAATTTTAAATCCAAACTTTTAAAGTTTGGAAATTTTAAATTCAAACTTTAAAGTTTGAAATTTTTAAATTCAAACTTTAAAGTTATAAAATTAAAAATTAAAAATTAAATTTAATACAACAATAATAAAAAACAAATTAAGGCGAATAGCCTACAATTTTATTAATATTTATTTGATGTTACAATTACATTTTTAAAAATATTAGTAGAGTATCAAAAGATTTAATCTACACAGCCACCTTCTAGGAAGGGTTCTGTTTCAATTAAATCTCGAATTATCATACTCTTACTAATAGTTGGTGCCACCATATAAATCCTTTCGTAAATCATTCAACATTTCTTTAGTAACATGTTCGGGAATTGGTTGAATAGAAAGATCTTCCATTGCTTCAATCCCGTCGTCACTATAATCCTGCATTACTTCATCAACGTCATCTTGAAATTTGGTCGGTAGTGGTTCACGACCCAAATTTCTTCTCTCGGCATTAATCCAATCACGAAATAATACCGATATCTCCAAGCTGTCGGCTGCTAGTGAATGCCTATGATCTCCAAGTTGAAATCTTGCTGCACTAAAGACGCCTTCTGAAGCTACTGACGATGCTTGCATAGCTAATATATCTCGAGCCATCGGTTGTAGTTTCGGAAATCCTTTGCCGCGATTTCTCCACCATGCTAGAATATCTTCAGTAGGTTCTGTATTTTGATTAACATAGGCATCAAAATCATTTCTATTATCGTGTGAAAGTTCAAGATAATCATATAAATAAGCATCAATATTATCTTCATCAAATCTACTCCTAGAGCTTTGAGGTTCATCACTTGATATATTTATATTAGCATTATATAAATCATACAATTTTCTAGCTTCAATTTTTATGCTATCTTTAACTTGTTGACAACTAGGAATTTCTTCTAATACATCATTAATATCTAAGTTAAAATAAAAATTTTCAACCATTTTTGATGCACCTATATCTTTATAATGAGGGTTTAAAAGACATGCGGTTAAATAAATTTGATGAATAGAATATAATATTTTTTAAATTTAGAATCATTTTCTCAATGGTTTGTTGAAATCTTGATTTATTTTTATATTGATATAATTTAGAAGAAGAAATTCTACAAATATCAGGCAAAACAGTACAAATTGAAGGACTATAAAGTACGGAAATTCTTTTTGTAGTTAAGTAAAAAAACTTTTAGGAAATCTATAAGTTCATTTTTATCACGTCAATCACTATCATCTAGTCTATATGTCATATCAGAATTATGAGCATTCCAAACCATTTGTAAGGGTATTCTATATTCATAAGCGACTACAAGCATTTCATATAAAGTATTCCATCTAGTAGCCACTGTTTTTGGAATTTTTCTAGGTGGAAGGTTATTTTTAAAACAACGATTTTGAAAATCTTTACGTCTAGACTTAACTTGACATTTAAATATAAAATGACATGCATTTTCAATTTTTGTACATCCGTTATCATACATCTGTATACCATATCTAACCATCAAATTATATATATGTGCAGTACACCTAATATGATAATTATCACCATAAAAAGGACAAAGAGTAGGTTTTAAATATTCAACAGCAACATTATTACTTGAAGCATTATCTAATTTTGTACTACTTATTTTATCACATATTCCATAACTTTGTAAAATATCTAAAATAGTTTGAGCAATATAACTATCGGTTTTTTGCATTTGACAATATTTATAACCTAAAATTCTTTTTTGCATATACCAATTTTCATCAATCCAATGTGCAGTAACAGTCAAATAATCATTACTGTTTACACTACGACCCATATCAGAAGTAATAGCTATTTTACAAGTATTATAATAAAATAAACAACGAAGATATTGAAAATATTGTGCATGATAATCAAATACAGCCTTTTTTATTGTATTTCTAGCAAAACCTTTAAAATTTGGATTATATACAATTTGAATATAATGTATAAAACCGGGATTTTCAGCAAAACTAAATGGCAAACCCATAAAACATATCATTTTAGCTAATTCTTCAAGATCTTTTTCTCTACTATATGAAAGTGGTAAACTAGAGCCAGAAACATTAGACGGATTTAATTGTGTTTGTACCATGTTAGAGCCGCCTACTCCTACATTTTCAGGAAGAGGGGTACCATTTTTTTTAGCTTCCGCTACCGCTTTAGCATGCAAAAATTCATTTTTACAACAAGACATTAAATAACTACTCAAATGTCCCGTCCCGTCAGATTTACCAACAGTTTTATGATTTAATCTATGTTTACATTTGTTACAAATAGCTTGTGTTTTATCTTTATTTTGTGTTATAAATTGCCAAACAACCAATTTTTTAGCACGTTCTACCTTAGGCCTAGGATGTACGGGGGAACAGGGGCAGGACAACGAAAGGGAGCGGGAGTAGGAGCGGGACTGGGAATATTAGTAGCCGTAGGTGGCTCAGTTTCATCATCATCATCATCAAAAGTAGGCGTATCAGTATAATTATCAATATCATTTTCGTTATCATTATCACTAGGCAAATCCTCATCAAAATTACCAAAGCAATGTTGTAATGTTCATGATAAGGATCTAATCCTGAATTACTATCAATATTAAAAACAGTATCATCAACATGTGTATAATCATCCGTATTTATTCTTAATATAGTAGATTTTTTTTGTTTTTGATTTAGAAGAACTATCGGTTTTTGCATTATCGGATGATGTAAAGTTATACATATTTTTTACACGCTCAAATGCACTTTTTTTACCCTTTCCTTTTTGAACAATATTTTTACCGGAATCCATATTAAAATATTAAACGTGAGATGTAAATAATAAATCACAAAATAATACGAAAAATATAATGCAAATAATAAATCACAAAATAAATAAATAATTATTTAAATATAAATGAAATGTAAACTAAAAGTTAGAACGAATGTACCAAACGTCTACTTAAAAAGTAGACGTTCATGACCGCCGAAAGCCGAACGTGGAAAGTTGAAAGTTGAATTTTGAAGCTCCAAATCCAATTTTCAAAGACCAAATAAGGCAACACCGGAATTTAAGATATTATATATTAGAGAATTAGAAATTAGAGAGTAGAGAGTTGAGAGAATAGAAGATGAATAGATGATTTTGTGATTTAAAATAATGAATTTTAGGAGTATTTATAAGTAAAAAAATGGGTTAAAGTGTAATTTTTAAAAATTTAGGGTATTAAAAAAGTTAGGGGGAGGGTAGGGGGTGTTTTTTTGGTAAAATAGCCGTTGGGGGGGCCCACTAGCCGTTACCCAACGGCTATAAACGGCTAATTTTTTTTAAAAAAATAAATAAAAATTAACCGGACCGGTAACGGACCGGTAAGTTTCGAAACCGGGACAGACCGATAAATCCCGGTTTCCAATTCGGTACATGTCCCGGAACCGGACCGAACCGGTCTGTACCTAGACTTACCGGTACCCGACTGGACCGGGACGGACCGGACCGGGAAACGGGATTTACCAATTCCGCTGCCAGGCATACTTGTCCTTTTGATTTGTATTTGTATATGTCTGCAATTTCATGTGATTTTTCTGATTTATAATCAGATACAATCAAATTTATGGATGAAGAGTCATCTAAAATAGCTTTGGAAGATATTATGACAAATCTATAAGTAGAAATCAGTTGTGAATTATGCATATACACGTATTTAAGTACAACTCAATTGTCACCACTCCTTTTATACAATTACAAATGAAAATAGCTCATTGATAAAGACAATATTTTCACGTTATCGATTATACATATACAAACACTAATTTTGCAAAAAAATAGAATATGTGAATTATACATATACGAAATATACAAATTTAAATCAGGCATGTTACTACTCATTTATACAATTACAAATATAAATAGCTAATTTATACAAACTCTAATTTCACATAAACTAGCATCATCAATCAATTATACATATACAAACATTAATTTTATCAAAAATAAAATTGACCTATACATATATAAATACAAACCATCTTTGAAGAATCTATTTATAGAATTATGTACGGAAATAACTAATTTACACAATCATCAATTCGACATAACTACAGTCATCAATGATTTGAATCAATCAATAATAATTTATACAATAACAAATAGAAATCAATTTACACATTTACGTAAGAAAAAAAAGTCATATTTGGTATGAAAGTCTAAAGAGATAACGTTGCATGAAATATAGGATTGTTTACCTTTTTCCAATCAAAATTATCGTCATTATCTTTTTAAAAGTTTGAACTTTTTTTGTTTTGTATAAAAATTATAGCGAATTATACAAATACATTTTCCTATAACCATTAAAACTATAGCTATAACCCGTAAATATGTAAACTATAGCTAAAAAGCCTAATTAAATTTATTCTTGTGGTTATATGCGAAAATTTCTCTTGTTAAAATGGATAAGTAAATAGGGACAGATATAAAAGAAAATATGGACAAATAAATAGGAACAGAGAGTAGAAAATAGAAATATACACCATAGAAATCAGGAGAAAAAGTTTGAGCTAAATTTATAAGATTATGCTTACCATAGGAATATGCTCCAAATTAAGATGTAAGACATGAGACATTGACATTTTGATTCTTTTTATATCATCTTTTATTTAATGATGCCTTTGATCAACTACTTTATATTTTATAGCAGAATAATTTATATCACACCTCTTTTCATTTCCTAAGTGCATATTTACATGATCGACACCTCTCATATTAAAATTTTAAAATCTAGATTATATTTAATTATACAACCCTCTAAATAATGAAAAAATTATGAAAAAGCTCACCGACTTTGAAAAGAAAATTTTCATCTTAATTTCTTTTTGATATAATTTTAATTTTATTTAAAATTTAATAAAATCAAATCATGAATATGCTTAATAAAAAAATATATAGAAGAATACCAAAATAACTCAAAATAATCTCTAAAAGTAGTGTTAAAAAACATAATTCAAATCATGTTTTCTAAATTCTTAAAATATAACACTATATTTTTCATTCACATTTGGTAAACTATCTTTGACCGAAAAAAACAAAAATCTATTTTTGTGGAGTAAAAAAGAGAAGTATTTGGCAAATAAAATTATGTCGAAATAAACGGAGAGGGAAAAAAATATTGTATGATAGTTTGTAAAATGTTTGAGAGTATTATCTGTTTAAAAATAAAGTTGGTCTCTTTGTTTTGTTAATTATGTTGCTTGATTTTTTTTTTCTTTTTGGGTTAGATATAAAAAAAATAAGAAGAATATTATTGTCTTTATATCAGGAAAAGATATTAATGGTGATGTAAAACCTATATCATGAAAGTAATGATATTAATGAAGAGTCGAAATTAGTTAAAAGATGAGACTTTTCTTATTAAAATTGTTGTGAGTTTTTGTTTTCTTAGTTTATATTTTAAGGGGAAAAGGACTTAAATATCCATCGAATTTTGAAAAAAAACTAATTTATGTCATATGTTAAAAGTTTGGTTAATCTATGTCATTTTCACTTTAGAAAAGGTTCATCCATGTCCTTATTTGTTAATAAAAAATAGTTTCAATTACTTACAAAAACATTTTTTTACATGTGGTCAATTATAATTTCGACACACCATTACTTTAATCATTTTTTAAAAAGGAACAAGCTCAGATATGCCACAAACTTTGAGAAAAAAAACCTAATTTATGTTATTTCAATTAGCCGTTACCCCCTTCCCCTTCCCCGAACTCATTTTTTGTAATCACTATAAGAAAATTGTGAATTACATGGGGATTTTCCAGAGAATTAGTATGAAAATTTGCAGAAAAATAAGTTTGTTGCGTATTTTCACACTAATCCCCGAAAAAAATCCTCATGTAATTTACAGTTTTTTGTAGTAAATTTTGGATACTTGTTTGACCTACGTGACCTCCAAATCTTCTACGCGCCTCACTTAAGTGAAGTTATAAAGTGTTTCACGTAAGTTAAAATATGTTAAAAATTACAATAATAAAAAAAAAAGTTCGGGAGGATAACACAACCTTAGTTTAATTAAAATGTGTCTCTAAAATTTCAGTCTAAAGAGTACTTATACATTATCCCTTTTAAATATAACAAATATCACTCATTTAAATATGCACACATCTAAGTGATTAGTGATAATTTTATGATTAGAAAAATCTTTTTGGAAGGAAAATTTGGTCAGAATGATATTTTATCTATGTTATTTTATCTTTTTAAATATCTCTATTCTTTAAATTTTAATACATTTTAATTAAAAAATGAAAAAAATTAATTTATTTTAAAATAAGAAAATATCATACACTTTTTAAATTTCGATTCAAATTTTAATTAAAATTTCTAATCATTTAATTTTACCGTTGTACTATTATCATGATTGTGAGTTGTACTCTAATTATTTTTCACTCAGAAAGAAAACAACAATTTGATTCATGGTGGCATTTATGTGGACACAAATGGGAAAAGATAAAAGATTAATTAATTAGAATAAAGACATCTTATCTCAAAAGAGGAGAATGAAATAAACAAGACAAGATTCACAATGTCGGAAGAGATTTTTGAACAGATAAAAGGGAGATGCAACGTGGTATAAATTCTGCATTTTGTTAGGAATCCAATTTTATGATACGTGACGCAAAAGAGAACAATGAAAACATACGTATTCTTGGCTTGAGCATTCTATTCGGGCTAATTTATACAAGTTTTGACATTTTATAGATTAGGTCGTGCTAGCTTATTTTTGATTTGGACAAAAAAATGATATTCCCAACCCACAAGTACGTGGGCTACATGTTTGCCGGGTCAATCCATTTTTTAAAAAATTATAATTTTTTTATAATTATTAAATTCAATTATAAATTATAATTTAAAAATATTATTATAAATAACGAAGAAATAATATTACTGTTACTACTTGTTAATCAAATCGACTAATAATATTATCTTTATAATATTTATTAAAAAAAATTCAGGTAAAAGTATAAATATCTAAATAGAAATATTAACCTAATTATTTTGAGTTTGGACTCTCTTTAATTTTAAATTTAAAAAAATTAGTGAACTAGTCAAAATAAATAACATAATTAGTTAAAGTATCCAAAATATTAATAAAAATGTAAATAATGTCATTATTTAAAAGTACTTTGTATATTCTAATTTTCTTCCTACTTTATCCCCATTTCCAATTAATATTCTCTCCTGTTTTTAAAAAAATTCTCTATTACCTATATTTTGAGATTCTTAATTTTCTAAGCCATTTTTTTTTTTAAAAAATCCTCACGCCCATCTTCATCTATTTAGATTTTTCTCTCCATTCTTTTTAATTTTTTTTTATCTCTCTCATATTTATCTTTTCAGATTATCCTCCAAGATTTAAGTTGCCCATATCTTTCTTTCGTAAATTTTGATCGTTTTTTTTGAAATTGAATTAACAAGAATCCCTTTAATTAAGGTATCTCTTATATTTATCCTATTTTTAGATTTCTTTTCTGATTTTATTGTATGTATAAAAAATTTAAAAATTATTGTTTGTATTTTTCAATATCGGTTAGGGTTCACTCTACAATTGATGAATCCAAGAGGCTTACTAGAGGTATCAAACTTAATCAACAATTTTTTAGGAATTTTCCATCCTTTTAATTTATTTATTACTCAAAAAATAACGGATAATATAGGATGCGATGCTAAAATGAGGAAGAGAGACGATCAAAATCTTTGCACGACCCAATCAGTGTGCCGAATCTGCATCTAATTCAATTCAGAATGAAAATGTAGAACCTTCGTCTACTAGTGAGGATATTGAAAAAGACGCCGAAGAACGAATACTTGTCGAAAAGGATGAAAACAAAGAGGTATCTGATTATTTTTGCATGTTTTAGTTTTTTGCATGTTAAGTTGAAGTTTTTAAAGATCAAGTTTTTTCAAAAAATTTATGCTAGTTTGCAGTTTTAGTTTTTATTTTTGTATTTAAAATCATTTTAATATGTGTATTGATATTGATTAGATTTGCAAATGTTTGTGGGCAATGTGCACGTTAGTTAGTATGTATTTTATATTTCCAATTTTAGTTTGTTTTTGTATTTTGGGAATATTCTTGTTAGCTTTGTCAATGTACCAAATTTTAGGAATCGTCCATTTCTAATTCTTTATGTATTGATATTGAATATATCTGTAAATTTTTGTGTTAGTTGTACACTTTAATCATTATGTATTTTGTATTTCTTATTTTATTTTATTTTCATATTTTGGAGATATTTTTATTAACTCTTAAAATGTACCAAATTGTTGAAATCATTCATTTCTAGTTCTGTACACATACAATATTATGCTCTATGTGCTCTATAAGTAAAGATATATATTAACTGTATACATTGTATTCATGCACTTTTGTTTCATTATTTTGTATTCATCACGCTATAGTTGTATTTATTAAATCATAGATGCTTGCTTATGCCGAGTGGCTGTCTTATGGACAAGAAAATTCGTCCGGTAAATTTGATGTAATGTTTTTAAGGTCAAGATACGTTGCACTTCTTTGAAACTATGATCAACAGAAGAATGATGTTGGAGCCATTAGTGATAGTGAGGCACCCCCAAGACATAACATGCCTCAGATAGTTCGGGTTGATAACGAAACAATTGAAATACCTTAGTTGTGTATTTGTAGTTTAGTTAATCTTATTTTATTATGAACTATTTTGTCTATTTTTTTTCTTATGACTATTTTGTCTACTATATTATGCAAATTCATCATTTTGATCTTATGAAGTGTTGATTCATCAGTAAACAATTTTGAATACATATTTCTGTATTTCATGATTGTGAAGTGTTGAACTCTAAAAAATACATTATGAAACGTTATCAACTGTTCAATATAGCATTTAAATACAAATCATTATGATTTCAAATACAAAGATAGGTCGGCGACCTCTCAAAAACAAATACAACTTGTATTGAATAATTTTGTATTTCGTCTTGATCAATATAGTTGTATACTTGTTACTTTCAGAAAGGCATGTCAACTACATAATGTCAATTTTAGTAATAAATTTAAATGAATACATGATAATTGGCAATACAAACTAACATATGAATATATAATTGTTTTCTTCTTATATATAATGAACTATATGGATTTTGTATTTCGTACTAATCAATATAGTTGTATGTTACTTTCAGTAAAATAAGTTATTCAAAGTCTATATTTAAACGGATCCATAATTAATAACAATACAAACTTACTTCTGAATACATAATTGCATTCATTTTACATATAATGAAATTGAACAATTTTGTATTTCGTATTGATCAATATAGATGTATCCATGTTATTTTCAGAAAAGCAATTCAATAGGTCAACTTGAAGTAATATATTTAAACAAATGCAAAATACATTACAATACAAATTGACATCGAAATACAATTTTAAATATAATATTTATTAAATACGATAAAAAAACAGACAAACAGAATCATCCATCACTTTTAAGGAAAAAATACAAAAGCTGTTTGTCGGTGATTTTGTCGTCCCGTTTCGTTAAAATAATACTCAACAAATTAAAAAAAAATTTAATCAAAATATATTGATAATCGATGATGATAGAACTCATCAACTATGGAGAAGTCCAATTAAATTTTAGTTTTTAAAATTTTGTAACTGCATAAACTTTTAAGCAATTCTTTTTTTAAAAAAAAAAAAAACTTCTCTCTCCTAAATTTCTCCTTTTTGTTATTTGACAATTGTATTGATCCAATCAAAACCAATAATAAAAATTTAAATAAATACATAATAAATTACAATTTTGACATTTTTACTAAATATTAAAAGTGTTGACATTGGATCCTATTAAATGTCAAAATATTGACATTTTGAAAAATTTTGCTTTAAATTTTAATATGATATTATATTTTATAATTAATTTTTACTGCCCCACGGACCGATCCTATCGATATTTTTTCAAGCCCCACGAATCAACAAACTTATTAAGGCCGGGCTACAAAATTCTTTTCTAAAATGGGCTCCAAAAATCTTAGCTCAACCCTATTAAATCTCGGGTTTGGCCAGACCAAACCCAACGGGCCTAGCCCATATTGACAGCTCTACTCTTTAGCTTGGAGAAATAAAATTCAAAAACTTAAAAAATACTCAAAAATATTAAGAATATACTTGGAATTGCTATTGGGAGCTTAGACACACTTATTTTGATTTTTTCTTTTTGAAAAAAATAGGTGTTCGATAAACTTGTAAAACTACAAGCAGTTTTTCTAGTGTTGGGAAGAAATTAAAAGTTATTTTGTTCAACAATAATACATACATGCATGCGTGCATGCATATATATATATATATATATATATATATATATATATATCAATAAGCACACAACATGTCTGCTTTAGCTATATGCTTATTTTCATAACTAGCTATTTGGCTTATTGTATTAGGCTTGACATTTCAACCCCAATGTCTAGGGTTCAAACCTTGCCAACATCACTTTTTATTTCTGTTTTAATTTCAGTTTTTTTTATTTGTCATATTACACTTTTCGAAAGTCAATTTGATTAATTTTCAAAGTTAAATTAGGTTATATTAATTTGATATTTTAAACAAAAAGTTTAGATACTCAAAAACTATATTGCAATTTCTTGCATATCAATATGATGAAAAAATAAACTGAAAAATGTTAGTCAAAATTTTTATAATTTGACTTTAAAAATGAAAAGTATGACAAATAATAATGGACGGAGGAAGTATTATTTTTGATGATTAAAGACCTCTACATCTACAAATTAATTACGAGATTTTCTTCTTGAAAATTTGTGTTTTAATTAGTGGAGGTCTTTAATTAATGCAACTTATTTATTGATTTGAGGCTTTTGACATTTCGTATACGTTAACATATTTCTTATTCATATTTTAGTTATTCCATCTTAAAAACAGATGAGACAACCAACATGTCTGCTTCACATGTGTGGTTCCACGCTATAATTAACAACATATTGACTCTTGAAATTCTATTTGTGCTACATATATTGGGACAAAGAAAATAACACATATTATTTAAAGTTACGTAAATATACTATAAATTACAACAATTAATAACTTAAAGTATTTAAAAATTATATTAAAATTTAATTGACTCTCTAAATTTTATATGCGTCACATAAAGTGGGACAAAAAATAACAGATATTGGGTTCGTGCTAGCACGGAAGCATGTGTCTAGTATATATATATGATTGGTTAAGTTCCATTTAACAATTTCATTTTTTATTTTATATAATAAATTTTCTATTTTATTTTACGAGTATGTATTATTATTTTATAAAATTTTTTTTTAGAAAAAACAATAATATTTTTGTAAGATTAGAAAAAAAGAAAAACAATAACAATTAAAAATTTAAGCTCTTCAAAAATTTATAATATTGATTGAAAATTTGAATATAAATATTTTAAGTAAATAAAAATTAAAATTTTAATCTAATTTCTTGTAATCGATGTTTAAACTTGTTTTTCTCTATAAAATATTTTTAATATTAAAAGTACATTAATACTTGCTCTTAATCGTAATTTAACTCTAAAAATACTTTTTTTAAAGAAGATTAACCAAACACAATTTGCTTATAAAAAACACTTTTCAAAAGAATTAACCAAACACAATTTTTTTTTTAAATAAATCATTTTTCTGAAAAATCTATTTAAAAGAAAAATGCTTTCGAATAAACTATTTTTAGCAGTAATGTCAAACGAGCTCTAAATTTATAGATTCAACTAAAAAAGAAAATTTATAGATTTCTTATTTTTTAAAATTGTTTTGGCTTTTCTGTTGAATGACTGGTTGATCTAGATCATATCACGGGAGGTGTATTTTTTTGATCAACTTTCATATATAACAAACATATTATATTTGTATGCTATAACTATAGTTTGCATAATTGCGTTCCATAGAAAATTTTGTGCTTGCTATGGAGCTTTTGATTTATATAATTCACTACAAAGATCCAATCTTATACAAATTGTTCTGTTTTGTATAAGTTCATTTATACATTGTAATTTGTACAATAAGATCTTTTGTATAATTATAAGTGTATAGGACAAAAAATGTGTTTGTATTTGTATATACACTTTTCTCTCGCTTTATACAAACAAAAACACATTTTGTACATTTTATACTGAAATATATAAAATGACTAATTGTATACCAAAAATGGCTAATTGTATATCGAATCAGATGACAAAAAAATGAGATATTTGCTGCGACTTACAATTAAAATAAACTATGACTATATAATATATTATAAATTAATAGTTTGCTATTTCAAACAATTTTCCATATTTTATAAAAAAATAAAGTGGGCCTTTTTGGCCTTTTAAAAAAACTAAAAATGGAATCACATTAATTTTGGATTAGTTTAAATGACATTATAAAAATAAGATATTCATATCATAGAATATTAATCAACAGTGTTATAATTATAATCATTATGATACTTTACTTAAAGTGGGCAAATCTCAGAACTAAATTAAGTTGAATTACGAAAGAGTTCATTAAAAGTTGATTGATGATAGGGAAATTTTTTAAAATGTCAATATTTTCACATTTAATAGGATCCATTGTCAACACTTTTAATATTTAGTAAAAATGTCAAATTTTTATTTTATTATGTATCTTGTTTAAATTTTATTTAAAGAATATAATTGTTAACTAACAAAAAGGAGAATTTAGGGGAGATAATTTTTTAAAATAGGAACAATTGCTTAAAAGTCTCATCAGTTACAAAAATTCAAAAGTAAACACAAATTCAAAAAAATAAACACAAAGAACGCATCCCACTTGTTCATCAAATTTCTAGTATCGATTTTTAAATTTTCATTGATAATACTCAATTTATGTTGAAATAAATTCGATTAAATCGCGTTTTTTAAATTTATATTTTTTAGAATATTGTATCAACCTCAACAGATTGTAGTATTTTCATTATGTATGCTATTCGTTTTCTAGAATCATGTATCTTTCTTTAATCGTATTCGTATGTAATGACTAGATTATATTGGAATACAATTCGTAATTTTTTTGTAATACAAATAAAAGAAAAATATATTTGGCAGTTATGTAATACAATTTTGATCACTAAGATACAATTTTAGTTTCACTATGCAAGTAAAATACCAAGTTTAACTTAAATGGTAAAGTAAGCACATAATACAAAATTTGTTGATATACAATTATGATGAAAACATAATAAAAAGAAATACAAACTTGTTGTCATTGAAATTGAGACTAAAATACGAAATGAGCACAATAAATACTCACATCAGTTGGAATACAAAATTGACTTTGTTGGTACATTATGATGAACACAAAAAAAATATAAACTTTTCTGAATACAATGCGCGAGTTAAATACAAAATGATCACAATAAAATACTCACCACAATTTGATATTCAATTTTAATTTGAATTGTAAAGTGAACACATTAAAATATAAAAGTTGTTGGTATACAATTATGATGAAAACATAATGAAAAAGAAATACAAACTTGTTGTCATTAAAAATTAAAATTGAAATACAAAATGAACACAATAAATACTCACTTCAGTTGAAATACAAATGTGACTTTGTTGGTATACCATTATGATGAATAAAAAATTAAAAAAATAGAACTTATTTGTATACAAAGTGATGTTGAAATTCAAAATAAACAAATTAAAATACAAAATTATCGTCATTTGTGTTCTAAGTTTCATGTGTGATATTTGAAAAATAGAACATTGTTGATTAAGTTGAATACCTCTGATAATTCTCTTAGATTCTTCCATTGGAGAGTGATCTAGTGTTTATCAAACCCAAAAAGTGATTTCAACTACAAACAACAATTTTGAACGATTTATACAAAAATAAAATCATAAAACAAATATTGAAAAACGGATAAAGATTCATATCTTAATAAAAGGGATTGTGTGAATATCTTTATAAATATATTTTTCTAAAAAAAAAAGAAGAAGAAGAAGAGAGGCAGATTTTGAAATGAGAAGAATTGGAAGATGAAAATACGAGAGAGAGAAAATATTTTCATTTTAAAAAAAACATATGAAAGAGGATTAATTGGAAAATTTGTAATTAAAATGAGATAAAATAGAAAGTAAATTAGAATACACAATCCTTTCTAAAATAATGACATTTTTGATATTTTTACTAATATTTATAAAGTATGGAGGTTTTACTAATTAAGTTAAGTTATTTGACTAGTTTACTAATTTTTCCTTGATGATATTATCATACAAATTAATCCTCATAATTATTGTTACTCAATTAAAATAATAAGACCAAATGATTAAATAATTTATTCAAACTATTTGAAGCCATGTCAATTATTGTTTATTAGTACAATTAAAAGAAGACGATAAAACGAATAAGATCTATATTTAATTTAAAGGCAAAACACCTAAATATAGATTTTATCTTACCATAATCTCTAAAAAAATTTACGATTTGAAAAAATAAAAAATTCTCTCTCGAATACATCACTCTCCTATCGTTGATACATCCATATACCCTTCTCAGATACATTCCTCCCGTCTCTGGTACATCGCTCACCAATGTATCTAGATGTCTGCTCATGTATCTAGATGTTCTATCCTCTCTCTGATACATCCCTCACCTATGTAACCAGATATCCAGGGATGTATCCAAAATCCATAAATCCTGAGAGACTTTTATCATTTGAAAAAGAGAAGAGAAATAATATAATTAGTTCTTAACACTATGAGATTTATGTATATTATACTTAATTTAAACATTTGAAAATCGTAGATGTCAAATTTTGTAGGACTTTACAAGACGAGTTCTATTTCAGTTAGGATTTTTGGAGACTACGTAACCCTACTCCAACTCATGTCAAATATAAAGGGTAATATATTCCTTCTATATGAAGGGTAATATACTCACTTGTAGAGACATCTCGACAATTCCATAAATTCATGAGATGTTCATAAAGAGATCAAGATGTGACCTCCTGCTCCGAGAAATACACTACTATTGTCCCTCGAATCACGGAGAGATTTAGAGTGAAGGATTAAGAAAGAACAAAATTGTACTCACATTATTTATCAATAAAACTTTTTTGTTTCTTTAGATTGCAATTTATTATTCATCATATTAAAATGTGTTGTAATCAAATTGACACGCCTAGTGACACAAAATCTATCCTTCATCTCATCTCTCACAAATGAAATAGGCAAATATGAAGCTACAAAATCACAAAGGTGGAATTTTCATTTTTATGAGTGTTTCAAATCTCATCGTTGAGTTTCATCAAGTCTACACTCCGACAAGTCATAAAGTAGGGGGCATTTGTAGATATATATATATATATTTTGAATTCTACAAGACATGTTTAATTCTAGTTTGGAATCTATAAGATCTATTCAATTACACGTAGAATTCTTAGTGACTACTCTACCCTATACCCTATCTTATATATAAAGAAGATTATATATTTAGAATATTCCTTAAACTCTTGGGATGTCCACATAGAGATAAAAATATGTTACACTCTTCTTGATAGCCAAATGTATCAAGATCCAAAAATTCCTCCTTACATGGAGATCAAGTCCACATCATTCTTAATTCGAGAAATAAGTCACCAACGGTCCTCGAAACAAGAAGAAATCTTATGAGAGAATAATAAAGGGATCAACAAATTTATATTCACAATATTGATGAATAAAGTTATTATTCATATTTTTTTTAATGATTATAGTGCATTTTCATACTTATAAAATTTGTTGCAAGCAAAGAAAATTTTATTAGGAACCTTGTTGGTGGTTAAAATTTGTAACAATATAGTATGTGCTAGAAAAATATTAAAGGCTAGAATTACTTATTCTGAAGCCTTGATTTCAATTATACAATTTTTTTCTTGCCTCTCTCTAGTAATTTTCTCTCTTCAGCACCATAACTCTAGATTTTCCTACGTATTCACCGACAACCATGGACGTTCAGGCAACTAGATAGCCCCCTCAGGATGTTGTTCTACCTCTCCAGACAATCATAACTTAGTCGCGATCCATAACATCCCAACCCCTAACGATGGAACAATATCATTGAATCCAACAACAACCCCTATTAATCAAGCCCATGACATATATATCTACACGATACGCCAATGAAAATAATGTCACGCTCTGAGCCTACACTTTGGGTATGGCCGGGATATAAAACTAATGTTGGTCCTAAGCAAACCCTCTAATTGACTTACTACTATATTGAAGGATATAACCATATGTTGAAGCTTTTAAAAGATGAGCTTATAAGAACTTTTGAAACAAACACAAATACTTTATTTATTTATATATATATATATATATATATATATATGTCACGACCCAAAAATAGACGTGATGACACTCGTCTTATCCAACCAAGAAAAGTCAGCCTAAAACTCAACCATTATAATAAAATGCGAAAATTTTATAATCAATTTAAAACACCCCAAAATCTGGTTGTCACGTGTACAAGCCTCTAAAGTATTACAACTGATTCAAAAGAAACGCTAGTCTTAAATGAACTTGTTTCTATAATAGAACAAGGTCATAACTAAGGAGAAAGAAAGTCCGCTGAGACGACAAACAACTACCTCACAAATCTCCAAAAAGCCTCAGACAAGGAGAAGAAAAATATCACAAAGTCCGGGCTAGTAACCTATAAAAAAACTTTGTAGTAGCAAGGGGTGAGTACCAAACCACACGGTACCCAGCAAGTAAACTTCTAAACACAATCTAACGGGATAAAATACGAGTACTCCTTACACACCAACCGAACCTCCACAACTACAACCTGCATAAGAATCAGCCCAACCTAACAGTTCACAGTTTTCATAGCACCCAACTCATCAAAATCATTTTAACAAATTACACATCCACAACTACAAACTCAATATTCAACAATCACAACTTTCACAAAAAAGGCACTCACAATATCAACAACACACAAGATCAAGTTCGCCAAACAGATGTAATCAAATATAAAGTACTTCGCAACCACCAATAAAACACATAATAATAATGAATGAATGATGTCATGATATGCAATGCAATATGACACCATGAAATGATCTGCCTCAAAATACCAAGTACTCTCTCAATCGTATATACATGATACTCCTCGGAAATACATCGAGAGTTCATGACCCATGGGGGACTCGCGAGGTCCATATACCGACATGGACGATATCCAAGTGTCTGTGCGGACGATCTCAACGCACTATCATAAATCAAACAAACTTCGCACGGACGATCTCCACATGCCCAAATCATAATCATAACTTTTCTATCGCACGAACGATCTCCACGTGCCCAAATAATCATAACTCGATCTCAACACGGATGATCTCCACATGTTAGACCTTTACTCATACCCAGTCTCATGTAAATGCATGTGCACAATATGCTATCAAATAAAGGGTATGAAGCAACATCTCAATAAATCAAATGTCGTTATGACATATAATCACCTCAATTATCACAATTATACGGATTCAGTAAAAAACATAATCACACATAATAAATCAAGCCAATAATATATCAACTAATGCCCATATGCTTTGGCATTCTCGAATTACAATCTACATTCTATAGTAATGAACTTTGCTTTTATAACACCGACACTCACACCATTCTCAACCCACACACGAACAATTAATCACATTGTCTTTTATTACCCCTTTTCATCATTAGAATTAATCAAGATGGACAAGTCTAACCCTTCACCAAGTCCCATTACTCTCAAAACACATACCACAAAGAAATACACGCATTTCATACACTTAACAAGAGTTTAGAAATTCACTTGCCTCAAATAATCGAACAATCACTCCTGGGACTTGAGTCTTCCCCTTTTGTTGAACTTCCAACTCAAAGCAATCTATTCAAATAAATTACCATGATAAGATTTCAAAACTAACAACACCCATACTAGGTGTTTAACTTAGACCCAAAAATTCCCTCAAATTTAGAATTAATTTCCTTATTTTGCTAACATATTAACTCTCATAATTTTTTTTTCAATTTTCAAGCCTAGAGTTAAGTCTCAATTTCTTCAAATATAAAAGTCAATTGACATTTCATGGAACACAATACACCTACTATTTGATTAGGTATCTTAATATGTCAAACCTTGAATTTTAAGGCGATAACCATATGAAAATTTTTATAATCGAAGATAAAAATATTCCTAGTAATTTACGACAACATACCACACCTAAACCAAATCTACTCCACTTACATAAAAAAAAATCTAGCTACCGTACCAATGACAATCTAACAAATGTGAATAGTTAGTTAAGTATGTGAAATACTCCAATATCTAAAAGGGATCTCATTCATCTTTTGATTATTATAGACAAAT
Source organism: Solanum sitiens (assembly GCA_016801875.1). Lineage (NCBI taxonomy): Eukaryota > Viridiplantae > Streptophyta > Magnoliopsida > Solanales > Solanaceae > Solanum > Solanum sitiens. Next base: position 3,480,015 of record JABWTJ010000071.1, read on the forward strand.
TACAATATCATAAAATTCTCTAATTTCTATATATTCATACCAAATATAATTAGACCACTTTCATGCAATTGGAACAGATTGTTCCTTAACATTCTGGTGAGAGCAAATTGAATAAGACATTAGTAAACCTAACACATGGCATATCATATTGTACCTATACATATATCACATGTACTTTATTCCAAAACTCCTTTTTCAATTCAGTTATAATATAATACTATTATATATATATATATATATATATGCAGCAATTATGATAGAATATGCACTATGAGGAAAGATTAATGCATGCCTAAGAGAACTTGAAAATGAATTGTCCTTACGTGATGCAGTTTGTCCTCCTTTCATCCGTATTCGCGTCGCCGGCAAATTAGTTTTCTGCTCCCCTTTATTTTCTTTTCTAAATAAATTAGGTATTAAAAGTGACAATCTATTAACTTATTTTGTTAAATAATGGGTCAAAAGGTTTAGGGTTTAAAATAAATTATTTAATAAATATTCGTCAATTAATTAACTATAGTTAAATGAATAATTAAAATTTTTTAAATTAACTTAACTGACTATCTAAAAATAACTCGGGGCATATATCGGGAGGGATAAAATAGTAATTTTATAAAAGTTTTTGAAAATGACCTTGCGGTCCATTACAATATATATATATATACATATATATATATATATATATATATATATATATATATATATATATATATTGTTATATAAATATTATTCTAAAATAAATATGTCTTTTCATGTACCAATTTAGGTCTTTAGATCACTTGCTCTGATACCAAATAAGAGATTATTTCAATAAAGTTAAAATGTTCAAATTTTTGAAATTCGGTAAAATTTTTGTTGTGAAATCCTACTCAGTACTTCTTCACTCTCTTGTTCTTTATGTAGTTATCAGCATAAGTTTCTAGTATTCTTTCCTTTTTTTTTTTCCACAGAAATATAACTTCTTCAAACGTAGTACAAACTTTATTTTACAGATGACATTTATATATATATATATATATATATATATATATATATATATATATATATATATATATATATATATATATATATATATATATATATATGCTAGGGATTTTTGTTGAGGAGGGATGTATATACTTTGGGTGATTTTTTCTTCGAGTTGTTCCTTAATTACATTTATATAAATGAACAACATAAGTTCAAAGAAGGATGCATAACTTGCATAGAAAACCAACTAGGACTAATAATTCAAAAGAAAAAAGATATATATATATATAAATGAACCCTTAATAAACCTTAAAGTATCAGTTTTAGAAGAAAAATATATATATAAAGGTCATCTGTAAAATAAAGTTTGTACAAAGTTTGAAGAAGTTATATTTCTGTGAGTTTTCGGATTTCCCGAAAGGGAAACTTCACTCCGTTCTCAATAATGTAAGTTTTCATATTTAAGATCTAGTAACTTCCCATATATGTAAATTATGTTTGTATAAAAATTTGTTATTAATCATATTTTGATATGTAAAAACTGTTTGATAGTTTTCTTAACCATGAATCTATGTTACTTAGTATATGGTTAGTCTCTTAGCCTCTTAAAAGCATCGATAGATTAACTTGTAAATTCCTAGGACACTAATAGGTCATGTTGAATGTTCTTGTGATAGAACTATGAATGACTGGTATCAGATCACATGTTAATTTTTTAAACACATGTACTAGAAACTTATGCTGATAACTACATAAAGAACAAGAGAGTGAAGGAGTACTGAGTAGGATTTCACAACAAAACTTTTACCGAATTTCAAAAATTTGAACATTTTAACTTTATTGAAATAATCCCTTATTTGGTATCAGAGCAAGTGATCTAAAGACCTAAATTGGTACATGAAAAAACATATTTATTTTAGAATAATATTTGCAATAAACACAAATCTACATTTTGAACGACAACATTTAAAATTAGTAAAATGATATAAAAAATCAATAGAAAACCATCTAGCTACCTTAGAGTTACGATTATCTTTAACTTATTTATATAAATTTTCGTTAAAAACACTCCAGATAGCAGTTAGACAAGAAAAAAGTCAAATAAGCTCAGAGATATATCACGTAAATAGAAAAATTAGAGAAACAATAACACGGATAAAACATATTAAAAATAGTTCCTTTTACAATAGTCCTATAGGATAACTATACATGAGAAGACTCCATAAAAATACTAAAGAATATCATAAGACCTAGACCAGCTACTCCCAAAATAGTATAGGCAATAATTTCATATCAAGAATATTAAATAAAAAGACTAAAGAAGATAACAACCAACAATTAGATGAAATAATAGATGTAGATAAAGATATACAAATCTTTCAACAAAATCAATTAAGATTATTAAATTCTAAAGTCTTATATAATACAAATTACCTCAACAAGTCTCAATTATACATGCATTATAGAGAAGAACAATTATCAGTAATAGGAAAAAATTCAGTAGCCCTAAATCTTATAAACTCAGATTCTCTAACAGAATTAAAAAATAATGATTTTCGATTGATTTTTTATATGATTTTACTAATTTTAAATGTTGTCGTTCAAAATGTAGATTTGTGTTTATTGCAAATATTATTCTAAAATAAATATGTCTTTTCATGTACCAATTTAGGTCTTTAGATCACTTGCTCTGATACCAAATAAGGGATTATTTCAATAAAGTTAAAATATTCAAATTTTTTAAATTCGGTAAAATTTTTGCTGTGAAATCCTACTCAGTACTCCTTCACTCTCTTGTTTTTTATGTAGTTATCAGCATAAGTTTCTAGTACTCTTTTTTTTTTTAATGGACTATGTTCATTCATGAATCTATTATTACTGTTCATCTCTTTTTCTTAGCTTTTGTTCTTAATTGCAGTCTTCTTTAACCACACCCCGCATATGGTCATTCATAGTTCTATCACAAGAACATTCAACATGACCTATCAGTGTCCTAGAAATTTACAGGTTAATCTATCGATGCTTTTAAGAGGCTAAGAGACTAACCATATACTAAGTAACATAGATTCATGGTTAAGAAAACTATCAAACAATTTTTACATATCAAAATATGATTAGTAACAAATTTTTAAACAAACATAATATACATATATGAGAAGTTACTAGATCTTACATATGAAAACTTACATTATTGAGAACGGAGTGAAGTTTTCCTTTCGGGAAACCCGAAAACTCACAGAAATATAACTTCTTCAAACTTAGTACAAACTTTATTTTACAGATGACCTATATATATATATTTATGCTAGAGATTTTTGTTGTGGAGGGATGTTATATACTTTGGGTGATTTTTTCTTCGAGTTGTTCCACTTCCTTCCTCAATTGCTAATGTCTGTTTTTATAGAGATCTTCGGACTTCAAACTTTGAATTTCAAATGGAAAAAAACTCTTATCATCTCAGCCGGGTGCGCTTCTGGGCCCCATTGTCACGTGAAATGATGCTCCTTCTTTTGCATTATTGTCCTTGTGATCCGATATCTGTTTTTTCTCTTTATTTTATCTAGACGCGTCCCAACAGTTTTTCCACAGATATGTGGTAGTGAGTCGTCATCATTGGAATTTTGGGCAAATTGCATTATCTCTAAGAAATCTTCTGAGTTATCTGGACTACTTCTTTGGATTGGAATTGGGCTTGGGTCTTTAATTATATGTTTATCTTGTTTCTGTTTTTGTTTGAATAATTTTTCTACTGTCTGGGTAATGAGAAATTCTATGTCTTTAGTTTTCTGTTTTTTTTTTAGTTTTCTGTCTCAGTGTCTGGGTGAAAGAGAGTGGTAGTCTTCGTATATTCTGAGAAGAGGATGAAATTCCTTCATTTTCACTTTTTGGCAAAGTGACAGCCATAAACGGATTTGAAAAGTCTTTACCGGCTACCGTTTGAACCGGACTAGCTGTATCATCCGATACAGTGAATTTCTTAACATTCAGTGGGGAATGCACACCCATCTCATCCATTTTTATTAGGGATGAAAAATCCTGTATATCTGTCTGAGTTTGTACGTCTCGTGTAGTCTGGCCTTTGCTTTCCATTTTTCAAAGTTTTTCCTTGAGCTTGGCAGTTTCTTGCATTAAAGCTTCATTTTTGAGGTTTAGTCTTTTGAATGCTTCGGTCATAGATGAGCAATGGTCGCAGAATATTATTTTGTTTGTGCCTTTTTGGATATTGTATTGTGGAGTTTTATCTGGATTTTGTCTTAGGGCTGGAGAAATATAGTAATTTGGTCCTAATATCCCTCTAGCATAGTCTAAAGCTTCTGTAAAGTTATTAAAGCCTTTAAAAAGAGGTTTTTGAAAACCTTTTATAGAGTCTAAAACTTCTATCCATGTCTAGAAAACACCATTTGTCTTGCTATGAATTACCACATAATATTTAAATTTATTTTCCTTATTTTTGTTAGTAAAATAATATCCTAAAGCATTTAAAATAATAATTACATATTTAATGTCTTTTTTATTATGTGCTATACATATATTATCTATGAGGCATGTTTGCTGTTTGTCTAGTTGGCAATTAGGCAAATGTCTGAATGTACAATTAGACTGTTCATATGCTATTAAGTTTTGTTTACCAAACTGTAGTCTTTTTATTTTGACATCATCAACTCTGTTTAGAGGTCTAAAATGTAAATTTGATAACATTGTCTGTTTGTAAGAGTCTGCGTAATACGGGGTTGGAGGTTGAACTCCTTTGCCCTTGTCTTGTAATAATGGTCTCATTCTGTAAAATTTAAACTTTTATTAGTAATCTACTTAATTGATCAACTATATGATTATCATTTCCTTTTATATGCTCAAATACTATAGATTAATAAATAGATATAGTGTCTAAAAAATTTAACCATCGTCTTCTACTACTGCTTTTATCATTAATTTACTGATGAAATTTTACTATGGCCTCACAGTCTGTCCTTACTAATACCTCTGATTTGTTTAAAATATATATTCTAAAACTATTCAGGCCATATATTACAACTAGAATTTCAATGTCCATACTAGCTTTATTTTCTTTTTCTTTATATTTTCCACTTTGGTAGGCACATATTCTTTCTTCTTTGTTAGAACTATATTTATGAGGTCTAGCTTTTAATACTGCTCCCCATCCTTCTGAACTACCATCTGTTTCAATAATTAAATAATCTGATTCTAAAGGCATATGTAGATCAGGAATATTTTTTATCTTATCCTTTATTTTTTGTACTAATTTTATATCTTCTATATTAAAATTTCTCTGTCCTTTGCATCCTGTCTTAGAATATAATGGTCCTGCAAGTTTTTCTAAATCTTTAATAAATGGTCTAGCGTAGTTTATTATTCCTAAAATTTTTTGTAGGTCTTTTAAACTATCTAATTTATCTGGCATATCTAGGGCTTTTTTAGCTATATGAGGTTGTAGTTTAATTTTTCCTTCTCCTAATGTAATTCCTAAAAAATTTATGTAGTTCTTACATAGTTTCATTTTCTTTTTACTAATTATTATCCCATTATTAACAAATAGCCTAAACACCGTCTGTAAGTGTCCTAAGTGGTTTTTTATATCTTTACTAAATACTAATATGTCATCTACATATACTAGAACAAATCTTTTATATTGTCGAAATATTTCATCCATTTTTCTTTGGAAAATTGGAGACGCAGTTTTTAAGCCAAATGGCAGGACTAACCATTCAAAATGTCCTTCTGGACATGTAAAGGCTGTCCATTCAATACTATCTGGGTGCATTTTTTTCTGCCAGTATCCTGATTTACAATCAAACTTACTAAATATTCTTTTGCCTTGTATTCTATTTATTAGTTCTATTTTATCTGGTAATTTATATCCGTCTGTTCTAGTATTATCGTTTAATCTTTTATAATTTATTATCATTCTAGCTTTTCCTCTAACTATTTCACTATGATTTCTTACCATAAATGCTGTCGATCTATGTTTTGAGGTTGATCTTCTTAATACTCCTAACTCTAATAATTCTTTAATTTGTATACTAAAATCTTCTAAATCTTGATTAGTTGCTTCTATTGAAGCAGTTTTAATTATATATTCGGGATTTATAATGTCTAGTTTACATACAATTTTATTATTTTTCAAATATTTTAGAGGTTTTTCACCTATTATTTCTATTTGATCTAGGATCTTTATGATGTTATCTAAGTCCTGTTGGTCTTTTATTTGTCCTATTTTTTGAATTCCTGTTTTGAAGTTATATAGTTCTGTTGCCATTTCTATTAAGACATAATTTTTATCTAACTCATCTAAATCCTCTAACTCTTCTAGTTCTGATATATTTTCAGATATTATATTACAACCTATTTTACTGCATGTTGAATTATTTTCACAATTATCGCAACATTTTTCTTTTAATTTGTGTCTTATTTTAGTATTAAGTTTATTGGTTAAAACCGAGGTATGAGTGATGCTTTTTAGAAAAAATATTCCATCACTTGTTATAATAGTGCCTCCTTTATTATATAGTATAAAATCTAATCCTAATACAAAATCTACACTTATATTCAAGTCTCTAACTCATATTTTATCCATTTTATAAGTAGGTTTATAAAATTCAGAACATGTGTTTAAAAAACTAATCTGTGCTTTGTCTATATAGTGTCTGTATAAATTATGTGTTCCGTCCATTTGCATGGCTGCAAGTGATTTTGCTAGGGTTTTTATTAGTTCTGGAGGTACAATTTTTTTGTTGAGGATGCTTTTAGTACATCCTGAATCTACTAATGCTAAGGTCTCTATTTCATATTCTCCTAATTGAAGTCTTGTTAATACTTTAACAGTATTTTTTTTTATCTTCATTACATATCAAGGTGTTAAACTCTTCATTCATTAATTCTTGATTGTCTATTGATGGCATTGATTCAATATGTTTACCCTTTTCTAATCTTATCATTCTTTCTTCTAATTCTTTAACCTTTGCTTCTAAAACTGATACTTTAAGGTTTATTAAGGGTTCATTTATATATATCTCTTTTTTCTTTTGGATTATTAGTCCTAGTTGGTTTTCTATGCAAGTTATGCATCCTTCTTTAAAACACTTATTACATTTAGCTCTTTTATTTTTACTAGGATACCATTTGCACCAACAACATGGATTGCTATCTAAATCTGTGTCTTTTTCAAAATTATGTTCGCATTCTACTATATTCATAAAGTTAACTTGTAAATCTTCTAAATTTAGGTTTTCTATTCCTATTTCGTTAATTAGTTCTTCTCCTTCTGAATTGGAGGAGCTTTCTTCTTTAGTATGTTATTCTACATCAATACTTACTATAGAGTAGATACTCTCGTTATCTGACATATATTCATCTACATTCAATAATGCTTCATTAAATTCTTCTACCAATTGAGCATTTTTCGTTTTTGTGTTATACCTTTTAGGACAAGTATTTGCTAAATGTTCTATACTTCCGCATGTGAAACATTCTAGCTTATTTTTATAGTTTCTATCTGTTCTGTTTTTTCTAACATGTCTATCTCTATTTAGGTATGAGTTTCTAGCTGAAGATTTTCTAAGAAAATATCCTTCTTACTATATCTTTTATTGTATTGTGGTTTATACTTTTTATACTTTTTCTTTTATATTGTTCTTTATCATAGCTTTGAGCAGTGTATATTATATCTTTACAGAAATTCATCTCATTTTGTTTTAATTATTTTTGTATTTGTAAGTGCGTGCACTTTTCTTGTAGTATCTCCATTATATGTTGTATTCTATGTCCTATTGACCATTAAGCCTGAGGATTTTGTACTACTCCTTCTCATTTACTCCATTTGTCTTCTATTTCTCTTCCTAAAGCTCCAGTCAATTTATTAAATAACTTCTTTCCTAGATCTTGGTCGAAAGCATTACCACTAATTGTACAGTAGTAAAAATAATCATTTAAGAATTTCTTTATATGGTACCAGTTACTTATACTTAGCTGTTCTAATTTTATTATCGCATTTCTTTGTAACGTTACTAATCCACTATTAGGGTCTTCTCCTGTTATTAATGTATGGATTTTATTTGTAAAATTATATGGATTTGGTCCTAATGATACCAAATATTGGAACTCTTGTGGGAACTCTACCTTATAGGCTTCCCATAATGCTTTAGTAGATTCTCCTAAGAATGTTTCTAAATACTTATACATGGTTTCTCCATCTGTTTCAGTATAATTTTTTTATAAAATTTGCTACTACTATTCCTTTCCATAAGTCTATTACTATATTCTATATTAAACTGAATAATAATAAAGTGCAACAAATAAATTGAAAACAAAAGAGTACTTATTAAATGTAGTTTTGATTCTTCAAAATTTTTTTTGATCAAATACCTTTTCTCCATTTGTTTGAGACTTTTCAGATTCATAACACGAAGTTATAGTTTATGCAACCGAAAATCAATAAACTTCTTGTAAAGTAAGAAATGTTGCAAATGTATATTTTATGGCTAAGAAAATTAGTAGATATTAATTATCACGCTACTCTTCTCATTTGAAGTTGAGTTATTCATTATCCTTGTTGCATCAATTTTTATGATCTATCTATTTTACCAATAAAATAATATTGTAATTAAAAGTACAACAAATAAATTGAAAACTGAAGAATACTTATTAAATTTAGTTTAGATTCTTCAAAAAGTTTTTGATCAAATACCTTTTCTCAATTATTTTGAGACTTTTTAGATTTTGAACATGAAGTTGTAGTTTGTGCAATCGAAAATCATTAAACTTCTTGTCAAGTAAGAATTGTTGCCAAAAATATATTTTATGGATATGAAAATGAGTGCATATTAATTATCACGATACTCTACTCACTTGAAGTTGAGTTGTTTCATTCTCCTTTCTACATAAATACTTATTGATCTATCTATTTTACCCCACAATTTGTTTTAGTAATTGCATAATCGAATAACTCTGACAATCTTCCTTGTTATAAGTAGAAGGATATAAACTAACAAAATTTGTAGTTTAAAAGTGTGAGAAACATTCTCTATTTATAGACAAAAAAGATTAGTACGAGAAGATGCTTATCGTATCTTTTCAGATAAGTTTTTAACCTTCAAAAAAATTGCGTCTGTTCAAAAATATCATAATTGATAAAAAAAAGTCACAACTCTATAAAAAAAAGTCATAACCTTTCGAAAAAGTCACTAACCATCTATGTGAAAAGGTTTCTGCTTTTAATATGATATAGTGTAAATACAATATTAAATATTAATAAATTGAGTGATTTGAGTTGGGAGTATTATATTAATTTAACATTCATATTTGGAATTTGATGCTTTTTAGGTAGTATAGAATAGATAGATATACATAGATATAGATATACATGAATATAAATATAGTGTATATAAATATAATATCAAATGTAGAATATATAATAAATTGAGTGATTTAATTTGGGGTATTATAGTAATTCAAAATTCATGGTAGGGAGTTCATGCTTTTAAGATAATGTGTCTGTGTATATATATATATGATATATATATATATATATATATATATATATATATATATATATATATATACATATATACATATATATTCTAGTTTTGGCGCACGTGCATTGCACGTGAAAATCAAATCATGTACCACACTATTCTTAAATAATAATATGAATATTACTGCATAAAAATTAGTCACTCTTAAAATCTCTTAGTTACACCTCTTAAATAAATTTTTCTACTACCTTCCTTGTAGTGCATTACTTTGTTCTTATTGTATTGTAAGTGTTTTTACTTTTAATATTATATAATATAAATAATTATTGATATAAAATATAGAAGATCTACTAAATTTGAGTTTTTAGCTGAAATATTAGAGTAATTTAACATTCATATTATGAATGTTATAATTTTACTGAACTTTGAGATTGTCAATGTTAGTTAATAATACTTTAGGTTTTAAGAAGAGAAGAATAGAAAACATAAAAAATTATAATTAAAAATTGTGAGAAAATCCCTCCATTAATAGTTAAAAATGTGTAGTATTAGTATGTGCATATTGTTTCTTATCATAGAAATATAGAAGATATACGAAATTGAGTGTTTTGCGATGAATAATAACAACAACAACAACAACAACGACGATGATGATGATAATAACAATATTATTATTATTATTATTATTATTATTATTATTATTATTATATTTTTTTAATTGTAGTTTAAAAATTTGGTGAAGCCCCTCTCTTTACACCTAACAAAGGGTAGTGTACAAAAAATAACTTGTGGTGCATTATCAAAAAGAAGTGGCGACCCTATAGAAGTTTCAACTGTTTAGAAAGATCAAAACCCATCGAAAAAGTAATAACTCTTCAAAAAAGTCGCAACCCTTCAAAAAATTCACAATTCTTTGGAGTTGCAACATTCGGAAAAGTTACAACTCTTAAGAAAAGTCGCTACTCTATAGAAGAGTCACAACCCATCAAAAAGGTCACAACTTATCTGAAAAGTTATAATTCTTCGAAAATGTCCCAATCCTTCAATGTGAAAAGTTGTCTACCATTAATATAATATAATACACATAAATAAATATAAAATAATATAAAATAATATAAAATATAGAAGATAATAATACACTTGGTGTTTTAAGTTGGGGATATTATAAATAGTGACGGTTTCTGATCCAGAATTTAAAGGTTTTAGCAATCACATAGTGTAAATATATACTAATTCAAATTCTTTTAACATAAACCTGTTAACTATCACATATTTTTAATTACAAAACACTAAATATGCAAGACTCTAAAGTCTAATCTTATTTATCAAGTAACAAAAATAATATGTGTAACCTATTGTAAGAATTAAGACTTAAGAGTATTAGGCATAAACAATGAAAATCTCAAAACCTAATTCCCCAAACCTTTTTTTTTCCAATTATCTAACTTTAATCAATCATAAAAATTATTATCTTGCTTTCGTATTGTGATTTTTAAAAGAAAAAAGCTTGAATTTTGTTGTTGAGCTGACTGCTTTCTCTTTGAAACAAGAAGAAGATTAAGAATGATTCATGTTTTATTAAAAGAAATAATCTCAAAAAAGTGGATAGTGAAAAAGGTTTTATATCATAGGAAAAGTTAAAAATAAAAAAGGAAGAAAACGTTAGTCAGATTAAACTAATTAAGAGCCCGTTTGAATGGGCTTAAAAAAACCAGCTTTTAAAAAGTACTTTTGAAAGTGCTGAAAATTATTTTTAAAATAAGCAATTATGTGTTTGGATAAAAGTGCTGAAGTTAAAAAAAAGTTGTTGATGTGTTTGGCAAATAAGTGCTGATAAACAGCTTTTTTAATCAAAATGTCTGAAATATCCTTAAAAGTTGTTAACATGATAAAAGTGATTAATTTAATAATAATAATAATAATAATAATAATAATATTAATATTATATAATATATAATAATAATAATAATAACAAATAATAATAATAATAATAATAAATAATATGAAAAGAATAATAATAATAATAATAATATATAAAAATAATAAAGAATAATAAAATAAATAATAATATATAATATATAATAATAATAAAGAATAATAAAATAATAATAATAATAATAAAATAATAAAATATTAGTAATAATATTTAATAATAATAATAATAAAGAATAATAAAATAAATAATAACAATAATAATAAAAAAATAAAAAAATATTAATAATAATATATAATAATAATAACAATAATAATATATAATAATAATAATAATAATAATCAATAAAATAATAACAATAATAATAATAATAATAAATAATAATAATAAGATAACAATACGAAAATAATAATAATAATAATAATAATAATAATAAATATATAATAAAATAAATAATAATAATAATAATATATAAAATATTATTAATAATAATAAATAATAATAATATGAAAATAATAATAATAACAATATATAATAATATATAATATATAATAATAATAATAAAGAATAATAATATAAATAATAATAATAATAAAATATTAATAATAATAATAATAATATATAATAATAATATTAATAATAATAATAATAATAAAGAGTAATAAAATAAATAATAATAAAATAATAAAATATTAATATACTAATAATTATAATAAAAATAAAAATAAAAATAAAAGAAATAAGGGCAAAAAGGTAAAAATTTGGTCAACTTAAAAGAGCTTATAAGCTAAAAAAACAAAAAGCACCCCTATCCCAGCTTTTAACTTTTGGCTTAAAATAAGTTTTTGTAACTTAAAATAAGTTATTTTGAGAATTGCCAAACAACTAAATAAGTCAAAACTAGCTTTTAAGTCAGTTTGACCAGCTTTTAAGCTGAGCCAAACAGGCTCTAAGAATAGAAAAAGTCAAAACATGTACAAAATTCAAAGTAAATAAGGCCTTAATTAAAAAAAGGATTATTTTTTTTAAAAAAAGGGTACAAAATTCACTGGAAAAAATCATTAAAAAAAAATGGGGCTGACGGGATTCGAACCCCAACCCAGGGTGCAAATTCGCTGGAAAAAATTATTAAAAAAAAGGTGCTGGCAGGATTCGAACACTTGCACGCGTGCTTCGCATACCCCAATATTTAGAAGCACAAACCAGCGCAGCCACAACTGCATTTGTTCAATGGGTGCTCATTTAATTTTAATAACTTAATTATCATATTATATATATATATATATATATATATGTACACAAAAATTTTTCGAAGTCAATGGGTGCTCGAGCACCCGAAACTGACTATGTGGATCCGTCCCTGATTATAATAATTTAACGTTTAAGTTATTAGTTTATTCTTGTAAGGTAGTAAACATTAAAAAAGATAGATATAGATGGGTCTAATTTTAATTTGATATGAAATTTTATTAAAAAAAGAAGACATTTAATTTAAGGATCATTTGTAGAATATATAAAAATGTCTTATAACTTTATGGTCTTAAAGATGCGTTCTCACCCCAACAAAAAATAAACATTCTATATTAAACTGAATAAAAAATAAAAGTACAACAAATAAATTGAAAACGAAAGAATAATTATCAAATTTAATTTTGATTCTTCAAACAAGGTTTTGATCAAATACCTTTTCTCTATTGATTTGAGACTTCTATGATTCTGGACATGGTGTTGTAATTTGTGCAACCGAAAATCAGTAAATTTCTTGTAAAGTGATAGTTGTTGCAAAAACATATTTTATTGCTATGAAAATTAGTGCATATTAATTATCATGATACTCTTCTCGTTTGAAGTTGAGTTATTTCATTCTCCTTGTTGCATACATTTTTATTGATCTATCTATTTACCCACAAAAATATTGTAATTAAAAGTACAACAAATAAATTGAAAATAAAAGAGTACTTATTAATTTAATTTGGATTCTTCAAACAAGTTTTTGATCAAATACCTTTTTTCAAATTCTGAACACGAAGTTGTAGTTTGTGCAACAGAAAATTATTAAACTTCTTGTCAAGTAAGAGTTGCTCCAAAAGTATATTTTATGGCTATGAAAATGAGTGCATATTAATTATCACTATACTCTTCTCGTTTGAAGTTGAGTTATTCCATTATCTTTGCTGCATAAATTTTTATTGATCTATCTAATTTACCCAAAAAAATACTTTAATTGCAAAATCAAACAACTCTCAGAATCTTATTTGTTATAAGTAGAAGAATAGAAACTAACAAATTTTGTAGTTCGAATGTGTAAGAAATCCCCTCTTTTTATAGACACCAAACGTTAGTAGAAAAAGACGCTTATCGTGTCTTTCAAATAAGTCACTAACCTCCAGAAAAATTTAAATTTTCGAAAATATCATAACTCACGAAAAAAGGGACAACTCTATAAAAAAAAATTCACAACCTTTCAGAAAAAGTCACTACCCATCAATGTGAAAAGGCATCTGCTTTTAATATGATATAGTTTATATAAATATAATATTAAATATAGATATATAATAAATTTAGTGTTCTAAGTTTGTGATATTATAGTAATTTAACATTCATATTAGGAAGTTCATGCTTTTAAGCTACTACAGAAGATATAGACAAATTATGGGTACAAAATTTTATTTCTTAAATAAAGGAATAAAAAAATTGTTACAAAAATATAATAATGAAGGTAGATGTAATAAATAAAATACATGATAGGCAAGTGTTATAGCACTAAATTAGAGTGGCAATCTCTTTAAATATTGCAATTAAAATTTGTAATCAAGAGGAAATGTATTTCGCCAGTAAAAATTTATTTGTTATGATTAGATGAACGTGTACTATTTAACAACTCAATTAATTACTTCAACACTAAAGGTGATATAAATACAATATCATAATTATACTGCAATAAATTGTAAAATATCAAGACCATATAAAATCAAAAACTATTGATCAAATATACGAAAGAGAAAGCAAAAAAGAAAAGCAATACACATAAGTTACAAAATGGTGCATCTTATTAACACTACTAATTCTCTTGTCATATATGTTATCTTAATATCATTGACATTTTCCATTCCTTAAATATCATTAGCCCATGATGATATTATAGAAACTATTCGATCTGCCCAAGATATAACTCACATGCATTTATTTTCGGAGGATTATACAGATTGTGCGTACGACTTGTTTTTTTGATGTGAATAGGGATCTTGAGTTTGCATATAAGAATTACCATGAAAGTAAGTTCAATGATATCATAAAAAACGTTGACGAATCACTACACGAGATCAATGATTGTTTAATGACTCTTAAATCCTACCTCGGTGATGATGAAAAATATATTTTCAAACTTCAACAACTTCTCAAAAATATTAAGAAAGATGCTTTCTCAAGATTAAGAAGTTAGAAATCGGGACAAGCCTACCTACATCAGTGACATAGTATTGATCTACCTCGTATATTTCAATATAACTTCTTATACACACAATTAATCTTCTTGACTAGTTATGAATAATCTTATTATGTATTTCCATCATTATTTGATTTACTAAAAGAAAACTATATTAATTTCAATCTCCCATAAATATTACATTTGTTATTACTCCCTCCGTCCACTTTTGTTAGTCATGTTGCACTTTTTGAAAATTAATTTGACTAATTTCAAAGTTAAATTAGATTATATTATTTCAATACTTTAAATAAAAAAAATAGATAATAAAAAAATGTACAAAGTACCATACATTATATTTCTTTTCATATCAACATGCAGATGAAAAAATATATCGTAAAATGTTAGTAAAAATTTTTATAGTTCGACTCTAAAAATTGAAAGTATGACAATTATTAGTGCACAAAGATAGTATTGAATTTAATTCTGCTCTTGTTTGTAGTTAAACTATATAAACTTACTTTTCAATGTATCAAAGTTTTATTCCTACGGTATTCATTCTTTGATTAACAAATTATTGATAATATTTATTTGGTTTATTTTAGAGAGGTTCAGATTGTAAGTAGTGAATTAAGGGATCTTTTTATAATGTGTTCGGAATCCATAATAATTTTGTTTAAAAGGATAAATAATGATATTTTGTCTTGAGTTATTAGCTAATTACGATTTTGATCCACCTTTTATTTGACTATTCACATAACCTTTAATAAAATTAAAGTTAGTTTTATTATGTGCAAAACAAAGTTTTATATGTTGGTTAATTCATGCGCAGCGAAATTTCTCATTATTATTTTTGACATGATACCTCATTATTTTTTATTGTAAAATAACCTACAATTTAGTAGTATTTGAATTTAAATAATTTTATTTAACATAAAAAATACACATTTTATAAATCACGGGGATTTAATAATATTAATTCACGTTTCAATACATATTTTGAGGGATTTCATCTATTATATAGTTCCCCTATTTTTTTTTTGTGTTATTTTATATAAATGTATTTCTTTTTAGGATCATATATTTTCATTTCTTTTAAAAAATAATTTTCATTGGAAAGTATTTTTTTGATGCTTATTAGTGTCAAATATCCAATGCCAAATGGAACCTACCCTAATCTTCTGTATCTAAGTTTTATCCCTACATTATTCATTCGTGGATTAATAAATTATGAATAATATTTGTTTGATTTATTATTTGGAGGTTCAGATTTTACGTAGTGAATTGAGGAATGTTTTTATAATGTGTTCGGAATCCATAATAATTTTGTTTAAAAGGAAAAATAATGATTTTCTTTCTTGAGTTATTAGCTAATTACGATTTTGATACACATTTTAATTGAATGTTCACATAAAACCTTTAATGAAATAAAGTTAATTTAGTACGTACAAAAGAAAGTTAAATGTTGGTCAATTCATGCGCTGTGAAATTTCTTATTATTTTTGGACATGATACCGCTGTGAAATGACGCACGTGTATTGCACGTAAAAATCAAATCATGTAACCATATTGTTTTTAATTAATAATATGAATATTACCAAATAAAAAATTAATCACCCTTAGAATCTATTAGTTATACCTTTTAAATAAACTTTCTAGTCCCTTACCCATGGTGCATTTCATTGTTATTATTGCATTGTAGGTGTTTTTACTTATAGAAGACATACTAAATTTTTCTTTTTAGTTGAAGTATTAGATTACTTTAACATTGATATTATGAAAATAAACTTTGAGATTGTCAATGTTTGTAAATAATACTTGAAGTTTTAAGAAAAGAAAAATAGAAAATATTAATAAATCATAGTTAAATATTATGAGAAAACTCCTCCATTTATCGTTAATAATGTGTAGTACTAGTATTTGCATATTGTTTATTATCACACAAACATACAAGATATACTAAATTGAGTTTTTAAGAAGTGTAATAATAATAATTATATATTTTTAAAAATGTAGTGTAAGAATTTGATGAAACCCCTATTTTTACAGCCAACAAAGGGTAGTGTACAAAAAACAATTTGTGGTGCCTTATAAAAACGAAGTCACAATCCAATAGAAAGGTCAAAACTCATCGGTAAAGTCATAACTTGTCACGACCCAAAAATGGACGTGATGGCACTCGTCTTATCCCACCAAGACAAGTCAGCCTAAAACTCGATCATTACAATAAAATGCAGAAATTTCATAAGTTACTCAAAAGTACCCCCAAAATCTGGTTGTCACGTGTACAAGCCTCTAAAGTATTACAATTGATTCAAGAAAACAAAAAGTCTCAAATGACATTGTTTCTCGAATAGAACAAGATCATAAATAGGAGTAAGAAGGTCTGCTGAGCTAACAAGCAACTAGCTCACAATCTTCACAAGAAGCCTCATACTAGGAGAAGAGAAAACATCACAAAGTCCGGCCTAGTAACCTACAAAAAAATTGTAGTTGCAAGGGGTGAGTACCAAACCACACGGTACCCAACAAGTAAACGTCTAAACTCAAGCTAAGGGAATAAAATATGAGTAATTCTTACACACCAACCGAACCTCCACAATTACATCCTGCATAAAAATTCAGCCCAACCTAATAGTTCACAGTTTTCATATCACCCAGCTCATCAAAATCATTTTAACATGTTTGCACATCCTCAACTACAAACTCAATATTCAACAATCACAACTTTCACAAAAAGGCACTCACAATATCAACAACACACAAGATCAAGTTCGTCAAATAGAGGTAATCAAATATCAAGTACTTTCCAGCCACCAATAAAACACATAATCATCAAGAATGAAGGATGTCATGGGATGCAATGCAATATGACATTATGAAGTGATATGCCTCAGAATATCAATTTCTCTCTCAACCGTATATACATGATACTCCTTGGAAATACATCGAGAGTTCATGACCCATGGGGGACTCGCGAGGTCCATATACCGACACGGACGATCTCCACGTGTCTGTGCGGACGATCTCAACGCACTATCATAAATCAAACAAAATTCGCACGGACGATCTCCACGTGCCCAAATCATAATCATAACTTTTCTATCGCACGGGCGATCTCCACGTGCCCAAATAATCATAACTCGATCTCAACACGGATGATCTCCACGTGTTAGACCTTTACTCATACCAGTCTCATGTCAATGCATGTGCACAATATGATATCAAATAAAGGAGATGATGCAACATCTCAATAAATCAAATATCGCTATGACATATAATCACCTCCATTATCACAACTATACAGATTCAGTAAAGAACACAATCACACATAATAAATCAAATCAATAACATATAAGTCAATGTCCATATGTTTTGGCATTCTCGGATTATAATCTACATTCTATAGTAATAAACCTTCCCATTATAACACCGGTACTCGTACCATTCTCAACACATCACATACAAACAAATAATCACATTGTCTTTTATCACCCTTTTTATCATTAAATTAATCAAGGTGGTCAAGTCAACCCTTCCAAATCCCATTACTCCCAAACACACACCACAAGGAAATACACACATTCCATACACTTAGCAAGAGTTTATAAATCCACTTGCCTCAATCAATCGTGCAATTACTCCAGAATTTTAGTCTTCCTCTTTCGGTTGACTCCCAAATCAATATAATCTAGTCAAAAAGATAATCACAATAAGATTTCGAACCTAGCAACACCCATATCACTACAGGTCTAGCCTAGACCCATAAAAAGTCATCAAAACCTATAATCATGTTCTTAAATCTTTATGCAAATTAACATGCCAATTCTCATATTTTCAAATTTCAAGTCTAGGTTTATGTTCCAGTTTCTCCAATATCATAAATCTAACAATATTCACATAATTTAATACACCCAATAATTACGTATTTTAATATAGAAAAACTTGTTTTATAATATGATAAATAAATTATATTTATTTTTTTTAAAAAAATATGCAGAAGACATCGATTTGTCTCCACCCAAAATTTCCCGGTAAACCCTCTCTCTATATACCCACGACACTTTTCATCATTTTATTTTCTTCTTCCTCAAAATCCATCCTTACCTAACCAACAACATCACACCTCATCCATCATTAGCCAATCATTCCTAACTCTTGTCTCCTCAAATTGTCAAAAGAATATATTATCAAATTCCAAATTTCAATTTCCAACTTTGCCGAATTTCCCTTCCTAATTCAATTAAATTATATTTAATAATTTGCATTAATGTTCTAACAATATGATTTCAAATAATATAAAGTTTGAGATTTTCTTATCTGCACGGTTCTACGCCTCCGACTCCATGCCTCCAGGTGAGTTTCTATTCTCCTCTTCTTTTCTTAATAATTTAGTATTAAAAACTGACAAGCCCTACTACTTATTTCAATATATATATATATATATATATAGACATAAGTTATTAATTAAATAATGGACTTAGCCCATTCGTCACCAATTAAAATAATTATTTAAGATTATCACTTAACTAAATATCGTAATTAAAATATAGCTAAAAAAAATTCGAACCAACTTTACCGACTTATATGAATTGACTTAGGACAACTATTGAGATGAGAAAAATGGTACTTATACAAAAATTCTCAAAAATGACCTTACGGGTCGTTACATAACTCTTCAGAAAATTTGCAACCCTTCAAAAAAGTCACAACTCTTCGGAGTTATAACCATCCGGAAATGTTAGACTCTTCGAAAAAGTTGCAACCCCATAAAAAATGTCACAACTCATCAGAAAAATTATAACTCTTCGAAAATGTCATAACCCTAAATGTGAACAACTGTCTACATTTAATATACTATAGTATAATACACATAAATAAATATAATACAATATAAAATATAGAGGATATATTACTTTAAGTTGGGGGTATTATAATTATTTAATATTTAAGTTATTAGTTTATTCTTTTAAGGTAGTGTAGATAAAAAAAAAGAGGATAGATATAGATTGGCCTAATATAATTCGATATGAAATTTTAAAAAATAAAGAGACTTTTTATTTAAGTATAATATGTAGAATATATAAAAATGTTATTTAACTTTGTGGTCTTAAAGATGCGTCCCACCCCCATAAAAAAATATATTCTATATTAAACTGAATAATAATAAAGTGCAACAAATAAATTGAAAACAAAAGAGTACTTATTAAATGTAGTTTTGATTCTTCAAAATTATTTTTGATCAAATACCTTTTCTCCATTTGTTTGAGACTTTTCAGATTCATAACACGGAGTTATAGTTTGTGCAACCGAAAATCAATAAACTTCTTGTAAAGTAAGAAATGTTGCAAATGTATATTTTATGGCTAAGAAAATTAGTAGATATTAATTATCACGCTACTCTTCTCATTTGAAGTTGAGTTATTCATTATCCTTGTTGCATCAATTTTTATGATCTATCTATTTTACCAATAAAATAATATTGTAATTAAAAGTACAACAAATAAATTAAAAACTGAAGAATACTTATTAAATTTAGTTTAGATTCTTCAAAAAGTTTTTGATCAAATACCTTTTCTCAATTAGTTTGAGACTTTTCAGATTTTGAACATGAAGTCGTAGTTTGTGCAACCGAAAATCATTAAACTTCTTGTCAAGTAAGAGTTGTTGCAAAAATATATTTTATGACTATGAAAATGAGTGCATATTAATTATCACGATACTCTTCTCACTTGAAGTTGAGTTGTTTCATTCTCCTTTCTACATAAATACTTATTGATCTATCTATTTTACCCCACAATTTGTTTTTGTAATTGCATAATCGAATAACTCTGACAATCTTCCTTGTTATAAGTAGAAGGACATAAACTAACAAAATTTATAGTTTAAAAGTCTTAGAAACGTCCTCTATTTATCGACAAAAAAGATTAGTACGAGAAGATGCTTATCGTATCTTTTCAGATAAGCTTTTAACCTTAAAAAAATTGCGTCTGTTCAAAAATATCATAACTGATAAAAAAAGTCATAACCTTTCGAAAAAGTCACTAACCATCTATGTGAAAAGGTTTCTGCTTTTAATATGATATAGTGTATATAAATATAATATTAAATACAGAATCTATAATAAATTGAGCGGTTTGAGTTGGGGGTATTATATTAATTTAACATTCATATTTGAAATTTGATCTTTTTATGTAGTATAGAATAGATAGATATACATCGATATAGATATACATGAATATAAATATAGTGTATATAAATATAATATTAAATGTAGAATATATAATAAATTGAGTGATTTAATTTGGGGGTATTATAGTAATTTAAAATTCTTGGCAGGGAGTTCATGCTTTTAAGATAATATGTGTGTGAATATATATATATCACTTGTTTTTTATATTCTATATATTTTCTTCTGCCTGATAGCCCCTCTCTTCTGATTCCGGGTGATGGGTTTACCTACTGGTGGGTGCTAATAATTCCATGATAATGTGAGATTTTGAGTTGTAAGAACTAATGACAAAAAATAGTAGTGTTTGTAAGTTCGCACAACCTTTAGTTTCATAAATCTCGTGTTTTGAAGAAATGACTTAAGAAACAACTTATAGTAACAATTATAGTAAAACAATTTAATTTCATAAGCTCAAACAAATATTAGGTCTTAATATGGGTTGGAAATCATATGGGTAAAATATTATATTTATTAAATAAATGAACAAAGAATTGTTACAAAAAAGTAATAAAAAATGTAGATGTAATAAAACAAATAACATGATAGGCAAGTGTAATAGCACTAAATTAGAGGGACAATCTCTTAAATTATCGCTATTAAAATTTGTAACCAAGAGGAGATGTGTTTTGTCACTAAAAATTTATGTGGTACAGTTAGATGAATGTATACTATTTCACAACTCAATTAATTAATTTAATAGTAAAGGTGATATAAATACAATATCATAATTAATGCAATAAAGTGTGAAATATCAAAACCATATAAAATCAAAAACTATCAATCAAATATAAGAAAGAGAAACCCAAAAGAAAAGCAATAAGGATAAGTTACAAAATGGTGTATCGTATTAACACTACTAATTCTCTTTTCATATATGTTATCTTGATAACATTCACATTTACCATTCCTCAAATATCATTAGCCCATGATGATATTATAGAAACTATTCGATCTGCGCAAGATATAACTCACATGCATTTATTTCCGGAGGATTATACAGATTGTGTGTACGACTTGTTTTTTTGATGTGAATAGGGATCTTGAGTTTGCATATAAGAATTACCATGAAGGTAAGTTCAATGATATCATAGAAAACGTTGATGAAGCACTACACGAGATCAGTGATTGTTTAATGACAATCCTACCTCGGTGATGATGAAAAATTTATTTTCAAACTTCAACAACTTCTCAAGAAAATTAAGAAAGATGCTTTCTCAAGATTACGAGGTTAAGAGTCAGGACAAGCTTATGCTACCTCAGTTATATAGTATTGATCTACCTCGTATATTTTAATATAACTTCTTATACGCTCAATAAATCTTCTTGACTAGTTATGCATAATCTTATTATGTATTTCCATCATTATTTGATTTACTAAAAGAAAACTATATTAATTTCAATCTCCCATAAATATTACATTTGTTATTACTCCCTCCGTCCACTTTTGTTAGTTATGTTGCGCTTTTTGAAAGTTAATTGACTAATTTTCAAAGTTAAATTAGATTATATTATTTAAATACTTTAAACAAAAACATAGATAATCAAAAAATATACAAAGTACCATACATTATACTTTTTTTCATATCAACATGCAGATAAAAAATTATATTGTAAAATGTTAGTAAAAAGTTTTATAGTTCGACTCTAAAAATTGAAAGTATGACAATTATTAGTGCACAAAGGTAGTATTGAATTTAATTCTGCTCTTCTTTGTAGTTAAACTATATAAACTTATTTTTCACTGTATCAAAGTTTTATTCCTACGATATTCATTCTTTGATTAACAAAGTATTGATAATATTTATTTGGTTTATTTTAGGGAGGTTCAGATTGTAAGTAGTGAATTAAGGGATCTTTTTATAATGTGTTCGGAATCCATAATAATTTTGTTTAAAAGGATAAAAAATGATATTTTGTCTTGAGTTATTAGCTAATTACGATTTTGATCCACCTTTTATTTGACTATTCACATGACCTTTAATAAAATTAAAGTTAGTTTTGTTATGTGCAAAACAAAGTTTTATATGTTGGTTAATTCATGCGTAGTGAAATTTCTCATTATTATTTTTGACATGATACCTCATTATTTTTGATTGTAAAATAACCTACAATTTAGTAGTATTTGAATTTAAATAATTTTATTTAACATAAAAAATACACATTTTATAAATCACGGGGATTTAATAATATTAATCCACGTTTCAATACATATTTTGAGAGATTTCATCTATTATATAGTTCCCCTATTTTTTTTTGTGTTATTTTATATAAATGTATTTCTTTTTAGGATCATATATTTTCATTTCTTTTAAAAAATAATTTTCATTGGAAAGTATTTTTTAATGCTTATTAGTGTCAAATATCCAATACCAAATGGAACCTACCCTAATCTTATGTATCCAAGTTTTATCCCTACATTATTCATTCGTGGATTAAAAAATTATGAATAATATTTGTTTGGTTTATTATTTGGAGGTTCAGATTTTACGTAATGAATTGAGGAATGTTTTTATAATGTGTTCGGATTCCATAATAATTTTGTTTAAAAGGAAAAATAACAATTTTCTTTCTTGAGTTATTAGCTAATTACGATTTTGATACACATTTTAATTGAATGTTCACATAAAACCTTTAATGAAAAAGTGTTAAGAAAGTTAAATGTTGGTCAATTTACACACTGTGAAATTTCTCATTATTTTTTGGACATGATACCTCTTTTTCTTAATAAGTATATATATATATATATATATATATATATATATATATATATATATATATATATATATATATATATATATAATAGTATATTTCTAAAATAATGTTTAAAGTTATAACTAATTGACATATCTACGAAGCCTCTTGATGTGCCGCGAAATCTTGGCACATTTGATGCTTGAGAACTAAGTATTAATATTAGAATTGAGTGTATTTTTTTTATTCTTTGATGTGTTTGTTGAATGTGTAGACAGATTCTTGCTTGTGTGGAAAATTAGAAAAAGAAGCAGAAGATGATGTTGATCAAGTGAAGACCACGAACACCTAAACGGGTTGTGGTCCTTATCACGAACCATGGTGCAGGTCGTGAAGCATTTCCAGTATGAAGGTTTGGAGGAGTTGATATTAGGTTGGGCGAAGTAAAAACCTCGGCCAACCCCACGGAACGTGGTCCTCATAACGGTCCGTGGTGCCAGCCGTGAAAGTGACAAGTAAATGGGCAAAGAAAATTTGAAAAGGTAGTTGACCAAGTGAAGACCACAGACAACTACATTGACCGTGATCATTGTCATGATTCATGATCGTTTCCGTGGTTAATGATACAATAAAGGGGCATTAGAAAGTTGAAGAGAGAATTGATCAAGAGAAGACCATGGACAACTACACGGACCGTGGTCATTGTCACGAGTCGTGGTAGTATCAATGGTGACGATACAGTGTACATGTCTTGAAGAACATGTTTTGGCTGAACCCAAGTGAAGACCATGAAGGGCTTGATGAACCGTGAAACCCTTGACGGGTCGTAGGAGCAGTCGTGATAGGTTTGACAGTTTAGTCCTACTTCGAGTAGGACTCTTTTTAAATACATTTTTTGAATTAATTAGGTTGGTTTTTATGTTTTATCTTATGTTACCTTGAACAATGAAAAAGTATCCATTATTCTCATATTTGGAATTTTGATTTTAACATTAAATTAAGTTTGAAATTGGGATTTTCGATTCTTGAATTATCGAAGTGGCTTGTTGATTTGCTTATTCTCACAAGTGCTTTCTAAACATGTTTTCATTGTATAATTATGATTGTTTACTTGAAACCATGAGTGGCTAAATACAAACAACTAGGATTGTGAGATCTAGGACGTGAATCAAATTGTAATTTTGTGAAATGACTGATAGACGATTATGTTTGAAAATTATAATTTAGCTTTCATTATTAACGTATTCTGATAAGTGCACACATTGTAGTGAGCATGTATCTATTATTGTTTTGAGAGACTAGTAATAGTTAGGAAAAATCTAAATTATCTTGAAGACATGGAGTCAAAGTTTGAGTTCGAGAGAAAAGAACTTTAAAATTAGTAACACTCTAGGACCGAGAGGACTTGAGTGAACATTATATGATTAGACTAAGAACTATCAGATATATCTAACTCGTTTGCATTTTGTAGAGATAAATTTCCTGAAACTCAACTACGAAAGAACATTAGGTGTAACGTTATGGGGAACACAATCCTGATTTCTTTAAATCATCAAAACAACTTGAGAACTAAAGTGTGTTAATTGGTAATCTGAATTTGGATTACAAATCTTACTTACTATAACATCACAACCAAACCCACTTTACTTTTTGTAATTATTTATTTAGGAAATAATAACGATATTTGAGTAAACACGACAATAAAATAATTTATGTAAAGAAATTCTATGTGGGATCGACCTCAACTCACATTGATTTCTATAAATTGACTTTGACCGTTTATATCTCTTAATTGAGCTGTATGTTTGGACGTATCAAATTTTGGCGCCGCTGCCAGGGAATTCTAAATCAGAAGTGTTTTACTAGCTTTTATTTTAAGTGTAGTTAGATTTCTTAATTTTACATTTTGTTCTTTGTCTGTGTTTATTTTAGGTGAGTTCTACTGTGTATGCCAAATACCAGAAGTAAGGGAGCCCCATTAGTCCCATACGATCAAGAACTCCGGAAACAATCCGCAATATAGTGATAGCACAAGCTGTGAACAACCCACCTAGGGTAGTGGATGAAAACATAGTAGTGGATGGAATTATTCCTCCCCTGCCAACCAATAGCTCCAAGGGCGAGCACTCCATCCACCTCACATGATGTATGGAGAGGATGACTTAGACTTGGATGGATCTAGAGCCACTGGAGCAATAGTGTTACCTGCATTACCTCCAAGTGTTAAATTTACAATCACCAGCATTATGATTCAACTTCTGAATATGAAAGGTATGTTTAGTGGTAAAACGGGTGATGATGCTAACCTACATATGATTAACTTTGTGGTGATCTATAAATCACAAGAGTTTCCTAGAGTTAGACAAACTACAATGAGACTGAGGTTGTTCCCGTTGTTTCTTACTGAAGAGGCAACAAAGTGGCTGAATGAGATGCCTGATGACTCAATTAGGACTTGGACTGAACTGAAGGAAGTAATCTGGGAACAATTCTTTTAGAAATCAAAAGATTTGCAGTTGAAAGATGATATAAGTGCCCATAAGAAGCTACCAGTAGAAGCAATGCATGACACTTGGTGAAAGTTCAGCCAAAAGTTGAAGAAGTGCCCAAACCATGGTCTCAATGAGAGACATCTAAAACGGGCTTTCTAGATCTTTAAATTATGTTACTAAACCTGTTGTTGATCGTTGTGTGGAGGATTATCTATGAAGAAGCCATTCTCAGAGAGCATGCAACTGATGGATGAGGTGTTAAGTAATAGTAAGGCATGGTAAACCAAGGATGCAGAAGTAAGAGGTATTTGGTACACATTTGAACTCTTTGCTGAACAATGGAAAATAGACAAAAAATAGATCAGGACATGGCACACATGAGGACCCAAATATATCTACTCACGAAGCATATTGTCTCAAAGTCTGAAAAGGTAAATGTTGTGGGACAACCAAACATGTATGAAGATCAGGATATCGAAATAGATGGGGAGGCTAATTACTTGGGAAACCAAGGAGTTTTCTCGAATTATAACTTGGGAAACCAAGGTTACAATTATGGAAATGCAGGTCGGAATGACTCAAGGGAAGGATAGTATGGTAGGCCAACAAACAATATTCTCCAGTTGAGTCAACTGGTAGACTCTCACACCACCTTAATCAAGAAAATTATGCAGCAGTTGGGCAGCTTTCAGCCTCACTAAATCAGAGGAAGAATGGGTGACTATCAAGTGATACGATCCAAAATCCTAAGAAGGACGGGCATTGCATGACTATCACCACCAGGAGTGGTAAGGTTCTCAATGACCCAATTTCTTCAGGTACTAAACATGAGCAGGTGTTGGAGCAAGCTGGAAGAGAAGAGGATGAACTTGAACAAGTATATGACTTGGATAATGCTCAACCATTAACAAAACCATCATGAGTAAAAGAAAAAGAGGTTGAGCGAACTATGCCTTTACAACAAATCCCAAGACCACCTCCTCCTTCCCTCAAAGGCTTACAAAGAAAGCCGAGGATTGGAAATTTGTGAAGTTCATCACCATGCTGAGACAACTATCAGTGAATATCCCACTGGTATAAGCACTAGAGAAGATGTCAGGATATGCCAAATTCATGAAAGACTTGGTCACAAAGAAAGGAGTTGTAAGTATTGATTTGACTAACAATGTTCATTACTGCAGTGATATTGCTACTAGATTTCTGATATAGAAGAAGGAGGATACAAGAGCATTCATCATACTTTGCACCATCTGATCAATCAAATTTTCAAAGGCCTTATATGACTTAGGGGCTAGTATAAACTTGATGCTGCTGGCCATTTACATGCAACTGGGTTTAGGAGTTCCAAAACCCATATCCATGAGGTTGATGATGAAAGATAGGTTAGTGAAGTGACATGTGGGCATTCTATGTGATGTGCTCATAAAGGTGGACATCTTCATCTTTTTGGCAGACTTCGTGATCTTGAATTGCAAAGTAGATTTTGAGAAGACCAATTCTGGCCATGGGACGAGGATTGGTAGATGTTGAGCGAGGAGAACTGAAATTCAGAATCAACAAAGAAGAGGTAAAGTTTAATATATGCAGGTCCATGAAGTAGCCATATGACATGAATGTAGTGTCTGCAATAGAGTTTTGTTATAAAGAAGAAATGGGAGCAACCATTGAAGAGAGGCTGGCAGTTAAAACCTTAGCTGCAGTGTTAATGAATTTTGAAACTAATTTACGATCTCACTATATAGTGAACGTGAATGCTTTGCAGGGTATAAGAGCACACTCTTATGCTCCAAAGATATTGAACCTGAATTTGAAAAATAGGTCAAGTCCTCAGCAAAAACCTCCATTGAGGAGCCACCTGTGCTGGAACTGAAACAGTTACCCATTAACATGAGGTGTGTGTTTTTGGGAGATAACAACACTTAACCAGTGATTTCGGTTGCAAATTTAAATTATGAACATGTTCAAGTTGTGATCAAAGTGTTGATAAGGTATAAAATGGCTATTGGGTGGACTATTGCTGACATCATTAGGATACCTCCGGGTATATGCACCCATAATATCCAACATGAGAAGGACTGCAACCCAAGCATTGAACACCAGTGGAGGATAAACTTACCTATACAAGAGGTGATCAAAAGAAGATAATCAAGTGGTTAGATCCTAGGGTAGTTTACCCCATTCATAACAGTCATTGGGTCAGCCCAATGTAATGTGTGCCCAAAAGGGTGGTATGACTGTGATTGCGAATGCAAAGAATGAGTTGCTCCCATAAACAAAAGCTATTGGATGGCGAGTGTACATGGACTACAAGAAGCTGAACAAGTGAACCTTGAAGGATCACTTCCCGATGTCTTTCATGGACCAGATGCTTGACAGGTAAGCTAGAAAGGGTGGTACAAATTCTGAGATGGATACTTTCGCTACAACCAGATTATATATATATATATATTATGTTTTGGTAAAAAATTATTTATGTAAAATATTTATATTTTGGTAAAAAATTAGGTATATTTATGTTTTGGTAAAAAATAAAGTTATATATATATATATGTATATATATATATATATATATATATATATATATATATATATATATATATATGTGTGTGTGTGTGTGTGTGTGTGTGTGTGTGTGTGTATGTATGTGTGTTTGTGTGAAAAAATCAACATAATAAGTGGACAAACTCTTATTAAGAGTTGTGTTTAATAATTGACTATTGGAAAGACATTTAAAAATCAATTTCTCTGTTTACTTTTACTTTTCATTTCTATATGTCTTCTGATTAATTATACTAAAAGTCCAAACGTTTTCACTTTATTTTTTTTGTTTTTTTACCTCCCATAGGAGCTCCCACCCCTTTTGCTCCCTTGGTGACTCGAACTCGCTACCTTCTGGTTGGAAGTGAGGGGTATTTACCATCAACTCCCTCTCGTCATTTTTTACTTTCTGAATCTTATTATATTAACTACTTCCTCCGTCCCATTTTATGTGACATCATTTTCATTTTGGTCAGTCCCAAAAAGAATGTCACATTTCTTTATATGGTAAATATTTTAAAGTACAATTTCTCTTTTAATCTTATTGGTCTCACTTAATCTTAAAGATAGTACTCCAACACATTTATGAGAAGAGCGAAAAGCGAGACTATTTTTTAATATTACTATATTTTGAATTACATTTTGATAAACATTTCAAAGTACTCATTATATCTTAAACTCTGTGCCCGGAGCCACATAAAATGGGACGGAGAAAGTATTTTTATTCTTTATTGGTACTCCATTTTTTATGAATTTAATATAGAGTAATTGTGTTATTAATGATCATTTACGTGGATTTTTGTCATATACTTTGGTATTTAAGTCTTTAAAATTAAAGAAATCATTACTCAACAAAAAGTGAAACCAGTAAAAAAAAAAAGTAAAAATAGAGAATCAAAATCAGATATTGGTGAAGAACAAAACAGAAAAATAAATATGAGAAAGGTTAATGTCACGACTGGAATCTAGACCCCAGACGAGACCAGCGTCGTTGACCTCTCAGTGGTCGCAAACAAGCCTACTTACGTCATTCATACTTCATCTAGGTTAATTTTAGCGAAAAATTTGAAACTTTTTGTTTCCTAAACATACTTGTTAAACATCCTTATCATTTCATAATTGTTCACCATCAACCATCTAACATTAAGAAATAAGCAACTGAAAGAAATAGTCCAATAAGTATTAAGTGTATAATTGCCAAAATGGCACCAATACAAAGTCTGAATAAAAACAGGAAAGAAACGCTAGTAGAACATGCTCCAGTAGCTCAACTCTAAAACTAAGCTAGAATGTAAAACAGTAGTATCCTCGAAAGCATGAGGACCTACCAACTCCGGATGAATGCTGGACGTCTGGATAACTGCAATAATGATCCTGTAGCTCTATCGCCCACCTGTGTCTGCTCCTAAAATAGTATAGTTGTATAGGGTTAGTACACACTTGTACTAAGTATGGGTGGTTAATTATTTTTCTCTTCATTCACCTCCAGTTCGCGAATTCGAATCCCTTTAGCACCATTTCCCTTTTCTTATTTCGCGAAATCAGTAGCTAGGATCGAATCCCCTTAGCCCCATTTCCCTTTTCTTTTTCGCGAAATCAGTAGCTAGGATCGAATCCCCTTAGCTCCTTCACATTTTTTTTTCTTTCTTTTTCAGCTTCTTTAACATGTGAGATCTTGGGTTCAATTCCCATTGACCTCACTTATTTTATCTTTACTTTAAAAACCCAGAATTTGACATTATTGAAGAGTACACAAATCTGGAAAATTTTAGTCATTCTTCCACTCATTTTTAGGCGCATTTTTCATAAGTTTAGTTGGCTAAGAGATGGTCATTTCAATCCACTATATTTCATTGCAATGAACATCACATTGTATACACATTTCACACATAAAATACACAAAAATTTCATGTCTTATATGACTCCAAACAGTGGCTAAGGCACTGCCAACGTACACACACACACCAACATTTTCGACCACACTTTGAATATAATTTTCGTAATTTCCCACACATAAACATGTTCACATTTAATATAAACACATCATACATACTTAAATCTAGCAGCACAACATACCCATCCTACGAATTCGTTTGGGAGCTAGGGACAAGGACATACAAAAGGGAACAACCTTAGTTTCGGAGTGAATCTTTTTGAGTCGTAAGGGACCTCTTGGGAAAGGGACCAAGAGAGAAGAAACCCATACCTTTTGATGTTGTTCAAGTGTGAAGCTGCTGCCCAGAAACTCCTCCAAACCACGCCCAATTCTCCTCAACGTACACACCACTCGACGAACAACCTCCCTTTGCCTTGACGTTTTTGATTACCTTGCTTTTCTTAAAACTTTTCGTGTGCTTATCTAATGTGAAGAACAATTGTTATTAAACTGTTCTTGAGCTTTCTTGTTATTCAGAGCGTGAGAGAATGAGAGTTGAGAGAAGTGAAAGAGAGTTGAGAAACGTGAGGGAGAGAGTTATTAGGATTAGGAGACTAAATTCAAGACTTAGTCAAAATAGGATTTAATAAATTAATACAAAATCTGATTTATTTTAATTAATACGTGAAAGGACCATTTTACCTTTAATTGATGATTAAATCATCAATTCATTGCTCCTAGTGGGGCTCGAACCCGAGTGCCACCCCATTTGCGAAATGGGTCACTTCGGGTCGTCCCAACCCTAAATGATCTTTTAATTAAATTACTTACTTAATTTATTAATTCCTTAGGGTAATTACAATATTACCCTTGGCCTGGAAAAGACTATTTTACCCCTGGACCCTCAAAACTTAAAATTTCCTCTTTTAAGTCCGGTAAAGACTCCTTCGATTAAGTCTTCATTTTCGCGAGCCTTACTTGGTTGGTTCCAACCTTTCCAAGCTCAACTAACTCCCCAAGTTAGTTGACTTGGTCGTAGTAAGGGTTCTGAGGTCTGGTTCTATGCGTATCAATCTGTGTGAACCTTGGTTTAATCGCAAGCATTCTTGACACCCTAAGTCTTGATCCTATTCATTTTTAGGGTTATTACATTATCCACCCCTTAGGAACATTCATCCCCGAATGACACTACCATTTCACATCGTAATGCCAGTCAGATCATAATAAAATCACTATGCACAGTCAATCAATAGCAACAAAATACGGAGAGATAAGGAACATAGACTTAAGAGTAGGAAGTCTAACCTCAAGAGCTGAAAAGATGAGGGTAGCGGGATCTCATGTTGGCCTCAGCCTCCCACATAGCACCCTCAACAAGATGATTTCTCCACAATACCTTCACTGTGGCAATCTCCTTGTTCCTCAGCCGCTTGACCTGTCTGTCTAAGATCTCAACAGGTACCTCCTCATAAGACAAGTCTTCACCAACCCCCAAACCTTCAACAGGTAGAATCGATGCTGGATCACCTAGGCACTTCTTCAACATAGAGACATGAAAGACTGGATGAACAGAAGCTAGCTCCGCAGGCAATGCTAACTCATAGGCCACCTCACCCACACGCTGTAGGATCTCATATGGCCCAACATACCTCGGACTCAGCTTCCCTTTTCTACCAAATCTCATCACCCCTTTCATAGGTGATATCTTCAAGTAAACCTGGTCACCAACATCAAACTCTAGGGGCCGCTTTCTGTTATCTGCATATGACTTCTGCCGACTCTAAGCAGTAGCCAACCTGTCCCTAATCACTCTGATCTTCTCTAAGTCCTCATGAATGATCTCTGGACTTTAAATGGATGACTCTCCAACCTCGAACCAGCCAACTGGAGATCTACACCTCCTACTATACAGTGCCTCAAACAGTGCTATCCCAATGCTGGAGTGATAGCTATTATTATACGAGAACTCTATCAAAGGCAGATGGTCATCCCAGTTACCTCTGAAGTCGATCACACACGCTCTCAACATGTCCTCCAATGTCTGAATGGTGTGCTCTGCCTGCCCATCTGTCTGAGGATGAAAGGCAGTGCTAAGCTTTACCTGCGTGCCCAAGCTCTTCTGGAAAGATCTCCAGAAATGTGTAGTAAACTGAGCTCCTCTATCTGAAATAATAGACAAAGGAATCCCATGCCATCTCACAATCTCATCAATGTAGAGTCTCGCATAATCCTTGGCTCTGTAAGTAGACTTCACAGGGATAAAGTGCGCAGACTTAGTCAATCTGTCCACAATAACCCATATGGAGTCATGCTGCCTCCTAGTCCTCGGAAGACCAACCACGAAGTCTATATTAATGGCCTCCCACTTCCAAGTCAGAACCTCAATAATCTGAGTCACACCGCCAGGCTTAAGATGCTCTGCCTTGACCTGTGACAATTAGGACACTTGGCCACATATTCTGCAATGTCCTTCTTCATGTCATCCCACCAATAAATCTGCTTAAGATCATGATACATCTTGGTGGAACCTGGATGTATGGAATATCTAGAACCATGGGCCTCTGCAATATTCCTGGTCCGCAAATCATCCACATCTGGTACACAAAGCCTGTCCTGATACCTAAGTATGCCATCACCTCCCAAAGCAAAAGACTCATTCATCTTCATCAGCACTGAGTCCTTCAGCTCCATCAACACAGGATCTAGATGCTGACCCTGCTTGACTTGAACTACCAAGGATGATTCAGAACTAGGATGAACTGAAACATCCCCATTAGTAGAGTCAACCAATCGCACACCCAGTCTGGCCAGTCTGTGTACATCTTTCACCAGCTCCTTCTTCTCATCCTCAACGTGGGCTGTACTTCCCATGCTCATGCTGCTCAAAGCATCAGCTACAACATTAGCCTTACCTGGATGGTAGTGCACTTTCAATCATAATCCTTCAACAGCTCCAACCATCTCCGCTGACGTAGATTCAACTCCCTCTGAGTGAACACATACTGGAGACTCTTGTGGTCTGTGAATACATCCACATGCACTCCATACAAGTAGTGCCTCCACAGCTTCAGTGCAAATACCACAGCTGCCAACTCCAGGTCATGAGTAGGATAATTCTTCTCATGAACCTTGAGATGTCTGGACGCATAGGCTATCACCTTACCAACCTGCATAAGAACACAACCCAAACCAACTCTAGATGCATCACAGTAAACAGTGTAATTCTCACACACTTAGGTAAAGTAAGCACCGGGGGCTGAAGTGAGTCTGTCCTTGAGCTCCTGGAAACTCTTCTCACAAGTCTCCGTCCATTCAAACTTGGCTTTCTTCTTAGTCAATGCTGTCAATGGGGCAGCAATGGAAGAAAAGCCCTCCACAAACCTGCGGTAGTAACCAGCCAATCCCAAAAAGCTACGGATGTCAGTGGGAGTAAAAGGCTTTGGCCAGTTTTTCACCGCCTCAGTCTTTCTAGGATCCACCTCCACGCCCTGATCGGACACAACATGACCCAAGAAGGTCATTGATCTCAGCCATAATTCACATTTGCTGAATTTGGCATAGAACTGATGCTGTCTAAGTACTTGCAAGGTTAGTCTGAAATGCTGTTCATGCTCTTCCTTGGTCTTAGAGTAGATGAGAATGTCATCAATGAACACTATGACGAAAGAGTCAAGGTATTCACGGAAGACCTTGTTCATAAGATCCATAAATGCAACAGGTGCATTCGTGAGACCAAATGACATGACTAGAAACTCATAGTGACC
This sequence comes from Solanum sitiens, assembly GCA_016801875.1. Taxonomy (NCBI): domain Eukaryota; kingdom Viridiplantae; phylum Streptophyta; class Magnoliopsida; order Solanales; family Solanaceae; genus Solanum; species Solanum sitiens. The sequence continues at coordinate 3,514,423 of JABWTJ010000071.1, forward strand.
ATAACGGGTACGAAAGGTTGTCTTTTGGGATATTTCCATCCCTAACCTAAGCTGATGGTACCCTGAACGAAGATCAATCTTAGAAAAGAAACTAGACCCTTGGAGCTGATCGAACAAATCAACTATTCTGGGAAGTGGATACTTATTCTTTATAGTGACTTTGTTGAGCTGCCGATAATCGATACATATTCTAAGGGTTCTATCCTTATTTTTCACAAACAACAATGGAGCGCCCCAAGGGGATATGCTCGGCTGAATGAAACCCTTGTCAGTGAGATCTTTTAACTGCAGCTTCAACTCTTTGAGTTCAGCTGGATCCATTCTGTAAGGAGGATTTGAAATTGGTTTAGTATCGGGTTCTAAGTCGATACCAAAATCAATCTCTCGATGGGGAGGGACTCGAGGCAAATCATCAGGAAATACATCTAGTAACTCACTCACTACAGGAACTGAGTCTATGGAAGGAATGTCATGATCTAGATCATTAACACTCACAAGATGACATAATAACCCCTTGGACATCATTTTATTGGCCTTTAGGTTCGAAATCAAGAGGTTAGGATGACTCGAGTTGTACCCCTCCCAGACTAGATCCTCTTCATTAGGGAAACAAAATCTCACCACTCTACTACGACAGTCCAAGCAAGCATAACAACTGTGAAGCCAATCCATGCCAAGAATAACATCAAAATCATGCATGGGTAACTCAATCAAGTTTGAACACATAGTCTTACCACTCACAAATATTGGGCAATCCTTGTATACTCTATCAGTTCTTACATTCTCTCCTAAAGGTGTACTAACCACTGTAGGATCATGCAAAACTTCAGGCAATATCTCAAAAGTAAGAGCAAGCGGAGGAGTCACAAAGGAAAGCGTAGACCCTGGATCAAGTAAAGCATAAACAGAAGTTGAGAATACTTGCAGCATACCTGTGACCACATCAGCAGACTTCTCCTGCTCCTCCCTGCCCTTCAGGTCATAGAACATGTTCCTCTTTGGAGGCTCGGCTGCTGCTGCACCCTGTGGATTAGGTCTAGGCTGAGCATTACCTCCAGCCTGACCTTTGTTCTGTGGACACTCTCTGACCATGTGTCCATTCTTACCATAACCGAAGCAGGCATTAGTGCCCTGTCTGCACTCTCCACTGTGAGATCAGCCACACTTAGCACAATTCTTCTTAGGACGCTGCATCTCACCTCCATTACCCTTCTTGTGCTCAGGTCTTCCTCCTCTAGGTGTAACACTCCTCTGAGGATTAGAATTTCCAGAACTCTGTTGCCCCTTATTCAACCTTGGCTGCTCACGCCAAAGTTGTTTCTGTGGCCTCCATGACTGGGACCTGCCTGATCTTGAGGCCTAGGCCTTCTAGCATCATGAACACCTCTCTTTCTGCGGCTGTCCTCTACCTGCTGGACATGCACGATCAACCTGGAAAGATCCATATTATCATGGAGCATCGTAGATCGACACTCCTTCTCCAAGTCTCCGTTGATTCCTGTAAGAAACCTGCTAATCTCATCCCTGCTGTTAGAAACCAGGGAAGTAGCATACCTGGATGATTTCAACAAAGCTCAGTATTCTTCTCATTCTTGCTATTAAATACTTGAGAAAGTAACATACCTTAATAGCTTAACAAACTTCAGGGAATACTCCCTAACTGTCGTAAAGCCTTGTTTAAGGTTGATGAACTCCTCCACCTTGGCTTCCCTCATCTCTCTGGGGAAGAATCTCTCCAGAAATGCTGTCTTGAACAACTCCCAAGTGACTGGCACTCCACCCAAAACTCGGCTATCTTGCCACATCTTCCACCAAGTCTGTGCAACATCCTTGAGCTGATAGGAAGCCAGCTCAGCCTTCTCAGTATCTGTGGCCCCCATAGCCACCAGAATCTTATGCACCTCATCCACAAACTCCTGGGGATCCTCTGCAGTCCTAGACCCTGTGAAAGTAGGAGGATTCATCCTCGTGAAATCCCTTAGCCTGTCAGCCATGCTACGAACCGGTGGGTTCTCCCTCTGAACATTCTGCCGGTTGACCTGGGCAGTCATAGACTGGGCCTGCATAGTAATGGGCTGTGTCATCTGGGCTAAAGATGCCCTCACCTCAGCATCAGTTAACCCAGCTGGGTTAATTGTCATAGCCACTCCTTCAGCTGGAGCCTGGGGTGGATCCTGATTGCCCCCAGCAGCTGCACCTCCTCTCCTCTGACCAATAGCCCTCCTAGTATTCATTCTCTGAAAACAACAAAGATTGATGTTAGACACGCTCATAACACCAAGAAATTAAACTTTAGGAAAAGCACGATAAGATCAGAAAAAGGGAAGTTTTCCTACGCATCATGCAGTTTCTAATCCAGGATAGTGGTACACTTCACTACCATGACTTAGAAACTACTCAATGTGGTTGATGTGAACTTATTATTTTTGGAATGTAACCTAGTGCTCTGATACGAAATTTTTCATGACTGGAATCTAGACCTCAGACGAGACCGGCGTCGTTGACCTCTCAGAGGTCGCAGACAAGCCTACTTACGTCATTCATACTTCATCTAGGTTAATTTTAGCGGAAAATTTGAAACTTTTTGTTTCCTTAACATACTTGTTAAACATCCTTATCATTTCATAATTGTTCACCATCAACCATCTAACATTAAGAAATAAGCAACTGAAAGAAATAGTCCAATAAGTATTAAGTGTATAATTGCCGAAATGGTACCAATACAAAGTCTGAATAAAAACAGGAAAGAAACGCTAGTGGAACATGCTCCACTAGCTCAACTCTAAAACTAAGCTAGAATGTAAAATAGTAGTATCCTCGAAAGCATGAGGACCTACCAACTCCGGATGAATGCTGGACGTCCGGATAACTGCAACAATGATCTTGTAGGTCTATCGCCCACCTGTGCCTGCACCTAAAATAGTATAGTTGTATAGGGTTAGTACACACTTGTACTAAGTATGGGTATATGCAAACACACACCACGGACATGCATGAGAAAGAATAGCTCTTTCCTAACAACATGATTTTTGGGGGTCAAGTCAGTGGACTTGCCAAATTGAGATTAGGAAAGTCATGCCATGAGAGTATCATGCATCATCATAAATATCATATTGCACACAACACGTAACATCTTCATATAGAACATATTATAACATATAACATATAACACATAGCTTCTTTCATATCATTCATTCGTATTCCATGAGACCTTGGAATCATGGACTTGACATTAAGACATTCCAAAAGAGGGCTCAACATATGGGACCTCAACTAGGGAGTCTTCATTAGCAAACACAGAGTCTGCTTTATTCATGCATACGTACTTCATTTCATTTCGTCCATATGCCAGTGTGAACACCAGCTTTACCTAGGGTGTAGTTTAATACTTTTATCGGGTTTGCTGTGCAATGATCAAGAATAACCTAATGTCATTACCTGAATCTAGCTCACCTCTTGATTATCCTATCCTAACACCCTTGGTATCATTCATTTCATTGTGTTCTTCATTTGAGGCTGGCCTCGTTCATTCATTGGAAACTTTAACTTTAACCGACATAGATCATGTAAGCATCATGAAATCCAGTGTCTCCCCCACACCGAAAAGAGGTGGAATCACCGGCCAAAGTGACCCAATAACATGCTAGCGTACATGGGAATTTAACCCCGCCAGATCCCTATATTGGCAGTATAGGTTCGAAGACTAGGAGATGTATGGAGACCCATACCCGGCAAGTCGGACAGTCTCATCTCATGAGAGTTACGTGAACCTTCGCCCTTCCCAAAAGAAGGCATCACCTCTCATAGCTAGCCTATTGGTGCTTAGTATAAAGTTCCATTTCATTCAACTCATACGTCATGGAAGCTGGCTTCTAGTATGAGGACATCATAGCTCATTAGATGATTTCTCATCTCATCATTAGTATTAAGTGTGTTAATCTCAATACTTTCATTAGAGTGTTCATAGAGACTGGTCTCTTCATTATCTTACACTCTCATTGGTGAGTACGTATTGGTAACATTTACTTAAGCTCATTTGAGATTGTTCTCATCATTTACATTAGCCTCATATCATGTTGTCACCACTTTCTTCATCATTAGCACCTTTGATTTTCATAGTTACTCACCTCTTAATACGTGAATGTTCATTTCATCATTTCATAGTTCATCTCATCATATATGCACTTGGCCACTTAGTGTATCTTACACTCGTACTTAACCTTTATAGGGTCCATCATTTCATTACATACATCATAGGTTCACTTATTTTTGAACGTATGTTAGAATTATGTACCTATACATACAAGCCATGGGACTTCATTCATAGTTCGTTAAGTGATTCTTACTTTCCTAAGATTATGTAGTACAAGACTTATGTATCTTGTATATGCCAAGATCTTGATTTTGATCTAAGAAGATGGCATTATTCTTGGATACTTTACTCACGTATGACTTATGTATCAATACGGAAGTTTGGGAAAGGGAACCCAAATCTTGAATCACTTGGATATCATTATTATTTTTCATTGATTTTATTTCTAATATTCATAACATTAGAACACTAAATTAAATCTCAACATTAATATCGACGTACACACCACTCGACGAACAACCTCCCTTTGCCTTGACGTTTTTGATTACTTTGCTTTTCTTAAAACTTTTCGTGTGTTTATCAAGTGTGAAGAACAACTGTTATTAAACTGTTCTTGAACTTTCTTGTTAGTTAGAGCGTGAGAGAATGAGAGTTGAGAGACGTGAAAGAGAGTTGAGAAACGTGAGGGAGAGAGTTATTAGGATTAGGAGACTAAATTCAAGACTTAGTCAAAATAGGATTTAATTAAATTAATACAAAATCTGATTTATTTTAATTAATACGTGAAAGGACCATTTTACCCTTAATGAATAGATTTTAATTGATGATTAAATCATCAATTCATTGCTCCTAGTGGGGCTCGAACCCGAGTGGCACCCCATTTGCGAAATGGGTCACTTCGGGTCGCCCCAACCCGAAATGCTCTTTTAATTAAATTACTTACTTAATTTATTAATTCCTTAGGGTAATTACAATATTACCCTTGGCCTGGGAAAAACCATTTTACCCCTGGACCCTCAAAACTTAAAATTTCCTCTTTTAAGTTCGATAAAGACTCCTTCGATTAAGTCTTCGTTTTCGCGAGCCTTACTTGGTTGGTTCCAACCTTTCCAAGCTCAACTAACTCCCAAAGTTAGTTGACTTGGTCGTAGTAAGGGTTCTGAGGTCTGGTTCTACGCGTATCAATCCGTGTGAACTTTGGTTTAATCGCAAGCATTCTTGACACCCTAAGTCTTGATCCTATTCATTTTTAGGGTTGTTACAGTTAACAAACTGAAAGTACAATAAAGAGATAAAATACCAAGAAGATATGATCAAACAAAGTTTTTCACAAGGCCAACAGCCGGTAAATGAATATAAAGAGGAGAACAAAGTGTCAGGACTCCATCCTACATTCTGAACACGTGATGGACACTAGAGAACTATTGCTGATCCCTTAGAGAACCCGCATCCTGGCTGACTACAAGCGGATGATTAACTCAAGCATACATAAGCATCAAATTGAAATAAACGTTTAAAAATTGTTTAATTAATCTCAAAACTACGTTGAATATACTGAGTACTAACCATAAGTTTTAAAAAATCCTCTGAAATTGAAAGACTCTCCAAAATTGTCTATATATGAAGCCTCTACTATACAAAGATGAGTGTTAGTGAAAGACCCATGACTCCTCAAATGAACTACTACTAACACCTCATAAAAATTAGAGTCCTCTTAACGGATTCTTGTTGAGGATCCTAAGAACCTGTATCTGTATCATTGAAAGATGTAGTTCGATTGACATCAATTTGAATGGACATGTATAACTAAATAACAAATGGCTAAAAGAGAGGACTACAATAGATAACAATGTACTTAAGCTAAATGTAAAGAAACAAAGGAGTTAAATTATTTAAAGCTTTACAAAATAACTTTTCACCTTTGAACTCAGTATAATAAGTGATATACAAAAGTACAACTTTAACTCCATTGGGAGATTCTCTAACCAACAACCATTACTATAAGCTATGTAATGATATATCGTCTCGCCCACGCTGCCAGAACTGTATCATACCTTGTCGGGGTATAGAACACTCAACTAAATGGATCCACTAAGTTCTGCCCCAAGACACTTAGGATTCATCTAAATAGTATGATTATGTATCCATGTTGGCGTACATCGTTTATGAGGAATGTGATTTGTCTGATCTCATCCCCATATCGGTGCTCAATAATACTCCCAATAATATATGCTCATGCTTAATGTTTACAAAACATATTCTTCCTCTAGTTTGAGATAATTGCTCAAATTATCATCTTAAAAGAGGTAACTTCTATTGAAATATTTTTGAACTCATAACTTGTTTAGAAACCGAAGTTTCTATTTTATCAATGTAAAAACTAATACCTTTGGGAATACTTAGTTCCCTATACTCTTACTCAATTCATATTTGAAAACTCTTTTTCAAAATAAATCAAAATCATATTTTGATAAGATCACTGATGACTCGGGAAGTCATACTACTTAAACATTGATGGCATAACTAGATACCATACTACTTAAATATTTATGGCATACCCGATTGTCATACTAATCATGTTTTATAAAATCTTTCTCAAAAGTATATCGAAATCATATTGTGATATGATCATTAATGACTCAAAAAGACATACTGCATAAACATTGATGACATAACTAGATAACATACTATTTAAACACTGATGGCATGCTCCATTTTCGTGTTAATCATCTTTTAGAAACTTTTTCTCAAACTCGTCTTTACTTTTTCAAAAACTCAGTTTAACAAAAAAATGTTGGCTCTAAAAGATTCTCAAAATTTATAACTAAAAATGGAGTTCATGGTTAAATATAGACATGAAGAACTCAACTCAAGAATCTCAATGCATAAATATATCAATCCAATAATACGATTAAAATTTCAAAAAAGAATCTGGAACTCAAGAACTCAAAATTAACTCATCACAAAAATACTTCAGATCTAGGAATAGAATCCTAGATTACTCTTTTATTGATTTAAAAGTCGATATATGGCGTGAGGACGAACTAGCCCAACACTATGATAGCCTTACATACTTAGAAGAACAAGTTTATTGAAGAATATTGAAAAAGAACTTGGTTAGAAGCCTTGAAACCGTAGCTTGAAGGAGAAAAATCCAGAAAACCTTTCTTGAGATTCTTGAATTAATTTCTTGAAATATCTATAGCCAAGAATTATGATTTTCATAAGTGATCCATAATTGTGTGAAGGAATTTGAGTTGGAAATATTGAAGTTTCTGAAGAAAGACTTATCTTGAAGAAGAATCTTGAATAATCTTGAATATTGTCTTCTACTGTGATTTTTCTTAAGTTTTGCCTTAAAGGTTTGAGTGAGAAGACAATGATGTATTAAGAGATGAAAATATGATTGTTTATGGTCTTTCATTAGTCAACAAAATCATTTAAGGTTTTCTTAGAGGTAAAAAGATAAAAACAACCTTTTTAATGTTTTTCCATCGGCTAATTCGTCACAACACTGTATCAAGTTACTAAAATGGTCATAACATTTTACTCAAACCTCAAATTATTGCAAAATTTATGGAGTTGGAAAAAAGATTAAAATAAATTCAATTTTAAAGGTTATGGTTCACGTAAATCCCTATATTCTAAGTTATATGGTCATTTGAAGTTGATCGAAGCAGAATCTTACATCAAAACTTACTTGATAAGAAAACTTTCAACTCTACTTTGTGCTAGGAGTTTCAAGTGACCTTAATTGATATCCAAAATATTTTTTCACACTAAATAATCTACTTTTACACATATGGGAATAGGACATTTCAAAATCGAACCGAAACCGATAAACCGAATAAAAAAAGTTATTGGTTTATCAATATTAGGCTATTGGTTTAGCGGTTTTGATAATAGTTTTGATTTTTTATAGGGTTATCGGTTCTTAACGGGTTAACCGATAACCTTATAGTAAATTAAATAATTATATTTATATTATTTTGTATAAAGTCCTCGACTTAGAGTTTGGTTTCTTATTTTTCTTTTTGGTTGTCTCAAACACTTGATTATTATACAATGTAAAAGTGTTTGTTTTCGAGCATGATGTAACTTGTGAACTCACGTTCATGGTTTATTTGGTTTGTCATCTTATTTTTAAATAATTTTTAATATTTTTTTCTGTCAAATTTTAACGGTTAAACCGATAACCGATTATGAACTCATGTTCATGATTTATTTCGTTTGTCATCTTGTTTCTAAATGATTTTTAATATTTTTTTCTGTCAAATTTTAATGGTTAAACCGATAACCGAACCGATAACGATAAAAAAACCGATAAGTCAATATCTTAATTGTTCTATAACGGTTTAGTATCTCTACAATCGGATAACAAATATGCAAAACCGATAAACTTTAAAACCGAATCGACCGAAACACAAACCTATATGAAAAAATTAAGAATCACCCAATATGATCCTACAAGTAATAATGAATGGTTTGAGTCGTAATTTAGAAAATTTTGGAGTGTTACATTATCTCCTCCTTGGGATCATTCGTCCTCGAGTAATGATGAAACTGAGAATAAAGGGGAAACTAGTTATTATAACTACCTGTCTTGACTTCTGAGCTTGCCTGCGACATAGGTGTCACATCCGGGGAGCACCCTATAGACGTAACCGGCGTCTTATTCTTCTTTGAGGACTAAGAGTAGCCTCTTATTTTACATCATTACATTCATAGGTTAAAAATGTGGAAAATTTAAAGCCTTTCATTACTTCTACATTAAGGTTTACATAGACTTCTACATACACATAATATATATTCATATCGACTATACATATACCCTTCGTATAAGAATATTGCATAGTCTTCTACTTTTATTGCACATAGATATATAAGATGTAACATAGTCTTAAAAGAGTGTCTCATTTCATAACTATCTAAAACAAGAATATATCAATTGGACATATCCCAAACATCAATGTAATAGAGCCACATATAGGCTATACAATTCGTACTCAAATAAAAGGAAGAACATAGGAGTTTTAAAACGAAAACAACTTCATAAGCTTGATATTGACATTGCCCTAGGAAAGTGAGGACCTACCCACTTGGATGATTGAGAATTTCCAAGTCTTCTTTAAAGTCGTCTCAAAGGCTTCAACGATCGGAACCTAAAATATTGGGGACAAATGGAGAAAATGGGGTTAGTACACCACTTGTACTAAGTATTAGACCATATGCACATATAATATCAAATAATGCTAAAAAGGGACACTTTATTTAAACATGCTATTTTACCTTTAGAAAGCCTTATGCATATTCAAGAAGACCATACCAATCAATAAGACATATTCATTAAGTTAAAATCATGCACATCACAAGACCAACAATCCTAAGTCTAGTCATGCCCACATACATATCACATAATTGAACACGTATTCAAAATAACTCCATCATCAAGTTATGGTAGCAATAAGCATAGACAAGAGTTCATTACAACATAACCAAAGAAAGACAATTACCCATTAAACCTCATTAAGTCAACTAGTGCAATGACTAAGCAAAGCCCCATAACCTTACTCAATCAAGTAACCCAACAAGAACCATGAATAATGTCCAACTTCACATAGCATACCATTTAAGAGTACATATCATCATACTTTAGCAATGAAGATCAACACATGTTCATAAGTGAAACCAATCATCATGTAATATCATCAATGAGAAAGATGATCATACACATAACATGTACAACTATAAGCATATTCATAAATAAGAACAACCTCCTAAGGCTTATCTCAAGGAAAACTAGTGCAAGGCATAGGTAGAGTCCCATACCCTATCTAAGCTAAGTCAAACCTCTTAAGTCACCCTAGTTGGTTTGTATTTCATTTTAGTTTAGGGAACACTTGCCTTAACCGACATAGACCACAAGATCTAAGTGTGGAATCCGGTGTTGTAAAACCTTGTACCGATGGAATGTGGTCTACCGGCCAAAATAGAACCAAACATAAACATAACTTTCTAGGTGGATCCACTAGCTAGTCTTCCTATGGGGGCAACATAGTTTAAGGAACTAAGAGATATGTATTTCCTTTCTACATGCCACTTGGCAATTGGAGCCTCCTCTCATGAGAATCCGTAGGGTGAGTATCCCTCATAGGGGAGTCAACACCTTATGTGGAATTATAGGGTGAATCTTACTCTATGGAAAGTCAACACCTCCCAATGTCAAGTTCTCTCGGTGCTAAGCTAGAGTCCCTTTTTGAAATGTCTTTAATGTCTTTATTAACAATCATAGCTTAGTTTAGGTCATAAGGTATGTCCCTTATATCATCATCATCATCATAGCTCAATAAGAATTGCATGAGTATTTTTCTTTCATTACAATTCATATAAGTGAGGTTAGCACATTTACATAATCATTCATGATAAGGCACATTGGTAAGTCATCACCATCCTTATAACATTTACATCTTAGCCAAAACCTCACAAACCATAGACAATACATTTCAATTCAACATCATACCAACCCTATCAATCCTAATACAAGATATACTTCAATGCAACATCATCACTTAATCTCAAGTAACCACAATTGAAGTAAAGAGTTGAGAACACAAGACTTACTGAGTCTCCTTCATAATCCATATTTCAGGTCTTACCATCAACCCTTAACTCAACCCAATAAGGGTGTAATATAATCACACAACAATAACCAACATGATAAAAAGTCCAATTGAATCACTACATCACAATTCATCACTAGTACATAGCTTAATATAAGAGACTTAGGTCAAATTCATAACATCTTTCATGACCTAGATCAATAACTCAAGAATTAGCATTATAGGACTATAATTAATCTTAATCTATTCATAATTGATACAATAACATCATGGAATAGTAATTGAACCAATAACCAAGTCAACTGAACCAACACTACACAATTCACATTAAGATCACAACCTAGGGTTAAGGGGAAAAGGTCATCTTCTACAAACTAGACCAATCCATCAATAAGTAGTGTAATATATTCATTAATCATAATAGTATAATCAATAACATCAAAAGAATCCATAAGCAAATCAGTTTGAAAGACCAATTTCGAGATTGGAAGAGACCCACATGAAAACTCATCTTTTGAAATCAATTTGAAGGAACCCTTTGGGGAAAGAAGTCCCAAAGGTGAAAGGAATTCCATACCATAATGTTTGCTGAAGATTGATGGACAAACCTTGGTGATTGAAGCCATACAACCCACCTTGACCTTGACTTCTATGGAGTTCTTCAACTTGAGAGAGAAAGAAGAGAGAAGGAAGAGAGTTTGGGTTTTGGAATTTATGAGTACTTAGGTTAGTCTAATTAGGTTAGGATCTTTATATAGGTTGTTAATTAACCTAATTAAACCTCCCCTAATCCCTAATTAACTTCATAACTAAGCCAACTAATTAAATGAATTAAATAAAAACGTGCAGCAAAACAGTGGTTCCACAGACGAGATCACGGTCGACGGATCGTGTGTCCATCAACGGGCACTGTTCACCTCTGTGCTGCACACTCGTCGATGAGTTCAGAGACTGTCCATTTGCACGCTTCCAAAAATTTGGCTAAGTGTCCATCGATGGAAGCAGTACACACCCCGTCGATTGGACAACAGATCATGGGTTGCATCCGTTGGTGGACACTGCCTTGGGCAGCCTATGACCCTAAAATGCTAGGGTCCTCTTCAAGGACTCTTGGTTGGTCCTTGGGGAGTCGCACAAGGAAGTTTCGATTATGAATTAACCCTAATATATGTTAACACCCTTCCACAAAAATTCATCAATTTCCAACTCCGAAAAGCTAGTTAAATAGGCTAAGGCACGCTAGTACCTCATTGAACTAGTTTCCGAACGTCATGGACGTTCCTTGACGTTTTGATTTTTAAACCTCCTAAATGACTTATATACATTAAAATGGACCTTAAAACAGTGTCTAAACCTTTTGACACCTATGTTAGGCTCTAGAACACGTCTTAGATTTTCGAAGTGTTACAATAGGCTAGACTGATTGATACTAATAGTTTTGAAAATGGACTAGATCACATAAGTCATAAACGATTTGAATTTGAAAATAGTCACACTTTATTTGAAATTATTTGATATAAATCAAGGATATCTGGACACGAAGTAAGAATAGAAATACTACGTCTTCAAAGATAGACAGATAGCTTTCAAGTTTAGAAACACATGTCATACTGATTTTAAAAATACTAATCATCATCACTATCACTAACACAACTCAAAAATGGATCACTGAAAAAGCTTAGAGCGAAAAATCATAAGCACGATTCATTCAAAAAATCTTCTATAATATTGAGATCTATGGGCTATGGTCTTTGCCCCTCATCTGGGCAACTAAGCTTAGATTTGAATCTCTTTCAATTGTATGGGCATAGGTACATAATTCTGATATAAGGAATATCAGCAAGATGTAATAACTTCGCTTGAGGAATATGCAAGATTATGAACAAAGTGATATATCTCTAAAAGTATTTTTGAGGACATCACTATCTCATCTTCACCACATGACTTGATTTCTCATCTTGTCATCTCCCCCTTAGGCTTGATGTTGACACTCTAAAGTCGGATCTATTCTCATCATCTCTAAACTGGGCTACATTTCATTTACTCAAATACAGGGAAAGGCTTATGTCATGGCTACTGAACTCTCCATAAGTAGCTACTAAGGCTCCTTCTAAGACCTCTTTCTAAGATGCTTCTCTTAACCTCTTCTCACTTGATTATAAGGCTGCTTCACTAGCTCTTAAGGAAAAAAATTGATGTTTACCTCGGTTATTCCACATTAATAGCTCAATTATACTATCTAAGAACACATGAACAAAATCATTAACTTAGTTGGAACCTTGTCTGATTGCATACAATCTCAGGTACACCTCTTAATGAATCTTGTTACTCTTATCACTTAGCCACAATTAATTGTCCTTATCTAAAAGTTAGGATCTCTAACTTTTACCACTCATATTCATTGCAGCTAACATCTCAATTCCTCACCTACTCTATGTCGATATCAGATCTCGTAATTAACATCGTCACCCTTATGTTGTCATTCTTTTTTTACAACGATTCTCATCTCAAATTCAAGATTAGTGTCTATTACAAAACACATAAATCAATATAACTGATTACATACTATACTAACTCATTACTAATTGATAAAACTAAGAAACACTCGCCCCCAAAACCTCATGACAACAAGGTTAATCTTTATCTCTCAGTCTAACTATTTACAAACTACCGTCACAATCATTTTCAAAATTTTAGTACAACTTACCTACTCACTACACATCATTGTCTAACTAGTTCTATAACCCTAAAAAAATCACGGGATCTTTCGAAAATCATAAGTCTCGCTTGGGTCTATCACCTCATTAATACTCATTATCTTTCATTCAACACCTACACTTGGCCGTAACTAACACAATGAAACATCATCATAAACTATTTTCTTGTTAAAGTATACTCTAACTCATCCTAACTCGTAATTGTTCCTTTATTATCTATCATGAAATCTATACAAAATCATCCCTTCTCAGTCTACCCATAAGGAAAACCTCATCACTAATGACATACTGGTTTGTATAACTACAATAACATAATTTCCCTTTTTAATATTTCCCTTTCTTAGATATTTAAATATTTTTTTTGGGGGGGGGGGGTAATAATACACAAGCTCTATAACACACTTTCTCATAATGGTCTCAATTGGAACAAGGTTTAGAGAAAAGAGTAGATCTCTCTTTTATCTTGAACACACGATTCATATGAAAAAAGAGTGCATTATTTTGAAACTCACCACTTAAACTCACTCACGGGATTCTCTCAAGCTTCTCTGCAGTCTCAAAATGTTCTACCACACTTGGTGCAAGTAGGAGGATTTCTACCTCCTTGCGCCACACTACCCTTTGAATAGCAGGTTTAACTATGGAACTCTGACCATAGTACTCACCCTTGTTCTTAGGTGCAAGTGCACTAGCTGATGATGGAACAGGACCCTTCTGTATTTGTTTGAAGGCTGACAGGTTGACATTACTCTTCTGCTGCCGGGATTATTCCCTGTCTTGGATCTCTTCTTCCAGAACTTGTCTCTGTCTCTTAGATTTTCCTCCTCTACCTTCTGCACATAGATCATAAACCTCGAAATGTCCATGTCCCCAATAAGCATTGCTGCCCGACCCTCTTTGCTTGAAGAATGACCAAATCCAGCAACAAAAAAACTCATCCTACTCCTCATGTCTTTAACCATTTCCGGAGCATAACGAGATAGTTGGATGAATTTCAACCCATAGTCACGCACACTTAGCGAATCCTATTTGAGTGTAAGAAACTCTTGTATCTTAGCCTCTTTCAATTAACGGGAAAAGAAACGCCCCAAGAAAGCTTCTTCAAAACAAGCTTAACTCGGATATGGTGCATTCTCATCTCTACCCTCCTTTCACTGATCATGCTAGGTTATAGCAACATTTTTCAGACATGCATGACATCGAACACCTTCTTAACTTCCTCAATGAAATTCTCTGGATCCTCAGTAGTGCTTGAACCGGTGAAACTTGGAGGGTTCATCCTCAAGACCTCATGAATTCTTGAAATGTCAGCCTCTTTTTGTTGAGATCCTCGTTGGTGCCCAACTTGGTTAGTCACCGCTTGTCTTAACATCATAATAACCTCATGGAACTCAGCGTGAGTGACTTCCAATTGAGGTTGAACTTCAGGTTCATTGGGTAACTCTGGTTCCTCTACATTCCTCCTAGCTAACAATCTCTTTCTTCTTTTCATGGTGGCATGATTATCGAAAACACGCGCAAGCACATATTAGAGAGAATCTTTTAGAGAAAAATCTAACGCACAAAAAAGTGTGAAAGAAGTGAAGGAATTCCTAGAGGTTGCAGCCTCCTAATTATAGATGTGGATCGCTTCACATCGATAACTATAGGAATCTACAACCGACTTCATAGACTCCCTAGGACTCTTGAACTTTGTGCTCTAATACTAAGTTTGTCACACCTCGAGCCTACACCCTGGGTGGGACTGACACTCAAAGACCATTGCTGGGCTCGAGCTAACCCTTGGCCTAGTTTACTTACTCAATGAAAGACTCAAACACAAGAGAGATAACTAAAAAGGTAATAACTTAGCCAAAATGTCAACTTAAGTCTTAAACGTATACAACTGTAATGAATAAGACAAAAGAACTAATACTATCAGTTTATGAAGCCTCTAAAATAAAGATGGATGTTGGGACTGGAACTCAATCATCCTAACAACTAAAATCTAAGCAAAAAAAATGATAAAAAGATGTCCACCGTGATGAAATGAGGCTCACTAACTAGGTCAATAGTATGCTGGATGTTGATCCTAGTTACATGCGTCTGCATCATAAGAAAATGCAGGCTAATTGACATCAGTACATTGAATGTACGAGTATGCAAGTTTGAATGCTGAAACAACTTAAGCTTGAAAAGAGTAAGAAGGAGCAATTACCATGGCTCTGTTCAACTCGTGAAGTACCATGACTCGATATAACTAACTTATTTCAATATAAAATAATTTACAAGCAAGTACAATATAAAGAAAAGCTATTTGAAAACATGTTGTAAACTCTGAATGTATACAAGAATAAAAATAACTCTGTGGTGTATGTAAAAATACAAACAAACTGATGTATATAAATAAATAAATTTAACTTTTGTGGGAGTTTCTCTAATCGACAACCATCACTTAAGAGCTATAGTGATGATACAATGATCTACCTCACGCTGTCAGCGCATCCTATACCCGGCCAAAGGTATAAGACCTGAACTGCCTAATGGATCAACTAGTATACTGTGAAAAGGGTTCATCTAAAAAGTATGACCCTTTTTTTACCCATGGTGGCTACATGGTTTTATAGAGATGTGAGTTATCTACACTCATGCTCGTCTCAAATCCGGTTCTAAATACTACACCCAAAATATATTGGCTCCTATGTTTTTGAAACATGCTTCTTCTGTGATTTGAGATTAGTGATAAAAAACATAGCTCAAAGGTTATCTTGGAAATCTTAGTTTCCATGATTGATTTATTTTATAAAGCTATTTGTCACATCCGGGGAGAACCCCCTAGACGTAACCGGCGGCATCGTCCTCGAAGAGGACTAAGACTAGCCTCTTAGCAATCGTCATTACATATCACGGGTAAAAAGTGCGGAAAATTAAAAACTTTTCATTTATTCTACATTGTAGTTTAGTTAGACCTCTCCCTTACACATAATATATATTTATCGAGTATACATAGACCCTTCGTATAAGAAGATTACATAGTCTTCTACTTTTATTGCACATACATAGTACAAGATAGTCTCATGAGATGTCTATAACATTGTCTCATATTAAACAATCTAGACAAGAGTATAACAATTTGGGCATAGCCCTTACATCAACAATCATAGCCACACATAGGCTTTATAACTATAGTACCAAAATGAAAGAGAATGAACAAAGTGTATTTAAGACTAAACAACATCCAACAGATAGATAATGGCATCGTCCTCGGAAAATAACGACCTACTGAACTTTGAAGATAAGAATCCAAGTAGTCTTCAAATGTCCTTCTACTAAGCTCAATGACCGAATCCTACATTTTTAGTAAACATAAAAGATGGGTTAGTACACACTTGTACTAAGTATGAGTATATGCACATAAAAAAAGTGAAATCATGCTAAAAAGGACATTAGTTCAATACATGCTAATTTACTTTGTAAAGCATTATGCATATCCGACAACTCATATAAGCCAATAAACACATAACTCTTAAATCGAGACTATATACAACACAATCGAGCACATAATTAAGACAACTCTATCATCAAGTTATATCATCAACAAGCATAGGTAAGAGTTGATTACATTATAACCAAAGCAAGACAATTACTTAAGGACCCCCATTAAGTCCACTAGTGCAATGACTAAGCAAAGCCCCATAACCTTACTCAATCAAGTAAACCTAACAAAAACCATAACCAATGTCCAACTTCACAAATCATATCATTAACATTATACAACATCATACTTTATCAATAGAGACCAACCACATATTCATAAATGAAACTCATATCACATAGTGTGAGTATGTTAATGTGTAATTATGAGCCCTACTATGATGTGATATGTAAGGTGTCAACCTCACTTATACGAATTGTGATGAAAGGACTATTACTCATGCAATTCTTATTGAGCTATGATGATGATTATACAAGGGCTAGACCCTATGGCCTAAATTAAGTTATGATGTTAAACTAAGTTTAAGGACATTTCTATAAAAAAGGGAATTTGCTTAGCACCGAGTGAACTTGACAATGGGAGGTGATGACTTATTCATAAAAGGAAAGATTCATCCTAAAATTGCATGTGTGATGTTAATTCCCTTGCTTATGGGAAGGTCACCTAAGGGATTCCCATGAGGAGCGGCCCAAATTACCATATGGTATGAATAGGGACATCTACCTCTTAGTTCTTGAACTATGTTGCCACCACATGATACTAGATAGTGAATCCACCTAGATAGCTAAGTTTATGATAGGTTCTACCTTGTCCGGTATACCACTTTCCATCGGTGTAAGGTTTTAAGACACCGTATTCCACATTTAGCTCATATGGTCTATGTCGGTTAAGGCAAGAGTTCTCTAAACTAAAAAGGAATAATGAAGTATAGACTAACTAAAGTAACTTGAGAGGTTTGACTTAGCCTAGGTAAGGATATGGGACTCTACCTATGCCTTGCACTAGTTTGCCTTGAGGGGAGCTTTAGGAAGTTAATATTATGTATATGAATGATGATAAGTGTAAGTGCTCATATGTGATAATTTGGATGCTTATGAACATGTAAATGGTGTTAATTACTAATGATATGAATTTATGAATAAACGAAGGTTATATGTGTGAGGTATAACACTAATCATAATTCTTGTTGGGTTACTTGATTTAGTAGTGTTATGGGGCTTTACTTGGTCATTGCACTTGTTGACTCAATGGGAAATTATGATTTGTTGTCTTACCTTGCTATTTATGTGATTACTCTTATTCATGTTGGTGATGCTATTACTTGATGATAGAGTTATAGGGGATTATGGTTTTCAATCATGTTGTTATGCATATGATTTCATTAAAAGTCCCTTTTTGCATACTTTGTTGATATTTGTGCATATGATCTCATATTTAGTACATGTGGCGTACAAACCCCATTTTTCTCCCTCTTTCCCAAACATTTTAGGTTCCGGTCGTTGAGGTTTGGTTTGAGGAGATTTGGAAGAAGACTTGGATACTCTTATCATCCAAGTGGTAGGTCCTCATTTTCTTGAGGATTATGCCGATATTCTACCTATGGATTTACTTTGCTATTATGACTCTTATGTTGACTTTATCTTTCATTTGAGACTAAGTTGTATAAAACCTATATGTGTGGCTTACTTTTATTGATGTAGGGCTATGACCATGTTGAGATTCTTTACTAGATAGTTTATGAGATGAGACAGATTTTATGACTCTAATTCTATTCTCTATATGTGTATGAAATAAAAGTAGAAGACTATGTAATCTTCTTATACGAACGAGTCTATGTATACTCGATATAAATATGATTATATGTATGTAGAGGTCTATGTACCAATTAGATATAGTTAAAAAGTTTTAATTCTTTCATATTTTTAATCGATGAATGCGATGATGTGAAGCTAAGAGGCTAGTCTTAGTCCTCAAAGAGGATGACGACGCCGGTTACGTCTGGGGTAAACCCGGATGTGACAAACTTTGTATCAGAGCATGAGGTTGAATATCCTTGATGTTGACGTCTCTCTCAACCACGTCTATGTAAGTTTGTATTCAGAATTGTGAAGCACGCCACACTTATGAATAGGAACTTATTTGATGCTTAGGAATCACTCTCACTTTTGGAAATCCATTATCGTGCCTCTAGAGTGTACTTCTGATATGATTTCAACTAAAACTTTTATTTTGGTTATAGGAGATGAATACTCGGAGGAATGCGGCTAGGAGACTTGAGGAGGAGGAGATTGCTAATGCGGGAGCTCCTCCCCGTGGTGCTCAAGTTTCTCCTCTTGAAGAGGTTATTGTTGATAATCAAGCTCCAGCTGATCCTCCCATGACTGAGGCTCAGATAAGGGCTATTCTTGATCAAATGGCCCAAGCCATGACTACTCAAGCTCAAGCCGCAACGGTGCAAGCTGAAGTTATGACTGCTCAAGCCAATGGGGATGTTGCACCTAGGGTTCATGAGTAAACTATGGCTTTCCGACTTAGGGACTTCACTCGAATGAATCCTCCTATCTTCTACGGGTGCAAAGTTGATGAAGACCCTCAAGAATTTATTGATGAGGTTTACAAGATACTATGTGCCATGAGGTTGTCTACAAATAATAATGCCAGGTTGGCCTCATACCAACTCCAAGATGTGTCCCAAACTTGTTATGTGCAATGGAGAGATAATAGGCCACTTCGAAGTGGGCCGGTGACTTGGGAGATCTTCAAGAAGTCATTCCTTGATCGGTTTTTCCCAAGGGAGATGAGAGAAGCTAAGGTGGTAGAATTCATCAACCTCCGCCAAGGAGGTATGAGTGTTCATGCTTATTCTTTGAAGTTCATTCAATTGGCCAAATATGCTCCTTCCTTGGTCTCCGATCCTAGAGATGAGATGAGTCGCTTTGTAACGGGTGTATCGGAAGACTTACAAGAGGAATGCAATTCGGCCGTGCTTCATGATAATATGAATATTGGTCACCTTATGGTGCATGCTAGGAGAGTTGAGGAGGCGAGAGCAAAAAGGAGGGATGGGGATTCAAAAAGGGCAAGGTCTTTTCAGGGTGGAGCTACGAAAGATAGGCTTGGGATTCAAGACCAGCCTAGGTTCAAGAAGATATTTTCAAATCAAGTTCCATCCAAATTTCCCAAGGCTAGGGATGAGAAGGCCCCTAGGCCGAGAGTTGCTAAAGGGAAGGGTGGAAGTCCATCTAATGGGAAGCCTGATGTACCGTGGTTTCACGGTACTTTCAATGCTTTTTCCTTAAGTTTAGTGTGCGTCTAAGGCATTTTTGTATTAGTTTTAATGTAGTTTTCTCTTTGTTTCCAGGAAATCTGTCCAGAATGAAAACGCGAGGAATTGTGCTGAAATTGCAGAAAGTGACGACCTACGGAGCCATCGACGGTCCGTCGACCCATCGACGGTTCATAGGTGGCCACCGTCGTGCAAAGAAAATGCTGCTGAAGAAAGATCGGGGAATTCTGACTAAGTGTGGGGCTACGTAGGCTCTTGACGGACCGTCACCTTCACGACGGACCGTCCTGCACGTCCGTCATCATTAACAGAAAGTAGCCTTAGTACCCGTCTTGCATGTATTGATAATTCTTTCCTTTAGAAGTTTTTTTAACGAGTGCACATGTTAGAACTCGCCTTGTTGCTACTTGCCGGAACAAGGAGGTAGATAATAATAAAATAATTATCAACGTAGATTTAGTATACACTATCTAATAGGCTAGTGTCGATTGGTGAGAAGTAACAACTAAGCCAAACATCGATTATGATGCTTAATATGAGGTAAAGGTAAGGTTTAGTAAAGCATACACACGTAGCCGGACCAAGGTGCGGAGTGAAATTTCCTAGTTGCCGGACCAAGCAATTAGGGATACATAACTTACCACTTTGCATGCAAGATACTAGGAAAGGATTGTTATAGCTAAAATTACCCTGTTATAAACCTGTGGGGAACACTTAAGCCCTAGTTACTCTCATTACTTGATAAAAATCAAATCTTTTGAACTTGTAACTTGTTCACTTAGAAATAGTTAATTACATTTGTTACTTAAAACTCCTCATTTTTTGTTACTTGTTTTCGAAAAGGACTTGACTAAATAGAAGTAATAGTAGGCTAAAGTTAAGTCTAAATCATTTTCCTCGTGGGATCGACCCCAACCTCATAGTTGAGTTCTTTACTTGATACGACCGCTTATACTTCTTTTCGAGAAGTAAATTTGAGCATATCAAATTTTAGCACCACTGCCGGAGATGTATTCTTGGAACAAGGTGACACTTTCCCGGTAATTATTGCATCAGATCTGAATGTGCATCAAGTTGAGAGTTTGGTGAAAGTGTTAAAAAGGTTCAAAGAGCTATTGGGTGGACTATTGCGGATATTATTGGGATCCCTCCCGGTATTTCTTCATATAAAATCCAACTCATGCCCGATCATAAGCCAAGTATTGGGCACCAGAGACGTTTAAATCCTCCTACGCAAAAGGTGGTGAAGAAGGAAATTATTAAGTGGTTGGATGCTGGAGTGATATATTCAATCGCCGATAGTAGTTGGGTATGCCTGTTCAGTGTGTACCTAAGAAATGGGGAATGACTGTGGTCCCCAATGAGAAAAATGAGCTTGTTCCGATGAGGCCGGTGACTGGATGGAGAGTGTGTATATATTACCGGAAAGTAAATGCATGGACCGAGAAGGACCATTTTCCTATGCCCTTCATGGATCAGATGTTGGATAGACTTGCCGGAAAGGGGTGGTATTGTTTTCTTGATGGTTATTCGATTTATAATCAGATTTTTATTGCACCGGAAGATCAAGAGAAAACCACCTTTACTTGTCCTTATGGGACACATTCAAGAGAATGCCGTTTGGGTTATGTAATGCACCGGCCACATTTCAGAGATGTATGATGTTGATATTCTTCGATATGGTGGAAGACACTATTGAGGTGTTTATGGATGATTTTTCAGTGGTTGGTGACTCTTTTGAGCGGTGTTTGAGTCATTTGTCCGAGGTTCTCAAGAGGTGTGAAGATTGCAACCTTGTGCTAAATTGGGTAAAATGTCACTTCATGGTGAAAGAGGGTATTGTATTGGGTCATCGCATTTCAGAGAAGGGTATTGAGGTTGATCGAGCTAAAGTTGAGGTGATAGAGAGACTTCCTCCACCCATCTCTGTAAAAGGTGTGAGAAGTTTTCTTGGGCATGTGGGCTTTTACCGGAGGTTCATCAAGGATTTTTCAAAGATTGCACATCCTTTGTGCAAGTTGCTTGACAAAGAGTGTAAGTTTTATTTTGATGAATCTTGTCTTAAGGCATTTGGTGAGTTGAAGGAAAAGTTGGTGTCTGCACCTATCATCATTTCTCCGGATTGGAGAAAGCCATTAAGGTGATGTGTGATGCGAGTGGGGTTGCTCTTGGTGTGGTATTGGGACAAATAAGGGACAAAATCCTTCATCCCATTTACTATGCTAGTAAAGCCCTAAACAAAGCCCAAAAAAACTACACCGTGACTGAACAAGAGCTCCTTATAGTAGTCTTTGCTTTCGAGAAATTGCGCTCTTATTTGCTTAGAACGAGGGTTATAGTGCATACTGATCATTCTGCTTTGAGATATTTGATGGTAAAGAAGGATGCGAAACTGAGGTTGATTCATTGGGTATTACTATTGCAAGAATTTGACTTTGAGGTGAAAGATAGAAAAGGGACCGAAAATCAAGTTGCTGATCACTTGTCCCGATTAGAAGATGAAGCAATGAGGGAGTTAGGGGAAAAGGCTTAAATTGATGATACTTTCCCTAATGAGCATGTATTGGCTGCCTACCAAGACTTGATTCCATGGTTCGCAGATTTTGGGAATTATCTGGCTTGTGATATCGTCCCACCGGACATGTCCTTTCATCAAAGGAAAAAGTTCATGCATGATGTGAAAATGTTCTTTTGGGATGATCCATACTTATATGGGAGTTGTGCCGATGGGCTTATTCGGCGTTGTGTGCCGGAAGTTGAGATGTTGAGTGTTTTGGAGGCATGCCATTCTTCACCTGTAGGTGGGCATCATAGTAGTATCCGGACTGCCCAAAAGATCTTGCAATGTGGCTACTATTGGACAACCATCCACCAAGATGCTCATGAGTTCGCCAAGGCATGTGATAGATGCCAAAGAGATGGTGGCATTTCGAGAAAGCAAGAGCTCCCTTTAAATTCCATTCTTGTGATTGAATTGTTTGATGTGTGGGGCATTGACTTTATGGTCCCTTTTGTGAGTTCTCATGGGATGAAGTACATTCTTGTGGAACTTGCGAATAATGAAGGGAAGAGTGTCACCGCGTTCTTGAAAAAGAACATATTTTCCAGATTTGGCACCCCAAGGGCTATTATCAGTGATGGGGGATCCCACTTTTGCAATAAGTTGTGTAAGGGATTATTGGAAAAATATGGGGTTCACCATAATGTGGCCACTCCTTACCATCGTCAAACTAGTGGGCAAGTTGAGGTGTCAAACAGGGAGATTAAGCAGATTTTGGCAAAAATGGTGAATGCTAGTAGAACGGATTGGTCAAGGAGGCTTGATGATGCTCTTTGGGCCTACCGGACAGCATACAAGACTCCCATAGGAATGTCCCCATACCAACTTGTATATGGGAAGGCTTGTCACTTACCGGTTGAATTAAAGCATAAAGCCATGTGGGCAATGAAGTAGTTGAAAATGGATTGGAATGATACTGCGGAACAGAGGTTAAACGGGTTGAATGAGCTTGATGATTTTTGCTTAAAAGCATATGAAAGTTCATCCCTCTACAAAGAAAATATGAAGAAGTATCATGACCAAAAGATTGAGAAGCGCGATTTTGTGGTTGGGGATTTGGTGCTTTTATTCAATTCTAGGTTGCGCTTGTTTCTGGGAAAACTCAAGTCCAAATGGACTGGTCCCTACTTGATCACCCAACTATTCCCTCATGGTGCGGTTGAGTTGGAAAACAAGGAGGGTGTAAGGTTCAAGGTGAACGGACAGCGAATCAAAATCTATCTAGGGCCTGCTGAAACGGCGAATGAAGTGATCGAGGCATACCATCTTGATGAAGTATGTAATCAAGAGTCCTCCGTCGTACCGCGACGTTAAATCAAGCGCTGATTGGGAGGCAACCCAATATGTATCCTCTAGCCAACTTTAGGTCTTTCGTGATTTTCTAGGAATAGTTGCATTATTTTTGCTTTTATTACTTAATGTCCTGTCTGAATGTTCTTTTATTTTTTTTCTTTAGAAGTGTTGGATAGAGCATAGATTAGGGTCCGTGTCCAAAACGTGTCCAGAAAATACAAAAAGATTAGCTTAATGGGTGTTAAATGCGTAGGGACCATATCACCAGAAATCTGCAGAAAACTGGTCTGGTGCACCCATCGACGGACCCATCGACGGACCATCATCCTCTCGATGGACCGTCGGTAGGATCCGTCGTGCCCAGGTATGTTCTTTCAATTTTCTAAGTTAGGGCACAAACGACGGAGGGGTCGACGGACAGTCGACCCACTTACGATCCGTCGACTGGGAATCGTCAATCCTTCACCCAGCCAACCCGACCCGACCCGTCTGGCTATATATGAAAAGTTTTTAAACTTTTAAACTTCCTACCTCTTCACACACACCCTATAATGGTTTCCCTCCCTATTTCCTCTCACTTTTCCCCACTTCTTCACCCATTAACTCACAATTCCTCATCAGATTCCCCTATTTCCTCCATTTCCAAATCTTCCTTTCTCTCCCAAATCTCCCATTTTCTTCAGTCCCTTTGCCGGTCGGAGTTCGTGGTGGTTGTTGCTGCTGTTCAACTACTAGTGTTCGTACCTCTTTTCTCCTCGACTACAATTTTTAGGTATGTTCTTCTGATCTGTAAATTAACTATCATTAATTTTTTCTGATTAACTTGCTTTCTTACTGTGTGGGTCTTAAATTTTGGACCCCATTTGCATGCTAAAATTTACACCCACAATCCTAAGTCCCTTATAAAACTAAAATTGAAAGGGAATATGGGTGTTTTGTTAAAAATGGGATGTGTTTGCATGATTGTGTTTCTGACCTAGGGTTTGATAGGTTGTCGAAAATGACTGTTAAAACTAGAAAAATTCATGCCCTAGGAATGATGGGATGCTGGGTAATTATTTGGGAAACTTAGGCTTCTAAGGATACTCCGAATTAGTAAGCTGGGGGAACCAATTTGGCTGCAAAATTCTGTCCCTGAAGGACAGTACGAGACCCCGTCGACGGACCGTCGTGCCCTCGACGGACCGTCGTTGTGGTCCGTCAACCCCAACATCCCATTTTTAATCTAAGTGTCCGTCGACGGACCCCTTTGACGGACCGTCGTACCTCCGATGGTCCGTCCTGCACAACCGTCGACACTGTCAGAAACTGTGTTTCTGATGTTCTAAAAAATTATTCTAAGTGTCTCTCGACAGACCTCTTCGATGGACCGTCATCCCTTTGATGGTCTGTCCTGCACAACCGTCGCCACTGTCAGAACCTTTGCTTCTGATGTTCTAAAATATTATTCTAAGTGTCTCACGGACCTCTTTGACGTACCGTCGTCCCTTCGACGGTCCGTCCTGCACAATCGTCGCCACTGTCAAAACCTTTGCTTCTGATGTTTTTCCAAAATTTTTCTAAGTGTTTCTCGACGGACCCCCATGACGGACCGTCGTGCCTTCGACGGACCCACTCTTATAGTGCTGCACTGCCATTCCATTTCTGTGTTCTACTCTTCTGCTTTCTGTGTTTGCATGTGTTGCAGGCTTCTACTCGTACTAATTAATTCTCTTTGCAGGTACAGATGGCACCTAAACAAGATCGTGTCTACTCACGAGGGCGTTCCAAGTCTGTCGCCCCGTCAGTCCGAATGGTCATAGGCTCCGACGATGAGCGTGACCCAGAGTACGTGCCACCAGTCACCCTCATTCTTACCCGTGCTGCCCGCACCACCAGAGCCACGCCCACGAAGGTGGCGCCCGGCGGAGTCACTGCCTCCCAGTCTGACGGGGAGCGCATACTGACCGGTACACCTTCTGGGTCGGCTGGACAGTTTGAGGGAGCATCAGGATCCGAGGATGCTTCCGGTTCTGAGGAAGTGTCCGGTTCTGAGGAGGTCTCCGGGTCTGAGGAGGCTTCTGCTCCTGCCACTTCGGTCCAGTCTTCCTCGTCTGATAAGGAAATAGTGCTGACTCTACTCCAGCACCCCAGACTGGCGTCCCTGCTCCGATTGCTGATCAGCCCAGCCGGTGGTGTGTCGAGGGGCAATATCAAGTCTACACCGATGCCAAGCTGCCAAATGACAAGGGGGTCATGACCCGTACCCTGACACTTGAGCTGCGGGTTCTCACGGGGAGTCTTCCCACCATGCCGACCATTCATGAGTTATTCACCAGACATCGGCTTGAGTGGATGGCCCGAGATGTAGGCCGCTATAGCGGGAGATGGTCCGAGAGTTTTACGCCTCCTATATGGCGACTCTACGATCTCAGCTGGACAGGCGGGCAGCCCCCGCCAAACATACACCTTTGGATTACGTCCGAGTCCACAGCAAATGGGTTGACATTTCCTTTCTGGCCATTCGCAGGTTTCTCTATGGCGCGGATGTTGATGCCAGTCGGACCCCTCTCACCGCCGAGTTTGACTATCGGTGGAAATTGATCAAAGATGGCTGGTTCCAGCGGGAACCAGATGTGAGAGAGACCCCTAAGCGGTGGATTGGACAGAACCTCTCAGTGGATGGTGAGGCTGCCGATTGGGTGCTGGAGCCCAAGGGGAGTATCAAGAAGGCCAACCTCACCTTCACAGCCAAGTTCTTATGGATCTTGGTCCGACACTGCCTTTCCCCCACTGCTGCCAAAAACATTGTCACTTGGGATCGCGCACTGCTGATGGCTGCTATGAATGCGGGGTTCGAGGTGGAGTTCGCATGTCTATTGCAGGCGGTGATGCACGAGAGGGACTTTAAGGCCACTACTACTTACCACTTTCCGTGTATGGTTTTTGCTTTGTGCAGGTCAGTAGGAGTGCCCGTGTGGCACATTGATGTGATCAAGACCCCGACTGGCACAGTGGATATTGGCCTCATTCGGGATGAGGCCAATGATTTGGCTCCCCACAGAGGGCCCTGTCCAGAGGTGCAGCCGTTTGGTGAGAACCTGGCGGCCACGGTAGAGCAAGCCCAAATGGCAAATTCGGTTACATCTGAGCCTACCGACACCACTCCGGTCGAGTCTATCTAGGGTGGTAGCAGCGCTCCGAGCTCCTCCCGCTCAACTCCATCTGCTACACTTGTCCCGCTTGCTAGGTTCCAGAAACTTGAGGCCCAAATGGTCACACTTCTGCATCACATCATCCCTGGATGCAGAGGTCTATTGCTGAGGCAGAGGAGCACATAGAGAGGAAGATGGCCCAACATACTGAGCGGAAGATCATGGAGGTCCACCAGCGCTTGGACACCTTTGAGTTGCGGGTTCTTTTCGAGGCCAGCCCCTACAGTGGATGTTACAACTCTCCAGTCTGCTGTGGAGAGACTGAAAGAAGATTTGGATACTATTCTGGAGGCTCGGGTGCCTGAGTTTAAGGCCCCTTCTGCAGAGCCTGCTGAGGACATGGTGTTGGTTCCCTGTTCTCCACCACTGCTGTGCCACCACCTCACCCATGAGATCGTGCCAAGAGGCACCAAGCTAGAGATGAGGATGAGTCTCGGGCGCGGAAGAAGGAGCGCCATGACTTGGAGGCCGCGAGGAGAGCCTCGCTGATTGATGAGGAGGCCCGCCAGTTGAGGGTTATAGAGTTGGCTGCTGGGGCGTCTAGCTGCAGAGTTGTTGAGGCTGAGAGGAGCACTACTGATGGTGTTGTTATTGCTGAGGACACTACTAAGGGTGTCCCTACTACAGAGGGAGCGGGTTCCGAGCAACCGGACTCGCCAGCTTGCTGATCGCCGGTGCTTTGCGCCTCAGGTTTGCTTCACCTACCACCCTATTTTATGTACTTTTATGCATTGGGGACAATTCTTTTTGTTGGTGGTGGGGTAAATGGAAAGTGAGTGCTAGGGTGAAGTCTGAGTAGCCAAACTCACGATCCTCTCTTGGGGTTTCTTGCCTGTGTTCTTTTTCCCCAAGAGACTGGTTATTTTATTGTTGAACCGGCATGTTAGTATCTTTTGTACATAGTAT
The DNA here is from genome assembly GCA_016801875.1 of Solanum sitiens. Taxonomy (NCBI): domain Eukaryota; kingdom Viridiplantae; phylum Streptophyta; class Magnoliopsida; order Solanales; family Solanaceae; genus Solanum; species Solanum sitiens. The sequence goes on from JABWTJ010000071.1 coordinate 3,542,567, forward strand.
AGAAATGGAATCTGAAGCATAATGGCTAAACAAAATGATATCGTGATTTAAAGAAAATGCTGCATGACTAGGCATAGTAACTGATGAAGGTGTGGCTCTAAGCATGACATAGAGATACACCACTGCATGACCCTAAATCTAAAACTCAAACTAGGTGTCTGATAATCTGGTAGAGTAATGAGATGTCAAGTGAGTGTGAGGAAAATTTGAATAGTCCACCATTGGTACTGAGCTAGAACTTGCCTGGTTAGTCCTGCTAAAAGTAAGGTGTGATAGACAATTAGGAAAGGATCACAGGCCCTTGTTCAAGATAGTCAATCTTTAGCCTAGATAACAGAAAACCAAATGAAATTAATCCCTTCTTGATCCAAATGATTTGAGCTTAAAACAGACCTTTCTTTTTCACCCCAACTGATCTTTTCTGGGAACAATGTGTTGGCCCTGGTCCCTCCTTGGACATGTGCACCTCAGCTTATGCCAAAAGCATAAGTTGAGGGTGGGGTAATGTAGAAAACAACCTTGTCGTGGCCCTGACCCAACCTTGGGTATTGTGTACCTTGACTCATGGCAAAACCATGAGTTGAGGGTGGCTATTATGAGGAATGCTCCGGAAAGTGGGGTTGAAAGAACAAAGAGAGAGAAAGAAGAAAAGAAAAGTTGAAATCAAGTGAAAAAGTTGAAAGTTTGAAAGTAAAAAAAAAATTAAGGAGAAAGAAAGGAGAAAAGCAAGGCGAAAGAATATAAAAAGATTAAAATAGGGCGGAATAAAATGATGAAAAGGTAGGACGCTTAGCCTCTATGTCAAGGACGACAATAAGTCACTAAAATGCATCCAAATGTATCCTACCTGACCCTGAGCCTAAGTTACAAGCTAATAATGTCCTATCGTGATCCTAAAAGTCTATTATGGTGAACTTAAAGCAGTGAAAATAAGGGCAAGCCAATGGCAATAAAGTATAAATGAGGTGTATAAATGAGGTGTGAAGTTGTTCTGAGAGCTAGTGTTGAAAAATAATCCTTATACTCAAACTGAAATCATTATGTGAAAAATGAGGATGTTGTTTTGAAGCGAGGAAACTAGTTGCCATACCGGAAAATTGGTACCTTGGTGAGAGATCAAAGAGGATAGGTGTCGGTGTGTGGTGAGTATGCGTCATGGTCTGATACACATGAGCGAGCCTAATAGTGATAGCATGCATAAACATACTGAAAATAATCGGGATTGATAGCCAGATGATTGCAAAAGCTAAAATAAGGATACTCTTGTACAAAGATTTTGTGGTGAGTCATAGTACGTCGCTTGAGGACAAACAACGAATTTAAGATGAGGGTGTTGATGTACCGTTGTTTCACAGTACTTTCAATGCTTTTTCCTTAAGTTTAGTATGCGTCTAAGACCTTTTTGTATTAGTTTTAATGTATTTTTCTCTTTGTTTGCAGGAAATCTGTCCAGAATGAAAACGCGAGGAATTATGCTAAAATTGCAGAAAGTGACGACCTACGGAGCCATCGACGGTCCGTCGACCCCTCGACGGTTCGTAGGTGGCCACCGTCGTTCAAAAGAAATGCTGCTGAAGGAAGATAAGGGAATTCTGACTAAGTGTGGGGCTACGTAGGCTCTCGACGGACCGTCACCTTCACAACGGACCGTCCTGCACGTCCGTCATCATTAACAGAAAGTAGCCTCAGTACCCGTCTTGAAAATATTCTAAGTGTGGAGAAACGAAAGCCATCGACGGACCGTCATGCACTGAACGGACCTTCATCCTTGTCCATTGATGGTAACAGATAGTTGGAGAAGGAAGCAGCAGAAAAAGAAGCTAAGTGTGGAACGACGAAGGGCCTCGACGGTCCGTCTGTCTGGTCGTCGACTCAGACGCATTTTTGGGCAGATTTTCCTTAACTAGATTTCCCTTTTATGTTAGGACTTCTTTATTATAAATACTTGTAAAAACCTCATTTTGGGGGTTAGACTTTTTGGTATTTTTCAGTTTTATTGTTCTAGTTGTTGAACTTGTGATTTTGGAAATTATTCTATTTTCCGGAATCGTTTGTTGCAAGATTTTTTATTAATTCAAGTAATTTTTTGGAGTTTCTTTAATCTCATCAAAGTAAGTACATGAATTCTTATCTAATTAATATTATTTGTGTGGTTATTAACATGGGTAACTAAACTCCTTAACTAGGGTTGTGGGAACCATGGGTAAATAACAAGGTAAAAACTAGCTAAAATAACAATTCTAGAATAGTGTCTTGCATGTATTGATAATTCTTTCGTTTAGAAGTCTTTTTAACAAGTGCACACGTTAGAACTCGCCTTGTTGCTACTTGCCGGGCCAAGGAGGTAGATAATAAAAAAAGAATTATCAACGTAGATTTAGTATACACTATCTAATTGGCTAGTGTCAATTGGTGCGAAGTAACAACTAAGCCAAACATTGATTATGATGCTTAATATGAGGTAAAGGTAAGGTTTAGTAAATCATACACACGTAGATGGACCAAGGTGCGGAGTGAAATTTCCTAGTTGTCGGACCAAGGAATTAGGGATACATAACTTACCACTTTGCATGCAAGATACTGGGAAAGGATTGTTATAGCTAGAATTACCGTGTTATAAACCAGTGAGGAAGACTTAAGCCCTAGTTACTCTCATTACTTGATAAAAATCAAATCTTTTGAACTTGTCACTTGTTTACTTATAAATAGTTAATTACATTTGTTACTTAAAACCCCCATTTTTTGTTACTTGTTTTCGGAAAGGACTTGACTAAATAGAAGTAATAGTAGGCTAAAGTTAAGTCTAAATCATTTTCCTCGTGGAATCGACCCCAACCTATAGTTGGGTCCTTTACTTTATTCGACCGCTTATACTTCTTTTCGAGAAGTAAATTTGAGCGTATCAAAGCCTAAGTGTACTAAACGTGGAAAGGAACATTATGGTGAATGCTTGATTGGAACGTGAAATTGCTTTAGTTGTGGGAAGAGTGGTGACAAAGCTATGGATTTCCCTAACATAAGGAACCGAGAAACAAATGCTCAAAATCAAGCGAGTGAGGCACCAAAGAAGAATCGCTATATGCTCTTCGTACTAGAGATGACCAAGTGGCCTCTCCCGCTGTGGTAACCGGTATGTTACAAATCTTTTCTATTGATGTGTATGCTTTAATTGATCCGGGTGCTACTTTATCCTTTGTTACACCTTTAGTAGCTAAAAAGTTTGATATTTTACCCGATATTTTGCATGAGCCTTTTGTTGTGTCTACTCCGGTGGAAGAGTCGGTAGTTGCTAAAAGAGTCTATCGAGATTACCCTATTTCTTTGCCCAATAGAGTTTCTAATGTGGATCTAGTTGAACTAGATATGCTTGATTTTGATGTCATTTTAGGTATGTATTGGTTGCATGCGAGTTTCGCTTCTATTGATTGTAGGACTAGAGTGGTGAGGTTTAGTTTCCCAAATGAACCCATTATTGAATGGAAAGATGGGAATTCTATTCCTAGAGGTCGCTTCATATCTTGTCTAAAAGCATGTAAAATGATCTCAAAGGGTTGTCTATATCACATTGTAAGGGTCCAAGATTTGGATTCCGAAATTCCTCCGATTGAGTTAGTCCCCGTGGTGAGTGAATTTCCAGAGGTCTTCCCTAATGACCTTCCCTGTATTCCTCCTGAATGGGAAATTGATTTTGGTATCGATTTGCTATCGGAAACGAATCCCATTTCTGTTCCCCGTATCGGATTGCTCCAGCTGAGTTGAAGGAGTTAAAAATTCAACTCAAGGATTTGCTTGACAAAGGCTTTATAAGGCCTAGTATTGTTCCATGGGGTGCTCCGGTATTATTTGTCAAACAGAAAGATGGGTCTTTGAGGATGTGTATTGACTACCGTCAACTCAACAAGGTTACTATCAAGAAAAAGTATCCTCTTCCTCGGATTGATGATTTATTTGATCATCTCAAAGGGGTAAGCTACTTTTCAAAGATAGATTTGAGGTTGGGATATCACCAACTAAGGGTGAGAATGAATATATTTCAAAGACGGTCTTTCGGACTCGGCATGAGCATTATGAATTCTTGGTTATGTCCTTCGGCCTCACTAATGCCCGGGCAGCATTTATGGATCTTATGAATAGGGTATTTTGGAGTTACCTTGATTCATTTGTTATTGTGTTTATTGATGATATTTTGGTGTATTCGAAGAATGAGGTTAATCACATGGGTCATTTGAGGGTGGTATTGCAAACCCTTAAAGAACAACAATTATTTGCCAAATATAGTAAATGTGAGTTTTGGTTGAGATCAGTGGCATTTCTTGGGCATATCATCTCTAGTGAAGGAGTTGAGGTGGACCCAAGGAAGACAGATGCGGTGAGAAATTGGCCTAGACCTTTGACTCCGACTGATATTAGGAGTTTCTTGGGTCTAGCGGGCTATTATCGAAGATTTGTGGAGGGCTTTTCGTCCATTGCATCTCCTTTGACTACTTAGACTCAAAAGTGTAAAACGTTTGAGTGGTCGGAGGCTTGTGAGAAGAGCTTCCAATTATTGAAAGATAGGCTTACTTCCGCTCTGGTGTTGACTTTACCGGAAGGTTCGAAGGGGTTTGTTGTGTATTGTGATGCATCTCGCGTAGGTTTGGGGTGTGTGCTTATGTAAAATGGGAAGGTGATTGCCTATGCTTTGAGACAACTTAAGGTGCATGAGAGGAATTATCCCACTCATGACCTTGAGTTAGCGGCCGTGGTGTTTGCTTTGAAAATATGGAGGCATTACTTGTATGGTGTCCATGTAGATGTTTTCATCGATCATAAAAGTCTCCAATATGTATTCTCTTAGAAAGAGTTGAATCTCTGGCAAAGAAGATGGTTAGAATTGTTGAAAGATTATGATATGAGTGTCTTATATCATCCCGGCAAGGCCAATGTAGTGGCGGATGCACTAAGCCGTATGACTATGGGTAGTGTGTCGCATATAGATGAAGCCAAAAGTGACCTAGTGAAAGATGTTCATAGGTTGGCTAGGTTGGGGGTACGATTGGAGAGTTCTCCTAATGGTGGTGCTACGGTCCATCATAGCTCCGAGTCATCCTTGGTGATTGAGGTGAAGTCCAAACAACACCTTGATCAACTATTGATGGAGTTGAAAGAATCAGTTCTTGGCAAGTTGAATGAGTCTTTCTCCTTAGGGGGGGATGGTGTGTGAGGTACCAAGGGAGATTATGTGTTCCCAATGTTGATGGGTCGAGGGATTGGATCCTTGACGAAGCCCATGGATCCCGCTACTCCATTCATCCGGGGTCGACTAAGATGTACCATGACCTTCGAGAGATATATTGGTGGGAAGGTTTGAAGAAGGATATAGCGAAATTTGTTGCTAAGTGTCCTAATTATCAACAAGTGAAGACGGAACATCAAAAACCGGGTGTCTTGCTACAGGACATCCAAATTCCTACTTGGAAGTGGGAAGACATTAATATGGACTTTGTGGTAGGGTTGCCTCGGACTCAAAAGTCATATGATTCTATATGGGTGATTGTTAATAGATTGACTAAGTCTGCTCACTTTATTCCGGTCAAATCCACTTATTCGGCGGAGGATTATGCAAAGATCTTCATAGACGAGATTGTGTGTCGCCATGGGGTTCCGTTATCCATCATTTCGGATCGCGGTGCACAATTCACGTCAAGATTTTGGAGGTCTTTTCAAGAAGGTTTGGGTACTAAGGTGAAATTGAGTACCGCTTTTCATCCTCAAGCGGATGGTCAAGCGGAATGCACCATTCAAACTCTTGAGGATATGCTTAGAGCTTGCATTATTGATTTCAAAGGCAATTGGGATAAGCACTTGCCTTTGGTGGAGTTTGCTTATAATAATAACTTCCATTCATCCATCTCCATGGCTCCCTATGAAGCCTTATATGGTAGGAGGTGTAGGTCTCCTATAGGGTGGTTTGAAGTTTGTGAACCTTCAATTCTTGGTCCCGTTTTGATTTATAGGACTTTGGAGAATGTGCACATTATAAGAAATTGGTTGCAAACGGCCTTTAGTCGACAAAAGTCCTATGCCGACAATAGAAGGAGGGATTTGGAGTTTGAAGAAGGTGATAAGGTGTACTTGAAAATTTCACCTATGAAGGGCGTGGTTAGATTTGGCAAGAAGGGGAAGTTGAGTCCTCGTTATGTGGGTCCTTATGAGGTTTTGGAAAGGGTTGGTAAGGTTGCCTATCACTTGAAACTCCCTAATGATTTAGCTTCGGTTCATCCAGTTTTCCATGTTTCTATGTTTAAGAAGTGTGTCGGTGATCACGAGTCTATTCTTCCTATAGAGGGCCTTGGAGTCAAGGATAACCTCTCTTATGAGGAGGTTCCGGTTCAAATCCTTAATAGACAAGTGAAGAAGTTGAGGAACAAAGAGGTGGTTTCCGTAAAGGTGTTATGGAAGAACCACCTAGTTGAGGGTGCAACATGGGAGGCCGAGGCCAACATGAAGACCCGTTATCCTCATATTTTTGATGATTAAGGTTAGTTATTCTTTTTAATACTATAATTGCGGCTAGAAAAGTTGGTTTCTTGATTTTTAGGTGAAGTTTTGCAAAAATCCAATTTTTGAAAACTTCACAGTGATGTTACAGTGAAGTCACTGTAAGTGACTTTGAAAAATTTGAAATTTGTTTTTCTTTTGCTTGATTAAGTTAAGTTGTGCATTTTCTTGTGATGTGTCTTTGTGGAAATTATATGTAGCATATTAATGAAATGAACTTGGTGCTAATTGACTCATGTAAGGAATGTTGAGCTCATGTGTGTTGTAAGAAGGAGGTACCTCACGATGGAATATTTGAGCCTATGAGTGGTAAATTGAGTTTTGAAGTTGCATTGTTGAAATTATATGATTCATGTTAATTTGATATTGATAATTGGTTGAGCTGCTAGTCTTGAATCTATCCCTTCCTCTAAAAGAGTGTTAAGTGACATTCGAGGACGAATGTTCCTAAAGGGGGATAATGTAACATTTCAAAATGCCAATACATGTTGAAAAGCCTAATCTAGGATTCATGAAGTTTAAACACTATTCTAAGTCGATTTAGGTGTATATAGACTAGTTAAAGTTTTTAGGAATCAAAATAATCAAGAACGTCCATGACGTTCGGAAAGTTGGTTCACAAGGAGTGCTAGAGTGTCTTAGCCGTTTGACTAGTTTTAGGAGTCCGGATTGAACAAAATTAGGTAAAAACATGTGTAACGCATGTTTGATATGTTCCTTAGTCAAAACGTTTGGGTATGACTCCCCAAGGACCAACCAAGGGCCCTTGAGGAGGACCCTTGATTTTTAAGAAAACCACACTGCCTGGCAGTGTGCAGGCGACGGAGCCCTTGACATGGCGTAGGTGGCTCGACGGGGCGTCGAGGCCACCGTCTTCCCACACTTAGAAAGTTTCAAGAGGTCTCCCGCTTGGGGAGCTACTCTTCCTGGCGACTGAGGGGAGCGACGGGGCGTCAACTCACAGACGGACTGTCGTCGAGGTCTCGTCTGTGAGTGCTCAAATTTTCTGCCAAGCTTTAAAACGACCCCATTTAATAAATTAAGTATTTTAGTGGTTAGTTGGGGAGATTATGAAGACTAATTAAGTAATTTAAACCCTCATATAAATACCCCAACCCTCATTAGTCTAAACATAACTCACTCAAATAAAACTCTCTTCTTTCTCTCTCTAAAATTGGAAGACTCCATTGATTAGCTTGGGAGGTGAATTGGGGGCTGGAAAGGGTGGATTCTTCTTCAAATTCTTAAGGGAACAACAAGGAATGGGTTCTATTCACCTTTGAGATCCTTTCCTCAAAGGGTTCCTTCCAAATAGTTTCCAAAAGTTGATATTTCTTATGGGTTTCATTCAATTACGAATTTAATGTTATGATTAGAGTGGTTTATGATTTCTTTAGGATATAATGTATAGATTAACATGTGTATTAACTTGATTGTATTCATTTAGGATGGTTTGATTAGATTTGAGAAGCATGATCCTAAAACCCCAAACCCTAGGTTTGATCTTGATATAGATTGTGTTGGGTTTGATTCAATTGATGTTGTTATTGATAGAAATCATCTTAATTGATACTATTACACTAATTATAAACATCATGGATGAAATTTAGTCTCTCATGTTGGTTCTTGAGTATTGAACTAGTTTAAGGAGATAGACTTGAATATCATGTTTTCAAACTTTGATTTAGTATTGAATTGAGATATAATGATTCTTCTAATTTCATGATCATGTGGTTTATTGCATTATGTTGGTGTGATGACCCAAACTGGGGTTGGGTTGTGATTTGATGGTAAGACCCCTCTTTGAGAAACTATGGAGGAAATGTTGGTAAGACTTGACTATCCTACTTCTTACTTCAATTGTAGTTAATTATGGTCAAGTCATGATGTTGTGTGGAAATACATCTTGCTTAGTATGATAGGATGGAGTGATGATCAAATTTAGAGGTCTTATGATTTGGTTGTGAGGTTGCTTAGGGTGCACATGTTGTGAGTATGTTAATGTGTAATTATGAGCCCTACTATGATGTGATATGTAAGGTGTCAACCTCACTTATATGAATTGTGACGAAAGGACTATTACTCATGCAATTCTTATTGAGCTATGATGATGATTATACAAGGGCTAGACCCTATGGCCTAAACTAAGTTATGATGTTAAACTAAGTTTAAGGACATTTCTATAAAAAAGGGAATTTGCTTAGCACCGACTGAACTTGACAATGAGAGGTGATGACTTATTCATAAAAGGAAAGATTCATCCTAAAATTGCATGTGTGATGTTAATTCCCTTGCTTATGGGAAGGTCACCTAAGGGATTCCCATGAGGAGCGGCCCAAATTAACATATGGTATGAATAGGGACATCTACCTCTTAGTTCTTGAACTATGTTGCTACCATAGGATACTAGCTAGTGGATCCACCTAGATAGCTAAGTTTATGATAGGTTCTACCTTGGCCGGTAGACCACTTTCCATCGGTGTAAGGTTTTAAGACACCGTATTCCACATTTAGCTCATATGGTCTATGTCGGTTAAGGCAAGAGTTCCCTAAACTAAAAAGGAATAATAAAGTATAGACTAACTAAAGTAACTTGAGAGGTTTGACTTAGCCTAGGTAAGGGTATGAGACTCTACCTATGCCTTGCACTAGTTTGCCTTGAGGGGAGCTTTAGGAAGTTAATATTATGTATATGTGATGATAAGTGTAAGTGCTCATATGTGATAATTTGGATGCTTATGAGCATGTAAATGGTGTTAATTACTAATGATATGAATTTATGAATAAACGAAGGTTATATGTGTGAGGTATAACACTAATAATATTCTTGTTGGGTTACTTGATTTAGTAGTGTCATGGGGCTTTACTTGGTCATTGCACTTGTTGACTCAATGGGAAATTATGATTTGTTGTCTTACCTTTCTATTTATGTGATTACTCTTATTCATGTTGGTGATGCTATTACTTGATGATAGAGTTATAGGGGATTATGGTTTTCAATCATGTTGTTATGCATATGATTTCATTAAAAGTCCCTTTTTGCATACTTTGTTGATATATGTGCATATGATCTCATACTTAGTACATGTGGCATACTAACCCCATTTTTCTCCCTCTTTCCCAAACATTTTAGGTTCCGGTCGTTGAGGTTTGGTTTGAGGAGATTTGGAAGAAGACTTGGATACTCTTATCATCCAAGTGGTAGGTCCTCATTTTCCCGAGGATGTTGCCGATATTCTACCTATGGATTTACTTTGCTATTATGACTCTTATGTTGACTCTATCTTTCATTTGAGACTAAGTTGTATAAAGCCTATATGTGTGGCCTACTTTTAGTGATGTAGGGCTATGCCCATGTTGAGATTCTTTACTAGATGGTTTATAAGATGAGACGGATTTTATGACTCTAATTCTGTTCTCCATATGTGTATGAAATAAAAGTAGAAGACTTTGTAATCTTATTATACGAACAAGTCTATGTATACTCGATATTGAATATGATTATGTGTATGTAGAGGTGTATGTAAACCTCCAATTAGATATAGTTAAAAAGTTTTAATTATTTCATATTTTTAATCGATGAATGCGATGATGTGAAGCTAACAGGCTAGTCTTAGTCCTCAAAGAGGAAGACGACGCCGGTTACGTCTAGGGTAAACCCGGATGTGACATGTGGATTGCGCGTTGCGCAGCAACCCTTTGAATCTTGACTCATGCAGGCTGCTTTGGCAGCCTGCCCACCCATGTTGGGGTCCTTCTCAAGGACCCTTCGAGGGGTCCTTGGGTAGTCGTTATCGGACGTTTAGACCCTATATACTACACTCCACCTAAAAAAAGTCTTTTTACAACTTTTAGACTTAATTTGACCCTCTCAACTCATCCCCAAACATAGTGACATCAACTAGTTCAATTAAGCTAGTTTCCGGACGTCATGGACGTTCCTTGACGTCTTGGATCTAAAAATTCTCGGATGACTTATAAACATTATTTTAGGTCTTAAAACAGTATCTAAGCCCTTATACACTCATGTTAGTATCTAGGTTAGGTCTCGGCTTTTCGGAGTGTTACATTATCCCCCCTTAGGAACATTCGTCCCCGAATGACACTAAAGTTTTAAAAGGGAAAGGATAGACTCAAGACTAGAAGCCCAACCAAACAATATACTACAACATCATCATGAGTTACAAATCAAATAAAAATAACAATATGGCATTTACACAATGACTCAAAACATCAATTTTACACATAATGGCTCAAAGTCACAACATGAGGAATTTCCTTCTCATAACAACAACATGAACTCCACATATCATTAAAGAGTCAATTATGCCAAAGTTCCTTTCTAAACATATCAATATGCTCAATATCACATTATGAAGACAACAACATTCCAATTACACAATAAGTGCAAGTCAAGAAAAAGAGCATTTTCCATGATAATTCATTTTAGCATAAATCTTTTTACCATAAATATGCACATCTTTGCAAAACAAATCAAAATCACATTAACTGATTATTTTCTATATAAATAGGAATAAATAACCTTAATTAGCAAAGAGATGAGGATAACGAGACTTCATGTCGGCCTCGGCCTCCCATGTTGCTCCCTCAACTAGGTGGTTTCATACATAACACTTTTACGAAGGCCACCTCCTTGTTCCTCAACCTCTTCACTTGACGATCAAGGATTTCAATCGGAACCTCCTCATAGGAGAGATTCTCTCTCACACCAAGACCTTTAATAGGAAGAATGAACTCGAGATTACCGATAAACTTCTTCAGCATAGAAATATGGAAAACCGGATGAACCGAAGATAGTTCAATAGGGAGTTTCAACTCATATGCGACCATACCAACCCTTTGCAAGATTTCATAAGGACCCACATAACGAGGACTCAACTTACCTTTCTTGCCAAATCTAACCACTCCTTTCATGGGCCAAATTTTCAAATACACCTTATCATTCAAATTCAAGATCTCTTCTCCTATGATTGGCATAAGACTTTTGTCGACTATAGGCTGTTTGCAACAAGTTCCTTATGATATGAACTTTCTCCAAAGTCTTATAGATAAAATCGACACCAAGAAGCAAAGATTCGCTAACCTCAAACCATCCAATAGGAGATCTACACCTCCTACCATACAACGCTTCGAAAGGAGCCATAGATATAGATGAATGAGAACTATTGTTATATGAGAACTCCACCAAAGGCAAGTGCTCATCCCAATTTACCTTGACGTCAATGATACAAGAACTAAGAATATCTTTAAGAGTTTGAATGGTACGCTCCGCTTGACCATCTGTCTGAGGATGAAAAACGGTGCTCAACTTCACTTGAGTACCCAAACCTCTTTGAAAAGACCTCCAAAACCTAGATGTAAATTGAGAACCTCTATCCGATATAATGGACAAAGGAAAACCATGAAGACTCACTATCTTGTCAATATAGATCTTTGCATAATCTTCCGCCGAATAAGTAGACTTGATGGGAATAAAGTGAGCTGATTTGGTCAATCTATCCACTACTACCCATATCAAGTCATATTGCTTTCGAGTCCGAGGCAAACGTACTACGAAATCCATGTTAACATCTTCCCACTTCCAAGTAGGAATTTAGATTTCTTGCAGTAAACCACTCGGCTTTTGGTGCTCGACCTTCACTTGTTCATAATTGGGACACTTTGCAACAAACTCCGCAATGTCCTTTTTTAGGCCATCCCACCAAAACACCTCTCTAATATCATGGTACATTTTAGTAGAACCCGGATGAATAGAGTAACGGGATCCATGAGCTTCCTCAAGGATCCTATTCCTCAAATCATCCACATTAGGCACACACAATCTCCCTTAGTACCAAAGAACACCATCGCCCCTTGGGAGAATGACTCATTCATTTTTCCAAGAACCGATTCTTTCAACTCCATCAATAATGGATCAAGGTGTTGCTTAGACTTCACCTCAACCACCAAAAGTGACTCGAAGTTTTAGAGTACCACCATACCACCATTTCGAGAACTTTATATTTGAACCCCTAAACGAACCAACCTATGAACATATTTCACTAGGTTTCTCTTAGATTCTTCTACACGGAACACACTTCCCATGGATAATTAACTTAGAGAATCCGCTACCACATTAGCCTTGCCGGGGTGATAGAGAACACTCATGTCATAGTCTTTCAAAAACTCTAACCATCTCCGTTGCCGGAGATTCAACTCCTTTTGAGTGAATACATATTGGACACTTTTATGGTCCGTATACACATCAAGATGAACCCCATAGAGATAATGCCTCCATATTTTCAAGGCAAATACAACGGATGCTAACTCAAGGTCATGAGTTGGATAATTCTTCTCATGGACTTTGAGTTACCTAGAAGCATAGGCTATAACTTTGCCATGTTCCATAAGAACACACCCCAACCCGACTTGAGATGCATCACAATAAACCACAAAACCCTTAGTACCCTCCGATAGGGTCAATTTCGGTGCAGAAGTAAGCCTATCCTTCAACATTTGGAAGCTTTTTTCACATGCTTCCGACTACTCAAATTTCACATTCTTTTGAGTCAAGGTTGTCAAGGGAGAAGAAAGAGACGTAAATCCATCAAAAAACGTTCTATAATAACCGGCTAGACCTAAGAAACTCCTAATATTCGTAGGACCCAAAGGCTTAGTCCAATTTTTCACCGCTTCGGTCTTCCTTGGATCAACCTCTATGACCTCACTAGAAGTGATATGACCAAGAAACCCTACCGACCTCAACCAATAGACACATTTGCTATACTTGGCAAACAATTGGTGTTCTTTAATCACTTGCAGCACCACCCTCAAATGATCCATGTGTTCACCCTCACTTTTCGAATATACAAAGGTGTCGTTAATGAAGACAATGACAAATGAATCTAGGTAACTTCAAAACACCCTATTCATTAGGTCCATAAACGCCGCCGGATCATTAATGAGACCAAAGGACATTACTAAGAACTCATAGTGACCATATCTAGTCCGAAATGCCGTCTTGGGAATATATTCTCCTCTCACCCTAAGTTGGTGATATTCCGATCTCAAGTCAATCTTGGAAAAGTAACTCACACCTTGGAGTTGATCAAATAAATTATCAATCTGAGGGAGGGGATACTTGTTCTTGATTGTGACTTTGTTGAGTTTACGATAAACGATGCACATTCTAAGGGACCCATCCTTCTTCTTCACAAACAATACTGGAGCACCCCATAGAGAAATGCTAGGCCGAATGAAACCCTTGTCTAGTAGATCTTTAAGTTGAGCCTTCAACTATTTCAATTTGACCGGAGCCATCCGATAAAGAGGTATTGAAATGGGATTTGTATCTGGTAGCAAGTCGATACCAAAATCAATTTCCCATTCGGGAGGAATACTGGGAAGATCCTTAGGAAAGGCCTCCAAAAATTCCCTCACTACGGGGACCGACTCAATAGGAGGAATCTCGGAGTCCAAATATTTGACTCTCACAATATGGTATAAACACCCTTTAGAGATCAGCTTACCAACTTTCAAACAAGAAATGATACAACCTCTAGGAATAGAATTTTCCCCCTTCCACTCTAAAACGTGTTCATTTGGAAAGTTAAACTTCACCACACTTGTTCTACAATCTATGGAAGCGAAAAAAGCATGCAACCAATCCATACCCAAAATAACATCAAAATCAACCATATCAAGTACTACTAACTCCACATGAGTAACTCTATTGGTAAACATTATAGGACAATTTCTATATACTCTCTTAGCAACAACCGACTCTCCCACCGGGGTAGTCACCATAAAAGGTTCATTCAAGATATTGGTAAAATATCAAACTTTTTAGCTACTAGAGGGGTAACAAATGAAAAATTAGCACCGAGATCAAGTAAAGCATATACATCAATAGAAAAGACTTTCAACATATCGGTCACCACATCGGGAGAAGTCTCCTGTTCACCCCTAGAGAGGAGAGCATAAAAGCGATTCTTATTTGGAGAATAAACATTATAACTTGTCCACTCCCCTGGTATTGCCCCTTCAAATTTAGGCAATCTTGAACTTTGTGCCCACTTTTACCACAACTAAAGCAATTGTCCGTCCCAATGAGGCAATCACCATAATGCTTCTTGCCACACTTTCCACAAGTTCGGTTCTTACTTGGTGAACCAGTATCCCTTCCCTTTTTAGGCTTAGGGTTAGACACCCTATCATCACGAGCCTTAGGTAACTTGATTAAATAACCTCTTTTTGAACCTAGGCTTGTCTTGGATATCAAGCCTACCCTTTGAAAAACTACCATCAAATGACTTTGCCCTATTTGTATCTCTACTCTTCCTTTTAACCCTTGTCTCTTCCACTTGTTGAGGATGAACCATGAGACGAGAAATTTTCATATTATCATGTAGCATATCCGACAACATTCTTCTTTCAAGTCATCCGACACTCCCGTCACAAAGAGGATCATTTTATCTCTAGGGTTGGAAACTAAAGAAGGTCACATATGGACAATTTAGTAAATTTTAAGAAATAGTCAAGTACACTCATACCTCCTTGACGAAGGTTGATGAATTCTTCCACTTTGGCTTCCCTCTTATCCCTAGGAAAGAACCGATCAAGAAAAGTCTTCTTGAAAATCTCCCAAGTCACCGGTCCACCCCTTAAAGGCCTACTATCTCTTCATTGGACGTAAAAAGTTTGGGCCCACATCTTTGAGTTGGTAAGTGGCTAACTCAACTTTTTCACTAGTAGTCAACACCATAGCATAGAGAATTTTGTAAGTTTCATCAATAAACTTTTGGGGATGTTCCTCCACTTTGGACCCATAGAAGAAGGGGGATTCATCCTAGTGAAATCCCTCAAACAGAAGGCCATGGTGCTAACTTGTAGGTTTTCTCGAGGTACCACATCCCAATTAGCTTGGGCCGTCATAGCTTGTGCTTGAGTGGTGACGGGTTGCGCTTGGGTCGTAATGGCTTGGGCCATTTGGAGAAAAGCTGCCCTTATATCCCCATCCTCCATGGGAGGATGAGCAACCAGAACATGATCACCCATAGCAACTTCTTCAAGTGGAGTCACTTGGTTGTCTCGTGCTCCCACATTATCAACTCCTTCTTCGGCCCTTCTTGTGGCTGCTCTTTGAGTATTCATACCTATAACCACCATACAAGGTTTAGGTGAAATCACACATAAAGTAGACTCTAGAGGCACGCCATAGGATTACAAGAAGATGAGAGTTTCCTAAGCATCACATAGTTCCTCATTCATAAGTGTGGCGCGCTTCACAATTATGAATAAAATCTACGTAGACGTAGTTTAATGAGATATAAATCCTAAAGGTATTCAACCTCATGCTCTGATACCAAGTTTGTCCCATTCGGGGAGCACCCCTAGACGTAACTGGCGTCGTTGTCCTCGAAGAGGACTAAGACTAGCCTCTTAGAAAATGTCATTACATATCACGGGTTAAACGTGTGGAAAATTAAAAACTTTTTCTTTATTCTACATTGTGGTTTACTTAGGCCTCTCGCTTACACATAATATATATTTATCGAGTATACATAGACCCTTCGTATAAGAAGATTACATAGTCTTCAACTTTTATTGCACATACATAGTATAAGATAGTCTTATAAGAAGTCATAACATTGTTTCATATTAAACCATCGAGACAAGAGTATAACAATTTGGGCATAGCCCTTACATCAACAATCATAGCCACATATAGGATTTACAATAATATATATTTATCGAGTATACATAGACCCTTCGTATAAGAAGATTACATAGTCTTCTGTTTTTATTGCACATACATAGTATAATATAGTCCATAAGAATTCTATAACATTGTCTCATATTAAACCATCTATACAAGAGTATAACAATTCGGGCATAGCGCTTACATCAACAATCATAGCCACTTATAGGCTTTACAATTATAGTAGCAAAATGAAAGAGAATGAACAAAGTGTCTTTAAGAGTAAACAACATCCAATAGGAAGATAATGGCATCGTCCTCGGAAAGTGAGGACCTACCGAACTTGGAAGATAATAATCCAAGTAGTCTTCAAATAGTCATCTACTAAGCTCATCCTACATTTGTAGTAAACATAAAAGATGGGTTAGTACACACTTGTACTAAGTATGAGTATATGCACATAAAATAAGGTAAATCATGCTAAATAGGACATTTGTTCAAAACATGCTAATTTACTTTGAAAAGCATTATGCATATCCAAGAACTTATATAAGCCAATAAATACATAACTCTTAAATCGAGACTATATACAACACAATCAAGCACATAATTAAGACACTTTTATCATCAAGTTATATCATCAACAAGAATAGGTAAGAGTTCATTACATCATAGCCAGACAACTACTTATGAACCCCCATTAAGTCCACTCATACAATGACTAAGCAAAGCCCCACAACCTTACTCAATCAAGAAAACCAAACAAGAACCATAACCAATGTCCAACTTCACATATCATATCATTCAGAGTATATAACATCATACTTTATCAATAGATACCTACCACATATTCATAAATGAAACCTAAATCACATAGTGTCATTACCATATAAGAGTCCACACACATAACATATACATTATTAAACATAATAACAACCTCCTAAGGCTTCCCTTAAGGCAAACTAGTGCAAGACATAGGTAGAGTCCCATACTCCTTCTTAAGCTAAGTCAAACCTCTTAAGTAACCCTAGTTAGTGTTTACTCCATTACTTCATTTTACTTTCGGGAAAAATTGCCTTAACCGACATAGACCACAAGATCTATGTGTGGAATCCGGTGTTGTAAAACCTTACACTAACGGAAGGTGGTCTACCGGCCAAAGTAGAACCAATCATGAACATAGCATCTAGGTGGATCCACTAGCTAGTATTCCTATGGTGGCAACATAGTTTATGGAGCTTGGGGGCTGTCATGGAAACATCATTGTATGCCCTTTTTAGACTATAAGGCTATCCACCCCATAAGGACTATAGTGAACCTTACCTTCCCTTCTTGGGAAGGCGCCACCACTCATCTACAAGTTCACTCAGTGCTAAGCTAGAGTCCCTTTTGAAATGTATTTAATGCCTTTATTAATGATCATAGCTTAGTTAGGTCATGGGGTCTATCCCTTATATAATTATCATCATCATAGCTCAATAATAATTGCATAAGTATTTTCCTTTCATTACAATTCATACATGTGAGGTTAGCACATTTACATAGTCACATCATAATAAGGCACATTAGTAAGTTATCACCATCCTTATAACATTTACATCTTAGCCAACAACTCACAAACCACAGTCAAGACATTTCAATTCAACATCATACCAACCCTATCAATCTTATCATAAGGTATACTTCAATGTACTTCATCACTAAACACAAGTAATCATAATTGAAGTAAAGGTTATGATCATAAAGACTTACCCAATATCCTTCATAATACATCATCCATGGCCTTACCATCAACCATCCAATTCAACCCAACAATGGGTGTAATACCATCATACAATAGTAATTAACACAATAGCTAGGTCAATTGCATCATCACTATCAAAAATTCATAACCTAGGGTTAGGGGAATAGGGTTCATCATGAATTCTTCACGAAATAGATCCGATCCCAACAATATATTACCCTGCAGTCCATGAATGATTTTAATAGAGAAAACAAGTCTAACAATCAATACATTCTTCAATTCCCATCGATTTATAAGCGGGATCCAAGATTTGGGGAATTTGGGGAAAGGGACATGATCTACATAAAATTGTATTAATTAACCAACAATCTACACTTAATTAGTCATAGGCAATCACAATTTATAATCAATTTGAAGTTTAGAAGAAAACCCATTAGAATTGGAAAACCCCATGAAATTGGGTAATACTTTGAAAGGACCTCTTGGGGAAAGGAATCCAAAAAGTGAATAAACCATAATTTAATGAAGATTAATCCACGAAATTGAAGTTAAATCCTAGTGAAATTGGTTTTGTTCTTCAAGCTTTGTTCTTCCTTCAATGGAGGATTTTGGGAGAGAGAAAGTAGAGAGAGATGAGAGCTTTTGAAATTTGTTTTGGGAATTTGGTTTGGGTGAGTGAAAATGACTTTAAAATGACCCTTAGGCTATATATAATCACCTCGAAAATTACCCAAAACACCCCTCACTTAAATGGGTCTTTTGTGAAGTCAAAATGCCAAAAATACTATTTTACGAATCTGGGAAGTGGCTCCACGTTGCGAGGATAATTCCAATTTTATTTTTGAAAAAGTGATCTAAGGCAGTAGGGTTAGTGTGGGCTGTGCATCGTGCAGAAGCCTTTGAATCTTGACTCACGGAGGCTGCTTTGGCAGCCTGCTCACCTATGTTGGGGTCCTTCTCAAGGACCCTTCGAGGGGTCCTTGGGGAGTCGTTATCAGACATTTAAACCCTCTATACTACACTCTACCTAATAAAACTATTTTTACATGTTTTAGACTCCATTTTACCCTGTCAACCCATCCCAAAACATAACGACGTCAACTAGTTCAATTAAGCTAGTTTCCGGACGTCATGGACGTTCCTTGACGTCTTGGCTCTACAACTTCTCGGATGACTTATAAACATTATTTTAGATCTTAAAACAGTATCTAAATCCTTAAACACTCATGTGAGGTTCTATATTAGGTCTCGCCTTTTCGGAGCATTACTATATTACTCTTTTCTTAAAACTAGGCCGAAGAATCTTTGGAAATCCCAGTTTCCGTTCTTTTTTAAATGTGAAAATATTTTAAATCTTTTTGGGAATACTTAGTCCCCATATACTTTTGAAGAAATGAACTTCAACTTTAGTCTTTACTCTTTACTTATTTTGAAACTTGAGTCTTAAAACAAAGTTAAAACGTTGTTAAAGACCCTTGAGAACTTTGCTTTGACTTGATTCTTACCTTCTAGACTTGACTCTTAACTTCATTGACTTTTATCTTAACTTCCCTTGAATAGGATTGTAGATTCAAGGTTTATGATCTCATGTTTATTGATGATTTTATGATGTTTAGATGTACCTTAGAGTGTTGGAATCAACCAAGAAACATGTGTACATCACTTAGGAACTAGTATGAAAATGTGAGAAAAAATGGTATGAACTGAGGTCCTTGGCTCTATGAGAGGCACGAGACGCATGCCCAAGACTTCAGAGGTCAATTTGTGGCGCTCTGGCAGGAGAGGTTCCCCAAAGCCTTACAGACATAGATTTTCCTTTGGGGCTATTGGAGGCGTGCCCCCAACCCTTGTACCTAGGTGTTCTCGATATTTCTCCTTCATTTCTCATCTCTAAACCCTCTACACTTCCATGGTTCTTTCCCCAAACACTTAGGATTATTATTAACCTCAATACCCAATAGATTTAACTATAAAAACAACTCGAAATCACGAATCAAATCAACACTAGGCATTCAACAACTCAACAAACAACAATTCGACAATGTTCTTCAAGAACTTCACACATTAACATGTAAACAACTCACTGATAACTGAATTGAAACAAGTTTAGTGTGTGGGTGAACTTAACCAACTCTAAACTATCTCACATACCTTGATAGGTATCACCCCCCACGAATTCCACTCGCAAAATTTGGCGTTCTTGGCGAACTCTTTACTTCTCTCCCTTTTCTTTCTTCTTTTCTCTCTTCTCCAAGCCCTAAGCGTAATTCCAACTTTTACAAACTGAATAAAGACTTCTTTTACCCCAATAAACCCCTAAAACAAAATAGGAATTTAATTGGTGAAAATACTAGTTTTCCCTTCCCTAAATCCGGATTGGGACTTTCTTCAATCCAATAGCCTAACTTCCGAAAAACATAACACACTCACACAATATCGAAATTGCACAAACTTGGTGGAGTTGGAAAGATTATTCAAAGATCTTTCCACCATATCCAGAAGAACCTCTAACTCATCCTGATCTAGAAGTTATGGCCATTTGAAAATGACCAAAATTCACTTTCTTAACTTAAAATAATTTTTGATATTTTCCTTTTTCTTTCGAAAATGATTATATTTAGTTTCTTAGATTATTCTTAGTTATTTCAAGCTGCGAGATGTCACACTCAAGATCAAAATGATCTTTCTAAGGCTTGTAATGGGGCTGAGTGCAAGGTATGATTATTTAGGCTTGGTGACTTTATCCTCATGAAATGTTGTGTTCGCAACACTTTCTTTCCGCTTATTTCATCATTTCCTTTAGTGCTCATAAGTCATCCCATTATTCACTTTCCATGGATTGTTCAGAAACCCCATATCTTTTTGTATTTTCATAACTTTATTCCATGACTTTCTCTTTTGCATTCTTTTCTTCTCTTTTTCTCTTTCTGTTTTTTTTGTATGCAGGGGTTCCATTTTTTTCAACAATATGGGTTAAATGGTACTTTTATTGTACTTCTTGACGTGCCTTCTCTTTTCACCATACCCCAACTTAGGATTTTGGCCTAAGTTGGCTATTCAATCAACCACAATTCAAGAGGATTGTGGGTAGTGGATTAAGGAATGTTATGTTTTTCATCAAGTTTCTTCCAAGGAAAGATAAGGCTCAAGGTATGTTCAAAAGAGGTTCTCACACTCACAAGGTAGGTCATAAAATAGGTATGTGTTAAATTGTTTCACACTCTTCAAAGGGGCCTAAGATCATATCATGAGATCACATCACTTACTTAGTCAGCTGGACAAACGGGGAAAATTCTAGGTGTCATCATGCATGGTCACAGTAATCTCATCACACAAGGCATTGAAACCAAAGTTAAACAAGACTTCACATTTTTGCTAGTGTGCAATGTTCATCGCAAGAAAATCAATTTGATACTTAACTAATTACAACGAGATATAAAAAGTTCACATATTATCTATGTAACTTCATTTGGCCTCGTCGTAGCCGCACATTCATATTGATTTGATTGTGAGCACTATCCAAGTCAGCGGTATTGATCAAAACGAGACTTAAATTTTCCAGAGAACAGCCACATTCAAATACAAACAAGCGGTGTTGAAAATTTTTTGGACGGGTCAAACCGTTTACATTAAAAACATAAGGAGACACAAGCTCATACATTCATAAACGCAGTATAAAACACAATTTAAGCATAATGACCCAAATGTATCAACAAAACATCTCGCACAAAAGGTGAGTGACCTCAAATGCAAATGTCGGGGTTCAGGATACCAACCTTGAATGCTGAAAATAAATGATTGATATGTGAGGTGGAAATGTAATCCAAGTTCCGAACATAGTTTGATGACTAAAAAAACATAGCGAAATGCAAAACTATTGAAGGTTAAGTGTGGCTGTGAGTTTGTGAAGATTAAAAGTGAGGGAAAGTGAGGGAGGTTGTTAGTTTTAAGCCTTTGACCTTAAAACCGACCAGTCCTCGCCAATCCATTCAGCGACACGCCGAGTGACCACCTACCTCGCCAAGTTTTTCAGGACCTCCACTTGATATAGGGATCTAGGCGACATATAAGATCGTGATCGCTGATGAGGTTGACGAATCACCAATGATTTCATGTGCTCACCGAGTTTTACAGAATCCAAACCAAAATTGGGCTAGATCAAAGAAAGGTTTGAGTCAAGTCGCCGATTTCGTTGGCGACTCGCTAACTAGACTTTGTATCCCCAAATTTAACTTGTTAAACACTTTCCACACTGTAGTCAACTTTCACCAATGCGACTAAAATTAATATTAAAAACTACATAATCAAAGAACACTATTAAGTCAATATCCCATATGTAAATATGCATAGTAAGGTGGCAAGAAGTCTTCACTAGACACCCAGTCAGCGAGATCACGAGCCAATCGTGGACTGCTTCAGCGATGCGCTAAATATGTAAGCTATTTGCCTATATTTCTAGTGTGAGACTTCTCAATGAGAGGTCAAATGATGGGGACGCCGAAGATTGACAAACCCTTTGGCGACATGCCAATGAGCTATGGGATACCACTGAATGAATTACTGTAGTATTCTGTCCGTGCAAAAGAAGAAGGGCGGAAAAAGTTGGGTCACCTAAGCACATTGGAAATATGCCTAATGAATAAGGTCCCTACCGAACCTTCCAGAATTTCAAACTTAGTATTTTGATTCTATTAGGGAACTAAATCATGCTTGCCGACAGCTTTAGCGACACACCAAGAGTTTATTACACATTATCCATCACCTACAACATTAACACACATATTATTGAAAGCACTAACACTTGGGTTGCCTCTCAAGAAGCGTCTTATTTAACGTCGTGGCACGACGTGGAAGTTCCATCAAGCTTCCTCCAATTACACCACTTCAATCAGGGATGTCATGGCATTCGCCAAAGTATGCTTTCAAACGTTGCCCATTAACCTTAAAAGCAGGTCCTTCTTGTCCTTCTACTTTGATGACCCCATTAGTGGACACTCGCATCACTCTAAATGGTCCTGATCATTTGGACTTAAGCTTTCCGAGAAAAAAAGTTTAAGATGGGAGTTATATAATAACACCTAATCTCCCACTTTAAACTCTTTCTTCAGTATTTGAGCATCATGCCATCTCTTCATCTTTTGCTTGTAGAACGCTAAACTTTCATAATCTTTAAACCTAAATTTGTCCAACTTGTTTAGTTTCTCTATTCTCTCTTTTGAGTTTTTTGTCCATTCCAAATTCAGGGCATTTAATGCCCACATGGCTTTGTGTTCCAATTCGACTGGTAAATGGCAAGACTTTCCAAAGACTAGATAATATGGAGATATACTGATTGAAGTTTTGTATGCAATATAATATTCCTATAGGGCATCATCAAGCTTTCGAGACCAATAATTTCTATTGGCGTTCAATTTCTTGGCTAAAATGATCTTAATTTCCGGTTGGACACATCAACTGGACTGCTTGTTTGGGCTGATATAGAGTTGCCACCTTGTGTTTTACCTCATATTTACTCAATGCAGGTGAGAACCATTTATAACAAGAAATGGATCCACCTTCACTAATTATAGCTCGAGGCGTACCAAATCTAGAAAAAATGTAGCGTTTCACAAATCAAACTACAATTTTTCCTTTATTGTTTGGCAGATCAACAATTTCCACCCACTTAGACGCATAATCTATGACCACCAAGATGTACTTATTACTAAACGAACTCACAAACAGATCCATAAAATCTATACCCCAAAACTCAAATAGTTCAACTTTTAAGATGGGGGTGACACTACATCAAAATGAGTTTTAGCGGCGATTAATTAACAATTGCCGCTAAATATGTATTTTTAGTGGCAATTAGCATCTTTGTATATGTCACTAATAGATATAGCGACATTGGATTTAATGACACTTAACTAATGCTGGTAAAGACTTTAACACAATTTATTAATGTGCCTATTTTTTGTCACTAAAATTTATTTTTGTTGTAGTGTGAGGGGCAATTCGTGTCTTTTGGACACCCACTTGATTTTAACACTGAGTGCATTTCTTCAAAACATTGTACGCATCCCTGTAGAGGGATGGGCAGTAATGACCACTTTGGAGTACTTTAGCTGCAGTGCAAACATCGTTACGTTGTGATGAACCCCACCGATGTAGCGTGATAAGCGTGGAGAATATCCATCACTTCTTCTTCTGGAATACACCGTCTAATGATGTGGTCAACACATCCCCGAAACAAGTATGTTTCATCCCAAAGGTATTTTGTTTTACATGGAACAAGAACCTCTTTTGCTGGTGGAAGTTTAGCTCATTTGGAATTAGCCCTCACACTAAATAATTTCATACCTATGAGGTTATTTGAGAGTTACCATGAAGACTTTTTCGTCGAAAGAAACTTGATTGATGTCAATCTCTGGTTCTTCATTCACCTTGCCTTTTAATCTAGATAGTTGGTATGCTACTTCATTTTTGCAACCTCCTATGTCTTTGACCTCAAAGCCAAATTCTTGCAATAACAACACCCATCTTATCAATCTCGTCTTAGCATCCTTCTTTGCCATCAGGTAGCGTAGGGCAACATGATCGATGTGGACAATTACCTCAGTACCAAGAAAGTATTTCCGAAACTTTCAAACGCATACATGATCACAAACAACTCTTGTTCGCTAAGTGTATAGCTACGATGTGCATTGTTCAAAGTTTTGCTTGCATAGTATATGGGATGAAAGATCCTGTTACCTTTTTGCACCAATAAAACCCCAAATGATGTGCTAATTGTATCACACATAACGTAGAAGGATTCAGACCAATCAGGGTTATTGATGATTGAGGTTGTAACGACCCGAACCATAGTTAATTGAGAAGGGACAAAATCCGTAAAATATTTTGACAATGTACCGCTTCAGAGAAATTGATGCCGCTAGCGCGGCGGCGCTGCATCGGAAATTTACCCTGCTAAACTGGGATCGGTGAGGCAAAATCCGAATTTCAAAAAATCATTAATTTTCTAGCTTTCCAAAAATAGCCTATAGGTCGTAAACTACCCTAGAAACTCTCGAAAAGTTATTTCAATCTTGGGAAAGATGGGTTGAGTGTTGTTAGTGATTTTCTTGAGTAGAATTCCTTCATTAAATAAGGGTACTCGATAGAAGGAAACAAATTTTGGTCTATGCTAGGTTTGACTTATCGAAGTAACAAGTTGGTGAATGTTTAGTAACTTAGGTTTAAAACCCTAATGAAGAACTAGGGCTCTTGTGTGTGATAAAAATTGGGGGGAGGGGGCATTTTTAGGTGATGGTTGTGATTTCATGATTGTGTGATGTTTGCATGTTCTCGCTCCATTATGATACTTGTATGCATATGAATGTTTCAACATTGATCACACTTCTGGTAATTGGAATAGAATGAGGTTCTCATGAAATCATGATGTAAATGAATGATCTTAATGATGTAATTTTGATTGTGGTGTGTGAGTGGGGATCAAATTGCCACTTTCTGGTAAGCTATGTTTGGACCGGTTTCCATGTTCTGCCATAATTGGAATTGGTTTTTCCACGTTCTACAAGCTAACTTTAGATCAAATTGCATATTTCGGTATACTTTGGTATCAGATTTCCACGTTGCGGCAAGCTAACTATTTGGGTTTGGGTTTCGTGATAGGACCAACTATTTGTGACAATAGTGTAGGGTAAGATGTATTATATTTCAATTTTTTGATGTGCATATACGTGTGATGATTACGTTTATATCTTATGATAACAATGTGTATTGGAACTAAGTGTGTGTATGTGAGTAGGGGTGATGTATAGAAATGATATGAGGGGTAATTATCATAGAAGAGTGAATTATCGAGGTGTTGACTTGGGTAAGTAACCAAGGAAGATGGAACGAGGATAGAGATTGAAGTAAGGATGAAATATATCGCTTGGGGTAGAGAAGGTGATGATAATTTAAGAATGTGACATGATCGATTGGTAGGAAAGGGTGTTAGCGATATTTGGGATTATGTAATGTGGTTAGCATGTTTAGGCTATGATTTAATAGAACCGGAAGTATTAGTGGTTGGAAAAATATTAAAAATAGTTAGAGGTGTTAATCATCGATGTAAGTTGAATGAGTTGAGGAAAAAGGGGCAAGGGTGGAGAAGCGAGTGGTCCGAGAATTATCCTATTATTCTTTTCTTATATTATGAGGTATGCATCAGATTGACCGATGGTGCTAACCACTACGTGTGGTTCTACTGATACTACTCTTGCTATGTCTTTTTGACATATTCTGGATGCAGGATTGGTGATGATTTTTTAGGTGAAGACAAAGAATTCATCCCATAGCTTCAAGTTTTCTTTTGACATGGTGGGAGTTGTGTTCTTTTATTTAATTATTGTCCATCATTACTCTTAGTAGATCTTTTACCTGTTAGACTAGGTCCTTGGGGTTGTTAATTACTTTAAAAGTCTTATCTAGTTCGTGAAAAAGAGTTGTTATAAAGATTTTACTCTCTAGTTATCTGTTTTTCGTTAATTTTCCGCATGAGTAAACCTTGGGAGTATAAGGGTTCTCCTACTTAGATGTTAGAGTAGGTTTATGCACTGCCTGGTGGGTTGGGTCGTGAAAAATTGGTATTAGAGCCTAGGCTACCAATCTCCTTGTACTAGACCAAAATGTATACTAGATTATGTGTATTTGTGTGTTGACGACCACATTTAATATACAAGAGGCTAGAAGAATTCTAGGAAGTTGTTCCACTCCTTTACTCCTTTCGTGCGAAGCATCGCTTGTGGTATAAGTTGGGTCCAGTTGATATCTCGATTCTAATTGGTATCTTAACGATGTGCACTGGCATCGTTGATACGACCAAACAATACCAACAAGTCAATTGGTACTTGAAGGTTCCAATTGGTATCTATACCAAGGGGCTATGAAGAGCATGGATGGACAATAATGACCATCTATGAGACGAACTAATTAATGAATTTAAACTTTGTGTGCATTGAGATTGGAAAACTGTGAATGTATGTTTCTTGATGCCTGAAAATTAATTGGAGATGTGTGCTTTGTTGTTAGAATTTAACTATATTGTGCATTGTTGTTTGAAATTACCTATATTATACATTTTTCGCCCAATGAATTAATTGTCTATGTGGAAGTATTTTTTGGATGGCCTAATTCTGACTAAATTGTTGAAATTGTACAAATTGTAATGTATATGTGTATCCTGGGGATGTAAAGATTGTAGTGTCGAGTTAATTTTCCGCTTGAGAACCAAACCTCGCGTATCCTAGTTGGATAAATTTAGAAGCCCGCTGAAATGGTGAAAAAGGAGGTCGGAAAATATTGGAAGGTTAAAAAGTACCCAAAAAAACCTTGTCAAGGTTCTGGTCCCGCCTTAATTAGCTGCTGCAGCCAAATTTTCCCCGCTGGCACGGTGCCACTACAACGGTATTATCCCGCTAAAGCAGGACTAAGGGAGGCAGAACATTGCCGAAAATTCCCTGTTCTTCCATGTTTTCAAATAACAACAACTCGGAATAGATACGATCCATCCCTGCAACTCCAAAGTCAGTGTTTAACAACAATAGTAACTGATAGTGAATAGAATTAAAATGGACTGCCTCAGACATCCAAAAAGAAGCATATGTGTTATACAAAACCTTAGTACTATCAAAGGGTAAAAAAAAAAAAAAGTAAAATCCATAAGAAAGAAGAAAAGAAAGCAAGCCAGGGGCTCCCGGACTGGGTGGTGTCTATGTCTAAGCCAAGGTTATCTGGAGGCATCACACCATTCCAAGCCTTATTCAACATGGAGAAATCCCTGAAACCTGGTGGCTCGAGTCTAGAAAGAGCCTGGTCGAGAGCCACACAAGTAAAAATGGGCTTCACTATCTTCCACAACCTTAGAATTAGGCGTTGACCACCCCCTTCCTCCTCTCCTTGCGCAACCGATGAGAGAGCATATCGACCTCCAGGGCAGTTTTGGGTGGGACCGGAGTAAAATCAGTGTAAGACTCCCCATCCTCAGCCACCAATTCCTCTTTAACGTGTACACCTTAGAGTGGGTCCTTGTCGTCAGATATGTGGCTACCCTTCTACTATTAGCCTTGCTCGTCCACCTCCTCTTTCCCTTAGAAGCAGAACCTATCCAAACCAAAAAAGGGAGAATAGGGGGATCCATAGGCAATACCTCATCAACAACGAACAAGAGTTCTTCTTCCCGCTTGCATAGGGTAGTGATAATACTAGGAAGGAAAAATGCCTTTTTGTTGCCCCAGTAGATCATCTTCTACTCAAAAATAATATTCGTTTCCACATTAAGCTGAATGTTATGTATAGCACACGTCACCACCAGAGCCCGATGAAAATTAATGTCGGTGCGGTTGCTCGATCGGAGAATCCTCCTAGATACCGGGTGTAGTCACCTCTTAGCATCCAGCAACCGGTTAACAATATTGATGCCCTCTGGCATAGCCCAAAAAACATAATCCTGTTTTGCAAGCTCCACAATAGTTTCTCGCAGCCACTCCACATGCACGTCCCTAAGTTTGGCCTCGTACTCCAGGTTTGGGAACTCTGTCACCTCCAGCACCTCGTTAATAGTGGTCGCGCTCAGAGGAATGTTTACTCCCCAACGCGAATGACCGGGTAAGGGTCTTCCCAGCGTACAGCGGGGAGAATGGCATTGAAATCTCTCACCTAGGTAGAGCGTCCATCTAGGTAAGCCTCATCAAGAGGGAGCCATCCAAACTCGACCAAGCAAGCAGAAAATATAGGAGCCTTTTCCTCTACCTTTCGTAACACTATAACATTCTTATAGCAGCACTCTATGGTGTGGTAATCATGATTCCTCTCCCAACTAATGACATGAGGAATCAGATGAAAGGTGCGTCATCGTCATGTTAACCAGCCATTTGAGAGATCCTAAGATAAGTTAGGACTATATAGACCATGTAGGGGAAGCCTAAAACGAGAAGAGATTTTTTGGGGAAAAAAGGAGTCAAACCACTAGTTTGGGCCATCCTGCTGCAGCGGCCATTATCCCGCTACAGTGGAATGATGCAGGCTGCTACAACAAGAATGCAGTCCGTTGTAGCGGATTTCATATGGGATGAACACCAGATCGGGAAATAACATCTCTCATCGAAAAACTCTATTTTTATCTGATTTTCAGCAGATCTAAGTATATTAAATACCCTAGAACATAAATTAGCAACTAGTTCAACCAGATAACCCCTAAATAGAGTCAAAAATTTTAGTTCATGGCAAGATGACTTTTCAAATTCCCCCACCAGTTTCCTATTGATTTACCCAAGTTTTTGTGGATTCCTTACGCCCAGGATGCGATATAAATGTTGGGGATGTAAGGGAAGTAGCCATGCTACGATTTTCTAATACATCTAGCAACCTAGTTCAATTTTCAAAATAACTACTTAAAAGCATTCTGATTCGATTAGTTAATCATGCATACAATCATTGTAATCAAAGCAACGGAGCAATGAGAGTGAAAAATAAGAAAATTTCCTAAGAGATGACAATTTGGAGGAGAGTGATCGGGAGAATTTGAGAGGGTTTGAGTAAGGGAGAAAGGGAAATGAGGGAAGAACCTTGAAATATTTGGGGCTAGATTTGACCTTCGCGTGTTTCCTGTTAAACTACCCCTAGCATGGAAGCCTAGAACCTTTTTTTGTGTAGTGAGTTTTAACCCCTCCGTTCTAGCATGTGTCTACCCTTTAGTCATTTCGAATCTTTAGAGGTCGTGAACTTTTTTCGTGTCGTGTAAGAGTCGTTTCTCTAGCAGGGAGCTTTTTGAAGTGAGAGTATGTGATGAACGGGTCTTAGTCATTCAGGTACGAATGAATGACAAATTGATATCTATTGTAACGACCCGAACCTTCGTAAATTGAGAAAAACAAAATTCCACAAAAAATTTAGACCCTATGTAGCGATACATATGTCGTTGGCGCGGCGGCGCTGTAGCGGCTTCTTACCCCACTAAAGTGGGATCGGCGAGGCAGAATCTGAATTTCAAAAATCATTAATTATTTATTTTTCCAAAAATAGCCCATATGTCGTAAATTACCCTAGAAATCTCCAAAAATTTATTCCATGCTTGGAAAAGAAGGAGAGGGAGCATTTTATCATGGGGAATGACATAATCTCGGAGATCTTGGTCAAATTCACCGTAGCAAATCCAGAAAAGCTAGAAAAGAAATAAAAACTCCGTACAAATTGCTTAACGTCCAGGTAGGTTAGGTTTTTATGCATCGAGTAGTTGCCAATCCGTGCTTATTATATAATATATGCAATCAATCGTAGGATATATGCGTAGACCTTCGTGCACCGAGTAAATTTCATGGAAAAATTATATGATCTCAACGTATTTTGGGTTAGTGCTTGATATAGCAAATTGATGATATGTTGAGTATTCTTAGTTATTTTCTTTAGTAAAATTCCTTCATTAAACAAGGATATCCGGTAGAAGGGAATAAATTTTGGTCTATGTTATGTTTGACCTATTGAAGTAACAAGTTGATGAATGTTTAGTAACTTAGGTTTAAAACCCTAATGAAGAACCGTGATGAATAACTAAGGCTGAACTTTGTCTCATGTGTGATAAGAATTGGGGGGGAGGGGGGAATTTGTAGGTGATGGTTGTGATTTCATGATTGTGGGGTTTGCATGTTCTTGCTTGATTATGATACTCATATGTATATGAATGTTGCAATATTGATCACACTTGTTGTAACTGGAATAGATGATTGAGGTAGCGATGAAATCATGATGTAAACGTATTGTAACACTCCAAAAAGTCGAGACCTAATGTAGATCCTAACATGAGTGTCTAAGGGTTTAGATACTGTTTTAAGACCTAAAATAATGTATATTAGTCATCCAAGAAATTTTAGAGCCAAGACATCAAAGAACGTCTATGACGCCCAGAAACTAGCCTAATTGTACTAGTTGACATCGCTATGTTTCATGACGGTTTTGGAGGGTCAAATTAAGTCTAAAACTTGTAAAAGGACTTTGTTTAGGTAGAGTATAGTATAAAGGGTCTAAACGTCCGAAAACAACACCCCAAGGACCACTCGAAGGTCATGGAGGAGGACCCCAACATGGGTGGGCAGGCTGCGAAAGTCAAGAATCAGTGGGCTGCTTCACGACACGGAGCCCAGACAAACCTCACTGTCTGAAAATTTATGTCTTAGAAATAAAATTCGTGTTGTCCCCGCGACGAGGAGCCACTTCCTAAATTCGGTAAAATTATATTTTTTGACATTTGACTTCACAAAAAGACCCAATTAAGTGAGGGGTGTTTTGGGTAATTTAGGGGGTGATTATATATAGCCTAAGGGTCATTTTAAGTCATTTTTCACTCATCCAAACACAATTCCTAAAACAAAACCCAAAAGCTCTCACCTCTCTCTACTTTCTCTCTCCCCAATTCCTCCATTGAAGAAGGAAGAAAACTTGAAGAAGAAGGTTGATTTCTCTAGGATTTCACTTCAATTTTGTGGATTAATATTCATTTATGTGTGGTTTCTTCACTCTTGTGATTCCTTTTCCCAAGAGGTCCTCTAAAAGATGATTTGAAAATACCCAATTCCATGGGGGTTCCCAATTTTAATGGGTTTCCTTCTAAACTTCAAATTGATGATGAATTGTGATTTCCTATGACTAATTGAGTATATATTATTGGTTAATTGAGTCTAATTGATGTAATTTCATGTTGATCATGTTTTATTTTCCAATTTCCCAAATCTTGGATCTTGGTCATGAATTGATGGGAATTGAAGAATGATTTGATTATGACTTGTTTTATCTTTTCTAATTCATGTATGGATTGACTAGGGTAATGTATTGTTGTGATTGGATCTATTTCTTGATGAATTCATGATAAACCCTAATTCCCCTAACCCAAGGTTATGAATTGATGTTAATCGGGATAATGATGATGCAATTCACCCAGTTCTTGTATTAATTTCTATTGATTGATGTTACTACACCTATTATTGGATGTAATTGGTTGGTTGATGGTAAGACCATGAAGATGGATTTTGAAGGATATTTTGTAAGTCTTCATGATCCTAACCTTTACTTCAAGTATGATGGCTTGTGATTGGTGATGTAGTTCAATTGAAGTATACCTTATGAATAGCCTACATAGGTGTTGGTATGATGTTCAATTGAAATGTCTTGACTATGTGATTAAATGTCTTGACTATGTGATTAAGAGATTATGCTTAAGATGAAATGATATAAGGTTGGTGATGACTTGCCTATGTGCCTTGTTATGAAATGATGATGACGATATGCTAATTTCACATGTGAGGGTTGCCATGAAAGGATATTCTCATGCAATACCTATTGAGCTAAATGACTATGATTATACAAGGGATAGACATTTTGATCTAAACTAAGTGATGATTGTTAAAGAAAGACATTTCAAAAGGGACTTAGCTTAGAACCGAGTGAACTTTACAATGGGAGGTGTTGACTTCCCAATGATGAAGATTCACCCTATAGTTCCATATGAGGTGTTGACTTCCTTATGATGGACACTCACCCAATAAATTCCCATGAGATGAGGCTCCAATTCCATATTCATATAGAGGGTTCATACATATCTCCTAGTTCTATAACTATGTTGCCACCATAGGAAGACTAGCTAGTGATCTACCTAGAAAGCTATGTTTATGTTTGGTTCTACTTTGGCCAGTAAACCACCTTCCATCGGTGTTAGGTTTCACAACATCAGATTCCACACTTTGCTCTTATGGTATATGTCGGTTAAGGCAAATGTTCCCGAAAGTAAAATGAAGTAATGATGTGAACTCTAGATAGGGTGACTTGAGAGGTTGGCTTAGTCTAGGTAGGGGTATGGGACTCTAACTAGGCATTGCACTGGTTGGCTTTGAGGAATTCATAGAAAGATGTTCTTATGATATAATAATCTTAAAAAGTAAATGTTATTCTTATGTTGACTTTACATGTTGATGATCCTATACGATGTTAGTTTAATTTATGAACATGATATTGGTCTATATTGCTAAATATGATGATGGTTATTATTGATGCTATGCAATGTTGAGTTAGGCATTTCTTGTGATCCTTTGTTTGGTTTACTTGATTGAGTAAGGTTATGGGGCTTTGCTTGGTCATTGCACTTGTAGGCTAAATGGTGGGTTATGAGTAAGTGTCTTGCTTATATTATGATATCATGAACTCTTGTATATGTTGACTTGACTATTACTTGTTGGTATTGTCCCTGTGTCGTACATGGGTTTGACTTATGGATTATGTGATTATTGGTATATATGGGTTCTTGATTGTGCATAAGGCTTTTTCAAAGTACTTTAACATGGTTTTTATAAAATGCCCTCTTTATCATGATTTCACTTGTTTATGTGCATATACCCATACCATGTACAAGTGTGTACTAACCCATGTTTGATATTTACTACAAATGTAAGATCCGACCGTTGATATTAGAGAAGGATTTGAAGACTACTTGGATTCTTATCTTCCAAGTTTGGTAGATCCTCACTTTCCGAGGACGATGCCATTATCTACCTATTGGATGTTGTTTAGTCTTAAAGACACTTTGTTCATTCTCTTTCATTTTGATACTATAATATTAAAGCCTATATTTGGCTATAATTGTTGTTGTAAAGACTATGCCCAAATTGTGATACTCTTATCTAGATGGTTTAATATGAGACAATGTTATAGACTTCTTATGAGACTATCTTATACTATGTATGTGTAATAAAAGCAGAAGACTGTGTACTCTTGTTATACGAAGGTTCTATGTATACTCGATATGAATATATTATTTGTATGTAGAGGTCTATGCAAACCTCAATGTAGAATAAAAAGTTTTAAATTTTTTGCATTTTTAACCTATGAATGTAATGATGTATGATAAGAGGCTAGTCTTAGTCGTCACAGAGGACGCTGCCATCGGTTACGTCTAGGGGGTGCTCCCTGGATGTGATAAAGTTAGTATCAGAGCATGAGGTTGAAAACCTTTAGGATTGATGTCTCATTAAACCACGTCTACGTAGATTCTTATTCATAATTGTGAAGCGCGCCACATTTATTAATGAGGAACTATGTGATGCGTAGGAAACTCTCAGCTTCTTGTAATCCTATGTCATGCCTCTAGAGTCTACCTTATGTGCGCATTCACCTAAACCTTGTATGGTGGTTATAAGTATGAAAACTCGAAAAGTAGCCGCAAGAAGGGCCGAGGAAGGTATTGCTAATACGGGAACACAAGACAACCAAGTGCCTCCACTTGAAGAAGTTGCTATGGGTGATCAAATTCCGATTGCTCCTCCTCTTATGGCAGATAAAGATATAAGGGGAGCTTTTCTCCAAATAGCCCAAGCCATTACAACTGAAGCACAAGTCTTCACTACTCTAGCACAAGCTATGATGGCCCAAAATAATCGGGAAGTGGTACCCCGAGGAAACCAACAAGTTAGAACCATGGACTCCCATTTGAGGGATTTCACTAAGATGAATCCTCTTTATTTCTATGGGTCCAAAGTTGAGAAATACCCCCAAGAGTTCATTGATGAAGTTTACAAGATCCTTTAAGCTATGGGGCTGACTACTAGTGAGAAAGTCGAGTTAGCCACTTACCAGCTCAAAGATATGTCCCAAACTTGGTACGTCCAATGGAGAGACAATAGGCCTCTAAGGGGTGGTCCGGTGACATGGGAGATTCTTAAGAAGGCTTTTCTTGATCGGTTCTTTCCTAGAGAGAAGAGGGAAGCCAAAGTGGAAGAATTCATCAACCTTCATCAAGGAGGTATGAGTGTACTTGAATACTCTTTGAAATTCACTAAATTATCAAGGTATGCTCATTCTTTGGTTTTTGACCCTTGAGATGAAATGAGCCACTTTGTGACGGAAGTGTCGGATGACTTGAAAGAAGAATGTCGTTCGACTATTCTACATGATAATATGAACATTTCCCGTCTCATAGTTCATGCTCAACAAGTGGAAGAGACAAGGGTTAAGAGGAAGAGTAGAGATGCCAATAGGGCAAGGTCTTTTGATGGTGGTTCTTTAAAGAGCAAGCTTGACATTCAAACAAGCCTAAGTTCAAGAAGAGGTTATGCAATCAAGTTCCTTCTAAGTTCCCTAAGGCTTGTGAGGATAAGGTGCCTAAACCTAAATCCCAAAAGGGAAAGAGTGGAAACTCACCTAATGAGAAACCTACTTGTACCAAGTGTGGGAAAGGTCACTTTGGGGAATGCTTAGTTGGAACGGGCAATTGCTTTAGTTGTGGTAAAAGTGGGCACAAAGTTTGATATCGCCCAAATTTGAAGGGGCAAGACAAGGGGAGTTTACAATCAAGTGTTTCTAATGTAGATGCTTCAAAAAAGAATCGCTTCTATGCTCTCCGCTCTAAGGGTGAGCAAGAGACTTCTCCCGATGTGGTGACCGGTATGTTGAAAGTATTTTCTATTTATGTATATGTTTTACTTGATCCCGGTGCTACTTTGTCATTTGTTACTCCTCTAGTAGTTAAAAAGTTTGACATTTTTCCTGATATCTTGAATGAACCTTTTATGGTGACTACCCCGGTGGGTGAGTCGGTTGTTGCTAAAAGAGCATACAGAAATTGTCCTATAATGTTGACCAATAGAGTTCTTATGTGGAGTTAGTTGAACTTGATATGGTCGTTTTTGACGTGATATTGGGTATGGATTGGTTGCATGCTTTCTTTGCTACCATTAATTGTAGAACAAGGGTGGTGAAGTTTAACTTTCCAAATGAACCCGTTTTAGAGTGGAAGGGGAAATTCTATTCCTAGAGGTCGTATCATTTCTTGTTTGAAAGCTTGTTAGACGATCTCCAAAGGGTGTTTATACCATATAATAAGAGTCTTAGATTTAGACTTCGAGATTCCCCCTATTGAGTCGGTCCCCGTAGTGAGGGAATTTCTGGAAGTCTTTCCTAATGATCTTCCCAGCATTTCTCCCGAACGGGAAATTGATTTTGGTATCGACTTGCTAATGGATGAGAATCCCATTTCAATTCCTTATTATCGGATGGCTCCAGCCAAATTGAAAGAGTTGAAGGCTCAACTCAAAGATTTACTTGACAAGGGCTTTATTTGGCCTAGTATTTCTCCGTGGGGTGCTCCAGTATTATTTGTGAAGAAGAAGGATAGGTCCCTTAGATTGTGTATCGATTACCATCAACTCAACAAAGTCACAATCAAGAACAAGTATCCTCTCCCTCTGATTGATGAATTATTTGATCAACTCCAAGGTGCGAGTTACTCTTCCAAGATTGACTTGGGATCAGGATATCACCAACTTAGGGTGAGAGGTGAAGATATTCCCAAGCGACATTTCGAATAAGATATGATCACTATGAGTTCTTACTAATGTCCTTTGGTCTCACTAATGCTCTGGCGATGTTTATGGACCTAATGAATAGGGTGTTTCAAAGTTACCTAAATTCATTTGTCATTGTGTTCATTGACGACATCTTGGTACATTCGAAGAATAAGGGTGAACACATGGATCACTTGAGGGTGGTGTTACAAGTGCTTAAAAAACACCAATTGTTTGCCAAGTATAGAATATGTGAATTTTGGTTGAGGTCGGTAGCATTTCTTGGTCATATTATCTCTAGTGAAAGAGTAGAGGTTGATCCAAGAAAGACTGAAACGGTGAAAAATTGGCCTAGACCTTTGGCTCCTATGGATATTAGGAGTTTCTTAGGCCTAACTTGTTATTATGAAGGTTTGTCGATGTGTTTGCATCCATTTCTTTCCCTTTGACAACCTTGACCCAAAAGAATGTGAAATTTCAGTGGTCGGAGGCATGTGAAAAGAGCTTACAAATGTTAAAGGATAGGCTTACTTCCGCTCCGGTATTGACTCTACCCCAGGGTACTAAGGGTTTTATGGTCTATTGTGATGCATACCGAGTCGGGTTGGGGTGCGTTCTTATGCAAGACAAAGTTATATCCTAAGCTTCTAGGCAACTCAAAGTTCATGTGACGAATTATCCAAATCATGACCTTGAGTTAGCAGCCGTGGTATTTGCCTTGAAAATATGGAGGCATTATCTGTATGAGGTCCATGTGGATGTGTATACGGACCATAAAAGTCTCCAATATGTGTTTACACAAAAGTAGTTAAATCTCCGCACACAGAGATGGTTGGAGTTGTTGAAAGACTATGATATAAGTATTCTCTACCACCCTGGCAAGGCTGATGAGGTAGCGGATTTTCTAAGTCGATTATATATGGGAAGTGTGTCTCATGTGGAAGAATCCAAGAGAAACCTAGTGAAAGATGTTCATAGGTTGGCTCGTTTGGGTGTAAGGTTGGAAGATTCCCCTAATGGTGGCTTTGTGGTCAACCATAACTCTGAATCGTCTTTGGTGGTTGAGATGAAGTCTAAGCAACACCTTGACTTGGAATTGATGGAGATGAAAGAATCGGTTTTTGGTAATCTTAATGAGTCATTCTCATTAGGGGGGATGGTGTTTTGAGGTATAAAGATAGGTTGTGTACCCAATGTTGATGATTTGAGAAACCAGATTCTTGAGAAAGCACATGGGTCTCGTTATTCGATTCATTCAGGTTCTACTAAGATGTATCATGACCTTAGAGGAGTGTTTTGCTAGGATGGTTTGAAAAAGGACATAGCGAATTTTGTTGCAAAGTGTCCAAATTGCCAACAAGTGAAAGCCGAGTGGTTTTCTTCAAGAGATCCAAATTCCTACTTGGAAGTGGGAAGACATTAACAAGTACTTTATCGTAGGTTTGCCTAAGACTCGAAGGCATCATGACTCAATATGGGTAGTAGTGGATAGATTGACCAAATCCGCTCACTTTATCCCCGTTAAGTCCACTTACTCAGCGGAGGATTATGCAAAGATCTACATAGATGATATTGTAAGTCTTCATGGTATTCTGTTATTCATCATATCAGATAGGGGCGCACAATTCACATCTATATTTTGGAGATCGTTTCAAAAACGGTTTGGTACAAGAGTTAAGTTCAACACCGCTTTTCATCCCCAAACGGATGGTCAAGCGGAGCGTACTATTCAAACTCTTGAGGATATGCTTAGTGCTTATGTCATCGACTTTAAGGGAAGTTGGGATGAGCACTTGCCTTTGGTTGAGTTCTCTTATATCAATAGTTACCATTCATCCATATCCATGGCTCCTTTTAAAGATTTGTATGGTAGGAGATGTAGATCTCTGGTAGGGTGGTTCGAAGTTGATGAGTTTTCACTTTTTGGTCCCGACTTGGTTTATGATGCTTTGAAGAGTGTCCATTTGATAAGGGACCGATTGAAAACAGTCTATAGCCGGCAAAAGTCTTATGCCGACAATAGGAGAAGACAACTATATTTTGAAGAAGGTGATAAAGTGTACTTGAAAGTTTCACCCATGAAAGGGGTGATGAGGTTTGGCAAGAAAGGGAAGTTGATTCCTCGTTATATGGGTCCCTATGAAATTTTTCAAAAAGAGTGGGCAAGGTTGATTACGAGTTGAGGTTACCTAGTGAGATCTCTTCGGTTCACCTGGTTTTCTATGTATCCATGCTTAAGAAATGCATTGGTATTACCGAGTCCATTCTTCCTATTGAAGGTCTTGTGGATGAGAACCTCTCCTATGAGAAGGTTCCGGTTCAAATGCTTGATCGACAAGTGAAGAAGTTGAGGAAAAAGAGGTGGCCTCCGTGAAAGTGCTATGGAGAAACCACCTAGTTGAAGGTGAGACATGGGAGGCTGAGGCCGGCATGAAGTCCCGTTATCCTCATCTTTTTGCTAATTAAGTATTACTATTAATAGTGAAAATAATGAGTTAGTGTGATTTTGATTTGTTTTGCAAAGATGTGCATATTTATGGTAAAAAGATTTATGCTAAAATGATTTATCATGGAATAATGCTCTTTTGCTCGAATTCCACTTATTTGTGTATTTGATATAGTGTTGCCTTCATGAAGTGATAGTGAGCATGTTGATATGTTGAGAAAGGAACTTTGGCATAATTGACTCTTTAATGATATGTTGAGCTCATGCTGTTATTGTGAGTTGGAAATTCCTCATATTGTGACTTTGAGCCTTATGTGCTAAAATTGATGTTTTGAGTCATTGTGTAAATGTCATAATTCTATGTTGATTTGAGTTGTAACTCATGATGATGTTGTATATTGTTGGTTGGGCTTCTATTCTTGAGTCTATCCTTTCAATTTTAAAAAGTTTAAGTGTCATTCAGGACGAATGTTTCTAAAGGGGTGCCTGGCAGCCTGCGAACAGGCAAAATTGGAGTCAAGGTGCGCGATGCACAGACTGCATGCAGGTCACTGCCTAAAGATTTGAAAGGCAGCCGTGCGACGCGAGGCTAACAAGCACCTCACTGCCTCAACCCAAAATTTAAGAAAAATGACGGGATTTGGCCCTGCGACGCGCAACCACTTCCCAGAATCGTTAAAGTCGTATTTTTGGTAATTTAACTTTATAAAAAGACCCATTTAAGTGGAAGGTCTTTTGGGTAATTCTTAGGACGACTATATATATATATATATATATATATATATATATATATATATATATATATATATATATTAGGTCAGTTTTACACCACTTTACACGTTCTAAATCAGATCAAACATGTTTTCTCTCATCTCTCTCAAGAACGCTCTCTTTTCCAAACCCCATTGAAGAACAAGAATAGCTTAAGGAAGAAAACGAAGACTTAAAGCTTTTCATTCAAATTTCATGGATTCTTCATCTATAAGGTATGGGGTTTTCACTCTTGGGATTCCTTTCCCCAAGAGGTCCTTTCAAGATAAGTTTTCAAGAATTTCAAATATTAGGGTTTTTACTCTACAAAATGGATTTTCTTCCTAACTCTAGATTTATGATTCTCGATGAAAAGCAATTGTTTTATATGGTTAATTATGCATGAATTGTTGAGTTTTTGACTTTTAAATGATAGATTTTCGTGTGAAGCATGTTTGTTATCAATTTGTTGGTTTTGAATGGATTATCCCTGCTACTTGATAATATGCAAACGTTGCGATGGGAACTAAAACTTGAATGAACTCTTAAATGACCCCTGAACTTATCCTACATTATGGATTGATCTTGTATATAATTTTGAGAGTTGTTCATGGTTATGCTATTATGGTTATGAATGTTGTAAGTTGAACGTAAATTTTTGAAGTCTTGAACTTGGAAGCGAGAGGTAAGTCTTCTAAAGTTGTGATTACTCTGTGATGGTTATGTTAACCTATAAATAATGATGTTATACTGTGGAAATATGTATGATGTAATGTATGTATATGTTGGGCTAAAACCATGTTAATTGTGAAATCATGATATGAATACGAGAATGCAAGTTTATGATATTCTCTTGTATGCTTTACACAAGATGATTATGCTATGTTAATCTCACACACGAGGAGTTTCAATGAAAGGAAATTATCATCTAATCCTAAAGAGCTCATGATCATGTTTATACAAGGAGTTAATCTCCTATGACCTATGATAAGTTTATGATAAAAGACAACTTAAAA
Organism: Solanum sitiens; assembly: GCA_016801875.1. Classification (NCBI taxonomy): domain Eukaryota; kingdom Viridiplantae; phylum Streptophyta; class Magnoliopsida; order Solanales; family Solanaceae; genus Solanum; species Solanum sitiens. The sequence continues at coordinate 3,583,113 of JABWTJ010000071.1, forward strand.
GTTATTCAAGAAAGGGACTTAAGCTAAGCACCGATGAACTAGATATGAGAGGTGTCCCTTCCCTAGTTGGAAGGTAGGTAAAAATGACTCTCATGAGATTGAGGATGCCATGTGATGTAGAACTATGGGTCTCTAATACATCTCTTAATTCTTGAACTATGTTACCACCATAGGATACTAGCTAGTGGATTCACCTAGAAAGTTATGTCATGTTAGGTTCTACTTTGTCCGTAGACCACCTTCTTTCAGTGTGGGGTTTTATGACACCGGATTCCATGTTTAGATCACATGGTTTATGTCGATTAAGGCGAATGTTCCCTCATGTGAAAATGGAAGACAAGTAAATGGCCGTTGACTACGGTGATTTGAGGAGTCTACTTAGTATAGGTAAGGATATGGGACTCTACCTAAACATTTCACAAGTTGACTCTAAGAGAAGTCCAAGGAGATTGTTCTTATGTAATATGATAACATGAAAGATATATGTTTATGATACATGATGTTACTTTTATATGATGTTGGTCATTATGATGAATATGTTATTCGGTTATATTGTTAAGTGAAGTGATGGCTGATTGTGTTACAAGTTATATGAAGCAAAACTCTACTCATGGTCTCCTATCTTATCTACTTGGCTGTGTGGGGTTATGGGGCTTCACATGACCATTTCACTTGTAGGTTGGGGATGGGATCATTGGTAAGTGTTTTTGTATGTTATGTATATGTTATCTAATGAATATGAATGTTAATATGACTCTATGATAATATGTCTTTGATTATGATCATGTTGTATGTTGATAAATCCTTAACTTCTATATGTTATATGTTATGTGCATTGAAGACTTTCATATGAATTAGCATGTTTCTAAGAAATGATCCTTTTTCATGCATGGCCTCAAATATTATGTTCATATACCCATACTTAGTACATGTGGCGTACTAACCCAATTACTTTATATTACTACAACTGTAGGTTCTGACCATTGAAGTTTAAGGAGGCCGATTTGAAAAAGCTTGGAACTCTTTCTCCAAGCCTTGGTAGGTCCTCAATGTTCGGGGATGGTATCTTTTCAACATTCTATCTTAGCTATCTTTTCAACATTCTATCTTATGCAGATTTTTAATAGTTTTTAGTATACACTATATCCATTATATTCTTTGGATTCTTTTGTACTAAGGCCTATATGGCATAATTACTCTTTATTGGCTAAGTCCAGATTTGTACTCTTAGATGGTTTAAATATATGTGAGACAAGTTTTTAGAATATCTAATGTCATTATGAAGGTTAAGTATGAAGTTTAAGTATACTTCAATAGAATATAAAAGTTTTTTTTCCCGAAAAGTTTTACTGATCACATGTTATGACCAATGCTAAGGGCTTGTTTGAGACCTCTGAGAGGATGATGACGCCGGTCGCATCTGGGGTGTACTCTTCGGTGGTGACAAGCTTTCTTTCCAATCATGAGGTTAAGTATACTTAGGATCATTGTCTCACTAAACCACATTACCTAGTGTGTAGTTCATGGTTGTGAAGCGCGCCACAATTGTGGATAAGAGGCTATGTGATGACTAGGAAACTTCTCTTTTTCTTGATACTCCTATGTCATGCATTTAGAGTTCTGACACTATGTGTCGTTTAGCATCTAATCCCGTTCTTGTGGTTTAGGCGATGAACAATAGAAGGACAACCGCGAGAAGAGTAGGAGAAGAGATTGCGAATGCGGGAGCTACTCCCCAAGGTAATAAAGTCCCTCCTCAAGTGCAAGCTGCTGCAAATGATCAAGTTCTGGTGATTCCTTCGGGTATGACGGATGGTGAGGTGAGGGCAGCCCTGTTCCAAATGTCCTAAGCCATCACCACCCAAGCTCAGGCTAATACGGAACAAGCTAACAGAAAGGTTGTTTCTCGAGAGAACCAACATGCTAGCACTATGGCTAGCCATTTGAGAGATTTTACGAGAATGAATCCTCCCATGTACTTTGGATCAAAAGTTGATGAAGACCCCCAAGATTTCCTTGATGAGGTCTAAAAGATCTTGTTTGCTACGGGAGCAAGTACTACTAAGAAGGCTGAGCTTGCTGCCTATCAACTCAAGGACGTTGCTCAGACATGGTACAATCAGTGGAATGATAGTAGCGCTTTAGGAGGTGGTCACGTGACTTGGGAGATCTTCAAAAAGTCCTTTCTTGATAGATTCTTTCCAAGGGAACAAGGGGAAGCTAAGGTAGAGGAGTTCATCAACCTTCGTCAAGGAGGTATGAGTGTCAAGGAATACTCCTTAAAATTCATTAAGCTATCCAAATATGCTTCTTCTTTGGTTTCTAATGCTAGGGATGAAATGATTCGTTATGTAATGGGCGTGTCCGAAGAGATTGAAGAAGAATGTCGCGCAGCCATGATTCATGACAATATGGATCTTTCTAGGTTGATGGTTCATGCTCAACATGTTAAGGAAAGTTGTCTAAGGAAGAGGAATAGGGAAGCTAAGAAGGCAAAGTCTTTTGAAAGTGGTTCTTCTAAAAGTAGGCTCGATGTTCAAGACAAGCCAAGTTCAAGAAGAGGTTTTCAAACCAAGTTCCTTCAAATTTCTCCAAGAATCGCAATGATAGAGGTTCTAATCCTATACCTCAAAAAGGGAGAAATGTTGATCCACCAGGAGAAAGACCAACTTGTGGTAAGTGTGGTAAGAAACATGTGGGTGAATCCCTTTTTGGAACTAATAGTTGCTATGGTTGTGGAAAAGGTGGCTAGATGGTGAAAGATTGTCCTAATGTGAGAAGTCAAAGTAAGGGGAATAGCCAAACTCAAACAAGCGGTCCTAGTTTTGAAACTCCAAATACGAGATGTCCTGTAATGCTTCCCAATAGAGTTACTCTTTTTGATTTAGTATAAATTGACATGTTTAATTTTGATATCATCTTGGGTAGCAATTATCTCCATGATTATTTTGATTCCATAGATTGTCGGACAAGGGTAGTGAAGTTTCAATTCCTTAATGAACCCATTTTAGAGTGGAATGGGGGAAATTCTATGCCAAGGGGTCAAATCATTTCTTGTTTAAAGTCTTGTAAGATGATAGCTAAGGGTTGTTTATACCATGTGGTGAGTGTTAAGGATCTAGAATGTGAAGATCTTTCTATTGAGTCAGTCCCTGTAGCGAGGGAATTCCCAGAAGTTTTTCCTAATGACCTTCCAGGAGTTCCTCTCAAATGGGAAATTGACTTTGGCATTGATTTGTTACCGGTTACGAATCCCATTTCAATTCATCCATATAGGATGGCTTCGGCTGAATTAAAAGAGTTGAAGCTCCAACTCAAAGATTTACTAGACAATGGTTTTATTCAACCTAGTATTTCTCCATGGGGTGCTCCTGTCTTGTTTGTTAAGAAGAAGGATGGGTCCCTTAGAATGTGCATTGATTATCGCCAACTCAATAAGGTCACCATAAAGAACAAGTATCCTATCCCTAGGATTGATGATCTATTTGATCAACTCCAAGGTGCTAGTTACTATTCCAAGATTGACTTAAAGTGGGGATATCATCAACTTAGGGTTAGAGGATAAGATGTTCCCAAAACAACTTTTTGAACTAGATATGGTCACTGTGAATTTCTAGTTATGTATTTTGGGTTAACGAATGCCATAGCGGCGTTTATGGACCTATTGAAAAAGGTTTTCCAAGATTACCTCGACTCATTTGTGATTGTATTCATTTATGATGTTTTGATATACTCCAAGAATGAAGATGAGCATGAGAGTCACTTGATGTTGGCCTTGCAATTCCTCACAGAACACCAACTTTATACCAAATTTAGCAAGTGTGAATTTTGGTTTAGGTCAGTTGCTTTTCTTGGCCATATTAGCTCTGGTGACGGTGTAGAGGTAGATCCGAAGAAGACGGATGCGGTCAGAAATTGGCCTAGACCTTAGACTCCCACAGACATAAGGAGTTTCTTGGGTATAGTCGGCTATTATAAAAGGTTTGTTGATGGATTTTCATCCATTGCTTCTCCTTTGACAGCTTTAACCCAAAAAAAGGTGAAGTTTGAGTGGTCGGAAGCTTGTGAGAAAGGTTTTCAAGAGTTGAAAGATAAGCTTACCTCCGCTTCGGTATTGACCTTACCGGAGGGTAATGAAGGCTTTGTAGTGTATTGTAATGCTTCTCGAGTGGGATTGGGATATGTCCTTATGCAACATGGTAAGGTGATAGCTTATGCTTCTAGGCAACTCAAAGTTCATGAGAAGAATTACCCAACTTATGATCTTGAGTTAGCCGCTGTAGTTTTTGCCTTAAAGAATGGAGACATTACTTGTATGGTGTTCATGTTGATGTGTTTACTGACCATAAAATTCTTCAATACGTGTTTACTCAAAAGGAGTTAAATCTCCGATAGAGAATATGGTTAGAATTGTTGAAGAATTACGACATGAGTGTCATTTACCATCCTGACAAGGCCAACGTGGTTGCGGATGCTTTGAATCGTATGACTATGGGTAGTGTGTCTCATGTGGAAGAAGAAAAGAAAGAATTTTCGAAAGATGTTCATTGGTTGGCTCGATTAGGTGTGCAGTTAGAAGATTCTCCAAATGGTGGTTTCATGGTCCATCATAACTCCGACTCATCATTAGTGGTGGAGGTGAAATCTAAGCACCATCTTGATCCACTATTGATGGAGTAGAATGAATCGGTACTTGGTAAGCTTAATGAGTCATTCTCCCGAGGTAGGGGGTGTTCTTAGGTACCAAGGGAGATTATGTGTACCAGATGTTGAGGGTTTGAGAAATCGAATTCTAGAAGAAGCTCATGGTTCCGCTATTCTATACATCCAGGTTCCACCAAAATGTATCATGACCTTAGAGAAGTCTATTGGTGGGATGGTTTAAAAATGGACATAGCAGAGTTTGTTTCTAAGTGTCCAAATTTCCAACAAGTTAAAGCTGAGCATCTTAAACTGGATGGTTTAACCCAAATCATGGATGTTCCTACTTGGAAGTGGGAAGCCATCAATATGGACTTTGTTGTTGGGTTGCCTCGAACCCGAAGGCAAAATAATTCTATATGGGTTATTGTGGATAGGTTGACCAAATCTGCCCATTTTATTCCTGTTAACTCTACATATACAGCCGAAGATTATGCAAGAATCTACATTAATGATATTATGAGTATTCATGGGATCCCTTTGTTCATCATTTCGGATAGAGGCGTCCAATTCACTTATTGTTTTTGGAAAGCTTTTCAAAAGGTTTTAGGTACTCAAGTGAAACTTAGTACCGTTTTTCATCCTCCGATAGATGGTCAAGCGGAATGTACCATTCAGACACTTGAAGACATGTTGAGAGCATGTGTTATCTATTTCAAATGAAGTTGGGATGATCACTTACCTTTGATTGAGTTCTCTTACAACAATAGATATCATTCGAGCATCTCCATGACACCTTTTGAAGCTTTTTATAGTAGAAGGTGTGGATCTCCGGTTGGATGGTTTGAGGTTGGTGAGTCCTCACTCCTTGGTCGAGAGATTATCTATGAAGCTATAGAGAAGGTTTGAATCATAAGAGATAGATTTAAGACAGCCTAGAGTCGGCAAAAATTTTATGTCGGCAATAGAAGAAGAGATCTTGAGTTCGAAATAGGTGATCATGTCTACTTGAATATTTCACCTATGAAAGGGGTGATGAGATTAGGTAGAAAGGGGAAGTTAAGTATGTTGGTACTTTTGAGGTTTTACAACGGGTTGGAAAGGTTGCCCATGAATTGAAACTACCAAGTGAACTAGCTTTGGTTCATCCGGTGTTTCATGTTTCTATGCTCAAGAAATGCATAGGCGACCTAGTGTCTATTCTGCCTATTGAAGGTCTAGGGGTGGATGAGAACCTTTCCTATAAAGAGGTTCCGATTGTGATCCTAGATCGCCAAGTAAAGAAGTTGAGAAACAAAGAGGTTGCCTCTGTAAAGGTTCTATGGAGGAACCATCTTGTTGAGGGTGCAACATGGGAGGCCGAAGCCGACATGAAGTCCTGCTATCCTCATTTATTTACTCCTTGAGGTTAGACATTCCTCTTAATAGAGAAAGTAATGCATAATCATGAAATTCATTGTTGCTAGGTAGGTGCATGTATTGGTGTTGACAATGGGATGTGTTGACTTCCCATAGAGGAAGATTCACCCTATATTGCTGTATGAGGTGTTGACTCCCCTAGGAGGGACACTCACCCAATGGATTCCCATTAAATGAGGCTCCAATGCCATAGGCATGTAGAGGGTTCATACATATCTCCTAGTTCTATAACTATGTTGCCACCATAGGAAGACTAGCTAGTGGATCAACATAGAAAGCTACGTTTATTTTGGTTATACTTTGGCCGGTAGACCACCTTCCATCAATGTAAGGTTTTACAACAACAGATTCCACACTTAGCTCTTATGATCTATGTTGGTTAAGGCAAATGTTCGCGAAAGTAAAATGAAGTAATGATGTGAACTCTAGATATGGTGACTTGAGAGGTTGGCTTAGTCTAGGTAGGGGTATGGGACTCTACCTAGGCATGGCACTAGTTGGCTTTCAGGGATTCCTACAAGGATGTTCTTATGATATAGTAATATTATAAAGTAAATGTTATACTTATGTTCACTTTACAAGTTGATGAGCTTATATGATGTTAGTTTCATTTATGAACATGATATTGGTCTATATTGCTAATATGATGATGGTTATTATTGATGTTATGTTAAGTTGAGTTAGGCATTACTTGTGATCCTTTGTTTGGTTTACTTTATTGAGTAAGGTTATGAGACTTTTCTTGTTCATTGCACTTGTAGGCTAAATGGTGGGTTATGAGTAAGGGTCTTGCTTATATTATGATGTTATGAACTCTTGTATATGTTGACTTGATCATTACTTGTTGGTGTTGGTCTTGTGTCGTACATGGGTTTGACTTATTGATTATGTGATTATTGGATTATATGGGTTCTCAATTGTGCATAAGGCCTTTTCAAAGTACTTTAGCATGGTTTTGATCAAATGTCCTCTTTAGCATGATTTCACATGTTTATGTACATATACCCATACTTAGTACAAGTGTGTACTAAACTATGTTTGATATTTACTACAAATGTAGGATCCGCCGTTGATATTAGAGAAGGCTTTGAAGACTACTTGGATTCTTATCTTCCAAGTTCGGTAGATCCTCACTTTCCGAGGACGATGCCATTATCTACCTATTGGATGTTGTTTAGTCTTAAAGATACTTTGTTCATTCTCTTTCACTTTGGTACTATAATTGTAAAGCCTATATGTGGCTATAAGTGTTGATGTGAGGGCTATGCCCAAATTGTGATACTCTTATCTAGATGGTTTAATATGAGACAATGTTATAGACTTCTTATGAGACTATCTTATACTATGTATGTGCAATAAAACAATAAAAGTAGAAGACTATGTAATCTTCATATACGAAGGGTCTATGTATACTCGATATGAATATATTATGTTTATGTAGAGGTCTATGTAAACCTCAATGTAGAATAAAAAGTTTTAAATTTTCCGCATTTTTAACCTATGAATGTAATGATGTATGCTAAGAGGCTAGTCTTAGTCCTCAAAGAGGCCGCGGCCGCCAGTTACGTCTAGGGGGTGCTCCCCAGATGTGACAATCAGAGCATGAGGTTGAATACCTTTAGGATTGATGTCTCATTAAACCACGTCTACATAGATTCTTATTCATAATTGTGAAGTGTGACATACTTATGAATGAAGAAGTATGTGATGCTTAGGAAACTCTCATCTTCTTGTAATCCTATGTCGTGCCACTAGAGTCTACTTTATGTGTGCTTTCACCTAAATCTTTTATGGTGGTTATAGGTATGAATACAAAAAGATCAGCCGCAAGAAGGTCCGAGGAAGGCATTGCTAATTCGGGAGCACAAGACAACCAATTGCCTCCACTTGAAGAAGTTGCTATGGGTGATCAAATTCCGGTTGCTCCTCCTCCCATTGCAGATGGAGATATAAGGGAAGTTTTTCTCCAAATGTCCCAAGCCATTACAACCCAAGAACAAGTCATCACTACTCTAGAACAATCTATGATGACCTAAACTAATCGGGAGGTGGTACCCCGAGGAAACCAACAAGTTAGCACCATGGCCACCCGTTTGAGGGATTTCACTAGGATGAATCCTCTTTCTTTCTATGGGTCCAAAGTTGAGGAAGACCCCCAAGAGTTCATTGATGAAGTTTACAAGATCCTTTATGCTATGGGGTTGACTACTAGTGAAAAGGCCGAGTTATCCACTTACCAACTCAAAGATGTGGCCCAAACTTGGTACATCCAATGGAAAGACAATAGGCCTCTAAGGGGTGGTCCGGTGACATGGAAGATTTTCAAGAAGGCTTTTCTTGATCGGTTCTTTCCTAGAGAGAAGAGGGAAGCAAAAGTGGAAGAATTCATCAACGTTCGTCAAGGAGGTATGAGTGTACTTGACTACTCTTTGAAATTCACTAAATTTTCAAGGTATTCTCCGTCTTTGGTTTTTGACCCTAGAGATGAAATGAGCAGCTTTGTGACGGGAGTGTCGGATGACTTGAAAGAAGAATGTCGTTTGGCTATGATACATGATAATATGAACATTTCTTGTCTCATGGTTCATGCTCAACAAGTGGAAGACACAAGGGTTAAGAAGAAGAGTAGAGATGCCAATAGGGCAAGGTCTTTTGATGGTGGTTCTTCAAAGAGTAGGCTTGACATTCAAGACAAGCCTAAGTTCAAGAAGACCTTATCCAATCAAGTTCCTTCTAAGTTCCCTAAGGTTCGTGACGATAAGGTGCCTAAACCTAAGATCAAAAAGGGAAAGAGTGGAAACTCACCTAATGAGAAGCCTACTTGTACCATGTGTGGGAAAGGTCACTTTGGGGAATGCTTAGCTGGAACGGGCAATTGCTTTAGTTGTGGTAAAAGTGGGCACAAAGTTTGAGATTTCCCAAATTTGAAGGGGCAAGACAAGGGAGTGAACAAGAAAGTGATTCTAATGTTGATGCTCCGAAGAAGAATCGTTTTTATGCTCTCCTCTCTAGGGGTGAGCAAGAGACTTCTCCCGATGTGGTGAACGGTATGTTGAAAGTCTTTTCGATTGATATATGTGATTTACTTGATCGTGGTGCTACTTTGTCATTTGTTACTCGTCTAGTAGCTAAAAAGTTTGACATTTTGCCCGTTATCTTGAATGAACCTTTTATGGTGACTACCCAGGTGGGTGAGTCGGTTGTTGCTAAAAGAGTATATAGAAATTGTCCTATTATGTTGACCAATAGAGTTACTCATGTGGAGTTAGATGAACTTGATATGGTCGTTTTTGACGTGATATTGGGTATGGATTGGTTGCATGCTTGCTTTGCTACTATTGATTGTAGAACAAGCGGGTTGAAGTTTAACTTTACAAATTAACCCGTTTTAGAGTGGAAGGGGGGAAATTCTATTCCTAGAGGCCGTATCATTTCTTGTTTGAAAGCTTGTAAGATGATCTCTAAAGGGTGTTTATACCATATAGTAAGAGTCCAAGATTTAGACTTTGAGATTCCCCCTATTGAGTCGGTACCAGTAGTGAGGGAATTTCTGGAAGTCTTTCCTAATGATTATCCCGGTATTCCTCCCGAATAGGAAATTTATTTTTGTATCAACTTGCTACCGGATGCAAATCTCATTTCATTTCCTCCTTATCGGATTGCTCCAGCCGAATTGAAAGAGTTGAAGGTTCAACTCAAAGATTTACTAGACAAGGGCTTTATTCGTCCTAGTATTTCTCCATGGGGTGCTCTGGTATTGTTTGTCAAGAAGAAGGATGGTTCCCTTAGAATGTGCATCCATTATCGTCAACTCAACAAATTCACAATCAAGAACAAGTATCCTCTCCCTCTGATTGATGAATTATTTAATCAACTCCAAGGTTCGAGTTACTCTTCCAAGATTAACTTGGGATCAGGATATCACCAACTTAGGGTGAGAGGTGAAGATATTCCCAAGACAAGATTTCGAACAATATATGGTCACTATGAGTTCTTAGTAATGTCCTTTGGTCTCACTAATGCTCCGACGGCGTTTATGGACATATTGAATAGGGTGTTTCGAAGTTACCTAGATTCATTTGTCATTATGTTCATTGACGACATCTTGGTATATCCAATGAATAAGGGTGAACAAATGGATCACTTGAGGGTGGTGTTACAAGTGCTTAAAGAAAACCAGTTGTTTGCCAAGTATAACAAATGTGATTTTTGGTTGAGGTCGGTAGCATTTCTTGATCATATTATATCTAGTAAAGGAGTAGAGGTTGATCCAAGAAATACCGAAGCGGTGAAAAATTGACCTAGACCTTTGGATCCTACAGATATTAGAAGTTTCTTAGGCCTAGCCTATTATTATAGAAGGTTTATCGATGGGTTTGCATACATTTCTTCCCCTTTGACAACCTTGACTCAAAAGAATGTGAAATTTGAGTGGTCGGAGGCATGTGATAAGAGATTTAAAATGTTAAAGGATATGCTTACTTCCGCTCTGGTATTGACTTTACCGGAGGGTACTAAGGGTTTTGTGGTCTATTGTGATGCATCCCGAGTCGGGTTGGGGTGTGTTCTTATGCAACATGAAATGTTATAGCCTATGCTTTTAGGCAACTCAAAGTTCATGAGAAGAATTACCCAACTCATGACCTTGATTTAGCGGCCGTGATATTTGCCTTGAAAATATGGAGGCATTATATGTATGGGGTCCATGTGGATGTGTATATGAACCATAAAAGTCTCCAATATGTGTTTACACAAAAGGAGTTAAATCTCCGGCAACGGATATGGTTGGAGTTGTTGAAAGACTATGATATGAGTGTTCTCTACCACCCCCGAAAGGTAATGTGGTAGCGGATGCTATAAGTCGATTGTCCATGGGAAGTGTGTCCCATGTGGAAGAATCCAAGATAAACCTAGTGAAAGATGTTCATAGGTTGGCTCGTTTAAGTGTAAGGTTGGAAGATTCCCCTAATGGTGGATTTTTGGTCCACCATAACTCCGAATCATCTTTGGTGGTTGATGTGAAGTCTAAGAAACACCTTGATTTAGAATTGATGGACTTGAAAAAATCAGTTCTTGGTAAGCTTAATGAGTCATTTTCTTTATGGGGGATGGTGTTTAGAGGTATCAAGATAGGTTGTGTGTACCCAATGTTGATGATTTTAGAAACCAGATTCTTGAGGAAGCTCATGGGTCTCGTTATTCGATTCATCCGGGTTCTACTAAGATGTATCATGACCTTAGAGGAGTGTTTTGGTGGGATGGTTTGAAAAAGGACATAGCTGATTTTGTTGCAAAGTGTCGAAATTACCAACAAGTGAAAGCCGAGTGGTTTTCTTCAAGAGATCCGAATTCCTACTTGGAAGTGGGAAGACATTAACATGGACTTTATAGTGGGTTTGCCTAAGACTCGAAGGCATCATGACTCAATATGGGTAGTAGTGGATAGAATGACCGAATCCGCTCACTTTATTCTCTTTAAGTCCACTTACTCTGTGGAGGATTCTGCAAAGATCTACATAGATGAGATTGTGAGTCTTCATGGTATTCTGTTATCCATCATATCAGATAGGTGCGCACAATTCACATCTATATTTTGGAGATCGTTTCAAAAAGGGTTTGGTACAAGAGTTAAGTTCAAGACCGTTTTTCATCCCCAAACGGATGGTCAAGCGGAGCGTACTATTCAAATCTTGAGGATATGCTTAGAGCTTATGTCATCGACTTCAAGGGAAGTTGGGATGAGCACTTGCCTTTGGTTGAGTTCTCTTATATCAATAGTTACCATTCATCCATATCAATGGCTCCTTTTAAAGCTTTGTATGGTAGGAGATATAGATCTCCGGTAGGGTGGTTCAAAGTTGATGAGTTTTCACTTTTTGGTCCCGACTTGGTTTATGATGCTTTGAAGAGTGTCCATTTGATAAGGGACCGATTGAAAACAGTCTATAGCCGGCAAAAGTCTTATGCCAACAATAGGAGAAGACAACTATATTTTGAAGAAGGTGATAAAGTGTACTTGAAAGTTTCACCCATGAAAGGGGTGATGAGGTTTGGCAAGAAAGGGAAGTTGATTCCTCGTTATATAGGTCCCTATGAAATTTTACAAAGAGTGGGCAAGGTTGATTACGAGTTGAGGTTACCTAGTGAGCTATCTTCGGTTCACCTGGTTTTCTATGTATCCATGCTTAAGAAGTGCATTGGTATTGCCGAGTCCATTCTTCCTATTGAAGGTCTTGTGGATGAGAACCTCTCCTATGAGAAGGTTCCGGTTCAAATCCTTGATCGACAAGTGAAGAAGTTGAGGAACAAAGAGGTGGCCTCCGTGAAAGTGCTATGGAGAAACCACCTAGTTGAAGGTGAGACATGGGAGGCCGAGGCCGGCATGAAGTCCCGTTATCCTCATATTTTTGCTAATTAAGTATTACTATTAATAATGAAAATAATGAGTTAGTGTGATTTTGATTTTTTTGCAAAGATGTGCATATTTATGGTAAAAAGATTTATGCTAAAATGATTTATCATGGAAAAATGCTCTTTTGCTCAAATTGCACTTATTTTTGTATATGGTATATTGTTGCCTTCATGAAGTGATAGTGAGCATGTTGATATGTTGAGAAAGTAACTTTTGCATAATTGACTCTTTAATGATATGTTGAGCTCCGGTTGTTATTGTGATAAGGAAATTCATCATGTTGTGATTTTGCGCCTTATGTGCTAAAATAGATGTTTTGAGTCATTGTGTAAATGCCATATTGCTATGTTGATTTGATTTGTAACTCATGATGATGTTGTATATTGTTGGTTGGTCTTCTATTCTTGATTCTATCCTTTCCCTTTTAAAAAGTTTAAGTGTCATTCGGGGACGAATATTCCTATGGGGGGGGGGGATAATGTAACACTCCGAAAAGTCGAGACCTAATATAGAGCCTAACATGAGTGTCTAAGGGTTGAGATACTATTTTAAGACCTAAAATAATTAATATAATTCATCCAAGAAGTTTTAGAGCCAATACGTCAAAGAAAGTTCATGACGTCCGGAAACTAGCCTAATTGAACTAGTTGACCTCGCTATGTTTGGGGATGGTTTCGGAGGGTCAAATGTAACACTCCGGAAATGCCATGACTTAGAATATAGATTAATCCATTAAATAATGTCTAAAATGATATTTCCAGACCAATATTAATGTAATAAGTTCATTTAGAAAAGGTTAGAGCCAAAACGACAAAGAAATACCTTGACGTCCGGAAACTAGCTAATTTGAACTAGTTAACGCCCCTATGTTTGGTGATGGTTTAGAGGTGTCAATTGGAGTCCAAAACTTGTAAAGAGACCTTGGATAGGTAGTATATAGTACAAAGTGTACAAACGTCCGATAACGACATCCCAAGGACCACCCGAAGGGTCCTCGGGGAGGACCCAAACATGGGTAGGCAGGCTGCCTGGCAGCTTGCGAACAGGCAGAATTGGAGGCAAGGTGCGCGACGCACAGCCTGCACGCAGGCCACTGCCTCAAAATTTGAGAGGCATCCGTGCGACGCGAGGCTAACACGCACCTCACTGCCTCAACCAAAATTTAAAAAAAATGACGGGATTTGGCCCCGCGGCCACTTCCCAGAATTGTTAAAGTCGTATTTTTGGTAATTTAACTTCAAAAAAAGACCCATTTAAGTGGAAGGCATTTTGGGTAATTCATAGGACTACTATATATGGATATTAGGTCAGTTTTAGACAACTTTACACGTTCCAAATCAGATCAAACAAGTTTTCTTTCACCTCTCTCAAGAATGCTCTCTTTTCCAAACCCCATTGAATAACAAGAAGAGCTTAAGGAAGAAGTCGAAGACTTCAAGCCTTTCATTCAAATTTCTTGGATTCTTCATCTATAAGGTATGGGTTTTTCACTCTTGGGATTCCTTTCCCCAAGAGGTCCTTTCAAGATAAGTTTTCAAGAATTTCAAATACTAGAGTTTTTACTCTACAAAATGGATTTTCTTCCTAACTCTAGATTTATGATTCTCGATGAAAATCAATTGTTTTCTATGGTTAATTATGCATGTATTATTGAATGTTTGACTTGTAATGATAGATTTTAGTATGAAGCATGTTTGTTATGAATTTGATGGTTTTGAATGGGTTATACCTACTACTTGATAATATGAAAACGTTGAGATGGGAACTAAGACTTGAAGGAACTCTTAAATGAACCCTTCCCTTATCCTACATTATGGATTGGTCTTGTATTTGATTTTAAGAGTTTTTCTTGGTTATACTATTGAGTATTTCATTATGTTATGGTTATGAATGTTGTAAGTTGAACGTAAATTGTTGAAGTCTTGAACTTGGAAGCGAGTGGTAAGTCTTCTTAAGTTCAGATTACTCTATGATGGTTATGTTAAATGATGCTATACTGTGGAAATATGTATGATGTTGCCATGTTATATATATATATATATATATATATATATATATATATATATATATATATATATATATATGTGTGTGTGTTGTGATAAAACCATGTTAACTGTGAGATCATGATAAGAATACGAAAATGCAAGTTCATGATAGTCTCTTGTATGCTTTACACAAGATGATTATGCTATGTTAATCTCACACACGAGGGGTTGCGATGAAATGAAATTCTTATCTAATCCTAAAGAGCTCATGATCATGTTTATACAAGGAGTTAATCTCCTATTGTCATGACCCGAAAGCACCCCCTAGAAGTTAGGGAAAACCTTCGAATCGTGACCGGGCGTACTTGACCCCTTTGGGGTCTCGTACAAGCCCTCTAACTAGCATTCATAACATAAAGCATGAAAAGTAGTGCGGAATTAAAACTTTTCACGATAATAATAAATAAAGGAGTCTTTTCATAAATACTAGGAAATCTTATCGTCACAAGCCAACTTAAGACACAACTTAGAATCTTAGGGACACGGCCCTTTACAATAGAGTAAATACATTTTTAAGTCTTAATAAGGAAACAAAGAAATATAAAAACTATGTCCTCGAATATATGAGGACATACCCAAGTCTTGAGAGATAGAATTCCCAAGCTTCAACTTCGATCCTCCAAAGGCTTCCAACCTATACTCATAAGGTATAAAAAGTATGGGGTTAGTACAACAATGTACTAAGTATGGCATATGCAAAAACATGCAAAAAGGGACATTTTAGTAAAGATAGCTTTTTATGCAATTCAAATATAACCTTCATGAATCTAGAAGCAAACCCACATAAGAATCAACAATTAACACTTTATGGCTATCTTACCAAACTTAAAGTAAACAAAAGGAACATTTCAATTAACTTTGCTAAACTTGCAATAAAATTGAATAAAGCATCATAGTGAACATTTTGAATTCTTACCATGAAGACCTTACAGTGAAAGGCACGGTCCAAGTCATATGAACCCTTTTTCTTTGAAGTTGCCCTAACCCAAGGTTATTCTAAGACTCCCTAAGGTGAGCCAAGAAGGGACTCTCATTACACCTCCCTTCAAAACACACCAAAGCGACCCTTAAAACTACCTAATCTTAGGCTTACTTCGTTAGAAATCAAATCCACGCCCTTGGCTAACATATGCAAAACACTCATGGAAATATAGGTCATACCAAGTGCAATGTGAGAGTAGCATCCCATACTACCACTCCCACTTAGTACTCCTAATGGATTCCATTTACTCAAGTACTCCACAATAATCCTCCATAACACTACACCATAGTACTCATTCACACGGATTTCATGAAGGTACTCTTCTCCCATAGTAGGTATAGGTCACACCGAGTGCAATGTGAGAATAGCATCCCATACTACTACTCCCACTCAATGCTCCTACTTGGTAACTAATGTGGATTGAGCACTTCACGACATACATACACAATTTCAACAATACACAAGATAATTAGTTTCAAAACAATTCTTTTGTGGGAGTTAGCTTAACCGACAAAGACCATGAGAGCTAGACATGGAATCCCGATATTAACCCCTATTGGATGAGGGATCCTTACTTGCCTAGAGTAAGGTCATGCTTCTTAGCGTTTACATGGCTTTTCCAATAGCTACACCTATGCGGGCACATAGTTAAGGGATAAGGAGATTGCTACTAAGTAACTCACTCTCTACTAACGAGGAGTACTCATCTCAAGAGGTACTTTGGATTACAACATCTCAACTAACAAAGTGCAATCCACCTCCCCTTCATATCCTCTCGGTGCTAGGCATAACTCCAAACGGATTTCTCAACATAAAAGTCTATCATAGAAATCTCACTAAGAAATGGAGAGGTTGTTACTAGACACTACATCTCAACTCACGAAGTGTGTCCACCTCAAGATTTCCCCTTTTTGCTCAACTTGACATAATACAAATCTTAGAAGAGTGTGTGTGTACATGTGCACACCTTGCATATAAGCATCATTTCATTTTCATCAAGTTCTTCTCATACTTTAACCTTGATTCATCAAGCTACACACTCTACATACTTCTCATAATCATATACTTCATTTAGACATAAACTAGGTCAAACATGCAATTCAAGCTACATCAAACACAACATAAGACCCATTTCCAATATATCTTCATTTCACATGTTAGACCTTCAAGGTCACATACTCAAACCTTACTAAGTAACATCAAGTTCATCAATTTGCACCGCCACCCACAAGGTGGACCATACCACTCAAATAGCAATTCATAATAAGAACTATACAATAAGAGCAACTCATCAACAAATCAAACCATCATTACCCATAAGCAATTTATCAATATTTCACCATAGGAAGGCCCTTAGGGCAGTAGCTACACCAACATGACATACACAAGAAGACCCAAGTTCATACCTTACTCAAATCATGCTCACATAACCCATTTTCATGCCAAAAGTTGAAGTATGCATATACAAGAGTTTCATGGAGTTTTAACATCAAAACCATCTATTCAAACCAAGATAAATACATTTAAACCATTAAAACTTAGTTACAAGAAGACCCATAATAGAAATCAAAGTTTAGAAGAAGTTGAGTTTAAAACCCCTTTTGAAAACCATTTTGGAAGTTGGCTTCTTGAATGGAAAGGTATTCAAGAATGGATACCATACCATTTAGGAGAAAGAACCCACGAATTTGATGAAGAAACAAGTCCCAATCCGTCCTCCTATCCTTCCTTGACTTCTAGCTTCCAAGAGAGTTGAGAGAGTTTTCTTGAGAGAAAGAGAGAGTTGGATCTTGAAGAGAAAAGGGGGCTCTTCTCTAGGTTTAAGGTGTAAGAGAGTCTTATAAGGCTTGGGGTGTATTTACATAAAACACCCTAAGCTGGCAGCCTTTAAATCGTGCACTGGCAGGCTTCGTCGACGAGACCTCCTTGACGGACCGTCACGTCCACCACGGACCGTCACGGGGTTCCGTCGAGGAACACTTGGCTTCTAAATGGAGCCTGTCCCAATTTCACTCTCTGTCACCCACGACGCCCTGGCTCGACGGACCGTCCTGAGTACGACGGACCGTCCTGAGTACGACGGACCGTCCTGAGTACGACGGACCATCCTGAGTACGACGGACCGTCGCCATGGCCGTCGTGAGCTACTGATGCGCAGACTTGCCCAAGTCCTGGGGCCCTTCATCTAGAGTCCTTGGGGTCCTAGGTGAGGTCGTGCCCAGACGTCAACCCCCTAAACTAAGTCGTCTAGGTCTAAGGAACATCCGACGCATGTTTCAAGTAAAACGAACACATAAAACTCATCCAAACTCGCCAAGACATACAAGTACATTCTAAGGCATATCATCCGAACGTCATGGACGTTTTTGGTCGATTGAACTCCAAACTTAACCAAACCTTGCACACTGCCTAAGGACACCAAACTAACTCCGTTTAACTTAAAATTAACTCAAGAAACAACCATGAGGCTCTAGTTCACCTTAGTTCATTTTGGGGCGTTATATTCTCCCCCACTTGGAATAACATTCGTCCTCGAATGACACTTAAATTTTAAGAACAGCAAGGACTTCACTTAGCATCATATAATACACTTAGATCATGATCAAAACATCAATAATCAAAGCATCCATTAGCAAGGATCATCATTTCACACTTTCAACACTTATCAACACATACTACTTTTGCCAAACTTCACAAAGTCAAAGACTCAACCTTAAACTTCTTTTATGGAGGGACTACCTTCTCCAACATTAAACATGCTCATATACAACAATTTTTGCACATAATTAAACTTCAATTAAGGCAAGGGAAATTTTTCTCAAATTGCAAATTTTTCACAGTGAACATTCACTGTAACATTGTCAATTATACAAAACTTTCAAAATTCCACTCTTTGAGCAATTTATCAAGATGACATGATCATATGAACTATAAAACCACATAAGCTCATTCCATAACACCTTGAAACCATAATTCATGAAAACAAAATGAAATTTCCAAAATTTGGACTTACTTACAGTGAATTCAAAACTTCGATGTGCGACATGCTTTAAAATTTCCATAATGCACCTTTCAAGAAACTTTAACAAGATGACATGACAATATGAGAGACAAGACTATCTTAACTTACTCCAAAGAGACTTGACAAGTTTCACTAAGTGCAATGTGAGAGTAGCATCCCCTACTACCACTCCCACTTAGTGACCTTGAGGATTCTCTTGGACTAAGTACATTTCATGCTATTTTAGTCAACTCATTCTCCCCCACTTAGGGTAAATCCATCTTCAAGGACTCATACTTCAAAGCACCATTATTTCCCTCACAAGGTAGGAACTCTTACTACTTCTAACTCAAGCACATCAAGTCTAAACATCAACCTTACAAGTTAAGCATAACACTTCCCTTTTTGGATTCAAGCCTATACAAACTCTCTTAAACATTACCTCATTTAACACTTAGGCACCACTTAACTCAACCTCATGGAACAAAACTTGCTCACTAGATATTCATACCACATTTTCCATCTTAGTGTAAGCCTACACCACAACATCTACCAATCACAAGAACAACTATGAAACATTAGTCACAGAAGAGAATTGCCTTTAACTTCTATAAAATCCCCTGATTCTTTCAACTTCCTCAAATTTACACCTTAAAGCATTTCCACCATCATTGAACATAATCACAAAATAACTCATTTGTCCTCAAAGGCACTTTATTAAATCATTATAACTCTTAACATGCTTAGAACTAAATCCCCATAAAGTTTCTCACCTCTACACTTCTAATCTCATAAATCACACCTAGCCATAATTGACATCACATCACAATTCTTAAATCTTACCTCATATTTACTCTTCTAGCCACAAAACCATCATATAATCAAAACTCACTCTCCCTCAACTTAGAAACATCTCCCTTCCAAGCAATCACATCTAGAAAACCACCGGCAAAGGAGAGAAGAGAGAGATCTTATCGAATTAAGTTCTATGGCACGATTTAAGAGTAATGAAGAAAGTGAAACTTCTAGCATCCTATAGCCTCTTGTCCATGGATGTGTCGCGACTCACACCAATGACCAAGATACTACTAGATGTGGCTTGTGAGACTTTTAGACCTTAAACTATTTCCCAAAACCTTATGCTCTGATACCAAGTCTTGTCACGACCCGAAAGCACCCCCTAGAAGTTAGGGAAAACCTTCGAATCGTGACCGGGCGTACTTGACCCCTTTGGG
The DNA here is from genome assembly GCA_016801875.1 of Solanum sitiens. Taxonomy (NCBI): domain Eukaryota; kingdom Viridiplantae; phylum Streptophyta; class Magnoliopsida; order Solanales; family Solanaceae; genus Solanum; species Solanum sitiens. The sequence goes on from JABWTJ010000071.1 coordinate 3,602,848, forward strand.
GTCTCGTACAAGCCCTCTAACTAGCATTCATAACATAAAGCATGAAAAGTAGTGCGGAATTAAAACTTTTCACGATAATAATAAATAAAGGAGTCTTTTCATAAATACTAGGAAATCTTATCGTCACAAGCCAACTTAAAGACACAACTTAGAATCTTAGGGACACGGCCCTTTACAATAGAGTAAATACATTTTTAAGTCTTAATAAGGAAACTAAGAAATATAAAAACTATGTCCTCGAATATATGAGGACATACCCAAGTCTTGAGAGATAGAATTCCCAAGCTTCAACTTCGATCCTCCAAAGGCTTCCAACCTATACTCATAAGGTATAAAAAGTATGGGGTTAGTACAACAATGTACTAAGTATGGCATATGCAAAAACATGCAAAAAGGGACATTTTAGTAAAGATAGCTTTTTATGCAATTCAAATATAACCTTCATGAATCTAGAAGCAAACCCACATAAGAATCAACGATTTAACACTTTATGGCTATCTTACCAAACTTAAAGTAAACAAAAGGAACATTCCAATTAACTTTGCTAAACTTGCAATAAAATTGAATAAAGCATCATAGTGAACATTTTGAATTCTTACCATGAAGACCTTACAGTGAAAGGCACGGTCCAAGTCATATGAACCCTTTTTCTTTGAAGTTGCCCTAACCCAAGGTTATTCTAAGACTCCCTAAGGTGAGCCAAGAAGGGACTCTCATTACACCTCCCTTCAAAAGCACACCAAAGCTTAAAACTACCTAATCTTAGGCTTACTTCGTTAGAAATCAAATCCACGCCCTTGGCTAACATATGCAAAACACTCATGGAAATATAGGTCATACCAAGTGCAATGTGAGAGTAGCATCCCATACTACCACTCCCACTTAGTACTCCTAATGGATTCCATTTACTCAAGTACTCCACAATAATCCTCCATAACACTACACCATAGTACTCATTCACACGGATTTCATGAAGGTACTCTTCTCCCATAGTAGGTATAGGTCACACCGAGTGCAATGTGAGAATAGCATCCCATACTACTACTCCCACTCAATGCTCCTACTTGGTAACTAATGTGGATTGAGCACTTCACGACATACATACATAATTTCAACAATACACAAGATAATTAGTTTCAAAACAATTCTTTTGTGGGAGTTAGCTTAACCGACAAAGACCATGAGAGCTAGACATGGAATCCCGATATTAACCCCTATCGGATGAGGGATCCTTACTTGCCTAGAGTAAGGTCATGCTTCTTAGCGTTTACATGGCTTTTTCCAATAGCTACACCTATGCGGGCACATAGTTAAGGGATAAGGAGATTGCTACTAAGTAACTCACTCTCTACTAACGAGGAGTACTCATCTCAAGAGGTACTTTGGATTACAACATCTCAACTAACGAAGTGCAATCCACCTCCCCTTCATATCCTCTCGGTGCTAGGCATAACTCCACACGGATTTCTCAACATAAAAGTCTATCATAGAAAGCTCACTAGGAAATGGAGAGGTTGTTACTAGACACTACATCTCAACTCACGAAGTGTGTCCACCTCAAGATTTCCCCTTTTTGCTCAACTTGACATAATACAAATCTTAGAAGAGTGTGTGTGTACATGTGCACACCTTGCATATAAGCATCATTTCATTTTCATCAAGTTCTACTCATACTTTAACCTTGATTCATCAAGCTACACACTCTACATACTTCTCATAATCATATACTTCATTTAGACATAAACTAGGTCAAACATGCAATTCAAGCTACATCAAACACAACATAAGACCCATTTCCAATATATCTTCATTTCACATGTTAGACCTTCAAGGTCACATACTCAAACCTTACTAAGTAACATCAAGTTCATCAATTTGCACCGCCACCCATAAGGTGGACCATACCACTCAAATAGCAATTCATAATAAGAACTATACAATAAGAGCAACTCATCAACAAATCAAACCATCATTACCCATAAGCAATTTATCAATATTTCACCATATGAAGGCCCTTAGGGCAGTAGCTACACCAACATGACATACACAAGAAGACCCAAGTTCATACCTTACTCAAATCATGCTCACATAACCCATTTTCATGCCAAAAGTTGAAGTATGCATATACAAGAGTTTCATGGAGTTTTAACATCAAAACCATCTATTCAAACCAAGATAAATACATTTAAACCATTAAAACTTAGTTACAAGAAGACCCATAATAGAAATCAAAGTTTAGAAGAAGTTGAGTTTAAAACCCCTTTTGAAAACCATTTTAGAAGTTGGCTTCTTGAATGGAAAGGTATTCAAGAATGGATACCATACCATTTAGGAGAAAGAACCCACGAATTTGATGAAGAAACAAGTCCCAATTCGTCCTCCTATCCTTCCTTGACTTCTAGCTTCCAAGAGAGTTGAGAGAGTTTTCTTGAGAGAAAGAGAGAGTTGGATCTTGAAGAGAAAAGGGGGCTCTTCTCTAGGTTTAGGGTGTAAGAGAGTCTTATAAGGCTTGGGGTGTATTTACATAAAACACCCTAAGCTGGCAGCCTTTAAATCGTGCACTGGCAGGCTTCGTCGATGAGACCTCCTCGACGGACCGCCACGTCCACCACGGACCATCACGGGGTTCCGTTGAGGAACACTTGGCTTCTAAATGGAGCCTGTCCCAATTTCACTCTCTGTCACCCACGACGCCCTAGCTCGACGGACCGTCCTGAGTACGATGGACCGTCCTGAGTACGATGGACCATCCTGAGTACGACGGACCGTCCTGAGTACGACGGACCGTCGCCATGGCCGTCGTGAGCTACTGATGGGCAGACTTGCCCAAGTCCTGGGCCCTTCATCTAGAGTCCTTGGGGTCCTAGGTGAGGTCGTGCCCAAACGTCAACCCCCTAAACTAAGTCGTCTAGGTCTAAGGAACATCCGACGCATGTTTCAAGTAAAACGAACACATAAAACTCATCCAAACTCGCCAAGACATACAAGTACATTCTAAGGCATATCATCCGAACGTCATGGACGTTTTTGGTCGATTGAACTCCAAACTTAACCAAACCTTGCACACTGCCTAAGGACACCAAACTAACTCCGTTTAACTTAAAATTAACTCAAGAAACAACCATGAGGCTCTAGTTCACCTTAGTTCATTTTGGGGCGTTATACCTATGACATATGATAAGTTTATGATAAAAGACAACTTAAAGGTTATTCAAGAAAGGGATTTAAGCTAAGCACCGATGAACTAGATATGACGGGTGTCCCTTCCCTAGTTGGAAGGTAGGTCACAATGACTCTCATGAGATTGAGGCTGACATGTAATGTGGAACTATGGGTCTCTAATACATCTCTTAGTTCTTGAACTATATTGCCACGATAGGATACTAGCTAGTGGATCCACCTAGTAAGTTATGTCATGTTAGGTTCTACTTTTTCCAGTAGACCACCTTCTTTCGGTGTTGGGTTTTATGACACCGGATTCCATGTTTAGCTCACATGGTCTATGTCGGTTAAGGCGAATATTCCCTCATGTGAAAATGAAAGACAAGTAAATGGACGTTGACTACGGTGACTTGAGGAGTCTACTTAGTATAGGTAGGGTATGGGACTCTACCTAGACATTGCATAAGTTGACTCTAAGGGAAGTCCTAGGAGATTCTTCTTATGTAATATGATAACATGAAAGATATATGTTTATGATACATGATGTTACTCTTATATGATGTTGGTCATTATGATGAATATGTTATTGGGTTATATTGTTCAGTGAAGTGATGAATGATTATGTTACAAGATATATGAACCAAAACTTTACTCATGATCTCCTATCTTATCTACTTGGTTGTGTGGGGTTATGGAGCTTCACATGATCATTGCACTTGTAGGTTGGGGATGGGATCATTGATAAGTGTTTTTGTATGTTATGTATATGTGATCTATTGTATATGAATGTTGATATGACTCTATGATAATATGTATTTGATTATGACATGTTGTATGTTGATAAGTCCTTAGCTTGTATATGTTATATGGTACGTGCATTGAAGACCTTCATATGAATTAGCTATTTCTAAGAAATGATCCTTTTTCATGCATGTCCTAAAATGTTATGTGCATATACCCATACTTAGTACATGTGGCGTACTAACCCCATTACTTTATATTACTACAACTATAGGTTCCGACCATTGAAGTTTAAGGAAGTCCATTTGAAGAAGCTTGGAACTCTTTCTCCAAGCCTTGGTAGGTCCTCAATATTCGGGGATGATATCTTTTCAACATTCTAGCTTATGCAGATTTTTAGTAGTTTTAAGAATACACTATTTCCATTATGTTCTTTGGATTCTTTTGTACTAAGGCCTATATGGCATAATTACTATTTATTGGCTAAGTCCAGATTTGTACTCTTAGATGGTTTTAATATATGTAAGACAAGTTTTAAGAATATCTAATGTCATTATGAAGTTTAAGTATGAAGTTTAAGTATACTTCAAAGAGAATGTAAAAGTTTTATTTTTTCTGCAAATTTTTACTAATCACATGTTATGACGAATGCTAAGGGCTTGTTTGAGTCCTCTGAGAGGACGACGATGCCGGTCGCATATGGGGTGTGCTCTTCGGGTGTGACATAAAAATGAAGTCTAAAACTTTTAAAAGCACTTTGGTTAGGTAGAGTGTAGTATATAGGGTCTAAACGTCCGAAAACGGCACCCCGAGGACCACCAAAAGGGTCATGGAGGAGGACCCCAACATGGGTGGGCAGGCTGCCTGCGAAAGTGAAGAATCAGTGGGCTGCTGCACGACGCGAGCCTACACGCACCTCACTGTCCCAAAATTTATTTTTGTGAAATAAAACGCGTGTTTACCCCATGAAGCCGAACCACTTTTAAAATTCGGTAAAAATCATATTTTTTGACATTTTGACTTCACAAAAAGACCCAATTAAGTGAGGGGTGTTTTGGGTAATTTATGGGGTGATTATATATATCCTAAGGGTCATTTTCCATTCATCCAAATGCAATTACCAAAACAAAACCCACAAGCTCTCATCTTTCTCTACTTTCTCTCACCCCAATTCCTCCATTGAAGAAGGAAGAAAGCTTGAAAAAGAAGGTTGATTTCTCTAGGATTTGACTTTGATTTCGTGGATTAATCTTCATTAATGTATGGGTTCTTCACTCTTGGGATTACTTTCCCTAAGAGGTCCTCTCAAAGTTGATTTCAAAATACCCAATTCCATGGGGTTTTCCAATTCTAATGAGTTTTCTTCTAAGCTTCAAATTGATGATGAATTGTGATTCCCTATAAATAATTGAGTATAGATTGTTGGTTAATTTATGTTAATTGATGCAATTTCATGTTGATCATGTTCCCTTCCCCAATTTCCCAAATCTTTGATCTTGGTCATGAATTGATGGGTGAAGAATGATTTAATTATTAGACTTGTTTTATCTATTCTAATTCATGTATGAATTAACTAGGATAATGTATTGTTGGGATTGGATCTATTTCTTGATGAATTCATGATGAACCCTAATTCCCCTAACGCGAGGTTATGAATTGATGTTAATTGGGATAGTGATGATGCAATTGACCTAGTTCTTGTATTAATTACTATTGATTGATGTTACTACACCTATTATTGAATTTAATTGGTTGGTTGATGGTAAGACCATGATGATGGCTTTTGAAGGAGATTTGGTAAGTCTTCATTATCCTAACCTTTACTTCAAGTATGATGGCTTGTGATTGGTGATGTACTTCAATTGAAGTATACCTTGTGAATAGAATACATAGGCGTTGGTATGATGTTTAACTGAAATGTCTTGACTATGTGATTGTGAGATTATGGTTAAGATGAAATGATATAAGGTTGGTGATGAATTGTCGATGTGCCTTGTTATGAAATGATGATGACGATATGCTAATCGTGTGAGGGTTTCCATTAAAGGATATTCTCATGCAATACCTATTGACCTAAATGACTATGATTATACAAGGGATAGACCCTATGATCTAAACTAAGTGATGATTGTTACAGAAAGACATTTCAAAAGGGACTTAGCTTAGCACCGAGTAAACTTGACAAAGGGAAGTGTTGACTTCCCATAAAGGAAGATTCACCTTATAGTTCTATGTGAGGTGTTGACTCCCCTATGAGGGACACTCACCCAATGGATTCCCATGAGATGAGGATCCAATGCCATAGGCATGTAGAGGGTTCATATATATATCCTAGTTCTAGAACTATGTTGCAACCATAGGAAGACTAGCTACTGGATCCACATAGAAAGCTACGTTTATATTTGGTTCTACATTGGCCGGTAGACCACCTTCCATCGGTGTAAGGATTTACAACACCGGATTCCACACTTAGCTCTTATGGTCTATGTCGGTTAAGGCAAATGTTCCCAAAAGTAAAATGAAGTAATGATGTGAACTCTAGATAGGGTGACTTGAGAGGTTGGCTTAGTCTAGGTAGGGGTATGTGACTCTACCTAGGCATTGTACTAGTTGGCTTTGAGGGAATTCCTAGAAGGATATTCTTATGATATAATAATCTTATAAAGTAAATGTTATACTTATGTTGACTTTACATGTTGATGATCATATTTGATGTTACTTTCATTTATGAATATGATATTGGTCTATATTGCTAAATAAAATGATGGTTATTATTGATGCTATGCTATGTTGAGTTAGGCATTTCTTGTGATCCTTTTTTTGGTTTACTTGATTGAGTAAGGTTATGGAGCTTTGCTGGGTCATTGTACTTGTAGGCTAAATGGTGGTTTATGAGTAAGGGTCTTGCTTATATTATGATATTATGAACTGTTGTTTATGTTGACTTGACTATTACTTGTTGGTGATGATATTGGTCTTGTGTCGTACACGGGTTTGACTTATGGATTCTGTGATTATTGGATTATATGGGTTCTTGATTGTGCATAAGGCTTTTTCAAAGTACTTTAGCATGGTTTTGATCAAATTTCCTCTTTAGCATGATTTCACTTGTTTGTGTGCATATACCCATACTTAGTACATGTGTGTACTAACCCATGCTTGATGTTTATTACAAATGTAGGATCCGGTCGTCGATATTAGAGAAGTCTTTGAAGACTATTTTGATTCTTATCTTCCAAGTTTGGTAGATCCTCACTTTCCGAGGCTGATGCCATTATCTACCTATTGTATGTTGTTTAGTCTTAAAGACACTTTGTTCATTCTCTTTCATTTTGGTACTATAATTGTAAAGCCTATATGTGGCTATAATTGTTGATGTAAGGGCTATGCCCAAATTGTGATACTCTTATCTAGATGGTTTAATATGATACAATGTTATAGACTTCTTATGAGACTATCTTATACTATGTATGTACAATAAAAGTAGAAGACTATGTAATATTCTTATACGAAGGGTCTATGTATACTCGATATGATATATTATGTGTATGTAGAGGTCTATGTAAACCTCAATGTAGAATAAAAATTTTTTAATTTCCGCATTTTTAACCTATGAATGTAATGATGAATGCTAAGAGGCTAGTCTCAGTCCTCAAAGAGGACGACGACGTCGTTTACGTCTAGGGGGTGCTCCCCGGATGTGACATGTATAATCTTAATGATGTAATTGTTATTGTGGTGTGTGAATGGGGATCAGATTTCCATATTTCGGCAAGCTAAGTTTGGATCGGTTGCCACGTTCTGGTATAATTGGGATCGTATTGCCACGTTCCGGTATGCTAACTTTGGATCGAAGTGCCACATTCCTGCATACTTTGGAATCGAACTTTCACGTTCCGGCAAGCTAACTATTTGAATTTGGGTTTCAGGAGAGGACAACTACTTGTGACAATGGTGTAGGGTAAAGTGTCTTATATTTTAGTTTTGTGATGTGCATATACTTGTGATGATTACATTTATATCTAATAATGACAGGGTGTGGTCGAACTAAGTGTTTGTATGTGAGTGGGAGGTGATGTCTAGAAATGGTATGAGGGGTACTTGTCAGAGAAGAGTGAATTGTCGAGGTGTTGTCTTGGGTAAGTACCCAAGGAGTATGGAATGGGGTTTGAGATTTAAGTAAGGAAAAACTATATGGGTTGGGGTAAATAAGGAGACGATAATTTAAGAGTGTGTCCTGATCAATTTTTAGGAAATGGTGTTAGCAGTATTTGGGATGATATAATGTGGTTAGCATGTTTAGGCTATGATTTAATAGAACAAGAATATTGGCGGGTTGGAACAATATAGAAAATTGTTAGTCGTGTTAAGCATTGGTGTAAGTTGAATGAGTTGAAGAAAAGGGGGCAAGGGTGGAGAAGCGAGTGGTCCGAGCATGATCCTATTATTGTTTTCTTACATTATGAGGTGGGCGTCGGATTGACCGATGATGCCTACCAGTACGTGTGTTAGTACTGATACTACTCTTGTTATGTCTTTTTAACATAGTCTGGAAGAAGGATTGGTGATATTTAATTAGGTGAAGACAAGAATTCCTCAAGCAACTTTAAATTTTCTTTCCGCATGGTGTTAGTTGTGTTCTTTTATTTAATAATTGTCCATCTTTACTCTTAGTAGCTCTTGTACCTGTTAGATTAGGTCCTTGGGTTGTTAATTACTTTAAAAGTCTTAACTAGTTCGTGAAAAATAGTTGTTATAAAGACTTTATTCTCTACTTATCTGTTTTTCATTAATTTTCCACATGAATAAACCTTGGGAGTATGAGGTTCTCCTACTTAGGTGTTAGAGTAGGTGCTCGCCCAGACGTGCGGGTTGGGTCGTGACACAGATAGACGTCAACTTATCTTCCAGGCACTTGAAAGCTATTATGCAAGCATCATAAAAGTGGAACTTTACCTCCTTCTCTAGGAGTTTGCACAAGGGATGTGCAATCTTGGAAAATTCTTAGATGAACCTCCGGTAGAAATCGACATGCCCCAAGAAACTACGAACTCCTTTCACAGAAATTGGAGGTGGAAATTTCTAACTTTAATCTTTGCTTTGTCAACCTCTAACCCTTTTGCGAAACTTTATGCCCAAGAACTATACCATCTTTAACTATGAAGTGAGATTTTTACCAATTAAGGACGAAATATGTCTCCACACATCTTTGGAGAGCTTGACTTACATGTTCTAAACATTCTTCGAAGGTGTCACCCACAACCAAAAATTCATCCATAAATACATCCATTGAATATTTTACCATGTCGGCAAAAATGGATTACATGCAGCATTTAAATGTAGTTTGGGCATTACATAACCCAAACGACATCTTCTTGAAGGCAAAAGTACCATATGGGCAAGTAAATGTTGTTTGCTCTTGATCTTTTGGGGCAATCGTGATTTGGTTATATCTGGAATACCCATCCAAGAAACAATACCATCCTCTCTTGGAAAGTCGATCAAGCATTTGATCTATAAATAGGAATTAAGCCAATTAATTTTAATAGAATTAACGAGCCTCTCGATCTTAACATGATATAGTAATTAGTTCTATTATAAGATAATTAACTTAAAAATTTAAACTACAATTAGTTAAACTAATTAATCAAATATTTAAGTAAAAACTGAAACCTTTTGAGATAATTTTTTAATATTAATATAACAAATATATGCAAAAATATATAGAATATATATAAATTATTTTCTTTAACATTTTAAAATTTATAAAAATGACAAAATACTTAAAATGGCTTGGAAAGTATTTAAAATTTTATAGAGTCAATTATTTCAAATTGTTTGGAATTTAAGAAGCTCAATGACTAATTTATATTGTGGAGGTCCAAAATTGGGTGTCAACAATGGGAAAATAATCTTTTTTAGTCCATGAATTTAGCTTTCGGTAATCCATGCAAACGGTCAACCCGCTCACAGGTCTCGTAGATACAAGCTCTCCTTATTCATTAGGTACGACCGTAATGCCTCTTTTTTGGGTACACATTGTACTGGGCTTACCCCATTTCTATCTGCGATAGGGTCACACTTGTGTCTAACCATTTTATGATCTCCTTTTTCACCACCTATTGCATTGATGGGTTCAATCTCCTTTTGTGTTCATTATTTGGCTTGTAATCGCTCTCGAGCTGAACTTTTATGAGAGCAAATACCGGGAGGGATACCTAGTATGACAACGATGGTCCACCCTATAGCTTTGATATACTTTTGCATAACATCAAAGAGAAATTTTACCTGCCAATCAAGCAAATCATCTGCAATAATCACAGGCAAAGTGTTATTCGCCCCCAAGAAGGCATAACGAAGATGGGCAGGAAGCACTTTTAGCTCTAGTTTTGGTGGTTCTTGTATTGAGGGATTTGCGGGGGGATTTTCTTGGTTTTTAATTCAATATCCAACTTCAATGGAGTTTTAGAATACCCACTAAACCTGATAGATCCTCCACTACCACTTCATAACCTTGAATATCAATCTCATCACAATTGGCAAGTACGACTTCAAGTGGCTCACTCATACACATCAAGTGGCTCACACTAGCTACCTCTTCATTAATAACATCATCACTTTAGATCACATGAATATCACTCGGGTGTTTTATGTATTTACACATGTTGAAGGTCACTTCATATTCATTTACCCGAAATTTCAGTTCTCCACTCTCAACATCTACCAAAGCTCTTTCGGTTGCCAAAAACGGTCTTCCCAAAATAATAGGAATCTCGGCATCTATTTCACAATCTAAAATGAAAAAGTCAGCAAGGAAGATAAATTGATCAACCTTTACCAAGATGTCGTACAATATCCCCACATGATGTTTGATTGGTTGATCTGCTATCAAAAGTCTCATTTTCGTGGATATTGGCTCTCCCAACCCGAGTTGTTTATAAATTGCATACAACATTAAGTTGATACTTTCTCCTAAGTCGCATAGGGATTCAACGAATTGAAGCATGTCGATGGTGCAACGAATGGTGAATGCCTCTGGTACATCTCTCTTCTTGATCAACTCATTTTTCATGATCACACTACTATTACGAGAAACCTCAATAGTCTCAAAATCCAAGCTCATTTTCTTAGTGACCAACTCCTTCATAAATTTGGCATAACCCGACATTTCCATTAATGTTTAAATGAGTAGAAGGTTGATTAATAGAGACTTGAACACATATAGGAATTTCTTGAACTTCTCATCGTCGTTCTTCTTCTTGAGACATTGAGGAAACAAAGGCGGTATTTAGGGCAAAGGTTGCATAACTTTTGGAGTGGTGGAATCTGTTTCTCAGTTTCTTTTTGTGTCCCCTCTTCTTCTATAATTTAATCTTCTTCATGCTCTTGATTTTATTCATTTCTAGAGACATTCATTATTGTAATTTTGCCGCTACGAGTAACCACAATAAATTGTCTACCATCATCTTTTGTTGTCATTCTTGGTTCCAATTGTGCTGCAAGCAAACTCATTTGTCCTTCAAGTGTTCTGATTGCATCTTCTTGATAGTTTACTTTATTGTTTAGTGATAAGAAAGAAGTTTTATTTCTTTTAACAAATCGTCTGACCCTTCTACTTTATAATCATTGATTCACGGACTACTCTCACTTTCTCTTGATCTTGGGCTCTCACTAGAACGAATGTTATTCTCTTCATTCTCTTCCTCTCTTAACCAACATACACTTTTGTCATATCCCTCCACCAGTCCAGTAAAATTTTGCATCTGTAAAGGCGTAGAAGACTCCAGAACTAAGGAGAGGCTTGCGAAAAATTCTAGAACTTCTTAGATAATTCAAGAATGTCTTAAAATATCCTAGAGTATGTAGAATTCTCTAGAAAGGGGACCAAAGTATAATATCTTAGGGACTTGTAAAGTAAATATTAATTGGACTTTAGTCCGTAAGTAGTAGTATAAATAGAGGTGCCCCTCATTTGCAAAGGCACCAAGAAAAAGTTGTAAAGCATTCTCCAATGAAATCCACAAGCCTTCTTCAAAGAGTCTCTCTTTCAATCATTCTAAGTTTTTCCTTTTCATTCTCTTAGAGATCTAGCTTCAAAAGGCTTACTTGAGCTTACAAGAGCATGAAAGAGTCGCGAGTGAGTGTCAAGTGTCGCACGGATCAGTAGAAAGACTCTTAATTTGTGATAACGTGGTATCAGAGCAAAGGTTGATACTAAGGGAATGGCTACCCAGAGAGACGTAAACGCCGCTAGCACTACTGACATCTATTTGGTTAGTGGAATGAAGAACCAAAAGGGAAAGAAGCATCAAAAGGGTAATGAAAAGGTATTGCCCGATATCACACCAAGTGAGGCGCTAACATCCCATCCACCCTCGACCACCAAAGCAAGTGATGATGAACTTGAGGAGGACGCCATTGATGTCTCCGTTGGAGAAAATGGGTCGCAAGGGTGGAAGTTGCGAGGCAAGCCGTGGAGATATTAGGCCAGCGCATGAATGTGGATGATGACAAGTTTAAGACCCTTGAGGACTTCACCCTTAAGAAGACCGATAACATCCGTAAGGAGTTGGAGGGTTGCCAGTGGGTCGAGTTCGAGATAAAAAAGGCCATCACTTCCTTGGAGTGTCGGCTCATGGAGGCACTAAGCACGATCGAAACTCTGAAGACCAATGTAAAAATGCTCAAGGAATGCACAGAGACTGGAGGATCTACATCACCCGACCATGATAAGGAGGTCAGGGTCAAGGCTCCCAAGCCACCCATATCCAAGGGCGTCCGCGACGCCCAAGAGGTGGAAAACTTTATGTGGCACTAGGAGAATTACTTCAAGTGTATCCAGGTGAAGAGTGAAGAAAATAAGATCAACACTGCTGTTGTATCTGTCCGAGATGGCTATGTCATGGTAGAGGCGCAAAGAAGCCGAGATTGGAAAAGAGACGTACACCATCAACACGTGGGAGTAATTCTGTGAGGAATTGAAGAAAGCCTTCTTTCCTAACAATGTCATATATGAGGTTAAGCGCAGGTTCAGGGAATTGAAGCAACCAGGCAGCATACGGGCATATGTGAAAGAGTTCACTACTCTAACGCTTCAATTTCCCAACCTCACCGATGAAAAAATGTTGTTCCACTTCATCGACGGACTGCAGAATTAGGACAAGACGGAGTTGGAGCGGTGACAGGTCAAGACCATAGGCGAAGCCATCACGCAAGTCGAGTACTTGATGGACATTAAGAATGAACGACATGACAAGGCAAAGGGCAGGGATACAAGGAGTAGTCATTCTAAAGGTGGGGGAGATCGTGGCTGAGGCAAGGATCAGAAGGCGCATCCTAAGCAGCACGACCCCCACAAGACGAAAATCAAGCAATTCGTGCGCTTGAAATACATGGAGAAACGGGCGCAGACCAACAAAGGAGATGGCTGCTACATATGCGGTGGAGCGCACGGCTATGCCAGGTGCCCCGAGATGAAGAACCTTTGTTCCATCCTATGCAAACAAAAGGAGAATGACACACAAGAGCAAGGGAAAGACGCCGACACGAGACAGTTAGGCATGGTGGGACTATGCGGTGCGATAGCCAAGTAGACAGAGAAGCCGGCAGAGTTCAGCACACAGTATGCAGACATCTCCATAAATGGACGACTGGCTCGTGTCATGGTAGACTCCGGGGCCGAAGCAAATATCATGACAGACGGCGGCAGAGATGTTAGGGATAAATTATGCTCCAAGCAACACCCACCTCAAGATCATTAATGCCACACCGACTCCCGTATACGGGGTCGCCCAATGAGTGAGCATCACATTGGCGAAGTTCCAAGGTAAGACAAACTTCCCCATTGCTCCTTTAGACATCTTTGATATCATTCTAGGACAGGAGTTCTTCCAGCGATGCCATACGATGATCAACCCCTACCTCTAACAAATCATGGTGATGGAGTAGGAAGGGTCGTGCATGGTACCTCTAGTCAAGGTACCAAAGAAGGAAGGACACACCCACCTGTCGGCCATGCAGTTCGTGAAGGGCCTGAAGAAAGAAAAGCTAACATTCTTAGCTACCATTGTAAGTTCGGGAGAAGAAAATGGTACTAAGGAGTCATTGACACCGATAATAGAGAAAGTTCTTAAAGAGAACAAGGACGTGATGTCGGACGATCTACCGAAGACTCTACCTATAAGGCGCGAGGTAGATCACAAGATAGAGTTAGAGGTTGGAGCCAAGCCACCCGTACATGCACCTTACAGTATGGCTCCAACCGAGTTAGAGGAGCGAAGGAAGCAGTTGAAGGAGATCCTCGAGGCCGGTTACATCCGTCCATCCAAGGAACCTTATGGCACACTAGATCTGTTCAAAAAAAGAAAGACGGGTCATTGCACTTATGCATCGGCTACCAAGCGCTTAATAAGGTAACAATTAAGAATAACTATCATATCCCGCTCATCACAGACTTGTTTGATAGACTTGGGTAGGACAAGTACTTTACCAAGATGGATCTCTGGAAAGGATTTTACCAAGTGTGCATCGCAAAAGGGAATGAGCCAAAGACGGCGTGTGTGACGAGATACGGAGCTTAAGAGTTGTTGGTGATGCCCTTAAGCTTGACCAATGCACCCGCTACCTTTTGCACGCTGACGAACAATTTATTACATCCCTATTTGGCGCAGTTCGTGGTGGTGTACTTGGATGACAGAGTTATCTATAGCAACACCTTGGAGGAGCACGTGGAGCACCTTAAGAGAGTCTTCCAAGGCTTACGGGAGAACCAGCTCTATGTCAAGAAGGAGAAGTGCGAGTTTGCCTAGCATGAGGTACACTTCTTAGGACATATCATCAGCCAAGGCGAACTACGGATGGAAGAGAATAAGATTCAGGCAATTCAGGAGTGGGAGGCGCCCACAAAGGTGACCGAGCTACGATCCTTCCTTGGACTTGCGAACTATTATCCAAGGTTCATCGGTTGCTACTCCTCTAAAGCTGCTCCGCTGACCGAGTTGTTAAAGAATAATAAGTCATGGGTTTGGAGCGAGGAGTGCCAAAGAGTGTTCGAAGGTCTCAAGGCCGCAATGATAGAAGAGCTGATCTTGACACTTCCCGACTTCTCAAGACCTTCGAGGTACATATGGATGCATAAGACTTTGCCATTTGGGGAGTCTTAATGCAAGATAGACACCCAATAGCATTCGAGAGCCGCAAGCTGAACGAGGCCGAATGACAGTACAGGGTGCAAGAAAAGGAAATGACGGCCATCATGTATTGCCTACGCATGTAGACACACTACTTACTAGGCTACAAGTTCGTGGTCAAGACCGACAACGTGGCCACTAGCTACTTCCAGTCACAAAATGAAGATACCCCGAAGCAAGTTAGGTGGCAAGATTTTCTAGCAGAATTCGACTACGTCTTGGAGTATAAGCCAGGGCCAGGCAATGTTGCGGCTGACGCACTAAGCAGAAAGGCCGAGCTTGCTGCCATCACTAAGATCACAGTGACATTTAAGATGCAATCAAAGATGTCATGCAACACGATCCAGAGGTGAAGAAGTTAATGGACCTGGCTACCCAAGGCAAGACTAGGCGCTTTTGGGTGGAAGAAGGCCTCTAGCTTACTACCAGTCTATGTACCCAAGTTTGGATCGATAAGGCGGCAAATCATCAAAGAAATCTATGACACAGCATGGTCTGGGCATCCGCGGCAGCAACGAACAAGGGCGCTGATCAAAGCAGTATACTTTTGGCCACGCATGCAAAAAGACATTGAGTGCTATGTGCAAACTTGTGTTGTGTGCCAACAAGAAAAAGTGTAGCAAAGGCAACCGAGAGGACTACTCGAGCCACTACCTATGGTCGAACGACCTAGGGAGAGCGTGACCATGGACTTCATCACCTCCCTACCCAAGTTCGATGGGTATGGGACAATAATGGTTGTAGTGGACATGTTTAAGAAATATGCTACCTTCATGCCTGCCACAACCGGTTGCACCTCAAAAAAGGCTGCTCGATTGTTCTTTATGAATATGGTGAAAAATTGGGAGATGACGAGACATATCATTAGCGATGGAGACCCCTGCTTTACCAGGAACTTTTGGAGGGAGTTGTTCGAGATACTTGGAACACAAAAACTTCACTTCTCCACAAGATTCCACCCGCAGATAGACGGTAAGACCGAATGTGTCAACGCCTTGCTCGAGTGCTACCTGAGGCACTATGTCAGTGTTCACCAAATGGATTGGGCCAGGCTCCTAGATATGGCACAGTTTTAATACAATTTATAGAGGAGCGAGTCCACCGGGCGTACACCCTTTGAATTGGCGACAGGCCAGCACCCGCAGAGTCCGCATTCGTTACCGACTGCTTTTGAAGGAAAGAGTTTGGGAGCCTACCATCTTGCCAAGGGATTAGAGGAGCAGCTTGTCACTGCCAAGTCCTATTTGGACAAGGCAACCAAGAAGATGAAGAAGTTCGCCGACCGCAAGCGTCGTCCCAAGGATTATAAGGAAGGCAACATGGTCTTGGTGAAATTCAACCCAAAAGAATTCAAAGCACTAAGGGGCGTCCATCAAAACTTAGTGAGTAAATATGAGGGTCCATTCAATATCGTTGCCAAAGTGTGCAAGATCTCATACAAGTTGGAGTTACCTCCACATTTCAAGAGCCACCCGGTATTTCATGCAAGAGTCTTCAAGCCATACCAAGAGGACAAGGAGGATCCTAGCCAGAACCGATCACAACGGGCACCCATTACTGTCACCGCCTCGCATGACCGAGAGATTCAGGATATCATAGACTACCAAGCCAAATGGAAGCGAGTACAACAATCCACCGCCATGTTCCTTGTGCATTGGAAGGGACAAACTCCATAGGAGGTTATATGGGAGAAATATGAAGACTTATGGCAGTTCAAAGACAAAGTCCAGGAGTTTTTGTAGAAATGTGTTGCGGTCGTCGCATCATCAGTGGGGGAGAGTGTCATATCCTGCCACCAGTCCAGTAAAATTTTGAATCTGGAAAGGCGTAGAAGACTCCACAATTAAGGAGAGGCTTGCGGAAAATTCTAGAACTCCTTAGATAATTCAAGAATGTCTTTGAATATTCTAGAGTATGTAGAGTTCTCTTGAAAGGGGAACAAATTTTAATTATCTTAGAGACTTGTAAATTAAATTTAATTGCACTTTAGACCTTCAGTAGTAGGATAAATAGAGGTGCCCCTCATTTTCAAAGGCACAAAGCAAAAGTTATAAAACATTCTCCAAGCAATCCACAAGCATTCTTCAAAAGTTCTCTCTTTTGATCTTTCTAAGTCTTTCCTTTTCATTCTCTTAGCGATATAGCTTCAAAAGGCTTACTTGATCTTACAAGAGCGTGAAAGAGTCGTGAGTGAGTGTCAAGTGCCGCACGGATCAGTAGAAAGACTCTAAGCCCGTGACACTTTGCTCTTCTCTTTTTGATAGTTCCAACCTTGATTTCCACCCCGCTGTGAATATCATGGATGAAACCGTCCTCGTATCGCTTGAAGTTCCAACCTTTATTCTCTCCCAGTTTTGACTCACCAAAAGACGAACCCTCTTAAATTCGAAATACTCCACATGTTCCCTTCATATGATTTTGTAATGAATCCATTTGAGTTAGCATATTCTTAATGTTTTTATCTCTCTCTCTTTCTTTGTCAATTTGCTTTTCGGTCATTCTAAAGCAAAATGGAGAGACTTGATCCTCTAGGTTGTACCATGCTTGATTTATTTTGGTCAGATCATCGAGAAGAAATGTGTCCACCTCAAATGGTTGTGACATTATTCCCCCTCATACTAATTGATCCACCACTCCTTTATTAATCAAATCAAGACTCATGTAGAAGTATAAGAGTAATAAATTACTTGGCAACCCATGAGTTAGGCATTTTTGCAAGAGTTTCTTAAACCTTATCCATGTTTCATGAATTGGTTCTCCCTCCCTTCGCTTAATACCTTTAATATCATCTCTCAGCTTCACCATTTTTTATGTATGGAAGAATCTTCCATTAAATTCCATAACCAACTCCTCCCATGACTTGGAGTTGTTTGGTAGCTCGACCAACCATTTATTTACTTCCCCTATCAATGATAATGGAAATAATCGAAGCCAGATAGACTCTTGTGACAAATTCTTGAATGACAAAGGGGTGAACACCTCTGCAAAGCTTCGTATATGTTCATGCGGATATTCATGATCCAGCCCTCCATATAAACCTCTCAAATATAAAAGATGGAGTGTCGTGCTAGTAACCTCAAACATTGCATTCTCATCAGCTTGTGCATGCAAATTGCACTCATCTCATCCACTTGAGCAGGGTTATAAACACTATTAATTTTATTGATATCGTCCTGATGAAGAGCACAACCTGCTTGATGGCCAACTTGGAAGTCATTTCCACCATTCACACTCATATTTCATTTTTTCAACACAACCAATCAAAACAAAACTGAAAATTAAGTTAGTTTGACTATAACTAACTACAAAATAATTCAACTTAACTATGAATTCTCAAATAACACAACTCCGGTAGCGGAGCCATTTGGATTAACACTTCAATGACACTTCATCCATTCTAAGTGTCAACGATCACTATATAGTATAATAACCCAACCAAGGGTTGGGTTATAGTCCGAAGGAAGCGGTTTCAAGAATTAACAGCCAAGTACAAGTTAGTTCAAATTAGTCATAGCTAAAAGACATTAACGATTAAAAACATAATAAATTCAACGGGGTGACACAAGTGTCAATTATGAAAAGGGTGGTTTGGTAGCTAAAACACAACAAAAATTAGAAAAAACAAAGATATAAATATGGAGACAGGATTCTTGGGATGTGATAGGAATATGAGCTGAAATAAACATTTGGATACATGTTATAGACAGTAAATCGTTGTAAATTTGCAACTAAGCTAGACTTTAGTAGGGGTAAATTCTCTCTCGAGAAATTTACCCCAAATCAACTCTCGAACACCAATAAGCCACAATTATGCCCAGCCTTTGCCTTAGCCCATCCACTCTCTCGAGCTAAAGGTGTGGAAGTAAATTTAGGATTCGCTCTATCGAGTTGAACCCATGACAACCCAATAACCACCACTATCAATTTAGTAGTTTTGGTCTTAAGACCTCCCTCTCGAGAAAGCCAAAGACACGAAGATGAAATCATATTTGCAACTACAATCACATTAAGTTCATACACAACTACTGAATGAAATCACATTTAAACAACAAATTAACTATTAATTGGCAAGACCCATCAGTAAATTCAACTCATATTCACATAATCAAACCCAAAGAATTGGGTTTTAGCTACGCATGATAAAGAGATAGAAATCGATACCGAAAAGTGTTTCTATCAACTTTGTATGATAAAAATGTCTTTACACACGTCACAGATGAATAATCTTCAAGATCCACTTTTAATTTCTTGGAATCGGAAACCTTCAAATCTTCAAGGCTCAAGAAGAATGTCTCTCAAAACCTTTAAGAACTAAAATTAGAAATAATGTCTAAAATAATAAAATCTGATGTCTAATGTCTGATACTAAGACATAACTCTCTACGAGTATTTATAGTTTTCAACAATTTGTGTTGCAAACGACCACTCAACGTTGTTACTTGGGATCGCCGGTCAACTCGGAAATCTTCCCTTTGGTGTATTTCGTCACCATTTTGCTTTTGCCTTTAGCATCTTCGTGTTCTATGAGATTGGGCGATATCATACTACTTTGTAGAACTATTTGGCGACACGCCGGCTGCTTCTTTTCACCGGCTTCTTGATCCTCTCCATCAAGACTCAGCATACTAGAACATTAGGCGAGATTAAGGCCATTCGGTGACTACCCTAATGGATTAGGCGATCTCAGGCCTTCATTTCTTCATCTTTCAGTTGCCTTGTTCCTTTTTAATTGTGTCCATGCTTTTTCTCCAAGTGTAAATACCAGAAACTTAAGGTTTTTCATCAGTTTGAGAAAAAATGCATTTGAAGACAATATATCTATAAAATATAGCCCTAAATGGGTCAAGATTGTGGACTCATAATGTGCATTATTTGAGAATACCGTGATGAGACATGTGATAATTTATAACGTCGATGGTTAATGGTTTTGGCTAGTGATATAAAGCCGATAGGAAATGGTTTCGATTAGTGATTTAAGTCATGGCCTACGGCTAGGACCTACGAATTGTAGGTGGGACTACAGTGCGTGGTCCAGCTTTGTGGATTTTGGTCCTTGGAAACCACTCTGAGACGCCAAATGACGGGCTACCAGGATGAACCGTAGGTCAGTCCACCATCCATCGATTGGGCCCATCGTTGGCCCTGACAACTTTTAAATCAAGGGTCCTTTTTTCTTTTCCCCTAAGCGTTGGACACCTAATCTACATCTTTTAACCCATAAACTACGTTTTTTTTATCAGTTTAACCATAGTAACTTAATCATAACTTAGCCTAACCAATTCATTCTCAAGAAATTGATCGAACCAAAAAAAAGAAGAGATATAGCATAGACCAAACCCTCTCCAAGAACACAATAAGTTTTTCTCAGTTCCACCTCTGAAATCGATAGATTTCTTCGTAAAATTTGTCACCGAGTTTGTGGGATTTGACTAGTGGATTCCATTCTTCAATCCCTAGAATTCAGTAAGATTCTTGATTCCTTTCACATTATCTAGACCTAGGGATTCTTGAATGTTAGGAATTGTTGTCATTTAGTTGTTAGAATATTCCTAATTCGATTTTCATGTAGTTGAAACATTTTTTCTTAGTTCTTTACGTGAATTTTAGAACCCTAGTTGTGTAGACTCGTTTAGTTCATGAATTACACTAGCTAGGATAGATAAACATATATACATGCCTCAGTTTCCAAATGTTCCATTATCACTACTTAATGTTGCATTTTAAGTTAGCAAGTTAGAATAGTGATTTATCAATTATATTTCATTTATGTCGTATTCTACATATATTTAGTTAGGATTCGGCGTAACACCGAATTGAACTAGGGTCAATCACCTCCATAGGTTTTATGTATCCCCTCGGTGGGCATTATATTTAGTGATCACGTCAGTCATGCCTCTATACCCTTGGCAATGTATATTGGGTCCTCTCGATGGGGCGTATACATTAGACTCCACATTTAGGTTATGTGGTTTTATGTCGATTATAAGACACTCCCACAGTCAGATATTAGGGCATTTAACCAGTTTTTCTGTTACATTTAAGTATTCAATTTTAGCATGTCATATAATTTGTCATTGCATTCAGTTTAGTTCATGTTTAGTATATCTAAGTATCTTTATCATGTTAAGATTATTTTATTGCTCATTATGTTTTGTTCAGTTATATGATATCATACATGCTTAGTACCTTTCAAGTACTGACGTATATGATGCGCTATGTCTTTTTATGATGTAGGTTTAGGTCCTCATCATTCTCATCACGTGTAGATCGGTTCTCGATCCGTATTTAATAGTATTAGTGGTGTGTTATGACCCTAATATGAAAAAAGGTTAAATAAATCCTCTCATGTGTTTTAAGAGTCAATAACTAATTTATTATATGTGTCAAAACTTGTAGAATTTGGGTTTAAAAAGTATGAATTCAAACGTCAAGGGATGACCGAGACGTTTGGAAACTAGTCTTATGTGTGTGGTAGTGTGCCTTGACATGTTTCATGGGGTTTAGTGTGTCGTTCGGAGTTTAAAATGATAGGGGGTATACTATTATGTATATGGTCATGTTTAGGGTTGAAACGCCTGGGAACGACTCCTCAAGGAACACCGTAAGGGCCCCTGAGGACGACCCAAGCGTTGACCAAAAGCTATCAAAATAGCCAATACTACGCCAATGGTTGATGCCTCTTCGATTGAACGACGCCTTGTTGTTGGGGGGAGTAGCTCCACACTTAGTCGTGGGAGCTTATCCCTCAAAAATGAGTCTCTAGCCAAAACCACGGACCATAAGGATGGTCCATTGGTCAAGGAATGCTCTGTCGATGGCCAGGATCGTTTGGCACCTACAATTCTGCAGGTATCTCGACCAAGTGTGGGTAATTTGGGAAATTCACCCCACGTTCCAATTAATTCATGGACGGTTATTTTTAGTGTTTTTAGGTATTTTAAGTGTACTTAAACAATAAATAGCCATTTAGACTAAAGACTCCAAAACAAAAACCTTTTCCCTACCAAAACTCTCTCAAGATCACCACTGAAGAAGTAGAGTAAAAGAAGGCAACATCTAGGACGAATTTCACCAAGGTTTCAATATTTGATTGAAGGTACGTAAGGCTTTTTCATTCATGGATTCTTCCATCTATCTATTCCCCCTAGTTTCCCTCAATTGTCAATCCAAAATACCCCAATCTAGCTAGGATTATAATTGTATTGTGGGTTAGGTTTGTTTGTGATCCCAATCAAGTGGGTAGCAATGAATTATGTGTATATGATGATTATATAATGTTTTAAATAGGTTTCCTTGATGAATTCTAGTCTTTGATGATGAAGGTGACCATGGTGATTTAGACTATTAGAGGCAAGGTTTAGGGTTCTAGATTGATCTTCTTAATTCAGTTGTCTTGAATGTTAATTGATCATAATTAGGATCATCTAGATATGAATTGAACTAGACCCTATTGATTAAAATTTATCTTGAATTTTTATGTATTAAATGAACCTTAAAGATGAATTATGGGATTCACGTAGTAATGAAGAATGTTAGGAATGTTACTTGAGAAGAAGCCTATCACCTGAATGTCCTATAATCTACATTTTAATCAAGATAGAATGAAATAAAGAATGTTAATCTCAGGTTGTTGTGTTGGCTGTAGATTTAGGAATTGAATGAATGAAAGTGATAGAATCACTTTAGCATGGAGAGCTAGTCAAGGAAATCCCTCCATGAGAGAAAAGTGTTGAGCAAGGCTTAACAAGTAAATTTTGGAGTATATGCTTGACTCCAAGTGGATATTCCAATGAGAAGGAGTATAACACAAGGGTATGTACTCCAAGTCGAAAGGAGAGCCACACCTACTAATTGTGATGACTATCCAAGTTTAAGGGGGAACTCTTACGTAGTAGAGTGTGGGTTTTCCCAAAGTTCAATCTCATGAGACAGGAAACCTTCAGGTAGTGGAGTCAAGGTTTCCTAGTAGAGATCTCCATATCCTATGAACTAAGACATACTTAAGAAGCATCTCGTAGTGTTCAAAGCATAATGAATTAAGACTTACTAATGAAGTAACTCGTAGTGTTCAAGATGTGTGGATGAACTTAGACATACACAAGGTGGTATCTCGTAGTGTTCATGATTATAAATTGATTAAGACATAATATAGTAAGTATCTCATAAGATCTATGTGAACAAGGAACTTAGACATACTTGAGAAGTAAATCTTAGGGTTCGAACTAGTAATGAACTAAGACATGCTTGAGATACAGTACCTCATAGTGTTCTAAAGTTAAAGAGAGGAACTAGGTTTCAAAGTATGAATAAATCAAAAGAGGACCTAAAGGTAATACTTTGCATGAATAGTATTATGGGGTGCTATGAGTGCATTGCAAACAAAATATAACTTACGTCACTAAAGAGGAGGCTTGAAGATAGGATTGGACTAGAGTTGCCTTTCCTAGTTATAGTTGACTAGAGATGAGAGATTCTTAGTCAAGAGAGTTAAGTTAATGATGAGGCTAAGAAGGGTGAATAGGTTAAGGATGACTTCAAGATATTCTTAGTGTGAGAGGTAGTATGTCATGCCTTGTATGCATTGTACAAGTGTGTTTTGAGGTGATCAAAAGAGTATAGTACTCTTATGTATGAAGAACTTAGGTCTTAGTTATGAAGGTGGATTATAAGCAAGAACGACCAAACAGAGGTACTTAGCTAGGTAGTAGAATGGGATGCTACAATGGCCTTGCACAAGTATACTTGGAGGTGACTTGTGAGGTAGTATACTTGAGTAAGGAGGACAAATAAGCGGAAGTATGGACTTAAGTATGTTTTATGATGAATTAGTATGCTTATGATATTCATGTTATGTTTATCTTATTATCTCTTAGTATTATGTCTATTATTGACCAACCCTTAAGATATCATATGTTTTGTCTGTTAGCAACAAGTATTCATTGGTGAGTCCTCAAAGCATTCGATGAAAACACCCTTATGTTTCATTTATGTCATTTACTGTGTTTTAGACTTTTGTGGGATGAGTTCCAAGACATTATTACTCATGTATTACGTAGATGGTTTTGAGACAGATGTTAGAAAGTCTTTCGTTGCTATGAAATGATTATTGTATTGTGTTGAAAGAAAGTTTTTAATTCCCTCCATTTTAGCATGATGCTATGTAATGAAGCTAAGTGGCTTGTATAAAACCTCCGAGAGTTCAAGTACGCCACGTCACAACTAGGGGTGCTCTCCGATCATGACATGGTGAGTCCTCATTCTTCGAGGACGATAAACATGTTCTTTATATTTAAGTCTTTATTTTAATTTTAGTTTTACTAAAGTTATCTAGGGTATGTCCCAATATCTATAGTCAGTTAGAGGCTTATTTGAGACATAGACATATTCAACTTTAGTATTTTAGTTATAGTTCAGTGTTATAAACTCTACTCCATTATTTATATATTCAGACTTAGATAGGGTATTCCACGTTTATCTCATGTTTTTAGCGTATGCACAGTATTTGTTTATGTTTATGATATACATAATATCATTTATTTGCAAATTAGTAGTCTCAAAATATTACATGTGTCATACATATTATTTAAAAAATACAATTAAAATATTTATTTATAAAAATAATAAAATTAAAATAATAAAATGATGAATAGTAAGTATATAGGAAGTATAAAAGGCAAGAGCCCCTGTCGTCCTCACGGTAAGAGCCTATTAAATTCATTCTCAAGAAATCGATCAAACTGAGCAAAAGAAGAGAGAAAGCATAGACGAAACCCTCTCCAAGAATGCAATAAGTTTTTCTCAGTTTCAGCTCTGAAATCGATAAATTTCTCCGTAGAATTCGTCACCTTGTTTGTGGGATTTCACTAGTTGAATCCTTTCTTCAATTAGGTCCCTAGAATATGATTTTCTTCATATTATCTAGACCTAGAGTTTCTTGAATGTTAGGAATTGTTGTGATTTAGTTGTTAGAATATTCCTAATCCGATTTTCATGTTGTTGTAACATCATTTCTTAGTTCTTTACGTGAAATTCAGAATCCTAGTTGTGTAGATTCGTTTATTTCATGAATTACACTAACTATGACAGATAAACATATATACATGTCTCCGTTTCCAAATGTTCCATTGTCACTACTTAATGTTGCATTTTCGGTTAACATGTCAGAATAGTGAGTGATCCATTATATTTCAGTTATGTTGTTGTAAGACCCCGAAAATGAGATAAGGTATCTAGATCCTAACGTGTTCGTCTTAATGTTATAAGGTCCTAAAATGCCTTATTATGTGATATAGAGGCAGTGTGCAAAGTTTAAAGTGATTTGGAAGTCAAACGTCAAGGGACGTCTAAGACGTTCGACGAATAGTCGCTTATGTGCCTCATGTGTGTATGCATGCCTAAATTGTATGAACTGAGTCTAATTAGTCTTGAAATGGTTTTAAATGATTTTTAATCTTGTTATATGAAGTTTCGTGAAGTTTGAAGGTGAAACGCCCAAGAACGTCTGAGGCGTTCGAAAGATAGCCCCTAAGACGTTCATCGTATGTCATGTTGGGGTTAAGGCTGTTTGGACGTCTTGTATGTGTTTGTTTTGGATGAAATTTATGTGGAGTCTATAACATGTTAAGGTTTGTAATCACGTTGGAAACGTCCGGGTACGACTTCTAAAGGGCCCCACAAGAGGACCTAAAAGAAGGACCCAAGGTTGCCTAAGACACTACTTGGGCAGTGTCCATTAACGGACCCAACGACGGATCGTTGGTTCCCCAACGTCCCGTCAAGCAGGTCTCGTCGAAGGGGACTTGCCTTGGGAAGGTCTTAAGCCAAGATTTTTGGCTAAGTCTTAGGCGACGGAGGCCATGACGCCCCGTCAAGGCCATGACGCTCCGTCGAGCCCCTCGTCGAGCCTGGCCTGCAAGTTGGCAGCCTGCGTTCTGTTAATTAAGGGGGTGAATGGGAAATTCACCCCACGTCCTAACCTGACTATAATAGGTTTATTTAGTTAATTTTAGGTGTATATAAGTCTTCTAAAACGTGATCAACCCATTCATAAATCCTCTCACATGTTTTAAGCCTTTCCCTCCAAAAATGTTCTCTCTAGAAACCACCATTGTTGGTGAAGCTCAAGAACATATTCAAGCTGGGTTTTCCATGGATGAATCATCAAGTTTAAGAGGTTTTAAAATAATAAAAGGTATGGCAATCCTTCATCTTCAAGTATCCTTTCACTTGGAGAGTTCTTCTCAATGTTTTTCAAAGAAATCTTGTGATCAAGTTTCCAATCTTCCAATCTAGCCATGGGTTCCTTCTCGCAACATTTTTAATGATTAAATCATGATGAATTGAAGTTAATACAGTGATTTGAATGTGATTTCACTCCAATTGCATGATGAACCCATGTTCCTTCCAAAATTGGTTTAGCTCTTGCATGGGCTTTGTGATTATGGCTTGTTCTTGATTAATTGGTGATTCTCTTACGTTTAATTGCTTGTGGTTATTGTTATTTACATTAATTGATGGTGAATTGATGATGATCAGTCCATGATGATAAATATATGAAGATTTGAATACGAATAGCCTATGTTTCTACATGTTGTCTTGAAGTCGATTGTGAGATCGGTTGTGTAGACTCTTGATTATGTGTGAACTGCTGTAGCTACTGTTTTAGGGTGATATAATGGATGAATTTTGTAGGTATAAATCCTTAGTGATCAAATTAAGAAGCGCTTGCATGAATGGATATAGATTTCCTTTAGGCTATGAAGTCAAAAAGCTAAGTGTGTGATAGATCTTGAATTGTGATTATATGAAGCATGATTTTAGTCTTGATTTCCTATCTAATTAGCTACTGCCTAATGAGTGTATTGTTGATTAAATATAAATGATGATCAAACGCTTAGATAGTTCATAGTATTGGTAAAGTTTTCTACACTCTAGCAAATCGAAAAACCTAAATACCTTTGTTGTAACCTTAATCTTGAAGGTATGTAATCATGATTTAAATATGGTTAAATGTAGGTTTAGCTACTGCCTCAGGCTTATATATGTATGAACTATGATCTAAAATCAATGTAAGGAAAGTTAGCTAATGATCTATGTTATTCTACTTTCCTAGTATGTTGATATGTTGTATTATGTTATGGTATAATCTTGTAGCGACTTGTACATGGTTTCTTATATGTTTAAATTACATTTAGATACTGCCATATATGTGTTTTATGGATGAATAAGGTGTATTGATCAATGATGATCAAAGGGTGAGAAGTTGGTAAGAATACTTAATTCCTCTACTCTTCTACTTCTCTATTCTTCTATAATAATGTTGATGAAGCCTTGTATGGCATTGTGTGGTATGGTACACTTATGGTGGCAGTGTTTACTTTATTGTCATTATGTATGTGTTGACCATGGACTTGAAGGCAAAATTGATGAACTTATGAACGTGTGCTTAAGATGATACTATGGGAAGCTTATGCCTACTTTCCTATTCTAGTTGTGAATTAGGTTGTGTGGCTATTGTTTGAGCATGTGTATAACCATGTTAGGGTAAAGTATAGGTGCTGCGATGGATGTGTTAAATGGTTAATAATCCCTTACTTATGTATCCCTTATATGAAAGTGTAAATAGCTAAAGTTAGGAGTCTTGATTATAATGTATATATATTTTTGTCTCCAATGCTATTATGTGTTGTGTGCTAGGTGCTTGGAAGTGTAATGTGGTCTAAGAGGGTGGCTGCCTCAAGAAATTATTGATAGCCATGATGTGATCATGTTGGTCAATGTACACACACTCTCACTTACATGCATGATACAAGTAGTATAAGTCATTGTGTCTAAATGAAAGGTAGTTCTCATATTCACTAGAGTCTACTACTATGCATATTAAGGTGATGTTTATGAAAGTATGATTTGTATTCCCTTACTAGGATGACTTGATATGTGTACTAGTATGGGCAAGGGTATGGAACCTTGTCTATGCATTGCACATGTGTATCTTGATAGGATAGTTCCTAGGTTTGGTTTCTTATGTATATGAAGGATAATTATATGAACATGTTATGAATATGATGTATATGATATAATGAAGTATGAACGTGTATAGTGTCTTAGTAGGTTTATATGAAAGTATTGCTCATATAGTTATGCCTATAGACTTATGCATTGATATATGAACATGTGTGACATTATGTGTTATGTGAAAGGTTTGCTCACATCTATGTATACACTCACACACATGGATGATCTAGTTAGTGAGAGGGGCCTTGCTAGGGGTGCCCAAGAATACTCCAAAACTTGATAGGTGCTTGAATATGCTATAAGCATATGAATGATGAATATCCTAAGCCTATGTTTTTATAAATAAAGGTAATAAAGGCTTTTCAATAAAGGAAACTTAGCTTAGCACCGAGTGAACTTGACATTGAGAGGTGTTGACTTCCCTTAGAGGAATACTCACCTATAGACCTACATGATGTGTTGACTTTCCTTGAGGAAGATTCACTCATGTTTTCTCATGAGGTGAGGCCCCAATTACCAAATGGTATGTAGAGGGAATACCTATCTCTTAGTTCCATAAACTATGCTTGCCACATAGGATCTAGCAAAGTGAATTCACTTAGGATGCTAGGATATATGTTAATGTTCTACCTTGGCTAGGTAGGAACACCTTCCTTTGGTGTAAGGCTCTACAACACCAAATTCCATGTTTAGCACCTATGGTCTTAGTGTCGGTTAAGGCTATAGTTTTCCTAAAGGTAAAATGGACAATGAAAGTAATTGAATAGGATCCTAACTAGGAGGACTTAAGGCAAGTTACTTAGGATAGGTGGAAGTAATGAACCCATCTTGACATTGCACAAGTGACTCCTTAGGAAGTCTTAGGAAGGTGTCCTAATGCATATGATTATGTATGTGTCCATTATGTATGATATTGTAGTCTTGGTTTGGCTATGTCTATATTGCACTATACTTATATGATGGCATGTGTTGTCTTGTGTAGATGCTATGTATGACCTTCTCTTGTGTTCCTAAGGTGATACATTGCACCAAGTATCCCTAAAGGATTACTTAGGAGGCTAATGAATTAAGAGTAAGGGTTCACTGTAAAGGTGATGGAGCTCACTGTAAAGTGACCTCAAATTGTACTTGAATTCTATAAGTGGTCTTCTATGATGTTTGGCCTTTGATTGTGTTTCTATGAAGTATGTGGATGATATAAATGTTATTGATAAAAGTTTTATGATGATTTACTCAAAATGGCATGAAGTATGATTTCAAAGGAAATGTCCCTTTTAAATGCATGTTTTTGCATGGTTGCCATACTTAGTACATTCATTCTTCTCTACTTTTTACACAAAGTGTAGGTGATGGATGCTTAAGGGATGTCTTGAATGGTGAAGATCTTGATAGATGATTCCCAAGCTCAATGAAAGGAATCCTTAAAGTTCAAGGATGTCCTATTTACGTCTTTAATGTAAAGTCTTTAAAAATTGTATAGTTATGTAATGTGTCTTATGGGCCGTGTCCCTAATGTACTCTAAAGTTATTGAGTCTAAGATGGCAAAGAGACTTAGAGTCTAAATATGTATTATGACTTATATTTTATATATATATGATGTGATGTTTCTAGCATATGATGTGCAATGAAAAGTTTTAAATTTTCCGCTAAATTTACTATGCCAATGCAATGAATGATATGAGAGGCTTGTCTTAGACCTCCGAGAGGTCGACGACGCCGGTTACAATACAAGATTGTATCCTATCTTCTAGGGTATTATTTCGGGTTGTGACAAACTTGGTATCAGAGCATGAGGTTTATGTAGCGGTTTTAGGTTCTAAGAAGTTTCATATTGCCACGTCTAGTAGAGTCTTGTATTATTGGTGGTGAGTCGCGACACATCAAATGGTACGAGAGGCTATAGGACGATAGAGTTTCCCTTCTTCATTAATCTCGTATCGTGCCATAGAACTTAATTCTAAAAGATCTCTCTCATATGTGTCTTGTCCGGTAGTCTTTTGGATGTGATTGCTTGGATGAGATTGCTCTATGCTTGAGGGAGAAAAGGTGAGTTTAAAATGCTTATCTTGTTTTATGGTTTGAATGAGTATGTGTGAAGGTGACACTTGCCCTTATTTGATGCTGTATATACTAACGAAGGCGACTTGAAGGGTTAACTAGACTTAGGTAGGGGTATGGGACTCTACCTACGTCTTGTACTAGTTTGCCTTGATGGAGACCTTAGGAGGTTAATACTATGTATGTGTATGATGATAAAAGTGAATGTCTTTATGAGTTGATCTCTATGTTTGTAAACATGTAAATAGCCTAGTGTGCTAAAGATCTGGGGTTATCCATGCATGAAGGTTATATATGAGTGGAGTATGGTGCTAATTGTAGTTCTTGTTGGGTTACTTGGTTTAGTGAAGTTATGGAGCTTTACTTGATCATTGATTGGTTATCTTACCTTAATATGTATGAAATATCTCTTATTTGATGATGTGATGCCAATTATGGCAATATATGAGGTCTTTGTGAAATAGCAAGTGATGTCGAATGATGTATGTCATGATATAGTTGAAGCATGCTAGAAATTATGGTAATTAAAAGTGTGCATTGTTTTCCTTTGCATATATAAGTGGTACTTGATGAGTTTCTAGTATAAATTGGAGTCTTTCGTAGAGACTTGAGTTGTAAATATAGTATGCATGCTTATGATGGATGAGTTGGTAAAGCTTTGTATCTTATATTTCCATGCTTGTTCCATCAAATGTCTAAATGTTGCACTTTTAGGATATTTGGAAGCATGCTCACTGTAAAGACTAGGCAACTTATTGTAACATGTTTGGAAAACCTACTAAATTGTCATTTGATGGGATGTTGTTGAAATATGTGTAGAATTTATGAATATGAACATGATAAGGAATGTTGAAAAGAATGTTCGCTATTTAGATTGAAGTATGAGAATCTTATGACGTGATGAGTAGTAAAGTTATTTCTAAACTTCTTGTTGTGTTATGAACTTCCTTATTGTTTTCCACAAATGATGTATAACCTTAGTGTCTATTGCATTGTAGGAAGACTGTCACGACCGAAATCTAGACCCCAGACGAGACCGGCGTCGTTGAACTCTCAGAGGTCGCAGACAAGCCTACTTACGTCATTCTTACTTCATCTAGGTTAATTTTAGCGGAAAATTTGAAAATTTTTGTTTCTTAACATACTTATAAAAAGATTCTCATTAATACGTAATTGTTCACCATCAACCATCTAACATTAAGAGGTAAGCAACTGAAAGAAATAGTTCAATTCTTATTAAGTGTATAATTGCCAAAATGGCACCAATACATAGTCTGAATAAAATAGGAAAGCAACGCTAGTGGAACATGCTCCACTAGCTCAACTCTAAAACTAAGCTAGAATATAAAACAGTAGCATCCTCGAAAACATGAGTACCTACCAAACCGGATGAATGCTGGACGTCCGGATAACTTCAGAGATGATCTTGTAGCTCTATCGTCCACCTGTGCCTGCACCTAAAACAGTAGAGTTTGTATAGGGTTAGTACACACTTGTACTAAGTATGGGTATATGCAAGCACACACCAGGGACATGCATGAGAAAGAATAGCTCTTTCCTAACAACATGATTTTTGGAAGTCAAGTCAGTGGACTTGCCAAATTGAGATTAGAAAAGTTTCCAAATTTGGATTAGGAAAGTCAATGAGCTTTCCAAATTTGGATTAGGAAAGTCAGTGGGCTTTCCAGATTTGAAATAGGAAAGTTATGCCATGAGAATAACATACATCATCATACTTTTCACATTTGCACACAGCACATAACACTTACACATAGCACATATCATATAACATACAACACCTTTTTGCATGTAGCACATAACTTCTTTTATTGTCATTCACTCATATGCCATGAGACCTTGGAATCATGGACTTAACATTAAGACCTTCCAGAAATGAGGGCTCAACAGATGAGACCTCAACTAGGGAGTCTTCATTAGCAAATAGAGAGTCTCTGCTTCATTCATTCATACGTACTTCATTTCATTTCGTTCCTAGTCCAGTGTAACCACCGGTTATACCTAGGATGTAGTTTAAGACTTTCATTAGGTTCGTTGTGCAATGACCAAGAATGACCTAATGTCATTACTTGAATCTAACTCACCTTTTGATTATCCTATCCTAACACCTTTGGTATCATTCATTTCATTATGTGCATCATTTGAGGCTGACCTCATTCATTCATTGGGAACTTTAACTTTAACCGACATAGATCATGTGAGCATTATGAAATCCAGTGTCTCCCCCACACCGAAAAGAGGTGGAATTACCGGCCAAGGAGACCCAAAAACATGCTAGCGTACATGGGAATTTAACCCCGCTAGATCCCTATATTGGCAGTATAGGTTCGAAGACTAGGAGATATAAGGAGACCCATACCCGGCATGCCGGACAGTCTCATCTCATGAGAGTTACGTGAACCTCCGCCCTTCCCGAAAGAAGGCATCACCGCTCATAGCTAGTCTATCGGTGCTTAGTATAAACTTCCATTACATTCATCTCATACGTCATGGAAGCTGGCTTCTAGTATGAGGACATCATAGCTCATTAGATGATTTCTCATCTCATCATTCGTATTGAGTTTGTTAAGCTCAATACTCTCATTAGAGTGTTCATAGAGACTGGTCTCTTCATTATCTTACACTCTCATAGGTGAGTACGTATTGGTAACATTTACTTAGGCTCATTTGAGATTGCTCTCATCATTTACATTAGCCTCATATCATGTTGTCACCACATTCATCATCATTAGCACCTTTGCTTTTCATAGTTATTCACCTCTTATTACGTAAATGTTCATTTCATCATATGCCAATGTACTTGGCCATTTGGTGTGTTTCACACCCTCACTTAACCCTTCTAGGGTTTCATTATTTCATTGTTCATTTCATCATTTCATTGTTCATCTCATCATATGTCAATGCACTTGGCCATTTAGTGTATCTTAAACTCATACTTAACCCTTCTAGGGTTCATCATCTCATTTCATACATCTTAGGTTCACTTACTTTTGAACGTATGTTAGACTTATGTGTCTATACATACAAGCCATGAGGCTTCATTCATAGTTTGTCTAAGTGATTCATGTTTACCCAAGATTATGTGGTACAAGATTTATGCATCTTGTAGATATGCCAAGATATTGATTTTGATCTTTAGAGGCAACATTCATTAAATATTTACTTACGTATGACTTATGTGTCAATACGGAACTGGGCAAGGGAACCCAATTTCGAATCCCTTAGGCAACACTTAATCCTTTGTATTTTTCAGATTTGAGGGACCCTAGTTCGATCCCCATCAGCCCCATAATATTTCCTCTTTTTTTCTTCTCTATTTTTCGTCCAAGGCATGGAGGTTGTGGGATCAATCCCCCACAAGCTCATTCTTTTTCCCTTAATTTATCTATTGACTTTCTCACCTATCCAAGAGGTTGTGGGTTCAATCTCCATTCACCTCATTTTATATTTCTCCTTTACTTTCCTCCTAACTCTCTCATCTATTCAAGAGGTTGTGGGTTCAATCCCCACTCTCCACATTTATTTTTCTCCTAACTCTCTCATCCATTCAAGAGGTTGTGGGTTCAATCCCCACTCTCCACATTTATTTTTCTCCTTTATTTTTCTCCTAACTCTCTCATCCATTCAAGAGGTTGTGGGTTCAATCCCCACTCTCCACATTTATTTTTCTCCTTTATTTTTCTCCTAACTCTCTCATCCATTCAAGAGGTTGGGGGTTCAATCCCCACTCTCCACATTTATTTTATTAATTTAAAATTCCCCTCTTACTCTCTTGTTTGGCCAAGAGGTTGTGGGTTCGAATCCCACACCTCTCATTTTTTTTCCAGCTTTCATGTAGTGAGGTCTTGGGTTCAATCCCCACTGACCTCACATATTTTAAATATATTTTTAAACCTCTCCACCTTAAGTATTATGGCCGAAAATTCCATCACCAAGTGCTGGAAATTTTATTAAATTTTCTGGCCTTTATTTAACAGCATTCATACGTTCGTTTTGAGGTACTTTCACGATTCGTTTAACACATTCTTAGGTGTAGATTCATTGTTGTTTTAGCTTAGATTTTTCCACAAATCAGCCACCTTACACTTCATTTAACATCACAATTTACACACCTTATGCACAATAATTCCAATCATCAAACAAGCCATTTTAAGACTTCAAAACGGAGAACAACAACAAACATTTTACACATTGCACCACATCATTTTCGGTTGACATCATTGAACATGCTTGTTATTTCCAAACATAAAATCACAAGGAACATCATATTTCACACTTAGCTACCAGCAACCATACCAACAACATGATTTCTAAACTAATTTAGATTGAAATTGGAAGGAGACTAGGGACAAGGAGTTCAACATTCAAGGGGACAGCCCTAGTTTCATATGTCGACTTTTGTAGAAAGAAATTCCTCTTGGAGAAAGGATTCCAAGAGAGAAAACCCATACCTTGTTGTAGCTTTCCACACCTTCCAAGTGCTGCCAAACTCCTCCCCTAAACCTTCAACACAAACCCGTCGAGAAGATAATGCAAAGTTTTCGTATCCTAAGTTAGCTTGCTTGCTTGTATATTTGTTTTTGTAAGTTATTTGAGTTTAGAGAACTTTTGATTGCTTTCTAATGTTTTTATCTTCTGTTTTTGCAGCCAAGAAAAATAATTTGATGAGAGAGAGAGAGAGAGATTTAGGCTTGAGGGAGAGAGATAGTGTGAGATAGCGCATCTTAAAACTAGGATAGTTGGCAAGACTTAGTCAATTTTAAAAAATACATTAATTAATAAGTAAATAAATAATAAATAATAATAAGATCTGATTTTCCTTTTTACATCAGCCATTAATTATAAATTTATTAAATTAATTCACCAATAATAAAAAAAAGTCATATTAAATCCTTGCTCCCACCTAGGTTCGAACCCGGGTGGAGCAAGACTTCATTTCAAGAGACCAATTTCGGCTTTCTCTCCCCAAATTGCCCCTCCACTTTATTAAATAATTAATTAATTATATATTTAGGGTAATTACGATATTACCCCTAGCCTGGTAAAATACCATTTTACCCTTAGACCCTCAAAACTTAAAATTTCTTCTTTTTAAGTCCGGTAAAGACTCCTTCGATTAAATCTTCATTTTCGACAGTCGTACTTGGTTGGTTACAACCTTTCCAAGATCAACTAACTCCCCAAGTTAGTTAGCTTGGTCGTAGTAAGGGTTCTGAGGTCTGGTTCTACGCGTATCAATCCGTGTGAACCTTGGTCTAATCGCAAGCATTCTTGACACCTTAAACATTTAGCTTATTCATTTTTTTTAGGGTTGTTACAGTCACACTTCCATTATCAGTAAATGTTTTTTCTACCTAAACTATCACCATATATGTATTAAAACACACATTCACTTAATAGTTGATTGTCCGCTGCTCTAGCTAATTTTCCACCCTGTCCAAGTGTGATTTCTGTATTATGTATGGCTGTGCCTAAGGGAATATCGGTTGAAGTAGATTTTTCTTTTTATCAATGAAAACCTCTTCCCAAACTGTACAAGCACTCTCTATTTTTATTTGAAAAAAGATATCTAGTAACAGTCCACATGAATAAATATTTCTATTTATGCATAACTAAAATAATTTTTAGTTTAAAACCTAAGGGGGTTAATATTTTAGAATATAAATCTAAATAGGATAATTTGTAAAAACTCATGTGTCATTTGTAAAAAGATTCACCCAACATCTTCATTCTCCAACAATGACCCTCGTCCTCAATTGTGATTTGGGACTTCAAATTGCTATTGTCGACTTTGTCCCCCCACCTTCCCATATTAAGCTGTAATAATGTTTTGGATTTTAGATAAATTAATTCAAAGGATAGTTAGAAGGTGGTAATCTTTGATGAAACTGCGGTAAAACTTGAAACTTGGAAGAACGACAAGAAAGTTCTATGAAGAAAGTGTGAAGGTACGAGCCCATCCAAATGATGTTCAGCGGGCTAAACCCAAGTAGCTCTGGACCATGATCCAAGAGACCCGAAACTAGTTAATCATGCTATCCTTACCTTCTAACCAATCGGCCAATCACGCTATCCTTACCTTTCAACCAAGGGCACCCCTTCCTAGTCCGCTTAGTCGGTTGAGTAAACAAACCCGGATTCTAATATGGGTCGAGTATAAATTGAAAATGGAAGAAGATATATAGATTTTGGATAAGAAACTTTAGCATTGCCTTGATAGTCTGTCATGGTTTTACACCAATCTCGAGAAGACACCTAGTCGGAGCATTAAAAGTGGAGGGACATGTGTCATGTCAAGAAATGTCAGAGGACCTTTCATTTGATTTCGGCAAATAATTGAAGTGTTTTCCATTTTGTGTCACTATTCTTTGAGTACCCAAAAAAATGTGGGACAATCTACGGAACGTCCAACAACTTCTAATCAAAGATTCAAATCATCCTCTGTGTGTGTATAGGTACTAACCCGATGAATAGTACTAAGTTGTGCATATATAATAAGGTAATTTGCAAAGTGAAGTAAGTATATCATATATGGTTTAGGGTCGTAAGCAACCTTAAACACCAACCAAGTTCAAAGCATTTCTATCAGCTGTATTTTCACATGAGTTCATACAAGGGTATGCCAATTTTCTATTGAATGCCTCTCAAAGTGAGAGAGACTTTCCATTATATAGAGAGAATAAAGATTACACATCCCTAAAGATCCGTCATTCCTATCTCTAAAGATTCAGCTATTCTATTCCGACAAATCTGCTATTCAATCCCTCTATATCTGTCGTTATCCCTCCAAATCAGCTGTTCTATTATGTATTTGTCACGCTCGAAGCCTACACCCTGGAAGTGGTCGGCACTCGAAGACCATTGTTGGCCCCCAAGCGAACCCTTGGCCTGGCTTACTTAACTCACCGGAAGGTTAATCTCAACTTAATCAAGAAATAAAGCATGTTTAAAAGAAATACTTCATATAATATTCTGGCCAAATGACACTAAAGTATCAACAAGTAAAATAGACTCTGAACTGAACTACTAACTGTCTACGAAGCCTCTAAACTGACTGAGATGGATGTTGGGACAGACCCCACCACATCCTAAAAACTAAACTAGTAAAACAAATGAAAAGGATATCCTCCGGAATACAAGGAGACTCACCACTGACTCTTGAGCTCAATCTGGATCAGCGAAGCGTTTCGTGCTGATCCTGGTTATTGCGTCTGCATCATAAAACGATACAGGCCAACTGGCATTTGTACATTGAATGTACGAGTGTGCGAGTTGGAATGCTAAACACATCTATAAATCTTGAAATAGATTAAGGATAAACTTACCTCCACTCTGCTTGACTCACAAGATAACAACTCAATATAAAGCAATAAAGACAATAATAAAATCAAATTTACTTCTCTATGAAATTAGTATAATTTTATGTGGAAGTTTTCCTAACCGACAATCACCACTATGAGCCTAAGTGATGATACATCGTCTCGTCCACGCTGTCAGAACTGTCCTATACTTTGTCGTTGCATAGAACAACCTCAACCTAATGGATCCACTGGCTAAACTTATGTGATCATCTAAAAAGTATGACATGTTAATACCCATGATGGCTACATGGTTTACATGGTGACTTGAGTTATCTGAACTCTCATTCCCACATCGGTGCTCAATACTACTCCCAAAACATGCTTTAGCTCATACTTGTAATAAAACTTTCTTCCTTTGGGTTGAGATAATTTACTGAACCCTTTTAGCTTTAAAAGCTCCATTTTGGAATCAATGTTGCCCTCTTTAGTTCAAAACTCTTTTGGAACCTCTTAGTTTCCCTTCAACTTAAATGTGATTTTTTTTTTCAATCTTTAGGGAGTACTTAGTCCCCCTTATAACTTTAGAGAAATGAACTCAACTCTGGCTCTTTACTTAACTTGAAACTTTAACTCTTAGGGAATACTTAGTTCCCTTATAGATTTTGATAATTTAACTCAACTCTTTTCTCTTTGCTCGACTTGTAACTTGAGCCTTAAATCAAAGTTAAAAGTGATTATTTAAGACTCTTTGAAAACTTTAAGAAATCACTTTGACTTGCTTCTTGACTTTAAACTTGATTATTAATTTCTTTCACTTTGATCTTAGCTTCTCTTGAATTGTATTATGGATTCAAAGATAATGATCTAATGTTGATGGATGATTTCATGATGTTTAGATGTACTGTAGAGTGTTGGAATCAACTCAGAATGATAGGTACATCAGAAACTAGTATGAAAAGATAGGGAAAGAACGGGGTCTCAGGGGGTCTTGGCGCTCTGAGAGGCGCGAGGCGTCTGGGGCGCTATGAGAGACGCGGCATGCCAGGGCCTGTCAGACAGAGGCTGCCCTGAGGGGCTCTGGCAGGCGAGTCGCCACAGGGCTTGTCAGACGTGATTTCTGACTTTTCTTCTCCGATTTTCAATTCTAACTCTTCTAAGCTCCCATGGATCCCACCCCAAACACTTGGGATCTCTAAATGCTTCATTACCTAATATATTAGACCCTAAAACAGTCCGGAAACATGAATCAAATCTACTAGAGGTCAACTACAATTCAACCAACAAGAAATTCATAACTTTTCGTCAAGAACTTTAAGATTTTCGTTCAAATAAACTCTAATTTTCTGTATTAAAATTAAATTTGGGTGTGTGTGAAAGGAACCAACACCGAATGATCTCACATACCTCGATAGGTATCAACCCCCACGAAATCCACGCAACAATCTTGGCGTTTCTTGGATAATTTTTTATCTTCTTCTTTTCTCTTTTCTCCCAAGCCCTAAGCGTTCTTAATTTTTCTAAAACTGATTTGGGACTTGGTTTTACCCCTAATATAACCTTAAAGCAAATTAGGAAATACTAGGGTGAAAAAACAACTTTACCCTCACTAAAATCCGGATTGGATTTCCTCAGTCAAGAACCCAACCTCCGAGAGGCATATCTCCCTCATACGACATCGGATTTTCCTAAACTTGGCAGAGTTTAAAATATCTTCCCAAGGGCTTTCCAGCCATATCAAGAACTCATCCAAACTCTTCCTGAGCTTGGAGTTATGGTTGTTTGAAAATGACCCAAACTCACTTTTTCAAAGCTGGAAAATTTCCAGATTTCCCTAGTTATTCCCTAAAATGATTATTCTTGGTTTCTTAGCTTATTCTTAGTTAATTCAAGTTGCAAGATGTTACACTATTCCTTTAATACTACAACAAATGCATATGATCATGCTAATTTATATACCTATATAATTACATTAATATATACAATCATTTAGTTATCTATTATGCTAAAATCCTTTCTCAAATTGATGCTGGTGGATCAAGAAGCATCAATTTGCCTAGTAGAAACTGATGGCGTTGTCATGTCATGAGTTTTGTAAAAACATAAGCAATTTTTAGAGCACTGGACGCATGTGGAAGAGTAATGACTCCTTTATCTACAACTTCTCGTATGTAATGACAATCCACTTCAGTGTGTTTGGTCCTCTCATGAAAATAAGGATTAGTAGCAATTTGAATAGCACTTGTATTGTCAGCGTGGAGAGGAGTAGGATGAGTTTGAGGAAATCCAATGTTATCAAGTAATCCACAAATCCATACAACCTCGGAGCAAGCAGTAGACATGGATCGATATTCAGCCTCTGTTGAGGATTTTGACACACGATCTTACTTTTTACTCTTCCAAGATAATCAATGACTCTCCAAGAAACATGCACCAACCAGAGAATGAACGACAAGTATCAAGACATCCCGCCCAATCAAAATCACTAAAAGAATTAAGACGAATAGGAGAACCACTTGGAAAGAACAATCCACAAGTAGATGTTCCTAGAAGATACCGAATGATGCAACGAACAACTAGCAAGTGTAGATGACAGGGAGCGTGTATAAATTGACTAACTTGTTGAACTGTAAAAGAGATATCAGGCTTAGTTATATTAAGGCAATTTAGACTCCCAACTAGTTGTCAAAATATAGTTGGATCAGAATGAAGATCCCCTTTATCGCGACGATACTTAATATTCAATTCCAATGGAGTATCTACGGAGGAGGAACTTTGAAGACCAGCCAAAAAAATCAGATCCTGAGTATATTTTATTGGTTTAGAAGCACACATGAAGCAACATTATGAACTTCCAAACCC
The DNA here is from genome assembly GCA_016801875.1 of Solanum sitiens. NCBI lineage: Eukaryota > Viridiplantae > Streptophyta > Magnoliopsida > Solanales > Solanaceae > Solanum > Solanum sitiens. Next base: position 3,643,191 of record JABWTJ010000071.1, read on the forward strand.
AAAAAATAAGTAAGAGTACCAAGATCTTTCATATGAAATGAATCTTTAAGTTGTTGTTGGAGGCTAGTGATTAGTGAAGAATCAGTTTCTAGGATAATAATGTCATCTACATACACCAAAAGAAGAACACAACCTGTAGATGTTTTCCGAAGAAACAAAGATGAGTCAAATTTGCTTTGCTCAAAAGAAAATTGTAGCAAAGTAGACCGAAACTTATCAAACAAAGCTCTTGAAACTTGTTTTAATCCATACAAAGACCGCTTCAACTTGCATACATATGATGTAGGCGATGAGAACAACCCAGATGGAGGTTTTATATAAATATCTTCTTTAGGATCACCATGGAGAAAATCATTTTTGATATCCATTTGATAAAGAGACCAGTTTTGTGAAGCAGCAATGACAATAATAGTTCGCACCATAGTCATTTTGGCTACCTGTGCAAAAGTCTCCTCATAGTCCACCCATACTCTTGCATGTTACCAAGAACAATCAATCGAGCTTTCTACCGATCAAGAGTTCCATCAGAATCAAGTTTGATTGAATAAACCTATTTACATCCCATAGGGCAAACATTTGAAGGACATGAAAAAATATCCTGTGTATCATTTTCTCTAAGAGCCAAAAGTTCTTCCTCCATTGCTTTCTTCCAACATTCATGCTTGGAAGCTTGTGAGTAATAAAAGGAACATATATGTTGGATACAGTATGGGAAAAGCCATACCAATTGGGAGTACGAGATACTTTGGTAGATCACCGAGTAGGCTCAAGAGGACCAGATCTTGAAGAATTCTCAGATTCTAGTTGTAGTACAATTTCAGGCGGCGGATCAGTGTCGAGATAGGATAAAGTTGGACGACGCCATTCATACACAAATACAGGTTTGAACCTCTTAAAAGAAGATGATAAGTCCTCAAAAGTAGGAAGAAGAGGACTAGCAGAAGATGAATCTACAATCATAGGAAAGAAATACCGATTCTCAAAGAAAAAAATATTATTAGAAATATGAAATTTGTGAGAAAATGGATCATAACAAATTAAACCTTTTTGTGAAGTACTATAACCCATAAAAGCACATTTAGTAAGCTGTACAAAAAGTTTATTGAGTTACGAATGAGGCAAATGCACAAAACAAACACAACCAAATGTATGAAAACCACCATAGTTAGGATTTTGGTGATAAAAATGAAAATATGGAGACTCAATATTTAGTACTTTAGATGAAAATTATTAATTAAATAGACAGTAGTAGAAAAAGCTTCCCACAATATTTGGATGGTACATAGGACTTAATCAATAAAGTACGAGTGACATCTAAAAGATGATGATTTTTTCGTTCAACAACTCCATTTTGTTGTGGTGTATATAGGAAAGAGTGTTGTGAGACAATTCCTTTGTCAGGCAAAATTTTTTAGAATTCATAAGACATATATTCTCCACCAAAATCAGATCTTAATAGTTTGATGCATGTAGAAAATTGAGTCTCAATGTAAGCCAAAAATGTCTTGAACCTGGAAAATACCTTAGATTTGGATTGAAGAAAATACACCCATGTAAACCGACTATAATCATCTATGGATGTCACAAAGTATTTGAAATGAGCATGAGAAATAATTGGATAAATGCCCCAAACATCACTATTATTGACATCAAGACACTTTGTAGCACGACTATCAAAATTAGGAAAAGAAAGAGTTTTACTTTTGCTTAATTTATAAGTAGAACAATCAATGGAAGCAAATGAAAATTGATTTTTATTTCCAATAAACCAGAATTTGATAAATGAGACAACATGACAGAATTTGAATGTCCTAGACGCTTATGCCAAACCCAAGTCTTAGTAGCAATAAAAGTACAAGCAAAGGATAAAACATGAGGAATGGAAAAATGTATAGGAAACAATCGTCCAACTTTAGGACCCTTCGCAATTATCATCTCTAACACCTGATCCTGCACAAGACAACCATTACGAGAAAAATTCACATCACAATTTTTACCTACTAATTTTCCGACTGAAATAAGACTAGTTGAGAGCTTTGGTGAAACAAAAACATTCTTACAAGTTGGAGTAATGTCCCCAACCTTGGTAATAGGTAAATTACTACCATTGACAATATGTATTTTTGATGGACCTTGATACTTACAAACATTTTTAGGATGCTTGCTGAGTTGGTCATATGAGTTGAAGCACATGAATCAACAATCCAAAAGTCAGATGTAACATCATTACCTTGTAATACTAATCTGAAAAGGCTGACATGATCATTTGTTGTACCTTTTCAAGAGTAATAACTTGTCTTGAAGATGAGTTATCATTAGTGGAACCATTTATCCCAGCTTGGAAAACATTGACCCTACGATTTTGAGGGCGTGTGAGACACTCTTTGATAATATGTCCTTGTTGTTTACAATAATTACAGAACTTCTTGCTACAATTTTTAAAAATAGGACCATATTCCTTGCAACTCTAGCATTGAGTTCTACTCATATTTCAGCCCTTTCCTTTACCTTGAGAAACAAATGCAACAGTGATATAATTTTCTTTCTTCAAAGCATTTTGGCTGACAAGAGGTTTCTCTTCATGAAGTAATTCCCTAAAGCAAATATCTGAAGAGGGAGACGGGTCACGATTCATCAAGTTAGAGCGAACACTCTCAAAGTAAGAGCGTAATTTCAACAATTGGTCTCGATTGCTTTGCTCATGTACTATCTGAATCACTAATAGAGATTCAGTAGGTATTTTGGCATGGACAATATCTATAAATTCAGCCCATATGTTCTGAAATTCAGAAAAATAATCCTGAACAGAAAGACCTCCTTGAGAGTAATTAGCAATTTCATACTCTAAATGAAAGCGTCTTACCCTATTATCTTGGTTGTAAACCTTTTGTAAGTAACTCTACATGGCCTTAGATGTCTTGTACGACCTAGATTAAGAAAATTCAGAGGGTCAATTGACCCTGAAGTCCATGTCATAACCCGGACATCTTTAATCTTCCATTCACCTAGCTTTGTTGCATCAGTAGGAGCAGGATGATATACCGTGGTTTTACGGTACTTTCAATGCTTTTTCCTTAAGAGTTGGTGTGTCTAGACCCTTTTTGTAGTAGTTTTAACATGTTTTATGTTTGTTTTGCAGGAAAGTTGTCCAAAATAAAAACACAGAAGGCAGCTGGAAATTAGTGCAGAGAGGCAACCTACGAAGACCATCGACGACCCCTCGTTCAATCGATGGCCTGTAGGTGGTGATCGTCGATTGCAGTTTAGACTGATGAAGAAACTCGGGGAAATTTGACCAAGTGTGGAACTACGGAGAGGATCGACGGTCTGTATTGCTAGATTGTCGATGTGATCAGAGATAGTTCCAGTACCCGAAGTTGGAGAAATTCTAAGGATGGAGCGACGGAGGGCATCGACGGACCGTGTTGTTGGTTCGTCGATTGATTTATAGATGATGCCATCCGAAGGAGAAAAAAATAGTTTAAGTCTGGACAGACGGAGGCAGTCGACGGACCGTCATTTCAACGACGGTCTGTAAGTAGGGGTCGTCGATCACAACCACGTTTTTGGACAAACTTTTCTTATTTCAATTCCTTTTAATTTAGGACTATGTTTTCTATAAATAGGGATTAAAACATCATTTTGGGGGTTAGACATTGTTATTATTGTTCTTGTTTTGTTTGGATATTGGGTTTTGCAAACTTTGCCGATAATTCAATTTCCGGATTTGGTTTCAAGTATTATCTTGCTATTTCAAGTTGATTTTCTAGGTTTTCTTCAAATTGTTAAAGTAAGTTCATAATTTATTTCTTAACAACTATGAATTGTATTCTTGCTTGCATGGTAACTAAATCCATAACTAGGGTTGTGGGACCATGGTGATTAACAAAGTCGACCTAGCTAAATAGCAATTCTCAAATAGGTTCTTGCATGTATTGATAATTCTTTCGTTTAGAAGTCCTTTTAACGGTGGCCAACGTTATAACTCGCCTTGTTACTACTTGCCGGACCAAAGAGGTAGTTAATAAAAAAAGAATTATCAACATAGGTTTAGTGGGATACTATCTAATAGGCTGGTATTGATTGGTGCGAAGTAATAAGTAAGCCATACATAAATTATGATGCTTAATATGAAGTAAAGGTAAAAGTTAGTAGCTTATATACACGTAGACGGACCAAGGTACGGGGTGAAATTCTCTAGATGCCAGACCAAGGATTTAGAGATACCTAACTTATCACTTTGCATGCTAATCACCAGGCAAGAATTGTTATTGCTAGGAGTACGGAGTTATGAACCTATGGGGAACACATACACCCTAGTTTATCTCACAACTTGATAAAAACTCAATCTTTACTTTTGCTTACTTGATTACTTAGAAGTATTAAAGAAATTTGTTTCACAACCCCCCCCCCCCCTTTAATTAATTGTTTTCGAAAACCTTGGCTAAATAGATATAATTGTACATTGAAGTTAAGTCTAAACCATTTTCCTTGTGGGATCGACCCCAACCTACTAGTTGGGTTATTTACTTGATTACTACCGCTTGTACTTCTTTAGGGAAGTGTAATTTGAGCGTATCATATGATCGCTTCCATCTATATGGCCCCATAGTTCTTTGCCGGTGACAAACAACTGAAATTGAAAATCCCAAGAAGAATAATTTTTTTCCAGTGAAATGAACACTAAAGGATTCAAAATGATGTGAATTCATGATTTTGATAGCTATAAAAAGTAGAAAGACTCAAAAAAGCAACTAGAATGACCAAGAAAAAGATTGGTAGGACTAATTATCGATGAACAGTCAACCAAAAACCAAGATTTTCCAAAAAGTATTTTGCAAGGAACCACAGATGACTCTATGAAATAAGACATTCAAGAAAAGGCTATGATACCATGTCAATTTCCAGATTAATGCCTCTCAAACTGAGAGTCTTTCCATTATATATAGAGAATAAAGATTACACATCCCTAGAGATCTGTTATTCCTATTCCTAAAGATCAACTATTCTATCCCTACAAATCTGCTATTCAAGCCCTCTAAATCTTCTTTGCTATACCTCCAAATCAGCTATCTATCACAATATTTTTTCCTTTGATTCTACAACAAACTGTATATGATCATGCTAATTTATATCATTATATAATTACATTAATATGTACAACCATTTTGTTATCTATCATGCTAACAAGGTCAACTTTAAATGACCATGCCCCTAAAAATAGTAAAATTTAGATTATCTTTGACCTATCGAATTAAAGGTCTACAATTATTGTTTCCAATTTCACTTAACGCTTGTCAACCCGACTCTTGAGTAAAAAGTTATTTGCAGTTTACTTGAGAGATGTCAAATTGATTGTGTGCTCCGCGTGCCTAGTAGCGTGGGCGCTCCACGCTAGGCTATTCTCCAGCAGCCTATAGCAGGGCGCACCGCGCCAAGAAAATTTTTGAGAGTCTACATTTTAAAATGCCATATTTATTAAGTTAAGACGATGTGTAATTATAGAATTCATCTTGGACGACTTAGGGCTTATTTTCTCTCAAATTCTCTCATATCATGCATCTTTGATACCAGGGTATGTTACTCTCATGTATCTAAATTAGTCCTAAAAAAATCAATCTCTAATCACAAATTCTTAATAAAATTCAAACATCAAATCTTTTTCTCATATATAGCGAAAACAAGAACTCATCCTAAAGTTCAAGAAGAGACTTTTAAGGTTCCTCCTCAAACTTAGAGTTTCAATTCGAGTGAATCAAGGTACGTTAAGCTATCATACATCTAAATTTCAGATAGCAAGGTTCAACTTGGGTTTCAAACCCAAGGCTTACTACATTCGAGGGTTCTACTTACTTTCTTCGCACGAATTATTGATTTTGTTTTATGTATTTTAGTATATTAATTTATTGGACGATTCTTAATCATTGATCATGCTTATTTCACCCCATGAACTATATTTAATTATGAATTTTATGAAAGCCTTGATATATCAGTACTTATGCACTATCTTCTGAAGAAAACAAGGCAACTTTAAACAAAGCATAATCAGTCTTAGAGAAAGGATTCTAAATCAGTCTTTAAAGTAAGCTCAATTCATTGATAACAAAGTATGCACAATAGCGAGTCAAAATATTATTTTCATAAAAAAATAGTCAAGTTCATTTAAGTTCAGTTCAATTCAGTTTTAAAGAAGTATTTATGAGCATAAACTCAAAGTATGAGATTTTTAGTTTTTCCCCTAAAGGGTACATCTTTCCCGTATGAGAATTATTGCATGTTTTGGGAGTAGTATTGAGAATCGATTTGGGTAAGAGTTAACAACTAGAAACCCATAAATTGTGTCGCCAGTGTCGATAGGATCATGTCATAGATTCGGGCGACTCCCCAGAGACTTGTTAAGGGCTTTTAGATGAATCTGTAGGTTAAGCTTTGTTGTCCTATACTTTGGCAAGGTATAGGATGACTGGCAACATGTGATAGACATTGTATTATCACGAGGCTCATAGTGATGGTTTTCAATTAATGAAACTCCCCACGAAAAATAAAATATATTATTATAGTATTTTGCTATAATTGCATATCTCATGCTTTAATGATTTCATCTCGTGTTCATGTTTTACTTTAAGTAAGGGTACTTTAAGTTTCTTTTTAGTTCAATTATTTATTTCATTCGGTTGTATTACATACCATATATACATTCTATATTTTATGCTGCAATTTCAGGTACTCTTGCTAGCAGACGTTCAGTAAGTCACTTTCCACTAACATTTGGTGAGACCTCCTCACTTTGGGGGGGGGGGGGGGGAACGGGGGGGGGGGGCTCTAATTTAGTTAGTATAGTTTATTTAATTTTTAAGAATTGTTAGTTGAATATTCAGGTAGTCATGAGTCTTTTCGTGACACCCATCTTTAGTTAGTAGAACCTTCATAGGTAGACAAAGTCAGTGAATCAATTCAGTATTTTGTATTTAGAAGTGTAAACATTATTATAATTATTCATATTCAAATTTATTTCAGACCTTTGTATGAGATATATTTTATTGATTTTAAATGTTTATTTTATAAGGCTTGCAGGTATGTTTAGTTTTCCGCTCAGTAGTCAGCAAGTCCAAGGGTTCACCTGGGACCAGAGATGGTTTCTGAGTGTCGGCCACATCCGGGGTGTAGGACCAAGGCGTTACAATCTATATAGCATACAAATGATGAAGCTCAATACATAGGTGAGTCAGAAAGTGACATTTGGCAAAAGTGACAGGTCTGGCATGACTAAGAGTTTGACACCACAATGCGAGCCCACCTAGCTCCAAAGATGCACCATGAGATACGAGACAAATTGAGATAAGGTAAATCTGAAATTCAACCATTATAAGAAAATTCAGGATTAGTGAGTAGCAATAATGAGTATTAATAGATTTCATGAGGCTTGATGCACAAATTTTGTTTTCATCTAATTTTCATTCACTTATAGCAATTTACTTAGCTTATGCTTTGGAAAGTCATGCTCTCAAGTTATATTTTATAAACAAGTTGGTTTATGTTAATTTACTTGCTTGATCATAACAATCCACGTGTAAAAATTGCAATTTATCCATCCCTTGATGGACAACTTGTGCATATTTTCAACAATATCATTTTCCATTCAAGTCTTTTAAAACCCAATAACTTCTTGATTCAATCAACAAAGTTGATAGAATATACTTGAATACAACGATCTTCCTGTTCATTATTGCATCTGCTGTTGTGTCTGCAAAACTCGAGTTGGATTCGTCCAGGAATTTTTAGCCTAGTATGGATATTCCCATCCCCTCTGCTTTATTTTTTCACCCAAAAAACTAGTAATAATCTTTTTTTTTTATAACTTAATTTTTATGTCTTGTATATCTTGCAGGAGCCAAACGTTAAAGATTGGAGGCGCAAATGAACAAATTGCTGATCAAGATTGGGGCGTTAATGAACAAGATGTAGGTGCTAATGGTCACGATGGAGGCTCTGATCTAATGATAAAGATTTAGGCGCTATTGAGCAAAATGTTGTTCAAGATGATGTAGATGGAGTCTCGCCAGTTGATGATTCCGAGATTTGGACTCATTTAGGGATTTGCTTATATAGATTTAGTATCCTCAAATGCTTAATTTGTGCCTTAAACTGATGAAAAATCCTTGATTTTTAGTTACATGGATCGAGGAACAAAGCAAGGACACTAACATGCATAAAGAAACAAAACAAACTGAAGAATTGAAGCAAGGAAAGCAGAGCATTTGGCGACTCGCCAAAGGGAAAGTTCCACAACCTAAAGTTCTAGTGTAGCCCTGAGGGAAGAAACCAAATTGGCGACAAGAAGGAGCATTCAGCGAATCGCCGAGTAATTCCGCGATACGGTGATAGTTCACCTAAAGTTACAGAACCCAAGGATGCTGAATGACAAGGTGAAAAGGCGGTGGAAGAGATCAAAGGGCGGCTCGCCGAGTGGTTCGACGAGCCCGACTTACTTCGTCAAGTGAGCTTTCACAGCATATTTTTAGCAACAATAAATAGGATTTTGAAAATTTAGTTTAGCAATTAATCAAGTTATCTGCGATTTAATTTTGATTATTATTTTTCTATCAGAACTCTTAGAACATTTCTCTCTAGAATTTTTCATTAGCATTGAAGGATTGAAGAATATTCAGTTTTAAGAAATTAGAAGTGGGTCTTTGAGATTCATCAAATTAAAGAATTGTAAGAATGAATTTACTCTTACCCAATTGATGGGTAATCAATTTGGTAACTATTTTTATCTTTTTATAATGTCTAGCTGAAACTCCAATTCTTTGGGAGTGATCATGTCATTATGAGTTGATTAAGTTTATGGGTATTGCTAATTGTTAGTTTAAATGTTATTTAAAAGTTAATTTAATCATTAATTGTGGCTTAATTTAAAACTTGTAGTTGCAAATGCAGTTCTATGTTTGTGTTTTTGGCTTGCTCGAGAGGGAGGTTTTAGAGTTAAAATTATTGATTGATTTGTGGGTATTTGGTTGACCTGGGTTTACCTCGATAGAGTTCATCTTAAACCCTATCCCACACATTCAGCTCGAGAGAGTAAATGGATTAAGGAGTAGGTTGCTCTTAATTGTATTGCTTGTTGATGTTCAAAAGAAATCACTTCATTCAGGGTAGTTGTTCGAGAGAAAATTACCTCCATTATAGTCTTAACCTACTCATTGATATCTAGCTATTTCCCAATAGTTGCAATTACCCATATGTCTACATTTTCCTATAATCGATCACATCCCATGAATCGGTCTCATTATTGTTAACTCCTAGTTTTCTGACTACTTTTAGCTGATAATCTAAAATCCAACCCCCCTCCCCCCCCCCATTTGACATTCGTGTCACCATTTAACTTGAATGATGTCATTATTAGATAAGTTTTATCCCTATTACTGATTTGACCACATTTGTACTTACAAATTGAATCTGAAACACGTACTGCTCCCTGTAGGATTCGACCCCTACCCATTTACTTTAGTTTTATACTTATTTACGATCCCTGACTCTTAGAATTTGAAGTAGTGTCTTTGAAACGTTATTAATCAAAATGATGCCGCTGCCGGGGAGTGGTGTTATTTGAAATTCTTTTTGGTGAAGTTGAATTGTGTTCTTTTTAGTTATAGATGAATCCACTTACTTTTAGTTTCGGTTTTGTGTTGCTTGTTAAAACAGAGGAGATGAGCGTAAATGGTAGCAATGTAGCCAAGTGGGCCACCAAGAGTACATCAGGAATCTCAATGAAGTTAATAAACCGAATGTCAATGACCCAAACAAAATGGGTGGTGTTGGTGCCAGTCGTTTGCCTCCGGCTGAAGGAAACAATGTGTTTCACATCACAAGCACCATGTTGCAGCTCCTACAACTGAATGGTTTGTTTGGAGGGCTGGCCTCATGAGTCCATCAGGAATTTTATTGATGTTTGTGGACGGTTCTCCTTTAAGAACATATCTTAGAAATCGGTCTTGCTGAGGTTGTTCCCATTTTCTCTAATGGGAGAAGCATTTAAGTGGTTGATACAATCCCCCATGAGTCGGCAAGGACGATTAGTATTGCGGAAAGGGCTGCGAACTGAAATGTTTTAAAAGGCCAAACAGTTTAAATTTTCAAAATCTTTCATATTCCTTCACTTTTAGCCACGTACACTTGCACCCACACTCTATAGTTTTCATGTTTTCAAATTTTTATCGCTAATTTCTCTTGATATTGTGCTCGGAGTTGGATTACATTGCCTTCTAGTGTTTCAAACTATTATTTCAGCTTTAAAGTAATTTTCTGAACCCCAAACTCTTGAATAGAGGTTGAACTCGAATGCGCTTATTTAAATCTTGTTGTTGTGTGTTGGGCCTGTATTGAAATTGTAGTATTGTGCTAATTTTTCCTATCGTAGTTTCATAATTGTGCTTAATTAATTAAATTGTTGATTTCGTGAGTTTCGTGCTTTAAAGTTAATAATAAGTTGTTGTGTTGCGATAAATTATTGTTGGGTCTAGACGGGTGAAGTCTGAGTAGCCCCAATTGTGATAAATGACGTACTTTTCCCAATGATGGAGTGTTTGACGTCATTCTTAAGGAAAAAAGTTATCAAATGGTCAATTTCGGCATAATTGGGGAAAGTCTGAGTACCTGGTGGCATGGGTCGAATAGGTCTTAGCTTAGTTGTATAAGTGTGTAGTTTGATTTTTTTTTGGGAGCTGCGGGCTTGTATTTGGAAAACTGCGTAAAAATTTGGCACGTTGGGCAATTCAGCGAGCTGAGTCCAAAAGAAAATGGAAAATTGGCATGTCCATCTTGTAACAAAGATTCTTCCTCAATGCGATTGTCTACTTGTAAGAAACAATGCTTTATGGGTCATTGACATTAACCTCCCAAGGATCACAGATGGCTGAATAACAAGAAGTCATTTGATGATACAATCGAGAAAAGGCTCCCACAATTTTTTTGATGTCATAGTGCACTTGACCATTCATTTAGCCGGTTAAGCTGAGATTGCTTGACCTATTCATTATCGGTTGATGTATCTTATTGCACGATGGTTATATTTTTTGAAATCTCTCATTGTTAATATGGCATGTCCAGAAGGTTGTATTGCCGAGGGCTACATTGAAATTGAATACATGACCTTATGTTCAAGGTATTTGTATAGAATCGACACAAAATTCAATCGTCTTGAAATAAATTATGATGGAGCTTAAAGACATCAATGGGACTTTATCTATATTTTGTTAACCTGGAAAAAATTTGGGAGCTAAAGATCCACGTGAGCTCGAAGCTAATGAATTTGAACAAGCACATATATACAGTATGAAGAATTGGTGATGAAGTCCTACATATCTTGAGTATGGAGAGTTCTGTTATATCATCTTATTTTTTTTAATTTCCTTTAAGCTGATATTGTTTCTACATTAAACTTATGGTTAACCTCAATATTGTAGAGAGTTTGCACAAAATCATATAGATACTACTCAACATTTGTCAGATGTAGAATCGGGCTGAGAATTTATTGAATGGTTTAAAGATAGGGTGAGAAATACATGAATAAAATATTTGAGATTTTAAATTTTTACTAAACATTGTGATGTATTAAATTTTTTCTTGTTTCTGGGTTGCACAATTGCATAAAACAGATAACAGTCGGCTCATGGAAAATCTTCTCTCACTTTCACATGGTCCTACAAAATATTCAACACATTCTGATGTCTACATTGTTAATGGATATAGATTTCATGTAGAAGATCATGATCAAATGTTAAAGACTCAAAATTGTGGTGTTATTATAGTTGGCGAGAATGATAAAGATAGTGAGAATGTTGATTACTATGGAATTCTAACAGATGTGATTGACTTGCAATTTATCTATGATAGAAGACTGATTTTGTTTTGATGGACAGATCCGTTTGGTACGAAATCACAGGCATTTGAGCCTCAGCTTGAGCAGTTGCTATTGTTGCTATCGCCCTCTAGCCGAGCTGCTGGCTTGCTGTCGTTGGTTGGAGCTGCTGGCCGCCTGGGGTTCTGCCGAAGTTGTGGCTGTTGCTGCTGCTGCCGGATGCTCGCCGATGGCTGGCTGTTGATCCTCGCCGGAGTTCGCTGTGGAGAAGAGACGGGAGGGGGATAGAGGAAGAAAGAAGAGAGGAGGGGGGAAGAGAGAGGGGTCGAGGGAAGAGGAGAAGAGGAAGACGAGAGGGAGAGAGAGGAGTCGCCGGGGCTGCTGCTCACCGGTGATCCGTTCGGAGGAGGAGAAGAGGAAAGCGGGACGAGGGGAGAAGAGATGAGGGAAAGAGAGAGAGAGGCGGGTGAAGGGGGGTGGGTATGAGAGAGAGATACATTTGACTTAGGGTTTTGATATTATCCTTCTTTTTTTAATACAAGTATTTAATTTACTGACCACGGGATGTCAGTATTTTTTAGAATAATTAATTTATCGATCACGAAATATCGATATTTATTAAAATAATTATCTATATTTAATAAATACCAACATCGTGAAGTCAATATTATTTAAATAAAATAATAATTTAAATAGGTCGGTATATATATATATATATATATATATATATATATATATATATATATATATATATATATATATATATATATATATATATATATATATATATATATATATATATATATATAATTAATAGAAGTTTAATTTAATAAATTTAATATGTCGATCAAGTTAATTTTATAAATTTAAATTATATTCCTCCTAATTATATAAATTCAAATATAATATATAAATCTCGCCTTAAATTAATCATCGATATTTCTTCATTGATGATGTATTTCATACATAATTACTCAATGTATTTCATACTCAGATGAAGTATCCTTTACATGTCATCATAATTAGGAAGTGATCACTATACTTGACATACGCTCAAGATCAAAAGTATATTATAATACTATGTCACATTTCATATTCAAAGTTCACGATTAGACGATGGACTAATAGATTTGTACATTACTCTAGAAATATAAGTATAATTATATCCTAATTCATATCAACGTATTTCATACTCTAAATATGGATTATATATATATATTTTTTAATTTTTTCACGAAGTCTAACTTTTTATTGATAAAGTATACAAAATTATTACACTTTTTGAACAATTAATTGTAAGTTTCAAATGAAATTTTAGTATTATGCTAAATAACTATCGCTTTTATTAAATGAATTAGATATAACAAAAAAAATATCGATCTCATGAGGTCGGTATCACATTAAATTTTAAGAAAAATAAAAGGAATCATATTAAATAAATAATATTGACATCGAGAGGTCGGTATATTATATTAGTTTATTTTTTAACTTATATAAAACCGTCATCCAGAGTACGATATATTTAAAGTTAAATGCATGATATAAATATTTAAATTAAAACTAATTAAATTGCATGATATTTAATTTTACCGATTTTTGGAAGTCGGTATTATAATATTTTTTGTTTTTTAATTTACGCAAAACCGTCCTCATGAGGTCGGTATTTAACTGAAATGACATCACCGACCTCATGAGGTCGATATTTAGACGAAGAAAAGATACCGACTAGGTCGGTATTTGGATAAAAAAAAATACCGGCTTCATGATGTCAGTATTTGGATGAAATAAAAATACCGACCTCATGATGTCGATATTTGGATATGGATGAAATAAAAATACCGACCTCATTAGGTCGGTATTGAGATGAAAGATAAATATCAATCTCATGAAGTCGGCATTTAGATGAAGTAAAAATACTGACCACATGAGGTCGATATTTGGATGAAGAAAAAATATCGACTTCATGAGGTCGGTATTTGGATGAAGAAAAAATACCGACTTCATGAGGTTGGTATTTGGATGAAGAAAAAATACTGACTTCATGATGTCAGTATTTGGATGAAATAAAAATATCGACCTCATGATGTCGGTATTTGGATATGGATGAAATAAAAATACTGACCTCATTAGGTCGGTATTTAGATGAAAGATAAATACCGATCTCATGAAGTCAGTATTTAGATGAAGTAAAAATACCGACCTCATGAGGTCGATATTTGGATGAAGAAAAACTATCGACTTCACGAGGTCGGTATTTGGATGAAATAAAAATACCGACTTCATGATGTCAGTATTTGGATGAAATAAAAATACCGACATCATGATGTCGGTATTTATACCGACCTCATTAGGTCGATATTTAGATGAAAGATAAATACCGATCTCATGAGGTCGGTATTTAGATGAAGTGAAAATACCGACCTCATGAGGTCGATATTTGGATGAAGAAAAAATTCATGAGGTCGGTATTTGGATGAAATAAAAATACCGACTTCATGATGTCAGTATTTGAATGAAATAAAAATACCGACCTCATGATGTCGGTATTTGGATATGGATGAAATAAAAATACCGACCTTATTAGGTCGGTATTTAGATAAAAAATAAATACCGATCTCATGAGGTCGGTATTTAGATGAAGTAAAAATACCGAGCTCATTAGGTCGATATTTGGATGAAGAAAAAATACCAACTTCATGAGGTCTGTATTTGGATGAAATAAAAATACTGACTTTATGATGTCAGTATTTGGATGAAATACCGACTTCATGATGTCAGTATTTGGATGAAATAAAAATACCGACCTCATGATGTCCGTATTTGGATATTGATGAAATAAAAATACCAATAAAATATGTTTATTCATTAATTTTATTTAATACCGACGTCAAGAAGTCGGTTTTTCCCTCCTTATTTTGTCTAAAAACCAACTAGTTTTATTATTTTTAACAATACTGACCTCCGGAGGTCGGAAATTACCGACATCATTTGAGGTCGATAATTTTTAGGTCGGTATTCACTGTTTTTTTAGTAGTGGTTTTGGTTTGATGTGTATGAAAAAATAAAAGGATTTAAAAGAGATGAGTATGACTTCGTGAGTGTGAACCCGACTAGACTTTTGAAAACAAATGAGTCTTTTATTTTAGCTAGTCAAACATCTCAAGTGTTTTATGCTAATGATAATTCAAACAAAGGTTGACATGTAGTGAGGTAGACTTAACCTCGTGATTCCTATGAGATGGGGAAACAAATGGATGATGATCATGTTGTAGTTGATGTAGAAGGTCCTTCACAAAAGAAACGAAAACCAACTGATGAGGTGAAGTATCTTTTATGAACGGATAGACATGATTTATTTTATTACATACATTTTCACACATGATTCTTCTTTTGGGGTGGGGGGGATTGATTTCTCCTTTTGATTCTTGATAATAACTTGTAAAAACTTCTATTTTTGATTACTTTGATTTTGCCCTTCAGTTCACTAGTGACTTTATTCTATTGTTGAGTTTACTAGATATAAAGTTTCCTTATATTTTTTATGCTTTTGCCTCTTTTTGCAGATTTAATATGAAAACTGAAAATGAGGATGGATCAATTATGAAGAGTGTTATCAGATACTCATTTGTCGCGCATGGGGCAATTGGAAGAGGACGAGGGCTTAAGTCGTTGACATAGAAAATAAAAAATCCAGCTAAAAGTTTACTTTTTCAATCTAGTGATCTAGTTAAGCAATACATCAGAGAAGTTGAAACAGGTACTCAGCACATCACATCGAGTGGTAATTTTCCCGTGTATAGAAACTGAAATGACACTATTTCTGTTACTTAAATTATTGTTGTCATTTCTTAAAATTATTTATTGATTGAACTGAAGTCAAGCTGTATCTATTACCTAAAATATTTATGTGCTTCCCTAATATAACTATATATGCACAATGGCAGATCTAAACTGCAAGAACAGCATAACTAAAACTCATTTTATCCATTTTTATTTGTGTACTAATTACCATATATAAAAAGAATACATAACTAGGTCATTCTCTTATAAACGGAAGGATTTAGTAGTATATTATACTCACCTGATTCAAACCATAGGAGTAGATGTGAATAGAATACATAACTACATCTTTTGTGGGTATTTTTCAATAACAAGTGCCAAATTCATACCACCAAGATTATGCCCCACTAATATGACTTTCTCCTCTCGTGGAAAAGATTCATGAAGTGTGTTAAGTTGCTTTAATTTCCTCAAATCAATGCCAGAGGCTGCTAAATCAAGGGCAGTGACCTTCTGACCTGCATCCTCAAGCAATGATTTTAGCTTGTACCAACACCAACCTCCATCGCCTGCACCATGTACTAGAAAAAAATGTTTTCCTTGTCTCTTGAGAAAGAGTTTATGGAAGTTAATACTTCATTTCATCCATCTGCCACATCCATGAGGTTGAAATTTAAATTGAATGTCAAAGCTTTTGAGAGGCCTACTGATATCCCAATTTTCTGTAATCTTTCTACTATGGCAAGTTTACTACAACCGCTGCTTATAACATAACTCTACTTGTAATGTGTAATCTTTCAGGTGCTATTGGTAATGGACGAGGAGATGGAGATAAAAGCTCCACCATGTCTTCTAGTCAAGTTCATACTCCCTTTCCTTCATTTACTAATCAAGTAAAGCATTGCACCAATGAAGTTGAAACAAGTATGTTTTTAAAAATCTGTTGGATCTTTTATTCTATATATAACAGAAAATAAATGCCAAAGTTTTTATAATATGAATTCTTGGTTCCAGATGCAATAGGATAGGGGCGGGAGCAAACACCTAGATCTTTCTCCTCATCTCTAGGAGTTTATGAAAATAATGTGAAATCTTGTCATGAATTTCCATCAATCGATAAGAATATCCCGGTCCTTGAGAAAAAAAACACGCAAACCAAATCCCCTTGTTCTACCGATCAAGTTTTGCAAGCCTCCCAAACAACTGAAACAGGTATGACAATTTACAAATCCATGCACTATCAATCTGTCCAACTAAATTTTATTGCTACATTTATTACTAAATTATACAACTATAGGATCATCTAATATTAGAAAGATAAAAACAGTACGACGGAGAAACAAGTGTAAAGAAGTTGCGTCACTTGAAGCTGAAAAGAAGCTGAAAGTAACATTTACAATAATCGAACGATTGGAACAAATACCAATTTGTTCTCGAGGCACTTAGGAAAATAATTTGGATCACATGTGGGCAGCTATTAAGTAACAATTAACCACTGTTGCACATCTTTTCTTGCTCAATTTTGTACATACCTTTTGTATAGTAGATGCACAATGTTCATTCTCCTCTATTATTTAAACTCACATATTAATTATTGTAGAATAAATTTGAGAGTGCTCACTTTAATGATCATCGTGATCATATGTTTGGATGGTTGAATGAGTTATGGAAAAAATGGAGAGGATACTTGCACGCTACTTATGTGAAGAATAAGTCTATTGTTCAGACTCTTAAGAATATTCCAAAGGGAGTAGAAAAAAAAGGAATGGGAATTGTTAGTTAAGGAACATTTTTGTTCCGAACGTTTCCAGGTATAGTGATCTAATAGCCTATATTTTTTAAGTATCCATTTCACAACTAATGGTGATATTAAGATGTGAAATTTTTTAAACATGGTAAGTTTTCTTAGATATAACAGTTTTACATAACAATACAGGCGAGAGGAGTAATAGAAATGCATAAAATCGAGCTAAGTTAATAGATGAATCTAATAATAATGAATGAATAAAAAGACATGCAAATGAAAGAAGATACACTACGATAACCATACTTACCAAAGTTAAGGAACTTGAATGCACACACAAATAGTAATACAACAACATAAGTGAAAACCTGGACGGGAAAAATCAAAATTAGGTTAGAATAACACCAATCTTTGGATGACAACAATCTTCAAGAATAGTTAATAGCAACAGGTTGGACTAACATATATCGTAAAAGCAATTTACAGAATAATGCCAAATTCATGAAGATTTGGTTAAAGTTGTTGTATAGCTAATGAACTTAAGATAAAAGACATAGATAGTATGATACAATTTGATTTCTAGGATTGTAATTTACTACTTAATTTAATGTTTAACAAAGTCAAATTTTGTGATATTTGTGTAGATGGACCGTAGTTGGATGTATAATATGACTAATTTTGATCGAATGGGGCTAAGATCTGAATTTGTAGAAGGTGTCACTGGTTTTGTGGAGTATGCAAAGACACTAGAATATTTTCAACGTAGTGGTGTGATTAAGTGTCCTTGTAATAAATGTCAATGTATGAATAATGAAAAACAAGATATTATTGAGCTTCGTCTCTATCGAAATGGGTTTAAAAAAGAATACACAGTTTGGACTAGTCATGGAGAAATTGAGAATAGTTTTGATGTATTTCAACATTATGTTCCTAGTGAAAGTGGTAGCGCAGTAAATTCTAATGCTGAAAATTATAGAATGCATGACATGCTTAAGAAGGAAAAAGTTGAAGAGGATCAAAAAACAACCCTGGAAGATGTATGATCAGTATCCTGGGACAAGTTATCACTTGTTCATCATTTCCGTTTTGTACAACTTCATCCCTTAAGCTATATACTATAGATACAGCTTCTAGGAAGAGGTTAGTTTTTGGTTAGGCTCTTTTCTCTATTATATATAAGGGAAGAGTCTCCCTTATTTTTGATATCCTAGTTTATATGTATTGCAAGGAGTCCTTTCTTCTAGGTACATTGTTCTAGATTTCGTTTAATAGATTTTCGGGTCAAGTCGATAAGCCTTATTAGGATTGGAGGATAGGTTTATGTCCACCTCCTTGTCTATTTTGTTTTGTTTGATTATATACTAAGACCTGGTGGTGTTGCTAAGCCCCTGACCCACTTAACATTCATTAAAATAAAATAAAAACTAAAAAAAACAAACTAAGGAACAAGAGAACAACAAAATATAGTAGGAACATTTTTTTTTTATAGAAATAACATTTCATTGTCATCCAAATACTGGTACATAACCTCCTATAATAGTCTCATGACCATAATTCATAACATCCAAATATTTACTCAATTTCTTTTTCCATCAAACAAAGTTTGCAAATTCGAGTTACTTAAACCAAATAAATAAAATGAAGAAAAAAATATTAAGCTATTAGAAGAAGGAAACCCACTAAAGTTAGATATTATACTAGACACAGACTCTTATTCCATGTTTCCTTTTCCCTATTAATGGTGTTTTAAAGAGCACTAGTAATGAAGATCCTACATCAAACCATAATCCCTACAATGGCTATGCCTAGTTTTATTGGAGCATTCACCTGGCATGATTTTCATGTCACTCACACTAAAGATATGTCTCATTCCCTTAAAATGTAGCTTTAAAAGAGAATCAATTTCCAACTTCATTTATTTTTTAAGTTTTGAAGAGACCAAATTCTACAACTAAATAAATGTTCTAAAAAAAGGTTGTCTCGTAGAATATGCAAAAAGAAAAAGGAAAAGATAAGATCTCAACCAGACCTTGTGTATGTCCCTTAAACATGCAATATTGGAACAACAAACACAGTGTATTCTCACAAGTGGGGTCTAGGGAGAGAAGTATGTATGCAGACTTCACTCCTACCTTTGAGAAGCTAGAGGTTGTATCTAAAAGAACCGTAAACATGCAATGTATTTTTCTATATTTGACAATAGAAGAAGAATTGAACTGCACTTGCAAGACATGTATTAAGTAGAAACTTACAAATCATAAGTTACACAATAATAGTTCATGATCTGAGCATCTGCAACCTTCATTGTTGCTTAATCCTTGTTGGTTTTTGTGAAAGCGGACAAAAAAGACTTTCAATGTAGATTTCATTCGACAAACAGGGACCAAAGTTAGTACCCTCTGCATATTTAATCGGTTCATCACATATCTTTTTTATAACAAATGGTGTATCCTCTTGATTCTGTATCATTCCAGGTGCTACATAAACAAGCAGAGCCTGTCAAGATCGTTGAGACACTTGATGGTATACATTTTTATCCAGGACTCTTTAACCCCATACTCCTCCTTAACCCATATATTTACGCTAGTGAGGAGGACATTCATACCAGGTACAAAAAGGTTATTTCCCAACACTCTTAGCTTAAAACCAAGATCTTCTTCTCCAAAGCAAGGGGGCTCTATCTGTCTCCATTTCTCATCAGTCATATCCATAGAAACAATGCTCTAGGTCCCTCGACCTCTAAGCTCACCAAGACCACAAGAGTTAGTCCAATGAAGCTTCCACTTTACGAACATAGCCGAAGTCTTGGAGCGCACCTTATCCCCTAAATCATTCATATTTCTCCAAGAATCACTCTTTAAACTATATATTTTGACCTCAATAGTGGAATAACCGCCATGTTGGTAAACTTCAACAATACATACTACGTTATAATCATCACATAACTCATCATATCCAAAACCATATATGAAATTGGTATCAATCTACGATGAGACAATTTGTTGTACTATTTAATTGTTGGATTCCATAAGAACAAGTCTCATGTCCTGTCAGCAAAACAAATCAATCCATTGATTCAACCCACAATGCAAAAAGATACACCGGAGTTTTCCATGGGACAATTTAAGTCATTTGCCTCAATAACAGATTCATTGTAAAGTAAATAGCTAAAGAACAGTCCATAAGATTGCTATTAGCTCGATACAATTTCATCAAGAGCCTATGGTGAGTACACTCCTTGTTATCAATATATACCCTAAGATGAATTTTTATAAATTTAGGGCTAGAAATTATAGAAAGCCAAGATTTTGAAAAAGACCTAAATTTCAAGAGAGATTTAACTGGAAGCCTTGAGAGATTTAAATGACGGGTTCTGCCGGCAGAACACAGATTTTCAAGATTGAATTGTTCATTAAAGTTGATGAAAATTCAGCGAAGTTTGACGGTTTTCTCCCATGCGGTGGTAGATCCAAGGCTTCAGATGTCATTTGGGTATTAAAAATCTTGCACTGAAGTTGATGGAAATTGAGAATGATGGTTAATGAGTTTGCTCCATTTTGGGTTTGATAGGTGTTTTCATTCCCCCCGACTCCATTTTGGTTGCAAACTTTTTTAGCTTTTGGAGAATAAGGTTTGATTGTCTTGCTTTGTATTTGTGGAAGATTCTTAGGTTTCCCACACATTTTTACCCGTTTAGTGAATTTCCCCCAAATTGTACTAAATCTACCATGGATTGTTTCGTATTTAATCCTCCAATAATACTCGCTCAATCTTAAAATATCTCTCGCGATTTTAAAAATAAATTCTTTTCTCATTCACTTTTACTTGTCCACTATTTCCAAAATAAGTTTTCATTTTTGCTTGTTACTTTTAACATATCAAGAAAAGACAATTATTTTTCATAGTTTACCACTAGAATTAATTACTAATATGGAAACAAAAAAATAAAAATATTTTAATTGTATTTTTGACCATCAACTCTTTTAGAAAACACACTTAAAGTATTGTGGAGAGAGATTAACGTGGTGAGAAAAAGAGTAGTAATATTAAATTGAGATCAAAATAATGATATTTATTCAAGTTACCTTTTTAGATAATGATTTTGTAAGGGACGTACAAAAAAATATGACAAGTAAAATGAATTGTTTTAGAAGTTCAATGCAAAAATTAAGCGAAAATGCATAAGTACTCCCTCAACCTATGTCTGAAATCTCAGAGACACACTTATACTATACTAAGGTCCTATTACCCCCTAAACTTATTTTATAAGTAATTTTCTACCCCTTTTTGGCCTACGTGACACTAGTTTGAAAAAAGATGTCAACACACACTGGGCTCACAAGATAGTGCCACGTAGGCCGAAAAGGGGTAGAAAATTATTTATAAAATAAGTTTAGGGAGGTAATAGGACCTTATTACAATATAAGTGTGTCTCTGAGATTTCGGGCATAAGTTGAGGGTGTACTTGTGCATTATCCCCAAAAATTAATAAATTTCCCCATTTACCCTTAGAAATTATTGTTGTTGAAGATTACAAATAATTCAATTATGAGTGATGTTGTGATTGTTCAAATATCAATACAAATAATATAGTCTAAAACAACAACATTAGTTAATACTACATGTTATTTGTCAAACTAATGACATTTTTTTTTTTTATGAAGAGTAAGATTGATCACATTGTTTTTTTGCATGGATTAGCAGTTTTTATTTATCTGTATTTGTCTTGCTACATTGACTTGATACTTGAGTCAAATAAAGTTTCATTTGAAACGACATAAGAGATGGATTTTTATCTGACTCGGTGATACATAACCATTGCACCTGGTTCTTTGTGAAGTTCCAATATTTTGAAGATCAACCAGAATGTAATAGAATTGTTTAAGAATTTCAACTTGAATAATATTTTCCCACTCTATTAAGGAACACGATAACAACAAATTCTAATAGGAACTTTTTTGTTTGAAATAACATATGACAGAAATTCACTTTCATGTACTCGAGAGTAGAGAGGGCCTTATTAACAAAGTGTCATGACCCAGAATCCACTGTTTAGCATACTCTGTTCACATGATCGTATTTCATAGCATCTAAACATGTCGTTATTTGCTTTTTCCTTCAACCAATTTCATAGGTGTCAATGTTACTGCTAAACTGAAAGAACTTTCAGCATTTGACATGCTAAATAACTAAAATGATGAAAAGATAGTGACAAGAAAAATACCAAACAATTAGCAATAAGGAAAACCACTATAGTTGATACTATACCAGACAATGACTCTTATTCCATGATTCCAACAAGGAGGACATTATATTTACCAAACAATAATCCCAACAAGGGCTAGGCCTATTCTTTATTTGTGACTTCACCTGGCATGATTTTCATGTCCTTCACACTAGAGGTATGACACATCCCCTCAAAATGTTGCTCGAAAAGAGAACCGATTTCCAACATTATTTATTTTCGCGTGTTGAAGACACCAAACTCTATGACCAAATATATGTTTTCACTAAAAGTTGCTTCATAGAGTATGCAAGAAAGAAAAGAATAGAGAATATGTGCCATAAAACACACAATGTTTTTTTCTACAGTTAATAGAAGAAGAATTGAACTTACAAATCATTAGTTACACAATTGTCAGTCATCTGAGCATATCCAACCTTCATTGTTGATTAATCATTCCTTGTTTTGTGAAAGGGGATAGACAAGGCTCTCATTGTAGATTTCCTAGGAGAAAGGCGCCAAAGTTAGTAGCTTGTGCATATCTAATAGAATCATCCTTTAGATCGTATATCTTTTTGATGATAACCCACGATGTAACTCCTCTTTATTGTGTATCATATCTTTTACTGTATATCTTTTTGATAAGCGATGGTGTATCTCCTCTTGATTCTATATCATCCCAGGTGCTCCAAAAACAAGCAGAATCTCACCTTTATTTCCCAACACTCGTAGCTTAAAACGAAAATTTTCTTTTCCTACACAAGGTGGGCTCTACCTTTCCCCATATTTTTCATCAGCCATATCAACAGAAAACATGCTCCAGGTCTCCCCGACCACTATATTCACCAAGGCCACAAGAAGTAGTCCAATAAAACTCACGGAACACGTCCTATCCCCAAGACTCACTCTTTAAACTATATATTTTGACCTCAACAGTAGACATACTGCCATTTTGGTAAATTTTAACTATACACAGTACCTTATAATAATCACGAAACTCATCCTATCCAAAACCATAATGAAATCGGAATTACTCGTCCACATAGATATAGAATGAGACAATTTCAAATCAATGCATTAACAGAACCCTCATTTGGGGCTAAAGATTGAAGAAATCCAAGATTTTGAAACAAACCTGAATTGTGAGACGGGTTTCACTGATGGACAAATGGGTATTTAAAATTTGGTTTTGCCATCAAAAAGGTTCTGCACAATTCCTTAGCTCCAATAAGTTTCTTTCTTCTTGTAGGAACAATATTTGATTGAAGGATATCCATGTCATTCAATATTTTATGGACATTTTGAAAATTCAATTCTTTAAATATTTTGGATATATATATATATATATATATTTACTATTTACTAATTTACTAGAAGATTTATTTTTCTTTTTCATTGATGCAAATATGACAAATTGATTTATGATTATTATTTAATATTTAATTAATAAAATATTTATAACTTTTTTTTAATTTAGTCTATGGGTAAAATGGTAATCCAACTTTAAATTGTTGAGCTTTCTACTTTTAATAAAACATTATTATTATTATTATTATTATTATTATTATTATTATTATTATTTATTGTTTATTTATGATCATAAGATGAAATGTTAGGAAAATGAAGAGGTGTGGTTATGAAATTTTAAGAAAAAAATTAATAGGTAAGGGGTATTTTTGTGATTCAATTTTTGACTTAAATTAATCCCACTTTCAATATAATATATATGAATATATGATTGTAGACATTGAAATTTTGCTGGACTCTACAAGATGTGCGAGGAACAAAATTGTACCCGCATTGATTATCAATAAAATATTCATGTTTCTTGATATTTTATTTGTGTTGTTGATTAATTTCCCACGTGTTTAAGATTTAATGTAAACAATGATTAAAAATAAATTAAACTGAATATAAGATTCTTTAGGTTGCAATTAAGTTAGAAGGTGAAAAGGTTGTAAAAACATTTTGATTGATTAATTTTAACTGATTAGACATTTTATAATATTTTGAATTAGGATAAGGGTAAAATGATATTTCAACCATTAAAGAACCCTAACCCAATAACACTTTTTTAGTTCGATTTATCGATCGGTTCAATTTTGCACATTACTACTTGTTGGCTCTAAAAACAGCTATTCATGAAATTTCTCCATTGATCCCATCTAAGGTAAGGGTTAAGTT
Source organism: Solanum sitiens (assembly GCA_016801875.1). Taxonomy (NCBI): domain Eukaryota; kingdom Viridiplantae; phylum Streptophyta; class Magnoliopsida; order Solanales; family Solanaceae; genus Solanum; species Solanum sitiens. Next base: position 3,667,983 of record JABWTJ010000071.1, read on the forward strand.
TGCATTTGCTATTCGTGAGTCGTGCCATGACTTGTGGGATTAAATTGAGTATGTTGTTGTCCACATTCCGGGGATATTTGATTATGATATCTGTTTTTTAAAGAGATTTTAGCCCCAAACTCTTTTAAGAAATATTTGGTTCATACTAATATGTGTTAAAGGATTGTTAGCCTTGAAAAAATGTAGAACCATAAAATGTTATAAACATGAATAATTAAAAGGGAAAAAGATGAGCAAAAAATATTTGCTAGCATTTGCTTTACTTGTTTATTCTGTATTAGCAGAGTCTAATTACTTGGTCAGTTCATGAAGGTAAAATCTTTCTCGGACTCTTGAAAACTGCCACATGATGGATGGTGCACCTAGGATTCGACACATGTGTGACAATATTTTTGAAGAGTGTGAACAACATAAGTTTCACTTCATAAAAGTAAAACATAGCAATTAACAGAGCACCTCACTGATATGTCAAATGACAAGCAATAACATTGTAGATACAGAGAAGGACCACAGACAGATTTGTCTGCATTTAACATACAACAAACATTATTTTCTCTGATGTTGAGACAGCATCACAAGTCAACTTCATCATATATATTGTCTACAATTAATATGATTTCTCCTTGAGAATGCTATCTTTAGGTATGTCTAAATGAATGACGATTAATTCATCCTTTGACTGACTAAGATGATGGTCACTATTAATTAGCAGCAAAGGAAAAACTCAAAACTATGCATACTATTACTTTGCCATTTATTCTACTTCTCATGGAAGCAAGCCTCAACTTAGTCAATTAAAAGAAGTAAAAGCTTACAAATTTGATGGGAAGAATGAGAGATGGCATCTTGTGGAACTCAGAAGTGGGGAGCTGAAAACAGGGGACCTTTACAAATTGAATGCAATAGAATTCACAAACATTTGGCAATACCTGGATGACATTATAATTAAATATAAAACGTCCTGTATATGAACACGGTCTTTGATGTACCCTAAATTTTGCGATTTATAACTGATATACCCCTTATTATAAAAATAACTCATATATACCCCCTGTGTTACACAATTAGCCCATATATACACTTTTCATAATCCAAGTATAACCTTCTGTCAATTTATTTTGGTACGCAAGATACGGTGAGATATCTATATCACGCCCCGAGTCTACACCCTAGAAGTGGCCGGCACCCAATGACCATTTCTGGCCTTGAGCGTACCCTTGGCCTAGCTCACTTAACTCAGCGGAGGACTTAACACCAGATATAATCTCAATAAATAACTTTAAGGAAAGTAATTAGACAAAGTGGTAACCCAAGTCTTAGTCAATTACAAGTGAAAAGAAAGACTAAGAAAACTAATATCATCTGTTTATGAAGCCTCTAATATAAAGATGGATGTTGGGACAGGAACCCCAATCATCTTAACAACTGAATACTAAACAAATAGCTAAAACTAAAGATGTAATCCGGAGTGGAGGGAGGCTCACCAACTGACTCTGAGCTGCTCACTGGATCAACGGTGCGCCGAATGCTGATCCTAGTTACCTGCGTCTGCATCATAATACGATGCAGGCCAACTGACATCAGTACATTGAATGTACAAATATGCGAGATGGAATGCTAAAACAACACTTAAACTGGAAAAGGAGTAAGAATGAACACTTTGAAAGATAAGAGGGGGGGTGGGGGTGAATTAAAATTAGTTGTTCAGTCGACTGCCTGAGTGCAGTAGTCGACTTCCCTGCAGGTTAGTTCAGTAAATTATAACAAAGTAAAATACTAAAAAGTAAATGAATACTGGAAGTTTTATACTGGTTCGGATCACCGATGTGGTGCCTAGTCCATTCCCCTTGGGTTTCAAGGGTTTCCTTAAGAGCTTGATCGAACTTGGTTTATAGAATGGGTAGACTTTCGATCCTGTCTGATGTGCAAATCAGATCTTCTATACTTGACAACTCCTCTACTCGTATAGCCTACTCTTAGAATCTTTCCTTCTCTTTTTCTTTTACAATTGTTCACTCTCGTGTACAAAGCTTTATCAAAGACAAAAAAAGATTACAAATAAGATCAACTGAAGATGTGTGCTTCACACTAAAGGTTGAGGAGATTTATATAGTGATTGCTCTTATCATAAACCCAAGGGTGTTTGAATCAAGGATCTTTGATCTCATCCTTGATTCGCCTTGTGATTGATTTACTGAGTCATGTCCATATCAGATATGTGCATGACAAATCAATTTTTTTCTTTGATTAAGGTCTTGAGTCTTGGCTTGATCTTGATTCTTGATTTGATTTTCCTTTAATGTGAGCTGGTTGATTTGGTCTCGTATTTGATTTGTCTTTCAAATTTTGCTTGTTTGAATCTTCCTTCTGTGTATCCCTTGATTTGCCAGTTATGATGTTTGATCTAATTGATCAAATATTCACTTTCCTTATTCATCGTGATTTGATTTGTGTGCAAGCTGTGTTTGGTTGATCTTTGTTTGATCAAATCTCATTTTCCTTTTTAACTTGATTCCATTATGATTCCTTGTAGATCGTCACGGTCTCCATCTTGTGGCTTTTCTGCAGCGTATGACTTAGTTAGTGAGAGTAGTTTGTCATTATTAAAATATGCATGATATACATGGGGTTAACAATATCCCCCTTTGATAATTGATAACATGGGCAGCATGGATGACACTAACATGAGTGACATGTACCCCTCAAGACCATTCACACGGAGTCAAGCAAAGGATCTCCAAGGCCTACAAGCAATGTTCATGAAAAGGGAAGCATTAGAGGAGATTGAAGGTCACCAAAGAAGGACATACAATGTGTTTACATTACATCAAATTGAGAAGGAACAAGGAAAGAGGCCATGTGTGCAAATGACCATTTCATGAATTCAAGAATTCACAAAAGAAGGCAATCAAACAAGGCCCTTACCTCATTAAGGGCAAAATTGTCAAAGAAGTGTCTTCTTTATTTCCTTAGTATAAATATTAGTCTTTTATCATTTTGCAAGACTTAGACTATGTTGAATATTGACTCTCAAATTGTAGTATCTTCTTAGTGAGTATTAGTGAGTAAATTAGGGTGAATCTTGGGATTGCTAGTTAACTTCTTGAGTTTGATTAATCCAAGTGTTACCCCTTTGTGATTCTTGGTTTCATTTGAATTATTCTTTCTTGGGTTAAATTTAGGTTATTGAAGTCAATTGGGAGGTGAGGATTTTAGTCCCTTGTTGCCCATAATTTCAATAACTTGAGTTAATCCACATATCTTTTATTTCTTTGTGTCTTTCCTTGTTTGATCATTATCAATAATGACAACTAAGTTCAATTTAGTAGAAAAAAAACTTCTCCGAATTTATCGAGATCCATGTAATCATGAGGCTCCCCCTGAATCAAGGCTCCTCCTGAATTGAGTGCCTATTTAGACAGTAGTAATATATTCTCCCCCTTTGACATAATCAAAAAGTTAAGCAAGGCAAGCATAAACGTTTAGATATAGCTAGAAGCAGTAGGAAGGCCGACGACCTTCAATATATAGTCCAAAATAAAACAGAGACATATCTCTGCACAAAAAATGTCAAAAAGTGAGAGTAAAACGAATAAGTACACATCAACCCTGTGCACCCCAAAAGTATTTGAGAGAGTTGATGATTATCTCACTGAAGGAGTGGTAAGAGCGTTCCACATTCCTGGATAGACTGGAGTAGGAATTCTGAACAGAGTTCGTTGTTAGAGGAGTCGACTCCCTCTTTGAGTCGGTCGACTTGTTGGATAAGTCTGTTGACCGTGGCAATACCTTCCTGCTTTATACCTGTCATTGAAATACGAAGCTTACTAACATCCGTGCTGATCTCCTTTTAGAGGCAAAAAACCTTTTCAACTGCATCATGGAGTGTCTCTAGTCAACGCTCCACTCCCACGAGACGAGTTTTGAGTTCCTCGGCATCCTTGAGTAAAAGAGCTGCAGAGTCTGCAGAGATCTTTGTTGGCTTTGCTGCTTCCACCCTTTTTTGTACACAATCCTTCTTTAACCATTTATTTCCTATCTCGACATATCCCATACTTGAAAAGGTCCGAGAGTCATAGGTAGAGTTTATAAGAATGGGTTTATACAAAGATAGATCGATGAGATGATCTACAATTATTCACAATATGAGCAGTCCATATGGCAAACTTGCTGAGGGATTTGTTTCCTCAAAACTTTCCCACATATACTCCTTAAACCATTGTGCCCAGTTGATTCTGTAACTTTTGAGCAAGAAGTAGAGCACAAATACATCTCTACTCGAGATGTTACTTAGAGCTCCCTTCCTGGGTAGTAAAGTAGTTGCAATGATATGAGTCAGAATGCGATTTTCAAAACAGAGATCCAGAGGACCAAAGTCGGATAGTTTAGATTCTGGTTCATCCACAGCGGCCTTAGCCTCCTCTAGAGTTAATTCAAAATTAGTAGGCCAAGAACCATTCATGTAAGGAATAAAATCAAAAATTTTATACCAAAGACATCTGCAAATAATGGTTCACTGATAACCAGAAGATTACCCAGGAGTAGGGTTTCTAACTCTCCACTGTCGCTAGAAAGACGAAGATTAGCATAGAACAGTCTGACAGTTTCTTCAAAAACCTCAATACCACATAGAGTAAAAAATAATGACAGTTTATGAGCTTTAAGAAAGGGGCTTACCTGACAGTTTGAGTCATCTAGTTGACTGAGATTCACGACACGTCCAGACACAATAGGATGATTTTTGAAGCGTTCATACCTATTCTTGTGATATGGTCCCCAGAATCGATGCATGTCGTTGAAAGAGAGAGTCTCAGTGATGCTGGATTTGATCCTCTTCGCTTTCTTTGCACTGGAGACAGAGGGATTACCCTTTGCAGAAACGGGAGGGGATTTTTGTGATTCATCGGATGAATCAGAGGAAAGAGAGAACATCTGGAGGAAGAAGAGCTAGGGGCAGGGCTTTTAAGAGAAGACATTGAACGGGTCTTAGTCATGATAGGGAGAAAAAAAAAAGAGAGAAGAAGGGGGAAGTGAAGAAGAGAGAGAGAGAAGAAAGAGAGTTTTATGGAGGAGAGAGGAAACAGAAAAGACGAAAGATGAAGAGACAGAAAAGGGTGAAGAGACGGTTAAGGGAAGCTGTCAAAACATGCTAAACAAAGAAGTACAATATAAGTAACATAATAAATAGGATGAGTAAAAAGAATCAGTAAGGCAAGTAAAAGTAAATAAAGTACGGAACATACTAATAGGGAATAAAAGTGATACCCAACCTTTCACATAAATTACAAAATCTTTCTTCAAGTAAAGGTTTTGTGAAGATATCTGCTAGTTGATTTTCAGAATCAACAAATTCTAATAGAAAATTACCACTCTCAACATGATTGCGAATAAAATAGTGTTTAATGTCAATGTGTTTAGCTCTGGAGTGATGCACAATGTATTTTGATAGACTGATAGCGCTAGTATTATAGCAGTAAATGGGAACACCTTCAAATGATAGATCATAATAGAGTAATTGATGCATCATCCATAATAGTTGTGTGGCACAGCTTCCTACAACAAGGTATTCAGATTCTGTAGTAGAGAGGGCTACAGACGTTTGCTTCTTGCTGTGCCAAGAAATTAGAGACTGTCCCAAAATTTGACAAGTGCCACTAGTACTTTTTCTGTCCTTTTTGTCTCCTGCAAAATTAGCATCTGAGTGACCAATTAAATCAAAATGAGAGGAGTGAGGATACCATAGGCCCATGTTGGTTGTCCCTATCAAATAACGGATGATTCGCTTTACTGCAGTGAGATTTGATTCTTTGGAGCGGCTTGAAATCGTGCACATTTGCATACACTGAACATTATGTCAGGTCGACTTGTAGTAAGATAAGTAGTGATCCAACCATTCCTCGATACATTTTTTCATCCACATCTTTTCCTGGTGCATCTTTTTGTTGAGAGTATCCTTGAGTGACTAGTCTAGCCTTGTTTCGGACAACCTTCCCATTTTCATCTAGTTTGTTACGAAAAACCCATTTTGTTCCTATGACGGAGCAATTTTTTGGTCTTTCCACGAGTGTCCATACTTGGTTTCTTACGAATTGGTCAAAATCTTCTTGCATTTCCTCTACCCATGATTCATCCTCCATGGCTTCATTTATTTTCTTTGTTTCAATTTGAGATATAAGGGCCACATAGACTTATTTTCTGAGAGATGACCTTGTCTGCATTTTGTCATCAGGCTTTCCCAGTATATAGTTCTCAGGATAGTTGGCATTATGTCTCCATTCTCTGGGAATATGGGTTTTGACAGTTCATGTAGTCGACTCATTTTCCACAGTAGCTGACTCGCCAGTGTTTAGTTCAACAGGATCACTTGTGATATCTTCTGATGACTGAGCTATTTTTGACGTAGCTTCTTGATAGTCAGCATCATCATCCACAGTAACTTCATTTTCCTGAATTCTGGGGTTAGTATCTGATATGCTCAAACTACACTTCCCTAAAGAAGTATAAGCAGTCGTATCAAGTAAAGAACCCAAATTTTAGGTTGGGGTCGATCCCACGAGGAAAATGGTTTAGACTTAACTTTAATCTATGATTACTTCTATTTTAATCAAGTCCTTTCCGAAAACACACAATTAAAGGGGGGGGGGGTTGTGTAACAAAAGTATTTAATTAATTTTAAGTAAACAAGTAGCAAGTTCAAATGTTTGATGTTTATCAAGTGATGAGAGAAACTAGGGTGTAAGTGTTCCCCATAGGTTCATAACACTGTAACCCTAGCTATAACAACTCTTTCATAGTATCTTGCATGCAAAGTAGTAAGTTATGTATCCCTAATTCCTTGGTGCGGCAACTAGGAAATTTCACTCCGCACCTTCGTCCGGCTACGTGTGTACACTTTACTAAACCTTACCTTTTACCTCATATTAAGCATCATATTCAATGTATGGCTAAGTTACTACTTCGCACCAATTGAAACTAGCCTATTAGATAGTGTATACTAAATCTATGTTGATAATTCTTTTCTTATTATCTACCTCCTTGGTCCGACAAGTAGCAACAAGGCGAGTTCTAACGTTGGCCACCGTTAAAAAGACTTCTAAACGAAAGAATTATCAATACATGCAAGACACTATTCTAGAATTGTTATTTTAGCTAGTTCTACTTTGTTAATTACCCATGGTTCCCACAACCCTAGTTGTGGATTTAGTTACCCATGTTAAAAATTACACAATTCATATTGATTAGACAAGAATTCATGTACTTACTTTAACAAGTTTGAAGAAAATCCAGAAAATCACTTGAATTAATCAAAATATTGTAAAGATCGATTCCAGAAAAGTAAAGTATTTTCCAAAACCCAAAGTTCAACAACCAACAATACAAATCTGAAAATTAACAAAGAGTCTAACCCCCAAAACGAGATTTTTAGTCCTATTTATAATAAAAGAGTCCTAAAAATAAAAGGAGTTCTACTTAAGGAAAACTCTGTCCAAAATGCGCCTGCTGTAGACGACCTCACCGACGGACCGTCGACGCCTCCGTCGGTCCATACTTCAACTCTTTTTTCAGCTTCTATCTTCTCCATCATTCTGTTACCATCGACGGACCCAAACGACTGTCCATCAATGGACATCGGTGGCCTTCGTTGATCCATACTTGGAATCTTTTCAAAATCAGGTACTGGGGCTACATTCTGTTAACACCAATGGTTTGCCAGGACGGTCCGTCGATGAGACGACGGACCGTCATCCCTTCCGTAGCCCCACACTTAGTCAGAATTCCCCGATCTTTCCCTAGCAGCATAAATCTTCAAACGACGGTTGCCACGTATGGACCGTCAATGAGTTGACGGACCGTCGATGGCTCCGTATGTCATCACTTCTGCAACTTTCAACACAGTCTTCAGCGTTTTTGTTCTGGATAGTTTTCCTGCAAACACAGAAAAAAATACATTAAAATTACTACAAAAAGGCCTTAGACACACACTAAACTTAAGGAAAAAGCATTGGAAGTACCCTGAAACCACGGTACATCAACACCCTCAATTTTAATTCGTTGTTTGTCCTCAAGCGACGCACTATGACTCACCACAAAACCTTTGTACAAAAGTATCTTCATTTAAGCTTTCACAATCATCTGTCTATCAATCCCGATTATTTTCATTATGTACATGCATGATATCACTATTTGGCTCGTTCATGTGGATCAGACCATGATACAGACTCACCACGCACCGATACCTCTCCTCTTTTATCTCTCACCAAGGTGCCAACTTTCCAGTATTGCAACTAGTTCCTTACTTCAAAAACAATATCCTCCTTTTTCACACAATGATTTCAGTTTGAGTATAAGGATTATTTTCAACACTCACTCTCAGAACAACTTCTCACCTCTTTGATACTTGTCGCCATAGGCTTGCCCTTATTTTCACTGCTTTAAGTTCACCACATTAGACTTTCAGGATTACGATAGGACTTTCTTAGCTTGTAATGTAGACTCATGGTCAGGTAGGGTACATTTGGATGCATTTTAGTGACTTGTTGCCCTCCTTGACATAACGGCTAAGCGTCCTACCTTTTCGTCGTTTATTCCGCCCTATTCTTAATTTTCTTATATTATTTTGCCTTGCTTTTCTCCTTTCTTTCTCCTTTTGTGTAACTGACTCTTCTTTTTATTTTTATTTTTTATTTTTTCAAATTTTTCAAATTTTTCACTTGATTTCAACTTTGCTTGAGTCACTTTTCTTTTCTTCTTTCTCTCTCTTTATTCTTTCAACCCCACTTTCCGGAGCATTCCTCATAACAACCACCCTAAACTCATAGCTTTGCCATGAGTCAAGGAACACAATACCCAAGGTTGGGTCAGGGCCAAGACGAGGTTGTTTTCTGCATTAGCCACCCTCAACTTATGCTTTTGGCATAAGCTGAGGTGCACATGTTCAAGGAGGGACCAGGGCCAACACATTGTTCCCAGAAAAGATAAATTTGGGTAGAAAAGAAAGGTCCATTTTAAGCTCAAATCATTTGGATCAAGAAGGGATTAATTTCATTTTGTTTTCTTTTATCTAGGCTAAAGATTTGCTATCTTTGAACAAGGGCCTATGATCTTTTCCTAATTGACAGATTACTTTTAGCAGGACTAACTGGGCAAGTTCTAGCTCAGTACCAATGGTGGAATATCTAACTTTCCTCACACTCACTTAACACCTCATTACCCTACCAGATTATCAGCCACCTAGTTCGAGCTTTAGATTGAGGGTCATGCAGTGGTGTATATCTATGTCATGCTTAGAGCCACCCATTCATCATTTACTATGCCTAATCATGCAAGCATTTTCTTTAAAACAGGATATCATTTTATTTAGCCATCATGCTTCAGATTTCATGTCTATGCTATGTACAAGATACTAACGTGCCGGTTCAACAGTAAAATAACCAGTCTCTTGGGGAAAAAGAACACATGCAAGAAAACCCCAAGAGAGGATCGTGAGTTGGGCTACTCAGACTTCACCCTAGCACTCACTTTCCATTTACCCCACCCCCAACAAAAGAGCATGAAATTGTCCCCAATGCATAAAAAAAATATAAAATAGGGTTGTAGGTGAAGCAAACTTGAGGCGCATAGCGCCGATGATCAACAAGCTGGTGGGTCCAGTTTCTCGAAACCCGCTCCCTCTGTAGTAGGGACACCATCAGTAGTGTCAGCAGCAATAACAACACCCTCAGTAGTGCTTCTCTCAACATCAGCAATCCTGGAGCTAGACGCCCTAGTAGCCACACCCTGAGCCCTCATCTGTCGGGCCTCCTCATCCATCAGCGAGGCTCTCTTCGCAGCCTCCAACTCAAGACGCTCTCTCTTCCTAGCTCGAGTCTCATCCTCCTCTCTGGATTGGTGCCTCTTAGTATGCTCACATGGCAGAAGCGGTGGCGTAGAAGTGGTCTGGAAAAGTGCAGCCAGCACCGTATCCTCAGTAGGCTCCACAGATGTGCCCTCAGACTCGAGAACCTAGGCCTCCAGAATGTCATCCATATCTGCCCTCAAACTTGCCACAGTAGCTTGTAGAGTCATCAAATCTACAGTAGGGGCTGGCCGGACAAGAACCCTCAACTCAAATACGTCAAGGCGCTGGTGGACCTCCATAATCTGCCTCTCAGTCCGCTGGGCTATCTTCTTCTCGATCCGCTCTTCCGCCTCAGCAATGGACTTTTGCATCCAAGGCTGGATATGATGCAGAAGTGTGGCCATTTGGGCCTCCAACTTCTGGACCCTAGCGATCGAGACCAGTGCTGCAGATGGGGTGGAGCGGGAGGAGCTCGGAGCTGTGCTAGTGCCCACGATAGACTCAACCGTGGTGGTGTCGGTAGGCTCGAATGTAGCCTGATCTGCCCCTTGGGCTTGCTCTACCGTGTCCGCCAAGTTCTCACCAAGCGGCTGCACCTCTGCTCTGGTCCCTCTGTTGGGAACCAACTCATTGACCTCATCCTGGATAAGACTGATATCAACTTGTCCAATCGGGGTCTTGAGCACATCAATGTTCCACACGGGTACTCCAGCAGACCTGCACAACTCGAAAATCATGCAAGGGAAGGGGTAAGTAGTGGTGGCCTTAAAGGTCCTCTAATGGATGACCGCCTGCAACAGCCACGCGAAATCCACCTCGAACCCAGCAACCATGGCGGCTATCAACACTGTTCTATCCCATGTAACAATATTATCAGCAGCAGTGGGGGAGAGGCAATGACGGACCAATAGCCATAAGAATTTGGCCGTGAATGTGAGGTTGGCCTTCTTTATTCCTCCTTTGGGCTCCAGCACCTAATCAGCACCCTTGCCATCCACGGAGATGTTCTGGGCTATCCACCTCTTGGTGGTCTCTCTCAGCACTCTCTCACGCTAGAAACGGCCGTCCTTTATCAGCTTCCACCGATAGTCAAACTTGGGAGTGAGGGGGGCCCTGGTGGCATCAGTGTCAGCACTATATAAAAATCTATGAATGGCTGGCAAGGAGATATCCACCCGCTTGCCACGGACCCGAACATGCTCTACTGGTGCGTGTTTGGCGGGGTTAGCCCGTTTGTCCAAACTAGCCCTGAGAGTCACCACATAAGCTGCGTAGAACTCTCGCACCACCTCCTCGCTGTAACGGCCCAAGCTCCTAGACGTCCACTCTAGCCGATGGCGGGTGAAGAGGTCATGTATAGCTAGCATCGTAGAAAGACTCCCTATAAGAACTCGCCGCTCTACTGTCAGAGTCCGAGTCATGACTCCCTTGTCGTTGAGCAGTTTTGTATCCCTGTATATCTGATATTGGCCCTCGACGCACCACCGGTTAGGCTGATCAGCAACCGGTGCGGGGACGTCGGTCAGGGGTGCTGGAGTAGAATCCGAACTGTCAGCCTCCTCAAATGAGGCAGAGTGGACCGAGTAGCTGTAGCACTGGCCCTATGTGAAGATGAAGCTTCCTCAAACGCGGAAGCCTCCGTATAGCCAGACGCTCCCTCAGAAACTGCAGCAGACCCATACGGTGTGCTGGTCAGTGTGCGCTCCTCATCAGACTGGGAAGCAGTGACTACGCCGGATTCCACCCTCTTGGGCGTGCTCTGAGAGGTCCTAGCAGCACGTGACGGTGTCTGGGTGCCTGGGGTCGCGTACTCGGGGTCGCGTACATTGTCGGACAACCCAATCACCAACCGGCGGGAAGGGGCGACAGACTTAGAACATCCTCGAGAGTAGACTAAGTCTTGCTTGGGTGCCATGTGTACCTGCAAGGAGGGGTTATTAGTACCATTATAAGCATGCAACACACTCAAAAGAATCAAACACAGAAGGGGAAACACAAACAGAGTGGTGGTGCAGAACTGCAGAACTGACTGACGGACACCATAGACCATCCATCTATGGAACGACGGTCCTTCAGTGGGTGTCCGTCGGTGGACACTTCGAAAATTTATTTAGCCATTTCAAAAACAAAGGTTCTGTTAGAGACGACGGAAGTGAAAGATGAACCATCGACGGAATGACGGTCCGTCAGTGGTGGTCTGTCGATGGACACTTAGAAAATATTTTTGTATTTTTAAAAGCAAAGTTTTTGTTAAGGACGATGAAAGTGAAGGACGGACCGTCGATCAAACGACGGATCGTCAACCACCTCCGTGGGTAGACACTTAGAAATAATTAGAGACCCCCTAAGTAAATAAGGTTCTATTACCATTGACGGACCTGCAGGACGGTCCGTCGACTACAGCCGTCATTCCAGAGTTAGACAAGTTCGGGGAGTGGCTGACGATGGACACCATCGATGGTCCGTCGATTGACTGACAGTCCATCGATCGGGGTCTCGTACTGCAGGTCAGAGTCAACCTGTGGAAGCCGTTGTTGCCCCCCCAGAGAACAATTGTTTTAGCAAAACTATACGAAACAAGATCATGTAGCACGAGACACATTATTTCGTCATTCCTAGGGCTTCAGTTAGCACAATTTTAAACTTAGATTCTCAAATACCCAACAAGCCCTAAGTCAGAAACCTATTAAACTTAAAAGCACAGTAGACATGAACACCCCCAACCCAGTCACTTTCCATCATTCTACGGGACTAAGGACACAATTTTCATAGATTAAGCATTCAATTTCTTCCCTAAGTCAAGACCCACTTACTAATTCAGTCACATTTGCATGCTAACAATCAAGTAACCAAACAAAGAACATGAAATCAAAGTCAGAAGAGAGATACATACCTGTAGACTGTAGTGGTGGGAAGGAGGGGATGAATTCTTGCGAGTAAGCATACCAAACAGCGACCTCAAATACCGACCGGAAAGAAGACGAGTTGAGGAGAGAAATACTTTGGGAAAGGATGGAGATGTGGGGGAAATGGGAAATCAGATTGAAGGGAGTGGGAGTTAATGGGTGAGTGAGTGGGGGAAGTGAAGGGAAATGGAGAGGGAAACGGTTTGGTGAGGGTATTTGAAAGGGTGGGTAACTGAAAAGTATAAATTTATAATATATAGCCGGTCGGGTCGGGTCGGGTTAGTGGGTCGGAGGAACCGACGATTCACCATCGATGGACCGTAAGTCAGTCGAACGACTGCTTCGTCGACTGTGCCCTAACTTAAAAAAATTAAAGTAACAATCTTGGGATCTACGAACCGTACCGACGGTCCATCGATTGGTCCGTCGATCAGTGCACCAGACCAATTTTCTGCAGATTTCTGTGGATTTAGTCCCTGCACATTGAACACCCAATAAGCTAATTTGTTTTTGTATTTTTTGGACACTTTTTAGGCACGGACCCTAGTTTACTCTCTAGCCAACACTTCTAAAAAAAAATAAAAAAAAAAATTCATACGTGACATTAAGTGAGAAAAACAGAAATAATGCAAATACGCCTATAAAATCACGAAAAACCTATTGTTGGCTAGAGGATACATATTGGGCTGCCTCCCAATCAGCGCTTGATTTAACATCGCGGCACGACGCAGGATTCTTGATTACTCAGACTTCATCAAGATGGTATGCCTTGATCACTTCATTTGCCTTTTCAGCATGCCCAAGGTAGAGTTTGATTCGTTGCCCGTTCACCTTGAACCTTACACCCTCCTTGTTCTCCAACTCAACCGCTCCATGAGGGAAAACTTGGGTGATCAAGAATGGACCAGTCCATTTGGACTTGAGTTTGCCCGGAAACAATCGCAACCTAGAGTTGAACAAAAGCACCAATTCCCCAACCACAAAATCACGCTTCTCAATCTTTTGGTCATGGTACTTCTTCATCTTTTCTTTGTAGAGGGCTGAACTTTCATATGCCTTTAAGCGAAATTCATCAAGCTTATTCAACCCATTTAACCTTTGTTTCACAGCCTCATTCCAATCCATTTTCAGTTTCTTCATTGCCCACATGGCCTTATGCTCTAACTCAATCGGTAAGTGACAAGCTTTACCATATACAAGTTGGTATGGGGACATACCTATGGGAGTCTTGTATGCTCTCCGGTAGGCCCAAAGAGCATCATCAAGCCTCCTTGACCACTCCATTTTATTCGCATTCACCGTTTTTGCCAGAATCTGCTTGATTTCTCTGTTTGACACCTCAACTTGCCCACTAGTCTGAGGATGGTTTGGAGTGGCCACATTGTGGCGAACCCCATATTTCTCCAACAATCCTTTGAATAACTTGTTGCAAAAGTGGGATCCCCCATCACTAATAATGGCCCTTGGGGTGCCAAATCTGGAAAATATGTTCTTTTTCAAGAACGCGGTGACACTCTTCCCTTTATTATTTGCAAGTGCTATGGTTTCCACCCATTTTGACACATAATCAACCGCCACAAGAATGTACTTCATCCCATGAGAACTCACAAAAGAGCCCATAAAGTCAATGCCCCACACATCAAACAATTCGATCACAAGAATGGAATTTAAAGGGAGCTCTTACCTTCTAGAAATACCGCCATCTCTTTGGCACCTATCACATGCCTTGGCGAACTCGTGTGCATCTTGGTGGATAGTTGGCCAATAGTAGCCACATTGCAAGATTTTATGGGTTGTCCGGATACCACTATGATGCCCACCCACAGGCGAGGAGTGACATGCCTCCAAAACACTCAACATCTCAACTTCCGGTACACAAGGCGAATAAGACCATCGGCACAACTCTTATATAGATATGGCTCATCCCAAAAGAACTTTTTCACATCATGCATGAACTTTTTCCTTTGATGAAAGGACAAGTCTGATGGGACGATATCACTAGCCAAGTAATTCGCAAAATCTACGAACCATGGAATCAAGCCTTGAGAAGCATCCAATACATTCTCATCGGGGAAAGTATCATCAATTTCAGCCTTTTCACCCAATTCTAGTATAGCTTCATCCTCTAGTCGGGACAAGTGATCGGCAACTTGATTTTTGGTCTTTTTTCTATCTTTCACTTCAAAGTCAAATTCTTGCAATAGTAATACCCAACGAATCAACCTCGGTTTCGCATCCTTCTTTGCCATCAAATATCTCAAGGCAGAATGATCAGTATGCACTATAACTCTAGTGCCTAACAAATAGGAGCGAAATTTCTCGAAAGCAAAGACTACTGCAAGGAGCTCTTGTTCAGACACGATGTAGTTATTTTGGGCTTCATTAAGGGCTTTACTAGCATAGTAAATGGGGTGAAGGATTTTATCCCTTCTTTGTCCCAATACCACACCAAGCGCAACCCTATAAGCATCACACATCACCTCAAATGGCTTGCTCTAATCCGGAGAAATAATGATGGGCGCAGATACCAACTTCTCTTTCAACTCTCCAAATGCCTTCAGACAGGATTCATCAAAATAAATTTTACACTTTTTCTCAAGCAGCTTGCACAGAGGATGTGCAAGTTTTGAGAAATCTTTGATAAACCTCCGTAGAAACCCGCATGCCCAAGGAAACTCCTCACACCTTTTACAGAGATGGGTGGAGAAAGTCTCTCTATAACCTCGACTTTAGCTCGATCAACCTCTATACCCTTCTCTGAGATGCGGTGGGCCAATACAATATCCTCTTTCACCATAAAGTGACATTTTCCCAATTTAGCACAAGGTTGTACTCTTCACATCTTTTGAGAACTTCAGACAAGTGACTCAAACAGTGATCAAATGAGTCACCAACAATAGAAAAACAATCCATAAATACCTCAATACTGTCCTCCACCATATCAGAGAATATAGACATCATACATCTCTGAAAAGTAGCCGGTGCATTACACAACCCGAAGGGCATCCTCTTGAACGCAAAAGTTCCATAAGGGCAAGTTAAAAGTGGTTTTCTCTTGATCTTCTGGTGCAATAGAGATTTGATTGTAACCTGAATAGCCATCAAGAAAATAGTACCACCCTTTACCTGCAAGTCTATCCAACATCTGATCCACGAATGACATAGGAAAATGGTCTTTTTCAGTCCATGCATTTAGTTTCCGGTAATCCATACACACTCTTCATCCGGTCACCGGCCTCATTGGAACAAGCTCATTTTTCTCATTAGGGACCACAGTCATTCCCCCTTTCTTGGGCATACACTGAACAGGGAATACCCAACTACAATCAGTGATCGGATATATGACTCCGACATCCAACCACTTAATAATTTCCTTCTTCACTACCTCTTGCATAGGTGGATTTAAACGTCTCTTGTGCTCAATACTTGGCTTATGATCAGGAATGAGTTGGATTTTGTGTGAACAAATACCGGGAGGGATCCCAATAATATCCGCAATAGTCTAGCCAATAGCTCTCTTGAACCTCTTCAACATTTCAACCAAACACTCTACTTGTTGCACCTTCAAATCTGACGAAATAATTACCGGCAAAATGTCATCTTTCCCCAAGAATACATACCTCAGATGAGGTGGTAGAGCCTTAAGCTCTAATTTTGGAGTCTTCTCAATAGATGGTTTCGCGGGTGTAGACTCGCGATGCATCATATCTAACTCTAATTTATTGGGTTTGAACCGAACATCACCTCGATCAAGTGCCGCAACCAATGACCCATACTCTGCAATACCATCACTCTAAAAGTTCATAATCACTGCTGCTAGTGCCTCAACACCAAGACGTTCTTCTATTTGGACCTCTGACGAACTCTCAACTCTCTAGGATATCGCAGATACCGATTGGAGCTCACCACACTGCCTCATGGACCTACAAATATTGAAAGTCACTTCTTTATTATTTAACCGAAACTTCATCTGCCCTTTCTCCATGTCAACCAGGGTGCGACCGGTAGCAAGAAATGGCCTCCCAAGAATAATAGGCACCTCAAAATCCACCTCACAATCAAGAATCACAAAATCAGCCGGAAATATGAATGACTCCACCTTCACTAACACATCATGGAGTATCCCAATAGGCCTCTTCACTGTTCGATCGGCCATCAGTAGCCGCATCGCAGTGGGCTTTGGATCACCCAAATCCAACTTTTTGTAGATGGATAGAGGCATGAGATTTATGCTTGCCCAAAGATCACATAATGCTTTAGCGAAGTGTAATAGCCCGATTGTACATGGAATAGTGAAAGAACCCGGATCTTCTTTCTTTTGCACAAGAGACCTTGTAGCAATAGCACTACAGTGTTGCATCCTATCATCATCCTCAAAACTAACCGATCTCTTCTTAGTGACCATATCTTTAGTGAACTTGGCGTAACCGGGCATTTGTTCAAGAGCTTCTATCAAAGGAACATTTATGGAAAGCTGTTTCAACATATTAATAAAACGCCGGTATTTACCATCCTCGGTCTTTTTCACCAACCTTTGCGGGAATGGTGGTGGTGGTCTTGGAATGGGAGTCACCTTTTGGTGCTTCTCTGCTTCTTTTACCGCTTCATCTACCAACTCACCATTAGCTTCTACTACCTCATCTTCTCTTCTCATCTTATTTTCTACGCCAGACGGCATAGGTGGATCTATGGTTTGCTTACCACCTCGAGTAGTGACTGCCATATAATGTCCATCATTCTTTGGATTTTGAACAGTGTTGCTAGGATGAATACCCGATTGAAGAGGGTTCACAGTAGACGATAATTGGTCCATTTGCATCTCAAGATTCTTGATTGAGACTGCATGTGCATCCACTTTTTGCCCAATGTTAGCCAAATCACCTCTCAATTCCTTGGCGTGCTCATCACTTGCGTCAAACCTCCTCATCAACTTTTGCGACATATCTTCAACTCGCGCCATACTACCTCCACCATCCTTAGGAGAAACTTCTCAATTTTGAGGTGGAACATAGGGCCCACTTCGATCGTTTCTGTTTCCATAGTTACTCCGATTGAAGTTGTTATCGCGATTGTAGTTTCCTTCACGAACATAGTGACCCTCTCGATTGTAATTCCCATAGTTCCGCCCTTGATTTCCTTGAACTTGGCGCCAATTCTCCTGATTGGAGCCTTGGGCGTTCGGTCGAAAACCCCCCGTCTGCTCATTCACTGCATAAAAATCCTCTTCATAGTAAAACTCATCTATTGGCGGTGGTGGCTTAGTTAAATAATTCACAGCATTCACTTTCTCTGCAATCCCAGTGACATGTTTCAACACTAACCCAAGCTCAGTTTTCATTTGATCTATTTCTTCACGAATCTCATCTGCGACTGGGTTGTGTGTAGATTGCACTGCAAAAGTGTTTCTCCCAGTATCCGACTTCCTAGTGCTCCAAGCTTTATTATTTCGGGAGATTTTCTCTAACTTCTCAGCGATCTCTGCATAAGTACACTCCCCATAGGAACAACCCGCAATAGTATCAAGCATTGCCTTATTGTTATCATCTTGCCCCCGATAGAAGTACTCTTTCAGCGACTCATCATCAATGCGGTGGTTTGGACACTTCTCAAGAATGAGGTGAACCTATCCCAAGAACTGCTTACTGATTCCCCTGGTAATGCCACAAAGTTTTTCACCCTATCTTTGTGGTTGAGATTTTTAGAAACCGGGTAATACCTTGCTAGGAACACATCCTTCAACTGCTCCCAAGTATATATTGAATTGTAAGGCAACTCAGTAAACCAGATTGCGGCCTCTCCCATCAGTGATAGAGGGAACACTCTTAACCCAATGATATCCATGTCCAAGTCAGGCCACCCTACACAACTCTTACACACCGACCTTAGTTTGGCGATGTGAGCATGTGGATCCTCAGATGGTAGCCCCGAGAACAGACCTCTAGCGGTGAACATCTGCATTAAGCTACTAGTTACCACGAACGTATGACCATGTGGTAGAGGAGGTAGGACAAGTGGTCCATCAGAGTCAGTGATGTTAACATTTCCCCTATAGTACTCTTGATGGCGTGGGGCAGGTGGTTGCCTCCTCGGATTAACCTCACCAGGGTTATCAACCATCACTTGATTATGAGCATCAACCGGTGGGGGAGGTTGAAGATTAATCTCATCCTTGATATAAGCAGGATTGTTTTGAATGTTCATTCTGCGAAGTGTACGGTTTAGTTCAGGATCAAGTGGAAGTATTGGTTCTCCTCGACTTCGTGTACCTGGCATACACTAAATCTAAACCTGCGAGAGACAAAAACAAAAAGAAAAAGTAAAATCAGGAAATTATTGACTAAAATTTAGTAATGTGCTTAAAGTTAATCTAAAAGCCACTATTCCCCGGCAGCGGTGCCAAAATTTGATAGGCTCAAACTACACTTCCCTAAAGAAGTATAAGCGGTCGTATCAAGTAAAGAACCCAAATGTTAGGTTGGGGTCGATTCCATGAGGAAAATGGTTTAGACTTAACTTTAATCTACAATTACTTCTATATTAATCAAGTCCTTTCCGAAAATACACAATTAAAGAGGTGGTTTTGTGTAAGAAAAGTATTTAATTAATTTTAAGTAAACAAGTAGCAAGTTCAAATGTTTGATGTTTATCAAGTGATGAGAGAAACTAGGGTGTAAGTGTTCCCCATAGGTTCATAACACAGTAACCCTAGCTATAACAACTCTTTCCTAGTATCTTGCATGCAAAGTGGTAAGTTATGTATCCCTAATTCCTTGGTGCGGCAACTAGGAAATTTCACTCCGCACCTTCGTCCGGCTACGTGTGTACACTTTACTAAACCTTACCTTTTACCTCATATTAAGCATCATATTCAATGTATGGCTAAGTTACTACTTCGCACCAATTGAAACTAGCCTATTAGATAGTGTATACTAAATCTACGTTGATAATTCTTTTCTTATTATCTACCTCCTTAGTCCGACAAGTAGCAACAAGGCGAGTTCTAACGTTGGCCACCGTTAAAAAGACTTCTAAACGAAAGAATTATCAATACATGCAAGACACTATTCTAGAATTGTTATTTTAGCTAGTTCTACTTTGTTAATTACCCATAGTTCCCACAACCGTAGTTGTGGATTTAGTTACCCATGTTAAAAATTACACAATTCATATTGATTAGACAAGAATTCATGTACTTACTTTAACAAGTTTGAAGAAAATCCAGAAAATCACTTGAATTAATCAAAATATTGTAAAGATCGATTCCAGAAAAGTAAAGTATTTTCCAAAACCCAAAGTTCAACAACCAACAATACAAATCTGAAAATTAACAAAGAGTCTAACCCAAAAAATGAGGTTTTTTGTCCTATTTATAATAAAAGAGTCCTAAAAATAAAAGAAGTTCTATTTAAGGAAAACTCTATCCAAAACACGCCTGCCGTCGACGACCTTACTGACGGACTGTCAAGGAAGCGACAGCCGTCGACGCCTCTGTCGGTTTATACTTTAACTCTTTTTTAGCTGCTATCTTCTCCATCATTCTATTACCATTGACGGACCCAAACGACGGTCCGTCAATGGACCTACGGTCCATCGGTGGCCTTCGTTGATCCATACTTAGAATCTTTTCAAAATCAGGTACTGGGGCTACATTCTGTTAACACCAACGGTTTGCCAGGACGGTCCATCGATAAGACGACGGACCATCATCCCTTCTGTAGACCCACACTTAGTCAGAATTCCCCGATCTTTCCCTAGCAGCATAAATCTTCAAACGGCGGTTGCCACCTACGGACCGTCAATGAGTCGACGGACCGTCAATGGCTCCGTAGGTCATCACTTCTATAACTTTCAGCACAATCTTCAGCATTTTCGTTCTGGACAGTTTTCCTGCAAACACAGAGAAAAATACATTAAAACTACTACAAAAAGGCCTTAGACACACACTAAACTTAAGGAAAAAGCATTGGAAGTACCCTGAAACTACGGTACATCAACACCCTCAACTTTAATTCATTGTTTGTCCTCAAGCGACGCACTATGACTCGCCACAAAACTTTTGTACAAAAGTATCTTCATTTAAGCTTTCACAATCATCTGGCTATCAATCCCGATTATTTTCATTATGTACATGCATGATATCACTATTAGGCTCGCTCATGTGGATCAGACCATGATACAGACTCACCACGCACCGACACCTCTCCTCTTTTATCTCTCACCAAGGTGCCAACTTTCCAGTATTGCAACTAGTTCCTTACTTCAAAAACAATATCCTCCTTTTTCACACAATGATTTCAGTTTGAGTATAAGGATTATTTTCAACACTCACTCTCAGAACAACTTCTCACCTCTTTGATACTTGTCGCCATAGGCTTGCCCTTATTTTCACTGCTTTAAGTTCACCACATTAGACTCTCAGGATTACGATAGGACTTTCTTAGCTTGTAACGTAGACTCATGGTCAGGTAGGGTACATTTGGATGCATTTTAGTGACTTGTTGCCCTCCTTGACATAACGGCTAAGCGTCCTACCTTTTCGTCGTTTATTCCGCCCTATTCTTAATTTTCTTATATTATTTTGCCTTGCTTTTCTCCTTTCTTTCTCCTTTTGTGTAACTGACTCTTCTTTTTATTTTTTCAAATTTTTCAAATTTTTCACTTGATTTCAACTTTGCTTGAGTCACTTTTCTTTTCTTCTTTCTCTCTCTTTATTTTTTCAACCCCACTTTCCGGAGCATTCCTCATAACAACCACCCTCAACTCATAGCTTTGCCATGAGTTAAGGAACACAATACCCAAGGTTGGGTCAGGGCCAAGACGAGGTTGTTTTTTGCATTAGCCACCCTCAACTTATGCTTTTGGCATAAGCTGAGGTGCACATGTTCAAGGAGGGACCAGGGCCAACACATTGTTCCCAGAAAAGATAAATTTGGGTAGAAAAGAAAGGTCCATTTTAAGCTCAAATCATTTGGATCAAGAAGGGATTAATTTCATTTTGTTTTCTTTTATCTAGGCTAAAGATTTGCTATCTTTGAACAAGGGCCTATGATCCTTTCCTAATTGACAGATTACTTTTAGCAGGACTAACCGGGCAAGTTCTAGCTCAGTACCAATGGTGGAATATCTAACTTTCCTCACACTCACTTAACACCTCATTACCCTACCAGATTATCAGCCACCTAGTTCGAGCTTTAGATTGAGGGTCATGCAGTGGTGTATATCTATGTCATGCTTAGAGCCACCCATTCATCATTTACTATGCCTAATCATGCAAGCATTTTCTTTAAAACAGGATATCATTTTATTTAGCCATCATGCTTCAGATTTCATGTCTATGCTATGTACAAGATACTAACGTGCCGGTTCAGCAGTAAAATAACCAGTCTCTTGGGGAAAAAGAACACAGGCAAGAAAACCCCAAGAGAGGATCGTGAGTTGGGCTACTCAGACTTCACCCTAGCACTCACTTTCCATTTACCCCACCCCCAACAAAAGAGCATGAAATTGTCTCCAATGCATAAAAAAATATAAAATAGGGTGGTAGGTGAAGCAAACCTGAGGCGCATAGCGCCGATGATCAACAAGCTGGCGGGTCCGATTTCCCGGAACCCGCTCCCTCTATAGTAGGGACACCATCAGTAGTGTCCGCAGCAATAACAACACCCTCAGTAGTGCTCCTCTCAACATCAACAATCTTGGAGCTAGACGCCCCAGCAGACACACACTAAACTTAAGGAAAAAGCATTGGAAGTACCGTGAAACCACGGTACATCAGTATCATCAAATACAACATGAAAAGATTCTTCAACGCTTAAAGTTCTTTTATTGAAAACTCAAAAGTCTCTGCTAAAAGGTGCATAGCCTAGAAAAATACCTTCATTATTTCTCGGATCAAATTTTCCGAGATTGTTCTTATCGTTATTATGAATAAAACACTTACTACCGAAACGATAAAAGTAGCTTATGTTGGGCTTATTTCCTCTCCATGATTCATAAGGTGTTTTCTTTAGGATTGGCCTGATTAGACATCTGCTTAGAATATGACAGGCAGTACTGACGGCTTCTGCCCAGAAGTTATGAGGAAGACTTCTGTCAAGAAGTAAGGTCCTTGCTGTATCCTGTAGTGATCTATGTTTTTGTTCAACCACTCCATTTTGTTGAGGAGATCTTGGTGCGGAAAAGTTCTGTGTGTATCCATTTTGTGCGCAGAAATCTTCAAATGATTTATTTTCGAATTCGCCACCGTGATCACTATGGATGGTAGTAATGAAATATTCTGCTTCTCTTTGAACTTTTCTATAGAAGGATTCCAAATTGGTGAAGTCTTAATTTTATGAGTTAAGAAGATTACCCATGTAAACCTTGAGAAGTCGTCAACAATTACAAAAGCATATCTTTTACCTCCAATGCTGGCTGTGCGGGTCGGACCGAACAGGTCCATATGAAAAAGCTGTAGGGGTTTGGAAGTACTTACAATATCTTTTACTTTAAACGCGGAACGAGTTTTCTTACCCATCTGAAAATTGTCACAAATGTGATCTTTTTCAAATTTTAATTTTGGTAGACTGATGACTAGCTCGAGCCTTGACAATTTTTTGAGAGCGTGCATGCTTGCGTGTCCAAGTTTTCTGTGCCATAGCCATGGATTGCTTGCAACTACAGTAAGACAAGTGAGGGATGGAAAATTAACATTGTTTAAAATCTATATGTTATTTACTCGATCTCCGATAAGATTTAGCTTTTTCTCTGGATGCTTAATGATGCAATTGGCTGTATTGAAGGTGACTTGCAAACCGACATCACACAATTGACTGATGCTGAGAAGATTATGTTTGAGTCCTTTAACTAAGTAAACTTTGATCAGATCACATGATGAACTTAATGAGATTGTTCTGACCCCATTTACTTCTCCCTTTGCGTTATCTTCAAATCTAACACATCCTCCATCTATTCTTTTTATGGTTTTGAAGTTTTCTTTTTTTCCTCACATATGTCTGGAGCATCCACTATCAAGTACCCACATTCCCTTTTGTAGGTTTTCCTTGATTGCTCTTGCAAAAATAGAGAGATTAGTTTCTTTTAGGAACCCAATTATTTTTGGGTCCTTGATGATTGACAACTTTTGGTCTCCAAATCCCTTACCCAGAGGGAAATATTATGCATTGAAAGGATTTGTGACCGACATTACCACAAGTATATCAAGTAATTTTAGAAGAGAAATTAACAGAACTTGAGTTAGAAGAATTTTTATTTGATCTGAAATTCGAAGAGTTCATTCTATGCATCATTGTTCTGTTGGATTGAACAGAACTTTGACTCAGAGATTTTCTGATGCTATTCAATTGCATTTTCACTTCCTCTAGTTCTTCTGTTGGTAAGTCAACTTCAATCTAACTTTCTTCAAGAAAAATCTGCTAGTCTTTCTTTTCTTGAGCAAGTTTATTGTATTCATCGTTGACTTTATGCAATTCATCGGTGACCATATCCAAAGAGTTTTGTAAGTCATGATAATTAGTGCAATTAAAAGGTCTTACCTCGCTTGTTTCACCTAGTGCCATGAAACATAGATTTGCCATTTCGTCATAATCGTCATCAGTGGTTTCTCCCTGTTCCCATGATCCAAGAAAGGCTTTTTGGGTCTTCATTTCTTCGATTGCTTCTCCTTCTTCATTTTGGACAGTTCAGTTTAATGTGTCCTGGTTCTCCGTAGTAGTAACAAGTATCGTCATTTCTTTGAACTCATTAGTTTTAAAAGCTTGTTGAGGTCTTTGTCTTCTCTGTCTAAGCATCTGTCTTACTCCACGGGTTATGAGTTCCATTCCTTCATCTTGGTCTTCATTTGCTTCTTCATTTACTTCAGATGTCTCAGTAGTAAATGCCACAGTTTTCTTTTTGTCATCTTTGTTGTATCTGTTTATATGATTTTGTTCATAAGCCATTAGGTTTCTTCGGAGCTCATCATATGTCATATTTTGTAGATCTCCATCTTCTAAAATGGCGGCCTTGGTTTCCCACGCCTTAGGAAGGCTTCTGACCAGCTTGCTGACTTGAAGAGAATTTGAGTAGACCATTCCAAGTGATTTTAGTTCACAGATGATTTTACTAAATCTTGAGAACATTGATTCTATATTTTCATCATCGGCCATTTTGAATAACTCATATTCATTTACGAGTGAACTGATTCTAGCCTCCTTTACTTTGGTAGTTCTTTCATAAGTTACTTCTAGTTTGTCCCATATTTCTTTAGCAGTCTCGCAAGTTGATATTTTGTCATATTCTGCTCCGCTCACTGCACAATATAGTAAACTTATAGATCTAGCGTTAGTTTGAATTACCTCTTGTTGTTCCTTTGTAATATCGAATGATTCAGGATCAAAAGGTTTCTCAGTGCCATCCTTTTCAGTTAACCCAGGAATAGGCTTTGGGACTTTCTTGATAACTATCCATACTTGATGGTCATTAGAGGAGACGAAGATTCTGAATCTGTCCTTCCAGTGAGAATAGTGTTGCCCATTAAGTAAGGTAGTCGATGTGATGAGTGTCCATCTTGAAGTAAAGCGCCGGGGATTTGGTGGTGTGCCATTTGATCTTTGCTCACATGCGGTTAAAAAATTAATCTGTGAGACCTGCTCTGATACCAATTGAAAGATAAGAGGGGGTGAATTAAAATTATGTGTTCAGTCGACTGCCTGGGTGCTGTATTCGACTTCCGTGCAAGTTAGTTCAGTAAATTATGACAAAGTAAAATACTAAAAAGTAAATGAACACTGGAAGTTTTATACTGGTTCGGATCACCGATGTGGTGCCTAGTCCAGTCCCCTTAGGTTTCAAGGATTTGCTTAAGAGCTTGATCGAACTTGGTTTACAGAATGGATAGACTTTTGATCCAGTATGATGTACAAATCAGATCTTCCATACTTGACACTTCCTCTACTCGTATAGCCTACTCTTAGAATCTTTCCTTCTCCTTTTCTTTTACAATTGTTCACTCTCGTGTACAAAACTTTATCAAAAACAAAAAAAGAATACAAATAAGTTCAAGTGAAGATGCTTGCTTCACACTAAAAGTTGAGGAGGTTTATATAGTGATTGCTCTTATCAGAAACCAAAGGGTTTTTGAATCAAGGATCTTTGATCTCATCCTTGATTCGCCTTGTGATTGATTTGCTGAGTCATGTCCATATCAGATATGTGCATGACAAATCAATTTTTTTCTTTTATTAAGGTCTTGAGTCTTATCTTGATCTTGATTCTTGATTTGATTTTCCTTTAATGTGAGCTGGTTGATTTGGTCCCATATTTGATTTGTCTTTCAAATTTTGCTTGTTTGAATCTTCCTTCTGTGTATCCCTTGATTTTCCAGTTGTGATGTTTGATCTGATTGATCAAATATTCACTTTCCTTTTTCATCGTGATTTGATTTGCGTGCAAGCTGTGTATGGTTGATCTTTCTTTGATCAAATCTCATTTTCCTTTTTAGCTTAATTCCATTGTAATTCCTTGCAGATCGTCATGGTCTCCATCGTGTGGCTTTTCTGCAGCGTATGACTTAGTTAGTGAGAGTAGTTTGTAATTGTTAAATTATGCACGATATACATGAGGTTAACACACTTACCTTGGCTTTGTTCACCGCATGAATAACTACTCATTTCAATATAATGCTATTTCAAAGTGAACGCAATATACAGAATAGTTGAGTGAAAACATGTTGTAAACTCTAAATGTATATATGGATACGATAAATCTCTAAGATCTATATAAAATTACAAAGAACAGATGTATATGAAAATACAATAACTTCTATTGGAGATTCTCTAATCGACAACCATCACTTAAGAGCTATAATGATGATACAGCGTTACTCGGCCCACGTTGCCCGACCATCCTAACCTTGCCACAGTATAGGACCTGAACTGCCTAATGGATCCACTAGTATTCTTTGAAAAAGGGTTCATCTAAAAAGTATGACCCTCTTATACCCATGATGGCTACATGGTTTTCATTGAGACTTGAGTTAATATGAAACTCGCATCCCCACATCGGTGCTCAATACTACTCTCAAAATATATGGGCTCTTATTTTTTAGAACATTTGGATTCTGTGGTTTGAGATTAGTGCTCAAAACGTAGCTTTAAAAGCTCTCTTGGAAATCATAGTTTCCCTGCTTTCTTCATTTTATAAAGCTACTACTTCTGTCTAAAAACTAGCCCGAAGGCTCTTTACTTGTTTAAGTGTACAAACATTTGTAACTCTTAGCGATTACTTATTCCCCTTATAACTTTTGAGAACGAATTCAACTCTTTACTCCTTCTTAACTTGTAACTTGAATCTTAAAACAAAGTTAAAAATGTTTGTTTAAGACTCTTGAAAACTATCAGAACTCACTTTGACTTGCTTCTTAACATTTAGACTTGACTCTTAACTTCTTAACCTTGGCGCTCTGAGAGGCGCGGAGCGCCAGAGCTTGACAAACAGACGCTGGTGTGGGGCACTCTGGCTGGGGGCTTGTAAGATAGAGCCTTCTTTGAGGGGGCTCTGGCATACGCGGCACCCCTGGGTCTGTCGGACAGGATTTCAGATTTTTCTTCTTAAATTTTAAATTGTGAACCTTCTAAACTTCCATAGATCTTTATCCAAACACTTAGGATCACTGATATTCTCGATACACAATAGTTTAGACTCTTAAAACAGCCCGGGAAAATGAATCAAAACAACTAAAGACAGACTACAACTCAACCGATAGGCATTGAACAATTCTTCATCAACAACTTCAATATTCATAATTCAATCGATTCAAAACTTGTTGAATTAAACATGTTGGTGTATGGGTGAACGAACCCAACACAGAAAGATCTCACATACCTCGATAGGGATCACCCTCGATGAATTCCACTCGTGAAACCTTAGCGTTCTTGAAGGATTCATGATCTTTCTCTTCTCTTCTCTTTTCTCCCAAGCCCTAAGCGTATTCAAATTTTCTAAAACTGAAATAAGTCTTAGTTTTACCCCTAATAAACCCTTAAAACTAATTAGGAAATAGTAGGGTGAAAAAAACACTTTACCCTTACTAAAATCTGGATTGGACTTTCTTCAGTCCTACAACCCAACTTCAGAAAGGCATGTCTCCCTTATACAACATCGAAATTGAGCAAACTCGGTGCCTTCGTAAATATCTTGGATCTTCCCAAGATATTTCCTACCATATAAAGAACTAACCCTAACTCCTCCTGATCTAAAGATATGACCGTTTGAAAATGACCAAAACTCACTTTTTAAAATTAGCAAATTTTCCAGATTTTCCCCTTTATTTCCAAAATTGACTATCTTTGGTTTCTAAGCTTATTCCTAGCTATTTCGAGTTATGAAATGTTACAATATCTGCCCCTTGGGAACATTCATCCTCAAATGAGAACTCTTTCATTAAGCTAAGGGTAGTAACATCATTTCAACATTTCAACAAACAAAAGCAAGTAATAACATGCTTACACATAGTCTTATAAAGTGCTAAGAAGAGAATTTAGTACCTTGATATGCATTCTCTCTGGATTCAAAGAGATGTGGATATCTATTCTTCATATCCTCCTCAGCTTCCCAAGTTCTTCAACGAATTGGTTCCTTCAAAGGACCTTGACTGATCCAACTTCCTTAGTTCTGAACTTGCGAATTTGACGATCTAAAATATGTACCGGAATCTCTTCATAGGATAAGATATCCTTAATCCCAACATCCTCAGTTGGTACAATAAATGAAGGATCACCCAAGCACTTCTTCAACAAAGAAAGATGGAATACTGGATGTACCACTGCTAACTCTTGGGGTAGCTACAATTCATAAGCTACATTGCCAACTCTTTTGGAGATTCTGTAAGGACCAATATACCGGGGACTAAGTTTCCCCTTCTTACGTAACCTCATAACACCCTTCATGGGTGAAACTTTCAGATACACCCAATCATCCACCTCAAACTCTAACGGCCTTCTCCTAATATTTGTGTAGGACATTTGGCAACTCTGTGCCGTTTTCAATATCTCCTGAATCACTTTCACCTTCTCTGTAGCTTGGTGAACTAGATCTGTTGCTATCAAATCTGCTTCTCCAACTTCAAACCACCTAATAGGATATCTGCATTTTCTCCCATAAAGAGCTTCATATGGAGCCATTTCGATGCTCAAATGGTAACTGTTGTTATAAGAGAACTCAATGAGAGGTATGTGATCATACCGATACCCTTAGAAATAAATCACACAAGCTCTTAACATATCTTCCAAAGTCTGGATAGTACGCTCTGCTTGTCCATCTGTCTGAGGATGAAAAGTAGTGCTTAAGTTCACCTTTGAACCCAAACCCTTCTGGAAAGATTTCCAAAACTGTGTAGTAAATTGTGCACCTCTATCTGAAATATTGGAGACAAGAACTCAATGAATTCTTACCACTTCTTGAAGGTAAAACTTAACATAATCTTCGGCTGAATATGTAATCTTTACCGCTTAAAAGTGGGCTGGTTTTGTCATTCTATTGACAATTACCCAAAAAGAATCATGATGCCTACGAGATCTTGGCAGGCCTGTGATGAAGTCCATATTAATCATCTCTCACTTCCATTCTGGAAGTTCTATTGTCTGAACCAAACCTCACGGCCTTTGGTGTTCTACTTTGACTTGTTGGCAATTTGGCCACTTGGTTACGAACTTTGCAATGCCCTTCTTTATACCTTTCTACCAATATATCTCTCTCAAATCGTGGTACATCTTTGTGGAACCTGGATGAATGGAATATCTGGACCTATGAGATTCCTCCATGATCTTCTCTTGGAGTCCATCCACCCTAGGTACACACAACCTATCTTGATACTTCAGCACATCATCTCCCCCTTGTTCAAATACTAATACTCTTTGCTTATGAACATTTGTCTTCAAGTCAAGCAAAATGTGATCTTGGTCTTGCTAATCTTTCAACTATGGCACTAATGATGACTCAGCCCTATTGGTCACACCCATTCCTCCTTCTGTGGAATCCATAAGTCTGACTTCCCAGCGTGCAAGTGTGTGCAAGTCTTTAGTTAAACTCTCTCTTTTCTTCTTCAACATGGGCGATACTCCCCTTGGATAACCTGCTTAAGGCATCAACAACTACATTAGCCTTACCTGGGAAGAATACTCATGTCATAATCCTTGAGTAATTCTAACCACCTTCTCTGTATTAGATTTAGCTCCTTCTGAGTGAACACATATTGGAGGCTCTTTTGATCAGTGAATATGTCAACATGAACACCATACAAGTAGTGACACCATATCTTCAAAGCAAAAACTACTGCAGCCAATTCTAAATCATGAGTCGGATAATTCTTCTCATGAACCTTCAACTATCTGTAGGCATAAGCTATAACCTTGATATTTTGCATCAACACACAGCCCAAACCAACTCTCGATGTATCAGAGTACACCACAAAACCTTGAGTACCCTCTGGTAAGGTCAAAATCGGAGTGGTAATAAATCTCTTTTTCAGCTCCTGAAAGCTTTTCTCACAAGCTTTAGACCACTGAAATTTGTCTGTCTTCTGAGTCAGCTTGGTCAAAGTAGACGAGATAAACGAGAACCCCTCAACAAATTGGCTATAGTAGCCAGCCAAACCCAAGAAACTCCTTATATCAGTTGGAAACGTGGGTCTAGGCCAACTCTGAACTGCTTTTATATTTTGAGTATCAACTCTAATCTCATCACCAGAAACGATGTAGCCCAAGAATGCCACAGACTTAAGCCAAAACTCATACTTGGAGAACTTGGCATATAACTCCTTATCTTTCAGAGTGTGAAGAAGAATCCTGAGGTGACTAGCATTATCTTCTTCTCTCCTTAAATAAAGCAGTATGTCATCAATGAAGACGATGACAAATAGATATAAATAAGGTTTGAAGACTCTGTTCATAAGATCCATGAATGATGCAGACGCATTAGTCAAACCAAAGGACATAACCAAAAACTCATAATGCACATATCTTGTTCTAAAAGTTGTCTTTGGACTGTCAAATTCCCTAACTTTCAACTGATGGTAGCCTGATGTGAGATCAATTTTTGAGAAGCAGGAAGCACCATGAAGCAGGTCGAAAAAATCATCTATCATTAGGAGATGATATTTATTCTTGATGGTCACCTTATTGAATTGGCAGTAGTCTATACACATCCTAAGTGACCCATCCTTCTTTCTTACAAATAAGACTGGAGCGCCCCAAGGTGAGACACTTGGTCGAATAAAACCTTTATCCAACAAATCTTTCAACTGTTCTTTCAACTCTTTTAAATCTGCTGGTGCCATTCTATATGGCGGAAAAGAGATAGGATGAGTATATGGAATAATGTATATGCTGAAGTCTATTTCTCTTTCAGGAGAGACTCCGAGTAGATCATCAGGAAAGACTTCTGGAAACTCCTTCACTATAGGAATTGAATGAAGGGAAGGTACCTCAACACTTGAGTCATTAACTCGGACTAAGTGATAGATACAACCCTTTGAAGCTATTTTCTCGCCTTAAGGTACAAAATGAAACGACCCTTAGGCACTGCTGAACTACTACTCCACTCTATGACTGGCTCATTTGGAATCTGAAACTTGACAACTCGAGTTCTGCAATCTATTGATGCATAACAGGCATGGAGCCAATCCATACCTAAAATGACATTAAAATATACCATGTGTAACTCTATTAAACTAGTCATGGTACTCTCTTGACTGACAAAAATAGGACAATCACGATAGACTCCTTTTGCTAGAATGGATTCACTAAAACCCGTGGAAACACTGAATGGTTCACTAAGTTGCTTAGGAATAATTCAAAGTTCATAGCAACATAAGGAGTTACAAAATATAAAATCGCTCCTAGCTCAACAATGCATAAACAGTAAATTCTAAGACTCGAATCATACCGGTGACAATATCTGGCAAATTCTCCTGCTCATGGCAATTATTTAGAGCATACAAACTGTTTGTTCCTCCGTCAGTACCAGAAGTAGCTCCTCTAGGTGCAGCCCTATCTGGTGGAGCAGCTGATTAAGACTGAGCTTTATTGCCCCCATTACCACCGCTTTGCTTACTCTTTGGACACTCTCTTATGAAATGCTCGGTTTGACCGCACTTGAAACAAAAGCCTTCACGACAAATACTAGAGTAATTTCTGCCAGACTTGGCGCAGGAAGGAGACTTACTACCTCCTTACGCCACACTATCCTGTGAGTAGGCAGGTTTAACTCTTGAATTCTGCCAATAGTGCTCACCCTTGTTCTTAGGTGTAGGTGCACTAGCAGATGATGGAGCAGGACCGTTTGTTTCTATTGGAAGGATGACCGATTGGCATCATTCTTTTGCTGCCCGGACTGATTTGCTATCTTAGCTCTCTTGCTCTTGAACTCCTCTCTATCCCTAAGCTTCTCTTTCTCTACCTGCTGCCCAAAGACCATTAACCTCAAAATGTCCATGTCCCTAATTAGCATGGCAACTCTGCCTTCTTTGCTTGATGCCCGACCCAAGCCAGCAACAAACAAGCTCATTCGGGTTCTCATATATTTAACCATCTCAGGAGCATAGGGAGACAGTTGGGTGAACTTTAACCCATATTCATGAACTGTCAAGGAGTCCTGTTTCAGAGTAAGGAACTCTCGTACCTTTTCTTCCTTTAGTTTCTAGGGAAAGAAATGCCCCAAGAAAGCTTCTTCAAAGCAAGTCCAACTCGAATGTGGTGCATCCTCATCTATGCCCTCCTTCCACTATTAATTCAAGTCTTAGCCATCTTCTTGGGTTGATATGCGGCTAGTTCAACTCCTTAAACATCAATCAAATGCATCACGTCAAAAAACTTCTTCAACTCTTCCGCAAAGTTCTCCGGATCCTCGGTAGTACTCGAACTAGTGAAGCTTAGCGGATTCATCCTCAAGAAATCCCAAATCCTTGAAGTGTCGGCCCCTTCTTGTCAAGATCCTCTTTGTTGACCGACTTGGTTGGTCACAACTTGACTCAACATCCATATAGCCTCACGGAACTTAGCATTAGTGACATCTACTTGAGGTTGCACATTTGTTGCACTAGGTACCTCTGGTTCTTGGACATTCCTTCTGGCTGGATGACCTCTTGCTGCTCTTCATGGAGGCATGATGATCTAAAACACGCGTAATCACAAATTAGAGGGAAATTTTTTAGAGTTAAACTCTAATGCACGAAAAAGAATATGAATGAAGTGAGAAATTCCAAAATATTATAGCCTCCTAATAATAGATGTGGCACGCTTCACACCGATGACTAAAAGTCTACAGACACGACTTCATAGACTCCATAGGAATCTTGAACAATGGGCTCTGATACCAAGTTTGTCACACCCCGAGTCTACACCCTGGACATGGCCGACACCCAATGACCATTTCTGGCTTTGAGTGTACCCTTGGACTGGATTACTTAACTCAGCGAAAGACTTAACACCAAATATAATCTCAATAAATAACTTTAAGAAAAGTAATTAGCCAAAATGGAAATCCAAGTCTTAGTCAATTACAAGTGAAAGGAAAGATTAAGAAAACTAATATCATCTGTCTATGAAGCCTCTAATATAAAGATAGATGTTGGGACAGGACCACAATCATCCTAACAACTGAATACTAAACAAATAGCTAAAACTAAAGATGTCCTCCAAAGTGGAGGGAGGCTTACCAATTGACTCTTAGCTACTCACTGGATCAACGATGCACCGAATGCTGATCCTACTTACCTGCATTTGTATCATAACGATGTAGGCCAACTGGCCTCAGTACATTGAATGTACAAGTATGGGAGTTGGAATGCTTAAACAACACTTAAGCTAGAAAAGAAGTAAGAAGGAACACTTACCTTGACTCTGTTCAACTCATGATTAACTACTTATTCCAATATAATGCAATTTCTAAGTAAACACAATATAAAGAAAAACAAACTAAAAACATGTTGTAAACTCTGAATATATAGATGTATACAATTAATCTCTGGGATGTATGTAAAACTACAAATAATTGATGTATATGAAAAAACAGTAACTTCTGTGGGAGTTTCTCTAAAAGAAAACCATCACTTAAGAGTTATAGTGATGATACATCGTTACTAGGCCCACGCTGCTCGGCTATCATTAGCTTGTCAGGACCTGAGCTGCCTAATGGATCCACTAGTATTCTTTGAAAAAGGGTTCATCTAAAAAGTATGACCCTCTTATACCCATGATGGGTACGTGGTTTTCATGGAGACTTGAGTTAATATGAAACTCGCATCCCCACATCGGTGCTCAATACTACTCCAAAAATATACGGGCTCTTATGTTTTAAACATTTGGATTCTGTGGTTTGAGATTAGTGCTCAAAACTTATCTTTAAAAGCTCTCTTGGAAATCATAGTTTCCCTGCTTTCTTCATTTTATAAAGCTATTACTTCTGTCTAAAAACTAGCCCGAAGGCTCTTTGCTTATTTAAGTGTACAAACATTTGTAACTCTAAGGGATTACTTAGTACCCTTATAATTTTTTAGAACGACCTCAACTCTTTACTCCTTCTTAACTTGTAACTTGAGTCTTAAAATAAAGTTAAAAATGTTTGTTAAAGACTCTTGGAAACTTTCGGAACTCACTTTGACTTGCTTCTTAACCTTTAGACTTGACTCTTAACTTCTTTGAATTTGATTTTAACTTTCCTTGAATTGGATTATGGGTTCAAGGATCATGATGTGATGTTTATGGATGATTTCATGATGTTTATATGTACTTTAGAGTGTTGGAATTAACCAAGAAATATGGGTACATCACTTAGGAACTAGTACGAAAAGATAGGGAATGAATGAGGTTTCCCGGTGACCTTAGCGCTCTAAGAGGCGCGGAGTGCCAGAGCATGACAAACAGACTCTGGGCTGAGGCGTTCTAGATGGTGTGGTGCACCAGGGCCTTTGAGATAGAGCCTGCTCTGAGGAGGCTCTGGCAGGCGCGGCGCCCCAGGGTCTATCAGATGGGATTTCCGACTTTTCTTCTTCGATTTTCAACTCTAAACCTTCTAAACTTCCATGGATCTTTCCTTAAACACTTAGGATCACTAAAATTCTTAATATCCAATAGTTTTGACTCGTAAAACAGCCTGGAAACACCAATCAAAACAACTAAAGGCATACTACAACTCAACTAACAAGAATTCAATAATTCTTCATCAAGAACTTCAATATTCATAATTCAAACTATTCAAAACTAGTTGAATTAAACATGTTGGTGTGTGGGTGAACGAACCCAACACAGAAAGATCTCACATACCTCGATAGGGATCACCCCTGACGAATTCCACTCGCGAAACCTTAGCGTTCTTGAAGGATTCTTGATCTTCCTGTTCTCTTCTCTTTTCTCCCAAGCCCTAAGCATATTAAAATTTTCTAAAACTGAATTAAGGCTTAGTTTTACCCCTAATAAGCCCTTAAAACAAATTAGGAAATAGTAGTGTGAAAAGACCACTTTACTCTTACTAAAATCCGGATTGGACTTTCCTCAGTCCAACAGCTCAACTTCCGAAAGGCATATCTCCCTCATATGACAACGAAATCGAGTAAACTCAATGTAGTTGGAAAGATATTCTCAAGAGATTTCCAAACATATAAAGAACTAAACCTAACTTCTCCTGAGCTAGAAGTTATGACCGTTTAAAAATGACGAAAACTCACTTTTTAAAATTAGGAAATTTTCCAGATTTTTCCCTTTATTTCCAATAGTGTCTATCTTTTGTTTCTAAGCTTATTCCTAGATATTTCGAGTTACAAGATGTTATAATCTAGAATCAAATTACAGTATAAATTATTTATACCGACATAATCTTAGAGTTATTATTATTTATTATATTGAGGTTCTATAGGATATGTTGAGGGCTTGTATTATAAATCTCAAGGGTAATTGAGATGACCACTTACCTCTCATTGAGTTTGCTTACAACAATATTTATCACTCTAGAATCTAGATGACTCCTCATGAGGCTCTCTATGAGAGAAGATGTAGATCTCCTATTGGTTGGTTTGAGGTTGGTGAAGCTGAGTTTATAAGACAGACTTGGTTCATAAATCTATGGAGAAAGTGAAGATCATTCAAGAAAAGTTGAAAACAATGCAAAGTCGTCATCCTATTAAATGTTAGGAGAAGATACATGGAGTTTGAGGTAGATTATTGAATTTACTTAAAGATGTCACCAGGGTGTTATGATATGTGATAAGAATGAGAAGCTTAGTCCCGGTATATTGGTCCTCACAAGATATCCAAGAGGATTGACAATGTAGCCTATAAGTTGGAGCTACCGTAAGAGTTAGCAGCAGTCCATCCGTTGTTTCACATTTCAATGTTGAAGAAGTATATGGGAGATCCTTCATTTATTATACCTCCTGGAAATA
This sequence comes from Solanum sitiens, assembly GCA_016801875.1. NCBI lineage: Eukaryota > Viridiplantae > Streptophyta > Magnoliopsida > Solanales > Solanaceae > Solanum > Solanum sitiens. Next base: position 3,704,140 of record JABWTJ010000071.1, read on the forward strand.
TTGGTATTAAGGAAAACCGATCTTATGAGGAAAGACCTGTTGAGATACTTGATCGTCAGGTTTGAAAGTTGAGAACTAAGGAGACTAGATCAGTCAAGGTCCTATGGATGAATCAGTTTGTTTAAGAAGTTACTTGGGTGGCTGAGGAGGACATGAAGATGAGATACCCACATCTCTTCTCTTCCGGAGAAATTCCACACCAAGGCAATGACTTTTTGTAAGACACTCTTCAAGTTGATATGCTATGTTGTGTTAAGTTGCATGTTGGTGTTTGACCTAGGTGTTAGATGTTGCCACCCTTAGTACTACTTAGAGTGATCTCATTTGAGGACGAATGTTCCCAAGGGATAGATATTGTAACACCTCGATATTAGAAAGAGCTAATTTTAGAAAGAACTAACTTGGAAAGAGCTAATTTATGTTTTGGGTCAACTTCAAACAACCATAACTTTCAGTACATGATGAGTTAGGTAGGCCATAAGGTATCAAATAAATGGTCTCTGAGTCCTCTTTCCAACACCAAAGAGTTTACTAAATTTTAAGTCTGGATGAGGGGGAGATGCTCTTTGAGTTTATCCTGTCTGATTAAAGAAAGTTCATCAGAACTAACGAGAGGTAGTTTGGTCTTTTACTAACCTCATCAGCTTTAAATATTTTAGTAAATTTTCAGGGTGTAAATGACTTATATCAGTTTTGAATGTTCTAAAATATGATTAGGATTATTGAGAAAATTTCAAGAGGATGAAGAAAGGAGAATATTTAAGCGTTCAAGGGTTTCTTGCAAATCGTCGAGGGATTTCACCAAGGATTTGATCCTAACGAGGTATTTAAGTTTTCATTGTGATGGGTTCATGCACACACATGCCAATCCTGCGTTTCTTTTATGAATTTCATCCAAAAGGTTGGGTATATCGAATCCTGATGAGTCTCTTGAAGTTTGTGAATCATCTTTGATATGAAGTTTTGTTGAGTTCTTGCAATAAGGATATTGTGGTTGAGTATTGTTCTTGAGTTATTTAGAGTGGATTTCGTTGTAATTATTCTGGGCCTAAGAATCTAAAGGAGTTTGAGGGAAACCGTTAGGGGAGTTAAGGATGAATTTGAAACAAGAAAATTCATCAAAGCCTTGGTATAGGGGTGGGCGTTGCGCATCTATGTGCGCCACCACTTTGAGTAGCTTAGGGGTTGGCGCCCTACGCCAGGGTCACCACGCCCCCTACCCTTCCGTCGTTCTTTTCGTGTGTATTTCCTCGAATCGTACCTATGATATCTACATTATATCCATACTTAAAATCTGTATTAATCCTAGAGAGATCATGAATATCCAAGTCATAACTCTTGAATTCATAATTATAATTCAAAATAAAGTTAAGAGTAAAGTTCGAGAAAGTTCTTTGAGTCAATTGAGAAGTCTTTTTGTAATGACCCGTCAGGATCATTTTGAGTACTAAAACTATTTTGACTCCTTTCGTAAGTTTTAAATGGTGATTTTGAACTATTTATTTAACTACGGTAATTTAGTTGATGGGTATGTATTAAATAATTATTTATTTTAATTAATTGATGGTTAACGGGCCAAGTCCATAATTTAATTTCCTTATAATATGACCCATATGTAGAAATAAAATTAGTGGAATTAAGAAAACCAATTGATAATTGTTTTAGAGAAGATAACCTAAGTGATAAAACTTACATGGACGACGACTTAAGCAGCAAAATCGTGAGTTCTTCAAATAATCATTCATCAGATCTAACTGTGTATTGATTAATTTCATAATATTTTTAGTATTAACGTAAGCTCGGTTGTAAAAGAGGATAAGATAAATTGAATTGAAAAGGGTTTAAACAAAGTCAGAGATGAAAATTTGGACCTGAGGAATAATATTCTTATTGGAAAAAAATTAGTGCAATGGGGTGAGAAGAGGTGGATTTTAAGATGTTAAAAAGTGATGAATGAATAATTAAGTTAGTGGGTAAATAATGATGGGGTGATGATTGGCTTGGGATGTAATGCTTAATTAAAGTGATGAATTGAGGGAAATTGGACACTCAATTCATTGTGGTCAGTTTGATTATGGGTTACAATAAGGATTAAGATAGGATATATATATATATATATATATATATATATATATATATATATATATATATATATATATTGTAAAATTACCCGCGCTTCGCACGGGAATTATATATCACATATTTTATAAAATATTACTTAAAACATATCCGGCATTATCACTAAAACACTATATTATCTTACATGCAAGATTAGGTAGTAACAAGCATTAATAATGTAAAGGAAAATAAAAATTATTAAATCTTATCATTTATCCTTAATAACATAAGCATAAATTATTAATTGTTAAATTACATACCAGGATCTGTAACATAAGCAATGGTGTTAGTGAGTCACTCAACAGGAGCAAAGTTCACAAATATTTAATTGTGTAGGAGGAAGAGGGGGGGGGGGGAGAAGAAAAGGTTTAGAATTTTGGTGGTTTTAAAATGAGAGGAAATCCTCTATTTATAGATAACAAAGAGTAGTGTAAAAAATGTTTATTATGCCTTATCAGAAATGTTACAACTATTTGGAAATATTGCAACCTTTGGAAAGGTCACGACCTTTCGTAAAAGTCACAATTTTTAATAAAGTCGCAACTCTTCATCAAAGTCACAACTTTTCATTAAAGTCGCAACTTTTCATAAAAGTCGCAACTCTTCATTAAAGTCACGACTTTCATAAAAGTACAACTGTTCATTAAAGTCGTAACTTTTCATAAAAGTCACAACTTTCCATGAAAGGGGAAAGCTAGTTTTGGTAATAAAATAAATGAAAAAGGAATTCTGATATATGGTGGCGCCACATAGGCTGGCTTAAGTTTCTCTCTTATATATATATATATATATATATATATATATGTCACTGCCAACTTTAGTATCGATCAATGTTATGAAACCAGTGGCTTCAATTTTAACATTTTAATTTTTATAATATTATGGTTCAAGTTTTGATATATTGAGATATGTAATTCAATATTAGGTGTATTGTATTAAAATAATTTCATTAAAGTTATGTTAAATGGATGAATAAGATATACCCTTAGGTTTGCACTTTAAGAAATTGATTATAGAATTAAGTGCATTTTTGGGTCTAGGCTAGACATAGTATAATATGAGAAGTTACAAACTCGTTAACTTACGAAGTATGCATATATACTTGATAAATTGAAAAGGTTCGGAGGCATTGAAGAATGGAAAAGTATTGAAAGAGTAGCTTGCTTGACTTCGATCTTCGGTAGAAGTAGGTTATGGTTTATTCTATTTGATCGATAGACTCTTAATAGTGATTGATGTGCATTGACTCATATTGTGAAATTCTCTATGTACTTGATTGTGTGGCTGTGTGGCTTGGTTGTGTCATTTGTAATTGGTCTGGAATCTTGAAATCGTGAAATCTATAATCTTGAACCTTTTCTACCAAAGTGATGCCTTGAATAAATACAGCTGGATGAAATATTATTAATGAATTAAAATGTTGTGATAATAAATGATATTATTGGATTGGAGTTTCACGTTCCGACACAGTATGATTGGATCGGATTGTCACATTTCGACACAGTATAATTGGATCGGTGTCTCACATTCTGACATAGTTTATTAGATTGGAGTGTCAAGTTTAGACACGATATGATTGGATCAAAGTGTCACGTTCCGACACGGTAATATTAAAGGAAAAATATATTGAATCAACATAATGTACTCAATCTCAAAGAACCCATTTCCCAAATGAGTGTGGTGTGGAGGCATGCGTCCCCATATGCGTTCTTCATGTCGTGATTGATTGCATACTTACTTTAGTGTTGTTGTCACTGGTTCATGTTGTTTGTTGCTTGCCACCTGCTAAGTGTCCTAGTCGATTTTATACTATTATTCATTGTATATTATTTTTTATTTTGGGTTGACTGATGATACCTACTCAATATATGTGCTTACTGAGCCCTACTTGTGGTTTTCTTTGTTTTACTTTTATGGAGTGCAGGGAGTGTACCAGCGACTTCGACTCACCCTCAGCTCTAGCTTGTCTCAGCATATTAGGTTCAAGGTTGAGCTATTCATTACAGCTTGTGTTGAATTCTCTTAGTCATGACCCGATGTCCTTAGTTTTCAGACAAAAACTATTTTATTTCATTTATTTTGGTGTCTTTGATACTCTTAGACTTAGTATTTGGAGATTAGATGTATTTGATGTGATGACTTTAAGGTTTTGGGAAATGATATTTAATATGATTTTGAGCTTCTGCATTATGTTTGTATTTTGTAAGTTGGGGTAATTTGTTGGTTTCTCCAACTTAGGAGGTTAAGTGTGGGTTTCACTCATGACTTGATTTGGGTCGTGACAAACTTGGTATTAGAGTGTTAGGTTCGGTGATCTCATCACACAAGGACAAGTCTAATAGAGTCGTGCGGAAGGTACAGGAAAACCTTGACTTTTCTTCGAGAGGCTTTAGGACTTTAAGAAAACTAGTTTCTTTATTTCTTTCTTTCGTGCTACTACTTGAATTCAATTAGTATCTAGGTGATACAAATTGGTATATGAACTTCACTCCATTTCACATATGGTTAGTACTAGAGTATTAGAAGTTGAAATAACAACACTAGAAAGAAAAAAAGTGTCCTTGGAAATGGGTATATATTTTATTGATTGACTACAGGGACTGTAATGACTAATTATCAACATCATTTTTTTGAATAAGTTCATAAACTTGAAACCCTCATTCTTCATAGGTATTGATATTGAAGATGTTTATGCTTTCATTATTGATTGTTTTGAGCTGCTTCATATAATTACTATAGTGGAGAGGTGTCACGCCCGGAGCCGACACCCAACGACCATTGCTGGCCTTGAGTGAACCCTTGGTCTATCTTACTTAACTAAGTGGGAGACTTTACTCATTAATAATAAAGAATTAAAAGCATTCTCATCAAATAACTTAAATAATTGTATTGGCCAAAATGACACTAAGTCTCAACACTTGAACATATGAAATATAAGATAAATTAGACTCTAAAACTGAACTACTAACTTTCTATGAAGCCTCTAAACCGACTGAGATGGATGTTGGGACAGACCCCACAACATCCTAATGAACTAAGCTAGAAAAACAATAAAAGGGATGTCCTCCGGAATGCAAGGAGGCTCACCAAGTGACTGTAGAGAGCTTAACTGGATCAACGGTGTGCTGCGTGCTGATCTTGGTTACCTGCGTCTGCATCATAAGATGATGCAAGCCAACTTTCATCAATACATTGAATGTAACAACCCTAAAAATGAATAGGATACAGACTTAGGGTGTCAAGAATGCTTGTGATTAAACCAACGTTCACACGGATTGATACGCGTAGAACCAGACCTCAGAACCCTTACTACGACTACGTCAACTAACTTGGGGAGTTAGTTGAGCTTGGAAAGGTTGGAACCAACCATGTGAGGCTCTCGAAAACAAAGATTTAATCGAAGGAGTCTTTACCGGACTTAAAAGAAGAAACTTTAAGTTTTGAGGGTCCAGGGGTAAAATTGTCTTTTCCAGGCCAAGGGTAATATTGTAATTACCCTGAGGAATTAACAAATTAATTAATTAATTTAATTAAAAGAGCTATTCGAATTTGGGGCGACCCGGAGTGACCCATTTCGCAGATGGGGTGCCACTAGGGTTCGAACCCCACTAGGAGCAAGGAATTGATGATTTAATCATCAATTAAAATCTATTCATTAAGGGTAAAAATGGTCTTTTCACTTATTAATTAAAATAAATCAGATTTTTTTTAAGTTAATTAAATCTTATTTTTGACTAAGTCTTGAATTTAGTCTCATAATCCTAATAACTCTCTCCCTCACATTTCTCAACTCTCTCTCACGATCTCAACTCTCATTCTCTCACGCTCTGACTACGTAAAAAGCTCAAGAACAGTTTAATAACAATTGTTCTTCACACTTGAAAGAAAAACACACAAAAAGTTTTAAGAAAAAGCAAGGAAATCAAAAGCGTTAAGGCAAGAGAGATTTCCGTCGAGTTGGTGGTGGAACTTTAGGTGAGTTTGGGCGTGGTTTGGAGGAGTTTCCGGGAAGCATCTTCAGGCTTGAACAACGTCAAAAGGTATGGGTTTCTCTCCTGGAATTCTTTCTCCAAGAGTACTTTCCTTCGAACGATTCTCAAGCTCTTGAAAACTAAGGTTGTTCCCCTTTGTATGTCCTTGTCCTTAGCTCCCAAATGAATTCGTAGGATGGGTATGTTGTGCTGCTAGATTTAGGCATGATTGACGTGTTTATATTAAATGTGAACATGTTTATGTGAAGGAAATTATGAAAACGTTATTCAAAGTGTGACCAAAAAGTTGGTGTTGTGTGTGCATCGTGGGCAGTGGCTTTAGCCACTGTTTTGGGGTCGAATAATTCATGTGTTTCGGGTATATTTTATGTGTGTAATGTATGTGCAATGTGATGTTCGTTATAATGAGATATAGTGGATTGAATAACCCTCTTTTAGCTAAGTAAACTTATGAAAAAAATGTGACTAAAAATGAGTGAAGAATGACAAAAAAAAATTCCAGATTTGCATACTCTCTAATAAGGTTAAATTCTGGGTTTTAAAAAGGAAAAATTAAGTGAGGTCAATGGGAATTGAACCCAAGACCTCACATGTTGAGAAGGCTGAAAAACAAGGGGAAAATGTGAAGGAGCTAAGGGGAATCGAACCCCTTAGCTACTGGTCGCGAGACAAAGGAAAAAGGGAAAGGGGGGCTAAGGGGATTCGATCCCAGCTTCACGTTTCGCGAAAAAAAATAAGGGAAATGGGGCTGGGGGGAATCGAACTCGCGATCTATGGGGAGAAGAAGGAGAAAATTAATTAAACAAATAAATTGGAGGCGTGGGATTCGAACCCACGACCTCCAGGTACGCGCGAAAGAGGAGAAAATAAGGAAAAAGAAAACACGAGGCGTGGGAATCGAACCCACGACCTCAAGGCTGAAGGAAGAAGCAAAATTAATTAAGAAATTAGAGAGTCTGTGGGGATTCGAACCCACCACCTTACAGCCTTTGTGAAATTAAAATGTAAATAAGGAGGCTGTGGGGGTTCGAACCCAAAACCTCCCTATTCCAGCGAGAATTAAAGAAAAAATCAAAGAGGCTGTGGGGATTTGAACCCACAACCTCTTAGTTTGGGCGAAAATGAGTAATGAAACCTTAATGAAAAATAAAAAGAGGTTGTGGGGGTTCGAACCCACAACCCTTCGGCCATCTTAAGGGAAAAATTAAATAGAAAATTAATCCTTCAATATTAATGTTGAGATTTAATTTAGAGTTCTAATGTTATGAATATTAGAAATAAAATCAATGAAAAATATAAATGATATAAAAAGTGACTCAAACTTGGGTTTCCTTGCCCACTCTTCCGTATTGATACATAAGTCATGCGTGAATAAAATATCCAAGAATAATTCCATCTACTTAGATCAAAATTAAGATCTTGGCATATATACAAGATACATAAGTCTTGTACTACATAATCTTAGGAAAGTAAGAATCACTTAATGAACTATGAATAAAGCGCCATGGCTTGTGTTTATAGACACATAAGTCTAACATATGTTCAAAAATAAGTGAACCTAAGATGTATGTAATGAAATGATGAACCCTAGGAGGGTTAAGTATGAGTGTAAGATACACTAAGTGACCAAGTGCATTGGTATATGATGAGATGGACTATGAAATGATGAAATGAACATTCACGTAATAAGAGGTGAGTAACTATGAAAAGAAAAGGTGCTAATGATGAAGGATGTGGTGACAACATGATGTGAGGCTAATGTAGATGATGAGAGGAATCTCAAATGAGCCTAAGTAAATGTTACCAATACGTACTCACCAATGAGAATGAAAAATAATGAAGAGACCAGTCTCTATGAACACTCTAATAAAAGTATTGAGCTTCATACACTTAATACTAATGATGAGATGAGAAATCATCTAATGAGCTATGATGTCCTCATACTAGAAGCCAGCTTCCATGACGTATGAGATGAATGTAATGGAACTTTATACTGAGCACCGATAGGCTAGCTATGAGCGGTGATGCCTTCTTTCGGGAAGGGCGGAGGTTCACGTAACTCTCATGAGATGAGACTGTCCGGCTTGCCGGGTATGGGTCTCCTTACATCTCCTAGTCTTCGAACCTATACTGCCAATATAGGGATCTGGCGGGGTTAAATTCCCATGTACGCTAGCATGTTATTGGGTCACTTTGGCCGGTGATTCCACCTCTTTTCGTTGTGGGAGAGACACTGGATTTCATGATGCTCACATGATCTATGTCGGTTAAAGTTAAAGTTCCCAATGAATGAATGAGTCCAGCCTCTAATGAAGCACATAATGAAATGAATGATACCAAAGGTGCTAGAATAGGATAATCAAGAGGTGAGCTAGACTCAGGTAATGACATTAGGTTATTCTTGATCATTGCACAGCAAGCCCGATGAAAGTCTTAAACTACACCCTAGGTATAGCTGGTGTTCACACTGGCTTATGAATGAAATGAAATAAAGTACGTATGAATGAATGAAGCAGACTCTGTGTTTGCTAATGAAGACTCCCTAGTTGAGGTCCCATATGTTGAGCCCTCATTTTGGAAAGTCGTAATGTCAAGTCCATGATTCCAAGGTCTCATGGCATATGAATGAATGATATGAAAGAAGCTATGTGTTACATGTTATGTGCTATGATATGTGCTATATGAAGATGTTATGTGCTGTGTGCAATACGATATTTATAATGATGCATGTTACTCTCATGGCATGACCTTCCTAGCCCAATTTGGAAAGTTCACTAACTTTCCTAATCTCAATTTGGCAAGTCCACTGACTTGACTTCCAAAAATCATGTTGTTAGGAAAGAGCTATTCTTTCTCATGCATGTACGTGGTGTGTGCTTGCATATACCCATACTTAGTACAAGTGTGTACTAACCCTATACATCTATACTATTTTAGGTGCAGGTACAAGTGGGCGATAGAGCTACAGGATCATTGTTGCAGCTATCCGGACGTCAGCATTCATCCGGAGTTTGGTAGGTCCTCATGCTTTCGAGGATGCTACTGTTTTACATTCTAGCTTAGTTTTAGAGTTGAGCTAGTGGAGCATGTTCCACTAGCGTTTCTTTCCTGTTTTTATTCAGACTTTGTATTGGTGCCATTTTGGCAATTATACACTTAATACTTATTGATCTATTTCTTTCAGTTGCTTATCTCTTAATGTTAGATGATTGATGGTGAACAATTATGAAATGATAAGAATGTTTAACAAGTATGTTAAGAAAGCAAAAAGTTTCAAATTTTTCCTTTAAAATTAACCTAGAGGAAGTATAAATGACTAAGTAGGCTTGTGTGCGACCTCTGAGAGGTCAACGACGCCGGTCTCGTCTGGGGTCTAGATCCAATCGTGACATTGAATGTACAAGTATGCGAGTTGGGATGCTAAACAACACTTAAGCTTGAAAATGAGTAAGAAAGAACACTTACCTTGGCTCTGTTCAGCTCAGGATTCACTAACTCTTATTCAATATATGCAGTTTAAAAGTAAATGCAATATAAAGAAAACTGAGTGAAACATGTTGTAAACTGTGAATGTATACAAGTATACAATTTATATCTGAGATGTATGTAAAATACAAATAACTGATGTATATGAAAATATAATACTTCTGTGGGAGCTTCTCTAACCGACAACTATAACATAAAAGCTATAGTGATGATATAGCATTACTCGGCTCACGCTGCCCGTCCATCCTAACCTTGCCAGAGTATATGACCTGAACTGCCTAATGGATCCATTAGTATACTATGAAAAGGTTTCATCTAAAAGGTATGACCATTTTCTTAACCATGATGGCTACATGGCTTTAATGGAGACTTGAGTTAGTATGAACTACATCCCCACATCGGTGCTCAATACTTCTCCCAAAAATATATATACTGGCTCTTATGTTTTAAAACATACTGATTTTGTGATTTTGAGATTAGTGCTCAAAACTTAGATTTTAAAAAAGCTCTCTTGGAAATCATTGTTTCCTTGCTTGTTTAAATGTGAAAACATCTTATTTATCTTTGAGAATACTTAGTCCACATGTACTTTTGAAGAAAGGAACTTCAACTTAACTCTTTGCTCTTTGCTCGTCTTATAGCTTGAGTGTTAAAACAATGTCTAAAATGTTTGTTTAAGATTCAAGAACCTTTAAGAACTTATTTCGACTTGCTTATTAACCTTTAGACTTGACTCTTAGCTTCTTTAAATTTGATCCTAACTTTTCTTGAATTGGATTATGGATTCAAGGATTCATGGTCTCATGTTTATGGATGATTTCATGATGTTTAGATGTACTTTAGAGTGTTGGAACCAACCAAGAAATTTGGGTACATCACTTAGGAAAAGATAGGGGAGAAATGGGAACTCCCGGTGACCCTAGCGCTCTGAAAGGCACGGGGCGCCAGATCCTGTCGGACATACTCTTGTCTGGGTCTCTTTGAGAGGCGCGGCCCTGAGGGAATCTGGCAGGCGCGGTGTCCCAAGGTGTATCAGACGGGACCTATGACTTTTCTTCTCCATTTTTTATTGCTAAACCTCCTAAACTATCATGGATCCCACCCCAAACACTTAGGATCTCTAAATATCTCATTAATCAATAGATTAGACCCACAAACAATTCGGAAACATGAATCAAATCTACTAGAGATACACTACAATTCAACCAATATGAATTTAATGAATTTTAATCAAGAACTCCCATATCATCATTCAATATACTCTAACCTGCTGAATTGAATCAAATTGGGGTGTGGGTTAGAGGACCCAACACAGAATGATCTCACATATCTCGATAGGATTACCCCCGACGAAATCCATGTAACGATCTTGGCGTTCTTGGACAATTCTTGCTCTTCCTCTTTTTTTCTCTTTTCTCCCAAGACCTAAACATTCTTAATTTTTCTAAAAACTTATTTGGGACTTGGTTTTAACCCTAATAAAACCTTAAAACGAATTAGGAAATACTAGGGTGAAAAGACAATTCTATCCTTACTAAAATCCGGATTGGACTTTCCTCAGTCCAACAACCCAACTTCCGAAAGGCATATTGCTCTCATACGACATAGGATTTGTGCATACTTGGTGGCATTGGAAAGATATTCCCAAGGGCTTTCCAACCATATAAATAATTCATCCAAACTCGTCATGATCTAGAAGTTATGGCTGTTTGAAATGACCAAAACTCACTTTTGAAAGCTGGAAAATTTTCAGATTTCCTTACTTATTCCCAAAATTGATTATTCTTGGTTTATTAGCTTATTCTTTGTTTTTTGAGTTACGACATGTTACAAGAGGCTTAGTATTGAGTTTGTGACATAATAGTTTTGGGGAGATGCAAAATGTGGTGATAGTCTCATGTTGAGTGCCGATAGTAAAGACACTACCTATGACTTAAGGTAGCATTTTCCATCTTCTTCATGGTGAAGTATATATCCCCCACTTTGAGGGATATGAGGTAGAGAGGGTGGATGGCTTTGTAAATGTGACGACATTCAAGAAGTTTCATAAAGGGAAGGCTAGATAATGAACACCATAACTTGGAAAATACAGTTAGTAAAGTTGTCGTAATGCATTTAGGTTAGCGAATGATGAAATTATGTTGCGCCAATTGAAGTCATAATCACTACTTCAATTTTATAGATTGGGTGCATTTCATAGCGGGTCGTGATACGACTATTAGAAAAGTACTGATGTTTACTTATTAGAGTTATGAAGTGTGTTGCTTTTGTTGTCAACCTGATTTAAAAAAGAATGCAAGTTTCTTGAGGGTAGACACACAATGAATTTGATAATGTTTCATAATTATTAAATGGGTATTTTTAACTATTTAGTTAAATACCATGATTTAATTGAGGGGTATTATTTTATATAATTAATTTAATTGGTGGGTATGAGACAAATCCATAATGTTTATGACAATATATATGTTGTGGCCCATATATAAGAATGACCTATGACTACTAGGTTACACTTTTAAATAAAGAGAAATATTAAATCGTTTACGGGAAGCTCAACATAACGTGTCATCATCTTTGCGATTCAAGTAGGAACTCCTGTACTTGAATTTATGTATTGTTAATATGTTAGAAGGAAAATAGGTTTTGACATTAAGTGTTATAATAATTGATGGTTTTGTATCCTTATATAAATTTTGGGGACAAAAACTAGTGGATCATTTATGACCTAATTAATTGTTGAGAAGAGAACAAAATAAAACAAAATGTGGGCGTATGATTTTGTACAGCTACTAGCGTGCTATTATGATGGTGGTCATATCTCATCTTAGGGAATTTATAATTTCTTTTTATAAGTGGAAAAAGGTCGTTTTTAATTTTGATATACTGGTATAACTAATAGTTTTTTTCTTGGTTTTAAATTATATACATTGCTTGTCATAATACTTTTGATGTAGAAACTGGCATGATGTGAAGAGTATGTGGAGTCTGATAAATAGAGTATAGGTATAATCGTATGGAGGACTGGTGATTTAATCTTAATTTTGAAAGGGTAGATTGATACTAGAATGACAAACGTATAGGGAAAGAAAGTCCTAGTAAGTATACTTAGGTGAAGCAAATTGAAGACTTTAGTAAGAAAGTGCGTATAAAATTGGGCCAGTCCCTTGAATTTGACTGGTATACCTAAGTTTAAGTGTCAGGTCGAGGAAAAGGTTCACTTCGTGGTGATGACAAGGGATAACTGAGCATGATGGAAAATTCGTGAGGGATTATGATTGTGGTGAAACAATATATTAAGGATTTGTTGGTTAAATGAATTCTATATGGTAATAAAGAGTTGGGAGTATCTATGGTTGTGGTTTTTTACTATTTAGTGAGTAATGCGATTGTAAGGAAAATTTTAGGGATGTTGGGACACCGCTTGAATAGAATTTAAAAGAGCAGAGTCATAATTAAAACAAGATAAAATTTGTGGGATGTGTAGCCTTTAGAAATAAGTGACAACAAGCATATTTTCTCTGATAGCAAGGTTTGAAAATGTATCTTTGAAGGGGTAGAGAATTAGGTTCAAGAACACATGGTTTTATCTATTTTGTTTTGGTTAAGGTAATAGTGTCACAGGTTCACTAGATTGGTTAAATTGTATTGGATAAAACTTAAGAAAAAAGTGTACAGACGTTCAACTCGAGTGGGATGATAAGTTTAGTTGCAGTGTTGAGTTTAGTAATGAGTATGGTTGGATTTTTAGTGAAATATATGGTAAGGTAGATGATCTATGTGGTTATAATGTTTTGTTAGTATTAATAGTGTTGATTTAAGTGGATGTGGGGCTCGATAAATCAAGTATGTGTGCAATTATTATAGGGACTAAATTGGTGATTGTGGGTAGCTAGAAAATCAAAGAGATAGAGTCATATGAATGAAAATGTTTGATATGGGATCTACGGAAGAAGCATGTAAAGTTATTCGACCTTTGTTATGTACATTCTTATGTGACAAACTACTTTATTTTGGGCATGGTTTAGAGTATTATTCGCTTTTTATGTCCGTGTGTATTTTTCGCTTCTATGGGTGAGTCCCTAGTAGTGGATCGGGTGTACCGATTCTGTGATTGTCCTCCTGTTAGGGTGGCATCCTTGGTTAGACTTGTTCATTCCATTTATGGAAGATTTGATGTTGTCGGGGATAGTTGAAGTATACTAGTAATTCAACACGCACAACTTTGCTTATTAGTATTTATAGGAGAGCTACCATGAAAATTTACAGTTGTTCGATAGACTTAAGATTAATCTCATCATCGGTATCATGTTTTGGTATGTGTGATTGAATGTGGGGACCAGTGGGTCTAGTTTTGTCATTCTTAAGCTTTGTCTATACTAGCTACTTGTGTAGCATTTCAACAATGTTGTTAGAGGTTATGTATGCTTCGGTGTAAGATTATTTTCTTGTTTGGGTTAAACAAGTTTGATTCAATATTGAGGAGTACCTGATGTCTAAAGATTAAATTTTTATAACTTAAGCTCGTGGAAAGTTTATGTTATGAGAAACAAATATTAATAAGACCTATGATGGTTTGTGCATTATGAGAGTGTGATGGTTGGTTCAGGTTCATTTCTAGTTGTAGCCAATATTGACATGGAATTTTATCAAGGTTATTTGGGAAAATATTTTCTTGATGGTTGTGTCAATGTCCTTGAGAATATGTTACAGACGTGTGTACAATTAACTATTGCTGGGTATTAAGGATATTTTATATTGTAAATTGAGTTTACATATAACAATATTTATCATTCGAGTTTTGAGATGACCCCATTTGAGGCATTGTATGAGAGGTGTAGGTCTTCAATTATTTGGTTTGATACATTTGAGATGAGACCTTGGGAACTAATACGTTGAAAGACAACTACCCTTCTTAACCTCAGCTTTCTTTGATCGTTCAAGGACGAACGATGGGTAAATTGGTATCTAATGTAACGACCCTTCAAGTCGTTTTGAGTACTAAAACTATTTTGACTCTTCTCATAAATTTTAAATGGTGATTTTGAACTATTTATTTAACTACAGTAATTTAGTTGACGGGTATGTATTAAATAATTATTTATTTTAATTAATTGATGGTTAACATGCCAAGTCCATAATTTAATTTCCTTGTAATATGACCCATATGTAGAAATAAAATTAGCGTAATTAAGAAAACCTAATTGATAATTGATTTAGACAAGATAACCTATGCGAGAAAACATACCTCGGTGACGACTTACAGCGAAATTGTAAGTTCTTTAGATAATTATTCATCACATCTAACTGTGTATTGATTAATTTCATAATGTTTTTAGTGTTAATGTAAGGTCGGTATGAAAGAGGATAAGAGAAATTGAATTGAAAAGGGTGGAAACGAAGTCAGAGATGACAAAATTGGACTTGAGGAATAATATTCTTATGGGATAAAAATTAGTGCAATGGGGTTAGACGAGGTGGATTTTAAGATGTTAAAAAGTTATGAATGAATAATTAAGTTAGTGGGTAAATAATAATGGGGTGATGATTGGCTTGGGATGTAATGGTTAATTAAAGTGATGAATTGAGGGCAATTGGAGATTCAATTTATTATGGTCAGTTTGATTATGGGTTACAGTAAGCATTGTCACTGCCAACTTTAGGATCAATCAATGTTTTGGTTTTTGGCCACTGGTTTCATAACCAGTGGCTTTAGTTTTTACATTTAAATTTTAGTATTATATTATGGTCAAATTGATATATTGAGATATGTAATTTGATCTTAGGCGTATTGTATTAAAATGATTTCATTAAAGTTATGTTAAATGGAGGAATAAGACTTACCCTTAGGTTTGCACTTTAGGAAATTGGTTATAAAATTAGGTGGGTTTTTGGGTCTTGGCTAGACATAGTATAATATGAGAATTTACAAGCTCGTTAACTTTCGAAGTATGCATGTACACTTGACAGATTGAAAAGGTTCAGAGGTATTGAGGAAAGGAAAAGTATTGAAAAAGTAGCTTGCTTGACTTCAGTTCTTCAGTGGAGGTAGGTTATGGTTTATTCTATTTGACAGATAGACTCTTAATAGTGATTGATATGCATTGACTGATATTGTGAAATTCTCTATGTACTTGATTGTGTGGCTGTGTGTCTTGGTTGTGTTGTTTGTGATTGATCTGAAATCCTCAGATCATGAAATCTATAATCTTGAACCTTTTCTATCGAAGTGATGCCTTGAATAAATACGGTTGGATGAAATATTGTTAATGAATTGAAAAGTGGTGATAATAAATGATAAATTAATGATATTATTGGATCAGAGTGTCACGTTCCGACACAGTATAATTGGATCGGATTATCACGTTCTGATACGGTATTATTGGATTGGAGTGTCATGTTCCGACACGGTATTATTGAATTGGAGTGTCACATTCTGTAACACAATAATTGGATCAGGGTTTCACGTTCCACACAGTAATATTAAAGGAAAAAGATATTGAATCAACTTAATGTACTCAATTTCAAAGAACCCGATTCCCAAATGAGTGTAATGTTGAGGCATGAGTCACCATATGTGACCTTGATATCGTGATTGATTGAGTACTGACTTTAGTGTTGTTGTCATTGGTTCATGTTGTTTGTTGATTTTCACATATTAAGTGCCATAGTAGATTTTATACTATTATTCATTTTATATTAGTTTCTATATTGGGTTGGCCGATGATACCTACTCAGTACATGGGCCCCGTACTGAGCCCTACTTGTGTTTTTCTTCGTTTTTCTTTTATGGAGTGCAGCGAGTGTACCAGCAAGTTTGACTCGCCCTCAGCTCTAGTCACTCTCAGCATATCAGGTTCAAGGTTGAACTATTCGTTCGAGCTTGTGTTGGATTCTCTCGGTCATGACCTTATGTCCTTAGTTTTGGGACACAAATTATTTTATTTATTTATTTCAGTGTCTTTGATACTCTTAGACTTAGTATTTGGAGATTAGATGTCTTTGATGTGATGACTTTCAGATTTTTGCAAATGATATTTAATAAGATTTTGATCTTCCGCATTACGTTTTGTATTTTGTAAGTTGGGATTAAATTTGTTGGTTTCTCCCAATTAGGAGGTTAAGTGTGGGTGTCACTCACGAATCGATTTGGGTCGTGACACTTTTTGCGAAACTTTTAAACTTATTTTAAGACTTGAGTATGAGGATGAGGAGAGTTGAGTTTCATTTTTCAAAATGAATATATGAGAACTAATTATTTACAAGCGTAAATATTTTTACATTTAAAATCATAGGAAACATCGATTTCCAAATGAGTTCATAAGTAGATTTTGAGTATAATCTCTTTAAAGAGAACCTTTTCAGTAATAATCTTAAAGTTTGAGGATGCGAAAATATTTTTAAACATAAGAGCATGAACTAAATTATTTGGAGAAGTATTGAGCACCGATATGGGGACGAGTTTAGACAACTCAAAGTCCCAATAAACCATGTATGCCAACGTGGGTAGAAAGGGTTATACGTTTTAGATGATTCCTTATTGGTTTTCAATCATAACTTAGTGGATACACTTCGTTGAGGATGTATTATACTCCGGCAAGGTATATGACAGTTTTGGCAGCGTGGACGAGACGTTATATAATGACTTAACTCATAGTGATGGTTGTCGTTTAGAGAATATCTCAAATAAGAGTAAAAGAGTTATTATGTATTTTTAAATACATTGAGTTACTATCTACTTTTTAAAACCTTTCTCTATAATGAATCTTTATCGTTGCTTTTATTTTGAACTGAGTTAAGTACTTCTCAGTTTGAGTATCCTTGAGTTGAGTTGAGTTGAGATGAGATGAGTACGTTCTTCATTGTTATTAGTCCAAGCTTATGTATGTGCTTTAGAGTTCTCCTTGCATGCTTGTACATTTCATGAACTGGCGCTATTTAGCCTGCATCTTTTATGATGCAAATAGAGGAGTTCAAGGTCATCAACAGAAGCACCGTTGATACGACGTGAGTTCTAGAATTGCTTTGGTGATTCTGCTTGCTTCCGGAGGATTTCCATTTACTGTTAGGTTTGTTAGGATGCCATGGGTCTTGTCCTGACTTCCGTCATTGTAATTAGAGGCTTCATAGATAGTATTCTTATGTTTAGTCTCTTCCATTTCTTTTTGAAATGTGTAAAAATTGAGTTAAACAGTTATATTATTGAACATTTTAGACTATATTGATCTAAATTAATTAGAGTAATACTGTATCAATGAGTTGAGTTATATTTGAGGTTTATTTATTGTTGAGTAAGTCTTTCTCTAAAGTTGAGTCAGGTCAAGGGTTCGCTTGGGTCCAACAATGGTTCTCAATTGCTAGTCACATCCAGGGTGTAGGCTTGAGGGTGACAGTGTCTATGACAATTCTTTGTGAGATTGAAAACGTCACTGTCCTATCCTTCTAGACTAGGCCAATGATTGAAATTTCTATAATATCAATCATTCCAACTATTTTTGGTTTTGAATGGATTGTTGTCACCTTTATCACGTTTTAAATGAATTATTTATTTTATTTTACTTTGTATGACTAATAACTAAATAACCAAACCAAATTGATAACAACTAACCGATATATGTATATTGTATTTGATTTGGTTTGGTTTTACTAATTTTAAAATCGATTATTTGGTGTTATTTTTTTTTTATTAATAACCGACCCATGAACATCTCTACTTGCAATTATTCAGCATTTAATATTTCATATTTTATTGACGCTATTTGCATCCTAATGAAAGTGATATATTTGGATATGAGAATTAAAAGAAATCCTATAGTTAATGGAGTTTTTGTATTTGTTCTACTTTAAATAAATAATACAAGATCTGCTCTTCTCAATGAATAATGACAGGTGGTATGGGAGATAAGACTGTTTGAGTCTCTTAAAATATGTCTCTGTCATATTGACACACATTTTTCACGATAAAAAAGTCGAGGTTATGATGGCACAAACTCCAACTCCCCCCTACCAAAACAAAGTATGTAAGCAGAAAATAACAAACATATATACAAGAATCCAAAAGGGTGGTCAGACCACAAATGATAGAAAAGAACAACAAAGAATATCCAAAACCCAGGTAGCATAATTATAAAGAACATCTAATACAACTTTAGAGTATGAAGGCGGAATGGTCTGGTGGACCCTTATACTTGTACCAGTTTGTATTTTGAACCCTTCTATTTAGCTCTTTGTCATCTGGACCCTTAAACTCAATTAAAATGAGACTTTTAAGCCCCTCCAACCATGTGTGTAGCTCACTCTCTTTTATATAATTGACATGTAATATCCACGTCAGATATATTAATGTCACATTATAATTATTTCATACTATTTTTAAAAATTATTAACCAAAAGTATTTATAAAATGTAAAATAATAATATTTTAATTTATTATTGGCATTTCTAATTCTCCCTATTTTCACGATCAAAAGAAAGCCATCACCGGCATCGTCACCATTTTTGCCGGCATCGTCACCATTTTTTCCGGCGTCATCGCCATTTTTATCGGCGAAATCACATATACTTTCTCCCTCACCCGTCTTCATCTCCACCGCACACCATCACTATTTTTCTTTCCTCCTCAAACCTCCACAATAACAACAACCTAAGCCACCTAACAACCAGATCTGGCCACCTAACAACCAGATCTGGCCAACCTTTTAGTAATCCAACGCCGACTATTATTTCAACACCCCAAATCGCTTACAAATACAATTTCACATCAAACTCTGACGTGAAGCTCTTCGAATCGACCCAAAATTCGCCTTGAGATTTTCTTGGGTTATTGAAATCAGTTGAAAAATATAAGTTTAAGGAATTAGAAGGAGACGATTGATGTGAAAGATTGAACATGACTATGGTGTGGAGAAACTTTTTTTGGCAGCGATGGTGGAGAAAACAAATTTGGCAGCGATGGTGGGAGAAAAAAAATTGGCAGGATTATGGTGGGTTCCTGGAAATCTTCCACCAGAAAAATGCATATATGGGAAGATTTGGCATAAAAAATTTGAGTATATATGATATATGGGAAGATTTTCTTTGGCACGGCGAAGCTTCAACGACCAAAACCAACTATGGCTGAGCTTCGGTCCAGCTTCTTGTTACATGAGTCTTGGCTTCAGCAGATGCATCCTATTACTATGTTGATGATCTTGTATAGGTGAGGCACGTCTTTTCCAAGGTCAAATATGATGACTCGTAGTCCGTCAGCTTATTTCTCAGGTCAAGATAGATTCTATAAAGCTAAAAGGCTAGTCATCTTTCAAAATATTACCCCCTGCACCCCCTTCGGAGATTTTGTTACCACTCTCTCGAAAAACAGGATCAAAGCAAAGAAAGATGGGAATGATTCCCTAGCATTTGTCTACAAGATCCTTATGAATTCACTCTACGGCAGATTTGGTATCAGATGGTGTATTATCAAATTTCTTTGGAAGATTTTTAACGTACCAGCGATGCTGGAGAAAAATGCATATATGGGAAGATTTTTTTTTTTAGTTTTTTATTATATTGTTTTAATAATTTAAAATTTAAAGTTTATAATATGATGTTCACTTGCCTTAAATGCGTATAATCATACTCTCTCGCCAACTCAGTTATTTTAATGTCATATAAGCATGGTCAATGGTCAAAGGGGTTTAATATATTGTGTTTTATTTAGTTTAGGGGTACAGATGACAAAGGGCTAAGTAGAATGGTTCAGAATACAAACTGATACAAGTATATGGGTCTACCAGACTATTCCGCCGAGTATGAAACACATCATAAGTCTCTGATAAGAAATAAGGACTAAAAATGTCAGATGGAACTAATTGTGATCCAAAAACAGGATCTCACCACCCCTCCGAAAAGATCTTTAAAACTAGTTCCATCTGACACGTGATGAGAACAACCCACAAGTACTCAGTGTGCTAAGCAAACTGAGTAAAAGGAATAAATCAACTTATTAATTAACAAGCAACGCTTCCACCTGCATACAAAAAAGTCCCACTCCGGCATTAGTACCGCAAGTTTGTAATGAAGGGCGCGAGTAAAGTAAATGCATAAGGAACCTAATTCAAGAGGAAGATTTTTTCGTACAACATAGTTATTTTTCATCATTGATCAGTTTAAACTTGCATCTCCCCCCCCCCCCCCTAGAAAATATGGTTGCACTTCAAGCCTAGTAAGAAGAATCACAAGCACAATAACAACAATATCTTGATATATAAGCCCAATGGATACGCTCCAGTAAATCTGAGTAGTATAGCTAAAGGCAGAACCAAATAACACATATTGTTAGCTCTATTAACTCTATGTTATAATGATGACACTAATACTAAATGATATATGCAAAAAAAAAAAGAGATACATCCAAAATATGTGAAAAGAAAGCATAAATATTAACACAGAAGGAAGTCACACACTACTAGAATGAAGGAATATTGATAAACGAATGTACAAAAATCGAGGAGATTGACTCGTGTAAAAATGAAATATAGACGAGCCAGAAACCTACTAGAAGGAAAGCACACCCTATCATAATCAAGGAAGATTGATTTACATCAAGGAATAATGAATTTTACAATAATGGAAACAAGTTAGAACACGCTTATCCTGTCATGCCCTGAGTCTATACCGTGGACGTGGCCGACACCCAATGACAATTTCTGGCCTTTAGCGTACCCTTTGTATGGCTTACTTAATTCAATGGAAGACTTAGCTTAACTTAATATAAACAGTAAAGAACATTTTCAAGGGAAAATACATAAAATATAATAATCTAGCCAAAATGGAGCTAGAGTCTCAAAGTTAAAAACATCTAAAATGCAAGATTAAAGAGACATCGAACTAAATAATGTATTGACTGTCTATCAATGAAGCCTCTAATAACTTAGATGGATGTTGGGACAGACCCCACAACATCATAATGAACTAAACTAGAAAGTAATAGAAGATGTACTCTGGAATGCAAGGAGGCTCACCACTGACTCTTGAGCTCAAACTGGATCAACAAAGCGCTGCATGCAGATCCTGGTTACCTGTGTCTACATCATAAGACGATGATGGATAACTGGCATTAGTACATTGAATGTACAAGTATGCGAGTTGGAATGCTAAACCACAACGTAAGCTTGATAAGAATAATATGAACTTACCTGGCTCTGCTCAACTCAAGATATACTCAACTCAAAGTATGTATATAAAGCAATTTAAAACACATGCAATATATATATAAAGCTTGTAACTCAATAAAACAACTTAGTTCGTTATAGAAATACAATAACAAACTCAACTTTACTTATATATGAAAGTAATATAATTTTTATGGGAGATTTTCTAACCGACAACCATCAATATGAGCCGATGTGATTGTCACGCCCTAAGCTACCCCCAAGATGCGGACACGGAACCTAGGACCACAAGTGATCACAAGCTAACCCTGCTGGCATGATCATGAGCATACAAAAGATAATAAACTGAATGCGGAAGCTAAATCATAATTTTAACTGAAAAGATGGGGAATACCCATATTCTATAATTGAGATAAATGAAATACTTATGAGTTTAATACAAAGAAATTATTAACTCAATACTAAGCTGAAACTAACTATGTCTGAAAATAGCCTCTAAACTGACTAGAAATGCTGGGACAGGTCCCCAGCTAAGTCTAGCAAAAACTGAAACTAAAGGACTAAAAACTAAAAAGAAACTCATGACTATTGTCCTTAGAGAATGAGGAATAACCACTGAATCTGCTGAACTGGAGATCAGAAATCGATATAAGCGTGATCTGGATGTTGAGAACCTGAACCTACATCACGAGAATATGTAGCGCACGTATGTGTCAGTACCTGGGAGGTACTGAGCATGTAGGATAGAATAAAGCTGAAATAAAACATAACTGAACAAGTACAGAAGCAAGTATAATAATCTGAACATAATATACTAAATTCTGAGCTAACTGAATGCAATGACCAAATTTATTACGTGTAGAGACTGAATAATAACTTAACTGTAAATATGGTTAATGCATTAGAGTCTGACTGATATGTGGGAGCTACTAATAACCGATAATAAAACCACATGAGCTAAATGTGGAGTCCGATGTATACGCCCCATCGAGAGGACCCAATATACCCTGCCAGATGTATAAAGGAATGTTGGCGCGATCACTAAACTGATTGCCCACAAAAGGGACTTACAACCTACTTAGCTAGTAGTTGTGGGACTAATTGGGTACGCTGAACCCTAGTCCAACTCGGTATTATGCTACTCCCAATGAATTATGTGATTAACTGATTATGACTAAGTTTCTGTAAATACTGGATAGCTCAAAACTGAACATGCAAACTGAGAATGCAACAATTAATCTGGTAATTATGCATTTATAACTGAGGCATGTACATCTGACGTAACTGAACTATCTGACCTAGCATGTGTAATTCAAGAACTAAAGAAATACATAGCTCGGGTTCTGAAATTCATGCGATAGACTGAATAATAACATGGAAATCTATTGGAACATAATACTAATTAATTAATGAAGTTCTGTTGAAGTTATAGAAACCCAAGGTCTAATCATGATATGAAAATCAAGAATCTGACTGAAAGCTAGGGACCCAATGGGTGAAAGGAACCCACTAGTGAAATCCCACATACCTGGTGATGAAATCCACGGCAAAATATTTAGATTTAGGGGCTGGAACTGAGGAAACCTTGTTGCGTTCTTGAACTAGGGTTTTTGATATTTTTCTCCTTTCTTGCTTCTAATTTTCTAAGTTTTGATTTAATGATTTGACTTAGATAAGTTTTAGTTTATGTTTCAAGACTTAAACTGACTAAAATATGATGATTTAGGGTCAAAACAATGTATCATAGGGTTTAAATGAAGTTGGAAAAGACCAAAAGACCCCTAAGTTAATTGCAGTCGGACCAAACAATGACCTGGACTGACGGGTCGTCATTCAATCGACAGTCCGTCGTTTGGGTCCGTAGGTTGGGTCTGCTCGACAGGCCTTTACTAAAACGGGCATAACTTTTACTCGGAGGTTGGATTTCTGCAAAATCGGTGGCTATGGAAAGCTAATTCAATTATATATCTTTTGAGAGGTGATATGATACCTAATTCATTTTGTTCTAAGAGTTGTGACCATTTGAAGTTGATCCAACAACATTTTCCCCTTAACTGTTTGCTAATTTTCACCTACGGTACGTAGGTCCATCGTGGTTCTTGTTAGAGAGTGGGTAAATGGGGTCTTGATCGATGGACAAAGACTACGGAACGTAGGTCCGTCCATCGTTTGACACTTAGTCAAATTTTCTGGGCTGGGTTTTTGGGGGCTTCAGACTCAAAGGACGGATGCACAGTACGGGCCGTAGATCAGACTACGGTCCGTCGATGGTAACTGTCGGTTGCACTTGCAGATTTATGAAAAGCTGATTTCTGGTCTATTTTAGATATGGGGTGTTACATTATCTCCCCCTTGGGAACATTCGTCCTCCAATGAAGACTAAACTAGCTGAAATAGAGGGAGAGAGTTGCAATCCCTACTACTAAACACTAAGCACTGAGTTTCTGACTGAATTGAGTACCGAGAACATGCAAACATGCCGAAAATGCAAGTACAAACACAAGGAACATGATTCTAAGACTGAATTCACATATGAATGACTGAAAAACTGAAGGGAACTATTACCTCAAGCTGGAGTGGAATCGGAAGGAAAGAGGTGAGGATACTTGGCTTTCATTGGTGCTTTTGCTTCCCAAGTAACTCCCTCTGCGGACTGACTCCTCCACAAAACCTTGACTGAAACGACTTCTTTGTTTCTCAACCTTCTAACCTGACGGTCAAGAATCTCAACTGGTACATCCTCATAAGAAAGACTATCTTTCACTACCACACTCTCTAATGGTACTACAGAGGCTGGGTCACCCACACACTTCTTCAAGAGCGATGTGGAAGACTGGATGTACTGCTGCTAGTTCTGCTGGAAAATCTAACTCATATACCACCTTGTCAACCCTTTTCAAGATCTTGTAAGGGCCTACATATCTAGGACTGAGTTTCCATTTCTTGCCAAATCTCATAACTCCTTTCATACGTGACACTTTCAAGAAAACCCAATCATCAACTTGGAACTCTTGTTCCCTTCTCCTTACATCTGCGTAAGATTTCTGACGACTCTGGGCTGTCTTAAGTCTCTCTCTAATGATTTGCACTTTCTCCATAGCATAAAGGACTGAATCTGTACCTATCAAAGCTGCTTCACCAGCTTCAAACCAACCAATAAGATATCTACATCTACGCCCATACAAAGCCTCATAAGGGGCCATCTGAATGCTGGAAAGGTAGCTATTGTTGTAGGAAAACTCAATCAGAGGAAGGTGATCATTCTAACTACCCTAGAAATCGATCACACAAGCTCTCAACAAATCCTCTAGGGTCTGAATGGTACGCTCTGCCTGTCCATCTGTCTGTGGATGAAATACTGTGCTAAGGTTAACTTGAGTACCAAGACCCTTCTGAAATAACTTCCAGAAATGAGAGGTAAACTGAGGACCTCTATCTGAGATGATAGACAAATGAACCCCATTCAACCTCACAATTTCATTAATGTAAAGCTTGGAATACTCCTCCTCCGTATATGTAGTCTTGACCGCCAAAAAGCGAGAATACTTAGTCATCCTATCAACTATTACCCAAATTGAGTCATGTTTTCGGCGAGTACGAGGTAACCCTGTAATGAAATCCATATTGATCACTTTCCACTTCCAAGTAGGAATGTCGATCTCTTGAGTCATACCTCCTGGTTTCTGATGTTCTACCTTGACTTGCTGGCAATTGGGGCACTTACTCACAAAGTCTGCTATATCCCTTTTCATGCTATTCCACCAATAGACTTCCCGCAGATCGTGGTAAATCTTAGTGGCACCTAAATTAATAGAATACTTTGAGTTATGGGATTCTGCAAGAATATGTTGTCTCAACTCGCCCACATTAGGAACACGCAATCTACCATGGTAGCGAAGTACACCATCTCCCCCTTGGGAGAAAACCTCTACTCTCTGATTGTGGACTGCACCTTTAAATTCAAGAAAGATTGGATCACTAGCTTGCTTTTCCTTAACCTCCACTACCAAAGAAGATTCTGCTCTATTCTCAACTGTTACACCACTGTCTGATATGCTCATAAGGTGAACTCCCAAGTGAGCAAGCCTGTGAACATCCTTCACTAGCTCGTTCCTTTCTTCCTCAACATGGGATACACTACCCATAGATAATCTGCTAAGAGCATTTGCTACTACATTCGCCTTACCAGGATAATAATGCACACTCATATCATAATCCTTAAGGAACTCAAGCCATCTCCTCTGTCAAAGATTCAACTCTTTCTGGGTAACACATACTGAAGGCTCTTATGATCAGTGAACACATCAAAATGAAAACCATACAAGTAGTGTCTCCATATCTCTAGTGCAAATACTACTGCTGCAAGCTCGAGTTCATAAGTTGGATAGTTCTTCTCATGAACCATAAGTTGTCTAGAAGTATAAGTTATAACCTTATCTCGCTGCATCAACACACAACCTAGAACAACTCTGGATGCATCACAATAGATCACATAACCATTTGAACCCTCTGGTAGAGTCAAGACATGAGTTGTAGTCAATCTAGTTTTTAATTATGCAAAGCTTTTCTCACAATCATCTGACCATTGGAACTTGACCAACTTCTGAGTTAACCTAGTCAATGGTGAGACTATCGATGAGAATCCTTCCACGAACCTTCTATAATAACCCGCTAGACCTAAGAAAATTCTGATATCTATAGCAGAGGTAGGTCTGGGCCATTGTTTCACTGCTTCTATCTTTCGTGAATCCACTCGGATCCCTTCGCTAGATACAATGTGAACAAGGAAAGCAACAGATTGCAACCAGAACTCACATTTGCTAAATTTAGCGAATAACTGGCGATCTTTGAGAGTCTGCAGAACAACTTTCAGATGACTCGCATGTTCGTCCTCATTCCTAGAGTAAATAAGGATATCATCAATAAACACGATAACAAACAAGTCTAAGTACTGTTTGAACACCCTGTTCATCAAATCCATGAAAGCTACAGGAGCATTGGTTAGTCCAAATGACATAACTACAAATTCATAATGATTGTACCGAGTTCTGAAGGTTGTTTTCAAAATGTCACTATCTCTGACTCTAAGCTGCTGATAACCCGATCTGAGGTCTATCATTGAGAAATGGATAGCACCTTGAAGTTGGTCAAACTAGTCATCAATCCTGGGGATGGGATACTTATTCTTGATTGTGACCTTGTTCAACTGCCTATAGTCAATGCACATTCTGAGAGAACTATCTTTCTTCTTTACGAATAACACTGGCGCACCCCATGGTGAAATACTAGGTTTGATGAAGCCCTTATCTAAAATATCTTTCAACTGCTCTTTCAATTCCTTAAGCTCTACTGGAGCCATTCTGTAAGGAGGAATAGATGTAGGCTGGGTATCTCGAAGGAGATCAATTCCAAAGTCGATTTCCCTTTCGGGAGGGACTCCGGGAAGATATTCTCGAAATACTTCTGGAAACTCATAGACTACTAGAACTAACTCAGGAGTTGGGGTTTTAGAGCTAGAATCTTTAACCCGAACTAGATGATAGATATAACCCTTAGAGATCATCTTTCTGGCCTTAAGGTAAGAAAGGAATCGACCCATAGGCGCTAAGCTAATACCCTTCCACTCTAATATTGGTTCATCTGGAAACTAAAAACGAACAATCCTAGTTCTATAATCGACTGAGGTATAACATGAATGTAACCAATCCATGCCTAGAATGACATCAATGTCTACCATTTCTAACTCTACAAGATATACTGAGGTGACTTTCTGAGATATTT
This sequence comes from Solanum sitiens, assembly GCA_016801875.1. Classification (NCBI taxonomy): domain Eukaryota; kingdom Viridiplantae; phylum Streptophyta; class Magnoliopsida; order Solanales; family Solanaceae; genus Solanum; species Solanum sitiens. The sequence continues at coordinate 3,731,666 of JABWTJ010000071.1, forward strand.
TGAAAGGGCAATTTCTGTATACCCGTTTAGCTATAACTGGGTCACCGACTAGTGTAGAGACTGATGGAGAGTTTCTGGACTGACACTGAATTGGACTGCTATGTAAGGAGTTACAAAGGAAAGAGTAGCCCCTGTATCTAACAATGCATAAACATCAAGGTCAAAGACTCGTAACGTACCAGTAACTACATCAGGAGACCCTTCCTGATCCTGGCGAGCCTGAAGAGCATACAACCTGTTCTGGCACTGACCGCCACCTGTACCAGATGAGTTACCCTACTGAGTCGGGCGACTTGTTGGTGCTGCTGAAGTTGTAGACTGAGTTCTACCATTACCACCTCCTTGACCCTATCTAAAAGGACAATCTCTCAACATGTGACCAGATTGACCGCACCCAAAACATCCTTCTTTCCCTATGAGACACTCGCCTGGATGGTTCTTACCACACTTAGAGCAAGTGGGGTAAGTCTTGGTGCCTGAAACACTTCCCTGAGACTTAGAGCCCGGTGTTCGAACCTTCTGGTCATACCTGTTCTTGGAGGATGGAACACTAGCTGATGAAGGGGATGGGGCTGAAAACTTCTGCTGACTCTGCGATCGATTACCACCACCCGATTTCTGCTGATAATAGTCATAGTTCCTAGTCCTAGCCTTCTTATTCTCCTTAGCCTGTTCCCTAAGCTTATCACCCTCAACCTGCTGAGCATGAGTCATAAGCCTAGAGATGTTCATATCTCATAGTAACATAGCATTTCTGCACTCAGTTTTCACCAAATCTGACACTCCATACAAGAACTTATTCATCTGAGCCCTGGTGTCAGCAACCATGTGAGGAGCATACCTGGAGAGTTGGTTAAACTTCAGTCCATACTCTTAGACCGTCATGTTTCCCTGCCTTAAGTTCATGAATTCCTGAGCCTTTGCTTCTCTCAACTCTATTGGGTAAAACCTGTCCAGAATGGTCTCACTAAAGTAATCCCAAGTAATAGGAGTTGCATCTGTACCCCTATTTTCCTTCCACTAAGTGTACCAGATATGAGCAATATCCTTCAACTGGCATGATGTCAACTCAACCCGATCATTCCCAATGATTTGCATTACCTCAAAGATCTTCTTGATCTCATCCTAGAAATTCGGAGGGTCCTCATTAGTTTGTGATCCTAAGAACTCAGGCGGATTCATCCTAACAAAGTCACGGACCCTTGCTGCTGCTGATCCACCATTTGCATTCACAGGAGCATGAACCCAATTGTTCTGTTTGGCCACACTCTGAGCCAACATCTGAATGACATTCCTGAATTCAGCATTGGAGACTTTCTAATCTGGGACTCGAGGAGTTGCGTTTGCATTCCTGGCATTCGCATTCCTAGCGTTAGCTCTACGAGGAGGCATGATCTGAAACGTAGAACATCAAGTTAGAGTGGAATAATATCATACCTTACGCACGATAAGAGTAACAAGAAAGTGAAGTTTTCCTAAAACACTTTGTAGCCTCCCTCTCATTAGATGTGGTGCACTTCACACCCATGAAAAGGACTCTACTTAGTGCGGCTTTTTAGACATCCTAGGACACTTAAACCTAGTGCTCTAATACCAAGTTTTTTCACGCCCCGAGCTACCCCCGAGATGCGAACACGGAACCTAAGACCACAAATGATCCCAAGCTAACCCTTCTGGCATGATCATGAGCATACTAAAGATAATAAACTGAATGCGGAAGCTAAATCATAATTTAAACTGAAAAGATGGGAAATACCCACATTCTATAACTGAGATAAATGAAATATTGATGAGTTTAATACAAAAAAATTATTAACTTAATACTAAGTTGAAACTAACTATGTATGAAAATAGCCTCTAAACTGACTAGAAATGCTGAGAAAGACCCCAACTAAGTCTAGCAAAAACTGAAACTAAAGGACTAAATACCGAAAAGAAACTCATGACTAGTGTCCTCAGAGAATGAGGACTCACCACTGAATCTGTTGAACTGGAGATCGGAAATCGATCTAAGCGTGATCTGGATGCTGAGAACCTGAACCTACATCACGAGAAGATGTAGCGCACGTATGCGTTAGTACTTGGGAGGTACTGAGTATGTAAGATAGAATAAAGCTGAAATAAAACATAACTGAACAAGCACAAAAGCAAGTATAATAATCTGAACAAAATAATAACTTAACTGTAAATATGTTCAATGTATTAGAGTCTGACTGATCTTTGGGAGCTACTAATAACCGATAATAAAACCACATGAGCTAAATATGGAGTACGATGTATACGCCCCATCGAGAGGACCCAATATACCGTGCCAGAGGTATAAAGTCATGTTGGTGTGATCACTAAATTGATTTCCTACAGAGGGGACTTACAACCTACTTGGCTAGTAGTTCTGGGACTAATTGGGTACGCTGAACCCTAGTCCAACTCGGTATTATGCTACTCCCAATAAATTATGTAATTAACTGATTATAACTGAGTTTCTGTAAATACTGAATAGCTCAAAACTGAGCATCCAAACTGAGAATGCAACAATTAATCTGGTAATTATGCATTTATAACTAAGGCATGTATATCTGACGTAACTGAAATATCTGACCTAGCATGTGTAATTCAAGAACTAAAGAAATACATAGCTAGGGTTCTGAAATTCATGTGATAAACTGAATAACAACATGGAAATCTTATTTGGAACATATAACTAATTAATTCATGAAGTTCTATTGAAGTTATAGAAACCCTAGGTCTAATCATGATATAGAAATCAAGAATCTGAAGGAACCCACTAGTGAAATCCCACATACCTGGTGATAAAATCCACGGCGAAATATTTAGATTTCGGGGCTGGAACTGAGGAAACCTTGTTGCGTTCTTGAATTAGGGTTCTTGACCTTTTTCTCCTTTCTTGCTTCTAATTTTCTAAGTTTTGATTTAATGATTTGACTTAGATAAGTTGTAATTATGTTTCTAGGCTTAAACTGACTAAAATATGATGATTTAGGGTCAAAACGACATATGTTAGGGTTTAAATGAAATGAGAAAAGACCAAAAGACCCCTGAGTTAATTACAGTTGGACCAAACGACGACCTGGACTGACGGGCCATCGTTCAATCGACGGTCCATCGTTTGGGTCTGTAGGTTGGGTCTTCTCAACAGACCTTTACTAAAACGGGCATAACCTTTTACTCGGAGGTTGGACTTTTGCAAAATCGGTGGCCATGGAAAGCTAATTAATTATCTATCTTTTGATAGGTCATGGGACACCTAATTCATTTTGTGATAAGAGTTATGACCATTTGAAGTTGACCCAACAACATTTTCCCCTTAACTGTCTGCTAATTTTCACCTACGGTACGTAGGTCCATCTATGGACCATACTGGTCAATCATGGTTCTTGTCAGAGAGTGGGTAAATGGAGTCTTGATCGATGGACCGTAGTCTGACTAACAGACCGTAGGTCCGTCCGTCATTCGACACTTTGTCAAATTTTCTGGGCTGGGTTTTTGGGTGCTTCAAACTCAAACAACGGATGCACAATACGGGCCATAGATCAGACTGCGGTCCGTTGATGGTAACCGTCGGTTGCACCTGCAGATTTCTGAAAAGCTGATTTCTGGTCTGTTTTAGATACAGGGTGTTACAGTGATGGTATAACGTATTACCTCACGTTGCAAGAGGATCGCTATAATACCTTGTCGTCGGTATAGAACCTGAACTACTAAGTGGATCCACTAGTCTATGCTTAAAAGCACTAAGGAATCATCTAAAAAGTATGATCTTTTATGTCTCAATGCTGACTACATGGTTTATGAAGACTTGAGTTTATATGAACTCACGTCACCATATCAGTGCTCAATACTACTCTCAATATACTTAGGTCATATGTTTTTAAAACATTTCTTCTCTGGTTTGAGTTAATTTGCTCAAACTTAGCTTCAAAAGCTCTCTCGAAAATCTTAGTTTCCTTTCCTTTTACTAAAACTAGTCATAGGCTCTGTGGAAAGTCTAGCTTTCTTTCATTCTCAAAAGTTTGAAAACATTTTGATTTAAACTCTTAGGGACTACTTAGTTCCCGTATAACTCTTGAGAAGTGAACTCAACTTGTTAATCTTTTCTTAACTTGAAACTTAACTCTTAGAGAATACTTAGTTCCCTTATAGCTTTTGAGAATTTAACTCAACTCTTTACTCTTTGCTCAACTCATTGCTTGAACCTTAAAACAAAGTTAAAATGTTTGTTTAAGACTCTTGAATGCTTTAGGAACTTACTTTGACTTGCTTCTTAACTTTTAGACTTGACTCTTAATTTCTTTGACTGTAATCTTAACTTCCCCTGAATTTGATTATGGATTAAAGGATCATGATCTCATGTTTATGGATGATTTCACAATGTTTATATGTACTTTAGAGTGTTGGAATCAACTAGGAAGGTTTTGTAAATCACTTAGGAACTCGTACCAAAATATAGGGAAAGAACGGGGTCTCGAGGTGGTCGTGGACACTGGTCTGAAGCGCTTTGGCTGGCGCGGCGCGCCAGTGCCTGTCAGACAGAGCCTGTCTGAGGGGCTATGGCAGGCACGACCCCCCAGGGTGTATCAGACAAGACATTAGACTTTTCTTCTCCGTTTTCATCTCTAAACCTCCTAAACTTCCATGGATGTTCCCCCAAACACTTAGGATCACTAATATACTCAATACCCCATAGTTTAGACTCGTAAAACAACCCAGAAACACAAATCAAAACCACTAAAGGTATTCTACAACCCAACCAATAAGGATTCAACAATTTGTTCATCAAGAACTTCAAGATTTATCAATCAATCTATATGAGACTTGCTGAATTAAACATATTGGTGGGTGGGTGGAAGAACCCATCACAAAAGATCTCACATACCTTAAAAAGGATCAGCCCCACGAATTCCACTCAACGATCTTGGCGTCCTTGAAGAATTATTGATCTTGCTTTTCTCTTCTCTTTTCTACCAAGCCCTAAGCATTATCAACTTTGCTAAAACTGAACTAAGACTTGATTTTACCCCTAATAAACCCTTAAAATGAATTAGGAAATGCTAGGGTGAAAAGACTACTTTACTCTTACTAAAATCCGGATTGGACTTTCCTCAGTCCAACATCTCAACTTCCGAAAGGCATATCTCCCTCATACGACATCGAAAATGCTCAAAATCAGCGCCGTTTGGAGAAATCTTCCCATGGGCTTTCGAACCATATAAGCAACTCACCCCAACTCCTCTTAAGCTGGGAGTTATGGCTGTTTGAAAATGACCAAAACTCACTTCTTAAAATTAGGAAATTTTCCAGATTTCCCTATTTGTTTCAAAAAATGGTTATTCTTGTTTTCTTAACTTATCCTAAGTGATTTCAAGTTATGAGATGTTACAGTATCTCCCCCTTGGGAATATTCGTCCTCGAATGAGAAATCTTTCACTAAGTTAAGGGTAGTAACATCATTTCAGCACTCAACAACAAAAACAAATAACAACATGCTTGCACATAGTCTTATTACGCGCTAAGAAGAGAATTTAATACCTTGGTTTGCATTCTCTCCGAATTCAAAGAGATGTGGGTATATCTTCTTCATATCCTCCTTAGCTTCCCAAGTTGCTTCTTCAACGAATTGGTTCCTCCAAAGGACCTTGATTGATGCAACTTCTTTTGTCCTTAATTTGTGAACTTGATGGTCCAAAATCTTAACCGAAACTTCTTCATAAGATAAGATATCCTTAATCCCAACATTCTCAGTTGGTATAATCAATGAAGGATCACCCAAACACTTCTTCAACATAGAAATATGCAATACCGGTTGAACCGCTGCTAATTCTTTGGGTAGTTCCAACTCATAAGCCACATTGCCCACTGTCTTAGAGTTACGTGAACCTCCGCCCTTCCCGAAAGAAGGCATCACCGCTCATAGCTAGTCTATCGGTGCTCAGTATAAAGTTCCATTACATTCATCTCATACGTCATGGAAGTTGGCTTCTAGTATGAGGTCATCATAGCTCAATAGATGATTTCTCATCTCATCATTAGTATTAAGTGTGTTAAACTCAATACTTTCATTACAGTGTTCATATAGAGTGGTCTCTTCATTAACTTTACACTCTCATAGGTGAGTACGTTTTGGTAACATATACTTAGGCTCATTTGAGATTGTTCTCATCTTTTACATTAGCCTCGTATCATGTTGTCACCACATTCATTAACATTAGCACATGTGCTCTTCATAATTACTCACCCCTTATTACGTGAATGTTCACTTCATCATATGCCAATGCACTTGGTCATTTAGTGTGTTTCTCACTTTTACTTAACCCTTCTAGGTTTTCATCATTTCATTTCTCATTTCATCATTTCATTGTTCATTTCATCATTTCATTGTTCATTTCGTCATTTCATTGTTCGTTTTATCATTTCATTGTTCATTTCATCATATCATTTTTCATTTCATCATTTCATTGTTCATTTCATCATATCATTGTTCATTTCATCATTTCATTGTTCATTTCATCATTTCACTGTTCATTTTATCATATGCCAATGCACTTGGCCATTTAGTGTGTTTCACACTCTTACTTAATCCTTCTAGGGTTTCATCATTTCATTTCTCATTTCATCATTTCATCATTTCATTGTTCATTTTCATTGTTCATTTCGTCATTTCATTGTTCATTTCATCATATCATTGTTCATTTCATCATTTTATTGTTCATTTCATCATATGTCAATGCACTTGGCCATTTATTGTGTTTCACACTCTTACTTAACCCTTCTAGGGTTTCATCATTTCATTTCATACATCTTAGGTTCACTTATTTTTAAACGTATGCTAGACTTATGGGTCTATACATACAAGCCATGAGGCTTCATTCATAGTTCGTTAAGTGACTCATATCTTCCTAAGATTATGTAGTACAAGACTTATGTATCTTGTATGTTTGCCAAGATCTTGATTTCGATCTAAGTAGGTGGTATTATTCTTGAACATTTAATTCACGTATGACTTATGTATCAATACGGAATTTGGGCAAGGGAACCCAAGTTCGAATCCCTTGGACAACACTTAATCTTATTTTAAACTTGATAATTGCATTTTTCAGATTTGGGAGACCCTAGTTCGATTCCCATCAACCCCATAATATTTCCTTTCTTTTTCTCCTCTCTTTTTTTTTGTTTAAGTCAAGGAGGTTGTGGGTTCAATCCCCCACAAGCTCATTATTTTTATTTTAATTTATCTCTTAACTTTCTCACCTATCCAAGAGGTTGTGGGTTCAATCCCCACTCTCCACATTTATTTTCTCCTTTATTTTTCTCTTAACTCTCTCATCCATTCAAGAGGTTGGGGGTTTAATCCCCACTCTCCACATTTATTTTTCTCCTTTATTTTTCTCCTAACTTTCTCATCCATTCAAGAGGTTGGGGGTTCAATCCCCACTCTCCACATTTATTTTTCTCCTTTATTTTTCTCCTAACTCTCTCATCCATTCAAGAGGTTGGGGGTTCAATCCCCACTCTCCACATTTATTTTTCTCCTTTATTTTTATCCTAACTCTCTCATCCATTCAAGAGGTTGGGGGTTCAATCCCCACTCTCCACATTTCCTTTTTCTCACCTTATTTCACTGATTTTTAACATGGTGAGGTCACGGATTCGATCCTCAGTGACCTCACTTATTTTTCTTTATTTTTCATAGCTTATTAAAGAACTTTACTTGGCTGAAATTAACCAACAATGTGCTGGAAATTTGAGATACATTTTTCAGCTTCTTTTCATCAACATTTAGAGTTAATTCTTAGGGCATTTCGTGAATCATTTAGCTAATAGTTTTTCACTCAAATCAGCCACATTATACTTCATATGAACATCACGATTAATACAAGTTTGTGCACGTGAAATACAACCATAAAACAAGTCATTTTCATACTTCAATCCGTGTTCAAAGTCACGACTACACATTGCACACACATAAACACATATTTTCGGAAAGCATAGGTTATCATTCGTACGATTCCAAATACAAATTCATGAACATATTCATCACAAAAAAACACATTACATGCCTAATATCTACCAGCAGACATACCAACATACAACCATCAATAAGAGCTAGTGACAGGGACATGAAACGGGAACAATCCTAGTTTTCGGATTAGAATTTACTGAATCTTAAGGGGTCTCTTGGGAAAGGGACCAAGAGAGAAGAAAACCCATACCTTTTATGTAGTTCAAACCTTGACTTTCTGCCCAAAACTTTCTCCAAAAATCACGTTCAAATCCCCTCAACTTCAACACCAATTCGACGGAATAATCCTTCCTCTTGCGTAACGTTTTTTATTAGTTGTTTGTTTGTAATTTTCGTTGTGAGTTCTTCAAGTGTGAAGAAATTTGGTTTACCAACTTATTTTTAAGTTATTTTGGCAGAGAAAAACGTGAGTGAAAGAATGGGAGAGTTTGAGCGTGAGAGTTGAGAGATAGACGTGAGAGAGAGGGAGTCATATTAGGCTTAGGAGTCTAGTTTAGGACTTAGTCAAATAAGGTTTAGTTAATTATTAAAAATCTGATTTTTATTTTTATTTTAGGTCAGCTAATGAATAATAATTATTAATTAATTACATTAATTCAATAGCTTAAATAAAAATCACATAAATTCATTGCTTCCACCTAGGTTCGAACCCGGGTGGAGCAATACTTAACTTCAAGAGCTCCATTTCGTCTCTCTCTCTCTCCAATTTGCCCCTCCACCTTATTAAATAATTAATTAAATATATATTTAGGGTAATTACTATATTACCCTTAGCCTGGTAAAGACCATTTTACCCCTAGACCCTCAAAACTTAAGATTTCCTCTCTTTAAGTCCGGTAAAGACTCCTTAAAGTAAATCTTCGTATTCGAGAGCCCTACATGGTTGGTCCCAACCTTTCCAAGCTCAATTAACTTCCCAAGTTAGTTGGCTTGGTTGTAGCAAGGGTTCTGAGGTCTGGTTCTACGCGCATCAATCCGTGTGAACCCTGGTCTAATCATAGGCATTCTTGACACACTAAGCATTTCTTATTTATCCATTTTCAGGGGTGTTACAGCGGTACATCTTGGTGGAACCCGGATGAATGGAATATATGGGGCTACGAGCCTCCTCCAGGATCCTCTCTTGGAGTCCATCCACCCTAGGTACACATAATCTACTTTGGTACTTCAGCATACCATCTCCCCCTTGTTCAAAAGCCAATACTCTTTGGTTATGAACATTTTCCTTCAAATCAAGCAAAATGGGGTCTTGGTCTTGCTTTTCTTTCACCTCAAATACTAGTGATGATTCAGCCCCATTGGTCACCACTATCCCTCCTTCTGTGGAATCCATAAGTCTGACTCTCAGGCGTGCAAGTCTGTGCACATCTTTAGCTAACTCCCTCTTTTCTTCTTCAACATTGGTTGTACTACCCATGGACAACCTACGTAAGGCATAAGCAACCACATTAGCCTTAAATAGGTGGTAAAGAATACTCATGTCATAATCCATGAGTAATTCTAACCACATCCTCTTACTGAGATTTAGATCATTCTGAGTGAACACATATAGGAGGCTCTTGTTATCAGTGAATATGTCAACATGAACACCATACAAGTAGTGACGCCATACCTTCAAAGCAAAAACTAATGTAGCCAATTCTAAGTCATGAGTTGGATAGTTCTTCTCATGATGCATCAACACACATCCCAAACCAACCCTAGATGCATCATAATACACTACAAAATCATGAGCACCTTCCGGTAAAGTTAAAACTAGAGCGGTAGTCAATCTCTTTTTCAACTCCTGAAAGCTTTTCTCACAAGCTTCATACGATTGAAACTTGACTATCTTCTGAGTTAGCTTGGTCAAAGAAGACGAGATAGATGAAAACCTTTTAAAAAAATCTCCTATAATAGCCAGCCAAACCCAAGAAACTCCTTATATCTGTTGAAGATGTGGGTCTAAGCCAACTCTGAACTGCTTCTATTTTCTGAGTGTCAACTCTAATCCCATCACCAGAAATAATGTGGCCCAAGAATGCCACAGACTTAAGCCAAAACTCACACTTGGAGAACTTGGCATATAACTCCTTATCTCTCAAAGTCCGAAGAAGAATCCTTAGGTGACCAGCATGATCTTCCTTATTCCTTGAATAAACTAGTATGTCATCAATGAAGACAATGACAAATAGATCTAAATAAGGATTGAAGACTCTGTTCATAAGATCCATGAATGTTGCAGGCGCATTGGTCAAACCAAAGGACACACCAAAAACTTATATGGCCCATATCTTGTTCTAAAAGTTGTCTTTGGAATATCACATTCCCTAACTTTCAATTAATGTTAGCCTGATCTGAGATCAATTTTCGAGAAGCAGAAGCACCTTGAAGGTGGTCGAAAAGATCGTCTATCCTTAGGAGAGGATACTTTTTCTTGATGGTAACCTTATTCAACTGACGGTAATTTGTACACATCCTAAGGGAACCATCCTTCTTTCTTACAAACAATATCGGAGCGCACAAAGGTGAGACACTTGGTCGAATTAAGCCTTTATCTAATAAATCTTTCAATTGTTCTTTTAGCTCTTTTAACTCTGCTAGTGCCATTCTGTATGGCGAAATAGAGATAGGACGAGTATCTGGGATGATGTCTATGCCGAAGTCTATCTCTGTTTCGGGAGGGACTCCGGGTAGATCATCAAGAAAGACTTCTGGAAACTCTTTCACTATAGGAACTGACTGAAGGTAAGGTATCTCAACACTTGAGTCATTAACTCGGATTAAGTGATAGATACACCCTTTTGAGACTAACTTTCTCACCTTTAGGTACGAATGAAATGACCCTTAGGCACTGCTGACCTACTAGTCCATTCTATGACTGGCTCATTAGGAATTTAGAACTTGAAAACTCGAGTTCTAGAATCTATTGACGCATAAAAGGCGTGAAGTCAGTCCATACCTAGAATGACATCAAAATCTACAATGTCTAACTCTACTAGATCATCCATGGTGTTCTTGTGATTGATGGAAATAGGACAATCACGATAGACACTTTCCGCTAGAATAGACTCCCCAACATGTGTAAAAACATAGAAGGATTCGCTAAGTTTTTCTGGAAGAATCTCAAATTGATTTGCAACATAAGGAGTTACAAAAGATAAACTTGCTCCTGGGTCTAACAAAGAATAAACATCAAAAGTAAAGATTTGATCATACCCATGACAACATCAGGAGAGTTCTCTTGCTCTTGGCAGCTAGTGATTGTATAGAGACGGTTTGCCCCTACGCCAGTACCAGAAGTGGCTCCTCTAGGTGCAGCCCTGTCTGGTGGAGCAACTGATGAAGATTAGGCTCTATTTCCTGGACTTCCACCTCTTTACTTACTATTAGGACAATCTTTCATGTAGTGTCCCTCTTGGCCACAATTGAAGCAACCCGACTGGCCATCACAACACTTACCGACGTGGTTTCTACCACACCTACCACAAGTAGGAGCCCAACTACCACCTTGTTCCACACTACCTTGGGATTGATCTGGTCTAGACTTGTAGTTCTGCGAATTTGGACCATTATACTAACATCTATTTTTTTGCGCAGGTGCACTAGAAGATCATAGTGCATGCCCTTTCTGTTTTTGAAATTATGGTCGACTTGAACCACCTTTCTGCTGCCCAGACTCATTCCTAGTCTTGGCTTTCTTGTTCCTGTACTCCTTTCTGTCCCTAAGCTTTTCCTCTTCAACTTGCTGCACGTAGACCATTAACCTGGATATGTCCATGTCACCAATCAACATTGTAGCCCTACCTTCTTTACTTGAAGCACGACCCAAACTAGCGACAAACAAACTCATCCTACTACTCATATCCTTAACCATCTCTGGAGCATAGCGAGATAGTTGGGTGAACTTTAAACCATACTTATGTACACTCAGGGAGTCATGTTTCAGGGTAAGAAACTCCCGTACCTTTGCTTCCTTCAGTTCTCGGGGAAAGAAACGCCCCAAGAAGGCTTCTTCAAAGCAAGCCCAACTTGGATATGGTGCATCCTCAGCTCTACCATCCTTCCATTGATCAAACCAGGTTCTAGCCACACTCTTCAGTTGATATGCAGCTAACTCAACTCTCTCAGTGCCAACCACATGCATTACATCGAACACTTTCTTCAACTCTTCTATAAAGTTTTTCGGATCCTCAGTGGTGCTCGAACCATTGAAGCTTGGGGGATTCATCCTCAAGAATTCCCGAATCCTCGAAGTGTGAGCCCCTTCTTATCAAGCTCCTCTTTGTTGGCTGACTTGGTTGGTCACAACTTGACTCAACATCCTAATAGCCTCACAGAACTCAGCATTAGTAACCTCCCCTTGAGGTTGCACTTCAGGAACATTGGGTAATTCATGTTCCTCAGCTTCTACATTTCTCCTAGCTAGACGACCGCTTACTGCTCTTCGAGGAGGTATTGTTATCTGAAACACGTGCAAGCACGAATTAGAGAGAAACTTTTAGAGATAAACTCTAACGCATGAAAAGAAATATGAAAATAGTGAAGAAATTCCTAAATGTCGCAGCCTCCTAATCATAGATGTGACGTGTTTCACACCGATGATTAAGATTCTACCGACACGGCTTCATAAACTCCCTAGAACTCTTGAACTCTGTGCTCTGATACCAAGTTTGTCACGCCCCGAGTCTACACCCTTGACGTGGCCGGCACCCGATGACCATTTCTGACCTTGAGCGTACCATTGACCTGGCTTACTTAACTCAGCGAAAGAATCAACTTAACTTAATATAAACAGTAAAGAACATTTTCAAGGAAAAATACTCAAAATGTAATAATCTAGCCAAAATGGCACTTCAGTCTCAAAGTTATATTTTCAAGGAAAAATACTCAAAATGTATAATCTAGCCAAAATGGCACTTCAGTCTCAAAGTTAAAAACATCTGAAATGCAAGATTAAAGACATCGAACTGAATAATCTAACTGACTGTCTATCTATGAAGCCTTTAATAACTGAGATGGATGTTGGGACAGACCCCGCAATATCCTATTGAACTAAACTAGAAAGTAATAGAAGATATCCTCCGGAATGCAAGGAGGCTCACCACTGACTCTGGAGCTCAAACTGGATCAACGAAGCGCTGCGTGATGGTCCTGGTTACCTGTGTCTGCATCATAAGACGATGCAGGCCAACTGGTATCAGTACATTGAATGTACGAGTATGTGAGTTGGAATGCTAAACCACAACTAAAGCTTTATAAGAATAAGATGAACTTACATGGCTATGCTCAACTCAAGAATTTCTCAACTCAAGATATACTCAAATCAAAGTATGTATATGAAGAATTTAAAACACATGTGATATATATAAAGCTTGTAACTCAATAAAACAACTTAGATCGTTAAAGAAATGCAATAACAAACTTCACTATACTTATATATGAAAGTAATATAATTTCTGTGGGAGATTTTCTAACTGACGACCATCACTATGAGCCTAAGTGATGGTACAATGTATTACCTCACGTTGCTAGAGGACCACTCTAATACCTTGCTATTGGTATAGAACCCGAACTACTAAGTGGAACCACTAGTCTATGCTAAAAAGCACTAAGGAATCATCCAAAAAGTATGATCATTTATGTCTCTATGTTGGCTAAATGATTTATGGAGACTTGAGTTTATATAAACTCGTGTCACCATATCGGTGCTCAATACTACTCCCAAAATACTTAGCTGATATGTTTTTAAAACACTTATTCTCTAGTATGAGGTAATTTTCTCAAACTTAGCTTCAAAAGTTCTCTCGGAAAATCTTAGGTTCCTTTTCTTTTATTAAAACTAGCCATAGGCACTGTGGAAGTCTAGCTTCCTTTCTTTTTCAAAAGTTTGATTTTTCATTTATTTAAACGCTTAGGGACTACTTAGTTCCCGTATAACTCTTGAGAAGTGAACTCAACGTGTTAATCTTTGTTTAACTTGAGACTTTACTCTTAGGGAATACTTAGTTCCCTTATAGCTTTTGAGAATTTAACTCAACTCTTTATTGTTTGCTTAAGTCATTGCTTGAACCTTAAAACAAAGTGAAAATGTTTGTTTAAGACTCTTGAATGCTTTAGGAACTTAATTTGACTTGTTTCTTAACTTTTAGACTTGACTCTTAATTTCTTTGACTTTAATCTTAACTTCTTTTGAATTGGATTATAAATTCAAGGATCATGATATCATATTTATAGATGATTTCACAATGTTTAGATGTATTTTATAGTATTGGAATCAACTAGGAAAGTTAGGTACATCACTTAAGAACTAGTATGAAAAGATAGGGAAAGAAAGAGGTCTCCAGGTGGCCATCGCGCTTTGAGAGGCGCGGAGCGCCACAGCCTGACGGACAGACACTGGTCTGAGGCGCTCTGGCTGGCACAGCACGCCAGGGCCTGTTAGACAGAGCCTACCCTGAGGGTCTCTAGCAGGCGCAGCGCCGGTGTATCAGACGGGACCTCCGACTTTTTTTCTCAGTTTTTCATCTCAAAACCTCCTAAACTTCCATGGATGTTCCCCTAAACACTTAGGATCACTAATATACTTAATACCCCATAGTTTAGACTCATAAAACAACTTGGAAATATGAATAAAAACCACTGAAGGTATTCTAGAACCCAACCAATGAGGATTCTATAATTTGTTCGTCAAGAACTTCAAGATTTATTATTCAATCTATATGAGACTCTCTAAATTAAATATATTTGTGTGTGGGTGGAAGAACCCGTTACAAAAAGATCTCACATACCTTAAAAGGGATCACCCCCGACGAATTCAACTCAACCATCTTGGCTTCCTTGAAGAATTCTTGATCTTGCTCTTCTCTTCTCCTTTCTCTCAAGCCCTAGGCGTTCTCAACTTTGCTAAACTGAATTGAGACTTGATTTTATCCCTAATAAACCCTTAAAACGAATTAGGAAATGCTAGGGTGAAAAGACTACTTTACCCTTATCAAAATCCAGATTGGACTTTCCTCAGTCCAACAGCTCAACTTTCGAAAGACATATCTCCCTCATACGACATCAAAACTGTGCAAACTCGGTGCCGTTGGAAATATCTTCTCAAGGATTTCCATCCACATAAAGAACTCGCCATAACTTTTCCTCAGCTGGGAGTTATGGCCGTTTGAAAATAACCAAAACTCACTTCCTAATATTAGGAAAATTTTCAGATTTCCGTATTTGTTTCATAAAATGATTATTCTTGTTTTCTTAGCTTATTCTTAGTTATTTCAAGTTACGGCATGTTAGATATCCTAGCTTCACTATTTCATCTGATAAAAACATTGAATTTAATATATCTAACTAGTAAAAAGAAAAAAAGGATATTTTAGAAAATTATACGAGTAGAGGATGTTACCAACAAGTGAACTGCAATCTTTCATGTCAAGGAGTTCAAAATAGGCTATTTATCTAATTGGAAATATTTAAGCTCTAAGGAAATCAAGGGAACTCGATTAGGCACCACATTGGTGATTCGAACAAGTAAAAGAATATTTGTATTAATTATGTCTTTTCTCTTTACACCTTATATAATATGTTTTTTTAATCTAATCGTCTAAACTGTAGGGTAGTTAACTTGAAAAAATCAACAAATGTATATATTTATGTCCTGAAATAAACAATACTTATAGAAAGAGAACAACATCTGCACATACTGAAATGTTTTGCTCAGATATAAATATTCAAGTCAAAGTAATTGATCAACACAAACAAGATTATGAGAGGGGAGAGAAGTTACCAGTGCTATCCACACAACCTTCCTTGTTTAATGCATATTGAATCTACTCGTTTCGTAAGCTGATATGATTATCAAATTAGTCATTCTTGTAACTGTAAACCTCAAAAGGAAAACAAATAGTATCATAAAGGAAAAAAATATAGTTCATCAATTAGTTGTACCTTTGCTTTGATTGATTCAATATGATGCAACAACTCTTTTCCACTTTTATTTTGTGAACCACACAAAATACAAATGCCAACATTCCAAATCTTTTCGATGTTAGGACGAGAAGCAACATATGTGCAGGTGTTTATAAGCTTCACAGCATGTGGAACCAAATCCATCCTTGGATCACAATATCGACATAAATACACTACAACAAATAAGGGATACAGCAGCAATTAAAAATGGAATTAGCAGCAATAAGTATGGCCTCTATAGCCTTTATCAGCCAATGACCTTTGGCCGCTGTATCAGGGGTCGGCAAAGGTTTTTGCGGCCATTTCGACAAAAGCTGGTAAAGCCAAGCTCTTTTGCCACTAAAACTCATTTGATTTAGTGGCAATTTGTTGCGGCAATTAAAATGGTTGCTAAATCCAATCCAAAACAGTTAGTTATTCTCATGTAGCGTCCATTTCTATAGCCGGTAAAACCAACTAAATTGCCGCTAAAACACATTTTTCTAGCGGCAATTGCTTGCAGGAGTTTAGATGGCTACGAAATCAAATAAAACATTTAGTTATACTTGTATAGTGGCAATTTTTATAACCGGTAAATCCTACTAAATTGCTGGTAAAATGTGTTAGTTCTAGTCGCAATTAAAATAGTTGTTAAATCAAATTTAAAACGACAATCATGTTCATGTAGCGTCCATATTTATAGCTAGTAAATTCGATAAAATTATCGCTAAAAGCTCATATCTTTAACGACAATAGTTTGGTGGCAACTAAAAAGGCTTGAATATCCTTATGTAAACATCTTAATTTCCCCCATTTAGATTCCAATATTATTGGCTAGAAAATCCACATAGTTTGGCGCTAAAACTCAAAAACTTTAACGACCAACTGGTTAGCCTGAATAAATAATGACTACATCCTTTCATAAAATTATGATAGAACATAATATATCTCATCAAATCAAAACAAAATGAAGTATTAATCCAAACTATGGTATCATAACTTTAAAACTAAACTTATATTAACGAAATATGTAGTATCATTATATAATCAATCCAATAAAATAGTGTCTTCAATGAATTTCCACAATGGTTCGCCATATTGAAATATTTCATGGGCTAAATTTTTTAATATCATACAGCATGACCAGAAATAATAAAACAAATGTGTCAAAAGATGAAATCCAATTGAGGAAAATATTATGAGATAGGCCAAGTTCTCATACTTGAACGAAATATTTACTAGACCAAATGTTACATAAAAAAAAGCTATGTGCAAATACCAATGACAATAGTTTCTCTCCTTATTAATATTGATGCATTTAGAAGTAACAAAGTTCCCATTCAAATTCATATAGCATAAGAAAGAGTGAATTATATAGAGTGTGTTTGGTATGAAGGAAAACATTTTCTGAAAAATGTTTATCAATTTTCTCATATTTGGTTGGGATAAAAATTTTGAAAAATATTTTCCAAATTAACTCAGTTTCTTCAAAATTAAGGAAAATGACTTCAAAAATTAAGGAAAATGACTTCAAAACTCTCCTCCAATTTCAAATTACATTTTTTTTGAGAAAACATCAATTTTAAAAAAATATTTTCAATTTCAAATTATTATTTTTCACCCGATCCCTGACCCACCACCACCACCACCACCGGCCAGCGCCCTCCCCCCCCCCCCCCCCACCCCAACTCCACCCCCTCCCCAAAAAATTAATTTTGTTTTTTAAAAATTTTTTCAACTTCAAATTTTTTTTAAACTCCTACCCCTCCCCCCCCCAGGCCAGCCCCCCACCCACGCCCCACCCCAAAAAAATTAATTTTATTTGTTAAAAATATTATCAACTTCAAATTTTATTTTTTCACTCCTACCCCCTCCCCCTGCCCCACCAACTACCCCCAACCCACCCCACCACCACCACCACCCAAAAAAAATAGTAAAATTTTATTTTTAAAAAATATTTTTAATTTTATAAATTATTTTTTACTCTAGTAAAAATAAAAGATGTCTCTCAAAAACATTTTTCATTCATAAATCAACACAAAAATCATTTCCGGAAAATATTTTCCACTCACAACCCAAACATGAGAAAATAAGTCAAAAATCTACTTGTTTTCCATGAAAACATTTCTAGGAAAACATTTTCCATGGAAAACATTTTCCTCCATACCAAACACACCCATAATCTCATAGAAAATAACTCAAAGATCCAAATAAAAATATTACAGGGGCTGACAACTATGTTGATGACTTTGGGATAAAATTCAAGGACTGGCAATACATCAACATCATTATCTCAACTGGAAAATGAAAAATCCATGGTATGCAGAAGAAAGTTCAGTATGAAGATATTCACAACCTAGACAACAAACAATGAAAAAGCAGCCGCATATTCGAGCAACAGGCAATCAAAGAACCAAAACTTATTACAAGCCTGAGTAGAAAACTATGAAAAATAGTTCAAAGGATAAAAACTATGAGAGTAAATCCACCTGAACAATCTGCCCCATATCAATCAACAAAAAAAGTGAATAACTTACCAGACTGGAAAGATAGAAAACAAAACAGAGTAATGCAGGCCTGCTGAATGTACAACATATACATACACACATACATTAATTTATGTCTCAAAACCCCTGTTCAAAGGGGATGACAATCGGTCAAACTTACATCAGTATTGAACACTTAAAACCAATTTAAGGTTTCTTACAGCTGGATAACCCCACAATATACCAAGTGACATTTGCAGCTAATGCTTTAAACTCCTTACTCATAGCGTGACACTCAGGCACAAAAGCAACTTGAGAGTAAGTGCAGGGTTCAAAAACATGATGAAGACTATGGGTTTAACACTAGATGATTCAGAATGAGAGTAATCAACAGACTGAAAAGAATTACAAAGATACTACTGGAGGTAAAAAGCTGATGAGAGGTCTTAGTAGATCTTTTAGGTGAAAGAATACATTGTACAAAGTTATACCACGAAATAGTGATAAGGAACCAATGTTATAAACTTTGACTTTGTATCCATTTAGAAGTGAAACAAGACAAGTAATAGGTAATGTGTTAACATTGAAGAGTAAAGAAAGTTCAGATCGATGTCGTGATTTGATACTCCAGAATCTATAGTCCAAATGGTATTACTAATCTTAGTAAACAAATATGTTTTGAACAAAACAGTGTCAGTCAAGATTTTACCTGTAAAGTTAGCAGATCTATGAGGATTAGTACGTGGTGAAAGATGAGAGTGCTGCAAATTGAACAATATGTGGAAGGACTGATCTTTAGTCAGACTAGAAACATTGACTGGCAGGTAAGAAACATGAGATAAACCGGAACCTCAGATTGTGAACCTGTATGACTAGGAAAAGAAGTTTCAAATTCAACATGCGTTGTTGTCTTCCTTAGACCAGTATTCTTAGGGTCACCGGTATACTATGTGAACTTCAAATGAGAAGGATAATAATGTGGCCTGTAACATTTCTCAATGGTGTGATTGTCTTCGTAATACAAAACAAAAGAGGTTGTGATGGATCAAAGGATACTTTGGAAAGGAACTGTGGTTTGGAGACTCTAGCAGTGAAAGAAGCAGAATTGGATCCTAAATGATAAGTACAGTAGACTTGTCTTTGTTTCTATTTAACAAACAAGGAAGTGGCTTCATAATAAGAAGGAACATCCCTTCTCACTTATAGATACGTCTCATCGAGTCACATTGTTTCTATCAGTTAAGAATAACGATTGGACAACAAATGAACTTGAGCAAACTGCTGAAGTAGGGGATACAGTGATGTTATGTAAGTCCCTCATCCTTGTGCATACTACTTTAAACTTTACAGGAGAACAAAAAATGAGCTATTAATTTGATCCAGATCTTTCAAGTTCAGAAATTGTACAGAAAGCAAACCTTTTCAACTGTTTTGTTAATGGTAGTTATCTTTTTATTTAAAAGTTTCTTATTGAAAAACAGAACGTAAAAAGTTGTTTCGTTGAAGAAGGCTTTTGTTGTCAAGAATTAGATATATTCATTGGATGATTAGAAGATTAGTTTGAGTAATTAGACAACTAATATTCAGCTATACCAACAAAAGTTATAGATGATTCAGAGTGGGAGCAATCAATAGACTGAAAAGCATTACTAAGATACTGCTGGAGGTAACAAGTTGATGAGAGGTCTTAGTAGATCTTTTAGGTGAAAGAATACATTGTATAAAGAGTACAGAAATGTCATATGTCGTGATATGATGCTCCAGAATTTATAATCCAAATGGTATCACTAATCTTAGTAAGCAAATAAGTTTTGAACGGAACATTGTCAGTTAGATTTTACCTAAAAAGTTAGCAGATGTTATGAGGATTACTGAGTGGTGAAAGATAGAGTGCTGCCAGTGGGACAGTATGTGGAAGTACTGATCTATAATAAGACTAGAAACATTGACTGGCAAGTTAGAAACACAAGATAAACCAGAACATCACATTGTGCACCTGTATGACCAGGACCAGAAGATGCAAATTCAGCATGTGATGTTGTCTTCCTTAGACCAGTACTCTTAGGGTCACCAGTTCGAGTAATCATAATTAATATTTAGCTAGACCAACAGATGTAATAGATAAAACTAACTACATTTCAGGGGCTAGCAACACTGTAGATGAATCAGTATAAAATTCAAGGTTTGCCAAAGCATCGACAAGAGGTATCACAATTGGAAAATGCAAAATCGATGATATGTAGATAATCAAGAACATAGAGAACATGGGATGAGGTGTATATGGATTAGTACAAGTAATCAGATCATTAACACTCAACTATAAAAACAGAACCTATAGATAAAACTAAGTACACATCGCGGACGAGCAACAATCGAGATGAATTTGGACACGGATAGTAACTCAAACAGTCGCATCAATGGATTAAGATGAGTAATACCATCAAAAGTTGGAGTATTTTCAACAACAATAGGTTTCCCTCTTGTTTGTGCTATTTTTCCATGGCCACTATCAACGTCGTGGACCTGATAAATATTAACACAATAGTTAAAAATACTTTTATATGATTAAACTTTATTAAAAAAATAATGTCTAAAACTTATGGAATCAAGTTACCTGTCCACTTGAGGTGCCATTGATATTTTGAGGCATGGATTCATTAGGAGCATGTTTGAGCATGAATTGTCGCATTAGGAGTAATTCTAATTAAATATTATCCTGTTTTGTTACATCATATTAATTTCTTCATTTTGTTTCACCTTCAATTCATTTATCTGTTGTTCTAACCTTTGTACAATTTTATTAGATGATTCCTCTACATCAATGTTCTCTAAGAAAGATCTGCTAACCCATTGAGAAGAAGGAGTTGGACCAAGTCCTACACCACGAACATACCCACTTCCATTAACCACAAGATGATCATATGTTGTATCCCGATTTACTTGATGAAAAAGCACACATTCTGTACAGGGCAATTTTGTCTCCATCTTGCTTTTCAGAAAAGGCATGATTTATAAAATCCTTGAGTACTCCATCCAAGTATTATTTACTAACTCTATCACAATACATCCACCTTTTATTTCTAAGATTGTCCATAAAGTTGAAGATATTCTTAGTTTCAACAATTACTGTAAGAACTAAAAATAAAAATACGTTAGTAAAAAACGGTGGAATTAATAAATATGTAATTTCATATCTCGAAATTTGTCCTACCTGGCTTACATGTCATGGTTAGAAATAAAGTTACGACTTACATAGACGACTTAAATGGGTGCACAAAGTGACCAGATTATGTGTTATGTAGCATGAACCTGATAATGTTGAAGCATTGTTTCTTTAAGTGACGATTTAATAGCATCTTTTAGTCTCAACTTTTATAAGATTTCTAATGATTTCCCAATGGTCTATGGGCTGGTCTGATTAGATTAGCTTGGCAAGACAAAATGTTAGAAGAAGTTCTACTTAAGCTGAAATCTTAATTATATTATACTAACAGATTGTGTATACCATTTATTGTTATAAAGTAACCATCAAGTAAAAGCTTGCAAAGTAAAGATTATTTTAAGAAGGGTTGCTCAAGATATTCATATTTGAGAAGAAATTATCAAACCTACATGCAATTTTATAGCTCCTACTTTCAGATTTAAGCATTTTATAGTTTAAGTTTTCAGAGCTTCTGATAGTAGTACACTTAAGGATTACGTAGATGGCTGATGTGGGGTGACAAACTGACCAGATTGTGACCTGATTGCATGCTATTTAGCAGGAACCTAAGACAATCGAGAACCTTTTCTTTAAGTCCCAATTTACTTCTACCATTTTGTCTCGACTTCTATGATTCCTAAGGGTATACCGAATGTCTATGGACTGATCTGCTGATGTTAGTTGTGCTATAAAAATGGTAGAAACAGTTCCAGTTGAGTTGGAATATTAATTATAGTACTAATAGATTGTATCTCCACTTATGATTAGAAAGAAACCATCAAGGTAAAGCTTGCATAGTTTAGGATATTCTACGAAAGGTTGTTCAAGATATTCATATACAAGGCAAAATTACAGAAACAACATGATTTTGTAGCTCCTACTTACAAATTAGTGTTTGACTATTCCAGTAGTCAAAGCTTTAAATTAAAATAACTTAAGACTTACGTAGGCAGCCGAAATAGAGTGTACAAACTTACCTGATCGTCTATTATGTACAAGGAACATGAGATGATTAAACGCCTTTTCATCAAGTGTTGATTTGCTGCTATTGTTTGGTCTCAAGTTCTATGATGACAAAGGGGGTGTCAAATATCTATGGGCTGGTATGATAAGGTTAGTTCGGCTATACAAAATGATAAAAGAATTTCTAGTTAAGTTAACATCTTCATTATATTTCAAGCAGATTCTATCTACTATTTTTTGGTTAGAAAGGAACCATCTAGGTTAGCATTGTACAGTTAAGAAAGTTCTAAGAAGAGTTACTGGAGATATTTATGTTTGAGGAATACTTAAAGAAACTTCATGTTATATCGTAGCTCCTACTTATATATTTAAACTTTTGACAATTAATGTATTCAGAGCTTTTAATAGCAATAAACATATGGTTTATGTAGACGGCTGAAATGAGGAGAACAAATTGATTTGATTGTTAGCTGATTGTGTGTCAAGCTATGTAGCAGCAACTTGACACAATTGAGAACCTTTTCTTAAGTGTCGATTTACTGGTATATTTTTGTCTAGAACAATCAGTCGGAAGAGGGGAGTCGAACAACCTGCAAGTGCCAAGATGCAGAGCAGGGCTATATCATTGGGAATCTGCTGGTCCAAAAAATATATCATGTTGGCATAACAACCATCTGAAGCAGATACTAGAGATTTACATGTTGTAGGTGTCATTTTATAACACTGCTGGAAAGCTTGTTGAAAGCAGCAACTAGGTATTTATCTTTGTCTTTTAACTTTTATTACTTGGTTGAATAGTTGAGGTGTGCATGAACGGGCTTCAATGCTCTATTACATAAGAAAGATGCAGGAACATGGACAGCAAATGAAAATGGTCAGATATCTAAAAACCAAATTTGTAACAAGTAAATCCCCAGCTTAATTAGATAATGTTATACATCCGTTTTCAGATTTTGGTTGAGCCTAAAGGACAAGACACAAAAGCCAGCACAATAAATACTATGAATCCTAGTTTTTGATAAAGTTCAACAAAAATAGAGGAAACAATATGAAGGTTAAAAAAATTGAGCAGTCACCTTTGTCCGAGTTTTAGAACAAATATGAAAGGAATAGAAACTATTAGACACAAGAAATTAGTACCCAATGTCAAGAGAATCACACAATTGTGAATATGCTAAGAACAGAAACATATTGTAGCACATAACACCCTTGAATTCAATATGGTCGGTGTTGATCTATGAACATTCCATTGCGTTAAATGTCAATGACATGCACAAAGTTTCGAGTTTGAAAAAAAATATCAAGACATGGAAAAAATAGTGCATTGAGGTGTGCATGAAGGGGCTTTAACGCCTCTATTACATACCAAAAGATGCAGGAACAGGGTCAACAAATTCAAAGGGACAGATATCTAAAAAACCATTTTGTACCAAGTATATCCCCAACTTAATAAGATAAGGTTATAGACTAGTTTTAAGATTTTTATTGAGCCTAAATGAAAAGAAGCCAAAGCCAACACAATAACAACTATGAATCCTAGATTCTGATAAAAGTTCAACCAAAACAGAGGCAACATATGAAGGTTAAAAAAATCGAGCAGTCACCTTTGTCTGAGTTATAGAACGAATATTAAAGTAATTTCAACTATTAGACATAAGAAATTAGTAACCAACGTCAAGAGAATCACACAGTTATGAATATACTAAGAATAGAAACATAATGTAGCACATAACACACTTGAATTCAATATGATCAGTGTCGATCTATGAACATTCCACTGCGTTAAATGACAATGATAAGCACAAAGTTTCGAGTTTGATAAGAACATCAAGAAGACATGGACAAAATAGTGCATCGAGGTGTGCACGAGCGGGCTTCAACGCCTCTATTACATAAGAAAAGATGCAGGAACATGGACTGCAAATGCAAAGGGACAGATATCTAAAAAATCATTTTCTACCAAGTAAATCCCAAGCTTAATAAGATAAGGTTATAGACTAGTTTTCAGATTATTGTTGAGCCTAAAAGACAAGACACAAAAGCCTACAGAATAACTACTATGAACCCTAGTTTCTGATAAAGTTCAACCAAAACAGAGGCAACATATGAAGGTTAACAAAATCGAGCAGTCAACTTTGTCAAAGTCTTAGAATTAACATGAAAGGAATTGCAACTATTAGATACAACAAATGAGTAACCATTATTAAGAGAATCACACAGTTATGAATACGTTAAGACCAGAAACATAATGTAGCACATAACATACTTGAATTCAATATAATCAGTGCTGATCTATGAACATTCCACTGCAATAAATGTCAATGAGAAGCACAAAATTTCGAGTTTGAAAAGAGCATCAAGAAGACATGGACAAAACAGTGCATACAAGTTCACTCCTCTTCTCGCTTTAAGCGATAAAAGCACTAACTTTGTAGCCATTCAGCATTGATTCAAAGGTAAATCACAAGAGTTGAATACATTAACATTAACCTAAGAAAACAAAGTAATCAGCTTTATCAACTGTATATCATATAAGTAGCACACGAATATCACATAACAGAAAACAGAATTTAAACTACTTTTAAAAAATAAAAAAATTACTTATGAAAGTGAAGAATAAGAATTGATCTTCTAAAACCTACACGATAGCACAAATTAAGAACAAAATACAATAAGAAAATCTTAAGACTTTACAAGATTCCAAAATCATCTTTTGTTAAATAAATTGAAAGAATGGATCCAAACATAGAACCACAACAACAAAGTCGTTGCAGTGATATGTGATAAGGGGTCGTTTCCGCCTTGAATTGTTCGATATATCGTAGGATTAATTACTCATATGGATGCTGCTGAAGAATCTGAAATTGAGATTCTTATGGAATCGAAACTAAAATTAGTTGTGTAGATGGAGATCGTGATTTACCTTTAAATCAATGGTGAATTGCTTCAACAGATATTCTTGATGACTTATGTGATTAAACTTCGACACTTTAGCTGAAGTCTCAAGGTTATGCGGGCAGCAATAGCATATTAGGGTTCTCTTTTAATTTTTTTTAATTAATAATTGGAGGGAATAGTTAAGTTTTAAGAAGAAAATTTTGGAGGGAAAAAGAGGAGGGATGACAGTAGCGTTCAATTATGTTATTTCCTGCCAAGTTTGTTTTATTGTCACTAATATATATATATATATATATATATATATATATTATAGTGGCTATTGTTCATATGCCGCTAATTGTTTTGCTTAAAGAAGTAATTAGCGGCAAATGATTAATTGTCGCTAAATAGTTGTCGGTAAAATCCAATTTTGTAGTATCAAAATTGAAGCTTCCTCCAACTTTCCCAGCCATGTAAGCTCGTAGAGCACAGTCTAGATGAAACATGTCCACATATGTATCCAACTATTGTTGCTTCATATCAAACATAATTGTACTCATCATAGTCCGAACAGGTCATTTTGCAGCAAAGGATACAGCAACAACCTCGGCAAAAAACAGGCTCACTGCAACAGATATCACAAACCATGGCCGGAAAAGGATTTTATGTTGATAAACTGCTACAAATTCTGTTAACAGCCTTACAAGTAATGGCTCTTATAGGAGAATCAGACAGTAAAGACTGCAATTGTGTCCCTGAAGATGTTGTCCTCTCTATCATATCTGAGTCAAAATCAATATCTAATTAGAAAGAAAACAAATTTGACATCAGGTCAATAAAAAGATGTATTAAGTATTTTTTTTTAATTGACGCAAACAACCGAATAAATATCTACATGCGATACACCAAAAAGCTAACCTTTTGAGCTTCGCAACTTCTTCGAAGGAATCATCCAACTAAATGAGGCAAATTTTTTGTTTATATCCATGTCAGGATACTCAGAATGGAGATACTTTTCAACCGAAATCTTACTTCAAAAAGCATTTTTCTTTCCACTTTTTGGATCCTTAAATTGCTTTGGAATACAAAAATATCCATCTCTAAAGGTGCCTGAACTTGAAGCTCTTTTCCCTGCCCGCCAACCCCACTTATCACCAGCATTTGGCAAATCTACAAGAGCATATGGTAAGCCTTCGCAAGAGTCAGACTTAGAAACTGGATAAAGTTCAAGCACAATTTCACTGATTCTAGAAGCACTCCCATTATATACAACATATGCACGACTCTCCTCAACCTCTTTCTTGGAAGACATTTTCCTGGAAATGTGGAAATGTCTAACTCTGTTGATTTCAATAGAAGTCTGAAACCATAAAAATAAGGAAACATCAGAAGTCCACAGTAGAAAGCAAACCATTTTGGCTATAAAATATTGGAGAAAAAAATAGCTAAAGGAGAAAAGCCAAAAGTTGGCATATTTTCCGGGAAAACAAGATAGCTAATGTTTGACCCCAAGAAGTTATGCTTCAGAAGATAAATGCTAGACCTTTCAGCATGAGCTACAAAAATACTCTCCTCCCAAGGAGACACCAAAGCTGATCAGTAGAATGTTTGTGTATAATGCAGCATGCTTGACATAAACACCTAAACTTCAAAGGCACCTTTGGTGTGAAAAAATTACTAAGATACTTTAAAAAATACTTCTATAGAACTTGGTAAGAAACTACAAAATTTAAAGAATATTTTCAAAACTAGAAACTTAAAACCAATAAAAAGAAATAAAATCTAAAACAAATTAAAAATAATAAACAAAATATTTTTTCAAAAAAAAATTGACACCACTGAATGCACAATGTTTTCTTAAGAAAATTAGTACCCTCAAGTACTCAAGGTTGATGGAAAATATCTCATAATAGAATAATGTTACTCACCGGTGATTAATACTTAAAATCACGGTGTCAACAAATCAGTCAACAACAGTAAAATTCACTTATAATACTACATTTAATAGAAAAGAAAGAAATTCAAAAATTTGTTATTGAAAAATAAGAGAAACCCATCTATTTATAGAGAATAGATGGTAGTGTGAATGGCTTCTTGTTGTGACATATCAGAAAATGCACAACCCTTCAGAAAAGTCACAACCTTACGGAAAAGTCGTAACTTTTCATCCAAGTCTCAACTCTTCAGAAAAGTTGCAACTCTTCAGAAAATTCAAAACTCTTTATAAAATCCACAACTCTTCAATTTCATTCACATCTTTTTAGATCCAACAATTACTCGTGCCATCAAATAAATTGTGGCCTTGAAGGGTTCTTTTTAGTAGATCCCACAACAAGCCAATCCTAATATGGGTCTCAAATCCTTTTTGTTGGTAAAAAATTAAGGTTTTCACCATTTCAGGAAGAAGAATAAAAATATGAAATCTCCTTTCAGAAATGCACAATCTCAGTCAAAAATTATATAACTCAGTTTTTGTTTCAACCCATTAATGTTATGTTTTGAATTTACTTCACCCCTATTTTATAGAAATGTTAGTTAGTGTCACGATCCAAAACCAGTCATGAGTGGAACCCACACTTAAACTCCTAAGTGGGAGAACCAATGAATCCAAACACAACTTATATTTATCATTCAACTTATGAAATAATAATCATAATGCGGAAGCTTAAATCTTATTAGTATAAGAAACACAAATCCATTAAAGTCTACTATATGTCATTTTTAAAACAGGAAAGTCATCACATTAAGGACATCTAATATTCAAATACTAAGTCTAAGAGTATTAATGACACCAAAATAAATAAATAAAATAGTTAATGTCCCAAATCTAATGACATCATGTCATGACCGAGAGAATCCAACACGAGCTTGAATGAGTAGCTCAACCTGAAACCTGATATGCTGGAGACTAGATAGAGATGAGGGCAAGTCAAAGTCGCTGGTACATTCACTGCACTTCATAAAAGAAAACAAAGGAAAACACAAGTAGGGCTCAGTACGGAGCAACATATAATGAGTAGGTATCATTGGCCAACCCAAAATAGAAAATAATATACAATGAAAAATAATATAAAATCAACTATGACAATTAGCAGGTGGCAAGCAACAAACAACATGAACCAGTGACAACAACACTAAAGTAAGTACCCAATCAAGCACAATATCAAGCACATAAATGGGGATTCAGCCTCCTCACAACACTCATTTGGGAAATGGGTTCTTTGAGATTGAGTACATTAAGTTAATTCAATATATTTTTCCTTTCTTGTTACCGTGTCAAAGCGTGACACTCTGATCCAATTATACTGTGTCGGAACGTGATACTCCAATCCAATAATATTGTTTCGAGAAGTGACACTCCGATCCATTAATATTTTAAATGTAGCATTTATTATCACCACACTTTTCAGTGCATTAACAATATTTTATCAAGTCTTCTTTATTCAACGCATCACTTCGAGCGAGAGATCTCAAGATTATAAATTTCACGGTCTCAGGATTTCAGACCAATCACAGAACACACAACCACACAATCAAGTACATAAGGAACTTCAAAATATCACTCAATGCATATCAATCACTATTAAGAGTCTATTTATCAAATAAAATAAATCATAACCTACCCCCATCGAAGACATAAACTCAAGCAAGCTACTTCCCTACTGTATTCCTTTCCTCAATGCCTCAGAATGATTCCAATCTATCAAGTATGCATAATATATAAGCAAATCAGTCCGTAGACACTCATATTACTATAACCAAATTCCTAAAATTTGATACCAACTAATGTATCAAGTTTTATATTTCTCAAATTGCAAGTCTAGAGTGAAGTCTTAATTCATCTCAATAACTAAATCTAATTATATTTATATAATACATCAATACACCTAAAATTTAATTACCTATACCAATATATCAATACTTGTACCAAAACAAAGCACCATAACAAAAATACAACACATCGAGACTAATTAAGAACTCATTAACTTGAATCCACCCCAAAGTAATATTGCAGAAGCAATATCTACTCTATACTCTAAATATTAATTAATAATTGCCCATAAAACTTAATTAATCATAATTATTCAATTATTATCTACTCACAATCTTTTTCCCATAATAATCAAACTCTACAACAGAGAATAATAAGATGTCCTTAAGCTTTTAAGTAATAAAATTGAAACAATTTCTAAGCAATCTCTAGACAACAACATATATCTATATAATAAGTCATTCTAATCTAAGCAATAACCTCAAACCTTATCCATCATTAGCTAATAATGGCCTAACATTTGTCCCCTAAAATTGTCAAAGAACGTACTGCCAAAGTGCCAAATTCCAAATTTCAATTTCAACATTGTCAAATTTCCCTTCCTTATTAAATTATAACGACCAAGTACCAACTATAAAATACATCCATTCCATCCATTCGGTTCTATAGTAGTACAATATTCTTTCCTGAATTAGATTGTAATTTACAAAGAAACGTATCAGCCAAAAAAAACCACGATCGATTTTCATGTAGTTGCTTTCTCTTCTCAAACACTCATTCTTTCTACAAAATATTTTCTTCCTAATTATTATATAAGACAAACTATAAAAGTGTGAAAGTAATCGGCTATTAAGTTTACATTTATTTTCCTAACCACCAACTAAATAAATTATAAAAACTACCCCATTAAATTCAAAAATGTAGATATGAATAGTCTAAAATATCCATTGAGAGTCTATCGAAAAGTATTTTATCAAATAAAAGGCTCTACTACTCAAAACGACCAAATGTGTCGTTAGGTTAGATACCAATGTAGACAAGTTCTTCCTCGAATGATCAAAAGAAGGTGAGGGTAATAAAGGGTAGTTGTGTCAACAATTCCTTCAAAATATTAGTATTCAAGGTCTCATATCAAAAGTATGAAATCAACCAATTGGAGATCTACACGTAGTCAAAACATTATACCTATGATGAGATAAATCTTAAGTCTAAACAACTGTAAATTTTCATGGTAGCTCTCCTATAAATTCTCATAAGCAAAATTGTACGTGTAGAATGGCTAGTATACTTTAATGCTCTAAGACAACACCAAATATGTCATTTGAGATAACCAAGTATGCCTAAACATCCTACCCAGTCAAGAGCACATCAAAGGATGGTACACCCGATCCACTATTAGGGACTCAACCATAAAAGCAAAAATACATACGGATGGAGAAAGTGAATTATATTCTAAACCATGACCAGAATGAAGTAGTTGGTCACATAAGAATGTACATAACCAAGGTCGAATAACTCTAGATACTCCTTCCATAGTGCCCATATCAAACATTTTTATTCATCTGACTCTATCTCTTTGATTTACTTTTTTAACTACCCACAACAACAAATTTAGTCCCTATTGTAATTGCACACATACTTTGCTTATTGAACGCCACATCCACTGAAGTCAACAATCTTAATACTAAAAAACCATCATAACCACATCGATCATCGATCTTACTCCCAAACCATCATTAGTATCAAAGTACTCTTATCAAACACATGTCAAACTATATCTATCTCTCTTTCTATCTAAGCATTTCATGACAAATACGAGTCCCAAACAAGGATAATAACACTATTTTAAAACTTTATAGTACCTTTACATCGAGATAGAACTATTAAATCACACCCAAAGTTAACTTCACACCACTTCGACATACCATGCTTTAGCTACCATTCAAAACCATCACATACTTCATGCCAACACTAAGGAAAATTCTTGGTCACCATAACCTCTATTATCCATCAAATGTCTATGTAATGCATCATAAAATTCTAAATATCTCGACCCATCTATGTATAATACATTTGTTAATTTCTCTAGTTCACTTATTGATCCCCTCTCCATCGATCTTACCATATCCTTCACTAGAAATCCAAATGTACTCATTACCAAACTCAAATCACAAAGGAACTTATCATCAAACTTGAGTTAGACGTGTGTACACTTTTATATCGAGTCTTATCCACTAGTTTTTAACCAATCTGATGAACACATGACACTATTACTATACCCAGAGCGGATGAAATTATGCATCTCTGAACCCAATCGCAATACCATTGAAGATACCTTTTAAGTCCTTGCAATCGGAGAAAATATTCTTACTCTCACCTCTTTTCGAAGGCTTCACTCATCCCACTAATGTTTATTTCATTTTCATTATGAATCTAACTCCTTAAAATTCTATAAGAGCGGTACCCAAACATCTCTAAAAACTTTCCATTCAACCACGTTACTTGCTAAATATTAGAAAATCGCAACCTTAGATACTCACAAGTCATTATGTCCATATAAAATTTATGTAACCAACAATCTGTATTCTACAGTTGCATCTCAATCACAATCCATCACTAACTCATATTTCCATCTTGCTCAGTAAACCTTTGTCATCACCACGAGTCATACCAATCACATCCAAAGGACTAACCAAAATTTTATACATATTTTCGAACTAAAATCTTCAATTGAATTCACCCTAGTATATTCACTGACTTTCTTTATCCATAAGTTTATCATTCCAGAATCAATCCACTCCTTTGGATATTAAAATAAAATTACTAGACCTAGAACCCTCAAGATACATTTCACCACCTAAATGTATTAATAATGTACCAAAGATCCACCACTAAAATTCTCCTCTAAAATAATGCTTAATCCGAGCGTCCGTAGTAACAAACTAGTTGGTTTCTCAATTGCAGAAGCAAGATCGAATCTCATTATCTAAACATGTCATACCACTGATATCTCCTTATGTAGTTATTATTTACACTTGACAATTGATGTATTCATTTCCACATAACACTAGTACCGTACCGTACCATGAAAGGTCTATAAATCCATCACTAGAACACATCATACTAATCAAGAAGATCGCACCCTAATAGCTCAAACAATTATACCCATTGAATAACTATAAAATATTATCCACTAGTTTTTTAACCAATCTGACTAAAACATGACACTATTACTATACCCAGAGCGAATGAAATCACGCATCTCTAAGCCCAATTCTCAATCCCACTGAAGATATCCAAAGGTACTCATTATCAAACTCAAATCACAAAGGAACTTATCATCAAACTTTAGTTGGACGTATATACACTTTTATATCAAGTCTTATCCACTAGTTTTTTAACCAATCTGATGAACACATGACACTATTACTATACCCAGAGCGGATGAAATTACGCATCTCTGAACCCAATTCTCAATCCCATTGAAGATACCTTTTAAGTCCTTGCAAGCGGAGAAAATATTCTTACTCTCACCTCTTTTCAAAGGCTACACTCATCCCACTAATGTTTATTTCATTTTCATTATGTATCTAGCTCCTTTAAATTCTATTCGAGCAGTACCCTAACATCTATCAAAACTTTCCATTCAACCACGTTACTTACTAAATAGTAGAAAATCGCAACCTTAGATACTCACAAGTCATTATTTCCATATAAAATTTATTTAACCAACAATCTGCATTCTACAGTTGCATCTCAATCACAATCCATCACTAACTCATAATTCCATCATGCTCAGTAGACCTTAGTCATCACCACGAGTCATTCCAATTCGATCCAAAGGACTAACCAAAATTTTATACATATTTTCGAGCTAAAATCTTCAATTGAATTTACCGAAGTATATTCACTGACTTTCTTTATCCATAAGTTTGTCATTCCGTCATCAATACACTCCTTTGGAGATTAACATAAAATCACTAGTCCTAGAACCCTCAAGATACATTTCACCACCTAAATATGTTAATACCGTACCAAAGATCCACCACTAAAATTTTCCTTTAAAATAATGCGTAATCCGAGCGTCCGTAGTAACAAACTAGTTGGTTTCTCAATTGTAAAAGCAACATCGAATCTCATTATCTAAACATGTCATACCACCGATAGCTCCTTAAGTAGATAGTATTTTGCACTTGACAATCAATGTATTCATTTCCACGTTACAATAGCACTGTATCGTACCATGAAAGGTCGTTAAATCCATCACCAGAACACATCATACTTATTGAGAAGATCGCACCCGAATCCCTCAAACAATTATACCCATCGAATAACTATAGAGTATTATCAAATCCATTTGTCTCTTACCCCAAGCAATTTGCATTCTTTCTTAGATTAGGTCGATAAAAAAAAGTAACACACTTAATAAATTTGACCCTCCTTAATATAAAATCAATCCATGGGATCATAGTAAAGATTTTGACCTGGATTGGCGCAACCTAATTTCATCATTCGCTAAACAACCCATACATGATAGAAAGCCTTACTAACTTTATTTTCTAAAGTAATGATGATCATTTTCTAGTTGTACCTTATGAAACTTCTTGGATGTTGTCACATATATAGATAAAGTAAAAAATTTGACCTCATAGGCTACAACACATATCTTCCATTTCTATATATTTTGGAAACCATCTCTCCTCTTATCGCTCTAGATTTTGGGTATTTAATTGGATGAAAAAGCTAGAAAATGTTGTCTTAAGTCATAGGAAGTTCCTTTAATAATAGGAAGTCAACATGAGACTACCAGAACATTTTGCATCTCTCCGAAGCTAGTATGTCACAAACTAAACACTAAGCCTCTCAACTATATTCATTTTATGAAGCAGGTCAAAATAATAAACAATGAAAGTATAAGCATATTCATAATCAATACCCATGAAGAATGATGGTTCCAAATTTATGAACTTATTAAAAAAAATTATGTTGATGACTAGTCATTACAGCCATGTAGTCAATCGAGAAAATATACCTATTTTCAGGGACACATTCTTTTAAGTTATGATGTTGCTATTTCAACTTCTAATACTCCAGTACTAACCATATGTGAACAAGAGTGAAGAAGTTCATATACCAATTTGTATCACCTAGATACCAATTAGATTTAAGTAGTAGCACGAAAGAAAGAAGGAATAAAGTTTTCCTAAAGTCTAATATCCTCTCGAAGAAAAGTAAAGGAGTTCCCATACCGTTCTTCAAGACTCTACTAGACTTGTCCTTGTGTGATAAGATCATCGAACCTAACGCTTTGATACCAAGTTAGTCACGATCCAAAACGAGTCATGAGTGGCACTCACACTTAACCTTCTAGGTGGGAGAACCAATGAATCCAACCCAACTTATATTTATAATTCAACTTATGAAATACTAATCATAAAATGGAATATTAAATCTTATTAGTGTAAGAAACACAAATCCATTAAAGTCTACTAAATATCATTCCCAAAACCTGAAAGTTGTCATATTAAGGACATCTTATCTTCAAATACTAAGTCTAAGAGTATTAAAGACATCAAAATAAATAAATAAAATAGTTTATGCCCGAAAGCTAAGGACATCATGTCATGACCACGAGAATCCAATACGAGCTTGAATGAGTAGCTCCACCTCGAACCTAATATGCTAGAGACTGGATAGAGATGAGGGCAAGTCGAAGTTGTTCGTACACTCGTTGCACTGCATAAAAGCAAAACAAAAGTAGGGCATAGTATGGAACAACATGTACTGAGTAAGTATCATCGGCCAACCCAAAATAGAAACTAGTATTCAATGAATAATAGTATAAAGTCAACTATGACACTTAGCAGGTGGCAATCAACAAACAACATGAACCAGTGACAACAACACTAAAGTAAGTACACAATCAATCACAATATCAAGCACACATATGCGAACTCATGCCTCCACGCCACAATCATTTGAGAAATGGGTTCTTTGAGATTGAGTACAATAAGTTAATTCAATAACTTTTT
The DNA here is from genome assembly GCA_016801875.1 of Solanum sitiens. Classification (NCBI taxonomy): domain Eukaryota; kingdom Viridiplantae; phylum Streptophyta; class Magnoliopsida; order Solanales; family Solanaceae; genus Solanum; species Solanum sitiens. The sequence goes on from JABWTJ010000071.1 coordinate 3,766,959, forward strand.
CCTTTTATTTTTACCATGACAGAATGTGACACTCGGATCCATTTATACTATGTCAGAACGTGACACTCCAATTCAATAATATCGTGTCAGAACGTGACACTCCGATCCATAATATCGTGTCGGAACGTGACACTCTGATCCATAATACAATGTCAAAATGTGACACTTTGATCCATAAACTTGTGTTGGAACATGACACTCAGATCAATTAATACTGTTAAATTAATTTCACGGTCTCAGAATTTCAGACCAATCACACAACGCACAATCAAGTAAATCGGGAACTTCACAATATCACTCAATGCTTATCAATCACTATTAAGAGTCTATCTATCATATAAAATAAACCATAACCTACCTCCACCGAAGAACTAAAGTAAAGCAAGCTACTTCCCCGGTGTGTTTCCTTTCCTCAATGCCTTAGAATGTTTCCACTGTATCAAGTATGCATAATATATTAGCGAACCAATCCGCAGACACTCATATTACTATAACCAAATTCCTAAAATTTATACCAACTAATGTATCAAGTTTAGTATTTTTCAAATAGCAAATCTAGAGTTAAGTCTTATTTCCTCTCAATAACTTAATATAATTATATTTATTTAATACATTAATACACCTAAAATTTAATTACCTTACCAATATATAAGAACTTCTATCAAAACCTAGCACCATAACAAAAATCTATAACATTGAAACTAAGAACTCATTAACTTCAATCCACTCGTAAGTAAAATTGCAGAAGCAAGATAGACTCTCTACTCTACATAGTAATTAATAATTTCCCATAACCCTCAATTAATCATCGTTATTAAAATATTATCTACTCACGCTTTTGTTCCCATAATAATCAATCTTTACAATAGAAAATCATTCTATGTCCTTAATCTTTTAAGAAACAAAATTTAAACAATTTCTAATCATTCTCCAGCCAACAACATATATATAGTAAGTCATGCTAATCTAACCAATAACCTTAAACCTTATCCGTCATTAGCCAATAATGATCTAACATTTGCCCTCTCAAATTGTCAAAGAACGTACTGCCAAAGTTCCAAATTCCAAATTTCAATTTCAACAAAATTTCCCTTCTAAATTTAATTATAGAGACCAACTACCAACTACCAACTAAAAAATACATCCATTCCATACAATCGATGCTATATTAGTACAATATTCGTTCCAAAATTAGATTGTAATTTACAAAGAAAAGTATCAATAGAAAGACCCACAAATGATTTTGATGTAGTCGCTCTATTTTCTTAAACCCTTATTTTTTCTACAGAATATTTACTCCATAATTATTATATAAGAGAAACTATAAAAGTGTGAAAGTAACCCACTATTAAGTTTACATTTATTTTTCTTAACCACCAACTAAAAAAATTATAAAAACTACCTCATTAAATTATAAATGTAGTTATGAATAGTCCAAAATACTCATTTAGAGTTTATAGAAAAGTATTTTATAAGAATAAAAAGGTTCTAGTATTCAAAACGACTAAAATGGGTCGTTACAGTTTGTAGTTAGCACTATTATTGAATTTACTTCAGAATAAAACAATCAACTTCGCCTATATATTTTATTAAACTTATTAAGTACTATTTACATAAGACAATTCCATTTAGAATATGTTGTTAGCAGTAGTTAGCACTATTATTAAGTGGTGGAACTAGGTATTGACAATGTTGTTAATTTGATCTGCTTCGTTAAAAAAATTATAGTGTGTAATTAAGGAAAACATAATCTTCCTAGTTATATGTATATTGTTAAATCCCCTTTGACGTAAGGGAAAAAGTGTAGTAGCAAATGGGGTTCAAAATATGTTTTATCATATATTTAAATCTTAGGTATACATTCTAGTATTTATCTCAAAATTTATATTTTTAATCTCCTTCGTCCCTACTATAATTTCACTGACAGTCCTGTTTAAACCATCTGTCAACTCTAGATTCACTATTTATAAATAGCAACCGATACATTCTGCTTCCATGATACATTTTACTATACAAAGAAATTAATGAACATTTGCACCTAACTCGACTCAAAAGTTATCCATTTCCCAAGACCAACAATAACTTTCTTATACAATTTTTGGGAACTCTAAATATTCATTCTTCCACACTGCAAAAGTTAGCTATTAATGTGAGAGAACCTCGAAGGATCCACACTAGGTATTATTCACTCTACGACAAGTAGGCAATTTTTTTTGAGGTAGGCCTTTTTGAGTTGGATGGTCAGCGCCTTCCTGGAACTGTGGACACGAAGGGTGATGCATATGAATTTGGTTTGGTTTTACTAATTTTAAAATCGATTAATTTGGTGTTATTTTGTTTTTTTATTAATAACCGACCCATGAACACCTCTACCTGCAGATATTCAACATTTAATATTTCATATTTTATTGACGCTATTTTGCTTCCTAATGAAAGTGAAATATAGTTGGATATGAGAATTAAAAGAAATCCTATAGTTTGATGGAGATTTTGCATTTGTTCTACTTTAAATAAACAATACAAGATTTGCTCTTCTCCAGGAATAATGGCAGGTGATATTGGAGATAATATTGTTCGAGTCTCTTAAAATATATCCCATGTCATATTGACGCACATTTTTTCATGATCGAAAAGTCGAGGTTATGATGACACACAATCCCCCCCCCCAAAATAATAATAATAATAATAATAATAATAATAATAATGTGTAAGCCAATGATAACACACATATATATGAGACTCCAAAAGTGTGGTCAGGCCACAAATGATAGAAAAGAACAACAGAGAATATCCAAAACCGAGGTAGAATAAGTATAAAGATCATCTAATACAACTTTAGAGTATGAAACACATCATAAGTCTCTGATTAGAGATAAGGACTGAAAATATCAGATGGAACTAATGGTGATCCAAAAATAGGATCTCACCACCACTCCAAAAAGATCTTTCAAAACTAGAAATGATCAGCCACCGCGAGGAGTACCCTAACTAAAATCTGCATTAAAAATGATTCAGAAGTAGCGGTGAGAACAACCCATAAGTGCTTAGTTGGCTAAGCCAACTGAGTAAAATGAATTAATCAGCTTCTTAATTAACTATGTAACGCTTCCACCGGTATACAAAAATGTCCCACTCTGGCATTAGTGCCGCAAATTAATAATGAACGGCGCGAGTAAAGTAAATGCATAAGGAACCTAATTCAAAAGGAAGAGTTTTGCCTACAACATAGTTATTTCTCACCATTTATCAGTTTAAACATGCATCTCCCCCCCCTTCCTTAGAAAATATGATTGCACTTCAAGTCTAGTAAGAAGAATCACATGCACAATAACACAAACTTGATATATAATCCCAACGGATACACTCCAGTAAATCTGAGTAGTATAGCTAAAGGCAGAACCAAATAACACATATTATTAGCTCTATCAACTCTATGTTGTAATGATGACACTAATACTAAATAATCTATGCAAGAAAAAAAACAGATACACCCAAACTCTGTGAAAAGAAAGCATAAATCTAAACACGGAAGGAAGTCACACACTACCAGAATGAAGGAAGATTGATTGACGAATGTACCAGAATCGAGAAGATTGACTCGCGTAAAAATGAAATCTTGACGAGCCAGCAACCTACTAGAAGTAAAGCACACCCGATCATAATCAAGGAAGATTGATTTACATCAAGGAAGAATGACTTTTCGAATAATGGAAACAAGTTAGCACACACTTATCCTAGCTTCACTATTTCATCTTGTAAAAACATTGAATTTAATATATCTAACTAGTGATACGAAAAAAAAAGGATAGATTAGAAAATTATACGAGTAGAGGATGTTACCAACAACTGAACTGTAATATATCATGTCAAGGAGTTCAAAATAGGCTATTTATCAAATTGGAAACATTTAAGCTCTAATGAAACTAAGGGGACTTGTAGGCACCACATTGGTAATATCAAAAAGTTAAAAAATATTTGTTTCAATTGTGTCTTTTATCTCTTTACACCTTATATAATATGTTTTTTAATCTAATCATCTAAATTGTAGGGTAGTTAACTTGAAAAAAATCAACAAATGTATATATTTATGTCCTGAAATAAACAATACTTATAAAAAGAGACATTTGCACATACTGAAATGTCTTGCTCAAATACAAATATTCAAGTCAAAGTAAGTGATCAACACAAACAAGATTATGAGAGTGAAGAGAAGTTACCAACCTTCCTTTTTGAATGCAGACTCCTTTCGTGAGCTGATATGATTATAAAATAGTCATTCTGGTAACTGTAAACCTCAAAAGGAAAACAGATAGCATCATAAGGAAAAAAAGTACAATTCATCAATTAGCTATACCTTTGCCTTGATTGATTCAATATGATGCATCAACTCTTTTCCACTTCTTTTTTATGAGCCACGCAAAATACAAATTCCAACATTAAAAATCTTTTCGATGTCGCACGGGAAGCAACATATGTACAAGTGTTTATAAGCTTCACATCATGTGGAACCAAATCCATCCTTAAATCACACTATCGATATAAATACTATGCATCTAAGTTGATGCTTCCTCCAACATTCCCAGCCATGTAAGCTCGTTGCGCACAGTCTAGATGGGAAACATGTCCACATATGTTTCCATCTACTGTTGCTTCACATTGAACATAATTGTGCCCATCATAGTCCGAACTGATCATTTTGCAGCAAAGGATACAACAACAACGTTGGGAAAATCAGGCTCACAACAACAAATATCACAAAGCATGTCAGGAAAATGATTTTATGTTGATAAACTGCTATAAATTATGTTACCAGCCTTACAAGTAATGGCTCTTATAGGAGAATCAGACAATAAAGACTGCAATTCTGTCCCTAAAGATGTAGTCCTCTCTATCAAATCTGAGTCAAAATCAATATCTAATAAAAAGAAAGCAAATTTGGCATCAGGTCAATAAAAAGATGTGTTAAGTGTTTTTTTTAATTGACACAAACAACCGAATAAATATCTACATTCTGTATACCAAAAAGCTAACCTTTTGAGCTTGGCGACTTCTTCGAAGGAATCATCCGACTAAATGAGGCAAAAAATTGGCTTCTATCCACGTCAGGATACTCAGACTGGAGATTCTTTTCAACCGAAATCTTACTTCGAAAAGTATTTTTCTTTCCACCTTTTGGAGCCTTAAAATGCTTAGGAAGATACAAATATCTATCTCTAAAGGTGCCTGAACTTGAAACTCTTTTCCCTGCACGCCAACCACACTTATCACCAACATTTGGAAAATCTAAAGGAGCATATGGTAAGCCTTCACCAGAGTCAGACTCAGAATTTGGATAAAGTTCAAGCCCAATTTCACTTATTCTAGAAGCACTCCCATTATACACAACATGTGCACGACTCTCCCCAACCTTCTCCTTTGAAAACATTTAGCCAGAAATGTCTAACTCTGTTGATTCCAATAGAAGTCTGAAACCATAAAAATAAGGAAACGTCAGAAGTCAACAGTAGAGCAAACCATTTTGGCTATAAAATATTGGAGAAAATTAGCTAAAGGAGAAAAGCCAAAAGTTGGGCATATTCTCCGGGATAACAAGATAGCTAATGTTTGACTTCAAGAAGTTATGCTTCAGATGAAGGTAAATGTTAGACCTTTCAGCATGAGCTACAAAAACACTCTCCTCCCAAGGAGACACCAAACCTGATCAGTAGAATGTTTGTGTATAATGCAGCATGCTTGACATAAACACCTAAACTTCAAAGCCACCTTTGGTGTGAAAATATTACTAAAATACTTAAAAAAATACTTTTGAAGAACTTGGTAAGAAACAACAAAATTTAAAGAATATTTTCAAAACTAGAAACTTAAAGCAAAAGAAATAGAATTTGAAACAAATTAAAAATAATAAACAAAATATTTTCTCAAAAATAAAAATTTACCCCACTGATGTATTGGCTTGGCTTCGTCCTGAACAAGGGAGGCATTCGTGCGGACGCATGCGTTTAGGAAGGCCGACGACTACATAAGCTAAAAGACTACGACTATAAGACAGGCCGGAAGTGACTCGCTCCTATTCTCGTTGGGACTGGATATAGATGGAAAATCTATAGATCGTAGTAGTCCGACAACCTTTCTAACTAACATGCGATACAATTTCACTTCACGGCACGACCAAAAAAAAGAAAGAGCTTCGCTTGTTTGGCCTTCCTACGTTGACGAATGCCTCTTTTCTCTTCTCTAAAGTCTACAACAAACAAGTGGGAGAGGCAGGATTCGAACCTACGTAGAAAAACTTTTTTATAAAAGTCACAACTCTTCAATTTCATTCACATCTTTTTAAACCTAACAATTACTGGTGCCATCAAATAAATTGTGGCCTTAAAGGGTTATTTTTAGTAGATCCCACAAAACCCCAATCCTAATATGGGTCTCTCCTTTTAGCTGGTAAAAAATTAAGGTTTTCTCCAGTTCAGGAAGAAGCATAAAAAAAAGAAATCTCATTTCATAAATTCACAAACAATCTCTGTCAAAAATTATACACCTCATTTTTTGTTTCAACTCATTAATGTTATGTTTTGAATTTACTTCACCCCTATTTTTATAGAAATGTTAGTTAGTGTCACGATCCAAAACGAGTCATGAGTGGAACCCACACTTAAACTCCTAGGTGGGAGAACCAACGAATCCAACCCCAACTTATGTATATCATTCCACCTATGAAATACTAATCATAATGCGGAAGCTTAAATCTTATTAGTGTAAGAAGCACAAATCCATTAAAATCTACTATATGTCATTTTCAAAACCTAAAAGTCATCACGTTAAGGATATTTAATCTTGAAATTTAAGTCTAAGAGTATTAAAGACACCATAATAAATAAATAAAATTGTTAATGTCCCAAATCTAATGATATCATGTCATGACCGGGAGAATCCGACACGAGCTTGAATGAGTATCTCAACCTGAAACCTGATATGCTGGAGACTAGATAGAGATGAGGGCAAGTCAAAGTCGCTGGTACATTCACTGCACTCCATAAAAGAAAACAAAGGAAAACACAAGTTGGGCTCAGTACGGAGCCATATAATGAGTATGTATCATTGGCCAACCCAAAATAGAAAATAATATACAATGAAAAATAATATAAAATCAACTATGACACTTAGCAGGTGGCAAGCAACAATAAACATAAACCAGTGACAACAACACTAAAGTATGTACACAATAATCACAATATCAAGCACACATATGGGGACTCATGCTTCCACATAACACTCATTTGGGAAATGAGTTCTTTAAGATTGAGTACATTAAGTTAATTCAATATATTTTTTCTTACAAGTTATCGTGTTGGAGCGTGACACTCCGATCCAATTATACCATGTCGGAACGTGACACTCCAATCCAATAATAATGTGTTGAAAAGTTACACTTCTATCCATAATATCGTGTCGGAATGTGACACTCCGATCCATAATGTTGTGTTGGAAGGTGACACTCTGATCCATGATACCGATGGGAATATGACACCCCTATCCATTAATATTGTTAATGTAACATTTATTATCACCACATTTTTCAGTGCATTAACAATATTTTATCAAGTCTTCTTTATTCAACACATCACTTCGAGCGAGAGATCTCAAGATTATAAATTTCACAGTCTCAGGATTTCCGACCAATCACAGAACACACAACCACAAAATCAAGTACATAGGGAACTTTAAAATATTACTCAATGCATATGAATCACTATTAAGAGTCTATTTATCAAATAAAATAAACTATAACCTACCTCCACCGAAGACATAAACTCAAGCAAGCTACTTCCCTAGTGCGTTCCTTTCCTCAAGTATGCATAAAATATAAGAAAACCAGTCCGTAGACACTCATATTACTATAACCAAATTCCTAAAATTTGATACAAACTAATGTATCCAGTTTAGTATTTCTCAAATTGCAAGTCTAGAGTGAAGTCTTAATTCATCTAAATGACTTAATCTAATTATATATATATTACATGAATACACCTAAAATTTAATTACCTATACCAATATATCAATACTTGTATGAAAACCTAGCACCATAACAAAAATACAACACATCGAAATTAACTAAGAACTCATTAACATAGAATAATAGGATGTCCTTAAGCTTTTAAGATATGAAATTGAAACAATTTCTAATCAGTCTCTAGCCAACAACATACATCTATATAATAAGTCATGCTAATCTAACCAATAACCTCAAACCTTATCCATCATTTGCCAATAATGGCCTAACGTTTGTCCCTCAAATTGTCAAAGAACGTACTACAAAAGTGCCAAATTCCAAATTTCAATTTCAACATTGCCAAATTTCCCTTCCTAATTAAATTATAACGACCAAGTACCAACTATACAATACATGCATTCCATCCATTCAAATCTATAGTAGTACAATATTCTTTCCAGAATTAGATTGTAATTTACAAAGAAACGTATCAGCAGAAAGACCGACGATTGATTTTAATGTAGTCGCTTTCTCTTCTCAAACCCTCATTTTTTTCTACAAAATGTTTTCTCCCTAATTATTATATAAGACAAACTATAAAAGTGTGAAAGTAACCCACTATTAAGTTTACATTTATTTTCCTTAACCACCAACTAAATAAATTATAAAAACTGACCTATTAAATTCAAAATGTAGATATGAATAGTTGAAAATATCCATTTAGACTCTATCGAAAAGTATTTTATAAAATAAAAAGATCTACTACTCAAAACTACCAAATGGGTCGTTACATTAGATACCAATATACATATGTTCATCCTCGAACGATTAAAAGAAGGTGAGGGTAAGAAAGGGTAGTTGTGTCAAAAATTCCTTTAAAATATTAGCATCCAAGGTCTCATATCAAAAGTATAAAACCAACCAATTGGAGATCTATACGTAGTCAAAACATGATACCAACGATGAGATAAATCTTAAGTACTCTAAACAACTGTAGATATTCATGGTAGCTCTCCTATAAATTTTAATAAGCAAAATTGTACGTGCAGAATGACTAGTATAATTTAATAGCTCCAAGACAACACCAAATATCTCATTTGAGATAACCAAGTATGCCTAAACATCCTACCCAATCAAGAGCACATCACAGGATAGGCACACCCGATCCACTACTAGGGACTCACCCTTAAAAGCGAAAATACACACGGATGGAGAAAGTGAATTATATTCTAAACCACGACCAAACTGAAGCAGTTGGTAACATAAGAATGTACATAACAAAGGTCGAATGACTCTAGATACTCCTTCCATAGTGCTCATATCAAACATTTTCATTCATTTGACTCTATCTCTTTGATTTATTTTTTTTAACTACCCACAATCACCAATTTAGTCCCTATTATAATTGCACACATACTTGGTTTATTGAACACCACATCCATTGAAGTCAACAATCTTAATACTTAAAATAACATCATAACCACACCGATCATCGACCTTACTCCCAAATCATCATTAGTATCAAAGTATTCTTGTCAAACACATGTTCAAACTATAGCTATATCTCTTTCTATTTAAGCATTTCATGACAAATACGAGTACCAAACAAGGCTAATAGCACTATTTTAAAAACTTGATAGTACCATTCCATCGAGATAAAACTATTAAATCACACCCAAAGTCAACTTCACACCACTTCCACATGCCATGCTTTAGCTACCATTCAAAACCATGACATACCTCATGACAACACTAAGGGAAATTCTTGGTCACTCAAATTATTCTGTATACTTTAAGCTCATAACTTGTATTAACCATCAAATTTCTATGTAATGCATCATAAAATTCTAAATATCTCGACCCATCTATTATTAGAATCTTGTTAATTTCTCTAGATCTCTTCCTGATCTCATCCTTTAACAAACAACTCATGACATTTTACCTTATACTCTAAACCTACACTTTAAGTGACACCTTTCCTTGTGTCCTTAAAAAATCAAAAGTAACAAACTTATTCATGACCAAAACTACGCAGAAGTCCTTTCAAATACTCAATACCTAATTGAACGATCATTACTTATCTTGTATATTTATATCTTGACAAAATATACCACTACGAATGTAGACTTGCAAAACAAACAAAAATTTAATTGTGAATCCAATAGTGTAATTCAATCCCCTTATATATCAATATTAGCTCATACCTTGAAGACTTTTATGTATTCATGTATCTTGGCATATCATTAATCCCCTCTCCATTGATCTTACCATATCCTTCACTAAAAATCCAAAGGTACTCATTACCAAACTCAAATCACAAATGAACTTATCAAACTTGAGTTGGACGTATGTACACTTTTATATCAAGTCTTATCTACTAGTTTTTTAACCAATTTGATGAACACATAACACTATTACTATACCCAGAGCGGATGAAATTATGCATCTATGAACCCAATCTCAATCCCATTGAAGATACCTTTTAAGCCTCGCAATCGAAGAAAATATTTTTACTCTCACCTCTTTCTGAAGGCTACACTCATCCAACTATTTTTTATTTCATTTTCATTATGAATCTAACTCCTTTAAATTCTATTCGAGCGGTACCCCAACATCTCACAAAACTTTACATTCAACCACGTTGCTTTCTAAATAGTAGAAAATTGCAACTTTAGATACTCACAAGTCATTATTTCCATATAAAAGTTATTTAACCAACAATCTGTATTCAACAGTTGCATCTCAATCACAATACATCACTAACTCGTATTTCCATCATGCTCAGTAAACCTTTGTCATCACCATGAGTCATACCAATCAGATACAAAGGACTAACCAAAATTTTATATATATTTTTTGAACTAAAATCTTCAATTGAATACACCCAAGTATATTAACTAACTTTCTATATCTATAAGTTTGTCATTCTAGTATCAATCCACTCCTTTGGAGATTAAAAAAATCACTAGTCCTAGAACCCTCAAGATACATTCCACCACCTAAATGTGTTAATATCGTACCAAAGATCCACCACTAAAATTTTTCTTTAAAATAATGCTTAATCCGAGCGTCCGTAGTAACAAACTAGTTGGTTTCTCAATTGTAAAAGCAACATCGAATCTCATTATCTAAACATGTCATACCACTTATAGCTCCTTAAGTAGTTAGTATTTACACTTGACAATCAATGTATTTGTTTCCATGTAACACTAGTACCGTACTGTACAATGAAAGACCGTTAAATCCATCACTAGAACATATCATACTTATCGATAAGATCGCACCAGGATAGGTCAAACAATTATACCCATCGAATAACAATAAAATATTATCAAATCTATTTTGTCTCTACCCCTAAGAAATTTGCATTCCTTCTTAGATCATGTCGATAACAAAAGTGACATACTTAATAAATTTGACCCTCCTTAATATAAAATCAATCCATGGGATTGTAGTAAATATTTTGATCTCGATTGGCACAAACTAATTTCATCATTCGCTAAATAACCCATACATGATATGAAAGCTTGCTAACTTTATTTTCTAAAGTAACGATGATCATTTTCTAGTTGTCCCTTATGAAATTTCTTGCATGTTGACACATATCTAGATAAAGTAAGAAACTTGACCTCGTAGACTACAACACATATCTTCCATTTATATATTTCTTGGAACTCCTCTTATTGCTCTAGATTTGGGGTATTTAATCGGATGAAGAAGCTAGAAAATGTTGCCTTAAGTCATAGGTAGTTCCTTATATAATTGGCAGTCAACATGAGACTACCACAACATTTTGTATCTCTCCGAAACTAGTATGTCACAAACTATACACTAAGCCTCTCAACTATATCCATTTTATAAAGCAGATCAAAATAATAAACAATGAAAGTATAAGCATCTTCATAATAATACCCATGACAAATGAGGGTTTAACTTTATGAACTTAATAAAAAATATTATGTTGATCACTAGTCATTACTGGTCATGTAGTCAATCGAGAAAATATACTTATTTTCAAGGACAATTTTTTTTTCTTTCTGATATTTCTATTTAGACTTCTAATATTCCAGTACTAACCATATATGAAATAGAGTGAATAATTTTGGATACCAATTTGAATCACCTAGATACCAATTGTATTCAAGTAGTAGCATGAAATAAAGAAGGAACAAAGTTTTCCTAAAGTCTAATATCCTCCAGAAGAAAAGTGTCACGAGCGGAGCTTACACCCTGGACGTGGGCGGTACCCAACGACCATTTCTGGCCTTGAGTTAACCCTTGACCTAGCTTACTTAACTCAGCGGAAGACTATACTCATCTCAGATAAAGAATTAAAAGCATTCTCATAAAATAACTTAAATAATTGTCTTGGCCAAAATTGTACTTAAGCCTCAATACTTTAACATATGAATTATAAGATAAAGGAGACTCCAAAACTTGAACTACTTATTGTCTACGAAGCCTCTAAACTGACTGATATGGATGTTGGGACAGACCCCACAACATTCTAATGAACTAAACTAGTAAAGCAACGAAGAGTTGCGTGCTGGTAAATGTTATTGTAAGCGAAATCAATGAGAGGCATGTGATCATCCCAATTCCCCTTGAATTCGATCACACAAGATCTCATCATATCTTCTAAGGTTTGGATAGTACGCTCTGCTTGTCCATCTATCTGAGGATGAAAAGCAGTGCTCATGTTCACCTTCGAACCCAAAACTTTCTGGAAAGATTTCTAGAACTGTGTAGTAAATTGTGTACCTCTATATGAAATAATGGAGACCGGAACACCATGAAGTCTTACCACTTCCTGAATGTACAACTTAGCATAATCCTCGGCCGAATAGGTAGTCTTTACCGGCAAGAAGTGGGATGACTTTGACATTCTATCAACAATCACCCAAATGGAATCATGTTGCCTGCGAGACCTTGGTAAGACTGTGATAAAGTCCATATTCATCTCCCACTTCCATTCCGGAAGTTCTATATTTTGAGCCAAGCCTCCAAGCCTTTGGTGTTCTACTTTCACTTGCTGGCAATTTGAGCACTTGGCAACAAACTCAGCAATATCCTTCTTCATGCCTTCCCACCTATATACCTATCTCAAGTCGCGGTACATCTTGGTGGAACCCGGATGAATCGAATAAGTTAAATAATTGTCTTGGCCAAAATTGTACTTATGCCTTAATACTTTAACATATGAAGTATAAGATAAAGGAGACTCCAAAACTTGAACTACTTATTTTCTACGAAGCCTCTAAACTGACTGATATGGATGTCGGGATAGACCCCACAACATTCTAATAAACTAAACTAGTAAAGCAACGAAGCGCTGCGTGCTGGTAAATGTTATTGTAAGCGAAATCAATGAGAGACATGTGATCATCCCAATTCCCCTTGAATTCGATCACACAAGCTCTCATCATATCTTCTAAGGTCTGGATAGTACACTCTGCTTGTCCATCTATCTGAGGATGAAAAGCAATGCTCAAGTTCACCTTCAAACCCAAACCTTTCTGGAAAGATTTCTAGAAGTGTGTAGTAAATTATGCACCTCTATCTGAAATAATGGCGACCGGAACTCCATGAAGGTACAACTTCCTGAAGGTACAACTTAGCATAATCCTCAGCCGAATAAGTAGTCTTTACCGGCAAGAAGTGGGATGACTTTAACATTCTATCGTCAATCACCCAAATGGAATCATGTTGCCTGCGAGACCTTGGCAAGCCTGTGATAAAGTCCATATTAATCATCTCCCACTTCCATTCTGGAAGTTCTGTATTCTGAGCCAAGCCTCCAAGCCTTTGGTGTTCTATTTTCACTTGCTGGCAATTTGAGCACTTGGCAACAAACTCAGCAATATCCTTCTTCATGCCTTCCCACCAATATACCTCTCTCAAGTCACGGTACATCTTGGTGGAACCCGGATGAATCGAATATCTATAGCTATATCCAACTGTTGATGCATCACAATACACCACAAAACCTTGAGTACTCTTTGGTAAGGTCAAAATCGGAGCGGTAGTCAATCTCTTTTTCAGCTCCTGAAAGCTTTTAGCACAAGCTTCAGACCATTGAAACTTGACTGTCTTCTGAGTTAGCTTGGTCAAAGGAAACGAGATAGATGAATAACCTTCAACAAATCTCCTATAATAGTCAGCCAAACCCAAGAAACTCCTTATATTTGTTGGAGATGTGGGTCTAGGACAACTCTAAACTGCTTCTATCTTCTGAGTGTCAACTATAATCCCTTCACCAGAAACAATGTGGACTAAAAATGCCACAGAATTAAGCCAAAACTCGCTTTTGGAGAACTTGGCATACAACTCCTTATCTCTCTAAGTCTGAAGAACAATCTTGAGGTGACTAGCATGATCTTCTCCATTCCTTGAATAAATCAGTATGTCATTAATGAAGACGATGACAAAATGATCTAAATAAGGTTTGAAGACTCTGTTCATAAGATCCTTGAATGCTGCAGGTGCATTTGTCTAGCCAAAAGACATAATCAGAAATTCTTAATGCCCATACCTTGTTCTAAAAGTTGTCTCGGGAATATCACATTCCCTAACTTTTAACGGATGATAGCCTGATCTAAGGTCAATCATAGAAAGTCAAGAAGCACCTTGAAGTTGATCGAAATGATCATCTATCCTTGGGAGAGGATATTAATTCTTTATGTTCACTTTATTCAACTAACGGTAGTCTATACACATCATAAGGGAACCATCCTTCTTCCTTACAAACAAGACCAGAGCACCACAAGGTGAGACAATTGGTCGAATGAAACCTTTATCTAACAAATCCTTCAATTGCTCCTTTAGCTCTTTCAACTCTGCTGGTGCCATTTTGTATGGCGGAATAAAGATAGGACGAATATCTGGGATGATGTCTATGCCGAAGTCTATCTCTCTTTCGGGAGGAACTCCGGGTAGATCATCAGGAAAGACTTCTGGAAACTCACAAACTATAGGAACTGACTGAAGGGAAGGTACCTCAACACTTGAGTCATTAACTCGGAATAAGTGGTCGATGAAACCCTTTGAGACTAACTTCCTTGCCTTAAGGTATGAAATGAAACGACCCTTAGACACTGCTGAAGTACTAGTCCACTCTATGACTGGCTCATTAGGAATTTGAAACTTGACAACTCGAGTTTTGCAATCTATTGATGTATAAAAGGCATGGAGCCAGTCCATACCTAGAATGCATCACAATCTATCATGTATAATTGTACTAGATCAGCCATCGTGTTCTTGTGATTGTGTCACGACCGGGGAGAAACCCCTAGAAGTAACATGGCTTACTTGACCTCTCGGAGGTCTTATACAAGCCCATAGTCATCATTCATCACATTGTCATAGGTAAATTTAGAGGAAAATTTAAAACTTTTCATGGCACATCATATGCTAGAACATAACTTCAATTATATATAAAATAACATAAGTACATAGTTAGACTTTAAGTCTCTTTGTCATATTAGACTCAACTTCATTAGAGTACATTAGGGACGCGACCATTATAACATAAAACATTAACTAAGCTATTACATGACTTTATAAAAACTTGACATAGGAAAACCTTGAACTTAAAGATTCCTTTCCTTGAACTTGGGAAACACATATCAAGCCCTTCACCTTAGATACATCCTTTAAAAATCCATAACCTACACTTTTTGTAAAAAGGTGAAGAAGAATGAATACAGTAGAAGAATGCACTAAGTATGACAACCATGCAAAAACATGCATTTAAAAGGGACATTTTACTTTGAAACCATGCATCATGCCTTTTGTGAAAACTTCATAAAACTTTGATACCATAAGCATCATACATTTCCCATACTTATTTTAGGCATATACAATAATAATAACATCACCTAAATCCATACATTGCATTTAAGGCATATTTACAATTTATTCACAGTAAACTTATCCACCATTTATAGTAAACTCTTTTTCTTCTTAACTCCTTAACTTCCCAAATAATTCTCAAGTGATACTTGGTGCAATGTATAGATAATGTCCCATAACACTATCCACACTCAAGCATCACCTTAAGGCCACTAGGTAGTCATACATAAACCTTCATTAACCCAACACATGCATTCATAGAACCATCTCATATAACAAGGCATATACCTCACATTTCGCCCAACATACTTTATGGACCAAATAGAAGAATTCATTACAATACCACATACAAGTTAAGACTTCCAACATCATCATAATAAGACAATAGTCAACATTAACATACTTAGACTTCACTTCACAAAGACATCATAGAACCTTACTCATAATCTCAATCTAAGCCTACTAGTGCAATGTACATGTGAAGTCCCATAACCTCACACATACTAAGTACACCTATAAAGAGACTACACGCCTTAACATGTACATTATATGTCACGCCCGGAGATACCCCCGAGACGCGAACATGGAACCTAGGACCACAAGTGATCCCAAGCTAACCCTACTAACATGATCATGATCATGAGCATACTGAAGATAATAAACTGAATGCGGAAGCTAAATCATACTTTAAACTAAAAAGATGGGGAATACCCATATTTTATAACTGAGATAAATGAAATATTGATGAGTTTAATACAAGGAAGTTATTAACTCAATACTAAAATAAAAATAACTATGTATGAAAATATCCTCTAAACTGACTAGAAATGCTGGGACAGGCCCCAGCTAAGTCTAGCAAAACTGAAACTAAAGGATTAAATACTGAAAAAAACTATTAACTATTGTCCTCGGAGAATGAGGACTCACCACTGAACTGCTGAACTGGAGATCGGAAATCGATCTAAGCGCGATCTGGATGCTGAGAACCTGAACCTACATTACGAGAAGATGTAGCGCACGTATGCTTCAATACTTGGAAGGTACTGAGCATGTAGGATAGAATAAAGCTGAATTAAAACATAACTGAACAAGCACAAAAGCAAGTATAATAATCTGAACATGATATACTGAATTCTGAGGTAACTGAATGCAATGACCAATTTATAACATGCTGGAACTGAAAACTGAATATACTGACAAATGGTCAATGCAATAGAGTCTGACTGAACTGTGGAAGCTACTAATAACCGATAATAAAACCACATAAGCTAAATGTGGAGTCCGATGTATACGCCCCATCAAGAGGACCCAATATACCCTGCCAGAGGTAAAAAGGCATGCTGGCATGATCACTAAACTGATTGCCCACAGAGGGGACTTCCAACCTACTTGGCTAGTAGTTTTGGGACTAATTGGGTACGCTGAACCCTAGTCCAACTTGGTAGTATGCTAGTCCCTATGAATTATGTAATTAACTGATTATGACTGAGTTTCTGTAAATATTAGATAGATCAAAACTGAACATGCAAACTGAGAATGCAACAACTAATCTGGTAATTATGCATTTATAACTAAGGCATGTATATCTGACGTAACTGCAATATCTGACCTAGCATGTGTAATTCAAGAACTAAATAAACACATATGGTTCTGAAATTCATGCGATAAACTGAATAATAACATGGAAATCTGATCTAGAACATATAACTAATTAATTCATGAAGTTCTGTTGAATTTCTAGAAACCCTGTTCTAATCATGATATGGAAATAAAAAATCTGATTGAAAACTAGGGACCTAATGGGTGAAAGGAACCCACTAGTGAAATCCCATATACATGGTGATGAAATCCATGGAGAAATATTTAGATTTTGGGGCTGGAACTGAAGGAACCTTGTTGCGTTCTTGAACTAGGGTTCTTGACCTTTTTCTCATTTATTGCTTCTACTTTTCTAAGTTCTGATATAATGATTTCACTTAGGTAAGTTTTAGTTATGTTTGTAGTCTTAAACTGACTAAAATCTACTAATTTATGGTCAAAATAACGTATCTTAGGGTTTAAACGTAGTGGGGAAAGACCAAAAGACCCATGAGTTAATTGCTGTCGGACCAAATGACGACCTGGACTGACGGGCCGTCGTTTGGATTCTTAGGTTGGGTCTATTCGACAGGCCTTTACTAAAATAGGCATAACTTTTTACTTGGAGGTCTGATTTAGCAAACTCGGTGGCTATGGAAAGATAAGTCAATTATATACCATTTAATAGGTCATGGGACACCTAATTTATTTTGTGCTAAGAGTTATGATCAATTAAAGTTGACCCAACTGCATTTTCTCCCTAACTGTCTGCTAATTTTCACCTACGGTCCGTAGGTCCATCTACGGACTGTGCTGGTCAGTCATGGTTCTTGTCAGAGAGTGGGTAAATGGGGTCTTGATCGACGGACATAAACTTCGGATCGTAGTCTGACCGTAGGTCCGTTCGTCGTTCAATACTTAGTCAAATTTTCTTGGCTGAGTTTTTGGGGGCTTCAGACTCAAATGACGGATGCACATTACCGGACGTAGATCAAACTACGGTCCATCGATGGTAACCATCGGTTGCACCTGCAGATTTCTGAAAAGCTGATTTTTGGTCTGTTTTAGATATGGGGTGTTACATCATACATCAACTATGATACTATAGTCAAATACATGCATACCAAGGAGGACCTTCACCATATAGTCCATGAGACCAACATTATGCATATAAGATAGACCATATCATATAGACTCGTTAGGACTCATACCATGCATTTCATCACAACAAGTAGAAAACACTACAATGTCATGCATAAGGACTAAAACTTAATCACATACATTAGAACTCCTTCCTAGAACTCCTTTCAAGAGCTACTTGTGCAAGGCATATGTGAAGTCTCATACCCTCACCTACACTAAACAACTTCCCTTAGGTTATCCTAGTTAGGGTCCTTACTTTACTTCCATTGTCCATTTTACTTAAGGTAACCTATAGCCTTAACCGACACTAAGACCATGGGTGCTAAACATGAAATTTTGTGTTAAAGAACCTTACACAAGGGGAAGGTGCTCTACCTTGCCAAAGTAGAACATTAAGATCATGATAACATATTAGGTGATATCACTTGCTATATCCTATGAGGCAATCATAGTTTATGGAATTTGGAGGCATATATGGAAATATCACTCTATGCCCTTTGGTCCATGAGGCTATCCACCTTTTGAGGACTGTGGTGAACCTACCTTCCCACATTGGGAAGGGACACCCCTTATCTTCAAGTTCACTCGTTGCTAAGCTAAGTTCCCTTTATTGAAAAACCATTATTAACATTACTTTATATAAGTAGGCTTTAGGAGTATTAACCCCTCATATGCTTAGCTCATAGGTCATAGATGAGAGTATCTTTTCATCAACCTAAATCATGTGAGAAAACCTTTCACATGGACATAGCATATTCAAGCACCATCTAGTTTAGGATACCCTTGAGAACACCTTTCTAGAGCTCATGTATTGACTAGATCATCATACATTCATAATGGACATGTTTTCATGTGTGTGTATGCATATATGTGAGCTAACCTTTCACGTAAACGCCCTTACGCCACACATGTTCATACTTCACTTCATTCATGTATAATAGTATATGTGTAACTATATGAGAAATCCATTCATATAAACACATTTAGACACTATGCTTATTCATACTTCATCATACCATATACTTGACATCATAGCATACAAGTCATATTCATAACATGCTCATGCATTCATATTCATGTACATAGATAGCAAGCCTAGGAACTATCCTATCAAGGCACACATGTGCAATGCATAGACAAGATCCCATACCCTTGTCCATAATAGTACACCTATCAAGTCATCCTAGTTTAGAGACACATAGTATACCTCATAGACACATATTTTACATGCATAGTAGTAGACACAAGTGCACATGAGAATATCCTTTCATTAGACGCCATGAACCTATATTACTTGTAAGCATGCATGAGGTGTAACTGTGTGTACATTGGTCAACATAAAAAGAACATCACATTGAGGCAGCCACCCTCTTATGACCATAATGCATTTTCAAGCATAGACCACACATCACATATTAGTATATGAGACAAGAAAACTTAAACATTTGCATTCTAGGCTCCTAACATTAGCTAACCACACATTCATATAGGGGTACATAGGTAGGGGTCATTAACCATCATTACATCATCAATGGTAGCACCTATACCTAACCCTAACAACATCATTCAATTGGGGTAGACATCATCAATACCTAGATTATGATACTAGGAATAGAAGACTAGGCATGCTACTCCACATTGTGATCATCATAACCACACTCGTATTTCATAAACTTAACTTCAAGTCCATGATCAACACATATAAATATTGACAAGAAAGTAAACACCTCCACCATAAGTGGACCACGCCACACAATGCCATTCAAGGCCAATCATCTAGCAATTCTATAGAAAAGTAGAGGAATAAAGTAATCTTACCAAATCTCCCTTGCTTTGATAATAAAATATCAATACTCATAATTCATCAATATTACAATTTTAGGGAAGTATCTAAAAGTATCATAACATAAACGAAATCATGCTTCAACTATCCTAGAATTAAGATCATATTATGTACATTGCATTATCGATCTATAGAAGATACAAGAACATAGGTCAATCTTACCAAATCTTCAATCCTTGATCCACATGGATCACCCATCAACAATTCACCATCAATTTGAACATAAAAACAGTAGCAATAGCTAATTCAACATACTAGAATCATAATTCAATCAACATATAATAAAGATCACAATGCCCATAACATAGTTTAATTTGAGAATTGGAACGAACATGGGTTCATCATGAAATTGGATTGAATTCAAAATAAATATCAGTATATAATCATCAATACATCTTAAGCATGCTTTTGAAATCATTTTGAGAAAGAACCCATGGCTAGATTGAAAGATAGAAGGTTTGATCATGAACTTTCATTAAAAACATGGGAAGGAACTCCTTAGAAGAAAGGTTTACTAAGGATGAAGGATCACCATACCTCATTGTAGGAGAAACCACGAAATATTGGTGAAAACTCCATGGGAATCCAATCTCCAAGATGTTCTTGAGCTTCATCTCCAATGGAGGTTTCTAGAGATGTTTCTTTTGGAGAGGGAAGTCTAATTTTGAATAATGAATTGGGTATGTGGTTTTGATCTTAATAACCAACTTAATATACCCAAAAATACACAAAATAATCATCTATAGTAATTTAGGGACGTGGGGTGAATTTCCCAATTCACCCCTTGCATGGCAGCGTGCATGCAACAATTGAAGGTAGCACCTACGGAAGCCAATCGACGGAGCGTCGATGCAGTGATGGCCCATCCTGTTGCTCCGTCGATGGTGACTGAGGCTGCACATTTGGGGGCTCATGCTCACACGGATAAGTGTTGAGCTACTCCCCCTATCGATGGGGCGTAGGTGGACTGACGAGGCGTTGTTCTTGGGCGTAGATAGACACTGCCAAGGCAGTGTCTAGGCAGCTTTTGGGGTCCTATTTGAGGGACTTTTGCGGAGCCATTGGCGAGTCGTACCATGATATTTCAAACGTAAATACACTCACTAACATGTTAGGGACCTTCCACATAAGTTTCAACCAAAATAAACACGTAAAACATGCCAAGATACACCAAGACAGACATGTACGTCTCAAGGCTATCTTTCAAACGTCATCGCACGTTCTTGGACGTTTGACCTCCAAATGACTTCAAAATTAAACATGCATACTGTAAAACACTTAATTAACCTATTTTAAACCTTTTTAGGCACATGTGAGTCTCTAAGAACTTTAATTCATTTTGAGGGTCCTTACAATATCTCCCACTTGGGAACATTCATCCTCGAATGACACTTGGAACATTTTAAAACACTTAAAGGACTTCAATGACCCATAGAGAAGCTCACAACATTCATAACATCTTCACATAGAAGTCAATGCACCAAACATACAAGGAACACCAACTTTGATACTATTTTGCACTTAATGCAACATAAGCAAGCGAAACCTTTATTCACTCACCTTTTAATGCATCAAACACATAGGCTCTTATAGGAGGAACATCCTTCTCCTAATCATAACACGGTCATTCATTTCATTGAAAGTTCATTATGCAACAACCTTTAAGTCACACCTAGGCAAGTTCAACATCATTCAAGAAGCAAATAAGCACTCATACTTCAATGTACATAGACTTGAGTTACGCAGATCAAATAGGATCCTTATCATTTAGACATAATGCCATTAAGGCCATGTTCAACCATACCATGCTTAGTTATGTTTAAGGAGGAATATCCTTCTCCTCAACACACTAACATGTCTTATGAGCTCATATACTGGCAATGCATAAAGGTCATTTCACTTTTAATGAGAAATTCTCAACTTTTAACCAAAGCATGCTCATATTTCCTTCCCAGTGAAGTCAAAATGGTAATTCACACCACACACATTACAACAATAGGAAGTCATTTCACATACATTTCAATTTCTAGCATGACAATAACCTTCACAAGCAAGCATCAATTTGGGAAAATCCTACAATTTATAGGCACACACAAGGACACTATCTATACATGCCTTCATTTTTCAAGAGTGAGCCTACATTCATACTTCCCAAATCATAGAAGTCACATAATTTTCAAGAGACTTATCATTTTTCAATTTAAGGAGACTCCATTTCTCATTAATGGATTAAATTACCACACATTAAAAGTGACATCCAACATGCTCCTTTAATTATCTCATGAAATATTCACAACTAGCACATCAAGATGCACAATCAACATGAGAAAACATGAATTTGATCGAAAATCCCTTTTTATGCAATTTAGAACCTTCAAACCTTCAAAACATGCAAATATAGTGTCATTTATGACATACATAACATATGAAGAACATGCAACTCATACTTTTATGCGAGACTCCTATCGTGAACAATCTTCTAGGAACTCTTTAGTTTCAATCTCAGGTAAGAATAGAAGGAAAAGATAGGGATGCCTACAACCTTACTACTCTCATCATCATCTCCCACTTAGGGTAAATCAATTTAAGAGCAACTTAACTCAACCATCATCAATCCTCTAGGCCTAACACACAAAGGAAATCCATAACAATCAAGTTAGGTCATACTACCCAACCACATAAGGTCCAACTATACCATGAATATCTAGGTTCATGAAACCTTAGGGGAAACAACAGAGGAGACTTAGCCATAAGGTCTCTTTCTTTTATTTCAATGCTAAGGTAAGGTAGCTTCTAGGTCATTCCAACACACATCATCACCCTACAAGATCAACACACTACCCTCACTTCTAGGAACAAGCCTATATAAAGGACTCCAATCCATACAAGGCAACTATGAAAAATCTCACATGCACAAAGGGCAACATTAGACCATTAAACATATATAAAGGCAACATACATCCTTACCATTTAAGACATCCTTCCAAAGCATTTCAAACTCAAACCATAACATTATACTACCATCATACATACTCATAAAGCAACCCATTATTCCCAAAAAGGAACCCAGTTCAACTATAACAACTTTTAACAAGTAATAACCATATCATAGCATAAATCTTCACATAACATGGCATTTCACATAGATCTCATATATATCCATAAATGACATCACATCAACATATATCAAAGTTCACCTGCACACATACTCATTAAACCATAAAACTAAGATAAGCATCAAAACTTACCTTTTCTCCCTGAATCATAAAGATACCATGTCATCCAAGCAATCACATATAAAAGACCACCGGACAAGAAAACATAATAGAGAGATCTTATAGAGTTAAGTTCTATGGAACGACATAGGATTGATGAAGAAGGAAACTCTATCGTCTTATAGCCTTTCTCTTATAGATGTGTTGCGACTCACCACCGATGAACGAGACTCTACTAGACGTGGTAATATGAGACTTTGGACCCTAAAACCACTTTAATAAACCTTAGGCTCTGATACCACGTTTGTCACGACCCGGGAGCACCCCCTAGAAGTAACATGACTTACTTGACCTCTCGGAGGTCTTATACAAGCCTATAGTCATCATTCATCGCATTGTCGTAGGTAAATTTAGCGTAAAATTTAAAACTTTTCATAGCACATTATATGATAGAACATCACTTCCATTATATATAAAATAACATAAGTATATAGTTAGACTCTAAGTCTCTTTGCCATCTTAGAATCAACATCATTAGAGTACATTAGGGACACAACCCTTATAACATAAAACATTCACTAAGCTATTACATGACTTTATAAAAACTTGACATAGGAAATCCTTGAACTTAAGGATTCCTTTCCTTGAGCTTTGGAAACACATATCAAGCCCTTCACCTTAGAGACGTCCTTTAAGCATCCATAACCTACAGTTTGTGTAAAAATGTGAAGAAGAATGGTGTTAGTACAAGAATGCAATAAGTATGACAACCATGCAAAAACATGCATTTAAAAGGGACATTTTACTTTGAAATCATGCATCATGCCTTTTGTGAAAACTTCATAAAACATTGATACCATAAGCATCATACAATTCCCATACTTATTTTAGGCATATAAAATAGTCATAATATCACCTAAAGCCATACATTGCATTTAAGTCACATTTATAATTTATTCACAGTAAGCTTATTCCATTTACTGTAAGTATCCACCCTTTACAGTAAGCTCTTTTTCTTCTTAACTCCTTAACTTCCCAAGTAACCCTCTAGTGATACTTGGTGCAATGTATAGATAATGTCCCATTACACTATCCACACTCAATCAACACCTTAAGGCCACTAGGTAGTCATACATACTACCTTTATTAACCCAAGACATGCATTCATAGAACCATGTCATATAACAAGACATATACCTCACATTTCACTCAACATACTTTATGGACCACATAGAAGAACTCATTACAAGACCACATACAAGTCAAGACTTCCAACATCATCATAATAAGACAATTGTCAACTTAACATTCTTAGACTTTACTTTACAAAGACATCATAGAACGTTACTCATAATCTCAATCTAAGCATACTAGTGCAATGTACATGTGAAGTCTCAAAACCTCACACAAACTAAATACACCTATAAAGAAACTACATGCCTTAACATGTACATTATACATCAACTATGATACTATAGTCAACTACATGCATACCAAGTAGGACCTTCACCATATAGTCCATGAGACCACCGTTATGCATATAAGATAAGACCACATCAATAGACTCATTAGGAGTCATACCATGTATTTCATCACAACAAGTAAACAACACTACAATGTCACGACTAGAATCTAGACCCCAGACGAGACCGGCATCGTTGACCTCTCAGAGGTCGCAGACAAGCCTACTTACGTCATTCTTACTTTACATAGGTTAATTTTAGAGAAAAATTTGAAACTTTTTGTTGCTAAACATTGCTTACTAAACATTTCTAATACATTCGTAATTTCTTCACCATCAACCATCTAACATTAAGAGATAATCAAATGAAAGGAATAGTTCAATAAATCTTAATTGTATAATTGTCAAAATGGCCCAATACAAAGTCTGAATCAAAACAAGAAAGAAACGCTAGTGGAACATGCTCCACTAGCTCAACTCTAAAACTAAGCTGGAATGTAAAACAATAGCATCCTCGAAAGTATGAGGACCTACCAAGCTCCGGATGAATGCTGACGTCCGGATAGCTGCAACAATGATCCTGTAGCTCTATCGCCCACTTGTGCCTGCACCTAAAATAGTATAGATGTATAGGGTTAGTACATACTTGTACTAAGTATGGGTATATGCAAGCACACACCAAGGACATGCATGAGAAAGAATAGCTCTTTCCTAACGACATGATTTTTTGGAAGTCAAGTCAGTGGACTTGCCAAATTAAGATTAGGAGGTTCCCAAATTTGTGTTAGGAAAGTCAATGAGCTTTCCAAATTTGGATTAGGAAAGTCAGTGAGCTTTCCAGATTTGGAATAGGAAGCTTATGCCATGAGAATAACATACATTATCATACTTTTCACATTTGCAAACAACACATACATTTACATGTAGCACATATCATATAGCTTACAACACACTTTGTATGTAGCACATAACTCCTTTAATATCATTCATTCATATGCCATGAGACCTCGGAATCATGGACTTAACATTAAGACATCCTAGAAATGAGGGCTCAACAGGTGGGACCTCAACTAGAGAGTCTTCATTAGCAAACACAGAGTCTGTTTCGTTCATTCATACGTACTCCATTTCATTTCGTTCATAGGCCAGTGTAAACACCAGCTATACCTAGGATGTAGTTTAAGACTTTCATTAGGTTCGTTGTGCAATGAACAAGAATGACCTAATGTCATTACTTTAATCTAACTCACCTTTTGATTATCCTATTCTAACACCTTTGGTATCATTCATTTCATTATGTGCTTCATTTGAGGCTGGCCTCATTCATTCATTGGGAACTTTAACTTTAACCGACATAGATCATGTGAGCATCATGAAATCCAGTGTCTCCCCCACACCGAAAAGAGGTGGAATCACCAGCCAAGGTGACCCAAAACATGGTAGCGTACATGGGAATAAAACCCCGCCATATCCCTATATTGGCAATATAGGTTCGAAGACCAGGAGATATAAGGAGACCCATACCCAGCAAGCCGGACAGTCTCATCTCATGAGAGTTACGTGAACCTCCGCCCTTCCCGAAAGAAGGCATCACCGCTCATAGCTAGTCTATCGGTGCTCAGTATAAAGTTCCATTACATTCAACTCATACTTCATGGAAGCTGGCTTCTAGTATGAGGACATCATAGCTCAATAGATAATTTCTCATCTCATCATTAGTATTAAGTGTGTTAATCTCAATACTTTTATTAGAGTGTTCATAGAGACTGGTCTCTTCATTAACTTTACACTCTCATAGGTGAGTACGTTTTGGTAACAATTACTTAGGCTCATTTGAGATTGTTCTCATCTTTTACATTAGCCTCATATCATGTTGTCACCACATTCATTAACATTAGCACAATTGCTCTTCATAATTACTCACCTCATTTTACGTGAAAGTTCATTTCATCATATGCCAGTACTTTATGGGTCTATACATACAAGCCATGAGACTTCATTCATAGTTCGTTAAGTGACTCATATCTTCCTAAGATTATGTAGTACAAGACTTATGTATCTTGTATATATGCCAAGATATCGATTTCGATCTAAGTAGGTGGCATTATTCTTGAACATTTAATTCACGTATGATTTATGTATCAATACGGAAATCTTGGCAAGGAACCCAAGTTCGAATCCCTTGGACAATACTTATATTTTTTCTTGACTTTATTTTTAGTCTTCATGATATTGGGACCCTAGGTCGAACCCCAACATCAACATTTCTTTTTAGTTCCTTTTCTCTAGAACTTCTCTCCTTTGGCCGAGGGGTTGTGGGTTCGAACCCCCAAAACCCCCTCTTATTTTCCCATTTATTTTCCTTGTCCATTTCGGCTTAACCAGGAGGTTGTGGGATCAAACCCCCATAGCCTCTCTTTATTTATTTTTTCTTTATTTCGCTTGGGACTTAGAGGTTGTGGGTTCGAACCCCCACAGCCTCCTTATTTTCATTTTCATTTAAAAGTTAACTACTTAAGTGTTGGCAGTGAGGTTGTGGGATCGAGCCCCCACAGCCTCACTTTATTTTCTTTTTAATTTCTCTCTTTGTCTCCTTCTTCAGCCAAGAGGTGGTGGGTTCGAATCCCACTCCTCCCATTATTTTTATTAATTTAAAATTCCCCTCTTACTCTCTTGTTTGACCAAGAGGTTGTGGGTTCAAATCCCACACCTCTTTTTTTTCCCCAGCTTTCATGTAGTGAGGTCTTGGGTTCAATCCCCACTGACCTCACTTATTTTAAATATATTTTTAAACCTCTCAACCTTAAGTATTCTGGCCGAAAATTCCATAACCAAGTGCTGGAATTTTATTAAATTTTCTAGCCTTTATTTAACAACATTCATACGTTCGTTTTGAGGTACTTTCATGATTCGTTTAACACATTCTTAGGTGTAGATTCATTGTTGTTTTAGCTTAGATTTTTCCACTTATGACCAGCCACCTTACACTTTATTTAACATCACAATTTACACACCTTATGCACAATAATTTCAATCATCAAACAAGCTATTTTAAGACTTCAAAATGGAGAACAATAACAAATATTTTACACATTGCACCACATCATTTTCGGTTGACATCATTGAACATGCTTGCTATTTCCAAACATAAAATCACAAGGAAATCATATTTCACACTTAGCTACCAACAACCATACCAACAACATGATTTCTAAACTAATTTAGATTGAAATCGGAAGGAGACTAGGGACAAGGAGTTCAACGTTCAAGGGGACAACCCTAGTTTCATATGTCGACTTTTGTAGAAAGAAATTCCTCTTGGAGAAAGGATTCCAAGAGAGAAAACCCATACCTTGTTGTAGCTTTCCACACCTTCCAAGTGCTGCCAAACTCCTCCCCTAAACCTTCAACACAAACCCGTCGAGAAGATGATGCAATGTTTTCGTTTCTTAAGTTAGCTTGCTTGCTTGTATATTTTTTTTTGTAAGTTCTTTGAGTTTAGAGAACTTTTGATTGGTTTCTAATGTTTTTATCTTCTGTTTTTGCAGCCAAGAAAAATAATTTGGATGAGAGAGAGAGATTTAGGCTTGAGGGAGAGAGATAGTGTGAGATAGTGCATCTTAAAATTAGGATAGTTGGCAAGACTTAGTCAATTTTAAAAAAAACATTAATTAATAAGTAGATAAATAATAAATAATAATAAAATCTGATTTTCCTTTTTACATCAGCCATTAATTATAAATTTATTAAATTAATTCACCAATAATAATAAAAAATCATATTAAATCCTTGCTCCCACCTAGGTTCGAACCCAGGTGGAGCAAGACTTCATTTCAAGAGACCAATTTCGGCTCTCTCTCCCCAAATTGCCCCTCCACTTTATTAAATAAATAATTAACTATATATTTAGGGTAATTACGATACTACCCCTAGCCTGGTAAAAGACCATTTTACCCTTAGACCCTCAAAACTTAAAATTTCTTCTTTTTAAGTCCGGTAAAGACTCCTTTGATTAAATCTTCATTTTCGAGAGCCTTACTTGGTTGGTTCTAACCTTTACAAGCTCAACTAACTCCCCAAGTTAGTTGGCTTGGTCGTAGTAAGGGTTCTGAGGTCTGGTTCTACGCGTATCAATCAGTGTGAACCTTGGTCTAATCGCAAGCATTCTTGACACCTTAAACATTTAGCTTATTCATTTTTTTAGGGTTGTTACATTATCCCCCCTTAGGAACATTCGTCCCCGAATGACACTACTCTTTACTAACAATAAGTATGTCATCTATAGAACGTACACATACGTAGGTACTTTAATACTTCCATGGGTGAATATCTGATTCACATCTTAACATGATGGTACACATCCTTGAAACCTACTAGTAGCTTCACATTAATAGACTAAGGAATTCTTCCCTAAACTAGTCTCATCAAAGCATACAACATAAGTCAACGTAAAAGTCATATAAATCAGCAACCAACATGATGACTTCAATATATTAACCTCATACAAGGGCATAAACACGATACACAGTCAAATATATGAAAGGCTAATTAAGGCTACGCACCCGAGGCTTCATCAGAAGTGCCTTCCCCTGCACCCCTAGACTTGAGTGCGAAGAATCGTTACCTCCTTGTAGCCTCTTCATTTGGGCCATTAGTCTGAACTCTCTCCTTCCCTTGTTCTTGACTTCTTCTATTCGGACAATCCTTCACCATGTGTCCCGGTTTTCCACAGCTGTAACAAGCGTTAGAGCCCATCATACACTCTCCTCCATGCTGTCTGCCACACTTCCTGCAAGGTTGCCTTTCCTTAGGTGTATATACTTCCTTGTTTCTCTTATCTCTGGACTCGGAATCCCTATCATAGAGACAACTGGATGAACTTGACTCCCTTTGGTGGGAGAGTCCCTTCTTAAACCTTGGCTGCTCACGGACGCCAAAGTTGTTTTTGTGGCCTCCGTGGCTGGGACCTGCCTGATCTTGAGGCCTAGGCCTCCTAACATCACGAATACCCCTCTTTCTACGGCTGTCCTCCACCTGCTGTACATGCACCATCAACCTAGAAAGGTCCATATTATCATGGAGCATCGCAGACCGACATTCCTCCTCCAGGTCTCCATTGATTCCTGTGAGGAACCTACTCATTTCATCCCTGCTGTTCGAAACGAGGGAAGTATCATACCTGGATAATTCAACAAGCCTCAGTACTCTCCTCAGTCTTGCTATTAAATACTAAGGAAAGTAATATACCTGGATAGCTTAACAAACTTCAGGGAATACTCTCTGACTGTCATGGATCCTTGTTTAAGGTTAATGAACTCTTCAACCTTGGCTTCCCTCATCTCCCTGGGAATGAACCTCTCCAGAAATGTTGTCTTGAACAGCTCCCAAATGACTGGCACTCCACCTAAGACACGGCTATCTTGCCACATCTTGCACCAAGTCTGTGCAACATCCTTGAGCTGATAGGAAGCCAGCTCAGCCTTCTCAATATCAGTGGCCCCCATAGTCACCAGGATCTTATGCACCTCATCTACAAACTTTTGAGGATCCTCCGATGTCTTAGCCCCTGTGAATATGGGAGGTTCATCCTCGTGAAATCTCGCAGTCTGTCAGCAATGCTGCGAACCGGTGGGTTCTCCCTCTGAACATCCTGCCGGTTGACTTGGGCAGTCAAAGCCTGAGCCTGCATTGTGATGGCCTGTGCCATCTTGGCCAAAGATGCCCTCACCTCAGCATCGGTCAACCCAGCTGGGTTAACCGGCATGACCACTCCTTCAGCTGGGGCCTGGGGTGGAACTCGATTGCCCCCAGCAGCTGCCCCCCTCCTCCTCTGACCAATAGCCCTCATAGGGTTCATTCTCTGAAAAACAACAGGGGTTGATGTTAGACACGCTCATAACACCAAGAACTCAGACATTAGGAAAAGCACGATAAGATTAGAAGAAGGGAAATTTTCCTACGCATCATGCAGTCTCTAATTCAGGATAGTGGTGCACTTCACTACCATGACTTAGAAACTACTCAATGTGGTTGATGTGAACTCATTATTCTCGGAATTTAACCTGGCTCTAATACCAACTTTGTCACGACTTGAATCTAGACCCCAGACGAGACCGGCGTCGTTGACCTCTCAGAGGTCGCAGACAAGCCTACTTACGTCATTCTTACTTTACATAGGTTAATTTTAGAGAAAAAATTGAAACTTTTTGTTGCTAAACATTGCTTACTAAACATTTCTAATACATTCGTAATTTCTTCACCATCAACCATCTAACATTAAGAGATAATCAAATAAAAGGAATAGTTTAATAAATCTTAATTGTATAATTGTCAAAATGGCCCAATACAAAGTCTGAATCAAAACAAGAAAGAAACGCTAGTGGAACATGCTCCACTAGCTCAACTCTTAAACTAAGCTGGAATGTAAAACAGTAGCATTCTCGAAAGTATGAGGACCTACCAAGCTCCGGATGAATGCTGACGTCCGGATAGCTGCAACAATGATCCTGTAGCTCTATCGCCCACCTGCACTTGCACCTAAAATAGTATAGATGTATAGGGTTAGTACATACTTGTACTAAGTATGGGTATATGCAAGCACACACCAAGGACATGCATGAGAAAGAATAGCTCTTTCCTAACGACATGATTTTTTGGAAGTCAAGTCAGTGGACTTGCCAAATTAAGATTAGGAGGTTCTCAAATTTAGATTAGGAAAGTCAATGAGCTTTCCAAATTTGGATTAGGAAAGTCAGTGACCTTTCCAGATTTGGAATAGGAAGCTTATGCCATGAGAATAACATACATCATCATACTTTTCACATTTGCAAACAACACATAACATTTACACGTAGCACATATCATATAGCTTACAACACACTTTGTATGTAGCACATAACTCCTTTAATATCATTCATTCATATGCCATGAGACCTCGGAATCATGGACTTAACATTAAGACATCCCAAAAATGAGGGCTCAACAGATGGGACCTCAACTAGAGAGTCTTCATTAGCAAACACAGAGTCTGTTTCGTTCATTCATACGTACTCCATTTCATTTCGTTCATAGGCTAGTGTAAACACCAGCTATACCTAGGATGTAGTTTAAGACTTTCATTAGGTTCGTTGTGCAATGACCAAGAATGATCTAATGTCATTACTTTAATCTAACTCACCTTTTGATTATCCTATTCTAACACCTTTGGTATCATTCATTTCATTATGTGCTTCATTTGAGGCTGGCCTCATTCATTCATTGGGAACTTTAACTTTAACCGACATAGATCATGTGAGCATCATGAAATCCAGTGTCTCCCCCACACCGAAAAGAGGTGGAATCACCGGCCAAGGTGACCCAAAACATGCTAGCGTACATGGGAATTTAACCCCGCCAGATCCCTATATTGGCAGTATAGGTTCGAAGACCAGGAGATATAAGGAGACCCATACCCGGCAAGCCGGACAGTCTCATCTCATGAGAGTTACGTGAACCTCCGCCCTTCCCGAAAGAAGGCATCACCGCTCATAGCTAGTCTATCGGTGCTCAGTATAAAGTTCCATTACATTCAACTCATACTTCATGGAAGCTGGCTTCTAGTATGAGGACATCATAGCTCAATAGATGATTTCTCATCTCATCATTAGTATTAAGTGTGTTAATCTCAATACTTTTATTAGAGTGTTCATAGAGACTAGTCTATTCATTAACTTTACACTCTCATAGGTGAGTACGTTTTGGTAACAATTACTTAGGTTCATTTGAGATTGTTCTCATCTTTTACATTAGCCTCATATCATGTTGTCACCACATTCATTAACATTAGCACAATTGCTCTTCATAATTACTCACCCCATTTTACGTGAAAGTTCATTTCATCATATGCCATGTACTTGGCCATTTGCGTATTTCACACTCTTACTTAACCCTTCTAGGGTTTCTTCGTTTCTTTACATACATCTTAGGTTCACTTATTTTTAAGCGTATGCTAGACTTATGGGTCTATACATACAAGCCATGAGGCTTCATTCATAGTTCGTTAAGTGACTAATATCTTCCTAAGATTATGTAGTACAAGACTTATGTATCTTGTATATATGCCAAGATATCGATTTCGATCTAAGTAGGTGGCATTATTCTTGAACATTTAATTCACGTATGATTTATGTATCAATACGGAAATCTGGGCAAGGGAACCCAAGTTCGAATCCCTTGGACAATACTTACATTTTTTCTTGACTTTATTTTTAGTCTTCATGATATTGGGACCCTAGGTAGAACCCTAACATCAACATTTCTTTTTAGTTCTTTTCTCTAGAACTTCTCTCCTTTGGCCGAGGGGTTGTGGGTTCGAACCCCCAAAACCCCCTCTTATTTTCCCATTTATTTTCCTTGTCCATTTCGGCTTAACCAGGAGGTTGTGGGATCAAACCCCCATAGCCTCTCTTTATTTATTTTTTCTTTATTTCGCTTGGGACTTAGAGGTTGTGGGTTCGAACCCCCACAGCCTCCTTATTTTCATTTTCATTTAAAAGTTAACTACTTAAGTGTTGGCAGTGAGGTTGTGGGATCGAGCCCCCACAGCCTCACTTTATTTTCTTTTTAATTTCTCTCTTTGTCTCCTTCTTCAGCCAAGAGGTGGTGGGTTCGAATCCCACTCCTCCCATTATTTTTATTAATTTAAAATTCCCCTCTTACTCTCTTGTTTGACCGAGAGGTTGTGGGTTCGAATCCCACACCTCTTTTTTTTTTCCAGCTTTCATGTAGTGAGGTCTTGGGTTCAATCCCCACTGACCTCACATATTTTAAATATATTTTTAAACCTCTCAACCTTAAGTATTCTGGCCGAAAATTCCATAACCAAGTGCTGGAAAGTTTATTAAATTTTCTAGCCTTTAATTAACAACATTCATATTTAACACATTTTTAGGTGTAGATTCATTGTTGTTTTAGCTTAGATTTTTCCACTTATGACCAGCCACCTTACATTTTATTTAACATCACAATTTACACACCTTATGCACAATAATTTCAATCATAAAACAAGCCATTTTAAGACTTCAAAACGGAGAACAACAACAAACATTTTACACATTGCACCACATCATTTTTGGTTGACATCATTGAACATGCTTGCTATTTCCAAACATAAAATCACAAGGAACATCATATTTCACACTTATCTACCAGCAACCATACCAACAACATGATTTCTAAACTAATTTAGATTGAAATCGGAAGGAGACTAGGGACAAGGAGTTCAACGTTCAAGGGGACAGCCCTAGTTTCATATGTCGACTTTTGTAGAAAGAAATTCCTCTTGGAGAAAGGATTCCAAGAGAGAAAACCCATACCTTGTTGTAGCTTTCCACACCTTCCAAGTGCTGCCAAACTCCTCCCCTAAACCTTCAACACAAACCCGTCGAGAAGATGATGCAAAGTTTTCGTTTCTTAAGTTAGCTTGCTTGCTTGTATATTTTTTTTTGTAAGTTCTTTGAGTTTAGAGAACTTTTGATTGGTTTCTAATGTTTTTATCTTCTGTTTTTGCAGCCAAGAAAAATAATTTGGATGAGAGAGAGAGAGATTTAGGCTTGAGGGAGAGAGATAGTGTGAGATAGTGCATCTTAAAATTAGGATAGTTGGCAAGACTTAGTCAATTTTAAAAAAACATTAATTAATAAGTAGATAAATAATAAATAATGATGAAATATGATTTTCCATTTTACATCAGCCATTAATTATAAATTTATTAAATTAATTCACAAATAATAAAAAAAATCATATTAAATCCTTGCTCCCACCTAGGTTCGAACCCAGGTGGAGCAAGACTTCATTTCAAGAGACCAATTTCGGCTCTCTCTCCCCAAATTGCCCCTCCACTTTATTAAATAAATAATTAATTATATATTTAGGGTAATTACGATATTACCCCTAGCCTGGTAAAAGACCATTTTACCCTTAGACCCTCAAAACTTAAAATTTCTTCTTTTTAAGTTCGGTAAAGACTCCTTCGATTAAATCTTCATTTTTGAGAGCCTTACTTGGTTGGTTCCAACCTTTCCAAGCTCAACTAACTCCCCAAGTTAGTTGGCTTGGTTGTAGTAAGGGTTCTGAGGTCTGGTTCTACGCGTATCAATAAGTGTGAACCTTGGTCTAATCGCAAGCATTCTTGACACCTTAAACATTTAGCTTATTCATTTTTTTAGGGTTGTTACATACAATGTCATGCATAAGGACATAAATTTAATCAGTTACATTAGAACACCTTCCTAGAACTCCCTTTAAGAGCTACTTGTGCAATGCATAGGTAAAGTCTCTTACCCTTACCTACACTAAGCAACTTCCCTTAGGTTGTCCTAGTTAGGGTCCTTGCTTTACTTTCATTGTCCATTTTACTTTTGGGGAACTATAGCCTTAACCGACACTAAGACCATGGGTGCTAAACATGGAATTTGGTGTTGTAGAACCTTACACCAAGGGACGGTTCTCTACCTTGCCAAAGTAGAACATTAACATCATGTTAGCATATTAGGTGATATCACTTGCTAGATCCTATGGGGCAAGCATAGTTTATGGAACTTGGAGGTATATATGGAAATATTACTCTATGCCCTTTGGTCCATGAGGGTATCCACCTTTTGAGGACTATGGTGAACCTACCTTCCCACATTTGGAAGGGACACCCCTCATCTTCAAGTTAACTCGGTGCTAAGCTAAGTTCCCTTTATTGAAAAGTATTTATTAACATTACTTTATAAAAGTAGGCTTAAGGAGTATTAACCCCTCATATGTTTAGCTCATAGGTCATAGATTAGAGTATCCTTTAATCAACCTGCATGTGAGAAAACCTCACATGGACATAGCATATTCAAGCACCATCTAGTTTAGGATACCCTTGAGAACACCTTTCCAGAGCCCCTCTATTGACTAGATCATCATACATGCATAATGGACATGTTTTCATGTGTGTGTATAAATATATGTGAGCAAACCTTTCACATAAACACCTTAGGCCACATATGTTCATACTTCACTTCATTCATGCATAAGTGTATAAGTGTAACTATATGAGCAATCCTTTCATATAAACACATTTAAACACTATGCATATTCATACTTCATCATACCATATACTTGACATCATAGCATACAAGTCATATTCATAACATGCTCATGCATTCATATTCATGTACATCGATAGAAAACCTAGGAACTATCCTATCAAGGCACACATGTGCAATACATAGACAAGTTCACATACCTTTGTCCATACTAGTACACCTATCAAGTCATCCTAGTTTAGGGACACATAGCATACCTCATAGACATATATTTTACATGCATAGTAGTATACACAAGTGCACATGAGAATATCCTTTCATTAGACACAATGAACCTATACTACTTGTAAGCATGCATGAGGTGTAAGTGTGTGTACATTGGTCAACATAATCACATAATTGTTATTAACATCACATTGAGTCATCCACCCTCTTAAGACCATAATGCATATTCAAATATAGACCACACATCACATATTAGCATATGAGACAAGACAACTTCAAAATTTGCATTTAAGGCTTCTAACAGTAGCTAATCACACATTCATATAGGGGTACATAGGTAGGGGTCATTAACCATCATTACATCATTAATGGCAGCACCTATACCTAACCCTAACAACATCATTCAATTGGGGTAGACATCATCAATACCTATATTATGATACTAAAATAGAAGACTACGCATACTACTCCACATAGTGATCATCATAACCACACTCATACTTCACAAACTTGCCTTCAAGGCCATGCTCAACTCATATAAAGATTGACAAGAAAGTAAACACCCATAAGTGGACCATACCACACAATACCATTCAAGGACAATCATTGTAACAACCCTAAAAATGAATAAGATAAGAAATGCTTAATGTGTCAAGAATGCTTACGATTAGACCAGGGTTCACACGGATTGATGCGCGTAGAACCAGACCTCGGAACCCTTGCTACAGCCAAGCCAACTAACTTGGGGAGTTAGTTGAGCTTGGAAAGGCTGGTACCAACCATGTAGGGCTCTCGAATACGAATATTTACTCGAACGAGTCTTTACCGGACTTAAAAAGAGGAAATCTTAAGTTTTGAGGGTCTAGGGGTAAAATGGTCTTTTACCAGGCTAAGGGTAATATCGTAATTACCCTAAATATATAATTAATTAATTATTTAATAAGGTGGAGGGGAAAGTTGGGGAGAGAGAGACGAAATGGAGCTCTTGAAGTTAAGTCTTGCTCCACCCGGGTTCGAACCTAGGTGGGAGCAATGATTTAATGTGATTTTTTATTGG
Organism: Solanum sitiens; assembly: GCA_016801875.1. Taxonomy (NCBI): domain Eukaryota; kingdom Viridiplantae; phylum Streptophyta; class Magnoliopsida; order Solanales; family Solanaceae; genus Solanum; species Solanum sitiens. Next base: position 3,804,383 of record JABWTJ010000071.1, read on the forward strand.
TGAATTAATTTAATAAATTAATAATTAATGGCTGATTTAAAAAGAAAATCAGATTTTTATTATTAATTATTATTTATTTATTAATAATATGTTTTTATGACTAAGTCTCCTAGTTGACTAAGTCTAAACTACTTCACCTCTTTTAACTCTCTCTCACGCTCATCTCTCTCACATTTCTCCATTTGTTTTTCAAGATTACTCTCTGCCAAAACAACTACAAGAACAGAAAAATTACTAGAGTTCTTCACACTTGAAGAACTCACACGAAAATATAAGAAAACAAGCTAAGTGAACACGTTAGGCAAAGAGAGGGTTTTTCCGTCAAAAGTTTTGTGTTGAAAACTTGGCTTGGACGTGAGTTTTGGTGAGTTTTTGGGCAGCAACTTCAAGTTTTGAACGTCAAAGTACGGTATGGGTTTTCTTCTCTCTTGGTCCCTTTCCCAAGAGACCCCCTTAAGGTTCATATTGTTCATTCGAAAACTAGGATTGTTTCCCCTTTTGCATGCCCCTGTCACTAGCTCCCAATGAATCGTAGGTTGGGTATGATTGCTGATAGATTTAGGTATGTTATGATTTTGTGATGAACATGATTTTGATTGTATACTTGAAATCATAGTAAAGACAACCATGTATTCGAAAGTTTGTGCAAGTGTGTGTATGTGCGAAAAGGTTACTGTGAATGCACTGTGAATGAGGTTTCGATTTATGGTTTGAAGTTTGATATTGTTTTGGTTGTCATTTTACGTGTATAAATCTATGTAATCGTGATGTTCATTAAAATGGAGATGGGGCTGATTTGAGTGTCAACATTTTTGGCTAAACGAATCCATGAAATACTCCCCCCAAAAGTATCAAACGATCCATGAGTTGTCCTAAGTTTACAAGTGAAAATATTGATGAAAATAAGTTAATAAGATGATAAAGTTCCAGCCAAAAATACAATTTTAGTTTAGGCTAAAGTTTAATGAAGAAATCTGGAAAATTTAATGAATTTTAAAGGGGTGAGGCCACCAGGATTCGAACCTGTGACCTCACCCGTGTGGAACCTTAATCTCGCAAGAAGTAATGAAATGGGGTTGGGGGGATTCGAACTGGGGTCTACTGGTTGGGAAAGGAGAGAGCAACAATCTAAATAAATAAATGAGAGGTGTGGGAATCGAACCCACGACCTCCAGGCAGCGAATGAAAGAAGAAAATTAAAGAAAGGAAAATGTGAGGCGTTGGAATCGAACCCACAACCTCAAGGCTGGAAAGGAGAAGGGCGAATTAAATAAGAAAATAAAGTGAGGCTGTGGGGGCTCGATCCCACAACCTCACTGCCAAACGCCTAGCTAAGTAAATTTTAATTAAAAATAAAAATAAGGAGGCTGTGGGGGTTCGAACTCACAACCTCACAGCCCCTAGCAAAATTAAAAATAAAATAAGGAGGCTGTGGGGGTTCGAACCCACAACCTCCCAATTCCCAGCGAAATAAAGAGTAAAATAAAAAGAGGCTGTGGGGGTTTGATCCCACAACCTCTTGGTCTAGGCAAAAAGAGCTATCATTTCTCATGCATGTCCTTGGTGTGTGCTTGCATATATCCATACTTAGTACAAGTGTGTACTAACCCTATACAACTCTACAATTTTAGGTGCAGGCACAGGTGGACGCTAGAGCTACAGGTTGACGCTGAAGCTATCCAGACGTCGAGCATTCATCCGGACTTGGTAGTCCCTCATGCTTTCGAGGATGCTTGCCCGTTTATATTCTAGCTTAGTCTTAGTATTGAGCTAGTGGGGTATGTTCCACTAGCGTTTCTTTCCCGTATTATTTCAGACATTGTATTGGTGCCATTTGGGCAAGTATACAGTTATTGCTATATTAAACTATTTTCTTTCATTTGATGATCTTAATGTTAGATGGTTGATGGTGAACAAATTATGAATGTATTATAAATGATTAGTAAGTATGTTAATAAACAAAAAGTTCAAATTTTCCGCTAAAATTGACCTAGCTAAAGTAAGAATGACGTAAGTAGGCTTGTCTGCGACCTCTGAGAGGTCAACAACACCGGTATCGTCTGGGTTCTATATTCCAGTCGTGACAATCATCTAGAAATTCTATAGAAAAATAGAGGAATAGAGTAATCGTACGAAATCTTCCTTGCTTTGATCATCAATGATCAATACTAATAATTCATCAATAATACAATTATAGGGAAATAGATAAAAGTATCATAACATAAAAGAAATCATGCTTCAACTATCCTAGAATTAAGATCACATTATGTACATTGCATTATCAAACTATAGAAGATAGAAGAACATAGGTCAATCGTACCAAATCTTCAAACCTTGATCCACATGGATCACCCATCAAAAATTCACCATCAATTTGAATATAAAATAGTAGCAATAGCTAATTCAACATACTAGAATCATAATTCAATTAACATATAATCAAGATCACAAGGCTCATAACATAGGCTAATTTGAGAATTGGAAGGAACATGAGTTCATCATGAAATTGGATTGAATTCAACATGAAAATCAGTATATAATCATCAATTCATCTTAAGCATGCTTTTGAAATCATTTTGATAAAGAACCCACGGCTAGATTAAAAGATAGATGGTTTGATCATGAACTTTCATTGAAAACATTGGAAGGAACTCCTTAGAAGAAAGGTTTACTAAGCATGAAGGATCACCATACCTCATTGTAGGAGAAAACCATGAAATATTGGTGAAAAATCCATGGGAATCCAATGTCCAAGTTGTTCTTTAGCATCATCTGCAATGGAGGTTTCTAGAGAGGTTTCTTTTGGAGAGGGTAGTCCAATTTTGAATAATGAATTTGCTATGGGGTTTTGATCTTAATAACCAACTTAATATACCCAAAAATACACAAAATAACCATTTATAGTAATTTAGGGACATGGGGTGAATTTACCAATTCATCCGTTACATGGCAGCGTGCATGATGCAATTGCAGGCAGCACCTACGGAAGCCAATCGACGGAGCGTCGATGTAGTGACGGCCCATTATGTTGCTCCGTCGATGGTGACTAAGTCTGCACATTTGGGGGCTCATGCTCACACGGCTAAGTTTTAAGCTAAGCCTCCATCGACGGGGCGTAGGTGGACTGACGAGGCGTTGTTCTTGGGCGTAGGTGGACTGACAAGGCATTGTTCTTGGGAGTAGGTAGACACTGCCAAGGCAGTGTCTAGACAGCTTTTGGGGTCCTCCTTGAGGGCCTTTTGCAGGGGCCCTTGGGGAGTCGTACCCGGACGTTTCCAACATAAATACACTCATTAACATGTTATGGACCTTCCACATAAGTTTCAACAAAAAAAACATGTAAAACATGCCAAGACACACCAAGACACACATGCACGTCTAAAGGCTATTTTAAAACGTTATTGGACGTTCTTGGATGTTTGACCTCCAAATGACTTCAAATTAAACATGCATACTGTAAAACACTTAATTAACCTATTTTAAACCTTTTTAGGCACATGTGAGGCTCTAAACACCTTAATTCATTTTGAGGGTCCTTTCATATTGATGGAAACAGGACAATCACGATAGATTCTTTCCGCTAGAACAGACTCCCCAACAAGTGTAGAAACACAAAAGGGTTCACAAAGTTTTTAAGGAAGAATTTCAAACTAATTTTCAACATAAGTAGTTACAAAATATAAACTTGCTCCTGGGTCTAACAAAGCATAAACATCGAAAGTAAATACTTTGATCATACCTGTAACAACATCTGAAGAGTTCTCTTGCTCTTGGCGGCTAGTGATTGCATAAAGATGGTTTGCCCCTCCTCCAGTACAAGAGGTGGCTCCTTTAGGAGCAACCCTATCTTGTGGAGCAACTGATGAAGATTGAGCTCTATTCCCTGGATTCCCACCACCTTGTTTATTCTTGGGGAACTCTCATGAAGTGACCCTCTTGACCACACTTGAAACAACCTGTCTGGCCATCACAACAATTTCGTGGGTGGTTTCTTCCACACTTAGTACATTAGGATCCCTACTTATTCCTTGGGCCACACTACCTTGAGACTGGGTTGGTCTAGCCCTGAAGTTGTACGAATTCTAGCCACTATACTCACCTCGGTTTCTGGGCGTAGGTGCACTAGCAGATGATGGTGCATGCCCCTTTGGTTTTTGAAATTGTGGTCGACTTGAACCACTTTTTTGTTGGTCAGACTCATTCCTAGTCTTTGCTTTCTTGTTTCGGTACTCCACTCTGTCCCTCAGCTTCTCCTCTCCAACTTGTTGCACATAGACCATTACCCTTGATATGTCCATGTCACCTATCAACATTCCAGCCCTTCCTTCCTTACTTAAAACACGACCCAAACCCGTAACAAACAAGCTCATTCTGCTCCTCATATCCTTAACCATCTCCGGTGCATAGCGATATAGTTGGGTGAACTTCAACTTATACACGTGCACACTCAAGGAGTTCTGTTTCAAAGTGAGAAACTCCCGTACCTTAGCTTCCTTCAATTCTCGGGGAGAGAACCTCCCCAAGAAAGCTTCTGCAAAGCAAGCCCAACTTGGATGTGGTGCATCCTCAGCTCTGCTCTCCTTCCATTGGTCAAATCAGGTTCTAGCCACACTCTTCAGTTGATATGCAGCTAATTCAACCCTCTTAGTATTCACCACATGCATTACCTCAAACACTTTCTTCAATTCTTCCACAAAGTTTTCTGGATCCTCAGTAGGCTTCATCCGGTGAAGCTAGGAGGATTCATTCTCAAAAACTCAAGAACCCTCGAGGTGTCAACCCCTTCTTGTCGATCTCCTCTCTGTTGCCCGACTTGGTTGGTTAGTACTTGACTTAACATTCGGATAGCTTCCCGGAATTCCGCGTTGGTAACCTCTCCTTGGGGTTGCACATCCGAAGCATTAGGGACCTATTGTTCCTCAACATTTCTTATGGCTGGTCGACCTCTGACTGCTCTTCGTGGAGGCATGATAAATATGAAAACACACGTAAGCATGAATTAGAGAGAGACTTTAGAGATAAATCTAACGCACAAAAGAGAATATGAAAGAAGTGAAATTTTCCTAAATGTCGTAGCCTCCTAATAATAGATGTGGCGCACTTCACACCTATGACTAAGACTCTACAAACATTGCTTCATAGACTCCTAGGACTCTTGAACTCTGTGCTTTGATACCAAGTTTGTCACGCCCGAAGCCTACACCCTAGACGTGGCCGGCACCCAACGACCATTTCCATACTTGAGCGAACCCATGGCCTGGCTTACTTATTTCAGCGGAAGACTATACTCATCTCAGATAAAGAATTAAAATCATTCTCATAAAATAACTTAAATAAGTGTCTTGGCCAAAATGGCACTTAAGTCTCAATACTTTAACATATGAAGTATAAGATAAAGGAGACTCCAAAAACTGAACTACTACCTGGCTACGAAGCCTCTAAACTGAGTGAGATGGATGTTGGGACAGACCCCACAACATCCTAATGAACTAAACTAGTAGAACAAATAAAAAGGATGTCCTCCGTAATGCAAGGAGAGTCACCACTGACTCTGAAGCTCAAGCTGGATCAACGAAGTGCTGCGTGCTGATCTTGGTTACCTGCATCTGCATCATAAGACAATGCAGACCAACTGGCATCAGTATATTGAATATACGAGTATGCGATTTGGCATGCTAAACATAACTATAAAGCTTGAAATGGAGTAAGGATGAACTTACCTTGGCTCTGCTCAACTCATAAGATAACAACTCAATATAAAGCAATAAGGATATATGCAATATAAATAAAACTAGTAAAACAGTGTAAACTCTTAGTTTATTAAAGATAAAACAATAATAAACTCAATTTTACTTATATATGATAGTAATATAGTTTTTGTGGGAGTTTCTCTAACCGACAACCACCACTATGAGCTTAAGTGGTGATACATCGTCTCACCCACGGTGCTAGAATTGTCATATACTTTGCCGTCATATAAGACATCCTCAACTAAGTGGATCCACTAGCTAACTTACGTGATCATCTAAAAAGTATGACACGTTAATACCCATGATGGCTACATGGTTTACATGGAGACTTTAGTTAATCTGAACTCTCGTCCCCACGTTGGTGCTCAATACTACTCCCAAAATATAATTTAGCTCACGCTTTTAAAATAGCCTCTTTCCTCTAAATTGAGATAATTTTCTCAACTCTTTTTAGCTTTTAAAAGCCCCTCATGGAATCAATGTTCCCCTTTTTATTCAAAACTCCTTTGGAACTCTTAGTTTCCTCTTGACTTAAATGTAAATTTTTTTTTTGAACTTCCTAGCAAATACTTATTTCGCTTATACCTTTTGAGAAATGAACTCAACTTTACTCTTTACTCAACTTGAACTTTAAGTCTTAAAACAACGTGAAAACGTTTGTGAAAGACTTTAACTTTTACTCTTCCTTTAATTCGAAACTTGAGCCTTGAAACAAAGTTAAAACGTATAGATAAGAACCTTGGAAACTTTAAGAAACATTACTTTAACTTACTTCATAGCTTTAGATTTAACTCCTTAGCTCCTTGACTTTGATCTTAACTTTTTTTGAATGGATTATGGATTCAAGGTTTCGATTTGAGTTCTTTGGATGATTTCTAGGTATTTAGAAATTATTTGAAGTAGTTAGAATCATTGGGAGATGTTAATGTACCTTGGAAGGACTTAAAAGGACTAAACTACGAAAATTGGACAAAAAAAACATCGGGTTGGGCGTACTGGTGGTGCGCCGCGCCAGCCTCAGTTGACTGAGGCCTGATTCTGGTGAATTGGTGGCGCGCCGTGCTAGGCCTTGGTTGACTAAGGCCAATTTCTGGCGCACAGCAGGCGCACCGCGCATGCCCTTACCCAAGTACGTCTGACAAATTTTTCAACTTGTTTTCCATCTCCTAATTCTCCAAAACTTCCTAGTTCATTCACTAAACGATTGGGACCATTGGTACTATCAATAACCATTGAATTCAACTCAAAATAACTCAAAGGAAAAATAAATCTAATCAACAATGGCAGCTAACAATCCAATCAACAAGAAGCCAAAACTTTCCTACAAGAACTTAACTTCTAACATGAAATCAATCCATAAATTCACTGAATTGAAACAAACTGGTGTGTGGGTGAAGTAACCCAACACAAAAGATCCCACATACCTAAAGGTATCACCCCCGATTAAATCCATGTAACGATTCTTGGCGTTCTTGCTTCTTCTTCTCCTTTCTCCTCTTCTTTTCTCTTCTCTGAAAACCCTAACTTGTTTTCTAAAAGCTTGAACTGAATAGGATAAGTTTATACACCAACTTATTACCCAAAAAGGAAATTAAATAATTGGGTAAGGAAAAGACCAAAACACCCTTTTAAAATCCGGATTGGACTTTCTTTGGTCCAACAGCTCAACTTCGAAAGATATTCCCAAAAGCTTTCCATCCATATAAAGAACTCACCCTAATTCATCTTGAGCTCAAAGTTATGGCCGTTTGAAAATGACCAAAACTCACTTTTAAAATCTGAAAATTTTCCAGATTTTCGTATTTATTTCCAAAAATGATTATTCTTGGTTTCTTAGTTTATTCTTATATATTTTGAATTACGAGATGTTATAAGAAGTAAACGAGTTCCCATACCGTTCTTCAAAAATGTACTAGACTTGTACTTGTGTGATGAGATCACCCAACCTAACACTCTGATACCAAGTTTGTCACGACCCAAAACGAGTCATGAGTGACACCCACACTTAATCTCCTAGGTGGGAGAACCAGTGAATCCACCAACTTATATTTATAATTCAACTTATGAAATAATAATCATAATTCTGCATATTAAATCTTATTAGTGTAACAAACACAAATTCATTAAAGTCTACTAAATGCCATTCCCAAAACCTGTCGTCAAATTAAGGACATCTTTTCTTCAAATACTAAGTCTAAGAGTATTAAAGACACCAAAATAAATAAACAAAATAGTTTATGCCCGAAAACTAAGGACATCATGTCATGACCAAGAGAATCCAATACGAGCTTTTATGAGAAGCTCAACCTGAAACCTAATATGCTAGAGACTGGCTAGAGATGAGCGCAAGTCGAAGTTGCTGGAACACTCGCTGCACTCCACAAAAGGAAAAAACAAAACACAAGTAGGACATAGTATAGAGCAACATATACTGAGTAAGTATCATTGGCCAAACCAAAATAGAATCTAATATGCAATGAATAATAGTATAAAGTCAATTATGACACTTAGTAGGTGGCAAGAAACAAACAACATGAACTAGTGACAACAACACTAAAGTAAGTACATAATCAATCACAATATCAAGCACACATATGGGGACTAATGCCTCCACACCACACTTATTTGAGAAATCGGTTCTTTGAGATTGAGTACATTAAGTTAATTCAATATTTTTTGCCTTTAATTTTACCATGTCAGAATGTGACACTCTGATCCAATTATACCATGTCGGAACGTGAAACTCGAATCCAATAATACCATATCGAAACGTGACACTCTAATACATTATATCGTGTCGGAATGTGACACTCTGATCCATAATACTATGTCGAAATGTGACACTCTGATCCATAAAACTGTGTTAGAATGTGACACTCAGATCAATTAATTTTGTTAAATTATCATTTATTATCCCCACTTTTCACTGCATTAACAAAATTTTATCAAGCCTTCTTTATTCAAAACATCACTTCCATAGAGAGGGCTCAAGGTTTCAGGATTTCAGAACAATCACAGAACACACAATCAAGTAAATCGGCAACTTCACAATATCACTCAATGCTTATCAATCACTATTAAGAGTCTATCTATCAAATAGAATAAACCATAACCTACCTCCACCGAAGAACTAAAGTTAAGGAAGATACTCCCCGTGTGTTTCTATTCCTCAATGCCTTACAATGTTTCCACTGTATCAAGTATGCATAATATATCAGCAAACCAATTCGTAGACACTCATATTACTAAAACCTAATTCATAACATTTTATACCAACTAATGTATCAAGTTTAGTATTTCTCAAATAGCATGTCTAGAGTAAAGTCTTATTTCCTCTCAATAACTTAATCTAATTATATTTATATAATACATTAATACACCTAAAATTTAATTACCTATACCAATATATAAAGACTTCTATCAAAACCTATCACCATAAAAAACATTAATACTTCCCCTATATGTTTTACTAAACCAATTAAGTACTATTTACAGAAGACAATTCCATTTAGAATATGTTGTTAGTAGTAGTTAGCACTATTATTAAGTGGTGGAACTAGGTATTGACAATGTTGTTAATTTGATCCCCTGCGTTAAAAAATTATAATGTGTAATTAAGGCAAACATAATCTTCCTAGTTATATGAAAATTGTTAAATCCCCTATGACGTAAAGGAAGATACAAGTGTAGTGGCAAATGGGGTTCAAAATATGTTTTGTCATACATTCAAATCTTAGGTATACATTCTAGTATTTATCTCAAAATTATATTTTGAATCTCATTGGGCCCCTACTATAAATTCACTTAGAGTCCTATTTAAACCATCTGCAAACTCTAGGTTAACTATTTATAAATAGCAAATGATACATTCTGCTTCCATGTTACATTTTAATATACAAAGAAATTAATGAACATTTGCACCTTACTCAACTCAAAAGTTATCCATTTCCCAAGACCAACAATAACTTTCTTATACAAATTTTGGGGGCTCTAAATATTCATTCTTTCACACTGCAAAAGCTAGCTATTAATGTGGGAGAGCCTCGAAGGCTCCACACTAGGTAGTATTCACTCTACCACAAGTAGGCAACTTATTCTGAGGTAGTCCTTTTCGAGTTGGGTGCGCCTTCCTATAACTGTGGACACGAAGGGTGATGGATATGAATTTGGTTTGGTTTTACTAATTTTAAAATCGATTAATTTGGTGTTATTTTGTTTTTTATTAATAATCGACCCATGAACACCTCTACTTGCAGTTATTCAACATTTAATATTTCGTACTTTATTGATGCCATTTGCATCCTAATGAAAGTGAGATATAGTTGGATATGATAATTAAAAGAAATACTATAGTTTCGTATTTTTTCTACTTTAAATAAACAATAAAAGATTTGCTCTTCTCAAGGAATAATGAAAGGTGGTATTGGAGATAAGATTGTTCGAGTCTCTTAAAATATGTCCCCTGTCACATTGACACACATTTTTTCATGATCCAAAAGTCAAGATTATGACGGCACACACTCCAACTTCCCCCCCCCCCCAAAAAAAAATAAAAAAAGTGTGTAAGCCAAAAATAACACACATATATACGAATCTCTAAAAGGGTGGTCAGGCCACAAATGATAGAAAAGAACAACAAAGAATATCCAAAAAACATGCAACATAAGTAGAAAGATCATCTAATACAACTTTAGAGTATGAAAGACATCATGAGTCTCTAATAAGAAATAAGGATCGAAAGTATCAGATGGAACTAATGGTGATCCCAAAACAGGATCTCACCACCACTCCGAAAAGATCTTCAAAACTAGAAATGATCAACCACCGCGAGGAGTACCCTAACTAGAATCTGAATTAAAAATGATTCAGAAGTAGCGGTTAGAACAACCCACAAGGCTCAGTTGACTAAGCTAACCGAGTAAAAGGAATTAATCAGCTTATTAATTAACTAAGGAACACTTCCACCTGCATACAAAAAAGTCCCACACTGGCATTAGTGTCGCAAATTTATAATGAACGGCACGAGTAAAGTAAATGCATAAGGAACCTAATTCAAGAGGAAGATTTTTGCCTACAACATAGTTATTTCTCACCATTGATCAGTTTAAACTTGAATCCCCCGCCCCCCTATAAAATATGGTTGCACTTCAAGCCTAGTATGAAGAATCACAAGCACAATAACAACACTATATTGATATATAAGCCCAATGGATACGCTCCAGCAAATCTGAGTAGTATAGCTAAAGGCAGAATCAAATAAGACATATTGTTAGCTCTATTAACTCTATGTTGTAATAATGACACTAATACTAAATGATCTGTGCAAGAAAAGAAAGAGATACATCAAAAATCTGTGAAAAGAAAGCATAAATCTAAACACGGAAGGAAGTCACACACGAGCATAATGAAGGAAGATTGATAGCATAAATCTAAACACGGAAGGAAGTCACACACGAGCATAATGAAGGAAGATTGATAAACGAATGTACCAGAATCGAGGAAATTGACTCGCATAAAAATGAAATCTAGACGAGCCAGCAACCTACTAGAAAGAAAGCACACCCTATCAGAATCAAGGATGATTGATTTACATCAAGGAAAAATGACTTTTCCAATGATGGAAACAAGTTAGCACACGCTTATCCTAGCTTCACTATTACATTTTGTAAAAACATTGAATTTAATAGATCTAACTAGTGAAAAGAAAAGAAAAGAAAAGAAAAGGATAAATTAGAAAATTATACGAGTAGAGGATGTTACCAACAAGTGAACTGTAATCTTTCATGTAAAGGAGTTCAAAATAGGGTATTTATCTAATTGGAAACATTTAAGCTCTAAGTAAACCAAGGGGACTCGATTAGGCACCACATTGGTGATTCAAACAAGTAAAACAATATTTGTATCAATTGTGTATTTTATCCCTTTACACCTTATATAATAAGTTTTTTAATCTAATCGTCTAAACTGTAAGGTATTTAACTTGAAAAATCAACAAATGTATATAGAGAAGACATAAAGTTATTCCGAATTTTTAAAAAGACACCTTAACTATGCAGACATCCTATTACCCCCCTAAACAATTTCGAACATATATTATTACATCATTTTTCGATCAATTCCAGATTTTAAATGACAAGTGTTATCACACACCAATCATTGTGTGACGTGTGTTAATTTAATTTTGAAATATGTTTTTTTCATTTTAAGTTTTTCTTTATTCCTCTCTTACTTTTTGACTTATTTTAATTTTTTTACTTTAATTTTAATTTCATTTCAATTTTTAATTCATCTTCCACCCCTTACTTTCAAGCTTCCTCCTCTTCTTTATTTCTTTCTTCTTCTTCACCTCTCACCCTTACCTAACCCCACCCCCACATTAAGTTGAGACCCTTCATTTTCTTTCTCTTTTCTTCTTATTATTGGTCAAATTCCTTACTTTCCAGAATTATACTATTTTCTAGACTTAAATGAGTTATTGATAATAAAAATAATTATTTTTCTAAAGAACGATCAAAATTTTGAAGGTATCATCGTCTAATTTATCTCATTTCCATATAAACTTAAAACTAGAAAGGATAATTTTGAAAACAAAAGAATTCTTCAAAAATTGAAAAAGTATAATTGAAATTTGGATAAAAAACTAAATAATGCCTACTAATCATCTTGAAATCTAGTGGGTTTATCAAATTGTTCTAAATGTAATAAAATATCTAGATATAATTTTAAAACTGAAGAGAGCTAAACTAATAGTAGAATAAAAGAGAGGTGGAGTTGTGATAAAAAGTAACATTGAAAGTGATAAGTTAATGAAGATGACAATGAATTTTTGAAGAAGAAGGAAAAAAGAAAAAGAAAAAATAATAAGGAGAAAAAGTTATAATAATTAAAAAATAATAATTTATATTTTATAGCAAAATTCTTGTAAAAATAAAATTGTATTCGTTTTTTTAGTTTGTTTACGCTCTTTAAGAGAGTGCATACACTCTCCATGCCAGGTGGACAAAAAAGATGTAATAATATCAGTTCAAGATTGTTTAGGGGGGTAATAGGACACTTGCATAATTTTGGTGTCTTTTTGAAAATTCGGGACAACTTCAGGTGTTACTTTATGTCTTTTCTCAATGTATATATTTATGTCCTGAAATAAACAATACTTATAGAAAGAGAACAACATTTGCACATACTGAAATGTCTTGCTCATATACAAATATTCAAGTCAAAGTAATTGATCAACACAAACAAGATGACGAGAGGGGAGAGAAGTTACCAGTGCTATCCACACAACCTTCCTTTTTGAATGCATCTTGAATGCAGACTCCTTTCGTAAGTTGATATGATTATCAAATTAGTCATTCTGGTAACTGTAAACCTCAAAAGAAAAACAAATTGCATCATAAGAAAAAAAAGTACAATTCATCAATTAGCTATATCTTTGCCTTGACAATTTAATATGATGCAACAACTCTTTTCCACTTCTTTTTTGTGAGACACGCAAAATAAAAATGCCAACATTCAAAATCTTTTCAGTGTCAGCACGAGAAGAAACAGATGTTCATGTGTTTATAAGCTTCGGAGCATGTGGAACCATATCCATCCTTGAATCACAGTATCGACATAAATATTGTGCATCCAAATTAATGCTTTCTCCAACTTTCCCAGCCATGTAACCTTGTAGAGCACAGTCTAGATGTGAAACATGTCCACATATGTATCCATCTAGTGTTGCTTCACATCGAACATAATTGTACCAGTCATAGTCCGAACTGATCGTTTTGCAGCTAAGGATACAACAACAACCTCGGCAAAAACCAGGTTCAGTGTAACAGATATCACAAACCATGTCCAGAAAAAAGATTTTCTGTTGATAAACTGCTACAAATTCTATTACCAGCCTTACAAGTAATGGCTCTTATAGAAGTCTGAAACCATAAAAATAAGGAAACGTCAGAAGTCCACAGCAGAAAGCAAAACATTTTGGTTATAAAATATTGGAGGAAAAAAATAGCTAAAGGAGAAAAGCCAAAAGTTGGGCCTATTCTCCGGGAAAACAAGATAGCTAATGTTTGATCCGAAGAAGTTATGCTTCAGATGAAGATAAATATTAGACCTTTCAGTAGAATGTTTGTGTATAATGCAGCATGCTTGACATAAACTCCTAAACTTCAAAGCCACATTTTGTGTGAAAATATTAAGATACTTAAAAAAAAAAAATTGAAGAACTTGGTATGAAACAACAAAATTTAAAGAATATTTTCAAAACTAGAAACTTAAAACCAATAAAGCAAATAGAATCTGATGCAAATTAAAAATAATAAACAAAATATTTTTTCAAAAAAAAAATTTGACCCCACTAAATGCAAAATGTTTTCTTAAGAAAATTATTCCTCTCAAGTACTCAAGGTTGATGGAATATATCTTCTCATAATAGAATAATGTTACTCACCGGTGTATTAATACTTAAAACCATGATGTCAGCAAACCAGACAACAACAGTAAAATTCACTTAGAATACTATATTTAGTAGAAAAGAAAGAAGTTCAAAAATTTGTTATTGAAAAATAAGAGAAACCCATCTATTTATAGAGAATAGATGGTAGTGTGAATGCCTTCTTGTTGTGACTTATCAGAAAACACACAAACCTTTAGAAAAGTCACAACCTTACGGAAAATTCGTAACTTTTCATCCAAGTCTCAACTCTTCAGAAAAGTCAAAACACTTTATAAAAGATACAACTCTTCAATTTCATTCTCATCTTTTTAAACCCAACAATTACTCGTGCCCTTAAAATAAATTCTGGCCTTGGAGGGTTCCTTTTAGTAGATCCCACAACAAGCCAATCCTAATACGTTCTTAAATCCTTTTAGTTGGTAAAAAATCAAGGTTTTCACTTGTTCAGGAAGAAGAATAAAAAAAGGAAATCTCCTTTCAGAAATGCACAAACAGTCTCTGTCAAATATTATACAGCTCAATTTTTGTTTCAACCCATTAATGTTATGTTTTGAATTTACTTCACCCCTATTTTATAGAAATGTTAGTTAGTGTCACGACCCAGAATGAGTCATGAGTGGAACCCACACTTAAACTCTTACGTAAGAGAACCAATGAATCCAACCCCAACTTATATTTATCATTCAATTTATGAAATACTAATCATAATGCGGAAGCATAAATCTTATTAGAGGAAGAAACACAAATCCATTAAAGTCTACTCTATGGAATTTTCAAAACCTGAAAGTCATCACATTAAGGACATCTAATCTTCAAATACAAAGTCTAAGAGTATTAAAGACACCAAATTAAATAAATAAAATAGTTTATGTCCAAAATCTAATGACATCATGTCATGATCGAGAGAATCCAACACGAGCTTGAATGAGTAGCTCAACCTGGAACCTGATATGCTGGTGAATAGCTAGAGCTGAGGGCAAGTCAAAGTCGCTGGTACATTTGCTTCACTCCATAAAAGGAAACAAAGAAAAACACAAGTAGGCTCAGTACAGAGCAACATGTAATGAGTAGGTATCATCGTTACACCCAAAATAGAAACTAATATACAATGAAAAATAAAATAAATCAACTATGACACTTAGCAGGTGGAAAGTAACAAACAACATGAACCAGTGACAACAACCCAAAGTAAGTACACAATCAATAACAATATCAAGCACACATATAGGTACTCATGCCTCCACAAACCACTCATTCATTTTGGAAATAGGTCTTTGAGATTGAGTACATTAAGTTAATTCAACAAAAGTTTCCTTTCATGTTACCATGTCAGAGCGTGACACTCCGATCCAATTATATCGTGTCGGAATGTGACACTCCAATCCAATAATGCTGTGTCAAAAAGTGAAACTCCGATCCATAATACTGTGTTGGAACGTGACACTTTGATCCATAATACGGTTGGAATTTGAAATCCGATCCATTAATATTGTTAATATAGCCTTTATTATCATCACACTTTTCAGTGCATTAACAATATTTTATCAAGTCTTCTTTATTCAACGCATCACTTCGAGCGAGAGATCTCAAGAATATAAATTTCACAGTCTCAGGATTTCAGACCAGTCACAGAACACACAACCACACCATCAAGTACATACGGAACCTCAAAATATTACTCGATGCATATGAATCACTATGAAGAGTCTATTTATCAGATAAAATAAACGATAATCTACCTCCACCGAAGACATAAACTCAAGCAAGCTACATACCTAGTGTGTTCCTTTCCTCAATGTGTCAGAATGTTTCCAATCTATCAAGTATGCATAAAATATAAGCAAACCAGTCCGTAGACACTCATATTACTATAACCAAATTCCTAAAATTTGATACCAACTAATGTATCAAGTTTAGTATTTCTCAAATTGCAAGTCTAGAGTGAAGTTTTAATTTATCTCAATAACTTAATCTAATTATATTTATATAATACATGAATACACCTAAAATTTAATTACCTATACCAATATATCAATACTTGTATCAAAACCTAGCACCATAACAAAAATACAACACATCGAAACTAACTAAGAACTCATTAACTTCAATCCACTCCAAAGTAAAATTGCAGAAGCAAGATCTACTCTATACTCTAAATACTAATTAAAACTGACCATAACCCTCAATTAATCATCTTATTAAATTATTATCTACTCACAATCTTGATGCCACAATAATTAAACTCTACAACAGAGAATAATAGGATGTCCTTAAGCTTTTAAGAAATAAAATTGAAACAATTTCTAATCAATCTCTAGCCAACATCATATAACTATATAATAAGTCATTCTAGTCTAACCATTAAACTCAAACCTTATCCATCATTGGCCAATAATGGCCCAACTTTTGTCCCCTCAAATTGTCAAAAACGTACTGCTAAAGTGCCAAATTTCAAATTTCAATTTCAACACTGCCAAATTTCCCTTCCTTATTAAATAATAACGACCAAGTACCAACTATACAATACATCCATCCATCCATTCGATTCTATAGTAGTACAATATTCATTCCAGAATTATATCGTAATTTACAAAGAAACTTATCAACAGAAGACCCACGATTGATTTTGATGTAGTTGCTTTCTCTTCTCAAAGCCTCATTCTTTCTACAAAATATTTTCTTCCAAATTATTATATAACACAAACTATGAAAGTGTGAAAGTAACATACTATTAAGTTTACATTTATTTTCCTTAATCACCAACTAAATAAATTATAAAAACTACCCCATTAAATTCAAAAATGTAGGTACGAATAGTCCAAAATATCCATTTAGAGTCTATCAAAAAGTATTTTAAAAAATAAATAGTTGTACTATTCAAAACGACCAAATGGATCGTTACATTAGATACCAATGTACACACGTTTATCCTCGAAGAATCAAAAGAAGGTGAGGGTAAGAAAGGGTAGTTGTGTCAACAATTCCTTCAAAATATTAGTATCCAAGGTCTCATATCATAAGTATCAAACCAACAAAATGGAGATCTACACGTTGTCAAAACATGATACTGATGATGAGATAAATCTTAAGTCTAAACAACTGTAAATTTTCATGGTAGCTCTCCTATAAATTCTCATAAGCAACATTGTACGTGTAGAATGGCTAGTATACTTTAATAGCTCCAAGACAACACCAAATATGTCATTTGAGATAACCAAGTATGCCTAAACATCCTACCCAATCAAGAGCACATCACAGGATAGGTACACCTGATCCACAACTAGGGACTCACGCATACAAGCGAAAACACACACGGATGGAGAAAGTTAATTATATTCTAAACCATGACCAGAATGAAGTAATTGGTCACATAAGAATGTACATAGCCAAGTTCGAATAACTCTAGATACTCCTTCCATAGTGCCCATATCAAACATTTTTATTCATCTGACTCTATCTCTTTGATTTATTTTGTTAACTACCCATAATCAACAATTTAGTCCCTATTATAATTGCACACATACTTGGTTTATTGAACGCCACATCCACTAAAGTCAACAATCTTAATACGAAATAACATCATAACCACACCGATCATCGACCTTACTCCCAAACCACTATTAGTATCAAAGTATTCTTATCAAACACATGTTCAAACTATAGCTATCTCTTTCTATTTAAGCATTTCATGACAAATACGAGTACCAAACAAGCCTAATATCACTATTTTAAAACTTGATAGTACCTTTTCATTGAGATAAAACTATTAAATCACATCCAAAGTCAACTTCACACCACTTCCACATACCATGCTTTAGCTAACATTATAAACCATCACATACCTCATGCCAACACTAATGGAAATTCTTGATCACTCAAATTATTTTGTATACTGTAAGCTCATAACCTCTATTAACCATCAAATGTTTATGTAATGCATCATAAAATTCTAAATATCTCGACCCATCTATGTATTAGAATCTTGTTAATTTCTCTAGCTCGCTTACTTATCTCATCCTTTAACAAACAACCCATGACATTTTAACTTATACTCTAAATCCACACTTTAAATGAAACCTTTCCTTGTGTCCATAAAAAATCAAAAGTAACAAACTTATTCATGACCAAAACTACGCAGAAGTCATTTCAAATACTCAATACCTAATTGAACGATCATTTCTTATCTTGCAAATTTATATCTGGAAAGAATTATATGACTACGAATGTAGACTTACAAAATAAACAAAAATTTAATTGTGAATCCAACTGTGTAATTTCATCCCCTTATATATCAATATTAGCTCATACCATGAAGACTTTTATGTATTTATGTATCGTGGCATATCATTAATCCCCTCTCCATCGATCTTACCAAATCCTTCACTAAAAATCCAAATGTACTCATTACCAAACTCAAATCACAAGGGAACTTATCATCAAACTTGAGTTGGACGTATGTACACTTTTACATCAAGTCTTATCCACTAGTTTTTTAACCAATCTGATGAACACATGACACTATTACTATACCCATAGCACATTAAATTATGCATCTTTGAACCCAATATCAATCCCATTGAAGATACCTTTTAAGTCCTTGCAATCGAAGAAAATATTCTTTCTCTCACCTCTTTTCGAAGGCTTCACTCATCCCACTAATTTTTATATCATTTTCATTATGAATCTAACTCCTTTAAATTCTATAAGAGCGGTACCCCAACATCTCTAAAAACTTTCCGTTCAACCACATTACTTACTAAATATTAGAAAATCGCAACCTTAGATACTCACAAGTCAATATGTCCATATAAAATTTATTTAACAAACAATCTGTATTCTACAGTTGCATCTCAATCACAATCCATCACTAACTCATATTTCTATCATGCTCAGTAAACCTTTGTCATCACCACGAGTCATACCAATAAGATCCAAAGGACTAACAAAAATTGTATACATATTTTCGAACTAAAATCTTCAATTGAATTCACCCTAGTATATTCACTGACTTTCTTTATATATAAGTTTGTCATTCCAGAATCAATCCACTCCTTTGGATATTAAAATAAAATCACTAGACCTAGAACCCTCAAGATACATTTCACCACCTAAATGTATTAATAATGTACCATAGATCCACCACTAAAATTTTCCTCTAAAATAATGCTTAATCCGAGCATCCGTAGTAACCAACTAGTTGGTTTCTCAATTGTAAAAGGAAGATCGAATCTCATTATCTAAACATGCCGTACCACTGATAGCTCCTTATGTAGTTAGTATTTACACTTGGCAATCGATGTATTCGTTTCCAAGTAACACTAGTACCATACCGTACCATGAAAGGTCCTTAAATCCATCACTAGAACACATCATATTTATCAAGAAGATCGCACACTAATAGCTCAAACAATTATACCCATTTAATAACTATAAAATATTATCAAATCCATTTTGTCTCTACCCCCAAGCAATTTGCATTCTTTATGAACTTAATAAAAAAATTATGTTGATCACTAGTTATTACAGGCCATGTAGTCAATCGAGAAAACATACCTATTTTCAAGGACATATTTTTTTTTCTCTTTATTATGTTGCTATTTCAAATTCTAATACCTCAGTACTAACCATATGTGAAATAGAGTGAAGAAGTTCATATACAAATTTGTATCACCTAGATACCAATTAGATTCAAGTACTAGAACGAAAGAAAGAGGGAATGAAGTTTTCCAAAAGTCGAATATCCTCTCGAAGAAAAGTAAAGGATTTCACATAGCATTCTTCAAGACTCTACTAGACTTTTCCTTGTGTGATGAGATCACCGAACCTAACGCAATGATACCAAGTTTGTCACGACCCAAAACTAATCATGAGTGACACCCACACTTAACCTCCTAGGTGGGAGAACCAATGAATCCAAACCCAACTTATATATATGATTTAACTTATGAAATACTAATCATAATGCAGAATATTAAATCTTATTAGTGTAAGAAACACAAATCCATTAAAGACTACTAAATGTCATTCCCAAAACATGAAAGTCATCAAATTAAGGACATCTTATCTTCAAATACTAAGTCTATGAGTATTAAATAAACCAAAATAAATAAATAAAATAGTTTATATTCGAAAACAAAGGAAATCATGTCATGACCAAGAGAATCCAATACGAGCTTGAATAATAAGCTCAACCTGGAACCTAATATGCTACGGACTGGCTAGAGATGAGGGAAATTGAAGTTCCTGGTACACTCGCTGCACTCCATAAAAGGAAAAGAAAGGAAAACACAAGTGGGGCATAGTATGGAGCAACATGTACTGAGTAAGTATCATCGGCCAACCCAAAATAGAAACTAATATACAATGAATAATAGCATAAAGTCAACTATGACACTTAGCAGGTGACAAGCAACAAACAACATGAACCAATGACAACAACAGTAAAGTAAGTACACAATCAATCACAATATCAAGCACACATATGAGGACTCATGCCTCCACACCACATTCATTTGAGATATGGGTTCTTTGAGATTGAGTACATTAAGTTAATTCAATATTTTTGTCCTTTAATTTTACCATGTCACAATGTGACACTTCAATCCAATTATACCGTATCGGAACGTGACACTCCGATCCAATATACCGTGTCGGAACGTGACACTGTTATCCATAGTATTGTGTCAGAATGTGACACTCTGATCCATAATACTATGTTGGAATGTGACACTCTAATCCATAAAATCGTGTCGAAATGTCACAATCAGATCAATCAATATTTTTAAATTATCATTTATTATCCCTACTTTTCAGTGCATTAATAATATTTTATCAAGTCTTCTTTATTTAAAACATCACTTCGATAGACAGGGCTCAAGATTATTAATTTCACAGTCTCTAGATTTCAGACCAATCACAGAACACACAATCAAATAAATCGGGAACTACACCATATGACTCAATGTTTATCAATCACTATTAAGAGTTTATCTATCAAATATAATACAACATAACCTACCTCCTCCAAAGAACTGAAGTCAAGCAAGCTACTTCCCCGGTGCATTTCCTTTTCCCAATGCCGTAGAATGTTTCCACTGTATCTAGTATGCATAATATATCAGCAAACTAATCCATAGACACTCATATTACTATAACCAAATTCCTAAAATTTTATACCAACTAATGAATCAAGTTTATTATTTCTCAAATAGCAAGTCTAGAGTTAAGTCTTATTTCCTCTCAATAACTTAATCTAATTATATTTATACTAGGTAAATTACCCGTGCTTTGCACTGGATTGAACTATTTTGTTAAGCTTACATATGATCATTCGGTAATATTCATATTTTTGATATGTATAATACATTTTCAAGAATATTTATCTTAAGGCAAATCGTTCCTCCGAAATCTTAAAGTACTATATTTTTAAATTTTGATTTTTTACATGAGTCATAGAGAGACTTTAAATATAAGAAAGAGATCTAAGAAAATCTCAATAGAAATAATTGGTTAGAAGTAATGAAATTCGCTAAATTCCAAAAAGATATAAAGAACAACATCCGACGTTAAAGAAGAGAACAAAAAGCCTCGAACAACACTACTCCCACGTAAAGCGGAACAATATGTCTATAAAAGAACATATTTAACTAACTTCAAATGGAAGACCTTCAACTCCTTTCTTATGAACCTCCATCAATCAATTTTTATTGTAGTATGACGGATCATGTATATTTTTAAAAAGACCCTAAAATTTTTAGAATCATAACTATTTTTCCTCATCACAATAGTCATTACTATTGCTTAGGGCCCCGACTTATTTGGAATTGAACCATAGTTATTGTTATGGTTATAGTACGGAGTTACATTAATGCAATTATAAAATAAGCACTCGGTGGCATCTAAATGTCACTGTTCACAGTTTGATATTCTAAACTAAAATTTTGACACTTAGCATATTAAAATCTCACAGCATAATTTTGTGAGTACTT
The DNA here is from genome assembly GCA_016801875.1 of Solanum sitiens. Classification (NCBI taxonomy): domain Eukaryota; kingdom Viridiplantae; phylum Streptophyta; class Magnoliopsida; order Solanales; family Solanaceae; genus Solanum; species Solanum sitiens. The sequence goes on from JABWTJ010000071.1 coordinate 3,826,570, forward strand.
CAACTCAAAAGTATCCAAAAATAAGAATAAGACAACCTTACTTTTCTAGCAATCAAGAAGAAAAAGACATGTTGCTTAACATATCTTTCAAAAATATATTCTATTGGGTTGTATCATAGTTTACAGTTCATAAATTTAATTGAAATAATCCAAAAGAATGAGTTGTTACTTATTTATTAAAAAAAAAAAAAAAACTTTATCAAATTTAGGAGTTATCACTACAGTAAAAATGACCTTTAACGACAGTTAATAGCTTAATTGTCTCTAAATATGTATTTTTACAGACAATTGGTACTCTACATAAATTTTCCTAAACTTTATAGCAACATTGAATCTAATGACAATTAATTAATGTCGGTAAAAGCTCTAGTACTCGTCGTTAATGTGCATATTTATTATCAATAAAAATATTATTTTTGTTATAGTGTATTTTGGGCATTTGTTAGTTTCGAATAAACTTGATCTATCATGCCAAAAATAAAGACGAAGAAATATGACAAATTACTTAACTCGCGACAAAAGAAGTGGACTAATTGTGTCTATACTAATATTTTAGGAAGAGTGCAATGACATACAAATTATTTGTAGCTAAGAAAAAACAATCAAAATAATATACTAATCGTGGCAACAAAGAGAACAATCTGTTCGTTATTTTAACGAACTTCATGATTGGTTCCGGATTAGTTATCACATATTTATTGTTGTGTGCTATCAAATATAGCACAATAGAAAAGTAATTTGCCCAAAAAATCTATGTAAAAATCTTTAGAAAGTGACATAAGAGAAAATAAATTATCAATCATCCTCACTGTAATTTTTCACAGAGTTAAAAAAAAAGTTACCAAACTAACAAATAGGAATTGAAGTAGATACATGAATCACTATAACTTACAGTAAATGATTAAGCTACAAGAAATATGTGGAATGAAACATACTTCATAAGAAGTTTAATTAATGTATTTCAATTCAACTTCCCTATAGCAAAAAAATGTAAGTTTTGCTTACTAAAGAAGAAAATGTAATGAATTCAACCTTTTCAATAACGTTATGAGCTGTGGAATGAGAGGTGAAAGAGTAGTAACGTGGTATTGCAATAAAATTCAATTTTCTTTATTTAAAGGGACAAAATAGAAGATCAATTTTTAATCATCTTCAGTGAAACTTTTAACTGTGTAAAAATCAAAGTCACCAAAATAGCAAAAAGAATTGTCATAATAACATGAATCACTATGACTTATAGTAAAGATTAAGCTTCATGAAATAGGAGGATGAAAACTTTGAGGAATTAACAAACATCATAAGAAGCTTAAATAATTTATTTGAATTCGATTACACAATAGCTGGAAAAAGTCTACAATAATAGTGATAGAAATTTCCTCTATTTATAGACCACAAAGGGTAGTACGAATAAATATTTATTGTGCCTTATCGGAAATGTCACAACTCTTTGAAAAAGTTACAATCCTTCAGAAAGGTCACAACCTTTCATAAAAGTCACATTTTTTCATAAAAGTTGCAACTCGTCATAAAAGTCACAACTTTTCGGAAAAAGTTACAACTTTTGATATAAAATTTGCAACTCTTCATAATAGTCACATATTTTCATAAAAGATACAACTTCTCATAAAAGTCAAAACTTTTCATGAAAAAAGAAGGCTACTTTTCTAAATAAAAAATTAAAAGAAAATTCTTGTATATGGAGACGCCACGTAGGCTGGGTAGGGTTCTCTTATATATGTATATACTAGTTAATTTGCTCGCGCTTCGTGCGGTCATAAATAATAATTGCAGTTAACATGCAAATAATTTTTCACTACTATCAATACATTAAAAATAATGAAAAAATAAAATCTTGAAAAATATAAGCAATATAGTAACATGAATTTGATTATTTGTCATTATCACATAACTCAAGAACCTCTAGTGAATGAATTATTCACAAAATAATAAATCATTGGTTCTTTAACCAACATTAAAAGGAAATTAAAGAAGAAAATAAGAATATATATACAAAGACATTTTGTAATAGAAGAAACATTTAAGTTGCATAGACTATACTATTGTGATATATGTCTTAGGAGAAAATTCAAAAAATTGTTAACATATTCAAAAAAATAAAATAAACTACGCTTGAAAATGAAATCAATTATAACTTTTTAACTTGCATAATAAATTTTTTCAATTGGTAAGTGAGAAATTTTTTATCTATGTAAAAATAGATAATATGTAAGATTATATATAGTACTTTTAAGTTATATGATTTCATAGAGAATATCAAAACATGAATTCTTAGAACAGAGTACAAATATTATTCCCTGCACAATGAATATACGTTCTATATGTGTACATGTTAAACATAGCCGGAGAGTTTAAAACATCTACTCAAAAACAACAATTAATATCATAAACATTAATTATTGAGTGTAAAAAATACCAGGATATGTAAAAATAGAATGAAATAGAAAGAAAAAGATTAATTCCACTGAATGAACAATGTCCCCTTAATAAAACTATTCCCCTCAAATACCAGAGATTTTAAAAAGTATATCCTCTTAGGATGGATCGATTTTATTCACCAACTTATTGATACAAAAAGAGTGGTGTCAGTATGTCACTCAACAGGATCAAAGTACATGGATATTTAATTTTGCAGAAGTAGAAGAAGAAAATAAGAACTTTGTTGTTTTAACATGAGATAAATCTCTCTATTTATAGACAACAAAGGGTAGTGTGAACAAATATTTATTGTGCCTTATGAGAAAGATTACAATTAATTGGAAAAGTTGTAATCCTTTGTAAAGTTCACAATCTTTTATAAAAGTTGCAACTTTTCATAAAGTTGTAACTCTTCATTAAAGTTGCAACTTTTTATAAAAGTCACGACTTTTGATAAAGTTCCAACTCGTCATAAAAGTCAAAACTTTTCATAAAATCGCAACTTTTCATTAAAGTTGCAATTTTTCATAAAAGTCACATCTTTTTATGAAGAGGAAGGCTAGTGTCGGAAATAAAAAAAAATTAAAGAAAATTCTTGCTTGTGGCAGAGCCACGTAGGTGGGTCTAGGGATCTCAAATATATGATAATACATTAATGCACCTAAAATTTAATCACCTATAACAATATATAAGAACATCTATCAAAACCTAGCACCATAACAAAAATATATTACATCGAAGCTAACTAAGAACTCATTAACTTCAATCCACCCGTAAGTAAAATTGCAGAAGCAAGATCGACTCTCTACTCTACATAGTAATTAATAATTTCCCATAACCCTCAATTAATAATCGGTATCAAATTATTATCTACTCACGATTTTGTTCCCATTATAATCAATCTTCACAACAGAGAATCATACTATGTCCTTAAGCTTTTAAGAAACAAAATTTAAACAATTTCTAATCATTCTCTAGCCAACAACATATATCTATATAGTAAGTCATGCTAACCTAACCAATAACCTCAAACCTTATCCGTCATTAGCGAATTATGGTCTAACATTTGCCTTCTCAAATTGTTAAAGAACGTAATGCCAAAATTCCAAATTCCAAATTTCAATTTCAACATTGCAAAATTTCCCTTCCTAATTTAATTATAACGACCAAGTACCAACTAAAAAATACATCCATTCGATGCTATATTAGTACAATATTGGTTCCAAAATTAGATTGTAATTTACAAAGAAACGTATCAGCAGACCCGCGATTGATTTTGATGTAGCCGCTCTCTTTTCTCAAACCCTTATTTTCTACAGAATATTTACGCCCTAATTATTATATAAGACAAACTATAAAAGTGTGAAAGTAATCCACTATTAAGTTTACATTTATTTTCCTTAACTACCAACCAAAAAAAGTTATAAAAATTGTCCCATTAAATTCATAAATGTAGTTATGAATAGTCCAAAATACTCATTTGGAGTCTATCGAAAAGTATTTTATAAGAATAAAAACTCTAGTAATTAAAACGACTAAATGGGTCATCACAGTTAGTAGTTAGCACTATTATTGAATTTACTTCCCACCTAATTTAGAAGAAAACAATCAACTTAGCCTATATATTTTATCAAACCTATCAAGTACTATTTACAGAAGACAATTCCATTTAGAATAGGTTATTAGCAGTAGTTAGCACTATTATTAAGTGGTGGAACTAAGTATTGACAATGTTGTTAATTTGATCCCCTTCGATAAAAAATTATAGTGTGTAATTAAGGCAAGCATAATCTTCCTGGTTATTTGTAAATTGTTATATATGTTTTATCATATATTTAAATCTTAGGTATACATTCTAGTATTTATCTCAAAATTTATTTTTTGAATCCTCTTCCGCCCCTTCTATAATTTCACCGAGAGTACTGTTCAAACAATTTGTCAACTCTAGATTAACTATTTATAAATAGCAATCGATACATTCTGCTTCCATGTTACATTTTAATATACAAGGAATTAATTAATGAGCATTTGCACCTAACTCGACTCAAAAGTTATCCATTTCCGAAGACCAACAATAACTTAACAAATTTTGGGTACTCAATATATTCATTCTTCCACACTGCAAAAGCTAGCTATTAATGTGGGAGAGCCTCAAAGGCTCCACACTAGGTAGTATTCACTCTACCACATGTAGTCAACTTTTTTTGAGGTAGCCCATTTCAAGTTGGGTGGTCAGCGCCTTCCTGGAACTGAGGACACGAAGGGTGATGGATATGAATTTGGTTTGGTTTTACTAATTTTAAAATTGATTAATTTGGTGTTATTTTGTTTTTTTATTAATAACCGACCCATGAACACCTCAACATGTAGTTATTCAACATTTAATATTTTGTATTTTATTGACGCTATTTGCATCCTAATAAAAGTGAGATATAGTTGGATATGAGAATTAAAAGAAATCCTATAGTTTAATGAAGTTTTCATATTTGTTCAACTTTAAATAAACAATACAAGATTTTCTCTTCTCAAGGAATAATGAAAGGTGGTATTGGAGATAAGACTGTTCGAGTCTCTTAAAATATGTCCCCTGTCAAATTGACAAACATTGTTCATGATCCAAAAGTCGAGGTTATGATGACAAACACTCCAAACGCCCCCCCCCCCCCAAAAAAAAAATGTGTAAGCCGAAAATAACACACATATATACGAGAGACTCCAAAAGGGTGGTCAGGCCACAAATGATAGAAAAGAACAACAAAGAATATCCAAAAACCAGCTGACATATGCATAAAGATAATCTAATACAACTTTAGAGTATGAAACACATCATAAGTCTTTGTACCAGATGGAACTAATGGTGATCCAAAAACAAGATCTCACCACCACTCCAAAAAGATCTTCAAAACAAGAAATGATCAGCCACCGCGAAGAGTACCCTAGCTAGAATCTACATTAAAAATGATTCAGAAGTAACGGTGAGAATAACCCACAATTGCTCAGTCGGCTAAGCCAACTGAGTAAAAGGAATTAATCAGCATATTAATTAAATAAGGAACACCTCCACCTGCATACAAAAAACTCCTGCTCCGGCATTAGTGCCACAAATTTATAATGAACGGCGCGAGTAAAGTAAATGTATAAGGAACCTGATTCAAGAGGAAGAGTTTTGCCTACAACATAGTTATTTCTCACCATTGATCAGTTTAAACTGGCATCTCCACACACACACACCCCTCCTTATGAAATATGGTTGCACTTCAAGCCTAGTAAGAAGAATCACAAGCACAATAATAACAATATCTTGATATAAAATTCCAATGGATACGCTTCAGTAAATCTAGTAGTATAGCTAAAGGCAAAACCAAATAACACATATTGTTAGCTCTATTAACTCTATGTTGTAATGATTACACTATTACTAAATGATTTGTGCAAGAAAAAAAAGAGACACATCCAAAATCTGTGAAAAGAAAGCATAAATCTAAACACGGATGGAAGTCACACACTACCAGAATGAAGGAAGATTGATTAACGAATGTACCAGAATCGAGGAGATTGACTCGCGTAAAAAGAAATCTATACGAGCGAGCAACCTACTAGAAGGAAAGTACACCCTATCAAAATCAAGGAAGATTAAATTACATCAATGAAGAATGACTTTTCCAATGATGGAAACAAGCTAGCACACGCTTATCCTAGCTTCACTATTTCATCTTGTAAAAACAATGAATTTAATAGATCTAACTAGTGAAAAGAAAAGAAAAGGATAGATTAGAAAATTATACGAGTAGAGGATGTTACCAACAAGTGAACTGTAATCTTTCATGTCAAGGAGTTCAAAATAGGCTATTTAGCAAATTGGAAACATTTAAGCTCTAAGTAAACTAAGAGGACTCGATTAGCCACCGCATTGGTGATTCGAACAAGTAAAAAAAATATTTGAATCAATTGTGTCTTTTATCTCTTTACACCTTATATAATAAGTTTTTTTAATCTAATCGTTTAAAATGTAGGGTAGTTAACTTGAAAAAGTCAACAAATGTATATATTTATGTCCTGAAATAAATAATACTTATAGAAAGAGAACAACATTTGCACATACTGAAATGTCTTGCTCAGATACAAATATTCAAGTCAAAGTAACTGATCAACAAAAATAAGATGATGAGAGGGGAGAGAAATTACCAGTGCTATCCACACAACCTTCCTTTTTGAATGCAGACTCCTTTCGTAAGCTGATATGATTATCAAATTAGTCATTCTGGTAACTGTAAACTTCAAAAGGAAAATAGATAGCATCATAAGGAAAAAAAAAGTACAATTCATCAATTAGTTATACCTTTGCCTTAGATTCAATATGATGCAACAACTCTTTTCCACTTCTTTTTTGTGAGCCACGCAAAATACAAATGCCAACCTTCAAAATCTTTTCAATGTTAGCACGAGAAGAAACAGATGTGTAGGTGTTTTTAAGCTTCAGAGCATGTGGAACCAAATCCATCCTTGAATCACAGTATCGATCTAAATACTATGCATCCAAATTGATGCTTCCTCCAACTTTCCCAGACATGTAAGCTCGTAGAGCACAGTCTAGATGGGAAATGTCACGACCCGAAAGTACCCCCTAGAAATAAGGGACAACCCTTGGATCATGACTGGGCGTACTTGGCTTTTTGGGGTCTTGTACAAGTCCTTTAACTATCGTTCATTACATAAGACATGAAAAGTAGTGCGGAATTTAAAACTTTTTATGACATTAATATAAAAAGGAAGTCTTTCATAAATACTTAGAAAATCTCATCGTCACAAGCCAACTTAAAGACGACATAATATCTTAGGGACACGGCCCTTTACATTGAAAGAAAATGCATAATAAGTCTTAATAACAAAACTAGAAGCATAGACTTTGTCCTCGAAAATATGAGGACATACAAAATCTTGAGAGAGTAGATTTCCCAAGCTTCGCCTTCAAATCTTCAAAAGTCTCCAACCTATACTTAAAGAGTATAGAAAGGTATGGGTTAGTACAAATAATGTACTAAGTATGGCATATGCAAAAACATGCAAAAAAGAACATTTTTAGTATAAATACATTTTCATGCCAATTAAGTAAAGCACTCAAGAATATCAAAGTAAAGTAACATAATAATCATCATTTAACACTTAGATAAGAATTTCCATAATTTTAACAAAAAGGACCATCTTACAGTAACTTTAATCATAATTTACAGGGAATTCTTTTTTTTTTTTTTGACTTTTACAGTGAGTTATCCCTATTCTAAAGGAGTGAACTTCCAAGGCCAAGCAAAGAAGAAGTGAACTCATTTACGTAGGAGTTTCCCTAACTAATGTTAATCTAAGACTCACCAAGGTAACACATGAAGGAAGTGTGCATATGCCTCCTTCAATACACACCAAAGTGATCCTCAAGACTACCCCTTTTCGGCTTACTCACCTCGGGAGATTAAGCCCCCACTCAATGACAAGAAATTAGAAGAACACCCAAGAACAACACCAAGACTTCCCTTTCGGAGTGCATAATTAGTGCAATGAGTAGATAGTGTCCCATACCACAACCTACCCTAAATAGTACCCTCTTTTAGAAGGTAGCACCAAGACTCCCCTTTCGGAAGGTCTACTTAGTGCAATGGATAGATAGCGTCCCATTCCACTACCTAGAATAAGTAGTACGTTCTTTTAGGAGACTTAGTTCATTCAATTCATATAAGGTTCACCAAGACTCCCCTTTCGGAATGCCTACCTAGTGTAATGGATAAATAGCGTCCCATTCCACTACCTACCCTAAGTAATACACTCTTTTAGAAGACTTAGCATTTTCATTACTTTTGTGGTAGTTATCTTAACCGATATAGACCATGAGAGATAGACATGAAATCCAGATATTAAACCCTATCGGATGAGGGATCCTCACTTGCCTAGAGGAAGGTCATTCTCTTAGATTTTACATGGCTTTCCCAATAGCTACACCTATGCGGGCACGTAGTTAAGGGATAAGGAGATTGATACTAAGTAACTCATTTTCTACTAACGAGGAGTACTCATCTCTAGATGTACATTGGAATACAACATCTCAACTCACGAAGTGTAACCACCCCTTCTTCATATCCTCTCGGTGCTAGGCATAACCCCCACGGATTCTAAACATTATAAACTATAGGTTAAGGATAACTAGTGAACATCACATCTCAACTCACGAAGGGCATTCATCCTCCAACCTATCTTAGAAAGCTCTTATGATGTAGTGAGGTTGCTACTAAACACTTTATCCCAACTCACGAAGAGTATTCACCCCAAAACTCCCCTTTTTACTTAACTTAGATTCATTCATTCATTTATGTGTGTGTGTACATGTGAGCACACCTTGTATAAAAGAATCATTTCATTTATATTAACTCCTATTTATGCTTTAGACCTTCATTCATCAAATAACACACTTTACATGCTTCACATAATCATATACTTCATTTAGGTATAATCTAAGCACAACATGTAATTCAAGCTCCACAATACACAATACAAGAACCATCGTCATTATCACTCCATTTCACATATTAGGCCTTCAAAGCCCCACTTACATACATACTAAGTATAATTAAATTCATCAAGTAAACACCGCCACCAAGAAGGTGGACCATACCACTTAAAAGAAATTCATAAAGAGAATTAACAATGAAACCGACTTACCATTCTTCCAAAGACTTCACAACTATTTACAATTTTACTCAACAATTCATCATAAAATAGCCCTTAGGGCAGTATCTAAAAAACAATAGCAACATAAGGATACCAAAGTTCAAAGACGACAACGTCATGCTCATTTCACCCATTTCTTAAGCCAAAATTTGATAAAAAACTTTAACATGTTTTCATTGAAGTTTTAACATTAAAATCATCAACTAACATTATAAACATCCTATGCGAATCATTAGAAACGTTTTCATGCAAGACCCATACTTAGAGTCAAAGATAAAAGAAGTTAGGGTTAAAAACCCCTTTTTGAAAATTCATTAGAAAGGACTCCTTGAATGGAAGAGAGTTCAAGGATGGATACCATACCTTAAGTATAATAAAACCCACTAGTTTAGATGAAGAACTTAACCACCAACAGCCCTCCTAGCTCCTTCTTGACTTCTAGCTTCTATGGAGTTTGAGAGACAGTTCTAAGGGAGAAGGGTTTTGGGTTTTAGGAAATGAGGTCTAAAATTAGGTTTTAGTGTTTGGAACTTTTTAATATACCTAAATAACCCTAAAATAAATGCCCAAGGTCCCTAAATGACTTGGGGTGAATTTACCCAATGCCCCAAGCCAAGGCAGCCTTTAACAACTTTTCACAGCAGCACCCACGACTTCCCTAACGATGGACCGTGTGTTGACCAACGCTCCGTTGATGGGGGTTCGTTGGTTTGGTCTGCAACCCTCCAAACCTACATACCTGCAGGTCCAATCGACAGACGAAGTCGATGAGCCGTCAATTGGTCAACTGGCCGTCGACTGGTCCCGTTGGTGGACACTGCCATGCAGTTTTGGACCAAAGTCTTGGGACCTTCTCTAGGGCCCCTTGTGTGTCCTAGGTGGGGTCGTTCCCGGACGTTAAACCCCTAAACATAGTCGTCTAGGTCTTAGGAACATGTCACACAAATTTCAAACAAAAAAAACACGTAAAACTCACTCAAACACATCAAGAAACACAAGCACTTTCTAAGGCACACTTTGCGAACGTCATGGACGTTCTCGGACGTTTGACCCCCAAACTTAACCAAACTTCACACACTGCCTAAGAACATCAATACAACTCATTTTAACTTAAAATTAACTCAAGAAACAATCACGAATCTCTAGTTCACCTTAGTTCATTTTAGGGTGTTACAGGAAACATGTCCACAAATGTATCCATATATTGTTGCTTTGAACATAACTGTACCCATAATAGTCAAAACTGATCATTTTGCAGCAAAGGATACAACAACCACCTCGGTAAAAACTAGGCTCACTGCAACAGATATCACAAACCATGGCCGGAAAAGGATTTTCTGTTGATAAACTGCTACAAATTCTATTACCACCCTTAAAAGTAATGGCTCTTATAGGAGAATCAGAAAGTAAAGACTGCAATTTTGTCCCTAAAGATGTATTCCTCTCTATCATATCTGAGTCAAAATCAATATATAATTAAAAAGAAAAAAAATTGGCATCAGGTCTATAAAAAGAAAACAAATTGGCATCAGGTCTATAAAAAGATATGTTAAGTGTTTTGTTTAATTGGCGCAAACAACCGATTAAATATCTACATGCTATATACCAAAAAGCTAACCTTTTGAGCTTGGCGACTTCTGCGAAGGAATCACCTAACTAAATGAGGCAAAAATTGGTTTATATCCATGTCAGGATACTCAGACTGGAGATATGTTTCAACCGAACTCTTACTTCGAAAAGCATTTTCTTTCCACCTTTTGGAGCCTTAAAATGTTTTGGAAGATACAAATATCTATCTCTAAAGGTGCCTGAACTTGAAACTCTTTTCCCTGCCCGCCAACCCCACTTATCACCAGCATTTGGAAAATCTACAGGAGCATATGGTAAGCCTTCGCTAGAGTCAGACTCAGAAAAAGGATAAAGTTCAAGCTCAATTTCACTGAATCTAAAGCACTCCCATTATATACAACATGTGCACGACTCTCCCCAACCTCCTCCCTGGCAGACATTTAGCTGGAAATCTCTAACTTTGATGATTCCAATAAAAGTTTGAAACTATAAAAATAAGGAAACCTCAGAAGTCCACAGTAGAAAGCAAACAATTTTTGCTATAAAATATTGGAGAAAAAAATAGCTAAAGGAGAAAAGCAAAAAGTTGGGCGTATTCTTCTGAAAAACAAGATAGCTAATGTTTAATCCGAAGAAGATATGCTTCATATGAAGATAAATGTTAGACCTTTCATCATGAGCTACAAAAACACTATCCTCCCAAGGAGACATCAAAGTTGATCAGTAGAATATTTGTGTATAATGCAGCATGCTTGACATAAACACCTAAACTTCAAAGCCACCTTTGGTGTGAAAATATTACTAAGATACTTAAAAAAATACATTTGAAGAACTTGGTAAGAAACAACAAAATTTAAAGAATATTTTCTAATCTAGAAACTTAAAACCATAAAGAAAATAGAAACTGAAACAAATTTAAAATAATAAACAAAATATTTTCTCAAAAAAAAATTGACCCCACTGAATGCAAAATATTTTCTTAAGAAAATTAGTCCCCTCAAGTACTCAAGGTTGATGGAATATATCCTCTCATAATAGAATAATGTTACTCACCGGTGTATTAATACTTAAAACCACAGTGTCAGCAAACCAGTCAACAATAGTAAAATTTACTTAGAATACTATATTTAGTAGAAAAGAAAGAAGTTCAAAAATTTGTTATTGAAAAATAAGAGAAACCCATCTATTTATAGAGATAGATGGTAGTGTGAATGGCTTCTTGTTGTGACTTATCAGAAAACGCACAACCCTTCAGAAAAGTTACCACCTTACGGAAAAGTCGTAACTTTTCATCAAAGTGTCAACTCTTCAGAAAAGTCGCAACTCTTCAGAAAATTCAAAAACTCTTTATAAAATTAAAACTTCTCAATTTCATTCACAGCTTTTTAAACCCAACAATTACTTGTGCCATCAAATAAATTGTGGCCTTGAAGGATTCTTTTTAGTACATCCGACAACAAGCCAATCCTAATATGGGTTTCAAATTCTTTTAGTTGGTAAAAAATTAAGGTTTTCACTAGTTCAGGAAGAAGAGTAAATAAAAGAAATCTCCTTTCAGAAATGCACAAACAATCTTTGTCAAAAATTATACAACTCATTTTTTTTTTCAACCCATTAATGTTATGTTTTGAATTTACTTCACCCCTATTTTATAGAAATGTTAGTTAGTGTCACGACCCAAAACAAGTCATGAATGGAACCCACACTTAAACTCCTAGGTGAGAGAACCAATGAATCCAACCCAAACTTATTTTTATCATTCAACTTATGAAATGCTAATCATAATGCGGAAGCTTAAATCTTATTAGTGTAAGAAACACAAATCCATTAAAGTTTACTATATGTAATTTTCAAAACCTGAAAGTCATCACATTAAGGACATATAATCTTCAAATACTAAGTCTAAGAGTATCAAAGACACCAAAATAAATAAATAAAATAGTTTATATCCCAAATCTAATGACATCATGTCATCACCAAGAGAATCCAACACGAGCTTGTCAGAGTAGCTCAACTTGGAACCTGATATGATGGTGACTAGCTAGAGCTGAGAGCAAGCCAAAGTCGATGGTACATTCGCTGCACTCCATAACAGGAAACAAAGGAAAACACAAGTAGGACTCAGTATGGAGAACCATGTAATGAATAGGTATCATCAGCCAATCCAAAATAGAAACTAATATACAATGAAAAATAATATAAAATAAACTATGACACTTAGCAGTTGGCTAGTAACAAACAACATGCACTAGTGAAAACAACAGTAAAGTAAGTACACAATCAATAACAATATCAAGCACACATATGAGGGCTCATTCCTCCACACAACACTCATTTGGGAAATGGGTTCTTTTAGATTAAGTACATTAAGTTAATTCAATATATTTTTCCTTTCATGTTACCGTGTCGGAGCGTGACACTCCGATCCAATTATACCGTGTTGGAAAGTGACACTCCAATCCAATAATACTGTGCCAAAAAGTGATATTCCGATCCATAATACCGTGTCGGAACGTGACACTCCAATCCATAATATTGTGTTGGAAAGTGACACTCTGATCCATAATACCGGTCGGAATGTGAAACTCCAATCCAATAATATTGTAAATGTAGCATTTATTATCACCACACTTTTCAGTGCATTAACGATATTTTATTAAGTCTTCTTTATTCAATGAATCACTTCGAGCGAGAGATGTCAAGATTATAAATTTCACAGTCTCAGGATTTTAGACCAAACACAGAACACACAACAACACAATCAAGTAAATAGGGAACTTTAAAATATCACTCAATACATATGAATCACTATTAAGAGTCTATTTATAAAATAAAATAAACCATAACCTACCTCCATAGAAGACAAAAACTCAAGCAATCTACATCCTTAGTGCGTTCCTTTCCTCAATGCCTCAGAATGTTTCCAATCTATCAAGTATGTATAAAATATAGGCAAACCAGTCTGTAGACACTCATATTACGATAACCAAATTCCTAAAATTTGATACCAACTAATATATCAAGTTTAGTATTTCTCAAATTGCAAGTCTAGAGTGAAGTCTTAATTCCTCTCAATAACTTAATCTAATTATATTTATATAATACAAGAATACACCTAAAATTTAATTACATATACCAATATATCAATACTTGTATCAAAACCTAGTACCATAACAAAAATACAACACATCGAAACTAACTAAGAACTTATTAACTTCAATCCACCCCAAAGTAAAATTGCAGATGCAAGATCTACTCTATTCTATAAATACTAATTAATAATTGCCCATAACCCTCAATTAATAATAGTTATTCAATTATTATATACTCACAATCTTGTTCCCATAATAATCAAATTCTACAACAGAGAATAATAGGATGTCCTTAAGCTTTTAAGAAATAAAATTGAAACATTTTCTAATCAATCTCTAGCCAACGACATATATCTATATAATAAAGTCATGCTAATCTAACCAATAACCTCAAACATTATCCATCATTAGCCAATAATGGCCTAACATATGTCCCCTCAAATTTTCAAAGAACGTACTGCTAAAGTTCCAAATTCCAAATTTCAATTTCAAAATTGCCAAATTTCCCTTCCTTATTAAATTATATCGACCAAGTACCAACTATACAATACATCCATTCCATCCATTCGATTCTATAGTAGTACAATATTCTTTCCAGAATTAGATTGTAATTTACAAAGAAACATATCAGCAGAAAGACCCACGATTGATTTTGATGTAGTTGCTTTCTCTTCTCAAACCCTCATTATTTCTACAAAATATTTTCTCCCTAGTTATTATATAAGACAAACTATAAAAGTGTGAAAGTAACCGACTATTAAGTTTACATTTATTTTCCTTAACCACCAACTAAATAAATTATAAAAATTGCCCCATTAAATTAAAAAATGTAGATACGAATAGTCCAAAATATCCATTTATAGTCTATCGAAAAGTATTTTTTAAAATAAAAAGTTGTACTACTCAAAACGACCAAATACGTTGTTACATTAGATACCAATGTACACACATTCATCCTCGAAGGATCAAAAGAAGGTGAGGGTAAGAAATGGTAGTTGTGTCAACAATTCCTTCAAAATATTAGTATCCAAGGTCTCATATCAAAAGTATCAAACCACCGAATTGGATATCTACAATTTGTCAAAACATGATACCGATGATGAGATAAATCTTAAGTCTAAACAACTATAAATTTTCACGGTAGCTCTCCTATAAATTCTCATAAGCAAACTTTTACGTGTAGAATGGCTAGTATACTTTAATAGCTCCAAGACAACACCAAATATGTCATTTGAGATAACCAAGTATGCCTAAACATCCTACCCAATCAAGAGCACATGACTGGGTAGGTGCACCCGATCCACTACTAGGGACTCACCCATAAAAGCGAAAACACACATGGACGGAGAAAGTGAATTATATTCTAAACCATGACCAGAATGAGATAGTTGGTAGCATAAGAATGTACATAACTAAGGTCGAATAACCCTAGATACTCCTTCCATACTGCCCATATCAAACATTTTTATTCATTTGACTCTATCTCTTTGATTTATTTTTTTAACTACCCACAATCACAAATTCAGACCATATTATAATTGCACACATACTTGGTTTATTGAATGCGACATCCAGTGAAGTCAACAATCTTAATATTAAAAAAACATCATAACCACATCGATCATCGACCTTACTCCCAAACCACCATTAGTATCAAAGTATTCTTATAATACACATGTTCAAACTATAACTATCTCTCTTTCTATTTAAGCATTTCATGACAAATATGAGTTCCAAACCAGGCTAATAGTACTATTTTAAAACTTGATAGTACTTTTCCATCGAGATAAAACTATTAAATCACACCCAAAGTCAACTTCGCACCACTTCCACATACCATGCTTTAGCTACCATTCTAAACCATCACATACCTCATGCCAACAGTAAGGGAAATTCTTGTTCATTCAAATTATTCTGTATACTATAAGCTCATACCCTCTATTAACCATCAAATGTCTATGTAATGCATCATAAAATTATAAATATCTCGACCACCTTATCAATTAGAATCTTTTTAATTTCTCTAGCTCTCTTACTGATCTCATCCTTTAACAAGCAACCCATAACATATTACCTTATACTCTAAACCTACACTTTAAGTGAAACCTTTCCTTGTGTCCTTAAAAAATGAAAAGTAACAAACTTATTCATGACCAAAACTATTAAGAAGTCCTTTCAAATACTCAATACCTAATTGAACAATCATTGCTTATCTTGCAAATTTATATCTTGACAAAATATGCCATTACGATTGTCGACTTACAAAACAAACAAAAATTGAATTGTGAATCCAACTGTGTAATTCAATCCCCCATATATCAATATTAGTTCATACCTTGAAGACCTTTATGTATTCATGTATCCTGGCATATCATTAATCCCCTCTCCATAGATCTTAACATATCCTTCACTAGAAATCCAAATGTACTCATTACCAAACTCAAATCACAAAGGAACTTAACATCAAACTTGAGTTGGACGTGTGTACACTTTTATATCGAGTCTTATCCACTAGTTTTGTAACAAATCTGATGAACACATGACACTATTACTATACCCATAGCGGATGAAATTATGCATCTTTGAACCCAATCTCAATCCCATTGAAGATACCTTTTAAGTCCTTGCAATCGAAGAAAATATTCTTACTCTCACCTCTTATCGAAGGCTTCACTCATCCCACTATTTTTTTTCATTTTCATTATGAATCTAACTCCTTTAAATTCTATAAGAGCGGTACCCCAACATCTCTAAAATTTTTCCATTCAACCACGTTACTTACTAAATATTAGAAAATCGCAACCTTAGATACTCACAAGTCATTATGTCCATATAAAATTTATTTAACCAACAATCTGTATTCTACAGTTGCATCTCAATCACAATCCATCACTAACTCATATTTCTATCATGCTCAGTAAACCTTTGTCATCAACACGAGTCATACCAATCAGATCCAAAGGACTAACCAAAATTTTATACATATTTTCGAACTAAAATCTTCAATTGAATTCACCCTAGTATATTCAATGACTTTCTTTATCCATAAGTCTGTCATTCCAGAATCAATCCACTCCTTTGGATATTAAAATAAAATCACTAGACCTAGAACCCTCAAGATACATTTCACCACCTAAATGTATTAATAATGTACCAAAGATCCAGCACTAAAATTTTCCTCTAAAATAGTGCTTAATCTGAGCGTCCGTAGTAACAAACTAGTTTGTTTCTCAATTGTAAAAGCAAGATCGAAACTCATTATCTAAACATGTCATACCACTGATAGCTCCTTATGTAGTTAGTATTTACACTTTACAATTGATGTATTCGTTTCCACGTAACACTAGTACTGTACCGTACCATGAAAGGTCGTTAAATCCATTACTAGAACACATCATACTTATCAAGAAGATCGCACCCTAATAGCTCAAATACTTATACCCATTGAATAACTATAAAATATTATCAAATCCATTTTGTCTCTACCCCCAAGCAATTCACATTCTTTCTTAGATCAGGTCGATAACAAAAGTAACACACTTGATAAATTTATCCTCCTTGATATAAAATCAATCTATGGGATCGTAGTAAAGGTTTTGACTTGATTGGCGCAACCTAATTTCATCATTCGCTAAACAACCCGTACATGATATGAAAGCCTTACTAACTTTATTTTCTAAAGTAATGATGATCATTTTCTAGTTGCCCCTTAGGAAACCTCTTGCATGTTGTCACATATCAAGATAAAGTACAAAATTTGACCTCATAGGCTACAACAAACATTTTCCATTTCTATATATTTTGGAAACCATCTGCCTCTTATCGCTCTAGATTTGGGGTATTTAATTGGGTGAAGAAGCTAGAAAATGTTGTCTTAAGTCATAGGGAGTTCCTTTAATAATCGGCAGTCAACATGAGACTACCACAACATTTTGCATCCCTCCGAAACTAGTATGTCACAAACTAAACACTAAGCCTCTCAACTATATTCATTTAATGAAGCACGTCAAAATAATAAACAATGAAAGTATAAGCATCTTCATAATCAATAACCATGAAGAATGAGGGCTTCACCTTTATGAACTTAATAAAAAAATTATGTTGATCACTAGTCATTACTGGCCATGTATTCAATCGAGAAAATATATCTATTTTCAAGGACACCTATTTTTTCTTTTTGATGTTGCTATTTCAAATTCTAATATTCCAGTACTAACCATATGTAAAATAGAGTGAAGAAGTTCAATACCAATTCGAATCACCTAGATACCAATTAGATTCAAGTAGTAGCACGAAAGAAAGAAGGAATGAAGTTTTCCTAAAGTACAATATCCTCTCGACGAAAAGTAAAGGAGTTCTCATATCGTTCTTCAAGACTCTACTAGACTTGTCCTTGTGTGATGAGATCACCTAACCTAACTCTCTGATACCAAGTTTGTCATGACCCAAAACGAGTCATGAGTTACACCCACACTTAAACTCCTAGGTGGAAGAACAATTGAATCCAACCCCAACTTATATTTATAATTCAACTTATGAAATACTAATCATAACGCGGAATATTAAATCTTATTAGTGTAAGAAGCAAAAATCCATTAAAGTCTACTAAATGTCATTCCCAAAACCTGAAAGTCGTCAAATTAAGGACATCTTACCTTCAAATACTAAGTCTAAGAGTATTAAAGACACCAAAATAAATAAAATAGTTTATGTCCGAAAACTAAGGACATCATGGCATCACCAAGAAAATCCAATACAAGCTTGAATGAGTAGCTCAACCTGGAACCTTATATGTTGTAGACTGGCTAGACATGAGGGCAATCCAAAGTTGCTGGTACACTCGTTGCACTCAATAAAAGGAAACAAAGGAAAACACAAATAGGGCATAGTATGGAGCAACATGAATTGAGTAAGTATCATCGGCCAACCCAAAATAGAAACTAATATACAATGAATAATAGTATAAAGTCAACTATGACACTTAGTAGGTGGTAAGCAACAAACAACATGAAACAGTGACAACACTAAAGTAAGTACACAATCAATCACAATATCAAACACACATATGGGGACTCATGCCTCCACACCACGTTCATTTGAGAAATGGGTTCTTTGAGATTGTGTACATTAAGTTAATTCAGTATTTGTTTCCTTTAATTTTACCATCTCAGAATGTGACACTCCGATCCAATTATATCATGTCGGAACGTGATACTCCGATCCAATAACACCTTATCGGAATATGACACTCCGATCCATAATATCGTATTGAAACGTGACACTCTGATCCATAATACTATGTCGGAATGTGACACTGATCCATAAAACTGTGTTGAAACGTGACACTAAGATCAATCAATATTGTTAATTTATCACTTATTATCCCTACTTTTCAATGCATTAACAATATTTTATCAAGCCTTCTTTATTCAAAACATCACTTCAATTGAGAGGGCTCAAGATTATTAATTTCACAGTCTCTGTATTTCAGACCAATCACTGAACACACAATGAAGTAAATTGGGAACTTCACCATATCACTCAATGCTTATCAAGCACTATAAAGAGTCTATCTATCAAATAGAATAAACCATTAACCTACCTCCAACAAAGAACTGAAGTCAAGCAAGTTACTTCCCCAGTGCGTTTCATTTTCTCAATGCCTTAGAATATTTCCACTGTATCAAGTATGCATAATATATCAACAAACCAATCCGTAGACATTCATATTACTATAACCAAATTCCTAAAATTTTATACCACCTAATGTATCAAGTTTAGTATTTCTCAAATAGCAAGTTTAGAGTTAAGTCTTATTTCCTCTCAATAACTTAATCTAATTATTTTTATATAATACATTAATACACCTAAAATTTAATTATCTACAACAATAAATAAAAATTTCTAACAAAACCTACCATCATAACAAAAATCTATTCTTGAAACTAACTAAGAAAGCAAGATCGTCTCTCTACTCTACATAGTAATTAATAATTTCCCGTAATCCTCAATCAATCATCGTTATTAAAATATTATCTACCGACGATTTTGTTCCCATAATAATCAATCTTCACAACAGAGAATCATACTATGTCCTTAAGCTTTTAAGAAACAAAATTTAAACAATATCTAATCATTCTCTAGCAAACAACATATATCTATATAGTAAGTCATGCTAAGGTAACCAATAACCATAAACCTTATCCGTCATTAGCCAATAATTGCCTAACATTTGCCCTCTCAAATTGTAAAAGAACGTACTGCCAAAGTTCCAAATTCCAAATTTCAATTTCACCATTGCAAACTTTCCGTTCCTAATTTAATTATAACGACAAAGAACCAACTAAAAAATACATCCATTCCATCCATTCGATGCTATAGTAGTACAATTTTCTTTCCAAAATTAGATTGTAATTTACAAACAAATGAACCAGCAGAAAGACCCACGATTGATTTTGATGTAGCCGCTCTCTTTTCTCAAACCCTTATTATTTCTATAGAATATTTTCCCTAATTATTATATAAGACAAATTATAAAAGTGTGAAAGTAACCCACTATTAAGTTTACATTTATTTTCCTTAACCACCAACTCAAAATATTATAAAAACTACCCCATTAAATTCATAAATGTAGTTATGAATAGTCCAAAATACTCATTTAGAGTCTATCGAAAAGTATTTGATAAGATCAAAAAGCTCTAGTACTCAAAACGATTAAATGGGTCGTTACAGTTAGTAGTTAGCACTATTATTGAATTTACTTCGGCCCTAATTTTAGAAGAAAACAATCAATTTAGCCTATATATTTTATTAAACCTATTAAGTACTATTTACATAAGACAGTTCCATTTAGAATAGGTTGTTAGCAGTAGTTAACACTATTATTAAGTGGTGGAACTAGGTATTGACAATGTTGTTAATTTGATCCCCTTCGTAAAAAATTATAGTGTGTAATTAAGGCAAAAATAATCTTCCTAGATATATGTAAATTGTTAATCCCCTTTGACGTAAGGGAAGATACAAGTGTAGCGGCAAATGGGGTTCAAAATATGTTATATCATATATTTAAATCTTATGTATACATTTTAGTATTTATCTCAAAATTTATATTTTGAATCTCCTTCCGGCCGTACTGTAATTTCACTGAGAGTCCTATTTAAACCATTTGCCAACTCAAGATCAACTATTTATAAATAGCAACCGATTCATTCTACTTCCATGTTACATTTTAACATACAAAGAAATTAATGAACATGTGCGCCAAACTCGACTCAAAAGTTATCCATTTTTCAAGACCAACAATAACTTTCTTATACAAATTTTGGGGATATTCGTTCTTCCACACTGCAAAAGCTGGCTATTAGTGTGGAACAGCCTCGAAGGCTCCACAGTAGAAAGTATTCACTCTACCACAAGTAGGCAACTTTTTCTGAGGTAGCCCTTTTCGAGTTGGGTGGTCAGCGCCTTCGTTGAACTGTAGACACGAAGGGTGATGGATACGAATTTGGTTTGGTTTTACAAATTTTAAAATCAATTAATTTGGTGTTATTTTGTTTTTTTATTAATAACCGACCCATGAACACCTCTACATGCAGTTATTCAGAATTTAATATTTCATATTTTATTGACATTATTTGCATCCTAATGAAAGTGAGATATAGTTAATATGAGAATTAAAAGAAATCCTATAGTTTAATTGAGTTTTCGTATTTTTTCTACTTTTAATAAACAATACAAGATTTACTCTTCTCAAGGAATAATGAAAGGTGGTATTGGAGATAACAGTGTTCGTGTCTCTTTAAATATGTCCCCTGTCATATTGATAAACATTGTTTCATGATCCAAAGAGACGAGGTTATTATGGTAGACACTCCAACCCCCCCCCCTCCCCCCCCAAACAAAAAAAAATGTGTAAGCTAAAAATAACACACATATATATGAGACTCCAAAAGGGTGGTCAGGCCAAAAATGATAGAAAAGAACAACAAAGAATATCCAAAAACCAGGTAGCATAAGTATAAAGATCATCTAATACAACTTTAGAGTATGAAATACATCACAAGTCTCTGATAAGAAATAAGGACTGAAAATATCACACGCAACTAATGGTAATCCAAAAACATGATATCACCACCACTCTTAAAAGATCTTCAAAACTAGAAATGATCAGCCACCGCGAGGAGTACCGTAACTAGGATCTTCATTAAAAATGATTCAGAAGTAGCACCCACAAGTGCACAGTTATCTAAGTCAACTGAGTAAAAGGAATTAATCAGCTTATTAATTAACTAAGGAATGCTTCCACCTGCATACAAAAAAGTCCCACTCCAGCATTAGTGCCGCAAATTTATAATGAACGGCGCGAGTAAAGTAAATGTATAAGGAACTTAATTCAAGAGGAAGATTTTTGCCTACAACATAGTTATTTCTCAACATTGATTAGTTTAAACTGGCATGTCCCGCCCCCTCCCCCCTCCTTATAAAATATGGTTGCACTTCAAGCCTAGTAAGAAGAATCACAAGCACAATAACAACAATATCTTGATATAAAATCCCAATGGATACGCTCCAGAGTAGTATAGCTTAAGGCAAAATCAAATAACACATATTGTTAGGTCTATTAACTCTTTGTTGTAATAATGACACTAATACTAAATGATCTGTGCAAGAAAAAAAAAGAGATGCATCCAAAATCTGTGAAAAGAAAGCATAAATCTAAACACGGATGGAAGTCACACACTACCAGAATGAAGGAAGATTGATAAACGAATGTACAGAATCGGGGAGATTGACTCACGTAAAAATGAAATCTAGACGAGCGAGCAACCTACTAGAAGGAAAGCACACCCTATCAGAATTAAGGAAGATTGATTTATATCAAGGAAGAATGACTTTTCCAATGATGTAAACAAGCTATAGCACACTAATACTAGCTTCACTATTTCATCTTGTAAAAATATTGAATTTAATAGATGTAACTAGTGAAAAGAAAAGAAAAGGATAGATTAGAAAATTATACGAGTAGAGGATGTTACCAACAAGTGAACTGTAATCTTTCATGTCAAGGAGTTTAAAATAGGCTATTTATCTAATTGGAAATATTTAAGCTCTAAGGAAAACAAGGGGACTCGACTAGGCACCACATTGGTAATTCGAACAAGTAAAACAATATTTGAATCAATTGTGTCTTTTATCTCTTTAGACCTTATATAATAAGTTTTTGTAATTTAATCATCTAAACTGTAGGGTAGTTAACTTGAAAAAATCAACAAATGTATATATTTATGCCCTCAAATAAACAATACTTATAGAAAGAGAACAACATTTGCACATACTGAAATGTCTTGCTCAGATACAAATATTCAAGTCAAAGTAACTAATCAACACAAACAAGATGATGAGAGGGGAGAGAAGTTACCAGTGCTATCCACACAACCTTCCTTTTTGAATGCATCTTGAATGTGAAACTCCTTTCGTAAGCTGATATGATTATCAAATTAATCATTCTCATAACTATAAACCTCAGAAGGAAAACAGATAGCATCATAAGGAAAAAAGTACATTCTATCAATTAGTTAACCTTTGCCTTGACTGATTCAATATGATGCAACAACTCTTTTCCACTTCTTTTTCGTGAGCCACGCAGAATACAAATGCCAACATTCAAAATCTTTTCAGGGTCAGCACGAGAAGAAACAGATGTGCAGGTGTTTATAATCTTCAGAGAATGTGGAACCAAATCCATCCTTGAATCACAGTATCGACATAAATATTGTGCATCCAAATTGATGCTTCCTCCAACTTTCCGAGCCATGTAAGCTCGTAGAGCACAGTCTAGATGGGAAACATGTCCACACATGTATCCATCTACTGTTGCTTCACATCGAACATAACTATACCCATCATAGTCCGAACAGATCATTTTGTAGCAAAGGATACAACAACAACCTCGGCAAAAACCAGGCTCACTGCAACAGATTTCACAAACCATGGCCGGAAAAGGATTTTCTGTTGATAAACTGCTACAAATCTGTTAACAGCCTTACAAGTAATGGCTCTTACAGAAGAATCAGACATTAAAGACTGCAATTCTGTCCCTAAAGATGTAGTCCTCTCTATCATATCTGAGTCAAAATCAATATCTAATTAAAAAGAAAACAAATTTGGCATCAGGTAAATAAAAACATGTGTTAAGTGTTTCTTTTTTAATTGACGCAAACAACCGAATAAATATCTACATGCTATATACCAAAAAGCTAACCTTTTGAGCTTGGCGACTTCTTAGAAGGAATCACCCAACTAAATGAGGCTAAAAATTGGTTTCTATCCATGTCAGGATACTCAGACTAGAGATATTTTTCAACCGAAATCTTATTTCAAAAAGCATTTTTCTTTCCACCTTTTGGAGCCTTAAAATGTTTTGGAAGATACAAATATCTATCTCTAAAGGTGCCTGAACTTGAAATTCTTTTCCCTGCCCGCCAACCCCACTTATAACCAGCATCTCAAAAATCTACAAGAGCATATGGTAAGCCTTCGCCAGAGTCAGACTCAGAAACAGGATAAAGTTCAAGCTCAATTTCACTAATTCTAGAAGCACTCCCATTATATAAAACATGTGCGCGACTCTCCCAAACCTCCTCCCTGGCAGACATTTAGCTTGAAATCTCTAATTTTATTGATTCCAATAGAAGTCTGAAACCATAAAAATAAGGAAACGTCAGAAGTCCACAGTAGAAAGCAAACAATTTTGGCTATAAAATATTGGAGAGAAAAAATAGCTAAAGGAGAAAAGCAAAAAGTTGGGCATACTCTCTAGGAAGACAAGATAGCTAATGTTTGATCCGAAGAAGCTATGCTTCAGATGAAGATAAATGCTAGACCTTTCGGCATGAGCTACAAAAACACTATCCTCCCAAGGAGACATCAAAGTTGATCAGTACAATGTTTGTGTATAAGCTTGACATAAACACCTAAACTTCAAAGCCACCTTTGGTGTGAAAATATTACTAAGATACTTAAAAAAATACTTTTGAAGAACTTGGTAAGAAACAACAAAATTTAAAGAATATTTTCAAAACTAGAAACTTAAAACCAATAAAGAAAATAGAAACTAAAACAAATTAAAAATAATAAACAAAATATTTTCTCAAAAACAATTGACCCCACTGAATGCAAAATGTTTTCTTAAGAAAATTAGTCCCCTCAAGTACTCAATGTTGATGGAATATATCCTCTCATAATAGAATAATGTTACTCACCGGTGTATTATTACTTAAAACCACGGTGTTTACAAACCAGTCAACAACAGTAAAATTCACTTAAAATACTATATTCAGTAGAAAAGAAAGAAGTTCAAAATTTTGTTATTGAAAGATAAGAGAAACCCATCTATTTATAGAGAATAGATGGTAGTGTGAATGGATTCTTGTTGTGACTTATCAGAAAACGCACAACCCTTCAAAAAGTCACCATCTTACGGAAAAGTCGTAACTTTTCATCCAAGTGTCAACTCT
Organism: Solanum sitiens; assembly: GCA_016801875.1. Lineage (NCBI taxonomy): Eukaryota > Viridiplantae > Streptophyta > Magnoliopsida > Solanales > Solanaceae > Solanum > Solanum sitiens. The sequence continues at coordinate 3,851,897 of JABWTJ010000071.1, forward strand.
TCAGAAAATTCAAAACTCTTTATAAAAGTTACAACTCTTCAATTTCATTCACATCTTTTTAAACCCAACAATTACTCGTGCCATCGAATAAATTGTGGCCTTGAAGGGTTCTTTTTAGTACATCCCACAACAAGCCAATCCTAATATGGGTTTTAAATCCTTTTAGTTGGTAAAAAATTAATGTTTTCACCAGTTCAGGAAGAAGAGTAAATAAAAGAAATCTCCTTTCAGAAATGCACAAACAATCTCCGTAAAAAAGTATACTACTCATTTTTTGTTTCAACCCATTAATGTTATGTTTTGAATTTACTTTACCCCTATTTTATAGAAATGTTAGTTAGTGTCACGACCCAAAACGAGTAATGAGTGGAACCCACACTTAAACTCCTACGTGAGAGAACCAATGAATCCAACCCAAACATATATTTATCATTCAACTTATGAAATACTAATCATAATGCGGAAGCTTAATTCTTATTAGTGTAAGAATCACAAATCAATTAAAGTCTACTATATGTAATTTTCAAAACCTGCAAGTCATCATATTAAGGACATCTAATCTTCAAATACTAAGTCTAAGAGTAGTAAAGACACAAAAATAAATAAATAAAATAGTTTATGTCCCAAATCTAATGACATCATGTCATGACCAAGAGAATCCAACACGAGCTTGACTGAGTAGCTCAACCTGGAACCTGATATGCTGGTGACTAGATAGATCTGAGAGCAAGCCAAAGTCGCTGGTACATTCACTGCACTCAATAAGAGGAAACAAAGGAAAACACAAGTAGGGCTCAGTACGGAGCAACATGTAATGAATAGGTATCATCGGCCAACCCAAAATAGAAACTAATATACAATGAAAAATAAAATAAATTCAACTATGACACTTAGCAAGTGGCTAGTAACAAACAATATGAACCAGTGACAACAATACTAGTGAGTACACTATCAATCACAATATCCAGCACACATATGGGGACTCATGCCTCCACACAACACTTATTTGGGAAATGGGTTCTTTGAGATTGAGTATATTAAGTTAATTCAATATATTTTTCTTTCATGTTACCATGTCGGAGCGTGACACTCCGATCTAATTATACCATATTGGGAAGTGACACTTCAATCCAATAATACTGTTCCAAAAAGTGACATTCCGATCCATAATATCGTGTTAGACCATGACACTCCAATCCATAATGTTGTGTTGGAAAGTGACACTCTGATCCATAATATCGGTCGGAATGTGAAACTCCAATCCATTAATATTGTTAATGTAGCATTTATTATCACCACACTTTTCAGTGCATTAACAATATTTTATCGAGTCTTCTTTATTCAACTAATTACTTCGAGCGAGAGATGTCAAGATTATAAATTTCACAGCCTCAGGATTTTAGACCAATCATAGAACACACAACAACACAATTAAGTACATAGGGAACTTCAAAATATCACTCAATGCATATGAATCACTATTGAGAGTCTATTTATCAAATAAAATAAACCATAACCTACCTTCACAGAAGACATAAACTCAAGCAATCTACATCCCTAGTGCGTTCCTTTCCTCAATGCCTCAGAATGTTTCCAATCTATCAACTATACATAAAATATAAGAAAATCAGTCCGTAGACACTCATATTACTATAACCAAATTCCTAAAATTTGATACCAACTAATGTATCAAGTTTAGTATTTCTCAAATTGCAAGTCTAGAGTGAAGTCTTAATTCCTCTCAATAACTTAATCTAATTATATTTATATAATACATGAATACACCTAAAATTTGATTACCTATACCAATATATCAATACTTGTATCAAAACCTAGCACCACAACAAAAATACAACAAATCGAAACTAACTAAGAACTCATTAACTTCAATCCACCCCAAAGTAAAATTGCAGATGCAAGATCTACTCTACTATAAATACTAATTAATAATTCCCCATAACCCTCAATTAATCATAGTTATTAAATTATTATCTACTCACAATCTTGTTCCCATAATAATCAAACTCTATAACAGAGAATAATAGAATGTCCTTAAGCTTTTAAGAAATAAAATTGAAACAATTTCTAATCATTCTCTAGCCAACGACATATATCAATATAATAAAGTCATGCTAATCTAACCAATAACCTCAAACATTATCCATCATTAGCCAATAATGGCCTAACATATGACCCCTCAAATTTTCGAAAACATACTCCTAAAGTGCCAAATTCCAAATTTCAATTTCAAAACTGCCAAATTTCCCTTCCTTATTAAATTATAACGACCAAGTACCAACTATACAATACATCCATTCCATCCATTCGATTCTATAGTAGTACAATATTCTTTCCAGAATTAGATTGTAATTTACAAAGAAACATATTTACAGAAAGACCCATGATTGATTTTGATGTAGTTGCTTTCTCTTCTCAAACCCTCATTCCTTCTACAAAATATTTTCTCCCTAGTTATTATATAAGACAAACTATAAAAATGTGAAAGTAACCGACTATTAAGTTTACATTTATTTTCCTTAACCACCAACTAAATAAATTATAAAAATTGCCCCATTAAATTCAAAATATGTAGATACGAAAGTCCAAAATATCCATTTAGAGTCTATTGAAAAGTATTTTATAAAATAAAAAGTTGTACTACTCAAAATGAACAAATACGTCGTTACATTAGATACCAATGTACACACATTCATCCTCGAAGGATCAAAAGAAGGTGAGGGTAAGAAAGGGTAGTTGTGTCAACAATTCCTTCAAAATATTAGTATCCAAGGTCTCATATCAAAAGTATCAAACCACCGAATTGGATATCTACACATTGTCAAAACAAGATACCGATGATGAGATAAATCTTAAGTCTAAAAAACTGTAAATTTTCACGGTAGCTCTCCTATAAATTCTCATAAGAAAACATTTACATCTAGAATGGCTAGAATACTTTAATAGCTCCAAGACAACACCAAATATGTCATTTGAGATAACCAAGTATGCCTAAACATCCTACCCAATCAAGAGCACATCACATGATAGGTACACCCGATCCACTACTAGGTACTCACTCATAAAAGCGAAAACACACACGGATGGAGAAAGTAAATTATATTCTAAACCATGACCAGAATGAAGTAGTTGGTCACATAAGAATGTATATAATCATGGTCGAATAACTCTAGATACTCCTTCCATAATGCCCATATCATACATATTTATTCATCTGACTCTATCTCTTTGATTTACTTTTTTATCTACGCACTATCACCAATTCAGTCCCTATTAGAATTGCACACATACTTGGTTTATTGAACGCGACCAACTGAAGTCAACAATCTTAATACTAAAAAAAATCATAACCACACCGATCATCGACCTTACTCCCAAACCACCATTAGTATCAAAGTATTCTTATCATACGCATGTTCAAACTATATCTATCTCTCTTTTTATTTAAGCATTTCATGACAAATATGAGTTCCGAACAAGGCTCATAGCACTATTTTAATACTTGATAGTATCTTTCTATCGAGATAAAACTATTAAATCACACCCAAAGTCAACTTCGCACCACTTCCACATAACATGCTTTAACTACCATTCTAAATCATCACATACCTCATGCCAACACTAAGGGAAATTCTTGGTCACTCAAATTATTCTGTATACTATAATCTCATAACCTCTATTAACAATCAAATGTCTATGTAATACATCGTAAAATTCTAAATATCTCGACCCATCTATCTATTAGAATCTTTTTAATTTCTCTAGCTCTCTTACTGATCTCATCCTTTAACAAACAACCCATGACATTTTACCTGATACTCTAAACCTACACTTTAAGTGAAACCTTTCCTTGTGTCCTTAAAAAATCAAAAGTAACAAACTTATTCATGACCAAAACTATTCAGAAGTCCTTTCAAATACTCAATACTTAATTGAACGATCATTGCGTATCTTGCAAATTTATATCTTGACAAAATATGCCATTACGAATGTAGACTTACAAAACAAACAAAAATTGAATTGTGAATCCAACTGTGTAATTCCATCCCCTCATATATCAATATTAGTTCATACCTTGAAGACTTTTGTGCATTCATGTATCTTGTCATATGATTAATCCCCTCTCCATCGATCTTACCATATCCTTCACTAGAAATCCAAATGTACTCATTACCAAACTCAAATCACAAAGGAACTTATCATCAAACTTGAGTTGGACGTGTGTAAACTTTACATCGAGTCTTATCCACTAGTTTTTTAACCAATCTGATAAACATATGACACTATTACTATACCCAGAGCGGAAGAAATTATGCATATCTGAACCCAATCTCAATCCCATTGAAGATACCTTTTAAGTCCTTGCAATCGGAGAATATATTCTTACTCTCACCTCTTTTCGGACTTCACTCATCCCACTAATTTTTATTTCATTTTCATTATGAATCTAACTCCTTTAAATTCTTTTTGAGCGGTACCCCAACATCTCTAGAACTTTCCATTCAACCACATTACTAACAAAATAGTAGAAAATCGCAACCTTAGATACTCACAAGTCATTATGTCCATATAAAATTTATTTAATCAACAATAACTATTCTAAAGTTGCATCTCAATCACAATATCATCACTAACTCATATTTCCATCATGCTTAGTACACCTTTGTCATCACCATGAGTCATACCAATCAGATCCAAAGGACTAACCAAAATTTTATACATATTTTTGAGCTAAAATCTTCAATTGAATTCACCCAAGTATATTCACTGACTTTCTTTATCCATAAGTTTGTCATTCCAGAATCAATCCACTCCTTTGGATATTAAAATAAAATCACTAGTCCTAGAACCCTCAAGATACATTTCACCACATAAATGTATTAATTCTGTACCAATGATCCACCACTAAAATTTTCCTCTTAAATAATGCTTAATTCGAGCATCCGTAGTAACAAACTAGTTGGTTTCTCAATTGTAAAAAAAAAAGATCGAATCTCATTATCTAAACATGGCATACCACTAATATCTCCTTATGTATTTAGTATTAAACTTGACAATCGATGTATTCGTTTCCACGTAACACTAGTACCGTACCATACCATGAAAGGTCGTTAAATCCATCACTAGAACACATCATACTTATCAAGAAGATCGCACCGTAATAGCTCAAACAATTATACCCATTGAATAACTATAAAATATTATCAAATCCATTTTTTCTCTACCGCCAAGCAATTTGCATTCTTTCTTAGATCAGGTCGATAACAAAAGTTACACACTTGATAAATTTTACCCTCCTTAATATAAAATCAATCCATGGAATCGTAGTAAAGGTTTTAATCTGATTGGCGCAACCTAATTTCATTATTCGCTAAACAACCATGCATGATATTAAATCCTTACTAACTTTATTTTCTAATGTAACGATAATCATTTTCTAGTTGTACTTTATGAAACTTCTTGCATGTTGTCACATATCTAGATAAAGTACAAAATTTGACCTCATAGGCTACAACACATATTTTCCATTTTTATATATTTTGGAAAGCATCTCTGCTCTTATCGGTCTAGATTAGGGGTATTTAATTGGGTGAAGAAGCTAGAAAATGTTTCCTTAAGTCATAGGGAGTTCCGTTAATAATCGGCAGTCAACATGAGACTACTACAACATTTTGCGTCTCACCGAAACTAGTATGTGACAAACTAAACACTAAGCCTCTCAGCTATATTCATTTTATGAAGCAGGTCAAAATAATAAACAATGAAAGTATAAGCATCTTCATAATAAATACCCATGAAGAATGAGGGTTTCAACTTTATAAACTTAATAAAAAAAATTATGTTGATCACTAGTCATTATTGGCCATGTAGTCAATCGAGAAAATATACCTATATTCAAGGACACGTTTTTTTTCTTTTTGATGTTGCTATTTAAACTTCTAATACTCCAGTACTAACCATATGTGAAATAGAGTGAAGAAGTTCATATACCAATTTGTATCACCTAGATGCCAATAAAATTCAAGTAGTAGCACGAAAGAAAGAAGGAATAAAGGTTTCCTAGTATCAAATATCCTCTCGACGAAAAGTAAAGGAGTTCCCATATCGTTCTTCAAGACTCTACTAGACTTATCCTTGTGTGATGAGATCACCGAACCTAACTCTCTGATACCAAGTTTGTCACGATCCAAAACGAGTCATGATTGGCACACACACTTAACCTGGGAGAACCCATGAATCCAACTCCTACTTATATTTATAATTCAACTTATGAAATACTAATCATAATGCGGAATATTAAATCTTATTAGTGGAAGAAACACAAATCCATTAAAGTCTATTAAATGTCATTCCCAAAACCTTAAAGTCGTCAAATTAAGGGCATCTTATTCTTCGAATACTAAGTCTAAGGACATCATGTCATCACCAAGAAAATCCAATACAAGCTTGAATGATTAGCTTAACCTGAAACCTATATGCTACAAACTGGCTAGAGATGAGGGCAATCCAAAGTTGTTGGTGCACTCGCTGCACTCCATAAAAGGAAAACAAAGGAAAACACAAGTAGGACATAGTATGGAGCAACATGTACTGAGTAAGTATCATCGGCCAACCTAAAATAGAAACTAATATACAATGAAAAATAGTATAAAGTCAACAATGACACTTAGCAGGTGGCAAGCAACAAACAACATGAACTAGTGACAACAACACCAAAGTAAGTACACAATCAATCACAATGTCAAGCATACATATGGGGACTCATTCCTCCACACCACATTCATTTGAGAAATGGGTACTTTGATATTGAGTATATTAAGTTAATTCAATATTTATTTCCATTAATTTTACCATTTCAGAATGGGACACTCCGATCCAATTATACCGTGTAGGAACATGACACTCCGATCCAATAATTCCATGTTGGAACGTGACACTCTGATCCATAATATCGTGTTGGAACGTGACACTCTGATCCATAATACTATGTTGGAATGTGACACTTTGATCCATAACCGTGTCGAAACGTGAGACGCAAATTAAATCAATATTGTTAAATTATCATTCATTATCCCTACTTTTCAGTGCATTAATAATATTTTATCAAGCCTTCTTTATTCAAAATATCACTTCGATAGAGAGGGCTCAAGATTAATAATTTCACAGTCTCTTAATTTCAGACCAATCATAGAACACACAATCAAGTAAATTGGGAATTTCACCATATCACTCAATGTTTATCAAGCACTATTATGAGTCTATCTATCAAATAAAATAAACAATAACCTACCTCCACCAAGGAACTGAAGTCAAGCAAGCTACTTCCCTGATGTGTTTCCTTTTCTCAATGCCATAGAGTGTTTCAACTGTATCAAGTATGCATAATATATCAGAAAACCAATCCATAGACACTCATATTACTATAACCAAATTCCTAAAATTTTATACCAACTAATGTATCAAGTTTAGTATTTCTCAAATAGCAAGTCTAGAGTTAACTCTTATTTCCTCTCAAAAACTTAATATAATTATTTTTATGTATTACATTAATACACCAAAAATATAATTACCTATACCAATATATAACAAATCTATCAAAACCTAGCACCATAACAAAAATCTATTACATCGAAACTAACTAAGAACTCATTAACTTCAATCCACCCGTAAGTAAAATTGCAAAAGCAAGATCAAATCTCTACTCTACATAGTGATTAATAATTTCCCATAACCCTCAACTAATCATCGTTATTAAATTTTTATCTACTCACGATTTTGTTCCCATAATAATCAATATTCATAACTGAGAATCATATTATGTCCTTAAGCTTTTAAGAAACAAAATTTAAACAATTTCTAATCATTCTCTAGCCAACAACATATATATGTATAGTAAGTCATGCTAACCTAACCAATAACCTCAAACCTTATCCGCCATTATCCAATAATGGCCTAACATTTGCCCTATCAAATTGTGAAAGAGCGTACTGCCAAAGTTCCAAATTCCAAATTTCAATTTCAACATTGCAAAATTTCCCTTCCTAATTTAATTATAACGACCAAGAACCAACTAAAAAATACATCCATTCCATTCATTCGATGTTATAGTAGTACAATATTTGTTCCAAAATTAGATTGTAATTTACAAAGAAACGTACCAGCAGAAAGACCCACAATTGATTTTGATGTAGCCGCTCTCTTTTCTCAAACCCTTATTTTTTTCTACAAATTATTTACTCCCTAATTATTATATAAGACAAATTATAAAAGTGTGAAAGTAACCCACTATTAAGTTTACATTTATTTTCCTTAACAACCAACTAAAAAAATTATAAAAACTACCCCATCTAATTCATAAATGTAGTTATGAATAGTCCAAAATACTCATTTAGAGTCTATCGAAAAGTATTTTATAAGAATAAAAAGTTCTAGTACTCAGAACGACTAAATGGGTCGTTACAGTTAGTAGTTAGCACTATTATTGAATTTACTCCCGCCCTAATTTTAGAAGAAAACAATCAACTTAGCCTGTATATTTTATTAAAACTATTAAATACTATTTACATAAGACAATTGCATTTAGAATAGGTTGTTAGTAGTAGTTAGCACTATTATTAAGTGGTGGAACTAGGTATTGACAATGTTGTTAATTTGACCCCCTTCATTAAAAAATTATAGTGTGTAATTAAGGCAAACATATTCTTCCTAGTTATATGTAAATTGTTAAATCCCCTTTGACGTAAGGGAAGATACAAGTGTAGCGGCAAATGGGGTTCAAAATATGTTTTATCATACATTTAAATCTTAGGTATACATTCTAGTATTTATCTCAAAATTTATATTTTAAATCTCTTTCCCGCCCGTACTATAATTTCACTAAGAGTCATGTTTAAACCATTTGCCAACTCTAGATCAACTATTTATAAATAGCAATCGATACATTTTGCTTCCATGTTACATTTTAATATACAAAGAAATTAATGAAAATTTGCACCTAACTCGACTCAAAAGTTGTCCATTTCCCAAGACCAACAATAACTTTCTTATACAAATTTTGGGGACTCTAAATATTCATTCTTCCACACTACAAAAGCTAGCTAATAATGTGGGAGAGCCTCGAAGGCTCCACAGTAGGTAGTATTCACTCTACGACAAGTAGGAAACTTTTTCTGAGGTATCCCTTTTCGAGTTGGGTGGTCAGCGCCTTCATGGAACTGTGGACAAGAAGGGTGATGGCTATGAATTTGGTTGGTTTTATTAATTTTAAAATCGATTAATTTGGTGTTATTTTACTTTTATATTAATAACCGACCGATGAACACCTCTACCTGCAGTTATTCAACATTTAATATTTTGTATTTTATTGACGCGATTTGTATCCTAATGAATGTGAGATATATTTAGATATGAGAATTAAAATAAATCCTATAGTTTAATGGAGTTTTCGTATTTGTTCTACTTTAAATAAACAATACAAGATTTGCTCTTCTCAAGGAATAATGAAAGGTGGTATTGGAGATAAGAGTGTTCGAGTCTCTTTAATTATGTCCCCCATCATATTGACACACATTGTTTCATGATCCAAAAGTCGAGGTTATGATGGAAGACACTCCAACACCCCCCCCCTTACACACCCACACCCACACACTCAAAAAAAATGTGTAAGCCGAAAATAACACATATATACGAGATTCCAAAAGGGTGGTCAGGACACAAATGATTGAAAAGAACAACAAAGAATATCCAAAAACCAGGTAGCATAAGTATAAAGATCATCTAATACAACTTTAGAGTATGAAACACATCATAAGTCTCTGATAAGAAATAAGGACTGAAAATACACATGCTACTAATGGTAATCCAAAAACATGATCTCACCACCACTCCGAAAAGATCTTCAAAACTAGAAATGATCAGCCACCGCGAGGAGTACCGTAACTAGGATCTTCATTAAAAATGATTCAGAAGTAGCGGTGAGAACAACCCACAAGTGCACAGTTGTCTAAGTCAACTGAGTAAAAGGAATTAATCAGCTTATTAATTAACTAAGGAATGCTTCCACCTGCATACAAAAAAGTCCCACTCCAGCATTAGTGCCGCAAATTTATAATGAACGGCACGAGTAAAGTTAATGCATAAGGAACCTAATTCAAGAGGAAGAGTTTTGCCTACAACATAGTTATTTCTCAACATTGATTAGTTAAAACTGGCATCTCCCCCCCCCTCCTTATGAAATATGGTTGCACTTCAAGCCTAGTAAGAAGAATCACAAACACAATAACAACAATATCTTGATATAAAAGCCCAACGGATACGCTCCAGTAAATCTTAGTAGTATAGCTTAAGGCAGAATGAAATAAAACATATTGTTAGCTCTATTAACTCTATGTTGTAATAATGACACTAATACAAAATAATATGTGTAAGAAAAAAAGAGAAACATCCAAAATCTGTGAAAAGAAAGCATAAATCTAAACATAGATGGAAGTCACACACTACCAAAATGAAGGAAGATTGATAAACGAATGTACCAATATTGAGGAGATTGACTCGCGTAAAAATGAAATTTAGACGAGGGAGCAACCTACTAGAAGGAAAGTACACCCTATCAGAATCAAGGAAGATTGATTTACATCAAGGAAGAATGACTTTTCCAATGATGTAAACAAGCTAGCACACAGTTATCCTAGCTTCACTATTTCGTCTTGTAAAAACATTGAATATAGTAGATCTAACTAGTGAAAAGAAAAGAAAAGGATAGATTAGAAAATTATACGAGTAGAGGATGTTACCAACAAGTGAACTGTAATATTTCATGCCAAGGATTTCAAAATAGGCTATTTATCTAATTGGAAACATTTAAGCTCTAAGGAAAACAAGGGGACTCGATTAGGCACCACATTGGTGATTCGAATAAGTAAAACAATATTTGTATCAACTGTGTCTTTTATTTCTTTACACCTTATATAATAAGTTTTTTTTAAATATAATCGTCTAAACTGTAGGGTAGTTAACCTTGAAAAATCAACACATTTATAGATTTATGTCCAGAAATAAACAATACTTATAGAAAGAGAACAACATCTGCACATACTGAAATGTCTTGCTCAGATACAAATATTCAAGTCAAAGTAACTGATGCAACACAAATAAGATGATGAGAGGGGAGAGAGGTTACCAGTGCTATCCACACAACCATCCTTTTTGAATGCAAACTCCTTTTGTAAGCTGATATGATTATCAAATGGTAGCTGTAAACCTCAAAAGGAAAACAGATAGCATCATAAGGAAAAAAAGTACAATTCATCAATTAGCTATACCTTTGCCTTGATTGATTCAATATGATGCAACAACTTTTTTCCACTTCTTTTTTGTGAGCCTTGCAAAATACAAATGCCAACATTCAAAATCTTTTCAATGTCAGCACGAGAAGAAACAGATGTGCAGGTGTTTATAATCTTCAGAGCATATGGAACCAAATCCATCCTTGAATCACAGTATCGACATAAATACTCTGCATCCAAATTGATGCTTCCTCCAACTTTCCCAGCCATGTAAGCTCGTAGAGCACAGCCTAGATGGGAAACATGTCCACATATGTATCCATCTATTGTTGCTTCACATCGAACATAATTGTACCCATCATAGTCCAAACTGATCATTTTGCAGCAAAGGATACAACAACCACCTCGGCAAAAACCAGGCTCACTGCAATAGATATCACAAACCATGGCCGGAAAAGGATTTTCTGTTGATAAACTGCTACAAATTCTATTACCAGCCTTACAAGTAAAGGCTCTTATAGGAGAATCAGACAGTAAAGACTGCAATTCTGTCCCTAAAGATGTAGTCCTTTCTATCATATCTGAGTCAAAATCAATATCTAATTAAAAAGAAAACAAATTTGGCATCAGGTCAATAAAAAGATGTGTTAAGTGTATTTTTTAATTGACGCAAACAGCCGAATAAATAACTTCATGCTAGATATTAAAAAGCTAACCTTTTGAGCTTGGCCACGTCTTTGAAGGAATCATCCAACTAAATGAGGCAAAAAATTGGTTTATATCCATGTCAGGATACTCAGACTAGAGATACTTTTCAAGCGAAATCTTACTTTGAAAAGCATTTTTCTTTCCACCTTTTGGAGCCTTAAAATGCTTCGGAAGATACAAATATCTATCTCTAAAGGTGCCTGAACTTGAAACTCTTTTCCCTGCCCGCCAAACCCACTTATCACCAGCATTTGGGAAATCGACAGGAGCATATGGTAAGCCTTCGCCAGAGTCAGAATCAAAAATAGGATAAAGTTCAAGACCAATTTCACTGATTCTAGAAGCACTCCTATTATATACAACATGTGCACGACTCTCTCCAACCTCCTCCTTGGAAGACATTTAGCTGGAAATCTCTAACTGTGTTGATTCCAATAGAAGTCTGGAACCATAAAAATAAGGAAACATCAGAAGTCCACAGTAGAAAGTAAACAATTTTGGCTATAAAATATTGGAGAAAAAAATAGCTAAAGGAGAAAAGCAAAAAGTTGGGCATATTCTCTAGGAAAACAAGATAGCTAATGTTTGATCCGAAGAAGTTATGCTTCAGATGAAGATAAATGCTAGACCTTTCGGCATGAGCTACAAAAATACTATCCTCCCAAGGAGACATCAAAGTTGATCAGTACAATGTTTGTGTATAAGCTTGACATAAACACCTAAACTTCAAAGCCACCTTTGGTGTGAAAATATTACTAAGATACTTAAAAAAATACTTTTGAAGAACTTGGTAAGAAACAACAAAATTTAAAGAATATTTTCAAAACTAGAAACTTAAAACCAATAAAGAAAATAGAAACTGAAACAAATTAAAAATAATAAACAAAATATTTTCTCAAAATAAAATTGACCCCACTGAATGCAAAATGTTTTCTTCAGAAAATTAGTCCCCTCAAGTACTCAATGTTTATGGAATATATCCTCTCATAATAGAATAATGTTACTCACCGGTGTATTAATACTTAAAACAACGGTGTCTACAAACCAGTCAACAACAGTAAAATTCACTTAGAATAACATATTTAGTAGAAAAGAAAGAAGTTCAAAAATTTGTTATTGAAATAAGAGAAACCCATCTATTAATAGAGAATAGATGATAGTGTGAATGGCTTCTTGTTGTGACTTATCAGAAATGCCTAACCCTTCAAAAAAGTCACAACCTTACGGAAAAGTCACAACTTTTCATCCAAGTGTCAACTCTTCAGATAAGTCGCAACTCTTCAGAAAGTCAAAACTCTTTATAAAAGTTACAACTCTTCAATTTCATTCACATCATTTTAAACCTAACAATTACTCGTGCCATCAAATAAATTGTGGCCTTGAAGGTTTTTTTTAATATATCCCACAACAATCCAATCCTAATATGGGTCTCAAATCCGTTTAGTTGGTAAAAAATTAAGGTTTTCACCAGTTCAGGAAGAAGAATAAAAAAAAAAAATCTCCTATCATAAATGCACAAAGAATCTCTGTCAAAAATTAAAGAGCTCGTTTTTTGTTTCAACCAATTAATGTTATGTTTTGAATTTACTTCACCCCTATTTTATAGAAATGTTAGTTAGTGTCACGACCCAAGACGAGTCATGAGTGGAACCCACACTTAAACTCCTACGTGAGAGAACCAATGAATCCAACCCAAACTTATATTTATCGTTCAACTTATGAAATACTAATCATAATGCGGAAGCTTAAATCTTATTAGTGTAAGAAACACAAATCCATTAAAGTCTACTATATGGAATTTTCAAAACTTGAAAGTCATCACATTAAGGACATCTAATCTTCAAATACTAAGTCTAAGAGTATTAAAGACACCAAAATAAATTAATAAATTAGTTTATGTCCCAAATCTAATGACATCATGTCATGACTGAGAGAATGCAACACGAGCTTAAATGAGTAGCTCAACCTGGAACCTGATATGGTGGTGACTAGCTAGGGCTGAGGGCAAGTCAAAGTCGTTGGTACATTCGATGCACTCCATAAAAGGAAAACAAAGGAAAACACAAGTAGGGCTCAGTACGGAGCAACATGTAATGAGTAGGTATCATCGACCAACCCGAAATAGAAACTAATATACAATGAAAAGTAATATAAAATCAACTATGACACTTTGCAGGTAACAAGTAACAAACAACGTGAACCAGTGACAACAACATTAAAGTAAGTACACAATCAATCACAATATCAAGCACACGTATGGGGACTCATGCCTCCAGAAAACACTCGTTTGGGAAATGGGTTCTTGAAATTGAGTACATTAAGTTAATTTAATTTATTTTTCCTTTCATGTTACCGTGTCGGAGCGTGACACTCCGATCCAATTATACCGTGTTGGAATGTGACACTCCAATCCAATAATACTGTGCCAAAAAGTGACATTCCGATCCATAATACCGTGTCGGAACGTGACACTCCAATCCATAATGTTGTGTTGGAAAGTGACACTCTGATCCATAATACCGGTCGGAATGTGAAACTCCAATCCATTAATATTATTAATGTAGCATTTATTATCACCACACTTTTTAGTGCATTAACAATATTTTATCAAGTCTTTTTTATTCAACGCATCTCTTCGAGCGAGAGATGTCAAGATTATAAATTTCACAGTCTCAGAATTTTAGACCAATCACAGAACACACAACAACACAATCAAGTACATAGGGAACTTCAAAATATCACTCAATGCATATGAATCACTATTGAGAGTCTATTTATCAAATAAAATAAACCATAACCTACCTCCATAGAAGACATAAACTCAAGCAAGCTACATCCCTAGTGCGTTCCTTTCCTCAATGCCTCATAATGTTTCCAATCTATCAAGTATGCATAAAATGTATGCAAACCAGTCTGTAGACACTCATATTACTATAACCAAATTCCTAAATTTTAATACCAACTAATGTATCAAGTTTAGTATTTCTCAAATAGCAAGTCTAGAGTGAAGTCTTAATTCCTCTCAATAACTTAATCTAATTATATTTATATAATACATGAATACACCTAAAATTTGATTACCTATACCAATATATCAATACCTGTATCAAAACCTAGTACCATAACAAAAATACAACACATCGAAACTAACTAAGAACTTATTAACTTCAATCCACCCCAAAGTAAAATTGCAGATGAAAGATCTACTCTATTCTATAAATACTAATTAATAATTGCCCATAACACTCAATTAATCATCGTTATTCAAAATTATTATCTACTCACAATCTTGTTCCCATAATAATCAAATTCTACAACAGAGAATATTAGGATGTCCTTGAGCTTTTAAGAAATAAAATTGAAACATTTTCTAATCAATCTCTTGCCAACGACATATGTCTATATAATAAAGTCATGCTAATCTAAGCAATAACCTCAAACATTATCCATCATTACCCAATAATGGCCTAACATATGTCCCCTCAAATTTTCAAAGAACGTACTGCTAAAGTGCCAAATTCCAAATTTCAATTTCAAAATTACCAAATTTCCCTTCCTTATTAAATTATAACGACCAAGTACCAATATATAATACGTCCATTCCATATATTCGATTCTATAGTAGTACAATATTCTTTCCAGAATTAGATTGTAATTTACAAAGAAACATAACAACAGAAACACCCACGATTGATTTTGATGTAGTTGCTTTCTCTTCTCAAACCCTCATCATTTCTACAAAATATTTTCTCCCTAGTTATTATATAAGACAAATTATAAAAGTGTGAAAGTAACCGACTATTAAGTTTACATTTATTTTCCTTAACCACTAAATAAATAAATTATAAAAATTGCCCCATTAAATTCAAAAATGTAGATACGAATAGTCCAAAATATCCATTTAGAGTCTATCAAAAATTATTTTATAAAATAAAAAGTTGTACTACTCAAAACGACCAAATACGTTGTTACATTAGATACCAATGTACACACATTCATCCTCGAAGGATCAAAAGAAGGTGAGGGTAAGAAATGGTAGTTGTGTCAACAATTCCTTCAAAATATTAGTATCCAAGGTCTCATATCAAAAGTATCAAACCACCAAATTGGATATCTACAGGTTGTCAAAACATGATACCGATGATGAGATAAATCTTAAGTCTAAACCACTGTAAATTTTCACTGTAGTTCTCCTATAAATTCTCATAAGCAAACTTTTACGTGTAGAATGGCTCGTACACTTTAATAGCTCCAAGGCAACACCAAATATATGATTTGAGATAACCAAGTATGCCTAAATATCCTACCTAATCAAGAGCACATCACAGGATAGGTACACCCGGTCCACTACTAGGGACTCACCCATAAAAGCGAAAACACACACGGATGGAGACAGTAAATTATATTCTAAACCATGACCATAATGAAGTAGTTGGTCACATAAGAATGTATATAATCATGGTCGAATAACTCTAGATATTCCTTACATAGTGCCCATATCAAACATTTTTATTCATCTAACTCTATCTCTTTGATTTATTTTTTTAACTACCCACTATCACCAATTTAGTCCCTATTATAATTGCACACATACATGATTTATTGAACGCGACATCCACTGAAGTCAACAATCTTAATACTAAAAAAACATCATAACCACACCGATCATCGACCTTACTCCCAAACCACTATTAGTATCAAAGTATTCTTATCATACACATTTTCAAACTATAGCTATCTCTCTTTCTATTTAAGAATTTCATGACAAATATGAGTTCCACACCCGAAGTCAACTTCGCACCACTTCCACATACCATTCTTTAGCTACCATTCTAAACCATCACATACCTCATGCATACACTAAGGGAAATTCTTGGTCACTCAAATTATTCTGTATACTATAATCTCATAACCTCTATTAACCATCAAATGTCTATGTAATGCATCATAAAATTCTAAATATCTCGACCCATCTATCTATTATAATCTTTTTAATTTCTCTAGCTCTCTTACTGATCCCATCCTTTAACAAACAACCCATGACATTTTACCTTATACTCTAAACCTACACTTTAAGTGAAACCTTTCCTTGTGTCCTTAAAAAATCAAAAGTAACAAACTTATTCATGACCAAAACTATTAAGAAGTCCTTTCAAATACTCAATACCTAATTGAATGATCATTGCTTATCTGCAAATTTATATCTTGACAAAATATGTCATTACGAATGTAGACTTACAAAACAAACAAAAATTGAATTGTGAATCCAACTGTGTAATTCAATCCCCTCATATATCAATCTTAGTTCATACCTTGAAGACCTTTATGTATTCATGTATCTTGGCATATCATTAATCCCCTCTCCATCGATCTTACCATATCCTTCACTAGAAATCCAAATTTACTCATTACCAAACTCAAATCACAAAGGAACTTATCATCAAACTTGAGTTGGACGTGTGTACACTTTTATATCTAGTCTTATCCACTAATTTTTTAACCAATCTGATGAACACATGACACTATTACTATACCCAGAGCGGATGAAATTATGCATCTTTGAACCCCTCAATCCATTGTAGATACCTTTTAAGTCCTTGCAATCGGAGAAAATATTCTTACTCTCACCTCTTTTCGAAGGCTTCACTCATCCCACTAATTTTTATTTCATTTTCATTATGAATATAACTCCTTTAAATTCTATAAGAGCGGTACATCAACATATCTAAACACTTTCCATTCAACCACGTTACTTACTAAATATTAGAAAATCACAACCTTAGATACTCACAAGTCATTATGTCCATATAAAATATATTTAACCAACAATCTGTATTCTACAGTTGCATCTCAATCACAATCCATCACTAACTCATATTTCCATCATGCTCAGTAAACCTTTGTCATTACCACGAGTCATACCAATCAGATCCAAAGGACTAACCAAAATTTTATACATATTTACGAACTAAAATCTTCAATTGAATTGACCCTAGTATATTCACTGACTTTCTTTATCCATAAGTTTGTCATTCCAGAATCAATCCACTCCTTTGGATATTAAAATAAAATCACTAGACCTAGAACCCTCAAGATACATTTCACCACCTAAATGTATTAATAATGTACCGAAGATCCACCACTAAAATTTTTCTCTAAAATAATGCTTAATCAGAGCGTCCGTAGTAACAAACTAGTTGGTTTCTCAATTGTAAAAGCAAGATCGAATCTCATTATCTAAACATGTCATACCACTGATAGCTCCTTATGTAGTTAGTATTTACACTTGACAATTAATGTATTTGTTTCCACGTAACACTAGTACCGTACCGTACCATGAAAGGTCATTAAATCTATCACTACAACACATCATACTTATCAAGAAGATCGCACCCTAATAGCTAAAACAATTATACCCATTGAATAACTATAAAATATTATCAAATCCATTTTGTCTCTACCCCCAAGCAATTTACATTCTTTCTTAGATCAGGTCGATAACAAAAGTAACACACATGATAAATTTATCTTCCTTTATATAAAAAGAATCCATGGGATCGTAGTAGAGGTTTTCACTTGATTGGCGCAACCGAATTTCATCATTCGCTAAATAACCCGTACATGATATGAAAGCCTTACTAACTTTATTTTCTAAAGTAATGATGTTCATTTTCTAGTTGCCCCTTATGAAACTTCTTGCATGTTGTCACAGATCTAGATAAAGTACAAACTTTGACCTCATAGGCTACAACACACATTTTCCTTTTCTATATATTTTGGAAACCATCTCTCCTCTTATCGCTCTAGATATGGGGTATTTAATTGGGTGAAGAAGCTAGAAAATGTTGTCTTAAGTCATAGGGAGTTCCTTTAATAATCGGCAGTCAACATGAGACTACCACAACATTTTGCATCTCTCTGAAACTAGTATGTCACAAACTAAACACTAAGCCTCTCAACTATATTCATTTAATGAAGCAGTTCAAAATAATAAACAATGAAAGTATAAGCATCTTCATAATTAATACCCATGAAGAATGAGAGCTTCAACTTTATGAACTTAATAAAAAAATTATGTTGATCACTAGTCATTACTGGCCATGTATTCAATCTAGAAAATATACCTATTTTCAAGGACACATTTTTTTTTCTTTTTGATGTTGCTATTTCAAATTCTAATACTCCAGTACTAACCATATGTGAAATAGAGTGAAGAAGTTCAATACCAATTCGTATCACCTAGATACCAATTAGATTCAAGTAGTAGCACGAAAGAAAGAAGGAATGAAGTTTTCCTAAAGTACAATATCCTCTCAACGAAAATTAAAGGAGTTCCCATATCGTTCTTCAAGACTCTACTAGACTTGTCCTTGTGTGATGAGATCACCTAACCTAACGCTTTGATACCAAGTTTGTCACGACCCAAAACGAGTCATGAGTGGCACCTACACTTAACCTCCTAGGTGGGAGAACTATTGAATCCAACCCCAACTTATATTTATAATTCAACTTATGAAATACTAATCATAATGTGGAATATTAAATCTTTTTAGTGTAAGAAGCACAAATCCATTAAAGTCTACTAAATGTCATTCCCAAAATCTGAAAGTCGTCAAATTAAGTACATCTTACCTTCAAATACTAAGTCTAAGAGTATTAAAGACACCAAAATAAATAAATAAAATAGTTTATGTCCGAAAACTAAGGACATCATGTCATCACCAAGAAAATCCAATACAAGCTTGAATGAGTAGCTCAACCAGGAACCTAATATGTTGTACACTGGCTAGAGATGAGGGCAATCCAAAGGTGCTGGTACACTCGCTGCATTCCATAAAAGGAAAACACAAGTAGGGCATAGTGTGAAGAAACATGAACTGAGTAAGTATCATCGGCCAACCCAAATTAGAAACTAATATACAATGAATAATAGTATAAAGTCAACTATTACACTTAGTAGGTGGCAAGCAACAAACAACATGAACCAGTGACAACAACACAAAAGTAATTGCACAATCAATCACAATATCAAACACACTTATGGGGACTCATGCCTCCACACCACATTCATTTGAGAAATGGGTTCTTTGAGATTGAGTACATTAAGTAAATTCAATATTTATTTCCTTTAATTTTACCATATCAGAATGTGACACTCCTATCCAATTATATCATGTCAGAACGTGACACTCCGGTCCAATAATTCCAAGTCGGAACGTAACACTCTGATCCATAATATCGTGTCAAAAAGTGACACTCTCATCCATAATACTATGTCGGAATATGACACTGATCAATAAAACCGTGTCGAAATGTGACACTAACATCAATCAATATTGTTAAATTATCATTTATTATCCCTACTTTTCAGTGCATTAACAATATTTTATCATGCCTTCTTATTCAAAACATCACTTCGATCGAGAGGGCTCAAGATTATTAATTTCACAGTCTCTGGATTTCAAACCAATCACAGAACACACAATCAAGTAAATTGGGAATTCACCATATCACTCAATGCTTATCAAGCACTATTAAGAGTCTATCTATCAAATAGAATAAACCATAACCTACCTCCAACAAAGAACTGAAGTCAAGCAAGATACTTCCCTGTGCGTTTCCTTTTCTCAATGCCTTAGAATATTTCCATTGTATCAAGTATGCATAATATATCAGCAAACCAATACGTAGACACTCATATTACTATAACCAAATTCCTAAAATTTTATAACAACTAATGTATCAAGTTTAGTATTTCTCAAATAAAAAGTCTAGAGTTAAGTCTTATTTCCTCTCAATAACTTAATCTAATTATTCTGTATAATACATTAATACACCTAAAATTTAATTACCTAAAATAATAAATAAAAAATTCTATCAAAACCTAGCACCACAACAAAAATCTATTACATTGAAACTAACTAAGAACTCATTAACTTCAATCCACCCGTAAGTAAAACTGCAGAAGCAAGATCGACTCTCTACTCTGCATAGTAATTAATAATTTTCCATAACCCTCAATTAATCATCGTTATTAAATTATTATCTACCCACGATTTTGTTCCCCTGATAATCAATCTTCACAACAGAGAATCATACTATGTCCTTAAGCTTTTAAGAAACAAAATTTAAACAATTTCTAATCATTCTCTAGCAAACAACATATATCTGTATAGTAAGTCATGCTAACCTAACCAATAACCTTAAACCTTATCCGTCATTAGCCAATAATGGCCTAACATTTGCCCTCTCAAATTGTCAAAGAATGTACTGCCAAAGTACCAAATTCTAAATTTCAATTTCAACATTGCAAAATTTCTCTTCCTAATTTAATTATAACGACCAAGAACCAACTAAAAAATACATTTCCATCCATTCGATGCTATAGTAGTACAATTTTCTTTCCAAAGTTAGATTGTAATTTACAAAGAAACGTACCAACAGAAAGACCCACGATTGATTTTGATGTAGCCGCTCTCTTTTCTCAAACCCTTATTTTTTCTATAGAATATTTACTCCCTAATTATTATATAAGACAAATTATAAAAGTGTGAAAGTAACCCACTATTAAGTTTACATTTATTTTCCTTAACCACCAACTCAAAATATTATAAAAACTACCCCATTAAATTCATAAATGTAGTTATGAATAGTCCAAAATACTCATTTAGAGTCTATTGAAAAGTATTTTAAAAGATCAAAAAGTTCTATTACTCAAAACGACTAAATGGATCGTTACAGTTAGTAGTTAGAACTATTTTTGAATTTACTTCCGCCCTAATTTTAGAAGAAAACAATCAATTTAGCCTATATATTTTATTAAACCTATTAAGTACTATTTACATAAGACAATTTCATTTAGAATAGGTTGTTAGCAGTAGTTAGCACTATTATTAAGTGGTGGAACTAGGTATTGACAATGTTGTTAATTTGATCCCCTTCGTAAAAATATTATAGTGTGTAATTAAGGCAAACATAATCTTCCTAGATATATGTAAATTGTTAATCCCCTTTGCCGTAAGGGATGATACAACTGTAATGGGGTTCAAAATATGTTATATCATATATTTAAATTTTAGCTATACATTCTAGTATTTATCTCAAAATTTATATTTTGAATCTCCTTCCTCCCGTACTGTAATTTTACTGAGAGTCCTGTTTAAACCATTTGTCAACTCTAGATCAACTATTTATAAATAGCAACCGATACATTCTACTTCCATGTTACATTTTAACATACAAAGAAATTAATGAACATGTGCACCTAACTCGACTCAAAAGTTATCCATTTCTCAAGACCAACAATAACTTTCTTATATAAATTTTGGGGATATTCGTTCTTCCACGCTGCAAAAGTTAGCTATTAATGTGGGACAGTCTCGAAGGCTCCACAGTAGGAAGTATTCACTCTACCACAAGTAGGCAACTTTTTCTGAGGTAGCCCTTTTCGAGTTGGGTGGTCAGCGCCTTCGTGGAACTGTAGACACGAAGGGTGATGGATATGAATTTGGATTGGTTTTTACTAATTTTAAAATCAATTAATTTGGTGTTATTTTGTTTTTTTATTAATAACCGACCCATGAACACCTCTACTTGCAATTATTCAACATTTAATATTTCGTATTTTATTGACATTATTTGCATCCTAATGAAAGTGAGATATAGTTAGATATGAGAATTAAAAGAAATCCTATAGTTTAATGGAGTTTTCGTATTTGTTCTACTTTTAATAAACAATACAAGATTTAGTCTTCTCAAGGAATAATGAAAGTTGGTATTGGAGATAACAGTGTTCGTGTCTCTTTAAATATGTCCCCTGTCATATTGACAAACATTGTTTCATGATCCAAAGAGTCGAGGTTATTATGGTAGACATTCCAACCCCCCCCCCCCAAACCAAAAGTAATGTGTAAGCCGAAAATAACACATATTTATACGAGACTCCAAAAGGGTGGTCAGGCCAAAAATGATAGAAAAGAACAACAAAGAATATCCTAAAACCAGGTAGCATAAGTATAAAGATCATCTAATACAACTTTAGAGTATGAAATACATCATAAGTCTCTGATAAGAAATAAGGACCGAAAATATCACATGAAACTAATGGTAATCCAAAAACATGATCTCACCACCACTCCGAAAAGATCTTCAAAACTAGAAATGATCAGCCACCGCGAGGAGTACCGTAACTAGGATCTGCATTAAAAATGATTCAGAAGTAGCGGTGAGAATAACCCACAAGTGCTCAGTTGGCTAGGCCAACTAAGTAAAAGGAATCAATCAGGTTATTAATTAACTAAGGAATGTTTCCACCTGCATACAAAAAAGTCCCACTCCTGTATTAGTGCCGCAAATTCATAATGAACGACGCGAGTAAAGTAAATGCATAAGGAACCTAATTCAAGAGGAAGAGTTTTGCCAACAACATAGTTATTTCTCACCATTGATCAGTTTAAACTGGCATCTCCCGCCCCCTCCCCCCTCCTTATAAAATATGGTTGCACTTCAAGCCTAGTAAGAAGAATCACAAGCACAATAACAACAATATCTTGATATAAAACCCCAATGGATACACTCCAGTAAATCTTAGTAGTATAGCTTAAGGCAGAATCAAATAACACATATTGTTAGCTCTATTAAATCTATGTTGTAATAATGACACTAATACTAAATGATCTGTGCAAGAAAAAAAGAGATGCATCCAAAATCTGTGAAAAGAAAGCATAAATCTAAACACGGATGGAATTCACACACTATCAGAATAAAAGAATATTGATAAAGGAATGTACCAGAATCGGGGAGATTGACTTGCGTAAAAATGAAATCTAGACGAGCGAGCAACCTACTAGAAGGAAAGCACACCCTATCAGAATCAAGGAAGATTGATTTACATCAAGGAAGAATGACTTTTCCAATGATGGAAACAACCTATAGCACACTTATCCTAGCTTCACTATTTTATCTTGTAAAAAACATTGAATTTAATAGATCTAACTAGTGAAAAGAAAAGAAAAGGATAGATTAGAAAATTATACGAGTAGAGGATGTTACCAACAAGTGAACTTAATCTTTCATGTCAAGGATTTTAAAATAGGCTATTTATCTAATTGGAAACATTTAAGCTCCAAGGAAAACAAGGGGACTCGATTAGGTACCACATTGGTAATTCAAACAAGTAAAACAATATTTGTAGCAATTGTGTCTTTTATCTCTTTAGACCTTATATAATAAGTTTTATTTAATCTAATCGTCTAAACTGTAGGGTAGTTAACTTGAAAAAATCAACAAATGTATTTATTTATGCCCTGAAATAAACAATACTTATAGAAAGAGAACAACATTTGCACATACTGAAATGCCTTGCTCAGATACAAATATTCAAGTCAAAGTAACTAATCAACACAAAAAAGATGATGAGAGGGGAGAGAAGTTACCAGTGCTATCCACACAACCTTCTTTTTTGAATGCATCTTGAATGCAAATTCCTTTCATAAGCTGATATGATTATCAAATTAGTCATTCTGGTAACTGTAAAACTCAAAAGGAAAACAGATAGCATCATAAGGAAAAAAAGTACAATTTATCAATTAGCTATACCTTTGCCTTGTTTGATTCAATATGATGCAACAACTCTTTTCCACTTCTTTTTCGTTAGCCACGAAGAATACAGATGCCAACATTCATAATCTTTTCAATGTCAGCACGAGAAGAAACAGATATGCAGGTGTCACGACTTAAATCTAGATCTCAGACGAGACCGGCGTCGTTGACCTCTCAGAGGTCGCAGACAAGCCTACTTACGTCATTCTTACTTCATCTGGTTAATTTTAGCAAAAAATTTAAAACTTTTTGTTTCTTAACATACTTATTAAATATTCTCATCATTACATAATTGTTCACTATCAACCATCTAATATTCAGATCATCAAATGAAAGGAATAGTATAATATAGCAATAAAGATGTACTTGCCAAAATGACACCAATACAATGTCTGAATAAAACAGGAAAGAAACACTAGTGGAACATGCTCCACTAGCTCAACTCTAAAACTAAGCTAGAATATAAATGGCAGCGTCCTCGAAAGCATGAGGTCCTACCAAGTCCGGATGAATGCTCGACGTCCGGATAGCTTCAGCGTCAACCTATAGCTCTAGCGTCCACCTGTGCCTGCACCTAAAATTGTAGAGTTTTATAGGGTTAGTACACACTTGTACTAAGTATGGGTATATGCAAGCACACACCAAGGACATGCATGAGAAAAGATAGCTCTTTCCTAACAACATGATTATGGAAAGTCAAGTCAGTGGACTTGCCAAATTGAGATTAGGAAAGTTAGTGAACCTTCCAAATTTTGATTAGGAAAGTCAGTGAGCTTTCCAAATTTGGATTAGGAAAGTCAATGAGCTTTCCAAATTTGGATCAGGAACGTAATTCCATGAGACTAACATGCATCATCATAAATATCATATTGCACACAGCACATAACATCTTACACATAGCACATATCATAGCACATAACATATAGCACATAGCTTCCTTCATATCATTCATTCATATGCCATGAGACCTTAGAATCATGGACTTGACATTAAGACTTTCCAAAATGAGGGCTCAACATATGGGACCTCAACTAGGGAGTCTTCATTAGCAAACACAGAGTCTACTTCATTCATTCATACGTACTTCATTTCATTTCGTTCATAGGCTAGTGTAAACACCAGCTATACCTAGGGTGTAGTTTAAGACTTTCATCGGGTTTTCTGTGCAATGATCAAGAATAACCTAGTATCATTACCTGAGTCTAGTTCACCTCTTGATTATCCTATCCTAACACCTTTGGTATCATTCATTTCATTATGTGCTTCATTTGAGGCTGGCTTCATTCATTCATTGGGAACTTTAACTTTAACCGACATAGATCATGTGAGCATCATGAAATCCAGTGTCTCCCCCACACCAAAAAGAGGTGGAATCACCGGCCAAAGTGACCCAAAAACATGCTAGCGTACATGGAAATTTAATCCCGCCAGATCCCTATATTGGCAGTATAGGTTCAAAGACCAGGAGATAATTGGAGACCCATACCCGGCAAGCCGGATAGTCTCATCTCATGAGAGTTACGTGAACCTCCGCCCTTCCCTAAAGAAGGCATCACCGCTCATAGCTAGTCTATCGGTGCTCAGTATAAAGTTCCATTACATTCAACTCATACGTCATGGAAGTGACTTCTAGTATGAGGACATCATAGCTCAATAGATGATTTCTCATCTCATCATTAGTATTAAGTGTGTTAATCTCAATACTTTCATTAGAGTGTTCATAGAGACTGGTATCTTCATTAATTTTACACTCTCATAGGTGAGTACGTTTTGGTAACATTTACTTAGGCTCATTTGAGATTGTTCTCATCTTTTACATTAGCCTCATATCATGTTGTCACCACATTCATTAACATTAGCACATTTACTCTTCATAATTACTCACCCAATTTTACGTGAATGTTCATTTCATCATATGCCAATATAATTGGCCATTGGTGTGTTTCATACTCTTACTTAACCCTTCTAGGGTTTCATCATTCCATTGTTCATTTCATCCTTCAGTACATACATCTTAGGTTCACTTACTTTTAAACGTATGCTAGACTTATGAGTCTATACACACAAGCCATGAGGCTTCATTCATAATTCGTTAAGTGATTCATACATTCCTAAGATTATGTAGTACAAGACTTATGTATCTTGTATCTATACCAAGATCTTGATTTCGATCTAAGTAGGTGGCATTATTCTTGGATATTTTGTTCACGTATGACTTATGAATCAATACGGAAGTTTGGGCAAGGAAACCCAAGTTCGAATCACTTGGATAACATTTACATTTTTCATTGATTTTTTTTTAATCTCCATGACATTGGGACTCTAGATTGAACCCCAACATTAACATTGTATCATTAGTTTTCTACTTGGTTTTCTTCTTAAGTTGGCCGAAGGGTTGTGGGTTCGAACCCCCACAACCCCCTTTTTATTTTTCCTTAAAGTCTCCTTGTCCCATTTCGCCTAAACCAAGAGGTTGTGGGATCAAACCCCCACAGCGTCTTTTATTTATTCTTAATTTTTTGCTGGGCATTGGGAGGTTGTGGGTTCGAACCCCCATAACCTCCTTATTTTTGCTTTTAATTTCGCTAGAGGCTGTGAGGTGGTGGGTTCGAGCCCCCACAACCTCCTATCTTATTTTTTTTTATTAAATTCACTAGGCTAGGCGTTTTGGCAGTGAGGTTGTGGGATCGAGCCCCCACAGCCTCACCTCATTTACTTAATTAATTTCGCTCCTCCCTTTCTATCCCTGAGGTCGTGGGTTCGATTCCCACGCCTCACACTCTTTTTCTTTAATTTTTCTTCTCTCCTTCGCAACCTGGAGGTCGTGGGTTCGATTCCCACGCCTCCCATTTATTTGATTCATTATTTCCCTCTCCTTTCTCTTCCAGCAGCCCGAGTTCGATTCCCCCCAGCCCCATTTTTCATTTCTTCTTTGCGATTTACAGTAGCCAAACAGGTAAGGTCACAGGTTCGAATCCTAGTGGCCTTACCCCTTTAAAATTCATTAAATTTCCAGATTTTCTTCATTAAACTTTAGTCTAATTTAACCTTGCATAGTTGCTGGAAATTTTGGTCATTTTCAATTCATTTTTATCAACGTTTTAAGTTGATTCATAGGGTGTATTCATATATCATTTTAACACATTTTTAGGCGCATCTTTCGTAGATTTATTTGGCTAAAAGATTGTTATTTAATCAACCACATTTCATTACAATGAACATCACGTTGTGTACAACTTTTGCACCTAAAATACAAGGATAAAACATGCCATTTCACACCTTGCAACAGTGACTAAGTTCACTGCCAAACGTGCACACACACCCATCATTTTTTTTCGATCACACATTGGTTGTCATTTTCGTGATTTCACGTACATAAACATGTTCACATTCAACACAAAAACATCACACATACCTAAATCTACCAGCAAACAAAACCCAACCTACAAATCATTGGGAGCTAGTGACAGGGACATGCAAAGGGGAACAACCCTAGTTTTCGGAGTGAATATCTTGAATCTTAAGGGGTCTCTTGGGAAAGGGACCAAGAGAGAAGAAACCCATAATTTAATTGGTGTTCAAACGTTGAAGTTGCTGCCCAAATTTTTCTCCAAAACCACGTCCACTCACCTAAAGTTTCACCACCAACTCGACGGAATCTCCCCTTGCCTTAACATTTTTGATTAACTTGTTTTTCTTAGACTTTTTCGTGAGTTCTTCAAGTGTGAAGAACTTTTGTTATGGCTTCTGTTCTTCACGTTAATTGGCAGAGAGAAATAAGAGAGTTTTTGAGCGTGAAGAGGTGATAGACGTGAGAGAGTGAAACGTGTGAAGTTGTTTAGGATTAGAGGATGACTTAGTCAATTTAGGACTCTCCTTAATACTTAAAATCTGATTTAATTAATTATACATGAAAGGACCATTTTTCCCTTACAAAAAATCAGATTTTAATTGATAAGTAAATCATCAATTCGTTGCTTCCAATGGGGCTCGAACCCGAGTGACACCCTTTCGCGAAAACGGGTCACTTCGGGTCGACCCAACCCGAATTGATTCTTTAATAATTAGTTAATTCCTTAAGGTAATTACAATTTTACCCTTGTCCTGGAAAAGACCATTTTACCCCTGGACCCTCAAAACTCAAGATTTCTTCTTTTTAAGTCCGGTAAAGACTCCTTCGATTAAATCTTCATTTTCGAGAGCCCTACATGGTTGGTTCCAACCTTTCCAAGCTCAATTAACTCCCCAAGTTAGTTGGCTTGGCCGTAGTAAGGGTTCTGATGTCTGGTTCTACGTGTATCAATCCGTGTGAACCTTCTAATCGCAAGCATTCTTGACACCTTAAGCATTTATCTTATTCATTTTTAGGGTTGTTACAGCAGGTGTTTATAAGCTTCAGAGCATGTGGAACCAATTCCATCCTTGAATTACAGTATCGACATAAATATTGTGCATCCAACTTGATTCTTCCTCCAACTTTCCCAGCCATGTAAGCTCATAAAGCACAATCTAGATGGGAAACATGTCCACATATGTATCCATCTATTGTTGCTTCACATTGAACATAACTATACCCATCATAGTCCAAAAAAATCATTTTGTAGCAAAGGATACAACAACAACCTCGGCAAAAATCAGGCTCACTGCAACAGATATCACAAACCATGGCCGAAAAAGGATTTTCTGTTGATAAACTGCTACAAATTCTGCTAACAGCCTTACAAGTAATGGCTCTTATAGGAGAATCAGACAGTAAAGACTGCAATTCTGTCCCTAAAGATGTAGTCCTCTCTATCATATCTGAGTCAAAATCAATATCTAATTAAAAACAAAACAAATTTGGCATCAGGTCAATAAAAAGATGTGTTAAGTGTTTTTTTAAATTGACGCAAACAACCGAATAAGTATCTACATGCTATATACCAAAAAGCTAACCTTTTGAGCTTGGCGACTTTTTCGAAGGAATCACCCAACTAAATGAGGCAAAAAATTGGTTTATATCCATGTGAGGATACTTAGACTGGAGATATTTTTCAACCGAAATCTTATTTCGAAAAGCATTTTTCTTTCCACCTTTTGGAGCCTTAAAATGTTTCGGAAGATACAAATATCTATCTCTAAAGGTGCCTAAACTTGAAACTCTTTTCCCTGCCCGCCAACCCCACTTATCACCAGCATTTGGAAAATCTTTAGGAGCATATGGTAAGACTTCGCCAGAGTCAGACTCAGAAACATGATAAAGTTCAAGCTCAATTTCACTGATTCTAGAAGCACTCCCATTATATAAAACATGTGCACAACTCTCCCGAACTCCTCCATGGCAGACATTTAGCTGGAAATCTCTAACTTTGTTGATTCCAATTGAAGTCTGAAACCATAAAAATAAGGAAACGTCAGAAGTCCACAGTAGAAAGCAAACAATTTTGGCTATAAAATATTGGAGAAAAAAAATAGCTAAAGGAGAAAACCAAAAAGTTGGCATATTCTCCAGGAAAACAAGATAGCTAATGTTTGATCCGAAGAAGTTATGCTTCAGATGAACATAAATGGTAGACCTTTCATCATGAGCTACAAAAACACTATCCTCCCAAGGAGACATCAAAGCTGATCAGTAGAATATTTGTGTATAATGCAGCATGCTTGACATAAACACCTAAACTTCAAAGCCACCTTTGGTGTGAAAATATTACTAAGATTCTTAAAAAAATACTTTTGAAGAACTTAGTAAGAAACAACAAAATTTAAAGAATATTTTCAAAACTAGTAACTTAAAACCAATAAAGAAAATAGAAACTGAAACAAATTAAAAATAATAAACAAAATATTTTCTCAAAAATAATTGACCCCACTGAATGCAAAATGTTTTCTTAAGAAAATTAGTCCCCTCAAGTACTCAAGGTTGATGGAATGTATCCTCTCATAATAGAATAATGTTACTCACCGGTGTATTAATACTTAAAACCATGGTGTCAGCTAACCAATCAACAAAAGTAAAATTCACTTAGAATACTATATTCAGTAGAAAAGAAAGAAGTTCAAAAATTTGTTATTGAAAAATAAGAGAAACCCATCTATTTATAGAGAATAGATGGTAGTGTGAATGGATTCTTGTTGTGACTTATCAGAAAACGTACAACCCTTCAAAAAAGTCACCACCTTACAGAAAAGTCGTTACTTTTCATCCAAGTGTCAACTCTTCAGAAAAGCTGCAACTCTTCAGAAAATTCAAAACTCTTTATAAAAGTTACAACTCTTCAATTTCATTCACATCTTTTTAAACCCAACAATTACTCGTGCCATCGAATAAATTGTGGCCTTGAAGGGTTCTTTTTAGTATATCCCACAACAAGCCAATCCTAATATGGGTTTTAAATCCTTTTAGTTGGTAAAAAATTAAGGTTTTCACCAGTTCAGGAAGAAGAGTAAATAAAAGAAATCTCCTTTCAGAAATGCACAAACAATCTCTGTCAAAAATTATAGAGCTTGTTTTTTGTTTCAACCCATTAATGTTATGTTTTGAATTTACTTCACCCCTATTTTATAGAAATGTTAGTAAGTGTCACGACCCAAGACGAGTCATGAGTGGAACCCACACTTAAACTCCTATGTGAGAGAACCAATGAATCCAACTCAAACTTATATTTATCGTTCAACTTATGAAATACTAATCATAATGCGGAAGCTTAAATCTTATTAGTGTAAGAAACACAAATCCATTAAAGTCTACTATATGGAATTTTCAAAACCTGAAAGTCATCACATTAAGGACATATAATCTTCAAATACTAAGTTTAAGAGTATTAAAGACACCAAAATAAATTAATAAAATAGTTTATGTCCAAAAACTTAGGACATCATGTCATGACCAAGAGAATCTGATACAAGCTTGAGTAAGTAGCTCAACCTTGAACCTGATATGGTGGTGACTAGCTAGGGCTGAGGGCAAGTCAAAGTCGCTGGTACATTCGATGCACTCTATAAAAGGAAAACAAAGGAAAACACAAGTAGGGCTCAGTACGGAGCAACATGTAATGAGTAGGTATCATCGACCAACCCAAAATAGAAACTAATATACAATGAAAAGTAATATAAAATCAACTATGACACTTTGCAGGTGACAAGTAACAAACAACGTGAACCAGTGACAACAACACTAAAGTAAGTATACAGTCAATCACAATATCAAGCACACGTATAGGGACTCATGCCTCCACACAACATTCATTTGGGAAATGGGTTCTTTGAAATTGAGTACATTAAGTTAATTCAATATATTTTTCCTTTTATGTTACCGTGTCGGAGCATCACACTCCGATCCAATTATACCGTGTTGGAAAGTGACACTCCAATCCAATAATACTGTTTCAAAAGTGAAACTCTGATCCATAATACCGTGTCGAACATGATACTCCGATCCATAATGTTGTGTTGGAACGTGACACTCTGATCCATAATACCGGTCGGAATGTGAAACTCCAATCCATTAATATTGTTAATGTAGCATTTATTATCACCACACTTTTCAGTGCATTAACAATATTTTATCAAGTCTTCTTTATTCAATGCATCACTTCGAGCAAGAGATGTCAAGATTATAAATTTCATAGTGTCAAGATTTTAGACCAATCACAGAACACACAACACAATCAGGTACATAGGGAACTTCAAAATATCACTCAATGCATATGAATCACTATTGAGAGTCTATTTATTAAATAAAATAAACCATAACCTACTCTATACTCTATTCTCTACCATAAGAAAAATACGACACATCAAAACTAACTAAGAACTCATTAACTTCAATCCACCGAAAGTAAAATTGCATAACCAAGATCTACTCTATACTCTAAATATTAATTAATAATTTCTCACATCCCTCAATTAATCATCGTTATTCAATTATTATCTACTCCCAATCTTGTTCCTATAATAATCAAACTCTACAACCGAGAATAATGGGAAGTCCTTAAGCTTTTAAGAATTAAAATTGAAACAATTTCTAATCAATATCTAGCCAATAACATATTTCTATATAATAAGTCATGCTTATCTAACCAAGAACCTCAAACCTTATCCATCTTTAGTGAATAATGGCCTAACATTTGTCCCCTCAAATTCTCAAAGAACGTACTTTCATAGTGCAAAATTCCAAATTTCAATTTCAGCATTGCTCCATTCGATTCTATAGTAATACAATATTCTTTCCAGAATTAGATTGTAATTTACAAAGAAATGTATCAGCGGAAATACACACGATTGATATTGATGTAGTTTCTTTCTCTTCTCAAACCCTCATTCTTTCTACAAAATATTTTTCCCTAATTATTATATAAGACAAACTATAAAAATGTGAAAGTAACCGACTATTAAGTCTACATTTATTTTCCTTAACCACCAATTAAATAAATTATAAAAACTACCCCATTAAATTCAAAAATGTAGATACAAATAGTCCAAAATATACATTTATAGTCTATCAAAAAGTATTTTATAAAATAAAAATCTCTACTACTCAAAATGACCAATGGGTCGTTACATTAGATACCAATGTACACACGTTCATCCTCGAACGATCAAAAGAAGGTGAGGGTAAGAAAGGGTAGTTGTGTCAACAATTTCTTCAAAATGTTAGTATCCAAGGTCTCATATCAGAAGTATCAAACCAACCAATTGGAGATCTACACGTAGTCAAAACATGATACTGATGATGAGATAAATCTTAAGTCTAAACAACGGTAAATTTTCATCGTAGCTCTCCTATAAATTCTCATAAGCAAAATTGTATGTGTAGAATGGCTAGTATACTTTAATAGCTCCAAGACAACGCCAAATATGTCATTTGAGATAACCAAGTATGCCTAAACATCCTACCCAATCAAGAGCACATCACATGATAGGTACACCCGATCCACTACGAGGGACTCACCCATAAAAGCGAAAACACACCCGGATGGAGAAAGTGAATTATATTCTAAACCATGACCAGAATGAAGTAGTTGGTCACATAAGAATGTACATAACCAAGGTTGAATAAATCTAGATACTCCTTCCATAGTGCCTAGGGGTGTAAAAAATAAACTCAAACATAGGTAACCCGCCCAACCCGCCTAGATGTTTCAGCGTTGGCTCAAGATAATTTGAATTGGGTTCAATCTCAACTCATTCAAGCTTACCCATTTGACAAAAATTCCTAATTGAGCCAAATTCAATATTCAATTTCAACCTGTTTTAAAACTTTTCATCAAGATATGCTCCTATATTAAAGGTATGAATTATTATCGATTTAACATCTTTTAGGATTTATCAATCAATTTGTTACCTTTTTAACAAAAAGTTCTTGAGCGGAAATCCAAATTGTGTATTATAAAAGTTAAATATCAATATGTTAAGTTATTGATATTAATCGGGTCAAAATGTGCGGGTCAAGAAACCCATTTTTAGCCCATTTGAGCCCAAAGTAAACTTGGACGGGTCAAGACCCAACCCGATTTCTATTCAAACCATTTTAATATTTCCAATTTAAACCCAACCCGCCCATTTGACACCCCTAATAGTGCCCGTATCAAACATTTTTATTCATCTGACTCTATCTCTTTGATTTATTTTTTTAACTACCCACAATCACCAATTTAGTCCCTATTATAATTGCGCACATACTTGGTTTATTGAAGGCCACATCCACTGAATTCAACAATCTTAATACTAAAAAAACATCATAACCACACCGATAATCGACCTTACTCCCAAATCATCATTAGCATCAAAGTATTCTTATCAAACACATGTTCAACTTGTAGCTCTCTCTTTCCATTTAAGCACTTTATGAGAAATACGAGTCCCAAACAAGGCTAATAGCACTATTTTACAACTTGATAGTACCTTTCCATCAAGATAAAACTATTAAATCACACCCAATGTTAACTTCACACCACTTCCACATACCATGCTTTAACTACCATTCTATACCATCACATATCTCATGCCAACACTAAGGGAAATTCTTGGTCACTCAAATTATTCTATGTATTATAAGCTCATAACCTCTATTAACCATCAAATGTGTAACACCCCGTATCCAAAACAGACAAAAACCATTTTTTCAAAAAACCTACAGGTGCAACCAACGTGACCATCAGCGAACCGTAGCCTGACCCACGGTCCGTCCTGCACATCTGTCAATGGGGTCAGAAACCCCCAAAGTCTCAGCCCAGGAAAGTTTGGTTAAGTCCTAATCAATGGACGGACCTACGGTCCGTAGGTCAGACTATGTTCCGTAGTATGTGACCGTCGATCGACACCATATTCACCCACTCTTTGAAAAGAACCATGGTCTGTAGGTGGACCCACGGTTCGTAGGTCTGACCATAGATGGGAATTAGCAGACTGTTAGGGGGGAAATGCAATTGGATCAACTTCAAATGATCAAAACTCTTAGCAAGGAATGAACTAGGTGTCCCATGATATATAAAAATATAGATAATTGAATTATCCTTCCATAGCCACCAATCTTGCTAAAATCAGAGCTCCGAGTAAACAGTTATGCCCGTTTTAGTAAAGGCATGTCAAACAGACTCAACCTACGGACCAAACAACGGACCGTCAGCCCAGATCGTCGTTTGGTCCGACAGCAACTAACCTAGGGGTCTTTTGGTCTTTTTGCACTTTGTTTAAACCTTAAGATACATTGTTTTAACCCTAAATCATCATATTTTAGTCAGTTTAAGCCAAGAAACATAACTAAAACTTACCTAAGTCAAATCATTAATAAAAACTTAGAAAATTAGAAGCAAGAAACGAGAAAAAGGTCAAGAACCCTAGCTCAATAACGCAACAAGGTTCCAGCAGTTCCATCCATGAAATCTACGTTTTTCTCCGTGAATTTAATCACCAGATATGTGAGATTTCACTAGTGGGTTCTTTTCACCCATTGGGTCCCTAGCTTACAGTCAGTTCTTGATTCCTTTATTAGTAATACACCTAGGGTTTCTAGAACTTCGATAGAACTTCATGAATTTATTAAATATATGTTCCAAATCAGATTGTAAAGTTATTATTCAGTTTATCGCATGAATTTAAGAACCCTAGCTTTGTATTTCTTTAGTTCTTGAATTACACATGCTAGGTCAGATATTTCAGTTATTTAATTATACATGCCTCAGTTTTAATGCATCATTATCAGATTAAATGTTGCATTCTCAGAGTGCATGTTCAGTTTTGAGCTATTCAGTATTTACAGAAATTCACACATAATCAGTTAACTACATAAATCAATGGGAGTAGCATAATACTGAGTTGGACTAGGGTTCAGCGTACCCAATTAGTCCCAGAACTACTAGCCAAGTAGGTTGTAAGTCCCCTTTGTGGGCATCAGTTTAGTGATCACGCCAGCATGCCTTTATACCTCTGGCAGGGTATATTGGGTCCTCTCGATGGGTCGTATATATTGGACTCCACATTTAGCTCATGTGGTTTTATTATCGATTATTAGTAGCTCCCACAGTTCAGTCAGACTCTATTGCATTGACTATTTATCAGTATATTCAATATTCAGTTTTAGCATGTTATAAATTGGCCATTGCATTCAGTTAGCTCAGAATTCTCTATATCATGTTCAGATTATTATACTTGCTTTTGTGCTTGTTCAGTTATGTTTTGTTTCAGCTTTATTCTATCCTACATGATCAGTACCTTTCAAGTACTGACGCATACGTTCACTACATCTTCTCGTGATGTAGGTTCAGGTTCTCAGCATCCAGATCACGCATAGATCGATTTTCGATCTCTACAGCAGATTCAGTGGTGAGTCCTTATTCTCCGAGGACAATAGTCATGAGTTTCATTTCAGACTTTTAGTCATTTAGTTTCAGTTTTTTCTAGATTTAGATGGGGCTTGTCCTAGTATTTCTAGTCCAGTTTAGAGGCTATTTTCAGACATAGATAGTTTCAGCTTAGCATTGAGTTAATATTTTCTGTGTATTAAACTCATCAGATTTCATATATCTTAGTTTTAGCATATGGGTATTCCCCATCTTTTCAGTTTAAATTATGATTTAGAATCCGCATTTAGTTTATTATCTTTAGTATACTCATGATCATGCCAGCAGGGTTAGCTTGGGATCACTGTGGTCCTAGGTTCCGTGTCCGCGTCTTGGGGGTAGCTCGGGGCGTGATAAAACTTGGTATCAGAGCACTAGGTTAAAGTGTCCTAGGATATTTGAAAAGCCGCACTAAGTAGAGTCCTTTTCATGGGTGTGAAGTGCACCACATCTAATGAGATGGAGGCTATGAAGTGTTTTAGGAAAACTTCACTTTGTTGTTACTCTTATCGTGCGTAAGGTATGATCTAATTGCATTCTAACTTGATGTTCTACGTTTCAAATATGCCTCCTCGTACAGCTAACACTAGGAATGTGAATGCCAGGAATGCAAACGCAGCTCCTCCAATCCCAGATCAAGAAGTCTCCAATGCTGAGTTCAGGAATGCCATGGAGATGTTGGCTCAGAGTATGACCAACCAGAACAATCGGGTTCATGCTCCTGTGCATGAAAATAGGGGATCAGCAGCAGCAAGGGTCCGTGACTTTGTTAGGATGAATCTGCCTGAGTTCTTAGGATCACAGACTAATAAGGATCCTCAGAATTTCTTGGATGAGATCAAGAAAATCTTTGAGGTAATGCAAGTCACTGGGAATGATCCGGTTGAGTTGGCATAATACCAGTTAAAGGATGTTACTCATATTTGGTACACTCAGTGGAAGGAAAATAGCGGTGTAAATGCAGTTCCTATCCCTTGGGATTGTTTTAGTGAGACTTTTCTGGACAGGTTTTTCCCAATAGAGTTGAGAGAAGCAAAGGCTCAGGAATTCATGAACTTGAGGCAGGGAAACATGACGGTCCAAAAGTATGGGCTGAAGTTTAACCAACTCTCCAGGTATAATTCTCACATGGTTGTTGACTCCAGGGCTCAGATGAATAAGTTCTTGTATGGAGTGTCCGATTTGGTGAAAACAGAGTGCAGAAATTCTATGTTACTTGGAGATATGAACATCTCTAGGCTTATGACTCATGCTCAGCAGGTTGAGTGTGATAATCTTAGGGAACAGACCAAGGAAAATAGAAGGCTAGGACTGGGAACTATGACTATTCTCAGCAGAAATCAGGTGGTAGAAATCGCTCACAGAGTCAGTAGAAGTTTTCAGCTCCAGCCCTTTCATCAGCTAGTGTTCCATCCTCCAAGAACAGGTATGACCAGAAGGGTAGAGCACCAGGCTCTAAGTCTCAGGGAAGTGTTTCAGGCACCAAGACTTACCCCACTTGCCTTAAGTGCGGTTAGAACCATCCGGGCAAATGTCTTGCAGGAAAAGAAGGATGTTTTGGGTGCAGTCAGTCTGGTCACAGGTTGAGGGATTGTCCTTCTAGACAGGGTCAAGGAGGTGGTAATGGTAGAGCTGAGTTTATAACTTCAGCAGCACCAGCAAGTCGTCCGACTCAGCAGGTTAACTCATCTGGTACAAGTGGCGGTCATCGCCAGAATAGGTTGTATGCTCTTCAGGCTCACCAGGATTAGGAAGGTTCTCCTGATGTAGTCACTGGTACGTTACGAGTCTTAGACCTTGATGTTTATGCATTGTTAGATCCAAGGGCTACTCTTTCTTTTGTAACTCCTTACATAGCAGTCCAATTCAGTGTCAGTCCAGAAACTGTCTCAGAACCTTTCTCAGTCTGTACTCCAGTCGGTGACCCAGTTATAGCTACACGAGTATACAGAAATTACCCTGTCACAGTATCTCAGAAAGTCACCTCAGCAGATCTTGTAGAGTCAAAAATGGTAGACTTCGATGTCATTTTAGGCATGGCTTGGCTATATTCCTGTTATGCTTCAGTCGATTGTAGAACTAGGATTGTTCGTTTTCAGTTTCCAGAAGAACCAATCTTAGAATGGAAGGGTAGTAGCTTAGCGCTTATATGTCAATTTATTTCTTACCTTAAGGCCAGAAAGATGATCTCTAAGGGTTATCTCTATCATCTAGTTAGGGTTAAGGATTCTAGATCTGAAACCCCAACTCTTGAGTCAATTCCAGTAGTCAGTGAGTTTCTAGAAGTATTTCCAGAAGATCTTTGCAGAGTTCCTCCCGAAAGGAAAATCGATTTTGGAATTGATCTCTTTCCAGATACCCAGCCTATTTTTATTCCTCCTTACAGAATGTCTCCAACATAGCTTAAGGAATTTAAGGAGAAGTTAAAAGAACTTCTAGATAAGGGTTTCATCAGACCTAGTATTTCACCATGGGGTGCACCAGTGTTGTTTGTAAAGAATAAAGATGGTTCTCTCAGAATGTGCATTGACTATAGACAGTTGAACAAGGTCACAATCAAGAATAAGTACCTCATCCCCAGGATTGATGACTTATTTGACCAACTTCAGGGTGCTAGTCATTTCTCTAAGATAGACCTCGGATTGAGTTATCATCAGCTTAGAGTCAGAGATATCGACAAGTTACGCCTCATATTTTTATATGTAGTGCGCGTCATGAGCTAGTCGATGTAAGTCCGAGGAATGAGATTTTATTTTAAGTTCCAAGTGATTAAAGGAAATCAGATTGTCATTAACTTTAAGTGGGGGATTAATTAGTGGCTGTTTGGGATTAAATTAATTAAGTGGAGGGTCCCACCACTCAATGCATTAAAGGAAATCAGATGGGAGCTAGGATTAGTGCGATGTGTAGTGGGATGCTGTCTCCACTTCATATAATGAATGAAGTGGTGAAATGACAGCAAATATATCATCTTCTTCAACTTAGCTTAGGCAGCCATGGAAAAGGAGAAAAACAGCCATGAAACTCTCGGCCAGCAGCTTCAAGGAATTTGGTTAGTAAATCTCTTTGCTTGGTGTATTAATTCTTTAGAATGCCTTTGTTAATTAGCCATTAATGTTAAGAAGGGGGTGTGACCAGTAGCTTAGAAAATTCATTTTAGTTATTGATTATGCTAAGTATGATTTGAAACCATAATCGGATTAGTGGTGTTGTGTTAGTGTTTGGGCTATTTTGATTAAAGCAAAATGTGGGAAATTCTGTTTTGGAGTTAGGTATATGTTAATGTGATTATGGGTATATACTCCAAGGGATGAATACGATAAGGTAGATGTGTTGCGAATTATAAAACGAGTTATCGCTCGGTGTGTCGTTGTTTCATTACTATAGTTGCCGAGACGGAGCTGTTTTGGGGGGGACTATTTAATATGATTCGTTGGGTTATATGTGTTATTGGTATTGCTGTGGATAATTTGGGTTGTTGTCGGATTGGGACAAAGTAAGGAAAATAGGGGAAGTGCTGCCGGATTTTCGTTAGATTATTAGCTAGCTTACAATAAGTGGTAAAGCGCGACGTCTATCTAATTGCGGCACGATTGTTGCTTGTTATAGATTAATAGCTTGGGCAGTAAATATTGGTCGTGCGGCTCGACTATACGGTATGTAACGCTATCCTTTCTTTCTTTGTTTGGCATGACTTTTAAAAATGAGCGAATGACGGACAGGTTTGACACTTACTTCTAGAGTGTCTAGGTGACGTATATTCTTGCTTCTACAAACTATTCTTCTATATATCGGCTATGTCTAAGGCTATGGTGATTTCTCATATCTATGGTAGAGCTTCTTAGAGTCATTGAGATTTTACGTTTTCATATCGTGTTAAAGGTTTATAATCTTGATAAAATGTTAATCTTTGGTAATACTCCTTGCTGGTTCACGTTGATTGTTCTATTGAGTTATAAGAAATGATTTTAATTGCATATCGTTGCTCATAATGTTCTACTCGTGCATAAAGTCATTTATCATTTCACCGAGTCCCGGGCCGGGTAATGTTCGTGCGGAGTTTCTTGCATATGTCACCGAGTCCCTCACTAGAGTGCCGGGTATGTATATTATATATATGATTGGTGATGAGGATGGTTATGATGATGATGATGACAGAGATGATGTGATGACTATTTCACCGAGTCCCTCACTAGAGGGCCGGGTACGTATGATGTATATATATGATGATTATTTTGCCGAGTCCCTTACTAGGGAAGCTGGGCACCTTATATGTTAAAGATATGCATGATTTTCACTTATAAGGTACATGTGTAGCGATATCATGTTTTGACTTATCATGTTGGTATCCTGTCATCTTTACCTTATGCTTTACATACTCAGTACATTGTCCGTACTGACCCCCTTTCCTCGGGGGGCTGCGTTTCATGCCCGCAGGTGTAGACGCACAATTCGGTGATCCTTCCGCCTAGGATATCTACTCAGCTGATTGGGAGAGCTCCACTGTTCCGGAGCCCAGTCGTTTTGGTACATAACTTCCTATGTAGTCTTTTGCTTATCTATGGGTACGGCGGGGCCCTGTCCCGTCGAGTTTCACTACTATACTCTTAGAGGTCTGTAAACATTATGTGGGCTGTATATATATGTTTTGGATGATGGTCTGGACATGGTTTGTTTGGGATGTCCGCTTGTTCAGGGACAGCCTTGTCGGCTGCGTACATCATTGTGTATTGTGTAGTGGCAGCCTTGTCGGCTTGCGTATGCTAGTATGCTTTGGATAGTGGTGGCCTTGTCGGCTCGCGTATGTTGTTATGGTTAAATGGTTATATCTCCTTATGAGACAGATCCACTTTATATATATATGACGTTGGGGTTGGCTTGATTTGATTAAATTCCATATTGTCTTAGTTTCAGTTGGTTATACTTAACAGGTTTGTATGTGCGTGTCCAAAACGGGCACTAGTCACGGGCCATCGGGTTGGGTCGTGACAAAAGTGGTATCAGAGCGGTTCTTCCTCGGAAGTGTCTACAGACCGTGTCTAGTAGAGTCCTGCTTATCGGTGTGTTGTGCACCACATCTATAAACAGGAAGCTACAGGACATTTAGGATGTTATCCTTTCTTCTTATTCTAGATCGTGCGATAGAGCTATATTAACAGGATAATCCCTCTCTAATGAATCCCTGCGTTTTCAGCTATGCCTCCAAAGAAAGCGACAGCCGCCCAGAAGGGCAAATCGGTAGCAGAAGGTACTAGTCAGACCCGGAGAGTTACTAGGGCCCGTGCCCAGTCTATGCCTGGTATTGTGCTCCAGTCGGAGAGCTCTTCTACACCGCCACCGCTAGAGGAGCTTAGAGCAGCAGCAGCTCCAGTTCGGGGGACACCACCACCAGCCCCCGAGGCCCCAGCACCTGAACCTCCAACTCCTCAGCCATGGGCGGAGAATAGGGCCATGAGAGATGCAGTTCAGTTGTTGACTAGATTAGTGGCAGGTCAGGCTCGCAGGCATGGACTAGGAGTTGATCATGCGGACAGATCTTATAGCTTAAGGGCGCGTGACTTTTTAAGTTGTAATCCTCCAGAGTTCTTTGGATCAAGGACCCAGGATGATCCGCAAGAGTTTATTCGTCAGATGCAGCGTACATTGAGGATAATCAAGGCTTCGGAGACCGAGTCTGTTGAGTTGGCTACGTATCGTTTGCAGGATATAGCTATTAATTGGTATGAGTCTTGGGAGTTATCTAGGGGTGAGGGTGCTCCTCCAGTGTTATGGGATGAATTTGTGGAGGCTTTCCAGGGCCACTTCCTGCCTCCAGAGATGAAATGAGCTAGAGTCGATAGATTCTTGCGTTTGAGGCAGAATGGCAGGAGCGTTCGAGAGTATAGCCTCGAGTTTGATTCATTGGCTAGGCATGCGCCTACTATTGTGGCTGATATGGCAGACAGGGTACATCGTTATGTGAAGGGATTGGATCATTATCTTATTGACGGTTGTATAGCAGTGACTCTTCAGCCAGGTATGGACATTGCTCGGGTGCAGGCATATGCACAGGGGGTAGAGGATCGGCACCGGGGACGTCAGCCAGAAAGATATTATAATAGAGGCCAGCATAAGAGGGCTAGATCAGCAGGTTATCCTGACGAGTTTTGAGGCGGGCAGTCTCAGCAGCATGTTAGATTTTCTTCCCAGCCAGCACAGAGTGCACCCCCATGTTCTATGTGTAGGGGGTTCGATCGTACGGGATATTCGAAAGCTGGTCAGAGCTCTAGGGCGGCAGGGTCACAGATGGACAGGGGTTTGAGCCAGTCGAGGCCACCTTTGCCTCGGTGTTCTCGCTGTGGTAGGTCCCATCCTGGGGAATGTCATTGGACTACTGGTGCGTGTTTTTCTTGCGGCCGTCAGGGTCATACTATGAGGGAGTGTCCCTTTAGAGGTAGTGCCGGTGGTATGGCACAGCCTACTGGGTCCGTTGCTGGTTCATCTTCTTTTGTGGCTATGCGCCCTATGGGGCAGGGTATTCAGGCGCCAGCAGGCCGAGGTAGAGGTCGTGGTGGAGCTCCCAGTTCTAGCGGTCCCTCGAACTGCATATATGCTTTGACTAGTAGGCAGGATCAGGAGGCGTCACCTAATGTGATCACAGGTATATTATCACTATTCTCCCGAAGTGTGTATGCATTGATAGTCCCAGGTTCCACCTTATCATTTATATCCCCCTTCGTTGCTAGTAGGATCGGAATAGAGTCTGAGTTGATAGAACCATTTGAGGTAGCTACACCTGTAGGAGATTCTGTCATAGCTACGCGATTATATAAGAATTATTCAGTGGTTATATATAGTCGTCGTACCGTAGCAGATCTAATAGAGTTAAATATGATTGAGTTTGATATTATCATGGGCATGGATTGGTTGGCTGCTTGTTATGCTAATGTTGATTGCAGAGGAAAGATAGTTCGATTTCAATTTCCAGGGGAACTGATTATAGAGTGGAAGGGGAGTACAGTATTGCCGAAAGGTAAGATTATTTCATACATTAAGGCCAGGAAGATGGTTAGAAAAAGGCTATATTTATAATCTGGTTCGGGTGCATGACATAAAGGCAGAGGCACCGACTCTTCAATCAGTCCCGGTAGTTAATGAATTTCCCGATGTATTCCCAGAGGAGCTTTCAGGCCTTCCTCCAGAACGAGAGATAGAGTTTACTATAGATGTACTGCCAGATACCCAGCCTATATCTATACCTCCTTATAGAATGGCACCTGCTGAGTTGAAAGAGTTGAAAGAGCAATTGAGAGATTTGCTAGAAAAGGGCTTCATCAGGCCTAGTACGTCACCTTGGGGAGCACCGGTACTGTTTGTGAGGAAAAAGGATGGGTCGCTGCGGATGTGTATTGATTATAGGCAGCTTAACAAAGTAACAGTAAAGAACAGGTTCCCCTCCCAAGGATTGACGATCTATTTGATCAGTTGCAGGGTGCTAAGTGTTTTTCAAAGATAGACTTGCGGTCAGGTTATCATCAGGTGCGGGTAAGGGAGGCAGATATTCCAAAAACGGCATTCCGGATCCGATACGGGCATTATGAGTTTAGAGTGCTGTCTTTTGGGCTGACTAATGCTCCAGCGGTGTTTATGGATTTAATGAACCGGGTGTTTAAACCATTCCTTGATATGTTTGTTATTGTATTTATAAACGATATTCTGGTCTATTCAC
The DNA here is from genome assembly GCA_016801875.1 of Solanum sitiens. NCBI lineage: Eukaryota > Viridiplantae > Streptophyta > Magnoliopsida > Solanales > Solanaceae > Solanum > Solanum sitiens. The sequence goes on from JABWTJ010000071.1 coordinate 3,896,035, forward strand.
GTTCAGAAGAGGAGCATGCAGACCATTTAAGGACGGTACTTAGGGTGCTTCAGCACCAGAAGTTGTATGCTAAGTTCTCCAAGTGCGAGTTCTGGTTGACTTCAGTGGCATTCTTGGGGCATATTATTGGAGCTGATGGTATTCGGGTAGACACGCAGAAAATTGAGGCGGTAAAGACTTGGCCCAGACCTACGACACCTACTGAGGTACGCAGCTTTCTGGGGTTAGCAGGATATTACAGGAGATTTGTAGAAAAGTTTGCCTCAATTTCAGCGCCTTTGACAAGGCTAACTCAAAAGGTGTAACGACCTGCTTAGTCGTTTTGAGCAGCAGATTTTATTTCTGGAAAAACTGTCTGAGACGACGTATCCAACGACGGACCGTCATGGGCACGACGGACCGTCGAGGGTGTCTCATTCCAAACACTTGGAATTCTTATATTTGAGTGCTGAAATCGACTCTCTGAACTCTCCCTTATGTGACGGACCTGCAGGACGGACCGTCACAAACATGACGGACCGTTGTGAGTTTCCGTTTCAAAACACTTCAACCCTTGAGAATTGGGTACTGAGAGCAATTCTCTGAAGTCTGTGACGGACATGCAGGACAGACCGTCACAGACATGACGGACCGTTGTGAGGTTCCGTTTCAAAACACTTCAACTCTTGAGAATTGGGTACTGAGAGCAATTCTCTGTCCGTCGTGACGGAAGTGCAGGACGGACCGTCGTAGGCACGACGGACCGTCACAGGTTGCGTAATCCCAGTCTGGGTCAAATTTCTGGGTAAGTTTTAAAGGGGAGTTTTGGACTATTCTTGCTATAATTATAAATTTTAGTGGGTCAATGTTAATAACTCAAATCCTTGGGGGTGTAAAGGAGATGACCTTGAGTTATTTAGTGGGTGGTTTCCTCATCTTTCATACCTAATTATATGCCAAATTGGGGAAAAGAGAGAGAGTTTTGGAGAAGAAAAAATAGAGAGAACAAGGAGAAGAGAGGAACGATCTATAGAGAGAGACAACCAAGAGGAACCAAGAAGCTTGAGAGATTGCTTGTTGATCATAGATCCTTGTGGAAGGTAGGTATGGTTTTTGATACATTCGTAGTAAACTCTTAATAGTGAATGATATGTATTGGTAGTATTGTAAACCCTTCTATATGCTTAATCTTATGCTTTCATGAATGTGATTATGTGATTGTGATAAAATAAGCTTAATGAAGCTTTGAATCCAAAATCTTGAAGAAACCCTAATTCACCTTGTTATTGATGATGCCTTGGTATAAAAGAAGGCTTGATGAATTGGTAGAATTAGGGGATCGGAGTGTCACGTTCCGACACATAGTATTAGTGGATCGGGTGTCACGAACCGACACGTAGAATTAGGAGATCGGAGTGTCACGTTCCGACACATAGAATTAGGGGATCGGAGGGTCACCGAACGACACGTAGATAGAAAAGTAGGGGATTGGAGTGTCACGTTCCGACACATCTATTAGGGGTCGGGGTGGCACGACACGGACACGTAGAAGTATGGGATCGGAGGTCACGTTCCGACTCCCCCCCCCCCCCCCCCCCCCCCCCCCCCCCCCCCCCACCCCACCCCCCCCCCCCCCCCCCCCACATAGTTATTAGGGGATCGGGTGGCACGAACCGACACGTAGAATTCGGGGAGCGGAGTTAAGTGTTCACGTCCACCATAGTTATTAGGGGATAGGTGTCACGAAACCGACACGTAGGAATTAGGGGATCGGAGTGTCACGTTTCAGACAATAGTAGTCGGGGCTCGGAGTGTCATCGTACCGACCACAAGAGAAGAAAGATAAGGGATATTAAGAGATGTTAATCATACTCAATGTAATGAACCTAATTTCCCAAATGAGTGTGGTATTGAGGCTTGCGTCCTCATGGATGAACTTGGTAGTACTTATTGATGATTATAGTACTTGTTGCTACATGTTGAGTATTGTAGTTGATTTATGATATGAACTGATATATACTGTTTTCTATTTTGAGTTGGCCGATGATACCTACTCAGTACTTGTGTTTTGTACTGACCCCCCTACTTGTTGTTTCTTTCTTTGTTATTTGGGGAATGCAGCAAACGTACCATCATCTTCAACTCAGCAGCGATTTTAGCCAGTCTTCATTACACCGGATTTCAGGGTGAGCTAATGCTTCTAGCTTGGACTGGATCTTCTCTTCAATGTCTTGATGCCTTGAACTTCCGGCATGGACTAGCCTTTATTTATTTTAGCTTCTTAGATACTTTTATATTAGTAACTTGAGGATAGATGTTCTTGTGATGATGACTTCCAGATTTTGGGGATAATGAGTTTTAAGTCTTCCGCTTTGTATTTTGTTCAATATGTTGGGGTTTTAGATTGGTTGGTTCGCTCACATAGTAGGATAAGTGTGGGTGCCACTCGCGGCTCGATTTTGGGTCGTGACATTTTAACCTTTAATTAACATGTAACAATTCAACGAATACTCGTAGCAATTCATATTCTCAAAAACACAAGTAGGCATTATAACATTCAACGTTCATGTAAATAACACCCTAAGTATGCGGATCTAACATGTAGATTTCACTTGACATATAAATCACTTAAGCATACATATAAGATCCGTTAACACCACATACAATCAACAATGCATCGTGAATCATACTACTATACTACAAGAATCGTAAATCGAGAGAACTAAGGAGATGAACATACGATTCGTTGGGAACAACCCTAGTTTCGATATTCTTTAAGTAAAAACGTCTGAAAAGCCTCTTGGAGAAAGAATTCCAGGAGAGAAAACCCATACCTTGCTGTAGAATTAAATCTACGAAGAACACTACGAACTTTGCACTAAAAACCTTGAAGACTCTTGCTAATGTTCTAGGGTTTCGCTTGCGGCTTATCTTGTTCTCACATTGGGCGTTAATGGTGATCAATTTAGGTCTAAATCTTTTAATAACTGATTGATAACTAAGTCAACTTAGATTATATACTTAACCAAAATATCTTAAGTAGCTAATTACCAAAACGCCCTTCCTAGATTGAATAGACTTAGGGAACTTCTTTGACTTAACCAATTTTGGGTCTTTCCTTGGGATTTCGTTTTTTTCTATTTAATTTAAAGTTGATAAATTAATTAATTAAGTAACCTAGTGTAATTACTAAATTACCCCTAAGTGGTTAGGACCATAACCAACTCTTTGGAGCATCCTAGGTTAGGTACTAGGTTGTCTCTTTCTTGTCTAAACCGAAATCTTGAAATTTCCTTTGTAGTTTCAGTTTTAGCCTTTTAAATTAATTAATTAAGTTGATAAATTAATTAATTAGGTAACCTAGGGTAATTAATAAAGTTCCCCTAAGTTGTTAGGACCATAACCAACCCTTTGGACAATCCTATGTTAGGTACTAGGTTGTCCCTAAGTTAGTTAGGTTAGTTAGGTGTCACCCGACAAGGTCTTAGGTTGTCGGGTCCCTTGGCTGGTCGTTCTTGGTTGTTCCTAGGTTAGTTAGTTAGTTAGGTTAATTAGTTAGTTAGGTTAATTAGCTAGGGTCTAGGACAGGTTAGGGGGCCTGGTCCCACGTGTTTGGACCTGCTTGTGAGTCTGTCCCCCAACCGCCCTAACCGATTCGGTTAGGGTGGTCCCCCTCAGCCGGTTTGCACATGTGCTTGCACATGTTTTGTGTGTACTTTACCAACTAACTATTTGGAAGGTTCATTTGGAATATTTACTTATTGTCCCAAGGATCCTCACTATGTCCTTGGGCACTGCTTACTCTGCATGATCATTTTAAATGGTTATGTGCTATGCTACTAGGCTTGACACTTGGATGCCTAGTACCTAATGTATTGCTATATATGGTGATTGAATTTTACCTTAGGGTCTTCTTTGCAGGTACAATTTCTAAACAATCTTGGAATATATTTTGCTTATTTGGGTATTATATAGAAATTGGCTAACACCCCTTAGCGAATTTTCTATACTATGCCCAATATTTCTCAATATTGGGCATTGGAATGCCTATGTACCCCCAATACGCATTCTTAAAGACATATTTGTCTCTTTAATAGACATTTTCCGGAATGTTACATTATCCCCCCCTTAGGAACATTCGTCCCCGAATGACACTACTTATCGTTTTATACCAAAGAGGGTATTTGTTTCGAAAATCACGGTAGCATACTAGAACTTTATCTTCGTGAATGTCTGATTAACAACTTACTCTGACTGATGCACATACTCTAAGCTTATCTGAGCTCCTTATCTAAGATTAAGGAACTTCCTTCTCAATCCTACTTTAACTTAATACACATCACACTCATGCAACACATAATCACGTAAAAAGCTATACAAAAACAGCAACATGAAAGCAAGCATGAACTTATATTAACTCATATAGTGCAAGTATAAAACACACAGTTATGGACTTAGAAAACCAAAAACCGCCTAATGCACTAAAATTAAGAGTTTCATTAATGAAATTGGACTTAGGAAGAGTATATCTAGCTATAAGAACTGAATAAGTGAGGATAATAGGATCTCCTATAGGCCTCGGCCTCCCATGTTGCCCTTTTCATAAGGTGGTTCTTCCATAACACCTTTAAGGTGGCAACCCCCTTGTTCCTCAACCGCTTCACTTGACGATCCAAAATTGCAATGGGAACCTATTCATAAGAAAAGTTCTCATCGATTCCTAACCCCTCGATGGGTCGAATGGACGATGTATCGCCTACACACTTCTTAAGCATCGTGACATGAAACACTGGATGAACAGAAGCCAAGTCGTTTGGTAACTTGAGTTCATAGGCAACATTTCCTACTCGCTGTAAGATCTCATAAGAACATATATACCTCGGACTCAACTTCCCTTTCTTACCAAACCTCATATTTACTACGTACACGGAGACTATGGAAGGAACTTTTTGTTCTAAGTCATTGACTCTAACTAAGTGGCATAAGTATCCCTTAGATAACATCTTCTTGGCTTTAAGATTGGAAACTATTTGGCCTATTGGATTTGAACCACGCCCTTCCCAATTTAGCTCTAACTTATTTGGAAACTTAAACCTTACTACCCTGTTTCGACAGTCTATGGTAGCATAGCATTTATGAAGCCAATCCATACCTGAGCTACATCCTTGACCTAGTATGCAGCCAACTCAGTCTTCTCCTCTTCATTAACACTCATAGCAGGCATTAGAACCTATCATGCACTCACTTCCATGCGAACGGCCACACTTACCTCACGTCTTTCGGTCATGCTGGGCATTTCCATCATTGCCCCTTCTTGGGAAGGCCAGATCTTGAGTATGGCGCCTTAGACCACTTGGCCATCCTAATTCTTGTGTGCATTTCTTTACGCGCACACACAAGAAGGAAGTTAGAACCTAGAATGACACAAAATGTCAAAGCTCTAGGCAGCACGATAAAGAGTAGAAGAAGGGAAGATTCCTAACATCACTTAGTCTCTAAATCATGATTTTGGTGCACTTCACCACCATAAGTAAGAAACTACGCAACGTGGTTGTGTTGAGCCTTAGTTCCTAGGAATTTTAACCTCATGCTCTGATACCAAGTTTGTCACGACCCGGATTCTGGAATCCGAACCCGACCCTTGTCGTTAACCTCTCAGAGGTCGCGGACAAGCCTCTTCTTAGCTTTCATCACAATCATACAATTAAATTTGCGGAAAATTTAAAACTTTTTAATTACTTAACGAAGTATACATAGACTTCATATAGTATTGCATAAGAGTGATATTCTACTAGCTCAAACTCAACAACCATCTATCAATAGATTAAACAAATGAAATAAATGATCGTAATAATAACAATAATAGTTTGCCAATTGGCCTTATTACAACGCTTTGAATAAATGATTGAATTGACATGCTAGCGACAATAGCACTAGCTATATCTAATGTACTAAGCTAGAATAATAAAGTGTAGCATCCTCGAACTCAAGAGGACCTACCAAAGTCTGGAGATCGCTATTCCAAATCGCTTCGTCGAATTTCAACCTTCTTGAGAACCTGCGCCGATAAAAATAGTAAATATATATGGGGTTAGTACACACTTGTACTAAGTATGGGTGTATGCACATA